>OX421979.1:22788649-25560915 GCA_949128135.1 Parasteatoda lunata
CTTTTGAATTAACTACACAGTATTTATGAATGGTTTTTAATCGCATTTATTGTTACTTGGTACTTGATTTTATTTTATTTTTTTAACCGGCGTTGATTTCCTACTAACCTGAACGAACTAGTTCGTTCACCAGGAGTTGGCACTTGACTCCGCCTTCATCACATGGTATCCGACGATACTATTTCGCTGGGGCCGGGATAGCCTGGTCGGTAGGGCGCTGGGCCCATGTACAAGAGGTCGTGGGTTCGATCCTCGCTGGCCGAAGACTCCCCGTGTAGTAAATGGTGACTGATGCACGTTAAATCTGTCGAGTCTCAAAGTCCTCCATGTTCCCATAACAAATCAATACCTCTGGGGGTACTGATCCAGGAGTTTCCTTGTCTTCTGGATTGGTTCAAAATTACAAGGCTACGGAGTTGAGCATTAGTAGTCGTAAACCCATGAAATTGGGTCGGCTGTTCAACGACGGTTATAAAATAAAATAAAATAAAATACTATTTCGCTATTTTTGGGAGAAGGATGTGAAAAATTTTGAATAAGGTTGCTATTTAGCGATCGTATGATAAAAATATTTTTTTCTCAATCTTTATGCGCATTTTTTTAACCCTAAATATTTCATAAATTTGATGATATTTCTCTCTTTTGAGAAAATAGTTTGTTCTTTTGGAGATATTTTGTTGGGGAAACAGCAGTTTTTAAATTTAAAATATATTTAAATAGCTGGCGAACGAAAGGTATAATAGCAGATGAAAAAGCAAAGTAAGTGACTGAAAAAGTATTCACTGTTTGTGTTTGGTGCGCATTAAGGGTTGTCTCATTTTCAAGGGCGGAAATATTTCTCCTCTTACTCCCGCGCTGAAATGAACTCTGCGTCTGAGAAGGTGGAGCAAAATGCCAACTCCTGGCGAACGAACTATACTTGTTATTCGCTCATATTTACTGACGATTGCTGTTAATTCTTTGAATGTTAAGCAGTTTCCAACGAACCGATTTAACGGTGTAGCTGTAAGACTATAATGTTAAAATTCTCCAGCTGCGTTAAGAACAAATAATACCAGCTGTAATTGGCAAAAAAGTGTAAAAAGCATAAGTGGAACAAATACAAAATTTCCTACAATTTTAATAACGGGATTCTCGAAGCTGGATGAACTTCTTATACCACTGGAAACTATTTACAATGACCTCAAAATATCAATTTGACAAATACGAAATCTAATGGACGGAAAGTAAAACGAATAAAACAATCAATAATTTACTCGATTTCTGGCAACGATGTTTCAAACGCGTTTCGCGTTCAATTGGATTGAGCATCTGCACTTTCTTTAATATTTTTTTAAAAATTAATCGTAGAACTATAGCAGAATAATACCAGTGATCAACCCAAAGCTGTTCATGACAGCAAAAACTAAGTTTATTTTCAAAATGACCAGACATGCAGAAATTGCAATATAAGTAGAGGACACCATCCACAAAAAATTAAGAACTGCAGAAAATGTATAGCATACTGGAGTGTGTCTACCACCAAAAAAATACAATTCCAAGTCACTAGTATATAAGACATGTTAACTCGGTGGTACCTTTTACACGAAGAAGGTTGACATTGTCGATAACAACTCCTCCCCACATTGGTGACTCCACATTGGATGTAAACACGCCTACCTTGACAGGAACTCCTACTTCGATTTCAACACGCCTACCTCGATGGATGGTCCACATTGAACAGTTGACTTGCCACTTGTGACTGCGACATTATCCACCTCCTCGCGCTACTGCTACTCAGTTTCACTCACACGCAACGTACAACGTATACACTCGACTGCTAATGGCAATACAGAAGCGACCACGACTGTGAACTTAATACAGCTCTCACGATCTGCACTAAAAAAGTACGGTGATCTTAATGCATCTCTCCCGGCTTCTCACAAAACAGCAATGAATCAACTAGTGGTATCCGTTTATCGAATTCTATTCCAGCTATTATTCTGGTGGGGGAGTACTGTAGTGTGTCTACCACTACAAAAATACAATTCAAATTCACTAGTATGTAAGACATGTCAACTCGATTCTATGTTGAGATACCTTTTCATAGATGAAGGTTGACAGTGTCGATAATAACTCTCCCCACACATACTTTCAGCAGAATATTGTATTTGAGAGTCACGTCGTCTAAGATTACAATTCAAAAAATTTATGGCAAATTTCCGAATATTTGTTTGAAGTAAAGGTTTGGGGATCATTGCCATTATAAATGTTAGAGAAATAGTTTAAGTAAAGTTGAGTAAAGTTTGCTTAAGTTGGGTAAAGTTAATGCTAAAGTTATTCAGTAATGCATTAAGATTTATTTCGAAAGTAAATATTCAATTATCGAAGAAATAAATTTTGATTTTTAATGAATAAAAGAAGGTTCAAATTTTAAATTATCATGATCTAAAAATTCACGATATGGGCCAAAATTTTACCTATAATACAGACAGTATTGACTAATCACTATATTACTGAGCTAAACTAAATCTGATTCTAAAATGTACAAACAAATATTATCAAGAGCTTTGAATTAGTCGCGTCACTTTTAAAGGGACAGAATTCACCGTAAAATTAAAATCGATTATAAATTAAAGATTTTCTTTTCATAAGTAGTATAAATTAAAAGCCGGAAAATAACTCGTTTCTTTATTATTAGATGCGTCCTCGTAATGACAGGAAAAATATGCTATTTTCAAAATGGTCTTTCTAATTGAAATTTAATATCCTAAGCGCTACTTAATAATAGCTTTTGATCGGTAATCTGTACATTTACTACCTATATTAATTGTTAACAAATGTATTCCATTCAGTTAAAATTTTCGTCGAAATTAATGGTAATTTTAAAATAATTGAAATTATAAAATAATGTCTAGGAGTGTTATTCTGAAAACTAATAAGTGGCAATTTGGATGTTAAGTGCTGCGGAATACGTAAAGGGCTTAGTAAAGGTTTGAATGTAAAAATATTTTCTGAAAAAAAGACTTGGAGAATAGTGTGAAAGTAAAGCGAAAATGATTTAAAGCTCAACCTATAAGATCTTAATGATTTAAAAATTTTTTTTATTATTTTAAATGATTTTTTTGTTTGTTTTATTTGAAGGGTTTAAGAACTTTTCAGAACAACTTTTAAATGCTTTTTTATGAACTCCGTGAAACATAGAATTACTGTGACCAGAATTAAAGCTTTCTTCTTACTTTTCTGAAAATTTTCATTAACTCATGAAATGATTTAAAGCTCAACCTATAAGATCTTAATGATTAAAATTTTTTTTTTTATTATTTTAAATGATTTTTTTTTTTTTTCGTTTTATTTGAAGTATTTAAGAACTTTTCAGAACAATTTTTAAATGCTTTTTTATGAACTCCGTGAAACATAGAATTACTGTGACCAGAATTAAAGCTTTCTTCTTACTTTTCTGAAAATTTTCAATAACTCATGAAATGATTTAAAGCTCAACCTATAAGATCTTAATGATTTAAAATTTTTTTTTATTATTTTAAATAATTTTTTTTTTTCGTTTTATTTGAAGGGTTTAAGAACTTTTCAGAACAACTTTTAAATGCTTTTTTATGAACTCCGTGAAACATAGAATTACTGTGACCAGAATTAAAGCTTTCTTCTTACTTTTCTGAAAATTTTCATTAACTCATAAAATATGTTGCAATTTGTTTTAAGTTTTATGACGTAAAAATTATTGAGTTGCAATCTGTTTTATAGGAAGGATATTAATTAGCAGTATATTAAGCAATTTTATTTTTTCTACATCTCTCCATTCCCTTAATCGCTTACGTAAGTCGTAACTTTTCACTAACAAAAGAATAACTGCTAAGTTAAGTCGAGTTTTTCTAGTCGAACACCCACTTAGGACCCAACTAAATGCATTAAAGCACAAATGATAGTGAACCTATCGCTTACGTAAGTCGTAACTTTTCACTAACAAAAGAATAACCGCTAAGTTAAGTCGAATTTGTCTAGTCGAACACCCACTCAGGACCCAACTAGATGCATTGAAGCACAAATGATAATGAACCTATCGCTTACGTAAGTCGTAACTTTTCAGTAACAATAAGAATAACCGCTAAGTTAAGTCGAGTTTTTCTAGTCGAACACCCACTCAGGACTCAATTAGATGCATTAAAGCACAAATGATAATGTACCCATCACTTACGTAAGTCGTAACTTTTCACTAACAAAAGAATAACCAAGTTAAGTCGAGTTTTTCTAGTCGAACACCCACTCAGGACTCAATTAGATGCATTGAAGCACAAATGATAATGAACTGATTTCTAATCAAAAACACAATTAAAGTTTTCATCGAATAATCTTTCTTTAACGATCGGAATTTATAAATTTTTTCTATTGCCATTGATGATTTCAGTTAATTTCGTTAACTGCTGTTCTCTTTCAACATCAGCTCAAATTGAGGTTCTATTATTATAAAAATTGTATTCCGAATTGAGCAGAGCAACTGATATCAAAGGCGGAAGGAATAAAAATGCCCAGTATGCTCCAATTATCCTATATAGTGAAACGAATTGTGTAAGGTGTTCAAAATTAAGAGAATATTGAGTTTTGGTTCATTATCTCTCGATAATTAATTTGGCACGTACATCGATTGATAGAATATAAGTAAATATGCCTTTAACATATTTAAAAAATGCACCTACATGTCCGTGCATTATACTCATCAGAATCGGAAGATATGAGACAGCAGTCACAGAATCAAACTAATGAATTGAAATTTTGGTGCGTTTGACCTCCTCTTACTGATATCTAAATTTTTCAATATGATTTCATACAGGAAAAAAGACAGTTTAGAAGTTCTCACACGCTCAGCAACCTGGTTTACTGGTCTTGGCTAATTTTTGGAGGGAGATTGCGTGATTTAGTTACCTTCTACTGTAAACCTGGCTAGTTAATCCATGCTGCGAAAATGCTTACTTTGTAAAATTTCTGTCGTAGATCAGATGAGTTTTATTTTGTCGTATTGTCTCTCATTAAAAGAATGTCAAAACCTATTTAAGCAAGAAATGAACATGCAAGGTGTCGAGGGGATGTTTCATTGATTTCATAATTAAAAGATCTCGGAAACAAGACGATTCAGGAATGAAACAATTTATTTTGAAAACTGTAAGAGTTTCATGTAAAAATTTTGGAATTTAATTTAAAAGTTTGCTGGCAGATGGCTCTACCAGCCATTGATAACTAGAACGATCATATTTAAAGTAAAAACGTGAAAGTAGGTTGTCGGACGAGATAATTAATTACCAGGTAATCCATTTAATGCAGTCTGTTTCTGCCATTGTTGGAATATCACAGATCAGATTTAAGTCCTACCACCTTTTTGTTCTCTACAAGAACACTGTGAAGTGTACAGCGGCATCTGTTGGTAACTTTCGTAACTAAATTCTAAGGTTTCAGCATAAATTTTTCGCAGGCTTCACAATAAACAAATCTTGGGGATGTGCGACCATTCAACAAAAATCCTGTCAAGATAATCAAATCTCCGCTGTCTTAATTGGACGATTTCTAGAACTTTCGAAGACGAACAGAGGGTAACTGCTTCAAATTAAAGCGCTGGAATACCTACGTAAAGTAGCGTCACTCTTTTTATATGTGACCTGTGTGCTGCTTTCGATTTTGATTGGTTGTCGCCGATCACATGAATCACTGTCGATATTTTGTTGACTAATTTAAACGGTGAAGTATCATTGCACTCGATTTCTTATTTCTATTTTCTTACTTCTATTTTTAAACCAACTTAAAGAATACTATAAAACTTATTCTGAAATAGCACAATCTGGAGATGAGACAATTTTTGAGCTTGATGGGGCACTTCATACATATTTTTATGGACATAACCCCTCACATTTGCTGTTTTTTGACTTGTGTCACTTTTCTTGCCGGAGTGTGATATATATATATATATATATATATATATATATATATATATATATATATATATATATATATATATATATATATATATATATATATATATATATATATATATATATATATATATATATATATATATATATATATATATATATATATATATATATATATATATATATATATATATATATATAAACTGCTTAGCTTAAATTACTAAAAACGAATAATGAAAACCATTTTATATCTACAACATCTACAACCTCCTTACCATACAATATCTCATTAATCTAGTAATGTATAATTTCGGAGGGGGCTTTATCCCCCAAAACTACGTCACTGCCCGTATTGGTTGGCCAGCTGCGTTTCCAGAGTTCGAACCAACAGAACATAAGGTAAAAGGAGATTGTAAATTTCCTTCAAAATATATCTAGGTTTAGGAAATAGAGCTGCTAAACACGTAGATTCTTTCAGTTTAAAGTTAAATTGTAATACTTACATATCTGTAAGAGGATGCCCCTTATTAACACCAACGGAGTAAACAATTTTATAAAACTCCATTTAAAATGAGCAAGAAAGAAGTTTTCAGTGGATATGTATTAATGTGTGATGAATGCATTTCACATTTTATTAAACGTTTCACGAAAAGTTCGGAAAACTAGTATTCTATGAATGAAAAATATGCTGCATTTTAAATCACGGAAATGAAATGATATCTGTTCCATAATGTGGGAAAAATCCTCGATGGCATTATATAGTTTTAAAAATTTCTACTTTATTTCTTATAATAACATTTATAACAATTAATGAATCCTTATTCGTTCTTCATTTCTATTCAACACATTCTGAATGTCTTGAAAAACCTAGAATTTCAGTGGAATTATAAAAGGATATGATTTTAGGTATAATCAATCAAAACAATCCCAATCGCTTATTCAACTTAATAACCCAACACCAAATTACAAATAGTGAAGATCAATCTAAATTCGTTTTATTGCAGACAAACATGTATTAGTGTAATTCTTGTTTTACTTAGTATACCTTCAAATATTTTCATTGAATAGTAGGTACATGAAATAAAACTATTCTAAACATTCAGGAAATTCCAAAAAGTATGATATTTTTGTCTTAATTTATCTGAACAATCTGCGAAGGAAGCTGTTTTTCAACTGAATTAGTCTCATTCTTCTTATTGCAAATGAACCCGTTTTTTGCTTTGGGTAATTTTTTGATAATTTGCGTAATTTTTTGATAATTTTGCGTAATTCTTTTGCTGCTTAGTGAATTTCTGGCTATCGTTTAGAGAAATTCTTGCTGTTGTTTGGATTTCATAGAGTAACAGTTGTTGTAACCTTAGAGTACTTATTGTAGAATTCGCTTTACTTGTAGCGGGAAGTGCAATTTTTATATTATTAAGGATAACTTCCTTTCGAATCAGTGTTTCTCTGAGCTTTCATAAAATTCCAAGAGAATGACATTATATGTCGTAATTAATCCAAAGATTCCAAGAATGAAACCGTTGTTCACTTTAAAAAGACCCAATGGAGCAACAGAAACATTATAACTAAAACGCTTGAATTCTGAACGCGTCCGGCAACGCTGCATGAGGAAAGTTATAGGGGACTACTTTATAATTTACGGCCAAAAACAATTAATCTTCTTACAACAGGGGGGAATTCCTGCGCAAGCTTCTGGTTGTTTAGTTTAAGTGGTAATTGCAATAAACTTAGTAACCCAACAATGAGCAGGTGGCTCAGAGGATATAGCGTTCGCCTTACAATAAGGTGAACCGGGCTCGAATCCCATCGATGGCTGGTTCATGCGAATTCCGCACCCAGCTCGCACCGACCACAGTTCTGACATAGAATATCCACAGTGGTAGACGGATCATGGGTTAGAGTCCCCTAGCCGTCAGGATAACCGAGAGAGGTTTCGTTGTTTTCCTCTCCACGAAACGCAAATGCGGGTTAGTTCCCTTAAAAAGTCCGCCGTGAAGGCAAATTTCTCTCAATACTTGATCCAGGAGTTCCCTTGTCTTCTGGATTGGGTTCAAAATTACAAGGTTAAGGAGTTGAACATTAGTTGTCTTCAACCCAAAAATAAATTGGGTCGGCTGTTCAACGACGGTTATAAAATGAAAAATAAACAAACTAGAATGATTTTTCAACTGTTGTAAACCACAAGCATGATCGTGTGCAGCACTCTTCGGGCTCAGAAAGCATGAAATAGAGGCGAAAAAACATGAAAAAAAAGGTATTAATAAGGGGTATGTCTTCCTTCTATGTAACTGATTTTATACCGGAAACAAAACATTTTATAAGTTCCTGTGGTGATTGTTGTATCACGTTTATAAACGTGTTCTACTGACACGAGTTCCAATTGCCTTTCTAAGAGCTTTTTAGCTATAAGGTTGAGACTTACTATATTTAGAGTAACCCGATATACTATGCAGAGTGATCCGAAAATGCTGGTCCAAAATTTACACGAGGTAAGTGTTAATTAATGTCAGTCATTAAGAGGCGAGCTCCAGACACATTCCGAAAAACGACTCAGACATACTATGCAGAGTGATCCAAAAATGTTTGTACAAAATTTACAAGAGGTTAGAAAGGTTTAATACAAAACATTTCGCATTTATAATATGTGTCCGGTAACTTGAAGAAACATGACTACTTCATCACTTGGGGCCCAAAAGGCAGAATCTTCTTTGAACAGCTGTTGTCTAAGCTTCTGGTCTTTCGGACTCAGCTGAAGCTGTTATTCAATTTAATAAATCAACAATAAAATACAAAACAGTGAAATTCAATTGTTCCTGTTGCATACAAAAATGTACTTTTTCAATGTGTAATTCTTGCAACTGCTTATTGGCTTGGTGTAATTTTTGTAATTGCTTATATTGTTTATTATGGCTTACCGTAATTTATTGCGATTGCTTACATTGCTTATTATGGTTTAGTGTAATTTCTGTGATAGCTAATATTGCTTATCGGCTTGGCGTAATTTTTGTATTACTAAAGTACTTGCGATTTGAGATGAAGGCTCAGCCTCTAATTTCAGCTATCGTGAAATTGTAAAAGAATGATATTATAAGTTATAATCAATCCAAAGATTCCAGGAATGAAACTGTTATTCAACTTAAAATAACCCAACGGGACAACAGAAACATTTTTACTAAATCGTTTAAATGCTGAATGCGTGAATGGGAGTCCAGCTTCTTTCGTTAGCAAATCTTTACTTTGCTCAATTTCAAAATCTATAACTGCTCGAATGTCCAGGATTTCCTTGCCAATTTTATCGCAGACATTAACGAAAATTATTAATTGACTTGAAACAATTGCCAAACTGATTGAAAGTGCTACGCTCTGAAGAATAGTGGCATGATGACTTAAAATTAAATACAGGTAAATACAAATAGATATAAACCAATATCCAATCAAACACATAATCAAAGGTGCAAGCAAATCATTGACTTGCTTCACGGCATTTGTTATTCTTTCATAGTTACTGGTGATTTCAGATAGTTTTTTTGATGTTATTCCATTTCTAACTACCACTTTAACTGCGTAGCAGTAAGATTGAATTATATTGAAATTTTCCAACTGCATTAAGTAGCAGATGACACCAGCTGTGTATGGCAAAAAAGTAATAAATGCGAATGATGAACAAATAAGAATATTTCTTACTGTTTTAATGTAGGGCTGATCGAAACTGGTGGAATTTATTTGACCAACTATTCCAATGGAAAATAATTTTAAAGGTGATGTTACATCAAATTCGTACACAGTGTCAAGAGACATGCGAACTATGTAATAAATGGAAATTAAAACAAATGAAACCATCGCTAACTTATTTGAAATCTTTTGAAAACGTTTCCGATTGTTTCCGATTAGGCGTATCAGCTGCACTTTCTTAATTACTTCCTTCAAGATTAAACGAAGATTTACTGATAGAACAATAACAACTGCCATCCTAAGGGTGTTCATTACGGAAAAAATAATGGTTTCCTTTGAAGACAGGTTGGCAGCAACTGAAGTATACATTGAAGACACTACCCACAATGAGTATATAACTGTATAAAATGTGATGTATACTTTCTGGATAAAATTGTATTTTGGAGCTAAATCTTCTAACATTGCTATTCCAAAAAATCTAAAAACGTATATAAAAAATTTCCAATCACTTGGTTGAATAATATCTTTTTTAATCATTGCGGAAATAATGTTTTTAAATAATATTTTGTGCAAATTTTTAAGGATATCCTAGGTAATTTAATTAAAATTGCTTATTAAATAAAGTCCATCCTAAGATTCTTCGCTCATATTTTTGAAATTAAAAATTATTATTTTATTAACTGCTAAAAATTCCTAAAAACATAGGTCTCTAACTTTGTATGAAAATCGCATTCGTAATTTCGATTGCATTTGTTTGTAAGTCAGTTACTGTATTGAGAAAAAATCTTGTACTTCAATCTGATTATTTCTTTTTATTCTTTTCTTTTTATTGAAATGAAGTTTGTCATGCCATTCAAATCTTTAAAGATTTTCTTTTTAACTGTTTTATTGCATTGTTAAAAGATTAAGAAATGTTCCACATTTATGTTTGAAAACACTTATTATTATTAGATATGTCCGTTCTTTCGAATTTCCAAAATGATCAATATTCCTAAAATAAATTATCTAATTATTTCAAGATCAATACCTTTTGATATCGATTTTTCAATGCCTGAAATTTTATTTCAAGTCTGAATTTTAATCGAATACAGAAGTATCACTACAAGTTATAACTATTTTCGATATAAATGCTCAGTGTTTTAATAATTGGATTAGATAGTGTCAACACACAATACAATATTTCAACACATTTACACAAAATCATGCAAAAGCTAGAATGTAAACGCAATAGTTTTCATAAAAACAAATAAATAAAAACTAGTGAAAAATTAAAACGTGAAATTACGAAAAAAATGTTTTAATGAGCAAGCTATAATTCCATTACAATGATTTCAAAAATAGTTTCTAGTTTTGTTTGAATTAAGTTTTAAAATTTGTAAGAAAATTTCGTTTAAAAATTATTTAGTTAAAAAGAAGAAAAAAAATGAAAGTATTTATTTGGTGTGAAATTTGTTTTTATTAAAATGGTTATCTTTATTTTTCTTATATTTTGAAAAAAGTAAGTGTTTTGTGAATAAATTAATATCGTATCCGATATAACAAATATTCTGGACATTCACCAGAGCGACTCTGTGATTGTTGACATTCACCGGTGAAAGTCGACATTCTCTAGATTTCGTTCATTGCCGGTAACATATGTTATACAGACTCTCAAAATTTCAAAGGATACGTCAGTATTTTTATCACATCCATTTTATATTCAATCGTCCGCAAGCTGTAATATATGAATAAACTGCTAAAGATTCAGTGGTAGACGGATCATAGGTCCCCTTGCCATCTGGCTAACCGTCGGAGGATTTTTAAGTTTTCCTCTCCATGTAACGCAAATGCGGGTTAGTTGCTTCAAAATTCTTCCATAAAGGTAAATTTCTTCCAATATTTCATTCGGGAGTTCCCTTGTCTTCTGGATTGGGTTCAAAATCACAAAGCTACGGAGATGAACATTAATAGTCGTAAACCCAAAGAATTGGGTCGGCTGTTCAACGAAGGTTATGAAATGACATAAAATGACATAACCCCGCCCACTATACTGTCCGATCGGATTTTGTGCAACTCTCAAGCCCAGTTTTTCTTTATCTTTACCAGTCTCGTTCCCAAAAGTTACCAGTTTCGCCCCCCCCCCTCTTCGTTATAAATTTGAACATGGATTGACATGGACAAACCACTGTGGGAAGTAAGGGTACATAAAATAAACTTCCAACTGTTGTAAGACATAAGCATGATCGTGTGCAACACTCTTCTGGCTCAGAATGTATAAACTAAGGGTGGAAAAAAAATCAAAAAAGGGATTAATAAGGGGTATGACCCCCTTCTAAGGGAGTTATTTTATACTTGAAACAGAACAGTTTAGAAGTTCTTGTGTGTGCTGAGTATTGTATCCCGTTTATCAGCGTGTTCTACTGACACGAGTTCCACTTGCATTTCTAAGAGCGTTTCAGCCATACAATGCATAAGGTTGAGATATGGGAACCAAGCTGGCCAATTTATACTGCGAAACTCTTTATAAAAAGTAGTTTTCTAAGAAAAACAATGAAACTATCTCACGGTTAGCCGGACGGCAAGGGGATTCTAACACATGATCCCTCAATAAGATATTTTACGTCAGGATATTTCACGCCAGCACTGTGATCAGTCCGATCTGGGAGAAGAATACGTATCAACTGGGATTCGAACCTGGGTCAGCTCATTGGGAGGCGAGCGCTTTATCCCCGAGTCACCACGGCTCTACATACTTAATTATAAAAAACAGAAAGAAAAAAAACACAGAAAATCTAAGGTGTATTACTTTTTGTTGTTGACAAATTTTAATTTTAGAGTTTAAGAAACCACCGAGTGAGACTTATGTTTATCAATCACCTTCGCTAAGGTCAAATGTATTTTTATAAGACTAATAAAGTCTGCAATTATATTAATCTCATTAAAACGCGTCTCATAATGTCATAAAAATTTAAAAACTAAAAAATAGACATCTTGAAAATCAGAAGAGAATAATTGAATTCGGAAAAAAATAGTATGTAATTGTTGTGTTAAAAAATACATGAGATAAAATTAACTTGACGTGTGATAAATAGGACAATACAATTCGCGTTACAAACGGAAAATAATTGAATATTGTGAGACATAATAAATAGCATCAAGGCCGGAGAAATGGCCTGGTAACAAAGTTTTGAAGCCTGTTTTTTTTTTCTTTTTTTTTTTTTCCCCCGGACAAAGCAATGAACCGACCATGATTTTTCGCTTAATTTATCCTTGAAAATGCTCGTTAAAATATCACTCCTATCTATATAAATGGAATAATATTTCTGAGTTTATTTGAAAGGAACTTTGAGTAAAATTATTAAAAATAACAACACAGCATTAATAATTATGAAAGAAATAACCTTCAAATAAATTATAAAGTAACGCAAACGGTGAACAGTTGTGCCATTAAAGTTCGTTTTTTTTTTTTTTTTTTTTTTTTTTTTCAATGTCAGTTAAATCTATTTATTTTATTATTTTGCGTGAAATATTACTGGTTTATGTTTATAATATCCTATTTGAATTCGCATGCTTCTGATTATAAATTATTATTTATTTGTTTTTAAATTTGAAAGCTACTTTTCCAATAATATGCAAACTACTCCTTAACAACCAATATTTTTAGAATCTTTGAAAAAACAAAGCAAAAAAAAAAAAAAGAAAAAAGAAAAAAGATGCGCACATTTTGAGTCACAAATTAATATTCATGCGATGGCGAAACAAAATTTCTATCGAAATCTGGTGAAACATTAGAGAGGAAGGCGAGGTTCAAAACCTACGAAATTGTTTGATGGAGGATGGAAAAAACGATTATTAACATTTAAAAATAAAGTTTCTTTGAGAAATAAAATTGTTTTTAATGTTCTCAATCCTGGTTGCGTCAATACTGATTTCTCTGATTCAAAAGTAAAATATAATAAAAATCTTAATATGCAATGTGCTCACATCGTAGCACGTTGCCCCATTCACACGCGGTCTACCGTAGCGAAAGGATTAATCATTTGGACGTTCACCACAGCGACTATGAGTACTGTAATCCAATTTTAAAAAGTCGTATAGTTAAAAACTTACGAAATTTGAACGAAATCGGTCGAATAATTCTGGAGAAATCAAGTTTTAAATGTAATTCGATTTCTCAAGAGCTATTCCGTCTGATTTCATTCAAACTTTGCATTTTGGCAATTTAAAATGACCGACGTTAAGACAATATAAAAATTTTTATGCCTTATAGTTCAACATTTTGTCGGCTATTATTAAATAAAATAAGAAA
The DNA here is from genome assembly GCA_949128135.1 of Parasteatoda lunata. Lineage (NCBI taxonomy): Eukaryota > Metazoa > Arthropoda > Arachnida > Araneae > Theridiidae > Parasteatoda > Parasteatoda lunata. Next base: position 22,802,528 of record OX421979.1, read on the forward strand.
AAGTATTGAATAAAGAATAATTAAAAATTATTTTTTACACAAAATTATCTCTGGATATAAAAACTTCATAAGTATGAGCACAAATTTTTCGATTTATTTAAAAAAAAGTTCTCGGTATGTAGCGAATTCCGCAAAAACCGAAATTAACATACGGGGTCAAAACTTTCGGCAACTCTCCTGTTTACCTGACCATATGGTCAGAATGGTCATTACCTGACTATTCTGACTATTTTCCACATTGAGACACCCCCCCCCCCCTATATTTCGAAAATCAAAAAATCCTAATACCTTAAAAAAAATTACGTTTATTTAAAAAAAAGTACGTTTTCGTGTCAGATTTGGTAACTTAAAGTATCATCTGAATTAATTAATTAGATCTAATCATTAGATCAAAAGTTATTCAGGGTGCTCACTTTTTATTTTGCTCACTGTACTTCGACATAACCTTATTTCGTATTTGAGAGTAACATACACATTAACTTTTTTCACTTAAAATAGTAACATCACTCCATATGTTGCAAAGTAAACAAATAGACAAAATATAGAAGCGAAAAATGTTGAGAATTTTAGAACTAAAATAGAATATAACGTTTCTAAATCTGACTTTGTTTTCACTCTGGTGGAAACTAAAGGCGCAGTATCAATATGACGTCAATAATCTGATCATGACGTCATTTAACATTAACACACGAGTAATAAATGTACGTCTGGATTTTTAAAAATTTCGTTGTCCCAGCATTTATCTGTGTTAACAAAGAGGCATGATAGTTTGTTACGTCTACTTCGCCGCAGTTGAGTAATCACCTGCTTAATTCACGGGAGTGAGAAATACATTAAATAAAAAAAGCGCGCGTGTGTAATTTGAATGCGCTCTCACCTGATTGAAGATTATTACTTTCTAAGTATTCTTCTTTATTAAATATATAATTTTTAAAACATTATTAGTCTAAGAATACTATAATTAATGAAGAATTAATAATTGTCAAGCCATCGCACTTGCACGGGACTCCACATTTCTAGAACTATAGGAAGTATCTATCGGATTTTTTTATCGGAGAGATTTTATTCGGACAAAATTTTGGAAATTTTAATTTAGAAATTTTTTATATAGATGTGTGTATAACTCACTAAAACATGGTTTATAAAATTACCATTTAAACTATTTCAGATAACATCGAACTATTTTGCTTCATAATTTAGACGCTCTCCATGTTTGTGTATGACGTAAGTTTTAAAGAACCGATTGCGCATCGTATCCACGCATCCTGTCAAGTGACGTCGGTTCAAGGTCGACAACTCTTGCCAAGTCTTTCACTACTCTGTGTGTAAGTTTATACTGCTTCGTTTGTTGCCATGTCAACTAGTAATCCCGTCGAATGTGAAGTGCGTTCAGCAATTATTCTTTTGTTGAAGGCAAAAGGCGTTGGTCCCGCTAAAATTCATCGGCAGCTTGTTGAAGTTTCTCGGGAGATAGAGTGTTCACCTTCTAATGAGGTGAACCGGATTCGAATCCCGGCGCTGGTCGATGCGAATTCCGCACCAGGCTCGCAGCGACCACAGTGCTGACGTAAAATATCCTTAGTGGTAGAGGGATCAAGGGTTCCCCTTGCCTTCGGTGTAACCGTGGGAAGTTTTCATGGTTTTCCTCTCCATGTAAAGCAAACACGAATCCATGGAGGCAGATTATTATATTTATAAGTTTATGTAAGCTACTGGAGCACATGAAAAGTTAATTTTTTGTGAGTTTGTTAAAAACGGCTTTAAAAAAGTATAGAAATATTAGTTATTATTAAAATGTATAGAAATTTTAGTTATTTAAAAAAAAAAGTTGTAAAATTAATAAATCGAATATACTACATCTTATACAATAATTTAAAAATAACATGTCTTCAAACCCGGATATATGAATGTTTTTAATAAATCACTTAAACATACTTGATACAGGAGTTCCCCTGTCTTTTGGATTTGGTACAAAATTACAAAGGTACAGAGTTGAACATTGGAATTTGCAAACCCGAAAATTGAGTCCACTGTTCGACGTCGGTTTATAAAATAAAATAAATGCTGGAAATGTGCTTAAATGTTGTAGGCTTTTTAATGAAGAAACGACAAATATTCACAATGAATAATGATCTGAACGGCCTACTGTCATGAATGGGAAGTACTAGATTATCCACAATACAGCCCTGACTTAGCACCATCAGACTTTCCTCTGTTTTCAAAACGTAAGGGATTTCTCGGTTGAAAGTGCTTGGAAAATGATGACCTTTGGAAAGAAACTGTTACTAAGTGCTGGTTTAACGATATAACAGCTGTCGTCACGATTTGACAAATATTTCAGTGTTAATGGTGACTTTTTTGAAAAGTGAATAAATGTTCATATTTTGGTTGGCGATACAATTTACACTAAAGCTTCTCTCATACCAAAAATTTTTTTTACTTAGAAAATGACCCTTGTAAATGAAAAACGTAGCCCAATAAGTAACAAAACTCAACTCAACTTTTTAGGGTTTACAAAAACACATTGTTTATATTAAGTGGTGTAAGCCAAGAAGAAGGATAAAGTACTGACTTACACTTTAGCCAAAAGTTGCAAAGTACTACATGGGCTTCCAGATCCACCACTTCCTCGAGGTAGTGACTGCCCATGATGTTGAAGCTCATCACTGCAATATAAAAATAAACATAAGAGACTAATTTAAACAGTGGTTATCAACTCCATTTCATAACAAACTAGCCTCACTTTCATGCTCATGTAAGTCATTTCTAAAATACATTAAAGCTTGCTCAAGTTTATTTCTACTATAGCACAAGCAAACAAAGGACACCAAAAATCAGACAAGATATTTAAAAATAAATAAATAAAAATGCGATCACTAGACTAATATGCATTTCGCATTTAACACAATCGAAAGTAGAGTAGGACTACTAATAATATATAGTTTTCATATCCAATCAGCTGTTTTAAGTACTTTTAAATTGTAACAAAATAAAAATATAGCTCATTATTGTGATATCAATGTACAATGCACCAAAAAAGGAACTTTTGATCTAATGATCAGATCTTCACATTCTAGGATCCCTTAATGGTTAGAGGGAGTGACTAAAAATATGCTAATTAATTTCCGCTGACGATATTTTAAGTAACAAAAGGACTCAAAAATGTACTTTCTTTAAAAATAAAAATGGCCTTTTTTTTAATGGATTTGGATTTTTGACCCATGAAATATGGTCCCCATAGTTTGGTTAGGAGAGCGATCCAAAGTTTGAACAATTAATAATAATTTTACTTTTTGCGTATTTCGTCATAACTCAAGAATTTTTTAAGCAAATTGATAAAATTTTGCACACAGTTATAAAATTCGTTTATCCAAAGATAATTCCATACAAAAAATAAATTTTAAGAAATATTTATTGTTTTTATTATTTTATTAAATGACTGCAGAAAAATTTTGAATTGTTAAGTATACAGTTTTTTTACGTCATTTTAAAGTATGTAATTTTAGATATGAGCTCTCAGGAAATATTCGTTCAAATTTTGTATTTTGCCATGTTAAATTTTATACTTTAAAATGATGTAAAAAAATTTATATCTTACAATTAAAAAATTTTTTCGATGATTATTTAATAAAAATAATAAATATTTATTAAAATTCATTTTTGCATGGTTTTGCATTTTTGCATTTTGCATCTGTAGATAAACGATTTTTATAATTGTGTGCAAAAATTCTCTTAAAAGGTTCTCAAGATATGACTAAATACGCTAGAAGTAAAACTAACATTAAGAGGTCTAAATTTTAGATCGCTCTGCTGATATAACTATGGGGACCATATTTCCCAGAGTGCTGCTATCCCCGACATTTTAGAGGTCAAAAATCCAAAGCTGTTGAAAGAAAATATATGTTTATTCAGAGAAAGTATGTTTTTGTGTCTGATTTCGTAACTTAAAATATCGTCTGCACCAAATAATTAGCATATTTGATGTTCCCCTCGAACCATTAAGATTGAATCCTAAGGCATTAAGATTCGATCATTAGATAAAAAGTTATTCAGGGTTTCATTTTTTTTTTTTTTTTTTTTTTTTTGATGCACTGTACAGTTGAAGAATTTAAAAGAATCGGTGTAAATAACACCCCCACATCCCCCAAGCCGTGAGAAACGCTCGATTATTATTAAGATAAATATTATTTCACTGTGGTAAGTATGCAAGTTTATATAATACTTCAATTTAGTGCCCTTTCTGAATTCCCCCTTTCTATATCGCCCCTTTCTATTCTTTCTATATATATATTAATTCAATACTATTTCAAATTAGGATAATTTAAATTAGAATAATTTAAATTAAAATATATAAATTACTAGAAATTAAAATAAAATGAATGATTCTAAATTTTCGAATATTTCTTCATAGTGCTTTTGTTTCAGGTGTAATTTTTAAAGTGTTGTGCTAAGTCTGAGATAGGGTCATTCCTAAATCTTGCAGGGGGGGGGGGGCAAACCTAAGTTTATGTACGTTACTTGCGCACTAAAAATTAAATTTTAGTTGACGTTAATTTAAAATTAATTTTAACGGCTTTGAAATGTATAGAAATATTAGTAAACAGTTGACATTATAATTCACCTTATTTAAAAAAAGAAATTGATAAAATTATTATATTTAATATACTACATGCCTTACAAAACACGTAATTTAAACATAACATGTCTTCAAACCCGAATATTTGAATGATTTTAATAAATCACTTAAATATATACTGTTAAGAAATGACGAGATAAACACCCGTCCTCACTGAAAGCTCAACTCGTGATTGCTAGACAGTATTCGTCCATTTTTTACTCACAATTTGTCATCGAAATCTTTATATTTGGAAAAACAGCTAGAGTAGTGAAGTCCAAATCGAACTTGGCACTCTTCCCTGTCGTCGGCGTAAGATCCATCATTGGTAGGATAGGGTTGCGATCGTCTTCTGGGTCGACCAAAAGGATACCCGTCTCCAAATGAGTCATCCTCTTCCGGATATTGACCGAGATTATCTCCATGATTGTGATTTCCACGTCGTTGGTCATTTTTGCATCCACTTCCACCTCGTACAGACACTGCACCAGTTAGAAGAGGATGATTGGACAAATAAGTACTGGGCTCACTTTTGGGTTTTTCTTGGGGATCTGAATCCGATACTTCCTGTAGAAAACTGGTACCCATAAGCAGGGAGGATAACAAAAGAACCTAAGCGTAGAAAAAGCGAAAAATGTATGTGAAATGATAACAAAATATTGGAAATCAACTTTGACAGTAAAATAAAAGTTGTCTAGCATTTTCATAATTTATTTATTACTTTTTGAAAAGTATTTTCTGCTGGAAGTATAAATTGGAATAAGATGGAATATAAATTTCATGCTCTCAAAATTTTCTAAAATTTCTATGCCTTTCTTTCGAACGAAAGTTCTTATTCGATTTCTGAAAGCTTTAGATAATATTCGTCCCGCAGCGACTGATCGTCAAGACACATTTCCCATAAGTCAAGTATAAATAGCTACGGTCAGCGTGCGCTTGTGTGAGAACTTTGATAAGCTTACGTTGGGATCGAGGTTGTGCGGCATAGGTCCTCGTTAAACTGTTTTAAGTAAAGTGTCTCGACTTCTCGTGCAGGTCGTCCGACTACAATAGCGAAGGAGCCATCCCCTCTGCAGAGGATCAAAATTGTGATGGCATGTCTTATGATCATCCTTATATATGTTTCCCAGAGCGACGCAAATAAAGTACCTACCTTAGATAATATTCAATACTAATGAAATAATGAATATTCAATAAAAAATTGATTAACAAAATAACACTTGGATTTAATTAGATTAAGAAACCTCAACAATTTCTTATGTATTATTTCTTCTAAAATAGAATAGAAACTTACAAAAAGATTAGTCAAACCACGAAAAGTTATTTCGTTAACCATTATAAAATTATTCAACACTAGATGGCGGCACCAAAGCTTTTTTTTAAATACGTTGATATTTTTGAATATCATTGCGATCGAAATTTTATTGAAAGTAATTTTTTGATTCGAGAGAAGGTATCAGCTCACAAGTAAAATAGGAATGGAGAGAAAATTGGAATGAAGATTTATTTTTTTCTTAAAATAAAATAAATTTGCAATAAATAATGTAATATTTAAAATTTTAATAAATAAAACAAGATTAGACGAACATTAAACTTTTAAATAGTGCTGCTATCTATATTATAGAACTCGTACTAATGACAATGAACTTTATTTTTTAATTACGAGCGTTTAAATTAAAAAAAATAAATAAATAAAATAAATTTACAATAAATAGTAAAATATTTAAAATATTAATAAATAAAACAAGATTAGACGAACATTAAAATTTTAAATAGTGCTGCTATCTATATTATAGAACTCGTACTAATGACAATGAACTTATTTTTTACTTACGAGCGTTTAAATATTATTTTTCATTGGACACGGCAGGGCAATTATTGTAGGAAATAAATGCTAAACATATCTCGTTCTAAGGCATTTACATAAATTAGGACCTATAAATAAGCATCAAAATGTATTTTTAAAAATTTCATTTTCGAATTATGCCTGATTCCTAAGTTATTTATTATCTTTAAATATCCATTGTCATATAAATTTGAATTAAAAAATCGACTACTGATCTACTCTAATACATAATTTTATAGTTAATTTTCGTCATTTTTTTATTCACGTTAGTGTACATTATTTTAATGCTCTTCTGATTCATGCGTTTTTAATAGTACAATAGTAGTTTTAGATTATAGAAATTTATCAGATTTCGAAAATACAATTATGACTTATCTTTTTTTTTTAAAAAATATCTTTTGTCAACTTAAATATAACTTAAAAAAATTATGCTACTATTTTGTTCTGGCATATAATTCTGTATTTAATACTTCTTTCAATGGAATTAAACTAAAAGAAAGACGAAGTAAAAATATTTCAATGCGTTTTTAAATTAAAAATAGTATATTTGTTCAAACTTTTTGTTTTATTCCCGGATATTTCGAAGTTTTAAAAAAAATAAATAATGAAAACTCTTTTAATATTTCTTTTAATGGAATTAAATTAAAGGAAATACTAAGTAAAAATATTTCAATGTATTTTTGAGTTTTTCAATTTAAAATAGTATATTTGTTCCAAATATTTATTTTATTCCTGGATATTTCGAAGTTTTTTTTTTTTTTTTTTTTTTTTTTTTTTTTTTTTTTAAAAAACTCTTTTAATATTTTTAAAAAAAATAAATAAAAACTCTTTTAATATTTCTTTTACTGGAATTAAATTAAAAGAAATACTTAGTCAAAATATTTCAATGCATATTTGAATTTTTTAATTTAAAATAGTATATTTGTTCCAAATTTTTGTTTTATGTCCGGATATTTCGAAGTTTTAAAAAAATTAATTAAAACTCTTTTAATATTTCTTTTAATTGAATTAAATCAAAAGAAATACAAAGAAAAATTTTTTCAATGCCTTTATGAATTTTTAAATTTAAAATAGTGTATTTGTTCCAAATGTTTTTTTATTCCGGATATTTCGAAGTTCAAAAAAATAAATAAATAAAAATAAATAAATAAATAAAAATTCCTTTAATATTTCTTTTAATGGAACTAAATTAAAAGAAATACCAAGTCAAAATATGTCAATGCATATTTGAATTTTTTTAATTAAAATAGTATATTTGTTCCAAATTTTTGTTTTATTCCCGAATATTTCGAAGTTTTTAAATAAAATAAATAAAAACTCTTTTTAATATTTCTTTTAATGGAATTAAATTAAAAGAAATACTAAGTCAAAATATTTCAATGCATATTTGAATTTTTTAAATAGTGTATTCGCTCCAAATTTTTGTATGTCCGGATATTTCAAAGTTTTGAAAAAATAAATGAAAAATACCTTACAAAATGTTGTGATACTTTAGTTTGTTTGATATTATATTAATTAGATTTAGTAAGTAATTTAGAAAATGCAATTTAAAATTATTATTATTATAATTTTTTTTTTAGGAATCTTAATAATCTACCATTTTGATAGACACGATCTAAAGTATTCATTTTTTTTATAACTTCTAAATGAACTCAGCGGTGGTGTAAGTGGTAGAGCACCAAAAAGAAAATTTTAAATCTACTTCATTATTATCATTTTCACAATTAAACTGATGATGGAAATTTTCTCTGCTTGGCAGTATCTTTCGAAACATGAAAAATACAAGACCGTCATCCAGTTAGAATTTGAGAATTAAATCACTTGGTATTTTAGATCTTCTTATACTTTATATTATGCTTCTTTTCATATATCTTTACAACGTTATACCAATACAATTTTCTCTCCATTATTTTCTTGAAAAGTAGTTAAGCATGCAATTTTTTACATAATTTTAAAGAATGTAATTTTTAATTGCAAATATGAAATTTGGACGAAATCGTTCGAATAGTTAGGAAGAAATCAAGTTTTAAATATACCGCATTTTTAAAATTCGGTTTCTCAGGAATTATTTGACCCATTGCATTCAAATTTTGTATATATTGCCTTATAGAATAACTGTCTTTAAAATGATGCAAAAATGTGTATACGATATAATATAAAATTCTTTCGATTATTATTTAGGAAAACTATAACAAATAATAAATTATAATAAAGAATTAATTTTTGTATACAATTATATTTGGGTATACGAGTTTTATAATAAAGTTCAAAAAATTGTCAATACGTGGCGAAACACGCAAAAGTAAAATTAACATAAAGGTGCCTAAACTTTCGACCGGCCTCCTGACCAATCTATTGAGATTAATTTTCTAGACTGTGACTTTTCCTGATACTTTAAGAGTCAAACCTTACCCCCCCCCAAAAAAAAAAAAAAATCTGCATGTTAATTTAGAGAAAACACGTTTTCGTTTTTGTTTACGCAATTCAAAATATAGTCTTCACCAATCCTTTAGCATATTTGAGGTCTGTCTCTCAAATCAAAAAGATTGAATCCCAGTACATGAAAATATAATCATTAAAACAAAAGTTATTCAGGGTGTTCGGTTTTTAATTTCGCTCACTTAATTACTTTAAAATTACTCAAAGTCACTAATTTTATAAATCTGTTGCATTACATTTGTGCGAAAGAAACCATTGAGGTTTTAAAACATTTCAAAAGCATAATCTTCCAAAAATTAAACCAGAACTCCAACTTTGCGAGGGAAGGGGGTCTCTTAACGTAATATTTTAGAAAAAATGCGTATAAAGTATTAATAAGAACATAAGGATACTTTTAATGATAAATTTAAAAATTAGCAATTTCCTTAAAGAAAATCTAAAAGCAGAGATTTCATAGGAAGGGAGGAAAATCAAAAGAAAACAAAACTTACGAAAGTAGCATTCATGATAGTTTTTATTTTAAGTGAACACCAGACACTGTGAACAAGAATTAATAAATATGCAATGTGGTTCCTTCTCAAATATTGGCATTGAGTAGTAATTCCAATTAGAGAATAAGCAGAAAGCGCCAACCTTTTCCTATCATAACAATGATCGAAAATTAACCCAAAAACCCCGATCGAGGACCCCGGAATTAAAAGTACCGGATAATTTAGTCACTTTCCATTGTTGATACTTTCCCCACATCCGTATGAGGACAAAACAATTCATGAAAACAAAACAGATTCTTTTCGTATTTTCTCATGCACTGTAAAAACTTCCGTTGCAAAATATCTAAATAATTTTATACGTGTTTGCAGAAATAAATCTAATTGTGAGCTGAAAATTTACAACTTTGAAACTAAGTTAATATCTAAAAATTTTCCAATCAAATCAATTAATCATTTGTTAACTCAAAGTAAATCTTTTTAGGTTTACATTTGCATAATCATTTGAAAAAACAAATTTTTTTTTTGTACTACTCTCAGGAAAGATCAATGGGAAGGAGTTGTAAGAATTTTGAAAACATCCGGTTAACACAAGCATTAATAGAAAAACAATACAATGATATCAACGAAACCAAGAAAAAAATTAAAAGCAGACAATTTTGGAACGTATTAGAATTAGTTTTTTATTTGTCATTATTGCATGTATTATTATATGTATTATTATAAGCATTATTATTATTATATGTATTATTATTATATTAGAGTTGAAGAAATTTCAAACTTAATTTTTAATGAAGTTTGTAAGAAAGAGATAAGAATAGAAATACAGTACAATAAGATCAACAACGAGACCACTAAAAAATATTACAAGCAGCCAATTTTAGAACTTATTATAGATATAGTTGTTTTATTATTATTCAATGTATTATTATTAAATGTATTATTATTTAATGTATTATGTCCATTATTTTTATATGTATTATTATTATATATGTATTATTATTATTATTATTATTATATTATACGTATTAAAAATGAACCCAAGATTCTCAAGGAATTTCAAATGAAGTTAAAAAGTAAGGGATAAGAAATGAGGTATATCATAAAATTTAAACGTGTTTGCAGCAATAAATCTAACTTTGAGTTGAAAATTGAAAATTTTTAAATATTTCTCTGGAAACTATCCATAGAATTCCTCCAAAGTCTTTGAAGATACATACTGATGGAAGCAGGGGAGAGAGAGAGTTTCTGGTAGTGGATCGTACATATTATTGTATTACTATTATATGTATACATATTGCATGCATATTTATTGTATAAACATTTCTTATACCTACTTCTACACTTTCGAGTTCATGATTAGAAACCCAAATTTTTGTTCTGTTTTTTATATCAGAGTTTATTGCTATCAAGAGGAGCTTGCAGTATGCGGTTCAGATGGAGGATCAAATCCCTGAATCTTAACTGATAGTTACTCTTCAATTTAGCACCTCTCTAATTGGTGTATCGTAAGGGATCAGACGTTTAATATTCTGGGCAGACTTTCCAATGGACGCACCATGCATTTTAAGTGGCCATCATATGTTGATGGCAATGAAATGACCGACCTCTTAGCCTGGTCTGCTGTTGAGGTAGGTGTGCGTCCTTATGTGGGAATTTCATAGTTAGCGAGATTTCATCCTTTGCGAAAATAGAACTAAACAATCTTATGAAAACTATTCCTAACAAATCATGGTATTTTTCTAGACGTCCGGGTGGGTATTTCCAGCTCAGACCAAACACATATTACAAAACCTCGAGCTTCATGAGTGGGCATACTAGAGCCCTCACTTAACAGCAGGATCAAAAGACCTTCCCAGAGAGCCAATGGTATTCTGCCGACACGGCCACCTCTGTTATGTTTTAGTTTGTTTGGGTTTTACCAAAGGCGAAGTCCTCCGGCACCCTCTACTGTTTTTGGACTTTTTTTTAATAGAGAATTTTGGATTCATGGGGATTATCTAGCCTTGCTAGACAATCAGTTTATTGACAAGATCAGGTAAATGAAAAATTTCAACTTACAAAAAATTCTATTATATCAATAGCAAATAAGTTGTTAGGGAAAGAAAAAATATCAAAAAGAACAAACTGGTTTGTGGACTGTAGAAAAGTCTATGAAAATAAAAATAGAACTAACAAAAATATGCTTCAATTAAAATTGACTCGAAAATCAATTGATGAACATAAGAGTACACGCAGAAAAGAAAAGAAAACACAGAAAAGAAAATCTACAAAGAGAACCAACTCAACGAAATCGAATCTCTCAGGACCAGATACGAAATCAAAGCCTTCTACCGGGTCATCAATGTGGGGTGAAAGGACTTACACCTAAGATCTCTCTTTGTAAGAATAAAAATTGAAGCATTGTTAATTAATGACTACTATGGATAGATAGGTTGAACATTTTCACAGTCTACTCACCTTTGGTGCTTCGAGTAACTCGGACTTCCTAGTTGATATACAATGTAACACCCCAACTCTGAATAAGCTATAACATAAATGTAACAAAGCGTCAAAACTAGATACAGTCCCCATTGAATTTCTAAAATTTAAATAATAAAAAATAACAATATGAATGATTCTAAAATATGAATTAATAAAATATAAATATCTGTTACGAATAACGTCTGGCAAATTGTTAAATCTATTTTTGAGAAATGACGAAAATTTTGAATGGAAATTAAGTATTTCATGCCAGATATATAAAAAGGTGATGTACTGAATTACAAAAATTATAGAGGAAAATCGTAAGATGATCACTGGTACAAACTGGAATCTATATGAAAACATACTAAAAAGAAAGAAAATAGTAGAAGAAAACCTTGGTACTACAGACTCCATTGATTACGAAATCAAGAGATTTCAATCACTAACATAAGAGCCGCACCGCTAAAAAGTATAAGAGAAACTTCCTAAGGCTCCCACCAGAAATTAAATAAATAATCAAACAAAGAAACTGGTGTAGGAAGAAGTATCAAAAGACTTGTGATCCTAAATTTAGAGAGGAATACCCAGCCCTAAACAAGAAAAATTCACGAGCAGTGCAACAGTTTTAAGAACAAGCAGTGGAATTAGAAAGTAGAGAGCCTATATGAAAAAGATAATTTGATCTGGAGAATGGCATGAGCGTTAAGAACGGATCCACAGAAAAAGAAGCCATGAAAACGGCTTTGTTTGTACTGAGAAAGAAAAAGCAGAGGTGTTTGCGGACTGTATGGGGGAACAGTTTTCTCTGAATAAAGCGTATAATCCCCATAAGGACTGATTAGTAAATGAAAGCGTTGAAAATTTCCCGAGAGATAATAGAGATCCTCAAATAATAGAAAAAACAAGCGTTGATGAAGTAAAAGCGTTAATAGTGAGACTGAATAATAAAAAAGCCCCTGGCTTAGATAATATTAAAAACAAAATGATCAAACTCCTTCCTAATGATTTTGGGGAATTCTGGACTAAGATATTCAATGTATGTATGTCGTTGAACTACTTTCCAGAGATATGGAAAACTGGAATTATTATTCTATTTCCTAAACCAAACAAAGATTTACTATCCCCGACCAGCTATCGGCCTATAGGTTTGCATTGCACTCTTGGGAAAATACTGGAAAGAATAGTATACAGTGGAATTAAACCATTTCTCAATTGCTTACCGGACGAGCAATATGGGTTCAGAGCATAACTGGACACCTCTAAGCCACTCCTGCAGATAGTTGATTATGTAGGCAACAGTTAGAACAGACATCAGCTTTGCTGATGCTTTATATAAGTAAAGTGTTTGACAGAGTATGGCACAACGGAATAATTTTCAAGCTCTTTGAGCTAAAATTCTCACTGGGAATAATAAAGTTTATTTACAGTTATCTGGCACCATAGAAATTTTCAGGTTAAACTGAAAACTGTCAGCTCTATTGTGAGGAGAATAACAGCAGGCGTATTTCAAGGTAGCATACTTGGACCAATATTATATATCTTGTTTACACACGATTTTCCGATAAATAGGGGCGATCATAACAGCCTTACTGCATTTTAGGCAGACGATACGTGAGTTATCGTAAAGTCTAGCAACCCGAACATGGCTATAGAAAAACTGCAAGATAAAATCTGTGATTACGAAGAGTGGTCTTTAGATTGGAATTTTGAAATAAATGCTCAAAAGTCCCAACAATCGGTAATACAAAAGAGCAGAAAACCAATAAGAGAGCAAAACGAATTTGTCCTATTCGATAAAGTGATACCGAGAGTAACAAAGACCATGTACCTAGGTCTAGTGATTAACAACAGATTGACACGATCATGTAAGGAATGTAAAAAATAAGGTGAATGCTGCAACTGTAAAACAGCGAGCAATAATGTATAACGAGAAATTGAGCTTGAAACTGAAAAGACTGCTATTTATTTCAATGATAAGGCCGATTATGACCTACGCCTCTCCGGTGTAACATACTCTCATGGTGTAACATATCGGAACGTGTAGAAGTATTGAAGAAGATAACGGATGCGAGATGTTACTAAAGGAATAGTGATATTCACTTGGATTTTGAGATTGATCGTTTCGATCTTCACTTTCAAAAAGTGAATCGAAACTTTTTCGACAAAGCGTTGAACTGTGATGCTGCACATTATAACTCGATTTTTGACTTTGAGGACGCTTCCTTGAAGCCAGTTGCACACTTTTTTACAAGTGATGCAACAATGACCATTTGAGTATTAACTCAATGGAGTGTATATAGTGAAAATAATATTTTATGGCACTAATAATATGATTATACAGTGGTACCTCGAGATACGAGTGCCCTGACATACGAGTTATTTGAGATACGAGCTGTCGAGGGAGCAAAATTTTGTTTTGAGATACGAGCGACATTTGAGATACGAGGAACGGTCATGCAAGCCCTTCTCGTCCTCGACAATGCTCCTGCTCACCCACCGAACCTCGAACATGACATCCTCGAAGAGTTAAAGTTTATAAAGGTTCATTATCTAACACCTAACACGATTCCTATCCTGCAGTCCATGGATCAGCAGGTGATTTCTAATTTTTAAAAGCTGTACACTAAGCACCTGGTCCGGCGCTGCTTTGAGGTGACAGAGAACACATACCTCACCCTTCGAGAATACTGGAAGGACCACTTTAACATTGTGATATGCCTCAGAATGATTAGATCAGGCCTGGCTGAGTGTTGCAACGAGGACCTTGATCTCTGCGTGAAAGCTGTGGCCTGAGTGAGTCTGTAACCGAAAATTGTGCTGCTGCCCGAGTCTGTAGCTTCGAAGGATTCGAACCCGAAGTGCCAATAAAGGAGGAGATTGTGTCTCTGGGAAAATCCATGGACCTGGTTATGGGTGAGAGAGACGTGAGCGAGCTCACCGAGGAGCACTTTCAGGAACTGACGACCGAAGAATTACAAGAGTTACAGTCGCAGCAGCATTCGGGGGTTCTGCAAGAAATTGGTTTCGAGGAAGAGGTGGAGGAGGTTATCTCTATAAGTGAGATAAAAGAGTTCATGGGAATGTGGGAGAGAATTTCACAGTTCGTGGTAAAGAAACACCCCGAAAACTTGCAACTGGTCGTACATCAGATCTATTTAATGACACTTGCCTAACTCATTTCTGCAGCATTCTGAAAAGGAGGAGGAAACAAACCTCCTAGGACAGTTTTTTTTTAATCCGGCTAAAAAAGCAAAGACCAGTGAAAAGATATGCAGTGACTAAAATTGAGCATACAGTAGCATTTAAGTTGTGTACAAATATGTATGTACACTTTATAAAAGCAGTTTTTTTTTGCTTTACATTTGTTTATAATGTTTTTATACAATATTTGTCATTCATAAATACATTTTTCTTATTCAAAAACAAGTAACAAAAACAATTTGGGATAGCATTTTTGGGGCTGGAACGGATTAATGGCATTTCAATTAATTTCAATGGGGAAAATTGTTTTGAGATACGAGCAAATTGACATACGAGCAAGGCTACGGAACGAATTAAACTCGTATCTCGAGGTATCACTGTATTTGATATGAATATATGAAAATCGGAAAAATAAATGTATGTAATTCGTTGATTAAGATCATCTCAATTAGAATGGCACTATTGATATGAGTATATGAATATTCGGAAATGTATATGTATGATATGCGTTGACTGAAATCGATTTGATTTGAATGGGGCGGCACCAAGAAATTTTTTGTTTTATAAAAGCGATAATTGATACATTGTGATGTGATGTTTATGCGTAGTGATGTGCGGTTGAAACGTGCTTGTGTTGTCTTGTACTGACAAACTTCGTACAGGAAGTATAAATTTTGATTATTTTTTACTTTTATATATATCTATGTGCTCAAATATTTTATATTTACATATTAATTGTTATATTTATGTACTCTCGAATTTCATCACTCTTGATGATAATTACTCGGGAAATGTGCCCATTTATTAATTCCTACTTTTATTTTTAGGCAACAAGGATCTGAAGGTTTCCACCTCAATGATCATCACCTGATGATGAAGGGGTAAAGGGCCACTCCGGCCTTAGGTATCCCGACCAATAAATACGACTGCAGTGCATAGAAGGATACCATCTCTTTGCACAGGCCCTACGAAACTTCACGTTAATTGTTCAATGAGTTACTTAAATATCATAGGCGTCTGTGTTTAATTTTTATGCACAATTCAGCATATCGTTTAATCATATCTTCATCATATGTGCTTACATAGCATTATACGAGCTAATAAGGCTAACTTTAAGATCTGAATTTTTTAATGATATGTACAAAACTACTTTACATAGTTAGTCTTTGTACTCTTACTCTACATACCTGAATGAATTGTAACTGAAATGTTTAAAATCAAACATATGAAAGATTCATAGTTTAACGCAATTCAATTTGAGCGTATTAGCTGTCTCAAGAGAAAGCTGAGAAGACCACTTTCAGTTAAGAGTAAAAGTTAGTATGAGAAATAATAATGCATTATATATATATATACAGTTGACTCGCGTTATAACGACCCCATCGGGACTGCCCCAATCTGGTCGTTATATCAAATGGTCGCTATATCAAAATGAGCAAATTTCCTTAGAAAATCGGTCACATAATGGTTTTAAACGTCATAATGCATGCATATACTATTTGTGGTATACATGTTATATATCAAAAAAGGATAGGATACATACATTAATAAAACATAATGACATTTTAACAATTGAATTACAACTGTTAACAATTAAGAATTTTATTTTAAAGTACAGATTAAAAAATCTAGAAAAAAATCTAGTTTCTAATGAATTAATTTTTTAATGTACATAATTTGCGGTATATATAACGAATTTTTTTTTTATGTACATAATCTGCAGTATTATAAAGAAGAGTAAACCGAGGAACATAAACGAGGCTTCATTAGACGAAGACATTAATTTTTTGATGTACATTAATTTTTTGAAGTTACATGTTTTAAGTATTTGTAAAAAAAATTGGAAATTGAAGTTTGTCGTAATTTTGAGCTCTGGAAAAGCGCTATTTCCAAACTGTTAATTTTCTCCAAATGGTCATCTGAAATTAGGTCAAACTCAAAAAAATCCCTTAGTGTGTTTATTGCTTCTGCAGCTTGTTTAATTGAAGGCCTTTCCTTCGGCAAAACACGAATTTCCTCGTCGGATGAAGCCTCGTCCATATCTTTATTTAACAATCCGTTTAAAATCTCCTTCTCTGTTAACTCCTCTGTACATTGTACAGTCAGCAAAAAAAAAAAAGATATCACCCTGAATAATTTTCGTTCTAATGATCGGATTTTCACGAACTAAGTGTCAATCTTAATGGTTCCTGGGGGTGACCTCAAATATGCTAATTAGTTAGTGCTAACTATTAATTAAGTTACGAAATCAGACACAAAAACAAACTTTCTTTGAATAAACATTTTTTTTTTTACATATTTGGATTCCTTATCTTCTAAATATAGGGGGTTGCCGCAATCTGGGAAATGTGGTCCCCATAGTTTGGTCAGGAGAGCGATTCAAAGTTTGGACCCCTTAATGTTAATTTCACTTTTTGCGTTTTCAGTCATATTTTAAAAACTAATGAAGCAATTCAAAAAAACATTGCACCAACTCATAAAACGCATTTACCCAAAGATAATTTCATGAAAAAAATAATTTTTAATAATTATTAATTATTTTTTATTATTTAGTTAAAGAGAGGATGAAAAAATTTTGAATTATAAGGTATGGATTTTTTTATACCGTATTAATCTACATGCTTTTCAATTGAAAAATCTAAAGTTTCAACTGTTTTTATTTATTAGAAGATGAGAAAAATTAAAATTAATTATTTTAAAAGAAATAATTTGGCGACAATGAAAAAATGATTAAATGGGGCGATTAATATTAAAATGTGATAAACTTACGAAGAACTTGATTTAGCGCGCGTGGCGCAAAATTTCACTCATATTTTTTTCGCTAATAATCGTTTGCTAATCTTTTTATTTTTATTTTTTTAAAACTATAAAATACAATGTTTCTTTTTTTGTCCTCTAAAAATCTATTTGAAATTAAGTAAAGAAATTTGAATAAAACATTTTATTGAATAAAAAACATTTTATTCAACGAATGTCGAGTTTTATAAAAGCATGCTTTTGATAGAATATGATTATACACCAGATTGTGCTTATTTAATGTGATTATTTCTTAGTTTTTTTTTCTCTCAATAACTGATACAATTACAATAATATACATACGTATGAATAGATTTGGAATAAAATATTTCTCAGTTTCTTGTATATATTTTTTATGAATATTAATAAAAATACGTAGTAAACATATTTAAGCATATCTCACATCATCGCAAATGTCTCAACATCTTATATATCGTGTTAATCTTAAAAGTAATTTTTTAATCACCTGTCCGGAAGTGTTTCGCAGAACTATTTTACCAACTATTTAATTAAATTGTAGCATTTTTAAAAATTTTATTCTTTACCCTACTACATTTATTATTTCTTCATTAATATACTAATAAATTTTTTTAGTACTTTAATTTAGATTTTCTTTAAAGTAAAGTTCCTTTTTACATTATAGTCAAGTTTTTTTTAAAAGAATTATTGTCTGCTAGCTAAGAATAAAGCCTTGTTAAGAAATTAAAAACACTCCGCTGTTTAAAATTATTTAATGCAAAACAGCTGATTATTTACTAAGCATACAATTTTTTCGAAAAAAGAATATAAATCATTGATTGTCTTTTTTGTTTTGTTTCTTGTGACTTCAACATAGATTATCTAAAATAGTGTCCATGTTTTATAAGTCACTTCAAAGAGTATAAAGATACCGAACATAAAAAGCTGTCAAATACGTAGCCAAAACTTTTAAGCGTCTTAAAATATCTCAATATCTTAAATGATTCTTTCTTTATGATTCCATGTAGATTTTTTTCCGGATAATATACTAAAATTTTGTTCAATTTTTTACTTTAGCACGATTCCCAAGATATTATTGTAGTATAATTTGTTATCAGGAACAATGCCTTATTTTGTTTAGCAGGAAACACTAAAAATTGAAATTTGTAAAAAGCTTCCGAAGCCGTGTGAATTTTAGAATCATCTGATTTAAAAAAATGCAATAAAAAATACGTAAATTTCCGAACTTATTTTGATTAAAAATAAAAAAATAATAAAAAATGTGGCAAGAAGGCTAACATACTTTTTACAGAACTGTGAAAACCAGTTTTTCCTATAATTCGTCAAAAGAGGATAAGAATGATATTGCTCCAAGGGACCTACTCAATAATTTCGCTATTTCCAGAATGAAATCTGTTTGATCGAAACATATTTCCTTGAAAATAAGAACGGGGGAAAAATTAACTTTTATTATTTATCTAAGCTTATTCCATTCATTTAATGATAGCGGCATCAAGGTTAAGGATATGCGATGGAAGCCCCGTTTACTATTATACTATAAATGCGTTAAATCATGTTGCTTGAATAATTTATTTTAAGCTTATTATTTAATATTTTTAAGCAAATAAGGGTGTAAAAATAAACTCGATCAAAATACTCCGAAAGTATACCCTAAAATATTTGTAGAATAAACTTTGGAATCTATATATACAAAATACTTTTTCAAACAACTTCGAGTAGGACGGAAACGCTAACTTGTTTAAAATAGTTGTCCTTGTAACTATTTAATTTCGATCTCTGGTGCTAGGGAACATTCCATTTTCACATTCGACTTTTGAAATTTCAATTGCAAACGGAATTTTTTTATGTCCTTAAATTAAAATGTTAAGGCTTGCAGCAAAAAAAATTGTACTGCATTGATTTTTTTACAAAATAGCGAATTATTATTTTTTTAATTTAAGAACCTGTGCCTATAACTTAAGTAAAACTTATTTTAATATCGAGTGAAATAATTTAATATATTGTGTAACTAAATAGATAATCCCAAGAAATTGAATTGAATATATAAAAACTTCATTGATTTAAAAATTAATAGATGATGATAAAAATAGACATGTTTTGAGCACAATAATAAAAGTCACAAGTTATTCAAGCTTGACAAGTTTTGAGAATGGGTGAATATATTTGAACGCTCGAAACATGTCGACTTTTACTTCCCTCTTCATATTTTTTAAAGCCAGTTGAGTTTTTATCATCAATTATACTGTTTTGCATTAGGGTCTTGATCATTATTTTGATTAAGGTTTTTATACTCGTTAAAGTAAACATATGAATTTTCATATTTTAACAGGAATTATGTGGTCTTTAAAAACATAAGAGCATCAATATTGTAAAAGTTATATTTAACTTGGTTTAAAATTAAAATTTTGAGACCAGATATTTTGAGTTAATGAAATTAAATATTTTATCTTTTAAGTTTTTGTGCCCCCCCCCCCCCCTATCAGATATATATAATAAAACAAAAATAATCATAGTATCAGTATTTGATGGTAAATGTAGCTTATCGTAATTGAAGAATATGCTGTGCGATATTTTATGGTGAATTTGCGAACGCAAGTTTCTAAATGTATCGAAGCATAAGGATGCTATTTGCTAATCATCTTTATCCAAAGAAAACTTTGTTATCTAAACATCTAGCAGAATGAAGCGATTTTTGAAACAATGAATCATACTATATGCAACATATTATTTCAATATCTTATTCTTAAACATAACCTATTTCAATGCTTTTAAAATACCACTAAACATTCAGCAATTCCTGGAGTTATAGGAAAAAGAAATATCATAAATTATAGAAACACTTGTGAATGCGCATTAGAATTACTATACAATATATATTTTATTTTTTAAGCACTTCTTTTTCTTCAAACTTTCTTGCCTAGAAGACTTGATTAAAGCTGTAAAAGTGATTATCCCTAAAATTTTGTATTTAGCCATAATAAGTTATGTTAATTTGATTTTAGGATGAAATCCTCGACTAAATATAGCAGAAACAACAAAATCTAAATAATATCAGATAAAATGTTCATGTATTTAAATTCTAAAACTTAGAAAATCATAAATAATTTATAATCGATACAAATTTTCTTTTCAAGGGAGATTAAAATTTAAAAAATCTTTGCTTTTTGGACAGAAATCAGCTTAAAAATTGTCAATTGCCTAGAAACTTCGAGATATTTTATATTAACTATTAATTAAACCTCTCTGAGTAATCACAGAACATTATTTAAATTTTTTTTCCAGTCAGAGCTTGGTTGCTTAGCAACCTAGTAAAATTAAGCATTTTCTTTTGAATTAGTCAATGGGTTATCTTAAAATATTTATTTGCGTTGGCGACTTTGTTTGGCGGTTTTCTGGACTATCGCCAAATATATAAACCTTTGTTACGACCCTATTTACCACCCATTTTTTTCAAAATTTTGTCTACCCCTCCTAATTCAAGTATCTGGATTCCAAATATGTAAAAAAATATATGTTTATTCAGAGAAAGTACGTTTTTGTGTCTGATTTCGTAACTTAATTAATAGTTAGCACTAACTAATTAGCATATTTGAGGTCACCCCCAGGAACCATTAAGATTGACACTTAGTTCGTAAAAATCTAATCATTAGAACGAAAATTATTCAGGGTGATATCTTTTTTTTTTTTTGCTGACTGTACTACATCATCGTCGACCTTTGCATATGAGTCAAAGTTGTTCATGGCATCACTCAAATTTACATACGAGGAAAATTCCTTCAGTATTTCATCGTCTAGATCAGTGATGGGGAAACTACGGCCTGCGGGCCAACTGTGGCCCGCCGGAAGGTTTTATCCGGCCCGCGGATAGAATTTTAACTTGCCGATTCGTCGCTAATATAAACAATATACGTAGTATTTGTATACTTTGTTTAAAGCTAGTTTTGTTTTTTTTTTTCTTTTTTAATAAAGTACTGGTGACCTTTTTACTTTCTCTATTTTTGTTCTACAAAACATAAATTGATGGAAATAGCTTCAGACTGCTTTTCAATTGGTAAAATTTTGAAAGCAGAAGTTCTTCATAGAATAGCTGTAGAATGGCGCCAAGAAGCGTTTGTCTTTCTCGGGGAGCAGACAATACGGAATCTAATGTAGGTGAATTGTTCTTCACATGTGGCAGACTGCGCATTTTAAGCTCCAACGAGCGGATTTTTCATTTTTCTGCCGGCGTGAATTATTTATTGCGTATGGCCTCCAAAATATAATAGGCCATTAATTGACAGTTATCAAAATATTGAAGAACTATTTTAATTTCATGAATACAGAATTTTGCCCATGAATATCCAAAGAGGAGGGTACTGTGACGTCACATGAAAATGAATTGACCAATCACAACCAAAAAGCTTCGCGATTTGCGTCTGCTCTAGTTCTTGTTTCCTTTGCTTCAAACTGCTTTACAATTTTTGTATAAACGTTATAAAAGTTTAATAAAATTATAATTTCATTTTAAGAGGACCCGCGCAAGAGCATTAGTTAGCAGTAAGCTTTCGTCAATTGCGTTTCTGTGTGTTGTTCTCCGTAGTAGGTAACGTCTAAAATGGATGTTAAAAAAAGAAAAGTGGATTCAGAATGTCGAGTTTTTAAAGAAGAATGGACGTGGAAATATTTCTTTACTTTATTTAAAGAAAAACCTGTGTGCTTACTTTGCAATACAACTGTTGCAGTTTTAAAAGAATATAACATTCAACGCCATTTCAAGAGCAAACATGAAAACCACTCTTACTCATCGTTAAGTGAAGAAGTGAAAAAAATTAAATCGAAAGATTTAATAAAAAATTTATCAAGTCAACAACAATTATTTCAGAGAGCTAATCATTCTCAAAGATGCGCTACGAAAGCCAGTTATGTGTTGGCTTATAATATTGCTAAATCTAATAAAGCATTTTCAGGTGGTGAATTTATAAAGCAGTGTATGATAGATGTGTGCGATATTATGTGCCCTGAAAAGAAAAATGATTTTCAGTCACTGTCTCTCTCAAGAAGAACAATCACCGAGAGAATTGAAAATATTGATAATCAATCAATCAAGGATTTGTTGGGAAATTTAATTCTAAGTATCCGGAAAATGATGTTGTTTTTTTGCATTGCCTTATACATCAGGATGCTCTCTGTAAATTGGCTTTAGATATTGACCATATACTTAATATTGTTGTAAAACTAGTAAATATGATTCGTTCCAGAGGATTATTACATCGCCAGTTTCAACAGTTTTTGGAGTCCGTATTTGCTGAGCATTCCGATATCCTGTATTATTCAAAAGTTCGTTGGTTAAGTGCTGGAAAAGTATTTGAAAGAATTTGGGATTTAAAAGACGATATTGTGAATTTTCTTCTTGATAAAGACATTTATAATCAATTTGACGTCTTAGAAAACGAAACGTGGCTTTCTGATTTCGCTTTTTTCACAGACTTCCTCGTACACATGAATATACTTAATCTCAAATTGCAAGGGAAAAATCAGTTTCTTCACGATATTTGGCAATACCTGAAAAGTTTCAAATTACAGTTATTATTATTTGCTAATCAGATCTCTAAATCTGATTTTTCTCATTTTCCAAGAATACAATCTTTAAAATTCACTATATCAAACAATAAAATTAAAAAATACGAAATTAATTTGAGAAAACTATCTTCAGAATTTGAAAGGAGATTTCAGGACATTAGAAAAATGGAACCAGAGTTTAGTATTTTTGCGACCCCATTCAAAGTTAATTACAAAGAAGTTGATGCAAAATTTCAACTTGAGTTAATAGAACTGAACTGTAATACTCTCCTGAAACAAACTTTTCATGCAGTACCATTACTAGAATTTTATAAAAATTTAAGTCCAGATAATTTCCCAAATCTAATTACTCATGCAATGAAGATAATGACAATGTTCGGCTCATCTTATATATGCGAACAAATCTTTTCAACAATGAAGCTTAGGAAAACTTCTTTAAGAAACAGAATTACAGATGAGCACCTTTCATCAGTTTTAAGAATTTCTGCTTCGCAAATGGAACCGGACTATGAGGAAATTTTGAAGAAACAGTCTCAATTTCATTTTTCTCATGCACCATCAACCAGTAATGACACCAGAAAATAAAGTGATAATACTTCCCATCAAGAACTACACTAAATTTATTTTATATTTTGTGCTTATAATTTTCTTACCTTTTGCTTTTTTACTATTAAAATAATAAGTGTATGTAATAATATATGTATATGTTTATAGAACACATAATTTTTTTTAACGATTAAGCATTATTCTTTGGCCCGCTACGATTGTCTAGTTATTACAAATGGCCCGTCTTAAAAAAAGTTTCCCCACCACTGGTCTAGATCAAGGTCATCTAAGTGATCCATGTCCTCGCCATACGGATTTTCCTTTTTACAAAATCCTGCTGATCGGAAAGAGTTCTTGATGGTGTTTACTGAAACTTCTTTCCAAGCGGTTTCTACAGTTCGTAGAGCAACCAGCAGATCAACGTCAAATTTCATGTTGTTTTCCACATGAAATAAAATTTTGCGAATCAACATTTTCCTGTAGATTCTTTTGAAGCTGTGGATCACACCTTGATTCATTGGTTGGAGCTCTGATGTCGCATTTGGGGGAAGGTACTCCACTTTTATCGCCTTCAAATTTTTAATTTCCTTTGACTGCGCAGTGCAATTGTCGACAATTATCAAAATTTTTCTGTTCTGTTGATGCTTTTTTTTTTTATCAAGGATTCAAAGCCATTCTTCGAACAGCGAATCCGTCATCCAAGCCTTCTTGTTGGCACGATATGCCACAGGTAAAGATTTTACACCCTTAAAACAGCGGAATCCTGCGAATTACCAATTACAAGCAATAGTAATTTCTCATTACCTGACATATTCGCTCCCAGCAGAACAGTTATTCTTTGTTTGCCCAGCGTATTTCCTTTGCATGTTTCACCTTTAAAAACTAAAGATCTATCAGGTAAAAGTTTATAAAAAAGTGCAGTTTCATCTGCATTAAAAATATCGTTATCACTAAAGTTTTCCGTAATTTTTTTTAAAGTTTCTTCCTTGAATATACACACGGTAACTTTGTTTACTGAAGAGCTTTCCCCGCATAATTTTTTGAACACTATTTCATGCCGATGCTTAAAGTTCTGAAGCCATCCATCGGAAGCTTTGAAGGATTCATTGGGATAGAGTTTTTCAAAAAAAAAAAAAAAACCTGTTGCCTTTTCTTTTAAAGCGTTTCAATCCAGAAGAAAGTTCTAGCTGCGCATGTCTTTCATCCAGTTTAAAAGAGCTTTCTCAAGAAGAGGGAATTTTCCACATCTGAGTCGCATTCTTTCTGGCGCACCGTTTAAAATGGATTCTCTGTTCTTCACTATTGTGAACAAAGTGCTCTCAGGTATTCCAAATTTTTTAGCGACATGAGTTTCTCGTCGATGCACTCTAAAATTTTTCTTTTCACATCAAAAGATAAAGCACAACGTTTAGCTACTAAAGGTGGCATTTTTATCGATATGACAAATCAGCGTGTTGAAATGCAAGCTTGCAAAATTTAGAACAGCACACTTTAGACCGTGGGCCGATTTTTGAAATCGAAAGTTTCGTTTACCAACTTCGGTAACTACCTAAACTTTTTAAAGTCATATTTTTCATTGAACCAAAGTTTTAAAATCATAATGTCTCCCACATTCAAGTTGCACATTTATTTTTTAAAAGGAGAAAAAATTAGAACTATTTAATGTTGACCTTATTACTAACTAATTGTTACGCGAGGTTTGTTTCCACCAGTAGGTTGCGCTTTTTAATTTTCAAATGTACGAAAATGCATTTTAATCTATAAGATCATAACATATTATTTATAACATATTAAAAATAGAAATTAATATGCGAAAAACTTTATCAAATTTTAATTTTTAAGTATTTTAGATTATAAACAAATTTTAAAAATATTGTATTATTGCACGTTTGGCAGCCAAAAAAAAATGTAAACAAACAACTGATTTGATACACGATATTTGACATAAGATATATATTTTTAAACTTTATTTACTATAATTTAACTGTTTACTATACTATTATAATTTAAATTTTCTATAATTTAACTTGATTAAAGTTAAGTATGGCAAGTTTTAAAACTTGTGGCATACATGTAGCATCGAATGTGTCAGATAGCGAGAAATTGATTGTAAGTAGCGACTTAAGTTTAAATAGAATCACAGATTTTTCTCAGCAGTGGATTAATTTAGACGGTTTAGAGCAGATTGTGGCTTCTGAATTAGACAATTTGCTAAAAGAAGATGGTCCTACAATTTGTTATCATAGGAAATGCTACATGCGTTTTACAAACAAGAGCAGAGTTGAAAAAGCTAAGCAAAGAATCGCAAATGCAAAGATAAAGCCAGATGAAAATAATTTCAAACAAAAGCGTTTGAAACGTTCTGCCTGTGGCGCATATGCTTCACTTTTCCCCAATTCTTGTGTAATTTGTGAAAAAGACAATTATGTGTATACATTTGACAGAAAGAGAAAAAAAGAAAATCTTGTATTGTGCCAGACTTATAATGCTAGTGATGCATTGATTAAATCAGCTATATTAAAAGCTGATGAAATCATTTTGTGCAAAATCCGTGATGTAGACTGTATTGCTAAGGAACTGAAATATCACAAAAGTTGCTTTCTGTCGTGCACAAAAAGTTTAAGAAACAAAGACTCAATAGAGAATGGGAGTGCAAACCCATTTTATGCACATTATAAAACATTTTGTGAAGCTGTTATTGAAGGAAGAATAATTTCTAAGAATGAGATAATGCATATAAACAAATTAACAGAAAGTCTTGCTGATCTTATTATGAAGAAAGAACCGACATTGCTGAATGAAAATTCTTCAATTAGTAATCGACAATTAAAACGATGGCTGATGAAAGATTATCCTCAGCTGATTTTTGTTAAACCAAAGCAAAGAAATTTGTCAGAACTTGTTCTTTGCCATTCGGATAATCAGCCTCTGATTAAAGTTGTAAATAACAATTCCACTGAAACTTCATCTTTCGAAATGGATAACATAGAAGTATCACAAAGTGATTACTACTTTGAAGATGAAGCAAGACAAAATCTTTACAAATCTGCTATATACCTATCAAAAATTATAAAAATCTCACCATCAATAAATTGTGTTTGGCCGCCTACTGCAGAAGATTTAGATGAATCTAATGTAATGAAGATGATACCAGTTTTATTATTTAATTTTCTTGCCTGGTGCTCTGGAGAAACCGATGATGTTGAAATGAATAATTTTGTTCAAATTCCTGAACTTAAGAAAAACAAAATACTAAGCATTGCCCAAGACATAATATATTTATCTTCCAAAGGCAGGAAGCCAACGCCAAAGCATTATTCTCTGGCCATGTCTATTCGTCATATCACAGGGTCTGCAAAATTAACAAATCTTGTGAGTGGACTAGGACATTGCATATCCCATACAACTGTATTGGAGTATGATACTGCTCTTGCAGAAATCCAACAAGATCAATGTAACAATCTGCCTATTGGTATCGAAAAAAAAACAATTCACCACAATAGTATGGGACAATATTGATTTTCTTGAGGAGACCCAAAGTGGTCATGATACCACTCATCACACGAATGGTATTATAATCCAGCAGAACAATTCCAGTGCAAAAGTAAGCATTCCCAAGAGAGGTGTCAAATCTGGTAAAAGAACATTTGAACCACCACCGGTAAATATTTTTGAGTATTTTGCTAAAAAGACGCCAGGCATTCTGAATGATTACATTTTGTCAAAGGTTATAAGTAATGAACAACCATACCTGGCCAAGAAGTTTGACAACCTGTACATTTTAAGCAAATTGTTTTTAAATGCTACAGATATTTTTCCTGGATGGACTGGCTTTAATATAAAAATGTCTTCAAGTCATATTCCATTAAGCAACATAAAATATTTACCTGTCATCGAAGCAAATCCAACGGAAATGTCAACAATTTACACAATCCTTCTTAAAAGTATTGAAATTGCTGACAAACTAGAAATTGATGCTTTAGTCCTAGTTGCTGATCAAGCAATCTATTCAAAAATTCAGCAAATAAGGTGGAACAACGACATTTTTAAAAAACGTTTGGTAGTTCGCCTTGGAGAATTTCATACCATAATGGCCTTTCTTAGTATGATAGGGAAGCGCTTCAAAGATTCGGGTTTGATAAATATTATGGTTGAATCAGAAATAGTTGCAGCAGGATCTGTAGATGGTGTCATTTCTGGGAAGCATTATAATCGAAGCATACGTGTGCACAAGCTTTTATTTGAATCTTTTAGCCGAATGTTATGGAATGCATTTTTGCAATCAAGGTCAGAAAAATTTTCTACTGATGTTCAGTCACTTTCAAAACATTTATGTTCTCTATATTTTGATGGAAATTTAAATTTAAACACTATACCTACACATTTTTCTGATGTGATGAATTTATTTAATGAATTTGTTGTGAAAAACTGTGAAAAAAACACAACGTTCTCATTCTGGGTTACTTATCTTAATATATTTTCTTGCCTGTTAAGATTTATTCGTGCCACAAGAACAGGTGATTGGCAGTTACATTTGATGACAGTTGAAGAAATGATTCCTTGGTTTTTTGCTTACGATAAAGTCAATTATTCTAGATACTTACCAGTATATTTTTTAGAAATGGTTAATTTAGAACTGACACATCCTGATGTACATGCTAATGTCTTATCTGGTGGATTTGAGGCACAGAGGCAAATTGATTTTGGCTTCTCTGGCATTGCTTTTGATCAAGTCATTGAACAAACTGCAAACAGAGATTCGAAAACAAAAGGGGGTCTCATTGGACTTACAAGGAAACCTGGGGCTGTTCATCGATGGATGTTATCACATCATTTAAGAGCTCAAATAAGTGAAGCCTGTGAGAAACTTTCCGGCAAAAAATGTGAGACAAAAATTAGAAATATTTTATGTGAAGCCCAAATTATTAAAGACGAGAAATCAATTAATCGCATTATTTCATCCATTGATTCAATGATAAATCCTTTCACATATGAAGGCGGAGGTTTAATAAACATAGCCAGCGGTGCACTTGCAAATGAAAATATTCAAAGGCATCTTGAAATGGCACATGATATTGGCAAAAGGTGTCATGAAGAATACAAACAAAGAATTTACAGTAACCAAGATATTTTCACACCACTAAAAAGAAATAATCTTTTAACTTTTACAAGTAGTCTAAAAGAAAAAAAGAAATTGCAAACATCAAAAAATTTGAAAACATCCACAAAAATTTTAATTCGCTTAATTACAACAGGACAGTCTTCCACCGTAAATATGAATGAGATAATGTCGCATAACTTAAATGACTTTCCTCCTGCAATTTCAAATGAAGACGGAACTTTAGCAAAAACAAATAAAGCAGCGTTAATTCATAATATTTTAAGTTCAATAGAACACGTAACAACTCTTGACAACATTCCTGGCAAAAAAGTTCTTATTATTGATGGAATGGCATTTTTACAACAACTAAAAAGTACAACAGAGTCCTTTGGAAAATTTGCTATATATTCTTTAGAGAAGCTTGTTAATATTGCTATGTATCACCATGTAAATACAATTCATTTTGTTACTGATACATATCCTGAGCATAGCATAAAAAATTGTGAGAGAAACAGACGAAAAGGCAAAGAAGAAGGTGTAGTGATACGTATAATAAATGCTGAGCAAAAAATGCCAAACCAGTTTAAGAAATTTCTTTCGGTTGGAAAAAATAAAGAAAGTCTAGTTGAATTTTTATATGAACAATGGAATAAAACAGAATCTAGTATTTTTAGAAACATCAGTGTCATTATAAGTCACAAAGATATGTGTCACCAGCTTTCTCCTTTGGAAAATAAAATTGAATGTTCGGAAATTACAGAACTAAATAGTAACCAAGAAGAAGCTGATACAAAAATGCTATTGCATTCTTTTTATGCCTCAAAGTTTGCAGATTCAATTTTAATAAGGTGTTGTGACTCTGACGTAATTATATTGTGTATTGCTATGTGCAAATTAATCACTTCAGGTATTTATATACTTCCAGGAATTCCTACTTATCCGACAGTTGTTGATATTTCATTAATTTGTAATAAATTGAGACCCAACATTTCAAGTGCTTTGATAGGGTTCCATTGTTATACAGGGTGTGACAGTTGCAGTTCCTTTAAAGGTAAAGGAAAATTGAAAGCATTTAAATTAATTCAAGATAATCCATCTTACATAACTGCTTTTCAAAAAGTAGGAACATCCTTTAATGTACCTTCAGATGTAATCGAAACACTTGAAATTTTTACGTGTGAATTATATGGACAAAAAAAATGCAAACGTGTGAATGATGCAAGAGAGTTAATGTTCAAGACAAAACTAGATATTGGAATTTCTCTTCCCCCTAATTATGATTCTTTGGTGTTGCATGTTAAACGGTCGAACTACCAGGCATGTTTATTAAAAAAATGTTTCGAAAATTACATTAAAGCACCAAGTCCTACAGATCATGGCTGGATTCTTCATAACGGAAATTTAGATATACAGTGAAATACTATTCCTCCACTACCTAATATTTTAATCAAACAAATAACCTGCAGTTGTCAAAAGTCATCATGCTTAACTAATAAATGCAGCTGTAAACAAAGAAATTTGCCATGCAGTGACTTGTGCAAATGCAATGATTGTTGTGGAAATAAAACTCAAGGAAAATTAAATGTTGATGCTGACATTGATAGTAGTACAGATTGTAGTGATCCTGATTATGATACAGACAGTTTAATTGACTAGAAAAGGTTAGAGATCTCAAAGTTTGCAGTTAAAGAAAGTGAAAAGTCTAACAATATTGAAATTTTGCTTCAATATAGCGATGAACATTTGGCTGCAAATGAATAATTTAGTAGATAACTACTCTAAGATGTTATCTTTTAAATATATCAATTGCAATATACCCATTATAATGAGCATGTCAATATTTTTTTATATATTTGAACTAAAGAATGTATAATATGTCACTTAAATTTTCGAATTTATAATATGAACGTTCATATCTTTGCTTACCATGCTAAATAAATGTTGTGTATTTAGATTAGCAGAGATTAGTATTTATATTTGAATTAATATTAAATGATTAAGTAGCTTTTGTATCTAAATTTGTAAAAGAAAAACATTGTATTTAATGCTATGTTAAATGGTCTTTTGAAATTTCTCGTCAATAAAATTTAT
Source organism: Parasteatoda lunata (assembly GCA_949128135.1). Lineage (NCBI taxonomy): Eukaryota > Metazoa > Arthropoda > Arachnida > Araneae > Theridiidae > Parasteatoda > Parasteatoda lunata. Next base: position 22,833,655 of record OX421979.1, read on the forward strand.
TCACATATAATTGATTGTCATGCAAAATAAATTCTGTACTTTTAGATTTACAGAAATAATTTATATTTGATTGGTTTGATATTAAATAATTTAAGAGCTTTTGTAACTCAATTTTTTTCTTATGATAATTTGTAATTAATGTTGCTTTAACTGTATTTTCTAAAATTTCTTGTGAATAAAACGTGTTCATGTTTTATCGATTGACATAAAAAACAAATTATGCACATTCAGATTAGCTAAAATTTTTTAGTTATCTGTAAGCCTGAAATATAATGTTTTGTAATCATCATTATGAGTTAAATAATTTTCCTGATATTTCTTGAAATGGAATTTTTTTTTACTGATTATTGATTACAATACTAAACAAATGCTGCACATTGGAATTAGCAGAAATCATTTGTCCGTCTGATTTATTATTAAATAAGAAGTTTTTGTAGTGTAATTAATTTTTAAAGATAAGACAAAAGATATGTATTTGAATTTTTTTTTACAATTTCTTGTGATAGATTTTTGTTTCGAAGATATTATATGTTTCATTGGTATTAAATAATTAAGAAGTTGTTAGACATTTGTGTGTTGTTATGTAAATCTGTCGATAATATTAGATAATGTGCTAAATTCCCCTAAAATTTGTTATAATTCATTTATAATTTTATTAAAATTTGAAATCAGTATTAAAATAAAAAGTATTAAATTGATGTATTTTTTTAATTATTGTGTCAACATACTATGTTCTCATAATTCATTGCTTACTGCAGAAATCACTTAAATATTGTTTCTTTGTTTTTATTAATCATTTGTTCTTATTAAGCATTTTTTTATTTATGATTAAATAAAAGAATTTTCATTTTTTAAAATTTAGTCTTTTTATGCATGAGTCAATAAAGACAAAAAATTTGCCTCTTTTGCTACTTCTTCTTAAAATTCAATTTCATAAAAAGGGCCCTAGTTCAAATTCATGGAAAGGGCAGGGCCTCTTTACAAAATTCATATTCATAAAAAAGTCACCTTTACAAAATTCAAATTTCTAAGCCCTTCCCTTCACAAAATTGAAAAATAAAGTCTTCTAAAAAATTACAATTCATAAAAACAACCCTCTCCCTATTAGAACGCATAATAAAAGCATATTACAAATATTATTTTATCAAATTACTACATTGATTTGAAAAAATTTTGATGCTAAAGCGAAACATCGACTGCTGTTAACGAAACGTTTCTAAAACAAAAACATTCACTCCTCAGTTTATTTAGTTGCAGTGCATTGGTAACGCTTACGAACGCGCAATCGACGAACGGGTTTAAACTGTGGGAAGTGATCTGCATAATTTCTAAGCGTAAATGATTCGGCTATCTCGATGTAGTTCCTAATTATTAAGCTTACTCTATAATTATGTGCAGGTGTTTTTAGGTAAACATTAATGAATTTTTGAAATAACTAAGTTTCGAAACCAGAAATATTATAAATATGTAGTTATTAGGTTTGGTAAACGAAAGTTGATTTTTAAAGGCTTTCTGAGTTTCGGCTCACCGTCTACTTTAATCAAATGCAAAAACCTTTTCCAGCTAAAAACAAAATGAAACTGAAAAGGAGAGACCAAGGAAAGGAAAAGAGGTGGGGATGTCGGCAATGGGAGGGGGGCAAGAGTAAACAAACTCACCCTATTCGACAGCTAGTACTCAATGCTCGATGACGTTTGTATTCTACACACCCCCATACCAGCCAACTGAAATCGCTTTGTCTTGACGCCGTGTGAGATTTTCGGATTCTAGGAAACAGGACTTAGCAGAGGTGTGCTTGTTCAAGGTCAACCATTCTACCCCACTTTCCAATAAGAAGTTAGAAAAGAGCGGTGTTCAAATATATATATATATATATATGTTATGTTGGTATGTCCTTTATGTTATGTTGGTATGTCCTTTTAATGTATTTTATTTCTTAAGGTTGTATTATTTCTGTTAATAATTAGTTATGGGCACAATTAATTTTTTTGGGCACCGCGTTTTTAATTTTAAGATCTCATTCATTATTTTAATCCATCAAACCATCCAATATTTTTCCCTACACTACTCTTCAACACCACCCAAATATTTTCCTTCACCCCTACTTGAAAATGGATTGCATCACAGGTGTGAACAGTTGAACGATGGTAGCGCCGCCTGTGGCGCGGATGAATACATGAGCGGGAAAGGAGATAAAATTCGTTTTTTTAGGCATTCTCTGTTCTGACGTGCTTGAGGAAGGAAGTAGAAAATTTTTGATGCGGGGTGGCCGGCCACACACACGCACTAGCTATGCGTGTATTCCCAGCTAAGTTTTATTTATTTTTTTTTCTTATTATTCGTGCCCATAAATTAATTTTTTTTATGTTGAATAGTAGTATTAAATAATGGAAATATTTAAATAATTCTTCTGCCTGAAATGTAAATTGTATAGCAGTAACTGCCATCTTGTCAACCTAAATTGATTTATGATAAATTCTTTAAAATAAAATATTTAGCCTAGGATAGTAATGTTGTTGGATTTGAATCCTTTAAGTTTAATTTATCTTTACCAATGTTATGTTGGTATGTCCTTTATGTTATGTTGGTATGTCCTTTTAATGTATTTTATTTCTTAAGGTTGTATTATTTCTGTTAATAATTAGTTATGGGCACAATTAATTTTTTTGGGCACCGCGTTTTTAATTTTAAGATCTCATTCATTATTTTAATCCATCAAACCATCCAATATTTTTCCCTACACTACTCTTCAACACCACCCAAATATTTTCCTTCACCCCTACTTGAAAATGGATTGCATCACAGGTGTGAACAGTTGAACGATGGTAGCGCCGCCTGTGGCGCGGATGAATACATGAGCGGGAAAGGAGATAAAATTCGTTTTTTTAGGCATTCTCTGTTCTGACGTGCTTGAGGAAGGAAGTAGAAAATTTTTGATGCGGGGTGGCCGGCCACACACACGCACTAGCTATGCGTGTATTCCCAGCTAAGTTTTATTTATTTTTTTTTCTTATTATTCGTGCCCATAAATTAATTTTTTTTATGTTGAATAGTAGTATTAAATAATGGAAATATTTAAATAATTCTTCTGCCTGAAATGTAAATTGTATAGCAGTAACTGCCATCTTGTCAACCTAAATTGATTTATGATAAATTCTTTAAAATAAAATATTTAGCCTAGGATAGTAATGTTGTTGGATTTGAATCCTTTAAGTTTAATTTATCTTTACCTTACAGCTAATCAAGGTTAATATTGTAGTAAGAATAATTGTGCTGGTAATCTTAATTTAGCTTATATCATTCCTTCTTGTTATATCTGGTAATCGGTGTTAAATGCGGGAATAATAATCACAACGCAATTCCTTCATCTTTTTTAAAATCTAATTTACAATTTATGTTTTATTCAAAAAGAAAGGATATAACATATATATATATATATATATATATATATATATATATATATATATATATATATATATATATATATATATATATATATATATATATATATATATATACATATATATATATATATATATATATATATATATATATATATATATATATATGTTGTTGTTGTAGTTTATTTACGTCGCACTAGAGCTGCACAATGGGTTATTGGCGACTCTTAACGACCAGTCCACTGCGAGACACAACACACACACACACATATATATATATGTATGTGTGTGTGTTGAAAAAACATGCCATTTATCTGAGTAAAGATAATAGCCAATATTAATCTTAAAAAGTTTAGCACTTTCAAACTAGTATTGTTTCTTTTAATTTCAATGTTTTAAAGTGAGTTTTTTTATTTGTTATATATTTTTAGCGAGATTTGTATTAGTTATTGTTAAGCCTTCTAATTTTAAATTCAAAAAATACATGATGTAATTGATCTGACGATATAATGATTTTTTTGCTTAAGAAAAGAATGAACATTATATCGTGTGAACTTAACTTATGCGTATTACATCATCGTCTTAATTTAAATACTACCATCAAGTTTCATGAATGTTTGGAATCTAGTTTTAAAATTTTGCATCTGTTATATCCACTATTTTTAAAACTTTGTGAGGTTTTAAAATATTTGTAGACAAACGCCAAATTCTTACCTTTCAACATTGAATACTCAATGCGTAGTAATGATTGTTTTGCATAATTTGTCTAATTTAAAAATTTATGAATTAAAAATTATAGAATTATATTTTTCTCACAAATAAAATTTATCAACCGTTCTTTGAGTTTTTCAGTTTTATGAACTTAATAGCTCCCTTGTTTAAATATTTTTTGTGTTTTGATATATCTACTGCATATAGTCTAACTGAAGAAAAAATGCATTCCAAACTTACCCCCTTGAACAGAAATAAATCGAAAAAAAGATGTGATGTGAATTTATACGAATTTACGATGTTCTGTTTGTTGTATTCAAATATATTCGAATTCTATTTCTCTATATATATTTAGTTCTCTTGGAATTTTTTTTAATGACCAAACGTAGTTGCAATGGGTGCATTATTTTTACAAATTCACGCAATTTTTAAATTGGCCTTTTCAATCTCAAACTCTCTTCCTATGCTAGTAGATTTTTCATATAATTTGCAGGTATAATTTAATTAATATTTTCCAAGGAACGGTGCAGCTGACGAAATTTATATCGATTATGAAATGAAAAATGAAGCATTTCTTTTTTTATAACAAAATGAATTCAATTTTCATACAAAATGACGCTTTTAGTTTGTCACTTTCTTTGATATTATTTCTTTCTTTAAGCATTTGATAAAGGATGCATTTTTATTTACTTACCAAAGTGACTACGAATTTCACATTTGAAATAAATCAAAAAATTGTTAGTGCAGCTATTACCGGGCAATAAATCTGAACATTTGAAAAATATCAGTGTAGGGAATACCGGGCAAGTAAAAATCTTGCAAAGTATACCGCACAATGGCCATATACTTTAAAAAAGCATTAATGTAATGAATACCGAACAATGTCTCTTAACTTTAAAAAGCATCATTGTAGTGAATATCGGGCAACGGTTTGCTGTTAAAAAATTTCCAAATGTTTTTTAATTCTATTTTTTTCTTTAATTTTTTTAAAATTCTTATTCCATTCCATTTTTTTAGTTTGAAACATTTTTGAAAGGATCGCAGCTTAATATCAATAGAATAGTAGATTTTTGAAAAAATAATTTTTGTTATTCAAGTTATAGAAACTAACTTTAGATGGAGCTGAAATCAATAGTTTAATACGTTTTAATTTTTGAAACAATAATAATAAAATAATTTTTGTTTGAGTTTTCAATACCTGCTGAGAAAGTATATAATTTAAGTATTTCATCAGTTTTTCTATTATTTTACTCCTTTTTGAAATTATTATGTGATAATAGTAATCAAAAATAATATATATCTTACATATAATTATGACGGTGGCAAAACTTTTCGTGGTGTTTTGTTGATAAAACTTCGAATAAAATGCCAGAATAATAGAAAAAGAAGTAGTAAAAAAACATGATGTATGCTGAAAGAAAGTAGTATGAAGAAAGAAGTAGTATGAAGAAATAAAATAGCCACTTGTTAGCCAGAGACGTTAAAAGCTCAACGATTTCGTGACCAACGGCATGATACTGGTAATATAGTCTGCATTGCGGACTGGGCCCCATTACTTCCCAGACAAGTTAGTTTCTATGAATCTTAAGCTGGTTGGGCTACAATCCGTGAACGGAGACAGAGCCCTAAAATAAATATAATTTTAAAAATGCAAAAAGATACAACATTTGAGACCTGAAGGGAAATATTTTAAATTTTAAGTAAAATTAATAATTAAAAAAAAACACATATCAAGTAGAGTCTATTTTACCGAATGATATAACGATTCAGTCGATATGCCATCTTTTTAGCATCAAGAATCCCCGTATTTAATTAAGACTGGTGGGCGTTTAATCTGTCAGGGTCACAAAGTCCTCCAAGTTCCATTAACAAATATATTTCTGTGGGATTGGAGATTGAAGGTTCTATGGTTCAGATCAAAATTACGATCTGTGTATGAATAAATGAAGTGTGGTTGGGTCCTTCCTGTAAAAATGGGCTGTGACGTGTGTGGCATTAAGTCATATTCTTGGCTAAAGATGGCGCCACTAAACACGCAAGAAATCCACCCTCTGCCTTAAATTCGCTTGGTTTCCCAAGCAAACTTTTTGGCATCTCAAGTAGGCAAATGAAACAACAAATAATGTAATTTAAAATTTGAAGTATAGAAAAAGTGAGTGCAGTTAAAGTTAGAGAAAACTATGAAGTTTAAAATTTTGAATATTTTTCTTAACAAAAAAATATAAATATGAGAACAAACTATTGCAGGATAACTTCCCCACTGCCTAATCCTAATCAATCATGTTATAATTTCACAAAAAAATATAAATATGAGAACAAATTATTGCAGGATAACTTCCCCACTGCCTAATCCTAATCAATCATGCTATAATTTCACAAAAAAATATGAATATGAGAACAAATTATTGCAGGATAACTTCCCCACTGCCTAATCCTAATCAATCATGCCATAATTTCACAAAAAAATATAAATATGAGAACAAATTATTGCAGGATAACTTCCCCACTGCCTAATCCTAATCAATCATGCTATAATTTCACAAAAAATATGAATATGAGAACAAATTATTGCAGGATAACTTCCCCACTGCCTAATCCTAATCAATCATGCCATAATTTGTTTGCATTTTGATATTTCGAATAGCATTTTTATCATTTGAAATTTCCTAGTTCACTCTAGATTTACCCGAAATCAATATTATCTAAATTCTAAAATACCAATGGAGGGGAAATAGAATATGCCATGAAAAGTTTCACCTGTGATCTAGCATATGCTTTTAAGTTTCTTATATAATATTTGAACAGCCTCTAAAGGAACAGAAAAATACATCTTAAATTGCATAACAAACACTGATGAGTGACATTGGAATTGTACATTGTGATAGGTTATTCAAGAAAACGTGCATACTTAGACAGTTGAACAATGTCTCAAACTTAATTTTGTTGTCATTAAAAAAACTGTTCCGCAATACTTTTAACGGTTTAAAACATTTTATTTTTAAAATAGTGATTAATAAAGAAAATAAAAAGGTAAGTTGTTAGCACTTATTTTGTACCCAAATTTCTACACTTGTTCAGATAATTTTAGGTAATTAGAGATAGACATTTGTTCAGAGATAATTAGAGATAGAAAATTTTAAGAACTATTTTTGTTAAACTTACTTTAAAAAAAAAAAAAAAAAAAACTGTTCTGTAAAACTTCTAGTGGTTTAAAATATTTTATTTTTAAACCTGTGCTCAATAAGGAAAATAATCGAGTAAGTTGTTAGCATTTATTTTGTACCTTAATCTACATTTGTTTGTAATTGTTCAAAATTTTATAAATTTTTTAATTAATGTGTAATCAGAAATGGTTTATGGATTGAAATAATATTTAAACATTAATTTTTGCGTATTCAAGTGCACAAACGAGGCTATCAAAGATTTACATTAAGAATCGAAAGTTAAATTAGAAAAAAAAAAAGTTTTTTTTGAAAAAACAAGCATCTCATACAAACAAACATCTTCTCATCTTTTAAAGCTAATTGATTTTATGATATAAAATTGAATTCAAACTTAAACAAAGAACATAATTTTATGAATTTGTAAATATGTGTATAATTTTATAAATATTCCTTAGTTATGAGGCTAAATATCTCAGATGGACCCTAAATAAACAATTTAATTAGAAAAATTGCTAGGAAGTCTAATCTAATTTTAACCTAATTTAGAGAGAAAATAGCGCCTAATCTGTTTATTATGAAAGACTCGGTTTGGCGATATTTTAGTTGACCATCTTGGTGATGCTTAGTCACAATATAATCTGGAATTTTCGAGTTTCAAAGCGTTAGGACCAATGTTTACGGAGTTATGCAAGAATCGAAAGTTTCGGGGTTTCGTTGCGTTTGACCGTAAGCTAAGCACAGATGGCGCTAGGGGTTGAAATTCGTTGTAAGAATTCCGGGTTACTACTTCCGACTCATTTTAAGCCTAAGCATTAAAAAGCGCACCTTTCAATATTATTATACTATTAGGGTTTTCAATATAACGCGTTCTTTCAATTTAAGTTTCAACGAAAAAGGGAATTCTTGCTATGATACTACCCAAATAATAACAAACAGTGCTATTTTCGAGAAATATAGCCAAATAAGGGATAACATTCAAAACATGGCTAGCCTTACAATATATTTATGTGGTGATATTAATTTTGTTAAATTTGCTTCTGGCTCACGACATGTTAAAATTTATTAGTTACAGAACACTCTTATGAATATTAAAATTATGTGTAAATTTAAACACAAATCTCAATAATAAAACTTCCTAGAATATTAAGCCTGTTCACACATCGCCTCATAAGCATTACATAAGCGGAGGGATACATCGGAAGTTTTTTTAAAATTTCTTTCGGTTTTAGGAAGCTTGTTATTAGTTGCATTCAGTCAACCATCCATATAAATAGGAATGTGCCTTAGAGAGTAGAGAGTAATAGATTATTAGTCTGATTGTGACTGTAGTTGTAACCTGAGTTAGACCATTCACTGGTCTGAGATTGTGAAGCTTTTGTCTAGTTGTGTACTACACAGTCATTTGAGCTGTAATTGAGTGCTGGAAAATTGCTGTATTTTCTGGAAGATTCTGCTCATAATCTTTTGAAGTTTCAAGGACTGTTTCGTTTATCTTCAATCGAAACGAACCCCTATGCTTGGTACAATACAATTTGAAGGTTTCCGAAATTTATACTAGGTAATATTAAAATACACAGAAATCATTGCCTACATTAAAATCATAATGTTTCTTCCCCTATAATGTGGCGTTTCAACAAGCTCTTCAGTTATATTAGATTTCTTAATAATGTAATATTTTTAAGTTTTTTTTCTTTAACATGACATGGATTTAAACTACGAAAACTGTTTGAATATAATGTAACGATATTAATAAATGCATGTTTAAAATAATTAGTAAAAAATGTATTCATTACCATTTTTTTTGTTTTGTTTACAGTTTTATTTTTTTCACCTCGTTTGGTCATCATTTTCATCTTTTCTTAAGTTTCGACATTCATTCTTAGAACTTCCGAAAAAGTTAAACTATGAAAAAGTTGAAGCTAGACAGAACGACAAAGAACTCCATACCAAGTCTCCAATGTTCGCCCGTTCTCTTTTTCTATACTTTGCTTTTAAGTATCTACAAAATAATTAATAATGGTTTTGATTATATTTTGTGTAGTAAGTATATGATCACTTGCTGAATTTTAAAAATACAAATTGAATGTTGTTTTTAAATATAGTACAGTTTTCAAATTCATATCCACAAGTGAGTTTCAACTTAGAAATTGAGATTTGAAGTTTAACAACTTATTTAATATTACGGTGCTGAAGCATGCATACCGAAAACTTCGACTTTAAATCCTCTCCATTGCAAGCCTTGGTGGAATTTACAATAGCTTTCGCCACTGCTTTTATATAGCAGCGGTACTTCTAGAATACTTTCCGCCATTCCCGAACAATAATGAATATCTTGTCTTTTAAGCAAGCCAATGTTTGAGCCCACAAAGTGTGACAATATAATCAGACGGTTTTTTTGATAACGATTTGCCACCTTTATTTCATACACAAATATTGTTTGATTTTATATTTTTATTTTATAACTGTCGTTGAACAGCCGACCCAATTTTTGGGGTTTACGACTGCTAATGTTCAACAACCGTATTTTTGTAATTTTGTGAGAACCCATTCCACAAAACAAGAGAACTCCTGGATCAAGTATTGGGAGAAATGTACCTTCGTGGAGAACTTTTTGATGAAACTAACCCTCATTTACGTTACACGGAGAAGAAAACAACGAAAACCACCCACGGTTAGCCTTACGACAAGGGGACTCTAACCCATGATCAGTCTGAACATGGGTTAGATTCACAGTTATCAGTACCACTCACAGTGATCAGTACCAGTTAGATTCACAGTGATCAGTACCATGATAGTGATCAGTACCACTGAGGATATTTTTATATCAGCACTGTGTTCAGGGAAAACCGGATGCGTTATTTGTATCGACCAGTCATCGCTGGGATTCGAACCCGGTTCACCTCATTGGAAGGCGAACACTCTATTCCCTGAACCATCACGGCTCACAAATATCGTTTAGTGTACAGTCCGCAAAAAAAAAAAAAAAAGATATCACCCTGAATAATTTTCGTTCTAATGATCGGATTTTCACGAACTAAGTGTCAATCTTAATGGTTCCTGGGGGTGACCTCAAATAGGCTAATTAATTAGTGCTAACTATTAATTAAGTTATATATTTAGCGATAGTCCAGAAAACTGCCAAAAAAAGTCGCCAGCGCAATTGAATATTTTAAGATAACCCATTGACTAATTCAAAAGAAGAATGCTTAATTTTACTAGGTTGCTAAGCAACCAAGCTCTGACGAGAGAAAAAAAAATGAAATAATGTTCTGTGATTACTCAGAGAGGTTTAATTAATAGTTAATAGAAAATATCTCGAAGTTTCTAGGCAATAAACAATTTTTAAACTGATTTCTGTCCAAAAAGCAAATTTTTTTTTATTATTTTAATCTCCCTTGAAAAGAAAATTTGAATCGATTATAAATTATTTATGATTTTCTAAGCTTTAGAATTTAAATACATGAACTTTTATTTAAATACATGAAAAATAGCTGAAACATTACTGTGCTTGTTGCCAATAAATATGTTCCTGAAAGTGTGAGTTCTTTTTTTAAAAAGTAGGGAAACTTACTTTCTGGATGCATCTCGTAAAACATTTGAAGAGATGAGTCGAAATGGTCACAGTACACCAAACAGTACTCAGAGTAAGTTAATCAAATGGTCTTCCAACGTGGAAATTATGTACAGTCAGCAAAAAAAAAGATATCATCCTGAATAATTTTCGTTCTAATGATCGGATTTTCACGAACTAAGTGTCAATCTTAATGGTTCCTGGGGGTGACCTCAAATATGCTAATTAGTTAGTGCTAACTGTTAATTAAGTTACGAAATCAGACACAAAAACGTACTTTCTCTGAATAAACATATATTTTTTTTACATATTTGGAATCCAGATACTTGAATTAGGGGGGGTAGACAAAATTTTGAAAAAAATGGGTGGTAAATAGGGTCGCAACAAAGGTTTATATATTTGGCGATAGTCCAGAAAACCGCCAAAAAAAGTCGCCAGCGCAATTGAATATTTTAAGATAACCCATTGACTAATTCAAAAGAAGAATGCTTAATTTTACTAGGTTGCTAAGCAACCAAGCTCTGACGAGAGAAAAAAAAATGAAATAATGTTCTGTGATTACTCAGAGAGGTTTAATTAATAGTTAATAGAAAATATCTCGAAGTTTCTAGGCAATAAACAATTTTTAAACTGATTTCTGTCCAAAAAGCAAATTTTTTTTTATTATTTTAATCTCCCTTGAAAAGAAAATTTGAATCGATTATAAATTATTTATGATTTTCTAAGCTTTAGAATTTAAATACATGAACTTTTATTTAAATACATGAAAAATAGCTGAAACATTACTGTGCTTGTTGCCAATAAATATGTTCCTGAAAGTGTGAGTTCTTTTTTTAAAAAGTAGGGAAACTTACTTTCTGGATGCATCTCGTAAAACATTTGAAGAGATGAGTCGAAATGGTCACAGTACACCAAACAGTACTCAGAGTAAGTTAATCAAATGGTCTTCCAACGTGGAAATTATGTACAGTCAGCAAAAAAAAAGATATCATCCTGAATAATTTTCGTTCTAATGATCGGATTTTCACGAACTAAGTGTCAATCTTAATGGTTCCTGGGGGTGACCTCAAATATGCTAATTAGTTAGTGCTAACTGTTAATTAAGTTACGAAATCAGACACAAAAACGTACTTTCTCTGAATAAACATATATTTTTTTTACATATTTGGAATCCAGATACTTGAATTAGGGGGGGTAGACAAAATTTTGAAAAAAATGGGTGGTAAATAGGGTCGCAACAAAGGTTTATATATTTGGCGATAGTCCAGAAAACCGCCAAAAAAAGTCGCCAGCGCAATTGAATATTTTAAGATAACCCATTGACTAATTCAAAAGAAGAATGCTTAATTTTACTAGGTTGCTAAGCAACCAAGCTCTGACTGGAAAAAAAAAATTTGAAATAATGTTCTGTGATTACTCAGAGAGGTTTAATTAATAGTTAATAGAAAATATCTCGAAGTTTCTAGGCAATAGACAATTTTTAAGCTGATTTCTGTCCAAAAAGCAAAGTTTTTTTTTATTTTAATCTCCCTTGAAAAGAAAATTTGAATTGATTATAAATTATTTATGATTTTCTAAGCTTTAGAATTTAAATACATGAACTTTTTATCTGATATTATTTAGATTAGGTTTTTTTGATATATTTATTTGAGGATTTCATACTAAAATCAAATTAACATAACTTATTATGGCTATATACAAAATGTTAGGGAAAATCATGTTTACAGCTTTAATAGAGTCTTCTAGGCATGAAAGTTTGAAGAAAAAAAAGTGCTTGAAAAATAAAATGTATATTGTATAGCAATTCTAATGCACATTCATAAGGTTTTCTATAATTTACGATATTTCTTTTCTCTATAACTCAAGGAATTGCTGAATGTTTCGTGGTATTTTAAAAACATCGAACTATGTTATGTTTAAGAATAAGATATTGAAATAATATGTTGCATATTCTATGATTCATTGTTTAAAAAATCGCTTCATTGTCCTAGATATTTAGGTTACAAGGTTTTCTTTGGTTAAAGATGATTAGCAAATAGCATCCTCATGTTTCGATACATTCTGAAACTTACGTTCGCAAATTCACCATAACATGTAGCACAGCATATTCATCAATTACGATAAACTACATATACCACCAAATACTGCTATTATGATTATTTTTGTTCTCTTATATATGTTACCGGCAAAGTATGAAACACTGATGTTTTTTTATGGTTCAGTGCCACTGCTCGATATATATTTGCCCGGTATACCCTACACTGATGTTTCTTCTAATCTATCGTCAGTAAGTATTAAAGTATCGAATAAATGTAATTATATCTAGGAATAAATTAATATCAAATCGGATGTAATAAATATTTCGGACATTCACCAAAGCGACTATGTGATTTTTTATTTATTTATTTTTTTTATTTTTTATAACCGTCGTTGAACAGCCGACCCAATTTCATGGGTTTACGACTACTAATGTTCAACTCCGTAGCCTTGTAATTTTGAACCAATCCAGAAGACAAGGAAACTCCTGGATCAGTACCCCCAGAGGTATTGATTTGTTATGGGAACATGGAGGACTTTGAGACTCGACAGATTTAACGTGCATCAGTCACCATTTACTACACGGGGAGTCTTCGGCCGGCGAGGATCGAACCCATGACCTGTTGGACATGGGCCCAGCAACATTCACCGGTGAAAGTCAACAACCACCAATTTAGATCATTCACAGTAACATGCACATCATTTACATAATAACTTCATCAGCACGTTTATTTCATACTTTGCCTAAATAGCATCCGGCATTATATATAATGCCTAGGCAATGTGTGAAATATAAATCATTTCATACTTTGCCGGCTAGTTTTAGGCATCATATATATATAATGTCGGATTTCAAACTTTGCTGGTAACATATATTTCTGATACGATACTCTCTTTTTAAACAGAGCTCGTGAGGTCCTTAAGATACTGAAATGGGGGCACGAAAACTTAAAAGATAAAATATTTAATTTCATTAACTCAAAATATCTGGTCGCAAAATTTTAATTTTAAAGTTTAATATAACTTTTACAATATTGATGCTCTTACGTTTTTAAAGATCACATAAATCCTGTTAAAATATGAAAATGCATATGTTTACTTTAACGAGTGTAAAATCCTTATCAAAATAATGATCGAGACCCAAATGTAAAACAGTATAAGTGATGAAAAACTCAACTGGCTTCGAAAAATATGAACAGGGAAGTAACCGTCGACTTGATTCGAGCGTTTAAATATAATCGCCTATTCTCAAAACTTGTCAAGCTTGAATAACTTGTGACTTTTATTTTTGGCCGCTCAATACAGGTCTATTTTTATTATCATCTATTATTTTTTAAATCAATGACGTTTTTATATTTTCGATTCAGTTTTTTTTTGGGATTATCTATTTAGTTACACAACATATTTAGTTACACAACACTCGATATTAAAATAAGTTTTACATAAGTTATAGTCACAGGTTCTTAGATTAAAAAAATAATTATTCTCTACTTTGTAAAAAAATCAATGCAGTAAATTTTTTTTTGCTGCAAGCCTTAACATTTTAATTAAAGGACATAAAAAAATTCCGTTTACAATTGAAATTTCAAAAGTCAAATGTGAAAATGGAATGTACCTTAGCACCAGGAATCGAAATTAAATAATTACAACTATTTCAAACAAGTTAGCGTTTCCGTCAACTCGAAATTTTTTGAAAAGGTATTTTTTATATATCGATTCCAAAGTTTATTCTACATATATTTTAGGGTATGCTTTCGAAGTATTTTGATCGAGTTTATTTTTACACCCTTATTTGCTTAAAATTATTAAATAATTTGTTTACAATAAATTATTCAAGCTACATGATTTAATGCATTTATAGGATACAGTTTCTGTAAAAAGTATGTTAGCCTTCTTGCCACGTTTTTTTTTAAAAATTTGTTTTTTTATTTTTAATCAAAATAAGTTCGGAAATTGCGTATTTTTTATTGCAAATTGTTTATTGTAATAATTTTATTGTAATAGTAAACGGGGCTTCCATCGCATATCCTTAACCTTGATATCATTATCATTAAATAAATGGAATAAGCTTAGATAAATAATAAAAGTTAATTTTTTTCTCGTTTTAATTTTCAAGGAAATATGTTTCGGCCAAACTGATTTTATTCTGGAAATAGCGAAATTATTGAGTAGGTCCCTTGGAGCAATATCATTCTTATCCTCTTTTGACGAAATATAGGAAAAATTACTATTCACAGTTTCTGTAAAAAGTATGTTAGTCTTCTTGCAATGTTTTCTTTATATTTTTATTTTTAATCAAAATAAGTTCGGAAATTGCGTATTTTTTATTGCATTTTTTTTTTTAAATCAGATGATTCTAAAATTGGCACGGCTTCGGAATCTTCTTACAAATTTACATTTTTAGTGTTTCCTGCTTAACAAAATAAGGCATTTTTCCTGATAACAAATTATACTACAATAATATTTGGGGAATCGCGCTAAAGTAAAAAATGAAACACAAATAGTTTAGTATATTATCCGGAAAAAAATCTACATGGAATCATAAAGAAAGAGTAAAAGATATAATATAATAATTAGTGAATCACACGTGCTCAGATAATTAAAAATTTTATTTCACAACTAAGATGTTAGGACGACATTTAAGATACTGAGATATTTTAAGACGCTTAAAAATTTTGGCTACGTATTCGACAGCTTTTTATGTTCGGTATCTTTATACTCTTTGTAGTGACTTATAAAAAATCAAGACTATTTTCGATAATCTACGATGAAGTCACAAGGAAAAAAAAATTATTTATATTCTTTTTTCGAAAAAATAGTATGCTTAGTAAATAATCAGCTGTTTTGCATTAAATAATTTAATCAGCGGAATGTTTTTAATTTCTTAACAAGGTTTTATTCTTTGGTAGCAGAAAATAATTCTTTTTAAAAAAACTTGACTTTAATTTAAAAAGGAACTTTACTTTAAAGAAAACCGAAATTAAACTAGTAAAAAAATTGATTAGTATATTAATGAAGATATAATAAACGTAGAAGGGTAAAGAATAATATTTTTAAAAATGTTAAAATTTAATTAAATAGCTGGTAAAATAGTTCTGCGAAACACTTCCAGACAGGTGATTAAAAAATTACTTTTAAGATTAAGACGATATATGAGATGTTGAGAAATTTGCGATGATGTGAGATATGCTTAAATATGTTTACTACGTATTTTTATTAATATTTATAAAAATGAAATCAAGAAATTGATAAATATTTTATTCCAAATCTATTCATACGTATGTATATTATTGAAATTTAATCAGTTATTGAGAAAAAAAAAAAAAAAAAAAAAACTAAAAAATAATCACATTAAATAAGCACAATCTGGTGTATAATTATATTCTATCAGAAGCATGCTTTTATAAAACTCTAACATCTTTAGAAACATCTAATTTTATATTAAAAAAAAAAAAAAAAGATTAGCGAAAAAAATATGAATGAAATTTTACGCTACGCGCGCTAAATCAAGTTCCTCCTAAGTTTATCACATTTTAATATAAATCGCCCCCTTTGATTATTTCTTCATTGTCGCCAAATTATTTTTTTAAAATAATTAATTTTAATTTTTCTCATCTTCTAATAAATAAAAACAGTTGAAACTTTAGATTTTTCAATTGAAAAATATGTAGATTAATATGGTATAAAAAAATCCATACCTTATAATTCAAAATTTTTTCATCCTCACTTTAATTAAATAATAAAAAATAATAAATAATTATTAAAAATAATTTTTTTCATGAAATTATCTTTGGATAAATGAGTTTTATGAGTGGGTGCATTTTTTTTTTAATTGCTTCATTAGTTTTTAAAATATGACTGAAAACGCAAAAAGCAAAATTAAAATTAAGGGGTCCAAACTTTGAATCGCTCTCCTGACCAAACTACGGAGACCACATTTCCCAGATTGTGGCTACCCCCTATATTTTGAAGATATGGAATCCAAATATGTAAAAAAAAATATATGTTTATTTAGAGATAGTACGTTTTTGTGTATGATTTAGTAACTTAATTAATAGTTAGCACTAATTAATTAGCATATTTGTGGTCACCCTCGGGAAACATTAAGCTAGACACTTAGTTCGTGAAAATCCGATCATTAGAACGAAAATTATTCAGGGTGATATCTTTTTTTTTTTTGCGGACTGTGCAAACCAATTTCAATTTTGCTTTATTTAACATTTCTTAACTCAATTAACATGTTAATCGATATTTAAAATTTGCATTTAATCATAAATTATTATTACTTTTTTAGTTTTACTGAGTCTTGGATGTGGATTGTGCATTTTATTTGAAAAGGAACGAATTTTTCAGGTTTTCCTTTCGACGAACAAATACGTGATTTTTTTCAAACCGGAAACTATAGAGGTGATTTTTTTTCTTAATCGCAATTAGTGAATCCATAGTAAAACGTAAAGCACGCATGATATAGTCATCAAAAATGCCACTCAGTAACCGTCATATTGACGTTATTGTTAATAATCTCAATAAGCAACTGTGTGATATGTTCTTTCGTTTAACAGAGGAAGAGAGTTAAACATAGAGGACGGGAGTGAAACAACAGAGTCACTCAAGTTAGTTGGGAAATTTTAAATTAGATTTAGTTTTTAGAAAATTATAAACTGTTGCCGAAATTAAATCTGCAACAATATTATTGACATATTAAAAAGAATTTCGGTAAAAACAGGAAATGAATTGAATAAAATATTTCTGGAATAGTATTACAGTGCTCTATTTCATTTTTTCTTTAAAATCCTTTTCATTGTTGATTGTGAAGTTGGTTAATTTATTACTTCGTGTTGTCAGCAATGATTGTGTCATGAATGAATTGATGCTACTACAGAGAAAAGGCTCAAATGGCTTGGCAATCACCAAATCGTAATTCAAAAAAATTATCGCCAAACTCTTCATAGAAATACATAACGTCTCATTTTTAAAATGATTGTAACCAATTAACTTAAAAATATCAGTACAAGTAAATTTTTGTGCGTTTTAAATTTTGTACGTTTTAAGTTCATACTAGCGCTGCTATTTATAACTTTATATATGACAGCGAAATACTTGGATTAAATAGCTTTTATTATAGTATAAAGTCCCGCAGTGTACGGATCGTTAAGACATGGTTCCCAGCAAATCACCGAAGTCAAGCATCACTGGCTGCCGTCAGTGTGCGGGTGGGTGACCACTTGGATCAGTCTGCGTAAGGACCGAGGGTGTGCGGTATTGGTCCTCGTTAAACTGTTCTACCGTAAAGTGCTCGACTTCGCGTGCAGGTCGTCGGGCTACCGAAGCGGGGGTGCCATTCCCTCTGCAGAGGATCAAAATTGTGATGGCATGTCTTCGGATCATCCTCAGGGATGCTTCCCAGACCGTCGCCAATAGCCCATTGTCAGCTCTAGTGCGACGTAAATGAACTACAACAACAACTATAGTATAAAAATTAAATATATTATAAAAATTAAATATATTATAAAAATTAAATATATTATAAAAATTAAATATATTATAAAAATTAAATATATTATAAAAATTAAATATATTATAAAAATAAAAAAAATAAAACTTTTCTTCTAATCAATAAGTTGAGGTTTCAGATTGCGGCGTCAAAATTATTCATTAATGCATACCGCATAATTTTTGAAGTGAAACTTCTTGTGCGACTTGCAACAAGGTTGCGTTAAACGTTTAACGCTACATTTTTATTGGCCGGGAAATCACGTGGTAGGATCCAGTTTTCCCTCATTCATTTCCATATTGTTTTGGTTCTCACTAGCATAAAATTAATAAAAGTCATAAAAGTATTGTTTTTCTATAAATATTTTTGCATCCCTAATTTAATGTTATTTTCCTGTACCGCTATTATTACGCTTTTAATTCAAGAGTTTAAAACTAAGATAATTGTTTTTTTATTATTTTTTTATTTTTATTATTGCAATGTAAATCTGCGTTACATTTTAAAATAAAGTTATGTAGATAGGTGGTTGTAAGCAATGTTAATAAAGTTTGTCTTAAAGAAACAATATGATTTCACTAAAAATCGATTTCTACCCCTTCCTATTTTCATTTCCACATTACGAAGTTTCACTTCTTCCGCGCGGAGGGACTCCACGCACTATTTTTTTTGTCCATCATTTTAATATAAAGCGATGCCGATCAATAATATTTTTTAACAGTTATACGTTAACAAATTTTAACATTATTATTTTCAGTTTATTTCTTTTAGAAACAGAATTCATTTTCTCCTCAGAAGCATTAAAGTTTACAACTGATACCGACTTCAAAATAACTTTCAATTTTTAAGAATCAATTTTTAAGAATCAATTTTTAAGAATTAATTTAAATGTTACTCATCAAGACTTTCTTTTTCTCTTTTTGTTGAATGTAGAGTTAAACTTCTCAATGCAAAAAGTAATAGCTGGGTTAAACTGCACCATGTTGAAATCATGCACTGCTATACAATGAAATATAGTAATGCTACGTAATGAAATAAAGTAAAGCTATGTGATGAAATCAAATGGCGATGCAAGTTAAATCTGACAGATTATAATTCATTCTAGCTTGTAATGAATGTTACTTTCTACAAATATGACACAGTAAAAAGTAGTTTCTACGAGTAGCAGTAATTTAAACGAAAATGATTTATGATGGTACATTATTTCATATTATTATCCGTACTATTTTGCTACTGAAAAGAGTTTTTTTTTTTCAATGCGATATTTTCTTACCCATTAAAATAAAAACATCAAGAAAAGTATTACATAAATATTTTATTGAAAAAATAAATGTTTGAATGAAATTCCATAGAATCAGGCGATTTTCCTTGACTTGTGCAATATTAAAAACGGCACTAAACTTTGAAAAATTTATAAAATTATATCTATTGTCATTCGAAAAAATACATTTAGATACGATTTTTCTCTATTCTAAAGCAATTTATATTTGTAGCAATTTATATTTGAAGCAGTTTATATTTATTACTAGTATTTAGAAAAAAGAAAATCTAAAAAAATGTATTTAAAACTCATTTGCAATTTTTTTTAACATAATATAATTAAAACTAATTAAGATTATTTTGTATAATTTCGCACACAGACATTATATTATTCGTATATTAGTGATAATAGTATTCTGTAAAAACTTCATAATGATTGGATAACAATTACAGTTTATTTTATTTTAAACAACCACTGTCCTTTACGTTCACTTAATCAATATACTTTGACAGCGTCAGAATCTTTATACTCCCTCCCACTATAGAAAAATCCCTCTCTGTAATAACTTAAGGGATTAAGCAGTCAGAAAGAAAGCAATAAACAGAGCATTGGCCGCATCGCTGATCAGAAAAGAAGATATCAATAATGGTAGAAATAAACGTCGATATACTCAGTTGACTAATCTTTATTTGCTTTTTGGATAACCTCCCACCCAATGTAATATGCTTTACTTTTAATTCGTCATATTTTAATCATTTGCTCTTGTTTTAATCAACATCTTCTTACCTTATTTATGGTAACTCCATTTTATGTATAACCCATCACCCATTGATAAAACCCATCATTCTAACATCTTTGCATTTCTACGCACAATTGGAATTTAATATTGTATATAACTATTCTTTGGATAGTTGACCGTGTGAAGCTAAGCGCAGATGGCGCTCGTAGTAAAAATTCGTTGTAAAACTTCCGGGTTACTATTTCCGACTGATTTTTACACCTAAACTAAAAAAAAAAAAAAAACGCTCCATTCAATAATATTATGCTTCTGGTGTTTTCAATATAGCGCTTTCTTTCATTCTAACTTTCAACGTAACAAACAACAAATGAATTCGGAAGTCTCTGCAAGCTTACTATAATGCTACCCAAATGGTGCTATTTTACACAAATATAGCCAAATCAGGCATAACACTCAAATCATGGCTAACCTTACAATTTATTTATGTGGTGACATCAGTTTTGTTAAATTTGTTTTAGGCTCACGACCTGTTAGAATAAATAAATTACAGAAAATACTTATGTATAAATTACGCGCAAATTTAAACACAAATCACAATAATAAAACTTTCTAGTATATTTAGCTTTTTCACACATCGCCTCGTAAGCATGACGTAAGCGGAGGGATACACCGGAAGTTTTCTAAATTTTATCCGGTTTTAGGAAGCTTGTTATTGTTTATATTCAATCAACCATCTATAGAGCTTACCATTTTCATCGAGTTTTATCTCATTATGAATTCATTTACATTTGCAATGTTTTAGAGTGTTCGCCTTTTTACCTGATTTAATGCTTGCATCCCATATAACACAAACTCCTCCAGTGGATGTCCAGGAGACGTCATCGCAAACATCCACGAAGGTCCATGTGGTCACCAGGTGGACGTCTACTAGACATCCATATTAGATCCAGGGGAGATTCAGTAGATGTCCAGTAGACATCTATCATAGCTTTAACGTGAATGAGATATGGATAATTTGATCCATAGCTTATCCAAGGATGGACGCCTCATAGACAACCATAGGAATTATTTCTCATCTACTGGAAGACGTGTAACGAACATGCTCTAGGTGCATCGTTCCTATATGAACTCTGTAATTTAGTATTTCGCAAATTTTTGCCTTCTATAGATGCAAGAGTGTAAAAACTAAAATAAAACCCATTTTTACACATAACTAGAAGTCATTTTTATTGATGCTAAGTTTTATTTATATATCCGATTTTCATGAAGCCAACACAAGTTGTTCTTCTGCACCAAGAAAATGACACTGAGTAAAATTAATAACACTACTTTGAAAATCCTTGTACTTTCGTTTCTTGTTCCTCGTAATCTTGTTTTTTCCCCCTTAGGTTGCATTAAATAGTAATGCCACTATTGATAAAGCCTCTGTATATAGCTTTTTACAGCCATGGCTTGGAACAGGTCTTCTAACCAGGTAATACTCGTTAATTATTGATATTTAAAACATTATTCATGGTATTTCGTATTTTTTTCAATCTTATTAGTAATAATTTTCGAGTTTTGTTCTCCTGTATGCGCTAGGCAAGTTGGAATCTCACTTAATGAAATGTGTGATTTCATTGAAAGTTCTCTAAGAATCTCTGATGCTATCTAGGTTCTTTTAATTATATTTTTTTTCACCTTCATCACAAAAACTATTTCTTGTTGCGGGTATGTATTTTATGAAAATAAATATGCAGTACGCTGTTTACCTTCCCATTCTGTCATATTAAACACTTTCTTTGCATACTTAATCATTAATGTGGCGCAAAAATGCCACATTCAATTTAAGGCATTGTAATCAAATCTTACTCTTTTACTAAAAATTCCTTATTAGCTAAGCCTGTAATACGTTTTATTATGGAAAAAAATGAAATGCATTTAATTGAAAGAGCAATGCTTCCTTGCCCAACTAGTTTGTTTGTGCTTTTTCAGGTACGAAAATCACATCTTAATGGTTCAAATGGTTATTCTCAAATAAGTAAATTAATTAAAGCTAATTAATCAAGTTACTCAATCAGACATAAAAACTTTCTTTCTTCGAACAAGCATACCTCTTGATGAGGAATAGAACCTTTCACCTCCATTGCATCATGTTTTAACACCATCATGTTCTACACAATTTAACAAAAGACCTGTCTTATTTCCTTCTTTTGGATTAAGGGTGAAAGAAACTTTTCACTAGTTTGGGTTTTGAAGATTTTAAGGTTTTAGGAACAGCTGAACTGATTTTTGTGTCGAATGGCGTACATGTCAAAATTGTTGATATTTTTGAAAACTTGACTAAGGATGAAACATCTGCAGTAGTATATCAACAGCTATTTTATAACCATTTAAATAATTTAGACAGCTTTTAGGTACTATGTACGGATGGCTCTAAATTCAATAACAGCGTTACTAGAGCAGTTGTTTCCAATGCGGAAACAATTTCAGAAAAAAAAACTTCAATTTTTTAAGTATTTTCTTCGGAATGTTGTGCTATTCTTCCTTCTCTTCAATTCATTAAAAAAATGGTCAAAAAATGATTTATCTTTTCCGATTCAAAGAGTTTCACCAATGCGCTAAAGAGCTCTGACAATAAACACCACATCATTATTCCTCATATATTAAATTTAATTAGAGAACTCAGTGACAATAATTACGAAGTGGTATTTGGTTCGATTCCTTGACATATGGGCATTATGGGTAACGAAACAGGTGATTCAATAGCCAAGTCGACCACATAAAATTACAAATAAGTCACTCTGTTTACCTGATATACAAAAAATTTATTTATTTATAATTGTCGCAGAACAGCTGACCCAATTTTGAGTTTACGATTACCAACGTTCAACTCCGTAGCGTTGTAATTTTGTACCCAATCCAAAAGACAAGGGAACTTCTGGGTGAAGTATTGGAAGAATTTGGCCTTAGTAGAGGACTTTTTGATGGAACTAACCCGCATTTGTGTTACATGGAGAGGAAAATCATAAAAAATCTCCCCAGGTTACCCCGTCAACAAGGGGACACTAGAGCATGATTCGTCTACCATTGAAGATATATTTAACGTCATCATTGTTGTCGGTGCCAGCTGGGTGCGAAATTCGTATCGATCAGCCATCGCTGGGATTCGAACCCGGACACCTCATAGGGTGGGATCAATTACAATGGAAAAACACAGATTATCATCAACAGATTACGCATTGGGCTCACCCGTTTGACGCACAAATATCTGATTGTGAATGAAGCACCCCACAATCAAATTTTTATCAGGAGTCTCTTACAATAAAGCATTTTTTGACTAAATGTTTAAAATTAAAAGACGGCAGTGCTTCAACTGCGATTTTCGACCTTCTCATTTTTACTTGGTGACCCACACTATCCCAATTAAAGAGATTGGATTTGTAATTCCATTTAGTTCATATTTTAAACTAGATTCCTCAGTTTTAACCTAGCAATTTTAATTTTATTCAAGCTGCTTTAATTTTATTCAAGAAGCTTTAATTTTAACCAAGTTGCTTCTATTTTAACCTAGTTTTAGGCACGTAAAGCCAAATTGTGGCCAAAGAGTTTACATCAATCACTTTCTCAACACATTGGTACGTATGTTATTGATTTTTGCTACTATTCAACATTTTTTATTTTCAGCTCCGGTAAAAAGTGGCATTACAGAAGGAAACTATTGACCACGACTTTCCACTTTCGAATATTAGAAGATTTTTTACCTGCAATTTACGATCACTCAGATATTCTTGTTTCACGGTTACGTGATCTTGGAAAGGATTCATGGACTGATATTGTTCCTTTAATTACTTCTTGCACTCTTGATATTATCTGTGGTAAGGACATAACACTTAAGAATATTTTTTAGGAAGATAAATATTTATTCTTTAATTCTCTGACTTCTAATAGCCTAGAGGGAAAATTTAATCTGTGAGTTATTAAAAAGTAAGTGTTTAGATATATTTAAAAGAAATAATAATTTACAGAATCGTTTAATCTGAATGTCGGAATAACAAAAATGTATTATGCACATTAATAAACACATTTGAATATAAATTTGGTGCTAAAATACTTAAAAAAATATAAAGTTTTTTATTTGAAAAAATTTATATGCCCAACAGACATCTTACTCCTCTCTCTCTTTTTCCATACCTAACCCTTCAGCAGCAAAATCTTGTGTGACGGTCATGGTGCATCCGGTGACCTGAACTGGATTTAGTATTCTTCTTATTCTCTTTTGCGATAGTTCCGTTGTAAGTTTCAGACGTCATTAATTGAATTCAAAAGTTCATTGACCAACACAATATACAAGTTTATATTTTCAGACACTCTGTTATTTCAGTGGTAACTATTCTGATTTTTTAACTTTAATTGCTGACAACTCACATCAAAACCTTATTGAATATCTTAAAGACACCAATATTTTCAAAACATATAAACCAAACTTTTAATTACGACCTAATATTAGGCGTGGTATAGTAGTTCTTGCGCTAAAATTATAAAACTAACTCTTTGTGTCTAGAGAAACATCTATGGAATTTCTGATGCTGCTATAATTCGGTTTTTTAAAGTGACTAATATTATTAATTGTTACACTGTTCATGATTCTTAAAGTTTTAGTATTGATAAGTGCATGTTGGGAATTGAAAACAAAATAATAATTGTTATGATTAAAAAAACAATAGATAAGTTTAAATTCATACTAAAATTAATGATTAATACTCAATTTTGAGAGACAATTGATTATATTCTTAAGTACATGATATCCAGAAAATAATAAACAATTTTGTATGTGGCAAGACAAACCCACAAGAATGTATGAGAAATTATAAACAAATTAATAATCAATGAAGAGGGCAAGGTTATGTATATATATTTCTTAAATTGCGTTTAAATAGGCCGAATAGTGGTGGTCCAGCATTGTTGAACACCGAATAACCCAATAGGTTCATTGGGTCATAAACTCAGAAATAGGGAATGAAACAAAACAACTAATATAAATGATAAGGAGAAATGCATATGAAATTAAGGCATTACATTCCTGTGAGTTCGAAAAATCTATGCTAATTGTATAGGACATTAACTACTCACCCTATATGGCGATGACACAGCGATTTGTTGTATTGAAGGAAAAAACACACCGAACGCCGATCATGGTTATTTACATTCATTTATTTTTATTTTATCGGTAAACACACATCAACACTCATACAAGCTTTCGTGGACGTTTCATTAAGCGAAAATCACAAGGCATAAAAATTTCGCAATTTCTAAATCATCAAACACGTGTCTTCTTACAAATTTTTTTTTACAAGGTATCTCGGATTTTTTTTTCAATATCACTCTATAAGGATCTTTTCATTCCAAAGAAAAAACGAGTAGCGAGCCTCCTTTTTTTCGTCATGCACCACTTATAAAATCTCTGGTCCCTCATGAATAGCCAATGAGGGAAAAAAAAGGATGGACATCTTAGAGAAAGGCCAATGACAAGGGAAGGCGGAAATTTAAATCTCACCCCTAAAGAGATATTGGCTGTCCGGAGAAAAGGGTAAGATCTGGTATAGATCACACGTGACCCTACACCCCCATGTGAATGAAAAGAAGCAAGATCAAAGGCTAAAGGGTAAAATTAACGATATGCGTCCAGTATGCACTCAAAAATCACCCACCATGCCAAAGAAAAGAAGATGTCACAAGGTTAAGGGCACAAGACATAAAAAATTTATATATATCTATTTCTCACGGTTGACCAGCGGATGCAGCTGCGACTAAAGGGTCCATATTCCTCCCACGCAGGTGCCACCTGCGAAAAGAGGGACCAAAAGGAGGGGTGCAGAAAAAAAGTATCAAGTTACAGTGGGGAAAAACTTAAAGCAGTGCATGACTGAAAAAAGGAAAAAAACAGTAATAGACAAATATAAATAAATGAATATTGCATAATTAAATATAAAAAGTTAAAGTCATTAATTAATGTAAAAGTTAATTAATAAAAAAATGCAGTATTTAGAGATATACAATGTGAATTGATAAAAGAATTAATTAAAGAAATCAAGAGTTTAACAAAACAAAATTAAATTAAGGAGAGAATAAACTTGTGATAATTAACATTATCACAATGATATTCTTTATTGTATCACCAAAACAAAAAACCTGAAAGCCTAAGTTCAGTTTTTCGTGAAAGGAATATAGTTGGACAAAATTGTTCAATCCATGAGATGTTAAACTTCTTGTTAAATGTTTCAGGTAAAAAATGTTCAACTGCGTTAGAAATGAGAAGTACGGAAAAAAACTAATTTTCGTTCACTAAATTTCAACACAAGAACAATTACCGAAAGTTTCAAAAATTTATTTTTGCAAAACATGTTTTGCCTAGTTTTTTTACAGTATCAGTAACAAAGTGGGAGAAAAATTTTACTATTTCCAATAATTTTATTTAAAAACACCACTTTAAATTCTACATTAGAGCCTTAAATTGTCTTTTTAGTTTTCGAACAATATTTAGAATTTTCACAGTTATTGAGAACTTCTTTTGCAGAAACTGCTATGGGCGTAAGAATCAAAGCCCAAGAGCGTGAAGGCAAAGAATATGTCCAAGCAATACATGAGTAAGTTTTAACACATCGTTTACTTATTTTTTTATTTGTTAAGAGATAACAGCAGTTACTTTCTCAGTTCCAATTACATTAACATGCCTTTAGCGCCAAAAGTTTACATCATTCAATTTCCCATGTAAGAGAAAAACAATTTAGTACCATATTTTTTTAAATGCTATAAAAATCTTTTTTTTCCTCTTTTGCTCACAAATCTCGTTTTCATTATTGTTTGACAAATCACTGTAGAAAGGTGCACAGTATATGAAAACAGTTAAAATATTTTCATTAATAATGAATATTTCATTAATAATGAATAATGAATTTCATTAATAATGAATTTCATTAATAATGAACGATGTTTTGCGTAAAAATAATAAAAAAATCAAAATTTACAATAAATGTAACCAACCTTCAAAGCTATTCGTAATTTTATTTTAAAAGTCGTGTCCAATTGTAATATTGACAAAACTAATCATTTAAACCCGTAAAGGTATTGCTGGAAATATCAATGCTGTGAATCAAAGATTGGATGAAATCGAGAACAATAAAAATTTTGGATTTCCATTTGGCGCTATATGGAATATTCTTCATAAAGTTTTGCCTCTTAGGAGTATAGAATTCAATTTGAGGCAGAATTAAGACAGAAGATTACTTATTGAGCAGATTGTTTCTTAGAGCAATGATGAAGCATAGTTTTGTTGAAGTGACTTCCTTAAGAAGCTAAATTTGTCACCACTAGTAAAGACCAGTGTAACGTTAAGAACCCAATCATTTAAACCCTCAAAGGTATTGCTGGGAATGCTGTGAATCAAAGAGGGGATGAAAATCGAGAACGATAAAAATTTTGGATTTCCATTTGGCGCTATATGGAATATTCTTCATAAAGTTTTGCCTCTTAGAAGTGTAGATTCAATTTGAGGCAGAATTTAAACAGAAGATTATTTATTGAGCAGATTGTTTCTTAGGGCAATGATGAAACATAGTTTTGTTGAAGTGACTTCCTTAAGAAGCTAAATTTGTCACCACTAGTAAAGACCAGTGTAACGTTAAGAACCCAATCATTTAAACCCTCAAAGGTATTGCTGGGAATGCTGGGAATCAAAGAGTGGATGAAAATCGAGAACGATAAAAATTTTGGATTTCCATTTGGCGCTATATGGAATATTCTTCATAAAGTTTTGCCTCTTAGGAGTATAGAATTCAATTTGAGGCAGAATTTAAACAGAAGATTATTTATTGAGCAGATTGTTTCTTAGGGCATTGATGAAACATAGTTTTGTTGAAGTGACTTCCTTAAGAAGCTAAATTTGTCACCACTAGTAAAGACCAGTGTAACGTTAAGAACCCAATCATTTAAACCCTCAAAGGTATTGCTGGGAATGCTGTGAATCAAAGAGTGGATGAAAATCGAGAACGATAAAAATTTTGGATTTCCATTCGGCGCTATATGGAATATTCTTCATAAAGTTTTGCCTCTTAGAAGTGTAGATTCAATTTGAGGCAGAATTTAAACAGAAGATTATTTATTGAGCAGATTGTTTCTTAGGGCAATGATGAAACATAGTTTTGTTGAAGTGACTTCCTTAAGAAGCTAAATTTGTCACCACTAGTAAAGACCAGTGTAACGTTAAGAACCCAATCATTTAAATCCTCAAAGGTATTGCTGGGAATGCTGTAAATCAAAGAGTGGATGAAAATCGAGAACGATAAAAATTTTGGATTTCCATTTGGCGCTATATGGAATATTCTTCATAAAGTTTTGCCTCTTAGAAGTGTAGATTCAATTTGAGGCAGAATTTAAACAGAAGATTATTTATTGAGCAGATTGTTTCTAAGGGCAATGATGAAACATAGTTCTGTTGAAGTGACTTCCTTAAGAAGCTAAATTTGTCACCACTAGTAAAGACCAGTGTAACGTTAAGAACCCAATCATTTAAACCCTCAAAGGTATTGCTGGGAATGCTGTGAATCAAAGAGTGGATGAAAATCGAGAACGATAAAAATTTTGGATTTCCATTTGGCGCTATATGGAATATTCTTCATAAAGTTTTGCCTCTTAGGAGTATAGAATTCAATTTGAGGCAGAATTAAGACTGAAGATTACTTATTGAGCAGATTGTTTCTTAGAGCAATGATGAAGCATAGTTTTGTTGAAGTGACTTCCTTAAGAAGCTAAATTTGTCACCACTAGTAAAGACCAGTGTAACGTTAAGAACCCAATCATTTAAACCCTCAAAGGTATTGCTGGGAATGCTGTGAATCAAAGAGTGGATGAAAATCGAGAACGATAAAAATTTTGGATTTCCATTTGGCGCTATATGGAATATTCTTCATAAAGTTTTGCCTCTTAGGAGTATAGAATTCAATTTGAGGCAGAATTTAAACAGAAGATTACTTATTGAGCAGATTGTTTCTTAGAGCAATGATGAAGCATAGTTTTGTTGAAGTGACTTCCTTAAGAAGCTAAATTTGTCACCACTAGTAAAGACCAGTGTAACGTTAAGAACCCAATCATTTAAACCCTCAAAGGTATTGCTGAAAATGCTGTGAATCAAAGAGTGGATAAAAATCGAGAAAAATAAAAATTTTGGATTTCCATTCGGCGCTATATGGAATATTCTTCATAAAGTTTTGCCTCTTAGAAGTGTAGATTCAATTTGAGGCAGAATTTAAACAGAAGATTATTTATTGAGCAGATTGTTTCTTAGGGCAATGATGAAACATAGTTTTGTTGAAGTGACTTCCTTAAGAAGCTAAATTTGTCACCACTAGTAAAGACCAGTGTAACGTTAAGAACCCAATCATTTAAACCCTCAAAGGTATTGCTGGGAATGCTGTGAATCAAAGAGTGGATGAAAATCGAGAACGATAAAAATTTTGGATTTCCATTTGGCGCTATATGGAATATTCTTCATAAAGTTTTGCCTCTTAGAAGTGTAGATTCAATTTGAGGCAGAATTTAAACAGAAGATTATTTATTGAGCAGATTGTTTCTTAGGGCAATGATGAAACATAGTTTTGTTGAAGTGACTTCCTTAAGAAGCTAAATTTGTCACCACTAGTAAAGACCAGTGTAACGTTAAGAACCCAATCATTTAAACCCTCAAAGGTATTGCTGGGAATGCTGTGAATCAAAGAGTGAATGAAAATCGAGAACGATAAAAATTTCTGATTTCCATTCGGCGCTATATGGAATATTCTTCATAAAGTTTTGCCTCTTAGGAGTATAGAATTCAATTTGAGGCAGAATTAAGACAGAAGATTACTTATTGAGCAGATTGTTTCTTAGAGCAATGATGAAGCATAGTTTTGTTGAAGTGACTTCCTTAAGAAGCTAAATTTGTCACCACTAGTAAAGACCAGTGTAACGTTAAGAACCCAATCATTTAAACCCTCAAAGGTATTGCTGGGAATGCTGTGAATCAAAGAGTGGATGAAAATCGAGAACGATAAAAATTTTGGATTTCCATTTGGCGCTATATGGAATATTCTTCATAAAGTTTTGCCTCTTAGGAGTATAGAATTCAATTTGAGGCAGAATTAAGACTGAAGATTACTTATTGAGCAGATTGTTTCTTAGAGCAATGATGAAGCATAGTTTTGTTGAAGTGACTTCCTTAAGAAGCTAAATTTGTCACCACTAGTAAAGACCAGTGTAACGTTAAGAACCCAATCATTTAAACCCTCAAAGGTATTGCTGGGAATGCTGTGAATCAAAGAGTGGATGAAAATCGAGAACGATAAAAATTTTGGATTTCCATTTGGCGCTATATGGAATATTCTTCATAAAGTTTTGCCTCTTAGGAGTATAGAATTCAATTTGAGGCAGAATTTAAACAGAAGATTACTTATTGAGCAGATTGTTTCTTAGAGCAATGATGAAGCATAGTTTTGTTGAAGTGACTTCCTTAAGAAGCTAAATTTGTCACCACTAGTAAAGACCAGTGTAACGTTAAGAACCCAATCATTTAAACCCTCAAAGGTATTGCTGAAAATGCTGTGAATCAAAGAGTGGATAAAAATCGAGAAAAATAAAAATTTTGGATTTCCATTCGGCGCTATATGGAATATTCTTCATAAAGTTTTGCCTCTTAGAAGTGTAGATTCAATTTGAGGCAGAATTTAAACAGAAGATTATTTATTGAGCAGATTGTTTCTTAGGGCAATGATGAAACATAGTTTTGTTGAAGTGACTTCCTTAAGAAGCTAAATTTGTCACCACTAGTAAAGACCAGTGTAACGTTAAGAACCCAATCATTTAAACCCTCAAAGGTATTGCTGGGAATGCTGTGAATCAAAGAGTGGATGAAAATCGAGAACGATAAAAATTTTGGATTTCCATTTGGCGCTATATGGAATATTCTTCATAAAGTTTTGCCTCTTAGAAGTGTAGATTCAATTTGAGGCAGAATTTAAACAGAAGATTATTTATTGAGCAGATTGTTTCTTAGGGCAATGATGAAACATAGTTTTGTTGAAGTGACTTCCTTAAGAAGCTAAATTTGTCACCACTAGTAAAGACCAGTGTAACGTTAAGAACCCAATCATTTAAACCCTCAAAGGTATTGCTGGGAATCCTGTGAATCAAAGAGTGGATGAAAATCGAGAACGATAAAAATTTCTGATTTCCATTCGGCGCTATATGGAATATTCTTCATAAAGTTTTGCCTCTTAGGAGTATAGAATTCAATTTGAGGCAGAATTAAGACAGAAGATTACTTATTGAGCAGATTGTTTCTTAGAGCAATGATGAAGCATAGTTTTGTTGAAGTGACTTCCTTAAGAAGCTAAATTTGTCACCACTAGTAAAGACCAGTGTAACGTTAAGAACCCAATCATTTAAACCCTCAAAGGTATTGCTGGGAATGCTGTGAATCAAAGAGTGGATGAAAATCGAGAACGATAAAAATTTTGGATTTCCATTTGGCGCTATATGGAATATTCTTCATAAAGTTTTGCCTCTTAGGAGTATAGAATTCAATTTGAGGCAGAATTAAGACAGAAGATTACTTATTGAGCAGATTGTTTCTTAGAGCAATGATGAAGCATAGTTTTGTTGAAGTGACTTTCTTAAGAAGCTAAATTTGTCACCACTAGTAAAGACCAGTGTGACGTTAAGAACCCAATCATTTAAACCCTCAAAGGTATTGCTGAAAATGATGTGAATCAAAGAGTGGATGAAAATCGAGAAAAATAAAAATTTTGGATTTCCATTCGGCGCTATATGGAATATTCTTCATAAAGTTTTGCCTCTTAGAAGTGTAGATTCAATTTGAGGCAGAATTTAAACAGAAGATTATTTATTGAGCAGATTGTTTCTTAGGGCAATGATGAAACATAGTTTTGTTGAAGTGACTTCCTTAAGAAGCTAAATTTGTCACCACTAGTAAAGACCAGTGTAACGTTAAGAACCCAATCATTTAAACCCTCAAAGGTATTGCTGGGAATGCTGTGAATCAAAGAGTGGATGAAAATCGAGAACGATAAAAATTTTGGATTTCCATTCGGCGCTATATGGAATATTCTTCATAAAGTTTTGCCTCTTAGAAGTGTAGATTCAATTTGAGGCAGAATTTAAACAGAAGATTATTTATTGAGCAGATTGTTTCTTAGGGCAATGATGAAACATAGTTTTGTTGAAGTGACTTCCTTAAGAAGCTAAATTTGTCACCACTAGTAAAGACCAGTGTAACGTTAAGAACCAAATCATTTAAACCCTCAAAGGTATTGCTGAAAATGCTGTGAATCAAAGAGTGGATGAAAATCGAGAACGATAAAAATTTTGGATTTCCATTTGGCGCTATATGGAATATTCTTCATAAAGTTTTGCCTCTTAGGAGTATAGAATTCAATTTGAGGCAGAATTAAGACAGAAGATTACTTATTGAGCAGATTGTTTCTTAGAGCAATGATGAAGCATAGTTTTGTTGAAGTGACTTCCTTAACAAGCTAAATTTGTCACCACTAGTAAAGACCAGTGTAACGTTAAGAACCCAATCATTTAAACCCTCAAAGGTATTGCTGAAAATGCTGTGAATCAAAGAGTGGATGAAAATCGAGAAAAATAAAAATTTTGGATTTCCATTCGGCGCTATATGGAATATTCTTCATAAAGTTTTGCCTCTTAGAAGTGTAGATTCAATTTGAGTCAAAATTTAAACAGAAGATTATTTATTTAGCAGATTGTTTCTTAGGGCAATGATGAAACATAGTTTTGTTGAAGTGGCTTCCTTAAGAAGCTAAATTTGTCACCACTAGTAAAGAGCAGTGTAACGTTAAGAACCCAATCATTTAAACCCTCAAAGGTATTGCTGGGAATGCTGTGAATCAAAGAGTGGATGAAAATCGAGAACGATAAAAATTTTGGATTTCCATTTGGCGCTATATGGAATATTCTTCATAAAGTTTTGCCTCTTAGAAGTGTAGATTCAATTTGAGGCAGAATTTAAACAGAAGATTATTTATTGAGCAGATTGTTTCTTAGGGCAATGATGAAACATAGTTTTGTTGAAGTGACTTCCTTAAGAAGCTAAATTTGTCACCACTAGTAAAGACCAGTGTAACGTTAAGAACCCAATCATTTAAACCCTCAAAGGTATTGCTGGGAATACTGTGAATCAAAGAGTGGATGAAAATCGAGAACGATAAAAATTTTGGATTTCCATTCGGCGCTATATGGAATATTCTTCATAAAGTTTTGCCTCTTAGAAGTGTAGATTCAATTTGAGGCAGAATTTAAACAGAAGATTATTTATTGAGCAGATTGTTTCTTAGGGCAATGATGAAACATAGTTTTGTTGAAGTGACTTCCTTAAGAAGCTAAATTTGTCACCACTAGCAAAGACCAGTGTAACGTTAAGAACCCAATCATTTAAACCCTCAAAGGTATTGCTGGGAATGCTGTGAATCAAAGAGTGGATGAAAATCGAGAACGATAAAAATTTTGGATTTCCATTTGGCGCTATATGGAATATTCTTCATAAAGTTTTGCCTCTTAGGAGTATAGAATTCAATTTGAGGCAGAATTAAGACAGAAGATTACTTATTGAGCAGATTGTTTCTTAGAGCAATGATGAAGCATAGTTTTGTTGAAGTGACTTCCTTAACAAGCTAAATTTGTCACCACTAGTAAAGACCAGTGTAACGTTAAGAACCCAATCATTTAAACCCTCAAAGGTATTGCTGGGAATGCTGGGAATCAAAGAGTGGATGAAAATCGAGAACGATAAAAATTTTGGATTTCCATTCGGCGCTATATGGAATATTCTTCATAAAGTTTTGCCTCTTAGAAGTTTAGATTCAATTTGAGGCAGAATTTAAACAGAAGATTATTTATTGAGCAGATTGTTTCTTAGGGCAATGATGAAACATAGTTTTGTTGAAGTGACTTCCTTAAGAAGCTAAATTTGTCACCACTAGTAAAGACCAGTGTAACGTTAAGAACCCAATCATTTAAACCCTCAAAGGTATTGCTGGGAATGCTGTGAATCAAAGAGTGGATGAAAATCGAGAACGATAAAAATTTTGGATTTCCATTTGGCGCTATATGGAATATTCTTCATAAAGTTTTGCCTCTTAGAAGTGTAGATTCAATTTGAGGCAGAATTTAAACAGAAGATTATTTATTGAGCAGATTGTTTCTTTGGGCAATGATGAAACATAGTTTTGTTGAAGTGACTTTCTTAAGAAGCTAAATTTGTCACCACTAGTAAAGACCAGTGTAACGTTAAGAACCCAATCATTTAAATCCTCAAAGGTATTGCTGAAAATGATGTGAATCAAAGAGTGGATGAAAATCGAGAAAAATAAAAATTTTGGATTTCCATTCGGCGCTATATGGAATATTCTTCATAAAGTTTTGCCTCTTAGAAGTGTAGATTCAATTTGAGGCAGAATTTAAACAGAAGATTATTTATTGAGCAGATTGTTTCTTAGGGCAATGATGAAACATAGTTTTGTTGAAGTGACTTCCTTAAGCAGCTAAATTTGTCACCACTAGTAAAGACCAGTGTAACGTTAAGAACCCAATCATTTAAACCCTCAAATTTATTGCTGAAAATGCTGTGAATCAAAGAGTGGATGAAAATCGAGAACGATAAAAATTTTGGATTTCCATTTGGCGCTATATGGAATATTCTTCATAAAGTTTTGCCTCTTAGGAGTATAGAATTCAATTTGAGGCAGAATTAAGACAGAAGATTACTTATTGAGCAGATTGTTTCTTAGAGCAATGATGAAGCATAGTTTTGTTGAAGTGACTTCCTTAACAAGCTAAATTTGTCACCACTAGTAAAGACCAGTGTAACGTTAAGAACCCAATCATTTAAACCCTCAAAGTTATTGCTGAAAATGCTGTGAATCAAAGAGTGGATGAAAATCGAGAAAAATAAAAATTTTGGATTTCCATTCGGGGCTATATGGAATATTCTTCATAAAGTTTTGCCTCTTAGAAGTGTAGATTCAATTTGAGGCAAAATTTAAACAGAAGATTATTTATTGAGCAGATTGTTTCTTAGGGCAATGATGAAACATAGTTTTGTTGAAGTGGCTTCCTTAAGAAGCTAAATTTGTCACCACTAGTAAAGAGCAGTGTAACGTTAAGAACCCAATCATTTAAACCCTCAAAGGTATTGCTGGGAATGCTGTGAATCAAAGAGTGGATGAAAATCGAGAACGATAAAAATTTTGGATTTCCATTTGGCGCTATATGGAATATTCTTCATAAAGTTTTGCCTCTTAGAAGTGTAGATTCAATTTGAGGCAGAATTTAAACAGAAGATTATTTATTGAGCAGATTGTTTCTTAGGGCAATGATGAAACATAGTTTTGTTGCAGTGACTTCCTTAAGAAGCTAAATTTGTCACCACTAGTAAAGACCAGTGTAACGTTAAGAACCCAATCATTTAAACCCTCAAAGGTATTGCTGGGAATGCTGTGAATCAAAGAGTGGATGAAAATCGAGAACGATAAAAATTTTGGATTTCCATTCGGCGCTATATGGAATATTCTTCATAAAGTTTTGCCTCTTAGAAGTGTAGATTCAATTTGAGGCAGAATTTAAACAGAAGATTATTTATTGAGCAGATTGTTTCTTAGGGCAATGATGAAACATAGTTTTGTTGAAGTGACTTCCTTAAGAAGCTAAATTTGTCACCACTAGTAAAGACCAGTGTAACGTTAAGAACCCAATCATTTGAACCCTCAAAGGTATTGCTGGGAATGCTGTGAATCAAAGAGTGGATGAAAATCGAGAACGATAAAAATTTTGGATTTCCATTTGGCGCTATATGGAATATTCTTCATAAAGTTTTGCCTCTTAGAAGTGTAGATTCAATTTGAGGCAGAATTTAAACAGAAGATTATTTACATAGGTATTGCTGGGAATGCTGTGAATCAAAGAGTGGATGAAAATCGAGAACGATAAAAAATTTGGATTTCCATTCGGCGCTATATGGAATATTCTTCATAAAGTTTTGCCTCTTAGAAGTGTAGATTCAATTTGAGGCAGAATTTAAACAGAAGATTATTTATTGAGCAGATTGTTTCTTAGGGCAATGATGAAACATAGTTTTGTTGAAGTGACTTCCTTAAGAAGCTAAATTTGTCACCACTAGTAAAGACCAGTGTAACGTTGAGAACCCAATCATTTAAACCCTCAAAGGTATTGCTGGGAATGCTGTGATTCAAAGAGTGGATGAAAATCGAGAACGATAAAAATTTTGGATTTCCATTCGGCGCTATATGGAATATTCTTCATAAAGTTTTGCCTCTTAGAAGTGTAGATTCAATTTGAGGCAGAATTTAAACAGAAGATTATTTATTGAGCAGATTGTTTCTTAGGGCAATGATGAAACATAGTTTTGTTGAAGTGACTTCCTTAAGAAGCTAAATTTGTCACCACTAGTAAAGACCAGTGTAACGTTAAGAACCCAATCATTTAAACCCTCAAAGGTATTGCTGGGAATGCTGTGAATCAAAGAGTGGATGAAAATCGAGAACGATAAAAATTTTGGATTTCCATTCGGCGCTATATGGAATATTCTTCATAAAGTTTTGCCTCTTAGAAGTGTAGATTCAATTTGAGGCAGAATTTAAACAGAAGATTATTTATTGAGTAGATTGTTTCTTAGGGCAATGATGAAACATAGTTTTGTTGAAGTGACTTCCTTAAGAAGCTAAATTTGTCACCACTAGTAAAGACCAGTGTAACGTTAAGAACCCAATCATTTAAACCCTCAAAGGTATTGCTGGGAATGCTGTGAATCAAAGAGTGGATGAAAATCGAGAACGATAAAAATTTTGGATTTCCATTTGGCGCTATATGGAATATTCTTCATAAAGTTTTGCCTCTTAGAAGTGTAGATTCAATTTGAGGCAGAATTTAAACAGAAGATTATTTATTGAGCAGATTGTTTCTTAGGGCAATGATGAAACATAGTTTTGTTGAAGTGACTTCCTTAAGAAGCTAAATTTGTCACCACTAGTAAAGACCAGTGTAACGTTAAGAACCCAATCATTTAAACCCTCATAGGTATTGCTGGGAATGCTGTGAATCAAAGAGTGGATGAAAATCGAGAACGATAAAAATTTTGGATTTCCATTCGGCGCTATATGGAATATTCTTCATAAAGTTTTGCCTCTTAGAAGTGTAGATTCAATTTGAGGCAGAATTTAAACAGAAGATTATTTATTGAGCAGATTGTTTCTTAGGGCAATGATGAAACATAGTTTTGTTGAAGTGACTTCCTTAAGAAGCTAAATTTGTCACCACTAGTAAAGACCAGTGTAACGTTAAGAACCCAATCATTTAAACCCTCAAAGGTATTGCTGGGAATGCTGTGAATCAAAGAGTGGATGAAAATCGAGAACGATAAAAATTTTGGATTTCCATTCGGCGCTATATGGAATATTCTTCATAAAGTTTCGCCTCTTAGAAGTGTAGATTCAATTTGAGGCAGAATTTAAACAGAAGATTATTTATTGAGCAGATTGTTTCTTAGGGCAATGATGAAACATAGTTTTGTTGAAGTGACTTCCTTAAGAAGCTAAATTTGTCACCACTAGTAAAGACCAGTGTAACGTTAAGAACCCAATCATTTAAACCCTCAAAGGTATTGCTGTGAATGCTGTGAATCAAAGAGTGGATGAAAATCGAGAACGATAAAAATTTTGGATTTCCAATTAGCGCTATATGGAATATTCTTCATAAAGTTTTGCCTCTTAGAAGTGTAGATTCAATTTGAGGCAGAATTTAAACAGAAGATTATTTATTGAGCAGATTGTTTCTTAGGGCAATGATGAAACATAGTTTTGTTGAAGTGACTTCCTTAAGAAGCTAAATTTGTCACCACTAGTAAAGACCAGTGTAACGTTAAGAACCCAATCATTTAAACCCTCATAGGTATTGCTGGGAATGCTGTGAATCAAAGAGTGGATGAAAATCGAGAACGATAAAAATTTCTGATTTCCATTCGGCGCTATATGGAATATTCTTCATAAAGTTTTGCCTCTTAGAAGTGTAGATTCAATTTGAGGCAGAATTTAAACAGAAGATTATTTATTGAGCAGATTGTTTCTTAGGGCAATGATGAAACATAGTTTTGTTGAAGTGACTTCCTTAAGAAGCTAAATTTGTCACCACTAGTAAAGACCAGTGTAACGTTAAGAACCCAATCATTTAAACCCTCATAGGTATTGCTGGGAATGCTGTGAATCAAAGAGTGGATGAAAATCGAGAACGATAAAAATTTTGGATTTCCATTCGGCGCTATATGGAATATTCTTCATAAAGTTTTGCCTCTTAGAAGTGTAGATTCAATTTGAGGCAGAATTTAAACAGAAGATTATTTATTGAGCAGATTGTTTCTTAGGGCAATGATGAAACATAGTTTTGTTGAAGTGACTTCCTTAAGAAGCTAAATTTGTCACCACTAGTAAAGACCAGTGTAACGTTAAGAACCCAATCATTTAAACCCACAAAGGTATTGCTGGGAATGCAGTGAATCAAAGAGTGGATGAAAATCGAGAACGATAAAAATTTTGGATTTCCAATTAGCGCTATATGGAATATTCTTCATAAAGTTTTGCCTCTTAGAAGTGTAGATTCAATTTGAGGCAGAATTTAAACAGAAGATTATTTATTGAGCAGATTGTTTCTTAGGGCAATGATGAAACATAGTTTTGTTGAAGTGACTTCCTTAAGAAGCTAAATTTGTCACCACTAGTAAAGACCAGTGTAACGTTAAGAACCCAATCATTTAAACCCTCATAGGTATTGCTGGGAATGCTGTGAATCAAAGAGTGGATGAAAATCGAGAACGATAAAAATTTTGGATTTCCATTCGGCGCTATATGGAATATTCTTCATAAAGTTTTGCCTCTTAGAAGTGTAGATTCAATTTGAGGCAGAATTTAAACAGAAGATTATTTATTGAGCAGATTGTTTCTTAGGGCAATGATGAAACATAGTTTTGTTGAAGTGACTTCCTTAAGAAGCTAAATTTGTCACCACTAGTAAAGACCAGTGTAACGTTAAGAACCCAATCATTTAAACCCTCAAAGGTATTGCTGGGAATGCTGTGAATCAAAGAGTGGATGAAAATCGAGAACGATAAAAATTTTGGATTTCCATTCGGCGCTATATGGAATATTCTTCATAAAGTTTTGCCTCTTAGAAGTGTAGATTCAATTTGAGGCAGAATTTAAACAGAAGATTATTTATTGAGCAGATTGTTTCTTAGGGCAATGATGAAACATAGTTTTGTTGAAGTGACTTCCTTAAGAAGCTAAATTTGTCACCACTAGTAAAGACCAGTGTAACGTTAAGAACCCAATCATTTAAACCCTCAAAGGTATTGCTGTGAATGCTGTGAATCAAAGAGTGGATGAAAATCGAGAATGATAA
The DNA here is from genome assembly GCA_949128135.1 of Parasteatoda lunata. Lineage (NCBI taxonomy): Eukaryota > Metazoa > Arthropoda > Arachnida > Araneae > Theridiidae > Parasteatoda > Parasteatoda lunata. Next base: position 22,873,548 of record OX421979.1, read on the forward strand.
AAATTTTGCATTTCCATTTGGCGCTATATGGAATATTCTTCATAAAGTTTTGCCTCTTAGAAGTGTAGATTCAATTTGAGGCAGAATTTAAACAGAAGATTATTTATTGAGCAGATTGTTTCTTAGGGCAATGATGAAACATAGTTTTGTTGAAGTGACTTCCTTAAGAAGCTAAATTTGTCACCACTAGTAAAGACCAGTGTAACGTTAAGAACCCAATCATTTAAACCCTCAAAGGTATTGCTGGGAATGCTGTGAATCAAAGAGTGGATGAAAATCGAGAACGATAAAAAATTTTGGATTTCCATTCGGCGCTATATGGAATATTCTTCATAAAGTTTTGCCTCTTAGAAGTGTAGATTCAATTTGAGGCAGAATTTAAACAGAAGATTATTTATTGAGCAGATTGTTTCTTAGGGCAATGATGAAACATAGTTTTGTTGAAGTGACTTCCTTAAGAAGCTAAATTTGTCACCACTAGTAAAGACCAGTGTAACGTTAAGAACCCAATCATTTAAACCCTCAAAGGTATTGCTGGGAATGCTGTGAATCAAAGAGTGGATGAAAATCGAGAACGATAAAAATTTTGGATTTCCATTTGGCGCTATATGGAATATTCTTCATAAAGTTTTGCCTCTTAGAAGTGTAGATTCAATTTGAGGCAGAATTTAAACAGAAGATTATTTATTGAGCAGATTGTTTCTTAGGGCAATGATGAAACATAGTTTTGTTGAAGTGACTTCCTTAAGAAGCTAAATTTGTCACCACTAGTAAAGACCAGTGTAACGTTAAGAACCCAATCATTTAAACCCTCATAGGTATTGCTGGGAATGCTGTGAATCAAAGAGTGGATGAAAATCGAGAACGATAAAAATTTCTGATTTCCATTCGGCGCTATATGGAATATTCTTCATAAAGTTTTGCCTCTTAGAAGTGTAGATTCAATTTGAGGCAGAATTTAAACAGAAGATTATTTATTGAGCAGATTGTTTCTTAGGGCAATGATGAAACATAGTTTTGTTGAAGTGACTTCCTTAAGAAGCTAAATTTGTCACCACTAGTAAAGACCAGTGTAACGTTAAGAACCCAATCATTTAAACCCTCAAAGGTATTGCTGGGAATGCTGTGAATCAAAGAGTGGATGAAAATCGAGAACGATAAAAATTTTGGATTTCCATTCGGCGCTATATGGAATATTCTTCATAAAGTTTTGCCTCTTAGAAGTGTAGATTCAATTTGAGGCAGAATTTAAACAGAAGATTATTTATTGAGCAGATTGTTTCTTAGGGCAATGATGAAACATAGTTTTGTTGAAGTGACTTCCTTAAGAAGCTAAATTTGTCACCACTAGTAAAGACCAGTGTAACGTTAAGAACCCAATCATTTAAAACCTCAAAGGTATTGCTGGGAATGCTGTGAATCAAAGAGTGGATGAAAATCGAGAACGACAAAAATTTTGGATTTCCATTCGGCGCTATATGGAATATTCTTCATAAAGTTTTGCCTCTTAGAAGTGTAGATTCAATTTGAGGCAGAATTTAAACAGAAGATTATTTATTGAGCAGATTGTTTCTTAGGGCAATGATGAAACATAGTTTTGTTGAAGTGACTTCCTTAAGAAGCTAAATTTGTCACCACTAGTAAAGACCAGTGTAACGTTAAGAACCCAATCATTTAAACCCTCAAAGGTATTGCTGGGAATGCTGTGAATCAAAGAGTGGATGAAAATCGAGAACGACAAAAATTTTGGATTTCCATTCGGCGCTATATGGAATATTCTTCATAAAGTTTTGCCTCTTAGAAGTGTAGATTCAATTTGAGGCAGAATTTAAACAGAAGATTATTTATTGAGCAGATTGTTTCTTAGGGCAATGATGAAACATAGTTTTGTTGAAGTGACTTCCTTAAGAAGCTAAATTTGTCACCACTAGTAAAGACCAGTGTAACGTTAAGAACCCAATCATTTAAACCCTCAAAGGTATTGCTGGGAATGCTGTGAATCAAAGAGTGGATGAAAATCGAGAACGATAAAAATTTTGGATTTCCAATTAGCGCTATATGGAATATTCTTCATAAAGTTTTGCCTCTTAGAAGTGTAGATTCAATTTGAGGCAGAATTTAAACAGAAGATTATTTATTGAGCAGATTGTTTCTTAGGGCAATGATGAAACATAGTTTTGTTGAAGTGACTTCCTTAAGAAGCTAAATTTGTCACCACTAGTAAAGACCAGTGTAACGTTAAGAACCCAATCATTTAAACCCTCATAGGTATTGCTGGGAATGCTGTGAATCAAAGAGTGGATGAAAATCGAGAACGATAAAAATTTCTGATTTCCATTCGGCGCTATATGGAATATTCTTCATAAAGTTTTGCCTCTTAGAAGTGTAGATTCAATTTGAGGCAGAATTTAAACAGAAGATTATTTATTGAGCAGATTGTTTCTTAGGGCAATGATGAAACATAGTTTTGTTGAAGTGACTTCCTTAAGAAGCTAAATTTGTCACCACTAGTAAAGACCAGTGTAACGTTAAGAACCCAATCATTTAAACCCTCAAAGGTATTGCTGGGAATGCTGTGAATCAAAGAGTGGATGAAAATCGAGAACGATAAAAATTTTGGATTTCCATTTGGCGCTATATGGAATATTCTTCATAAAGTTTTGCCTCTTAGAAGTGTAGATTCAATTTGAGGCAGAATTTAAACAGAAGATTATTTATTGAGCAGATTGTTTCTTAGGGCAATAAAGAAACATAGTTTTGTTGAAGTGACTTCCTTAAGAAGCTAAATTTGTCACCACTAGTAAAGACCAGTGTAACGTTAAGAACCCAATCATTTAAACCCTCATAGGTATTGCTGGGAATGCTGTGAATCAAAGAGTGGATGAAAATCGAGAACGATAAAAATTTTGGATTTCCATTCGGCGCTATATGGAATATTCTTCATAAAGTTTTGCCTCTTAGAAGTGTAGATTCAATTTGAGGCAGAATTTAAACAGAAGATTATTTATTGAGCAGATTGTTTCTTAGGGCAATGATGAAACATAGTTTTGTTGAAGTGACTTCCTTAAGAAGCTAAATTTGTCACCACTAGTAAAGACCAGTGTAACGTTAAGAACCCAATCATTTAAACCCACAAAGGTATTGCTGGGAATGCAGTGAATCAAAGAGTGGATGAAAATCGAGAACGATAAAAATTTTGGATTTCCAATTAGCGCTATATGGAATATTCTTCATAAAGTTTTGCCTCTTAGAAGTGTAGATTCAATTTGAGGCAGAATTTAAACAGAAGATTATTTATTGAGCAGATTGTTTCTTAGGGCAATGATGAAACATAGTTTTGTTGAAGTGACTTCCTTAAGAAGCTAAATTTGTCACCACTAGTAAAGACCAGTGTAACGTTAAGAACCCAATCATTTAAACCCTCATAGGTATTGCTGGGAATGCTGTGAATCAAAGAGTGGATGAAAATCGAGAACGATAAAAATTTTGGATTTCCATTCGGCGCTATATGGAATATTCTTCATAAAGTTTTGCCTCTTAGAAGTGTAGATTCAATTTGAGGCAGAATTTAAACAGAAGATTATTTATTGAGCAGACTGTTTCTTAGGGCAATGATGAAACATAGTTTTGTTGAAGTGACTTCCTTAAGAAGCTAAATTTGTCACCACTAGTAAAGACCAGTGTAACGTTAAGAACCCAATCATTTAAACCCTCAAAGGTATTGCTGGGAATGCTGTGAATCAAAGAGTGGATGAAAATCGAGAACGATAAAAATTTTGGATTTCCATTCGGCGCTATATGGAATATTCTTCATAAAGTTTTGCCTCTTAGAAGTGTAGATTCAATTTGAGGCAGAATTTAAACAGAAGATTATTTATTGAGCAGATTGTTTCTTAGGGCAATGATGAAACATAGTTTTGTTGAAGTGACTTCCTTAAGAAGCTAAATTTGTCACCACTAGTAAAGACCAGTGTAACGTTAAGAACCCAATCATTTAAACCCTCAAAGGTATTGCTGTGAATGCTGTGAATCAAAGAGTGGATGAAAATCGAGAACGATAAAAATTTTGCATTTCCATTTGGCGCTATATGGAATATTCTTCATAAAGTTTTGCCTCTTAGAAGTGTAGATTCAATTTGAGGCAGAATTTAAACAGAAGATTATTTATTGAGCAGATTGTTTCTTAGGGCAATGATGAAACATAGTTTTGTTGAAGTGACTTCCTTAAGAAGCTAAATTTGTCACCACTAGTAAAGACCAGTGTAACGTTAAGAACCCAATCATTTAAACCCTCAAAGGTATTGCTGGGAATGCTGTGAATCAAAGAGTGGATGAAAATCGAGAACGATAAAAATTTTGGATTTCCATTCGGCGCTATATGGAATATTCTTCATAAAGTTTTGCCTCTTAGAAGTGTAGATTCAATTTGAGGCAGAATTTAAACAGAAGATTATTTATTGAGCAGATTGTTTCTTAGGGCAATGATGAAACATAGTTTTGTTGAAGTGACTTCCTTAAGAAGCTAAATTTGTCACCACTAGTAAAGACCAGTGTAACGTTAAGAACCCAATCATTTAAACCCTCAAAGGTATTGCTGGGAATGCTGTGAATCAAAGAGTGGATGAAAATCGAGAACGATAAAAATTTTGGATTTCCATTTGGCGCTATATGGAATATTCTTCATAAAGTTTTGCCTCTTAGAAGTGTAGATTCAATTTGAGGCAGAATTTAAACAGAAGATTATTTATTGAGCAGATTGTTTCTTAGGGCAATGATGAAACATAGTTTTGTTGAAGTGACTTCCTTAAGAAGCTAAATTTGTCACCACTAGTAAAGACCAGTGTAACGTTAAGAACCCAATCATTTAAACCCTCATAGGTATTGCTGGGAATGCTGTGAATCAAAGAGTGGATGAAAATCGAGAACGATAAAAATTTTGGATTTCCATTCGGCGCTATATGGAATATTCTTCATAAAGTTTTGCCTCTTAGAAGTGTAGATTCAATTTGAGGCAGAATTTAAACAGAAGATTATTTATTGAGCAGATTGTTTCTTAGGGCAATGATGAAACATAGTTTTGTTGAAGTGACTTCCTTAAGAAGCTAAATTTGTCACCACTAGTAAAGACCAGTGTAACGTTAAGAACCCAATCATTTAAACCCTCAAAGGTATTGCTGGGAATGCTGTGAATAAAGAGTGGATGAAAATCGAGAACGATAAAAATTTTGGATTTCCATTCGGCGCTATATGGAATATTCTTCATAAAGTTTTGCCTCTTAGAAGTGTAGATTCAATTTGAGGCAGAATTTAAACAGAAGATTATTTATTGAGCAGATTGTTTCTTAGGGCAATGATGAAACATAGTTTTGTTGAAGTGACTTCCTTAAGAAGCTAAATTTGTCACCACTAGTAAAGACCAGTGTAACGTTAAGAACCCAATCATTTAAACCCTCAAAGGTATTGCTGGGAATGCTGTGAATCAAAGAGTGGATGAAAATCGAGAACGACAAAAATTTTGGATTTCCATTCGGCGCTATATGGAATATTCTTCATAAAGTTTTGCCTCTTAGAAGTGTAGATTCAATTTGAGGCAGAATTTAAACAGAAGATTATTTATTGAGCAGATTGTTTCTTAGGGCAATGATGAAACATAGTTTTGTTGAAGTGACTTCCTTAAGAAGCTAAATTTGTCACCACTAGTAAAGACCAGTGTAACGTTAAGAACCCAATCATTTAAACCCTCAAAGGTATTGCTGGGAATGCTGTGAATCAAAGAGTGGATGAAAATCGAGAACGATAAAAATTTTGGATTTCCATTTGGCGCTATATGGAATATTCATATGGCTTCATAAAGTTTTGCCTCTTAGAAGTGTAGATTCAATTTGAGGCAGAATTTAAACAGAAGATTATTTATTGAGCAGATTGTTTCTTAGGGCAATGATGAAACATAGTTTTGTTGAAGTGACTTCCTTAAGAAGCTAAATTTGTCACCACTAGTAAAAACCAGTGTAACGTTAAGAACTCAATCATTTAAACCCTCATAGGTATTGCTGGGAATGCTGTGAATCAAAGAGTGGATGAAAATCGAGAACGATAAAAATTTTGGATTTCCATTCGGCGCTATATGGAATATTCTTCATAAAGTTTTGCCTCTTAGAAGTGTAGATTCAATTTGAGGCAGAATTTAAACAGAAGATTATTTATAGAGCAGATTGTTTCTTAGGGCAATGATGAAACATAGTTTTGTTGAAGTGACTTCCTTAAGAAGCTAAATTTGTCACCACTAGTAAAGACCAGTGTAACGTTAAGAACCCAATCATTTAAACCCTCAAAGGTATTGCTGGGAATGCTGTGAATCAAAGAGGGGATGAAAATCGAGAACGATAAAAATTTTGGATTTTCATTCGGCGCTATATGGAATATTCTTCATATAGTTTTGCCTCTTAGAAGTGTAGATTCAATTTGAGGCAGAATTTAAACAGAAGATTATTTATTGAGCAGATTGTTTCTTAGGGCAATGATGAAACATAGTTTTGTTGAAGTGACTTCCTTAAGAAGCTAAATTTGTCACCACTAGTAAAGACCAGTGTAACGTTAAGAAAGCAATCATTTAAAACCTCAAAGGTATTGCTGTGAATACTGTGAATCAAAGAGTGGATGAAAATCGAGAACGATAAAAATTTTGGATTTCCATTTGGCGCTATATGGAATATTCTTCATAAAGTTTTGCCTCTTAGAAGTGTAGATTCAATTTGAGGCAGAATTTAAACAGAAGATTATTTATTGAGCAGATTGTTTCTTAGGGCAATGATGAAACATAGTTTTGTTGAAGTGACTTCCTTAAGAAGCTAAATTTGTCACCACTAGTAAAGACCAGTGTAACGTTAAGAACCCAATCATTTAAACCCTCAAAGGTATTGCTGGGAATGCTGTGAATCAAAGAGTGGATGAAAATCGAGAACGATAAAAATTTTGGATTTCCATTTGGCGCTATATGGAATATTCTTCATAAAGTTTTGCCTCTTAGAAGTGTAGATTCAATTTGAGGCAGAATTTAAACAGAAGATTATTTATTGAGCAGATTGTTTCTTAGGGCAATGATGAAACATAGTTTTGTTGAAGTGACTTCCTTAAGAAGCTAAATTTGTCACCACTTGTAAAAACCAGTGTAACGTTAAGAACCCAATCATTTAAACCCTCATAGGTATTGCTGGGAATGCTGTGAATCAAAGAGTGGATGAAAATCGAGAACGATAAAAATTTTGGATTTCCATTCGGCGCTATATGGAATATTCTTCATAAAGTTTTGCCTCTTAGAAGTGTAGATTCAATTTGAGGCAGAATTTAAACAGAAGATTATTTATTGAGCAGATTGTTTCTTAGGGCAATGATGAAACATAGTTTTGTTGAAGTGACTTCCTTAAGAAGCTAAATTTGTCACCACTAGTAAAGACCAGTGTAACGTTAAGAACCCAATCATTTAAACCCTCAAAGGTATTGCTGGGAATGCTGTGAATCAAAGAGGGGATGAAAATCGAGAACGATAAAAATTTTGGATTTTCATTCGGCGCTATATGGAATATTCTTCATATAGTTTTGCCTCTTAGAAGTGTAGATTCAATTTGAGGCAGAATTTAAACAGAAGATTATTTATTGAGCAGATTGTTTCTTAGGGCAATGATGAAACATAGTTTTGTTGAAGTGACTTCCTTAAGAAGCTAAATTTGTCACCACTAGTAAAGACCAGTGTAACGTTAAGAACCCAATCATTTAAACCCTCATAGGTATTGCTGGGAATGCTGTGAATCAAAGAGTGGATGAAAATCGAGAACGATAAAAATTTTGGATTTCCATTCGGCGCTATATGGAATATTCTTCATAAAGTTTTGCCTCTTAGAAGTGTAGATTCAATTTGAGGCAGAATTTAAACAGAAGATTATTTATTGAGCAGATTGTTTCTTAGGGCAATGATGAAACATAGTTTTGTTGAAGTGACTTCCTTAAGAAGCTAAATTTGTCACCACTAGTAAAGACCAGTGTAACGTTAAGAACCCAATCATTTAAACCCTCAAAGGTATTGCTGGGAATGCTGTGAATCAAAGAGTGGATGAAAATCGAAAATTTTGGATTTCCATTCGGCGCTATATGGAATATTCTTCATAAAGTTTTGCCTCTTAGAAGTGTAGATTCAATTTGAGGCAGAATTTAAACAGAAGATTATTTATTGAGCAGATTGTTTCTTAGGGCAATGATGAAACATAGTTTTGTTGAAGTGACTTCCTTAAGAAGCTAAATTTGTCACCACTAGTAAAGACCAGTGTAACGTTAAGAACCCAATCATTTAAACCCTCAAAGGTATTGCTGGGAATGCTGTGAATCAAAGAGTGGATGAAAATCGAGAACGATAAAAATTTTGGATTTCCATTCGGCGCTATATGGAATATTCTTCATAAAGTTTTGCCTCTTAGAAGTGTAGATTCAATTTGAGGCAGAATTTAAACAGAAGATTATTTATTGAGCAGATTGTTTCTTAGGGCAATGATGAAACATAGTTTTGTTGAAGTGACTTCCTTAAGAAGCTAAATTTGTCACCACTAGTAAAGACCAGTGTAACGTTAAGAACCCAATCATTTAAAACCTCAAAGGTATTGCTGGGAATGCTGTGAATCAAAGAGTGGATGAAAATCGAGAACGACAAAAATTTTGGATTTCCATTCGGCGCTATATGGAATATTCTTCATAAAGTTTTGCCTCTTAGAAGTGTAGATTCAATTTGAGGCAGAATTTAAACAGAAGATTATTTATTGAGCAGATTGTTTCTTAGGGCAATGATGAAACATAGTTTTGTTGAAGTGACTTCCTTAAGAAGCTAAATTTGTCACCACTAGTAAAGACCAGTGTAACGTTAAGAACCCAATCATTTAAACCCTCAAAGGTATTGCTGGGAATGCTGTGAATCAAAGAGTGGATGAAAATCGAGAACGACAAAAATTTTGGATTTCCATTCGGCGCTATATGGAATATTCTTCATAAAGTTTTGCCTCTTAGAAGTGTAGATTCAATTTGAGGCAGAATTTAAACAGAAGATTATTTATTGAGCAGATTGTTTCTTAGGGCAATGATGAAACATAGTTTTGTTGAAGTGACTTCCTTAAGAAGCTAAATTTGTCACCACTAGTAAAGACCAGTGTAACGTTAAGAACCCAATCATTTAAACCCTCAAAGGTATTGCTGGGAATGCTGTGAATCAAAGAGTGGATGAAAATCGAGAACGATAAAAATTTTGGATTTCCAATTAGCGCTATATGGAATATTCTTCATAAAGTTTTGCCTCTTAGAAGTGTAGATTCAATTTGAGGCAGAATTTAAACAGAAGATTATTTATTGAGCAGATTGTTTCTTAGGGCAATGATGAAACATAGTTTTGTTGAAGTGACTTCCTTAAGAAGCTAAATTTGTCACCACTAGTAAAGACCAGTGTAACGTTAAGAACCCAATCATTTAAACCCTCATAGGTATTGCTGGGAATGCTGTGAATCAAAGAGTGGATGAAAATCGAGAACGATAAAAATTTCTGATTTCCATTCGGCGCTATATGGAATATTCTTCATAAAGTTTTGCCTCTTAGAAGTGTAGATTCAATTTGAGGCAGAATTTAAACAGAAGATTATTTATTGAGCAGATTGTTTCTTAGGGCAATGATGAAACATAGTTTTGTTGAAGTGACTTCCTTAAGAAGCTAAATTTGTCACCACTAGTAAAGACCAGTGTAACGTTAAGAACCCAATCATTTAAACCCTCAAAGGTATTGCTGGGAATGCTGTGAATCAAAGAGTGGATGAAAATCGAGAACGATAAAAATTTTGGATTTCCATTTGGCGCTATATGGAATATTCTTCATAAAGTTTTGCCTCTTAGAAGTGTAGATTCAATTTGAGGCAGAATTTAAACAGAAGATTATTTATTGAGCAGATTGTTTCTTAGGGCAATAAAGAAACATAGTTTTGTTGAAGTGACTTCCTTAAGAAGCTAAATTTGTCACCACTAGTAAAGACCAGTGTAACGTTAAGAACCCAATCATTTAAACCCTCATAGGTATTGCTGGGAATGCTGTGAATCAAAGAGTGGATGAAAATCGAGAACGATAAAAATTTTGGATTTCCATTCGGCGCTATATGGAATATTCTTCATAAAGTTTTGCCTCTTAGAAGTGTAGATTCAATTTGAGGCAGAATTTAAACAGAAGATTATTTATTGAGCAGATTGTTTCTTAGGGCAATGATGAAACATAGTTTTGTTGAAGTGACTTCCTTAAGAAGCTAAATTTGTCACCACTAGTAAAGACCAGTGTAACGTTAAGAACCCAATCATTTAAACCCACAAAGGTATTGCTGGGAATGCAGTGAATCAAAGAGTGGATGAAAATCGAGAACGATAAAAATTTTGGATTTCCAATTAGCGCTATATGGAATATTCTTCATAAAGTTTTGCCTCTTAGAAGTGTAGATTCAATTTGAGGCAGAATTTAAACAGAAGATTATTTATTGAGCAGATTGTTTCTTAGGGCAATGATGAAACATAGTTTTGTTGAAGTGACTTCCTTAAGAAGCTAAATTTGTCACCACTAGTAAAGACCAGTGTAACGTTAAGAACCCAATCATTTAAACCCTCATAGGTATTGCTGGGAATGCTGTGAATCAAAGAGTGGATGAAAATCGAGAACGATAAAAATTTTGGATTTCCATTCGGCGCTATATGGAATATTCTTCATAAAGTTTTGCCTCTTAGAAGTGTAGATTCAATTTGAGGCAGAATTTAAACAGAAGATTATTTATTGAGCAGACTGTTTCTTAGGGCAATGATGAAACATAGTTTTGTTGAAGTGACTTCCTTAAGAAGCTAAATTTGTCACCACTAGTAAAGACCAGTGTAACGTTAAGAACCCAATCATTTAAACCCTCAAAGGTATTGCTGGGAATGCTGTGAATCAAAGAGTGGATGAAAATCGAGAACGATAAAAATTTTGGATTTCCATTCGGCGCTATATGGAATATTCTTCATAAAGTTTTGCCTCTTAGAAGTGTAGATTCAATTTGAGGCAGAATTTAAACAGAAGATTATTTATTGAGCAGATTGTTTCTTAGGGCAATGATGAAACATAGTTTTGTTGAAGTGACTTCCTTAAGAAGCTAAATTTGTCACCACTAGTAAAGACCAGTGTAACGTTAAGAACCCAATCATTTAAACCCTCAAAGGTATTGCTGTGAATGCTGTGAATCAAAGAGTGGATGAAAATCGAGAACGATAAAAATTTTGCATTTCCATTTGGCGCTATATGGAATATTCTTCATAAAGTTTTGCCTCTTAGAAGTGTAGATTCAATTTGAGGCAGAATTTAAACAGAAGATTATTTATTGAGCAGATTGTTTCTTAGGGCAATGATGAAACATAGTTTTGTTGAAGTGACTTCCTTAAGAAGCTAAATTTGTCACCACTAGTAAAGACCAGTGTAACGTTAAGAACCCAATCATTTAAACCCTCAAAGGTATTGCTGGGAATGCTGTGAATCAAAGAGTGGATGAAAATCGAGAACGATAAAAATTTTGGATTTCCATTCGGCGCTATATGGAATATTCTTCATAAAGTTTTGCCTCTTAGAAGTGTAGATTCAATTTGAGGCAGAATTTAAACAGAAGATTATTTATTGAGCAGATTGTTTCTTAGGGCAATGATGAAACATAGTTTTGTTGAAGTGACTTCCTTAAGAAGCTAAATTTGTCACCACTAGTAAAGACCAGTGTAACGTTAAGAACCCAATCATTTAAACCCTCAAAGGTATTGCTGGGAATGCTGTGAATCAAAGAGTGGATGAAAATCGAGAACGATAAAAATTTTGGATTTCCATTTGGCGCTATATGGAATATTCTTCATAAAGTTTTGCCTCTTAGAAGTGTAGATTCAATTTGAGGCAGAATTTAAACAGAAGATTATTTATTGAGCAGATTGTTTCTTAGGGCAATGATGAAACATAGTTTTGTTGAAGTGACTTCCTTAAGAAGCTAAATTTGTCACCACTAGTAAAGACCAGTGTAACGTTAAGAACCCAATCATTTAAACCCTCATAGGTATTGCTGGGAATGCTGTGAATCAAAGAGTGGATGAAAATCGAGAACGATAAAAATTTTGGATTTCCATTCGGCGCTATATGGAATATTCTTCATAAAGTTTTGCCTCTTAGAAGTGTAGATTCAATTTGAGGCAGAATTTAAACAGAAGATTATTTATTGAGCAGATTGTTTCTTAGGGCAATGATGAAACATAGTTTTGTTGAAGTGACTTCCTTAAGAAGCTAAATTTGTCACCACTAGTAAAGACCAGTGTAACGTTAAGAACCCAATCATTTAAACCCTCAAAGGTATTGCTGGGAATGCTGTGAATAAAGAGTGGATGAAAATCGAGAACGATAAAAATTTTGGATTTCCATTCGGCGCTATATGGAATATTCTTCATAAAGTTTTGCCTCTTAGAAGTGTAGATTCAATTTGAGGCAGAATTTAAACAGAAGATTATTTATTGAGCAGATTGTTTCTTAGGGCAATGATGAAACATAGTTTTGTTGAAGTGACTTCCTTAAGAAGCTAAATTTGTCACCACTAGTAAAGACCAGTGTAACGTTAAGAACCCAATCATTTAAACCCTCAAAGGTATTGCTGGGAATGCTGTGAATCAAAGAGTGGATGAAAATCGAGAACGACAAAAATTTTGGATTTCCATTCGGCGCTATATGGAATATTCTTCATAAAGTTTTGCCTCTTAGAAGTGTAGATTCAATTTGAGGCAGAATTTAAACAGAAGATTATTTATTGAGCAGATTGTTTCTTAGGGCAATGATGAAACATAGTTTTGTTGAAGTGACTTCCTTAAGAAGCTAAATTTGTCACCACTAGTAAAGACCAGTGTAACGTTAAGAACCCAATCATTTAAACCCTCAAAGGTATTGCTGGGAATGCTGTGAATCAAAGAGTGGATGAAAATCGAGAACGATAAAAATTTTGGATTTCCATTTGGCGCTATATGGAATATTCATATGGCTTCATAAAGTTTTGCCTCTTAGAAGTGTAGATTCAATTTGAGGCAGAATTTAAACAGAAGATTATTTATTGAGCAGATTGTTTCTTAGGGCAATGATGAAACATAGTTTTGTTGAAGTGACTTCCTTAAGAAGCTAAATTTGTCACCACTAGTAAAAACCAGTGTAACGTTAAGAACTCAATCATTTAAACCCTCATAGGTATTGCTGGGAATGCTGTGAATCAAAGAGTGGATGAAAATCGAGAACGATAAAAATTTTGGATTTCCATTCGGCGCTATATGGAATATTCTTCATAAAGTTTTGCCTCTTAGAAGTGTAGATTCAATTTGAGGCAGAATTTAAACAGAAGATTATTTATAGAGCAGATTGTTTCTTAGGGCAATGATGAAACATAGTTTTGTTGAAGTGACTTCCTTAAGAAGCTAAATTTGTCACCACTAGTAAAGACCAGTGTAACGTTAAGAACCCAATCATTTAAACCCTCAAAGGTATTGCTGGGAATGCTGTGAATCAAAGAGGGGATGAAAATCGAGAACGATAAAAATTTTGGATTTTCATTCGGCGCTATATGGAATATTCTTCATATAGTTTTGCCTCTTAGAAGTGTAGATTCAATTTGAGGCAGAATTTAAACAGAAGATTATTTATTGAGCAGATTGTTTCTTAGGGCAATGATGAAACATAGTTTTGTTGAAGTGACTTCCTTAAGAAGCTAAATTTGTCACCACTAGTAAAGACCAGTGTAACGTTAAGAAAGCAATCATTTAAAACCTCAAAGGTATTGCTGTGAATACTGTGAATCAAAGAGTGGATGAAAATCGAGAACGATAAAAATTTTGGATTTCCATTTGGCGCTATATGGAATATTCTTCATAAAGTTTTGCCTCTTAGAAGTGTAGATTCAATTTGAGGCAGAATTTAAACAGAAGATTATTTATTGAGCAGATTGTTTCTTAGGGCAATGATGAAACATAGTTTTGTTGAAGTGACTTCCTTAAGAAGCTAAATTTGTCACCACTAGTAAAGACCAGTGTAACGTTAAGAACCCAATCATTTAAACCCTCAAAGGTATTGCTGGGAATGCTGTGAATCAAAGAGTGGATGAAAATCGAGAACGATAAAAATTTTGGATTTCCATTTGGCGCTATATGGAATATTCTTCATAAAGTTTTGCCTCTTAGAAGTGTAGATTCAATTTGAGGCAGAATTTAAACAGAAGATTATTTATTGAGCAGATTGTTTCTTAGGGCAATGATGAAACATAGTTTTGTTGAAGTGACTTCCTTAAGAAGCTAAATTTGTCACCACTTGTAAAAACCAGTGTAACGTTAAGAACCCAATCATTTAAACCCTCATAGGTATTGCTGGGAATGCTGTGAATCAAAGAGTGGATGAAAATCGAGAACGATAAAAATTTTGGATTTCCATTCGGCGCTATATGGAATATTCTTCATAAAGTTTTGCCTCTTAGAAGTGTAGATTCAATTTGAGGCAGAATTTAAACAGAAGATTATTTATTGAGCAGATTGTTTCTTAGGGCAATGATGAAACATAGTTTTGTTGAAGTGACTTCCTTAAGAAGCTAAATTTGTCACCACTAGTAAAGACCAGTGTAACGTTAAGAACCCAATCATTTAAACCCTCAAAGGTATTGCTGGGAATGCTGTGAATCAAAGAGGGGATGAAAATCGAGAACGATAAAAATTTTGGATTTTCATTCGGCGCTATATGGAATATTCTTCATATAGTTTTGCCTCTTAGAAGTGTAGATTCAATTTGAGGCAGAATTTAAACAGAAGATTATTTATTGAGCAGATTGTTTCTTAGGGCAATGATGAAACATAGTTTTGTTGAAGTGACTTCCTTAAGAAGCTAAATTTGTCACCACTAGTAAAGACCAGTGTAACGTTAAGAACCCAATCATTTAAACCCTCATAGGTATTGCTGGGAATGCTGTGAATCAAAGAGTGGATGAAAATCGAGAACGATAAAAATTTTGGATTTCCATTCGGCGCTATATGGAATATTCTTCATAAAGTTTTGCCTCTTAGAAGTGTAGATTCAATTTGAGGCAGAATTTAAACAGAAGATTATTTATTGAGCAGATTGTTTCTTAGGGCAATGATGAAACATAGTTTTGTTGAAGTGACTTCCTTAAGAAGCTAAATTTGTCACCACTAGTAAAGACCAGTGTAACGTTAAGAACCCAATCATTTAAACCCTCAAAGGTATTGCTGGGAATGCTGTGAATCAAAGAGTGGATGAAAATCGAAAATTTTGGATTTCCATTCGGCGCTATATGGAATATTCTTCATAAAGTTTTGCCTCTTAGAAGTGTAGATTCAATTTGAGGCAGAATTTAAACAGAAGATTATTTATTGAGCAGATTGTTTCTTAGGGCAATGATGAAACATAGTTTTGTTGAAGTGACTTCCTTAAGAAGCTAAATTTGTCACCACTAGTAAAGACCAGTGTAACGTTAAGAACCCAATCATTTAAACCCTCAAAGGTATTGCTGGGAATGCTGTGAATCAAAGAGTGGAGGAAAATCGAGAACGATAAAAATGTTGGATTTCCATTCGGCGCTATATGGAATATTCTTCATAAAGTTTTGCCTCTTAGAAGTGTAGATTCAATTTGAGGCAGAATTTAAACAGAAGATTATTTATTGAGCAGATTGTTTCTTAGGGCAATGATGAAACATAGTTTTGTTGAAGTGACTTCCTTAAGAAGCTAAATTTGTCACCACTAGTAAAGACCAGTGTAACGTTAAGAACCCAATCATTTAAACCCTCAAAGGTATTGCTGGGAATGCTGTGAATCAAAGAGTGGATGAAAATCGAGAACGATAAAAATTTTGGATTTCCATTTGGCGCTATATGGAATATTCTTCATAAAGTTTTGCCTCTTAGAAGTGTAGATTCAATTTGAGGCAGAATTTAAACAGAAGATTATTTATTGAGCAGATTGTTTCTTAGGGCAATGATGAAACATAGTTTTGTTGAAGTGACTTCCTTAAGAAGCTAAATTTGTCACCACTAGTAAAGACCAGTGTAACGTTAAGAACCCAATCATTTAAACCCTCATAGGTATTGCTGGGAATGCTGTGAATCAAAGAGTGGATGAAAATCGAGAACGATAAAAATTTTGGATTTCCATTCGGCGCTATATGGAATATTCTTCATAAAGTTTTGCCTCTTAGAAGTGTAGATTCAATTTGAGGCAGAATTTAAACAGAAGATTATTTATTGAGCAGATTGTTTCTTAGGGCAATGATGAAACATAGTTTTGTTGAAGTGACTTCCTTAAGAAGCTAAATTTGTCACCACTAGTAAAGACCAGTGTAACGTTAAGAACCCAATCATTTAAACCCTCAAAGGTATTGCTGGGAATGCTGTGAATCAAAGAGTGGATGAAAATCGAGAACGATAAAAATTTTGGATTTCCATTCGGCGCTATATGGAATATTCTTCATAAAGTTTTGCCTCTTAGAAGTGTAGATTCAATTTGAGGCAGAATTTAAACAGAAGATTATTTATTGAGCAGATTGTTTCTTAGGGCAATGATGAAACATAGTTTTGTTGAAGTGACTTCCTTAAGAAGCTAAATTTGTCACCACTAGTAAAGACCAGTGTAACGTTAAGAACCCAATCATTTAAACCCTCAAAGGTATTGCTGGGAATGCTGTGAATCAAAGAGTGGATGAAAATCGAGAACGATAAAAATTTTGGATTTCCATTCGGCGCTATATGGAATATTCTTCATAAAGTTTTGCCTCTTAGATGTGTAGATTCAATTTGAGGCAGAATTTAAACAGAAGATTATTTATTGAGCAGATTGTTTCTTAGGGCAATGATGAAACATAGTTTTGTTGAAGTGACTTCCTTAAGAAGCTAAATTTGTCACCACTAGTAAAGACCAGTGTAACGTTAAGAACCCAATCATTTAAACCCTCAAAGGTATTGCTGGGAATGCTGTGAATCAAAGAGTGGATGAAAATCGAGAATGATAAAAATTTTGGATTTCCATTCGGCGCTATATGGAATATTCTTCATAAAGTTTTGCCTCTTAGAAGTGTAGATTCAATTTGAGGCAGAATTTAAACAGAAGATTATTTATTGAGCAGATTGTTTCTTAGGGCAATGATGAAACATAGTTTTGTTGAAGTGACTTCCTTAAGAAGCTAAATTTGTCACCACTAGTAAAGACCAGTGTAACGTTAAGAACCCAATCATTTAAACCCTCAAAGGTATTGCTGGGAATGCTGTGAATCAAAGAGTGGATGAAAATCGAGAACGATAAAAATTTTGGATTTCCATTTGGCGCTATATGGAATATTCTTCATAAAGTTTTGCCTCTTAGAAGTGTAGATTCAATTTGAGGCAGAATTTAAACAGAAGATTATTTATTGAGCAGATTGTTTCTTAGGGCAATGATGAAACATAGTTTTGTTGAAGTGACTTCCTTAAGAAGCTAAATTTGTCACCACTAGTAAAGACCAGTGTAACGTTAAGAACCCAATCATTTAAACCCTCAAAGGTATTGCTGGGAATGCTGTGAATCAAAGAGTGGATGAAAATCGAAAATTTTGGATTTCCATTCGGCGCTATATGGAATATTCTTCATAAAGTTTTGCCTCTTAGAAGTGTAGATTCAATTTGAGGCAGAATTTAAACAGAAGATTATTTATTGAGCAGATTGTTTCTTAGGGCAATGATGAAACATAGTTTTGTTGAAGTGACTTCCTTAAGAAGCTAAATTTGTCACCACTAGTAAAGACCAGTGTAACGTTAAGAACCCAATCATTTAAACCCTCAAAGGTATTGCTGGGAATGCTGTGAATCAAAGAGTGGATGAAAATCGAGAACGATAAAAATTTTGGATTTCCATTTGGCGCTATATGGAATATTCTTCATAAAGTTTTGCCTCTTAGAAGTGTAGATTCAATTTGAGGCAGAATTTAAACAGAAGATTATTTATTGAGCAGATTGTTTCTTAGGGCAATGATGAAACATAGTTTTGTTGAAGTGACTTCCTTAAGAAGCTAAATTTGTCACCACTAGTAAAGACCAGTGTAACGTTAAGAACCCAATCATTTAAACCCTCATAGGTATTGCTGGGAATGCTGTGAATCAAAGAGTGGATGAAAATCGAGAACGATAAAAATTTTGGATTTCCATTCGGCGCTATATGGAATATTCTTCATAAAGTTTTGCCTCTTAGATGTGTAGATTCAATTTGAGGCAGAATTTAAACAGAAGATTATTTATTGAGCAGATTGTTTCTTAGGGCAATGATGAAACATAGTTTTGTTGAAGTGACTTCCTTAAGAAGCTAAATTTGTCACCACTAGTAAAGACCAGTGTAACGTTAAGAACCCAATCATTTAAACCCTCAAAGGTATTGCTGGGAATGCTGTGAATCAAAGAGTGGATGAAAATCGAGAATGATAAAAATTTTGGATTTCCATTCGGTGCTATATGGAATATTCTTCATAAAGTTTTGCCTCTTAGAAGTGTAGATTCAATTTGAGGCAGAATTTAAACAGAAGATTATTTATTGAGCAGATTGTTTCTTAGGGCAATGATGAAACATAGTTTTGTTGAAGTGACTTCCTTAAGAAGCTAAATTTGTCACCACTAGTAAAGACCAGTGTAACGTTAAGAACCCAATCATTTAAACCCTCAAAGGTATTGCTGGGAATGCTGTGAATCAAAGAGTGGATGAAAATCGAAAATTTTGGATTTCCATTCGGCGCTATATGGAATATTCTTCATAAAGTTTTGCCTCTTAGAAGTGTAGATTCAATTTGAGGCAGAATTTAAACAGAAGATTATTTATTGAGCAGATTGTTTCTTAGGGCAATGATGAAACATAGTTTTGTTGAAGTGACTTCCTTAAGAAGCTAAATTTGTCACCACTAGTAAAGACCAGTGTAACGTTAAGAACCCAATCATTTAAACCCTCAAAGGTATTGCTGGGAATGCTGTGAATCAAAGAGTGGATGAAAATCGAGAACGATAAAAATTTTGGATTTCCATTTGGCGCTATATGGAATATTCTTCATAAAGTTTTGCCTCTTAGAAGTGTAGATTCAATTTGAGGCAGAATTTAAACAGAAGATTATTTATTGAGCAGATTGTTTCTTAGGGCAATGATGAAACATAGTTTTGTTGAAGTGACTTCCTTAAGAAGCTAAATTTGTCACCACTAGTAAAGACCAGTGTAACGTTAAGAACCCAATCATTTAAACCCTCAAAGGTATTGCTGGGAATGCTGTGAATCAAAGAGTGGATGAAAATCGAGAACGAAAAAAATTTTGGATTTCCATTCGGCGCTATATGGAATATTCTTCATAAAGTTTTGCCTCTTAGATGTGTAGATTCAATTTGAGGCAGAATTTAAACAGAAGATTATTTATTGAGCAGATTGTTTCTTAGGGCAATGATGAAACATAGTTTTGTTGAAGTGACTTCCTTAAGAAGCTAAATTTGTCACCACTAGTAAAGACCAGTGTAACGTTAAGAACCCAATCATTTAAACCCTCAAAGGTATTGCTGGGAATGCTGTGAATCAAAGAGTGGATGAAAATCGAGAATGATAAAAATTTTGGATTTCCATTCGGCGCTATATGGAATATTCTTCATAAAGTTTTGCCTCTTAGAAGTGTAGATTCAATTTGAGGCAGAATTTAAACAGAAGATTATTTATTGAGCAGATTGTTTCTTAGGGCAATGATGAAACATAGTTTTGTTGAAGTGACTTCCTTAAGAAGCTAAATTTGTCACCACTAGTAAAGACCAGTGTAACGTTAAGAACCCAATCATTTAAACCCTCAAAGGTATTGCTGGGAATGCTGTGAATCAAAGAGTGGATGAAAATCGAGAACGATAAAAATTTTGGATTTCCATTTGGCGCTATATGGAATATTCTTCATAAAGTTTTGCCTCTTAGAAGTGTAGATTCAATTTGAGGCAGAATTTAAACAGAAGATTATTTATTGAGCAGATTGTTTCTTAGGGCAATGATGAAACATAGTTTTGTTGAAGTGACTTCCTTAAGAAGCTAAATTTGTCACCACTAGTAAAGACCAGTGTAACGTTAAGAACCCAATCATTTAAACCCTCAAAGGTATTGCTGGGAATGCTGTGAATCAAAGAGTGGATGAAAATCGAAAATTTTGGATTTCCATTCGGCGCTATATGGAATATTCTTCATAAAGTTTTGCCTCTTAGAAGTGTAGATTCAATTTGAGGCAGAATTTAAACAGAAGATTATTTATTGAGCAGATTGTTTCTTAGGGCAATGATGAAACATAGTTTTGTTGAAGTGACTTCCTTAAGAAGCTAAATTTGTCACCACTAGTAAAGACCAGTGTAACGTTAAGAACCCAATCATTTAAACCCTCAAAGGTATTGCTGGGAATGCTGTGAATCAAAGAGTGGATGAAAATCGAGAACGATAAAAATTTTGGATTTCCATTTGGCGCTATATGGAATATTCTTCATAAAGTTTTGCCTCTTAGAAGTGTAGATTCAATTTGAGGCAGAATTTAAACAGAAGATTATTTATTGAGCAGATTGTTTCTTAGGGCAATGATGAAACATAGTTTTGTTGAAGTGACTTCCTTAAGAAGCTAAATTTGTCACCACTAGTAAAGACCAGTGTAACGTTAAGAACCCAATCATTTAAACCCTCATAGGTATTGCTGGGAATGCTGTGAATCAAAGAGTGGATGAAAATCGAGAACGATAAAAATTTTGGATTTCCATTCGGCGCTATATGGAATATTCTTCATAAAGTTTTGCCTCTTAGAAGTGTAGATTCAATTTGAGGCAGAATTTAAACAGAAGATTATTTATTGAGCAGATTGTTTCTTAGGGCAATGATGAAACATAGTTTTGTTGAAGTGACTTCCTTAAGAAGCTAAATTTGTCACCACTAGTAAAGACCAGTGTAACGTTAAGAACCCAATCATTTAAACCCTCAAAGGTATTGCTGGGAATGCTGTGAATCAAAGAGTGGATGAAAATCGAGAACGATAAAAATTTTGGATTTCCATTCGGCGCTATATGGAATATTCTTCATAAAGTTTTGCCTCTTAGATGTGTAGATTCAATTTGAGGCAGAATTTAAACAGAAGATTATTTATTGAGCAGATTGTTTCTTAGGGCAATGATGAAACATAGTTTTGTTGAAGTGACTTCCTTAAGAAGCTAAATTTGTCACCACTAGTAAAGACCAGTGTAACGTTAAGAACCCAATCATTTAAACCCTCAAAGGTATTGCTGGGAATGCTGTGAATCAAAGAGTGGATGAAAATCGAGAATGATAAAAATTTTGGATTTCCATTCGGTGCTATATGGAATATTCTTCATAAAGTTTTGCCTCTTAGAAGTGTAGATTCAATTTGAGGCAGAATTTAAACAGAAGATTATTTATTGAGCAGATTGTTTCTTAGGGCAATGATGAAACATAGTTTTGTTGAAGTGACTTCCTTAAGAAGCTAAATTTGTCACCACTAGTAAAGACCAGTGTAACGTTAAGAACCCAATCATTTAAACCCTCAAAGGTATTGCTGGGAATGCTGTGAATCAAAGAGTGGATGAAAATCGAAAATTTTGGATTTCCATTCGGCGCTATATGGAATATTCTTCATAAAGTTTTGCCTCTTAGAAGTGTAGATTCAATTTGAGGCAGAATTTAAACAGAAGATTATTTATTGAGCAGATTGTTTCTTAGGGCAATGATGAAACATAGTTTTGTTGAAGTGACTTCCTTAAGAAGCTAAATTTGTCACCACTAGTAAAGACCAGTGTAACGTTAAGAACCCAATCATTTAAACCCTCAAAGGTATTGCTGGGAATGCTGTGAATCAAAGAGTGGATGAAAATCGAGAACGATAAAAATTTTGGATTTCCATTTGGCGCTATATGGAATATTCTTCATAAAGTTTTGCCTCTTAGAAGTGTAGATTCAATTTGAGGCAGAATTTAAACAGAAGATTATTTATTGAGCAGATTGTTTCTTAGGGCAATGATGAAACATAGTTTTGTTGAAGTGACTTCCTTAAGAAGCTAAATTTGTCACCACTAGTAAAGACCAGTGTAACGTTAAGAACCCAATCATTTAAACCCTCATAGGTATTGCTGGGAATGCTGTGAATCAAAGAGTGGATGAAAATCGAGAACGATAAAAATTTTGGATTTCCATTCGGCGCTATATGGAATATTCTTCATAAAGTTTTGCCTCTTAGAAGTGTAGATTCAATTTGAGGCAGAATTTAAACAGAAGATTATTTATTGAGCAGATTGTTTCTTAGGGCAATGATGAAACATAGTTTTGTTGAAGTGACTTCCTTAAGAAGCTAAATTTGTCACCACTAGTAAAGACCAGTGTAACGTTAAGAACCCAATCATTTAAACCCTCAAAGGTATTGCTGGGAATGCTGTGAATCAAAGAGTGGATGAAAATCGAGAACGATAAAAATTTTGGATTTCCATTCGGCGCTATATGGAATATTCTTCATAAAGTTTTGCCTCTTAGAAGTGTAGATTCAATTTGAGGCAGAATTTAAACAGAAGATTATTTATTGAGCAGATTGTTTCTTAGGGCAATGATGAAACATAGTTTTGTTGAAGTGACTTCCTTAAGAAGCTAAATTTGTCACCACTAGTAAAGACCAGTGTAACGTTAAGAACCCAATCATTTAAACCCTCAAAGGTATTGCTGGGAATGCTGTGAATCAAAGAGTGGATGAAAATCGAGAACGATAAAAATTTTGGATTTCCATTCGGCGCTATATGGAATATTCTTCATAAAGTTTTGCCTCTTAGATGTGTAGATTCAATTTGAGGCAGAATTTAAACAGAAGATTATTTATTGAGCAGATTGTTTCTTAGGGCAATGATGAAACATAGTTTTGTTGAAGTGACTTCCTTAAGAAGCTAAATTTGTCACCACTAGTAAAGACCAGTGTAACGTTAAGAACCCAATCATTTAAACCCTCAAAGGTATTGCTGGGAATGCTGTGAATCAAAGAGTGGATGAAAATCGAGAATGATAAAAATTTTGGATTTCCATTCGGCGCTATATGGAATATTCTTCATAAAGTTTTGCCTCTTAGAAGTGTAGATTCAATTTGAGGCAGAATTTAAACAGAAGATTATTTATTGAGCAGATTGTTTCTTAGGGCAATGATGAAACATAGTTTTGTTGAAGTGACTTCCTTAAGAAGCTAAATTTGTCACCACTAGTAAAGACCAGTGTAACGTTAAGAACCCAGTCATTTAAACCCTCAAAGGTATTGCTGGGAATGCTGTGAATCAAAGAGTGGATGAAAATCGAGAACGATAAAAATTTTGGATTTCCATTTGGCGCTATATGGAATATTCTTCATAAAGTTTTGCCTCTTAGAAGTGTAGATTCAATTTGAGGCAGAATTTAAACAGAAGATTATTTATTGAGCAGATTGTTTCTTAGGGCAATGATGAAACATAGTTTTGTTGAAGTGACTTCCTTAAGAAGCTAAATTTGTCACCACTAGTAAAGACCAGTGTAACGTTAAGAACCCAATCATTTAAACCCTCAAAGGTATTGCTGGGAATGCTGTGAATCAAAGAGTGGATGAAAATCGAAAATTTTGGATTTCCATTCGGCGCTATATGGAATATTCTTCATAAAGTTTTGCCTCTTAGAAGTGTAGATTCAATTTGAGGCAGAATTTAAACAGAAGATTATTTATTGAGCAGATTGTTTCTTAGGGCAATGATGAAACATAGTTTTGTTGAAGTGACTTCCTTAAGAAGCT
This sequence comes from Parasteatoda lunata, assembly GCA_949128135.1. Taxonomy (NCBI): domain Eukaryota; kingdom Metazoa; phylum Arthropoda; class Arachnida; order Araneae; family Theridiidae; genus Parasteatoda; species Parasteatoda lunata. Next base: position 22,897,451 of record OX421979.1, read on the forward strand.
AAATTTGTCACCACTAGTAAAGACCAGTGTAACGTTAAGAACCCAGTCATTTAAACCCTCAAAGGTAGTGCTGGGAATGCTGTGAATCAAAGAGTGGATGAAAATCGAGAACGATAAAAATTTTGGATTTCCATTTGGCGCTATATGGAATATTCTTCATAAAGTTTTGCCTCTTAGGAGTATAGAATTCAGTTTGAAGCAGAATTTAAACAGAAGATTATTTATTGAGCATATTGTTTCTTGGAGCAATGATGAAGCATAGTAAAACCGGGTAAATTTTGCATAGTAAAATTTTGTAACCATAGTAAAATTTTGTAAAACCGGGTGCACATTTTAACTTTATTCGAAATTTAGAAAATGAAAAAGCAGCAGACATTTCTATTTCATATAGCAATTTTGAAAAATTATGGTTTTTTAAGTTATTAAACTCTACATTCCAGTGCAGTATTTAATTTGATTAAAGTTGGAAATAGAAATTTATGTCGAATATATCAACTACTTGTAAGCTACTGCTAGAAGATTAAGAATAATTTTTTTGAAAAATTCTGTAATGTTTATCTAAATACTTTTAAAGAATGTTCATTTTTTGCTCTTTTCTCCCCTCTAGAGTTAGTGCTATATTTTTAGTCCGCATCTTGAGGCCTTGGCTTTATCCAGATTTTATATTTAAATTAATGCCACCTGGTAGACAGTTTTTCAAAAATGTAGATGTTATTCATCGCTTTGCAAGAAAAGTAAGTGGTTTATATCAACACTGTCAAAAGTAAGTATATCAACGTTTACAATTCCCAAAATACTTTAAAATTTAGTTATGATATATTTTTTTTTATATATTCCCTTTCGATAAAGAACAACTTCGTTTCACAGATATGCCACCTTGCTTCACATTGTTCAAAAATTTATTTAATGTTTACAGTATGATTATTGATTTCGCACATTTTTGATTTAATGTGAATTTGCCTACCACGACGCATAAAGATTTCAAACGTAATAACGCATATAATGTCTTTCTCTTCAAATTAACTCGAGATGTAATTTTGCAAACGTTAGTTTTCACTTCTCTTAGTTTCCACTCTGTCTCTCTCTCTTTATATATATATATATATATATATATATATATATATATATATATATATATATATATATATATATATATATATATATATATATATATATATATATATATATATATATATATATATCAAGGAAAATAATATATATATAATCAAGGAAAATAATTACTATATAAATTAGAGATTTTATAAAACATATATTTTAATATTTGATTCCTAATTTAATGAATGCAATTTCAAATTATTTCAGTTATCACCATATATGAATATAATTGAAATTTAAATATAAAAAACAGCAATCATTTTATATTTTTAAGTGCTGTTGAAATATATTTCTAAGAATATTGCTACTGGCTAAAATTCTTTTGTAAAATGGGTTCATGTTGGAAACAAATGAAAATTTTTATTAGTTTTAGTCAGTATTGGCTCTGTTGCAAATGGTTTTTTATTTGAGGTTTCTTAAAAATGTTTGTTTTAAGATAACAAAGAAGAGAAAGAAATTTAAAGTTTAAGTTTTTAGGCAAATTTACAATTTGTAAACGATGTTGATCCTGCGCGCGCACATCTACACGCAAACAAAGGATATATATCTAGTGCACTGTATCAAATATTTTTTAAACTTCTTGATTAATTTAAAAAAAAAAGAAGCAATACTTTAAATCGCATGTCATCCCTAAAAATTTTTATTAAGATGTTGCTCCACACTTTTAATTTGACGGTCATCCTCAGAAACACATTTTTTCCCTATTGTTTGTGATTACCATATGAAATTGTGTGTCAATCATAGAGAGCACACTTTGTATTATTGATTTTTTTATTTTATTAATTAAAATTTGTAGATCCAGAGTGTCCACCAGTTACGAAATTAAATTTTCGTGACTTTGATTTCAACTTCAGAGATTTTTCATCTAGCTAATTTTTCAGAAACGATTTCTCTAATGAATCTGATGTTGAAGAAAAGGAATTAATTTTTAAAAAGAAATGGTAATTAACAGATCCTTTTAAAGTGATATTTGCTCGAGACGGTACACACTCTGAAAACTGTCATTTGCTCACATATTAACCAACATCAACCGTTATTTGCGGCAACGTGTTAAATACCTCTTTTTTGATCTGCAATATTTCCATTTAACTGATACTGTATTAGTACAAAGCTTAATGCTTTTTTTTGTTACATTTTCTATTTTTTAGCCGAAATTCTTTTTCAGGAGTGGAAATTATAATTTATTACCATTTGCATGATGATTTTATTCATCATTCAAAACTACAAGATTAATTAATAAAATAAGTAAAAGAAGAATATATTGCGATTAGTTTTAATTTTTACTCATATAGAGAAAATAAAAAAAGTGATGGGTATTAGCATATAATAATATTAAAAAAAAGTAAACATAAATATGCATAAGTACTGTGATAACTTTTATAGATTTCTACTAATTATGAACATTTCTGGATCTCCTTTTTTTGTTTATTATTATGTTACGCAACCTAGGTTATAAAACAGAAGAAGTCAGAAATGATAGAAAATAATAAACTAAGAAAAAAATTTGGTCCGATTGCCAATGCCGGTTTCTCAAATAAAAAACATCGCAGAGCCTTTCTGGAATTGCTGTTGGAGCATCACATTGAAGATCCATCCTTCACGGAAGAAGATATTAGAGAAGAAGTTAATACTTTCATATTTGCTGTAAGTTTTTTCTTTTATATAGTATTGAGGATGAACCTGAAATATAAACTAGTTTATTTCAAAGAATGTTATTTTAGGTAATATTACATTTTATAGATGATATTTCATGCAGAAAATTAATTGACTCTCTAAAAACACTTCCCAAAAATTTAAATTACACTTTTAATAATAAACAAAGCAGGCATTGTATATTTTTTATAGCTTTTGCGTCAGAAATCAATTACTAAATCCAAACTAATTTTTCCAAATAAAGATAGGCTATACTTTATGTATACTTCATGTATGAATGAAGAAAAACAACGCGAATATGATGCAAATAATGGCGTAAAAATAGATACTATAGTTTCAGTTCTATAAATAAGATTCTTTGTCAGAGTCGAAACTACAAATGACAGAAGAAAAGCAGAATTACTAATTTTTTCCGAGAACTGAATCCAATTTCTATTAGACATTTTACAAAAATTTTTCAAAAGTTTAGAAAAGATATAAAATAAAGTAGGTTTCTCTTGTGGCATGTTTGTATGGATTTCCATAGTTTTTCTATACAAATGAGCTGATGATTCAGCAATGAAATAATAAAGCTAAAATTATAATTAATATGAAAAATAAACTGTTTTCAATTCAACAGTTCATTATTTTTTTTTCTCCAGAGAATTGTCTTAAAAACACTAAAGTTGGTTATCAAAATTAAAGATTTTAATTTAGGTAGATTTCTGGAGAAATATGATATTACTTAATTTAATGATAGTGTTTAGTGATGCTCAGAAATTTCATATAGTTACGAATTACATTATAAAAAGTATCAATTATCAAACCGATCGACTTTCAAAAATTTTAAATCGAACCTTATTTGTAGATCTGTGCTAGATGCGATGGTACAGCTTTTTTCTTTCTTTATATTTCTTTTGTTATTGTTTTTTCTTCTTTTATTTATTTTTGGTTTAAAAGAAAAATTATTAAAAACTTTATCTATCTAGAAAAAAAACGTTACCAAATTAATATTTTTTATAGTTTTGTTGGGACTGGTAGAGTTATGCGATTAAAATATATAATTACGCATCATATTATATTGATTCATTATGTGTATCACATCTTTCGAAATATTTAATAAGGTTACCTTTTTTAAATATCAGTAGATTAATTTCAAAATTTATTTTTAGGGTTATGATACAACAGCTATGTCAATTTCTTGGACATTATATTTAGTTGGATTAGATAGGCACGTGCAGAATAAAATACAAGAAGAATTGGATGAAATATTTGAAAGTGATAACGAAAGAGAAATTGAACGTAATGACTTATTGCGTATGAAGTACTTGGAGTGTGTCATCAAGGTATGCTTTTAATTTAGGAATATTTAATAAGGAAATACTGTTATTCTTTAATTGCAATAAGTTTATTGCTTCATGTTTAATTGAAATAGGAGACTCTTAGATTATATCCTTCAGCGCCTTTCATAGCTAGAGAAGTTAAAGAAAACTTCAATGTGTGTAAGTAAAAATGACTTTAATACTGAATGTTTACACTAAAGTTCTAAGTTAAGGTAATAACCAAAAAAGCAAATAAAATAACTTGCAAGAACAGCTACCAGATAATCCATATTGAGAAGCGTAAATGTTGATTGCTTAGCTTATACAAAAATTTTCACTTTAACTTCCATTGTAAAAATTTTAATCTTTTAATGCAATAAATATTTTCTAATAGAAAATTTAGATAATAAACATTTTCTACTTTTATGTGTCGTGAGTTGATGACACTCATGCATAAAGAGTGGAAGCCTATTGTTTAAACCACCTTGTTCTTTTGGACTCAAAATAAAGAAGCACAAAACGTTGTATGTACACAAAAACGTTTTTTTCTTTTTTATTATTATTTTGAGTTTGAAATTGCATAAAAAACAGCAGTTTAAATGCGTCTTCTTGACTGTATATCTTCTATTTATACGCATAGCGTACACAAACTTATCACCCAATCTTAAAAGCATGGGATTTTATTAATCTCTTTTAAGGATTTTAGATAGACACAGGTTAATAGTCATAGATATTCGTCTGATTCTTGAAAAAAAATTTAATTAAACTTGATATTTTTATGTTATAAATTTTTCTTTTATTTACTCTGAAAAGGAGAACTTTTTTCTTATAGCACAATATTGCAGTTTTGTTTGCTGCACTTTATCCGATTCCATTGTTTATGCTAGCGAAATCTCTATTTTAACATCAATGTAACTGCCATTGTAATCACCATTTTAACAGCAATCAGGATTTTAACATAAATGTAATCGCCATTTTAACAATGTGTTACGATCTTCACCTAATGAGACATTTAATTTGAATTTATATTTAAAACTCTGCTGAAACCAAACTATAACATTCTCTTCAATCATATGTTGTATTCAGTCATCTATTTAATTCATTTTTTTTTTAAATATTCTAGTGAATTACGAAGTCGAAAAGGGGAGCAGTTGCTTTATCTTTCCGTTTATGCTTCATAGAGATCCTGAAACATTTCCTGATCCTGAAAAATTTGACCCAGAAAGATTTTTTCCCGAGAATGCAACCGGACGACATCCATATGCCTATGTACCTTTCTCAGCCGGCACAAGGAACTGTATAGGTAGAGTCAAGAATATATGCATGCATAATTAATAAAATAAGTGTAAGACATTCAAAAACCAATTTTAATCTATGTTATCCATCCGTGCTCGAATTTTAATGGAAGAGTCTAATATAGCATGCGAAGTGTGATGTTAAAATATACATCCAAGAGTAAATTGCGAGCTGAATACTTCTATCATAATTATGTGAAATCATTTTGTTTCTTTTGTTTTTTAATGCGCAGATACCGATAACACAACAACATGAACTTTGAAAGTACTCTACTCTTTGAAGTAATTAAACAGAAGTTCCTGATTAGCTTACTTAGAGTACGTAAGGTCGTTTACGTTTGGCATACTATGACCATTTCGTCTCATCTTTTCTAATGTTATAATTATTTCAACTATTGCAATCCTAGACATATTCATGTTGAGCTAGGTTCAGACATGATGGTGTCAAAACATTGTTCTTGCGCCAAAAATTGACACCAAACAAGCAGTTTTCGCTGTGGATTGTATTGCGATTGATTTTTAAGTTATAAATTTCAGTGCAAAACTTTGAGCAGGTTTGTTTCAAAACAACCAGCAATTTTCATTAAAAGACACGATAAATATTTTTGACAGACTTGAAAAGTCAAATTAATATTTAATTTGGTAGTTTTTGTTTCACTAAAATTGATCTTTTTTTAGAATATTTTTTTCGTTTTATAATAGTTTTGTAGGCGATCGGCAAATATCACTATAAATTAACTCTTCCCCAAACTATTCTAAATTAACATTCCATTCCAATATTTTATCTATGTTTACTAATTATGTTTGAAACTATGTGTGCAAACAAATTCAACTTCTGTTAACTTCCTTTCAAAAAAGTTGAAGTGGAAACTATTTTTAGCTTTTATTAGTGCATAAAAATCTAAAAAGATACATGTTTGTTATCTAATTATTACATTCGAAACATAATTTTTTTTCAATTTTTTTCGCATTAATAGGAAAAGCAGAAAATAATTTTCTATTTAGCTTACTCGAAATCTTACTATGTAATGATTCATTTGATCTGTAATAGCATTTTTCTGCAATGTTTGTAGGTCAAAAATTTGCTATAATGGAAGTCAAGACTGTGCTCGCAAATATATTCCAGAATTTTGAAGTTACATCCAAGGACCCCAGAGACATGGTTAATGTTGTTCCTAGCATCGTCCTTGGAAATCTTGAGCCACTCATGCTACGATTTTCACCTCGAAAAGCAAGATGAATTTCAGTAAAGATTAAAATAATTATAGCTAGACAGTATTTTTAAATAGTAGCAAGTTATCATTATATAGTGTAAAACTGATTTGAGAATGTATTGATGTTTAATAAAATGAATAAATATAAATGTGCTATTGTTTGGGGTGTATATCGAAGAAGAAAACAATTAATAAAAGGAGCTTTACTAAAGGCAATTATACCCAAAAATAAAGGAAATAGGCACATGATAACATTTTAGCGGAAGTACATCTTGGAGAGGCGCAGCAATATCCCATCAAAAGAAAAGAACATAAAAATCATACCTTCCTATCAATCCATTTGATGAAATGAGACATCTAAAAATTAACGGCTCAGCTGCAAAAAGTTCAAAGAAAACACAAGGAAAAGTCCAGAGTTCAGATATTGTAGTTTTATTTTTATGGATCACTTCATTTCACGAACATCGTTGAGGCAGCAGAATTACCAACATGTCCAGTTAGGGGTCACAAGGTACATTTTATCAATGGCAGATAAGATTTATCCTCTCTTTCATCTCATAGTAGTGGCGTCAGTGGCGGTGGTGGCAGTCGACAAAAAAAATATGTCGCTTACTGGAAAAGGCGATCCAACAGAAATTTAAGATGGTAACAGATTTGCGTTCTTGTCGAAACAAAAAAAAAACTGCATCCTTGAAGAGTCGGCGGGCAGGTACTACGCCATTAAGAAAGGGTTAAAGTTCCGTGCCTCAAACAGAGAGACAACGGAGCAAAATAAACGCTCACTACGCGAGCGAGGAGAAACAGCCCTCCATGCAATTTTACAAAAAAAAAAAAAAAAAAAACTCCGTCTCTTGAAGAGAGGAGGGGGTGAAAATGAAAAATCCCTGTTAAGGGATCGTAGATTTTGAATGCTAACAAATCTCGAATGCTACCCGCTCCCAAAACTGGGCGGTATTTATATAAACAGCCAGAAGTGAAAGTTAAACTCCCTAAAAAATGACTTGAAGTGAAAAAATTAACAGTGAAAAATTAAATTACAATTATTCGCAAACGGTGACTGCAGCTACCCGTTCTCCATGTGTTCACATCAAAGGGTGCCGAAGGTCACAGGCGTAAAGGTCAACAGACAGTGAGGCGTCACAGGAGAGGGGTCAGGGTTCGGTCTAATTTTTAGGTCACGATCCCAACAGAAAAATTAAGATTACGTGACGCAATGTCACAATAAATTTAGAAGCCTTTAAAATGAAATATTCATTTAAAAATATTCTAATTTTAAAATATTATAGTTTTAAAAAAAAGGAATAAAATTTGGTTGAATCAAAAATCGTTTTGCGCTTTTTTGTCACAAAGTTATCACTTGCAGTTATTTAAAATTGCAATAATTTTTACAGACAAAATATTTAAAATAGCTGTAAGATAGACTCAGTATAGATTTGAAGATTTATTTAGAATAATAAGGGTTTTGTTAAAAATTACGAACGAAATCACAAATGTAATAAGAAAATGCTATGAGTTAAAAACATGGCATTTTAATCACAAATTATGCATCTAAACTTTGAACTCAAAGTGTTATTTAGTCACGCATCGGTTGAATGACATTAAAGCTGAATTCTCTTCGTAAAAATCTTACATTAGTTTTCCCTTTCATTATCAAATCAGGCTAATCGAATCAGTCATTACGTTAATAGTGGCAGACAGGCGATGAGCAATTTTATTATTTTGCATGAAGAGGCAGTAAAAATAAATTAAAATATTACAAATAATGGTGAAAACTATGAATATTATTGCTTCGAAAGTTGTACTGCTAAAAATATGTTTAAAAATCAGTACAAAAATTTTTTTTTTCAAAAACATAATTTAAAAATATGTGATCTAGACTTGATATGTTTGCGCGCAAAACGTGAACCACTCTCTTTAATATTTGTTGGCTAAATTTTTAGGTTGCGTACCCTACATAAGAGCAATAATCATGTATTATTTTTTAGTTTTTTAAACTATTTCCAGATTTACTGTATCACAGAAACTATTTGTTTTTTTTACACAATTTAAAAAAAAAAATATGGCTCCAGCAGTAAAACTGTTGTTTGTCTGACTCTTTTTAAATGTCTGATTTTTTTTCCTTCTTTCAAAAAAAGTGCCTAGTGCCTAATTAGTGCTTAGGGCAAAAGTCAGATAATCGCATTTCTAAAAATCCTCATTACTGTTTACTCATTAGTTGAACTAGAAATTTAGAACTCAGTTACTTAAAATAGGATATAGAGGCTTATTTAAACTTGGATGATTGACTATCGTTTTTTTTAAAGATAATGATTAGGCATATCTGACCATATTTGCTTAGTCTTAATAAAGCATATTATATCTTTTCAAAGCTTATGAAGTATATTTTTTTGCTACTACTCTTCATAATTTAACTAACAGATTTATTGTTTTACAAAACATGCATTATTCAATAGTATCACTCTGAATGTAAAAATTCTTTTTTTTTTGGATATATTCGATGATAATTTCTTTAAATTTATAATAAATACGAATGATCTTGCAGAGAGTCTAAATGAGATTTCCAACCCATATCATCATATATGGTTAGTTGATATCCTTGCTTTTTATATTTTATTTCATAACCGTCGCTGAACAGCCGATCCAAATTTTTGTGTTTACGACTGCTAATGTTTAGCTCCGTAGCCTTGTAATTTTAAATCCAATCTAGAAGACAAGGGAACTCCTGGATCAAGTATTGGGGGGAATCTGCCTTTGCGGAGGACTTTTTTGATGGAACTAACCCGCATTTCCGTTAAATGGAGATGAAGACCACGAGAAACTTTCACTATTAGCTTAACGGCAAAGGGACTCTAACCCATGATCCGTCTACCCCTGAGGATATATTTCACGTGAGCACTGTAGTCGGTGCAAACCGGATGCGGATTCGTATCAACTAGCCATCGTGGGATACGAACTCTGTTCACTTCATTGGAAAGTGAATGCTCTATCCCTTGAGCCATCTCGACTCTGATATCCTTGTTTTTTGTAACCGTCATGGAACAGCCGACCCAATTTCATGGGTCTACGACTACAGTTGTTCAACTCCGTAGCCTTGTAATTTTGAACCCAATCCAGAAGACAACGAAACTCTTGGATCAAGTATTGGGAGGAATTTCTCCTTCGTGGAGGATTTTTTGATGGAACTAACCCGCATTTGCGCTACATGGAGAAGAAGAACACAAGAACCTCCCACGGTTAGCCTGACGGCGAAGGGACTCTAACCCATGTCCCGTCGACCACTGAGGATATTTCACGTCAGCACTGTAGTTGGTGCAAGTCGGATGCGGATTCGTATCAACCAGCCATCGCAGGATCTGAACCCGGTTCACCTCATTGGAAAGTGAACGCTCTATCCCCTGAGCCATCGCGGCTCTGATATCCTTGTTTCTCAAACCAATTGTGTGTCAAATTTTCAGTTTAAAAATATTTTCCCGCCACGTGATACATTATTAACGTAAAATTTTTCTGTTTCGCCTCTTTTTAGAAAATCGAATAATTAGAAAATCGATAATCGAATGAAGTTCAAAAAAAAGTTTACATATAGAAAGTTCACTGGTCTTACGTTTTTGCTCTAGATTACGTGACCGGACACATTCCTTTTTTAACGCCATATGTATTTTAAGAATATTGGATAAAAAATATAACTCTGCAGAAAACAGTATTTAGGTTCCAGTCGATTTTACGAAATTTTCAGTAGAAAATTTTTCTGTTTAACAAACATAAATTAAAATTATCTGAATCAGTTAAAATTTTTTCTGTTTAACAAACATAAATTAAATTGTCGAGAACAAAATTATCTAAGTTAAACATTTAAGCATTCAATGAGATTTGTCATTGCAGCCACTTATTCCGTTGGAAGTTAAGACCATTTCGGTATAGTATTTAAGTAATCATCAACTATTGCATATAGTTAATTATATAAATACTCTTTCAAAACTAAGGGCTAATCTAAAAGCTTTTAAAAATTAAAAACGTCAGATAGAAATTTAATTCGTGCATTCTTTTACGATATACATCATAGAATTATAAAAAGAAATATTTTCTTATTACTGGAAAAAATGTCATATCATATGATGGTGAAAAGTCATATCATATGTGAGCAAAAGTTAGTCTTACTGGAATAATAGATTTGGCGACACATTTCAATAAATAAGGAGAACATGCGTTCTTGAAAACGAAACAACCATATGACGTTGAAAGAGCATTGGTTTTGATTGGACTACTAAAAATGGCGTGTCTTATGCTGACATGCTCTTAACAAATCAAATGCGAGCTAAAGAATTTTTACTTTTGTTGTACTGTTGAAGAAAATCGTCTGTAAGAAACAATATTTATTATACTTTCAACAGTTTCTTTAAATGTGAACTGAAAATATTATTTAAATATTATGGTTTTGATTGGACTACTAAAAATGGCGTGTCTTATGCTGACATGCTCTTAACAAATCAAATGCGAGCTAAAGAATTTTTACTTTTGTTGTACTGTTGAAGAAAATCGTCTGTAAGAAACAATATTTATTATACTTTCAACAGTTTCTTTAAATGTGAACTGAAAATATTATTTAAATATACGAGGGTCATCCAGAAAGTAAATTTCCCTATTGTTTTATAAAAAAGAACTCACACTTTGAGGAACATATTTATTGGCAACAAGTACAACAATGTTTCAGCTATTTTTCAACATTGTCATCACCAGAATTGAGACACTTGTCGTATCGTAGGATCAACTTTTGTATCCGTTGTCGCAGAACTCTGCCGCCTGAGAATGGAACCAGCGTGTGACGAAAAACCTGACACCCGAACACAAAATTCAACGCTTAGGACGCTGTCGGTACGGAAAGTGATGTGCACTGTGTTCTGGGAAAGGAAGGGCATTCTGCTCATTGACTTCCATCCGCGTGATGAAACAGTAAACGCTGACCGTTACTGTGAAACACTGCGGAAATTGCGACGCGCCATTCAAAACAAGAGGCGTGAAATGCTTACTACAGGTGTTGTGCTCTTCTATGACAATGATCTTGCTCCCAACGATTTTCACGTTTTCTTACACCTCAAGAAATTCCTGTCCTCCGGTGAGAGTTTTGGCAACGACGAAGAGCTGAAGACGTCTGTCACAAGCTGGTTCCATTCACAGGCGGCAGAGCTGTATGACAGAGGGATACAAAAGTTGATCCCACGATGCGACAAGTGTCTCAATTCAGATGGTGGATATGTTGAAAAATAGCTGAAACATTGCTGTACTTGTTGCCAATAAATAGGTTCCTGAAAGTTCTTTTCTTAAAAAAAATAATAGGGAAACTTACTTTCTGGATGCGCCTCGTAATACAACTCTTACGGGAAGCGATATAATACTTTTTTTCAATAAGTAATCTTTTCTTATTTCCTACAATTTAAGAAAGCAATAAAAAAGAAGGCTGTGCAACTTCGTTTTAAGTGTTGGCGAAGTGGATAAGCGGGAGCTTAGCTTACATTTGGCGTAACAATCGATGTATCTCTCTCCATAACAAGAAAATTGTTTTTTCAACTTGCAACAGAGTATAGTGTTTCATAGCAATGCTTCTTTCTTATTTTGCTCTACTCGAAATAAATCTTTAACTATTTCTTCCTCTATCCATTCAGCAACTCCTATGACTTTAGCACAGTTAAGTACACAAAACAGTCCCTAGCCAAATTATTAGACGCACTATAAGATTCTATGTAAAATTTCGATTATCAGTTGTGTGCAGCTTTATTGTTTATACAAGACTGAAACTGGTTTGCACTTGTTAACACTCGTGTATCAATTGGTTAAATTAGACGATATATAATATAAATATGATGATTGGATAAATTAGATGATATATTATATAAATATAGATTATTTATTATATCAGGTATTGTATTAGTATATTATAATAATTAGACCAAATTATTAGACGCGCTGTAATGTTTTAATAATTACATATTTTGCACAAGTTTAAATGCAATACTTTTGAATTTAAACATACATGTAATGGGTTTTTATTCAGGAGATTTTTACATACTTCCTATTTGTTTTTATTTTTAACTCATTGCATTACAATGTTAATCAATTGATACACAAACATATACACGAGTAAACTGGTTTCAGCCGCGTAAAAACAATAATGCTGTATAGTATCAACTGATAATTAAGATTTTACATAGAATCTCATAGTGAGTTTAATAATTTGGCCAGGAACTTTAAGCTGAAAAGTGTTTTCCTTCTGTGGGCAAAACTCAAGAGGTTTAGAACAAATTTAAGAATTGTTTTTTAAATTTTTTCATTCACCCAATTTTAATTTTTATATTGAACTAGCTGTACCCAGCGTGCGTTGCAACGCTTTCAGTTCGAATTTTAATTTTGTATTTAGGTGTGTAAATGAGATTTGCGATTATGATTTGAAATGAGAATTTTATTTAATGGTGAAAAAACCAGTGATAATCTCAGCAGTCAATTCTCTAGGGTCTAGGATATCGTTAGTGCATTTTCAAACAGACGCGTATGGTGATGCACACCGACCATGAAACATATTTCGAATGGTGATCTGAAATAAGACTGGATCAATGGCGACATCACCTATTCTTGTGATATGACCTGACCAATTTGGCATGGAGTGATTTTTTCAATAAGCCAAATCATGTGGCAATCCTCTTTTTTGTCATTCAATAGAATACATCAAACATCGTGTCCCTCCAAAAACATGACGCTTTGCAATGAAACCAAGTATAGAGCTTAATATTTGTTTTAACTTACGTGCGGTAATATCATGAATATCAGATGATGTTTGCCTAGGTTACAAAAGCTCTTTAATTTCAGCTCAAGAAGGATTGCATGTGAATGTAATAAATAACTGCCCATATGCACACCGATACTTGTAGCACCGAATGAAGTCATTTGGAAACACGAATTGTATTCGCCAAGAAAAGTTTCAATTGACCCGATAACAACGTTGATAATGCGTCAGTTGGCGACGTTAAATCTGGTAGTTTCACTTTTCCACCAGAACAGCAAATTGGTAATGTTTAATACAGCAATACTGTTTCAATCTTAAATTGGAGAACACAGATAAATGATCCATTTTTTTTAATGATAACTTGGATAGAGACTATAATTAGTAATTGGATAATAGTGAAATACACTAAGATTTGAATAGAGAAATTTGTTTTCTATCGTTTTCTGTTCTTACTTCTCATTTTTTTGATGTTTCAGATAAACGGGCAATGTATTTTAAATCAGTAATCTGTCTTGCTTGCCGTTGCTCAGATGTTTCAGAGGAATGGGCTTGAGAGGTGTGCAGTTGATCGATAACCAGTTTTGCTTGCTGTTGCTCAGATTTTGTATTTAATTACGGTCAGAGATGTATTTAATTGGTGAAAAGCATTTGGCAATTTACCGGCTCGTTATAATCAGGTTTATTCAAGTGCTTTTGAATAAACAATGTTTTTTGTTTTACCGTTTGGAGCGTACACGAATAAATTAGAAGGTTTCCGACACGTGAGCAGGCCACATAGAGTTGTCCGTGGGAGAAGCATGGATTTTTCAAATTCAGACCACATACTTGTAGTGACTGTCCTTGGGCTTTGTTGATGGTCATGGCAAAAGCAAGTCGCACCGGAAACTGCAAACGTTTAAATTCAAATGGCATATCTGTAGGGGTCATTGGAATACGCGGTAGCAGAACATCTTCTCCTTTAAATTTGCCATTTAGAATTTTAGCTTCGAGGATATTGGTCATTATTCTTTTCACTGAATGACGCGTACCGTTACAAAGTTTGGGTGGGTTGATGTTTCGGAGGAGAATGATAGGTACTCCCGTTTTCAATGTTAAAACGTGCGACGGCATACCAGGCAAATCAAGTGAATTCAGAAATTCAGTTGATTAGTTTACAACCTCGTTTGGATCTATTACAGTATCAATGGATTTATATGTTCTTGCAGAACCTGGAATTTCATTTAGAATGTGATTATTGATGTCATGTATAGTCCGCAAAAAAAAAAAAAAAAAAAAAAAAAACGAATCACCTTGAATAACTTTCGTTCTAATGATCGGATTTTCACAAACTGAGTGTCAATCTTAATGGTTCTTGGGGGTGACCTCAAATATGCTAATTAATTAGTGCTAACTATTAAGTTACGAAATCAGACACAAAAAAACGTACTTTCTCTGAATAAACATATATTTTTTTTTACATATTTGGATTCCTTATCTTCAAAATATAGGGGGTAGCCGCAATCTGGGAAATATGGTCCCCATAGTTTGGTCAGGAGAGCGTTCCAAAGTTCGTACCCCTTAATGTTAATTTCACTTTTTATGTTTTTAGTCATATTTTTAAAACTAATAAAGCAATTCAAAGAAAATTGCACCCAATCATAAAACTCATTTACCCAAAGATAATTTTATGAAAAAAATAATTTTTTATAATTATTTATTATTTTTTATTATTTAATTAAATTGAGGATGAAAAAATTTTGAATTATAAGGTATGAATTTTTTTATACCATATTAATCTGCATATTTTTCAATTGAAAAATCTAAAGTTTCAACTGTTTTTATTGATTAGAAGCTGAGAAAAATTAAACTTAATTATTTCTAAAAAAATAATTTGGCGACAATAAAGAAATAACTAAATGGGGCGATTATTATTAAAATGTGATAAACTTGCGAAGAACTTGACTTCGCGCGCGCAGTGTAAAATTTCATTCATATTTTTTTCGCTAATAATCGTTTGCTAATCTTTTTATTTTTATTTCTTTCAAACTATAAAATACGATGTTTCTATTTTAGTCGTATAATAATTTATTTGCAATTTAGTAAAGAAATTTGAATAAAACATTTTGAATAAAAAACCCTTTATTCCACGAATGTCTAGTTTAATAAAAGCGTGCTTCTGATAGAATATGATAATACACCAGATTGTGCTTATTTAATGTGATTATTTTTTATTTTTTTCATTTGTTTTTCAATAACTGATACAATTTCAATAATATACATACGTATGCATAGATTTGGAATAATATATTTATCAATTTCTTGAATATATATTTTATAATTATTAATACGAATGCGTAGTTAAAAATTTTTAAGCGTCTTAAAACTTCTTTACATCTTATATATCGCCTTAATCTTAAAATAAATTTGTAAATTACCTGTCTGCGCGTGTTGCGCAGAATTATTTTTCTAAATTTTTAATTAAATTTTAACGTTTCTCAAAATCTTATTTTTTATGCTACCATACATATTATTTTTCCATTAATATACAAATCAATTGTTTAAGTACTTTAATTTATGTTTTCCTTTAAAATAAAATTACTTTTTAAGTTATTTTCCAATTTTTATTGAAAGAAAACTTAGAATTATTACCATCTAGCTGAGAATTAAATCTTGTTAAGAAATTAAAAATATTCCACTGATCAATATCATTCTGATCAATATCAATATCATTCAATATCATATCATTTACGAAAAATGAAGATAAATTATAAATTTTCCTTTTTTTTTAATTGTTTATTATTTATTTGAGTAATGAAAAGTAAATGCGTATGTGAGCACAACAAAAACATACAACAGATTAATTTGTTTTTTTAAATGAACAAAAAACTATGGACATAAAATTTTATTTTGACGTTCAAAGTTATTCTTGCCTGCTAACTTAAAGAAAGTTACCCTTTTCTTTTAAAAGTTGAAAATATCTGCTTAAAAAATTGCTTATATTATTTCTCAACTTTTGCACAGTTCAAAAAAATATTGTTATATCAGGAAAATGTTTGATATGCCTTGTTTCGTTAAACAACTACTAAAATAAAAAATCGTAAAAAGATTCGAAAAACGAGCTATTTTTAGTATCATCATCTCAAAAATTGTTCTTTTTCTAACATTAGGATTTTTTATACTTAAATAACCTATAATAATAATAGTTTTAATGCACGTTTTGAAGAAATAATGAATGCAAATTTGGATCTAATATTTCGTAATATTAGATCCAAATATCGTAATATTAGATCCAAGAATATTAATAATTTATTTATAATTGTTTCATTGCACCGAAGTAGTTAATTCTTTTCGAAACAATCGGCCTTGCAACTATTTAACTTTGACTCTTTGAAATAGGGGTCATTTCATGCATGTCATTTGACTTTAAAAATTTCAAATATAAAATGCAAAAATTACAAGAATGCGTAAGCTGGCTTTAATTAATAATAAAAAACAGACAAAATCGTCGGCAAAAGAAGTTATCTCATGAAAAGAATGTCAGAGTTAAAAAACTGTAAAAAGTGTTACTCTTGTTTAATTTGGGGTATTATAAACCTAAATTTTCTTATCTTTTAATTTTTTAAATTATTTTTTTAATAAACTAACGAAATGAGTATGCATGTTAATAATATCCATTCGTTTTACTAGAAACCAAGTTTAGTTTGTATTATTCGGAAATCATATGAAGTGCAAATTCTTGAGCTCAGGTGTAGGGTAGTAATATATTTCATGCATGATCAGTAGTTTCAAGAGTGAACTCTTATATTAGAAGGCAGCTAACTTTTTTAAAAATTCTAATTCGGAAAAATACTTGTTATTTTACAAATGTTATAAAGCATGTGTATTTTTTAAATGGTTAGATATATAATTTTCACATTGGCCATTTATTTTCCGTTGATGAAACAAAAACGAAGACCTTAGTAAGCAGCCAAAAACTAAATCATTACGAATTATTATCTTTCAACTTTTTTTTTTTTGAATTCTCTAACCTTGCTATTTAAACTCTATGATCCGCTGTAATATGTTTTTGTTTGAGTCAAAATATTGGCATATTTTATAAATTTTTACAATTTACATACTTCAACATACTTCAAGAAATTAACAATTTTAAAAATTTGAACTCATTTTTTCAAAGAGCGAATCTCTTAACAATACTTCGGCGAATCATAAAAAAATAATTTAGCACAATTTCTGAGTTAGTTTATCCTCTAAATACTTCCCCCCCCCCTCAGTTTAAAATTCGATGATAAAATTGATTTAGTTTTTGTAAAAAGATACTACTACAAAGCAACTGAAATAAAAGAGCTGATAGGAAAGACTACATAAAAGTTTGCTATACTACACTAAATAAATTATTTATATTAAATAATAAAAATATAAATTTACAAAATATTTATTCGTTTTATATAATTTTTACATTTACAAATGAGAAACTTTATGGCATTCAGCTAATTTATACTTTACAATATTTGCAATGTTCAAAATGCATAAAAGGTATCCACTTAAATCCTTTAGGAAGGAATTCATACATTTTGATTCTATTTATAGTTTTGTATTAATTAAGCCAAAGATTATTTAACCAAAGAATGTCACTGACTTATTGATCAAAAAGTTAAATTATTAATTTAACTCAGTAAAACTTAAAAGAGTTATCTACCACATATGCAGATAGTTTCAGATAGTTTCTTTTATTAAACATTTTTACCTTATATAAAGCTTTGGGTTGAATAGTTCCTACAAACAGCATTAATTTTTAAATAATGTTGCTAAGCTATTTTTCATCTATAATTTCTGCTACCATCTTCTAATAATTTCCGAAAATAAAAAATTACCAATGAAAGTATTTGTTTGCGTAAATGCTGGAAATAGTTAAAGGTAGAGGAGTCTCATTATTTTCTCTAATTCAACAATTAATGCTAGTAAAATTCTAATTAAAATTAGCAAATCTCTAAATAATCTACAATTGCAAAATACAACGATAAACTCTAAGTAAAATTGACACCAACTTCTGATGAATTTTAATTTTTTCAAAGATTTAAAACTCTTTTTTTTCTTTTCGATTTGACCTTTCCTTTAAAAAGTCAAGAATCTAGTCCTTAATAAATTAAGAACTCTGTGATATCAGTATCGATCGTAATTATAAAGTTATCATTAAATTTAAAATTAAATTTTTGAAATTAAATATTGAATGTTGTGGTGAATATAAACATAATAAAATACATCTTGTTAGTTTCGCCCCCACATTTTTTATTTCTTAAGGGCACTACGAAGTCTACTTAAAATGACGCTATCGTATCAGATGTCGGTAGTGATGGTGAGAATAGTAAAATAAGTTTTTAAATAAAGGAATAAAACAAAGAAACTTTAGTAACCATATTTGGTGATATATAAGTAACTGATCGCAATCGAAGAGCTTAGGGAAAAAACATGTAACCTAAATATTTGTCAGAATGAAATGACCTTTAATAATAAAGTAAAAAATGCAAGTAAAATTTACTCTTATACTATTATATATATATATATATATATATATATATATATATATATATATATATATATATATATATATATATATATATATATATATACATACATAATAAATAAATACAAAAAACACGAAGAAAATTAAGAAAAACAATAAGTTTTATTTATTGCGCATAAGCTGCAAGTAAATAGAACACACAAAACAAGTTCAAAATGTAGATAAAATAAGGAAAAAATTACAGAACAGTGAAAACAGGTGAAAAAAAGAAAAATAATAAAAAAATAAAAATAACAAAAACCGGAAGGGAAAAAAAAGAACAAAATTTTTTTTTACAAAAATCCGGAAAATAAAAGATATAACCTTTTCATCAGCCCACACGATTATATCCACAAAAAAGAGTGCTTTCTAATATTGCCGATATACTCGTGTGGGCTGATGAAAAGATTATTATATTTCATTTTCCGGTTTTTTAATAAAAATTGTGTCGTTTTTTCCCCGGTTTTTTGTTATTTTTATTTTTTTCCCCCTTTTTTCATTGCTCTGTAATTTTTCCCTTGTTTATATATATGTTACCGGCAAAGTATGAAACTCCGGCATTGTATAGAATGCCTGACGTTTTTAGGCAAAGTATGAAATGTGAGAAGCATTACATACTTTGCCTAGGCATTGTATACAATGCCTAGGCATTTTATAGAATGCCAAATGCTATTTAGGCAAAGTATGAAATAAACGTCCTGATGAGGTTATTATGTAAATGATTTGCATGTTAATGTGAATGACCGAAATCGGTGGTTACCGGTGAATGTTGACAATCACATAGTCGCTTTGGTGAATGTCCGAAATATTTATTGCATCCGATTTGATATTATATTAGTCGTGGATATAATTACATTTATTCGATATTTTAATACTTACTGACGATAGATTAGAAGAAACATCAGTGTTTGAAGTATCGGGCAAATATATTCCTGGCAGTGGCACTTGACCATAAAAAACATCAGTGTAGGGTATACCGGGCAAATGTATACCGGACAATGGCACTGAACCTTAAAAAAACATCAGTGTAGGGTATACTGGGCAAATGTAAACCGGGCAGTGGCACTTAACTAGATCTAGTATATATTTCGGACATTTACCAAAAGTCTAGTCATACCAGGTCTAGTTAAGTGCCATTGCCCGGCATACCCTACACTGATGTTTTGTTAAGGTTCACTGCCACTGCCCGATATGCATTTGCCCGATATATCCTACACTGATGTTTTTTTTAAAATCAAGTGCCACTGCCCGGTATACCCTACACTGATGTTTTTTTAAAGTCAAGTGCCATTGCCCGGTATACATTTGCCCGATACTCCAAACACTGATGTTTCTTCTAATCTATCGTCAGTAAGTATTAAAATATTGAATAAATGTAATCTATCGTCAGTAAGTATTAAAATATCGAATAAATGTAATTCTATCCATGAATAAATTCATATCAAATCAGATGTAATAAATATTTCGGACATTCACCAAAACTACTATGTGATGGTAAACATTCACCGGTGAAAGTCAACAACCACCGATTCCGGTCATTCACAGTAACATCCGGTCATTCACAGTAACATCATTTACGTAATAACCTCCTCAGGATGTTTATTTCATACTTTGCCTAAATAGCATTTGGCATTCTATAGAATGCCTAGGCAATGTGTGAAATATAAATCATTTCATACTTTGCCGGCTAATTTTAGGCATTCTATACAATGCCAGATTTCATACTTTGCCGGTAACACACATTTCAATTTTATCGAAAAGAAATACCGTGAATTTTATAAAACCTTCTGATTGCGCATCAGAATCATGCCCAAAATTTTTTGCAGGATCTCTTTTTCTTTTCCTTACCTGAAAGACTTGAACTGAGGTGTAAAAGCAATTAGCCATACAACTCTTTATAAATCATAAATTTATAATAACTTAACTAAATTAGGTTTTAGTACATCATTTTTATACAACTAACATCTTTAAAAAAAATGTCAGATAATAAGTTAAACGTTTAAATTTTGAAATATTGGAAAATGAAGAATAATTTCCTTTTCATTTCTTCATTTTAAATTCAAATTTTATTTTCAAAGTATTAAAACGAATACTATGCCCAGAAAGCAGATCCAAAAATTCTCTTCTTGGTTGCCTATAGCAACAGAGACACACAATATGACGTCTCCTCATTCATTCAGTTTCTTTATGGTTGTTTTAAATTGTTTCACTTTATATGGCGAGGTAATTTGGCATTTTTTTAAACTTTCGCCATATATATAAATCTTTATTGCGACCTAATTTACCACCCAATTTTTTCGAAATTTTGTCTACCCCCCCCCCCTATTTCGAGGGTCAGGATTCCAAATATGTAAAAAAAAAAATATATGTTTATTCAGAGAAATTACGTTTTTGTGTCTGATTTTGTAACTTAATTAATAGTTAGCACTAATTAATTAACATATTTGAAGTCACTCCCTGGAACCATTAAGATTGACACTTAGTTTGTGAAAATCCGATCATTAGAACGAAAGTTATTCAGGGTGATTCGTTTTTTTTTTTTTTTTTTTTTTTTTTTGCGGACTGTACATCGCTATTTTTTGCTGCTAATATAGCACGTTCACTGAGCCACTGAAGATTTTTGTAATTTTGAGCGATATTTGGAAAAACGTTGTTAAAAAGTTCATCTACGGTTGAAATAATTTTACAGAAGTCTACTGGCAGTGTACTGGCTTTGGGTGGATTTATCTATTGCCATCACCAATATCCAACAATTGCTTTGCAAAACGTTCGGCTGATGCATCATGCTGTAGTTGAACACGCATGTTGGTCTTTAAGTGTAATTTTTGTACATGTTGTACAACGCTGATGATTTGAGACATGCATGAAGTTCATCAGCAGAAGTTGAAATTGGAATTACTGGTAGAGTTTGCCGGAAATCACCAGACAATAAAATTAGTACTCCGCCGAAAAGTTGTTCATTTTCTCTCAAATCTCTTAGTGTATGATGAAGCGCTTCTAATGCCTTTCTGTGCGCCATAGCGCATTCATCCCAAATTATAATTTGGCATGATTGCAATATTTTACCCATCACAGAATTTTTTTTGATATTGCATGTGGGTGTTTCAGTGAATTGCATATTTAAAGGTAATTTAAGTGCTGAATGCGCTGTTTGGCCACCATCCAAAAGAGTTGCTGCAATTCCAGAGGATGCCAAAGCCAATGCAGTTTTGTTATGTGAACG
This sequence comes from Parasteatoda lunata, assembly GCA_949128135.1. Lineage (NCBI taxonomy): Eukaryota > Metazoa > Arthropoda > Arachnida > Araneae > Theridiidae > Parasteatoda > Parasteatoda lunata. The sequence continues at coordinate 22,919,564 of OX421979.1, forward strand.
CATTGTTGCCAGGATAAGGGAAATTAGAAATGTTTTACCTGTTCCTCCAGGTGCATCTAGGAAAAACAATCCACCGCTTCGATTTGTAACAGCTGTCATAATTTTGTCGTATAGTATGCGTCGTTCCATAACCAATTTTGAAAGATTTGATTGAACAAATGAACTTAGTTTGTCGATATCAAAATGCGTTTGTCGTAGAAAATTACGATTGAAAAGATTGTTTGAACATTGATTAGGCGCAGGAGTTCCTAGTTCTAACAGTGTTTTATTGCAGATTGTTAAACATATGTCTTCGATTGAAATTAAAGCCTCATTATATACGTCTGGAGATAATTGAACGTACGGATTTTGTTTTGTTGCACGTAAGCGATGTAGTATGTCTTTACTCATACTGTCTTTGTATTTTTCCCAAAGATCTTTTGGATTGGATGGAAAGCACATAGTTAATATTATTGAAAATAACGTGCGTATTTGCTGCGGTCGAGCAGCATTAGATGCATCAGCCATTGAAACGTCCCAATGTGAGTCGTTTTCAAGAAGATTTAATTTTTGGCAAGCTTCGCGATAAGTGACTCATACTTCATTGTTTATTGTTCTTAATTCTTGAAGCGATGTCGGTCCTCGCACGTTGACTAATAGTAATCGTAAGTAAAAGCATTCTGCATTGTTAGGGTGGATGGTGTAGAGACGACCTAATACGTCAGTTGAATATAAATTGGGCTGTCCTTCAACTGGTTTACCTTGCTTTCTACGCTGAAAATGTTTCGCCGAAACACTCCATGTGTAGTATGTTAGCACCTCATAGTAAAGAAGCGTCTTTGCAAATGCGTCATCCCTGCACAGACAGAAAAATGCCGTTAACGTTGTTTGTGGTGGTGACAATGCTCTTGAACTGGCATTTTCTGCTGTAAACTCGCTGTCCATTTTCAAGGTGTACTGCCAAATGAAGAACTGTTGGATGTCGTTCATGAATTGAAAATGATAAAATGCGCCAGACTGCTTCATTGCTACTAATGTAGCGTCCCAGTTGATATTGACTGATTTCATCTATTGTTGAAGTAGTATTTTCCAATCCAAAAACTGCCATATCGCTTCCTTTATTTACATATTTACAAATATATTTAATCGCTTTCACCGAATTACAATTTTCGACATTGATGTGTGCTTTGTACGTTTTCGAGAGCAACGGTGAATAGGGTACGATCCAACGATTATCGACTTCAACATCGTTGTTCCGGATTTTTAAAATGATGGATCTTCCGCCATCTTCTTTAGATCGTCGTCGATAAAGCGGATAGCCGTCATTGCCAGTGATAGTCTCAGCAGTTAGTTCTCTTGGATATCGTTTGGTACATTTTCCATTGAACACGCAAGGTGAAGTGTTGTTGAGTGATCCACACGGATCATGAATCATATTTTGGATAATGACCTGAAATAAGTCTGGATCAATGGCGACGTCAGGTATTTCTTCTGATATGATCTGATCAGTTTGGCATGGTGTGATTTTTTCAATAAGCCAAATCAGAATGTGTGTATGTGACAATCCTCTTTTTTGCCATTCAATAGAGTACATCCAACACCGTGTCTCTCCAAAAACATGGCACTTCACAATGAAATCAAGTAAAGATTTTAATTTTTGTTTGAACACACGTGCGGTAATATCATGACGATCTGGTGATGATTGTCCTGGTAACAAAAGGCCTTTAATTTCAACCCAAGCAGGACTGCATGTAAATGTAATAAATAAATCTGGACGCCCATATGCGCGAACATATGTCATGGCATCCTGTGAATATTCATACATGTGCCTTGGACTCTCTGTAAATGTAGCCGGCAGTATAATCATTTTCCCCACATCATTACGATTAACGTTACCATCATTAATTATTGCATCCCGTAAATGAATGTATTCTTCTGAACGTAATTTGGTTTGATTTAATTTAATATACAGTAGGCGTTCGGTTTCAATTTTCGCATACATATCGACAATGTATTGATGAAATAATTGTCGACATTTTAAGATGTGATTACCAGCGTCTTGGCGAATCATCAATCTATATGCATAAAAATTCATGGCACTAACTTTTTTATTGGTTTTCTCGCCTGTTTGTGGATTTCTCAATTTTATGTTAAAATGGTATCCATCCTCTCCTTGCCAAAATAAAATAGGATATTGCAATGCATCATAGGATCGATGTGTTTCTGAGACTCTTTGAACGTCACCATTTCTGCGATAAAGAACTATATCGCGGGAGGTAAATTCTTCGCCAACTATAATATTAGCCACCTCGTCCAATGTTGGTGCATTGTATTTTCCTTTGTGGTGGCCTGCAGGTGTTTTGTCCGCTCTAATAACTACTTTGTAATTATCGGATGGCATTTTGTCAAGTGCAGTTCTGAACAGTCTAATTAACTGATTATGCTGATTGAAAAAATTTTGTAATGCGGTAACAATTTCTCGCTTAGTGCCATTGTTTAACTAACAATGTTGATTGACTTGATCATTTGTGTTACCCATGAAATAAATCTGTAGAAATTTATGATCTGCGCCAGGCAATGCAAGAACTGATCCTGCACGATGATAAATTTGGCCTTGCACTTTGAATGTTGGCATGTAATTCTCGTTCACGATACGTGTAGCACCGAATGAAGTCATTTGGAAATACGAATTGTACCGGCGTATATTCGCCAAAAAATGTTTCGATTGACTTGTTTGATCTGATAAGAGCGTTGAAAATGGCTCGGCTGGCGACGTTAAATCTGGTAGTTTCACTTTGCCTCCAAAACAACAAATTCCAGCTGTTTCATTCTTAAATTTTAGAGCATTACAAAACGTACATAATTGATCCATTTTTCCGATGATGACGCTTGGGTGAAGACTATAGTTGGTCGTCGGATCATAGTGAAATGCGCTGAGATTCAATTCAGAGTATTGGCAGCGTCTGAATAGCGAAGTGCGTTCTAGATCGGCTTTCATTCTTGCTTCCCGTTGCTCTGATGTTTCCGACGAAGGGGCTTGGGTAGTTCGTAGTTGTTTTGTTATCAGTCTTCTTTCCTGTTGCTCAGATGTTTCTAAGGAACGGGCAAAAGCATTGTGTTTTCGATTAGTTTCAAGTCTTTTCTCCCGTTGCTCCGATGTTTCTGAAGCACAGGTAGTTCTCTTTTTGCGCGCTTGAGATGTCGATCGACTAAGAGCGATTCGTTTAGGCGGCATATTTTTGCAAATATTCTCTCTCTCAAACAAAAAGAAATGACTGTGGTCGCAAATTTGCTAAACCGAAAATTCACATATATATTTTAAATAATAAAAAGAGCAATAAAAACGAAACAAATAAGAAATATAAAAAATATAAAATTTGAAACAAAAATCTTTTTTTTTTTTCAAATGAAAGAAAATTAAATTAATTCGAATAATAAACAATCTAATAGTTTTCAAATGACAACTGTCACAGCAATGAAATCTTCAAAAACTATATTTATTTGTGCTAACCTAAAATTGCATACTAAATATAAATAATTATTGAAAACGTGCAATTTGAATGAAATTTGCTTTTGCCTTGATATTTATTAAACAGCTTTCACAATTCGCGATCGCAACGAACTATAGGGGGCGTTGTTGTATGTGCCGAATCCCTGCGATTTCCATATGAACAGTCATTCAGTTACACTGGAGACGTCTTTAACGTAGCATGTAGCATTGTAACGTTCCATCTTTATTGTGGCTGATTAAATTTAAAAAAGAAAAATGTTTCTTTTCTTTCTTTTGCAAACGAAAACAAAATGGTATCTCTTTTTTTTTTTTAGAGAAGGAACATCCAGAACACATCGGAAAAATATTTGTAAATAAAGAGAAAAAAATAGGTATATTCTTATAAGAGTTCAAACCTAATGCCTGAGAAATAGTTTTACTAAATTTAATGGTATAACATGAAAGGCCCATTTAAATTTTAACGTAAAATAAAGAATGCTTACGAAACAAAAACAAACAAACAAAAAAAAGAACCATTCTTTTTTGTCGCCATATTTTAGTGTTACGAAAATGCATCTTTGGGACTTGTCAAAAACAAAACAAGATGCAATTTTTATTTTTTTAGGAGCGAAATATTTTATGGAGTGAAATATAACGAAAATGTACCAATGTCCATAACATGAAACTTTATCTTAGTAAACGTCCGTTTTGGAAATGTTATTTCATTTTTAATCTTATTTATTAGAGTTCATAATGGCTATAAAATCAGTTGAGAGAAAAGTTTGTTTTGAATCTATGCTAAACTCTATATCGGCCCATTTTCCACCGAAATCCGATTGACTACTTTGATTTTCAACAAAGTGTTTCATTTTAAGATTTTTTCCAAAAATTTTAAGTGTAGATTGGCGGCACTTAAAAATCTGCCAAATCTGTAGCTGTTGTTAATACGTAAGTACCGAATTTTTCTTCCATACTTTTCTGAATCATATTACTTCAATCATTAGAATATACAAGAAGTATACATAAACACATAATGCTATACCATTTAATTTTTCAAAAAAAGTATTTTGACAACAATTTTTATCAAAATCTTATAAACTAAAAAACGTAAAATAAAGAATTCTTAGGATAAAAAACGATTTTAAAAATTCTTTATATTGAAATAAAAACTTTCGTATTGTTTCTTTTTTTTTATTCTTATAGTTCTCGATCAGACGTAAAAAACCATTCTGTAGAGAACTATCATCAAATAAGAAAAAAAAATATTTACAAGCAAATTTTTTATTATAAAAATCATAACACTCACCTGTTTTATAAATCCGCAGAATTCCAAATGAAATGGTCTTCGTTTGAAAATTTTATTTTCAAATAGTATATGCATAGATTATCCCTTCATTACTTTTAGATAACATACCACACATCAAAATTTTATAATTGTAAGATCTCGATATGAATTTGAATATGTAGCTTGAAAACAGAATAGCTGAATTCTAGTTGAAATTATTCTTTCAAAACTAAAAAATACTTACCAAAGAAAACGATAAAAAAATTATTAATAATCAGCACAAATGAAACTATTTCAAGTAGTTCGGATGATTCTTTATTGTTGTTTTCCGAATTATATAGATACAGAAATATATACTATTCTATAAAGAAGAAGAATATTCTATAACTATTACAGTTCTGAATTCACTTAATTCATTGGAATGACGAAAGCAATGTTGACTTCCTTTTAATTTGTAATGAATTGAAGACTGAAAAAATTATTTTACCGTAATTCACACATCTGTAACAGCAAGTAATCATGAAATTGGAAGTTATGTTGTTGGTAATAGAAAGGTAAAAATTATTGAGAAATTGTTCTTCAAATGCTTGGCGTGTTGTGCTTCAATGTTTGGCATATTCTGGCTAGTTTTTTCACGAAGTTCTATCTTTTCCTTAGGGAATTTTTGCTTCCTATTTGCTACTAAGAAAATGGCGTCCGTCATTGCCAATGGTTATATAGGAACTAATGCCCGATATTTACAGTCTCCCGCTAGATGGCGTACTCGAGTGTTGCGATCACGAATACTAAATCCGTGATGCGACCAATAATTACGAAATCTATTCTCGTTGATTTTACTTGCTTGTGCTCACCTGACATAAAGAAACTTGCGCGAATTATAGTTAAATATTGAAATATATGTAATTTACTTTTCTAAATGAATAGAGCTATAAGATGGAAAATTTCACTGTTGTTATCTTCAAGATATTTGACAACTGAATCGCTTATAGCAAAATTTAAAACAATGGCTAACTTTTAACCAATCAGAAAATTCCATTTTGATTTTCGCTCATACCGCTGAAACGGTTTGTCGCAGAATGTTCTAATGTCGACAGTGACCTTCCTCGTGCTTTGAACTATCTGTATGCCAAGTTTCATCGCTTTCTGTCGGGTGGTTTAGGAGTCAATAAAGGACATACACACAGACATTCATTTTTATATATACAGATTAGAATGTTTCTTCTAATGTAATTTTTGCTTCTTTTTTGCATTTAAATTTTTAAAAATCAGAGGAATTTAGTGTTTTATGTAAACACTGTTTATACCTCTTTTTCTCGCCTAATCATTAAAAATAAGCAAATCACAAACCTCTACCCCTTATGAGGGCGCCATAAAACGGGAGAAATGTATCACGGAAAATTCTTTTTAAACATATGTAATTTAAATTTTAAAGAATAGAAAAGGACAGTTCAAGTAAATCTAGAGAAAACCATAAAGTTTCGAATTCTGACTATTTTAACAAAAAAAAAAAAAAAAAAAAAAAAAAAAAAAAAAAAAAAACTGCGAACAAATAATTGCTGGATAACTTCCCCACGGCCTAATCCAACTCAATCAGGCCATAATTTGTTTGCATTTTTAATTTTCAGAAATTAAAACTTTTTTGTTTACTCTAGGCTTTCCTGAAATCACTTTTATCTAAATTTTAAAATTCCAATCCGCTGAAATAAAATGTGCCAAGAAAAGTAAGAAAAAAATTAAAAGCAGACAATTTTGGAACGTATTAGAATTAGTTTTTTTTTGTCATTATTGCATGTATTATTATATGTATTATTATATGTATTATTATAAGCATTATTATTATTATATGTATTATTATAAGCATTATTATTATTATATGTATTATTATAAGCATTATTATTATTATATGTATTATTATTATATTAGAGTTGAAGAAATTTCAAATTTAATTTTTCAATGAAGTTTGTAAGAAAGAGATAAGAATAGAAATGCAGTACAATGAGATCAACAACGAGACCACTAAAAAATATTACAAGCAGACAATTTTAGAACTTATTATAGATATAGTTGTTTTATTATTATTCAATGTATTATTAGTATATGTATTATTATTTAATGTATAATTATGTGCATTATTTTTATATGTATTATTATTACTATATGTATTATTATTATAGTTATATGATACGTATTAAAAATGAACCCAAGATTCTCATGGAATTTCAAATGAAGTTAAAAAGTGAGGGATAAGAAATGAGGTATATCATAAAATTTAAACGTATTTGCAGCAATAAATCTAACTTTGAATTGAAAATGGAAAATTTCTAAATATTTCTCTGGAGACAATCCATAGAATTACTCCATATTCCTTGAAGATACATACTGATGGAAGCAGGGGAGAAATAAGCGGTTCAGATGGAGGATCGAATCCATGAATCTTAACTGATAGTGACTCTTCAATTCAGCACTTCTCTAATTGGTGTATCGTAAGGGATCAGACGTTTAATATTCTGGGCAGACTTTCCAATGGACGCACCATGCATTTTAAGTGGCCATCATATGTTGATGGCAATGAAATGACCGACCTCTTAGCCTGATCTGCTGTTAAGGTAGGTGTGCGTCCTTATGTGGGAATCTCATATTTAGCGAGATTGGATCCCTTGCGAAAATAGAACTAAAACAATCTTATGAGAACTATTCCTAACAAATCATGGTATTTTTCTAGACGCCCGGGTGGGTACTTCCAGCTCAGACCAAACACATATTACTAAACCTCGAGCTTCACGAGTGGGCATACTAGAGCCCTCACTTAACAGCAGGTTCAAAAGACCTTCCCAGAGAGCCAATGGTATTCAGAAACGAAAATCTACAAAGATAACCAACTCAACGAAATCGAATCTCTCAGGACCAGATATGAAATCAAAGACTTCTACCGGGTCATCAATGTGGGGTGAAAGGACTTAAACCTAAGATCTCTCTTTGTAAGAATAAAAATTAAAGCATTGTTAATTAAAGAAAACTATGGAGAGATAGGTTGAACATTTTTACAGTCTACTCAACTGTGGTACTTCGAGTAACTCTGATTTCATAGTTGATATACAATGTAACACTTCAACTCTGAATACGCTATAACATAAATGTAACAAAGCGTCAAAACTAGATACTATTGGCATTGAATTTCTAAAATTTAAATAATAAAAAATAACAATATGAATGATTCTAAAATATAAATATCTGTTACGAATAACGGCAGGCAAATTGTTCAATCTATTTTTGAGAAATAACGGAAATTTTGAATGGAAATTAAGTATTTTATGCCAGATACACAAAAAGGTGATATACTGAATTGCAAAAATTATAGAGGAATATGTTTATTATATGTTACTTATAACATTTTCTCATACTATTTCCTGTCCCCTAAGGCTAGCATTGTTATTAGTGATTATAAATGTGGCCTTCACAAAAGAAGGTCTACAGTGGACCGAATCTTCACCTTGTGACAAACTTTTGAGAAATGAGAAAGCATTCGAAATGGATTCCTATCTTCTGTTTGTGGACATTAAAGCAACCTATGATAGCATTAATAAAGCTGAGCCTCTAAACATTTCAACGCTCCATCAAAATTAATCAAATTTGTGATGCTCAGCCTCTCTGAAATCATTTCGATGGTACGAATTGAGGGGGAACTATCTCATTACCGGTGTTGAACTGACGATCAAATTTTGAGTTAACAACTATCAATGTTCAACTCAGTAGCTTTGTAAATTTGAATCAATCCAGAAGACAATAAAACTCACGCAGAGGGACAAACTAGCATTTGCTGAAGACTTTTTGATGGATGTAACCTGCATTTGCGTTGTACGTACAGGAAAATCACTATAACCCAGGGCTGTCTAACTGCAAAGAGCCCACGGGCCAGAATTCCGGTCACTGATCACCTGGCGGGCCGCAGTTTGAAAAAGTTGAACAATAACCTCTTACCTCTTATACAATAATGATTAAAATTTGAATTATTGATTATATAACAATGGAACAGAAGGATTATAAAACAATTTGCTTACATTTTAATGGGAAAACTGAGGCCGATCAGCCTTCTTTTCAAGGGCAGGAATGTCAACATCGATGTTTGTCGTTGCCAGCCGAAGGGAAGGGGAACAATGAACTGCCGGTGAGAGAGCTCCTGTGACGATTCTTGATAAACTTCATCGCCGAAAAAGCACTTTCGCATAAATATGTGCTCTCAAACATGGAAACTATTTTCAGTCCTAAGTCACACTGATTTGGAAACCGTTCAGTTGGAAGCAACTTGAAGAACTCGGGCCACCTTTCGGTTCTTGTTTGAAAGAAGGGGTCAGCCTGGAGATCACAGAGCTCTAATTGTAGGTTGGCCAGTTGTTCTTCAATGCTCGCTGTGACAGGATTACTAAACAGATCCACGTCATTCTTGATGCTCTCAAAATTTGAAAATCTCGTGTTGAATTCATCAATAACTGTCTGCAACTCAGGGCAAAATTCAGAAAAATCCAGCACTTCCTCACACTCTGACGCCAAACGACTGCAGCTGGCGAAGTGAGATAAGTTATTTTTTCCCAAAGTTGCATGGAAAATTTTCAACTTGTTTCTAAACCCATTGATGTGTACCATTAGGCCAGACACCAGTTGGCCTCTCCCTTACAGTTTTAAGTTCACATCGTTGAGGTGGCCAGTAATATCAGTTAGAAATGCCAAGTGACGTGAAAAATCCATGCTAAAAAGTTCTTGTTCAAGGTTTTCTGATGGAGAAAACTGGGGAAGGAAAAGAGGGATTTATTTTCTCTGTTCGAAAAATCTCTTGAGGAAGATTCCGGCACTAAGCCACCTAACTTGATTGTACATAAGCAGGTCTCCGTATTCTGCTTCAATTTCCTCCAAAAAGTTACGGAACTGCCGATGCATAAGAGCCCTGTTGCCGCCTCTGATCATGTTGATGACTTTCACAACTTTTTTGAGGGTTTCAGTTTGCTTCAACGATTTCCCGCATAAAGCATGCTGATGAATGATGCAATGAAGTGCAGGGCATTTCATTCCTATTTTTCTCAAACATCCAATCAATCCTATATTTGTTCCCACCATTGCCTTTGCACCGTCTGTAGCTAGGACTGAACACTTTTCAAAACCTCTGACACTGTTGACCGCTTTCATCACTGCTTCAAATATGTCCATACCCTTTGTTGTGGAGTGAAGAAAACACATGGTAAAGAGCTCCTCTTTGATCTCAAAGTCTTCTTTAGCAGTGCGAATGAAAATCAGTTGACTAACGTCCGACAGGTCTGTACTCTCGTCGATACACAAGGAGAAATAGCAGCATTTTTCAATCTCGCAGGACAATTTCTGTTGTATTTGGTCACCCATTTCGGCAACTCTTCGTTGAACGGTCTGATGAGAAGCTGGAACTGAACAAAATGCTTAGCCATTTCGCTATCACCAAATGCTTTTGCCATTTCTACAGCACACATTTTAGCAATGACGCCATCAGTGTAAGGTTTTTTCGCTTTAGCAAGCTCAAGTGAAATTGCATACGAAGCATGCAAAGCATTGTACTGATCAGATTTTACTTGAGTAAACATCCCAGTTTGTTTTTGAAGTTTTGATTATAGTTCTGAAACTATCAGAGATCTTGCTTCTCCTTGATATTTACTGTGGCTCCCTTCGTGAAGACTCGCGTAATGCCTTTTGACATTATATTCTTTGCACACAGCCTCAACTTGCATACAAATCAAGCACTGGAGTTTGTCCTTTCTATTCGTGATGAAATACTGGGTTTCCCAGCTATCCTGGAACACTCGATTCTAGTTTTCACACGCTCATAAAAAATATAGCTACGGTACAAGAGAGGTTTACTTCATATCCAAAATCTGCAAGCTTATCTTAGAACCTAACATTCGTCGCAACCAGTCAGATCAATGGAAAGGAGCGGAGAGTAGACGAGCGCAAGCTCTCAATTTCTTTTTCGAAATCAACAAAGACCGCAGCGTCAGTGAGTGGGGGTCTTTATTTTTAACCAATTGCGGGCAGGTTTTGCTTATCTGAAATGTTTCTCTCTTTTCTCCCTGTCTCCCCCGCCTGGTATTGCCAGCGCGAGGCAATAATATTTCTATACTACGTTTCACCTTAAGTTGGCACTGCAGGGAGAGGTAGGGAATGTAATACTCCGCCTCTAAAAAGTAGTTCTTCGCTATTTTGGAATTAATTGCAGTTTAAATTAGCGTACAAATATAAGTAAATGCTGCATAATAAGAAAAGTTTATATTGAAACATGTATTAGAAGTTTTTCATGTTCTCAGCAAAGCGAATGTACAAAGAAGATGGAGGTGTTTTAGTTTGGCGCTGAATTAGCTTTCAAGGCCAAGGAAATTGCCGCGTTGGCTATGTTTTTACACTGGTCAGCCAGCTCTTTGGGGACCTCGGCTTGACCAAGAATGGTAGTCTCGGATGCTTCTTGATACCATAAAATATCGAAAAAAGAAATATGCTGAATAAGAAGTTGGCGGGCCGCACAATATGTGTTGGCGGGCCGCCAGTTGGACAGCCCTGCTATAACCTATCACTGTTAGTCCGATGACAAGAGAATTCTAACCCATGATCCGTCTACCACTTATGATATTTTACGTCAGTACTGAGGTCGGATCGAGCAGGGAGCAGTATTCTTATGACTCCTCTGGGATTCGAAAACGGGTAATATTGGATAAAAGAATTTGGGGAACTGACGAACACAAAAAAGAATTCCAGAACTTTGAAACCTCACAATCAAAAATTTGTTTGTTGGTAAGTAACTATAGTAGTTGTTTAAAGCAAAATTTTGTATTTAATTTTTATGGGCAACATTAAAATTATAATTATCACATGTATGAATTCTCACTCTAACTTATTAAATAACATAGAAATGTCTTGCTCAATTTTTATATCCACTAGAAAATGAAAACCTAATGCTAGTTTTAAAGTCATGTTTATCAAATTAAATAAATATTTTACTTATTTATTGTTGATAACTAAAATTACATTAATAAATTTTAAATTTAATGTTTACTTGTGGCGATATATATTTTATAAAATGAAATTAAAGATCTGAATTTAATTTACTTAAACTCATAGCTTAAACTCTTATTTACTTAAACTCTTATTTTGAATATTTCCTTGTGTTTATTTAATGTTTTTTAATTCAAAAATACTATTATTTGAAAACAAGAAAATTAAGCAAATGTTTTTGAAGGCGTTTATATTATTATTTTTTATCCATAACTCCTATCAGAATCTAACTGAATGATTTTGAATTGTTCCTTGAATTAATACAATAACTAATGAAAGAATAAATTTACTAAAAATTCTATCTTTTTATTTCTAGTACATTTTTACTGCATTTAAAAGTTTTTTTTCTTTGTTTAGTTTGTATTGAAATTTATATTTGCTATTAATTCTCCCCCCTATTTAGACGTATACTACTAAAAAGTTTCATTTCTTTACGAAAAACATCAGTCTGTTTTTGTAAATCTTTAGCTGATTTGTTTAAAATGTGGTGCTCTCTTTTATTCTAAATTTAAATGAAAAAGTCTACATAAATATCAATCATAGAACCTATAATTTGTTTCCCATGTTTTCACATGTCTGTTGAATTTTCATTAATTTCAAAACCTCTATTTGTCTGAAACCATGGGAAATAAATTAAGATTTATAGCTAAAAATCTATCCTTATTCTTTTATCATTTTTAATGCTAAACTCTCATAATATTCAAAAATCTCATTTTGATTTTTAGCTTGAAGAAATATTTTGAGGAAAATATGTTGAGGAGTGGATGAAAAAATTCTCTAAAAAAATAATATAGTAAATTCTTCTATTTTCTTGAAATGTGTCATAACTATAAACTCATTGTAACTTGAAAACTTGTTAAATACAACTCTCTGGAAAAAAATAATCTAATATTTTTACGATAATATTTGTACACATTTTAAAATCTCATGTAATAAATTTGAACTCAGCCTGCAAAGTTTTTATTTGGTTCTGCAATCATACGTGATAAATTAAAGTTAGAGATTTTGATTTTTAAGAGTTGATTGAATGATATTAAGAATCACAAAGAGATTCCTAACATCATTCAATTCGAATAAAGAATATTAAATGCATATTTAAAATCAATTCTTATATTTTTATATTAAAGCTAGCTAAAAAATACTTTTAAAATATATTTTCGCAATTTATGTTTATTAATTATTGTTAACGCTTAATAAGATACGTTCAATTTTAAGACATAAAGTTAACACCCACGCATGATCTTCTAAAGGATCATGAGTGGGTGGAAGTGGCGTTCATCACGCGCCACTAAAAATAACTTTTTCTCTCGTGCTCTCTTGGCACAGAGAATCACGCTGGTCAACCGCTCCTCTCCAGTCCGACAAGGACGCTTGCTGTTTCGTATATTAAATAAAATCTTTGTTTCAATCATACAGTCTGCTGCAGTCATTTGCAATACAAACATAAAACCCCCTCCATGTTTTTGGTCCTAGCGACCCGGAGGTAAATCAGCTCATTTTGGATTACTACAAGCCAAACAATGGCTACTGTGAAGTCAAACAATGACGACGCAGAATCATTGTCTCAAAGAAGTAGAGACATAGCCTCGTTAAATCGTAAACGTGGCAATTTAAAAGGACAATTGACAAAACTATCGAATGCTGTTTCGGAAGCAATGCAACAAACTGAAATAGACATTTTCGAACTCGAAGCCCACCTGGATACTGTGACTACTATATACGAGAAGTTCGATGCTCTAAAAAATGAGTATTACAAAATGCTCAATGATGATGAACTAGAAGAAAAGGAGTTACTGCTGTCTCAAATTGATGAGGAGATTCAAAAACAAGAGGTAAGCCTAAAAACCTCTATTAAAAAACTCAAATTTTTTAAAACTGTATCTGCTACAAACCATAATATAGATAGTTCAATGCATGAAAATCACCCTATATTAAATGACCAAACCAAAAGAGCATCTATAAAGTTACCAAAAATTCCTCTTCCAATTTTTAACGGTAAAATAGAAGAGTGGAATTTATTTAAATGCCAATTCTCTAGTCTAATCAATGAAAATTCAGAACTTTCAGAAAACGAAAAACTTTTTTACCTACGTGGATCCTTAAGGGGTGAAGCGAAGGTAGTAGAAACGTCAGACGATAATTTTGAATCATTATTCAAGGCATTACAGCAGCGATATGAAAATAAAAGACTCATTGTTGACTGTCACATCAAAAACATACTTAAAATGCAACCTATTAAACAAGAATCTACTAGAGAACTTCGTAACATTTTGGACAATATCAAGAAAAATCTTAGATCATTAAAAATACTAGATTTCACTAGAGACAAACTTTCTAATGTTTTTTTATTAAATATCATTCTGGATAAATTAGACCGCGAAACTCGTAAACAATTTGAATTGACTCTAGAAGATAATGAAGTGCCTGATTTTGACACATTTTTGGAATTTTTAGAAAGAAGATATCAAATACTAAATAGTATTAGTTCTAACATCCCATCTAAATTTAATTCTGATCGATCAAAGTCTTTTTTAGTTAAATCGAACAAATTTCAAAAATTATGTTTCGCTTGTAAATCTCCATCACATGCATTATATCATTGTGATGAATTTAAAAAGATGAAATTATCAGAACGAATAAATTTAGTGAAGAAAAATAAGCTCTGCTACAATTGTTTAAGTGATTCCCATCCTTTCAATCAATGCAATTCGAAAAGTGCTTGTTTTGTGTGTAAAAAAAGATTTCATCATCACACTTTATTACACGAATATCAATCGACATTAAACAGCAGCCCTCTTAACACTGCAGTCAAAACCGTGGGTGTGACGCAATCGAATCTCCCATCTGTAAGCCATAACTCTTTTGAAGTGCATTGCTTAGAAAATTCTCAAAATCCTTCCTTCTCAAAGGGAAATAATAACTTTCTTACCATAACTAATGGGAAATTCATCTTGCTGAGCACAGCTGTTATTAATGTGAAGGATTGTAGAAATAATTTTCACTCTTTAAGAGCGTTATTAGATAATGCGAGTCAATCTAGTTTTATTACCACAGAATGTGCAGATCTATTAGGATTAAAAAAGAAAGAAATAAATTCTTCCATCTCTGGTATTAATGGATCAAATGTGACAGTTAAAAGAAAGGTATCCACTTGTATTTCTAATCAGAAACAAGACTTTCAGCGAAATATTGATCTCTTAATTATACCAAAAATCACGGACTTAACACCCTCTAAATATTATGATATATCTAAGATAAATTTTCCCTCTCATTTAGCGTATTCTGATCCTAATTTTAATAAACCAGGTAAAATCGATTTATTAATTGGGGCAGAATTATTCTATGAACTTTTAGGCTCAAATCAAATCAAAATAAGGGGTACTGATATTATTTTGGTGGAAAGTAAATTGGGATGGATAACTACTGGGGTTATGAATGGAAACAATTCTGCAAATACTTTAGCTTGTTGCTTAGTAAAAAATCAGGAATCACTAAAAAACAATTTAGAGAGATTCTGGGATCTTGAAAGTATCGGAATAAAAGATGATTTAAAGACTCCTGAAGAGGATTTAGCGTTACAAACTTTTAATGAAACTATTACGTTTAAAAAGGATCGTTATGAAGTATCTTTGCCCTGGAAATGCGATACACCTGAGTTACATGACAACTACAATTTAGCCGAACGGAGATTTAAAAGTCTTGTCAAAAGATTTAATAACAATGATAGTCTATATCAACAGTATAAGGGAGTATTAAATGAACAGTTAGAGAAGGGTATCGTAGAACCGGTGACACAAATAGTTCCAAACAATAAACATTTATTCTATCTTCCGCATCAGCCTGTATTAAAAAAAGAAAGCATAACGACAAAATTACACATTGTGTTTAATGCTAGTGCTCATGAAAATGGACAGCTTTCACTTAATGAATGTTTATGGCCAGGTCCCAATTTAAATCCTAATCTCGTAGATTTATTGGTAAACTTTCGCTTAAATAGAATCGCTTATATATCGGACATAGCTCAAGCGTTTTTACAAATATCATTGTCAGAAACGGACAGGGATGCAGTAAGGTTTTTATGGGGAGATAACTTGTCAACTAACGAAGAAAATTTAGTTATTGGGTTATACCGATTAACTCGCGTACTTTTCGGAGTAAATTGTAGCCCATTTTTGTTAGCCGCAACAATTAAACATCACATAAAGAAATATCGCGAAGATTACCCTAAAGTATGTCAAATTTTGAATGATTGTTTCTACGTGGATGACCTTATTGGGGGATCGGACAATATTTCAGAAGCGTTTGAAAATACTAGTAAAGCTTACAGTATTATGAAAGATGCAGGAATGACTCTAAGGAAATGGGTTTCCAATGATCCAAATTTAATACAGAGATGGGAGGAGTCTGGATTTGATACACATCCGTGTAACTCCAATGTTGCATTAGGAACTCGTACATTAAAGGTTTTAGGATTAAGCTGGAACACTGAAACTGATTGTTTCGCGATCGATGTAAACAATGTTATGGAACTCTTAACCAATACTCAGAACACAAAACGCTTTCTCCTGAAGGTAGCAGGGAAAATATTTGATCCGTTAGGACTCTTAACGCCTTATACTTTACGAATCAAGTGCCTATTTCAAGAACTATGGATACGAGGTATCTCCTGGGATGAAGAGCTTCCTCCTGACATAAAAGAACCGTGGCTACAATGGTGTTCTGAAATTCCGAACTTACAAAGTTTGAAAATACCACGATACATCCTCAATTCATTAGAAGACACTGCTTATTCCGCAATAGAAATTCATGGGTTCTCGGATGCAAGCAAAAAGGCTTATGGTGCTTGTATTTACGTTAGACTCTTCAAGAAAGACAAAATCGAAGTGAACCTGGTTACTTCCAAAAGTCGTGTCGCACCGCTCAAGAAAATAACTTTACCTAGAATGGAACTTCTTGGTGCTTTGTTGTTAGCTCGCCTAACAAATAAAATAAAAAACATAATAGAGCGAAAGAAATCTACCAACGTAATTCTATGGACAGACTCAAAGATAACGTTATGTTGGATTAAAGGTTCCAGTCAAAAGTGGAAACCATTTGTTGCTAATCGGGTCAAAGAAATTCAGAGCTTGACGGATATAAGCTCGTGGTGCCACTGCAATGGAATGGAAAACCCAGCTGATGCTTTGACAAGGGGTCTTACTGTTGACTCTTTACAAACCAATACTTCGTGGTGGAACGGGCCTTCCTTTTTGCATTCTGATTCTGAACTTAGTGACTCTCATTCCTTTAGTTTAGATGAAGACTGTGCTAATGAACTAAAAAACTCTAAACTCTAATGAACTAAAAAACTCTATCGAACATAATAGTGACTCTAACTACTGTTTAGCCAGTGCTAATGACTCTAATTTCTTAACCAGAATATTTAATATCTCTAATAATTATTTTACTATAATCTATGCCTTAAGTTATATTTTCAGGTTTTTTCATAACTGCCGAAATCCAAACTCAAAAAGAAAGGGACCTATTTCTCAGATCGATTTAGAGAAGGCAGAAACTGAGTTAATCAAAATGGTTCAGAAAGAATCATTCGCCTTGGAGATAAGTAAGATTAAAAAGGGGGATCCTATAACAGGTAAACTTAAAAATTTAAATCCATTTTTAGATGACAAAGAAGTCTTGCGAGTTTCTGGAAGACTAAAAAATGCGAATTTAACTGTTAACAAGAAATTTCCAATTATATTACCAAAGAACAGTAAACTAACTTATATTGTTATTGAATATTATCGTAAAAAGTATTTCCATCTTGGCGCACAATCACTTTTGTATTGTATTCGCCAAAAATACTGGCCGATTAACGGCAGAAACTTGTGTAGAAAAATAGTTCACAAATGTTTAATTTGTTTTAAAAATAATCCAAAACTTATCGAACAAAGTATGGGTAACTTACCCAATGAAAGAGTTACGCCAACATTTCCTTTTAATTATACAGGTGTTGATCATTGCGGACCGTTTTTTATTAAGTATAAACACCAAAGAAAGGGTTCTTTAAACAAAATATATGTATGTATATTTATATGTCTTACTACAAGAGCCATTCATCTGGATATTGTTACTGATTTGACTACAGAAGCATTTATCGCCACTTTAAAGCGTTTTTTTGCTCGTAGGGGCAAATGTTCGAAATTGTTTACAGATAATGCTCGAAATTTTATCGGAGCTAATGCCGAAATTAAAAGATTAAACAATCTTGTAAAATATCCAGATGAAAGCTTAGCAAAATTTCTCACTAATGAGAGTATTGATTGGAAATTTATACCTCCCAGAGCTCCTAATTTTGGCGGTCTCTGGGAAGCAGGAGTCAAGTCATTTAAATTCCATTTGAAAAGAATAGTAGGAAATCATACTCTTACGTATGAAGAATTTTTAACTATAACTTGCCAAATTGAAGGTATATTAAATTCTAGACCTTTAACACCTCTATCGTCAGACTTTGACGATTTTGAAACTCTTACTCCTGGACATTTTTTGGTTGGTAGACCAATAAATACTCTCGTTGAACCAGATATTTGTGAAATAAATGATAACAGGTTAAATAGGTGGCAAAAAACTACTAAGTGTATTCAAAGATTATGGAAATTGTGGTCACGAGATTATTTAAATAATTTACAATTAAGAGGTAAATGGCAATTTGAAAAAGATAATGTTGAAAATGGTAGATTAGTTTTGATTAAGGAAGACAATCTTCCAATTAATAAATGGTTAACTGCTCGAATCGTAGAAATTTACCCAGGTACAGATAACAAAATTAGAGTAGTAAAGGTTAGATTGCCAAATGGCAATACATTGAAGCGTAGTGTTAGACATCTTTGTTTATTGCCAGTTGAATAAATGTACTGAGTAAAGTTTTACGAAATCTGGAACGTTATTGAACTATGAAAACTTGTATTGGGAATAATTAATATTTGTGTTTATATTTACTCTTTTGTCAATGTATATGTATTCTGTATAGTAATGTGTTTGTGAATATTGTGTTGTCTACTATTGAAATAATTTAAATTATTTCAATGGGGGGGAGCATGTTAACGCTTAATAAGATACGTTCAATTTTAAGACATAAAGTTAACACCCACGCATGATCTTCTAAAGGATCATGAGTGGGTGGAAGTGGCGTTCATCACGTGCCACTAAAAATAACTTTTTCTCTCGTGCTCTCTTGGCACAGAGAATCACGCGGAGAATCAACCGCTCCTCTCCAGTCCGACAAGGACGCTTGCTGTTTCGTATATTAAATAAAATCTTTGTTTCAATCATACAGTCTGCTGCAGTCATTTGCAATACAAACATAAAACCCCCTCCAATTATTATTGTAGTAATTTGATGTTTTACCAAAACCTTGTTTGATGATTGATCTGATGGTTTACCTTACATTTACCTGAAATCCATAATATTAACATTAAAAAATGTTATACAGAAACGTAAAAGAAAATATTTTAAACAAATAAACAATATAAGAATGAAATCTAAAGCAAACTAGATCTAGATGTATGAGAAAACTAATAAATTGATATCATCAACATATAAAATTTATCAATTCAATAAATGTGTTATTATTAAAATAACATTGATGACACTATTTTATTGCCTGTAGAAAACTTTACCATATGACTTAAAGTTAATATGAGAATATACTAGAACTGATTTATGACTAATTTATATTTTGTGAACAAACTATGGAGAAACAATAATGGGGAGGAGCTACAAAAAGACGTAACAGATGGCCTTGCCCAGAAATCCAATGAGCGCGCTCAAAATCTTTCTCTGAATTTTGAAGTTGTAAAAATTGGTTACATGTAACCTGGTTACTTACTTAATGATAAAAAACTATTTAAAAAACAAAACAGTACAGAATAATTGGTTCTCATAATATAGCAAAAGGTGCTTACCTGGAACGTCACGTTGATTGACGACAATAATTGCTCCGATCAACTGACGTCACTAGCCAAATTTCTACGTTTTGTTTACATTTGGAGTTTTTCATTATACATATTTTCTTATCGAAAATAGATGTAATTATAATAGTTTACTTTTTAATGATGTGTATGTAAATTATGCGAGAGATTGAACAGAGTTTTTACTTGTTCTCCATTGCTAATGCTTGCACTAATCTTTGTTTTTTAATTAATTTTTGTTATCATTTCTCCCACATCATCATGTTTCGTCTATGTGTTACCTTTTAAAGTACCTGTCTTGGTTCTTCCCAAGTCAAAATTCTTGATGGTTTTCTATTGATGGACCAACATAATCGTGATGTGAATCTTCAATAATTCCATCATGAACCATTATATTTTGATGGTAGCCAACATAAGTCATCATCACCCCAATGTAGGAATTCGGACTGATTTAACATGAGAATAGCAGCTTGTTTTGATGGTTTGTTCACGTTAAACCGTCAGAAATTTCATCATAGTTTCTTAGAAATAAAAGTTTGGAACGATCATGAACAACCATCACCCCAATGAAGGAATTCGGACTGATTTATGATGAGCCAATATAAGAAAAAACAAATTCCTTCGATGGTATATTTCTGAGAAAAACAAGAATTCCCATTAAACCATCATGGAAATGTATAGTTGGAACCATCATGGACCATCATGTCTTGTTGGTCCATGAAAATCTAACTTCTCTTGATGGTTAACAAAATTAACTTTGAATCAGTCATATGTCCTGTTAGACAAATTGGATTATTCTCAGAACTTGTACTCAGCCATGGGAGCTCTTGTGCTGTCAGCGGCTGATTTTGATTGGTTACTTGATTGGTTTGATTAAACTGGTGGAATGTATACAAAATCATATGATGTTTTTGTTTACGGCAAGAGGTTGTAAATTTACACGTAGGGTAGCTATGATAAGCACGCAGACAATTAAAACACAATCTAGATTTTTTAACGAAATCCCAACGATCCTGAACATTCATTTTTAGAAATTTTTCACATTTATGTAGAGAATGTGGTAAGAAACAAAGCTTTCAGGATTCTCCGTCAGATGGTTTGACTAAAGTTTTAAGTGCTAACGTCTTATTTATCTTTCTATTTGATTTTTCTGGGGTTTGATTTTGTTTAATCCCCTGGAGACTCTTAGCGTGCTTTTCTGGAATGAAAGAAAGTTTTTAAGCGATGGAAAATTAGTCTCTTCAAGAGTTTACCACTTAACTTTAATTGAATCCTCTAATTTATCCTGTAACATGAAAACCAACAATAATTCAACCAATCTGGTTGATTCTAAACCTAAAGTTTCAAAATTTCAAAGTACTTCATTACATGTATCAATCATTACTCGAATGGAATCTGCTGTTGATTTAATATTTTTCGTGTAAAACAATTTTTTACACTGTGAAAATGCTAACTCCCTTTTATTTTCATAATTATTTTAAAGTGTTTCCCACCCATGTTTATAATTATCACTAGTTATAGCAAATCCCTTAACTGATCTCGACGCATCACACGTAACTGAACTTTGTAAATATTGCAATTTTTGAATATCAGTTAAAGATTTATTTGAATCAATAGAACTTAAAAATAGATTTAAAACTCAACCAGGAATCAAAATGTCCAGAAAAAGTAGGGATATCAAATTTTGGCAAATTAACATTAACATAGGGATTGGGAGTGTAATTATCCTTACTGATTTCATCTTACTTCAATTTATCATTAATAAAATCTAAAAACGTCTCAATAGTTTCGATTGCTAAATCTGCAGCATCTCTTGATTCAGTAAATTTTTTATATTCAGCTTTTTCTTCGAAATCACCAAAAAGCGAAAAATCATAATAAACTTCTTCGAGCTTATCGCGACATTTACAAATGTTAATTTTTAACGCAATTATTTTTTGCACTTTTTGAGAATTAATAGCGTCAACAACAATATCTTTTGATTTCTTTAACTTGAGTATCAAACATAAAAGGAACAAAATTTTTTCCCTTTCGGCATCTTTAATTTATGAGGAACCCCCCTTCACTTATAAGTTTCACTTCAGATTTGGAAAGCCGGGAGTCATGATAACCTTGACCGAAATTATTTTATTTGAATTAGAAACTAAAATTAACTTTCGAAATGAGATTAAAATGACATAAATATTTAAAAATATATCACACAAACTAAACATAAATTTTGATTCAAGCTCTATTTATTATAAAGTTAATATTAATCGATTCAGAACCATAGCAGCAAATATTTAAATATAAATATAAGACTTTCGATTTCAAATGATAAAAATTTTGATTTCTTATCTTCATTAAAGCATATAAATATTATATTTTGAATTTATTTATAAATAGAATGCCTAACTGGTGGCTCAAAAATGTTTCGATTGGCAAGTTTTTGAAGTAATATCAAAATTAGCTTACCTAAGATTTCTTGCTGCTATAAAAAATAATGTTAATTATCTGAAAATAGGAATTCGAATTATATACCAAGAAATGGGACAATAACGAATGCCATTTTCATTCGATTTATTTTGATTTTTAAAGATGATTACCATTATAAGAACAACATCGCAGCCTCGATTTCAATGGCAAGCAAAACATAAACAGAATTTTTTTTTTTTTTTTTTTTACTATTAAAACAAAAGTAAAAGTTTTTCATTAAATTTAAAACAGCGCCATCTATCGGCGAAATGTTTTATGAACTAAACACCACCACTATTCGGCCAATATAAACGTAATTTAAGAAATAATATGTAACCTTTCTCTATTGATTTAATTATTAATTTGTTTTATTTCCTCAACATTCTTGTGGGTTTACCTTGCCACATACACAATCTATTTGTTTTTTCCTGAAATTTCATATGTTTGAAATTCAAATGTCTCACCATAATATTGAGAATTAAACATTAATTTAATAAATCATTTTAAACTTAACAACATTTTTTTAATTCCTAACACGCAATCTTAATATTTTTTTAAAAACTTTTTTTTACTCCGGTCAGACAACATGGACAGTGCCTGAGTTGGTAACCTTCACTCCAAGCTTTAATACCACAACCAACTCGAGAATTCGTTAAATCTTCGTTCGTTCGTAGTTTAAATCTGTCGAACGCGGCAGATTTAAACTGCATCTTGCTGCGTATGCAAATAAAATTTTTGATGGTTTTTCCATTGATGGAATAACATGATTTTGATGATAAACACCAATTCTCCCGTCATGAACCATTATATTTTTTGATGGTAAATAACATAAGTAACCCTCGCCCTAATGTAGGAATTCGGACTGATTTATGATGGTCCAACATAAGAATAGCAACTTGTCTTGATGGGTTTTTATCGCATTGAATCATCAGAAACTTTCACCCTAGTTTCTATATATCAAATATTGAAGCTATCATGAGCGACCATCAAACTATTGTAGGAATAAGCCAACATAAAAAGCCCCAATTGATTAGAGCGTCTCTATCGATAAGGTAAGGAGCGTTCCAAATTAATAAGTTAAACTTAATTGAAAATCTTTGTGAGTGTACCAATGCATAGAAAGTTGAATTATATATTATGATGGTAAAAATTTTGCTATCATAATCTGACCGTTAATTAAGTATGAATTTTGGCTTTACATTTCACCCAAAGCCATATACTAAAATTGGTAAACGCTTCAGTGCTTTAATAATATTAGATTTTTAGACGAAACAGTTTTGAAGTCGTCATAAATAGTGAAGAACTTTTTTTTTTTAAATTAAAACCACAATTGCTTTTAGTTATTTCTGAACAAAAGGAAAATTTCATTGCTAGTAACATTTTGTGAAATGACAAATTTTTTTAGTTATTTTTGAACCAAAAAAAAAAAATCTATTTATTTCATTGCTAGTAGCATTTTATGAAATATATATTCTTTTAGTGATTTCTGAACAAAAGAAAACGCTTGTTTTTATTTCATCCCTTGTGGCATTTTGAGAAATTGCAATATTTTTTGCCATTTCTGAACAAAAGGAAAATCTCCTATTTATTTCATCGCTAGTAGTATTTTGTGAAATTGCAAGTGTTTCTAGTTATTTCTGAACAATAGAAAAATCTCCTATTTATTCTATCGTTAGTAGCATTTTGTGAAATACAAAACTAGCAAAGGGGGAAAACAATCGCCTGGAATGGCATAACGCTTTTTTCATGAGCTGGAGAGACCTTACGGGTTGTAAAGAAAAGTGGGGACATTGGCAATCATTACTTAATTTTATTACAAAATGTGATTTAAATGAGAGAAAAAAATCAATTTAGCTCATTTCCTTAATACAGCATCTTTTTTAGGAGATAAAAATTATTTATAGAAATATTATAATTATGTATTTCCCCTCTACTAATTCACTGATTATAGAAGTGTTTTACCTATTTCTTTATTTAAAACGATCCATTGAAAATAAATTAAAAATGACTAGAAAAATATCTTCCAAAAAAAAAAAAAAAAAACGATGTTGATAAAAACTCCGTCTCTTAAAACAAAATTAACAATTTTAATTCCCGACTAACTAATTTTCCGATTATAGCTGTGTTGTTGCTTAAGCGGTTGAGAGTTGAGGTGAGTACAATAAATTTGTCTGGAAAGCTATATCCCATTAATAAAATATTTCAAAAATGCATCCCTCACCCCAAATATTAAAAAAATCTTGTCTAAATATTAACTAATATAATTCGCAAAACTATTTTCCAGCTGTAAAGTTTTAAAAAAGTATTAAAATTAGCCCCTCTCAGAAAATAGCAATGGAGAATTAATATCTTCTGAAACCCTTCTATGACATGTCTGATTCCGAGTTGTGCCAAGAACAATCAAGTACATGTGCGTATGCATTAATTTTACATCAATAACACATATAAACATATGTCTAAATATTAACTAATATAATTCGCAAAACTATTTTCTAGCTGTAAAGTTTTGAAAAAGTATTAAAAATAGTCCCTCTCAGAAAATAGCAAAGGAGAATTAATATCTTCTGATACCCTTCTATGGCATGTCTGGTTCCGAGTTGTGCCAAGAACAATCAATTACATGTGCCTATGCATTAATTTTACATCAATAACACATATAAACATATGTCTAAATATTAACTAATATAATTCGCAAAACTATTTTCTAGCTGTAAAGTTTTAAAAAAGTATTAAAAATAGTCCCTCTCTGAAAATAGCAAAGGAGAATTAATATCTTCTGATACCCTTCTATGGCATGTCTGGTTCCGAGTTGTGCCAAGAACAATCAATTACATGTGCCTATGCATTAATTTTACATCAATAACACATATAAACATATGTCTAAATATTAACTAATATAATTCGCAAAACTATTTTCTAGCTGTAAAGTTTTAAAAAAGTATTAAAAATAGTCCCTCTCTGAAAATAGCAAAGGAGAATTAATATCTTCTGATACCCTTCTATGGCATGTCTGGTTCCGAGTTGTGCCATGAACAATCAGTTACATGTGCGTATGCATTAATTTTACATCAATAACACTTATAAAAGAAGTGGTAAAATTACGAGATTTCATTCATTTAAATATGATATTTTTAATAAAAATGACAACAGATGTCGTTCATAGAAATTTTTATAAAGGCAGTTTCAGTGAGGTTTTGCAAGTTTCGTAAGTGATATAAAACCTGAAAAAAATATTAATTCGCGCTGATTTGTCTAACTTTTTTTTCCTTAGTTAATTTAATTATTGTGTGATTTAGCGCAAAGAGAACGCAATCAAAACTTAATTGCTATAGAACAGATATCTTTACAAAAACAAGGACGCTAACACTATCACATTCAAGTGTTTCCGAAATTGCTTCGCGTTTGTTTGTGGCCCAAAGTGTAACTTAAATGTGCATTTGGGTAATTGATCGGTTTGGTCCTGCTAAACCAACAAGAATTTCCAACAAACCGTCATGAAAATGTACTGTTGCTCCATAATCGAACACTACGAATTTCCCTCATAGTGTCTTAGAAATCAAATGTTGGAACGATTATGTACAATCATCTTCCCAACGTAGGAATTCAGACTGATTTATGATGGTCCAACATAAAAAGAATCAAATTGTTTTGATAGTATATTTCTTAAAATTAGCAAGAATTCCATTTAAACCATCAAAAAATACATAGTTAGAACCATCATGGATTGTTGGACTATGAGAATCAAACTGCTTTTGATGGTTAACCATGATAGCATTAAAGTGGCATTTTCCATCACGGGATGATGAAAGTTTGTTGGCTTATGAAATGAAAATGTTGGAACGATTATGTACAATCATCTTCCCAACGTAGGAATTCAGACTGATTTATGATGGTCCAACATAAAAAGAATCAAATTGTTTTGATAGTATATTTCTTAAAATTAGCAAGAATTCCATTTAAACCATCAAAAAATACATAGTTAGAACCATCATGGATTGTTGGACTATGAGAATCAAACTGCTTTTGATGGTTAACCATGATAGCATTAAAGTGGCATTTTCCATCACGGGATGATGAAAGTTTGTTGGCTTATGAAATGAAAATGTTGGAACGATTATGTACAATCATCTTCCCAACGTAGGAATTCAGACTGATTTATGATGGTCCAACATAAAAAGAATCAAATTGTTTTGATAGTATATTTCTTAAAATTAGCAAGAATTCCATTTAAACCATCAAAAAATACATAGTTAGAACCATCATGGATTGTTGGACTATGAGAATCAAACTGCTTTTGATGGTTAACCATGATAGCATTAAAGTGGCATTTTCCATCACGGGATGATGAAAGTTTGTTGGCTTATGAAATGAAAATGTTGGAACGATTATGTACAATCATCTTCCCAACGTAGGAATTCAGACTGATTTATGATGGTCCAACATAAAAAGAATCAAATTGTTTTGATAGTATATTTCTTAAAATTAGCAAGAATTCCATTTAAACCATCAAAAAATACATAGTTAGAACCATCATGGATTGTTGGACTATGAGAATCAAACTGCTTTTGATGGTTAACCATGATAGCATTAAAGTGGCATTTTCCATCACGGGATGATGAAAGTTTGTTGGCTTATGAAATGAAAATGTTGGAACGATTATGTACAATCATCTTCCCAACGTAGGAATTCAGACTGATTTATGATGGTCCAACATAAAAAGAATCAAATTGTTTTGATAGTATATTTCTTAAAATTAGCAAGAATTCCATTTAAACCATCAAAAAATACATAGTTAGAACCATCATGGATTGTTGGACTATGAGAATCAAACTGCTTTTGATGGTTAACCATGATAGCATTAAAGTGGCATTTTCCATCACGGGATGATGAAAGTTTGTTGGCTTATGAAATGAAAATGTTGGAACGATTATGTACAATCATCTTCCCAACGTAGGAATTCAGACTGATTTATGATGGTCCAACATAAAAAGAATCAAATTGTTTTGATAGTATATTTCTTAAAATTAGCAAGAATTCCATTTAAACCATCAAAAAATACATAGTTAGAACCATCATGGATTGTTGGACTATGAGAATCAAACTGCTTTTGATGGTTAACCATGATAGCATTAAAGTGGCATTTTCCATCACGGGATGATGAAAGTTTGTTGGCTTATGAAATGAAAATGTTGGAACGATTATGTACAATCATCTTCCCAACGTAGGAATTCAGACTGATTTATGATGGTCCAACATAAAAAGAATCAAATTGTTTTGATAGTATATTTCTTAAAATTAGCAAGAATTCCATTTAAACCATCAAAAAATACTAGAACCATCATGGATTGTTGGACTATGAGAATCAAACTGCTTTTGATGGTTAACCATGATAGCATTAAAGTGGCATTTTCCATCACGGGATGATGAAAGTTTGTTGGCTTATGAAATGAAAATGTTGGAACGATTATGTACAATCATCTTCCCAACGTAGGAATTCAGACTGATTTATGATGGTCCAACATAAAAAGAATCAAATTGTTTTGATAGTATATTTCTTAAAATTAGCAAGAATTCCATTTAAACCATCAAAAAATACATAGTTAGAACCATCATGGATTGTTGGACTATGAGAATCAAACTGCTTTTGATGGTTAACCATGATAGCATTAAAGTGGCATTTTCCATCACGGGATGATGAAAGTTTGTTGGCTTATGAAATGAAAATGTTGGAACGATTATGTACAATCATCTTCCCAACGTAGGAATTCAGACTGATTTATGATGGTCCAACATAAAAAGAATCAAATTGTTTTGATAGTATATTTCTTAAAATTAGCAAGAATTCCATTTAAACCATCAAAAAATACATAGTTAGAACCATCATGGATTGTTGGACTATGAGAATCAAACTGCTTTTGATGGTTAACCATGATAGCATTAAAGTGGCATTTTCCATCACGGGATGATGAAAGTTTGTTGGCTTATGAAATGAAAATGTTGGAACGATTATGTACAATCATCTTCCCAACGTAGGAATTCAGACTGATTTATGATGGTCCAACATAAAAAGAATCAAATTGTTTTGATAGTATATTTCTTAAAATTAGCAAGAATTCCATTTAAACCATCAAAAAATACAAACCATCATGGATTGTTGGACTATGAGAATCAAACTGCTTTTGATGGTTAACCATGATAGCATTAAAGTGGCATTTTCCATCACGGGATGATGAAAGTTTGTTGGCTTATGAAATGAAAATGTTGGAACGATTATGTACAATCATCTTCCCAACGTAGGAATTCAGACTGATTTATGATGGTCCAACATAAAAAGAATCAAATTGTTTTGATAGTATATTTCTTAAAATTAGCAAGAATTCCATTTAAACCATCAAAAAATACATAGTTAGAACCATCATGGATTGTTGGACTATGAGAATCAAACTGCTTTTGATGGTTAACCATGATAGCATTAAAGTGGCATTTTCCATCACGGGATGATGAAAGTTTGTTGGCTTATGAAATGAAAATGTTGGAACGATTATGTACAATCATCTTCCCAACGTAGGAATTCAGACTGATTTATGATGGTCCAACATAAAAAGAATCAAATTGTTTTGATAGTATATTTCTTAAAATTAGCAAGAATTCCATTTAAACCATCAAAAAATACATAAACCATCATGGATTGTTGGACTATGAGAATCAAACTGCTTTTGATGGTTAACCATGATAGCATTAAAGTGGCATTTTCCATCACGGGATGATGAAAGTTTGTTGGCTTATGAAATGAAAATGTTGGAACGATTATGTACAATCATCTTCCCAACGTAGGAATTCAGACTGATTTATGATGGTCCAACATAAAAAGAATCAAATTGTTTTGATAGTATATTTCTTAAAATTAGCAAGAATTCCATTTAAACCATCAAAAAATACATAGTTAGAACCATCATGGATTGTTGGACTATGAGAATCAAACTGCTTTTGATGGTTAACCATGATAGCATTAAAGTGGCATTTTCCATCACGGGATGATGAAAGTTTGTTGGCTTATGAAATGAAAATGTTGGAACGATTATGTACAATCATCTTCCCAACGTAGGAATTCAGACTGATTTATGATGGTCCAACATAAAAAGAATCAAATTGTTTTGATAGTATATTTCTTAAAATTAGCAAGAATTCCATTTAAACCATCAAAAAATACATAGTTAGAACCATCATGGATTGTTGGACTATGAGAATCAAACTGCTTTTGATGGTTAACCATGATAGCATTAAAGTGGCATTTTCCATCACGGGATGATGAAAGTTTGTTGGCTTATGAAATGAAAATGTTGGAACGATTATGTACAATCATCTTCCCAACGTAGGAATTCAGACTGATTTATGATGGTCCAACATAAAAAGAATCAAATTGTTTTGATAGTATATTTCTTAAAATTAGCAAGAATTCCATTTAAACCATCAAAAAATACATAGTTAGAACCATCATGGATTGTTGGACTATGAGAATCAAACTGCTTTTGATGGTTAACCATGATAGCATTAAAGTGGCATTTTCCATCACGGGATGATGAAAGTTTGTTGGCTTATGAAATGAAAATGTTGGAACGATTATGTACAATCATCTTCCCAACGTAGGAATTCAGACTGATTTATGATGGTCCAACATAAAAAGAATCAAATTGTTTTGATAGTATATTTCTTAAAATTAGCAAGAATTCCATTTAAACCATCAAAAAATACATAGTTAGAACCATCATGGATTGTTGGACTATGAGAATCAAACTGCTTTTGATGGTTAACCATGATAGCATTAAAGTGGCATTTTCCATCACGGGATGATGAAAGTTTGTTGGCTTATGAAATGAAAATGTTGGAACGATTATGTACAATCATCTTCCCAACGTAGGAATTCAGACTGATTTATGATGGTCCAACATAAAAAGAATCAAATTGTTTTGATAGTATATTTCTTAAAATTAGCAAGAATTCCATTTAAACCATCAAAAAATACATAGTTAGAACCATCATGGATTGTTGGACTATGAGAATCAAACTGCTTTTGATGGTTAACCATGATAGCATTAAAGTGGCATTTTCCATCACGGGATGATGAAAGTTTGTTGGCTTATGAAATGAAAATGTTGGAACGATTATGTACAATCATCTTCCCAACGTAGGAATTCAGACTGATTTATGATGGTCCAACATAAAAAGAATCAAATTGTTTTGATAGTATATTTCTTAAAATTAGCAAGAATTCCATTTAAACCATCAAAAAATACATAAACCATCATGGATTGTTGGACTATGAGAATCAAACTGCTTTTGATGGTTAACCATGATAGCATTAAAGTGGCATTTTCCATCACGGGATGATGAAAGTTTGTTGGCTTATGAAATGAAAATGTTGGAACGATTATGTACAATCATCTTCCCAACGTAGGAATTCAGACTGATTTATGATGGTCCAACATAAAAAGAATCAAATTGTTTTGATAGTATATTTCTTAAAATTAGCAAGAATTCCATTTAAACCATCAAAAAATACATAGTTAGAACCATCATGGATTGTTGGACTATGAGAATCAAACTGCTTTTGATGGTTAACCATGATAGCATTAAAGTGGCATTTTCCATCACGGGATGATGAAAGTTTGTTGGCTTATGAAATGAAAATGTTGGAACGACCCAACGTAGGAATTCAGACTGATTTATGATGGTCCAACATAAAAAGAATCAAATTGTTTTGATAGTATATTTCTTAAAATTAGCAAGAATTCCATTTAAACCATCAAAAAATACATAGTAGAACCATCATGGATTGTTGGACTATGAGAATCAAACTGCTTTTGATGGTTAACCATGATAGCATTAAAGTGGCATTTTCCATCACGGGATGATGAAAGTTTGTTGGCTTATGAAATGAAAATGTTGGAACGATTATGTACAATCATCTTCCCAACGTAGGAATTCAGACTGATTTATGATGGTCCAACATAAAAAGAATCAAATTGTTTTGATAGTATATTTCTTAAAATTAGCAAGAATTCCATTTAAACCATCAAAAAATACATAGTTAGAACCATCATGGATTGTTGGACTATGAGAATCAAACTGCTTTTGATGGTTAACCATGATAGCATTAAAGTGGCATTTTCCATCACGGGATGATGAAAGTTTGTTGGCTTATGAAATGAAAATGTTGGAACGATTATGTACAATCATCTTCCCAACGTAGGAATTCAGACTGATTTATGATGGTCCAACATAAAAAGAATCAAATTGTTTTGATAGTATATTTCTTAAAATTAGCAAGAATTCCATTTAAACCATCAAAAAATACATAGTTAGAACCATCATGGATTGTTGGACTATGAGAATCAAACTGCTTTTGATGGTTAACCATGATAGCATTAAAGTGGCATTTTCCATCACGGGATGATGAAAGTTTGTTGGCTTATGAAATGAAAATGTTGGAACGATTATGTACAATCATCTTCCCAACGTAGGAATTCAGACTGATTTATGATGGTCCAACATAAAAAGAATCAAATTGTTTTGATAGTATATTTCTTAAAATTAGCAAGAATTCCATTTAAACCATCAAAAAATACATAGTTAGAACCATCATGGATTGTTGGACTATGAGAATCAAACTGCTTTTGATGGTTAACCATGATAGCATTAAAGTGGCATTTTCCATCACGGGATGATGAAAGTTTGTTGGCTTATGAAATGAAAATGTTGGAACGATTATGTACAATCATCTTCCCAACGTAGGAATTCAGACTGATTTATGATGGTCCAACATAAAAAGAATCAAATTGTTTTGATAGTATATTTCTTAAAATTAGCAAGAATTCCATTTAAACCATCAAAAAATACATAACCATCATGGATTGTTGGACTATGAGAATCAAACTGCTTTTGATGGTTAACCATGATAGCATTAAAGTGGCATTTTCCATCACGGGATGATGAAAGTTTGTTGGCTTATGAAATGAAAATGTTGGAACGATTATGTACAATCATCTTCCCAACGTAGGAATTCAGACTGATTTATGATGGTCCAACATAAAAAGAATCAAATTGTTTTGATAGTATATTTCTTAAAATTAGCAAGAATTCCATTTAAACCATCAAAAAATACATAGTTAGAACCATCATGGATTGTTGGACTATGAGAATCAAACTGCTTTTGATGGTTAACCATGATAGCATTAAAGTGGCATTTTCCATCACGGGATGATGAAAGTTTGTTGGCTTATGAAATGAAAATGTTGGAACGATTATGTACAATCATCTTCCCAACGTAGGAATTCAGACTGATTTATGATGGTCCAACATAAAAAGAATCAAATTGTTTTGATAGTATATTTCTTAAAATTAGCAAGAATTCCATTTAAACCATCAAAAAATACATAGTTAGAACCATCATGGATTGTTGGACTATGAGAATCAAACTGCTTTTGATGGTTAACCATGATAGCATTAAAGTGGCATTTTCCATCACGGGATGATGAAAGTTTGTTGGCTTATGAAATGAAAATGTTGGAACGATTATGTACAATCATCTTCCCAACTTCCCAACGTAGGAATTCAGACTGATTTATGATGGTCCAACATAAAAAGAATCAAATTGTTTTGATAGTATATTTCTTAAAATTAGCAAGAATTCCATTTAAACCATCAAAAAATACATAGACCATCATGGATTGTTGGACTATGAGAATCAAACTGCTTTTGATGGTTAACCATGATAGCATTAAAGTGGCATTTTCCATCACGGGATGATGAAAGTTTGTTGGCTTATGAAATGAAAATGTTGGAACGATTATGTACAATCATCTTCCCAACGTAGGAATTCAGACTGATTTATGATGGTCCAACATAAAAAGAATCAAATTGTTTTGATAGTATATTTCTTAAAATTAGCAAGAATTCCATTTAAACCATCAAAAAATACAAACCATCATGGATTGTTGGACTATGAGAATCAAACTGCTTTTGATGGTTAACCATGATAGCATTAAAGTGGCATTTTCCATCACGGGATGATGAAAGTTTGTTGGCTTATGAAATGAAAATGTTGGAACGATTATGTACAATCATCTTCCCAACGTAGGAATTCAGACTGATTTATGATGGTCCAACATAAAAAGAATCAAATTGTTTTGATAGTATATTTCTTAAAATTAGCAAGAATTCCATTTAAACCATCAAAAAATACATAGTTAGAACCATCATGGATTGTTGGACTATGAGAATCAAACTGCTTTTGATGGTTAACCATGATAGCATTAAAGTGGCATTTTCCATCACGGGATGATGAAAGTTTGTTGGCTTATGAAATGAAAATGTTGGAACGATTATGTACAATCATCTTCCCAACGTAGGAATTCAGACTGATTTATGATGGTCCAACATAAAAAGAATCAAATTGTTTTGATAGTATATTTCTTAAAATTAGCAAGAATTCCATTTAAACCATCAAAAAATACAAACCATCATGGATTGTTGGACTATGAGAATCAAACTGCTTTTGATGGTTAACCATGATAGCATTAAAGTGGCATTTTCCATCACGGGATGATGAAAGTTTGTTGGCTTATGAAATGAAAATGTTGGAACGATTATGTACAATCATCTTCCCAACGTAGGAATTCAGACTGATTTATGATGGTCCAACATAAAAAGAATCAAATTGTTTTGATAGTATATTTCTTAAAATTAGCAAGAATTCCATTTAAACCATCAAAAAATACATAGTTAGAACCATCATGGATTGTTGGACTATGAGAATCAAACTGCTTTTGATGGTTAACCATGATAGCATTAAAGTGGCATTTTCCATCACGGGATGATGAAAGTTTGTTGGCTTATGAAATGAAAATGTTGGAACGATTATGTACAATCATCTTCCCAACGTAGGAATTCAGACTGATTTATGATGGTCCAACATAAAAAGAATCAAATTGTTTTGATAGTATATTTCTTAAAATTAGCAAGAATTCCATTTAAACCATCAAAAAATACATAGTTAGAACCATCATGGATTGTTGGACTATGAGAATCAAACTGCTTTTGATGGTTAACCATGATAGCATTAAAGTGGCATTTTCCATCACGGGATGATGAAAGTTTGTTGGCTTATGAAATGAAAATGTTGGAACGATTATGTACAATCATCTTCCCAACGTAGGAATTCAGACTGATTTATGATGGTCCAACATAAAAAGAATCAAATTGTTTTGATAGTATATTTCTTAAAATTAGCAAGAATTCCATTTAAACCATCAAAAAATACATAGTTAGAACCATCATGGATTGTTGGACTATGAGAATCAAACTGCTTTTGATGGTTAACCATGATAGCATTAAAGTGGCATTTTCCATCACGGGATGATGAAAGTTTGTTGGCTTATGAAATGAAAATGTTGGAACGATTATGTACAATCATCTTCCCAACGTAGGAATTCAGACTGATTTATGATGGTCCAACATAAAAAGAATCAAATTGTTTTGATAGTATATTTCTTAAAATTAGCAAGAATTCCATTTAAACCATCAAAAAATACATAGTTAGAACCATCATGGATTGTTGGACTATGAGAATCAAACTGCTTTTGATGGTTAACCATGATAGCATTAAAGTGGCATTTTCCATCACGGGATGATGAAAGTTTGTTGGCTTATGAAATGAAAATGTTGGAACGATTATGTACAATCATCTTCCCAACGTAGGAATTCAGACTGATTTATGATGGTCCAACATAAAAAGAATCAAATTGTTTTGATAGTATATTTCTTAAAATTAGCAAGAATTCCATTTAAACCATCAAAAAATACATAGTTAGAACCATCATGGATTGTTGGACTATGAGAATCAAACTGCTTTTGATGGTTAACCATGATAGCATTAAAGTGGCATTTTCCATCACGGGATGATGAAAGTTTGTTGGCTTATGAAATGAAAATGTTGGAACGATTATGTACAATCATCTTCCCAACGTAGGAATTCAGACTGATTTATGATGGTCCAACATAAAAAGAATCAAATTGTTTTGATAGTATATTTCTTAAAATTAGCAAGAATTCCATTTAAACCATCAAAAAATACAAACCATCATGGATTGTTGGACTATGAGAATCAAACTGCTTTTGATGGTTAACCATGATAGCATTAAAGTGGCATTTTCCATCACGGGATGATGAAAGTTTGTTGGCTTATGAAATGAAAATGTTGGAACGATTATGTACAATCATCTTCCCAACGTAGGAATTCAGACTGATTTATGATGGTCCAACATAAAAAGAATCAAATTGTTTTGATAGTATATTTCTTAAAATTAGCAAGAATTCCATTTAAACCATCAAAAAATACAAACCATCATGGATTGTTGGACTATGAGAATGATGGTTAACCATGATAGCATTAAAGTGGCATTTTCCATCACGGGATGATGAAAGTTATGAAATGAAAATGTTGGAAAAATGGTGAGCATGAAATGAAGTTGGACCATCATGAATTGTACTAAAACTAACATTTATTTAATAATGGCGGGCACTTGGAACTATTGTCCATTGGCCACAGAAAGTGCCAGAACTGCTAACTCTCTTTTAACCAGTGGGCACCTGTGGCGAAGCCACGGCGGTGGAGCAGCGTCGCCCACGTCACCCTACCACAACCCGTTTATAGGGTGGGTCACATTCACACAGAAAGAAGAAAGGACATAGAACACAGATCGAAAGAAATAAACATCCATGCCTTGCCCGGGATTCAAACCCAGAACCTTTCTGACTCAAGGAGAGTTCCCTGCCCACTACACAGCCCGATCGGCTACTAAAACTAACATAAACCATCAAAATTTTTTGACTTGAGTATACACGCCTGTTATTTGTTGGCATTGAGGATCGATCTCAGGATCCCTGATTTCCTGCCGGCGGAGTGAGCGACTCCTTTACCAATTGCGCCACCAAAGAGCACGTCAAAGACTACTTTTTAAAAAACCTTTTCCTTTATCTAAGTACCATGATTTTGTTTTAAAGGTTTCTGACTCGTTATTTATTGGTTTTATTTAAAACACCGATACAATCTTAAATTCGTTTCACACTTCATGAGGACATTTTGGTGAATTAATCTTATCTTTGCTGAAATTCATCTTGCTTTTCGAGGTGAAAATCGTAGCATGAGTGGCTCAAGATTTCCAAGGACGATTCTAGGAACAACATTAACTTTGTCTCTGGGGTCCTTGGATGACACTTCAAAATTGCGGAATATATTTGCTAGCACTGTCTTGTTTTCCATTAAAGCATA
The DNA here is from genome assembly GCA_949128135.1 of Parasteatoda lunata. Taxonomy (NCBI): domain Eukaryota; kingdom Metazoa; phylum Arthropoda; class Arachnida; order Araneae; family Theridiidae; genus Parasteatoda; species Parasteatoda lunata. The sequence goes on from OX421979.1 coordinate 22,956,112, forward strand.
TTTTTGACCTAAAAATATTGAAAAAATATATATGTTTCAGATAAAATGAATTGCTATATGTTTAAAGGATTTAAGTCATGATAACTTTATTTCAAGAAAGCTAAAAATACTATTTTCTGCTTTTTCTATTAGTGCGAAAAAATAATGCTTAGAATGAATTGATAACAAACGTGTATCTTTTCAGATTTTTCGAATAATGAAAACAAAAAATAATTTCCTTTTCAGCTTTCTGGAAAAGAAACTAGCAGATATTGAATACATTTTGTATTAATCGATTCAAACGTAATTGATAAGCATAAACAAAATATTGGAATATATTGTTCACTTAGAATAGTCTGCGAGAGAGTTAAATTTTATTGACAATTGTCTATTGTCTGCAAAATAATTTCTAGTGTTTAGTACTATATTTCACGTATTATTTGAAAATAACGCAAATTTTAAAATAAAAGTTTACTAATTATTTTATATTTTTTTATATCATATTTTTTTATATCATAACAAAATAAAAGTATTATAAACGGAGATTAGCTTCAGCAAGCAGAAACTACTAAATTAGATTTCAATTCAGGGAAAATACAAGAATAGCCCAAATCTTGGCGATTTTTGTTAAAATCTCGCCATGAAGTTTGTTAAATCTTGCCAAGCTAATTTTTGAATTCTCGCCAAACTAAGTTTAGTTATTTGATATGCATACCTACGCGAAAGTTGGATTTCGTTAGAAAAGAGTCAAAAGGGTTTATTTTTTCGCCATTTATGCTTCTGATCTCTTGTTGTTAGAATCATCGTAATTATTTCACTTTTTAACCATTATTTCATTTATTCCCGTTAATACATCATTTTTTTTTTGTGCGGTACCGGTTGAAAATAGTTGAAATTGGGTTTGTTTTTTTAATAATCAAAAAACAACGTTGATCCCAGTAATAATCGTCAACTTAGCGCGATTTCAAAAAGTCGCCAAGAGGTGGGTTATTCTAGGATTTTACCTCAATCCAGTTTTTCTCTTAGGTCAAAAATATTTACTGTGCTAAAATTGCTGGTGGTTTTGAAACCAGCAATTTTGAAACCAGCAAAACATCATAATTCATATGCTGCATTTAACTCTTCCTCTGAATTTCGAGCACGGATGAATTGCATAGATTAAAAACCTGCCTAAACAAGGTATTGTGGCAAAGACGATTATTTTATTTTAACGTTAAATTGAGCATGCGTATATTTATGACTCTACCTATACAATTTCTTGGCCCGGCTGAGAAAGGCAAATAGGCATACGGATGTCTTCCTGCTACATTCTCGGGAAAAAACCTTGCTGGGTCAAATTTTTCTGGATCTGGAAATGTTTTAGGATCTCTATGAAGCATAAGAGGAAAGATAAAGCAAACGCTCTCCTTTTCGACTTCGTAGTCCACTAGAAATTCAAAAAATCCGTTTTACTCAGAAAAGTAAGTTCATCACAATATTATAATTAATTATTGAAAAAAATTTAAAGTTTTTAATTTTGCAAAATTTAATAAAAAAATTTAAATTAAAAGTGTGATTAGGCGAGGATCTTAAGTTACTTGCTCAATGACACAAAAGCAAGCTTAATGACACAAAAATGGACGCAGACGAAAAAAAAGAGATCCCAATTTTAGTGCACTTGAAAGAGAAATTTTTAAAATAAAAATTTTGAGATTAACTAAGTTTTCTTTCAGGAATTCAATAAAAATTAATCAAATAATAAATTATTGATCACAACTTAAAACATAATTTAGTCGAAGTCATAGTTCGTTTTCGTGCTGCATCTCTAACTAGTACAATGTTCAACCAATTACCTGCAAAATTTTGACACAATCTTCATATTAAACTTAGTTTTCGTTGCATTTAGGGATTGACTGGGTTGAGTAATCCATGAAAAATTAACTTATATACGTCATTTTCTGAACTTTTTTTTTAAAATCCTAGATGCAATGAAAACCAAATTTCATGCAGTTTAAAAAAATCAAAACGTAATCAAATTTGAATTTTTTTTTCAAATTTATGAGCACCGGGATGTTATGGATATTTTAAAAAAACAAATTATAAGCATTGTATCATATAAGCGCTAACTTTTTTAAATTTTTGTATTCGTATAACGTGATAAAACGCAATTTAAAATACGTAAAATAAGATTTAAAAAAAAAGGGATGTTTAGTTTATCACAATCGTAAACAAAATGCATTAAAAAAAAACTTAGTTTTTACAATCTTCAGTGTTGTTTTGCCTTAAATTATTAATTATTGCAAATTATTAATTATTGTTTTATAAAAGAAATTCTTCTTCTAAAAACAATTTTGTACTTAACACTAACTATTAGAAAATTATTTTTACTTACACACTTTGAAGTTTTCTTTAACTTGTCTAGCTATGAAAGGCGCTGAAGGATATAATCTAAGAGTCTCCTATTTCAATTAAACATGAAGCAATAAATTTATTGCAATTAAAGAATAACAGTATTTCCATATTGATAATTCCTAAATTAAAAGCATACCTTGATGACACACTCCAAGTACTTCATACGCAATAAGTCATTACGTTCAATTTCTTTTTCGTTATCCCCCTCAAATATTTCATCCAATTCTTCTTGTATTTTAATCTGCACGTGTCTATTTAATCCAACTAAATATAATGTCCAAGAAATTGACATAGCTGTTGTATCATAACCCTAAAAATAAATTTTGAGACTAATCCACTGATATTAAAAAAGGTAACCTTATTAAATATTTCGAAAAATGTGATGCACATATTAATGAAAGTTTATATGATGCGTAATTTTATATTTTTATCGCAAAACTCCCCAGTTGCAACAAATATTATAAATAATGTTAATTAATTAATGTTCTCTTTCATTATACAATTGAAGTTTCTGGCGCAATTCTTTTTAATATATAAAAAAAGAAAGTAAGAGGAGGAAAGAAAAGAGGTTGTACCATCGCCTGTAACACAGATCAACGAAATAAGTCCGATTTAAAATTTTTGGAAGTCGTTCGGTTTAATAATTGATATTATTTATAATTAGCCGCTTAAGACGGCCAGCTGTCCGCCATGCTAAAGGTTTTCACAAATAAAGTTTTTTAAAATATAGCAGGAAATCTGAAGATTAGTGGACAATTTTTCTTCCGCGTTCTTCAGATGTTTCTTGGGCCTGCTAGTGGAGACACGATACTCTTCCAATCTTCTTTGACGTTTCTCAGGTGTTTCTCGGATCCTAGCACTGCTAATTGAGACACGAACCTCTTCTAATCTTCTTTGACGTTCGTCAGGTGTTTCTCGGGCCCTAACACTGCTAGTTGAGACACGATCCTCTTCTAATCTTCTTTGACTTTTCTCTAATACTTCTTGGGCACTAGAATTGCTAGTCAAAATTCGGTCATGTTCCATCCTTCTTTGACGTTCCACAGACGTTTCTTGGGCCCTTCTTCTTCTTTGAGAATCTCTTAATATCTTTTTCTTTGACAAAATGCAAAGTTTTTTGGAAGGCGGTTCTGCCATGTCAGTAATCGGGTTTTTAAGAAGTCAACGAATACTTTAGAACAACAATTACTATAAAAGCAAATCATGAAACTTCAATATTAAAATCTAAATGCTTACCTGCAAACTGAAACTTTCTGAAAATAACTAATTACATTTAATAAAAACTGTTAAAATAAAGAATAGAAAAACCAAAGAGATCCAAGGAAAGTGTGATCGTTCCTTCAAAAACAATTAAATTCCTATTTTATATATTATATAGCTACAACGCTTAAGAAAAAAAAAAAATTAAAATGCTAAATACATGAAAAGAACACGAAAACGAATTAATTTTGGTAAAAATATAATTGAGGGTGCCCCTTGGCGAAATTGGCGGCTTATGTTTGGCGCCATTCCTGTTAGCGCGGAACACTGTGGTAACAGGAATGGCGGCCAAAATTATATAAAATTGTAATGAACCCAATATAAGCAAAAATAATTAACGCAATAAAGTGAATTTTGAATCGAAACAAAAAATAATTGAGTAGGTACAGAAAGAAAAGGAAAAAAAAAACTCACTTCTTCATTAAGCTTGAATATTCTCAGATTTAGGTGCACAGAATTCTCTAATAGCAGTTAGATACTGTCTAAATTTATTAGGAATGGAATTTGTGTACCTCCATCGCCAAATAAGTTCAGCGAAATACGAATCGAAAATGGCGTCCGTGGTACCGTACTGGCGGTGAATTTTTTTTTTTTTTTTATAGTCCCTTTTTATGATTGCCCACAAACCTTTGATCTTATGAACCATAAGCAAAAGTAACCTTTCCAGTCGGTATCCAACGCAGAACTAACGGACCTCTGAAATTACATATACAGTTGAACATTCACGATTGGGTTTCAACATCGCCCAGCTTGGCGATCAACCGCGAACTCAATTGCCTGCAAACTGAAACTTTCTGAAAATAACTAATTACATTTAATAAAAACTGTTAAAATAAAGAATAGAAAAACCAAAGAGATCCAAGGTAAGTGTGATCGTTCCTTCAAAAACAATTAAATTCCTATTTTACATATTATATAGCTACAACGCTTAAGAAAAAAAAAACTAAAATGCCAAATACATGAAAAGAACACGAAAACGAATTAATTTTTTATGGTATCAATTTCTATTTCTATATAATTTTTTATGGTATCAATTTCTATCTCTATATCGCTACAAAAATTATCGTCTTCGCTTAAGAAAAAAAATATAGAGCGTGGAAAGAAGAAGAAAAACTTATTATAACAATTATGAACAGCGACAAATTTATCAAAGCGAAGCGTTCTATTTACGTATCGAATATGTTGCCACATTTTTAATACAAAAGTTAAACTTTTCTCCACTTTAATAAATGTAAACTAATGCGAACCTTACAATTAAATTATTAATTCCTTCGTATAATATTGGTTTAAGTTGTCGAAAATTAATATTTCAATTGTAAGGTTCGCATTAGCATACATTTATAAAAGTGGAGAAAAGTATATGCATTTTTATGGCTCTTTGAAGACGAAAAAGCAAAGAGTTTCTTACAAAATGACTGATAACTAAAAAACTAATCCAAATTTTTGAAAAAGAAAAAAATAATTATTCATTACGTCAAAACACAATTATGTGCGGCGTTTCGTGCCTGGGCGAGGCTTCTGGGGCGATATATTGTGATTACAAACACACACACAGCCGCGTTTATTATTATGTATAGATGAAATTCCTAACTTTATCAAATTTATAAACTTCCCTAAACACTGTCGTTAAAGTAAGTACAATAATATTTTACTAGATTGCTACTTGAATTCATGAATTTAAGTAGATTTTTAAATTCATGAATTAAGTTTTTAATGTTCTACATCAGGGCTCGAAAAACCGCCCGTCCGCCCGTCCTCGGCGGTCAAAAATTCCCCGCGGACAACAAATTTCTGGAATCCGACGTCCGCACGGACGATATAAATATAATTTCCCGTTAAAGTTCGTGTTACATTTTCAACTTTTGTTATCTTACAAGAGTCTATCGCCGCACTTCTATAATGACCCTCTAATCTAGAAATACAGCACCATACTGCGCTTGGTGGAATTGATGTTTTCTCTGTCTGGGAGTACTGCAGCGGTTGAAAGGAGCTTTTCAGTAATGAACTTACAAAAAAACACATTACGTACTGGTCTTAACAAGAAGCGTTAAACGCAATTATGAACATCTACCTAAATGGAAAACCCCTTCCAGATTTCTGAGCACAAACCTCTGTAAATCATTAGATTGATTGTGGAACTGGCAAACGTCATATTTGATTCATTTAAAAAACGCAGTACCCTCGGATAAATTGACATTCCAGATAACTTGACTTTTGTCATTTAAATTATTTCATATAAGAAATAAATTGTTTCATAAAATAAATACTAGGTTACTATTAGTAACCTAGTATTTCTTTTATAACTGTATAATGTTATCCCAGTATTTGTAATCCTAATAACTACTAATTCATTGTGCAATTTATATAATAAATGCTTGTAATAAATAAGAGAAAATTATATTTTTATTTATTTAGAAGTGACGGGTTAGTTTAAAAGGAGGACGGGTACATTGTTGGACAAGCCGTCCTCGGGGACGGTTAGAATTTCCGAGTTTTTTCGATCCCTGTTCTACATAGCTTCATATCTGTATTTGTGGGCCACTACCTGGTATACATTTGCCTAGTATATCCTACTCTGATGTTTTCTTTAGGTTCGGTGCAACTGCCCGATACACATTTGTTCGGTATGCCCTGCATCAATGTTTTTTTTTTTTTTTTTAAGGTCAAATGCCACTAATAAGTATGCATTTAACTGGTATTCCGAACACTGATGTTTCTCCTAATAAATCCTCAGCAGATATTAAAATATCAAATAAATATAATAATATCAACGAATAATTTGATATCAAATCGGGGGTAACAAATATTTCGGACAATCACCAAAGTGACTATGTGATTGTTGACATTCACCGGTGAAAGTCGACATTCTCCTGATTTCGGTCATTCAGGTTAGCATATATCTTTCTTCTCTTATGTTGCATCATGAACTCGGGTTTTTCTTTATCAATTGGCAACATTATAGTTATTATTCATTTTGTTATGCTGAAGTAGAACCGTTACTTAACTGTTACGGGGCATGGTGTAACAATATTCCAAAATAGATTGCCATGGGAGCATTATTGTTTCTGGAAAGTTTATAGCACCCTCTTTGTAAACAGACGTTGATTGGGTTCTAGTTTCTTTTTTTCCGAGAGTAAAAGGAAACTTGTAAAATTGAAAATTTTGGTTTTTAAGTTATTAAACTTTAAATAGAATTCATTATAAAAATGAGGATTTCTAAAATTAATATTAGAATTAAATAAATAAAATATGTTAAAATATTAAAATAAAGATACAAAAAAGATGGACGATTTAACATTCCGATGTATTTTATTAATTATTTGAAATAAACCTTTTTTTTTTCTAAAATAAAACATTCAATATATTTCATAGATTAGAAAACCTAATTATTGTATTCCATTCTGGAAAAAAAATGTTTGTGTCATTCAAATGAAATTTTTTCTGTATTTGTTGCAATCACTTAGTAACAAATAACAAAAATTGAAAAGTTATGTGCATAATAAATATAATGGAAGTAATGTGCATTATATTCTCTTTACACGTTTCAACCGCATATAAAAATAAATTTTTTTCAAAAAAAAAAAAAAATTTTTTTTTGAATATTCAAGGTAATAATACCGCTTAACTAATGTAAACACTTGCAAGAAAACTTATGCCCCTTACTGGAGAGAATTAGAAATTTCGAGTTGAAATGAATAATGAGATAGATCTAGTTCACCGGTAACAAACTATAGTAATGTTAAGGTCGGTACACCAACTGTATATATATATATATATTAAAATTACACGATACCCAAGTTATGGCTCGAGAAATGAGTGAGGAGGTCATTTGCCCCATGCTCAATTCTTACGGAGGTTAGTGTGATGAAATGGCTGCTGGACAGATTTCAAATTACGACTAAAATTTAAAAAATAAGGAACTTTGACAATATCGCGAGCATTTCTCGAAAACAGTTGAAATTGAAATGAAAGTGCTTACGCGTGGGAAAAGTTGCGTGCAAAAATTTGGTGAATATATAGGTAAAAACTAATTATGATGTTAGGGTTAGTGGGATGGTGATTGAAAAATTATAATAATTAAGCACAGCTGTGCTGCGCATTCGGCTTGGTTGCCAATAAAGTTTATATGTTTTTAAAGATAATTTTTAAAGCGGACAAAGGCGGCTACTTTGTATAGATTTCTTTTTTTAAAAAAAATCATGAAATATACCTAAGAGATATTTGGTTAATTATATTCGATTTTTGGTAAAAATTGAAAAAGTACACTATGACAACTATGGTTTTTATTCTGCATTTTGTGTTTCGGCACTGATAAGAACCTTGTTTATAGAACTAAAATAATTCTATCTATTTTTGAGCTATTATTTGCGTCTTATTCGCGTTGTTTTTCTTTATTAGTTTTTAAAGTTTACATCATAAAGTACAGCTTATCTTTATTTGAAAAAATCAGCTTAGAGATAGTTACTGATTTCTGACGCCTAAGAGATATACAAAATTCCTGCTCTGTGCATTATTAAAAGTGTTCTATAAATTTTTGACAAGTACAAGTGTTTTAAGATAGTCAAAAACATTTTAGCGTGGAATTTCATCCATGAAATGGGATATAATTTCGGAAATAAAATAGTTATTGGAAATTTAATAGCTAGTCTTTCAATTTCATGGTCATTTACAATACTAAAAAAATAATAACTTACAGCAAACATAAAAGTATCCACTTCTTCTCTAATGTCTTCTTCCGTAAACGATGGATCTTTAATGTGATGCTCTAACAGCAATTCCAGAAAAGCTCTACGACGTTTTGTATTTGAGATGCCGTCATTTTCTAAGGTTTTTACTAATTTATTATTTTCTATCATTTCTGACTTCTTCTTTTTTATAACCTATATAAGTAGCAAATCGCGTAATTAAATAAACAAAAAAAGATTCAGTTATGTTCACTATTAAAATGAAACTAATAAAAGTTATCACAAATATCCATGCATTATTTTAATGTTTAATATTGTACACACACATATATATATATATATATATATATATATATATATATATATATATATATATAGAGAGAGAGAGAGAGAGAGAGGAGGGGTTTAGTTAGGTAAGTATTGGACCCATATGTGATTGTTCAACTATTAACATGAAATTTTGTGGATACCATTAATACTATAATTTAAACACTAAATTGGCACCATTTTTTCTAACTAATTAAATTAAATAAAATTATTAACAATGATTTTAAAGAAGGTTTTTCATGGATTATTACAAATAGTCTACTGATTTTAGAATTTAATAAACAAAATAAAATTATTCCTTCAGGGACTTATGATTTCCAGCATCTCTTCAAAAGCATTCTCCTTTTTAAGCTAAAAGATATTTTTTGAGTTGTTAATATATGATTTTAAAAATATACTCAATTGCGATTTTGATCATTGGGAAATTCTAATTAATATTTGTCTTTTCAATAATTATCTTTACAATGGAAAACATAACTTTATTCAAATTGATGGAATACCAAAAGGATCTATTTTTTCATCTCTCTTAGCTAACTTACTTTTAGGCTATTATGGAGGGGGAAAAATACACTCTTAATATTAAATTTGTTTTTAGATTTATGGATGATTTAAATATCTTTATTTTTCGAGATTATACAATTTTGGTAAACAATAATATTTACCCTGAGGAATTTAGCTTGCTTTGTCAAGCGGTACGTCATCATTAGTATATGCGAGGAGATATCGTCAACCTTGCTTCGTAATTATGATGATTATATTATTTTTAAATTTTTTAGATTTAGGTATTAAAAAAGAAGAAAATATCTGCATTGTTGATTGTATTGAATCACTGCAATCTTGTTAATTATAAAATTTAAATTATCCAATATAATAATATTAATTTGCGCACATTCATTTTCGGGCCAATCCAATGCAATTGAAAAATCAAACGCGGTTCAGTACTGCAGTACGAACGCGCTGTAAAATCCCTCTATTTTCGATTCAAATCTATTTACGCTTCTATTCTCATATTTTATAATCTGACAATCTTGTTAGGAAAATATTTTATACGATTTTTGAAAGACAACGTGTAAGTTTATTTGAATTTATTACTCGTTTTATAGATTTATTCTCGCTTTATATGATTCTTCTCACATTTCAGTTTCCTTTTTTTTTGCTTGATATATTTTATTTCATATATTTTTTAGTCAATACCATATTTGTTTCAATAATTGTTTGTATACTCCTGACACAATTGTATTGACTTTGGCTATTTACTTTGGCTACATTAATACAATATTATAAAGCACTATTTTTTTTTTTTTTTTTTTTTTTTGCGTAGTTAATTATGTGAGCTGATGATAAAATTACATATTTTTAAAATTTTTCATTCCAGTTTTAAAAAAAAATTTTAAAACTGGTTTTTAAAAAAATATTTTTAAAAAATCGTTAGCACCCTGCTTCAGTTTAATCAATTGCTAATTTATACCAATAGATGTGTCTTAATAACGACTATTGCTTTTTTCCCATTTCTAGTTTTCTCTTTATATTATTTTATATATATATATATATATATATATATATATATATATATATATATATATATATATATATATATATATATATATATATATATATATATATATAATAGCATAGAAAAAAGACGTAATTAAAACTTTTCAAAATATATGAGTGTACAGAAGACTATAATAGTTTGTTACATAGAAATGCTGTTGAGAAAACATACATACTACCATTTGTATGAGTAAAAATATCTCCCAAGATTATTCTTAAAAAGTTTAGAACCTTCATACTAGTGTCCTTTTTAAAATTTCAATGGATTAAATTGAGTTTTTTATTGTTTATATAATTTTAGCGAGTTATTAGTTATTTATTTTTAAGCCTTTTGATTTTAAATTCAAAAAATACATGAGTAATAATACAAAAAACACAAAATACATTAAAAAAATATATAAAAAAAAATTGTGCATTAACTTCCAACTTCCACCCAGTTTACGAAAGAATTTTCAAAGTATCAACTAAGCACAATGAATAAATTTAAATATCATCACTTTAAGACACAAAATGAGAATGATCTTTCATATAATCTATGCTAAAATATAATGCTAAAGACTTAGCATTATATTTACATATGGTGATAATCAAATCACATTTATTAAATCAGGAATCTAATATTTAAATACATGTTCTATATACGCTTATTAGGGTCTCATATTTATGCAGTAATTATTCTCCATAGTTCACTTTAACACGAGAAGGTCTGCGAATATAACTAAAAAATTTCATTTTTTCATTGTCTAAATAATAGCTTTTAAAAACGTAAAATGATTATCAAGTACTTTGCATATAAATTTGATGATCAAAATCATTTAAAATCATATTCATTAAATCAAGAATTAAACATTGCAGTATACGTTTTGCTATTTTGAGAAATAAGTAATTTCCCAAAAAGTTAAAAGTAGACAAATATGCTGTTCAATTAATATCATGGATTCCGACGGCTTTGCTTTCTGAAAAAGATTATATACAGAAAGTGGTAAAGAGTTAAAAACTAACTTTTGATCAATTATTTCTTGAGATAAATTAAACAAAAAGACGTTATATACGTACGTTTAAAATCTTTATTCGTCGTGGTAGGCAAATTCACATTAAGTCAAATGTATGAAATCAATAATCATACTATAAAGACTAAAGATTAAATTTGTCGACAAAGCGAAGCAAGGTAGCATTATTGTAAAATTTACACCATAATTGTTTTTAATTGAAAAGGAAGGGGAAAAAACTTATCAAAGCATAATTTTAAAGTATTTTGGGAATTGTTAATGTTGGTGTTGAACCACTTACTTTTTTTGTGAAGCTATGCACAAGATCTACGTTTTTATAGAATTGTCTACCGGATGAAGTTATTCTAAATATAAAATCTGGATAAAGCCAAGGCTTTAAGACGCGGACTAAGGATATAGCCCCAATTCTAAAGAGGAATAAAAAAGAACACTAAATAAATATTCTTTAAAAGTAGATAAACTTTACAGAATTTTTCAAAATAAAAATTTCTTTTGACTTTTCAGCATTAGCTTGATAGAATGTATACTCGCCAGTTCTTTCAGAATATTTTGACAGTTGAAGATATGAAACTTATTAGTTGTACTATTATTTGCTAGAGATTGGAGAGCAGACTCAGAAAGGATTACAGCTTTATTAATGGTATTTTTCGTATTTAATTGCTGCAGAGCAATATAGATAGCTTCAATATCACCGTCAACATAGGAGAGATGAGTACCAACAATTATAATTACACATCCCCGTTATACATCAGAGAACCATCAGTATATACATGTGTGTCCACATTTCCGATGGGTGTCGGTTCTCGATAGTTGATAAAGCGATTATTATTATCTGAAATTTGCTCATATCAGTTTTACTGACAAGGAGGTCAAAGTTTAAACGAACATCCATCAATATTAGGGGATTTGGGATGAGCAAAAAGATAGGCGCTTCATTCTGAAATCTTAGTTTTTCAATTTTGTCCCAAGCCTACTGAAGAAAGCTTTTCTTTGATTTAAGTTTTCACAGTTTATAATACCGTAACCTTTTTTAAAAGGATCTCTTGGCAATCATATTGACCTGTACCTGTTTTTGTGCGGTCCTTCTTTATGCGATTTTGTTTTTGTGCGATTGGTTTTGTGCGATGTTATTTTTGTGCATTTTTTTTTGTGCGATTTATTTTTATGCGGTATATGAATTTTAGCGGCGTTAGTACCAGTTTAATGTCTCCTATCAACATTAAACTGGTTGTCAACATTATACATGTTGAGGACGAGCTCTGATTATGTGGCCTCTCTGACTACGATGTATCTGGACTTCGCGATGTTCTGTTCATTTATTTTAAACAATCTCCTGACAAAGCAGAGTCAGTTACGTACATAATGTTGCTCGACGCGCGAACAGTATACGCTTCGTATTCAGAGTTTTATACACGATTCACGTGGTTAAGGATTCATTTTATAGTGAAATTAAAGGTAAATAAATTAATTACTTTTGTTTCAATTTATATGTAGCTTTAATGATTTTTATTTTATTTTTAGACAGAAGTACTCACTTGAAATGAATAATTATAGTAAAAAGTAAAAGAAAAAGTAAAAGAAAGTAAAAAGACAGACAATTCTACTATTTAATGTATAACTTGAAAACTTCTCCATGTATATGTACAATGAAGAATTAAATCTTTTTACAATTTCTTTAGGTCTAATTTAATTATTTAATTTAATTGAAAGCATTCTCTCATCTATTTTAAATCATTGATGTACACTCTATAACAAAAAAAATCGACGCACACTGCCGAGCCAGATTACAGTGGTGCATGGCTCGATCAGGCTGGAATGATGCCGACTGGGGACGTATAGTCTTTAGCGACGAATCCCGCTTCCAACTGTGTCCTGATGATCATCGAAGACTTGTTTGGAGACGCACAGGGCAGAGGGGGGATACTGCCTTTACTATTGCATGCCACACCGGCCCTCAACAAGGCATTATGGTCTGGGGTGCCATTTCATTTGACAGCCGGACCCCTTTGGTCGTCATTAGAGGTACACTTACTGCACAGCGGTACGTCGACGACATCCTAAGACCTGTTTTGCTACCGTTCCTTTTGCAGCGCCCTGGGCTGGTTTTTCAGCAAGGCAATGCCCGACCACATACGGCACGAGTTGCTATGAACTGTCTGCAAGCTTGTCAAACTCTTCCTAGGCCTACCAGATCACCAGATCTCTCTCCCATCGAGCATGTCTGGGACATGATAGGAAGGCGATTGCATCTGGCACGGAATGTTGATGACCTCGTTCGACAATTGAATCGAATTTGGCAGGAAATACCGCAAGAGACCATCCGGGAGCTTTATAGGTCTATGCCACGCCGTGTGGCAACTTGCATCCAGGCTAGAGGCGGGACAACACCTTATTGAACTTGTTACTGTAACTCTGCAATAAATTATTCAATTGTTCTGAAATTTCAATCATTTACTATTCTGTACATTGTCTTCCTATCCACCAATTTTCGTTTCAATCGGACAACTCCTTCCTGGTGCGTCGATTTTTTTGTTATAGAGTGTATTTTCTAAGTCCGACTTTTCTATGCGGTCCCTATCCACCGCATAAAAAAATTTTAGGTAGTATATCGTACAAAGTTGTTTATTATATGTAAGAATTCATAAAATTTTCGAATATTTTTTTGTGCAATTTCTTTTATGCGGTCCCTATCCACCGCACAAAAACAGGTTTTACTGTACTAGCATTTCGCTTTTTGTAATTATTCACTCCGCTGTAAGTATGTAAATTATTATTTTTTCGATTTTGTAAAGATTTTATGATATTCCCATATCATTCGGACTTTTTTCTTGTATACGTACTTGTAATTTATCAATTATTATTCGGATCCTTTTTTTTGTATATATCTCTCATTTTACTATACTGTATTTTAATTACTCGACCTCATACGTCCGTTGACTTTGGAAAATAATTCTCAGATGAAGAGGCTAGTCCCGTAAGGCAGGTACCTCGATCAATACGCTTACATTAAAAAATTAAAAGCCACCACTCAACAGCAAGCGCTCAGCCCCTTCCTTCTCACTCCCGTGAAAATAACGGGGTGAGGTTTCGCCCTCTATTTCTCGCTCCCGTGATATCTCCGAGCTGAAGTGTTCAGTAGTAACGCGCCAACAAGAATAAAACTAATTCATTTCTTTTGCCCGGAAAATATTTTATTTCTCATTTTACACACCAGATGGCAGTACTAGAATATTTTTTTTAAGGTAATTGTAGATTGTAAGTTTATTTTAAACTAGATGTCAGCACTAATCAAATACGTGTATTTGTGATATGTGAAAAAAATAGGCACTTTTATGACCATTTTCCTGAAAATTAACCGATCGTTAAGGGTTTTTAAAATAGTCTTCTAAATTTTTTTCATTTTTATTATTAAAGTATTTTATTATTGAAATTTTTTATTTTTATCGTACATCCTCTTAATTTTGACTCAATATAACAAAGTCCACTCATATATATTTAAAAATTTATATTGAGTTTCAAAATGTCCTTTTCCTGGCTTATAAACAATATTTGTAGTAATTATTTGTTTCAAAACTACCTATATATTTTCCCACTACCTTTAGATTTTTTACATCTAAGCCGATAAAAGCTTTTCTAGAGTATCAAAGCTTAACCCCGTCCCGCCCCTGTCTGGGGGCATCCGAAGAATACTGTAGATTCTAAGTGCGAGCAGTTGACCTCTCAGCAAAAGAAAATGAGGATTCAAAATGGTGGCGATCCATGGCATTTCTAGAGTACGTGCATGCGGAATGATTTCCTAAATATTTTGTAAAAATGAATTCAGTCAATAATTTGTGTCATCTCGAAAATGTGTCATTTTCCTGACTACTTATAATGGAAAAATGGTGCTAGAGTTAATTATTTTTCTGTAAATGTATAATAGGTTATGCCAGTTGACAAAATAAAAATGACGTAAAAGTAAAAATAATTTTGTTTTTGGTTTTGAAATTTTAAAGAAATGTTTATTTTAAAAAAGAATAGAATTTGATTTCAATAAGTTTTTTACATATGACAAAGATATAGGTAGCACCTAAAGTTGAGTTTAGAATGAAAATTGTACAATATGCAAGATTAAATATGTTGATGAATATGAAGAATACGAATCATGCTGTTCTTTCACAAACAAAATATTTAAATTATTTAAAATTTTTTACCTAATTTATTAGTGTACAGATAAATTATTTATGTATAGAAATATAATAAAAAAATCAATGACTTGGATTGGTTAATTTCACATAAAATTTTTACATAACTTGGGCATAAAAAGCTTGTGTGTGTTTTTTAATGTAGAGTACAAAACATGCAAATAAACATATCTATATTTGATAGAAATTTAAAAAAAAAATGTTTTATGTGTTCATAATATAATTACTTAGAAGAACATAAAGCATATTAGTCTAAATATTTGCACCAAAATGGAATATTGAAGTAGGCTTATTATGTGTAGAATCTGTAACAACTAAATATTGTGAAATACCTCATCAAGAACTGCGGCTTAATCTCTTGATAAGTTAAAAATATGAACAAACATAACAAGAGTCATAATTAAATAATTGGTAACTAAAGTTTAAGTAAACAATGCGTTAAAACTTACTCATGAATTGCATGTGCATATTCTTTGCTTTCACCCATTTGGGCATTAATTCTTACACCCATAGCAGTTTCTGAAAGAAAAGTTTCAATAACTGTGTAAGTACTAAGCATTTTTTGAAAATTATAAGACAATATGCACCTCTAATATACAACTTAAAATGATTTACAAAATTATGGTAACATTTAATAAACCTACATGGAAAATTTAATTTTTACTCACACTATGTTACTAAAGCAGTAAAATATTAAAAATATTCTGCAAAAATAAATTTTTAAACGTTCGGAAATAATTCTTGTAGTGAACGAGCGAAATGTACGAACGAAGTAGTGTTTTGAATGAACGAAAATGTAGTGAACGAACGAAGTAGTGTTTTTTCCTTATTCCTTATTTCAACCGCATGTGAGATTCTGTATCTGAAGCCTTTATCAAGAAGTTTAACAACTCATGGATCGAACAAGTTGGCCCAATTTATTGTTTTCAGGATAAACCCAACTTTGGCCTTTGGGTCTTTGGATTTTTTTCTCTTCTGGGCATACATTAAAAATATTATGAACACCGTTAATGATATACACTGTAAAAATCTGGGTAAATGTTTAACCAATACTTGGTGCAAAGTTTCTAATTGCACCATAAATTGGATAAATGAAACATTATTTTATTTATGTTGCACCATAAATTGGTAAATATGATCAAGAAATGCGATATGGCGCAATCGATTGCACCAAACTTTCGTACTATGACAGGCACGAGCTTTACTCGTGACCGATAACTTATTTTGTCGCTGTTAACTAATGGCGGATTTTGTTGTCGAAGTTTGCTATCATCTCACGCCACTCACTTTGAAATCGTCTATTTCTTTTGCAAGTAAGAAAACTTTTCTTATTTATTAGCAACTAGCCGCTTAAGGCGGCCAGCTGTCCGCCACGCTAAATGTTTTCACAAATAAAGTTTTTTAAAACATAGCAGGAAATCTGAAGATTAAAGGACAATTAAAGTGTTCTTGTCCTGCAATTTTGTCTTCATATCCAGTTCTGCTGCAGGTGTGTTATAGCTCTTTAGGATGTTTAAAGAAATAACTTTGCTATGGTAACCTAAGGCCTATGGTAACCTAACCTATAATATAACTATCAGGTGGAGACTTGTTTTTTTTTTGTTTTTTTAAAAAAAGGCCCTCAGAAATTGTAAAAGCATACAAAAGTTGCTTTCGAAATCATCATTGGCCAATAGCTGAATATTAAAATGCAGTTAATAACATATTTAAGAAACAGCAATAAAATAAAACTTGTGTCAATCAGCATACAGATAGTATAAAATTTTTCCTACTCTTGTAAAACTTCTTGAGGAAAAATATTTTTAGTTTTTCCATTTAATATAAATATAAGCCAATAAATATAAGTTCTTTTCATCACCAACTCTTGAGCAGCCAACATAAAGCTGTCCATGTAAAAAGCAAGGCTTCAGCAAGTCAAGACCAACGACTTTTAAAGATTGTCTCTGAGATTTATTTATACTCATCGCAAAACTAAGTCGAACAGGAAACTGAAGTCGTTTAAACTGAAACGGATTGTCTGAAGATATGATGGGGATGCGAGGAATAAGCACACTATTTCCTGTTGAATGTCCTGTTATAATCAGCGTGGAGAGAAGAAGAAAAACTTATTATAACAATTATGAACAGCCACAAATATATCAAAGCGAAGCGTTCTATTTACGTATCGAATATGTTGCCACATTTTTAATACAAAAGTTAAACTTTTCTCCACTTTTATAAATGTAAACTAATGCGAACCTTACAATTTAATTATTAATTCCTTCGTATATTATTGGTTTAAGTTGTCGAAAATTAATATTTCAATTGTAAGGTTCGCATTAGCATACATTTATAAGAGTGGAGAAAAGTATATGTATTTTTTAATAGTTTTTTGAATATGGCTCTTTGAAGACGAAAAAGCATAGATTTTCTTACAAAATGACTGATAACTAAAAAACTAATCCAAATTTTTAAAAAAGAAAAAAAATACTTCTTCATTATGTCAAAACACAATTATGTGCCGAGTTTCGTGACTGGGCGAGGCTTCTGGGGCGATATATTGTGATTACAGACACACACACAGCCGCTTTTATTATTATGTATAGGTAATTACAGTTCATTTCTTTCATGTCATCTTTAAAAAATTTTGTTGTGTGTTGAGAAAGAGTTAGTTTCAAATTTCTTCTAGAAAACTATATTCGTTGTATGAATAATTAGATATTGTAAAATCTATAAGCTTTTTTAAATAAATAATAATAATCTTAGCTCTTTTTCAATAAATAAGGAGATACAACCATTTTATGCGCATGGAAATATAGTGCAATACCAGTGACATATAAACGGTAAATACAGCAATCTTAAACAGCATAGCTTTCCGTCAAATTTACAGCTGATGAAAATGTTCTAGTTCCGTGTTTTGATTGCATTCTATTGAACAAAAAAATTGTATGTACTTTCTGTTAGGATTAAAACTTCTTCAATATCTATGCTTCTGTTTTGATTCTCATGTTCTATATTGCTCATTTTCGTTTATAATGTCACATGATTACACGAATTTTTGTCTATACATTCTTAAATGCCTTTGTTGTAAAATTTTCAAAGCGAATTATATTTGCGTTCAAGTTTCAAATGAGCACTTGAGACTTTCAAAAGGCAACCGTTGTCATGGAAACTGGGTTTCTCTTTGGCGCACAAGGTAGGAAAAAAAAAACAAAGAATTATATTGGCGCTAAGGAAAACAAAGCGCTATATTTTTTTTTTATTCGCCAAGAATCTTACTGAAATTTGAACAAAATACCGACCAGAACAAGATTTGTTTTAGAGCATTTAGAAATAATCTGATTTCTTATTATAATTTTTTTTTAAAAAAGATTTTCTTATTTATATTTTTTTACTAAGCGAAAAAAATTTTAAAGTGAACAAAATATGGTATTTAAAAAGTTAATAAAAAAATTGTTCATTAAATCTAAATAATAAAAAAAATACTTAGATGCTCATAGATACTTTGCTATAGATACTTATTTTTCCATGAATTATTATTATTATTTTTTTTTTGTAATTTACCACATTTGCGTTTTGTGAGGGAGGGAAAAGACAACATAAGCATAAAATCGAACGTTATAATTGATCATGAAAAAGGTCATAAGTATTCTTTATAATATTTACAGTTTTTTTTTTTTTTAAATAATATTTTTAAAAAGATTTATTTTAATTATAAAAGTAATTTTTTTTATTCTGAATTATATTTTCTTCTATGAAACAAAAGAACTTTAGTTAAAAAGACAATCTTCACAAACAATATACATGTGGAGGTTTAATACCATCCACATGAATACTGCTTGTGTGTTTATCAGCAGCCATATCCCGCCCTCTTAGGCTCAACACGAACTCTTTGATCCATCCAAGTGATGATCACATTGTTCATTTAATATTTTAACAGTTGACAGTACCTTCTGTTAATTTTTTGCGGGGTCGCCCTGTATGAAATTCAGTTCAAAATTTATCATGAGGAGAAATTCTACTTAAGGTGCTTTGGCGCATTTTAACAACAACAAATAATAATAATAATAATATTTTAAAATATCAAAACTTTCTTTTTCAGGATCTTTATGGGTGAAAAGAGTCTTAAGATAAAAATGTTTAAGCATTTTTCTACATAAGAGCAACAATTTCTCAATTTTTTTTTAATATTGTATTTATAAAATAATAATTAAAATATGGCTTGCTTTGATTGATCTTTCTATGTTTTAAAAATGTAAGGGCTCAAATTATGTTTCTTCTGTGAAATTATTTCAATTCTTATACATTTTATAACGATAAATTACATTATTTTTAATCTTCTTTCATTAGCACAAAGGCACCTGCAACTTCAATGCTTTTCATCAAGAAAGAAGCTTAAGAAATAATATTGTTATAACCAGTGCAAAGCCTATTAATAAAAAAATTATTATTCTGCCGAAATTACCAGAATTCTAGAAGGTTATAAACAGTTTTTTCAAACTTCAAAAGTACTAGTTTCAAGGACAGCTTACAAACAAGGAATGTGTATAGTTTCAAGTTTTGAGAATGAAGAACCTGTGTTTGTGGAAAAACAATTATTATTTTATGAAAAGGCTCCACAGTTTTATTTGTGTGTAATCTTTTTAATCTTGTTGTGTTTTTAACAGTCAATTGAAAAATGTGATGTACTTAAAGTAATAGCACCAGAAAAATCTGTAATAATGAATCTATAATAATGAATGTATAAGAATGAATATAATAATAAACATGTAATAAAAATATTGCTTTTTCTCAAATACTCACCACCATTTACTAATTTGTAAAAAAATGACAGTAATTTTTCCAAACTGAGTTAAATTTTAATCTTTTTATCAAATAGTAAATTATGTTTGTAAAAAAATAATTTAATTATATCGAAAATTTTAATTCAGATGAGGCAGAGTATATCAAGAAATTTAGTATCTTATTAAAATATTGAAAATTATTTTTAAATGATCCCAAATTTCAAAACTGCAAACATTGAGGCATATGCTAACATAATTTTTATTTTAAATTACCGTAAATTAAAAAAAAAGTTTGAATTGAATGTACTCTCTTAGTAACAAAAACATACTATCTACCATATTTTTGAGTGAATATTTTGTATTCTTTTAATAAATGCTGTGATATGTATAAAAAGTATAATACAATTAAATTTTAAGACTTTGCATAAAAATTATTATATTCTGTCTATGTATACGAACATCAAAGTGATTGTAAATGAATAAATTATGTTTGAATATTCATCTCCATCTGTATATTTTTTGTTCAAATTTCCAAGTTATTTCATTATTTTTACATTTCATAATTTACTTCAAATTTATTATTTTCATAAGCCAATGTAATTAATAATGTAATAATGTTTCCTTATTTAGAGATGGGGGGTTGACTAATACAAAAATTTGTCTACTTTTTTATATAAATTTTTATTTGTGAAAGTAATATTTTAATTTTTAAATAATAAAATAATATCAAAATGCATAGTAATAAGAATTTGCTTCAGCCTAAAATTAAAATTCTTTTTTTCTTCTGTTTAAAACATTAGTGGTACTAATTCTATAGCATCTGCTGGTGCTTTAACGAATGAAATGTAAAAAAGAATTTTAATTTTACAAATATCGACTTGAAGAAAGAAAAACTTTTTATTTAAAAGAAAACATTTTTAAGGCGCCAAAATGCAGAGAAAGTTAGCATCATTATTAAATATTTATAAAAAAAAGGGAAGGTATTTGAAATCAAATCAATATAAATCAAATTATAATGTAGCTATTTAAATTTATAAAAATTAAAAAAAACTATTTTAAATTTAGATGTGTTATGTAATATAGATTTATATTTATATTACATAACGCATCTAAAATAAAAATAGTTTTTTTTTTAATTTTCATTCATTTAAATAATTAAATAATATTTTGATTTATATAAATTTGATTTAAATTATCTTCTCTTTTTTTTAAAAAAATATTTAATAATGATGCTAACTTTCTCTGCTTTTTGGCGCTTTAAAAATACTTAATAATGGTGCAACCTTCATCGCTTTTAGTTCCCTTCAAAAATACCAAATCATGGTGCAACCTTCCTCCGCTTTTAGTTCTTTTTAAAACGCTGATTTTTCGTGATATCTTTCACTGTTTTAAGGTTCTTTCAAAATCCCATTTTTTGGTGCAACCTTCTCTCGTTGTTTGGAGCTAGTGAAAGCACCAATATATAGTAAAACTGAACACCAATTTATGTAGCCAGCAAATGAATACCAATATTTGGCGCAACGTAGCTCGAAATTTTTTACAGTGTAAGAACACAGTTAATGATTAAAAAAAAACTGAATTATAGCAGCAACTCAAACTCAATGGATGTTTTCCAAGACATGGAGAGTTAGTTTTATAATTTTTGTGCAAGAGCCAAAAAACGGCTATACCAGGCCCAAAATTATGTCGAAATTTAAAGCCTGGTTAAAATATTTTCAAAATATTGCTGTCTTTAAGACAATAAATAAAGATTTGATGTAAGTTGTCACAAATTTAAGTTAACGGATCAGGATAATGGCCGTTAAAATAACGGCATAGCTGAAATTGTACAGTGTGTTGGTTAATGAACTTTTAAATTCAATGAATGAATGTATGAAATACAAAGAAAAGACCATCGCAACAGAGAATAAGAAGAAGGAAAAGGTCCAATTCGGGGCATCGGATGTGCCTTGACCCGCAGACAAGATTTTGCTGTTGAGGGGCGAAATTTGGAGAGAAAGAGAGAGAGAGTCTATCGAGGAAATAATTTTTCATGCAACATCACTTACCACAGATAACATCAAGAGTGCAAGAAGAAATTAAAGGAACAATATCAGTCCATGAATCTTTCTCAAGGTCACGTAGTCGTGAGACAAGAATATGTGAGTGATCGAAAATAGCAGGTAAAAAATCTTCCAATATTCGAAAGTGAAAAGTTGGAGTCAATACTTTCCTTCTGTAACGCCACTTTTTACCAGAGCTGAAAATAAAAAATACTAAATGAGTATCGTCATGTGGGGCTACATTGTGCAGCGGGGGCTACTTTGTGCAAATTCAAATTTGGCACTTTTCAAGTGCTGCTATTCAGTATTATGTTTTTTTCACGTTAAAAATTTGTGGAATTTTGAAGATAGAAGTCTCCTCTATTACTACAAGCATTTTTTCGAATTTTAAAATAATCTCAGAGTGTGTTTTGTTTATCCAATGTCAACAACTTTCCGAGTACGTCGGACGTCGAAAAGTGTGCGTGGAAACTTTAGCAGTGAAATGCAAAGACGTTGATAAAACAATTGTCGTAAGTGCAAAATTTTTTATTTATATATTAATAAACAATTATATCATGTTAACGTTAAAAAAATTTGAAAATTAATAACAAATAAAAGGAAAATAAAAAAAATGCACTGTGGGGCCACTTTGTACAGAGTTTCATTCGTTTTTTTTCGACAGAACAATTGTCAGACGTCATAAAAAAATACCTGGAACGAAAAACTACCATGATTACACTTTAGAAAAGCTGCAACAATGTTTGCAAGCACTTGCTGGTGGTATGTCGATTGCAGAAGCTTCTCGGAAGTACAAAATCCACAGAAATACTATCTCTAATAAAATTCGCAAGAAACACGTGAAACGTCCTGGTAAACTATTATTTTTCTTCTACAAAAATTTTTCTAATGAATTAATCTAACGCTTTAACACATAAAAATATATTTTATAGGACATCAGCTGATTTTGACAGAAACTGAAGAGAAAGTTCTAAGTATAGTGCACTTCTGGCCGAATGGGGTGTACCTTTGCAACTTTTTGATCTAAGGCTCATCACCAAACGATACCTTGACTGCACAAACAGGAAGGTTCCCGATTTCGAGGATAAATCGAGGATTTCAAATGTTTTGAAATAAACATTCTTTTTGAGAAAAAAAACTCTTTATAAAAAATGGTTTATTAACGCTGAAAATTATTTTCAAACTAATATCTTTACATATCTTGATGTTTTTGTTATTAAAAATGTCAACATTTAACTTTTTTAACAATTTTCTATCAATATTTTACTAAAAACATGATTATTAAACTGAATTCCTATCGCTGCACAAAGTAGCCCCACTTGGGTGCTACTTTGTGCAAGGTATGTTTTGACTTATTATTTGTAAATATTACATACAAATAATACCAGTATTGATCAAATTCACTCGTCTGAGTCAAGTTATGAATATAATATCGATAAATTTTACTAAAGTTGGAATTAACATAGTTTTTTTACATGTCAAAGTTCAAAAACTGCAAAATCCTGCATTAACTATAAGACCTTGTTAATGCAATTTTTTTTTCAATGCGCATAACTCTGTATATCTTTATATAAACTAAGATAACGGGTTATGCATTTTAGTGCAAATTACTCTGAACAGTGAGCAAGAAATACGTACAGTGAGCTAGAAAAAAAAAAGTCACCAACTCTACATTATACTTCGATTAAAAAATTAAAAATACAACTTTTTGAAACTCTTTTTAGCAAACTATTTGACCGATTTAGTTCAAATTTTATATTTGTCATAAACTATAACTATATTCTACATTTGAGTTTAAGAAAATATAAAAATACATGTCTTACAACTCAGATTTTTTCGAAAGTTATTAAATAAAGCAATAAAAATAATTCATTAAAAACTATTTTTTCTATGAAACTATCTTTTGGTAACGAGATGAGCGCAAGAATTGTTTGAATTGCACAATGATGTCTAGAGGGCCGGGATAGCCTGGTCGGTAGGGCGCTGGGCCCATGTCTAAGAGGTCGTGGGTTCGATCCTCGCCGGCCGAAGACTCCCCGTGTAGTAAATGGTGACTGACGCACGTTAAATCTGTCGAGTCTCAAAGTCCTCCATGTTCCCATAACAAATCAATACCTCTGGGGGTACTGATCCAGGAGTTTTCATGTCTTCTGGATTGGTTCAAAATTACAAGGCTACAGAGTTGAACATTAGTAGTCGTAAACCCATGAAATTAGGTCGGCTGTTCAACGACGGTTATAATATAAAATATAAAATAAAATTATGTGTAGATATATAACCAAAAAAGACAACAACAAAAAATTAACACAAGAGGAATTCTATATCTTTACAACTGCTTCGCCTAACTGGACTATAAGATCCATATTTTCCAAATAACGGCTACCTTATATAGATAGTTAAAAATTAAACTTTGTCTAAAAAGTTATGCTTGTTTGGAGAAAGTATGTTTTTTTGTCTTTTGTATACGAGCGCTGGATGTAGCGTCGTCGGCGTAACAACCTTTGACAACCGGCCCACTCTGCTTCAAATTGCCACAGGCTAAAATTTCAATGATCTATATTGGATTAATACCACTAAATGTATATTTTGAATGCGTATAACATGTTTTGTAAGTCGATAGCAATATTTATTTATAATACTTACCCAACTTTTAAAATATATTATCCTGTAACTATTGCATAAAAAAACACAAACATCTTACCGACATGTAATTAGCACATTTTGTTTCACGGTGCACCTTTCAATGGCGTCGCTTCAGCGGAGTGAACTAAGAAAGTTGGCATCCATGCATTAATGATTACTCATTTTAATGATTTAAATGAAATGTTTTATGACATTGAATTAAAAAAAAAAACAAAAAAAAAGAAAGAAAAAAAAACATCAAACAAAAGGTTTGAAAACAGGAAATAAACTGGTACATATTTATTTTCATAAAATATATTCCCGCAAGATAAAAATAATAATAATAATAATAAAAGCTAGAGGAACTTAACCCGCAACAGACATTTTAAGAAGACTTAAAATAGAATAACGCTTTACATAGAGTCGGATTGTCTAGGGGATCTAGTTGAACAAAACTTGAAAATCATTATTAATAAGATTGATAAAAATTAAAATTCGAAATATTACAGAATAATGTTTTAAATATAAGGAATTTGTGAGATTTACCTAGTAATAAGACCAGTTCCAAGCCATGGATGCAAAAAGTTATATGCCGTTGCTTTATCAATAATAGTATTACTACTTAACACAACCTAAGGGGAAAAAAAAACCTTTATGATTCATTCAAACAATATATATATATATATATATATATATACTCTTTTAACAAAAAAATTGACGCACACTGCCGAGCCAGATTACAGTGGCGCACGGCTCGATCAGGCTGGAATGATGCCGATTGGGGACATATAGTCTTCAGCGACGAATCCCGCTTCCAACTGTGTCCTGACGATCATCGAAGACGTGTTTGGAGACGCACAGGGCAGAGGGGGGATACTGCCTTCACTATTGCACGCCACACCGGCCCTCGACAAGGCATTATGGTCTGGGGTGCCATTTCCTTTGACAGCCGGACCCATTTGGTCGTTATTAGAGGTACACTTACTGCACAGCGGTACATCGACGACATCCTAAGACCTGTTTTGCTACCGTTCCTTTTGCAGCGCCCTGGGCTGGTTTTTCAGCAGGACAATGCCAGATCACATACGGCACGTGTTGCTATGAACTGTCTGTAAGCTTGTCAAACTCTTCCTTGGCCTGCCAGATCACCAGATATCTCTCCCATCGAGCATGACTGGGATATGATGGGAAGGCGATTGCATCTGGCACGCAATGTTGATGACCTCGTTCGACAATTGGATCGAATTAGGCAGGAAATACCGTAAGAGACCATCCGGGAGCTTTATCGGTCTATGCCACGCCGTGTGGCAGCTTGTATCCAGGCTAGAGGCGGGTCAGCACCTTATTGAACTTGTTACTGTACTCTGCAATAAATTATTCAATTCTTCTGAAATTTTAATCATTTGCTATTCTGTACATTGTCTTCCTATCCACTAATTTTCGTTTCAATCGGACAACTCCTTTTTGGTGCGTCGATTTTTTTGTTATAGAGTGTATATTATGTATGTATATAAGTTTTTGGCATATGTGCCCAGAGAGCAAAGGAAAATGAATAAATGAAGAGTGTAAATTCTTCACAAGTCTTCAAATACTATTTCGTGACTCTCCAAGTATTCGCCAATTTTGTGGCCAGAAATCTGATCTTGCAATGTTATTTACATAAAAAAAACAAATCTCCATTTTTCGAATTTAAATAACATGTAATGTTTTGCAATTTTTTCTAATGTTTGCACATTTACAGGAAACAGTTGAAATAATAGGAACATAAAAGAGCTCAAAATTTTTAGATTTTGATTTCTGAGTTGGCGTAGGGTTTAATGGTATAAGATTCAAAAAAGGACATGCTCATATGCCGATGCTGAAGGTGCTAAAGTATTACTAAATTTCAAATTATGTTAAAACATTAAATAAGACAATAGCTATTAATTAAAGAAGTGTTATTAATTAAAAAAGTAGTGAAGACAGAGTTGATATAATTTCATTTAAGCGAAGTAGATTTTATGTAACGGAAAATTACAAATAATACGCATTGAAATAAATAACACTTCAAAATTAAGTGAGCTTGAAAATTAAATACATATCATTTTTAACATCCTATTTTTCCGTCAGACTTAATTTATATCCTAATAATCTGTTTCATTTCGTAGTATATACAGCAATGTTTCGACTTGATGCATTATAACCCAGCTATTAAATTAATTGAGAAATTGAACTCTACTTTCTACAACAAGAGAAAATAAATATTTATAAACAACATTTAATTAATAAATAATAGGGAAAACAACATGCATAAATTTCTTAAAAATGAAAATTTAAGTTAAATAAATACTAAAATAAAAATTGTAAAAAAGTATGACTATTAACACGTGGTAGTATGAAACGTCACTAATATTAATAATAACTGCGAAATCGGTTTTCTTTTAAAGTTTAAAAGTGGTTTACATAATCGATACTGATTGAGAAATTCAAAGTAATTGCGTTCTGAAATGATGAATTTCATAGAAGTAACACATCTATTCCTTGACACATTAAATTTAGTACTTCATTTTGATTACAGAAAACTTAACTGATCACTGATTTTTCTATAAAATAATTTTAAAATTAATTCTTAAAAATTGAAAGTATTACCCATTGGCAAAATGGGTCTTGTTTCAGGTTTGATGGCGTGCGCACTTTATTTGGATGTCATCACACTTTTAAACTGTGTTCAACAGTAATAATAAACAGTGCGCATGCGTCGTCATTGCATGCGTTGCTATGGCGACCGCTGCTGTTTGATATTTTTTTTAGAATTCTTTTTTTCTTTTTATTCATCAGCAGTCATTCTTAATGTATTCACATAATAATAATTTAAAGTATTTTTTTATTATTAGCTTATAATTACAGCCTTGACAGTGATTTTAAAATAAATATGAATACTGAAGAAGGAAAAGTATTTTGTGACGTCTTGAAACACGTATATAGCCAGGATTTGAGAACCAATCCGAAGACAAACATAAATTGAGACAGTTTTTGCTACCATGATTTGAAATGTTGTGGCGTTTAATGGAGTCAAACCAGAATAAAAGCATTTGACCAATGGGTAACCAGTGATCATAATAAAGCGATCACAATTTTTTGTTGTTATTTTTTTACATTTGTTTATTTTTTATGTTTGTATCAATAGCTTCTGGGAGGAATGGATTCTGTTTTTACGAATAATAATCTGAAAATAATAATGTTAAAATTCGTAAACATATAGCTATTATAAAATATTATTGATCGGTATAAATCCATTTAAATAAAACGCATATCAACAGGGACCGATCAAGACAAGTTCAGGCCCAAGGTCAACCAAATTTTCCGGGCCCCTTACAAGACATTTTTGAAATTAAATTACTGAAAAGTAGTCCTAAAAATAAAAAAGAATCTATTGAACTGCATGATTCAAGAGAAACATTCTAAGAAATTTTGAAAGCAGACAATTGAAGATTATTTTTCTAAGAAAGAGTTTATGTATCTATAAATTAAAGTAAAATATAAAACAACAAAACAACATATAAAAATGAAAATAGTTAGGTGACCACAAACAATTGAAATCAGCAATTTTTGCTAAAAGTAACTGATCAGCTGAATTATTTTTTATTGTAAGCTATAATTATTTTTTATTTAGTACTTAAACCAACACAAAGCTAGCCAACCTTTATTAATTTACGAGGCCCCTTAGGAATTGTGGACCCCAGGCCCATGCCTATTGGGCCTAGACGATAATCAGGCCCTGCATATCAAAAAAAAATTATGCAGTATGTATTAATGAATAATACCGACGCCGCAATTTGAAACAATTAACTTATTGATTAGAAGAAAAATTTTGATTTTTTATAGTATCTTAATATCTATTTAATGCACTTATTTCCATGCAATACATTAGAAAAGCAATAACTTAAAATGCACGAAAACTGCCTTTGACAAAGTTTTCTTGTTTGATAATTTCAAACCTGAAAACTCAAGTTCAACGACTGTAACTAATTATCTGTATTTCTCTGAGGAGAATCCACTCTTTTGGGCTCAAAATGGATTTGGCGAAAACCGCTTGAGTTAGGGAATTGGTGCTGGCAAAAAATGGTGGTGCACGACAATTCGTTGCTGACACAATCGTGGTTGACAGCAAGCAGTGTGCGAGGCGAAATTTCTTAATAAATATTGAAACAGATTTGAAAGAAAGAATTATGTAGCATAAAGTGCATTAAGTGTTATTCTCAGCACAGTTTATCCATTATATTTCCTTTCTTTTTTCTCAATATATTTACTGTCTTTCCTCCTTTTTTGAAAAAAGAAAAAAAAAACTATCAATAATAGTGTTGCTCACTCAATTTCAGCAACAATCTACTATTTTCTATAAAGTACAGTAAATTTATTTTTAATTTAGTAAGCTATCTTAAAGTTTAAGTTACACTGTTGTTTCACTCCCTTCCTCCGTATTTAATCCTCTTCCTGAATTAAACATGAGATCTTATCACACAGTTGCATCACATCATTGATTAAGAACGTTTTTCCCCCAGTATGACTGTTTTGTGTGTGGTTGTGTATGATCAAATTTTATGGATGATGTTTTACTATCGATTCACGAACTAGGATTAAGAAAAATCACCTCTACGGTTTCCGGTTTGAAGAGAATCACAAATGTCTTTGTCGAAATAAGCGTTTGAAAAATTCGTTCCTTTTCAAATAGGACGCATAAACCACATATATGATTCAGTGAACCTAAAGAAAAAATAAAATAATTTGTGTTCAAATGCAATTTTTAAATAATATGATTATCATTTTAATTGAGTTAAAAACAGCAACGAAAAGTAAAATTCAGATTTCAGTGAGCAACAAATTTAAACAGTTTTTGTCCTTTAAATGAAACTATGTGATAGTGTATAACAAAACGTGCTTTATTTATATATCAAAACCAAAATTATCCATCATATTAGTTCACTCAGTACCGAAGAACATTGAGACAAAATTACTTCGTTGGACAAGGCGATAAGAAATCGAAATTCCAAGTCGACAATGTCGTCTATAACCAATATTTCCGGGAAAATTCGTTTCTTCTCTAGAAAATATACAAAGAAAGAAATGTCCATAAATTATATGGATTTTTAGAATTTTTGCCTGGTTAAGATGTCTATCGTTAGAACTTCACGACTTAACCAGTTACGTTTGTTCTTTTCATATTCCATTGAAAATAAGAAAATTACTCATTACAAAATACGAGTCTAAACGGCGGAGCAAGTGGTATGTAACACCATCGAAGTTGTGACTTGAGTTACAAGATCTAAACAGTGTTTTCTGTATTTTCAAGTAAGGAAAGGCATGAGTAGGGAAAAAAAGAAAGTCGAGTATCAAAATTAATAGTTTGATTTTAAGCGTTGTGCTCACGGTGTAAATTTTTTTAGCTGCTGGCACTGAACTTACCGTTTTTTGCCATAAAAGAGCTGGAAGTGTTGCCCATTTTGCGTTGCCTAATGAGCACTTTGTGATCAAAGTCACAGAGGCGAGTTACGTTACCCTCGTTACATTGCCACAGATACTCGTTCATAGGGTGGGCCACTTTCACACATGTCACATAACAGAGTAAAACATCCATGCCGCATCTGCACGCCGGCAGTGGAATTTACACTATATATCCTGCTGAAGTTCACGAATCAAGATCACTAAGAAATACAGATTTCTGTTCAGTGTTTCGCAAGGCTATTCAAACAGGTCTGGAAAATATCAGGACAAGAGCCACTTTTGGGAATGTCTGGATCTTCACGGATAGTCGTAGCTGTATTCAGCGCCTGAGCAATTGGGAGAGATTAACGTACCGGGCTGGTGTCTCTATACTTCGTTTATTAAAAGCCCTCTCAGCCTCCCATGACAACCACATTCAGTGGATACCCTCCCACGTGGGTCTTTTTGGCAGCGAACGCGCTGATCAGTTGGCAAAAGAAGGTACTTCCCTCCCAGCCTCTCCAAACACTGCCCTCACTTACTCTGAATTATTTTCTATCCGCAAATCTAAAGTTAATAAAGCTTGGCTTGTTCCACCGGATCACAACTGGTACCCCCACAAGCGTCCTGGAGGAGCCCTAGACCTTCAGGGTACACGTGCCGACCAAGCCGCTACCTGTAGATTTGCCAGTGGGTATACTAAAAGCCTCACTTTCAGTGGGCAAATTAAACTTTTTTCCAGCTTGTAAAATGTGCAACTCCAGCAAGGCTAGTCCCCAGATTGCCTGGATTTCACCATGGAGGAGGTTCTTGAGAGATCTCTCCTTTTCCTCGATTGTTTGAAGACTCACTGCCTCATGGATCTGTATAGCTCCGCTATGCCATCTGGGCTTGGAGACAACAGCACATCCATGCCGTGAGCGAGATTCGAACCAGCAGCCATTGACTTCGCACTTAGGCACGCTAACCGGTAAGCAAAAATTAATGATTAAATATGAACACGACACCAAAAGCAGAGTATTTAATACAGTTTTTTTTTTTTTTGAAAATAAGAAAGTGTAAATCCCGGTTAGTGCTATTTGCTCTCTTAACTCTAAACGAGATTTGTCTGGGAGTTGTCAACGATTGAATAAAGAAGACACATCGTGGTCAAAAATCCCTTAAAAGACAACAGATTCATTGCGTTTGAGAACGAGATTCATTTTAGAAACACATCTCTGCTCTTTAAAAGTAATAGAGAAGGTCACATTTCACCAAGGCTTACGATGGAGTGTAGGTAAAGTGGAGGTTTTTGGTTAGTTTTCCTCAGCATAATGATATTAGTCAAGTTGATAAACAGAGGATTGCTTAATGTAAATATTTTGTAAATATCTTCAACTTAATTAGTTTTATTAGTCATATATCTTCTTATTCATTTTCGAACTATGGTTATCATATCTGTACATAATTTTTGTATTTAATCTTATTATTAATTGCATCACATTTTCTTTAATCATTTGTCTTCTCATGTTTTCCCTTTGACTATGGGGATCCTTCCCCTACTAACAACTAGTATAAGTTTATTCCCTTATGACCTTAGAGCATATGACAATACAGTATAGAAGAATCGGTTGGCGGCGCTACGTGCCAAATACCGAGCTATCACAAATATCTAGCATCCAGCATACCAGTGGTAGCAGTGGTGAAAGCTGCATTCCACCAAGGCTTGCAACGGGGAGGAGGTAAAGTCACAGTTTTCGTTATGCTTGCTTCAGCACAGCAATATTAACCAAGTTGTTAAAATTCAAATCTTAATTTCCAAGTTTAAACTCACGTGCTGATAGGAATTTGAGATCGATCGAACATTTATAAGCAACATTCAATTCATATTTTCAACTTCAAGTAAAAATATACTTACTACACAAAATATAATCGAAACCATACTGAAATTTTTTAATGATACTAAACAGAAAACTACAGAAAAGGAGAATTTGCGAGCATTGCTGACTTGGTATGGAGTTCTTAGTCGATTCGTCGAGCTTCAACTTTTCCATCGCAGAAGCTAGAAGAATAAATGCTAACACTTAAAAAAAGGTGAAAATTATGACCAAACTGGATGAAAAAAAAATAAAACTGTGAACAAAAAAAAAAGAGTTAGTAATGAATAATTTTTAATTTTTTTATTGGAAATTTCTCCGGCATAGACAACATGAACTATTTCCAACTTGATCAAAACTTTTATCGCCTTTTAAAATTTAAGTTGATAAGTTTAAGTGTTTTTCACTTTTACCGGAAAATTCAACTAATAAACGAAATTAATTGCTTTGAAAACTGTGTAAGCTTAGAAATTAAACCTGCTATAAATACCATCTCAGATCTCTCTTAGAAAAAAAAAACATCTGGTTTATAATAAAAATAGTTCAAATAAAAAAGAAACAAGCATAAAATTAAAAAGTAACATAAAAACTTAATGCCCTTAATGACAGAATATGTACAACAGTTTTTTCCCTCTTTTTTTTATTGTGTTTAAAAAATAGCTACAGATTGGGTAAAGAACAGCATTTTAAGTAAAGACAGAAATATGCATGCGAATCTTAAAAATGTTCTGGAATCAGATTAAATAAGTCTCCCACTGGCGACAGAGTCAGCCAATCTGGTATATTTCTCATATGAGCTATCATTGAAGCTACTCTCCCTGATATGCGCTTTTTTTTTGTCTCTATAGCAGTAGACGGCCTCAGACTTTGTCGCGGGGGGGATTCTTACAGTAGACAAACTATCTAAAAGTTTTGTCTTCATGCTATAAACGAACGTTATTTATTTAATTCACGAAAGAAAATTCATCATAGTTTTCTCACTTTACTTAGCATTATTTTTTTAAGTTTGTAAAATGGTAGGTCATCGCTCAACCAGAATAAAAATGTTATTTCATAATTTCTTACGAGGTTTGTTACATATTTTAATACTAAGTAGTCGTTATTTTACTTTATATTGTAACCGTTCTTGAACAGCCGGCCCAATTTTTGGATTTAAGACTACTATTGTTCACATACGTAGTCTTGTAATTTTGAACCCAATCCAGAAGACAAGGGAACTCTTGGTTCAAGTATTGGGAGAAATTCTGCCTTGGTGGAGGACTTTTCGATGGGACTAATCCGCATTTGCGTTACACGGGGAGGAAGACCACGCGAATCTGTCACGGTTAGCCTGACGGCAAGGGGACTCTAACCCATCTACAACTGACAATATTTCATGTCAGCACTGTGGTCGGTGCAAGCTGAATGCGGAATTCGTATCGATCAGCCATCGCCGGGTTTCGACTTCGGTTCACCTCATTGGAAGGAGAGCGCTTTATCCCCTGAGTCAACCAGGCTCAAAAACCCGTTATTAAAATTATGTACTGAATTTTTATATAAATTAAGTAACCATCTGATAAATTCTGTCGTAAAACATTCCGAATATCCTTTTATGGAATGTAGAATTAACTGCATGTAAAGATGTAGAATTAACTGCAGCAGAATTCGGCTATTAAAACTTTTAAGAACTCTAGGAGACTTTTTTGCATATTAACCTAAAGCCAACAGTAAAAATTGTTTTTCGAAGCTGAGAGAGTAAAAATTGTTTTTCGAAGTCGAGGAAAAAAAAAACACATTTTAAATGCTTTATGTTTGAAGCAATTCTAAATTTTGAATTAGAGATTCTTAATTTCAAATTTTAAACTATATATATTATATTTCTTTATAAAATTAACTGGGTTTCAGAATCGACAAATAATTTAAACATTTTAAAATTTCTTAAACCTTTTTTATAAATTCCTATTTGGTGACATTTTTCCATCAAAATGAAAATTATCAAAACCACTGCCTTATTTTCAGTTTTTGCAAATTTTTATGAGCCCAGAAAATACAACTTATCTTAATAACTACAAAAAACTTCATCCAACCCAATCGAAATATATTGCAACAGTGCTAGATGCAATATACTGTGCCCTTCAGTTTTTTCGAGCATTTTTGGTGAAAAGAAAGTTTTGATTTATACGGATCACAAACTGTTGTTGGTCTTTCTGTCTAATAAAAATCCATCCACGAAAATTTTAAGGTGGAAACTAGCACTAGAAGTGTTTAATTATGAAATACGATATTTAAAAGATACTATCAATCCAGTGGCAGATCTAGGTCAATAAATACCAATTTTATTTGCCTTCCCAATTCTGAAACCACTATAATTTTACAAAATGAAGGTCCTAAATTGACAATAATTATATCGAAAATTAAAAACAATTGTAATAATGATGATTCCTATTTTATTTCTGAAGAAGGGTTACTTATGCATTTGAGCAAAAGACATGTTAAATCCCCTCGAACCTCCTTAATTAAACAAATACGTATTTCCCATTCTTTAAAATACACAATTCTAAAAGCGATTCATTCCGACTATGGCGGTCACTTGAGATTTTTTAAAACTTATCACAGGTTACGAGAAAAAAAAAATCTGGTCTAAAATGTACTGTGATACGAAACTTTTTATCAATTCTTGTGAAATATGTTTATCGAGACCTTTGTTGCCTTTAAGGTAAATAAAACTCCACACCATCCTGTTTCTCAAAGTAAATTTCCAGGAGAATGTTGCCATGTCGACGTATTCGGATCAATAAAAACAACAACGATAGGGGAAAAACATGTCTTTATCCATTGTCGATGCTTTCACAAAATATATTCATCTGGTACCATTACCTGATACGAAATCAGAAACAATTTGTAAAGCAATTTTCGATAATTTCATAGCATTAAAAGGTTGCCCTGAAATAATGATCACTGATAATGCTAAATGTTTTGAAAGCAAGGAATTTTTAGAATTTTGTGAAATTAATTCAATTGAAAGAAGTCATATTTCTGCTTATAGCGCCTTTGTTAACGAGTCGAACGTCCAAAGTATTCAATTGCAAATATCTTAGCAGCGTTCTGCAACGAAAATTCAGAATGGGATCAATTACTCCCCAAGTTATGATGTCATTGAACTTCAACTCATGAGGCGACACAAACATCACCTTTTTTCCTTGAACATGGTAGAGACATGAGATTTATCATATTGCATAAAAGATTCTAGTACAAAATTCCATTCAGAAACCGAATATTTACAGCAGTTGATTTTAACTTTAAAGAAGCTTTTTTCTAAAACGTTAACCAACTTGTTGGAGCAAGGAAGAAAAAAACACATAAGTCTAAGTGAAAAAAA
The DNA here is from genome assembly GCA_949128135.1 of Parasteatoda lunata. NCBI lineage: Eukaryota > Metazoa > Arthropoda > Arachnida > Araneae > Theridiidae > Parasteatoda > Parasteatoda lunata. Next base: position 22,991,603 of record OX421979.1, read on the forward strand.
TAATGATGCTGAAAAAATAAATTTCCGAATAGGTTCACTTTGTTTTTTGAAAACACCTAACATTTCTAGTAAATTATCAGCAAAACTAAAACCGAAATGTTCTGGTCCATATAGAGTTATGCACAAGATCTCAAAAGTAAATTATAAAATAATGCTCGTTAATAATCCTCGGAAATTAATATCTACTCATGTCCATAGGATTGAAAGATTTAGTTATGTACAGTCAGCAAAAAAAAAAAAGATATCACCCTGAATAATTTTCGTTCTAATGATCGGATTTTCACGAACTAAGTGTCAATCTTAATGGTTACTGGGGGTGACCTCAAATATGCTAATTAGTTCGTGCTAACTATTACTTAAGTTACGAAATCAGACACAAAAACGTACTTTCTCTGAATAAACATATTTTTTTTTTTTACATATTTGGAATCCAGATACTTGAATTGACAAAATTTTGAAAAAAAATGGGTGGTAAATAGGGTCGCAACAAAGGTTTATATATTTGGCGATAGTCCAGAAAACCGCCAAAAAAAAGTCGCCAGCGCAAATGAATATTTTAAGATAACCCATTGACTAATTCCAAAGAAGAATGCTTAATTTTACTAGGTTGCTAAGCAACCAAGCTCTGACTGGAAAAAAAATTTAAATAATGTTCTGTGATTACTCAGAGAGGTTTAATTAATAGTTAATAGAAAATATCTCGAAGTTTCTCGGCAATTGACAATTTTTAAGCTGATTTCTGTCCAAAAAGCAAAGTTTTTTATTTTAATCTCCCTTGAAAAGAAAATTTGAATCGATTATAAATTTTTTATGATTTTCTAAGTTTTAGAATTTAAATACATGAACATTTTGTCTGATATTATTTAGATTATGTTGTTTCTGCTATATTTATTCGAGGATTTCATAGTAAAATCAAATTAGCATAACTTATTATGGCTAAATACAAAATTTTAGGGATAATCACTTTTACAGCTTTAATCAAGTCTTCTAGTCAAGAAAGTTTGAAGAAAAAAAAGAAGTGCTTGAAAATTAAAATGTATATTGATTGTATAGTAATTCTAATGCGCATTCACAAGTTTTTCTATAATTTACGATATTTCTTTTTCCTATAACTCAAGGAATTGCTGAATGTTTAGTGGTATTTTAAAAGCATTGAAATAGGTTATGTTTAAGAATAAGATATTGAAATAATATGTTGCATATAGTATGATTCATTGTTTCAAAAATCGCTTCATTCTGCTAGATATTTAGATAACAAGGTTTTCTTTGGATAAAGATGAGTAGCAAATAGCATCCTTATGCTTCGATACATTTAGAAACTTCGTTTGCAAATTCCCCATAAAATATCGCACAGCATATTCTTCAATTACGATAAGCTACATTTACCACCAAATACTGATACTATGATTATTTTTGTTTTCTTATATATATCTGATAAGGGGGGCACAAAAACTTAAAAGATAAAATATTTAATTTCATTAACTCAAAATATCTGGTCTCAAAATTTTAATTTTAAACCAAGTTAAATATAACTTTTACAATATTGATGCTCTTATGTTTTTAAAGACCACATGATTCCTGTTGAAATATGAAAAGGCATATTTTTACTTTAACGAGTGTAAAATCCTTATCAAAATAATGATCAAGACCCAAATGTAAAACAGTATAATTGATGATAAAAACTCAACTGGCTTCAAAAAATATGAAGAGGGAAGTAAATGTCGACATGTTTCGAGCGTTCAAATATATTCACCCATTCTCAAAACTTGTCAAGCTTGAATAACTTGTGACTTTTATTATTGTGCTCGAAACATGTCTATTTTTATCATCATCCATTAATTTTTAAATCAATGAAGTTTTTATATTTTCAATTCAATTTCTTGGGATTATCTATTTAGTTACACAATATATTAAATTATTTCACTCGATATTAAAATAAGTTTTACTTAAGTTATAGGCACAGGTTCTTAGATTAAAAAAATAATAATTCGCTATTTTGTAAAAAAATCAATGCAGTAAAATTTTTTTTGCTGCAAGCCTTAACATTTTAATTTAAGGACATAAAAAAAATTCCGTTTACAATTGAAATTTCAAAGGTCGAATGTGAAAATGAAATGTCCTCTAGCACCAGAAATCGAAATTAAATAGTTACAAGGACAACGATTTTAAACAAGTTAGCGTTTCCGTCCTACTCGAAGTTGTTTGAAAAGGTATTTTGTATATATAGATTCCAAAGTTTATTCTACAAATATTTCAGGGTATACTTTCGGAGTATTTTGATCGAGTTTATTTTTACACCCTTATTTGCTTAAAATTATTAAATAATAAGCTTAAAATAAATTATTCAAGCAACATGATTTAACGCATTTATAGTATAATAGTAAACGGGGCTTCCATCGCATATCCTTAACCTTGATACCGCTATCATTAAATGAATGGAATAAGCTTAGATAAATAATAAAAGTTAATTTTTTCTCCGTTTTTATTTTCAAGGAAATATGTTTCGATCAAACAGATTTCATTCTGGAAATAGCGAAATTATTGAGTAGGTCCCTTGGAGCAATATCATTCTTATCCTCTTTTGACGAAATATAGGAAAAACTGGTTTTCACAGTTCTGTAAAAAGTATGTTAGCCTTCTGCCACGTTTTTTATTATTTTTTTATTTTTAATCAAAATAAGTTCGGAAATTTACGTATTTTTTATTGCTTTTTTTTAAATCAGATGATTCTAAAATTCGCACGGCTTCGGAAACTTTTTACAAATTTCAATTTTTAGTGTTTCCTACTAAACAAAATAAGGCATTGTTCCTGATAACAAATTATACTACAATAATATCTTGGGAATCGTGCTAAAGTAAAAAATTGAACAAAATAGTTTAGTATATTATCCGGAAAAAAATCTACATGGAATCATAAAGAAAGAATCATTTAAGATACTGAGCTATTTTAAGACGCTTAAAAGTTTTGGCTACGTATTTGACAGCTTTTTATGTTCGGTATCTTTATACTCTTTGTAGTGACTTATAAAACATGGACACTACTTTAGATAATCTATGTTGAAGTCACAAGAAACAAAACAAAAAAGATAATCAATGATTTATATTCTTTTTTCGAAAAAAATAGTATGCTTAGTAAATAATCAGCTGTTTTGCATTAAATAATTTTCAACAGCGGAGTGTTTTTAATTTCTTAACAAGGCTTTATTCTTAGCTAGCAGACAATAATTCTTTTAAAAAAACTTGACTATAATGAAAAAAAGAACTTTACTTTAAAGAAAACCTAAATTAAAGTACAAAAAAAATTGATTTGGTATATTAATGAAGAAATAATAAAAGTAGTAGGGTAAAGAATAAAATTTTTAAAAATGCTAAAATTTTATTAAATAGTTGGTAAAATAGTTCTGCGAAACACTTCCGGACAGGTGATTAAAAAATTACTTTTAAGATTAACACGATATATAAGATGTTGAGAAATTTGCGATGATGTGAGATATGCTTAAATATGTTTACTAAGTATTTTTATTAGTATTCATAAAAAATATATACAAGAAACTGAGAAATATTTTATTCCAAATCTATTCATAAATGTTTATTGTATATTATTGTAATTGTATCAGTTATTGAGAAAAAAAAACTACAAAATAACACATTAAATAAGCACAATCTGGTGTATAATCATATTCTATCAAAAGCATGCTTTTATAAAACTCGACATTCGTTGAATAAAATGTTTTTTATTCAATAAAATGTTTTGTTCAAATTTCTTTACTTAATTTCAAATAGATTTTTAGAGAACTAAAAAAGAAACATTGTATTTTATAGTTTTAAAAAAATACAAAATAAAAAGATTAGCAAACGATTATTAGCGAAAAAAATATGAATGAAATTTTACGCCACGCGCGCTAAATCAAGTTCTTCGTAAGTTTATCACATTTTAATATTAATCGCCCCATTTAATCATTTTTTCATTGTCGCCAAATTATTTTTTTTAAATAATTAGTTTTAATTTTTCTCATCTTCTAATAAATAAAAACAGTTGAAACTTTAGATTTTTCAATTGAAAAGCATGTATATTAATATGGTACAAAAACATCCATACCTTATAATTCAAAATTTTTTCATCCTCTCTTTAATTAAATAATAAAAAATTATTAATAATTATTAAAAATTATTTTTTCGTGAAATTATCTTTGGGTAAATGCGTTTTATGAGTTGGTGCAATATTTTTTTGAATTGCTTCATTAGTTTTTAAAATATGACTGAAAACGCAAAAAGTGAAATTAACATTAAGGGGTCCAAACTTTGAATCGCTCTCCTGACCAAACTATGGGGACTACATTTCCCAGATTGCGGCTACCCCCTATATTTTGAAGATAAGGAATTTAAATATGTTAAAAAAATATATGTTTATTCAGAGAAAGTACGTTTTGTGTCTGATTTCGTAACTTAATTAATAGTTAGCACTAACTAATTAGCATATTTGAGGTCACCCCCAGGAACCATTAAGATTGACACTTAGTTCGTGAAAATCCGATCATTAGAACGAAAATTATTCAGGGTGATATCTTTTTTTTTTTGCTGACTGTACACCTTACTCAACAAGATGAAGATCCTACAGAACAAGATAAATTTATTAAATTGCATTTGCAGCCTAATGAAAATAAATCTACTCAGAATAAAAGAAATCATAAATATAATTTTAGACCAAGAGTTTTCATCTTTTAAAACAAAATAAAAAAATAATTTAAAGAAAAATTTATTTATTAACAATTGTATTTCTTAATCGTAAAGCAGTTATGGAATTCAATAATAATTTGTTTTTACTGGGGCCCATGAAAAATGTTAAGTTTGCAATTTTTTTTTTTTTTTTTTTTTTTTTTTTTTTGTCAAGCTAAAAATTAATTAATTACCTTAAATTGTTTTTCTTCTTTGTGTTATGTAATACTAAATTGCCACAGACCCTGTGTACCATCGTCTCCTCCTTAAATAAAAAAAAGTAAAAAAAAAATATAAAAAAACAAAAAAAAAACTTGTTCTTTCCAAAGAATTGATACTGCTAAACATTCCAGATTCAGTCATTACATCATTGGTTCCAGAGCAGAGTTTTCACATAAGAGATTAATGTAATCATCAGCCCTGTTCCGGTCTATAGTGGAAATAGAGGTGATTCATCGACGTTGTTTAAGTAGTGTCCCGTGGTTCTTCATCCTCAGTTTCCGAACATCATCCTCAGCTTCCGATCATCTTCATCCAATGTCGACATCTGTAAAGAGTTCTCGGAATGGAACTTTACAGATCTTAGGACTTTACAGATCCACTACCTCTTGTCACCAACCTCCCTCATGATGTATTATTTGTCGGTGGAGGAGTGTTACGACGAGAATTCGACTACCCCAAAATGGAGACAGTCTGCCAAGAAAGTAGCCGATCTTCTCATACCAATCAGAATCACTTGAAGGGGTTACCTCGAAAAGGGAGACAGTTCGAACGAGCGCTGTAGCAGAAGCGGTACATGCAGTGAGTTGTTGTAGTTAATTTACGTCGCACTAGAGCTGCATGATGGGCTATTGGCGACGGTCTGGGAAACACCCCTGAGGATGATCAGAAGACATGCCATCACAATTTTGATCCTCTGCAGAGAGGATGGCACCCCCGCTTCGGTAGCCCGACGATCTGCACGTGAAGTCGAGCACTTTACGGTAGAACAGTTTAACGAGGACCAATACCGCACACCCTCGGTCCCTACGCAGACTGATCCAAGTGGTCACACACCCGCACACGGACCAAAGCCAACGATGCTTGACTTCGGTGATCTGCTGGGAACCGTGTCTTAACGATCAGTCCACTGCGGGACAGATGCAGTGAGAGACAGGGTGTTGAAAGATGTAGGAGGGAGTTCTTTAGTGTACAGAGGGACGTGGCAATTTTATACTATACAATGATAAATTGTTAATTAAGTATTTAGTGTAGTCCTAGAATTAAATATAATAGAGATTAAACGTAATACTAAATTGTAGATTTTTTGTGTTGATATGAATTTAAGTTAAATTAGTTTATTAATTGTTAAGAGTACTTAGAACCACGTGTGACATTATAGATATTGCTGAATTTTATTGAATCTTTCATAAATCACAACGCAATGTAATTCACCTACAAAACAATTACATGGTCTACAGCTTTTGCTGTTTGACATGTTGCAACAACGAAACCTTGTACTTTTAGTTTCAGGTATGAAGTGCATACGGCTGCTCTAACGAGTTTATGTACCTTTTGTTTATTCTGCACATACCATGAAGGAATTGTATGCAATTAAGCAATCTATTCCACACATTACCGATCGTGGTACAAGTAAACATGCTGAGTAGTGGCATAGTACGAAGAAGAAAAAAACGGACTGTCCTGAATAATTTTTGATCTAATTATTGATCAGATTTTCACATTCTAGGACTCGATCTTACTGGCTCAAAGAGGTGACCTCAAATATATGCTAATTAATAAGTGCAGACAATATTTTAAGTTAAGAAATCTGACACAAAAACGTACTTTCTCTGAATAAATATACCTTTCAGATTTCTGACTCCCAAAATATTGGGTGCAGGCACAATCTGGAAAATATGGTCCCTATAGCTTGGTCAAGAGAAATATCCAAAGTTTGGACCCCTTATTGTTAATTTTAATTTTTGCACATATCGCTATATCTCGAGAAATTTTTAAGCGAATTGCAAAATTTTTGCATGTAATGATAAAACTGGTTTATCCAAAGACAATTTACAGGTGAAAAGTAATTTTCAGTAAATCTTTATTATTTTTTATTCTTTTAGTTAAGAATGGTCGAAAAAATTTGAAATGTAAGGAATACATTTTCTGCATCATTTTTAAGTATGTAATTTTACATGGCAAAATTCAAAATTTGAGGAAAATCGGGAGAACAGTTCCTGAGAAAATGAATTTCAAAAAAGTGAGATTTTTAAAATTCGATTCCTCAGCAACTATTTAGCCGATTGCACGCAAATTTTGTATTTTTCAATGTAAAATTACATACTTTAAAAATAAGTAAAAAAAATTTGCATACCTTGTAATTCAAAATGTGTTCGACTATTATTTAATAAAATAATAAAAAATAATAAGTACTTGCTAAAATTTATTTTTTGCATCATAGAATTATCTTTGGATACACGAATTTTACAACTGTGTGCAGAAAATTTACTATTTGGAACAAAAGTTCCCAAGATATAGTTAAGTATTCTAAAAGTTCTCCGAAATCCAAATCCCTTGACAAAAAGGTATTTTTATTCAGAAAAAGTTCGTTTATGTCTCAGATTTCGTAACTTAATATAACTTTTGCACTGATTCATCATCGTATTTGAGATTACTCCCTTGAACCATTAAGAACGAGTCCCAGGAAGTGAAGATGCGATCAAAAGTTACTCTGGGTAGTCCGTTTTTTCTTTTTTTTGGGGGGGGGGGTACACTGTATATGAACAATCATTTCATGATTCTAATTATATGCATGCCTTAACTCACTTCACATTTCATATAAGTTTGATTTTTTTTTGGATAATTCCTTGGGGTGTATATATATATATATATATATATATATATATATATATATATATATATATATATATATATATATATATATATATATATATATATATATATATACATATTTTTTTTTTTTTATTTCCAATGGCAAGGCAAAAGGCACAAATAGAAAGATGAAATAAATAACGAATGCAAATGTACGTAGGATAACAAAGAAAGAAGACCGAAGTCATTGCCTTAAAAGTTCTCTTGCTTCCCAATATCTTGAGGACTCAGTGTGTCCGTGAAGGGCCCCATATAGAAGCAGGTGGTCCCTGCCCAATTTCTCTCCAGATTTACAAAGTGGACAAAAAGGCGTGGTAGAAAGGCCTATGCGGTATAAGTGAGCACAAAGACAACCGTGGCCTGTATATAAGCGGAAAGCCGCAACTGCATCACGTCTTGGTTTGCCGGGAATTAAAGAAGAGATTACATTTCTCCAACTTTTCAAAACTGTGCGAGTCTGAAGGTCTCGCAATGAGTTGGTTTTACATAAATTTTTAAGGAGCAGTTTGATTTTCCAAAAGGATGTGTATATAGCAGTTTGTGTTAGCAACCCTTGGTTGACGGAACCTCAGGACTTAATGAATAAATTTCATTCTCAATTTTGAGCACAGTACCTATAGATAGATGAGTCCCCAAAGCACAATATTGTTTCATCAAAGAGCTATAAAGTTAAAAAAAAGTTCCATATTCAGAAGATTAACAAAACGAAAAAAAAGCTTTAAATCTATTTATATCATGCGATTACCCACAAGACTTAAAATATTCGAATTCATAATGGAAAAATTCATATTTTCACAAGTTTGAAAAAAATCCATTTTTCTCAATGAAAACTGTTCAAATTCTTAATGCTTAGAAAAATAAAAGTCATTGTTCAAATATTATTTAAATCCATTAACATCTTCTGAGAGCGCTATTTATTAACATTTTTTTCAAAGTTAATAAAATTTTAAAAGGGAAAAATTACAAATAAATGTAGATTTCAATTCAAAAAAATGCAAAAAAAAAAACTTACCTGTTTATTTTTTTATTGAACACAAGTTTAAACGTTTGAAAATAAATTAGTTTAAAGCAATCGAAATATTACAAAACAATTGCTTTATGAAAAAAAAAAAAACTTTTTAAGTTGAAAAAAATAAAGTTGTTAAATTATCCATGTCTTTTTTTACTGTTCTCAGCTTTAATAGGTTTCAGATTTCTGATTTGATGTCATCTTTAATCTGACATATATGTGAAGTCTTTAGCATAAAATCCTTCCTACTCTGCTGTGTAAACTTTTCCTGAGGCATTAGTCACGATTTTCATACCTAGCTCATCTAAGTATTTGGGCGAATCTCAGGAATCAATAACATATGCATACCTGCCAACTTTTCCGCATTTGGCGGAAGATTTTATTTCTACATTTTAAGTGGTAGTAAAATTTATGCTTTCTATATATTCCTTGTATTTATAAACTTAATTTATAATCTTTTTGATCACCACTATTTTTAAAAAAATTAAGCATATATATTAATATGCAATACTATTGTTGTAGTCCACATAAGCTTCTCCAAAGTACAGCGTATGTTTCTGCCTAAAATTGTAATTTAAAGTGCATTTTACTACCACTGGGGTACAATCCAATTCTGCGAGTTTTATGTTAGTGATATTCCAAAAGCTTATTTAAAGTAGAACAAATTTGTATCATTAGTTTAACTTGTAACTCGCAGAATTGGATTGTATACCTTTTTTTCAATTTTCAATGGTTGCGGTTTGACGCGCCAAAATTTGGCGACAAACTTTAAGTGTTTGCAAACGTCAATATTCACGAAAAATATCATTCAAGAAAATATGATAGTACAGCTGAGCTACTAAATTATGTTTTTAGTGATTTTCAGTTTTTTTTTTTAAACAGAATACATATTGAAAAAAAAAAGTATGTTAAACACTCTAAGCGACACTCATGAAAAGTTGTGAAATGTAGGATTGAAGTAAGAAATGAAAGCCAAAAGCAAATAACTCGCGATCAAAACTGTACGTATCTTAAAGTTAGTAAAGTTAGTAGTCCTGTAATTTTTTTAGAATTAATTTTCGCTGATTATGTTATATATTTATAAGAAAAGTTTGAAGACATATAGGTTAATGATTCCTGAGATTCGCCCATTTACTAAAATTGTTTGAAATATTCTGTCTCACTTTTTGCGTTTTTTTTCTCTCCATATTTTTGAATCTTTACCCCCGAGTATAATTTTTTAAAATTAATTAGATTAATTTTATAATTGCTTATTTTGCGTAGTTTACATAAATAAATTAGTTTTGAAACTGAGATAGAATGCAGTTTTGCTTTGTACTTAAAAAAATATTCGTATTTTTTAAAATTCATTCCAGGGAACTCTCACTTCTGCGCCGGTCAGAGACCAAGGAAAAAAGCCCATAAGTGGAAAAAACACAAAAGTAAAAAAATCATTCAAAGTTCTAAAGCGTAACATAAATTGCAGTGAGAGCATGAATGAAATTATTTCTAAAGATTAAACGTTAACATTTACAATAGTTAGTTATTTACTGTAATTATACGAAAAAAATGTAACATACTTAATAACAATTTATTTTCCTGCAAAACAATCCATAATTGATGTTTATGTTTGTTTATGCCGACGAACTTACTGTTATGCTTACGAACTTCAAAAACAATTTTTTCAAGTTCATACAAATCGTCATGAACAATGGCTAAATCTTCTAACGCTTTTGTATGAGGAACTTTTTCATCACCTTCGTTATCGTTAAAATCTGAATAAAAGTAATCACTATAATTTCGCTATAACTTAACAGTCCTTTATCCAAAACTAAAGTTTTATTGGTGGTGGGAAGAAACTGTGCATGATAAATCTTCAAAGCAAGTGTAAAGGGATGTCATAACATGCTGTACAATTAGTTGTTTGATAACCATGGTCACTAAACAAACCCCCTTACATTTACCCAAGATGTCTATCTGGCTGCAAGCAAGTGACCAGGGTAGCTTTCATCTTTCGTATTCCGGTGTCCATTTTCTAGAAAACAGCATGGGTGTAAAATTAACGGATATCTTTAGTAAAGATTCTTCCCTTAAAGATGGATGGGTTTTCAAAGTGATGTAACAGATAAGACACCCTTCATAAGACATTATTCTTAAGACATTATTCGAAACTGCAGAAAAAAAAGTTTTCCTAGAAACAGCAAAATTAAAAAATTTGCAAGGAGAAGAAAAATGAACTATTTCACCAGATCCAGCAACGTATTTCGGTTTATCTGTAATATAGATTGTTTATTTGCTTTGATTTTTAATATAAAAACTTTTATCTAAAATATTTAATTTTTTTCTAGTCTAAGAAAAAACATAAAATTTCTGGCTGTTCTAAGAAATATTTCAGCGTATGATATAAAGAATTCAGAGCAACGCATAAATGAAGGATAATTATCATTATTTTCCTATATAATAATCAAAATCACATTATTTTCCTATATAATGATCATTGATCTTTGAAAACCGTCGTATAAAAGAAAAAGGCGCATAAAAGAGGTGATGCATAAACGAGAGGGCACTGTATTTTGTTTCTAATTATTAAATCTTTTCATCATTGTATTTAAATAGACCATAATATAACATTATGCATGTTTGTTCCTACTTTAGGTGCAATTTAACATTTAAAATATTTATATTACTTTACTGAGTTAAACTTACTTAGTATGTAAACCAAAAATTGGTAGCCCCCTGACAGTATAATTCATATTTTGTTTATTTTATTATGACTAATGGCAGTAAAATAGAAATTCAGAATTGTAAAATATTTTTTGTCTCATTCCTTTATATTTCTGTAGTGAAAAGAAAATGATGTTGTTGATGCTTATACTCCATGGCTTAGGCAAACTAAACCAAGACCAGTCCAAGTGAGATCATGTCGCACTATTAAAACAAAAATTAATCTCCCCTCATTCAACAGCTACCCCACCAGGGACTAATATAGGTGATCTGCCTTTATATCTATGTACTCCACACAGACACCAATACAATCTAAGCTATGGGTAGAGGAAGCGTTGGCAGCGACTAACAGCATAAGTCTTCTCGTTTCCGTTAAAAATTAGACTCTTGATGTCACCAGCCCTAAGTCTATACTTCCTTAGAACACTCTATCGAGTGGTCTGAGCAAGTCTTGGACAGAAGCAATGACTGTCCTGGGGACTCAGCGGCATACCAGGCATGTTCGGGTGGGGTCATCCAAGTGTTTATATTAGCCAAAAACATAGAGTGGACTTTACCCAAGTTAAAATTTTCGCTGGTATTTGTTTGCTAGACACGCATGAAATTCTATATACCAGCAAAAAAAACCCAGCATGAATTAGCAAAAATATTTGCTGGTACCAGCAAAATTACTAGCATGCCATGGCGTGTATTGGCACACTTTATTGCTTGTCCAGCGGGCAGATACCAGCTTGTTTCGCTGAAATATCTTGCTGTCCAGCAGCAATCAAATATTTGCTGGTACCAGCAAAATTACTAGCATGCCATGGCGTGTATTGGCACACTTTATTGCTTGTCCAGCGGGCAGATACCAGCTTGTTTCGCTGAAATATAATGCTGTCCAGCAGCAATCAAGACCATCACTTGCTAATTTTCTCTGCTTTTCTAACAATAATTCACAATCAAGAGATTTATGTTATTTTTGTAGCTGGTATATAGTCAGCAACAGAATTTTACAATCAGTTGCTTTCAAATCATGCTTTTTCAGCATTAAAAGTCTACCTCCAGCTGCTTTTAATTTTTGCAATTCTAGCATTGCAATTCTAGCCTCTAGTTGCTTTTAATTTTTGAAATTCTATCATTACAATATATATATATATATATACACACAAAGATTACCCATACACAAAAATGGTGGTACAATACTACCATCAGTTGCTTTTAAATTTTGTTATTTCTAGATTATTTTTCTACCACCATTGCTTTTCATTTTTGCTGTGACAGCACTATCTTACTATGTATTGCTTAAAGTTTTTATTATAAGTGCTTCTCTACGAGCAATTGCTTTAAATTTTTGCTATTTCATTACTGCTTTTCTACCAGCAGTTATTTATAATTTTTCTCTACTATGAAGTCCATCTCCTGGACACACAATTGAACTCCGACCGATTGCACTCGTGAAGTAAAGTTTTGTCTCCTTTTACAAGACTCTTATAAGATATAATAAGACCACAGCTTTAGTTGTGACCATAACGCATTTAAAATTTGAGAAAAGTGTTCAAGAACCAGTAATATTTTATTTTCATTTTATAAGTTCATTTAAAAAGATATATTAAAAAGATTTATTATTTGCTTCCGCCCTTGGAGCATTACTACAAATATCTTGGATCTTGTCAGATATATACCGATTTCTGTTTTTTATTGATGACTCTATTTCTTCAGCCTTCTCACTTTTTTTTAATTAAATATTCTCTCATTTGACCTGAAATGAAAATAAGACATGAAGGTAGAAAAAAAAATCATATAAAAATAAACACAAAATTTTAAAACAATGGTACGGAAAGGTCTCAACTAAGTTTAAAATTCCACCTGCTCAAGTGCAAAAATAGATTAGCTTTGGATAAACTAATAACCGTTTCTGAGTGTTTAAAAGAACATTATCGGTACTTCGGTAAAAGAAGAAACCACAACAAATGTTCAAGTCTTAATGGAAATTTAGCAAATTTCAGTTAAGATGACTTTTTGTTTGAGCTTCTTATTATTTTAAATACGGCCACAGCAAACAAAATATTTATTTCAAACACCTATATAGCATTTCTCTATAAAACTTTGCATTGTTAAAGTAGAAGGAACGAGTTTCTGCAGTTTTTTTATTAGTACTCTAAGAAAACATTGTATATAAGTTAAACAGCAGAATTTACAATTTAACCAAATAAAATTCTTTTTAGTAAATGGAAACTTAGAGTGCGAAAACATTTGCTCATATTTGTAACAAAATGGATTAAAATGTATTGTACCTGAACTTGATGGCAGTGTTGCGAAAGGCACGGAGACTGGATCTTTGTCATTGTAATGAAAACTGATATGTGAGGTCAGGACTATTTAACGGTGATCATAGCCAAAGTAAAAAATGTCATTCATCTCATTTGCTCTTGGCACATTTATTTAGACATTTAGGAATTAATGGAAAATTTTTAAATTTTTAAATTGAAATAATACTTATCAAGATGCACTATTACATTACAGGGCCTTCCCCAATGCTGCCAAGTTAAGGTGAAACTGATTATTAAAAATAGGGCAAATTTTGAAACTTTACAGAAAGTGATGTCCAACAAGACTATACTAGAGTGCAATTAAAAAAAAAGCGTAAAAATGCTGCACGATATATTTCGAGAAAAATGGTTTGATAACTATTTTCCTTCTTTTGCTTATACTGTCGACACAGAAACGTAACTATAACTGATTAAAAATAACTATAAGATGATTAAAAATTTGCTTTCGCAATATGTAGTTTATTACATAAAAACTCTCGAATATGTAAAAATCTCAATTTTTAATTTTTTGACGTTTAATAAGATTTTTTTTTTTTTTTTGCGCAGTAGTGTACGTCTTCAAATTTATAAAAGAAGTCCTTTAGATTAATTAACAACATACTCTTTGAGTAATGATAAAATATTACTGACCATTTCACTTTTACCCTTATGCTTATTTATAAAACGTTTTAATCCAACTAAAATATTATTTACTGGTTGAATTTTGTTGGTGAACGGTTCAAGAGATAGCAAAATGCGAAAGGTTATTGAAAAACTAAAATATTATCTGTACTTTCTAAAAATGCTTTTGCATGTTTAAATAATATTTATATACTTGTGGAATCATGAAATTGAAGTTGTTCATTTGGAGGTTGCCATCCCTTAAACTTCAAAGAATTTTGTTCGCACTTAGTATGGCTATTAACAGAAATCACTACCAATTTTTCAAGCGTTAGTGGTGGCTTTGAGTCTTGCTGTGGATAGGGATGGACTGCACTTGGAACTATTTTTTTTTTCGGCCCATTTCTGTTTCTACATGCCTTTCCTGTAACGGATCTGCCAGCTAATGGGGTAGTTCTCCATATAAGCCGCAGCAAGACTGATGGGTAATTTCCTCACATGGTCTACTTCGAAGAATTCATTATATACTTTTTTATATTTATAGAAATTCCTCCTCCAAGTTCAACCTAGTAAAAATATAATTATATAATAACCATAGAAAAATGTTAAGTCAGAACATGTAAAAAGATGCAAAAAAAGAAAAGAATTTGTCACAATTATGATAAAATATGCAATTTTGTGACATAAACACAGACCAAAATATATGAAACTGTTAATCAGAAAACAAAACAAATTCTCTTTGCATCGATAGCTGAGCCAAGGGATCACTGATAACCATTTGATGGTGGTCCAAGTCTCAGTTTAGCGGCCGTAGAACAGACCACCATTAATTATGATCCCTGCAAATAATTATCCTTAATTATTATCCCTGCAAATAATTATCCTTAATTATGAGCCTTGTAAATATTGAAGAGCAATAAACATTCCAGAATATTTATAATATTCTGGTATGTCACAATATTTTAAAAACCATTGTTTATACGAACTGTCTTAACTTTTCAATTTAATTTACAATAATAGATAACTAATACTAAACTTGTGATTTTTGCCTTCTAGGTTTGCCTTATCAATCTTAATTGTGAGAGATTAGTCATAGGCTCTGTCGGAAATTAATTTTTTTTAAAAGTATGAAATTGAAACTCTTTAAAATTCAGACATAAATTTTAATGCTTTTCAAATGCGTGCAGAATCTCTCAAGTTAACAAAATGTCTCAATAAAAGAAATTAATAAAAAAACATAAACAACATGCACAAACGGAACACAAACAACTGAAACCAAAGCTATATTAAAATATAGCTGAAAAAAAGATTTAATTTTAGGTACAATAAATAAACTTTTCGAAAGTTTGATTGTATGTAAATAAATATGTGTTAAATTATTTTGTCCATTTCAAGAACTGGGGTGAGGAGGATATTTCCATGGCTCTAAGTTCAGACGAAGAGGACATTTTTGTCACTAATGATGGTATTCAGCAAGAAGAAATCTATGAAAAATACCAGTTCAAAATTTCCATGTGTAAAAAAGTAATACTAATATTGACTTTTTCTCTGTGATTCCAAGTATCAGACACTGAAATTTTTAGTCTAATTGAAACAGTCAACAATATCATTGGGCAAAAATTTATCAACCGAAGTTTGTACCGTTTTTGGAAATTATTTAATTGCAACAAAGAAAAAATAGTTAAAACTCATTTTTTTTTAGTGAGAAATGTCATACATACTTATCTCATAATAAAAACAACAAAAATCACGATTTGTAATACTTGTGGAGATAAGGTTCAGACTGGTGATGTTCAAAAGTCTTCCTGTTTCACGAATGTCTCACTTGAAGCTCAAATAAAGAATCTGATTAAGTCTGGTTTAATTAGCATACCATATATTCAAGATTTTAATAAGAACTTGAACTTGCATAATCAGGTTTCTGACATAAATGATGGAAAATTCTACAGAAAATTACAAAATGAGTCTGAATCCTTGTTTTTAACATATAGTTTTTCAGTTGATGGTCTAGCTGTATTTAACAGCCCTAAAGGATCTTTATGGACAATTTTGGTATTAATTAATGAAATTCCTCCTACGGTACGTTTTCAAAATGTACTTTAATCAGGATTACGGTTTGGAAAAAAAAGAGCCTAAAATGGATGTTTATATGAAGCCTTTTGTGGAAGAAGCCACCAAGGGCGAGTCCACGAAAAGTGGTCCTGAGTGACCAGTATCGTACGCAGAATTTTTTCAGGGGGGGGGGGGTGTTTCATAATTTTCTGAAACTACTAAAAGAAATTCGAGTATCTAATAAAGTGCTATTATTTCCCTAATTTAGACAGACAATTTTGACTTTTTACTTAGACATTGTTTAATTAAATTTTGATTTGATTTTTTAAGTTTAAGAACATAATTTTTTTTTTCATAATAGGAGGTAAAATATTTTATTTTTATTAAAAAGTAGGAATTAATAAAGCCAGAAAAAACTACTCGCATAATGTAACAGCTACCTAAATAATAACCGTATATTTAGGTAGCTGTTACATTATGAGTAGTTTTTATTATGTGAATATTCTGTAGAAAACCAATGAATTTGACCAAAAAATAAGTAAAAATAACTTACCAACAAATAGGGAATTAAACCAGTATACAAACACGCTAAAAATGTACACAATAATATTCAAACCACGTTTTTTTTTTTTTTTTTTTATGCAAGTTTATTTAAAATGTTTTCTACATCTGGGGTAAATTTTCTATGAATGTTTAAGAGCGCCAATCCATTCATTTTATTCTAACCCATTGAATTGCGTAAATAAGTCTTTAAACGGCTTAAAGTCGAAAAGGATCTTTCGTTTGCACTCGTTGAAACAGGTAGAACAACTAATATTTCTAGGAGTTTCAAAATGTTTGGTTATATATCTTTATTACACATTCCAAGAGCATCCGCAGCAGTTTTTGGAACACTACCTCCATCTTCACTAATCCTTTTCAATCTTTTATACCAGAGTTTTAGTTCAGACTGAAGGCTTTCTTTACAGGTATCCAAATCTTGAGAGTAAAATTCCACTAGTGTTTCAAAAGCCTTTGTGTTTATAGGTTGGCAAATAAAAGGATCAGCAAGAAGAAGACACTGAAATCCTTTCAAAATATCATGATGCGATACAAATCTTAGGTCTAATTGTGTTACAAAATTTTCCATAAATGGAATAAATACACTAACTCTGAAATATGTTTCGGGTGTCGATGAGGGAAAATTAGCACGATTTTTCTGTCTTCCCGTTATTCTAGGGATTTGTTAAAAGATTCAATGCTTGTTAGCATAAGAGAAAAAGAGCTGAATGTTTCAAAAAATGTTTCAGTGGCATTTTCACGCATTCATTTCAGTTCTTTAATAACATCTTCTTCAAGACTCACTGCCTCTATCAAATCTATGCTTGTTTTCTGTAGGTATCTACAAAGATGGATTGTCACGGTTAAAACTTTGTAAATGCAAAAAAAAAGATATTACGAACTGGCAATTAGATACTGTGCACAGTAAAGAATTCGCTTGAGTAGCTGATTCCTTATCCTTCCATTCTGACTTTTTTTGAAGAGTTTCAATGATATACGCTCGAAAAGTTTCACCACAGCGGTTACTGAGTCGCATCTTTCCATCCAACGGGTTGCACATAGCTGTTTAATTTTCTCCCTCTTAGAGCTCATTTCCATCTCCTCTATTGCTGTAGATAGGACATACTGTCTTTTTGGCGAATTTGAAAAGTCGTATAATGTTTTAATTGTCCCTAAGCAATTTCCAATGCCAGTTATTTCGCATGCATTTGATACGGCCAAATTGAGGCTATGAGCAGAGCAATGTATATAGAGTGCTGATGGGATAATACTTCTTACGTGGGCTTGTACACCATTAATTTTTCCACTCATTGATGCAGCTTCATCGCAGATATAACTCATAGTCTGACTAACAAACTCCACTGTACTCCGTTCCCCCTTTTATATAATTTTTCACCACATCTCCAAAATTCTCGAATTGTTGACGAAAGAACGTCTAGGATTCCAGAATCATCGCGTAAAGACCTCGCGAATGGGGCAGTGGTGGAATGCGCTCAGTAATTGCCTCAATTATAACCCCCACCCCTAACAGTATGCTGATTGCGCTTCTAGTTGGTTACGCTTCGATGTAGGTATCTCTTCTCATTGATATGTGAGGGTGCAATTTATAAAAATCAAGCACTATCTTGGCGATTAGCTTCTACTTGACCAAGAAATATTTAAAAATATATTATGCCAAATTATTAAATTTGAGATATTGCAAACAGTAATAGATTTACAACTAAAATATAATACATTTACTGATAGTATTGCATTTATCATTACGATTTTATTAAGTGAATTTACGAATGTGCAGAATTATAAATTTGGGAATGAAAGAACGGGTGAACTTATCCATTTGTGAACGTTGTGTTATTCTCTTTTAAACTTTTGATTTATTGTGAATAAACATTTTTGATTAGGACACAATTAAACGCATTATTTTGTATAAATATAGTACTCAGTTTTTTGTAGTTGAAAATAAGAAACAGTTTCATTCACGAGATTGCTTAAGAGTAAAAATGAAATAATTTTTAAAAAATTTACAAAACAATTCTTTTATAGTTTTACTTGATGAAGTAAAAATTAAAATATTGAGTGTAACTTTCTAATATTAGCAAAATAGAGTTAATATAGTTTCAGTTAATGTTTCTGATATTATCGTATTTTATAAACATTTTTCTTAAAATTTGCTGCAAGATTTTATTATTAACTCTAAAAAATACGATGAAAAGTCTATTAATAATAAAAATAGGAAATAAATTATTAACTTTTATTTCTTTATTTATTTTTTAATTTATAAGAAATTCTTGCAACGCCTTTATATGATAAATGTTAAATAAAAAAAACGTGTACTTGGAAAATTAGCTGAGACTATATCGACTCGACTCTCATAAGTTAGAAAGTTACACTCAATTAAAACTATTTTATTTTATACTTTTTAAGCTTAGGATTTTTATGAAGTGATTAAAGAACCTGCCTTTCATCTGCCAAAAGAATCTGATTTTTATGAAGTGATGAAAGAATTCAGAAAATGAGTAATGGAGTATTAACATTGGTTGTATTAGTACAATTGGATTAAAAAAATATTTTTATACTTATGAGATAAAAAGACATAAAAGAATCATCTTACTATAATGTAATTTTTGCATAAGTACAAAAGAATTTTAAAATATCTTCATACCTATGTGGTTTTCTCCTTTTTCTAAAATTGGTATTGACAGCAAAACTCGATATAAGATCATATTCCTATTGCACATAGAGTAAAGCTTATATTAATCTGCTGATCTACTCAATAATCAACTGAGTAGATTTGAAAGAATAAAGATAGAGACTTTTTTATTAGCAATCAAATTAGTTAAATAGTATTAAGTTACAAAAATTACAAAAGATCATTTCGTAACAATTAATTCTTTCCTGGAATTTAGTGGTAATTTTAATTGTTTATTGATCGGTGTCAAGTTTACGGGAAATTCCGAAATCAGAGTTGGATTCGAACATTTCAACAGACTCCGCATCTCAAATCAACACTACGAAATCAAACAAAACTAAAAGACATGTACCGATAAAATTAATAAAGATGATGTGTTTCCAATTTTTTTATTTATAGCCCTTGCCGCTGGCTTTATGTTATTAGATTAGGACCATTTGGCACAATAGCATCTAATGAAAACAGCACCCATTTCCATAATACCAGTAAAGCTAATTACCAAATATACTCTCATGTCCATAAATTAAGGATAATTCAGAATCACACGGAAATCAAACTGTAAAATTAAAATTTCACCTGTAGAATTATCATACGCATCCTGAAGAAGAATATGCAAATTACAGGAAACCACTAGATGACGCTGGTAGTACATCACAATGACGAGAGTGTAAGAGAGGGGTATATAAGGAATGGTGGCAAAGAAGTAGAATTGTTCACAAGCGCTTTAAAAGCCTTTCAGTGTAATAACCGCATAGTTATGGCACAAAGGAAACATTTGGATGATTTTTTACGTGGTAGAATTATCGGACGACTGGAATGTGGACGTACCCTGCTGGAAGTATCCGAGGAACTTGGAATCGCCCAGAGTGTCCAGGTTTTGGCAACGATTCCAAGATGATGGTAATGTGAGTAGACGTTACAGCACAGGTCGCCCCCGAGTTAAAACGCCGAATGAAGACCGGTATTTGGCAGTTACTGCCAAAAGAAACAGACGGAGCACAGCATCAGACCTGTCTCGTCAGCTCTCTTCAGCTACCGGTACGACAGTTTCAAGGCAGACCGTGTACAGACGCTTAGGGCACATTGGTCTATATGCTCGTAGGCCTGTCAGATGTGTTCCACTTACCACAACTCACTGTCGCCTGCGATTAGCCTGGAGTAGAGAACATGCATTGTGGACACCGCAACAGTGGTCTTGTGTGATGTTTTCCGACGAGTCCAGGTTTAGTTTGCAGTCTGATTCTCGCCGGACTTTCATATGGAGAGCGCCAGGTACCCGTTACCAAGACAACACCATTGAACGACACCGTTACGGTGGTGCAGGATGGCTCGTTTGGGGAGGAATTATTCTTGGTTCCAGAACTGACCTGCATGTTCAGAGTGTAATGATGACAGGCCACATATATAGGGATGTTATTCTAGAACAACATGCACGTTTGTTTCGGGCGCCGTGGGTGCTGAATTTCTGTTAATGGAATACAACGCCCGTCCTCACCGTGCAAACATTGTAGACGAATGCCTTCAATCGGAGGATATCAACGTATGGATTGACCAGCATACTCACCGAACTTGAATCCAATAGAGCATGTGTGGGATATGCTTGGCCGACGAATTGCAGCCCGTCATCCCCCTCCCACCTGTCTACCGGACTTTCGGAGGGCATTGCTTGATGAGTGGTGTAATATTCCCCAAGATCAGATTGATAATTTGATACTCAGCATGCCTAGGCGTTGTACGGCCTATATTGCATCGTCCGGGAGACATACTCCGTATTAACCATCATACTAACCATGTTATACTGTTTTTTGTAAATAGGTTCTTTTTTGAAATTTGCTCCAGGGAGCATTAATTATGTCAAACATATAGCATCTTTTTTGCTCTTTACCTTTTGTTTAATACATAGACTTTACAAATAAGTCAAATTTGTTTGGCTTCTGTCTCTTTCTGTGCCTGAACTTCATTATCCTAAATTTATGGACATGAGTGTATTTAAGCATTATCGATGACAATAAAACGTAGCGATTTGTTTCACTTTGTAAACTCATCAGTTGATTTTGCTTTATTGAACATATTTTATTTTTAATTTAATTACCGCTAATTTTAAATGTCTCTATGGAAACGCGTTTTAAAGCCATTATTATAAACAAAATAGTCTTGTGGTTTCAGATAACTTTTAAAAGACTAATTCAGTGACGTATCACCAATTTACATGCTGTCCACAGTGATGACTGAGTTTGTGAAAAATAATTTAGCATTAAAGAATCGTCTGCAGTTTCAGTTATAACAATGACTAATTTTAAACTAATGCGAAAAAATAATTTTTCAAACATCTCTCCCGAACTGACTAAGAAAAATTTTTAAACGATTTTTAGAACCGTTGTTTAAAACTGCTTTTTGTTTAAAACTGCTAAAGTCAAAAAATTTCAAAATTCCAGCACCAGCAAAATAGTGTTCCGCGACAAGGACAGAGAAAAATACTGAATCAACACAAAAGAAAAGTTGAAAATAACTAATCATTAGTAAATAAAACATTTCAAGATCAATTTCAATTAGATGAATATTTAAATTTCTTTGTATATAAGACGATGACTGCGTAATTGTTTTTTAATATTGTATACTGAATATCTTGTCTATATTGAATTCTGGTCAGCTTTTGTATGTTGGCGTTGCCTTTGTTAATTTCTTTTCAAAGATTCCAATAGATTTATCAATCATATTTTTCGGGTCTTCGAACTTTCATTCTTTTTGTGAAACGTTGTAGCAGGTTATTTTTTTTAGAAAAAAACATTAACTTAAACAAACATATTTTTTATAACATTAAACATTAATTAATTAAAAAAAATTATTAATTTCAGTTTTAAATATTTTCATTCAATGTAATTAATAAATACATTCTTAAAGGTATGAATTTGAACCTTTAGTCCATGATAATGTATGTTTTTTAAGGAAGCGAATTTTTTTACTACGAAATGATAAAAGACATAGCATTGAAATCACTATACTATCCTTTTCATTATTTCATTAAAAAATGCATTAATGTAAATCAATAGTGATTTTTTTTTTTTAAATTAATCAAAAATTTCAACAAAATGATTAAAAAATTTTAATTGAAAAAAATATAATTTAAATTTTAAATATTTTTATACAATTAAATAAATAAATACATACTATTGAGAGCGATTTTTTTAAAGTTTGTTTTTATTGATATTGAGGATTTTTTACGAAGTAATATCGAAGGGGATATGCATGTAAATTACATTTCAAAAGAGACTACAAGTAAATAAGAGTGATATGAAACTTTTAAATAGTAATTTTCCATTTAATAAATTTAAAATATTTTTCTGGCTAACAACATATTTCAATCATTCCCATCTTGTTTTTTGCTAAATAAAATGCAGTGTTTTTATATCTTATTGAATATGAAAAAGAGTAAATCAAACTAGAATAACGTTTTTTTTTTTTAGTAATGTTTTCTTATCTAAACTAATTTACTTTTCATTAGGTATCTAGTTGACAAATTATCTCCCGATTTTAAACAATCATCAACAAGTTAAGCCTGAAAATTATAACTATGATTTCTTTTCAACTCTACTTACGTACTGATCAGTACGTAATAATATAATATAATAATTTTATCCATTTTAGTAAAAAATATTAACTATTTTGCTTCTATTATTTTAAAACAATAGTATTATTAAAATCTTTCATCATATGCTTTGGATGGCAAATTTTGAAAAATCCAATAAATTGTATTTAAGTAAAGAAAACCCCCGATTTAAATCAAATATACATGATTTAGGAGTAAAAAAAAAGTACTTCTTTGTATACTTCTTTAGTTACACTAATTAATATCTTACAGACAGCAGTGTAGTTTATTGACATTTGCTCGGGAAAAAAAATAAAATAGAAATTCACCAAATCTTGAATGCCAGGAAAATGACATATTAGCTTAGAAGTTTAAAAAACAGTCATTTGAAGGTAATAGTAAGTAATTCAATGTTGGATGGACCATAAATTGCTTAAATTAATTCTTTTTATCCACTGTAGAAAGAATCAAAATAATTTTTGTTGCTGATATGTACAGAATAAAATTGTGGATAATGATCAATCATTAAATAAATAAACAACTTTGATTACATCCAAGCATATTAAAATCATACATAAACTTGGTATTGGGTTAATATTTGCTTTCCCTCCTTACAGTATTATCAGTTAAAAAAAATTCTTCAATGTCCTGGCATTCATAAGCCAGGAAAATGACAAATTCGGCATTTTATAGCATATAACTTTACTTTAATTAAATATTTTGGCCTAAGACGTTTACATTCTGTAGAAAACAACAGGATTTCTTAAAATAACTCAGATAAATCTATGTAGTTTATGTTATTAATGGTTTCAAGAAGCCAGGAAAATGACAACACAAAAACCTACTCACCTTGAAAAAATTTTTGAAATAGATTTTGAACCTCAAAATTGGTTCTTTATTCATGCAACAAGACATGTTCATATAGGAGGGTATCAAATCAATCTATTAACGTAAGATATTGATTGCTGGCTCTATCTATTTTGGTTATAAACCACTAAATAAAAGTAGCCAGGAAAATGACAGATTTTCTTGGGACAAACAAATTATTGGCAGAAAAAATTAACTTAAACGAAGTTTTTGTAAATAATACCCTCTGCATATATTCTAGAAATGATTACACCGGTTGAGATAAAGAAAATTAGATATTGAAAAATTTATAGGAAGTTTTGAAGCTAGTTATTATTGGAAACATTGTTTGGGACATGCCAGGAAAATGACATTTTTAAGTTCAATTAAATTTTTTAACTATACAAAACAGTCAATGCTAGTGCAAAGTTATTTTAAAATGCTAACAGCAATGCTATTTATTAAAAAAGTTCCTTTAGTATTATAGTATTAGATCTTGGAGCAAGGGACTGTGAATTGTCATATTTCATGAGAATCACCCATATATCTTTTTAACCAATATTTTTGAAAAAATTGCATCGGTCTAATTAAAAATTAGACCGATTTTCGAAACTTTGAAAGCCCCTAGTCACCTTAAAACTAAATTTTTTTTTCATAGTTTAAATATGGTTTGTATTCTAAAATTACACAAGTATCAAAATTGACAAACCCATAAAAAATTCCTTTTAAATGAAAATTACCGAAAAATGGAGGAACACTTATTGGCATTATTGGCACAGCACACTAGCTTCTGCCGAACAATATTGGCCAGACGACGAAATTGTTTTACTGCAGGATTGCAGTAGGAGAGATGATCATAAGGGTTGACTTGAGCGCAGTCCACCAACCTTTCTAAGGGGGAATTAGATGTTAGCAGCGCAGTCCACCATGTTTGAGAAAACCATTAGCGCAATCCGCTATCACCGTCGCGAATGTCAGCCAGTCTCGAAAACTATCGCGACTGGCAGGACAGGAAGGAACCAGCGATCGGGGCTCGCCCGTAACAGTATCACGTGAATTTGGTTTCAAAAGTTCAACCCTATTATAGTAAATGTTTTTTCAGTATTCTGAGAAATACCGTGAGAAAAAAAAGTATGCATAAGGCAAATAAAAATATATAGTCTTAAAAAATAATAGCCCGCATAATTTCTACGAAAATTTTCATTTTTGCCATTTTGTCTGAGATCAAGGGGGGGGGGGTTAAACCCCTAACCCCTCCTCCTTGCGTACGCCCCTGCGAGTGACTAAATAATCAGAATTATCATAAAATCAAAAATGACAGAATTTTGAAATCTAGAAAATATACATTTTCTAATAGTTAAGATGTTTTTTTTTTAAATTATAAAAAATGTTTAGTTAAATTCTAACAAAAGGTGGAACATGCTGAATTTTAACAGGTGTTCTTTTCTATGTTATGTTATATTCTATTAGAGTTCTGAAAATCATTGAAGAGCAATAAAACAGTTTTTAGTATTATATATAACTGTTTTATTCTTTTATCCTTGTTTTATATATTTTTAGTCTAAATTTTTTTGAGTGATTAACAGTTGATTAACCAAGAAAATCCAGTTTCCCAGTATCACACGTAACATGATTTTGCATTTATTTTCTGTAAAAACTTCATTAAGATAGAAAATTTTTTAATTTTTTTTTTTTGTTTAATGGTTTAAGCCATCTTTTTAAAATCAAGATTTATATTAATTATTGTTAAGCCTTTTGGTTTTAAATTTTAAAAAAATACATAAGATGATCGATCAGACGATATAAAGAGTATTTGCTCAGGAAAGGAATAAACATTATATCGTGTGACCTTAGTTCATACTTAGCACATCATCATCTTAATCTAAATACTATCATCACGTTCATCATATAAAAAAGTATGTTAAAGTATGTTACCACGTTCATACTATAAGTCTGTCTAAGCTAAGTACTCCTTCCGCCACAAATTCTGAGGCCGTCTGGTGCTGTGAAAACAAGAATGGCGCATTTTAGGGAGGGTAGATTCGATGATAGCTTGCATGGGAAGTATACCAGATTGGCTGACTCAGCCACCAGTAGGAGACTTATTTAATCTGATTCAAGAACTTTTTTAAGATTCGTATTTATATTTCTTTTTTTTACTTAAAAATGATTCTCTTTACCCAATCGGTTGCTATTTTTTAATTACAAAGGGAAAAAATTGAACGAATTCTGACATTAAGAGAACAAATTCTGGCATTTTTTTTTATGTTACTTTTTAATTTTGCGCTATTTATTATGAATGTTCATTAATTTTTATATGGCTTAATTTCTAAGCTTGCACATTTTTTAAAGCAGTTAATTAATTTTATTAGTTAAATTTTCTGGTAAAAGTGAAGCGTTTAAACTTATTTACTCTAATTTTAAAAGGAGATAAAACTTTTGCTGAAAATAGAAATAGTTCATTTGATCTATGTCTGAGAAATAGTAAATATCTTTATTTTCATTATTTATTTTTTACTTTTTTTTTTCAACAGAAAGCAAGTTACCGCAACTAGGATGAAATCTAAAACTATCAACGATAATTTTTATCAACACCCATGAAGCCATCTGAAGTTATCTAAGTTATTGTTTTAAATTACGTTTTCTTATTCTTATTTTACTGTAACATGTATAGTTTCTCTCGACATTTATTAAAAAAATAATTCTAGAAATTTTTTATTAGAAAATTTATTTTAATTTTTTCTTTCTTTCTTAAAAACCAATTTACAATGTATAATACATTTATAGATAAGTTATTTATTAATAAAACATTGAACTGCTTTAAACAATTTTATACAATTTTGTCAAAATCATCTTATCAGCAATTCAGCGAGATTTTTTTTTCCTGCTTTTTTCCAGGAGTGCGCAACACACCTTCTTCTCCTAAACAGGAAACTTCTCTTTTTATTTTTTAAGTGTGAAGTCTGACACTCAAGTTGCCAGACATGCTATTTGAGATGGTTGATGGAGAGATAATTTAAGGACTTTTTCCTTAGCTTCCTTAGCAAA
Organism: Parasteatoda lunata; assembly: GCA_949128135.1. Lineage (NCBI taxonomy): Eukaryota > Metazoa > Arthropoda > Arachnida > Araneae > Theridiidae > Parasteatoda > Parasteatoda lunata. The sequence goes on from OX421979.1 coordinate 23,018,578, forward strand.
AGAACTCAAATACATTGTGCGCAATTTTACGTGCTTGTGATTTTAAAACTTCACCTTTTTTTAATTTAAAAAGCATTTTTCAAAATTCAAAAAAGGTTAAAAGATGAAAAATAGAAAAAAAATTTACTACAAAAATAAATTTGTTGAAAAAAATTTTCTAAAACAAAAGCTTGTGAAAAAAAGCGAATTCTTAAAAAAAAAAGAAAAAAGAATCGAACACTCTAAACGATGTTTCAGGCGCGAATGCTTATTTTTCTTCACTCTAGGTCAGGGCTGTCCAACTGCAAAGAGCCCACGGGCCAGAATTCCGGTCACTGATCCGGAGTTCGCAGTTTGAAAAAGTTGAACAATAACCTCTTACCTCTTATACAATAACAATTAAAATTTGAATTATTGATTATATAACAATGGAACAGAAGGATTATAAAACAATTTGCTTACATTTTAATGGGAAAACTGAGGCCGATCAGCCTTCTTTACAAGGGCAGGAATGTTAACATCGATGTTTGTCGTTGCAAGGCGAAGGGAGTCTAACAATGAACTGCCGGAGAGAGAGCTTCTGTGACGATTCTTGATAAACTTCATCGCCGAAAAAGCACTTTCGCATAAATATGTGCTCTCAAACATGGAAACTATTTTCAGTCCTAAGTCACTCTGATTTGGAAACCGTTCAGTTGGAAGCAACTTGAAGAACTCGGGCCTCCTTTCGGTTCTTGTTTGAAAGAACGGGTCAGCCTGTAGATCACAGAGCTCTAATTGTAGGTTGGCCAGTTGTTCTTCAATGCTCGCTGTGACTGGATTACTAAACAGATCCACGTCATTCTTGATGATCTCAAAATCTGAAAATCTCGTGCTGAATTCATCAATAACTGTCTGCAACTCAAATCCAGCACTTCCTCACACTCTGACGCCAAACGACTGCAGCTGGCGAAGTGAGATACGTTATTTTTTCCCAAAGTTGCATGGAAAAGTTTCAACTTGTTTCTAAACCCATTGATGTGTGCCATTAGGTCAGACACCAGTTGGCCTCTTCCTTATTCGTTTTAAGTTCACCTCGTTGAGGTGGCCAGTAATATCAGTTAGAAATGCCAAGTGACGTGAAAAATCCATGCTAAAAAGTTCTTGTTCAAGGTTTTCTGATGGAGAAAACTGGTGAAGGAAAAAAGGGATTTTTTTTCTCTGTTCGAAAAATCTCTTGAGGCAGATTCCGGCACTAAGCCACCTAACTTGATTGTACATAAGCAGGTCTCCGTATTCTGCTTCAATTTCCTCCAAAAAGTTACAGAACTGCCGATGCATAAGAGCCCTGTTGCCGCCTCTGATCATGTTGATGACTTTCGCAACTTTTTTGAGGGTTTCAGTTTGCTTCACCAATTTCCCGCATAAAGCATGCTAATGAATGATGCAATGAAGTGCAGGGCGTTTCATTCCTATTTTTCTCAAACATCCAATCAATGCTATATTTGGTCCTACCATTGCCTTTGCACCGTCTGTAGCTAGGACGGAACACTTTTCAAAACCTCTGACACTGTTGACCGCTTTCATCACTGCTTCAAATATGTCCATACCCTTTGTTGTGGAGTGAAGAAATCACATGGTAAAGAGCTCCTCTTTGATCTCAAAGTCTTCTTTAGCAGTGGGAATGAAAATCAGTTGACTAACGTCCGACAGGTCTGTACTCTCGTGGATACACAAGGAGAAACAGCAGCATTTTTCAATCTCTCAGGACAATTTCTGTTGTATTTGGTCACCCATTTCGGCAACTCTTCGTTGAACGGTCTGATGAGAAGCTGGAACTGAATCAAAATGCTTAGCCATTTTGCTGTCACCAAATGCTTTTGCCATTTTTACAGCACACTTTTTAGCAATGACGCCATCAGTGTAAGGTTTTTTCGCTTTAGCAAGCTCAAGTGAAATTGCATACGAAGCATGAAAAGCATTGTACTGATCAGATTTTACTTGAGTAAACATCCCAGTTTGTTTTTGCAGTTTTGATTATAGTTCTGAAACTATCAGAGATCTTGCTTCTCCTTAATATTTACTGTGGCTCCCTTCGTGAAGACTCGCGTAATGCCTTTTGACATTATATTCTTTGCACACAGCCTCAACTTGCATACAAATCAAGCACTGGAATTTGTCCTTTCTATTCGTGATGAAATACTGGGTTTCCCAGCTGTCCTGGAACACTCGATTCTCACTTTCTATCTTCCGTTTCTTACTCATCGTTGGAAGATGAAGTATTCACAATCAACAATTAGTTTTCACACGCTCATAAAAAAATATAGCTACGGTACAAGAGAGGTTTAATTCATATCCAAAATCTGCAAGCTTATCTTAGAACCTAACATTCGTCGCAACCAGTCAGATCAATGGAAAGGAGCGGAGAGTTGACGAGCGCAAGCTCTCAATTTCTTTTTCGAAATCAACAAAGGCCGCAGCGTCAGTGAGGGGGGTCTTTATTTTTAACCAATTGCGGGCAGGTTTTGCTTATCTGAAATGTTTCTCTCTTTCCTCCCTGTCTCCCCCGCCTGGTATTGCCAACGCGAGACAATACTATTTCTATACTACGTTTCACCTTAAGTTGACACTGCAGGGAGAGGTAGGGAATGTAATACTTCGCCTTTGAAAAGTAGTTCTTCGCTATTTTGGAATTAATTGCAGTTTAAATTAGCGTACAAATATAAATAAATGTTGCATAATAAGAAAAGTTTATATTAAAACATGTATTAGAAGTTTTTCATGTTTCATGTTCTCAGCAAAGCGAATGTACAAAGAAGATGGAGGTGTTTTAGTTTGGCGCTGAGTTAGTTTTCAAGGCCAAGGAAATTGCCGCGTTGGCTATGTTTTTACACTGGTCAGCCAGCTCTTTGGGGACCTCGGCTTGACCAAGAATGGTAGTCTCGGATGCTTCTTGATACCATAAAATATCGAAAAAAGAAATATGCTGAATAAAAAGTTGGCGGGCCGCACAATATGTGTTGGCGGGCCGCCAGTTGGACAGCCCTGCTCTAGGTATTAACACAATCGACCGAAGAAAGAGATTCCTTTTCTCTCGCCTACCCGAGCCGATACCACTCTTAAACAGTGACCCCGCATCGCTACTTGAAATAGTCGTACCTCGTTACCATAATCATCACCACAGGTCCCGGCGAATGTCTAGAGGAGTACTTATTTTAGGCAAAGAGTACCATAACCATTTTTTTTTATTTTTTTTTTTTTATTTTTTTTATAACCGTCGTTGAACAGCCGACCCAACTTAATGGGTTTACGGCTACTAATGTTCAACTCCGTAGCCTTGTAATTTTGAACCCAATCCAGAAGACAAGGGAACTCCTGGATCGAGTATTGGGAGAAATTTGCCTTCGTGGAGGACTTTTTGATGGAGCTAACCCGCATTTGCGTTACATGGAGAGGAAGACCACGAGAACCTCCCACGGTTAGCCTGACGGCAAGGGGACTCTAACCCATGATCCGTCTACCACTGAGGATATTTCACGTCAGCACTGTGGTCAGTGCAAGCCGGATGCGGAATTCGTATCGACTGGGATTCGAACCCGGTTCGCCTCATTGGAAGGCGAACGCTCTATCCCCTGAGCCATCGCGGCTCGTACCATAACCATTGTTTGAAATCTATTTTTAAATACATTTCATCTGTTATCCACTATTTTTAAAACTTTGCGAGGGTTTAAAATATTTTTAGACAAACGCAAAACTGTTACCTCTCAAATATTGAAACTCTACTTAATGCGCAATAATTATTGCTTTGTATAATTTGTCTTATTTAAAAATTTATGTATAAGAAATTATAGAAATGTATTTTTCTCACAAACAAAATTTACCAACCGTTCTTTGAATTTTTCACTTTTATGAAGCTCCTTTATTTTATGTTTCAATAGTTTTTGTGTTTGATATATATCTCCTGCAAATAGTCTAACTAGAGAAAAAATGCATTGTAAATTACCCCCTTACCCAGAAATATAGCAAAAAAATTTGAAAAAATTTAAGACTTGGTGTGAATTTATATGAATTTACGATGTTCTGTTTGTTCTATTCAAATATACTCGAATTTTATTTTTCAATCTATAATTAGATCTCTTGCAATTTTTTATATGACCAAACGTAGTTTCGATGGGTGCATTATTTATACGAATTCGCACAGTTCAATTCGGCCTCTCAATTACAAACTCTCTCTCCTTATGCTAGTGGATTTTTCATATAATTTGCAAGTGTAATTTAATAGATATATTTCTCAACAGACGAAATTTATTTTCGAGAACAGAATTCGGAAATGAAAAATGAAGCATTTCTTTTTGAATGAGAAAAACGAATTCAAAAGCACGCATTTGGACACTTATAGTTAGTCACTTTTTTCGATATTATTATCTTTCTTTCTTTAAGCATTTGATATAGGATGTATTTTCATTTACTTATTATTTTATTTACTTACCAAAGTGACTACGAATTTCTCATTTGAAATTAGTACAAGTATTACTGGGCACTTAATAATACTGGGCAAGTAAAATATCTTGCAAAGTATCCCCCACAATGGCCATTTACTTTAAAAAAGCATTAATGTAATGAATACCAGGCAATTCCACTTAACTTTAAAAAGCATCACTGTAGTGAATATCAGGCAACGGTGTGTTTGCTAAAAAAATGCAAAAGATTTTGTTAACTGTATTCACTTCTTTTTATTTTTTAATTTTTTAAAAATATCTTTTGCATTCTATTTTTAGTTTAAAGAATCTTTGAATAGATGGCAGCGGAATAATAATAGAACAACAGATTTTTGAAATATTTTTTTTTATTGAAGTTTTAGAGACTAACTTTAGATGGCCTTGAAAATATAGGTTTAATAAGCTTTGATTTTTGAAATTTTAAGGCAATTAATTTTTGTTTGAGTTTTTAATACATGCTGAAAAAGTATATAATTTAAGTATTTAATTAGTTTTTCTATTATTTTGCTCATTTTTTAAATCATTATGAGTTAATAGTAATCGAAAATAATATATATCTTATATATGATTATGACAGTAGCAGCACTGTTCGTGGGGTTTTGTTGATAAAACTTCGAGTAAAATGACGGCAGAATAGAAAAAAAGAAGTAGTAAGCACAAACAATTTTAAATAAAAAAAACTAAAAGCTATGAAGGGAAAAAAAACTGCCAGTTGTTAGCCAGAGAGGTAATTTAAATTAAGGCTCAGCGATTTTATGACCAACGGCATGATACTGGTAATGTCTGTATTGCGAATTGGACGCCATTACTTCTCAGAAAAGTTTGTTTCTCTCTATCTTAAGCTGGGTGAGCTTAAACCCGTGAACGGAGACAGAGCTCTAAAATAAGTATAATTTTTTAAAAAAATGTAAAAAGATACATCGTTTGAGACCTGAGAGGAAACATTTCAAATTTGAATTAAAGTAAAAATAATAATTCAATAAAACAGATATAAAGTTGAGTCCTTTTTAAAAAATGATATTACGATTCAGTCGATATGCCATCTTACTAGAATCAAGAATCCCCGTGTATTAAATTGTGACTAGGACACGTTAATCTGTCGGGACCACAAAGCTTCCAAGTTCCTATAACAAATACACCTCTGGGGTTGTTGAATTGGAGATTGATGGTTCTCTGGTAAAGGTCAAAACTATCATCTGTGGATGAATAAATTTAGTACGATTGGGTTCTCTCTGTAAAAAGGGGCTGTAACGTGTGTGTGCCTAAAGTTGCATTCTTGACAATAGATGGCGCCACTGAAAATGCAAGAAAGGCACCCTTTGCCTTAAATTCACTTGGTTTCCCAAGCAAACTTGTTGGCATGGCAAGTAGGCAGTAGAAACAACAAGAAACAATATAATTTAAAACTTAAAGTATAGAAAAAATGGAGTGCAGGTAAACCTAGAGAAAATTATTAAAATTCTGAAGTTATAGTTTAAAATTCTGAATATTTTTTTTACAAAAAAATATAAATATGAGAACAAATTGCAGGATAACTTCCCCTAATCCTAATCAATCTTGCCTAATCCTTATCAATCTTGCATTTTGATATTTTGAAAAACATTTTTTGCAATTGAAATTTCCTAGTTCACTCTAGATATACCCGAAATCACTATTATCTAAATTCTAAAATATCAATGGAGGGGAAATAGAATATGCCATGAAACATTTTATCTGTGGTCTAACAAATGCTTTTCAGTCTTTATATAATATTTGAACAGCCTCTACAGGAACGAAAAGACACATCTTACATTGTAAAAGAAACTCTGAGGAAATATTATGATTTTTGTTCTGTACGTGACGTTGGAATTGTCTATTGTGTAAGGACATTCAAGATAAGTGCTTTCTTAGACTGTTGTTTACTGTCTCGTGGCTGAAGTCTCAGGAAAAGTATGCAGAACTGAGTGTAGGGGTGGTTTTATCAAAAAACAATTCCACCCATACTATTACTAAATTAATAAATCTGATATATAACAGAACTATGTTAGAATAAGTGAAAGCTAAGATATATAGATATATCTATAGATAATTTTTAAGCATTATTTTTGTTAAACTGAATTCTTCTTTTTTTATTTATAACACTGCTTTGCAATACTTCTAACGGTTTAAAATAGTTTATTTTTAAACTTAAATTTAATACAGAAAATAAATGGGTAAATTGTTAGTATTTATTTTGTACTGTAATCTACATTTGTTTAGGTTATTTTAGGTAGTTAGAGATAAAGATTTGTTTGGATAATTAGAGATAGAAAATTTTTAAGACTTAAATTTGTTACACTTAATTTTACTTATCAAAAAACTGTTCTGTAATACTTCAAACGGCATAAAATATTTTACTTTTGAACATGTGCTTAATAAAGAAAATAAACGGGTAAGTTGTTAGCATATATTTTCTTCTGCAATCTACATTTGTTTAGATAATTTTATATAATTAGAGTAGAGATTTGTTTAGATAATTCGAAATAGATAATTTTTAAGCATTATTTTTGTTGAACTTAATTTCTTTCGTTAAAAAACTGTTCTGTAATACTTCTAACGGTTTAAAATGGTTTTTTTTAAACTGAACACTTCAAAAAAATGCAATCTCGATATTTCTGATTAAGTATGAGGTTCAGATCTAATTCGTAGAGAAATAGTGATTCAATTTAATTTTCTCCTAAAGCGATGTAACTCTGATTCCCTTCAAAACCATTTAGTAAGTTTTGAGGCAATTGCTATTCCAAAAACAATAAATTATAGACGTCTGATAAAAAATATTTATAATTAGTGATTTAATTTTAATTATAAAATATTGCCTCACGTATAATCGATACTAATTTTTCCATGACAATTTTTATCCTTCTTCCCAATATTGTAAACTTTACAAATTAATTAAATTTTTAAAATTAAATTTTATTTTGGTAATCTGGTTACAGTAATAATGGAATGCTTCACTTGTACGAAATGATGGACTTGAGCTTGCTCTGGCTGGTCTTTGGGAATGAGCAACAGCACCCATAATTTTTATGCTCAATTCCAATATAAAAGTTTTAAACAAATCGTTAGGTCGAATGCGATTCTAGAAGGGCTGGGGACGATACCGTGATAAACTACTCCTTTTTCAAATGTATCATTTGTTCGTAACTCTTGTTTACCAAGAGATACTGTTATGAATTTGTAAATATGTGTATAATTTTGTAAATATTCCTTTTTTATGAGGTTAAATATCTCAAACAGACCCTAAATGAACAGTTTAATTAGAAAAATGTCTGGGAAGTAGCGTAAATCTAATGCAGTTTAGAGAGAAAATAGAACCTAATGCGTTTCTTATGAAAGAATAGGTTTGGCGATATTTTTGCTGACAAATCTTGGCGTTGCTTAGCCACAAAATAACATTTATGGAAACTTCGAGTCTCAAAGCTATAGGACAGATATTTACGGAGTTATGCAAGAATTTCGGGATTGCGTCGCCAAGCCAACAGGTTGGTTGACCGTGTAAAGCCAGGGCAACAGAGAATAGAAAGGCTAGTTCACTCCTTTGAAGAAACTCTCGCCGCGCCAAACCTCCCGATTTTCCCCTGTGACATCACGGTGGCGCGAAGTTTGAGCTTTCACTTCAAGAACGAAGCGTTCGGTCTAACTAGCTGTAATTAATATTAGAGCATTCCTTTTTGTGACATATTCCAAGACATTCTCTGTTTCCTATAATGATTTTTCTTAGTTTCGTGAAGTGAATTACAAAAATTTAAAATTATTTATGAAATGTCAGTTTGTGCGTTTGCAACTTACAAAAATTCTGATAGAAACACAAAAGCAAAAAATATAATTTTCCACGTGTTCCCTAAGTAAATGATTAACTATGTAAAGAATGGCTTCAACATTGCAAACGAAATGACCCAGTTAATATTAAATATGAACGAATGTGCAGTAAGCATTTCTTAAAACAAGATTATGAAGATGATGTGAGAAATCGTTTGCTTGGTTTGCCGATTAGAATGATTTTAAAATTGCTCTAACTCTACCAAGAGCTTTTCTAAGAGGGGATTAATTGTTCCGTCCGCAGCATGGATGGAAGTGTGTCATGAGTTTGAGAACATTTTTCAAAGTGTGAATGGGACAGAAAATCAAAAAGTGTCATCAAGAACTTTTAAATGACTTAGAGGGACGATATTCCACAGTGAATAAAACAGCAATACGCTTATTTTACATTTCAGAACTTTTATAAGAATTCGTCATCTAAATTGAAACCTCCCAGCTACTTCAAAAAGCTAGGCAGACGAAAAAATTAAAAAATGAATAAGTCAAAGAAAATAAAAACTTCAATGAAAAGTATAGATAATTAATAGTTAACATTCTCCTAATTTCATAACGTAGTTTTTAATGTAGTTATTCCAAATATTTTTTTTAAAATTATAATATAATTATTTTTTTAATATAATTATATTCTTTTAATTTAAAATATCTATAAACAATTGCAAAATTTCAAATATTTTTATGAACCTTAATTCTTATTTTGTTAGAATAATTAACGTTTAAGGTTGTTTCCTAATGATTAAGTATAAACAAATTGCCATTAACGCATATTTTAAAATCAGGATTCCATATTTAACCCAACTTTACAAATTATTGTTACCGAATAATATGTAGCTAAAAAAGTGTCGATACAAAATAGTATTTAATTTAGTATGTTAGTATTAGTATTTAGTAATAGTATTAGTAATAGTATTAGTACTTAGTAATAGTATTTAATTTAGTATAATAATAGTATTTAAAATAGTATATTAATAGTATTTAAAATAGTATTTAATTTAATATTTTGGCCAAGAAAATTTTTTAAACTATGTTTTTGAAAGAAAATAATATGTTAATTGCAAAAAGTTTGAAAGCTAATATCAAGAAAAAGTCGAACGAATTTTTAGAGAGAATGACACAAAGTTTTCATAATATCTTTGTTTGCGATCTCCGAGATCTGTGTGCAGCGTGATGTCATGTGGAGGGAAATCGTAGCTTGCGGAATGAACTAGCCCTTCTTTCTTCTCTTTAGCCCTGGTGTAACTGGCGCTAGAGGTTAAAATTCGTTGTAAGACTTCCGGGTTACTACTTCCTACTCATTTTAAGCATGGAAAAACGCACCTTTCAATAATATTATATTTGCAGTGTTTTCTATACAACTTTTAACGAAACAAATGTATTCGGGAAGACTCCGCACGCTTGTTGTAATGCTACCGAAATAATAACAAACGTTGCTATTTTAGACTAACATAGCAAAATAACACTCAAAACATGGGTTTATTTATGCTGCGATATTAATTTTGTTAAATTTGTGTTAGGCTCACGAGCTGTTAGAATTTATTATTTACAGAAAACGCTTATGGATATTAAAATTTTTTTAGCGTGAGAATTTAAACACAAATCACAATAATAAAACTTATTAGAATATTAAGCCTGTTCACACACCGCCTCGTGAGCATAACATAAGCGGAGGGATACACCGGAAGTTTCCTAAATTTCTTTCGGTTTTAGGAAGCTTGTTATTGTTTACATTCAGTCAACCATCCATATAAATAGGTATGTGCCTTACAGAGCAGAGAGTAGTAGATTATTAGTCTGATTGTGACTGTAGTTGTAACCTGAGTTAGATCATTCACTGGTTTGAGATAGTGAAGCTTTTGTCTAGTTGTGTACTACACTTTCGTTTGAGCTGTAATTGAAAGCTAGAAATAGTTGTATTTTCTGGTAGATTATGCTTTTAAATTTTTGGAGTCTTAATGCCTGTTTTATTTATCTCCAATCGAAACGAACCTCTGTGCTCGGTACAATACTGTTTGAAGGTTTCTGAAACATTAAAATACACTGAAATAACTCTTCATTTATAATAGATTTCGTAATAATGTAATATTTTGTAAATATTCCTTTCAAATTAAATTAAGAACTGCTAATAATAGGTATAAAGTAGAAATAATATTTTTGAATTTTTTCAGAAAAAAGAAAGAAAAAAAAACTAGATTTTTAAGAAAAAGGACCTATTACATTCAAAAATTGTCTCACATTTTTATTTAAAAATTGCTGCACGTTGTAAACATACCGATTTTCAGGCATAAGAAAAGGAAGCGCGTTAGCGATTCAATAAACGGAAAAATCAATGATAAAAAAAAATTAAAGTATGATTGAATCAAAGAATAAGTGAAAGAGCAAATCAATGAATCACTGTTAAAATATGCAATAAACATATTTATTCATAATGTGATGATTATGCAAAAAATTATAAATGAAGATTTACACAAGATTAGAAAAAGGTTAATTGACAATAATCTTGTAGTTAATGGTAATAGAATAAAATTAATTGTTCAATAAATACCTCCACTAATAAAATCAGAAACCTATATTTTAAATTATAAGTAACTATTAAAAGCATTTATTTTTTCAATTAGCATAGAAAATTTTATTGGTTTTACTTTTTAGCTTATTATAATTTATTATGAAGCTCGTCAGCTTATCACTGCTACATTTTTTACCATATAATATTTTCTTTGTTTAATTTTTTTTATTTGTGCTTAGTGTTTCAGTATAAATTTTTTATTGCTGCATGCATATGGATACTTCTTGACATAATAAATCTAGATTTTTTAAAATTTGCTTTATGTTCTTGTTTAAATGTTGTTGTTTGTCTTGTTTTTCCTGTTTAACTTTATGTTGTTATGTTTAATTTATGTGGTTATGTTTCTGGTTTAACTTACGTTTCTTGTTTACTTATTGTTTAACTTAAGTCTTCTATGAATATATATTTATTTTTGTTATTTTGTTGCAAGTAGTTTTTTGATGTTATGAATAAAAAAAAAATTATTATTTATTATAACGTAATACCTCAATTTAAAAAAAACAATGAATAAAAATAGTCTAAAGTTACAATTAAAATAAAAACTAAGAAGTTACTTTTCCACTATGAAACCTTATTTGCTATATATAGCTATTTAATGTTTGGTCTTAAAACTACACATGGAAGTGTAAAACACTTTTGCCAATTTGCTATATTTAACAAATATTTTTGAGTGATGCAGAAATATTCCGTTTGTCTACACTAACCCCACATCTCTAGACTAGCTCTCCTCTCCCCTACGACTTAAAAAAAATGATTACTCAAAAACTACTCGACTGATTGCGCTCAAACTGTACATTGTTTAAAAAGGTGGAAGAATTTATTTAACTTACAACTCAATTGTTTTCTACTATTATTAAAAAATAATAAGTAATTATACAAACTTATTTTTGTGTGGAATTCTCTCTTGATAAACAAATTTTATAATTACAAGCAAAATTTTTTCGATTTCCCTAAAAAGTTCTCGAGATAAATAGAAAAACGTAAAATTAACATTAAGGAGTGCAGAGTTTCAACTGTTCTACTAACCAAACTATTGGAAACATGCTTCCCAGATTGCAGCTACCCCACCCTTTCTTTTTTAATTTAAAAATGCTATACCCTCGATCTAAAACTAAAAAATTCACTGGCGCGAGAGTCCATAAATGGGAAGGGTTACGGCCTACTGTATCCATACCAGCTTTCTTGACCCTTGACTCTGGAGTGCAGGAGCAAATGTTCTAGTTGGGTGGTTAGCTGAACGCGGAACCACCAGTGTTAAATCTCCAAGCATGATTGGTACTCATTTTATGGACCCACTGAAGAGATGAAAGGCAACCTCGCCAAGTCAGAGGTCAGAACCACGAACCTGTAACACGGGACCACAAAGCCTTGCCAATCAGCAAGCGGGCCTCAAATACTTAAGATACCACATGAGAAATATTTAAAAACTTATCTTTCACTTTGTTTTAAACATTAACTAAAGTCCAAACAGCACAATTTAGTCTTCTTAATGATTCAAGACCTTTTTTTTTTTTTTACAATTCAATTCACAACGCGCATGGAATGGAGCCTCTTAATTGTTTAGGTTTGAATGTTTTATGTTTGCCTCATAAGTAAGGGCATCTCCAAAGAAAGGAGGTTTAACCAGTAGTCCGTGGGCCGAAGTCTCAAAAGTAGCTCTAAACTAATTTTCGTTCCGACATTTGAGGGGCAATTTTATTCTACCAAAATAGAACACAATCTTGGCTGAGAAACATAAATTCATAAAGTTCTCAAAAATCTGACTGGCTATTAATTGATAGTTATCAAAACAATGAGGAACTATTTTGTTTTCACGAATTCAGTATTTTGCCCAAGAATATCCGAAGAGAAGCGTAATTTGACGTCACTTGGAAATGAATGGATCAATCAGAACAAAAGCAGTTGTCTGCATACTACGATAGCTTCCCGTTCGTTCACGTTTCTTTTGCGCTAAAACACTTAACAGTTTTTTATAAGTATGTACTTCAAAAAATACTAATACTAAACTAAATACTAAAACATTCTGAATCGTTTTGTCAAAAGAAAAAAATTGCCCTCTAAGTATCGGAACGAACTTGAACGATAAATAAGTTCGGCCCACGGACTACAGTTCTATTCAGTTTCAGTGTACGTAATGAGCTCTGCTTTGTGTATGTTTGAGAAAGAGAAAATCTCTTCGCACGTTTCAGAACCGGTTGTTTTAATTCAGAGCAATGCTTTAAGCTCCGTTAACAGCTAACTTAGCTGCGTCACAAAATGAAAATTTGACTAGTTGCCCATCATCAAAAAAAAAAAAAAAAACATCACTAAATAATAATTCTAACAGTCTTCAGATGTTAAATACCAAATAAATCAGAAAATAAGGTTTTACAGGGATAAATATAACCAAATAATTTTAGGTTTTACTCATAACTGCTATTTTTTTAGCAGGAAATAATAGTATTTAATTGTTAAATATGCACAACGATGTCTAGAATATAAAATTTGTTTCGCTTTCAGATAAAAATGAGCTTTTCCGCTGGAAGTTGAACATTCTGTACTCAGTCAAATGTAATATCGAATACAACAAATATCTGCCTCGTATTAACCCTGCTGTCTCATTGAGCTAACTACAAAAATAAGATTCCTTAGAAGTGAAAATTTTTAAATTGTATGTAGACAAATTCTTCACAAAACGTTTTTTACACTAATTGCAAGAGTGAAATTTGTAATAACAATGAAAATAACTGTGAACAACTATACCAACATATTGGTTTAGTTGTTCACAGTTAATATAAAGGCATTTATACACTTATGAAAAAATTTTATTACACTTATTACAAGAATAAAGTTACTCATACTATGAACACAATTGTGGACAGTTAGAGAAAATCTCTTTGAAAAGCTTTTATTACATATGTTATAAAAATATCGTTTCTTACCAGTATGAATACTGTGCTCAGTCATATCACTCCCATAAAAAAAAACTCATACTACAGGCACGTAATAGGAAAAAAAAATTCTAACCAATATGAACACGACTGTGCTCAGTTCGATTACTCCTATGTGAAAAACTCATACTACAATAAAAAGATTTTTTGCTAGTAAGAGCATGACTGTGCTCACTCAGATTACTTCTATGAGAAAAACTTATATTACAAATGCATATTAAACAAAAACAAAAAAAAGCGAAATTTTAAATAAAAATTGTGATTGCTTTATTACGATCACTGGTCACCCATTGGTCAAATGCTTTTTTTCTTTACTGGATTGACTCCGATAAACGCCACAACCTTTCAAATCATAAGTTGCAAAAACTGTTTCAATTGATGTTTACCCTCTTGTCATCGGATTGGTTTACAAATCCTGCCTATATACATGTTACAAGACATCACAAAATACTTTTCCTTCATCAGTATTCATATTAATATTAAAATCATCGTCAAGACAGTAATTTTAAGTTAATAATAAGAAGAATATAAAAATAATTTAAATTATTATTATCTAAATACATTAAAAATGCTTGTTGGTGAAAATAAAAAGAGAAAAGAAAGAATTAGAAAAAAAATTATCAAACAACAGCGTTATTATCATGGATTGCTATGGTGACCATAGCAATGCATGCGCACTGTTTACTATCACTCTTGAACATAGTTGAAAAGTGTGATGACGTCCAAATAAGGTGTGCATGCCATCAAACTCAAAACAACACCCATTTTGCCAATGGGTAAAAAAAAAAAGATTTCTAAACAGTATGAATACGGCTGTGCTCAGTAAGATTACTCCTATGTGAAAAATTCTTATTACATGTATTACAATAGAAAGGTCTCTCACCAGTATGTATACGACTATGCTCAGTCAGATTACTGCTCTGTGAAAAACTCTTATTACATATGTTACAAGAATAAAACTTTTCACCAGTATGAACGCGACTGTGAACTGTCAGACTACTCCTCTGTGAAAAATTCTTCTTACATATACTGCATAAATAAGGTTTCTCACCAGTATGAACACGACTGTGAACAATCAGATGAGACTTGGATGTAAATTGCTTTTTACATGTACTACAAGAATAAGGTTTCTCACCAGTATGAATATGTAAGTGCTTACTTAAATGATCCTTTTGTGAAAAACCCTTATTACATATACTACAAGAATAAGGTTTTTCCCCAGTATGAATACGAATATGTTGAGTTAGAAACGTTTTCCTTGAAAAGCTCTTATTACACATACTGCAAGAATAAGGTTTCTCACCAGTATGAACACGAATGTGCTCAGTCAGGTGACTATTTTGTGAAAAACACTTATTACATATGTTACAAGCATACAGTTTCTTACCTATATGAACATGACTGTGAACATTTAGCTTCCCATTTGATGGGAAATCCTTTTTACATATACCACATGAATAAGGTTTCTCATCAGCGTGAAGATTAGGCTTAAGCAAGTTGTTGTTAGATAAGGTCATCTCATATTATCTTGACTGACTTATAAATTACTTTGTTAACGAGTTCTAGAGGTATTGTAATTATAAGTCTTTATAGCTGGGCTGCCTTAAGCCTGGTTAAAATAGATTTTTGGAAAATCTACAGTAAGTATTTTACAAGTTTAATGATTTTCTGTTGATTGTTTTACCGATGTAAAATAATATTATTAGACATTAAATCAAAAGACTCTGAAACAAAGGCAACAGAAGGATTTAAATTATAATCAATATATCAAAGTTATGGAATAGAATTTATGAAATGGTATTAAGAAAACATCATATAAAAATACCATACAATATTATTACAGTCTTTAGGCAATGAAAATATATGTCTTCAATTTTTTACAGTGGCAGTAGAAACGGATTTTAAGATGTTAGATTTAACCTTCTCATGACTATTATCCTAGGTTAACTTCAGGTGTTGTATAGAACACTGGGAAGTGCATCCAACTTAAGAGGACAAACCTGAAAAGAAAAGTATTTTTGTAAAATATATTGCACATTTTAATATATAAAGTAATAATTTTTATTGCGATTAAAATTTAAATTATGTTAACAATGCGCAAAATAAAATTAAACGTGTAACTTTAAACGCTGTTTTTTGAAGGCTCCATCGCAATATGAAATAATTGTTTTTTGCAAATAATATGCAATTTTTATAACTGTGAGTTTACAACTGTTACTCGTGATTGTTAGGTCAAATTTAGCCTGTCTAAAGCCTAAGCTTATTTTGAAAATGGCACAAAACGTCAAAATGTAGAGAAATCACAGTTTTGTAAAAATGAAAAGTGTTTGTGGTCCAATTTTTCAATATTTAAAAGCTTATTCCAATGCTGCATTATCTGGGCTCATAAAAAGTCGCAAAGCTGAGAATAAGGTTGTGATTTTGATAATTTTCATCATTTTTAAAAATATTTAAGTTATTTGTCTGTCCTAAAGCCAGATAAATTGTTTACAGCAAGATTATATACATAATTTATAATCATCACATTGCTTCAAGTGTAAGACATTTAAACTACAGCTTTTTTTATTTTCCTTAGCGATAGAGCTTCAAAAAACAGTGTTAATAACTTGTTTTTCTAATGATCGAAAGTTCACAAACTTAGCGCTAATCTTGATAGTTTAAACGGGTGAACTTAAATATGCTAATTTATTAGTGCTGACTATTATTTACGTTACAAAAAGAGACTAAAATACTTTCTCTGGATAAACATACTCTTTTTTTTCAACGGATTTGAGTTTTTGGCTATTAAAATATGGAAGGGAGGTTGCTGCAATCTGAAAAACATAGTCGCAATAGTTTAGTAAGGAAAGCAGTTGAAAGTTTGATGCCTTTGAATTAAATTTCATGTTTTTAGAATTTAGCTATAACGAATCTAGAATTTTTGATAAGTAATCATAAAATACAGTCAAACCCTGCTGCACTGAACTTGCAATATAGTAAACCTTTGGTTATAACGAACCTTTCTAATGGTCCGTTCTAAACTCCATTTAACTAAGGTCATATTACACCCTGTGGACAGTTGAAAAATTGGTAATTCGTTTTGGTAGATTCAAATTTCCTTATTTCATTTCAATTTTTCCCCTCAACTTCAAATTTGATTGCAAATAACAACTTTTCTTTACATTATGTCAATTCTTATTCTTGTAAGCATTTTGCCTTGAAGGCGAACAAGGGAGGGTCTCCCCCCCCCTCTAAGTTGAAGAATGAAAAGAATTTTTGGCAACTATAATCTTGGAAATAAGATCCCTATTAGGGTTTTTTCCCAAAGAAAATGCAGATTAGAAAATACTGGATTCTTTACTAACTGTTGATACAAAAATTAATAAACTCTACTTCAAATCAAATTGTAGTTTACAGAAAAGTATCAATTTCTGGCATAAAATACAAAAATTAATTGATTAGTTTTATTTTTTAATGTTTTATTGATTATATATTTAATAAGTTAACAATTTATAAATAAATTATGTACCATATTGTAATCACTATTTCTAAGAATACTATTGTCATTTGCGAAAATATAATTTTTCAAAGAATTTGGACATGGTGAACTACTATTTATAGTACTGGTATGTATTTAAATGTATTTAAGATTTTGTAAACTAATCAAGTATTTTTTTTTTATTTAAGTAATCTAGCGGGAATAAAAAACTAAGTACAGTGTGTGCAAAAATATAAATAAACACCCTGCATATAATTTTCATCTAATGATCAAATTTTTCCATTCGATGTAGGGATGAAAAGGGGACGAAAAAAATATATATTTAAAATATAATATGATTTCTTAAGAGCTAGTCAGCCAATTTTAATACAAATTTAGAAATTTGCTATTTAAAAAAGCATTATGTGTGATGATGTAAAATTTATGTTTATATACCTTGCAATTTTACTTACTTTTACAATAGCTACTTTTTTTAGCAATTATTTAATAAATAATAAATAATTCTAAAAAAAGAAAAGAAAAAAAAAACATTTTCGGGTGGAATTTTTAAGCGGATAAACAAATTTTATACGTGTGTTCAGAAATGTTTCAATTCGATTAAAAAAGTTCTCGAGATTTGCCGAAATACGCAAAAAGAGAATCTGACATTAAGTGATCATTACATCCTTTGCAAAACTATTTTCACATTAATTACAATGACTTCTAAGTGCAATGATATGAAAATAACTGAATAAATGAAAATATCTGAATAAATTAAAATAATTGAATAAATGAGTGAAAACTAATAAATGAAAATAACTGAAAAACTAAAAACTGAACTTTCAGACCAATATAGAGTAAAAAACCTTTATACTGATTATAAGAACAAAGTTACTCAGCAGTATGAACAAAACTGCAGGCTGTTAGAGTAGATCTCTGTGAAAAAATTCTATTAAGTTAAAGCTTTTTAACATGTACAAAAAGGTAGGTAGATATGTACTTTATTTATGCTGCACTAGAGTTGCTCAATGGACTATTGGCGACGGTCTGAGAAGCATCCCTGAGGATGTTTGGAAGACATGACATCGCAATTTTGATTCTCTAAAGAAGGGATGGCTCCCCTGCTTTGGTAGCCTGAAAACGGGTGTGTGAAGTAGAGCACTTTACAGTAGAAAAGTTTAACAAGGACAGATACCGAACAGCCTCGGTAAAGATAAACAAGGCCCTGGAAATAAGCATTTATTTGATAAAGATTAATGAGCTCAATGGTATACAAATTTGAAATGTTTAAATGGTTTTCACTTAATGCTCCATTGTTAAAACATCTACTTATTTTAAATCTTTGTAAAACGAAAGAAAATAAGATATTAGCATAAGAACATTATTTTCACAATGATAAAGATAGCAGGAAAATTTATCGTCTGTAACAAAAAAAAAATTAAGAGTTAGGCTACTACAACTCAAAATTAAGATTATCTAATTTTAATGTTTCATTATAATAAATCGTTAATGTTTCATTATTCATTTCCCTAGTAAACTTTACAAGAAGAGATTTTTTTAATGTACCTTATTTCATATACAGGATAAATCCTATTAACTAGGTTTCCTTCTTTTGCTGCTTTTTCTTCAATCAAGTCACAATAAGGTTTTTCTTTCGATATGAAGATAATTCCATAAAAATGAGATTCTCTTTAAGTGAATGGTCTTATATTAAATAATAAATATTTTTTATAAACACTCTTCGCATCATTTTCTTCCAAATTAAGGTATTTTTCAACATTATAAATAATAATCACTTTTAAATTGTTTATGTGTTTCGGAAATGATGATCATTAATAGACGAATTTGCTTATAGCTATTCATTGCTTTTGCTTCCAACTCGCTTCTGAATAAGAATTGAATGAAGAAATGATCAGTGAATGCTCTAGGGCAATTCCCACTGCTTGCGTGCTGTTTTTTCCGAAACTAAATATTTAGCGGCTAACAAGGTTTTTTACCATAAAGCTTGTGCTTACAAAAATAGGCAATTGAAAGTGTCTTATGTCGATGCATAAACAAAACTTTATGGACTTACTTTTGGTTTCTAATAATTTTTGAGTATCGATGTGTGCTATTTTTTTAAAACAATTTATTGCATTGGCTCATATAATTTTATGTTATGCCTAAAAGAAAGTCGGTCAAATTCTCTAGTAGCGAGGCTGCCCCAAAGCTTAAAGTTCCGAAATCTAACACTTTTACACAAGTAGACAATATTGAACTTAATTCCAAATGTTGGCTGCAATCATTACCGAATGAAGTTCTTGAACTTATTTATAGTTTTTTGCCACCCAGAGCTCTAATAGCTGTAGAAAGTTTGAAATGTGGGAGGATTAGCGATTTAATCAGTAAAACAAGGCATGAACACTGATTAGTTTTCTAGTTTACTTAGTATCATTCTTAAGGGAAAGATTTTCGTATTGGTATCTAAGCTCAAAATGTCTCCAACTTTTGCTGTAAACACCTGAAACTGGGGATATTTCCGTATCGTGATCTGTGACGCCAACAAGATTCGCCAAGGCGCGATTGAACCCAGGTGATGCGGGAAGCACATAGAAAAACAAATTTGTCTACAGGATTCAAACAACATGGAAATCATTTACTTTAAGAAATTAATATTTTGGCAAAACAAAGGGGCACAGAAATTTTATTACTACTTTTTTGCAATAAGATGCTTTATGGTTTTAGTAAATGTAAACGTTGTATAAAAATGGATTACTTATTCATTATTTGAGTTTATTTTTATTGGTACATAGTTTGCTCCTAATAGAATGAATGAGATGGTAAAATATTTATTACTTTAAGAGTAATGTTTCAACTTATCATAAACAATATTTCTATCTAAATTTTAGCCATTTGGAGATATTTCCGTATCATGATCTGCCTCGCGAACTACAATCAGCAAGGCACCAAATTGATTTTAAGCAGGAAAAATTTTAAATTAAAACATTGAGAGGTTTGCCCGGGGGTTGGGTATGAGTTATACCCTTCAAGTTGGTCCCTTTCTGTTTTTTTTTTTTTAGTTTCTCGTGGGCTGCTAAACGGAAGCTGCCAAGATTTGGCAATTCTTCTATCACAGATCAAGAAACGGAAATTTAGCCTACCCTTATTTAAGAAATAGTTCTTTTAATTGAAGTTCAAAAAATGGACAGTGTTGCAATATTATTTTGATGATTTGGTGCCATATAGTGTTTGTAAATTAATGTTTGGTTACATTCTTTTAATATTGTTTAAGTTCACTTTTAATTTAAACCTAGTGATTTTGATTATAGTTTTATGTTATAAATCTGCAGAGAGTGTAAATTTTTTTCGCTAATAGAACAGTACATGGTCTTTTTTTTTATTTAATATATTTTTTAATTATTCATCGTATTATGCTTTTTATTGCTTCTAAAATCAATTACAATCACTATTTTTTATGTTCTATTTTTTTTCTTACAATAGTATTAAGTACAAGGTTAAATATTTTTTTTTTTTTTACTTTGTGTAAATGTCATGTTTACATTTTATGACTTTATTTGACGATTACAAAGATACTTTTTGTTATATTAGTTGATTTTACTTACAATATTAAACAGCTTATAATTAGTTACAGAAATATTATGTAATCTCTTAATATTTTATGTTTTTTTTTCCAATCGGTAAACTTAGATGAAAAACTTTTTTCGAAACGAAAAGCTCAATTAAAAAACTTTTCACACACATTGATTGACTCTTATAACAAGTTTCATCCATTTTTGCTACATTTTTTTGAAAATCATGTTTAATAATCTTAATATCAAAATACTTTAACTGATTATTTTATTTTAGGTTTGCAGACTTTTCTTCTTGCAATGATATTCTTCCGACTGAATTGCAGCAGTTTATTTCGAGTGACATAACACGGCATATACGGGAAATAAACTTCACTAGCATGTTCTTGGTGAATACTTCTGATTTAGTAAAAGTCATTGTGCGATGCAAGCATTTAACTTCACTGACAGTTGTAGAGTGTGGAGTGACATTTGATCACATGCAGCGCATTCTTGCACAATGCAAACAATTGAAAAAGTTGTGTTGGAATGTGCTTGCCACTGTGGGTGAAGAGAGTGACACGTCAGAACTGTCCAAAAGTGTACTACAGATTACAAAGCTGTATTTCTATATAGATTGCCCTAAGTCCTCAGAAATTGGATTCTTTTTGCTCAGACTCTGCCCGGCTGTTTTGGAAGCCTGCTTCAATTATACCTCATTATTGTCACCTCATTTACCTTTGAGAACTTGTCATAAAAATATAGTTTATAAACTCCATTCGCATCCTGTTTGTCCAGTAAACATTATTCTTGATGATTACTTTGAAAATATGAGATCTGTGTATGACTGCATCATGGCTACGAAATGGTGTCATTGTCCCAATCCGGGTAATATTATTGAGTAGTTTTATAAGGTTATTTTAACATGAAAAGTTTGTTCACAAAGCTTTTTTTTAGTGACAGTCAAAGTTATGAATGTTTTTCATCATACAGTAAGAAAAAATAATACTTTCTCTTAATAAAAAAATTTTTTTTTACAGTCAAATTTTTTTTAAACATAATTTAAGACACTAAAAAAAAACAGGGAGAAGTAAGAAAATTTTATCAATCTTGAAAAATCAGGAAAATGTCAGAGAATTAAACTATCCAAAAAGTCAGTATTAGTAAAGGTCATTAATTTGAGGTGCCTAAGAGTTCTATATTTTTTTTAGAAAAATTGGTACTCTAATTGTTTTTAAAAAAAAGTTTGTTTTTTTATTATTATTTTATTTTTATTACTAAGAATGTATGCTTTGCAATTTATATTGTTTGTAAGAATAAAGCATATCTGAAAAAT
Source organism: Parasteatoda lunata (assembly GCA_949128135.1). Taxonomy (NCBI): domain Eukaryota; kingdom Metazoa; phylum Arthropoda; class Arachnida; order Araneae; family Theridiidae; genus Parasteatoda; species Parasteatoda lunata. The sequence continues at coordinate 23,040,703 of OX421979.1, forward strand.
TAAAAAAATTTAGGCCTCTGATTTCAAAAATCAAGGAAATTTAATAAAATCTGTTTGAAGAAGTTAAGAATTTTTTCTTTGGAAGTTTCGTCACCCTGTTCAATAGCTTTTGGTGATTATAGTTAAAAATATTAAATTAATGTATGTCTTTGTTACAGAAATAAAAGTTCCAATACAAATACTGATATTAGGTATTTTAAAGTAATATTTTTAGATGAATACTCTCTTATTGTAGTAGTATTTAAATGGAATTAATTGAGGCGAGTAATCATATTTTTAATATCAGTTAATAAGTTTTCAAATGTCTTTTAATATGTTGATTTTTAGCAAACCAAGAAAGATCTATAAAGATAAAAGAATAAACCAAACTCTTATTCATCTAATTTGTTAAAATTGTTTTTGTGGAATTAAAAAAGTATGAAATCTTTATATATTATAGTTTGTATAAGTTCGGAGAAAGATTTTCTTATAAAAACAAAGCATATGAAGCTGTTTTCCTGACATGAAATAAAATTTATTTAATATCTAATTCACTTTATTTTGAGGTTTGAAGCAAATTTGAACATAATTTACTAAATTACTGTAAATATTAGATATAAATGAGAAATAAATAAGGTTAAGAAAAAGCTTGAGTCAGATGATATTTTTTATGTAATTTCTACAGATTGCTGTTATATTTCTTTAAAATGCTTTGAGTTTGAATCGAGAACTGTGCTAATCTTAGTGATATATATGTATTGTATGAAAGTCAGAAAATAAATATATAAATTTTTTAAACATAAAAAAATGTCTGATTATAAATATGAAAAATAAGTTAGTTGGTTATAGTTATAGATTTTCGTGGAAGAACTTGTGAATAGGTTAGTTTGCTAGAATTAGCTTGAGGACATTATTCAAATCATTTGGATTGAAACATTAGAAAAAATTTTGGGAATCATGATTTTTAAAAGAAATCCTCTTATTTGAAAACAGAATAAAGTAATATCTTGGGATATCTTAATATTTCTCAGAATATTCTTAATTAAAAGAATTTCAGTGTTTTAAAAAGGGCACTTTCATATGCTAAATTAGTTCATTATGCTAAGAATTACTCACAAGTTGTATAAAACTAAATTTGCATCATAATTTTAAACAATCTGATGCTGAGGAAATTTATCATTGACCATATAATTTATAAATGTTTTGAAGGTCATGTCATGTAATTACTAAAACACTCTTATGATCTTGGAAAGGTGGGTACATTTAAAAAATTAGTCATAAGCAATTGAACAAATGACAATACAGCTTATACTTTTTTTATTTTTAACATTCTAACATTTTTTATTGTATTTCGATTTTAACGAATTTTTTTATTTTTAACATTCTAACATTTTTTATTGTATTTCGATTTTAACGAATTTTTTTAAAGCATTTACGTATTTTTAGTTGGTTCTCTACATATTCCAATGACTACTTCTTATTTACAAATGGTTGCAAGCGCTGAAGACTATCCTTCATTAGCACATATTCCTGAAAAAAGTGTTCCAAAACTAGTTTTGTATTACTCCAATAAGATTTTTTTACGACAAAAAATTAAAGACATTAAAAGAGTTATTGGAAAGAACTTGACAGTGTTAGCTGTGAAAGAAATTGAAATTTTATCCACAGAGGTTGACACTGATGACCAAGAAGAAGATAAAATTTCAGTAAGTTGATAATTTGATTTAGACATATAGTTTTATAAATTGTAAACAATGAATAGGACTTTTCTAATATAAGCAAGTGAATTTTATATAAGTGAAATAAGTTATAAGTGAGTACATTTGTTTTTAAAATTTTATACTGTTATTCAAAACTAATTGAAATAGTCATTTGAATTAGTTTTGAACTCTTATTCATTTTGTAAGTGCCAAATTTTCATTGGGAGGGGAAAAAACTACAGCTCTATATCCTTATTACAACATCTGGTCAATAGTAACAAATTTTCCCATGTATAATCTGCTGCTGTCATTTCTGACAAGGTGAAAGTAGGAAATAGCTACGTGTAGTATGCACCAGTGTATAATCTGCCAAGATAGCTAATATCATAATGCCCATTTCTGTATTATTGCTAATATGAAAAATTATTATGAATTCTTGTGACTTGTATAAAATTATTTGATTTCAAAATAATATTATTTTCTCATTTATAATTATTTTTTTAATAAATATGGCAGGTTGGGATAATTTTTATCAATGAGATTGTATGGCGTCATCTTTGACTGGGTAAAAATTTCAGAGATGTCCTTTTCCTGGCATGTCCTGAGATCAGGTTGTGGGTGACTAAACATATTACAGATGTTATGTTTTAGGTGATATTTTCCTATTCTAATCGATAAAAGGAGTTTTAAACTTCTCATTTGATACAATGTAAATTTACTACCGCTGCTATATATTTATTGTGCCTATGGCAAATCTGTAAAAGCATTTGTTAACTTTTAATGTCTTTTAAAAACGACCCAATAGAGTCTCTGTGATTCGAGGGGGCGAGACCAATCCTGCATCGAACTTTCAAAAACTCAAATTAACAAAAACTTAAATTATCGAAACTTAAAATGCAAGTAATATTTAAATAAATGGAAATAAAGCAATTTTTAAATTTCAGCATTTAATTGAAAAGTATGTTATAATTAAAGAAATTTGAGTAACATTTGAAGATCTGGATACATTTACAATATTCATTATATAACTGCATCAGGTTAATTGTACTTTAAAATAATTATCTCATGTTTGTTTAAACAAAATACTGTTCACCTATTTCAGTGTTTAACACATAAATTTCTTTTTTCAGCATTCAGTCGTCGTAATCATCGTAAAACCAATCGTAGTAATCATTCCACATCGTCATTATTGCATCATTATTGTGTGCATTGGTCATTATTTGGGAGCAAGACTGACTTTTTTCACTTGAGCGATCAAAATTCAAAATATCGCAACTCAACTGTAATTTAAATGTACTAGGTGATTTATACAAATGGAGGATATAACATGAAGAATTTATTTGGATTCATTAGTTTATTCTTTAAAAAAGGAACAATATTCATAAAAAAAAATTTTAATAACCAAATCAACTGCTTTGTCTATTTTCTTAAATAGCTATATTTATTTTCTTAAATACACAACTCAAGCTATGTTCATTTTCATCCTGTGTCCATTATAGTTTATTTCGAGCGACATCCATTTTTGCAAACATGCATTTTGAACTGTGTCCATTTTTGTAAAAGTGCTTTTAGAGCTGTTACGAGATTTAAAAACTCTCCGATGATTTATTTATTTGCCTTTAGTATGTTGCTTTATTTTTAATTAATTGAAAAATTTCAGCTTTTATGATTCTGGAAATTTACTTTAAGATAAATAAACTTGCTTAAATTTTAGTAGCTTATGTTAGTATTAAGAATTTCTTTCTTATTCGATATAACTTTCCTTGTGTTGTATCCCTTAAGAATTTAATTAAGTTAAATTTTGTTGTAACTGTCAAGTTTTAGTTTTTAAAATTCTGTTCAATTATTTTTAGATGACTGAACTGGTTCCAAATCTCATATCAGATTGCTGTTCCATTCAAGTTCTTATCTTGTCACCCATTCACTTCAATGAACCTTTAAAACTTGATGCACTCCATTGTTTGACCAGTATATCTAATCTTTCTATCTATATTTTAGTGTTTAATGTTAATTATTATACTGTAGATTTTACCTTTAACTAAAAAAAAAAAATTTTTTTTAATATAGTGAAACCTCCAGAAAAGACCACCTCTGTGTAGCTTCCATCTCTATTTACGACCACTTTTACGAGACACGTAATTTTTTCCATAGACTTTGTGTTAAAGAAAACCTTTAGAAAAGACCATTAAACTCTCTCCCAACTACTGTACCAAATGCAGAAAAGCTCAAATAAGGAAACGTGATAAAATATCAAAACAAAAAATTTAACGAAGCAAATAAGTAGATTAAAATCTATTCAAAATATTTGTGTGATACTCTAATTTAGAGAGCTCTTTTTGAGGATACAACCTCATGTTGCAATCAGAGATGCTAAAGACAATGATTTACTTTTAAAGTTGAAAATTAAATTACAGACTAAAAGTTATTTTTAAAAAAAATTAAAAAAAACAAGCATTTCAAACAAACCTCTTCTCATCTCTTAATGCTAATTTTTATGATATAAAATTAAATACAAACTTAAACAAAAAACATAATTGTTTATTTATTTAAAAAATCTTTATCATTCATAATTGGTAAATTTGTTTTTACACATAATTATATCAGTAGGGATCATTTTTATAGACGCTATATTTTAATCATCGATCCGTCTTTCATGACGCCAACAAAAGTGGCATTTCTGCATCAAGAAAATAACACTGACTGAAAATAAAATTGTTTGCAAAAAATCATCTACCTTTGATAACAATTTTGAAGTCAATGGAGGTAACCTCTAAGAACGACCAGCCTCCATCAACGGCCATTTTATTGTAGAACGGAGAGTGGTCGCTCGCAAGAAGTTTCACTTTATATAAATATACACATATTTCAATGTGTAAAGAATACTAAATTTTTGTAACTTATTGCAATTTTGAGAACAAGATTAATGTATATATGTATGGATGATTTTCTTAAAACATTAACTTTTGCCTGAGACAATAAAGAAAAATTCATCTTATAATTAACTTAATGTTTATAATTTTAATATTAAGACCTTACATTTAAGTATACAAATCAATGACCTGCTCTGAAAAAATTTTAAGAGTAAAAAATAAATTACAGTTGTAAGTACTATTTGCATGGGAAAATATTATCCTCTTCACTTGAACACTTTAAAAACACACGAAGAAAATATTTAATTTTTTTTCTATGAATCAATAATTAATAAGTAAACAATACAGGGTTCGTATAGGCTGGGAATATCGGGAACACCCGAAATCATCAATGAAAACAAGATAAGAAAAAAGTCTGGGAATTGTCAAGAAAAATCTTAAATTTATCTCCAAACCAGGATTTGTCTGGGAATTAGACACCCTATCAAATTGGAGAATTTCATTCTTCCATTTGTAACTGTAATTTGTGTGAGCGCGATAGAGAATAAAAAAAATCAGTTTTTTTTTTCCAGACTGCCTGTCTTTAAGTATATCTTCGAGATTCTATAATTCTAAAGCGTTTTTGCATTGTTATGAATCGAAGGTCCAAGTTAGGAACTTAAGACAATTGACATGTTAAATTATTTTTAAACCCCTTTTTTTTACAAAACTTTCACTATCTTTGATTTATTATGACAAATTGTTGTTTTACAATTTCGGATAATGCATTAATTATTACAAACAAAATGGTTTCTTTATCATCAGTGTTTATTTATTTGATGTCTTTAAAAAGAAAACAATATTTTTTAATTGAATGAATTCCGATATCTCAGAGGTAGAAGAGGAATCTTTGGAATTTTTGCCTAATGGGGTATCACATCTTTCCTTAAAAATTGTCTGCTTTTAAAAGTAAAATATGTTTTTTAAGTAAAATATGTGTTAAAATTTGTTTTTTTAATTATATTCTTTACAAATTAGTATCTCTTATTTAAGTTTTCTCATAATTAATTTTTCAAGTTCTCGTTTTAGTTTTTGTTTGCTTGCAACTTTGTTTAATATTTTAGAATATTTGATTTATTTTATAATTAAGGAATAAAAATATCATATATATATATATATATGTCATATATACATATGTGTGTATATATGTGTGTGTATCATATATATATATATATGTGTGTGTACGTTTATTATTTAGAATTATACGAAATTATTTCACAAAATTTAGTATACTATATCCACTGTTGCAGAATGATTCAGTGGTGAATGGGTGCTTTAATAAGGAAACCATATTTAATAACAAACAAATTTAATAATAAAAACAATAAAAAATATATGACACGAAATGGGGCCCTCCAATGAGCCATCCAATTCAATCCATTGCCTGACACATAAGTGATTACAGAATTATTGTGAATGATTACAATACCCTCTTCTGGTCAGGCAGAAATTCGTAACATCAACAATTTTTTTAATATACTCTTTGTTATTTCAATTAATAGATTTTTTAAACTAATGCATGTATTAAAATTGCACTATGAATAATTTGTTACTATTTATTTTTAAATTGCCAAAAATATACACTGTGGATTATAAACTGGAATATTTATTTTGAAATTACACAGGTATGATTATTATTGTGAGGCATGTATTGACATAAGTTTCAATGTTTTGATTAAATGCAATCACATGTACTAATTTATAAAAAAAATTTTTTATACAGTTGAACCTGTTTATCTCGAAAACCTCTTCATCTCAAAATTTCTAAAATTCCCTACATTTACTGTCTAAAATCAACGTATTTTCCATGTTTATGTCGTATTTTTTGTCTCCAAAACCTCCTTTTCTCGAATTTCTAATAATAGAGCACAAATGTCAAAACTTTCTTTATCAGTTGAACTCGTAGACAGAAATGTAAATAGATGTATGTGGTATAATTGGTTTAAAGAGATGTCTATATTTTTCTACTAAAAACAATTAAAGCACTTTTAATAGAATTGAACTAAATTTAATTTTTTTAAAGTACCTGTATAGCTCGAAACCTCTTTATCTCAAATTTTTCGCCTTTCCCGTGAGATTCGAGATAAACAGGTTCGACTGTATATTAAATTTTTAAAAGAGAAAGATACATGATTTGAAGCAATAAAAAACCACGTTTTTTTCTCCAAAATACCCATCTGGGTTAGTTTTTTTCTTAAAAAAATATTGCTTTTTCAGATTTTGTCAAAAAATGTATCAAAATTTCTTGAATTATAATTCATAAAGTTCAAATTAATACTATCAAAACCAGTTTGATTGCTAGATGAAACGTGTGGAACTACCAATTGCTTCCGACAGTAATCAAATAGCTTTTAATATTCTTAATCTCTTCTTTTTAGTTGATTTTTCACCAACTTTTGATAACGTTTTTGTTTTTTCCTGTTTTAAACAATAAGTTTAAACCTTCAAATGTATAAATTGTTTTAAACTTTGTATGTAACAATGATTCTAAAAATATTTATTATGACGAAAATATACTCTATTGTTTGAATAAAATTTAGCTGGTTAAATGGTGATTTCATTTTTTGTTTTTATTATAATATTACTTTTCCTGAATAAATTATTTTTATTATAGAAAAATAGGGAAAATTAGTACCTTAATTACAAAAATATTGGTATAAATTCGGACACACATGCTTCTCTTTATAGTTAATTATCTAATTGCTCACTCTATATAAATCATTCTTTTTTTAAATGAAATAAACCTTTTAAAGTTTCTTAAACAAATCTGTTTTCAATTGTAAATTATTTATTGTTTTAACAAAGTATCAAATTATCTAGATTTTTCGATTAGAGAACAGGCCTCAGTCCTCACCCCACCTGTCTGCATTATGGGTGCCGTTACATAGTTGGAAAAAAAATTTGAAATACTTAATTTTTTTAAAAGATTTCTCTTTCTTTTTAGTTATATCAATTCTAAAATGTTCACTGAACAAATTTCAATTTTATTTTCCTAGCTGTTATATGCTTAATATTTATGATTCACAATATTTGCTTAGTCTGTGTAGTGTCGAGCTAAATGGGATTTTACCCTTGATCTTGTGAACTGAAAGCCTTTGATTAACAAATTTGACTGCATTGAAGATTCTATTAAAGCAAACACTTGTATGAATAAATTCAACTTTATATGGGCATAAGGTTGGTTAAAGTATTTGATTTATACTAAGTATTTTTTTGTCCAACACCCAAAATGAAAGATTCCTTTTTCAATCTACAATTACAAAAAGAAAATCTTTATCATCCTTTTTTTATTAATGTATAAGAAAATAACTGAATTCTCAAAACCATTGCAATGTTAAGAAGAATTTTTTTTAAGAAAAGTAACTATTTTCTGAGTAATAATAGATTATAGTCTGACTAATTATTCTTCCAATTTTACACTAATTTTTAAATGCTTTATGCAAACAATAGAAAAACCTAATGATCACCAGATAGTTTTTTTTTTTTTTTTTCTGCACCTAAAGTATTGGCTCAATATGTTTTTATTATCAGAAAACGTTTTTTTTTAAAGAAAAAATAAAGCAAAGAGAACACCATATTGATGAGATTTGGTAAAGTTTGATTTAATTGAAGTTATAGGCAATAACTAGCTTTGCAATAACTAGCTTTGCAAAAACCATTATTTTAATTTGATTTACATAATTATTTTTCAGAATGTAACTTGCCTAGTTTTTTAAAAAAAAGATATATCTTAAAATAATGCTAAAAATGTTCTATTTAAAAACTATCTTTCAGGTTTAAGAACTCTGATATTAACTTCGTGTGCTTTTAACTGTGATAGGTCTCTACCTTTTTCTCACGAGTCAAAAGTAACCTCATCTCAGGTAAAGTCTATTTGCTTCCTTGTCTCACAATCCAAACTTTTATCATATCATTTTATAAGAGTGCCTGTTTATATTACTATTCAGAACAAGTCATTTTATGGAAATTATTGGAGTTATATTAATTTAATGTCACTTCTGTCCATTAATTAATTAATAAATAAAGAAAATGCTTATAACCATATAAAAGTTGTATGAAAATAAGATTTTTAAAGCATATATTGTTAAAACTTTTTGAATATCAATGTTAATATGTTGAGTAATGACTGAAAGACCACTGTCATGAGAAATCAAGTTGAATAAATTTAAGCTTAAATTACATTTTTAAATGAGTTAAAATTATTTATCATACACATTTTATTTGATTTCAATGGATACTGAAATTTAATTTTTGCTAAAGATTACTTTATAACCAAAACACTCTTCTAAAGTTCTTTTATTAAATAATGTACCTAAAATATTTTTAAACTAGGCACAATTGCCACATGGTATTAAATAAAATAGATAAAAAATAGAGAGTGTTACTAATTTCTTCTTTTATATTTGTATAATTTTGATGCATCCTGTCTTTTATCTCTAATTTAGCTTTAGTAGATATTCGTGAATAAATTAATTTTTGTTACACTGTTTGATAATGTTTATAATATGTGTGCCTGTGAATGTTGATTTTTTTTCCACATAAATGTTGAAGATGTTTTAATTGATATTATATGTATCTAAACATTTTGTAGCAAAAGAGCTTTGAAGAGTTAGTACGAAGTATCAAAGATGTCGAACATTTCTCGATAATAAATTGGTATGTATTTAAAATATTTTCCCCATTATTTTTTTAAATTACTCGTTTGTTTGAACTTATTGATTGAGTTATAAAATTTTTTGTTCCTAATTTACTTAAATAAATTATGATTTTTTTTTTCTATTTATACTTCATTTTAATATTTTTGACTTAAGTGCTTCTGTTTTTTTTTTTTTTTTTTTTTAGAAAAGTATTACAGCACATTATTATTATTTATAGTTATAAAATGAAGAGTTTTACTGTCTCTCTATTTTACTCTTATAACTTCAGAATTGTTTACACTAGCCTCTTGAAATTTAAACAGCACATGGAATGAGAATTTATGGATGTCTGTGTCATTAACAGAATTATGACTGTGTCATCCATTTGTTTATTAGCATAGTTTTTGTTTGACATCCACTTTTGCTTATTAATTGTCTAAAATAATCATTGAACTAGGTCATAGAAGTTATCTGCTCTTGTCTAAGGGAATATTAAAATATGACATGGGAATCCACCAAATTGGCGAGATCTTTGTCTTATAATCTTTGTCATTCTGATTAATTAAACTGATCGATTTCTGTAATCAACCAACATGAGTTTCATTATATAGTGAAGTCAGCTGTGGATAAATGACTGTGTCATCCATTTGTTTATTAGTATAGTTTTTGTCTGATATCCACTCCTGATTCTTTTTATTCACAATTATCTTGATTTTTAGTTTTATTGAGAAAAGAAGATGCTAATCTAAAAACAAACTAAAATTTTTTTTCAAGTAATAGGAAGTAATTGAGAAAAATGTGTTTGTCAGGAAAATTGAAGTTTATTTTGTAAATGTTAAAATTCTTGTGATGTTTGAGAACTTTCTTGACTATGCCATATTGAGTTCTTTCAAGTTTCAAATGTCCTTTAGCGATTCTTACAAATATTTATTAGCATTTCAAAAACAAATATTGCTTTTGAGATTAAATTCTTTATAGAAAAGGGATAAATTATTATCCATAATTTAGATTAATTTACACAATTTATTAAAAATAAAACTAATAAGGTTTCAATGGAATGTTTTAGTTAAAGCAATCTTTTTACTTAAATTTTTGTTTAAAGTTTTTTTTTTTTCACTATTTTCTTTAAATATTTTTTATTTTATATTTTCTGATGTAATATTTTATCATACCCTGTTATAAATTCAACATATACTTAAGTTGGAAATTTCCCCCTTCAGTTTAGCATTTTCTAATCATGTTTTTTTTTCTCTTTTTTAAGAAAAAAATTTTATTTTGATATAATTTATAATTATAATTGAGGTTATATTTTATAATTATAATTGAGGTATGATGTAAATATTCTTTTTAATTTTATCTATAGTTCCAAATGTTTCTATAATGTATGTGCATTTTCCAGTGAGCATTGTTGCCCTGGGCATGGTCCAAAAGACAAGGAGCTCTTGGCCATTTCAAAATGGAACAGACTGAAAAGTTTGAGTTTAGTGAATGTGGAAAGCCTCCAGTTTTGCACTTTCTTGAGAGACATTGCTGTAGAATGCCCAAATTTTAAAAGTTTGGAAATCATAAACCCAAACTATAAAATTGTACACAACTACATCTCAAATGTTATGATTTTATTGATGCATTCCCCTCAACTTATGCAGCTATGGTAATTATATTTGTTTCTAATAAATGGTTTCATATAACTGTGCATTTAAAAAGTGCTTATTTTTAGTGCTTGATTGTTACTTTCAAGCTTTTCATGTTTGAAAGGTAAAAGTTTTATTTTTTTAAACTATTTATGCATGTATCCTATGTTTATTTTTTAAATACTAAAAAAAAAATTAAACAAAAAATATTTGTTTTTAATCAGAATGTTAAAATAGTTGAAAAGCTTACCAAATGAAAGTTTTTTTTTCCCAATTAATCTAATTTGTTATCCGAATAACTCACTTTGTGATTATTATATTTTCAATATTGCACAGTGGACTAATCATAAAGATAGTTCCCATTCAACATCAAAATCAAGCATCACTAATTGCGGTCAGTAAGCGGATAGATGACCATTTCAATCAGGTTGCGTAAGGACTGAGATGGCGTGGTATTGGTCCTCAATAAACTGTTCTACCATAAAGTGCTCAACTTTATGCACAGGCCAACGGGTTACCAAAGCATTTGACTGTCAGGCATGCTGGTATATATAATAATCAATATAGAGTGTTTAAAAATTAAATCATTTTTCAGAAAATTGGCAACTTTCAAATGAATTTTGCCAAAATGGATGGCAACAAAAGGTTCAAGATAAGTTTCAAGAATTCAATACTAGTTTCAAGAATTGCTAGGAGAAAGTTTTTTAATTGAGATTTTGTGTTTGCAAAAAGTTTTTCATTCTATCTAAGTTTGGTTATAATCTCATTAAATTGCAAAAGTACCTACTCATGTTTTGTTCACAGTTAACTTGATTTTTTGCTTTGCATATTTAAGGGTTTTTAGCTAAAAAAAAAAAAAAAAAGGTTTAAGAAGGAGTTATGAATACTTCTTATCGCTTATTCATATGATGCTTTCTAAGCACAAAATATATTCGTTTCAGGCTTTTATTAATTTAAAGTTACATTTTTCTACACATTTTCTTTAAAAAAATAATTCATTTCACACATTCTATTTCAAACATTTTAGTTCAATTTTAAGGAATGCATTTTAAATTGAATACCTGGAAAACCTTGAAAACTTGGAATTATCTGGGAATTTTTTTATACTGGGAAAATCAGGGAATTTTAAAGAAAAGCTGGAAGTTTTTGTTAGAATTTTTTTTTAATTCTACTGATTTGAATTATTTACTAATTTTTTTAATTTAAATTATTTCATCTATTATACACACATTTTTTTGAATGAAATGTATCTTAAAGCAGTTAAAATATCATCAACTTAGCTATACTTTGCTTGCATCAAAATTTGCTCCATTATAAGACTGTTAAACTAGAATGTCACATAAAATTCTCCCATGGTTACTAAACCAAAATGTTTTTTGAATTTTTAACTTTGTAAAATTCTCCAAAAATTTGTTGGTTATAATTTAATAATAATAGATTTTATATTGCACTTTTTTTTTCTGAAAGCTTTTGGACTCCCATTGAAAGAAATCTGTAAATTATTTTTTCTCAGCAAACCAACCAATCACACATATTTTTCAATCGCTAACATCAGTGTTTGTCGACAAATTGTTACAATTCTTGCATTAATGCTAATTTTTTCTATTTTATTTTAACCTTTTATAACATATTTTAATTTCAGAAAAACTTTTTTTTAGAACTAACTATATATTAATATTTAATTTTACTGTTTTGTTGGTAAATATTAGATTTGATTCAAGATTCGAATTGTATAGTTATCACAATATCGAAAGTTCGTAAATGTTGCTTGCATTCCAGAGATGATATTTCCAAAACTATTCCTCCTTTTACCTTAAAAAGCTGACAGTGACTAAGGAATATATAGGAATACATATTTCACAGTGCGAAACATATTAAATGATTTATATACATGAAATATAAATTTTTTTAATTCATATGTGTGTAGTCGGAAGAAGGAAAAGGAAACTTAGTGTTTTAGTTCTGCGGTCTGCAAGATCCTAGTTGTTAAAGCAAAAACAATTAACTATGCTAAACTAAAAAACTGTGTGTCTAGATTGGAATTCTTTAAATGTTTAAATTTCAAATAAGAAAGAAAATCAAGTAAGTATTAAGAAATTTTATCTATTGATTTTTTTCTATAGAGTATAGAATAAAAAATTAGACAATTTTGCATCTGTGACATTTATTTTTGTATACTGAATCTTTTAAAATAAAAATGTTATTTCAAAACAACATTATTTAAAAATTTGACTTGAGATATTGGTTTAAGGAAAATGTGATCAATGAATTTTATAAAAACCACTAGTAAGATGAAATACAGTATAATGCAACATACAGTACAGCTTTATATTGAAATGTAATTACTGTGATTCACAAAATTGTTGGTACACTTATGACTTTCAATAAAATAAGACTATACATTATTTAAAATTAATATTTCAGATTGTATATTTAATAATAAAAAATGTATTCTAAACTTAACAAAACTGTATGGAATATTTTAATAACAAAGGAAAAGTTTATTTTTAAGGAATCAACCATCAAAAAGTGACAAAAACTTTATCCCACAAAAGTCATCATACACTTTAAAAGAAAAAACTCTATCTATTAGTAAATATTCTAATTTTTCTTTAAATTAGCATTTAGTAGAGTTTACTTTCGCATCTACAATAGCTTTTATAAGTTTGTAAATACATGCAACTAGTTTTTTTTTTTTTTTTTTTTTTGTCGGGTGAAATTCATGAAGAATATTTTTTTTAAAATTTTACAGAAACTCTTACAACACTCAATTGTGAATTTATGAATCTTTCCACAAATTTTATAATTTTAATCTCTGATATGAAGTCCTTCTTTTAAGCATTTTATCACATATTTCACAGTGCAATAGGACACAATGAACTAATTTAACATATTCATTGCTGATTTACCTCTTATGATGACAAATAATCAAATTTGGTCTATTTTATAGCGACTAGGAGTCATTTTTATATGGTAAAATGAAATATTACGGAGTTAGCAAGCAAAAATTAAAATATAATTTTGCTATTATAAGTTTGATACTAAATTGCTAATAAATAAATAAAAAATTTAATGAAAAATAATTAAATAAAAAAATTAAAGCAATTGTCGATAATTTTGATTCTGAAATCCGAAAAAATATAACTGTACGATGACTTTCGTAGGGTAAAATATTTTTTACTATTTGATTATTGATGTCTTGAAAATTAACTTTTGCTTTGTTTTTAAAATATTCCATGCAGTTTTGCTAAGAATAGAGTATACATCTTATTATCAAATACCCATTGTGAAATATTCATTTTAATTAATGAATGTTTCAATAAAAGTTATAAGTGAACTAACACTTTTGGGAGCCACTGTAATTATAAAAATTTATTGATATATAATCACCTGAAACGGTTTTCCTTTGCTTAATGAAAATATATTAAACAATACTTATCCAAGGTTTTATTGGTCATTCTGTTTTTGCCATTTTGTAGGTACACTTTGAGCAAATACTACTTAAAGTAACACATTAAAAAAAAATTTTATTCAATAAGAACTATATATTCTGCAAGCTAAACATATTTTCTTCACATGTCTTAGTTTTTAAAAGAAATTAATGTTGTACCAAAACAATAAAAAATACAAAATCTTGTCAAGATAAATTTTTTTTCAAGATGATATGTTAAAAAAAAAAGACATTTTGAATAAGATATTATATAATATAGACACTTTTCTTGTAGAAATCCTACACTTTATAAGGAAAAAAAAACATGAACCTGGAAATTTTAAGATTTTTACCTGAAAAATCAGGGAAATTGGTAATCAGATTTGAGTGGCCACCCTGTTTTTTTTTCTCATTTATTTTTGAAATTCCTACAATAATAATCATGTTCTGTTAATTATTATAATGTAATACTGGTAAGTTAAATTTTTCACTTATAGAAAATGGTATTATAAAAGGGAATCACATATCAATATGCACAATATCTTGATAAAGTATATACTCATAGAAGACTATATTGTCTAAGAGTAAATCCATTTTCAATGGATGGTATTTTCTACACTAGGGAACGCTGCAAGCTCCATACCGCCTATACTTCAGAGTTGCTATCTCCAGTGTATTTTAAAGCCATTTAGCTCACAACGTGATCATTGTGTTTTGAGATTCTTGCAAACTTGATATTTGATTACTTGTGTTTACAATGCTAACAATACTTGTGTTTACAATGAAAGATGCTAACACTAACGTAAGATGGTGCACAGCTTGCAACAGGAACAAACAGTAATAAACAAATTAAAAGAGGCCAAATCAGGACTGCCAAAAAAGCGAGTTATTCAAAATCTAGCAACCATGCCACCTTTTTTAACAATGTATCTATAAATAACTAAAACAAATTTTCATTTCAAGCTCACCAGAATTACATAATAACATTAATATCTTATGAAATACGGCAGATTTGAGCTCAGAAATTATCTCATTTATTTCTTTTATTGAAAGCAAAATTATCTGTTTGAAAATATCGCCTCGCGGAATAAACTGTAGTAAGCAGTTGCAAACTTTTTAACCAGAACTAAAACAGGTATAGAGCTCGAGATTGTTATTGTTTACATTTATATTGAAAACACCATCCATTATATATACATTAGTTCTTTTTAAATTTTTTTTTTATTTTCATGTATTTATTATGCATTTTAATAAATTTTATATGTTTTATTATAAAACTTTAAGTTACATTAAACTTAGTCTTAAATATTTATCGTGTGCAAGTTTTTTCTTATGATTTTTAGATTTTAAGAATGTTACTTATTTTTATTTATTTTATTATTATTTTGATAAAGAAAGTTAACTTCAGCATAAACTGTAACTTACTAAGCTTAAGTTTCAAAGAGGGAGAAAACAAAAATGTTACATCAAAAATTTTAGTTTATTCTTTAAAAAAAATAAATTACTCTTTTAAAAGCACAAAATTACAATTAAAATTATAAAAAATGATTACAATTAAATTACAATTAAAATTATAAAAATAATTAACAAAAATATTATTTTGAGGTAAAAAACGAAATATATAAAAATATCACAATAAGTCAACAAATTTATTTTAATTGCTAAGTATTCTAAGAGTATTGAAATCAAGCATATACATCTATTGAGTTCTTTATATAACTACTCATAATAAGTAAATAAAGAATACAAATTTGTTTATGAATAGTCTTTTGTTAAGTAAAAAGAATACTTGTAATTTTCTCACTTCAATTAATTAAAAATTATTCTTTAAAAATGTATAATGCCTTGATTTATTTATTTTAGAATTCTTCTTAAGCACTAAAATATTTAATAATTTGAAGAAATGGGGTAATAAATCAACAATAACCATACTTTGAAAATGCTATATTTCTGAAGCATGAATTGAATTTTATAAATTAGTATAAAAATAATTTCTAATTGTAGCAAATTTCTAATTTCTTAGAGAATAAAGGGTTTAAACTAAACATAAGCATTAACAAATTTTTAAATATTAAATATACAATTAAAAAATTAGATTAGTAATTAATTTCATCTTTTTTAAATTCTTTCAGCTTTAGTAAAATGAAAATTTCCAACTTAACTATTTGCCAAAATTTTATGTCTAAATTAAATTATATGACTTGAATTTTTAAGCACACATTAGCACATATATTGTCGCAATGAAGTATAGATGTTTTTCATAACCCAGATACCTGTAAGCACTGATTCATTTTTTATCGATAGTGAATCCTTAAATAGTTAAATGTGTTCTTTCCAATTACATTACTGATTTTAATTAAATTTAATAATTAGGCTTTAATGAAACAATTTTTTAACTGAATTAAGGGAAATAAAAATTATATCTGAATTTTTACACCTTTTTCAGCCAAAAAAAAAAAAAAAAAAAATAAATGCTGATTCATCCTGAAATTATTAATTCAGTCAAATTATTTTTTAGGTTATTTTTCTGCATACCCACCAACAATTGTGGAGTTTTTGTTGTTTCGGAAATATCTTTTCTCGTGGTAGCGAAGAAGATACATTAATATTTTAATGATTTTTAACTACATGAAACTAATTTAAATAGATATATTAAAAGTCACATTGACAAACTGTGATGTTTTTCAGTTCTGATAATTGCTTAATAAACGTTGTGCATTTATTATGAAATTTTCCACTATAGTTCAATACTATTGAAAAAATATTTAACTTAAACCTCAAATGTTGGCAGGTATGTTTTTTGTAAATAATTTGTTAACATTTAAGAATCCTTCTTCAATTTTGCATTTACTCTTAAAATAGTGAAATTCAAAACATTTGTAACTAACAGTATATAAAGTAATGGTTAGAGAATAGAGGTGATCTCAAAACAATAAAAACATCCTGATACCCTTTCTGGACAAAGAAGATGTATCTTCGTGACCTTATAACATATCAGATCATTTTTATTGCATCACTTACAGAGGTATTTTGGTGCAATTTGTGTGTTTACTAATAAAATGAACATTTGGGAGAGAAAATTATCAAGTTTTGGGATTCAGGAGAAAATTTTTAATAAATTAGCTAAAAAAAATTTTAACTGAAATTTTAAGATAACTAAGAGATTTTAAGTAACTGTTCCATTCCATACCATTTTTTAAAATTTTCTGAATATTTTTCTGTATTATAAACGTTGATGTCCTGTGCATTAGAAATCACAGATTATTAGTAGAATTGGAATCATTTTTTTTACATTATTTACAAAAGTGTTTTGGTGCAATTTTTAATAATAATACAAACATTGATGTGAGAAAATGTTTAATAATAAAACAAACATTGGTGAGAGAAAACTATGGAATTTTGGGATTCAGGAAGGAATTTTTATTAAATTAGGATTGAAAACTAAATATTTTAAGATGTTGTAACTCTTCATTGTGTTATACCATTTTTTAAAATTTTCTGATTTTTTTCAACAGTATAAGCATAGATGTTGTATGTATTAGAAATTAAAGATCATTATTAGAATTAGGATAGTTTTTTTTTGCATCACTTACAAATTCGTTTTGGTGCAATTTGTATGTTTAATATTAAAATAAACATTGATGAGAGAAAACTATCAAATTTTGGGATTCTGGAGCAGATAAATTAGAATTGAAAACTTGAAATTTTAAAATATGTAACTGTTCATTATATTATACCATTTCTTAAAATTTTCTTATTATTTTTCTGTAGTATAAACGTAGATGTTCTGTGTATTAAAAATCCAAGATTCTGGGATTCTATTTCTTCAGCCAAAAATTTGCAAAGTCTTTGTTTGACACTGAGAGCATCTGCAAAAATTTATCCCAAGTCACTTGCTGATGCTATTGAAGAGGTATTTTGAAGTCTTTTTTATAAATATTGATTTAATTAAAATTGGGTGACTAATTTTATGGTTTTGGAAAAGTTATTTTTCTCCTTGGTTGGCTGTTCAACGACGGTTATAAAATAAAATAAAATAAAATACATGCTTATTCTTTTTTTTATGAGCATCATTAGAGTGACTTAACCCCTTTCATCAATTTTAATATCTTCTTTCACATCTTATTATTTTAAATCTTATTAATAGTTGTATTTTTATTAAGCTATTATGAAAGTGTTATTGTTAAAGTGTTGTATTTTTATTATTAAAATGTTGCAGTATGCAGTAATAAAATTTTCAATAGACCTTTCAAAAGTAATACACTATATTCATGGCAGATGTGTTGCTGAATTATATCGAATGTTAGTTGAAATTCAGCGGAGTTCAAAATTAAGAGAATATTTTGATTTGGGTAATACATGGTAAGAACTCTCAATAGAGTGAAAGGGTATCAAACAGCAGTCATGGAGTTAAACTAAAAAAGAATTATTAAGGAGTATGATTTTTCTTGCAGACATATAAGTATTATAACCTGATTACATACTGAGAATAAAACAATTCTGAAATTCCTGTGGCAATTGTTCTCATCTACACTGTAGAGTGAAAGGGTATCAAACAGCAGTCATAGAATTTAACAAAATAAGAATTATTAAGGGATATGGTTTTTCTTACAGACATATAAGTATTATATCCTGATTACATACTGAAAATATTTCCTGCAGCAATTGTACTCAGCTACACTATTTTCAAGCCATAGACAATTGGGTTTTGATTGAAGAATGTTTGCTAGCCCTAGAGCAATTCAGACATGGTTTAAAGATAGCTGTAAACTAGACCAGCCAATTGTGTGGCAATTATTTTTTTCTGAAAAATCTCTCAGCAGCTGAGCTTTGTCTTAGCATTGGCCTCTATTAAAATAAAATATGGGTACATAATAAAATATACATAATAAAATAAAATAATAAAATACACATAATAAAATAAAATAAAATATGGGTCTGAGAAAGGACCAGGGTGCTACAATCCTCTTTATCTCAAACCAATCAAAGTGCTTCTCATAATAGCATGGAGGGACCGTACGCAGGATGTGTAGCATTATTATAAAAAAGTTCTTAAAGGTATTTTTTACATGGGGTGTTTATAAAATGTATTTTAATTTTCTCTTCTCGGAAATGAGATTTTTCTTTGCCATATCAATTGTCACATTAAATTCTGTAAAAAGCATGGTTTTCACAATGTTCTGTTAAAAGTTTTCATAAATCATTGAGCCACAATCTGTTCCTGCGTACCTTCGAACATATTGTATGAAAGCGCCAGTCATTTTACACCATGGGATGAATTACTCATGGATCTGCATCCACGTGCAAGGAACTGAATTCGTTGGGAAGGATTCTTGCATTCACAGAGCAGTCCACTTCAAAATTTCTATCTCCCTTTGATTAATTTCATTTAATAAGGATTAATTGAGCTTTTTTTTTTTCTTCTTTTTTTTTTCTACATATGAGAATCTAGATGCCTGAGGAACGTCCACTGAATTGTATAAATTATTTAAGGCTCTTTTTTGTAATCTTATTTGATGGGATTCCTTATTAAACATTTCAGTTCTTTGGAATTATTTTATGGAAAAATAATAAGAATTTTTGATGGCAATATTTTAAAAAAGGATAAATTGAAAGGCTTTTCATTATTTAAACATTTAGCAAATACTGTATGAAATCTTATGTGTTCTTATGTATATATCTCATGTCAAAATAGTTTAAGTTAAAAAATTTTCATTTAATTTAAAAATAATCTCTGATTTGTTAAATAAAATTAATGTAGGGACCATATAACAATTTACTTCTTACAAAAAGTTTTAACTTCATTGTATTTTCATTTAAAAATTAATGATTTTTTTTCATTGAAGAAGTAACGAAACAAATTAGAAATTTTATTGAAAATTTGACAGGGGCCATCAACTAATTGTAATATGAATTTAATAAAATTTTAGTTTGTTTAATTCTCTACACATCTTTATCAGTCTTGTAAATGTTTTTATCCAATATACATTTATAAAAAATTTTTTATTTAAATCTAAAAATTTTATCCAATAACTTTTTTAAATTTAAGGTTAACCGGTTGTAGTTTTGAATTAAAATGAATTTTTTTATATAATTGAATAAAGTTATTTAAAAAGTTGAATGAGCAACTCTATTTTGGATTTATTTAAAATATTGCATAAAATGTTTTTATGTTGACTGAAATCAAGAATAGAGTTTTTTACTAGAAATAATTCTGAAAATTCTGTTGGTGTATATATATATATATGTTTATTTATTTATTTATTTAAAGTCCTTAAAAGGTACTTATTTTTTGTTGAAAAATTTAGCTATGCACCCTGATAATACCTCCACTGCCAAAGCAATCAATCTCTTTGATACTGGACAGTAGACTCTTGCGTTCTCACCATGTGAAGCCTATTTGAACCCTATATCTATTTTTTAACATCTGAGAATGACTAAGAAAATTACAAATTGTTCTTTTAACTTCAATTATTTTTTTTAAAACAAAACATAGAATTTAAAATCATAAATTGCCATGTGAAGCCTCTTTGAACCCTATATCTATTTTTCAATATCTGAGAATGACAAAGAAAATTACAAATTGTTCTTTTAACTTCAATTATTTTTTAAAAAACAAAACATAGAATTTATAATCATAAATTTCCAAAATTCAAAAGTTCTAATTCAAATGTACAAAAATTAAAAAAATTTTGCAATATGATTTTTTTTTTAACCTAAATATGTTTAAGAAATTCATAATTCAAGGAGATTTATTATTAAGGAGATTTAAAAATTAAAGTTATAAGTAGTTTAGATAATAAATTAAATTGTATTATTTTTGCAAAGGAAAAAGTTTAAAACTTGCAAATTTGATTTTTATTAAAAGCAAACAATTTATTTTATTATATGCAATGAAGATTGCGTAAACAAGATTTATAATTCTGTTTACTCTAAGAATATTTACTCATACTCCATAAAAATATAATATCTGCCGTACTTTGTCTTTTACTTAATTCTTTTAAGATAAATTGCAAGTGTTCCTATTAAACAAATGAATAAGTAAGTAATTGTTAGTTGGCATAAAAAATGAATTCATTGCAACCTTTGAAATCTACTTTTTTGTGAACCTCCTTCTAAAATGCTTTTCAACCTTTTGCTTCAGACATAGTTTCTAGCACCTTTAGATATCAAGGTTTGAAGTTTAATATAAGTTTATTCTGCTGTACAATTGGAGGAAGGAAAAAAAACGGTGTAAGTGCTTCATGGTAGATTTCGAGAAAAGTGGATTGACAAATATTTTCTTTCTCCTGCTCATGCTATCAATGCTAAAATAAAATATCAGAAAATTAATTTTAAAAAAGGTGAGTTTAAAATTATATAGCTTATTGTACAGAAAAGCCAAATATATTAATGTCACTTACGTTTAGTTTTTTATTGCAAGGAAATATTCACCTTGATTTATTCATGTCATATTTGCAACTGGTTTTTGGCCCATTCATTTATGCATTCAGTCAATAATACTAAGTGAGGAAAAAATATTAATGTTACCAGGTTTTGTAGTTTTTCTGATAAAAATTATTTTGTCCTTTATCTTGAATTTTTGCTTTTTGTCATATTCTTGTTTTATGTATATTCAGAATATCCCATTTTCTAAGAATAGAAATACTGATTTTGAAACATAAGATTTGAAGATCCAACATCTATTTATTTTAATTAATAAACTTTCAAAATTCTGAAATAAGGTAGTTCAGTCTTAGAAAACCTCCACTAATTGTTCAGGTCTATAGCTTTCACCTTAGAATACATTGTTTCATACTTCTTTTAAAAAAAAAAATTTTTTTTAAAAACCAATTTAAAAGAAAGAAAATTAAAATAAATCCAATTTACAATTTTATATTATAAAGTTTTTATGTTGCATAATTCAAAGATCATAGCACTTAAATGTTATTTTATCAGAGGACGAAATTGAGTGGTTTCGCAATTATTGATTTTTCTCTTTCATTTAATTTTAAAAATGTGATTCCAAGCAACAATAGAGTAATAAAAGTGATTTTAACTGATGAATAAAGAGATCATCCACTAAATTAAATTTGTAGAAAAATGTTCTCTGTGTGTTTGTTCCAAGATTAATAAAACCCTACTTAAAATTGTTTGATTCAGGAAGTTTCAAACTCAAATTCAAGTTTTATTATTTAAATGTTTGTCTGAGAAATGTTAAGGAATTGACAATTAGAAGTTTTTATTAAATATTAGTGTGAGAAATATTAACTGATACTGGTTATTTTTTTACTGCAATAGTATTATAAAAATATTCTATATATTGCTCTTGAACTATTCATTATTCAGTGTTCCATTAATAAAATTATATTGGAAACTGTGAAAACTTTGTTTTAAGCGAGTAATTTTGAAATTAAAAAAAAGTATGTTTTATTATTCTTCTGTAATAAAATTTTCTTTTGATACTGTAGTAGAGATAATTATACTTATTTTCAGTTTGTCATTAGTTTGCTCCTTTAAAAAGTCAAATATTATGTTTATACTGCTCCAAAAAAATTTGCTCCTTTTTTGTTATGATTTCTTTTTTTTAAATATTAACTTGATTTTCATTTTTTTCTATGAAGCCTGTGTTATTTATTTTTTAATAATATGCATTATTATACATAACATAATTACTAATCACTGAATACTATATTATAGTAAATTGTTGAATATTAATGAATATAAGTATACTAACTAATATTATGTATTGTTATTAATACTAAACTTATTTTTAGCTACCATTGTTACATGTTTTCCATTTAAACTCTCCAACTATTTATGAAAATATTGCTTTAAGAGTTACGTAAGTATTTTCTATATTGATTATGAAATACTATTAACAATTCAAACTTTAGCACGGGGGATAAAAAAGTTCAAATAAACTAAAAAAAATTATTATTTACAATAAATTTTATTCAAAAATAGATATAAACTTCTCACATTAATGCGATTTGAACTTACCCTAAAATTTCTTTGCTTTAATGATTGATTTAATAATTTACAAGATAGGTAATATAACAATAATTTATAAATTCATATAAACACACTATATGGTATGCAGTTTGGCATACCATACAGTGTGCAGCATATTTATGAATGATAGCTACATTTTCAAATTATGTAGAAGAGAGCTTTCAACCAAAAACACTTCAATTTCCATTCAGGCAATAACTGGTTTTCACTGTTATCGAGCAAAAATTATGAAGCACCTGTGTAAATGTAAAGCACCTGTGTAAAAATGTCGTCTTGGGTGAAAATGTGGATTATCATTATATTTTCCCCAGCATTTCATATGTACGCTTTATTTTCATACGTGCTATTTAGAGCCTCTTACAAAATTCCGTGACAACCGTTTGTTTAAATTAGCTTAATTGTATGTTTCAAATTAATTATGAATAAGATTCTTCCGACTTTCTGATCAGATTATTTGTATGCAAATATGAAAAATCGTGTTGAAATTATACGAAGAGAATGTGCTAAGTTATATGTTAATTTTTTTTTCTTCATATTTCTGCATTATTTTGTTATTTTATGTTATTATTCTCCTCAATCATGATTTAGATATCAAGATCAACAGTTTATTGTATTCTTAATGTACAAATATAGTAAAAAACTTAAAATAAGTATGCTAATAATTGTGATAAATGTGATTTTTCCTTAATATATGAAAACCACCAGTGTATATGGTGTCTTTGTGGCATGTTATAGCCTCTTAAAGTTTGTTAATAGTTTGTATTTCTGTTTTTCGGAAGGAAAAAAATCATCAAAAAATTAAATTCTGGCAACTTTGTGCTTTTCTTTATTTGTCATGGATGCTATATCTGAAAAACAATTATCTAATTCCATGCAATAAAAAGTAGCAAACAATGAAAGTTATTGCCCTCTTTCCTTGCAATTGCATGTAGTTATATTTTCTACTTTTTAAAATTTTGACTATTTTTCTATAGGAGAATTATGAAGAGGCATGGAGTGAAATACCCTAAAGTTGAAGTGACAACTGTGCCTTCCATATCATCCAATCAGACTTATTGTGATAGTCCACATATTTATATTGCATAGTAATTATTATACATTATACTCTCATTATCTCAAACTTCGTTATCTTGAAAACCTTATTATAACAAAAAATATATTTCCCCTTAGCGTTATATATCCGCCTAATATTAATTTAAATTCCTATGTCAAAGAGTTTCTTCTCAAAGTCTGATTATGTTGAATTTTTTTCGAAATACGAAACTAATTTTTTCGGAAAAATGTCTATGTAATTTTATTGTACACCAATTCTTTTTTAATTAATGCATAATTATTTTTGCCTTTTTTTAAAAAATAAAATTTTTGTATTTAGACTTACAATCAACTATCATTAGTTGTTATTCTTTTGTTTCATGACTTTACTTTTTAGAGTAATATTTTAGAATATATTTTTCTACTTTTTAGAACATTTTTAGTTCTGAACTTGTTATCTCGAAAATTCGCTACCTTCAAAATTTTTTAGCTTTACTTCAATTTTGAGAGTATATTAGTTTAGACCAGAGTTTCTTAAATTGTTGGTCACGACCCCAGTCACCAAAAATGATATCAATTTTTATATTTCTTTGGTTTATTATTTTACAATTACCCTATATTTTTACGCAATGCATCTGAAAGTTGCTTTTATTATAAAAATCTTTAGAAGATCTTTGGCTATGAGTGACGAAATAATTTTCAGCGATTTTAGAAACTTCCAGAAACTTTCTTTTTTTCCAATGGCATATTTGCATGAGACAAAGTGCCAATCAAATCTATAGAATATTGTAGAAGTGCTTATTCCTACAGTATCAACTGTTTTGCCAATATTTAAAAATATAATTTAAAATAAGCATGCGCACATATGTGCTTTTGGAAGTAAGTGGTTTTTCTCTGCACTGTGGGCCAGAAGACCATGATTTTTGGAAAAAAGTCAAAAATTACATTTTCAGCTAAAATATGTGTAGGCAGTTTTAATACAGCCCAAATTAAGATAATCATTCCAAACATTATAATTTACTTTTTGGACCGACGAGAATACAATGCAATTAAAAAATATGTTTTAAAAAAAAAAATTTAATGTAACTTTTAAATTTTTATTTCAGAAATATATATAGGAATTTCACCTTACTGTTAAATTTTTATCAGAGTAATTAATCTGAAATTATAGTACAATTTGTTGGATTAGTTAATACTCTTGACAAACTTAATGTTTGTATCTCATCATTTGACATTTTACAATGTTTGAATGACTTTCGAAACTTAGTTCCAAAAAGTTCCACCAGGTAATTAGCTAAACTTTTTTTGTTTTCTTCTTTGATGTGTCTTCTTTCAAAAAAACCTGCCCCATTTTGCCGGTATTGCAAAAGTGGACTAAATATATCGAAAAACAAAAATTATGTTTGTTTTTTTCATGTTTTTGCGTTATTTTGTAATATTGCTTCGGAAATATAATTTGCTTTTTATTTTTAATATAAAATTACGAAAATTATTATATTTTCATTGCTATATTTAATTATTTAAACGTACTATATTATTTTTTTTATTTTTGCTCGCCTATTTCAGTCACCTTTTTTTTGGGGGGGGGGGGTATTTTTAGTGTATTTCAACTATGAATTCAATTTACCTGCACATAAAAAACCCACATTTTGAAACAAATTTTATCGAAACAATAGTTTTGGCCATGAAACCTGGGATGCTGGCCCACTGTGCTCTGTAGTGACCCCTTGAGGTGGCTGCACTTAATGGAAAAACAATAGAATTCAACCAAGCAATTGAATTTATTTTTATTAAAGTATTATATTTTTAAGTTTGTTACTTATTAAGAAGTTTTACATTGTTTCATGAATTAATGTTAATGACCTAAAACTGCAATTATGTATTACAGTACAAGTAAAGAAACTGACAATTTCACTCACGCAAATGTAGGATTTGTGCAATACTTATGAGGTCCCACAAAATTTTCTGAAATAGTATGGGTTCCACTCACCAAAATGTTTTACAAATCCTGGTTTAGACTTTCTATTCAAATGTTTCTTTATATTCCCATTGTTATTGTGTTATTTATATTTTGTTTAAATCGTAGTTTCAATAATAATAAATACTTCAGAAAAAGTGAAGTACTGTCTTGCTATGACTATTTTTTCTGCTGCTACGAAAAGAGAAATAAAAACTATTTCCAATTTAGGGATAATTGACAAAATTATCTATTGATAAAGACATTCTTTAATTATTTACATAAATGTCTGTCCCCTAAAAAATGTGGGATATTTTTTTTAGTAACAATTAATAAGCCTTGCTCAGCAAACGCGAAAAGATTTCATATGTTTAATACCATCATCTTAGTTGCTTATTAAAGAAGAAATACTGTCTTCTCTATCATTAGTTAGTTTTTGTTCATCTTAAATTACTCTACTTTCTATGGCGATTGTTGGCTTTTTTTTGGATTGCCGGCATATATAATTATATATATGTATTATGTATGTGTCTTTCTATAGTTATACATATATGTTTGTGTATTGTGTATGTATTTGTGTATATATATACATATACATACACACTATCCACCCATAAGTATTTGGACACCCATGCAAATATGGATATCTTCGGGTCTGATGTACATCACACCTTTTCTACTTAAATATTATGTAAGAAACAGAATTGGCATTAGTTGCATGCATGAGACAACAAAATTCAGAGATGCCCGACTTCCAAAAAAGGTATAATTGTTGTAAATGTTCGAAATATCTGGTCCTTGAGAAACATATCTAGGGAGTTAAACATAGCAAATTCCACTGTGGTTTTGTGTTCAAGCAGTGGAAGGTGAATGTTTATTGTCGCAATATGCTTCAACTCGGCAGACTAGCAAATAAAGATCAACTAGTACTGTCCGAAGAAATTTGAGAAAACCACATCAAATCGAATACCACTTACTCCAGGAGTTCCAATGAGCATTCAGGATTGTTGCTTGACAAACACCATATACCATTCACAAGAAAGCACATCTGTTTGGTTTTACATGGCCTAACATGATCCTACTATACTGCTCATTTGAGGTGATGCAGGGCACGTCAGAATTGGACCTTAGATGAGTGGAAACAGGTTCCTTAGAGTAATGAATCAAGGTTCAATCTCTATCGAGCGGATGGCAGTGTTTGAGTTTGGCGTATGCCTGGAGAACACCTTTTGCCAGAATGCAGTGTACATACAGTAACGTTTGGCGAGGGTGGAATTATTGTGTAGAGATGTTTCTTGTGGTATAGGCTGGGACCTTTTATCCGAATTCATGATAGGCTCCATACATCCTAATCCACTATTCTAGACAACTATGTGCCTCCTATGCTGTTGCCATTTCATGAGTTCGAACATTGCCACTTCCAGGATGACAACGTCACTTGTCATGCTGTGGGAAGCACCATGGATTGTTATGTTGATAACAGGGTTAATTATACGGTCTGGCCTGCGCAGAATCCCAGACCTGATTCCTCTAAACACATGTGGGAAGAGTTAGATCACAGAATTAGAGTTGCAGCAACCGTCCAAAAGCAGTGAAAAAACTTGCATGTTTTATACACTGACGGAAAAAAATCCCAACACCAAGAACGAGTTGTACTAGACAAACTAAATTTGGTAGATTTGTTTATACACCTAAGAAATTATCTATGTTCAAATTTCGCACATGTGCTTAAGGCTAGTAGCACCACTGTAAACATACAAGTCAGGATTGCTTTAAATATGTGTTTTACTGTTCGTAAGTATTATTTTTCGTTAAATTTTGACTTAAGTAGTTGCTGTTAGTTGAGAATGCTTTTAAAAAGACAAAGAAGCCATTATCACTGACTTTGAATGTAGTCGTGTAATAGGGTTGCGGGAAAACGGATTTTCTTTCTGTGATATTGCAAAGACTGGGGAACTGTATTCACTGTGCATGGTTTTATTTTATTACTCTCAGCTTACAACAACCAAAGAGAACTTTTTCAGTGAACTATTATTTACGTCGCATGACGAGGAAAGCCACGAAAGTCTCCCACAGTGCTCCCAATGAATCATATGGTGTTGGACCATCAAGAATCAAAATTCTTTGATGGGACCATCAAGAATTTTTACTTGGGTGAAAAAGCACATGTGGGTGTGCAGGCGTTGCAGAATGGTTAAGACATCTGAGTCTTTACCATGGTTGAGAATCGATGGCTGATGGTTACGAATTTAGAGAACTATGCTTTTATCCCAACTGGGGATATTTTTTAAATTTCATTTCTCAATATTGAAAAAAGGGATATATATATTTTATTTATTTTAAATGTATTTACAATAATCTGTTGAAAATTTTCAAATTTTAAAAACAAAAATGTTTATTTTTATATTTTCTGTAGGAATACGCCAATCTCTTTTTTTTCTTTTTTTTTTTCTTTTAAAAGAAAAACAAACAAAATAATAATAATTTTAAATAATAATAAAGATATAGTTTTTTTTTTCGAAATATTAGAAATATTTTTTTATTAAGTTTCTTCAATAGGGAAAAAACTTTTTTTTTATTAAAAAATAAATAAATAATTAAAGTGGAATTTTTAATAAAATATAATTAAAGAATTTTTTTTTTTAAATCTTTTGAAATGGGATTATATTTTTTATTTCTGTTGGAATTTGATTTTAAAAGCAATTTATTTCTTAATAATTGTTAATTTATGAAAACTCCTGTTTAATTTGCTCAGGGGTATTCAACGTCGTACACTTTGCAGAATTCTTTATGTTTATCGTTTTCTTAAAGGAACCTAATAAAAAAAAAAAAAAATAGGACATCGAAGCTTAATCCTATTTAAACCTACAAACATATTATTGCATCTTTATTTTATCACAATAAAAATATCTTAATAGTATAAAGAATGGTACTAATGTTTTTTTTTTTTTTTTAAAGACATATATTTTGTGAATAATACACAATGTTTTTTTTTATAAAATATATTTTGTGAATAATACACAAAAGCCTATATTTTAAATTATAATTCTAAAAAAAGAATTTTTTTTTTTCATTATTTGGTACGTAAAGTATTTTTACACCTGCAATCTTTGTAAAAATCTACAATTTACAATCTCAGAAATAAAACTCTGATGTTTTAACGATTCAACAATCCTTGAGCTATATTTCATTACTTTTGAGAATTTTTTCGTCTCAAAATTGCGTGATTTGTGACGAAACGGGAACTCTCAAGTATAGGACAAAAATGGTTCCTTAGCTCGAAATATCATCGTAGTGCATTGTAAAAGATAGTTTATGCTAGAACAGGGGTTTCAAACTTACATGAGGCCGGGGGCCGCAATTAAAAACACCAGTCAAATAGCGAGCCGCAACTTTATCAAAATTTTATCTAGGACTCTTTTATGTTTAAAGGAACATTAAATATTACTGTCAGATTTTTATCAAGTTGTACAAAACAAACGTATTGAATTACAAATTAAAATTAGAAGTCGATTTTTAAGCAACATATAGGATTATTTTTGTATTTGAATAAACATTTTCTTGGATGCAAAACCTAAGAAATAATTTTTTTGCGCCGTTGGTATGTTAAATATCACAGAAACGAAGAAATTAGGGGTTTTTTTTAAGAAAAGAAAAGTACTTTAAACTCATATAAATTGTTTACGAAAATTGTCCTCAAAAAATGACAATATACTTTAATTCGCGGGCCGCCAGTTGGTAACCACTGTGCTAGAAGGACGACAAAATAAGCCGATCGACTGTAAGGTGGTAATGGAGTTGACCTCGTACCTGGAAGAGTCTGGGTTCGAATCTTGGTGTAATTTATCTCTCTCTTCCATTTGTCTTTCTTGTGTTATTAAGATAACATTGATTCAGCTATATGAAGCCCACGATATTGCTTTCGAGGAATTTATATTGCTTTGTGTTTATAAAGTTTATATGCATATACTACATACATAGAATATAAAACTTGTTTTTTTTATACAAGTTTTATATTATATGTATATATATATATATATATAAATTTATATATATGCATATTATACACATAGAATATAAAACTTGTTTTTTTTATGCTCCTCACACTATTGTTTTAACATGTTTTTCTTTGGCTAAATTAATACAATATTAGAAAGCACAAATTTTTCGGATATAATCGTGTGAGCTGATGAAGAGATTATATCTTTTCTTTATGTTAAGAGATTATATCTTTTCCTTATTCTATTCTATTTTCCAATTTTTTGTTTTGAATTTTAAAATTTTATTTTTATATTTGTGACTATTTTTTTAAACGTTTTTTTTTTTAAATTCTTTTCTTCGCCTTATAAACTCTTTTTCATTTTTGTTTTTATTATGTTATTATATATATACACTTTTGAAATTGAATTTTTTATACACTTCAAAAGAAACACATAAATTCTTTTTTTTACAACTCTTATTTATCCCTTTTGCAATTTATTAATATTAATCAAAAAATTATTCTAACAAAAGGGTAGTTTTTTTTCTCTTTTCTATCAGAATTTCAAAGTAGGCATTTACATAATAATTGAAGGTGGTGAGATAAATAACCTTTAACTATAACACAATAATAATGCGTAAATATAACTGTAATCTACTCTCTCGAATCGCCATGTGTACGAAAATTGCTATTGGGAACTTGAATTTCCTTAAAATGATCGAAATAAAAAGTGATAAATAAATTTTAGTATAACTATCACAAATTTAAAATCAATAGTTATTATTAAGGCCCGGATTTTGATGACATTTGCATTTTTGGACATTTTTTGTCCTTTAGAGCATTTTTTTAGATTTATAGGGCATTCTTCTTTAAATTTTGGGGCATATTTTGCATTTTAAAGCATTTTTTAAATTTTTTGTTAATTTTTTTCCAATTTTTATTATTTTTTATCATTTTTCATTATTACACTGGCTTCCAAACAATTAAAAAAATCTCTAGGATATTAACAGGTGAAGCAACATCTTTTCAAATTGAAGAAGAATTGTCAGTAAGTGAGACCGTCTTTTTCAAGTACGCATCAATAACATCTTGTAGACGTTGAAAGAAGCTTCTTCAGGTATAAAAATTAACTTTCAGACAAGAAACGCGCGTTTACATTTCAAAATATTAAAAAAAAATTAATAATCCAATGTAATTCTGATATTTAGCAATATTATGAGATGGAAGTTGTTATATTCATTAAAGTTTCTATACAAAATGAAAATGTTTTGGAGTCAATATATTTTCCTTTTTTTTTTTTTTTTTTTTTTTTTGGTTACTTTAGGATATAAAACATATTTTTCAAACTTTAATGAACGTAGAACAAGTATTGCATTACTTTATATTTTTTGAAATGACTCATAATAATTTTAAAGAGTAAAAAATTGTTTTAGTTCAATATTTTTACTTTATTTAAGTCATGCCATAAGGCATTTTTTGCGCTTTTTAAGGGCATTAATTGAGATTTTTTAGGTCATCAAAATCCGGGCTCTATTATACTTTCTGCACATGTTTTTGTTTATATTCCTTCATCCTTTATATCAAACCATAACCATCTGTTGAATATTAGAGTTTTTTAGACAACGATTGTAATTTTGAAGAATAAAATTATTTATCTGAATTACATGAAAATAGTTTAAACTTTGAGTTAAATTGCATTTTTTGACAATTATGAATCAAAAAAATTCTAAATAAAATATGCGAATGAATGAATGTCTCAGGAACACAAATATGTAATGTATGGAAACTATAAGTTGATAAAATAAAATAAGGCAATGAACAAGGAACGGTTATATTTTTTGACGTTCTGAATAAAATATGCGGATGAGGGAATGCCTCGGGGACAAACATGTAATGAATAGATACTGTTATTTAAGAAAATACAATGGAGCAATGAACAAGGAATGGTTGCATTTTTTGATGATTCTGAATTTTATGAGGAAATGTTTCAGGAACACAAATATATAATGTATGCATATTATAAGTAAGGAAAATAAAGCAATGAACAAGGAATGATTGCATGATTTGGCAATTCTGATTAAGATATGAGGATGAGGAAATGTCTCGGGGATAAATATATAATGAATACATACTGTAAGTCAGGAAATAAAATAGAGCAATGAACATGAATGGTATGTTTTGACGATATTTCTGAAACGAAGAAAACGAAATTTACGGGCTTTTCCAGACCGAAAGCAGTAAGTTGTCTACATATAAGACATGTGATTAACGAATGAGGCACTAGGGTATGAATGAGGGAAATTTCCAATTGCTGCATTGTTTCTGGGGGGTGATAATGAACCATTCTCTTTAGATTGTCCATGAGTTCATATCTCAAGAACAGGCTGATCAATCCATTTGAAGTATTCCATCATAGAAAATAAAATTGCCTACTGACTGAACACGATTAGATTATCTTAAGATCACCTGTGATTTTTGCAGCTTCAGGGATCCCAATAACTCCAAGGATGCTGTTATCGGAGGCCCGGTTCCAGATGTTTAGGTAGAGGTGGCTATTCATAGAAACGCCGGCCTTTGACCATCACTCCGTTTTCGCTGAGTGGGTCATTTTCACAACCAAGTGTAAGAAAATTCCGATTACCACGTTATCCACAGATTACTATCCCCCTATTGTCAGGTTATACACTGAAGATGAATTCTTCTATGAAGGAGACTCTTCTTGTCTTTATATGCGAGCAGATTTTAGCGAGTTAGCAAAAGTAGTGGTTCCATGTCAACGAAACACAAAAGACTCTTAAACAAGCATTTTGCCAACTATTTTTTCAAAATTAAGTATCTGAATATAAGGTACTTTAAACAACGTGGTTTCAGTCTTCGCATTCATATTTTCATGCGTACATACATCAGTATTACGGTAGCGCAGTTGGTTTGCTTACATCGTTAGTAGAGAACTGGGTTCTATTCTGGTCGTCGACAAAACCACCCACGTGTAGCTGCAGCAAGGTGCACTTGGCTGAAAGTCCTTTCGTTGGTTATGGTGCGGACGTAGGGGTACTAGCTCATGCGATGTCCATGTCCCCTGAACCACGTTCAAAATTACGTGGCATTCCTACCATGACCGTTGAAAGATATATCCTTGAAAAAAGTGCTTATTGTTTGGCCATAGGTGGGTTTATGCCTACACCAGGGACATGACATTGGCGAAGGGTTAAAAACTAAAGTATTAATATATTGATGAATGAGTGTAAGCTTCATAGTTTGCATCGCATATTTTATGCTGAATCGAATGAAAACAAGTCGATTAGACAACTAGTTTAGAATTATATAAAATTCTTTGAAGAAAATGTATAATTTTGTTCAAGTCTGATATAGCTATTCAGGCAAGTGAAATTTTCTTTACCAGATATTTTTCTACGGCGAATCAAATAAGACCAAACACAAGTTAAAACAGTTATAGTTTAAAAGTTTTAAGAGATTTGTGAGTAAAAAGTACTCTTTTCACTTTTATCTATTTTAGTAAGCTTCACAAATTGTTTTATAAATTTCGTATTCGCTTTGAGAAGAACAATTCTTTCACATGGTATGGGGTCTTTAGTTCTGAAAAAAATATTATCGAAAATGCACATTTATAGTTAGGCATAGTAGTGATCTTTTTTGTACTGTGAAATGGACACAAGGTTCGGTTTAATATACCTCAAGGTATAATGAACCGGTATATATTGAACCGGAACAAAGTATATTGTTCTCATGGTATACAAGGTATTAGCTAAAGATATTTAAATATCATTCTTGGTATATTTTTGAAAAGAAAATGCGATAAATTGATTCTACTGTAATTTTATTTAAATGTTCAATAAAATATTATGGATTCCAATTCTTGTATGATTCATATAAATGCCAATTCCACTGATGTTTTTCTAGTTTTGTTTCTCACCTCCATTAATTTTCCTTTTTTTCGTTTGAAAAATAACGTTTTCTGTTTTAAATATCTTTTATTTTAATAAATCACTTCTTGCGAGTCTTGAAAATGGCCGCCTATTTCAAAACATGTAAATTTTTTCAAGTTTAATATTTTTGGGAGCAAATAAAAGTTTTATAGTATTGAAATAAATCCATATAGCCACTATATTTCTTCTAGATATCTATAACTATAGCTGTAACTGCTCTCTTGTAACTATAGCTGTAACTGCTAGATAATAGAATGGATTGGATACGGACTTCGGTAGAGACTGTTTAATTTTTTGTTACATTAAAACAATAAATCTTATAAATTTTAATAATATCAAAAGTAAACAAAATTTTGAACTGACAATTGGCGAACGAAATGGGCTGCAGGTGGCGTGGAGCAGAACTCTTTACCAATGGCAACACTTCACATGCTTTCCCCATTAGCATGTGGAAAGTCATAGAGGAAGGAAGTACGTTAGTTTCTCTCTTGATTTTCATATAAATTAAAATCTTTTAAGTTGGAAAACTATATGAATCTGAAAACTACATTAAACATAGTTCTAAAGAAAAGTATCTCGGAAATTTTAAAAAATATTTTTATTAAATAAAAAGGAAAAATATTAAGAAAAGGGAAAATATCGTAGTACATTCCTATACAACTGAAAGGAGGAGGAGAGGGAAGGGAGAAGGGCTAAAAGCATGAAACTGGTCTCTCCCCAGATGGCGTATTCGAGTGTTGCGATCGCCAATAATGTCCAAGAGAGTAAATTTAGCGGGAATTTAGTCATATTGACCAAAAAAATTACCGTGTTTCAAAAATTTTCAGAAAGCAGGAAGTAATTTTATTTCCCTTAGAGTGCATCTCAAGAAAGTATAATATAAATTTGCGACGATTTCTGAGATATGTTAAGTAATTAAGGCCAAAAGATTTGAAATTTTGGTCACTCTTCATTTTTTGCTTTATATCTAAACGATGTACACGAAATCTTAAATGCAACAGGATTATAGAAACATTAAATTCTGCATCGACTGAGCTAACTTTCAACCGTTTGTGAGTCGAAAATGCCACTCTAAATGAAAAATGTTAGATATGAAAGTTTGAGAGCATCAAATTACGCTTCCAATGAGCAAATGTTTTTAACATTTTTTTATTTTTTTGCAAAATGTATGTTTAAGGTAAGTGTTAGAGTTAATTAATATTATATGTGATTATTTGGTGCGAATAAAGTGAGGTAATTTAATGTATTAATATTGCTAAATTGAAATCATTTGTATATAGTACTTGTATTTGAGATTGTATTTGGATATAGTCATGAAAAAGATAGTTAAATGAATGAAATGTCATAAAAAAACAACTTAAGGCCGAAAATTACAAAAGGGTATTACATTAACGGGAATGTAATCGTTAAGGAAAGTGGTAGTACAATGCTAATGTGGTATAACAATAACCCAATAGGTCCAAAGGGTCACAAAGTGTGAGGTTTGAACAAATTGGATAAATTGGTATCACCAAATTTAGAATAAGGGTGAAAACTAAGAATTAATCAAAATTAGAAGATAATTAAAATAACGACATGCTATATCCAGATAATGTATAAATATATGTTAAAGCAGTAAGCTGACGTTTCCAAATTCACATTTATGCATGCCCATAACAATAATTAAAAAATTTACTCACCACATACAGGAGGAAACAGGTAATAACTATTGGCTATGAAGGTATAACTAAAAAAACACACAAATCTTTCTCTTCTGCTGAACAATTTATTTTCGTAAAACATTTATTTTAAAACATTTAGTTTTGTAACACTACTTATTTTATTTAATTCAAAAACAATGTATATCTTTCAACACATTTTTTTTTGTAGCACAAGAAATATCTTTTAAAAAAGAAATGGGTGACAAGAGAATTTACGTCAAGCATAAAAGTAAAAATTAAAGGAACGAGATATTTAACTTTTAAAATAAATATGGAAAGAAAGAATAAGTTCGAAAGGATTTTAATGTTAACGAAACATAAAGGATTAAATGTTGATTTTTAATTTTTAGAAATTAATTACTGTTATGGATTTAATAAAAAAATGAAGGTTAAAAAAAAACATGTAAAAAGGAATCCCTCGATACGGACCCGAAGTCCGCATCTCGGAAAAAGGAACTAGCCAGAAGGAAGCACAAAAGAGAAAATCATAAAAAGTGATTTTAAAATTCGTTAACTTGGTGTTGGACCAGAAAAATTACAGCCAATTAAACTTAAAGAGGAGGAGAGTTTGAAAATTAAAGGAAAGAGATTGGTTAGTTAGCCCCCCTAAAAAATAAGTAAAACAGAAAGGCGTGGAAAAAAAAGAGGGGTAAACTTTCCCCACAGGAAGTTCAAAGACCACGTTGACCAAGGTCAACCAGAAAGGTTAAAAGTAAAAATAAAAGCTATATTGAAGAAAAAAGGAAATAAGTTTTAGAGAAAAATTAAAGGCATAAGTAAAAGTAAAGATTAATTTGTCACTTTACA
Source organism: Parasteatoda lunata (assembly GCA_949128135.1). Classification (NCBI taxonomy): domain Eukaryota; kingdom Metazoa; phylum Arthropoda; class Arachnida; order Araneae; family Theridiidae; genus Parasteatoda; species Parasteatoda lunata. Next base: position 23,077,405 of record OX421979.1, read on the forward strand.
TTAAATGTACATGTGACAGTAAGTTACTGTATTCAAAAACATTTGGTACAATACGCATGCTGGAAGCTAACTTCTGATTGTCAAATCTTACCATCACGCGATTTTTTTTGCAATCGCGTGATTTTTTTTTCTGGTGCTTATTAGAGATGAGTACGGGCTCGCTTTCGGAGGTTTGAGCCCGAAGAATTTTAATTCGAGCTTACCCGAACCAGGGATACATAGGCTTGCTTAGAGCCCGAGTTCGCCCGAAATATACTTCGGATGAAAGCCAAATTTCGTGGTCTCGTTATTAGGCCTTTGATGCCTAACCAAATAAATTAATTATTAAAACCTCTTTATCACAATTAACTAATCAATTAAAAAATTTTCTTTAACTTAATAACTGTACCAAACGTTTGTTTAAAAGTCGTGAAAAGTCATGAGGACCGACGACCTTGAGATTAGGCTTAAGGTAGGCTAAGGGCTGCTTTAAGGGCGTGGTCCACGCAAGTCATTTAGCTCCCTCAGCAAAGAAAAAAGAAATGAACTTTCTTAATATTCTGAAAAATCCTGAACTTTATTTTTACTTCATCAATCGTTTGAGAATTTAAAATTGTGATTTCAAAACATCAGTGTATTTTAAAATAAATAATAAAAAAAGAGAAAAATCACAGTATATTTAAAATAATTTCTATGATTTTAATTTCAGAGTGAAAAGATGAGGCTGAAAAAGCAGTTCATTATTATTATGTCTCAAACTGAGGCAAAACTGCTTTAATAAATAAATAAATGAAAAGAAGCAGATCAATTTCAAAGGAAATTTTATCCCTGTGACGACACTGAGGGGATATAATTATCGACCATGTCAACCTTCATGTATTAATAGGTACCTCAAGATAGAATCAAGTTATCTATGTCTTATATACAAGTGAACTGGTATTTAATATTTATAGTGGCAGTTACACCACATTACTCCTCTTCCAGAATTTTATCTGTCATAGAATAGAATTTTATTTGTCATAGAATTCGATGAACGATTACCACTAGTTGATTTATGCTGCTTTTTTTTTTTATTTATATCATATTTGCTCATTATATTTTTTTTCTTTATTTTTTTTTTTTTATTTATCCTATTTTTTTCCTTCTGTTTTTGTTTATTGGCCCGGAGACTTTAATTTACTTCACAGGATTTTGTTTTCTTTTTTGAGCGCTATATTACACATTAAAACAAGGCAAAATGCAATTTATTGTTCTCAAAAGGATTAGATTGATTATTTAAAAAAAAAAGTAATTTGAATATTGCGGAGAATATTTAACCTAGCTAATTTAGTATTATGGTCAACCCCATGAGGATTTCGAACGATCTAACAAACTTTACGAGAATAAAATAAATACCTCATTCAAAATGTGTTATCGTAGAAATCATTTCTGTATCAGAGCAAAACCACAGCGAAACTGATCAAAAGCCTTAACTAAACATTTATTTTAAATATATATTTGAAATTCCTCTAGAGTTCATTGTTAGACATTCAAGTATTGGACCAAATACTGCGATAATGTCTATTTATCTGTGTCATTATACAAAAATTATAGTTCGTGTTTCGATCCATTCTCAGATACCACCAAAGTTTATTTTTCGAACAGTTGAAAATAAATTCAAAAGGAGAAAAGAAAATCTATATTTTAAGCCCAAATTCTATGCGCAAAATAATGGTATATACTAATAAGCATTATAGAACTAATTTCCATTATCCCATGACTATAACCAAATGACAAAATATAGTTGTGTCTGAGACTTATACGTAGATTTTTTGTGTTAAAAAAAAGGTGTACATGTGTGTGTGTTCTTGTTTGACATATGAGGTAAAAATATAAAAAGTTGTAAATTAGAATAAAAACTCGATACCGAAAAACATTAAAAATGATCGGTTGTATTGATTTTGAAACTCATAACATGTTAACCTAGTCTAATTAAACTTTTAGCTCGAGATGATGCATTGAAAGTTAACAATGATTTTTATTTCGCATAGGGCATCTCAAATAAAATATAAGTTTGCGATGTCCGCTAAATTTTTTAGAGCTAAAAAACTACGAAATTTGAGGCATCTTTTCAGTTATTGTTTTCCGAAATCTAAATGATGCATAGCATACAAAATTTTGCATGCACCTAATCGAAAGTACAAATAATGGTAAGAATTTCAACGGAGAAAACTAAAAGGAAATCCCTACATGGTTAAGCGGTTACTGGTACTGATTTACATCAATTATAAAAATAAAATCATCTATATAAATTAAATCGTTTGTCTCTGTGTGACCTTCTTATAAATAAGGTACCGTTTAATCTATAATCCTGAAATTTATAACCCTGAAATTTATAACCCAATTCTAAAACTCATTCGAAATAATAAAATAAAATCCATTTATATATATATATATATATAAGGATTTTTTTATTGGCCCTGAGCTCGCCATTGATAGAAATGAGACAGCAAACGATTTTCTTTCTTTCAAATATTTTAAACAAAAAAATCAGCTAGCTTATAGCATACATTAAATAAAAGAGTTTTTCTTTTTGCACGTTTCTTAATAATCTTTTAATTTAATTGCTTTTTATTCGTTATATGTCAGATAAACTTAATGATCAGCATGAAAATAATAGTATTGACGGATTGCGTCACCAAATTAATAAAGTTTAGTTGAAACCACGTGTTTATTTTGTTCATAGTTATGCTTTTAAAGCATGAATCTATAAACCTAAATATTATAGATTTTGTAATTACATTAATGATTCTCCAATCAACATTAGCTTTACTTTATTTTATAGCCGTCGCTGAACTTTTGGGTTTACGACCACTAATGTTCAACTCCGTAGCCTTGCAGTTTTGAACTCAATCCAGAAGTCAAAGGAACTCCTGGATCAAGTATTGAGAGAAAGTTGCCACCATGGAGGACTTTTTTTAATCCGCATTTGCGTTACATGGAGAGGAAAACCGCGAAAAACACCCAAGATTAGCCTGACGGCAAGGGATCTCTTACCCATGATCCGTCTACCACTGAGGATTATTTACCTCCGCAATGTGTTCGGTGCGAAGCGGATGCGGAATCCGTATCAGCCAGCTATTGCTGGGATTTGAGCCCGGTTTACCTCATTGAAAGGCGAACACTCATTCTCCAGAGCTACTACGGCTCAATCAAAAGTAATTGAAATAAAAGATAATAAATTAAGTATTAAAAAGAAAAATTAATAGAGAAATAATACTAATCATTTAGGCGACTGTGGAAAGAGCTGTGTATGAAAGACGAGATATTAAGGATGTGCTTTACCTTCCCACATAGTTATGGTGAGATATTTGACTTATCGCTTTAAAAAGCCCTCTTGAAAAAAATCAGGGCTCTACATACTCATTTAGCGGCTTGTTGTAGCGTTACCTTTATTTTTCTTTATTAACTGCAAATTTGTATTTCGTTTCGTACAAAATTACAAAATTAATTAAAAAGAAACTTAATATTACTTAGATTTTTGTTTTGTTATATTACACGATTTCATGAGCCTTTCACTGCACACATTGATTTACTTCATAAATCAAAAAGTGGAAAATGCGATGAAAAAAATACATTTTTTCTTAAAACTTCTGTAATAATGTAATTTTATTAATAAAATTTTTCTCGTTTAGAGGGATTAATCTTTATTATTTAAGAAATTTATTCTAAATATGAAAAGCTGTGAGTAAAATTGACACTTAGATTGAAGATATTTCATGAAGGGGAGGTAATCTATTTGTGCAAGTAACGGCTCATATATTAAAACGTATTTACACCAAACAAAGAAATTCCGAAATAACTTCCGAGAAATTGCAGACACCGCGAATCGGTTGCATCATGAATATGAACAAAATGGAATTGAAAAGAGGCTTATTAACACCTCATTATTCTAAACTATCTGGATAAAGAAAGTGAAAAATTGTATTAGGTGCTTATTTAAAAGAACGGTAACTAGAAGGATATAAGTTCGAGAGGAAGAACTCTATTCTGCAGTGTGACTCTTAAAATATGAGACTTTGTGTTATTATGAAGAATAAGATTTAACATTCGTCACTGGTGATTCTGTAGATAATATTATTTGATACACAGTAATAATTTGTTGCCAACAATAACTGTACTTCAGGTTAATACATTATGGATAAATAAATCTTGAAAATGTTCATTTCATATCTAAAAGCATTATAATAATATGCACACAAAATTTCTTAAAATTAGACTGAACGATTACGGTATGATAATTGTTAAAATTAATTAAAGCTTTTCAAAAATAATGTGGTTCATTTTATTGATACAAGTTGTTATAGCATGGAAATCGGGTCATGGTGTGAAAAAAAAAACTATTCAGTAGAACATCTGACTTCAAAGCCTATAATAATAATGTGCTTTGGGTAAAGGTGATAGTGAAAGTTGTATAAGAAAAAAGTTATTTACAAATCGCGTATTTTAATTTGAGGAGGTTCTGAGCACAACCATCGACTGGAGGTGATTTCTAGTATCAAAACTAAAACAGCTGCTGCCCACCCTACACCAAGAACAATAAACACTCCATTTAAATCGGATAATCCTAAAGCTGATGCTGATGTGCTATCATAAAAATCATTCTTCAATTTTTTCTTTAAATCCAATTTAAAGAATCCATCGTACATGAATTTGTTATATAAACCACCATTTAAAATTCTGATTAGAATTGTGTTAAAACTCTCTTTGCAACAAAAATCTTTCCGGATTGCAACTCCGAGCGGAAAGTATCCAAAAACATCCTTGGAATAAAAGTAGGCTTGAGGGGACCCAAAAACTAATCGAAACAGAAAGGGTGACCCAAGCATTGCTGTGTGTTTTGGAACACTTTGGTTGGTACTAGGTGTGTAGTACCATCTATTCTTTTTAATATGTTCTCCTAATCCTTTAAGATAGGGTATATCACTTTCCGACAAATATTCTGCTTCCAATGTGGGCAACGCTGCTCGACACTCCATTTTCCCCTCTTTGACTGCGGTGTAGAGATCCTTGAAATCTTTTATTTGTTTCATTTTGATGGGGGATGTCAAAACTGATAAGAGGACAGAGCTATAACTCAGAGTTATCACGTACGAATAAAGGAGCCAAATTCCAAGTGGCATCCGTCTGAGCATTGAACGAGGGTTGTAGTTTATTCCTTGTCCGAAAGAAGATCCCCACAAATTGAGGAAAACGGAACATATAGATTCTTTTGGTGAAATCAAAGTTCGAAATAGCACTGTCACTAAAAGCAGAACGATAAAGAATAAAAACCATACGAGCCTACTGAAAGGATACGTGAATGCTGATGTTTTTGGCAGAAATGAAGCATGACGCATCAAAAATGTTTTCTCGAGATGGAGGTAAGGTATGCTGAAGTCCACTACAGTTGACCTCTCTTCGGTGATGCCCATGAAGGAGAATGCAATGTCAGCTTCATTCCTTGCGAGCATTCCGACCATTCCAGTCCAGTTTCCGTATGTATCCTTGAAACCGTACGATAAGTCTGAGGGAACTAGAATCTCATACTGAAAATTTAGTTTGTGGGACAATAGGTTTATTAATTCTGATTCAAATCCTGAGATAATGGTAGTATTGTTGATTCTTTTAATTTCTAAAGCTTCGGGAATTGGTAAAACTGAGATTCTAAGTTTAGAGGGAAAATATGCCTTCATTCTTTATAAAATTTTCAGGGAATTATTCTTCTTGAAATGACTATAGCTTTTGTCATCAATTTTTAGGTTTGAGCGCAGTTTAGGTTCTTCTAGTTAAGTCAGTTCTTGAAAACTAGAAACGGTAAGTTGGCAAGAAAATTTCACAGCTCTTTACAAAATGAATGAAATGTTCATGGAAATATTCTTTCACTTGGAATGAGTGTGAAGATTTACGTTTGCATATAAAGTTTCGTATCAATTCTCAGGTATAAAATTAGTTTTGATTTGTTTAGTATAGTCCGTTATTAAAAGCTTACAACGAAAAAAGAGTCTGAGTTGCCAAGGAAAATTCACCATTCTTCTCAAAATGAATGAGTTTCTTTTTATCCTTTTTATTTTTATGGAATTATTTAATACAAAATACTTAGGAAGGCAAAGAATATTATTAGAAGAAAAAGAATAGTATTGGAAAATACAAATTAGTATTATCCGATTAAGACTCTGTGCTTAATTCATCGTATTATATTAAATTAGACCACACACGAAAGTTACCAGGACAAAATCTGAAAGAAAGGAGCCATCACGAAATAGAGGCAGTCAAAGAAAGAAACGAACAGTTTTTATTTTTTGTTTAAAATCTTTAATGAAGGATAGTTCCACATAAAACAATCAATTGTAGACTTTTAAAGACATGATATTATTCATCAAAAGAAAGAAGAAAAAAAAAACAAGTTTAGAAAATTGAATGACAGGCAAGATCCAATTTTTCTGCGTGTCAGGTGCCGCGAATATTTATTATTTGTGAGTTGTTTTTCCCCCCTGATTCTACAAATAAAAGTAAGTTTTTACGCAAACATAACCTTATTGCATAGGCATGACGTTTACTCTTAATGCTTTATAAATATATCCATGTAAAGCATTCTTGAAGTAGTTTAAATATACGTGCCATTAAATAACATTATGGGGGTAGTTTTTGATATTTTTGCGTTTTAATCGATATTATTGTGTGTATTTATAGGAAAACTAGGTGCGTGATTATTTAATAATAGATTAATCGTGCAATAAGTAGCAAAAACAATACTGTTATGCTTCAGAAATCAAAGCTGAATATTATTAAAGCGACTTGCTATTGATTTTCAACTCATTTAAAACTATTTAACTAAATAACCGCTTAGTTTTTTTTCTACCTAAAACTAGATAAAATAATTCGATATTTGTTTTTTATGCCAATACTTAAACTTTTACAACATCGTAGATTTTGCATAAAGGTTCTTTAAAGTATTGAAATATATACTTTAGATAACAATATTTAATTAAATGTATATGTTTTTACAGTTAAAAATAAAATTTTCTCAAAAAAGTTTTTTTTCTTCTTCAAAATACTATTGGAATTTTGATGTTTTTGTTACAGATGTTTTAATAAAAATAATAAAAGAAAAAGTGGCTTTCAAGGAGTTTTCAAAATGCGATATGTATTATATGTCAGGGCTTTAAAAACTCTTCTTGTGATTTGACTTATTTATTCTTGCACTTGTATATTATTACATCTGGGTAAACTAAGCGTATTTTCTGAAATTGAAACTTGTTGTGAAATGTAATAATTAATTTATGAGAAATAATAAAAAAAAGTAACTCGCTTTCTTAAGAGTTTTCAAAATGCCATTTTATGTGCTTCTGTCAGGGCTTAAATAAGTTTTCTTGTAATTTTAATTATTTAATTTTGAATTTTCATATTAGTACATCTGCGTAAACCACGATAAGGATTTTTTTCTGTTAGTGAAACTCGTTGTAAAATGTAATAAATAATTTATGACAAATAATAAGAGAATAAGTAGCTTTCTAAAGAGATTTTAAAATGCGACATATATTTATATTATTCTGTGTCAAGCTTAAAACACTTTTCTTGAGATTTTACTTTGCATATTTTTGCATTTGTATATAATTACATCTGCGGAAACTAAGAAAATGAGTATTTTCCTTACTTCAAACTTGTTGTGAAATATAATAAATTATTTATGAGAAATAATAAAATAATAAGTCGTTGTTTAAAGAGTTTTCAAAATGCGATATGTGTTATGTGATGCTTCTGTCAAAGGGCTTAAAATACTCTCCTTCTGATTTTACTTATTTATTTTAGCATTTGTATGTTATTATATCTGCGAAAACTACGAGTAGGATTCTGATGGAGTATAAAAACTCGTTGTAAAATGCAATAGAAATCAGTGCACTGTTAGAATGCCGATTATTATAGGGTAATTTCAAACAAATTATTAATTAAGTTATTAATAAAGCTACAAAATGAGATACAAAAACTTTTTTTCAATACACACAGGATTTTGATCAAAATATGGGAGATAATCTCAGCAGGAATTTTTTAAGTGAATCAAAAAATTTGTGCACACAATTATAAATTTTTGTTTAATCAAATATAAAATTTATTTTAAAATTTTTTTATTACTTTATTTAATAAGGAAGAGAAATATTTTGGACATAAAATTTTTTACATCATTTTAAATTGTTAAATTTTAATCTTAAATGTCAGAATGCAAAATTTGAACGAAATCAGTTGAATAGATTCTGAATAATAAAATTTTAAATTTTGACTTTTTTACTTTCTGCGCATTTCACCATATGTCGACAAAATTTTAAGCGAATCAATAAGTTTTTGCACAAAATTGTATGTTTTGTTTCTCCTATAATTCCATGTAAAAAAATTAATAGTTTTTTTATTATTTTGTTTAATAAGGATCGAATTTTTTTTTTTTTTTTTGTAAGGCATTCAAATTTATAGATCATTTTAAACTACTTAATTTCAAATCCCAAAAATAAAAAATTTGGACGAAATTAGTTAAATAGTTTCACAGTAATAAATTTTAAATTTTACCTTACTTTAAAAAATATATATATATATATATATTTCAGAAACTGTTGAAGAAGTTTCCCTCAAAATTTATTTTTCGTCATTTAAAATCGTCATATAGTTTTAAATAACGTAAGACTGAATGCCTGATAAATCAATATATTTTTTAATCCTTATTAAATGAAATATTAAAAAATAATAAACTTTTTTTTATTCAAAAATTATGCTTGGATAAACAAATTTTAAAATGTTCAAAAATAAAATTCTACGATTCACTTAAAAGTATTCCAAGATATACGTAGAAGCGCGTCCCTTAAACAAAGTGATAAAACGTCAAAATTGAGGGCTTATATTGTTTTGTTTCATAATATAGCTATAGATTATAACATAATAAAAGGAAAATTCACCTCATTTGCATTCATCCAGGATTTCGTTGAATATGAAGTATGAACTGCTCCATTGTTCTGTTTGGGGGACCAGTCTCCGGATGTTATGAGAGGAGCAACAGGGAATGAATAATCTCCCAATATATCTTGATACATAATTGAATTCAGTTTGGTTTTGTATAAATATTTGAAGTTAAACCGTCTGCTGCGAAAACGATTCGAACCATAACCTACCAACCACCCAATTGACGTATATAAAATAAGTGTGGTTCAGTTTGTAAGTCATACCGAAAATATTGATAGCCATCTAGTCAGAATTAAACTTATTTTCACCAGAAAAAGACTACGTCACTTAAATTCGTAACTTTCTTAAGATGTTTATTTGCAAATGTTAAAAGAGAGTCATCGTGTAACTTAGTTACGGAGGTTTTCGCTTAATATTTTCAAATTGAATCTTCAAATTATTACTTAAATAATCTCTAACCGTGCGGCTGCTGCATGGTAACTGTATTTCATTTTTAATTTGTGCAGATGACATATCTTACTGTGACAAGCAAGCTTCCAGATTCGTCTTTTTCCCCTTGGTCTTCCAATACGCTGTTTACTGCCTTAGATTTCAGATATCCTAAGTTAACTATTAACTGAAGTCTTGGATCTTCTTATTTTTCTTGCAATTTGAGAACCACTCACGCCTATTTCTTTAAAACTGAAATTCTACCTCGTTCTCCTTCCATTAAATTAGTTTTCCTTGGCATTTTATTGCGCGTGCAAACTACCAAAATCTGCTTTTATACAACTCAGATATGCTTCTTGTACTGGAGCAAACCGCTTTCTAGCATGTTTTAAGCCTGACTATAACGAAATTAGTATTGACTTTATAATTTTTTCAAAGTTGATTTTCAAAGATTATATCAATTTTGCCTTGATTTTGATGTTATGTGCAATATAAATAAAATTACCATGCCAATTTTGTTCTACCTTTGCAAGTAGTAGTATACTTTTGCATAAGGTAGTAGTATACATTTGCAAGTACAGTACTACCTTTGCAAGTAGTAGTATACTTTTGCATAAGGTAGTAGTATACATTTGCAAGTACAGTACTACCTTTGCAAGTATTTGCTTTACCTTTGCAACAAATTTGCATATTCAGCCATAACATAGACGTTTCACATTCAGCGATTTTTTGCTCGGCTGTATATTTTTTCCAGCATTGTATTTATTGTTACTTTTTTACATTATTTTTTCTGTGCACATTAAGGTTAACAATAATGATAAAAGATTTAAAGAAGAATCAAATTTTTTTTTAGATAATTACTAAAACATAGAAGTTTCAATAGAATAGCAACATTTTGAGAATAATAGTCTACTTTCTGCAAAAAAAAATCTTTCATTATCATTATTTTTTGAAAGTTATAAAAGAAAAATTGCGGATGAGTGATTGAATTTGATGCATTAATATTTTTTTCTGCCGGTAAGCTGAATTCAGGGTTTATTTTTTTGGCAGATAGGAACAATGGCTCAAATTATTACAATTATGTAAATATTACACTGCAAAATTTCTTTATGATTTAAAACTAATTCAACTTAATGCATTTACTTGCTTGTGGATTTTTGAAGTACGAATGCGTTCAAATTTTTGTAATGCCAGAATTTTTTTTACATCTTTTTAGGTCTCGAAAAAATATTGCTGTAAGAAATTGGTAATTATCTTATGCGTAATCCTGAGGAACAATTTTTTTTTTCTGCTACCTGAGAATTTTTAACAGATCTTTTTGCGTCGCTGATTATACATCTGCAATCAATTTCTCCCTCCAAGCTATAATTTTTTAAAAGACATTTTTAGTCTATTTTTTGTAGAAATGTACACGTTTTTATTTTATTTTTATAACCGTCGTTGAACAGCCAACCCAATTATGTGGGTTTACGATTACTTATGTTCAACTCCGTAATTTTGTACCCAATTCAGAAGACAAAGGAGCTCCTGGATCGAGTATTGGGAGTACGAGGGTTGCTATTTATATTTCTGGCCTTGGCAACAGTAAGTGTTGCTAGGCGACCGCAGACGATTTTAATCGAAAGTTTGATAATTTTAAACATAAATTCAGCAGACGGTTTACCATTTTAGCTTCATTTGTGTTGTTGACAGTAAATTGAAAAGTTCTTCTCTTTCAAAAAATGGAATTGAATCGTGAACATTTTCGTGCCATTAATTTTTCATGACTTTCGACGTGGATTGTCAAGACAAGAGTGCTTCGATGAACTTAATTCTTTATTCAGCGATAAAACGCCATCCTACAGCACTGTAAAAAATTGGTATAACGAATTTAATCGTGGTCGATGTTCGATCCAGGACGAATCCCGTGCAAGTCGTCCAAAATCCGTTGTTATGCCAGAAAAGATCGATGCTGTGCGTGAACTGATAAAGCAAGATCGTCATGTGACATACCGTGAGATAAAGGCGTCTTTGGACATTAGTATGACTAGCATCAATAAAATATTGCATGAACATTTGAGCGTAAAAAAAATTTGTTCGTGTTGGATCCCGCATAATCTGGCAAACGCTCAAAAAAAGGCTCGTGTCGATTGGTTGGAAATGTTGGAAAAATACGTTCAAGGTACATCAAAGGCTGTGTATAACATCTACACAGGTGACGAATCATGGATCTATGCATATGAGCCGGAAACAAAACAGCAATCAACTGTATGGATCTTCCAAGAATAGAATGTGCGGTCTCAAGTTGTTCGAGGAAGAAGCACATCGAAACAAATGATTGCCTGTTTCTTCGGCATTAACGGTCATGTGGCAACAGTGGCGTTAGAGCAACGCAGGACGGTCAATTCTGAATGGAACACGACCATTTGTTTGCCAGAAGTCATCGGAGAAATTCGAAAAAAGCAGAAGAACAGGCGAATCATTCTTCATCATGACAATGCGAGCTCTCACACATCGACTCAAACAAAGGCATTTCTGACGGAGCGAAAGATCGAACTGATGGGTCATCCGCCGTACAGCCCTGATTTGGCACCCAATGACTTCTTCTTATACCCACACATCAAAAATAAATTACGTGGACAGCGATTTTCGACCCTCGAAGAAGCGGTTGATGCATTCAAAACGCATGTTTTGGAGTTACCTCAATCGGACTAGAAAAAGTGTTTTGAAAATTGGTTCAAACGCATGCAAAAGTGTATTGATCATCATGGAGAATATTTTGAAAAACAATAAAACCAATTTCGATCCTACATATTTGTTTTTTCATTATTAGGCCAGAAATATAAATAGCAACCCTCGTATTGCCTTCGTGGAGGACTTTTTGATAGAGCCCGCATTTGCATTACATGGAGAAGAAGACCACTAGAACCTCCCACGGTTAGCCTGGCGGCAAGGGGACTATAGCCCATGATCCGTCTACCACTGAGGATATTTCACGTGAGCGCTGTGGTCGGTGCAAGCCGGATGCGGAAATCGTATCGACTGGGATTCGAACCCGGTTCGCCTCATTGGAAGGCGAACGCTCTATCCCCTGATCCATATGATAACTTTGTATATACCAAGGGCTCGAGTAAATATTGCGGCAAATTTCTAGGAGAGTTATGGCACATCATAACGATTACTATCGCATAGGCATGGTTCTATGCAATTTTTATCCTGATGATGTGCCATAACTTTCTTAGAAGTTTGTTACAACATTTACGCGATTCTCTGTTATACATAAAATTTTTAAACGTCTACATTTAATCTATAGTAAATAGAATAAAAATGACATTTTAACAAAAAAATTTAGCTTCAGGAGCAAATCTAATTTCAGTTTTGAAATTTCCACACCCGAATTAGACGAGATCACGTATTAGTTTATATACAGCACAGAAATATGCTCCCTAGTGTAACGTATGTAATAAAGGACATAAACCAGATTCGTTTCGTTGTCGATCTAGCATCAGTTTGCAATAACATAGAATTATAAGGGTTAAAAATATAATTTTATTTTATTTTATAACCGTCGTTGAACAATCGATCCAATTTAGGGTTTACGACATACCAATGCTCAACTCCGTAGCCTTGTAATTTTGTACCCAAACCAGAAGACAAGGCAACTCCTGGATCAAGTATTGGGCGAAATTTGCCTTCGTAGAGGGCTTTCGGATGGAACTAACATGCTTTTGCGTTACATGGTGAGAAAAACCTCCCACGATTAGTCTGATGAAAAGGGGACTCTAACCCATGATCCGTCTACCACAGAGGATATTTTACGTGAGCACTGTGGTCGGTGCGAAATTCTATCGACAAGCTATCGCTGGGATTCGAATCCGGTTCACCACATTGGGAAGCGAGCGGTCGATACCCTCACCCACCACGGCTCAAAAATATAATTTCATTTTATTTTATAACGATCGTTGAACAGCCGACCCAATTTATCGAGTTTAAGACTACTAATGTTCACCTCTGTAGCCTTGTAATTTTAAAACCAATCCAGAAGACAAGAATACAAACCAGGTTCACCTCATTGGAAGGCTAACGCTCTATCCCCTGAACAGCCATCACGGCTCAAAAAAATAATATAGTTGTAAAAAATAATATTAGCCCAGTTGGAGTAATTACAAATTCTCTGAAAATGAACAGGAGAATAGCAAACTTCCGGTGTATTCTTCCGTCACAGTCTTATTTGTGAGGCAAATCTTAGTAAATTTATCTTAATCCCTTATCTTAATAAATTTGATTATCTAAGATAATGATTTAATATTGAATGTAATATTACAATTCATGAAATGTTTCCCATTTTATGAACTATATTGAAATTGAAAACCATGAATTTTAATTCAGAAATTAAAATTATTGCATAAACAAATTAACCGCGAATCTATTTAAAGAACTAAGATTATTCAGTCAGAAAATTTTTACCATTTTAAATTCAATAAAATAAAAAATTAATATATAAGGGAATGAACACGCTCAAAGTCAAGAGAATGCACCCCCCCCCCTTAGAAATTCAATAAAATAAGTATTAAATTATTAATATTATGCACAAAATGTATTGTTTTAATAATATCTTTAAATAAATTACTAATATTTTAAGTCATTATAATTGATATTTGTTACGTGTTACATTGTATTTACTCCACTTTATAATCTGTGCTCAAAATGAACATTTTAAAAATTATTATAACAATTAGGTTATATTTTTTCGTTTAAATGAATATATTTAAAAAATACTTTGATAGCTTTTTTTTCCCTTCTAATTGCAGGCTTTGAGCTTTTACGTCCTTCGCCTTGGAAGATGCCGGAAGTATTACTCATTTAACGTTACGTCCCGCAGTGGACTGATCGTTAAGACACGGTTCCCAGCAGATCACCGAAGTCAAGCATCACTGGCTGCAGTCAGTGTGCGGGTGGTTGACCACTTGGATCAGTCTACGTAGGGACCGAGGGTGTGCGGTATTGGTCCTCGTTAAACTGTTCTACCGTAAAGTGCTCGACTTCGCGTGCAGGTCGTTGGGCTACCAGAGCAGGGGTGCCATCCCCTCTGCAGAGGATCAAAATTGCGATGGCATGTCTTCGGATCATCCTCAGGGATGCTTCCCAGACCGTCGCCAATAGCCCATTGTGCAGCTCTAGTGCGACGTAAATTAACTACAACTACAACAACAACATTTAACGTTACCCAGTGGGCACCTGTGAACCTAAGTCACGGAGGCGAGCAACATTACCCACGCTGCACGCAGATACCCGTTTATAGAGCGGGCCACATTCACACATCACACAATAGAGAACAACACAGAGAGAAACATCCATGTCCTGAGCGGGATTTGAACCCGCAGCCCTTGGCTTCACGTACTTTGATAGTAAATAGAAAAAGTTGTGAAACACTAGAAATAACTGTTTTCACTTTTATTCTTTTTCTGAACTAGATAAAAAAAATTTTTTGAATGAAGCCTGATTTTTAATAATATTTTTATAATATTTTAACATTTTAAGATTGTTAAAAGCGAATATTTTTTATCAGAAATTATTAGTTTATTATTTTTAACTGAATTATTGAAATCGTTTGTAAAGCTTTGATGCCCATGCGTGTAAAAACATTATTCAGAAGAAAAAAAATGCATAACTTTTCAAAACACTTAAATTAATAATTTTCCTAGTTGCTACTCACTGAGAAAATTTCTGTGGGTACTTTAAAATACGACTCTTTAAAATGAAAACCGTGGCTCAGAAAGAAATTGCAGATTGTATCCCACATCACGGAATAGTTTTATTGGATTGGTTTATTAGATTTACATATATTTGCAGGCTTGATAGCTCATTTTTAGGCTTATAAACCTTTGTCAAATAGAAGGACAGATAGCACAATACAGAGAATTACAGCACGAAGATACATCCAGGGTAACAGCGGGATTCGAACCCGCTACCTCCACGCTTTGCACAACGTTTGGCGAGCGATACTGCTCGGCCAGGGAGGCCCCTGAATTATTTTATTTATTGCTTTATTGAAATTACATACATTTGCAGGCTTGTGTGCTCAATTTAGGTTTACGAACCATTGTCAAGTAGAAAGACGTATAGAACAATTCAGAAAAGAACATCACGAAGAATTCATCCAGGGTTACGGGGGATTCGAACCTGCTACCTCCGCGCTTTGCTCAGCGTTTGGCGGGCGATACCGCTCAGCCAGGGAGGCCCCAATTTTATTTGTTTCTCGCAATTAACGCAACTTGTGCAAACTTGGTTAACCATCGGCAATAAATCTCCAACATAAGCTATTGGCGGTATATTTGAAGTTGATTGTAGCCAATCACAATCTATCTATCGGAACGTCATCGGTAAACGTCATTAGTGTAGAGGGATTAATTACACATCGCCAGCACAGAATATCCACATCGCCAGTACAGGAAGACATATTTTTGAGAGTGTTATAACGAAATATACACGTGCTAGAAAGAAAAAGATTAAACGTGTGGACGTGTTGCAAGAAAATTTGGATTATTTCTCCCTCAGTGATTATTGAAAGGTGAAGTATCACTATAGGTAAGTGGATCATTTAATATTTAACTATTAAATATAACATATTATTAATATACTTTTTTAGATGTTGAAAAACTTTTCTTTTTTATAAAAGCCTAGTAATAGCGTCGTACACGCTATTTTTCCAATATAGTCTTTTTCATTTTCAGTATTATGATTCATGTAAAAAATACTTTAATTATAAGTTAATTTTCTTTTCATTTTAAACACTGTTTTTTATATTTTCTCAAATGAATATTTTCTTTATGAGTACACTTTTTTTTCTTTTGCTCCATGAATTCAATTTTTCGAGTTACGATTGATATAAATATTTAATTAAAAAAAAAAAAAAAAAATTTTTTTTTTTTTTTTTTAATAAAAGGAACTTTGGCATTAATTTTTTCTCAAAAATTTAATTTCGTTGTACACACGTTTCGCATTCCCATCTCTTCTACTAATTAATTCATTAAATGTAATTGCATTTCTTTCTTTTTTTAAAAAAAATTAGAAATCATTGAAGTTTGTTTTACTTTATTCGGATTTAATTATAGAAATTTTGTTAAGTTAAGAAGAAAGTAATTATATACGAAAAAAATTTTTTTTCCCTTCCTTGTTAGATTTTTGCATTATGTTAAATTTCGCTCTTAGAAGAATTATCAAAGTCTTGAATTAGACAGTAAAAATGAAATAAAATGTAATTAACTCTATACGTGCTTTTTAAGTCTTTGAGCAGTCATAGTTGCAAATCGGTTGCCAAACAAAGCATAAAAATTAGAGTTATGTAGAATATATTATTATTAAAATATAGAATTTCTTATATGCTATTTTGGTATTGAATAATATATCATTTTGAAAAACAAGTTAAAGGCACTAAATAAAACATTTTAGATGTTAAGTATAAATTATATATGTAAGATATAAATTATACAGCAAAAATGAAATAAATTCAAATTGACTCTATATGTGTTCCTTAAGACATTCTTCCAGCAGTCATAATTGTAAATTAGTTGCTAAACACAGCGTAAAAATGAGTGTTTTGCGCAACGTATTAATTTTTATTTAGATATTTCTTTATTATTGTTATATTCCCTTTCAGTTATTATGGTATTGAAGTAGATATTATTACGGAAAACAAGTTAATTGCGAAGGAAAATTTTTTTTTACATATTTAAGAAGCCCATGGATTTTACTTTGAAAAATGTATACTTTTTTTTCTTAATTATGCTGCTTTGGGATGCTTAACATGGATTTACATTTTGTGATCAAAATTTTCTTCCGGGAAGAAGGCTTTTTTTTTGTAATTATTTATTATTATTATTTTTTTTTTTTTGCTTGCGATAGAAATCTGTTTGATTTGAAAACTGAGTATTTACAACACAATCTGATCCTATACATAGTTGCATAGTTAGTTGCATAGTTACCCGATATGCATAGTTGCAAACTCTACTGGATTTTCCCAGTTTTTCCTGGTCTACTGGTTTAATTAAAATTCTCCTAGTTTTTGCGCATTTTAGAAAATTTCCTAAAAATTGAGTAAGTTTCTTAAGAAAAAAATAAATTTAAATACAATTTTTATACAGATTATTGCTTACTTAAATAAGTATTACTAATATATAATATAGCGAGCCTCGTTTATAGAAATCGGTTAAAAACTTTTTTGTTCTAAAATGATAAGTTTATTTTTATTCAGAACTATCTTTTTTTTTAATTAATTAAAAAATCTTTTAATAATCTATAATTAAATGCCTATTAATATTCGAAATTATGATTAAACATAATACATAACATTTCAAATATATTTAATGTCCATCACAACTGAAAATAAAAGTGCAGTCTTTCTATTTTGAAGACCATAAAAATCACTTAAATACCCTATGTGTAAAATATTTTGTATATTCGGCAACAATTGTCTTAAATTTATATTATATCGTAAATTCTATAGGATTTTTACTTATCCATGTTTGCAGCTATATATGAATCTATATGACCGAAGGGTAATAAATCAAAATATTATAACTATTAGAACTACTTTAAGTCTCTATTTGTACTTCATTTGAGAAAAATAAGGAAGAATAATTGTCACGGGCTTGAAATTTTCATAAGTTACCTTGCGGAATATATTGATAAAGCAAAAAAATAGAATTTCGAACGCGTGCTGTGTGGTTATAGTTATACTCTAGGATAGTGTTGATAAATCATCCAATTACTTCGAAAGAGAAATTCAGAGTTCTCGGGTTCAAGAACTTGAACCAAATAAACATGCCTTAAAATCTCAGATTTTTTTCTCACTGTTTTGAAAACTAAAATAACTTACTATTTACAATTACGTTTTGTGGTGTGTCTAAAAATTTGTATTTACCAGAAAATTATTGCTGCTTTTTTGGGGCAACAATGAGATGTAAACATAACAGACCAATGTCGATGTAAATAGAAAAGTTAATAGCAATGTTTTTTTTTAAAACTATTTCTATACTTAACCTATTTCATAGGGCATTATTTTAATCTTTATTTTTCTCTGATCTTATTGTTGAATAACGTTTTCTTTAATTTTGCAGATTGTTAGTTATGCAGCCGATAGGTTTTGCTTATTTTAGTTGTCAAAAATGTATAGTGTGCAAAAAAATAATAAACGCATCAACTTAAATAACTTTTGACCTAATGATTAGATCTTCATGTTTTAAAACACAATCTTAATCATTTAAAGGAGTCAATTGAAATATGCTAATTAAATCGTGCAAACGATATTTTAAGTTACGAAATCAGACACAAAAACGTACTTTTTCTGAATAAACTTTTATTCGACGGATTCAGATTTCTTACCTTCAAACTAGGACCCCGACAGTTTGATCAGGAGAGTGGTCCCAAGTTTGGACCCTTTGTTAATTTTACATCTTCCGTATTTCACCAAGCCTGGAGGATAAGCAAATTTTTAAAAAAAAATTTACACACACTGCAAGTTTATCCAAAGATTAATTCCATGCAAAATAAAATTTTTAATAAATAGTTATTTTATTTAATAAATAGTTATTTTATTTAACAATAGTCGAAATATTTTTGAATTGTAACGTATAAAATTTTTTGCATAATTTTTAAGGAAAGTAATGTCAAAATTCAAAATTTGAACTAAAGAGCTCAAGGAATCGAATTTTAAAATTAAAACTAATACAAAATTTGACCTATCAAGTTATTCAAGAGATTTCGCTCAAATTGTGTATTTTACTATGCAAAATTATATTCTTTAAAATTTTGTAAGAATTGTATACCTTGCAATTCAATTTCTTTTCGAGTTTTATTTTTTGTGGATTTAATTTTGGATAAACTAATTTTAAATTTGTCTGCTAAGACAATCGCTTTAAAATTCTCTAGATTGGGTGAAGTACGCAAAAAGTAAAATTTAAATTAAAGGGTCCAAACTTTGGACCGCTCTCTTGATCAAACTACTTTAGCCATATCTCCCAGATTGAGGCAACCCTCTGTATTCTAGGGGTCAGAAATCGGAATCCGTCTGGGGGGGGAACTCATATTTATTCAGAAAGTGCGTTTTTATGTCTGATTTAGTAACTTTAAATATCTTCTGCTTTAATTAGTTTACTTAGTCACCCTCTCGAACCTTTAATATTGAATCCTAAAACGTTAAGATATGATTATTAGATCAAAAGTTATTCAGGGTGATCTGTCTTTTATTTTGCACACTCTACATTATATATATTTCATTCTATTATTATTATTTAACATAATATTGTTAGAATGATATTTTTAAGTTTTAAGTAATTTTTTATAGTTGCTTAAAATTTCAGACAAATGCTTTTTATTCTTTTAATGTTTAAGTTTTGATTAGTCCGGAAAATTTTTAAATTTTTTGTCCGTGTCGTAGGTAGGATATCGGCTTTCTATTTCAAAATGATTGCAGGCCAATACTTAGCGTAAGCTCAAATATTTACATTTGTAATACATTTATACAAAACTCTAGATGGTAAGTCTGGTTGCATGAGAATACGGTTTCTTCTATAATAACTACCCTTAATATATGTATAGAATCCTTGCGAAAAGGACTCAATCTTTAAATATTGAGGGTCTCAAACTTATATTTTAGTGAGATAGAATAAAAATGTTTTCAAACTCTGTTTCTTAATATTTTTCAATGTTTTCAAAATATGATCTGAAAGTTTAAAAGGAGACTTATAACCCTCAAAAGAACAATTTATGTTTCCCTTAAGACTGAAATGTACCAATATTCAGTTACAAATCATCTTGAAATTTCATCTTAGAATTAGATAAGATGATGAATTTAGATAATTTGAATCCTTCCTTAGCTTAAAGATTAATTATAGCTTAGAAGAGTTTATTATTATCCTTTTTCTCTTAAATATCAATGAGCTTCATTTTACATCTTTTTTTTTTTACAAGGATTGTATAAATATATATTAAGGGTGTTCTCTACGAAACACCCTGTGTAACATTTAAGGACTTATTACAGTATTTTAAATGCTTTTAATAATTTAGTTTTATGTTAAATTCAAATATTGTAAAAAAAATTTGTTTTCAGGATTTTAAAAAGGAAAACATTATGGGAACTTGCAGTTATTGCGTAAAAAGTAACCTTTCCCGTTTATATAAAACCGAACTCAGGCGTTTTAGATCTGAGCTAAGGAGGGGCAGATGTGCTTGCTCCATACAAGAAAGAGCTCCAATTAGAAGTAGAAATCGTAGGACAAATCATGCGCCAGTCATCAACATGAGATCTCGTAGAACCAGCGATCGGATAGGAAATCGCTCTCTACTTCCACCTGCAAATCTAAACAGCAATTCAGCCGACGAGCAGCATGATTGCGTGGTTTGTCAAGATGCTGAAACTGACCCCGATAAGCAACGATTGCCCTGCGGTCATAGTTTTCACAGACTTTGTGTGGCCACTTGGCTGGAATTGACTAACTCTTGTCCCGTGTGCCGTCAGAAGTTTGGCATTACTAATGATCAAATGGACTTTAGTCAACTCATACAAAATATAACATTTCGCCTGGGAGTTGTGACTTCACTGGTAAAAAGAACACAGGAAGTGACTTCACTTGTGATGGAAAATATTGAAAAACAATTAGACGAATTGTCTCGAAATCTGCAGTCACAATGAGCTGTAGTGACTAGAGATGCTTTCTTTGGTGTGCCATTTTATTACAATATCTACCAGAAGCTCATAGAAAATCTCTTACCAAATTATTCAGAGTAATTAGAAACAACGAGTCATATTTTAAAACTTCACTAGTATAAAAACAAGATCTTGCCAAGGAACAATCAATCCCATTCATTTGTAAATAATATGTCACGTTGTGTTTGTTCTTCATTCTCTTTCATTTCTTAGTACACTTTTTAGCATGGAGCTGTAGAATTTTTAAAAAGTAAGCATTACATTTTAAAGCTGTAAATATTTTAGGCAATTCGCCATTGTTTATCGTATTAATTTGTAAATAAAATGTCACGCTGAAATGTTTATTTTCTTTCTTCACTTGGTATAATTTTTTACACAAATTTTTGAACTGCAGATTTTTTTTAAAATTAAGCATTAGATTTTATACCTGCAAATATTTCGGACAAGGCGTTATCAGAGAAGTGCCTTTTACTAAAAAACATCTCGCTAAACTAAAGTACCATATATACCTAAAACTTTTCCTGCTATTTTTTTTTTATCATTAAGACTAACTGTAAATAGAATGATCAAGCTGCAAATAACAAGATCACTATAATATCAGAGCTTCAGGTAAGGAAAGTATTTCTTGAAGCAACGCTTTAATGTCTCGGATTAAGTGAAAAATGAACTTTGTTCTATGAGTTTTTGAATAATTAAGTTGAAATGCAAGAAAAAGATGCCGAAATATTGAATTCATACAAACTAAACTATTGTTGGACGCAAAATTTAAATGCAGATTAATTGTCAATCCAATGGCATATTCACAGCTGGAAAAATTGGGACTGACACAGAAATCAAAACAGTGCTTTTTAGTAATTATTTTATTTATTTTAAGCATTAAATTAGACAGTTTTAATTAATTTTTCGGCTTTTTTATTTTATCAAAAATATGCTTCTAAAAAAAAAAATAAAAAATTTGTTTTAATGGTGAGTGTAACAGCTGTTTTTCTTCTTCATCCTATCGTGTTGGTTAAAGTTAGTTGGTTTAAAGTTTATAAGTGTCGTCTTTGGCTACCAGCTCGGACCCCTTTTGAAATTATCTTGTAAAACATATAAACTTCGGTGGTCACCTAGCTACACACAACATTACACAAACCACCATAGGTATGAATTCAATGTATTTCCGCATAGTAGGCACCAATTATTTCCATCTCAGTCCTGAGATCATAAACAAGTAAAGCAGTAAGAAAACTAATCTTAATGCTCCATTACATGCTGTACTACTTCCTCACGCACCTATCGATCCTCAACTTGAGTATCGTATTAAATACATATGCTATTGCTCTAAAAAAGCAATCTCTGTCGCCACTAATTAGTATGACACTATGCGGTGCCATAACACTGTTTATTTTTAAAATTTCTACCTACCTTCCTTTCGGAAAGGATAGAAAAGTAACTCTAAATAATCATTTCGTTACTTAATTTTATTCTCCTAAATTTACAAAATTATTCTAACTAAATACTTAGGGTATAACTAACTATTCAACAGTACTTAAATTTTTACTTATGATAACGTAACAAAATTAATAACTATATAGTACTATCAATAGAGATACATACGAGTTATTGCGCAACAAAAGAGATATATATATATATATATATATAAATTTTCCCTTAAAATTTTGTTATGCATTCTTTGAACCTTACAAAACACATTAACGTAAAATTTTGAAAAGAAATTCTTAAAACAACGATAATTTCATTTTATATTACTCTTGTGTTTCATGACACTTCTGTTCATTTTGTTTTTGAAACGGTATACACCATTTTTGAAAAATTTTTTTTTTCGTTTTTTTATGCATCCATAAATATTTTTTAAGTGTAAAGTACACACATAAATAAGGTACCTTAACTTTTAAAATAACCCCCCAAAAGGGGAGTGAAAGAAATTTTCTAACAAAAAAAAATTATAAATACTGTATCTTTTTTAAATGTTTGCTACAAAATAATGAAGGCCTTTAACTTTTTAACCTATTGAATATATACTAGACTTCACGCTCTTTTCCGCATGACTGGACAATCCCTACCCCAGGGGTGTCAAACTCAAAAGCTAACTGGGGCCAAATAAACTATGCTTAACTTTAGGTGGGCCGCAAAAAAAAAATAAATAAATAAATGTGAAACAAATATTTTTATTTTGAATAGTACATTGTAATAAACATATATAAAGTTAAATTATTGTTTACGTTCTGATACTTGACATCTCTTCTCAGCTACTATCTTTTCTATTTCGGGAGAAATTTTATTGGCCGAGACTACTTTCAAAATTGACCCAACGTGAGCGTTATTAATACGGTTTCGGACAAGAGATTTATTTCCATTCATAACAGAAAATAATTGCTCTCACTGATAAGTACTTCCAAACATGGAAATTATTTCATATGAGAGTTTTCGCGTATTTTCAAATCTTGCCGGTAAATATTCGTGAAATTCAGGCACACCCACTTCAATGAATTTTGCATTCAAATTTGAGTCGCACTAAATCTCAATCACTTCCATTTGCATATAACTGAGTACTGAGTCTATATTTATTGAGAAAATCGAAGAAAACAAACAAAATTAGTCTTCCAAAGATTTATAATCTTTAAACCTTATTTCAAATTCTGTTCTAAGATTTGAATTTTTTTTCTGCGTATTTTTTATACGATGCAGTATCATCTAAACTAGATTTGTTCTTGTTGCGCGTT
Organism: Parasteatoda lunata; assembly: GCA_949128135.1. Classification (NCBI taxonomy): domain Eukaryota; kingdom Metazoa; phylum Arthropoda; class Arachnida; order Araneae; family Theridiidae; genus Parasteatoda; species Parasteatoda lunata. The sequence goes on from OX421979.1 coordinate 23,101,189, forward strand.
GGGAAGTGCGTTAAATCTTCATTTTTCAGTTACCTTTCCCAAACATATAGTTTACATTTGAATACATTAATTATGTCAAACATATTTGTAATGATCTGATCCTTGCCTTGTAACAATAAATTTAAATCGGATAAGTTACATCAACCATAAAAGATAAATCTTGCAACCATATTTGATCGGAGAATTCTTGATTTTTAATTTGTGAAAACTTACATATTTCTTCTTTCGCATCCCAGAATTGTTTGAGAACCTTGGAGCAAGATAACCAACGTACCTCGCTACAGTAGGATAAACCTGAATATGTGCTATCTAACTGATAGCTTAGTGTGACTCCATTTCAGCCAATCAGAATTTTACATTTTCGCGCGTACAATTTAAAATGATCCTCTATAGTTTATAAATAAAGAATATTATAATTTTATATGCTGGTTTCGTTTCTAATTCACATTTCCATTTTATTTTTACTTTGTTTCGGATATATTTTGACTGTGCCACAAAAATGTTCATCTCGGCCGCATGCGGCCCGCGAGTTTGACACCCCTGATCTACACTATCAGTTCTTAATGTGAAGAAATCCTTATTTCACTTACTTTTTGACCACACATTACGACCACCTCTGCCGTGCGTCACTCCTACGTAATTTAGAGAGGTTCCAATATATTTCAGATTTAAACTTTTGATGCAGAATATTTATTACGCAAGTTTATATATATTTTTTCATAACTTTGCACTAGTGTAGATTAAAATAGGTGAAAAATATTACATTTAGCATTTTAATTATTTAGGGTTATGAAATATAGCATGAAACGTCGGCATCTTTTTCTGTGTTAAAAGTAAAATCTTCCAGACACGGCTCATTTTCGAACAATTATCTTTCAAATTTGCAGTTATTTAGATCTAAGAGAAACAGTTATTTATCGCTGAAATTTCTTAAATTTACAAAGCCAATTGTGGATAAATTCCTGATGAAAATAAGATCTTTAATAATAAAAAAAAAAAAAAAATCACCCTGACTACATTTTTTTATTTATTTTTACATTTCAGTACACATATAATTCCGACGATTTAACAGTATTTTTTATTAGTAACTATTAGACTGTTTTTGATAATTAAAAAATACCAAAATATAATTTTGCTTATAATTAGAGCGATAGAAAAATGTTTTTAAAAGGGACATTAGTGTTGGTTTAAATTATATCTTTGAAACCTTTCTAGGTGTAGTTTGACCTGTAGCGTGTTTACCACTACAATTATTCAAGTCCAATTCACTATTATATAAAGCATGTAAATTCAATAATAGGTTGGGGAATTTTTTCATAGCTGTTTTTTCATATTTTTTCATTGTCAATAACACATAACACATGCCTCCCATTGGTGACTTTCAAACGTGATCGGAACACTCCTTCCTCGACAGAGGACAGAAATGTCCACATCGATATGAACACGCCTAGATTGTTGGATAGCCCACAGTGAACAATTGATTTGCTATTTGTGACTGTGACGTTTTCCTCCTCGCACTGTGGCTACTCAGTGTCTATCACACACGACATCGGTCTGTATTCTCTTGATTGCTAATGCCTACACAGCATCGACCACGACCGTGAACTTAATACTGTTCTCACGACAGCCCATAGAGGGCCAAGGCCTACTGTGCAAATCTCAGTTTTTCTGACCTTGGGCTCTGGGGTGAAGGAACAGAAGTTCCGGTCAGGTGGTTTGCCGAACGCGAAACCCTCAGTGTTTAGTTCCCAAGCATGCTTGGTGCTCATTTATTGAGCCACTGAAGGGATGGAAGGCTGAGTTAACCTTTCTCAGCCCGAGGATCGAACCCAAGACCTGAGGCACAGGAGTGCGATGCGCTACCACTCAGCCACCGGGCTTCCATACTCGCATGCAACATTTAAAAATACTAATTCTGATGGTTGTATTCGTTTATAAGCTTTTAAAAAATTATGAAAGAACAATTTACACTTAATGACATTCTTATAAGAATATTCTTGTTTTGAACGAAAAATAAAAAGAAAACTGAAACCATAAATTTGTATGGATACAAATCAGGTTTCTGGAACTCAATCATAGTGACTTAGCTAAGCAAAAATAGGCAACCGGAATCATGCTTAATGTTGTTCACAGATTTTTTTTTACTGTTTACCAGCTGATTTTGATTACAATTGATACGACATATGCCTTCGATTAAACCGAATAAACGGAATATTATCAGTTTGCGTTCTTTATTTGGACTTTTGTTTGTTTTTTATAATATTTTTCTAACTTCTAAGTTGAATCAAATTATCAGGATGGAAAGGTCTAAAAAGTGGAAATCTCCATTAGGAATTATTTTTTTTTTATGTCATTTTTATTTAAGTCTCTGTAATTAAATTATAAAATGCTCTATTTAGATTTAAATCTTACTAAAAAATATGTTTTATCTAATAACAAAGATGTATTAATTTTTAATATAAATTTGTAGTATTTTGAATTAGCTGATTGTTTCGAATTCCGTTTTTAAAATGTCTGTCTTACCCTCATTGCCTGATTTTTTATTTACTGAGAAATTAGGCAAAGGTTCTTATGCTACTGTTTATAAAGCGTATAGAAAAGTACGTACTTGTTTTTATGAACACTTATATTAAAAAAGAAATAATATTGATTATTTATATTAAGTTGTTGATTTATATATGATTATAATTTATCATTACATTAGTTTTGTAATAGAGCAAATCATATTTGTTCAGTAATTTTATGTAAAACATATATATTATGTCATAAAAATGTCTTCAATTAATGAAAAAGAACAATCACCTCCATTTAGTTTTTGATTGCTTCAAATTCCTGCTATAATAAATTCTTATAGTTTGGCTTATAGTCTGCAGGTAGTGTTGTTTAGAAAGCTTAAATATTTTCTGTATGTAAAAGATTTTGGTATTTAATAAGATTTAGTTGTAAATTTTTTTTTTAATTTACTGTTTTTTTCTTTAAAAAGCAGTGGTTAGATTCTATCGATAGCGTGGCACAGTTAAAAATTTTTTTTTTGGATATGCTTACAATTTTTTAATGTTATTCATTCGTTCTTATTTAATTTAATTTCTTAATAGTCTTGTATGTAGAAAAATACCATTTAAGTGCTCTTTCAAAATTTAACGATAAAAATGCGGATTTGTGAAGAAACAGTCAAGCAGTACTTTTAACTTTTAATAACTGCATTTGTCATGTATTTGTTTTTATGAAAAATGTCCACATGATCTCAATATGTACAATATACAGGGATATTTCACCACGATGGCAAATAGATTTTAAACTTGCAATTTTTTAAAAAAAAAACATGTAGATGTTTGCACGTGGTGGCCACAAGTTATACCTTTCAAGTTGGTTCCTTTTTGTGTGTGTGTGTTTTTTTTTTTTTAGTTTCTTGCGGGCCACAGCCCGGAAGTGTCCAGGACTTGGCGATTATTCTATATCTGATGTATATCTATGTATATTATCTGAGAGAAATAAATTTTGTGTGAAATTTAAAATCTACCAGCAAATAAATATCTTACTGTTGCACTGATAATGTTTGGCTGGCAAATTGATGACAAAGTTAGGCTATTTTTATAAAATTTTATCTGGTACTCAGTTAATGGGTTGGTACTATTTTAAAGCATTTTAAGAGAGGAATTCTCAAGGAATTAGGATTCCAGGAAAAACCTGAATTTTCCAGGTCCTTAGTCTGAATAAACATAAAATGCCTGAAGTTCTAAAAAAAAATTTCTGAGCGATATTCAATCCAATTTTTGAATTATTATTTTCTACTTTTTGCTGCAAACATAAATTAACTTGATTCACATTTACTTCAAAAGATAATATTGAAAGTTTCAAAAATGTCCGTATAACATCACGAGAATCATAACATAGTGTGAAAACACAAATTAGCCGAACTTCTGCTTTCATTTATCAAATCTTATGATTTAAATCAGTGATTACCTGTTGTAAATTCATTTTATTTTCTTGTTTAAATCGTTTGTTGAACAATGTTTTTCAGAGTGGTAAAAGAGAAGTGGTAGCTGTAAAATGTATCCCTATATCCACTGTGACAAAAGCAGCCGTGGATAATATCATTACAGAGATATCCATCTTAAAAAAAGTAAAACATGAAAATATAGTCGAACTCAAAGATTTTCAGGTACTCTATTCTAGTTTATTTTGTTCAATAAACTTAAGTTGTTTTCCTTTTTTTTTTCTTTTTTGCTATGTGATCTAGCATTGATTTTTATTTAGTTTTTATGTTTGTAATAATGTTTTAATATTAATACATCATGGTTGTTTCACAATTTTTTCAATATATTTCTTACCATTATTACTAGTCTTCGGAAAAGTTCTGAAAATTTCAATTGTAGAAACCAAATTGTGTGCTGTTTACATATCATATTTGTAACAAAATATGTTTTAGTATTTTAAACTCTCAGTTATGATGGCAGTTTTACTGTGTTCAATAATTATAGTTATTAATAATGATTTTGAATTGTGATATTTTCCAATTATTTATGCATTGTTATCACGAGGGCTGCAGGTCTGTCCCAGCGCAAATTTCTGCGAAATTGTCCTTTTTTCTAAAATCCGCAAATTTCTCAATATGTTTTGATTTGCACAAAAATTGCTTAAAATTTGAATTTTTTTTTCATTTTTAATTTATTATTTTTATTTAACATAATTTTTTACTTTACTGAAGCCTTAAATTTAACATGTAAAATTGATTAGATATTTAGGGGAGTGAAGCAAAATGCTAAGAAAATAGTTCAAAGATAAGAGATATCACAATCTTGTCATGTAAGGTGGTCTTTCTACACTTAGGGAGGGTAATAGACTGATAGGATTATCTTCCTGAAGTCAGTAAGAGTACAAAAGAAATTGAAATCACAAAAGAAGGAAAATGTTATAAATCAAATCTTTGACAGAAAAATTGTAACACAGGCTATTGCACTGGGCAATGAAATTTCTACTGCCTTTCTACATATCCAGGCAATTTTTCCTGGGCGGCTTCTTGTGATTTCTTAAATCAGTTTCTTAGATAAGAGGTAGATAAGACTTTTGTAACTAGTAGTTTGAATGTAGAATGTTTGAGTTTTCACAGCAATTACTTCTTACAAAGCAATGGTCAAGGAATTGCTCATTGATGGAGGAAAATTGATCAAGTTTTGGAAATCTAAGACCGAACGCTATCCAAAATTGGCTATTCGATGTTTGTCGGTGCCTACAAACAGCGGGGAAGCACAAAGTTAGTTTTCTAAGTATAAAAATGTATTAAAATGAAAGACGAAGCATAAATGAGAATAATCTGGCAATGTACAATACTTTTTTACCAAAATTCTGTTCATTTGAATAAAAATATTAATATTGCTTGAAATTAAAAGAAGTACTTTTGTTGTGTATTTTTTAAGCTTTTTTTAATAGTTTGCGCAATTTCTATCCTTTGCATCATCTGTATAGTAAATTTTTTTATATTTCAAAATTTCCTGCAAATTTCGGATCTTTTTTCCCGTGACAAACTTACAGCCCTGGTTATCACTAATGATCACAATATTGTCATATTTCATACATCAATATATTTTATCTGTAACCAGTGATCTGTGTAAACTAGAATCTGGCATTTTTCCTATGTGTTGGAACAGTCTTCAGTTGCAATCAGCATAAAATTAATAAAAGTGTTTTTCTGTAAAATATTTCTTTATTTCTCATTAATGTAATTTAACTTCCATTTTTTATTTATCGTCCCTTTTTAATAATACTCATTAATTAATTATGTTTTTTATTTTAATTATTATGCAACATTAAAGGTTTCAAACTAAAAGGGTTGTTCCTTTATTATATTATAATGTAATTACATAATATTATCTTATTTTGCAATATTTTATAAAAAATACATTTTGTTATTGTTACCACTTTATGATTATTAAACTGAAGATAAATTATATTTTTTTAATATTAGTTTATTTAGTTTTATAATTTTATGTAAAAAGTTTATTTTATATATGCAAGAGTCTGTTTAGAAGAAATTTGTGTCTGTTAACTTACCTTTCACAAAATATCTTTTCATAAAAACGGTCCCTTCACAAAATATTTTAACTTAAAAATGGACCCTTCACAAAATAATTTATCTTTTAATCGGACCTTTCACAAGAGACAGTCAAAAGAAATTTTCCTATTATTGTAAATGGGCGGGAAAAATTTACTGATGCTGAGTGTTTAGCTATAAATAGATATTTTCAAATCTATTGGCAATCAACGTATATTACTCTAATATTTTGTTAATCATGTTTTTCTGCTTTAATTCTAAGGCTAAGTTTGATCTCATTTCATTTATATTCTGTACCTTAACCTCTTCAAAGTAAAAAAAAAAAATTTATAAATTCCAAATGTAGTATTCTAAGAAAATATTTCTACTTCTACAAACATCGTGTATACATTCTTATTGATATTAAATGATATTTTTTTGTAAATAAATAATTAAGCAATTCATAATTCCTTGATTAATAAATATTATGTAAATTAACTTATATCAATTTTTTAAAAGAACTTATAAATTTAAAAATTGTTTAAGTTTACTTAATGTGTAACACATTTAAAGTGATACATAACTAAGTTGTGTTGTTCATAATATGTACATTGAAATTATTAAAAATTTGAGTGATTTTGTATGCATTATTTGTCCGAAATGAATATTCTGTGTTGTGCATTATAGGGTAAATACCAAATATTTGTTTGTTGCTTCTCTAATTTAGTTACAGTAATAGCTGTTTATTTTTAAAAATTGAATTTTTTTTAAATTAGAATTTTTCAGTGTTGAGCATAATCTTGTATCCATTTACAATTTAAAAACTCCTTGAAAAGGTTTTTTGCAATAACAGGATCCTGGTTGATAGAATGTGACTTATGCTTTTAAAATTATGAAAATTTACTGTTGAAATTAATTTTTTGTAATATTGCTAAATAATTTCTTTGGCTAGAAGATTTAACAAGCTTTTACACTAACTGAAAATTAAATTAGTATTTAAAGAACAAATTTGCATATGAAGATGCAAATGATACCCCAATAGGAGGGGGAATCAAATCTGTGTTACAAAAAAGAAAATTTTGGGCAAAGTTTTATCAGAAATTTTTTTATTTTGGTGTAACAATCTGATTATTGTCAAGAGACAAAACTGATTGTGATGCAATCATAAGAATTAGTCAGTATAATCAATGGAACATTGTAATGCAGCGTTGTTTTTTCATGCCACTTGCCAATCCAGCAAACCTCCTTAGTGAAACCAAGCATATTTAAGGCAGAGGGTGCATTTCTTGTTTTTCAGTTGCACCATCTCTGGCCAAGAATACGACTTCAGCCACACACATGTCATGGCGGTAATGTCATTTATAGAGCGAACTCATTCATACGTCCACAAACCGTAATTTTTCAGTCGGCAGGGATTGATTTTGCGACCCCTTGTACATGGGCCCAATGCCCTACCAACCAGTCTATCCCTGCTGTAATATAGCTTCTAATTAAATGTTAACTTTGTTGAAATCTTTCCGATGTAAGAAAAAATTATGTTTTTTCCTTTTGTTCTTATGAGCTGTATAATATTATATTTTTATATTAATATTTATAAATATTTTTATCGAGTAATTTTTTTGTTGATGTAAATTCAAAATTTTCATTTAAAAAGTAAAACTATTAATTTAAAAAAAATGAAAAATATAAAGCTCACAGACTTTTTTTTATGCAAATTGCTTAAACTTGGTCTGTAGCTTAGATTATAGACTTTTGGTTTAATAAAATTGAAAACTGAAACTTCAAAATGTTGCTTTAAAAAAACTATTTTGCATTCAAATAATTTAATTTAGATGTGAACCCAGAAAAGAAATACCATTTCATTATTTAAAACATTTCTGTGATTGATAATTTCTCTTTTAGAAGAGGTGTAAAGGAATCATTTAGAAGCAAACATTACAAATTTGGTAAAATGTTGTCAATTAATAGCTAATTTATTCCTTTATTTTTTAAAAAATAATAATAATGTATTTGTCATGTATTTTTTATATTTTTTGTAAATTTTGTAATTTGAATATGATTGAAAATTAATATTTTTGTTATACATCATAAAAACTTCACATGACAATTTTTTTGATAGAATTGGTTAGTCAGTTAAGAAATTCTTACGCATGTGATCTATATAGTTGTGTATTTATAATTATCGTGTTAAATATTTCTAGCTGAAAAATGAACACAATTAAAATGTGAGTTTTTAGGGCAAACTTCATATCATTATATAAAATAAAAAAAATTTAATCTCATCATGTGTGTGAGTTATTATTTTTGTTCTTTATTTAATTATTGTAAGACTTTCTCACTTTGTTAATTTTTAAATATAAGTAAAAAAAAATCATTTCAGGTCTGCAGATGAACTTTCTCACTTTGTTAATTTTTAAATATAAGTAAAAAAAAATCATTTCAGGTCTGCAGATGGCTCCTGTTTTACATTATTATTTTATTAATTATTCTGTGTTTGTATTTTGACCATACATTTTTTTTATTATTTAGTGGGATGCAACACACATTTACTTGATCTTAGAATACTGCAGTGGTGGTGATTTATCTAATTTTATTAAGTCTCGAAGACGCTTACCAGAGTCGGTTGTTCATAAGTTTTTACAGCAGCTAGGTAATATATACTGTATAATCTCTCTCTCTATTGTTTTAAATTTAATGATGAAATTTTTCACATATATCAGTGATAATTACTAGCTTATAGCTCTATTTGATCAAAAAATAGTTTATTGCACATATTTAAATATTTAATTATTTTATGTAATAAATTATGATTAACATAAATTCAATGAACATTACGTTGTTGCACGCGGGGTCTACGTCAGGAAATTTATACTTATAATAATTTTTTAACTGACCACATTTAAAACCGCTCTAAATTGAAGCATCTTTATCTCAGTTTTTTTTACCTTATCCATAAGATTGAAGATAGACAGGTTCAATTGCACTGCCCATCAAGAAAAGATAATAATAAAAACTAATTGGATGTATCAACTATCTAAGTACACAATCCAAAAGTATCTGCAAACTCATATTCTTTGGTAACATAATAATCTTATTTCTAAAGCAGTTTTTATAATATAATAAAATTTTTTGAATATGTTTCTTCTTTTTATTTAATGATTAGTGTGAAAAATATTAATTTTTTTAGAAAATAAACTCTTCTTGAAATATCTCTTCTACAAATGCAATTCTTTTTGTGTAATTATATTAATTTTTTAAAAGGAAAATTGATGTTGAATAATATCTGCATGATCTTGAGATTATCTGCAAATGCATTAGTGTATTTCCTGTTTGTGTGCATGTGTATTAACCAATTATATTAACGATTATGTTAACAATGATTATGTTGAGTGAACAATGAGTATGTTCTATGAATTATGTTTACTTTTTAATGTTGTAGTGTGTATTGAATTTCTTTTGAATTTTCAAATTATAAAAACAGTAATTATTTTTTTACAGCTGCTGCGCTCAAAGTACTTCGATCTAACAATATTTCTCACATGGATTTAAAACCTCAAAACATATTATTGACTGATTTCAAGAAACCAGTTTTAAAACTTGGAGGTATGAAACTCTATTATCTTTTTCATTTCCCGTTTTACCAATTTCAAAGCATTATTCTAATTTAACAGAGAAGTTGTTTAGTGTCATTTTGCTAGAAAAATATTAGCGGAAATGTTACATAATTTGGTGCTTTTATTCAATCAAGAATGTTATTGACGGATCTCATTAATACAATGTTTATTTACTTTTGGGAAGCAAAATGCCTTACCTAAATTTTTAATCTGAGTATTTTTCAGGGGTGATTGTATTCGGGTGTACCCCAGAATTCTGGGTTTATCGTATCATCCCACCAGGTGTAGAAACTAGGAGCAGGGCATTTGATTTTTTTGCAGAAATCCCCGTATCTCATGAATATCCCCATATCCATGAATCAAAACTTATAATCCAACGAAATTTCCACCGCAATCTAAAATTTAAAGTAAGAATTAAATTCCGAAATCAAAATTTTGGGAACCTTGGCTAAATTGCTTTAACGAGACGATTTCATTCACAAGACTCTTCTGTAATTTAGATTTTTTTTTAGTTTGTCTGAATTTTAACATTGGTAACATTTGGAGCTATGCCTGAATCCTCTAGTATGGTGATTCTTATTCACGCAATTTTAATATCAAACATCATTTTTAATATTTACCTGATTTAAAATTTAGTCGTGAATCATATTCACACGATTTAAAAAACATACATTTCGATTCACTTTCACGTGATTTAAAAATTCAATATCGCAATTTGTATTTGCACGTTTTTTAAATCCATATTACGATTCATATTCATGTGAATAAAAAATCCAATGTCGCTATTTGCATTCATGGGATCTAAAAATCGTGCATCGCGATTCGTATTTATGCGATTCATGAATCCAATATTGCGATTCATATTCACACAATTTTTAAAATCCAATATCGGGATTTGTATTTTCGCGTTCTAAAAGTTCCATGTCACGATACATATTCACGCGATTTTGAAGTTCAATATCAGGATTCTTGTAAGAACTAAGTTTTTTCTTAAATTAGTTACTATAAAAGTGGGATTCTTTATTGACAGGTAAATCAATTATAAGTCTTTGTTGAAAAATGGTATTAAATTTAAACAGTAGTAAATTGATATCTTGTTATCAATTTTTTGCACAAAATTTTCAGATTTTATCTCTTGGTGTCACAATCTCCCTTTATTTTTTTTAATAAACCTGGTTTTTTTATTTTTATTTTAGTTTTAGAAAAATCAACATTTTTGTACTGCTAGTAGCATAATTTTTTTTTCCACAATCGGATCATCTTACTAAATGTATGTAGTGCATAATATAAATTGGTGAGAACCTGAAAATGAATGTAAATAAGTGAAAAGGAAGAGGAAACAATAGTGGTGTTGGGTAGTAACTGACAAAGGTTTTTTTTAAAGAGTTAGTCCATAATTAAAACCTCATTGGAAAAACATACTAAGAAACTGTTTTATTCAATTGTAAAAATCAGCTCTACAATCTATAGAAACTTGACAAAGCTGTATACTAATCCTCTTATTTCACGTTTTTGTTAATTTTATTTTTTAGATTTTGGTCTTTCTCAGTATCTCCATTCAAATAAAGAAGCCACATCATTTCGTGGTTCTCCTTTATATATGGCTCCAGAAATTCTTTTAAAACAAGTATATGATGCTAGGGTAGATCTTTGGTCTGTGGGTATTATACTGTATGGTAAGTATTCCCTCCTTTTACCTTAACTCTTGTACTTTCATAGCTTTATGTTACACTCTGTTTACATAGATAAACAGTAAAAGCTTGACTACCTGAAATGCAACAAGTTTTGGATATGCAAAAATTCTTAATATATGATCACCTATAATTTTGACTTATAATATGACTTAATTTTCTATAGAATGCACATTATATAAAATGCACTTTCTATAAAATGCACAAAACAAAATAATTATTATAATAGACGTAGCACTCTTTATTGTACTTGAATTGTGCATAATATTTGTCTTGTGCCGTTAAAATAACAGATTGCATGCTACTGAGTGTAGCAAGTTAAATATATTTAAAAAATCAACTTTATCTGTAAAATTTATTATACTAAGTGTTTATGATTGATTATGAACTTTTAAAATTTTATATTTATTTATAAATTTTTATGCACTTTTGTTACTGTTTGATTAGTAAAAAATTCTTTGATTTAATAATTTTCCATGTCTTTCAGAATGTCTTTTTGGGCAAGCCCCTTTTTCATCTAAAACTTTCACGGAACTTGCTGAAAAAATAAAAAGTTCTAATCCGATTGAAGTAAGCTTTTTTAAAAGAAAAGTGTATATATTTGGATTACTGTTTTTCTTTTATTGATAAGCATGCATAAATGTTTTAAACATGTTGCTTAAAAGTAAAATTATTTATTAAATTTGTCACTGTATACATATATATTACCATTAGTAGGGCCTCTGTATTGATCGATAGCGTCATGTGAAAACTATAAAATTGATCTGCAGATCACATGCTAAAATATATTTATTCAAATGTGTCACTTGATAATCAAGATTGACTAATACTTCAGTACATAATAAAATAATTGTGCTTCTAAAATAAAGTACTTCAAATTAACTGAAGCTTAATAAGGAAATATGAAAATTTAATTTATGAAAATAATGACAAGCTGTTAATACAGGGGAGATTAATTTTTTTAAATTTAACTTAAATTTTGTCGGTAATTTTTTAAAATTTTGGTTTATTTTTGCCTGCAAGACCAAAATAAATATGAATTGCTCACCACTGTACTGAACTAGTTCTGATACCAGGACAAGGTATATACACACATACATATGTTTACAATCAAACTCGTTTTCAATGAGAGCAAGTATTCTGAAGCGATTCACTCATTAAATCGGGGTGTTTATTAGAACCAAGACGACTGAATTTATTAAAAATAAAAACTCAGAGAAAAAATACTCACTTGAAAATGCTTAAAAAGGGATTAATTTTTAAATCTTGAGAAAGGGAAAATGTATGGGCCTTTAACATTGTTTCTTTTTTAAAAAAATGTTTATTCAATACTCATTGAGCTAAATTCATTATTTTTTTACTCTAATGATAGCAAAAGTGTTGCCACATAGCTGTTTCATTTGACTTCCTGGCAAAACATTTTTTTTCTTTTGTCAGAAAAGAACCTTATTTTATGTTCACTCATTATTGAATTTGTATCTTGATGAAATGAATGCATTACTAGATATGAGAATATTCATTTAGCAATGACTAATTCATCAAGCATATCATAATTTGTATCTTGATGAAATGAATGCATCATTAAAAATGAAGAGCAGATCTCTTGTTTGAACTTAAGAAATTTTGTGTTGAAAATGCAAGCAACTAGATTTGAGAATATTATTCTGCAATGACTAATTCATCTGGTATAAGCATGTATTTCATGTCAAGACAGATGAAGATATGTATTTCTTCGTTTTTTAAAGTTACATTTTATGGACAATTTGAATTAAAGGTTTTTTTTTAACACTTTCGATGGGAATGAAGTTTTTACGATCAACCAGAAATTTTTTTCCTGGCAAATTATTGCATTTTACAAAAACTTACTAAAAGTTCCACATTATATTTGATTTATGTTTGTAATAAATAACATACTCTATTATCTTTAACGTTTGAAGAAACAACTTGTAAAAAATTTGCTTATAAAATCAGAGTTCTTGTTCAATTAAAGCTCCCAATTAAATGTTGGTTGACTATCTTACCACTGATGTTATTGTGTCTGAACAGTGTCATATTTTTAGATTTTTCTGCAAAAATGCTAAGCTAGGAAAACTTTTTTGGCCAATTAGCTAATAATAGTAAAACCTTTTTGACTAATCTTTTGAGTTATTATGCATGTTAAAGGATGTTTCAAATAGGCCAAAAATAACTAAATTATTTCTAAAAAAAAGATCAATTGAAAGAATTAAATAAGAAAATAAAGATTTTCAATAGTCTGACGAAACTAGTATTAATTTTAAATGTATTAAATTTGAAATAATTTGTTAGGAATTATATTTAAAATGCTTACTGTGAAGGTAATTGCGTAAATGTTTGTACTGAAAATTTACTAAATTTTCAGTACAAGTAAGTCATTCAATATTTGACTAATTACTTTAATAAAAACTTAAAAATCTTTATTTTCAAATAATTTACCCATTACAAATTAATTACTGTATTAAGTTTTTCAAGCATTTTGTTGATGTTTTGTTTCACAAACCAATTCCATTTCCTTGTTTTAGAATTTAAGTTGTGTAGCCTGATGTCTTATTTATTATTTAAATAGTGTTAAAAAAATTGCTATTACTTGTATAGCATATTATATATATATATATATATATATATATATATATATATTAAATGACATTTTATCTTAAATGACGTTTTTGTTTCTATTCAAAATAGATACCCTATGGAGCTGATGTTTCATCTAAGTGCAGAGAACTCATTCTCAGCTTGTTGCAAAGAGATCCAAACAAAAGGATTTCATTTGAGGAGTTCTTCAATCACCCTTACGTTGATTTGGAGCACATGCCCACCTCAGAGACTTTCAATAAAGGCGTAATCATTTTTATCATTCTTTTTTCTTAATGTATGGGTATTCGTTTATTAAAAACTTTCAACATTTTTTTACCACCCTACTAGTTACAGTAATAATGGGATTAAAATATAATTTCCAAGAAACCCTGCAAAAAATAAATAAATAAAGTAAAATAAAAAATGCTTAGTATCTTTTTTTATTAATTGGTAAAAAATATAATAACCTGACATATTTGTGCTTAGAGCGAAGATTAAATTGATCTATTTAGATATGTGTATGTATTATTTTACTTTGTTTTACAATAGTTTTATGTGTAAAAAGTGCAATGTTTGATTAGTAATTATAACCGCAGCTCACATGGCTATCTAGAATCTTGAAGAATTGTTTCCTATGTATTTTAAAAGATATTTTTTGCATGTGTTAATAGGACAGTAGTTCTGAAGTTATCCGGGTTTTTCTGCATAAAAAAATATTTTACACTTTAGATCAAGGGTTCCCAACCCTATGTTCTCAGACATCATGACGCCTGGCAATGGTTTTGTGTCTGCCCACTGTTTGCCGTAACTTAAAAGTGCCTTGAAAAAATTAAATTTAAATTATAAATTTTATAACTATCTGAAGGAGCAGTGTTTACCAATCCTTTGATTTTTACGAACTGCCAAATTCCCATGAACGGTTTTTGCCCATGAACGGAAATTCCCATGAACGGAACCATAAATGCATCCCTCCAAAACAAAACTGATATGTATAGTAAATTTTTTTTTAAAAAAATGATCTGGTTTACTTTCAAAAATTTTCAGCCAGTTTATTGTTAGAGTAAATTATAAATGGTGCACAATTGATCTATAAATTTAATTTATAAAAATTTAACAAATGATAAGAACTTTAGCAAATGAAAAGTGCATAAAATGTTGCTTCTCAACATAACTGGGCACTAGTTAAAGGATATTTGATTACATGGGGCCCCAATTTATCCTTGAAATTAAACAAAAACTTATCTTCATTACATTGTAGTTCATTAACTTCATTACATTGTAGTTTAAAAAATTTCTGATTTATTATAGATTGATCTCGTTAAAGAGGCTGTTAAAGCAGATGCTAGCAAGGAGTATAAAGAATCAATCAAATATTATAGTCAAGCTTTGGAATATTTAGTTCCTCATTTGAATAGTAAGAATAAAAATTAAAACTTTTAATTGGTTTTAGTAGTTACTGTATATTTTAGTTCTTTTATCATTAAACTATTTTAATTATCTATTCTATTTTTTTATATACTAGATGTAATTTGACTTTTAACAGGGTGCATAGCATTTTTAAAGGTGTTTATTTTTGATTCATGTTTTTTGAAAGCCCTTAATGGTGCTTTTTTTATTCGGGGCTTGTAACAAGTGCTTAATTTTCTATATTTTAAAAGAGATTTTTTTTTTGCCGTATCGATTGTCGATCTAAATGACAAAAAATGCTTGATTTTTCACAATTTTCTCTGCAATATTTATCAGAAACTAGTTATTTTATCATTATTATGTAAAGTTTTTTAAAATTTTATTGATTTTATGTTTATAAATTAAGAACTTTAAGCGATAGAAGGAAATAATTTTTATTGCTGCACAGATCCTAATTGTGATTTATTTTTGGAAAGTGATTAAAAATATTTGTGAAAATATTTTTAATCGCTTTTTAAGCACCTTTTAAGTGCTTAAAAAGTACTTTAAAGGTGCTTATTTTTTGTTGAAAAATCTGGCTACGGACTTTGTTTAATAAGTTAAACTAATTGTTGTTTTTTATTCAAATTTTGCTGACTTATGCAACTTGTATGAAGTTAAAATAATAAGTGTTTAATCTTCTTGAATATGTATTAAAATTATAAATAAATGTTACTCAGGAAATAAATTTTTCTATTGAATTTAAATGAAGCAAATGTCAATTGAAATTTCTCAAACTTATTTTATTGATTTTCTTGAATAAAATGTCCAATGTTTTGGAATTGTTTTTGGATAATTATGATAATTATTGTGAAGTTTAATTATAATAATCTAATCTTTTGTAGTTTTGAGGTAGTAACTTTTTTAAAGACTAATATGATAGTTTCTATTTTAGATGAAAGCAATCCAACTAAACGAAAAGAACTTAGGAAAAAAGTGAGTTGTTTATTTTTCTATTTTCACTTCTTTGAATTCCTTTCTCTCTCTTTTTTTCTAGAGTAACTTTTTTTTATTAAATTTTTTTTCCTAGAGATAAGTAGTAATATATTAGAGGATTATACATTATAAATCATATAGAAGTAAAAATTAATATATTTTTTAGCATTTTCATTATTTAGAACACAAATACAACTCATTGACTTTTCATTGCATCATGTAAAAACTAATTTGAAAACTGAACAAATATATTTAATATTTCTGAAAGTTCTTTAAATCATTTAAAAGTTCTTAATGAAACTCTTTAAAGCTCTTAATGAAGGCTTATCTTTTGTTTTTGGCAGTTATTATTTTTTTATTTGCTTTTTTTCTTCAGATCTTTATAAAGCTCTTATTTTAAGTATTTTGTAGAAGAATTATCTACAATGCAAGAATACAGAGCTAAGGCTCAGAGCCAACCTGAACTATCTATAATAAAAATGTGAAATAAAAAAACAAAAATAGAAATAATAAAAAAAGGATCTTTTTAAGGAGTCATAACAGTAAGACACTGATCTAGTTAAGCTTTTCACAGAGTATCAAATAGTAATAATTTCCTATTGTTAATTTTGCTTTTGGCAATGGTTTCAATGTTTGTGAGGAAATGTAATTTCTTATTTTTAGAGAAGATTAGAGAAGATCTTATTTTTAGAAATTAGAAAACGCCATATATAATTTCCAAATTTTAATCATATCCAGTATATTATCTAATATTGTATTTGTAACTGTATTAACAAATTATGTTTTCTAATTGACAGTAGAAATTAATTTGAGGTATAAATGAAAATTTTTTAAATTCTTCTTAATTTTTTTTATACCTATAAATTTGTTTTGACAATGTAGTTTGTAACTATGTTTGTTTAAATTTATTTACAGTAACTATTTTTTTTTCTTCTTTTAATCTTTATTATTTGCACTCAGAAATTTTTTTTTATACACGTGTAAGACATTAATATTATTTTCGAAAAGAATCTAAATATATCCTGAATTTACCTCTTATATAATGAAAATTTGGTCCCTAGCTGATATTAAACATTAAAGACAAAAAATAAAAAACATAATGACAAAAATTAAAGACAAAAAATAAAAAATTAATTACAAATGCTGTAAACATGTTTAATATAATACATACATGAAATCTTTGTCTTTTTTTCTATGGAAAAATTCTTTATTTTTTGTAAAGAAATTTCCAGAATTGTTTTGATAAAAATAGTTAGGTATGCAAATATTACAGGAGTTTGAAAGACAACACTTATATATAAGAATAATATATATGAGGCACTTATAAATAGTTATTAGGATAATTGGCACTTAATTTAAAGCAATTATTTGTTCTAGAAAAAAGTTTCTATAATTATACAGTATAATACGAAAAATCTTTTGTTTTTCTCAATTTCTTTTAATGATGCAAATGATTATTGCAATTGATAATTTGACTTTATTACAATTGTAAATAGGAGCATGGGTCTTACTATGTTCCTCAAACATTCATCCCTAACACTAGTTGTGATTAATGTTCTGGGCAGTGCTTTTAATGTAACTCGAATCAGAAATAATTTTTGATGCTATGCAGTTTTCTTAACTTAAAAACTGGAAATATATATATTTTGCCCTTAATTTTTGTTTAGTTATTGGAATACGTAAGTCGAGCAGAAGAACTGAAGGTGCTGTCTGAATGTAATGGCTCAGAATCATCCAAAAGTGTTCCTAGAAACACTTCACTCAGTTTAGGTAATTTTTTTTATAACTGTTAAATGAAATATATTAATTTAAATTTATTTTAATAAGAGCTGAGTGTTTTTTTTTTAACACAAGTTCTTCATAATTTAGTGCCATCTTGCTTATAAAATTAAAAGAGTTAACAAACTTTAAAAGTTTACTGACTCTATTGTTTTTGCATGAGGACTAATTCTTCAGTTTTATAATTTGTTTACATTGAAAAAGAAGGGCATACCATTCTACAAATAAAAATAATAGCTGAAATTGTAAATCTCTATTGGCACAATAACCCAGGATAGACCTTGACTTTCTTCAGAAGATTTTCCTGTGCCGTTTTCTTTGTCATCAGATCTTTCCGACTCAGATACCCAGATTGTTTGAAATCTGCATTGGTGGAGTGCAGCCATTAAAGTTTTGGATGTCCTCTACTAGCCTTAGTTTGTTTATGAAAATCTTATCTGTTAGGCTAGTTGTATCTTAAATGGAAAATGTTCTCTGCTGTATAAATTTTATGTCATTGTCCTTATAAATTTTGTAAATTTCCATGTTAATTCTTCTGTAAAAATTGCCCTCTTTGTTGACTTTGCCAAAAATAGTTTGCAAGATTTTTCTTTCATAGAGGGCAGTATTAGCCTCTTCTTTCTTTGATGCATAGGTCTAGATTATACATACAAGAGAATAGTAGTAGTTTTGTATCTCTTTTTATATTCTTTGATCTAAAGGATTTATTCTAAGGATATTATTTGATCTAAAGGATATTAGGATAAAGGATTCTTAAAGAAGGATTTAAGGCCATTAAAACATCTGTTTGTTGATAGTATTTGTTTTTTAATTTCTATTTCATTGTGTGCTATCAAAGCTAAATAAAAAATCATATAACAAAATTTTTATGTAGTTTCAAATTTATATGTCTTAGCTTCAAAACAGGGTTATATTATTTTATCTTTTGTTGCCTCTATATTTTTTTCTACATTTATTTAAATCTAAATTTCTTGGATGACTTTTCAAATTTGATTTAAAATTTTATTTTCATATTTGATCTTTTAATTTAAATCAGATTCATATATCAATCAAAGCTCTATATAATAAAAGATATTAACAAAAACAATATTATACCTTAAGAACTTTATAATTTTAACTAAAATTTAGTTGTTCTAATTTATTTACGTCGCACTAGAGCTACACAATGGGCTATTTGTGACAGTCTGGGAAAATCCCAAGACATGTCATCGCAATTTTGATCCTCTGCCAGGAAACAATTATTCTAAATTACTCAAGCTGAATAAGTCTTTTCTTATTAGTTTTATACACGAACTACATGTTTAATGAGTTTTTAAACTTTTTTATTCCTTGAAACATAAAACTAAATTGTTATAGTTGAAATATGTTTATTAAATTACAAATTATTATGCATACAGCCAATGGAAAGTTATAATTTATAAGCTTCATATAAATTTAATCCACATTTAGTCTTATATTGTTACTGATTTTTTGTTTAGCTTGGACATCAAGTATTAGTTTACATACATTACCCTCTTATTTTTGTGCATAAAATCTTTTATATTAATGAGTTTAGACTTTTAAAAATCACATCCTTAAAAATTTGTTTATAAATTATCCTAAATAAAAAAAAATTCTTTAACATGTAAATCAATAATTTTTTTATCCAAAAACAAAAATTATTTGATTTAAATGAATGATATTTTTTAATCAAGTGATTTAAGTTAAGTAATCTGACTCAAAAACACAATTTTTCTGAATAAAAGTACCTTTTTTTGGATTTGGTTGAATTTGAATTCTTGATACTCAAAATAAGGTAGAGTCCTAGAGCAGAAAAATTCGACCATAATAACAAAAGTAATTTAGGAGTGTCTCCTCCCCCACCCCAATACTGTACATCGTCATTTTTAACATAAAACTTAATATGTTTTTTAAACAAAATTATTGAAAAAATCTTGCATCACATTTTGAAATGGCTATCTTTACAGTTATTTTCCTGCTAAATAGAATTTCAAATGCTTTTTTTTATGTTTTAATCTTCCAGAATACTTTAAATAAGTTTTTTTAAAATTTGAAATTCTTATTGAAGTTTTTATTATTATTTTTTTTTTTTTTTAAATGAGTCAAAAAATTTTTTTGAAATGTGAGTAAAATATAAATGACTAAAGTTTCAACATAAAAGGAATGAGTAAAAAAAAAAAAAAAAGAGTTATTGAAAACTGTTACTATAGATTCTAAGAAAATTTACATTTTAAGGAAGAAAATAAGTAAATATAAAAAAAAACAGTTATACACCCAAGATTTTTTAACTCTTCTAACTGTTAATTAATTGTGACAGTAAACAGTTCTCTTGTAGCAAAAGAAGTAAAATCGACGTTAGATGAAGACAGTTTTTTTTTAAAAAATTCTATTTATGCTATTACGGGGGAAACAAAAATAAAAAATAATTGTTAAATATTGTTGTAGAGTCTGAGAAAATTGGACCATTATGGCAGCAGCAGTAAAATGCTTCATATTTTGAAAGTTCTCAATTTAAATTCTGTTTCATTATATTAAGTTTCTAATTTCAAATAAACATGAAAAACTGTATACATTTTGATAAAAATAAATGGTTTTTATAATTATATTTCATTATTTTTTATGTAGGAGATGTCATTAAAGGAAAGCCTCAGTTAGAGAAAGGTTTTTTCTTAGCTGAACAAGCAGATGCACTTGTAAGTCTATAACTTATTAAGATTATTTCCATTTAGATGATGTGTCTATAATTACCTAGATCAAGAATTCCCAATTTTTGTTTGGATATGGAGCCCTAAATAATCGACCTCCTTTTGACGCTACCCTTATTTTGTAAATAATGCATTCAAAGACTATTTTGATCAATGAAAGACTACTTTATTATGAAAATATTTAATGATAAGAATAAAATTTCCTCATTGAAAATCTTACACTAATTTAACTGTCTATTATGTATCTGCATATATTTTAGTGAATAAAAAATATGAAAGTCTTACTTGTAAAATTGATCAAGATAGAAAGCAGAGAATTGTCATTAAAAGTATTCATTTTAAAGAAGAATATAAGTTTCTTAAATACAACTATTTTCATTTTAAACAGAAAAAAGTAGTTCAAGTAACACTAAATGTAAGCTTATTAATAACTGAATTGCTCATATTCCACAAAAAGAAAATTATAATTTTATATTAAACACCATTTACACAACTGTTTTTGCAAAAATAGCTAAGTAAAAACTAGCCTTTCAATATCTTTTATCTATTTTTTAATGCAAAATTTTCCCGAGAAATTCTATGAAGTGAAAAAGCTGTTCTATGAAATAAAAAGGAGTGCAATATTATTTATTACAAACTTTTTACTATTTTTTATTGGTGACTATTTTTTAAACTGCATTCTCTAATAACTGTTAAACCATCTCTCTTCTTTTATTTTTTTAAATTTGGATTTAAATACTTTTAATATAATCACTTACCTTTTGATCAGTATTCAGTTATCTCTCTCAAGATCATTATTTTTATAAGCTCACCACCATCTTTGAGCAGATTTTGATAGTAACAACAAAAAAAAGAAATTAGGTTATATATTAGGTTAGGCTATTATGCCAAATATAATTCTCAACACTTATGAAATTGTGAAAAAAATTTATTTAGAAAAAATAACTGTTGATATTATTAATAAGAAAAATTTCGTTTAAAATATTTCTCAAAATATGGTGAAAGTAACAATTGTAATTTTATTTCAAAAATGATGTGAAAAATTTTACAAAACAAGCATGAAGTAACGCAATTTTCAGATTATGAAATGTTTATAATGATTCATTAAAAAAGAATAAAATGATAGTGCATGGGGTGCATTTTCGATGAAAAAAGAGATTATAGGTTTTTTAATAGCCAATTGTTATATTTAATTCCTCTTGCTGGTGGGGACCACAAATTTTGCCTCATAGTTAGTTATCAGCATCATTATATGTTAGAAAATATTATATGTTATATGTAAATATTATATTATATGTTTGTACTCATTAGTTAGAATCTGGCATAGCATTCAATTTCCTGAAATTATGAAGCTTTATTTTCTTTATAGGCTGTAGATGGTTGTTATGAAGATGCAGGTCACCTTTATAAAAATGCATTAGAAATTTTAGTGACAGCCGTTGCTGGTAACTAAACTATTTTTATTTCTTCTGTATTTTCATTTATTTGAATTTTTTTTCATGTTACCTTTTTTTTTTTTTAGAAGAGACAACTGGCCCCAAAAAGGATCTATTGTATGCTGAGGTAAAATTTTTTTCATAATGATTTTTATAGTATAATTAACAAATGAAGTGAAGGAATCTGTTGTGACATTTTAAAAACACTCGATTTTAATCGTGATGTTATTTTAGAAAATGGAATAAATCCATTCGGAAAGGCTCTTAAGGGTTCCAAGGCTCTTAAGAATTAGTGCTTGAATGAATTTAAAAATATTGGCAAAGGTTAATCAATTTTTTTAACACTTCTATTTGAAACATCAAAATCCAACAATTATTAAAATCGTAATAAATAAATGACTTTTCAACTGCAAGTGGACTTATCCCACTTTCAAAAATAATGACTCAATTTATTCTTTGTACTGAAGCAAACAGCTTCCATTTTAAAACTGATTTTTTAATTCATTTGCATACAATTTTCTTTTATTTTGCAAAGTAAGCCCTCACATACATATTGAAGTGATTTTCTTAAAATTCCCAATAAAAAAAAAACTTAATTTGTTCAGCTTCTTGATGATTTCTGTATATTCTTTTCTCAATTACAATAAAATGTTACTTATATATTTTCTCACTAATTTCTTCAATTAGTAAAATGTAGCTAGATTTTAGATAAGCTAATTTTTTACTGAAATGAATGAAAAACTTGATTCTTTAATTTGTAAAATCATTTTAATAAGCATATGAAAGTTAAGAAAATTCTAATTTTTGAGAACAATTTGTTTGATTTATTTCATTACAAAGTATGCAATTTGATATAAAATTTTATTTATTGCTATGATATTGTTTTAATAATTGCTTTGATATAAAATTTTATAAAAAATGAAATTTATAAATTGTGAATAAGAGACAAATGACTATAGGTTTTTGTAGTCTATACTATTTACAACAATGGAGAGGACTGATAAGTTGTGCTCAATTCTTGGAATAATCAAATAGCTTCCATTAATTACTATAGTTACATCACAATAAATATGTATTAACACTAGATTGCCCAAGGAAGTCATTCTAACTGCTTTTTTATTTCAATTAAAAAACAATAATGTATAAAATGACACAATTTCTTAGAATTCTGTGACTTTTTGTACAACATATAATTTTTTTTATTATTAATATTTACTAATAACTTGTTACTTAACTGTAAATAATAAAAAAAATATTAAAAATTTATTTACACTTTAGTTATTCTTTCACGATCTGGTCATTTTGACTGCTTTTGGGCAGTATGCTAGTGTTAAGTAACAGTCTTTCTAGTGTTAAGTAACAAGTTAAAAATAAAAAGATGGACACATTTTGTTTTTTGAACCCTTAACTGCACTTAAAAATTTGAAAGAGTAAATTTCAATAAACGAATATTTGCATACATGTTTGTGTGTTTAGGTTAATAAATGGATGAAGAAAGCTGAAGATCTGAAATCATTCCAAAATGTCTTGAAAAGACAGAGGAAACTAATGAGGTTAAATAGTGTCTCAGATACAGTTATTTTCACAAAGGGTACTGACAGTGTAGGCATTAGGACTTTAGATGGCAATGGTGAGTGCTTTGATTATAAATTTTTTTAAAAATTTTGATTGATTATTCAATTTTTTTTTAAATTTCCAATTTACTTGCATATAAAGATAAAGTAATTGAAAAATGAATGGAACTTAAAAAATAATCAAATAAAAATTTTAAGAACCACATTTTTAAAAATAGACTAAAAATTAGGATATAATTTTATTTTGCTAGACCAAGACCTTAAATGAAAAACTTAGGGTATGTGGACTTTCAAAAGATATGGAAGGAAATTTTAATGGTGATAGAAGTTTGTTACAAATGTGATGCTCCTTATGTTTTTCATACAAAAGGGGGCAAAAATGAAATTAATTTTTAATCTTTTTGGAAACCTAGTTGTTAAAATATTTATTATATTATTTTCTTTTTGTTTTAAGCTATGTTAGTTTATTTTGGATGGTGATAGAAATTTAGATTGGTGATAAATTTTACTTTAACATGCTCTCACCATTTAGAAAGAATTTTAACTTGTATTGAAACTAGGCACACTGCACTAGTTAAAATTTGAGAAATTTAACTAGTTCAAAAGTAGTCAAAATTTTGGTAGTTAGAATTCTGTTTAGCAATATAAACTTTGATTGTCGCTGCCAGAAAATAATTGAAACTTGTGTTGTTTTTCACGACAGAATTCCATTAAAACTTTGAGCTCTCTAGCTATTTGGAAAGTAGTCAAAATTTAAATTGCGATATTTTCTTTTTATAATAGTCATGAAACAATTAAACACATTTCGCTAGCTAAAGGATGTCATGGATGTTAAGGGCTCACAATTTCGTGGCCAAATAGCATGATTGTAGCAATGTGTTTAGCATTGTTTTCAAGTTGCCTTTACTTCTCAGACAAGCTGATAACTATAAACCTGAAGTTGGGTAAGCTTTGAGCTGTCACTGAAGATCAAACCCCTTTCTTTAACAAAGACAGCTCAATGCTACTGAGCCATCAAGGTTCCATGAAATATTTAATGCTTATAATGTCATTAGACACAGAGTTCCATGGGAGAGTTTCGTACTCTAGCTAGTTGAAAAGTGGGCAGAATTTCGATTTCAAGATTCCACCGTCACAGACACCAAAAATATGTATTAAAAAGAGTGAAATATTAGGAAAGTAAATGGTGGAATTTATTATTTAATTGTAGTTTTTGTACATATTGAAAATAATTTATGAATTGACGGAACTTACAGCAGAACAATTTTCATACCTGTGTACTTAAATCAATTTAATCAAATGTTGCTTAATGCAGTTTGGGAGATTCTTAAGTGTTAAGCAAAGCAGATTTGTTTGCTGAAAATTCCATGTTAATGCATTACATTTTTAAGTGCAGTAAATTTTATGTAGACTACGTGTTATGCATTTTTCAGTAATTTTGTTCCACTCATCTGTAGGTCCATTGTACTGTTATGCAAAAACATGCATGCTTGCCTATGACAGGATTTAGCTGGATTCTTTTAGTAAAAATTGCACTGTTGTGAATTACTTGTTATGACTTAACACTCTATGTTTACAGCAGGGCATTCTGTAATCTGAAATCTTTAGAAGGCTTTCCGGCAATCTATTTTATTAGTAAAATGAATGCTTCAAAAGGTCCTAAGCATTAATATAATCTTTGTAATTGAAGTAGATCTAAGTACAAGAATACAAAATACTGTATTTAACAGAGACAGACGATTGTTTTATTGTTGTAACGAGTATTATCATCAGTGTTTCAAAGCAAAGTATGCAGGGGTAATAAAGAAAATGGCAGGAATAATACATTCACTGAGTTAGGCTAAAAAAGAATTGCTAAGTTATTGCTCAGTAAGAGATGTGAGAAAGGGGGAAGGTAAAGCGAGACCAAATAGGAACATTAAATAAAAGAAATTTCAAAACAAATGGTTATTTTTGAAAAACAAGGAAACTCATGAATTAATTCATTTAGCAATTGTTAGAATGTGAAATGATGCTCCTGGGCATTGGAGGAATTTAGTATTGTGGTGGTTCAAATCTGCAGACAGATTAGAATTCCACCTAAAATGCCTTGATGCAATAGTTACCCCAAGTGCAGAATGTTTCCCCCCAACAAATTCTGCCTTCTGAGGTTCATAAGCCGTTTCAAGTACCTGGGGGAACTTGAACAACTTACATGAGCTATGCAAATTAGTTTCAGCGGTTAAGGAATAACATCATCTATCTCGAAAGCTGCACGCTTCTTCTTTCCTCAACTTGCAGCATTTTATGTTGTGACTAAGCAGCTGCTCAATTATTTATGCACGAGTTGTGCTCGTTCTGATTATTAAATGATTTTAGGTTTATGCATTTTACTTGAATTTTTTAAATAATTTATCTTTTAGGAGTCCTTGTGATTTGCTAAAATATAGTTGCATGATAGAACTGCATTCTATAGTGCTTTAACCCACTGGCGGTTAAGGAAATGGGCGAAATTGGGAGAATGTTTCTCCCCTACACACAGTTCCCCTATCCATTAACATGGGAAAACCGGTTTTGCTATGCAGTGAAGACTGCAGGTTAAAATACGATTTTTTACGTGCAGAACCGTCAGTGGGTTAACAATGATAATGCACTAGTATGCCAAATTTGTTCACGTCCTTGATGTTTCTTAAGTCAATATTTTTTTTTGCCACTATAAGAAAGCCCTCATTCACAAATATCCATAACTAGGATCTTTATTTATCATATTTTCCAAGAACCAACCCCTAACTAGTTGCTAAAATTTTTAGGTTTGAAAACAGGTGGGACATTCATCAAGCATCTTGTCAATACAAGTTTTATTGTTATTGCCCAAATTAAATACACTGTTAAACTTTGATCCAAGAAAAAAATGTTGAAAATTTAAATATTTAACTTTTTTCTCAGCACTGACATCTCTATTTTTAATTTTCTTTATAAAAAATCATTCAACACCAGTTCATTTAAGGTTGCCCAAATTAAATACACTGTTAAACTTTGATCCAAGAAAAAAATGTTGAAAATTTAGATATTTAACTTTTTTCCCAGCACTGACATCTCTATTTTGAATTTTCTTCATAAAAAATCATTCAACACCAGTTCATTTAAGGTTTCGAGATTTTTTCGAAATTAATTTATACAGAATGTCTTCCTTAATAAAATATTGTTCTTTAATTACTATTACCAGTTGTAAGCATCTACATTTTTTCACTTTTCCTTCTTTTTGAATCACTTTTGAACTCAGAGTATTTTACTGATTTCAACTCCTAATACACTTTCGTCAAAGCATTTAGGAGGAAAATGAAACATAGGAGACTTTTTTTGGCATAGTTGTATTGAGGTTACTTGTAAATACCTACAGAGGAGTAGAACAAAATTACAAATATTAAAAAACTCCTGCATTAGGCTAATATTTATGTTTTTATACATTTTCAGAATCATCATGTACTATCCAGTGAAGAACTTAAAAAACAAACACATGAATAACTATTTATTTTTTAAATTGTATTTAATTTTTAAATTGTATATATGTAATTGTAAATAAAAAAAAAAGCCTTATGTTCATTGAAGATACTGTTAAATTATTTATGGGTTAGTCAATATGATTGTTTTTTGTGAAAAGAAAAATTTTACTTCTCTGCTTGCTTGTAGATTCTAGGGGGTGCTGTTTTTGTTAACTTAGGGAAGTCTTCATTTAGGAAATCCATTTGAAGATAAAACACTTTGTGGAAGTAATTATTTGTATTCTTGGGATTTTCAATTTTTTAAATAATGGAGTGCCGCAGCTGAAAATAAAGAATTTCTCAAAAAATACTTAAAGAGTCATTTTATAAATGTTTTGGCTATGCAATTTCTTATACTTATCAATAAAGTTTAAAGGACCCCCAAAAAATTACAAACAGAAAAAGCGCTTTTGAACACCCTATGACAGAAAATGTAGCAATAAATTTGTGACAATTATTTTGGTTATTATGTGCAATAATTGTACAAAATTTTGTAAATCTAGAGTTTTATAGAGATATGGACATTTTTATAAAAATCGAATTTTTTTGCTATATCTCTAAAAATATTCAATTAAATAAAATTTTTGCAATAATTTAGTTAAAATAGTTCTTTCATACTGTGTATGCACAGGAAAAATTTTAATTTGTTTTATCTTAATTTTGCAGTGAATCTTATTTGGCAACCAATAAAAGTTTGATTTGAATATCTTGAAAATTTAAAAAGTTTCAAGGAATTTTTAAAAGAAAACTCAAAATGTTAAGGTTTTTTTTCAAAAATTTTATTTTCTACTATTAAAAATGACACCGACATTGTTTGGGATCATCCCCCTTAAAAGTATTTTTTCTTTCCTTACACAATCATATTTCGGCGTATGAACGTTTATTGCAAGGTATAATTTCTTATTTAATTTTTTCTTATGATACAAAATAATATTTGTAGAAAACCCTTTATCATTGAGTTTCTCTTTTAAGATATAAAAAAACTACTTAGAAAATTACTTGAAGCTTTTTAATAAATAAGATATTGAAATTGGACTTTTTTCATTAATTGCTAAATATGATTCACTACCAAATTATTAAGAAAAAAAATATTAAATAACTTAACTTACTAATGTTAACTACTTTAATTTCTTATATATAGCACAGTTTTTAAAAGATTTTTTTTTTCAAATTTTAAAGCAAAAATTTTGTAATTAATTTTAAATTGCTCTAAAAATTGTATTTAATTATTTTTAAGACAAAAAAAAAAAAAGTTTTTTTTTATTTATAAAAATGCCCATATCTTCATAGATAATATATAAGTTAGGCCAATGCAATTGTTGCTTATTATTATTGTTACAATTTGTAACTTATAACAATTATTTTGGTTATTACATATAACCAAAATAATTTTTATAAGTTACAAATTGTTTGCTATACTTTTTGGCATAGGATATTAAAAAACACGATTTTCTGTTTGTAAATTATTCTCGTTCCCTCAAACCTCTAAACTTCATTCATAAGTATACATTACATGGTGTAAATACTTCTGAGGTTATAAGATGATTCTTTTAGTATGTTCGAAGGGTTAACCTCAAATATGCTAATTTAATGTAATGAAATCAGACATAAGAACGTTCTTTATTTGAATACCATACCTTTCTTCAAATTTCTGACTACCAAAATATAGGGTGTAGTCATAATCTGGGAAATAAGGTCCCTATAGTTTAGGCTTGAGAACAGTCCAAAGTTTGGACTCTTCAATGTCAATTTTATTTGTTGTGTATTTCACCATATCTTGAGAAGTTTTTAAACGAATTAAAAACTTTTTGCATACAATTATAAAATTCGTTTATCCAAAGAAAATTCCGTGTACAATATAACTTTTAGTAAATATTATATTTTAAGAACTCTTGAATGGTAAAGTATAAAATTTTTTATATCATTTTTAAAGAATTTAATTTTAAATTGCAAAATACAAAATTTGAGAGAAATCAGCCCGACAGTTGTTGTGAAACCGAATTTTTAAAAATTCAATTTCTCAGGAACTATTCAACAGATTTCTCTCAGTTTTGTATTTTATTATCTAAAATTAAATTCTTTAAAAATATTTTAAAAAATGTGTAACTTGCAATTCAAAAGTTTTTAGACTTTATTAAAATAAATATTTATTAAAAATTATTTTTTGCATGGAAATATCTTTGGATAAAAGAATTTTGTAATTTTATGCAAACATTTTTCAATTCGCTTAAAAAGTTCTTGAGATATGGTGAAATACTCAAAAAGTAAAATAAGCATTAACGGGTCCAAAGTTTTGACGGCTCTCCTGACCAAACTATTAGGACTATAATTCATAGATTGCAGCCACCTACTCAATTTTGTGGGTCAGAAATCTGAACTTTTGAATAAAAGATGTTTATATAGAGAAAGTACGTTTTTGTGTCTGATTTGTTAATTTAAAATATCGTCTGCACTAAATAATCAGCATATTTGAGATTATCCTCTTTAACCTTAACGTGACATAAGATCAAAAGTTATTCAGGATGACTTTTTTTTATTTTGCGAGCTGCACAATATGCAAAAAGAAAAACCTTAATAACTTTTGTCTCGTGAACAGTTTTCATGGACTAAGATGCAATCTTAATAGTTAGAGGATTTAACTTTGCTTTTGTTGTTTCTAATGCCATTTGCCAATACCAGCAAGGCTGATTGGTGAAATTAAGTGAATTAAAAGCAGAGGGTGCGCCCTCTATGGCCAAGAGTACAACTTCAGACACACACACGTCACAGCTCATTTATAGGGCGAACCCATTTATTACATTTATTTATCCACACATCGTAATTTTGACCTGAACCAGAGAATAAGCAATCTCCAATTGAGTACCCCCAGAGGTATTGATGTGTTATAGGAACATGGAGAACTTTGTGATCTTGACAGATTTAACATGCACCAGTCATCATTTACTTTTCCGATTATAAGTATACCCTCTATTTTAAGAGTCAAGGCTACAAGTCATATAAATATTATTCAAGGAAAGTGCATTTTCATGTCTGTTTTTGTAACTTTCAATATCATTATCACAAATGTTTAAGACCCTCGAACCATTAAGTCTGCATCCTAATGTGTAAAAATCTGACCACTTAGATCAAAAGTTCTTTAGGAGGCTTGTTTTTTATTTTGTGCATAGTACAACAAATCTTTTGATGTCTCTCTCACTGATCTTTTGATTCAAAAACATGGCTGAGATTTAGTCTAATAAGTCTGTGATAATGTGACGCAACTTTCTTCAGGAAAAGATGTCCAATAGCAATAGATATCATAGAGATAAATAATGTGATGACTTCAAAGATAAGCTTTGGAGAAAAAATCTTCCAAACCATCAAGTGGCGACGAAGGATAAAAGCAGCCCACACAGTTCCTATCAGCTACAAAAAGTAAAAACACGAATGATAAGAGCACAGGTTTATTAAGCATTTCCTCATATAATAGAGAATACTTCGCATAAAAACAGGGCATAATATTTTTTTTTCAAGCTGGCGTCCATTTCGGTAAAGAAGTTATTACATATATGTATATACTATAAATTACACATATAAGCCAATTATAAATATACTAGATGGTGATTATATGTAAAGATTGATCTGGAATCTTTACAGCTGAAAATCTTTAATATACTTTCATGCTAACTTTCTTTTAATAGTAAATAGATTCTAAATCTTAGTACTTAAACCAGGGTTTGTGATTTTTTTGATTTTTAAAAAATAAATCAAAATAATCGGATTTTTTTGATTTAAATCGGTTTTTTTAAATTTAAATCAGATTTTTTTTGATTTTTATTCAAATATATTATAAGAACTTTAATTTTTGATTAAAAATACTTTATAAATGTTAAATCAAAATAAAATTAATATTAAAACTATATTATAACAATATTTTAGAAGCTCTAACTTAGTAAAATAATTTTTCATTATAATACATAGCTTTGAATGCATAGCAATCATTTTGAAATAAATGCATGAATGAAATATAAAGACTAAATAGAGAATTTAAAGAATACTTCTGGGGTCTGTCTAGGTTTTTCTGAGAGGTACCTATTTTGTAAAAATTTAGACATAATTTGTGAAAATTAAATATTATATTAAAAAATTAACACAAAAATATGGTTATCTTTTCTTACGAGACTCAAAAATAAAATTTTAAGAAAAAGTATTTTGTGAAACTACAGTTTCTCCTAAAGTTAAATTATGAAGGTACCGCTAAACGGTATTAAACTTGGCTTGGACAGACTATTAAATCTTTAACTATTAAAACAAATTTTCAATTAGCAAACCATAATTTTAATTTAAAATTGTGATTTTTTTCCCCTTGATTTTTAAAATGACAAAATAAATGTAACAGATTGTGTTTATAAATGTATTCATTCATCAAAAAAAAAAAAATAATATTTAATCTATATATTTTTATATTAAAATATTCATTTTTAATCTTAGATCAAAATAGATAAGTCAAAAAAATTTATGTACTCATTTGAATTTTTTTTCACAAAATTTCTTTATAGAAAATCTAAGAATGTCAAAGATACTGTAAACATATTATGAGAAAAAAATACCAGTTATCAGTTAATAATCCCACTGCTTCAAATAGACTTTGAACGAGTTTTAAAGGCATATGGGGTATATTTTTTGGCATATTAGAGTAATTTCTCTTTAATATAACCTCAAGTTTTAGAAATATAAATTTTCCACCAATAAAATATAATGTAGATTTTAATTCCATGCTTTTTCAATCAAAACGTTGAGTTTTAATTAACATTATTTGCCTTTTTTTTTAAAAAAAAATTCATGTTTATTAATTATTTTTTACAGCTATGCAAGTCTACATTAAGACTGCATAAAATGTTTACTTTAATCTGTACTTTCAATCTCAAAAATCGAAAGATTTTTAAAAATGTAATTTCAAATGTGTTGGAATTTAACACACATCAAGAAAGAAAGTAATTTTGTAAACTAAAATTAATTAACGCAGAAATTTATTTAAAATAAATTTTAAAACGAAGAAAAGAAAAGAATTAAATTAAAGTATCAATAATTTAAAACACAATTTCCTAACTTTTAAAGTCAATATATATAAAAAAAATCAGTTGATTTAAATCAATGATTTTTTTAAAAAAATCATTTGATTTAAATCGTGCTGATTTAAATCAACAAGCTCTGACTTAAACAGTAACAGAACTTTACTGAAAAATCTTGGTTAAAGATTTTAATTTTAAAAAATAAATAAGTAAAAGAAATAATATTTTTTAAAGGAAAAAAAGAAGATTTCTAACTAGATTTTGAAAAGAAAAACAATGAGCTTTTGAGTTACTAGATTCTACCAATATAAATAAAAAAATCCATTAAAGAATTAAGACTATGCAAAAGAATGAAAACTCAGATTGAAGACAGAACTTTTGTAACTAAATTTCAAAAGTAAAGTTTTGGATGACACTTTTATTTAGCATTTTCTTTTTAAATTTTTTCACTGGGTGTGAAGTAAGTTATAATACATTCCACATGTGATCCCAAAATTCAACTATCTGACCTCTATAATTGAAAAAGCTATGCCATAAGACATAGGGTCACAAATGAAAGAGGACAATCTCAATTACAAGTTAATGAATCTAAACAAAATAGGCCAAACAAAATGTTCAGAGACATTTAATGAAATTTTTGCATCATGTTAATGTAAGCATTTTTTTTCATGCTAAGATCCAATTAAAAAAAAAATGCCGATCATTTTCATAGAAATGATATTTGAAATAGTAACTATATATATATATATATATGTATAGTTATAACTGAAATATAATTTTTTTTAAATTTCTGGAATTATACTGCATATATACACCAAAATTTAGTTTTAAGCTTTAAAAATAAATATTTTACTAAAACCTAAATTGTTAGAGGAACTGAAAGCTTATGATAATGTTTAAGCTACTGACCTAGTGTATAATAGAAAAAATGTTTGTTTAACCATTTTCAATCACAAAGAATTTTCAAAAGAAGAAAAAAAATTATTGGAGTGCAGAAATTTATAACCCTAAAAAAAATCATGAAATGCAATAATTATTATTATTTTTTTTTTTTTTTTCATTTTTAAAAGTACACAAATTTAGATGATTTTAGAGAATTAAGAAGTGAAATTAGAACTAATTAAATTTCGTGAAATAGACACTTTTCTTTATTTTTTGGAAATATAAAAATCTGTAAAATTGAGATTTTACTGATTTTTATCTTTCTAAATTATTTTGTTTAATAATTTTTAAACACAAAAAATATTTATCCATTTTTAAATCCTAAAAATTCTTTTATGCAATATAGTTTAAAATAAAAGCTAAAAAGCTTAAAATAAAATTTTAAATACTAAAATTGAGTAAGTTTATTTTTTTCTTTCTTAGTGAAATAGAACTGAAATAAAACTTTAAAAAATTAAAATATAATTCTAGATCAAAATGCTAAATTTGAATAATAACAGGTTTTATACCATTAACGAGAAATTCAAACAAAAACCTCTATTAGTTGTTTATTAATGATCATCTTTTAAAAACTAAATCCTATAGTACAATTTTGGATTAGTGAAAGGAATTGTATCTTAAAAATTAGTAAAGTTAAAAATTCTCGAAAATCGTCAAATTTGATAAGTAAGTCGCAAAAATTTTCGATATCATAGATGATCCTTGCATTAGTATCTTGTAAAGGAACCCCATTAAACCACCAATAAAGGGGTCAATTTTGACAGGAATATTGAACAAACAGTTAAAAAGCGCACAAATATTTTCTTTATTAATATATATATATATAACAAAATAAATAAATACAAAAAAACCAGAAACAAATTAGGAAAAACAATAAGTATCATTTATTGCGCATGAAACAAAGCAGTGAAATATAGCTATATTTCACTGCTTGCTTTATATATTTTGTTTTATTCTGCTCTTCCTTTATATTTTATTTTCTGTTTTTACGTGTTATTTTTACTTATTGTGTTTAATTTTGTTTGTCGTAATTTTTGTAAAAAAATTATTGAGTGCTCCTCACACTATTGTATTGATATATTTTGCTTTGGCTATATTGATACAATATTAGAAAGCACTCTTTTTCGGATATAATCGTGTGGGCTGATGAAAAGATTATATCTTTTATTTTCCGGTTTTTTAAAAAAACTTTATCCTTTTCTTTTTTTTTTAATTAATTAATTCTTTTTCTTTCCCCAGTTGTTTGTCATTATTATTATTCCCCCCCCTCCTTTTTTCATTTGTCTGTAATTTACCTTTGTTTTATCTTCATTTTAAACTTATATATATATATATATATATATATTATATATAGAAACCTTAGCCTAAAAAATTGAAAACATGAGGAGTAATGTTTTTTGGTTGAGCAAGCAATTACTCTAGAGTCGTTACTTTGCATAATTTGTATATTATTTACATAATCTTAATTAAAAATTGCCAGTGGACACCAATGCTCACTTGCTAAAACTTGTACACGGCACAGGTGAATTGGATACAATAGTTAATGTTCATAGAATTGCCTGGAATCAATTATGAACAAAAACTGATTTTATGTAAAATGATTCACATGTTTTTTAAAAATAACATTCTGACAGATAGAATAAACAATAAGAAAATTAATAGTTAATTTTTCTTTTAAAATTAAGATTTTTGTGATAAGGAATTTCATGATTTCAAATCCATACTGCATGCACTAAAAACACCAAATAATTAAAAATAAGCTTACTTGGAACCTAGACACAAATAAGTACAATAAGAAAATGTATACATAGCTGCCAACATGGATAGGAAAAAATCTAGTAGATTTTACGAAATAATATAAATTTCATAATTGTTGCATAACGTACTAAATATTTTACACATAGGGAATTTTTATAGTAATCAAAATAGAAAAACTGCAATATTTTCCAGGTATAATTGACATTAAACATACTTGAAAAGTTATGTATTATGTTTACTCATAATTTCGAATATTAAGAGGCATTTAAGTAATCAAAGATAGTAAAAAAAAATTTCGTTAAATTAATTTAAAAATAGAGTTCTGATTAAAAATAAATTGAAAATTGTAGAACAAAAAAAAGTTCGGAACTGATACCTATACATGTGGTTTGCTTCATTATGTATTATTAATACTTATTTAAACATTCAATCAAACAAGCAATGATCTGTACAAAAAGTCTATTTCAAAAGGGATTTTTTTAAGAAACTTATTTAATTTTAGGGAATTTTCTAAAATGTACAAAAACCAGAAGAATTTTAATTAAACCAGTAGATCAGGAGAAACTGGCAAAATCCAGTAGAGTTGGCAGCACTGTGTATATTAAATTGAACTTGGAATATGAATAGTTAGAAATGTAATAACTTACTTTAAAACCAAACAAAAATATATATCTCATATGTAGCCTTAACAGAGACCCAGAGGTAAAGATGGATGATTCTGTGCAGGTTAAAAGAAGCGGAAGCATCAATCCATGAAAGATGAACGATGAAAAGGTATTCACAGTCACTAAAGCACCAGATAAAATATAGCTGTAAATTTCTTTGTGAGTAAAGAGAAATGCAGGCTCCCATGAAATAGTTGTGATGGTAGATTGTTGTGCACTTGCATAAAACCAAAACCGGGATAAGAAAAAGCAAATAATGGTATCTGTCCAAATCCAGTTTTCTGAAACCATTAATGAATGAAAATTTAATTATTCATTTTAAACAAAGAAATAAATTTTTTTTGATATTTATATATATAAGATCACTAATGTAGATCATTATGAATAAATATACAAGGCATTCTTTAATCACAGACCTCAATGTTGAAGTTTAAAAAGTAAGTTAAAAATGACGTTATAAAAGCTTAAAAATTAGAGGCCATAAAATAGTATTCAAACAAGGTTAAAAATTGTTTGGAACAATGCCAAATCACTATTTTATAAAAGTTGATGCAAAAACATCAAAACTAATGTAATTTTAGGTTGAAACTGGAATTATATTTTACTAATGGACATTCAAGACCTCAAACAATCAAACATGCAATGAAGTTTACCATCCTTTAAAAGCCATGTACAGGGTTCGACAAAAAAAACCTCTTGTATTTCAAAACGCAGTTACAAAAAATAAAAACAATACAGAAAAAAATACTTTTCTTTTGAACATCAACTAATAAGCCATTTTTCATAACTTGGTTTTATAAATCATGTTCCATAATTGACGCTTTGATTATTGACACATTGACAAAGCCTTTCCCGGAAGTTGTGCATAGTTTGTTGTATCATAGTTAGACAATATAGACTAACGCTGTGGCGGATACATTGGCAGAGATTCTGCAATTTTGCAGATACTTTTTTTAATATTTATTGTAATATTAAATAATCCATGCAAAAAAAAAGTTTGCAGGAAAAAAAATTAAAATAAAAAGCAGACGAAAAGATAATCATAATCTATGCAATTTAGAAGAAAGTTGTTTAGTTGTATGCATGCTGCTACTAAAGAGAAACGATAAAACTGCTCATTTAGACCAAAAAATTAATGATGCCATCGTTAGCGGATGAGCAAACAACTGGCCAGGACTATCGTTTTACAACGAAATGAAAAATTAAGATGATAGTAGGAAATCTTTTAATGTAATTTCATTTTTTAATAAAAATGTAATATAGTTCCCAAGTTTGATACGTAATGTTAAATATGGATTTCGCATTGAAGAATTACGGAAGCAAAGTTATCAATATTACTTAATTCTTGATATGATAATAATTACTAAATATGAATACATTTCTTTAATTTCATTTCTGTTTATAACTATTTATATTAATCTTCCTTTAATAATCCTAATGTTAATGCCCATGTATATACATATTTTTTCGTCAGGAATTAATAAATATGTTAAATAGTTAAATGCTTTTTTGTCATCTTTGAAATTTAAAAAAATTATTCTGTACTTAAAAATTATTATGAGCTGGCAGATACTTTTGGATTGCATTTGCAGATACTTTATTTTTTTTTTTTTTATCTTACTATGCATATCATGTCTGGTGGAATGGCAGGCAATTTTCTTTTCAGTACAGAACCTGTTACTTTAAAGTTTGGTACCCAAACTGGAATAATTTTCCATCCGCAATGGAATCATGCCAGCTAAGTCTGAACTGAATGTGAAATGCTTGTTGAGTTGCGACCACAGAGCCACCACTAAAGAATATACTTCTTTACAAGAAATGTAATAAGACCACGACATTGTGACAAATAAAAATTGCACAACTACTACTATCTACTGATACCACCGCTGTATCCCCAATACAATTCACACAGCACCCTCTACAAATACTGGACGTCTTTCTGCCAGAACTTGTATCAGTATAAATTGTAAAAGACATTTCAAAAACTTTTAAAGTGATAGTAAAATAGTGAAACCTCTAGGAAAAACCACCTCTATTTACTCTTGGGAAGACTTGGTGTTGAATAAAACCTTTAGGGAAGACCATCAAAACCTCTCCCAGCCACCAGAGAAACCTCCACACCAAATGCGAAAAAGGTCAAATAAACACGAAAAAATATAAAATAATAATAAAACAAATAAGTAAATTCAAATGTATTCAAAATATTTCTACGTTGCTCTTATTTAGAGAGCTCTTTATGACCATCTCTGATAGAGATTTTGATCAACTTCATGTCACAGTCTGAGTGTACTAAAGACAATGACCACCTCTATTGTGTACAATGATTTAGTACACAATAGAGTGTACTAAATCTGTACAATGATTTAGTATAAGAGTTAAAGGTTAAATTAGAAAAAAAAAGAAGTTATTTTAGAAAAAGAAAAGTATCTAAAACAAACGTCTCTTTTTTTGTAGTAAATAAATTTTTATGATATAAAACTAAATGCAAACTTATACAAAAAACACAATTATTCATTTACTTAAAATAGTTCTTTCAACAATCATAATTGGTAAATTTGTTTTTACACATAATTATATCAGTAGAGGTCATTTTTATTGGCGTTAAATATTATTCAACAATCTGGTTTTCATGACCCCAACTCAAGAGACACTACTCTCTAAAACTCAGTGGCGCAACAGCCCAGAGAGGGCCAAGGCCTACTGTGCCCATCTCAGTTTTCTTGACCTTGGACTCTAGGGTGCAGGAACAGATGTTTCGGTTAGGTGGTCAGTCGAACGCGGATTCCCCAGTGTTTAGTTCCCAAGCATGCTTGGTACTCATTTATCGACCCACTGAAGGGATGAAAGGCTGAGTCAACCCTGCCCGGCCCAAGGACCTGTGGCACAGGTACACGAAGCGTTACCACTCAGCCACAGGGCGTCTCAAGAGACACTAAGTAAAATTAAAATTGCTTGCGAAAAATCAGGTACCTTCGATAACATTTCGAAGTCAACGAAGTTAACCTCTTAAGAGCGATCGACCTCCATTTATGACAATTTTACTGTTGATCAGAGAGTGGTCGCTCCCAAGAGGTTTTACTGTACTGTCTAATTTTCATTTTATTAGAGCTAGAAATATGGCGAGCATTGTTTTTTACCTGAGTCAGGTGAGGTATTCACTAGAATGATGTAGAATAAAGTGGATAAGCTCATTAAAGTGATGGCAGAAGATAAAGCATCCCCAGCCACTAGTTGCAACAACTGCACAATGCACAACAATAAAGACAAGAAACTGCAATGGTAGATCTCTTTTGATTTTAACTGCCATGGTTGCTCACACAGGAATGGATATAGAGTAATGAGGATGCACATGATGAGGGAGATTAGAAAAGCACTGCGATCTAGAAAGACCTGCAATAAAAGAGACACAGCTACAAAACGAACTTTAAGAATGTCATTTTACTATTTTTTTTTTGTATCTGGTTTGCCTTCTGTCTAATTAATAAGATTTTTTTCTTTAAAAAAAATGCGATTTATTAATTAAAAAAAAAAAAAACATATTACACTTATAAAATTGGTGTGTAAAGAAATTTTTATTCCTAAATCCTTTCCAAAAATCAAATACAAAATTTAAGCAAAATCTGTCACATTTTTCTTGTGGTCATTTTTGAAAAAAATAAAGGTGCATTCTAACAAAAGTAATACAGTAGAGTACCATTCATATGGAAGCCTATGGACTAAATAGTCTAGATCGATCGAGCACTAAGTATTAAAAAAAATGTCTCATTCTTTGAATGCTGTTGAAAAATTGCTCTCGAAAAGAGCACTGTCATCACTCATTTCAAATATGTTTACCCAGTTTTAAAGAGGGGAAAGTAGAATCAAATAGTTTCTAGCCTAAATTGCACATGCTATTTTTAAATTAAATTTTGTAGGTATAGGATAGATTTAAAGTATGTCTGAGAAGCTCAAAAGAGTCTTGCTGTCATTACAGCAAAAACTTTAGATTGTTAAGCTGGGAGAACAAACCCGTCCTGAACAACTGTTAAGATGCCTGGGTTGAATGGAATGATCCCAAATTAAATTCATTAATATGCTGCTAAAAATTTGTATTGAAGACACAACATTTTTGAGTCTTAGACGTTGAATATTTCTTGCTTAAGTTCTTGCTTGCGATTTTAAGCTTTTACCTTTCTTTTTGCAATAAAATTTAATAAAGGATGATATTTATTTCTCTAATATAATTAGTATATAAATAATTATATTATATTCAATTGATATGATTGTTTTAATGTGTATGTAAATATTATATAGTGTAATATTTAGTTATATTTTGTTTTCTCTGAGTTAGTTGTTGCCTAAAAAAATTATATGTTCCTTGGAAGGAAAAAAAAAACGGACACAAATCATTAGTTTCTATAATTCTAAATTTCTTCAAAACTTTCTTTTGAGAAAGTTTTTAATATTTTGGTGATTCCAGTCAACTGTGTAATATTTGAACTCGTACTTCATGAATCAAATGCGATTTAACTGCACGTTTGCTGGCATTGCCTTTGATTTTCAAACACAGTTAAATAACTGTCGGTTTTCATACACAGTTAGTGAGTTTTTGTTAGATAGCAAAGCAGTTCTTGTGCTTATTGTCACAAATATTTCATGAACATTTTCAACAAGAAGAAATCATTTCAATTAGGAACGGAAAATAACACAATGAATTCGACAGTCACGATAAAGAAAATTATTTGTAGAACAAACATAAGATGAGTGGGGTCATTTTATGGCACCAGCAACTAATAAAAAATCTACCAGGGAAAGAAAAATTTTGTAAATTCTTTCTAATTATTCACAAAAGGCAGACAAGGATGAAAAACTCAGCTACTAGTAATAAGGAATCAACAGGTGTCTAGCTTCTTAAAAATCAGAACTTATAAAATGCAGGGGGCCATAAAATGAGCCCCCATGTCCTCCCAGGTTAAAAAATTAAAGAAAAGCTAAAACAAAACCAACATAACACTTATTATAAAAATATATATAAGTTACCTAAGAAGCACTTTATTTTCTTAAAGTTTTTCAATGACCTGGATATTCGGTCGATTAAATCAACCCCGGTCCCAAGACACTTATACAATTGGTGCTTTGTTGTATATAGAATGCTACATAGCTGCCTAAAACTATTTATGGTGATTTCCATAAAACTATGCAAAATAATTACCTCATTTCCTTTCAAAACTCTGTGAACAACACTTGAAGGAAGAATGTTTAGCCACCATCTCAAACATAGCAGTATACAAACAAAACAAGATCCATAGTTCATGGCAATGGCAGACACTGTTTGCGGTCTTTTAAAGCTGGAGTATTTATATTTTAAAATAATAAAAAATATCACAGAAGGTGAAATAACTGATAGCCATGAAATCACAAGCCTCATTACTTTAAAAGTTTCGTTGTCATGGAGCTTTTCCAAAGATAGTGTCAATATAGAATTTTCACAATGAACTTGCTCTTCACGACACTTGAAGAAAACAGAACCCAATCTTATGGTCAGTATGAGGAGAAATAAAACTGTAGGTGCAATACACATTCTCCAATTCCATTTTGGACTTTTTTTAGCAGTTTTCCCTCTGCAGAAGTACAGAGTAACACATGTTCTGGTGAAGTCAGCAATTAGTGGGAAAAATCGATAGATTACGATGGATTGGAGAATATACATGACAGCTGAATCTTCATTTACAACAAAACTATTTGAAAAACTCATTATAAAGAACAAGACTACACATGTTGCTGGAATGCTAGTCACTTTCACTTCAGATACAAATTCAACATCTGTAGAAAATTTTATCAACACTCTGTAACATTTCATAAACAGAAACACACAAGGAATAAAATAATAATCAACAGTTTTAAACATATAAACAATTACTATCATTAAAAATGCCAATACGCCATAAAGGGCAAGTAGTTTGAAACTGTAAGCTTTTTCAGTGAGTTCTAGCGTTTGGTAAAAAACAAAACACAACACAATAAAGCCGGCACTCATATTCTGGAGATGGAATGTGGCCCATTTTTCTTCACATGTCTGTCTAATGTGTTGCAAAAGTTCTTTGCACTTAACAGAAATATCAGCAAGAATTTTAGCATTTTCCGGTACATCATTGGTTATATTATTCCATACTTGCAAGATTTCATTTGTTTTATCATTGAGATGGGCAAGAAAATCATTTGTCATTTCTTCCGAAACTTTACTGTAAGTATGCACATACTTTTGCACTTGTAAAATATTTTCTGTTCCAGCTAGAGCTTTTCCTAACAGTGAATCCAGTTTAGGATGAAAGCATGTAAAATTAAAGTTCAGTGTAAATACTTGATTT
This sequence comes from Parasteatoda lunata, assembly GCA_949128135.1. NCBI lineage: Eukaryota > Metazoa > Arthropoda > Arachnida > Araneae > Theridiidae > Parasteatoda > Parasteatoda lunata. The sequence goes on from OX421979.1 coordinate 23,143,280, forward strand.
ATTGCAGAGCCTATGTTGGAATATGGTATGGGAATGCCCAATAACAGAGAGAGGGTGGGTACTATGTCCACTTGTTGAATAGTTGGCACATCATCATTCTGAAATATTAAAAAATATAGCTAAAATACATTCAAAACCAAATATAATTAAATACCTATATTTAATTATAATTAAAGCTCAGATTTTAATGACATTTACATTTTTCAGCATTTTTTTAATGGCAATTTTTGCATTTTAGAGTATTTTTAAGCTTTTGGGGTTTACTTTTCTTTCTAGTCTTGGCTTTGAGTCATTTTCATTAAATTAAATGCAAGATTTTTCTAATATTTTACAGTTTATATTGTAATTCACAATACCACTAGCAACCATAAATTACAGTGTATTATCAAATTGAGCAAGAACTTTTTAAATTAAATGTCGGTAAGTGAGACCGTCATTTTAAAATATGCATCAATTACATCAGTAGCTGCTAAAAAAAAAACTTCTGCGGGCATAAAAATGTTTTTTCAGGCAAGAGACTCAATTATATTTAAAAACATCAACAACAACAAATTTTTAATACAATGTAATTCTGATATCTAGAAATATTGGAAGTTTTTATAAAATTTAAATACAAAAAAAGAATGCTCAGGAGTAAATATGTTTTCTTCATCTTTTTCGGTTGATATTTCAGCGCGTAACATTTATTTCAAATTTTAATGAACGTAGAACAGGCATTGCATTGTTTTATATATTTTGACACGAAAGAAAGTAATTTTAAGGAGAAAAACACTGTTATAGTTTAATAATTTTACCTAAGCAATAGGACGTTTTCCCATTTTTTATGACATTTGCATTTTGAGGACATTTTTTGCCTTTTTGTGTGATTTTAAATAATGTTAATATGAATCATAATTAGTAGTTTTAAATTGTGTGAATAGGAATTGCAATGTGTGTTTTTAAATCGTGTGACTGCTAATCATGATATGTTTTTAAATCGAATGACCATGAATCCTGATGTGTGATTTTGAAACACTTGAATGCAATTTTAAATCACATTTCCATAAGCAGTAAAATGCATGAATTCAAGAATTCGAAAATAACAAATATTTATTTTTCATATATATATATATATATAAAAACTCCTCACCCAAAGTTAAAAATTTCTACCCATTCATATACAATCATAATATCGCCATATAATCTTGTTACTAAAAACTACTGCAACCAGCTATATTTTATTAAAAAAAATTTTATAAATAAGAAACATACCATTTTAAAACCAAACAATTTCTTATACGGAACACACTAATTCATTATAATTTTTTTGTATTTTTAATTTCAGCAATATAAAAATCTGCAAAATGGGTGGATTATACGCTGTTGCGTACTATATGACGCTATTTCTCTCATCTTGTCAGAGATGACAGCAGCTGATTATATGTCAACGCGGATTGTACTCAAGAAATTATGGTACTTCTGATTCTTTCATTAAATTCGGGGTCAGGTTTATTATAAACGAGTTTGACTGCATAAAAAACTTATGGCACATTCCCAACTGAATGTGTAATATTCTGCTCTATTAGGTTTTGTTTTAATTTAAATAATTTTGAACCCTATAAAATTTCTTCAAAGAACAATTTAACATGCATTTATATTACTCAATAAAATACTTGAACTTTTTTCATTTTGATATTATGAACATCAAAACTTTTTGATTATTAGAAATCATTTAAAAATGAACTTTTCATATTATTTGACAAGGAAAAAAAAAAAACATTGCTTGTTTCCAATGTTTAAATTACAATAAATCTCTTGTTTGTTAAGAAGGAATTGTATTTTTATTTTTTTAAAGTATCAGTTTTGTATTTTTCAGTTATGAATAAGTTCGAATAGTAATTAAATGTAGATAGTAATTTATGCTAGCAAATTACTAAATTAACTGTTAAAAAAATTTATTACAAGAACACTGCTGTTTAAAAAACTACTGCGAATGTCATTAACGTGCCGAACTATTTGCCTCCTCATTTATAAACTTGATATGAACTCCTATTCTAAGTCATAAAAATATTTGTCAAGCACCTTTAAGCTTCACTCTCAATTAAGAGCCAGTTTGATATTATTTTAATCCTTTCTTCTTTCATATCAATGCTTAAACAGTCAGTTTGATGATTAATTTATAAAATATTTTAATCCTTATTTCACTCTTATTTACCTCAATAGTGACAAGTCAGAATTTAAAAATTTTTTTATTATTTTTTTGGATTCTTATATTTTTGTTAATTATTTTATAACAACTAAAGTGCGTAGTTCTTTTTAACAAGGATCTTAAAAATATATATTAAGAGTGGTCGTTATGGATTAACTTATATATTTAAGGCTTTAGCAACCATAAACCTCTGCTTATAAATATAGATAAATTAATTACAGATATTGTAAAGTGTCTATTTTAAATTATATTAATATGCATAGTTCAATTTGCTAGAAGCAGACTTATCTCTACATAAATCAAAACTTCAGATACTTACAAGGATTTAAACATTACTTAAAATGATAGATATCATAGTGCAGTGTTTTCCAAAGTGTTGTACGTGCACCAGGAGTACGGAACAGTTTACAGGGTGTACGTGTTCTTATGTAAAATATCTTGCAACAAATGGAAATTTCAAAAAGTTTTATTAAAAAATAAAGCTAGTCATGAAAATTTACGATTACGTATTTTTTTATTGGCTATTTTTTGCAGAGTTAAAAGTTTATAATTAGTGGTATCAACAGCCAGTCTCGATTTTTAACTTTTGTGTAAAAAATACATTAATTTTTTTATTAGTGGTAAACAGCGTTACGGAAAATTTAGAAAGGGTACACAAAAGTCATAAGTTTGGGAAACACTGCCATAGTGCATAAGTAACTTGAAAAAGTAATTTATAAACTTAGGATTACAATAAATGCAAAAAAATCACAAGCACAAACAATGATACAAACAGGTCTTAGAATAAGTGGTTAGCAATTTAGCTACGACCAGTAGGCACTAAAGTATGAATGACATTTCTATTTGAACTCACATGTGATTTCTATTATAGTTTAATAACAGTAATAAATAACATTAATAGTTTACAAATAATAAACAATGTCAACATAGTTTGATAAAAAGTAAACCATTATAATGATGGATTTGAAAATCTATGCAAATTTTAAGAGAATCAATAATAATGCAAATTTATTAAAAAGATGCAATATGATGTTGCATTCAATAATCCTGCACGTTCACCAAAACAAGAGTAAATAAAATACCAAATTTAATAATTTGGCTAGTAACGTATGTTGATCTACGCAATTAACGTTCAAATGAACGTGACATTTTATACAACAAAATTGAACACTGAAGAAATTGAAACAATAAGTAATAATTACACAGAGGATTTTTTTTTTTTTTTACACAATATTTTTTTCAAACAAATCTTATATACTTTTCTTATCTGCAATACTTTTCTCTCTCCAAGCTACAATTTTGTCTTTAAATGACAATTTCAGTTCGTAATAGGGAAACGTACCTGAGCTGCATATGATAACATTTCTGGGCATGGGTTCTTAAGCAATTTAAACCTTGATAATATGCTCAAACTCCCTTAAAAGTTTATCACAACTTTTATGTGATCCCTGGTTATATATAAAATTTTCAAAATTGTACATTTCTACAAAGAGTAGGTCAAAAATATCATTTAAAAAAAATTCCATAGCTTTAAGAGCATAACTAATTTCAGATTTGAAATCACCACACCCGAATTAGGCAAGATCAAGCATTTGTATATATGTAACAAATAAATTTATCCACGGTCTTATCAATAATAAATCTATTACATTTGATAGGTATATATTACTTAAGTCATTGAAAATGTACAACACTTACTATGTTAAAATCTCCTAAGTAAGACGGACTGTATAAAAACAAAGCAGTTGTTATCTCTTGAAGACTATCACCACCATGATCACCACTCTGAGTCATTCCGTGATCTCCTAAAACTAGCAAAATTGCATCTTGCTTAATCTTCTTTGCAACTAGCCTAGAAAATACAAGAGTTTGTCAACAGGGAATATAAGTCACCTTTATACATACCCTTCAACTACAACAGAATTTTTGTTGTTTCAGAAAGTATTTTTCCTAGCAAAAATGATACATTTGAATTTTAATAATTTAGAATTACAGGAATTTTGTGTGTTGTAACATATAAAATTTTTTAACAAAAGCATAAAATGTCAGATTGACAGATAATCATGCTCTTAACTTTTGATAAACTCATTTGAAAGTTCTCTCTGTTTCAAAAAGGTTTACTTCAGTTCTCTACCAGTTGAAAACTTTTTTTCAAAAATCTCTTAACTTTTGATAAACTCATTTGAAAGTTCTCTCTGTTTCAAAAAGGTTTACTTCAGTTCTCTACCAGTTGAAAACTTTTTTTTCAACAATCTCAAATGTGTAATTTATATATAAATACTAAGTTAACAAATGACATGTGATTTTTTCATTTTTTTGTCCATGTGCTTTTGGGTTGGTGGTAATAGCCCTATTTGTTAATTTGGTAAGCAAATGAAATGAAAAATATCTTGGATTGCTACATGAAATGAAATTGCAATATCTTGAATAAGGTGAAGTTAAAAATATATATATTTCATATACATATAAATTATATTTATTTTTTCAACACTAGGGTTACTTTAAAATAAAAAGATAAAAATCTTAAGATGATAAGGAGGTAAAACTAAGTTTTAAAAAAATCCACAGAAAACAGCGAATTCTCCAGAAAGAGTGACAATGTTCATAGCTTTTATTCAATCAATTTTTCTTACAAAGACTTTTTTTTTTCTTTTTTGAAAAAGTTATTATAACCCCCCAATTATGCGTTTTAAAAGCATTTAATTTATTTTATAATAAATATTTTTTCTAACAGCCCGATTGGAATGTGTAAAGTATAACACTTCTGTCTACAATTAAAATAAGTTTTCAATGTATAAGGCGTGCATTTCAAGGTATAAGCATTACATATAAATATAAATTAACATGCTTCATAGGGAAAAAAAACCTATCCTTTATTTTGAGCGTCAACTGTATTAAAAATCAGGATTTGGTTTTTACCAGGGAAAAACCAGTATTTTGATAAAAACCATGGACATCTTTTCAGACATCTATTGAAAATAAATTTACTTTCTTGAATGATTGAGTTAGTGAATGATAAGTTGAATAATTCATAAACATTTTACATATAATACATACAACAATAATTCAACATCTAAATTCTTTTACACTCCTCCTTCTTAAGTTTTTTACACTATTTTAAATTTTTTTTTTTTTTTTTTTTAATTCTTATACCTTTCAATTTTTCTAAGAAATGAAATTAACATTTGTAACATCAACATTTTTGTTCCAAGGAAGTAGAATGATATTTGTTATTTATATGCTACATGTCTTTCAAAACTTCAGAAATTTTTTTCCCCTTCTTTTCTTTTAGACAAGAAAAAGCAGAGTTTTTCATGTCTAAAATGTAACAAAAGTTTTAAAAAAGACAATTTTAGCATACTTTTTTATATTTTAATGATTCTACTCTTGTAGATTTGCTTTAAAAAATATTGATTTTATAACCTAGTGATTAAACCAGTAGCGCTCGTTTAACTTCTAGCATATTAATTTCACCAAATTAGTCTTTTAGGTTGTCTTTTCTTACAACACTTGGACAAGTCAAGCTTGCCAGCCTTTGGCCTTATGCAAAATAAGTCAAAAAGGTGCGTGTTTTGTTTGATAAAAAAGCACAACAAATGTGAAAGTACACTTTGGCTCATAACCCCAGGGATAGATGGTCACACCACTCACTTGTTAGGTCACTTCTTCAATGTACACATAAATCTGAAAGGGAGGGTAATTTTCTCTAGATCCCTGAAACCTACGGTACTGCTCATTGACCAACCACAGGGTTTTCATTTCCATAGTTTTTACAAACATGTTTATCGCATATACTTGGTGGGTGTTAGCAAAGTTGAAAGTCTAACCCCTGTCCCTCCGGACCAGTCCAACTTTCTAACCACTTGGCTACCACAGTCCTGTTTATTTACTGTTTTATTCATTTAGAAGGTGACTTAGACCACTAAAAACAGTTAACTATACTGTTTATTAGCCTTAATGAATAGTTTCATGCAAAAATAATGATCTACTTACTCTACAACTTTATTCATCTGGCGTAGCTTTCGGCTCATTTCTGGATGAGTTGGTCCATAACGATGTCCACAATGATCAACACCCAAGAAGTGTGCAATGATCACATCAGAATCACCACTCTCTATTTCCTTGTAGAGGTGTTTCAAGATACCTTCATCCACAGTATCCAAGTCCTATAATATATGACCAAACATCAAATTAATTATATTTTCACCAGAGTAATAGCGGCAAATCTTTATGTGGGGAAATGCCAAAATTTTAAATTTATTTTAAAAAAAAAAAAAAATTACATGTATAAGTATTATTGAATTTTTTGTTTCTGACTACATTGAGCTTAAAATTTTGTAAATTATAATGTTATTAATAAAACTTAACTTCATTTTAAAGTTAAGTATAGTTTTTCCTTAAATTTACGACTTTATTTAATACTTAGTAAAAAAAAAAAAACAGTCATTACAAAAAACACACATGCATGTAATATTTATTTTTATTTAATTTTAAGATATTGGACAGAAAAAGTGTGATGGATTCTTGGGGGGAGGGAGTGAGTTTGGTATTTCATGTCTAATATATTATCATCAGTAAGAAATACACAGACACAGAGTTTTTACTTTTTGAGAAACTTTGAATAAAATAATTTAAACTGTAAAAAAAATCAAAGAAATAAACTTTCAAAAATACTACAATTGATAATAAATGGTAAAATTGATGAATAAATGGGATTTTATCAAAATTTAAGTGAGGGCATGCCATTCTTTCACATACTCTCTCTAGCTCATGCCCAGATTTTCACATGGATAATTGAAAAGTTTAAAAAGAAACATCAGAGGCAATATTTGACAATAATATTATGTATGATGAAACAATATGGTATATGCTGATAATTATAATTTTTTTTTTAATCAGCATGAAATTAAAAGAAAAAGAATTGGTTAGAGAGTTAGATCTATTTGATCCTAAATATGAACTTTTAGTGAACAAAATAATGTAAAACTTTACACATAAAAAAAACTTTATTATTACACAAATTAATATATTTTTTAAAATTAATAGTACAATTGTCCCCAATTAAATGCATATCGGATTATCCAATAACCTGCTTATAAGAATAAAATTTTTCCAATCCTTTTATATGAAATCCTTTTATATGAAACTTATGTCAAATTTCCTCGTTTAAAGGGATATTTGTTTTTTCTAGTTCTCCCTTAATTGCATAAAGAGGTACTGAAATGGAAAAAAAAATAAATTATTTTTTAGAAATGTTTTACCAGCTAGAATGGATTTTCCATCTTTCAGAAAAGGAAATAATAGGTGATCACATCAAGAGGGACTTCTTGTTCATTTAATGCTCTAAACAGGTGTTAGGGGTATAGTTGAAGAATTAAATCTTGCTGGCAGTTATACATTGAAGTAAACGAACGAGGGATTTTACACATCTTTGACTTACTTACTCCACTCACACATAGAATACAATATACTACACTCATACATAGAAAGTTACTTCACTCACACATAGAATGTAAAAAAGGTAAAATTATTATTATTTTATTTTTTTAGGTTAAGATTTGTGGTTTCCTCTTCGAGCGCTATTAGCTTGTATGAGAAAAAGTTCTAGTGTACAGTGTGTTGTTCTCTGAAGTAGAATAATCATTGCTTACTACAGTGAGTTGCTTGCAAGTTGAGCACGAAAAGGAATGATGTGAATTAATCGGGGGAAAAAAGCAATCATCTTGGAAATAATAAACCCCAAACTGGAATAGTAAGTCAATTTGGAATATCTTAAGTTTCAAGGATTTAAAATAAATAAATAATAAATATAAAAAAAAATCGGAACATATTTGAAAAAAAATATACGCAAGTTATGATAGAGTCTTAGAAGAAACTGAAAGGGAAAATATATTTTGATAGATTGACGAATTAAACAGGTATAAAAACAATCTTCAATTAGAGATTTTTTTCAGAAGGAATAAAATAATATTTTAGTACCTAGAACAGAGGTCGCCAAAGTGGTCTATATAGACCCACAGGGGTCTATTTAACAAAAGCGGGGGTCGATCTAAGCCAGGGGGTCGGTCTGAATCAGAAGGGTCGATTGGGGGTTGAAGAAAAAATAGTTCTTAATACGCAAATCACACATACCTAATTGAGTATGTAAAATTTGTGATTTTTTTATAATTGACTTAATATCAGCTTCTTTATCGAACATAAATTAATAAATGCATATTTATTCGGGTGAAACAAGTATTTACGTACCAGCGTGCAGTGGCACGAACTCTGCACTTCTGGTTTATAAGTCATATGCATATGTGCTCTTGTCCAAATGTCACGAGTGACGAGCATTGACGTTGCAAACGCAAATATCATACGCAGTGTCAGCTATCTTTGCTAACTGTGAACAGAGTTGAATATTTGCAGTGTCATTACTAAAACTTTCATGGTTTTGGATAATTAGTTATTGTTTCGATAAAACCATTCGTTTAGTTTAGATATCAATTTTAATTGTCAATACATGCAAAAAAAAAGGTAAGCATTAATAATATGGATTAGTACAGCCCGTGACAAAACTATAGCACACTTTGTATTTTAAAAAAAATTAAAAATTTTTGAAAATACTATTATTTTAATAATTAATTAATTTAGTTTACTAATTAACCTTAATAACTAATTAATAATTAATTATATGTACTATTACTTTAATAAATGTTTAAAATCATAAAATAAATGTACAAACACAATATCTAATAGTTTTATTTTAATTAACAGAAAATTACTTTTATGGGGGTCCATGGAGATTTCGAAAAATTATATAGGGGTCGATGACCAAAAAAGTTTGGGGACCCCTGACCTAGAATATACTTAACATTAACAATGAATAAATTTTATGTAACTTTAAATGACATTTATATTTTATGATACTAACATACAGTTTTAAATATAGTTGTTTATTGATCATAAAACTGATTTAATCTAATATAAAACACCATGCTATGCATTAAATACCATTAAAATAGTAAAATTTTGCAATAATTTAGAATTTAAGATTGAGTACTGCATTCCCCTTTTAATCGAATAACCCCCTTAATTGAATAGAATTGGCGGGAATCAATGGTATTTTTTTAAGCGGGTTGACTGTATTAAATTTTTGATACTTCAGTATTCAATTATAGTTGGTCTAATTCAATAGGAAAAAAAAAAAATATTTTTAACCCCAATATTCATAGGCATTTACAATAATGGATAATAATTCATTGGCAGAATATCAAAAATAAGAATATTATTAAGGCTTTTAAAATTCTAAATATTAGAGAAAAATAAGCTTTATATATTTATCAGAAACCATGCACAATACCAGAATAGAGATATAAAACTAAGTAATACAGTTACGAGATGTTCATGATCAAGAATAATGATAAAAGGAAGCTCCAACATAAATGAAGGATGTAGGAAAGTAAGGGTGAAGACTCAGAAATTTATCTGGTGACCACTAATGGCTAAATACAAAAATTTCTTCTTGGCTACTTTCTCTTTTCTCTTTGCCACTTTTTGCATTAAAAGTACCTTAATAATACTTTTGTTTCTAAATTGTTATAAAAAAACATTTTTAAAACTAAAAGCATTGTATAATTTCATAATAAAAACAAACATAAGAACACAATGTTAATTCATTCCAAAAAGGAATATTTTTGTTTTGATAATTCAAAATTATTATACTCATTTTAATGCACTACTATAAAAACGAAAAACATGTTTATAATACCCTATTCAATACATATTATTGTACAAATTAAGATATTTCATGTTCTGTACACAGATCACTATCTTCATAAAAATAAATTGTATATAGAATAATAGCAGAAATGACAGAAAAATTCTCAACAACTGAAATTTTGGTTTGCATTTTGCTCTTCAAGTTTGACTTTGTAAGTTGATTTGATGAGTAATGAAAGAAGGGAGAATTAAGGCAAGTTACAATGGTACACGTTTTTATTTGCATTATGTGGGTGCATTTCTAGGAAATAAGGATGGTACGTCAAATGACAAGAGACAGTGGTGAGTCAGGGATGTATGTCAGAATTTTTTTATCTGGCTACCTTATTTTATATAGTCACCACACAATGACAGTTAATCTTGCCTTTTATGATATGTTAAATGAAACAGAACTATTAATAAAATGAATTTCTGCTTTTAAATTAGATTCTCATCCTACTGCTCGAATATGGTGATTATATAGGCGCAGGTACCCACAACTTTCCCAAGACACTAAACAAAGCATATTTGTGAATCATACCTTAACATTAAAGGATGGAAATGGGTAAGAGACCTCAAAATGATTGGGAAAAATACTTTCCCATGTATCATCACCCATGAATGTTATTTTCTTTCCATGAGCCTTCATTTGGCTAATGAGATTGTCCTCTTTTATTTCAGAACTAGCAAAATTAAAACAAATGTCAACAAATGTAGGGAGGCTTCCGGTCGTCAAACCTGCCAACCTTTGCAAAGTTGTTGTGGGAGGGTCTGCCATAGTTCGGAAAATCAAGGCATGGCCTTTATCATTCTGAAGAAGTTTTTTAAAAATTGGCATTTTGTCAGAGTAAAATTCATTATGCATATAACCAGATTCACGAAAAGCAAAGTCATATCGCAGAGCATCGATGACAAGAATCACGGTTTTATTGAATCGTTGCAGATGAGTTTTGTTGTAAATCATTGATTTCTGAGATGAAGCAACTGCCTTTAATGAAGTGAGATTCTTACAGTTGATGTCAATTCCTAAATTGGTAGGAAGTGTGCTATGTTGATGAATAACTATTCTTTTCAAAAGAAACCCTGACAAAAAGAACCAAATGCCTAAAACGTACATTATGTATACCCAAAGTACAATAAGACTGTTTTTAAGACTCATTTTAAATGAATGTAGCTATGAATTCACATTAATTTTATCAGGAAGAGATGCCGAAAATTTAATAACAGTATGTCTCCAGGAATTGAATTTAAAGTTGTACAAAATCTACCGGTTTTATTTTTGACCTCCACTTGTTTTGTTTACATTGAACTATACAAAGACAGTTATAGTGAAACTTATTAGTTATCATTTTAAATTTCAAGACTATTTACTCAAAGCACGCTTGATCCTTGTGATAGGAGATTGCACCAATCAGTTAGAAAGCTGGATAAAACGCTTTTTCTCACTGCATTAGATATACGCTCCTACGATCGTCTTCCAGAGAAAAAGTGAACATGATTGGCCAGTTTTCACGACAAAATATCTTTCACCAATCAGATTTGGGCTACTGGTGACGGTTTAGGAAACATCAATAAGCATGAGCCGAAGGCATGCCATCTCAATTTCGATCCTCTGCAGAGGGGATGGCTCCCCCGCTTCTGAAGCCCGGCGACCTGCACGCGAAGTCGAGCACTTTACGGTACAACAGTTTGATGATTACCAATGCCGCACACCCTCGGTCCCTACGTAGACTAATCCAAGTGGCCATCCACCAGCACACTGACCGCTGCCAGTGATGCTTGACTTCGGTGATCAGCTAGGAACAGTGTCTTAACGATCAGTCCACTGTGGGACGCAATATTTTTTAAAAAATAGCATTTTTTAAAATTCAGTTTCTCAAGAACTATTTGAACGATTTCGCTCTAATGTTTCATTTTGCCATGGAAAATTACATTCCTTCAAATGATGTTAGAAATTACATACCTAATAATTCAAAAAATTTTCGACTATTATTAAATAGAATGATAAAAAATAATAAACATTTACTTAAAGTAATATTTTGCACGAAATTGTCTTTAGACAGACGAATTTTATAATTATGTGCAAAAAATTTTCAATTCCCTTAAAAGTTCTCTAAAAATGGCAAAATGCGCAAAATGTAAAACTAGCAACAAAACTTTTAACCACTCTCCTAACCTAACTATAATTAGTTATATATTAATAGTTAGAATATACGATTCTAATTAGAATCATATATCTCAGATTGTGGCTGCCCCATATACTTTGATGGTCAGATGTCCGAATCTGTCGAAACAAAGGGTACGTTAACATACCTTTTGTTCCGGCAGTGTGAATTGTTTGTTTCTGAATGAATTCATTTAGAGAAAGTACGTTTTTGTGTCTGATTTTGTAACTTAAAATATCGCTTGCATTAATTATAATTAATTTTTGAGCATATTTGAGGTTACCTTTGAACCTTTAGGATTGAGATTTAGAACGTGAAGACTTGATCATTTGATGAAAAGTTAATCTGTGTGGTCCATCTTTTTTTGCGCACTGAACATTAGAGATTTGCATGGGCTCGCTATTGGAGGCCCGAACTTACCTGAGTCCGAAGATCTTTATTTTGAACCCGAAAATACATAGGATAACTTTAGAGCCCGTATCTTCCCTATCCCGAGATATACGTCGGATAAAGGATTTTGCGGTCTCGTCACTTGGCTTTTGATGTCTAAACAATGTAAATAATAAATTAAAACTTTTTATATCGTTAACCTGCGAAGCAAAAAGTGAAGAGAAAAACTGAACTAACTGAAACTGCAAGATGACTATTACAAAAATTAAAAAAGAATCCACATTATAAATTAAATAAAAGTCATTTGACATAAGCACTAGCCTCACAAAGGAAACGCACAAAACAACAGATCGCTGAAAATTTGTATAACTTATAAATTTTATATTTTTTATTCTCAATAACAGAACCAAAATTTGTTCAGTAATAAAAACATTCATGAACATTTTATCATGAATCTGAACCTGTCCGAGCCGTAAACCTTCTTTGAATAAACGAGTCCGACTCGGGCATTCGGTTCGGGCAGTCTGACTCATCTCTACTGTACATACAATGTAAACACAATGCACTGTATGCCATATATTCACATATATACACAAAAAAAAAAAAAAAAATATATACCCTGTATAATTTTTGATCTAATGATCGTATCTTCTCGTCCCAGGACTCAATCTTAATCGTTTGAGGGGTTATTTCAAGTATGTTACTTAATTAGTTTAGACGATATTTTAAGTTACAAAATCACAGACAAAGATGTACTTTCACTGCCTAAGCATATCTTTTTTTGACCGATTTGGAATCCGGACCCCCAAATTTTAGGGATAGCCGCAATCTGGGAAAAATGGTCATAATAGTTTAGTCAGGTGAGCGGACCCCTTTAATGTTAATTTCACTTTTTGCGCTATTTTTTAATTGAATTTTTTGAAGCAAATTGAAAACCTTTTGTACGAATTTTTAAATTCGATTATCGAAAGATATCTTCTCACAAAAAATTATTTTGAACAACTATTTATTGTTTCTTTTATATATATTTTTATTTAATAACTGTTGCAAAAATTTTAAATGTAAAGTATACAAACTTTCACATCAATTTCAGGAATGTAATTTTATCTAGGAAAATACAAACATTTGAATAAAATCGGTTGAATAGTTTCTGAGAAATCTAATTTTAAAACATACAACTTCTTTAGAATTCAGTTTCTCTGATACAATTTCACTCAAATTTTGTATTTTGCCTTATAAAATTACATTCTCGGAAATGTTATTAACATTTGTATTCTTCACAATTCAAACTTTTTTTCGACTATTATTAAATTAAATAATAAAAATAATTATTAAAAAATCGTTTTTTGCATGAAAATAACTAAAATTTTAAGCTAAACCTCGCTTGTTGTTGTTGTTGTAGTTCATTTACATCGCACTAGAGCTGCACAATGGGCTATTGGCGACGGTCTGGAAACATCCCCGAGGATGATCCGAAGACATGCCATCACAATTTTGATCCTCTGCAGAGGGGATGGCACCCCTGCTTCGGTAGCCCAACGACCTGCACGCGAAGTCGAGCACTTTACGGTAGCACAGTTTAACGAGGACCAATACCGCACATCCTCGGTCCCTACGCAGACTGTTCCAAGTGGTGACCCACCCACACACTGACCGCAGTCAGTGATGCTTGATTTCGGTGATCTGCTGGGAACCGTTAAACCTCGCTTAACCTTAAAAAATTACATTCTCGGAAATGTTATTAACATTTGTATTCTTCACAATTCAAACTTTTTTTCGACTATTATTAAATTAAACAATAAAAATAATTATTAAAAAATCGTTTTTTGCATGAAAATAGTTAAAATTTTAAGCTAAACCTCGCTTGATTTACAAAGTTGTAAATAGAATTTTTCCTTTCAGAAAGCTCACGGTTATTTATTTTTTTTACACCTACAACTTTTGGAACTCGTAAATCAGACTCTGGGTTTAACAGTTCTGACAATAAAATTTTTTCAAAAAAAAAAAAATTTTTTTTTTTTTTTTTTTTTTTTTTTTTAAAACAACTTATTTATTAGGTGATCTAACTGAAAATATCACTAGAGGAATATAGAATATGAATTCACAAAATCGCTTGATTCCAGAACTTGAAAATCTCTTGCAGCTACTACCTGTCAATTCATTTGCATCCTTCGAAGAGTTGGATCAAAACTTAAAAGATAACAACGAGTTACGAGAAAAGTTGGTATGCAAGTAGTTAAATTTATCTCTTTCCCAAGAGCAATTCACTTAGGGATGTAATGAATATTCGGTATTCAGTCAATTACAGCTCGTTAGCTGAATATTGGTCGAAGATTTGGCAAAATATTCGGCTGAATGTTCGACCAAGTATTTTTTAGAAAATTATTTTTTTGACAAAATTAATTTTGTGGAATTTTAATTGATTAAATAATCCAAAATAGTATTTTTCTATACATTTCCAGATATTGTTTCATATATTACGCATATATTACATACATTTGTTACATATTTACATATATTTGTTACATATTTACATATATTTGTTACATATTTGCATATATTTGTTACATATATGTATATTCTATTTGTTAATTTTTAAATTCACGAGCTTGCAAATTTACGCTCTGGAAGACAAATGGAAAAACGTAATTTTAAGAATTGAAACTAGATTACTTTAAACTTAACCACGTGTTTCGTGCTGCTGATTTTGTTTTAATTCTATTCTATTCTTAATATTACATTCAATTTAATTATTCGTTTTTAAGACACTTTTGGTTTAAGATTGAGATTTTTTGTTTTTGTTTTTATGTCATTTTTTATATTTTATTATAGCGCAGCGTTTTAACGGAGCATTGTATGATACATTTTATTTTTTTATTGTCACTTTTTTCTTGCACGGTATGACAAATAACCAGTAACAAAAAAGCTGTGATTTTCTATTATATTTAAATATTAAATTTATAGTTATATTTTAAGAAATAGGAATATTTTTTTTTCTCTTTTGTCTATTTTATTAACTTTTCTTTTTATCAGCGTTTCTATTAGGACGCAGCTTTTTTTAGAAAGCGTTTCTATTGAACGTTATTCTTTTATCGTCACCTTTTTTAAATACTTAATTCATCTTTTTCTAACATAAAAAAGTTAAATTGAGATTTTTAGCGTTAACTTTTTAAAGAAAATCAAGAATGATTTTTGTTTTGGTTTCTATATAGCTTTTTATTTTTTAAAAGACGTTTTTATTTAGACGCATCAATTAGAAGGGTTTCTATTAGACTTGAGTCTTTTTTTTTTTTTTTTTTCTCGAAAATACAATATAAATGGAAAACTGAAATGTTCAACTTCAAAATTTTCTTTCGAAAATTTAGATCGATTTTTATTTTTTCTATTTCGCTTATGTATGTAATCTTTTGTCTTTGAGGGCATTTTTATGATATTGCGGCATTTTTAAAAGTGTTTCTGGTGGATTATACTTCTTTTAACGTTTTATGTTTAATTTTTCGGAAAATATTGTTTTTAACATTAAAATTTTGTCGTAAGAATAAAGAATTTTTTGCTATTTCTCATTTTATTTTTTTTGCCCTTTCTCTTTTTCTTTTTGTTTTCAACTTTACAACTTTAATTTTTCTTATAGCTGTTAATTTTTTTATTTCCTTTAAATATTTCTAATGAATAACTATTATATTTCCCCCCTTAACTCCACAACAATAATACAGCTAAGTTTTGATTAATTTTCAATAATGACAAATATTCTGTATTCGGTTGAAGTTTTTGGCCGAATATTTGGCTTTTCATCATCTAGCATTTATTTTGATACATTTGAATCTACCTATTTGCTTTGTTATTATTTTTTGTTTTGATATTTTTTCGTGTTTTTCGTTTGATATTTTTTGATATTTTTTTGTTTTCATATTTTTTGTTTTCATATTTTTTCTGGTGTTCTTCGAGAGGCGAGATTACTTACAACAAGTACTAAACAACTAACAACTAAACAACAACTAACTACTAAACAGCTTATTACTAAACAATTTAGTACTAAGCAAATTGCTACTAAACAACTTACTACTAAAAAACTTACTACTAAACAATAAGCTTGCAGTAATTCATTTCCTTGTTCCCTCCTAATATGTTGACTGTTCTATATTTTTTGTTGGTAAATATATGTGCATATAACTATTTTTTGTACATCCATACATTACATGCGCATAAGTATTAACAAAGTATGTAGTTACAAAAGTACATACGTACGTCGTACATAAGTTCATAATTTGCATGTACGTACCATATATCTATGTACATATAAATGTACACGCATACATGTATGCATTTTATTTATGCAACTATGTGCATATATTGTACCTTTAAACGAAATTGTTACATATTGTACGTAAATACGTACAATTTTATATACATACGTACATTGTATATACGTGCTATTATCGTAAATTTATACAATATATGTACATAAGTGCCTAAAAGCATGCAAGCGTATAAACATTATTTTCATACACGTTCATACATATATTGTCTATAATACAAAGATACAAAACATTGCATTTTCGTACAAACTAACATGCATGCGTACATGTATTATAAATGCTTAATTATATGCACTAAACATATGAGCAATTCTACAAATAAACGCCAATTAGGCGGCCCAAAAAAAATTTTTTTTTGGGGGGGGGGCACACTATTTTTACATGAATTTTCTTCTTTTTTACACCTTAAAAAGGCAAGAAAAAATCGTGAACATGAAATTTTTTCTTTGTGACATAATTTAAATTTGACATACTCTTTCTGACATATTCACATGAATCATAATATAATATTATTTTTACATAAATATAATGTTATTATAATGTCGCTCGAAAATGTATTTATAGATTTAGAGAGACTACTATATGGAGTAGAGAGACTACTATTTCACACTATAAGATTATATATTAGTATAAAAATTAACGTTTATTTGTAGAATTGCTCATATGAGCAATTCTACAAATAAACGCAAATTAGGCGGACAAGCAAAAATATTTTTTGTGGGGGGGGGGGGAGGCACGCTATTTCTACATGAATATTCTTCTTTTTTACACCCTAAAAAAGCAAGAAAAAATATTGAACATGAAATTTTTTCTTTGTGACATACTTTAAATGACAAAATACCAATTTTAAATTTTTCCCGATTTTTTCAATTTACGAACTTTGATCAAATTTTTTTATTTTTGTTTTTTATACTAAAATATAATCTTATAGTACGAAATCTCTATAAATACATTTTAGAGAGACATTATAATAATATTATATTTATGTAAAAATCTTTTTATCTGAATGAATGGTTCAGATTTATCTGAGTATGTCAGAAAGAGTATGTCACATTTAAGGTATGTCACAAAGAAAAAATTTCATGTTCACGATTTTTTCTAGCCTTTATAGGGTGTAAAAAAGAAGAAAATTTATGTAGAAATAGTGTGCCCCCCCCCCAAATTTTTTTTTTTTGGCCGCCTAATTGGCGTTTATTTGTAGAATTGCTCATATACGTATTGCATTAAGTATATTATAATATAATTATGTATCTTGTACGCACGGACAACGTTTGTGCATACAATGTGTATGTATATATAGGAATCACAAATTGTACGTTCATGCGTGCGTACATTCTTCGTACATAAAAATATGTAAACCCCTACATACTTACATAATTTGCATATAGTATACAATCGTAATAAATTGTAATAGTATAGTTTGATTACAAGTAATCACAATTACTTGTAATCACGATTACATGTAATCATGATTACATGTAATCATATATTTTGATTACTTGTAATCATGATTACCCGTAATCGTTTTTGTTGTGATTACTTGTAATCACAATTACTTGGAATCATGATTACAGTTGTAATCAAGATTTTGATTACAGCTGTAATCAAGATTGCAAGTAATTGATTACTGTAATCAATATTGCAATCATGATTACAGCTGTAATCAAAAAAATTTGAAAGTTGTAATCACGATTACAAGTAATTGATTACTGTAATCGACTATGTAATCATGATTACAGCTGTAATCAAAGTTGTAATCACGATTACAAGTAATTGATTACTGTAATTGTTTGTTGTAATCACGATTGCAGCTGTAATCAAAATTATGTTATTTTGTAATCATGATTAGAAGTAATTGATTTCTGTAATGAAAAAATGTAATCGATTACATTTTTGGCCAACTCTTTAGGAAACTATAAGAAAAGTTAAAAAAAAAAAGCAATGCAGAGAATACCAGAGACGAGCATACCGAGCGACAGTCCTTAAACTACAAAAAAAACATTAATGTAAGGAACTCCGGGCAAATGGCTCGTTACTTTGAAAGAAAACATAAATGGTTGAAATATGATGTATTTCCTAGCTTTCTAATACTGAAAGAAAAGGGTAACAATTCAATTTCCATTGGAAAACGTGTTGGAAATGTTGTTGGCGTTGCTCGGTTGTTGTTTTGCTACCTTGAAACTTAGGCAATCCCAGCTTTAGAAAATCGAAAGTGCTTACCAATAGTTTCATTTACAAACAAAAATTGCTATTTTGTCGAATTTTTTTATTATTTAATCTAAATGAAAGGCTGCATTAAATTTATTTATTTTTTCTTTCAGGAGATCTTTTTATTTCTCTTTTTTAAAGAGGCAAAAACAATCTACTCCTTTTTGAGACGTACTACCAGTAAACTGATAGCTAAAGAAGTTGCTGTGCAGTTTACCAGAACGGATCCACCTACAGGCAAAAAATCTTTCGAGAGGGAAATGCCAACAACTTATAAAATGATTATAGGTAATTTCAAATATGTTATCACACTATCTCAGACTGATAATAATACGAGAGTGAATCAAACATAAATGAGACTTCTTTAATAACTAAATATTAAAATATTACTTACAAAACATACGAAAATGTTATTTGCTACATAATGTACGGGAACTTCTACACACTTTCTCCCAACGTTTTGGACATTTTTTTTAATTCCAGTGGCGTAGAAAAAAAAATATGCCACGTAGTGATAGTGCACAAAATTTTCTATCGCTTTATTAAACGAAAATATCTCGCCTGAAGGCTTCTCTAAGAGTTCCAAACAAATGATAGTCCGATGGTGCCAAGTCAGGTGGATGTTCAACTATTTTTCAAGTGTAAGGCTCGTAACTTTTGTTGTGTTACTGCGGCTTTATGAAGTGTCGCATTGTCCTGTTGCAAGAAAATTTTGAGGATCGGTTTGACTATTAGCTGCTTTGACTTTTTTAAATGTTCACAACCATAATTTGAATTAATTGTTCGTCGTTTATGAAGAAAATCAACGTACAATTATGAAGAAAATCAACAACATCAACTAGTGAGTTATAAAAAATACTTGTGAGTACTTTACCAGCAGATAACCGAGATTTTACTTTAAATGGTGCAGATTTATTTTTCCACTCTATTCCAATTTGGAACGATTTGTTTCAGAGCTCCCACTGGTCGAGGAGAACGGAAAAAGTCTGGAATTGCCATGGAATTTTATTTTAACTCTAAAAATTAGGGAACAGTCAAGGAAAATTGTAATGTTTTACAAAAACCTGCATCATACCTTTAAAATAACCAATCTTAGAATTGTCAGTACAGTAATCAGCTACAGATTCAAGTTAAATAATTCTAACATCTATTGCACTTATTTGTTAAAAAATTCACATTTTAGTGAAAGTGGCATGTTCTATCTTCATTCAAATGTATTGTTTAGCTTAAAAATCTAACATTTGACATTACAAATAAAAATATCTTGGATAAAAATATAAAAAATAAAAATGTTTCCTGATTAAAAACTACATGGAATAGATAAAATATGGTCTGTGTTTTCAATAAAAAGTACCCGATATTACCTAAAACAGTGAGGAACAAACAGCTCTCTTTAGCGAACATATTTTTTCGTCCCACCCAACGGTATCAAATTTATTTAGGTTTCACTGTATTAAAATTCTGCACAAGAGTAAAATATGTCACTCTTAAATTAGTTATTTAGTTTTATTATTAAGGAACTGATGAATTTTTCAAACCAATGAATATACATAGGAAAAGAAAGCTAGCTTCCATATACATATTGTAAACAGGTATTTTAAGGTTCGGTTCCTGTGTATAAAGGAAAAAAACAACCTTTAGAGCACATCAGAAGAGGTTCTTGAAATGGGTTTGCGCCCTCATCTCTTCCCAACCACTACTAGAAATGGGAAAGGGTTGAGTTTCTTTTTCGTTTCGATGTTCGTGTTTTCTTTTTATTTATTGTTGGTGTGTTTTGAGTTTTTACAATATTCATAAACATTACTGTACTATTAATTAGGATATTTCCTTTAAAATACATTATATACATTTATGTCAACCATTTTGATTAAATCTGCTGACACATTTATGTATAGAAAGAACGAATAAAAAGGCAGGAGGCAGAGTACTCAGCTTTGCATGTAGAGTTATTCAACAACCGGTTTACAAGTGACGTTCATTCTGACTTTGCTTTTTTGCGCTTTCCTTTGATCTTGGTACATATGATGCTCTGCTAAATCTGAGTACGTTGCTCATCCTGCAAGTTGTTTTTCTGGTATAGCATACAGCATCGAGCAGTTCTCCACATCAGTTCCCTGCATTACATTCGAAGAGCTGAACTTGTGGAAGATATGCTTTCCTTCTATTTTTATTTTCTATTATTTATTTTTTATTATAAGGAAACGATTTTGTGTAGAATTCAATTATTTTGAAAACAATTATTTCATTTTAATACAAAATATTTTCCAACGCTGCCCCGACAATACTTTTTTGTCCCTTTTTCATCAAAACCCAAATTCATACAAAATATGCATTAACAAATTGAGAATTTGATTGATGCGTTTAAAGAAGAACGATAAAGCCACATTCAAGGGAAATGCATCACAAGGCTGTAAAAATCTTGAATTGTATTTTCTAAGATACTTCAGATTAGATTAGATTTTAGACTTCAGATTTTTTTTTTCTGAAAGAAATATTGGAAATATTGCTAAAGAATTATTAAGTAAAGAATAATGACTTCAGGTAAAAATTAGGAATGAAATCAACCCAAAAGTTAACAGCTTAATGATTAACAACCATTAAACGATAAATTTTTCAAAAGTGAAGAAATTTGGAGCGGAATCCAAAAACACCTTGTTGGGGAACAGACCCATTTATTTGACTCAGCTAACACACGCTTGCATTTTTATGCGTTAAATTAATTTTTTTACAAAATTTTTGCCACGCCTTTTATTATTGTTGTTATATTTCAGATGCGACTGAAATGTATAAAGAACGCTTTAATACTAACGATAACGTTACCAGGGAATTTGGATTAGTATTGAGCAACTCTTAAGATTGGAAGCCTCCCGCTAGGTATGTTTCGCGGAACCTAGCAGCGATGCCCCAACAGTAACTTCAGAGCCCTAAATGTCTATCGAATAATACGCATCAAGAATTTTCCGCATTTCGCCAAAAGAGTGTGCACATTAAAGGCCTTTGTACCGTTAAAAGTCAAAAGTTTCTCTACTATCAACAACTTTGTGGAAAGTTTGACTGACGTGATTCTTTAGACATAAAATAAATATATTATAAATAATTTAATAGTTTTTTAAAATTATTCATGGTTGATTCTATCATCTATTTTGTTGATTGTATTAATTCGATTCTATCAATATCGAAAAATAAATAAATAATGTTATGTTATTTTAAGCGTATAGAAAGGTTGCTGTTGATGCAGCAAAGACTTTATCTTCACTTTAACGAGTACCTAGTAGGCAATTTGCAGATTCTCTATGTTAGTAGTAGACTACCTATATAAATAATAGATTATCTAGGCATCTTGCAGAACACCTATGTAATTAGCAGTTTATCTAGGTAATTAGCAGATTACCTAGGTAGTTTGAGTAAAGAAACAATATTTGATTTACCCGTCATTTAAAATGACGTGAATTAAAAAATATATATACCCTACTAATTAAAAATTTATACAGCATTAGTAAATTATGTAGTAAAAAGTAATAAATATTGTTTAGTATTGAGATTCAAAGCAAGAGTTTGTTTAAGAAAGATTTGAATAAAATTTAAAAGGGAGAGTGTCAAAACTAATTAAAAAAATTTGTTCCTTGCTACCGATGAATGTTTTGGGACACCTGCAAGAGACGTAGGTAGGTATCTCAATCCTAATTGGTTGCTGAAACGTGGCACTTGTTTACGTCAGCAACTATTCTTTTCCTTCTATTTTGAGTAAGCCAAACCCGCAAGATGGATTTTTATATGGCACATTCTATATACTGTCACAAGGGTTTCAATTCTTTCACTCTATATTTCTTACTTCACACAAAGATAGGCACGAAACCAAGTGGAACTTAAACTAATTATGCATCGAAGCTGCCAGATACACAAAACAAAAATATAGTGGTTGCAATAAAATTCATGAACAAGTAATAAAGCTAAGTGAAAGACGTAGAATATAAAGAATTCCAGTTCAACAAATTTGATGTATGATACGGCACTTTGTTTATTAATTTAGAGTTAATTAACATTCTAACTTGTGTTAAGAAAGATAGCTCAACTTTAACACGCCGTTTTGCTTATAAGCTATCAGCTGGCGCTGACGACATACTTCACATATGTGGGTATCAGTGATCTTCTTCTTGAAGTGCAAGTACTCAATTAGATGCCTACTGCACACTGTAATTTGCTTATGATAATATAGCTACGAGCTTAACGTTATGAAAGGCAATTTATATATTGAATTTTTTTTCTAATTTCACCGCGAAATCAATAATTTCTATGAATCTGAATTCGGAAACACTTTAATCTGGTGTTGAGCTTTGATTTTTCTTAACATTTGCTATAAAAACCCTTGCTTGATCTCAAGCAAAAGTACTCCTAGTCCGAAGCAGTAAAATTTAAAACTTTTGACTTTTAAATTAAAAAATTTAACAATTATAAATTTACTGGTTATAAAATAATTTTCGCTGAAACTTTTATGTTAAGAGATGTCTAAACTTCAAAAATTACTGGAATGAAGCCAATAAATATTTATGACAAATTTTATTTATACCTATTCGTAATTTAAGTTAGATATCTGAATTTTATATCTTATTGGCGAATTTTAAATATTTTGTTATTGAATCAAACTTTTTGCTATTAAATTTCTTTTTTAAAAGTTTACCCACTTTTGTTTGAATAAAAAAATGTAGCGCACACTGTCACCACACCTGCCACCACGTAGTAGGAAAAAAATATAGGGAACATCGATTGCTGTTCGTAGCAGCCAAATCAAACACAAAAAGACAAAATATTCTTATCTCTTAATCGAAATATTTTTTACGTATTTGGAGAAAGAGGGCTGTGCAAGGGGGTCGTGTTAATATCGCTGACAATTGCCCTATGATCACTTTCGTCGATGCGATCATTTCTCCATTTTGATTAATCCAATTTTGATTCATATTTTCTCTCAAATTTTCATTATTAGTTACTCAACGCTTTGTTTCTTTTTTCAGACACCTTTTTGAAATTTCCAAAAAATATTTAATGGAACTTATTTTGTAGCAATCTTATGGCAGGTACTTAATTTACGTTGCTTTAGAGCTACATAATTATCTATTGGCGAAGATTTGGGAGACATTCCTGAGAATGATCCGAAAGCAGCAATCTTAAGTATGCGCCAAGATAACTTGGCTTAGAACAATTATTGTCTAATTACCTTGTCTCCATTCGATTTGCTTATTAGTACCAAACATATCTTTTTTATTTCAATAAGTATCTATTACTAAAATTAATTAATCATCATTAGTGTCAATAGTAACATGTTATTTTATGGTTGCACTGAATGAATAAGTACCTTTTCGCCATTAAATTTTCTTTTTAGTACATAGTATATTTTGTTAGTTCAATAAGTATCCATTGCAAAATTTAATTAAGCGTCAATAGGAGTATAACTATATTTTATCGTTGCACTGAACGAATAAGTAATTTTTCGCCATTAAATTTGCTCTTTAGTACATAGTATTTTTTTATTTCTATAAGTACCTATTACTAAAATTATTTAATAATCATGTAGCGTATCTACCACTACAAAATTACAATTACAATTCACTAATATATAAGACATGTTAACTCGACTCTACGTCGGGGTACCTTTTCATAGATGGAGGTTGACATTATCGAAAGCTTCTAGCCCTCACATTGGTGACCTGCGGACGTGATATGATCTCGACTACTTCGATGGATGGTCCACATTGAACAGTTGACTTGCTACTTGTGACTGCGACATTATCCACCTGCTCGCACTGTTGCTACTCAGTCTTGTCTTGATCACACACAACGTCAGTCTGCATACACTCGACTGCTAAAGGCAACACAAGAGCGACTACGACTATGATCTTAATACAGCTCTCATGACTAATGTTCAAACCCTGGTGACCTTAATGCAGCTCTCCCGGTCTGTCACAAATACAGCAACTACTGGTATCCATGTATCGAATTCTATCACAAATTTAATTATGGTGGGGGAGTACTGTAACGTTTCTACCACTACAAAATTACAATTCGCTAGTATATAAGACATGTTAACTCGACTCTATGACGGGGTGCCATTTATTTCATAGATGAAGATTGACATTGTCGAAAGCTACTATCCCCACAATTATAAGTGTCAATAGGACTATTGCAACATTTTATGGTTGTACTGACCGAAAAAGTACCTTTTCGCCATTAAATTTTCTTTTTAGTACGTAGTATATTTTGTTAGTTCAATCAGTATCTATTACAAAAAATAATTAAGCATCATTAGCGTCAATGGGAGTATAACTATATTTTAACGTTGCACTGAGCGAATAAGTACATTTTCGCCGTTAAATTTGCTTTTTAGTACCTAGCATATATTTTTATTTTCATAAGTTTCATTATTAAAACTAATTATGAGTTAATAGTAGTATAACTATATTTTGTGGTCATAACATATTTTTTTATTTCAATAAGCGCACTTCTCGGTTAGCCGGGGACAAGCGAAAAGTCGTTAAACAGGATGAAGACCTCTGCCGATTTTGTTTTTATATTTTTACTATTTTCTTATTTCATTTATGTTTTTAAACTATTAAGCAAAATAGACGTTCAAAATAATGAATAAAATAAAGTTAACAGAAAATGGTTGAGTTGAAAAGTATCTCAATTGGTGTCCATTACGAAAATTAATAATCATCGGTGTCAATAATTTTATGGCGATTTTTTACTTTTCCCCTAAATGAATTAGTACCATTTTACCAACAATTTAGTTTTTCAGCAAATATCTTCCTTTTCTTCTTTCAATTGGGTACTTGCTCTTCGATAAGAAGAAGATAACGTATACCCACACATGTGATTTGTCACATACATCTAAGTTTATCCACATAAGTTAGAATGTTAATTAACGTGAAGTTTATTAAATATATTGCCGTATTGCACATCGGAATTGCTCAGAATAATTCTTTCTCGCCAATGTCTTTTCTTAACTTGGATTTATTTTTTATTTATATTTTTTATTGTAACCATGATATATTTTTCCCTTAAGTACCTGGCAACTTCGATGCATAATTAGTTTGTTTATGTTTTAAATGGTTTCATGTCTGTCTTTGAGTTAAGTAAGAAATAGAATTTGAAAGAATTGAAATATTTGAGGAAAAATCATTGTGAAAGAGAATATAAAATCTTAAGGATAGAATTGATACTTGACAGGCTTGGTTTACTCGAAATAGAACAAAAAAAGCAGTTGCTAAAGTAAACAAATGCCATGCTTCAACAGTCAATCAGGATCGAGTTACCCGCACTACGTCACTTGCAGGTATCCCATTGGATACCTACAAGTAACGCTATCGTAGCATTTACGAATCAGAAACCAATCAGTTTAGGCACACACGCATGACGTTGCAGATATCCAATTAATTCTGATTTAAACCACGTGGTTAGACATAATCCCTTCACTTCTTTTCGAGTTCTAAGTAGCCAATGGGATACTTGACAGTAACATATAGTTTGTCCACGGTCAGAACTTTCCCCGACACAAAGCCTAAAGACGTCTGCTGCTATGAAAACAAGAGTAGCGCATTTCAGGGAGGGTAGCTTCTCTTCACTCTAGAGGCTAACACATTAGACCGAGGAAAGAGATTCTCTTTCTTTCGCCGACCCTCGCGGCATATTTATAAAAATCGGCCATTGTTATTCGTTTACAATAGTACCCATTTAGCTTGATGTCGAATGTCGTAATTTTGGAGCTTACGGTAAACCCGCAATTCGGCATATAGACAGATGCACACACTCACTTACACACAAATTCTTTATTTTATGATATGTGCCAGCTGAATATCCTTTCCTTGTACGGGGTGAAAAACTAAGCATCAATTAATCAGTACTGAACAATACAGCAAAATCGTGCACAAATCGGTAAACAAACTCCGGCCAAAATAATAAAGCTAAAATAATTATAGTGATTTCTGCTTTTATTTCTTAGCTTTCTCGGTGACTTTACGTTATTGGATAAGCTAAACACGTATTTAGTAGTTCATACCATCAAAATAAAGATTATATTGTATTCAGTTTTATCTATCATTATGCTGTTGTTCGACGCAACTCATGATATTTAAAATTTACCACAATCAAATTACGTTCTCTTGTACTTGTATCTTCGAGGAGATGTAAAAAATCTAGCATAAAAATGTACAGTATTGGTGCTGCTGTAATTCCCAAATTTACTCATTAAATACTGTGTATCTATATAAGAATATTTTTGGTACCTATAAAAACTACGCCAGTTACCATGATGCCTGTAGTGCCCCTAACCAAAATCAAACAACAAGTCTGTAACAATGTCTAATTCTTATGTAAATAATCAGATAAGGGATATATTTGAAAGGGAGGTATATAAAGTAGAAATACCGAAAAACTTTTTGTATGCAGAAACACTAACAGAAAGAAATAAATGGAATAAATTAATGGAAAAAGAGTCAAATACTATGAACGAAAGAAAGGTATGGGAAATAGTAGAAGGGTATGGGAAATAATAGGTGTGGGATATAGTAATAGGAAATAGGTGGGTTGTTGTTATATAAATAGGTAGGTTTATACAGTAAAAAGAGATGAACATAATAAGGTTAAACAACACAAAGCTAGCTTTGTAGCGCAAGGTTTTAGACAACAGCATGGTATAGACTTTCTTGATGTATTTTCCCCAGTTGTGAATTTTTCTGTTATTAAAATATTATTTATTGTTCTAGAGTCTATGTCACGTGGGAATATGCACAGTTAGATGTCAAAGCTGCATATTTGTAAAGAAATCATTATGAGGTAATTTATATGAAACAACCTACAGGCTTTTAAGTTAAAGATTAAGCGAAAACAAGCTTTAGTGTTTACTTAAGAAGTCTGTATATGGACTTAAATAATCAGATAGAGACTAGAATTTGAAAATGGATACTATATTAAAATCGATTGGTTTCTAAGAAGTCAATTGTTGTAATTGTTTATATAAAATTAATAACATTATTTTATTAGTATATGTTGATGACATGGCGTTATTTTGTAAGACAGAAACTATTTTAGATGAAACTATTAAGTTGATTAAGAGTAAACTTGATATTCAAAATTTAGGAAAAGTTAAATATTTCTTTGGTGTTAATTTTGATAATAAAAATGGTTAGCTGTATTTACATCAAAAACCTTTCATTATGCTTGCTTAGCATTTTCCACTAAGCACTCAAGCTGAGAGAGTCTTAGCTTACATTAGGTTGTAATGATGTAATTAGAAGTGATGTAGTAGTGTACAGTAATAATTGAAAGTGTGATTAGAAAAGTAATTAGAAGTATTATAGTGAATGTAATTATAAGTAAAGAGAGAATATTTTCATCTCCAGATTTTAATTCAAGCAGCATAAGTCGATTGCATCAAGCGCTACTGATTTGATTGTTAGTTTTGTACAGACTTTAACTATGGAAAAAGATTTTGTAACAAAATATAATATATTATAAACAATATTTGAATTCTTCGAATCCTAAAAATATTCCAAAGCTTTAGGGAAACAACATAAAAATTCTGTTGCATGGTATATGATAGTTTAAAAAAAGTATGAAATCATGTAAAACCTAAACAAACTAATTATGCAAAGTTGCCAGGTACACAAATCAAAAATATATCATGGTTACAATAAAATACATAAACAAATAATAAATTTAAGTTATGTAAAAGACGTAGACGAGAAAGAGTTATATTTAAACAAATTCGATGTGAGATACGGCGCTGTAATTAATTAACTTCAAGTTAATTAACATTCTAACTTATGTAGAAAAAACCTAGCTAAGCTTTTTGCTTATAAATGATCAGCTAGCTCTGACGTCATAGATCAAATGCAAGGGAATCCATGATCTTCTTCTTCTTAAAGTGCAAGTACCCAATTAATAGCGTGACATAATTATTTATTGAATTTCATAATTTATCTTCATAATTAACATTCTGCTCAGAATGTTTCGCAATGGTAATGTAATAAAATTTTTATATCTTATTAATCCAATTCGTCAATCATTTTTTTTAAATTTTTTTTCTTATCATCCATAAGAAACAAACAAGCTTGGAGATAATATGGAATGGATTTTTCTGTTAACATCCTCTTTCATTCGCCGCTTCTTTTCATTCTTCACACTTTCAGAGTTGGCTTGATACTCTCTTAATCCATCTGTAACATAACATAGAGATCAATACGAAAGAAAAATATACTTGAACGATACAGGATTGTAACGTTTAAATCACTTGTTTTACACATGTTTAAAATTTTATCAATTGTTTTTAGAACAAAAAAAACACTAATTATTTTATGTACATATTTTCTTATTTTTCTAAAGTCTGTCCAACTGTTTTTTTTTCTTTCCTTTTTTCTATTTTTATAAACTATGAAAATATCTTACAAAGTTGTTTTTTCATATAGCATTTTTTTAAAAATTTTTAATGTCGAAAAGATGCAATATCCACAGTTGAAGCTTCAATCAATTTTTATTTTTATTTTGAATAATTAGAAAAAAAAAAAACTATATAAAGTATATGAAATAAATAGTCCCAAGAAACCGAAGCATTCAGATATTACCTGATAAAAAAAAACTTCTTTCGCTTCGAAAAAATATATATGTAGGAAATAATAGTCGATATGCTTCAAGCTCTTCAAAAACAGGCGCCCATTTTCAAGACTTTTCAGACGTGAAATCAAAGAAATGATATGAAACGCAAAGTTGCCAATGAAACATCGAAAAAAAAAAAAAGGTGAGAAGTAAAATTAGAAAAATCCCAGTAGCCGAGTGAGAAAAGAAATGTAGTTGTCATAATTTTTTTCTCACATTTTTGTTATTTTTCGTTGGCAACTTCACATTTTATATTTCAAATAATCTTCTTCTCTTTTCATTCAAGTCTGCCAAGTCTTAAAAATGGGAGCGCATGAAACATTTCGACTATTACTTCATGTTTATATATTTTTGAAGCGAATGAAGTTTTTAATCAAGTAATATACAAAGTATATTGAAGTGTCCCCATTGTTCATGGTGGTTAAGCCTATCAAAAATGTTATATACTGAACAGTTGCATAAATCTGACGTCCGATTCAAAATTTCACAACTGTAACTAGAAATATAGAAAATTAAAATTTTTTTTATAAAGCAATGTTTGATCATACGTTTAGAAAAAAAAACAAACAGTTACTTGTAAGCAATTGAACCTTTTCGCTCTTATTTATTATAAAAACTATTTCTCGAGAAACCCTGAAGAAATTGAACAACAATTTCAGTGTTTACGTGAAATACTTCTCCCGTCCTTTTTGAAGAAAAGATACCAACTGATAAATGGTAAATGCATAATAACAATACTGCAAAAAGAATTTTTTCATTTTGAATGAAAAAATGCTCTTCCTCGTGCAGAGAAGAACTTAATATCGAAAAAAAAAAAAACTTAGAGGAAAATTTTAAAAAAAAAGTAATTAAATATTTTCACTCTTTGTTATTCTTCACTTATTATGAAATCGCTCTTTTAAAATCGGTTGCAATATTAAAAAAATTAAAAAGAATTATCTAGGAGGAGTAGCGATTATTACTCTGATAACCAAAGAATAAAACAATTTCTTGCAGGAGTATGGAATGTCACTTTTACCTTAACACAGCAATTATCAGTGAAAAATATTTCATAACATGTTTTTAGTTTTATTTTTCTTGTATTAAGTCTTGTATTTTATTGCATGTCTCTCTATGAATGAGAACACATTTCTACTTAACTATTAAAAAACATCTTTTCGTAGCTTTATTATTTTGTTTTTAACGTCTAGCGCCCTCTTTATATTTTCTTTGACAAGCACGTAAGCATCGAAATTTTTATTCAATATCCTTTAATGATTTGTGAGATGGAATTTTTCTTAATAAATAAAATAAATTAAAATAAATTTAGTTGTTCATAACTAACCGGAAATTGTTTTTTTCACTTTTAATCAAGTAATTTATTAATTAATTTATTCAATTAAATAATAAAATAATTAAATAAATTATTTATTAATTAATTTAATTAATTAGTAAATAATTTATTAATTAATTAAATTAATTAATTTATTTAATTTTTTCTGATTAAAAATTTTATTTTTGATATATATTTGAACTAAACACATAAAAATTTACTGAATAAATATACTTTCAAAAAAACAAAAAAAAAAATAATTATAAATTTTTTTTTGTTGATACATTCCTGTTTTCTTTTGATTTTTCCTGTTAAACTTGATACATTTTGACTCATCTGTATGTTCAACTGCAGGATTGGAAAGTGTGGTTAATCAATATTTGGTTTCCTGCAGAGTAAAATGCAAAAATCGTTTTGATGTTATTTAGACTGCAATTTTGTAAAAAATCTCAAAGCTCACAATGAATTATTTCTTTTTATATTTTCAAAACAAATGTGGTTTACGAGGGAGCTTAAAAACCCACTTAACTTCTGACCCACTTAAAAATATATAGGAAAAAAATACAATAAGCATAAATAATTCAAGGTTTTTATTAAAAATTTTTAAATAAAAATGTTTTAAATAAACGAAATGAAAAACGTTTTTTTCTTCTTAAAACAACGATTTTTTCCTCCAATTTTTGAATGAAATAAAAGAGTGCTTCGCATGACCGCCTAATTTAGAAAAAACAAAGAAAAAAATTTAAAAATGAAACAAAACAACAATTTAAATATAAAATAAACAAGCTTATGAATAAATCTACATTTATTCAAAGAAAGAATATTTATATTAAGAAAGAATATTATTATTCAAAGAAAGAATATAATATCAGCATTTAATTTATATTTAACACTATTTAATGAGCATTTCTTTGATGTGTTTTTTTGAATTATGAAAATATGATTGTTAGGTGAAAAGTTACTTGGGGATTATATTTTGTTTTCACACTAGGCATTGGAAATAAATATGCATTCGTATGCGTTAGCAATCTCATTAAAAATGTACTGACCGCAATCCATCTCGTCAGAGCCATCAGAACAATCGTCAATTCCATCACAAATGTTGTCATTTGCTATACAGTTGATGTTATCAGAGCATTTAAATCCATCACATGACATCGTGCAATTGTGTTCATCACGACCATCCTCACAATCCCTCTCCTCATCACACTCGTAAGTTAAAGGAACGCACGATCCTTCGGGACAGTAGAATCCAACGCAGTTGCTACTGGCTGAAATATAAATAATAAGTTCTTTCGCCAAAGAAATTTTAAAAAAAAACACGGTTTAAAATGTCTCTCATTCATAGCAAAGCTATAATTTTACACTGTATATGTCATCTTGCTGCAAGGAATTATCTGGGCTTTAGCACGGTCAAGCAACAAATATATTTTTAAAGTTATTAAACTGTTTTAAAAATCGAAAATTTGGCGATATTTTCCCCCTCAAATAAAAAACATCAAAATTAATGAATTATTTCTACTTTTTTGCAAATTTTTATGAGCCTAGATAAGGCAGCATTGGAAAAAGATTTAAAAAAAATATTAAAAAATTGGACCATAAACGCTTTATATTTTCTTAAAGTTGTGTCTTTTCTCCATATAGACGTTTTGCGTCATGGTCAGAATGAATATAGCAGCCGCTTGCTAAAGATAGGCTAAACTTGATCTAAAGGTCATGAGTAACTGTTGAGAAATCACATCATTTAAAAAAAATAGTACATTATTCGCAAAAAAGCACTATTTTATGCGACTAAAGAGCCTTCGGAAAGTATCCTCAAATGATTGTAATTTGAGTTATGTGTGCATGGTGTGTATGATAGTCTCTAACAGCATATATTTTTAAGCGCATATACTTGAGAAAAATAACATTCAAAAATCAAAATATCGTATGATATTAATATGAGACAAACCATTATAAATCAACTATTATTATTGAAATAGAGAAAAGCAAAAGCATCAAATTTCAGTTCTTCATTCATCCTTGTAGTCAGCGCATTTTTGTTTTTCAACTGGCATTAAAGGATGGGATCAAACTTAAAATAAAACCAATCCTCTGCTCGTACTGACCTCCATAAGGGTTGGTCAAAATAAAAAAATATATTTTGTTACATTTAAGTATACTGCAGTCAAATTATTCGCAAATTTGAGAAACTCAAATAATCAAAATAACAAGCCGTGAACCATTGGAATTTGTTTAGGAAGGTCATGGTTAGCCGCATATGAAAATACCATACGAAATATGGTGAGGGTTTGGTAAGAGGGGGAAAGGTGTTCAAAGTGGCGTAGGAGTTTAAATACTGATATTTATACAAATAAGTTATTTTGAACGATGTATTTGCTTACGCTGAATCATATGAAACCAAATTCAAAACGATAGGACGAGTAGTTAAAAAAATATAAGGGTTTTATGCACAAAATATACTTGTTTGTATTTGTACATACTTATGCATTTTACACTGCTATCTTGGCAAGTAAAATATTGTTTCGCATGTATTTTTTCCCCGCTGAATTTCATGAGATTATACGCATGCCGATAGAACAAATAATTCATTACAAGCATTTTAAAACATTTTTATTGTGTCAATTACTTATGTATACACTTTACATTGCCACCCATGAGCTATCTGAATATAATAATTTGTTGCTAAACTTGCGACTGTATGCATTTATTACTCCCATGCTTTTTCTAGAACATATTATAAACTTGGTCACTTTTTGCTTAAACATGCTCTATGCTTAAAATACCTATGAATATATATATATATATAAAGTTAAGAAACAGTAGGCCCTTTGTACTTACTTTTCAGCAAAAAAAAAAAAAAAATATGAATAAAAAAATAAAAACTTGCAGATTGTTTTCAAGACATATTGAATGCGAAAAACCATATTCCAAACTTCAAGAAGGCTACCTTTAGTTTTTTAAAGGTTTTTCGCTGATTTTCTTTACTGGGAAGTGATCTTAATGGTACAAAGGGTTAACCTCAATACTAATTATTTAGTACTAATACTAATTACTTAGTGCTATATTAAGTTATGGAATCAAATATAATATTGTATTTTCTCTGAGTAAACATGTTTCACGACAAACAAAATTTATCGAGTGGGGAGGGGGAAGGTAGCCGCAATCTGGAAAACATGGTTCTAATAGTTTAGATAACGATCGGAAGGTTAGGCCTTTTAATGTTAATTTTAAAGTGCACTTTTTGCTTATTTCCCTATATCTCGTGAACTTTTGAGCGAATGGAAAAAATTTGCACATGAAATTCATTTATCCGACGAGACTATTTCATTGATGTTGAGGAAAAACTGTAATCGCACTTATTTGAAGCAGTTTTCTTCTACGTCCGCATGTTATAGTTATCAGACTGTTCTGATTCGCCGTTAACTTTGAGCCCAAGAAGGCTATAAATAACTCTGTTTATCCGATGTTCTTTTCTATTTGTCCTGTCCCAGTGTACGTTTCTACTGTGTAACTCTCTGTGTTCTAATAAACATGTCTTTCTCCAATCCACTGATCTCTGAATTTCATTACATCAACAATTGAAGCATATTAATTATCAGCAAAACGTAATTTAACAGTTTGGAACTCATAAGAGTTTTAAAAGTAGCTGACTGACTATAGTTTTTTTTTTTGTGCATCATATTCATTATCAGTATGGTTGGTCAAAACTATCTGTTTCCAACACACAGCAGATATAAAAGTAGCAGACTGACTATATAGGACAGAAAATACTTTTTTTTGCACCATATTTATAATTCGAGTATAGTTGAACAAATCGTAATCTAACAGTTTCATACTTATGACTTGGACTGGGCTATAAATCGATATATCGCGACATATCGTTTTAACGCCTATATCGGCAGGCATATACAGCGACTTTCGTTCCAGGTGATGCATCAGAAATCTGATTTAAGCCGTCGAGTAAAGAAGACGAACGCAAAACGATATAGCGATACAAGACACGCAAGGATCTTCTCTTACGTTTCGATGCCGACTCGCGCTGTGGAAGACAATGTTCGTTTCGTTATGTTGAAAAGGCCTTGATTGATGAGTAGTAGAATCAGAACCATTCTATTTAATTAAAGATTCCTGGACATTATAAACTGTTCCTGGAACAAGGGACAGCTTCCTACGGACTGGAGGAGAGCGACCATTATTCCTTTTAAAAAAACCTGGTAAAAACGACGGCACCCCGGAGAGTTATCGGCCCATTGCCTTGACCAGCATAGCCTGCAAAATAATGGAGAAAATGGTTCTAAGCAGACTCACATTTCACATATATTCCCACGATCTTCTCCCGGAGGAGCAGTACGGTTTCAGAGAAGGCCATAGCACTACTGATAAGCTACTTTACTTCTGTCAAAGGATAAGAGACGCTCACAACAAGAAACCTACTAACCACACTGTCGCTGTTTTCCTGGACTTATCCAAGGCCTTTGATAAAGTCTGGGACAATTTACTAGTAATAAAACTTTAAAAAATTTTTGGAATTTGCGGAAAAGCCCTTTCCTGGATCTATGATTTTTTGAGAAATAGACTAATCAATGCAAAGTTTAATCATTCTTTCTCCAGGAGTTTTAGGATCTTTCACGGGGTGCCTCAGGACTCAGTACTGAGTCCAACTCTGTTCTCATTTTACTTGTCAGGTATTGAGAATATTATCAAGAGGAAATGTGAGGTCAGTGCTTTCGTTGATGATATTGCCCTGTGGAAGTCCGATTCTGACTTGTCGATGTTGGAGAGAGACATTAATCTTGTGCTTGAGGACATTCAGAAATTCTCTGAAGACCACAAACTACGCTTTAACCCCAACTAAGTCTTCTGATAGCTTCTTCACAACCAATAGAAGGCTATATAATTTCCACCCTAATATCTCATTGAATGATCAACCACTGGCAGTGGATAAACATCCAAAATATCAGAGTTTTGTGTTGGACCCTGAAATACTGGGTAACAAACATATTGATCATCTTGTACTGAAGGCAAGAAAAAGACTCAACATTTTAAGGTATATCTCAGGGCGTGATTGGGGTGCGGATGCTATCACTCTTAGAAACACGTATGTCTCACTCATCAGACCCATCCTGGAGTATGGCATTCCAATTTACTGTTGTGCCTCTGCATTAAATCTTCAGAAACTTGAAAAGGTCCAGCTCAGCGCTGCTCGGATCATCACTGGTCTTAGAAATACTTGTCCCAGGGATATAGTGCTGACCTGCAACCCCTTAACCTTAGGAGACGTGCATGCCTAACAAAATATCACAGCAAACTCAGTGGACTGGGTTCTCAAAATCGTACTTCTACCTACTTCAAGGACTGGTGTAATAACCAGAGACTCAGGAGAAACGGTCCCTTCAGCCAAATGGTATCTCTTAATCTAGTCGATGGTGCTGTAGAATTTCATCACCTGGCACAATGTCTTGATCCATCGGATGGTCTTGACGGTGTCTTTTTCCATCCTGACTTGCCAGTACATGTGAACAAACAGACAGATCTTCCTGCCTATCTTAGGCAACTAGCTCTAGAGAGAATTGGAGAGATTCCGGGTGATGAGGTGCAGGTTTACACGGATGGCAGTAGAGACGAATGTAACCGATCTGGCAGTGGAATTTACATCAAATTGCAAGACCATGACTTAAAAATACAGAAGAGAAATCCCGACTACTGCTCAGTATTTCGCCGTGAGCTATTAGGCATTGATGAAGCCCTTGATTCTCTTGTGTTTCTTCCCCGTGGAAACGAGATATGGGTTCTGCCTGATAGCAGAAGTGCAATACAGCACTTGACCAATTGGCAAAGCGTGAGAGATAGTGCTGGAGTATCATTACTCAAAAAGTTAAAAGGGCTTTCCATTTCACATCAGATTCATCTGCAGCGGATTCCTTCCCACGTCTATCTTGAAGGAAACGAGATTGCGGACACTTTGGCTAAAGCTGTTGCCTGCGAGGCCTTTGTACTGTCGGCACCCCTCACCTTTTTGGAAGTCTTCTCAAAAATAAAACACAAAAACAAGACTACTTGGAATGTCCCCCCAAAGCACCCATGGTATCGGTGTTCTCGACCTGGAGGATCCCTGGCCCAAGGTTTTAATAGACAGGAACAAATTATTCTTGCCCGCTTTCGAAGTGGTCACCTTAAATCAATGAAATTTTCGAAAGGATCCAGGAACTTTGAAATTTGTACCAACTGTTCTTCAGACCAGGTTTCGCCTCACCGTCACCAAATACTCCCGTGCCTGCGGCTCACCAAACTGGATTTAGCAGATGATCCACTGACGGTGTTGGATTTTTTGAGGGTGTATAACGTCATGGACCTGGTCTAGCACTGCTGGCCAATGGGGGCGTGCAACAACAACAACAACATCAGAACCATAGTTATGAGAATATATATCGTAATCTCGCATATTCGTTTTCCGCCTCATAGTTTTTTTTTCTTTTTCTTTGTCGCGACTTGATATCGTTTCTTGTAGATTATTTTCAGTGGGACTGACTTAGTGATCGCCTCCGTTACCTTGTTCTGAACGTAATCTATTATTGAAAAGAATATATAAAGAAGTGTTTCTTAATTAATTAGGTAATTTTTTTTAAAACAAATTTTTTTACATTTTTAAATGTGAAAATTAATTTTGATGTTATATGTTTAAGTAATTTTTTACATTATTGAATTTATTGCAATCGGAAATCTAATTTAAGGTGCCCATAAAGAATTAAATTACAAAGTAATTCAATTTGTTAGGCTATTTTTTACTTTATTTTAATTTATTAAAAACTTTTTGGATAAAATTTCGAATAATTTAATTGGTTTTTATTACTGATTTTAAATTTATAAATCTTTAGTTGTTTTTATTTTAACAAATAAAATTATAACGAAACTTATTTTTCCTCTTTTGGATTTGGACATAAGTTAATCAACTTTGTTTATTCAAAAAAATTAGTAAGGTTTGCGACTTCTCCTTTTTTTTAAAAATCATTTAGCACTTTGTTTTATTAAAGAGTATAATCGTGTTTTTTAATTTTCTTTCAATATTGTCAGTTAAATATATTATCGAATATCAGAATTCTTTTGTTTTTATTTTTAAGAAATTAAACCTTACTTTGTTTTTTCGTTCAAAATCCGGTAACTATTCAATTTAACTTAATTATTTATGTGAAATAATAATGATAAAAAATAGTGTTGTTTTAAAAGCGTTTTTTTAAAAGCGTTTTTTTAAAATTTATTTAACACTTTCTTTTAAGCATACAAATAATTTTTAACGAACTTATTTTTTAAATTCTCTTTCTATATTGTTTGGTAAATATATTGATAAATTTCAATTTCATTTATTTTTTTATTATTTATTTTTAAACTAAAAAAACATTCGTTATTTACGCGATCATTTTTAGAAAATCTAACTAATCTAACTTAGAAAATCTAACTAAATCTTTAGAAAATCTAAATCTTTCTTAAGCAAAACATATATCTCTTCAAATTCATAAATTGATTTAAATCAATGTGAATATGAAGTTTTAATAGAAATCCGACTTTCTGTGCTTACAAGTAAATGAAATTCAAAAATACTATATCGCGATACATCGCTATATCGCGATGCGGAAATGACGATGCATCACGATATAAAATGTCTTATATCGCCCAGTCCTACTCATTACAGTTATAAGGGTAGCTGATTGTTTGCTAAATATTTTTCTAGTGACCAAATATCATTTGTTAAACATGCTTTGAACTTGAGGAATAACTCATATCGTTAAAAAATAAGTTACTTATGCATAATTACTACAATTTTCTTCATCCGTTAAGTCGTTGCAGTGGGGTCGTCCGTCGCAGACATATGACTTCAGAATGATCTGCCCGCTGTTGCACACGAAATTGATTTGTTCATCGTACTCACAATTCCACTCATCGTCCCCGAAGAAGCAATCTTCTTGAGAATTGCACCTCCAGATGCTTGGAATGCAGGAACCATCTCTGCACTGGAATTCATCCTCACACTCCTCGCCCTCTGTGAACAAAAATCCCTTATAATGACCAACTATAGTAGTGCAGTGTTATGCGTGATACTGCTTTTATTTTGCCAATTTTAATATTAACTTTCGTTCTGTATAGTTCCAATTTTTCAACAATAGGGGGAGGGGTATCATGAACAAACATAATTCTTCGTGGTCGGTCTAATGTAGTGTAATATATATATATATATAAGTTTAAAATGAAGATAAAACAAAGGTAAATTACAGACAAATGAAACAAAGGGGGGGGGGGGAATAATAATAATGACAACCAACTAGGGAAAGAAAAAGAATTAATCTTTAAAAAAAAAATATGCAAAATTCCATGTGCAGATCCATCTCGGGCAAATCCGTGGCTAAAATTATTTACTAAAAAATTTCTTTAATAATTTATATAATTTTTCCATGTGCAAATCCATTTCGGGCAAATCCGTGGCTAAAATTATTTACTAAAAAGATTTCTTTGTCAATTTATATAATTTTTCCATGTGCAAATCCATTTCGGGCAAATCCGTGGCTAAAACTATGTACAAAACTGGCAATTCATGTTTCTTTCTCTTTTCTATTTTATATTTTTTCTTAAATAAATATTTATTTTCTAAAATTATTTATAGTCAACTTTTTTAAATTATCCAGTACAATATTACCTCGCGCACATCCGTTTTCTGACCCATCCTTGGTAACTAACCAATCAAACGGACTTCAGAAATGCAGCAAGAACGCAATTTAAACTCCTCTAGTTACACTCAATTTGCGCTTTTGTTTTCATATTTTGCAATCTGGCAATCTTGTTACGTAAACATTTTAAATCATTCTTGAAAAATTGAAAAATTTTCCGTTCATGTAAGTTCGCTATATTTCACTGCTCGCTTTATAGATTTTGTTTTATTCTGCTCTTCCTTTATATTTTATTTTCTGTTTTTACGTGTTATTTTTCTTATTGTGTTTAATTGTTTTTGTCGTAATTTTCGTTAAAAAATTTTTTGAGTGCTCCTCACACTATTGTATTGATATATTTTGCTTTGGCTATATTGATACAATATTAGAAAGCACTCTTTTTCGGATATAATCGTGTGGGCTGATGAAAAGATTATATCTTTTATTTTTCGGTATTTTAAAAAAACTTTATCTTTTTTTTCTTTTTTAGATTAATTATTTTTCTTTCCCCAGTTGTTTGTCATTATTATTATTATTCCCCCCCCCCTTTGTTTCATTTGTCTGTAAATTACCTTTGTTTTATCTTCATTTTAAACTTATCTTATGAGTTCTATTTACTTGCAGCTTATGCGCAATAAATGATACTTATTGTTTTTCCTAATTTTTTTTCTGTTTTTTTTTGTATTTATTTATTTTGCTATATATATATATATATATATATATATATATATATACATATATATATATATATATATATATATATATATATATATATATATATATATATATATATATATATATATATATACAGTGAACTCTCACTTATGCACCGGTGTTAGGGGCAGCAGAAAAAAGCGCATAAGTGAAAGAGACGCATAATTGAAAAACTTCAAAATTCTGAAACGCAACGTAAATTGCAGTGACAATATGAATAAATATGTTTCTAAAGATTAAATGTTAATATTTATACTGTTTTGGTATTTACTATAATTATACAAAGAAAGAATTTAACATACCTAAAGACAATTTATTTTCTTACAAAATAATCCTTAATACATATTTGTATTCGTTTTCGCCGACGTATTTCAAAAACAGTTTTTTCCAGTTCATATAAATGGGATAAGGGAGTTTCAGAAGCAGAATTAAATTGTAAATAGTCACGAATAGTGTCTAAAGCTTCTAATACTGCTGAGTGATTTGGAGGAACTTTATCATCCTCGTCAGTATCATCCACCACGTTTTCATCGTCCACAAGTTTAAGTTAGATATAAATGAATTGTTCGTCACAAAAAATTTGAGTTTTATGGGAAGAGGTGAAACATCACATGATAAATTTTTAATGAAAGTACTTGACGTCATAATATGCTGCACAATAAGTTGTTCGATTACTACTGTTGCTAAACAGGCCACCTCCTTTTATTTACTCAAGATGTCCATCTGATTGAAAGTTAGTGATCGTGGTCTCTTTCATCTTTCTTATTCCATGTGTCTTTTTTTCTCCTAGAAAACATTATGGGAGTAAAACTAACCTCTGGACAAGAGGAATGGTCATTTTCTTAAAGAATGAATGGGCTTTCACTGTTGTTGGTGTAACAGATAAAACACCCTATTCAAAATTGTAGAAAGAATGTCTTTCCAGAAACAGCAAAAATGAAAAGGTCACTGGGGGAAGAAAAATAAACTATTCAAAAGGATCCAACATCATATTTCTTTTTATCTGTAGCAAGGATTGCTTATTTGCTTCAATTTTTAATTTAAAACCTTTTTTTTTATAAAGAGAAAAAAATTAAAATGTTAGCCTAAAATTTCGGCTCATAATTGAAAAATTTATTTTTAGAGCGACGCATAAACGAAGGATGTTTATCATTATTTTCCTACCTAATGTACTGGGACTTATAAAAATCGTTGTATGAAAAAAAAGGAGCATAATTGAGAGATCACTGTATATATATATATATATATATATATATATATATATATATATATATATAATAATAACAATAATAATAGAGTTTTAGTTGTTGTGTATTATGTTGGTTGAAGAGTGGATTTTGTTTATAGATTTTGAGACTGTGATGTTCAATAATTCTTAAGAAAAAGAGATTGATAAAGTTCTTGTAATTATAAATTTTTCATTTTTCTTGAAAAAAAATTTTTTTTCTAAAAATCTAAAGAGAAAAAATCGTTACCAAGCTTCCATCACCTGTGACTGGTAGACCAAGACTCTGTATCTCAATATAAAGTTGACAATTCTATTTTTTATTAAAATAAAAAAATTCAAAATATTTGACAAATAAACCGCATTGATTTATGGTTTTCAAAGGGATTTATTTCCGTTCAAAATATAGTGAAATGCTCTATTACAAATTAGTATTTTAATTGATATATGTCAATATTTATTTGCCAATAAGGTTTAGATTGAAATTAATGTAATTTTCTTTAGATATAGCTTTGTGAGTTGCAATAAATGGCTACTTAACAAGGTATTAAAATTCTCTACACTAGCTTCATAGCTTGTGCATACACTAGCCCTTTGTAGTGGGGCTAGAATAAACCAAAACAAAATTTTAAAAAATAATATGGAAAAATTAAACAACTTTTTAAGTTCACATATAAACAGAAATCCATCAAAATGTCCAAATTATTGTTTAAAACTGCTTCATGAGTTACAAATTATATTTAATAAGGTTTTTTGATTAATTTGTGAAAAATGTCCACACTTGCCCTCTCTCTCTCTCCTAGTAATGACTAGTTAAAAAAATAAAATCAAAGTTCCCCGATCCATAGTCTCTCAAGCCATACTTTATAGATATTTGATTTCAATGAATTTTGCTGAAAACGTAGTTTGTAGATATGTCATAGTGAACAAAATAATATTTTTTTTTTTACCAGATACGTCATTACCACATAGTGCGTTAATTTAAGAAGTATTTTTTTCTCCGTGTAGTATGTTGATTTCCGAAATAAGTTTAGCTGTCTTGGGGTGTTTTAGAAATTCTAATAAGTTGAGCAAAACAGCAAGCCTTTTTCAGTAAATTTTTTCAACTCTAATGTTAAGTACTAAAAATTTTTCTATAAAAGTACTGAAAATTAGCCTTTACTTAGTGATATTTTCAGATGGGAAACAATGGGGGTTTTTGCAACAAAAAGATTTGTAGAAAAAGTTAAATAAATTTTAAGATGTTAAAATAAATATAATTAAACATTTTATATGTTCTTATATATTGATATTTTAGGAATTTTTATTTTATTTAAAATAACTGGCATGCTTAGCAACAAAATATGCATATCTGTTTTCTTTTTTTTAAATGCATATTATCAACAGTTTCAATATAATCAGTAATTTTAATGCAGCAAACTGTAAATCATTCTGTTATTATCTTATTTTTAAGGAAAGAAAGGGTACTTTTTAAATATAGTTTGAAACATTATATAAATAATTAAATCATATTTAATTCATTTTGATTGGTATGCATGTGTATAATATGATATACCTAAAAAGAACACAATATAAAAATTGAAGAAAAAATGATAAATAATCATATCTATCAGAGCATCATATCTACTAAGATCCAGCGCATGCGCATAGTGACAGTCAGGAGGTACGTCACCTGTTTACAACTCTACATGTATATGTGTGCTTGTATTGGACAACTCTGCATGTACCGTTGCGTACGCCGTCTCTTATCGACCGCCAATTTCTTCTTTCTTTCTATCTCAAAATATGTTAGCAGATTTAATCAACATGGATGATATAAATGTATTATTAAATACATATCTTAATTAATAGTAAAGTATTGTTTATAAAAAGGACAAAAATTCAAAACAAACCAACAATAAATAAAAAAGAGAAAGCTTTTCTTCTCCACCCCGACCTTTCCCCTACGCCAGTAATGGTGAGGGAAAGGCTAGGGTTAAAACCCGTTTCAATAATCTATGCTGCAGTGAAATGTTGCTTTTTCTTCATACACAGGTGGCCGTAACAAGACTTGGGAAACGGTTTGCATTATGTCTATGGAAGCTTGCCTTCTTCCCCGATGTATATTATTTGATTTAGCAAAGAATATCGAAATTTTTTAGTGTAAGAGATAAATAAATGGTATTTAACTTTGATTTTCATGCATTTCCTAGAAAAAATATATTTTCTATTCAAATTTGCAGTTGTTTATATCTAAGAGAAACAATTATTCTTCATTGAAATTTCTTTAGTTTACAAAATTAATTATTAATTAATTTTTGAATTTGAATTAATAAAATTTTCTTAAACTACTTTTTTTGGGCTCTTTATTTTAGTA
The DNA here is from genome assembly GCA_949128135.1 of Parasteatoda lunata. Lineage (NCBI taxonomy): Eukaryota > Metazoa > Arthropoda > Arachnida > Araneae > Theridiidae > Parasteatoda > Parasteatoda lunata. Next base: position 23,187,237 of record OX421979.1, read on the forward strand.
CAAATGTAACTCTAATAATCTACCTATTAGTAACTATTAGATATATCTTAGTAACTATTAGACTATTTTTTCTAATTAAAAAAATACCAAAACATATATTATCTGGCAATGACAGCGCAAAAAAAAATACATACATAAAATGCACACTGGTTTCCTATCTTTTAATCACATTCAACATATATTAAGATAAATCCTTGACCTTCTTTATAATAGAATATAAAAACAGCCAAATTCGTGAGCGAAAAATAAAAATAGTGCAGCTAAATTTTGGTTAGTGGGTGGAAAAAAGACAAAACAACTTTCCAGTAGAAAAGAGCTTGTCTTTACCAAGTATTAAGAAAAATTGAAAAAAAAAAAAAAAAATATTGAATAACTAAGGAAATTTAGAATTTGAGAAGCATGATTTATTTATAAATACAATGGTGAAACTGTAAAATTAATATCATAACACATACTAAAACAAACAAGGTTTCAAAATGAATTAATTACTCACCACCTAAAATCAATTTCGAATGAAAAATGCCAACAAATAGTACTATTAAAATGCACGTATTGAAAGTTGCCATTTGTTTTAAGAGTGGTTAAACGAGCATGTTTTCCATTTTTTAATACGGCTGTTATTGCAACGTGTTGCAGTTTTTCCTATCTCACACCATTTCCGCGAGATAAAAGTTCAACACATTGCTTCCTGAGAAATCTTATTACTGTTTTCAATGAATTCCTTTGATGGAAATGCTGTTGATCATCATATCATTCCATACGGATCACCATGCAACTCGATTCATTCTCATATGCGTAAATTTTGAGTGTATTGTGGCAATGCTCTCTATTAATACTCTCTATTAAGAAATGTGTTGCATATGGCATGTCTTTTTACAGAAATTATGGCATCTTCATTGCCCTTTTTTAAAATTTGTTATTCCCTCTAATTTTGAAAAAAAAAAAAAATGTCCTTTTTACTGCTTTTTATTTTAAGAGAAGCTATTGCATTTTTTTTTCCAGTAACGGAAATTAGGAGCTACAGATTGCCATAACTACCATAAATTATTTTTAGCTTAAATTAAGATTAAATATTATTATGCATATTAATTTGAGTATTTTTAATTTCGAACTCTAACTGTACATAAAAATGTTATGATGGTGTTGTAGTTTGTTGTGGTGTTCTAGCCTTTTAAAATTACAAAAGCTGTCAAACAAAAATGGAAAAATAGCGTTAAGTTTATAAAAAAATGTACAGCCTTTTAAAACTGTCAAGTTCAAACTCTGTAGTTGCATTTCTAAAGAAAGTAGAGTGGATCGCATAGTAGTTTTTACGTGATTCTTAACAGTTAACTACTCTCAAACTAATAATCGAATTTTAATTATTTTTTATTTCATTATACTCCCTGTACATTTTTTCACACTATTGTAATTTCAAATTTCTAAGTTTTAGTCTTATAGATTTTGCACAACCAAACGAGATGCGTTTGGACGTTAATGATGCAACTTTAACATGAACACTCAAAGCAGCAGTGGTATTACGCTTTTTCTTTAATATAGAAAAAAAATCACAGAACATGCAGTACTGAGCTTAGAATATATTACTGGACAATTCAGTGTCAAAAATTAAACTTATCTTAAAAATTATTCTTAACATTCTACTAATGGTCTTTCTTTCTTCCAGAAAAGACGTAAAAGGAATTGAAGAAGAGGGTAGCATATTAAAAAATATGTGCTTACACAGTTAAATTTTAGGCGAAAGAAAAGTAAAATCTTCAACGAAAAACTTTCTTACTATGTTTTTTTTTTTATTCCACAGAATGAAAAAAAAAAGAGGGTATGCCTTAAAGCTTAAAAAATGCAGTACTCAAAATATAAGTTTTAATCGTAAAAAAAGTTTCTCATCTCATGAAAAACATTCTTATCGTGGTTGCATTTTTATTTTAATTCCAACGGTCAAAGAAAAAAAATTAACCAACAAAATGAGAGAATGCTTAAAAAAATTTAGTGGTGAAAGTTCAGTTTTAGACTTAAGAAAAGTAAATAATTCCATGAAAAACTTTCTTAGTGTGATTCATTTTTTTTAATTCCACGATAAAAAAAAGTACCAAAAAATGGTGGTAGGCCTTAAAAAATGTAGTTCCTGAAAGATAAGTTTCAGTTGAAAGAAAAGTTAATCCCTCCATGAAAAACATTCTTATCATGCTTCCTAATATGTTTCACCGGACATAATTGTGGTTTTGATAAGATTACTTGCCTCAGAAGTTAATTAATTGCATTATTTATTTGAAGGGTGACTGACTGTTTGAAACACAAAACATCAAGCATTAGATATAACAATATGAAAAATTATATTTTGATTTTCTTGATAATTTTTCTTCTCAGCCAGATTGCTAAAACTGAAAATGAAAATATTAATAATGGAGAATCTATTTTCGACAGTAAGAAAACTCTTTACATTAAAATTTTCTTTATGTTGGGTTTAATGCTAAATATTATAAATGTGTTTTAAATGATTTCCTTTTTCTTTTTTTTTTCCTTCAAATTTTTCCTTTTTTTTTGCTTCTTAGAAAATCCGTTTAAAGTTGATGAAATTTATTTCATTGATTCGTTATTTTTTGTTTTGTGTACTTATATGACTTTTTAAATATTCAATTTCCCAATTTCGCTCAAATTTTGTATTTTGTCTTGTAAAATTACTTTCTTAAAAATGACGTTAAAATTTGTATACCTTACAATTCAAACTTGTTCTGACTATTATCAAATAAAATTATAAGAAATAATAAATAAACCTTAGAAATGATTTTAGAATAAAATTATCTTCGGATAAACGAATGTTATAGAGTGCAAAAAGTTTTCGTGTCCCTCTTAGAAAGTTCTTTAGACATGGTGAAATAAGCAAAAAGTAAATTTAACATTATAGAACCCAAACTTTTGACAACTCTCCTGACTAAACTATTCGGACCACATTTCCCTGATTTTGACTACTTCCTATATTTTGTGGGTTAGGTATCGTCGTTCTTCTGAACGATTAAGATCGATTACATGTGCGTGAAATTTTGATTATTTGATTAAAATTATTTTGGGAATTTCATTTTTTTTTTTTTTGCTCACCGTATAAGAGACGATTTAACTAAAATGATTACCCTAAAGAGACGATTTAAATAATGGTTAGATTAAAAATATGCCAGGGGGAAAGGGATAGTGTTTTTTTCACAATCTGATGCCCCTTGTTGTAAAATAAAAGAAAAAAAAAGAGTTATTAGTATAAAAATAGTTTAAAGTGCCATAATTATATTTTTTTATTAACGATTGAATCAATAAAAAAAAAAAAAAACAATTAAACTCATATCTTGTATTCAAAAAGAAGTCCTCATATTTTTCTCTCAGTGACTAGGAAATTTCTATGGTTGTGAGAGAACTCTTGACGAAGACGTAAGTATAAATGCAGTTTTTTGTATTATAAGGAAAACTAACAATTAAAATCTACTTACTTTGACAAAATAAATTAAATGCAGCTAATTATTTAACTTACATTAAATATGTGTAATTTAATGAATGTAGGAAATACAATAATAACGAAAATATTACCCATTTGCAAAATAGGTGTTGTTTTGGGCTTGATAACGTCATCACACTTTTCCATTGTGTTCAAGCGTAATAGTAAACAGTGCGCATGCGTCGTCATTGCATGCGTTTTTATGGCGACCGCTATTGCTTGATAAATTTGTAGAATTCTTTTTTTCACTTTTAATTTTGTTATGCATTAAGTTGGTGAGTTTTTTTATTTTTATTTTCACGTGAAGGCATTTTCAAAGTATTTACATAATAATAATTTAAAGCATTCTTTAATTTTTTATTATTATTAACTTATAATTACTGTCTTAACGGTGATTTTAATATAAATATGAATACTGAAGAAGGAAGGTGACGTCTTGAAACACGGATATAGGCAGGATTTGAAAACCAATTGGATGACAAACATCAATTGAGACAGTTTTTGAAACCCATGATTTGAAATGTTGTGAAGTTTATCGGAGTCAATCCAGACAAAAAAATCACTTGACCAATGGGTAACCAGTGATCGTAAAAAAGCTATCAAATTTTTTTGTATTTATTTTAATGTTCATTATCTATTGACAAAATGGGACTTGGTTTGGATTTCATGGCATCATAGCGCCATTTCATGGCGTTGTTCACCAGTTAGGGATAAAAAGGACCCATTGCCAACGTACCCAATAACTTGCACAAGACCGTAGACTTCCACGCAATATAAATGATTCATTTACGACTATTCATGTAAAATTGAAGAAAGCCCAGCTTTCAAATCGTTTTTCATATATGAGCTTGAGAATCCGAAACGGGTGTATGATGCAGCTTACAATCTCCATCAAACACCATTGTACCAATACGAAAACGTTAATATTGATCTCGATTGGTTGTTCAATGTCTAATCAGTCATCATGAGATTTTACACAGAATGTGTCTAAGCTACATTTAAACATGTCTGCAAAATTTTGTACCAAGCAGTTCAGGATTAACAGTTAAAGATGTCCAAGATGAAAACACAATAAAGTTTCTTTTCCAAAAAGAATTTCACAACATTTTGCCAATGGGTAACCTGTGATCGCTGAAGGAGAACACAATTTTCTTCATTTTGTAGTGAATCGTATTTATAATTGTAATAGAAAATTTTACATTTTTTTAAAAAATCATTCAGGAATGCTAAAATTTTCAAACATATTTTATTAATGCATGACAAAAATAACATAATAAACATTAGTAAATGGTACATAAAAGATATATACCATAATTGATTTAAGGATTTCGTTAATAGATAAAAACTTATAATATTATAGGAATAATAAATCTTGATATAATCTTGATATTATGGGAATAATAAATCTTACTCTTATCATATCAGATATCGTGGATGTATTTTTAAATGTAATAACTCAAAAATGTTCTTCTATCAAAAATGTTCCCTTTGAAAGTATGCAGGGAATGAAGAAAGAGGAAGACCTTGCCCTACATAAAAAGTTTGCCAGATACAGAGCTTAAATTCGTTAAAGATCAATTGTTGGCAGATCACAGCGTCTGATCGGATCCGTTTTAAGAAGCTCAATGAGATGGCCTTGGCTAAAAATAGGCTGTAGTGTATTTGAAAAGGAAGAGGAAATAATACAAAACAGAAATATAATTATAACAGCTATTTTGTTAATGCATAAAAACAAATGATATTATGGATATAATAACCATCAATGAATGATACCGAAGATACATAACACGAATAAATTAGAGAAGCAATATTCAAGTAAAATGTTACCTCGTCACTCATCAGACATATTTTTTTCTCTTAAAATTAAAGGAAATTCTTTTGTATAGCATGCAAAAAAAAAGAACTATATAAATACATGGATAGCTCTAAATAACTTTTGATTTAATAATCGGATCTTCTTGTCCAAAGAGACAATCTATGGCTCGTAGGGGGACTCAAATATGATAATTAATTAGTGGAGACGATAAATTAAATTGCGAAATAAGAGACAAAAATGTAATTTCTTTGAGTAAATATAACTTTTTTTCTGAGAGATTCGGATTATTGACCCATATGGTGTAGGGGGTAGCAGCAATCTGGGAAATATGGTCCCAATAGTTTGGTCAGGAGAGATGTTCAAACTTTGAAACCCTTAATGTTGATTTTCTCTTTAGGTTATTTCGCCATGTCTCCAAACATTTTAAGCGATTTGAAAACTTTTTTCTTTCAATAATAAAATTATTCTATCCAATGATAATTCCATCTAAAATATAACTTTAATTAAATATGTATTATATTTTATTATTTAATTTGATAAAATTCGAAAAACTTTTGAGTTGTTAGATATCTAATTTTTTACGTAATTTTAAAGAATAAAATTTTAAATGGTAAAATACGAAATTTGAGCGAAATTCGTCGAATTGTGCCTGAGAAATCCTTTAAAAAAAGTATTTTTATAGCTTGATTTCTTAGGAGCTATTTGAATGAGTTCGCTTAAATTTTGTGTTTTGCCAATTAAAATTGCATGTTTTAAAACAATGCAAGAGTATGTAAACCTTACAGTTTCGACAATTATTAAATAAAATAATAAATATTTATTAAAATTTATTTTTGCATGGAATTATCTTTAGATAAACAAATTTTATAATTGCGTTAACATCAAGGGGTTCAAACTGTTGACCGTGTTCATGACCAAACTATTGGGACCATACTTCCTATATTGATGCTATCCCCTATATTTTGAGGGCCAGACATCCGAATCCTCTGAAAAAAAGATATGTTTATTCAGAGAAATTACGTTTCTGTTTCCGATTTCGTAACTTAAAATATCATCTGCACTAACATAGTTAGAGTCACACATTCGAACCACTAAGATTGAGTCATTGAACGTGAAGATCCGATCTTTAGATCAAAAACTATTTAGGGTTGTCTGTTTACTTTTTTGCTCACTGAAAGTTCAGTTTATTTTTCAGAAAATGTAGAAATTACTGAGATGACTACAGTGGAAATTATTGGAACTTTCGAAAATAATCTGGAATCTTCTGAGATGACAACAGAAGAAATCATTGGAACTTATTATGTAGAATCGAAAACTACAGATGAATTAACTTATTTTGAAGAAAGACAAAATGTTCTACGTGAGAAACTTTTTGGAGAAACTCGTTAAATCTCTATCTAAAGCTAATTTCAATCAACATATTGTGTTTTTATATTGTTTTCATTAAGGAAAATAAACAAATTAAAGCTGTCTGAAGATGAAGTTTATTTTTTCGAATTTCTGTGACTTTTATGGGAAAATATCTAAAAAAAATTTAAACGTAATGAGTGGAAAAATTAATTAAAATAAATATAGAAACATAATTGCCTAAATATATTTCATTTTCAATATTTTTGCTTTGTATGATAAAACTATGAGTGAAACAGCAATTGGATACTTGTACTTCAAGAAGAAGAAGAAAACAGCAACCCACACATGTGACTTATGACGTTAGCTGATCGTTTATAAGCAAAATGGCAAGTTAAAATTTATTATGTGTTTATGTATTTTATTGAAACCGTGATATATTTTTGCTTTGTGTTACTAGCAACTTCGATGCATAATTAGTTTGCTTATGTTCTACATGGCTTCATTTTTGTCTTTGTTAAGTAAAAAATATACAGTGAAAGGATAGATATCTTTGTAAAAGAAAATAGAATGTGTCTTTAAAGAGAATTGATACTTGATGGGCTTAGCTTACTGGAAATAAAATAGAAAGAACAGTTGCAAACGTAAACAAATGCCACGTTATGCCTATATGATCGATATACCGATACACCACTATAATTTGTCTAAAGTAAGAACTTCCCTAGTCATTCGTCTGGACCCGTGGTGGTGACTATGATAACGAGGTATAAATATTTCAAGTAGGGTGTGGGGTCATTGTTTAGAACAAGTTTTGGCTCGGGTCAGCGAAAGAAAGGGAATCTTTTTTTACGGTCTACTGTGTTAGCCCCTAGATTGAAAAGAAGATAGCCTCCCTGAAATGCGCTACTCTTGTTTTCATAGCCGCAGACAGCCTCAGACTTTGTGTCGGAGGGAGTTCTTACCATAGACTAACTATACGTTACTCTCAGGTATCCCATTGGACACTTACAACTCGAAAAGGAGTGAAGTGATTAAGCCTATCCAGGTGATTTAAATTAGAATTCATTGGATATCTGCAACGTCATGCGTGTGTGCTGAATCTGTTAAATCGATAAATGCTACGATAACGATATTTGTAGGTATCCAATGGGATACCTGCAAGCTACGTAATGCGGATATCTCGATCCTGATTGGTTGTTGAATCGTGGCATTTGTTTACATTAGCAACTGCTTTTTTCGTTCTATTTCGGGTAAACCTCGCCAGTCAAGAATCAATTCTTTTAAGTGTCAGATTCTACATTCTTTCACAATGATTCTTTCTCAAATACTTCAATTCTTTCACTATCTATTTCTTACTTAACTCAAAGACAGGCACGAAGCCATTTAGAACAAAAACAAACTAATTATGCATCGAAGTTGCCAGGTACACAAAGCAAAAATATATCAAGGTTGCAATAAAAAATATAGAAAAATAAATTCAAATTAAGAAAAGACATAGACGAGAAAGAATTTTATTCGAGCAATTTCGATGTGCAATACGGCGTTATATTTAATTAACTTCACGTTAATTAACATTCTGACTTATGTGGAGAAACTTAGATGTATATCACAGATCACATGTGTGGGTATACGTAATCTTCTTCTTCTCGAAGTGCAAGTACCCAATTGAATGGAGAAAAAAAATATTTTCTGAAAAACCAAATTGTTGGTAAAATGGTACTAATTCATTTAGGAGAAAAGTAAAAAATCGCCAGTATAAAAAGTAACCATTAACGCCAATGATGATTAATTTTTGTATTAGACACTAATTGCGATACTTTTCGGTTAGTGAAACGCAAGGAAACTCTTCTATTTTCAAACTTTATTATATTCATCATTTTGAACTTCTATTTAATAGTTTAAAAGCGTAAGTAAAAATAATAGTAAAAAAATAAAAACAAAATTGGCAGAGATCTTCATCCTGTTTAGCGAATTTCGCTTGCGCCTGGCTAACCGAAAAGTGCTCTTATTGGAATAGAAAAATATGTTATAACCACAAAATATTGTTATACTACTATTGACTCATCATTAGTAACAATAATAAAACTTATGAAAATAAAAATATATGCTAGATACTAAAAAGCTAATTTAATGGTGAAAAGGTACTTATTCGTTCAGTGTAACGATAAAATATCGCTATATTACTATAGACGCTAATGATGCTTAGTTAATTTTAGTAATAGATACTTATTGAAATTATAAAAAAAACATACTATGTACTAAAAAGCTAATTTAATGGTGAAAAGGTACTAATTTATTCAGTGCAACCATTAAATAATGTTATACTACTGTAGGCGCTAATATGTTTAGTTAATTTTAGTAATAGATACTTATTGAAATAAAAAAACCATACTATGTACTAAAAAGCTAATTTAATGGCGAAAAGGTACTAATTCATTCAATGCAACCATAAAATAATGTTATACTACTATTGACGCTAATGACGTTTAGTTAATTTTAGTAATAGATACTTATTGAAATAAAATAAAAAACTATGAATTAAAAGCAATTTTAATGGCGAAAAGGTACTTATTCGTCAGTGTAACCTCGAAATATCGTACTACTATTGACGCTTATCATGATTAATTAATTTTAGTAATAGATACTTTTTGAAATAAAAAATATATTCTTGAAACTGAAAAGCAAATTTAATGAAGACAAGGTAATAAGGCAATAATTGCTCCAAGCCAAGTTATGTAGGCGCATACTTAAGATTGTTGCTTTCGGATCATTCTCAGGAATGTCTCCCAGACCTTCGCCAATTAGAACATTATGTTGCTCTAAAGCAACGTAAATGAAGTACCTGCTACAAAATAAGTTCCATTAAATATAAAAATTTTAAAATGGCTTCTGAAAGAAGAAACAAAACGTTGAGTAACTAAGAATGAAAATTTGAAGAAAATATGAAACAAAATTGTATTAATCAAGTTAGTGAAATGATCGCATTGGTGAAATGTGATCTGACAGAAGGGTAATTGTCAGTGATATTAACACGACCCTTTATTAACACGTGATATTAACACGACGATAACGATATTAACGAAAAATATTTCGATTAAGAGATAAGAATATTTTGTCTTTATGTGTTTGATTTGGCTGCTGCAAACAGCAATCGACGTTTCCTATATTTTTTTCTCACTACGTGGTGGCAGGTGTGGTTCAGATAATTGTGAGCTACATTTTTTATTGAAACAAAAATGGGCAAATTTAAGAAAAAAAATTCATAGCAAGGAATTTGATTTAATAACAAAATGTTTAAAATTCGCCAATAAGATATAAAATTTAAATGTCTAACTTAAATTACGAATAGGTATGAATAAAATTCGTCATACATATTTATTGGCTTCTTTCCGAACAATGATTTTTGTGTTCAATGATGTCTTAACGAAGTTTAGACATCATTGAACAAAAAAGTTTTAGCGAAGAAGCATTTTATAACCAGTAAATTTATTAATTGTTAAATTTTTCAATTTGAAAGTCAAAAGATTTAAATTTTACAAACTCAGACTAGAAATACAATTGCTTGAGATGAAGCAGGAGTTTTTTTAGCTAATGTTAGGAAAAATCAAAGCTCAGCACCAAATTATAGTGTTTCCAAATTCAGATTCATAGAAATTATTGATTTTGTGGTGAAATTAGAAAAAAAAAATCAATATATAAATTGCCTTTCGTAAAGTTAAGCTAGTAGCTATATTATCATAAACTAGAGTGTACAGTAGGCATCCAATTGGGCACTTGCACTTCAAGAAGAAGAGGAAGAAGATTACAGATTATCTATGCATGTGAACTATGACGTCAGAGTCAGCTGATCGCTTATAAGCAAAAAGGAGTGTTAAAGTTTAGCTAACTTTCGTAACATAAGTTAGAATGCTAATTAAAGCTAAGTTAATTAATTGAATCTTTGTGACAGAATATATAATGTGCCATTTAAAAGAAATGATTCTTGTCGGGGTTGACTTACTCGAAATAAAACTGAAAGAACAGTTGCTAACGTAAGCAAATGCTACGTCTCAGCAACCAATCAGGATTGAGATACCTACACTACGTATTTTGCAGGTATACACCAGATTATATAGCAGTCGTATAAATTATTGTCATAAAAAATTTACAGGTTGCGTGGAACAAATTTTTATATTTAGTTTTGATACTCTCCCTTAAAAAGTTTATTAAATTTTTCTTAAACAAACTCTAGTTTGGAATCTCAATACTAAAAAAGATTTATTGCTTTTTATTATGTAATTTACTAATGCTATAGAAATTTTTTAATTAGTATGGTATATATGCTACGGCGAATGTCCGAAATCGGTGGTTGTTGACTTTCACCGGTAAATGTCGACAAACACCAAATACGTCGGTAAAAGATCGAATATTTCATTACATTCGGACCCTCACCGGTGTATGTCGACAATCACAGATATGCTCTGGTGGAGGTCGAAAAGACAGGAGCCGACAAAGAGGCGACTGGCTGTTTCTCGCCAAATCCTTTGTTCCAAATACTCCAAACAATGATGTTTCTTCTAATCTATCGTCAGTGAGTATTAAAATATAGAATAAATATAAATATATCAAATAAATATAATAATATCAACGAATAAATTAATATAAAATTGGATATAACAAATATTTCGGACATTCTCCAGATTTCGGTCATTCACCGTAACATCGCGACTGAATTACGGAGAAAAAATATAAATCTCGGACATGTTCAACATTCACCATTAGTGCATAGTGAATGTCGACATTCACCGGTGAAAGTCAGAAATAAGGGTATTTAGCAAATGTTTCGGACATACACCAAGCGACTACGTGAATGTTGACATTCTCCAAATTTCGGTCATTCGCCGTAACATATATATATTTAAACAAATTTAATTTACGTTATTTTAAATGACGGTGAAATCAAATAATGTTTCTTTACTCAAATTACCTAGGTAATCTGCTAATTAAATAGATAATCAGCTAATTACCTAGGTAATCTGCCAGATGCCTAGATAATCTGCTAATTATATAAGTAGTATGCTATTTACGCAGATATTCAGCACATTGCCTACTTGGTGCTCGTCAAAGTATAGATAAAGCCTTTGCTGCATCAGCAACGTTTCTATACGCTTAAATTAACATGACATTATTTATTTCTTTTTCGATATCTATGGTCTTCGATATCTATTCAATCAACAAACTAGATGATAGAATCAACCGTGAATAAATTTAAAAAAAAAACACTATTAAATTATTTATAATATATTTATTTATATCTGAAGAATCACGTTAATCAAACATTCCACAAAGTAGTTGATAGTAGAGAAACTTTTGAATTTTAACGACACAAAAATTGTTAATGTGTACACTCTTTAGGCGAAATGTGGAAAATTTTTGATGTGTATTTTTCAATTTTAGATATTTAGTACTCTGACGTTACTGTTGGGGTATTGATTGCAGCGAATACCTAGCAGGAGGCTTCCAATCTTTAGAGTTACTCAATACTGATCCAAATTCCCTGGTAATGTTGTCGCTAGTATTATAGAGTTTTTTATACCTTTCAGCCGCATCTGAAAAATAACAACAATGACAAAAGGCGTGGCAAGAAATTTACAAGCAAATTGAACGCATCAAATTGCAAATATGTGTTAGCTGAGTCAAATAATTGGGTCTGATCTCCGATAAGGTGTTTTTGGATTCCACTCAAAAATGTTTCATTTTTCAAAAATTTATCGTTTAATGGTAGTTAATCATTTAAGTGTTAATTTTTAGGTTGATTTCATTCATAATTCTTACGGGAAGTCATTATTCTTTACTAAATAATTCTTTAACAATATTTTAAATATTTCTTACAGAAAAAAAAAATCTGAAGTCTAAAATCTATTCTAATCTGAAGTATCTTAGAAAATACAAAATACAATTCACGATTTTTACAACATTGTGATACATTTTCCTTGAATATGGCTTGATCGTTCTACTTTAAAAGCATCAATCTAATTCTGAGTTTGTTAATGCATATGTTACGTGAATTTTCGCTTTGATGAAAAAGTGACAAAAAGTATTGTCATTTGCAGAGTTGGAAAATATTTTGTATCAAAATGAAATGTTTGTTTTTAAAATAATCGAATTCTAAAAAAAATCATTTTCTTATAACAAAAAAAAAAAAAAAAAAAAAAGAAGGAAAGAATATTTTTCACAAGTCTAGCTCTTTGAATGCATAACTAACTCGACGAACTGCTCAGTGAGGTATGCTATACCAGAAAAACAACTTACAAGATTAGCGACATACTCAGATTTAGCAGAGCACCATATGTAGTAAGATCTAGCGCAAGCGCAAAAAAAGCTAAGTGGCAGTCAGAATGAGCGTCACTTGTGCACCGGTCGTTGGATAACTCTACAATGCAAAGCTGAATACGCTGCTTCCCGCCTTCTCATTCGTTCTTTCTATTCATAAATGTGTCAGCAGATTTAATCAAAATGGTTGACATAAATGTATATAATGTATTTTAAAGGAAATATCCTAATTAATTGTACAGTAATGTTTATGAATATTGTAAAAACTCAAAACACACCAACAATAAATAAAAAGAAAACACTAACATTTCTCCTCCTCAACCCTTTCCCATTTCTAGTAGTGGTTGGGAAGAGATGAGGGTCCAAACCCATTTCAAGAACCTCTTCTGCTGTGCCCAAAAAGATTGTTATTTCCTTTGTACACAGGGACTGAACAGAATTTGATTGAAAAATTAACAGTTAAATGATTAACTACCATTCAACGATAAATTTTTCAAACATGAAGAAATTTTGAGCAGAATCCAAAAACACCTTGTAGGGGAATATATCCAATTATTTAACTCAACTAACACATATTTGCAATTTGTTGCATTCGATTGAAATAGTAAAGTAAAAATATATTCGCATTTCACAAACACTCATTTACATCCCCGAAAAATTAAAAAAAAATTGGAAATCATTTTTGACAATAATCTTTTTATCCTCAAAATCTTTTCAGACAAATATTTCCTCACATCGTCTTCCTCACTAAACTTATCTTTTTTCTTCTTATCTACGAGTGGGCAGGAACCGTTTAACCCTAGCAGAGCCCTTCTTCACTGTGTAATAACTTTCCGAGAGAGCAGATTTTACCCGTTGTTGATTTTTCAAACCTCAAAATAGTTCAGATGGTCATCTAATCTTTCTTTTTTGTAAAAATGGGCAAAAACAGTTCTTCTCCATTGATCTTTAAATATCATTAAAATGCATCGTTAAAAATTTAAACATAAAACTTGAAATATGATCTATAACCCGTGTTTTATTTCATTACTACTGGTATATTTTAATACAATGTAGTGTGACATGCGACAAGTGGTTAGGGTGAAATGTAACACCATTTGACCAACGGAAGTGGTTTAAAAAGTACTAAAAAAGTGGGATATTAGTTGTAGATGACCTTTCTTTAATCCCTCTGTCGAATTTGTCGATTAGATTTTGGAACACTTTGTGCATTTGAAAGGAAGAGTAGAAGTCAAGATATACCAATTTTTCGCTAAAATAGGTGGATCAAGTATAAATGAGTTATTTTAATAGCAACTGACAATTTTTATTCTTGTTGTCATGGCAACAATAGAACTTTACCTGGACTCTTAATAACTGCTTGACAGAGATTAGTTCTCTGTTAGCTCCTTTTTAGTAGCTTGATTAAAGAGTGAGTTTAACGTAACTAATGCAGTTGCACAATGCATAATAATAAAATATTTAACAAGAGAAAATGTCAAACCTATTGATATTTCGCACAGGTAACAGGCACAGTTTGGCAATGCTACCACGGCTCAAGTATGCAAACTTGGATGTGATGAATCTTGGATGCATCACTACACCAGAGGCCCCACTCAATTTCAGAAGAAAAAATTTTCTTACTTTTTCAGGTAGTATCAGGTCAAATTTAATGAAAACACAGACCATATATTATCTATTCCACGTAATTTTTCATCAGGAAACTTTTTTATTTTTTATAATTTAATTTAGGATTTTATTTATTTGTAATGTCAAATATTAGATTTTTGAGCAAAACAATACCTTTGAATGAGGATAGAACATGTCAATTTTACTAAAGTGTTAATTTTTTTAACAAATAAGTGCAAATAGATGTTAAAATTTCTTAACTTGAACTTGATGTTAAAATTACTATTTTGCTGATTACTGTTACTGACAACTCTAAGATTGGTTATTTTAAGGTTAGTTGGTTATTTTATTTAATCAAATTTCTCGGATTCAAGAACTTGGACCGTGTAAACAGGCCTTTAGAGAAGTATTGAAGCAAAAGATTTTCGTTTAATGAAGCAAAAGAAAGTTTTTAGCGCTATTGGTTCACTACATGGCCTGTTTTTTTTGTGCCACCGGAATTTAAAAAATGTCCGAAACGTTGAAAATTTTTTTTTATATATAATTGTTTCATTTATGTTTGATCTACCCTCGTATTATCACATTATCAACCAGAGATAGTGTGATAACATATTTGAAATTACCTATAATCATTTTATAAGTAGTTGGCACTTCCCTCTCGAAAGATTTTTTGCCCGTAGGTGGATCCGTTCTGGTAAACTGCACAGCAACTTCTTTAGCTATCAGTTTACTGGTAGTACGTCTCAAAAAGGAGTAAATTGTTTTTGCCTCTTTAAAAAAGAGAAATAAAAGGATCTCCTGAAAGAAAAGAAAAATAAATTTAATGCAGCCTTTCATTCAGATTAAATAAAAAAAATTTCGACAAAATAGCAATTTTTGTTTGTAAATGAAACTATTGGTAAGCACTTTCGATTTTCTGAAGCTGGGATTGCCTAAGTTGCAAGGTAGCAAACCAACAACCGAGCAACTTTTGCAACATTTTCAACGCAAAATTGACTGTCACCTATGTCTTGCAGTATTAGAAAACTAAGAAATACATCATATTTCAACCATTTATGTTTGTTTTTTTTCAAATTAAGGAGCCATTTTCCCAGTGTAAACTTACCCAGAATTCTTTACATTGATGTCCTTGTTTTTAGTTTAAGGTCCACTGCTCTTAGTTTAAGGACCCACTTAGTTAAGGATATGCTCGTTTTTGGTATTCTCTGCAATGTTTTATATTTTTAAAAAGTAAGTTATCATTGCCAGATGTTCCTTTTACTGATGTGTTTTTGAGTGTAACGTCTATTGCCCGATACTTTCTAGATTGGCATTTCTTTCTATTCTTAAATGTGCAAAATTCTTAGCCATGCAAAATAATTATCCCGGCTATTTAAAAAAATAATGATTATAATAATGTAATGGAAAAATTTATAATAAATTGGGCAAACTCAAAACTTCGAAACGCTTTTATATGCCTACTGTATTTAAAGGAGTTAATATTTTATTTTAGCGATCAAAATTCTAAAATTGGAATTAATTTTTGTCGGCCGTATCTGTTGCAAAGAAAAAAAATGCCGACACAGATCTTATTTTTTCTTTAACAACAAAAAACATGGAACAGTCCACATATAAGGAGGGAACTAGGAATTGAATTACTGCAAGCTTGTTGTTTAATAGTAAGCTGCTTAGTAGTTAATTGTTGTTTAGTTGTTAGTTGTTTAGTACTTGCTGTAAGTACTCCAAGGGTTCCAAGACCAAGTACACCAAGGGTTCAAGAGAAACACGAAAAAATATTAGCAAAAAGAAAAAAATTGGTGGATTCAAGTGTATCAATATAAATGTTAGTGGCTGCAAAAAGCTCTTTGTGACAATCTCTGAAAGATGCACACAACGTCATGTTACTGTCAGAGTGCACTAAAGATGATGCTATCAATGATTCATTTTAGAGTTGAAAGTAAAATTAAAAAAATTAAGTTGTGAAGTTGAAAACAAAGAGAAAAAGAGAAATAGCAAGAAATTCTCTATTCTTATTTCGAAACTTAAATGTTAAAAATAGTATTTTCCTAAAAAATGTGGATGTGGATGTGTAGATGTAGTTAATCGTCGCACTAGAGCTGCACAATGGGCTATTGGCGACGGTCTGGGAAACATCACTGAGGATGATCCGAAGACATGCCATCACAATTTTGATCCTCTGCAGAGGGGATGGCACCCCTGCTTCGGTAGCCCAACGACCTGCACGCGAAGTCGAGCTCTTTACGGTAGAACAGTTTATCGAGGACCAATACCGCACACCCTCGGTCCCTACGCAGCTGATCAAAGTGGTCACCCACCCGCACACTGACCGCAGCCAGTGATGCTTGACTTCGGTGATCTGCTGGGAACCGTGTCTTAACGGTCAGTTCACTGCGGGATCAGTATTAGCTAAGAGATATTCATTTCAAATTTAAAACATAAGAAAGTAAGGACTTAAGTAAGGCATTTAAAATTCAAACAAAATACCTGATAAAGAGTTTTGGAAATTTACTAAACATAAAAAAAAAACACAACAAAAAATTCTAATTTTGAATAATGCAGCATCAAACAGATTAAAATAGAATTAAGAAAATGCAAATAATTTCTAAAAAATGTACATAAAATGTTAAAAGAAATACAATCTATCAGAAACACTTTTAAAAATGCCCACAAAAACAAAAGATTATATGCAAAGTAAAGTAAAGAAAAGTCTAATAGAAACCCTTTTAATTGTTGCGTCTTAATAAAAACGTCTTTTAAAAAATAAAAAGCTAGGTAGAAACCCAAAAAAAAAAAATCGTTCTTAATTTTTTTGAGAAAAATTAACGCTAAAAATCTCAATTTAACTTTTTCAGATTAGAAAAAAGAGAGAAAAGTCTCAAAAAAATTGACGATAAAAGTATAACGTTCAATAGAAACGCTTTCTAAAATATGCTATGTCATAATAAAAACGCTGATAAAAAATAATAAAAAAGACGAAAGAGGAACAAAAAAATTTTCTTATTTATTAAAATATAACTTTAACGTTGAAAAATCACAGCTTTTTTGCTATCGGTTATTTTTCTTACCGTACAAGAAAGAAGTGACAGAACAAAATCTATCATAAAATGTTTCTTTAAAACGCCACCGTGCTAAAATAAAATATATAAAACGACATAAAAAAAACATTCTCAGTACATAAAACAAAATTTTTAAAAAAACAAAGACATTGACTTGCCTGAATATAATGAAAAAAAAATCAGCAGCGCAAAACACATGGTTAAGTTTAAAGTAATCTAGTTTCAATTCTTGAAATTGCGTTTTTCATTTGTCTTCCAGAACATAAATTTGCAAGCACATGAATTTTAAAACTTAACAAATACATGTAAAAACTATATCTGATAATGTATAGTAAAAATAATATTCTAGATTATTTAAACAATTAAAATTCCAAAGAAAATTTTTAGTCAATAAATACTTTTCCAAAATATACTTGGCCGAACATTCGGCCGAATATTTGACTCAACATTCAGCCAGTCGAATATAAGGCAAACGAACCCTATTGGCTGCATAGCAAATATTTGCTACGGCAATAAGTAAATTGTTCTCTGGAAAGAGATAAATTTTACTAATTACATACCAACTCTTCTCGTAACTCGCTGTCATCTCTTAATTTCTGATCCAACACTTCCAATGATGCAACCGATTTAGCAGGTAGTTTCAGTAATTGACCTACAAGATTTTGAATAGAGCGATCTTGTGTATGCATATTCAATATTCCTCTAATGATGTATTCTGTTGCATCACCTAATAAAAAAGTTTTTAAAAAAATTAAGATTTTTTTAAAATATTTTTTTATTGTCAGAACAGTTATACCCAGAGTCTGATTTACGAGTTTCAAAAGTTGTAAGCATTAAAGTAAATAAATATATAAATAAATAACCGCGAGCTTTCAGAGAAGAAAAATTCTATTTCCAAATTTGTAAATCACGCGAGTTTTAACTTAAAATTTTAGTTAACTATGCTTCTTAAATATGACTCTTTTATATCCTCTTGAGCTTTAAGTAATGGCCATAAATGCGAATTACTTTTAGAAATATGTAGCTGTGGAGGATATAAACTCATAAACGACATAAAATATTTTCTAAAAAAAGATTTAAATTGAACCTAACTTTTTTTTAAGATTTTTTAAAGATCAAAGATGAAATCATAAACTTCAATGTTTAGCACTTTTTATGGTCTATTACTTTGGTCGTGAAGCAAAATCCAATAGACTCAAATGACGAGATTAGATTAGTAAACTATTAGTTTATTAAAAAGCAAGTTTTTTTTTTTAATGTGAAACGTTCTGTAAAAAGGTATATAAACAGTGAAACATCATGAAATATTAATTATTAAGCGTTACGAGGGTTGCTATTTATATTTCTGGCCTAATAATGAAAAAACAAATATGTAGGATCGAAATTGGTTTTATTGTTTTTCAAAATATTCTCCATGATGATCAATACACTTTTGCATGCGTTTGAACCAATTTTCAAAGCACTTTTTCCAGTCCGATTGAGGTAACTCCAAAACATGCGTTTTGAATGCATCAACCGCTTCTTCGGGGGTCGAAAATCGTTGTCCACGTAATTTATTTTTGATGTGTGGGAATAAGAAGATGTCATTGGGTGCCAAATCAGGGCTGTACGGCGGATGACCCATCAGTTCGATCTTTCGCTCCGTCAGAAATGCCTTTGTTTGAGTCGATGTGTGACAGCTCGCATTGTCATGATGAAGAATGATTCGCCTGTTCTTCTGCTTTTTTCGAATTTCTCCGATGACTTCTGGCAAACAAATGGTCGTGTACCATTCAGAATTGACCGTCCTGCGTTGCTCTAACGCCACTGTTGCCACATGACCGTTAATGCTGAAGAAACAGGCAATCATTTGTTTCGATGTGCTTCTTCCTCGAACAACTTTTGTTGGTTTTGCCTCGTCTTGGAAGACCCATACAGTTGATTGTCGTTTTGTTTCCGGCTCATATGCATAGATCCATGATTCGTCACCTGTGTAGATGTTATACACAGCCTTTGATGTACCTTGAACGTATTTTTTCAACATTTTCTTGCACCAATCGACACGAGTCTTTTTTTTAAACGTTTGTCAGATTATGCGGAATCCAACGCGAACAAATTTTTTTTACGCTCAAATGTTCATGCAATATTTTATTGATGCTAGTTATACTAATGTCCAAAAACGCCTCTATCTCACGGTATGTCACATGACGATCTTGCTTTATCAGTTCACGCACAGCATCGATCTTTTCTGGCACAACAATGGATTTTGGACGACCTGCACGGGATTCGTCCTGGATGGAAGATCGACCACGATTAAATTCGTTATACCAATTTTTTACAGTGCTGTAGGATGGCGCTTTATCGCTGAATAAAGAATTAAGTTCATCGAAGCACTCTTGTCTTGACAATCCACGTCGAAAGTTATGAAAAATAATGGCACGAAAATGTTCACGATTCAATTCCATTTTTTGATAGAGAAGAACTTTTCAATTTACTGTCAACAACACAAATGAAGCTATAATGGTAAATCGTCTGCTGAATTTATGTTTAAAAATATCAAACTTTCGATTAAAATCGTCTGCGGTCGCCTAGCAACACTTACTGTTGCCAAGGCCAGAAATATAAATAGCAACCCTCGTGTTAACGCAATACTGTGAAACCTCTCGGGAGCGACCATTCTCTGTTCCACAGTAAAATGGTCGTTAATGATGGTTGGTTGTTCTTAGGGGTTACCTTTATTGACTTCAAAATATTATTGAGGGTACATGATTTTTCGCAATCGATTTTAATTTTAGTCAGTGTCATTTTCTTGGAACAAAAATGCCACTTGTGTTGTCATCAGGAAAACCGGATCTATGAATAAAATTTAGCGTCAATAAAAATAATCCCTACTGATATAATTATGTGTAAAAACAAATTTACCAATTATGAATGATTGAACTATTTTAAATAAATAAACAATAATTTTTTTTGTTTAAGTTTGCATTTCATTTTATATCATAAAAATTAGCTTTAGTAGAGAAGAGGTTTGTTTGTTTGAGATGATTAGTTTCTTCTAAAATAACTTTTGTTTCTTAATTTAACTTTCAACTCTAAAAATAAATAATATATAGTAGTTCACTCTTACTGCAACATGAGGTTGTAGATATTTTTCAGATATCCAAATTCAGATAGTCAAATTAGAAGCTAAATAAGAACCTTGGCAAATATTTTGAATACAATTCAATCTGCATATTTATTTTGTTAATATTTTTTTTTTATATATTTTTCTTGTCTTCTTATTTGACATTTTCCACATTTGATGCAGAAGCCTGATTTCTGAAGATTTTCTCTCTTAAAAGTTTTCTTTAACACAAAGTCTGAATAAAAAATTCTGTGCCGCCCAAATGTGGTCATAAATAGAGGAGGTCGCTACTTTTCCGGTGGTTTCAGTGTATTTATTTTTTAATTACAAACTTACTGATTAGATTCAATTGAAATTCAGTACCAAGTACTAAGCGAGAATAACTCAAAAAACTTTTGCAAAATTTCATTAATTTCAATCGAATCTGTTTAATTAAAATGTTTTCAATTTTTTGGTTTGTTAATTCACTTTCTTCTTACTTAAAAGTTAGTATTTAATTCGTATCTAATTTTTTAGAGTCTTTTCAAGTTTGAGGATTTAGGTCCATTTCTTTTGGTAAATCAGGTTCTGGTTGTAATAGTACTTAGTATACAGAATAGTTTCTACAGAAATATTCTAATACCGGTTTGGTTCGGGTTTTCTTCTGGTCCACCACTTGATGCAGAATTTTGTGGTTGAGTTGCTCATGGCTTATGAGGAAGGAACACTTTACTACTAAAAATATCAATTAAAATAATTATTCATTGCTTTTCACTGAATAAAAATGCATGTTCATTTTATTTAATATAAATTAATAAAATACTTTATAATTAATTAAGCTAATTGAGATATGGTGAAATATGCAAATAGTTAAATTTAACATTAAAGGTTCCAAAGTTTGACCCCCTGTTTAATCAAACTATGGGTCAATATGTCCCATATTCCCCCTATATTTTGGGGGCCAGAAATTTAAAACCATCTAAAAAAAAGTACGTTTGTTCAGAATAAGTGTGATTTTGTGTCTGATTTAATAATTTTAACTTCTGCACTTATTAACATATTTGTGGTCACTCCTCAAACAATTAAGATTGAATTCTAGAACGTAAAGATCCAATATTAAAAGTTATTCAGCAGTTACATTATTATTATTCATTTATTTATTTGATAGCTTTTATTTTTATTTATTATTTATTTATTTATTATTTCTTTATTTATTTTTTATTTATTTATTTATTTTTTATTTATTTATTTATTTATTATTTATTTATTATTTATTTATTATTTATTTATTTATTTATTATTTATTTAACTATTAATTAATTTTTTTGAGCATTCTACAATTCTGTATCAAGGAATGAAAATATAATAGCTCAGTTTTTAAGTGTATTTATAAAGAATTTATTATTTAAATTTCTTTATTAAAAGTTTGATTTTTTAAACTTTTTATTTTCATATTTTTCTAATATATACTAACATTTACTTTAGTATATGGTAGAAAATTGTTCAAAATCTATACTGTCACAAAATATATTTTCAGTAAAAGAGTAGCATGATCAAATTAAGTCTAGGCTTGTAATTAGTAATATGATCGCTTTACTCACAGTGCTAAAAACACGAATAAGTTTTTACAGATTTACTTCGTTTTTAATTATTGCCAGGAAAATTATGGAAAAATCAAATCCTTCATAATGCACTTTTAAATATCTAACAGTGTAATTCCTGGATATGAAATTTCCTTAAAATCTTAGAGAATAACATTATTACTATGCACAATAATGTGCCATTTTTTAATACTTTTATGCATTTAGTGAAATACAGTATTTCAAGTCATGTAGTAGGTTTCTAAAAGTTACGTAATAATCAAATAAAATAGTTTAGAACACATTCTATTGAAACATGCCGAAAACTAGTACACCATAACATTTCAAATTTATCAGTAGTGTAAAAGGGATATTTCGTAAGAAAAGGAACTTATATGTTAAAAATTATAATAATAATAAACATAACACATTTTATAAACATAACACATTATCACATAAACATGACACATTTTACCTAAAAATGTATACTTAAAAAAACAAATCCGAATAAAAATTCAAAGTAAACAAAAATAATTTCAAACGATTTAAAAATCTTTTTGCAGTTACAGGTCTTTAAAAGTTATTGCACAATGTTAATAGAAAGCAATTGCAATTAAAAAAAAAATTATATTGTGAATAAATTAAAATAAATATCTAATTACCATAGTTATAAACTATATTAATACTTGTCGATTATCTATATTAATTCATAAAAATCGTTGAGTAATGACCGAAACAATTTAAAAAATATAATTAAATGTCTTTTAAGATACCACTTACGTAAAAAATGATAAATATATAAATAATTTCGTTAAATTATAAATAAAATATCTAAAGTTATTAATTTTTTTATTATATTAAAAATAGTTTTTTGGTGTTTTTTTAAACTAATAATTTTTAAGAAAAATTCTGAAAAATTATTGCGTGAGACACGACGCTTATGATTGGGACACCGGTGTCTCGTATGTGTAGAAGGGTAGAGAAATGGATAAAACAAATGGAAAAAACAAATGGATAATTACTATATTAAAATTACTTTTAGAGAAAATACTTACCAGTGACTTCTATGAAGTTTGCCTGTGTCAGACAAGCGATTAAATCGTTTACGATTTTAACCAAAAACTTTTACATCTGAAACGTAATTCACGTGTTTGCAAAGTAGTTCTACTTATTCACCAGTTACAAAAGTAACAGAGAGATGACCGACGTAATCGGAAACCATGGATGTCATTGGATGGAATAGTAGAAAGCGAAACTGTCTGTTGACCTAAAAAATAAATGACGATAAGAGTTTAATTTTAAATTTTGATGAAGAAGGATCACGTCTACTGCGTTAACAAATTTTATCTTCCCGGATGTTTTTTTTCCTCAATTTGGAGAAGCAATAGTTCAGTATACTCTCGATACCTTAAAGTTGAAGGGAGGCTAAAAAGAATTTCGAGATGGCGAGTTTTTTAAAAATAACAAGTTCGGAGCTAAATATGTTCTAAAATGTAGAAAAATGTTTTCTAAAAAATTTTTCTCTAAAAAGTTGAGTCATGAAAACATAAGAATAACTACGATTAAATTTTTATGTAATGATAGTTGACTATAATTCTATATACAACAATGGTCATTTTATTTTTAAAAGAAAGAGAAAAATAATTGTGTATTAAATAAAAAAGAATTGGCTTTCATGAAATTTACTTTGTGATTTTTCCAAAAAAATTCACTTCCTATTATATTAACAAAGGGGAATTTTTTTTTTTTGACCTAACAAGATTTTCGTGATATCGAGAGTGTACTGTATATGACCTTAATATTACGATGCTATTTGTATTATAAGCATCGGTTTCGAAGTCTAGCGACATGTAGTCCGTGGAGATCGATATTCAGACAGAAAGTAAAAGTTGATTAACAAGAAGCAAACAAATACATACGAATTTAAAAAGAACGCCATCTGGCGGTATTAAGAAGAAAAATACTTCATAGCAATCCTTTCTTGGGAATGGCAACACTACACATTTTATTTTATAAGTTTTTCGCATGTAAATAACTATTTCGAATACATTTTTATTTAGAGCTTGTATTGAATTTGTTATTAGATATGATAATTAGTTTTTAAAGCTCGAATGTTGAATTGTTGTAGTTTGAATATATTTACGTTGCACTAGAGCTGCATGATACTCTATGCGCGACGCCTGCGAAGCAGAGCAACACCTCCTAGAAAGAGTAGGCCTCAGCACGGGTTACCATAAATATCCTTTAGTAGTCCAAACGTAATGACATATTTCATATTTTCAACCACTGCGCAGCTTAGTACGCCGAACGTAATGACATATTTCTTATTTTTCATCAACTGCGCAGTTAACTTCGTCATATCGGACTACTAAATTTATCCGTGCTGAAGCCTTCCTTCTTCTAGGAGGTGTTGAGCAGAGCCGTCTTAGTAGCATGCAAAGCAGAAATGTCTTGGGCCCCTTTAACATGCTAAAATCAAACTCAAGACTTCACTTACATTAAATAAAGCATTTTTAAGATATGCAATAATTTTAACAAATTTAAACACATTTTGTTTATCCAAAAACTCAATGCACATAAAATAAAGTATTTTTAAACTATGCATCATTAAAAAAAGTGAGATACTAATTAGTTGCAATCGTCAAATAGTAAAATAATTTCAAAACTATGGAAGCTAATTAAAATAATTAAATTAAAAAAATATAAAATTATAACAAATAAAAAAAAATCGTAAGTATATAATAATTTTGTCAAAACATCTTTTAATGCACATCAGATGTAACCAGTTAAAAAAGTTGTTTTCCCATAGTGCTGCGCATAAATTCTTTCAATTCCTACTTTATTTAACTAATTTTAAATACTAAATAGAGATGATGGTGATCAAGTATTTTAGAGGTATTATGACTTAACAGAAAACTTGCTCACATTAACTTATTTTACATAGATATTTTTTCAGGAACGCAATGACACGTAAACATTTTAAAATTACATATTTATGCTTGTTTAAAGTGATGCAAATTCACTTCAGCAATTAAACTCAAAATTGTGTGAAAATTAAATTTTTCCTAAGTAAAGAAAAATAGTGATATAAAAAATATTAAAAAAATTATTCTTAAAAAGATATTTTAAAAAATCGTTTGGTTTAAATCGCGTTGGTCTTAACGAGCCGACTCAACTCTGGATTAAAATTATTCTTAGTCATTTTTCTTGGTCATAAGATATGAAAGAAATTTTTTCGCTAAATATTTATCTCATTACTTAAGGCTGTACTTTCATAAAATAATTATTGTAAGACATAAATAATTATTATACGTCGTTTTAATGTCATCATTATAACAAAAACATTTACTATGAAATATCAAAAAAAGTTTCTTTAACAAAAAAAAAAGGCGCATTTTTTCAGTTTTTTAAATTTTATTAAAATTATACATTAAGTGTTTGGTATTAAACATTCTGGTTTATAATGCTTTCAATATTTTAAAGTTTCAACAAAACATTTGTGCCTTATTGATGTTTAGAGCTAAAGCAAAAAAATATCTTCTGCTCAAATGGACCGAATCCGAATTATCCGATTCTCTTAAAATGACAATGGCAATTGTAACTTGCATGTTTTAATTCAAGATTTTAAAATAAAATAAATTCGAAGATGATAACTGCCAAACACTTTCTCTTTGGACAGATGTATGACATGTTGCGATCAAGTTTCCAATTTAGATTCTCGAGATTTCTTTGGTTGTCATCAGCATAAAATACTTAAAAGGAATTGTTTATATGTAACTTATTTATTTTCTTCTCATTTAACGATATTTTTTTATCTGTTTTATAAGGAGTATGTACAGTCAGCAAAAAAAAAAAAGATATCACCCTGATTAATTTTCGTTCTAATGATCGGATTTTCACGAACTAAGTGTCAATCTTAATGGTTCCTGGGGGTGACCTCAAATATGCTAATTAGTTAGTGCTAACTATTAATTAAGTTACGAAATCAGACACAAAAACGTACTTTCTCTGAATAAACATATATTTTTTTTTACATATTTGGATTCCTTATCTTCAAAATATAGGGGGTAACCGCAATCTGAGAAATGTTAGTTTGGTCAGGAGAGCGATTCAAATTTTGGACCCCTTAATGTTAATTTCACTTTTTGCGTTTTCAGTCATATTTTAAAAACTAATGAAGCAATTCAAAAAAATATTGCACCAACTCATAAAACGCAATTACCCAAAGATAATTTCATGAAAAAAATAATTTTTAATAATTATTAATTATTTTTTATTATTTAATTAAAGAGAGGATGAAAAAATTTTGAATTATAAGGTATGGATTTTTTTTATACCATATTAATCTACATGCTTTTCAATTGAAAAATCTAAAGTTACAACTGTTTTTATTTATTAGAAGATGAGAAAAATTAAAATTAATTATTTAAAAAAAAATAATTTGGCGACAATGAAAAAATGATTAAATGGGGCGATTAATATTAAAATGTGATAAACTTACGAAGAATTTGATTTAGCGCGCGTGGCGTAAAATTTCATTCATATTTTTTTGGCTAATAATCGTTTGCTAATCTTTTTATTTTTATTTTTTTTAAAACTATAAAATACAATGTTTCTTATTTAGTCCTCTAAAAATCTATTTGAAATTAAGTAAAGAAATTTGAATAAAACATTTTATTGAATAAAAAGCATTTTATTCAACGAATGTCGAGTTTTATAAAAGCATGCTTTTGATAGAATATGATTATACACCAGATTGTGCTTATTTAATGTGATTATTTTTTAGTTTTTTTTTTCTCAATAACTGATACAATTACAATAATATACATACGTATGAATAGATTTGGAATAAAATATTTCTCAGTTTCTTGTATATATTTTTTATGAATATTAATAAAAATACGCAGTAAACATATTTAAGCATATCTCACATCATCGCAAATTTCTCAACATCTTATATATCGTGTTAATTTTAAAAGTAATTTTTTAATCACCTGTCCGGAAGTGTTTCGCAGAACTATTTTACCAACTATTTAATTAAATTTTAGCATTTTTAAAAATTTTATTCTTTACCCTACTACATTTATTATTTCTTCATTAATATACTAATCAATTTTTTTAGTACTTTAATTTTGATTTTCTTTAAAGTAAAGTTCCTTTTTACATTATAGTCAAGTTTTTCTTAAAAGAATTATTGTCTGCTAGCTAAGAATAAAGCCTTGTTAAGAAATTAAAAACACTCCGCTGTTTAAAATTATTTAATGCAAAACAGCTGATTATTTACTAAGCATAAGCTTTAAGCGTCTTAAAATAGCTCAGTATCTTAAATGATTCTTTCTTTATGATTCCATGTAGATTTTTTTCCGGATAATATACTAAACTATTTTGTTTAATTTTTTACTTTAGCACGATTCCCAAGATATTATTGTAGTATAATTTGTTATCAGGAATAATGCCTTATTTTGTTTAGCAGGAAACACTAAAAATTGAAATTTGTAAAAAGTTTCCGAAGCCGTGTGAATTTTAGAATCATCTGATTTAAAAAAATGCAGTAAAAAATACGTAAATTTCCGAACTTATTTTGATTAAAAATAAAAAAATAATAAAAAACGTGGCATGAAGGCTAACATACTTTTTACAGAACTGTGAAAACCAGTTTTTCCTATATTTCGTCAAAAGAGGATAAGAATGATATTGCTCCAAGGGACCTACTAAATAATTTCGCTATTTCCAGAATGAAATCTGTTTGATCGAAACATATTTCCTTGAAAATTAAAACAAAGAAAAAATTAACTTTTATTATTTATCTAAGCTTATTCCATTTATTTAATGATAGCAGTATCAAGGTTAAGGATAGGCGATGGAAGCCCCGTTTAATATTATACTATAAATGCATTAAATCATGTAGCTTGAATAATTTATTTTAAGCATATTATTTAATAATTTTAAGCAAATAAGGGTGTAAAAATAAACTCGATCAAAATACTCCGAAAGTATACCCTAAAATATTTGTAGAATAAACTTTGGAATCTATATATACAAAATACCTTTTCAAACAATTTCGAGTAGAACGGAAACGCTAACTTGTTTAAAATAGTTGTCCTTGTAACTATTTAATTTCGATTTCTGGTGCTAGGGGACATTCCATTTTCACATTCGACTTTTGAAATTTCAATTGTAAACGGAATTTTTTTACGTCCTTAAATTAAAATGTTAAGGCTTGCAGCAAAAAAAATTGTACTGCATTGATTTTTTTACAAAATAGCGAATTATTATTTTTTTAATCTAAGAACCTGTGCCTATAACTTAAGTAAAACTTATTCTAATATCGAGTGAAATAATTTAATATATTGTGTAACTAAATAGATAATCCCAAGAAATTGAATTGAAAATATAAAAATTTCATTGATTTAAAAATTAATAGATGATGATAAAAATAGACATGTTTTGAGCACAATAATAAAAGTCACAAGTTATTCAAGCTTGACAAGTTTTGAGAATGGGTGAATATATTTGAAAGCTCGAAACATATCGACTTTTACTTCCCTCTTCATATTTTTTGAAGCCAGTTGAGTTTTTATCATCAATTATACTGTTTTACATTTGGGTCTTGATCATTATTTTGATAAGGATTTTACACTCGTTAAAGTAAAAATATGCATTTTCATATTTCAACAGGAATTATGTGGTCTTTAAAAACATAAGAGCATCAATATTGTAAAAGTTATATTTAACTTGGTTTAAAATTAAAATTTTGAGACCAGATATTTTGAGTTAATGAAATTAAATATTTTATCTTTTAAGTTTTCGTGCCCCCCTTTCAGTATCTTAAGGACCTTACAAGCTCTGTTTAAAAAGAGAGTATCATATCAGATATATATAAGAAAACAAAAATAATCATAGTATCAGTATTTGGTGGTAAATGTAGCTTATCGTAATTGAAGAATATGCTGTACGATATTTTATGGTGAATTAGCGAACGTAAGTTTCTAAATGTATCGAAGCATAAGGATGCTATTTGCTAATCATCTTTATCCAAAGAAAACCTTGTTATCTAAATATCTAGCAGAATGAAGCGATTTAGGAAACAATGAATCATACTATATACAACATATTATTTCAATATCTTATTCTTAAACATAACCTATTTCAATGCTTTTAAAATACCACTAAATTCCTTGAGTCAGCAATTCCTTGAGTTATAGGAAAAAGAAATATCGTAAATTATAGAAAAACTTGCGAATGCGCATAAGAATTACTATACAATATACATTTTATTTTTCAAGCACTTTTTTTTTCTTCAAACTTTCTTGCCTAGAAGACTTGATTAAAGCTGTAAAAGTGATTATCCCTAACATTTTGTATTTAGCCATAATAAGTTATGTTAATTTGATTTTAGTATGAAATCCTCGAATAAATATAGCAGAAACAACATAATCTAAATAATATCAGATAAAATGTTCATGTATTTAAATTCTAAAACTTAGAAAATCATAAATAATTTATAATCGATTCAAATTTTCTTTTCAAGGGAGATTAAAATATAAAAAAACTTTGCTTTTCGGACAGAAATCAGCTTAAAAATTGTCAATTGCCTAGAAGCTTCGAGATATTTTCTATTAACTATTAATTAAACCTCTTTGAGTAATCACAGAAAATTATTTCAATTTTTTTTCCAGTCAGAGCTTGGTTGCTTAGCAACCTAGTAAAATTAAGCATTCTTCTTTTGAATTAGTCAATGGGTTATCTTAAAATATTTATTTGCGCTGGCGATTTTTTTTGGCGGTTTTCTGGACGATCGCCAAATGTATAAACCTTTGTTGCGACCCTATTTACCACCCATTTTTTTCAAAATTTTGTCTACCCCCCCTAATTCAAGTATCTGAATTCCAAATATGTAAAAAAAAATATATGTTTATTCAGAGAAAGTACGTTTTTGTGTCTGATTTCGTAACTTAATTATTAGTTAGCACTAACTAATTAGCATATTTGAGGTCACCCCCAGGAACCATTAAGATTGACACTTAGTTCGTGAAAATCCGATCATTAGAACGAAAATTATTCAGGGTGATATCTTTTTTTTATTGCTGACTGTACATAAGGCTTTTATTATATTAAAAAGAAATCGTGTAATATTATCTTTTTATATATTTTATAATAAAGAGATTTAGTCACCGTCTTTTATTAAGCGGTAAATAACCTTTATAATAAGTTATATTTGCAGGTGGATTCCAGAATAGCCCACCCTGTGGCGACTTTTTAAAATCTTGTCAAACTACACTATTGGCCATTGAAATTGCTACACCAGGAAGGCGACACATCACGAACGTGAAATTTGCAAGACGGATAAATCATGTTGTGATATGCAAATAATTAGCTTATCAGCGCATTCATGCAAAACCGGCGGCGGTAGCGACACCTACAATGCATATAAAAGAAGAGATTTGACAGTAAGTTTCTCATACTGAAATTGAGCGTTGTTCTTCGGTAAAAAAGTTTTTGTTATACCTCGTGTAAGAAGGAGGAATGCCCACCAGCACGTGTCTGAGTCTGATCGAGGTTGAATTGTCATAACAAAGTATTGCTGTTCGCGTTGGTCGAGATCCCATGACTGTTAGCAGAATATGGAATCGATGGCTTCATGACGGTCATATGGAACGCCGTGTAGGATCTCAGCGGCCCCCATCACTAGCAGCCGTGTAATGGCCTTAAAGGATCGTATAGCTACGTCACGAACCCTGAGTCAACAAATGGGTTCATTTGCATGACAACAAGTGTGTGCACGAACAGTTTGACGACGTTTGCAGCAACATGGACTGTCAGCACGTCAACCATGGTTTCGGCTACTTTTTACGCTATGTCACAGGCAGGAGTGCCTCCAATGATGTGATCAACGACGAGTCTGGAGGCAGGAATGGCATGACGTTGCCTTTTTAGACGAATCCTGGTTCTGTATACAGCATCATGATGGCCACATCCATATTTGGCGACTTCGTGGAGAACGCCCATTGGCTGCTTGCATTCGACATCATCATACTGGCATATCACCTGGGGTAAAGGTACGGTGTGCCATTGGATACACGTCTCGATCACCGCATGTTCGCATTGCCGGCCCTTTGAACATCAGCCGTTACATTTCTGATGTGTTAGGGCCAGTTGCTCTGCCTAATCTTTGAGACCTCCATAACGCTATGTTTCAGCAGGACAATGCAAGACCGCATGTTGCCCGCACTGTCCTGACCTTCCTTGACACAAAATATGTTCGCATGTTGTCCTGGCCAGCACGTTATCCTGATCTCTCACTAATTGAAAACGTCTGGTCAATGGTTGCCGAACGAAAAGGCACGCCACCACTCGTCAGTCACTACGGTCGAAGAATTGTCACATAATGTAGAAGTTGCATGGAATGCTGCACCCGTCCATGCAATACAATCTCTGTTCGATTCGATACCCAGGAGAATAACTGCTGTTATTGCTGCCAAGGGAGGCTGCTCTGAGTACTGATTCCTCAGGATTTATACATCCAAATATTCTGAAAATTTAATCACTAGTACTTCCAACTATAACGTATGTGCTCAATAAATATCATTCTGCTATTTGCATTGCTTCCTGTTGTAGTAATTTTCATGGCCAGTAGTGTAGGCTTCCGGAAGATATTTCGGGGATATTATTTTGAATGTCTGATCACATCACCAAAATTCTTAAACCTGATTGGTTATTTTATATGTATACCTACGCGAAAGTTGGATTTCATTAGAAAAGATGCAAAAGGGTTTATGTTTTTGCTTACAGATATTATTTCATATTTAATTTTTTTTGAGCGGTACAGGTTGAAAAGGACAAGTAAATGAAAAAGTGAATTTTTAATTTTATTGAATGCAAAAGGTAAGAGGGCGATGATTGAATGGTGTATGAATCAAAATTTAATTTCAAAAACGTATGAAACGGTGTCAAAAGATGAGCCATCAAAGTAATGTAGAAAAATATATTTCGGTTGCCTTTTTAAGTTTTCTTGGTTAGAAACCAGTTTTAAAATTATTGGTGTTTTCATGGTAATCAATCACTATTTGTGGAAAGAAAATCAAAATACACACTTTATACAATAGAATATGTTTATTTGAAAAAACAACATATAAGGCAATGTTGTTTGGGGATTTCTCACGATTCTCATAAACTGAATAGTATCATTTCTACACTTACTATTGCTTTTAAAAGCTTATTTTTAATTTCAATTGGTAATCATTAATAGAATCAATTATAATTTTACGATTTCTTACGTTTGTCTTAAAAGATTTAGTACCATTTCTCTATTAACTTTGCTTTTATTATAAAAATGTGCTGTACATTTTTTTCCATTTCAATAATTAGTAATTATGCGCCGTAGTGGCTCAGGGAATAGAGCACTCCCCTTCCAGTGAGATGACGGGGGTTCGAATCTCAGCAATGGATGTTACTATAAAATTAAATAATTTAAAATGAACGGTAATTGAAATTAAAAAAAAGTTTTGAACTGAAAGGCATAAATAAGGGAAAATGGTACAAATTCGTTGAAGAGAAACGTGTCAATAAAAATTTATTTTGGTAAAAGTTACTAATTGAAGTTAAAAATAAGATCTACTAAAAAGCAAAATTAATGGAGAAACAATACTAATTCACTTAAGAGACCGTAAAAAGTCGTCAAACTACTATTGTTACACACTTGATGTTTAATTTTGGTCGGAGACACTACTGGCATCATGGTAATTGGTGTAGATTTTATAGGTACCAAAAATAGTCTTATATAGATACAAAGTATTTAATGAGTAAATTTGGAGATTACAGCCGCCCCAATATTTTGCATTTTCATGCTAGAATTTTTAACGTCATTCGAAGATACAAGTACAGGAGAAAGTAGCTTTGATTGTGGTAAATTTTAAATATCATGAGTTGCCTTGAGCAACAGCATTATGCATGATGATACTGAATACGGGTAATTTTTATTTTGAGGGTATGACTAGATATGTGTTATTAACTACTAGATATGTGTTTTGCTTATCGAATAACGTAAGGCCACCAAAAGGTAACAAATAATAAGCAATAAACATTATAATTACTTTAGCTTTATTATTTGGGCCAGAATTTGATTACC
Source organism: Parasteatoda lunata (assembly GCA_949128135.1). Classification (NCBI taxonomy): domain Eukaryota; kingdom Metazoa; phylum Arthropoda; class Arachnida; order Araneae; family Theridiidae; genus Parasteatoda; species Parasteatoda lunata. The sequence goes on from OX421979.1 coordinate 23,220,644, forward strand.
GTTTAGTGTACGATTTTGCTGTGTTGGTCAGTACTGATTAATTGATGCTTACTTTTTCTCTCCGTGCAAGGAAAGGGTGTTCAGCTAGTACATGCCATAAGATAAAGAATTTGTGTGTGAGTCCGTCTGTATGCCGAATTGCGGGTTTACCGTAAGCTCTAAAATTACGACTTTCGACATCAAGCTAGATGGGTACTATTGTAAACAAATAACGAAGGCCGATTTTTATAAATATGCGTTCTCAAGCGACTCTTGTAATAACCTGAACCCTAATGGGCATTTCGTGATTTCAACCATGTGAACGTGATTGTGAACCCATATTCTATGGTGAGTTCTTGATGTCTTTTTTATCTGAACTGAAATTTAACCTTACAGTCATAAAAATCTTAACTTCTTCTCTAATTTATTTAAAATATTCTTATATTACAATGGATGTTGAAGTCTTAATCCTATTAAATAAATACAAATTTTAAAAAAAACTTTGTGGGCACTTTTTTACTTTTTTTATTCATTATACCGATCCTAAAAGTAAAATCAATAATTTGTCTTTAATAGTTATATATTTATGAAAGATGGATACATATTTTAAATTTCAAGTTTCTGAATTTTTTTTTTTACGTACAAACAAAATATTTTCGAGTGGAAGTATTTTTGTGAAAATTCCTTTTCTCCTTTAAAGCTGTTTCAAAATCTCAGAAATAATACTGTTTAGAGGGTAATATATATATATATATATATATATATATATATATATATATATATATATATATATATATATATATATATATATATATATATATATATATATATATATATATATATATATATATATATGGGTGATTCTCACGAAATTTGACAATTCACGGTCACTTGCTCCAAGATCTAATACTATAATACTAGAAGATTTTTTTAAAAAAAATTAATAAATAGCATTGCTGTTAGCATTTTAAAATAACTTTGCACTTGCATTGGCTGTTTTGTACAGTTAAAAAATTTAATTGAACTTCAAAATGTCATTTTCCTAGCATGTCCCAAACAATGCTCCCAATAATAACTAGCTTCAAAACTTCCTATAAATTTTTCAATATATAATTTTTTTTACCTCAACCGGTGTAAGAATTTCTAGAATATACGCAAAGAGTATTATTTACAAAAACTTTGTTTAAATTAATTTTTTCTGTCAATAATTTGTTTGTCCCAAGAAAATCTGTCATTTTCCTGGCTACTTCTATTTAGTGGTTTATAACCAAATTAGATAGAGCCAGCAATCAAAATCTTATGTTAATAGATTGATTAGATACCCTCCTATATGAACATGTCTTGTTGCATGAATAAAGAACCAATTTTCTGGTTCAAAATCTATTTCAAAAAATTTTTCAAGGTGAGTAGGTTTTTGTGTTGTCATTTTCCTGGCTACTTGAAACCATTAATAACATAAACTACATAGGTTTATCTGATTTATTTTAAGAAATCCTGTTGTTTTCTACAGAATATAAACGTCTTAGGTCAAAATATTTAATTAAAGTAAAGTTATATGCTATAAAATAACGAATTTGTCATTATCCTGGCTTATGAATGCCAGGACATATACAGTAAGGAGGGAAAGCAAATATTGACCCAATACCATGTTTATGTATGATTGTAATATGCTTGGATGTAATCAAAGTTATTTATTTATATTTACTTAATGATTGATTATTATACACAATTTTATTCCGTACATATCAGCAACAAAAATTTTTTTGATTCTCTCTACAGTGGATAAAAAGATTTAATTTAAGCAATTTATGGTCCATCTAACATAAAGGCTTAAGTTGAGTTACTTACTATTAACTTAAAATGAATGTTTTTTAAACTTCTAAGCTAATATGTCATTTTCCTGGCATTCAAGATTTGGTGAATTTCTATTTTATTTTTTTCCCCGAGCAAATGTCAATAAACTACACTGCTGTCTGTAAGATATTAATCAGTGTGACTAAAGAAGTGTACAAAAGAAAATTTAGATTATTTTGACGATTTTAAATTTGAAGAAAGTTTTTGGTCCGAATTGTCATATTTCGTGAGAATCACCCATATATATATTAAATGTAACTGTCAGGTTGGTTCATGGTTGCAAAGAAAAGATTCGTGCTCTGTTAAACAGTGCTACTTGTGTTCAAGCACTAGGAGTCAAAACAAATAGTTACATTTGAAAGAAGACTTAATCTTTTGACGCAGATGGGACACCGGTGTCATTTTCATACATTTTTTTCTGATCTTCTAATTACAAGCAAAAATATATTTTATTTTATATGGTATTTTTTTTTAATTGCAAAAAAAATACATTCTTAATAGTTACTAAACAATCTGTTAGATTATCGAAATCATATTATTACTAAAATATCAAATCCAAAAAAAGTAATTTGAAAACAAATTTATTTTTTATTCTTATTCAAAACAAATATCAATTTTGATTTAGTAAATCAAAGAAATTTTAATGATGAATAACTGTTTCTTACGGATCTAAATAACTGAAAATAAAGTGTATATTTGAAAAAGTTTGGTTTGAAAGTGAGCAGTGTTTGGTAGATTTTACCTTTAACACGGAAAAGACATGCTGTATTTTATAGCCATAGATTATTAAAACGTTAAACACAATATTCTCACATATTTTGACTAAAATTGATACAAAATAATGTAAAAAAAGTATAAAAATACGTTTAATGGAAATTCTGAAACGAAAAAGATAAAGCTTGGAACGAAATTTAAAAACCCAATACATTTTAGTTATTAGTGTTGCTAACACTCACACACGCATGAATTATTGCACACAAAAGCATTTTTCTCCAACAAGACTTGTTGTTGAATAGTCAAAAGAATAATTTCCAAAGAGATAAATGTTCCTATCAATCCAAATAGATTCAACTTAGTGAAATCTAAAATGCCTGCTCCTGATAGAGTAATTACAGGCAAATCTATCATTTTTTTCAAGGTGGAGCTTCCTAGCATCTCAGATTCCTTTTCAGACAGTAAACGGTACGATAGATAGTAATTGTAAAAAGTATCCGTTATTTTTTTCATTCTAGTCGGTACTTCTCCAGCAAAGAAATACAGACAGAACAGTGCTGCTACGTACATCAGAACGAGACAAATGTTCATTACGGTGACAGCTAAGTTATCTAAGTGGGGGTCTGCTGCAGATTTTCCTGACATTGCCATCGTTAGGTATATTGCTGAATATCGAAACAGATAGCAAATGACTGACACACAGAGAAACAACGAACACCGAGAAAATCTATGATATATCTTAATCAAGCCCTTATGTATTCGAATATATTTTTTGGCAAGTGCATCTACTCCAGTCATCACAGAAAAGGTTTCAAATGAAGTTGCCAACTCCATTTCAAACTGCGATAAGGAATATGTAACATACCGACAGCATGCTACAAAAATCAAAAACATCATAAAAAGATAAACATTCGCTGTGCAAGCCATCGTAATCTGTGCTATGAAACAAAATTCTTTCAAACGATAGTCATCGGATTCGCCAAAATATATTTTAAAACTTGAGAATTTATCTCTAAATTCTTTATCCGATACGCAGGCGAGTACGGTATAAAACAAAATTGGATTCGCAACTGCTAGAAAAATGACGGTATTGTTTATGATCTTTTTGCACCGTCTATTTTCACAGTTATCAGCACGCGATAAACTCTTAAGATACATAAGAAGTTGTTCCATTTCTTGCTTTTTTCCGCGCAATGTATGCCAAGCTTGAATCTGAAATATAAATCCAATTAGGCTAGAACTTTGCATCACATTATATTCAGAGGTTTGTAATTTTTTAATAGTTAATGCAATACAGTTTACAAGGCTGAAATGGACTAGTAGATTGGAAATTGCAGAAAATACCACGATGGGTTTGAATTTGGATGGTAAAATTCCACATATTGCCAACAATTCAAACAAAAATTGATTTTTCTTGACTCTCTTCATCATTTTAGCTTCTTTCGTTAGTGTAGCAGTACAATGTTGTCTAAACTTTTCCTTATTGCAAATTATTTTTAATTTATTTAATAAGTTAAAAGGACAATTTTGATTAAAGTAATTACTATGTCCAGTTTTCAACAATGACTTTAAACAATTTTTTTGTGTCTTTTGTAAACTAGTTTGTGATGTTATACATAATGTAAAGGCTTTCAAACAAAATGTTCAGTTTGCTGAAGCCTAGTTTATTAGATTATTTTCCTTTGCTGACGATAGTTGTTTATTTTGTCTAAACACTATGAAACTTAAAGACTAGCGTAATTTATTTAATTTTTCATTCAAGCAAACTTTCAACCACAATAAAGGAAGAAAATTAGTTTTGAAAAGATGTTTTATGTAATTTTCTGCAATATTTAGAAAAATTGTTAGAAATGATGTTGAAAATGAGAACAATACAGAATATATTAATATTAGAGATCAATATATTTGTCTTTCCTTTGCTGTCAAATAAAAAAAGTCGCAGTTGGTAACGAAGTCACAATCATTGACATTGAATAAATGGAATAAACTTACATGATTATACGTTTTTTAATACTTTCTACGAAATAAGTGACTTGTTTATTATTGAAATTGAACATTTACTTACAGAGATCAATATATACTTTCAGCCATTCACAGCTCCTTAGAAATTATTTCAATTGAAACGTTAAAAACTAATAACAGAAGCCCTAGTACAAAATTAGGATCATATATTTAATTCTATCAACGTATTGAATAGTTATTCTTTTCAGTAGTATAAGCAATTTTATAATTGATTCTTAACATCATTCTGGTTTCAATATTGTTTTCAATATTTATTTTGAATAATGCAAATAATAATGATTTAAAGAGCTAATATAATCAATCAAAATTGTATGTTTCAAATACCAAAAATCTTGTACAATTATAAACACGAATAAAAAGAAAGTAAGTTTGTCGTTTACCCCGAATACTTTTGAGTTTAGCATACAATATGTTCCACATTTTATGTAGTTTTTATCGCCATTCAATTAATAAATGCCATTTTCATTTGCACTGTAATATATCATTTCGTTACTTTCCATTTTTAATAATAATTTGTGTTGGTTTATTCTGAGAAAAGAAATCGACCTTTATCGTTTAATGTTTCTTTTGCCTTTATTAGCACGACAGCTTAGTACAAGCCAGAGCCGTCCCAACGAGCCGTCTCCATCTGGCATGATTAGACTGTAATATTCACCATTTATTGATTCCCATGACTTTGAGATCTTTTTCCACATAATCAATCAATCCTGTGTTGTGTACTCAATGTACTTTATGTATAATGTTTAATAAACTATTTATAGAATAGAGGGAGGCTAGTGTGAACATATTTTTATAAATTTGTCAAAAAACTATATTAAATATAATTTTTAACTCAAAGTAATTTTTTAACAATAATTTGGAATTTTCTGCATTCTGATGATTTATAACCGGAGTTACAAAGCTTTTTATTTTTTTTTATAAAGTGTTGTTTTTGTATACACTACATGGGGCTAATGTGATCAAGCTATGGGGATAGTTTAGAAAAACTTGATAACTTGTTATGTAGTCATTTAATACAATTCAGAAACGTATTTCTAAGGCCAAAATGGAACTACTTTCAATCTAAGTATGATTGTAGAATAAATATTGAGTCATATTAATTAAAATTCCAATTTGTTACAGAGAATTTCATTATAGTAACGAACGTCATTTTGAAGGCAAATCAATACATTTGAAAACCATTATTCAATTTGGTATATTAGATAAATATTTTTATATTTTTTTTATTTATCGAAAAAATAGAAATGTCGACTTTAAATGTGTATTGAAACTAGTAGTTCTACCAATTACTGGCAATGGAAGTTTGGTAACTATTTCTCCTCTAGAGATTTGAGAAATGTTTTTTTTTTTTTCAGAAAAATAAATATTTATGGTTAGAAGAACTATATCTATATTTTTTCTTAAGAATTGATTATCATAATCTCCAAATTGATAAGCAACTTCCATTCTACCAAAATAATGTACAACAAAGTTTTATTTATTTACTTTTTATTATTATTATAATTTTTTTCTGAAACGATTGCGATTTAAAAAACAAACAAACTAAAGTTGCTAACTTTTAAATGAAAAAATCTACTTAAATCATGCTCACACTAGCCCCTACAAAGCACCACTGAAATAATTTAAAAAGTGTATTTTCTATATTATTACTGTCGTTGAGCAGCAAACCAATTTTGGGTTTTTGAGAACTAATATTTAACTACGTAGCCTTGTAACTTTGAGCCCAATCCAGAAGACAAGGGAACTCCTGGATCAAGTATTGGGAGATATGTGCCTTCGTGGAGGACATTTTGATTTAACTAACTCGCATTTGTGTTACGAGAGTGGGAAACCACGAAAATCTCTCAAGGTTAGCCTGACGGCAAAGGGACTAATCCATGATCTGTCTACCACTGAGGATACTTTACATCAGCACTGTGGTCGGTGCGGAATTCGTATCGATCAGCCACCCCTGTGGTTCGAACCCGGATGCTAGTTTATCAGTTTCCTGCTGTCAAATCTGCATAAAAAAGAAGATTGCAGTCCATTGAAGGTTGTGAAAGGAAAAGCGGCACGCATCATGAATGATCTTTTAGAAAAAGATTCCTAGCACTGTATTGAAGAATGGAAAATTTGCCTGGAGCCTAGGAGGCATAGAGGAGGGTATATATTGAAGGTCTTAATAACTAAAAAAGTTTGAATTCAAAATATAATGTTTTACAGCATCAGTCTTGTTTTTGGTCACCACATCTCGTATGTTTCAATAAGTTTATTATCTCAAACGATTATTTAGTTTTGCCTAATATTTTTAAATAATAGTTACCAATTGCTATAGTTGTTGCATTTTGTTCTCTTATTCGAATAACGATTTCGCTTTAAAAAAATGAAACAGAAAAAGAAAATTGTATTGAAAAAACAAGCTGTGTTCTTTATTATTGTTTATTTTTTACATTAGTGTTATTACGAGAACAAAATATATTCTGTTGTGCCATTTGTTTTAAGGGAAGCAATAATCTAAACAAAATTAGGGCAAAATTTGGGAAGGACAACGTGTTATTTTGAATGAATTAGTGATTAACCATTCGGAAAAAGATTTTAAAAAAATAAGCGTTTTTTTCCTTTCTGAATAATGTTGAAGATGATTTCTTGATCAAATTAAATTTTTAATACTTAATGTTATCATTTAGTGTATTAAAACTCATAAATAAGGTGAACTTGCTGCTTAACAAATTCTTGACGCGTAGTTAAAGCCTGTTTATCGAAGGCTCGTCGTTGTATAGTTTTATGAATATTTACGCTCAAAGCCCAAAACAATGAGCCCAAATGACACGAAAGCTCCAATGATCGCAAAAAAGTTAGTCTTTGTAAATATCAGAACATTTGATTCTGATAGCACAGTATCTAGTTGGTTCATCAATTCTTTAAAAACAGATTCTGATGATGATTCGATATCTGGCATGTCTGATAACTTATGCCTCGCATATTCTGTGTAGTAGTAATTTTTAATATTTCTTATTTGTATTGGTATTTCACCTGCATAATGATAAATTGAAAAAAGAGATAGGGATAGCAACATTATATAGATGCAAATTTCAACTACATAAGACATATTAACGTCTGCAGAAGTAAATTTGTCTTCAGGTTGAGTTAAAAAAATCAAAATTGTAAAAAACATGAAGAAAATGCAAGCAAAACACTGCAAACAAATACTTTTTGAAAATGTGTGTTGCATTTTGTTTAAACCGTCCAGTATACTCAAATATCATTTTACAAATTCTTATTGCTGTGAAGAGAAGGTTGATGTCATGAATGCTGTTTTCATGTCACTCTGGAGATTTAATAAAGTAAACGTCAAATACAAGCAGATGCTCGTCAGAGCGAAGAAAACTTCTAAAAAGATGTGTAAGAAATTTATCAAAAAATAAAGCTCTATGTAAATTTTCGTTATGTATGTGCATGCCGTACATCCAATAGTTCACAATAGAGCTACGGTAGCTGTCATCAGATGCTGTGCACATAGCAGCATAAAAAACAAAAGGAAATATAACCACAAATGCTATCATGCATTGAGTTATCCTGTCTTTTGAATTAAATGATTTCTTTTGTTTTAATTGGGATATTTATTCCAAGTAATTAAACACATCAATTACTTCCTTGCTTTTGCAACGTAAATTATGCCACGTCAGAAGAAAGAGAAACCAACCCAGAATATTAGCACAATTAGTCCTAATATCCTCTTCACCTTTGACCATATAAAGTGTTAACAGAGCAACTAAATCCATACATCCGAAATTAAATGAAACGGAAAATATGGAACCGAAGACGTTAAAAAGTTGAAACTTATCTTTTACTATTCCGCATGTTGTTGCGATATAAAGTAAAATTGGAAGTCCTATATCAACAATGCAGTCTTTGCCACTTGATTCATTTGTTCGAAACTGATCTCAGAGAAAATTTTATTACTGAAAATCTTGTAGAGTGTCCAGAAATTGCACTATAAAATAGCTTGCTTTACAATATTTAATTTTGCACTTGATTGAATACTCTAACTGGCAAAGACATTCTTTCTGCTCCCCAAAACGCTCAATCTAGCTGACGCCTATAAGAAGTACCCGGATGTTTCACTGTCGAAAATCAGACTAGCGTTACGAGTTAACTCTAACTTTAACCGAACCTTAAATTCGTCAATTACTCTATAAACTACTATGATAAGGTTTGTTTAGTTCTCTTCCTTCTTTCCTGATCTCTAAATTATTAAACAAATACAATATATATGTATATCATTTTCAAAAACATTTTCTCGATCATTTGTGGTTCTTTAGGTTTTTAATTGAAAAAGCACTTGCGTGTCTAATAATGTTCTGCTTCAATACATTTACTAAATAAACATATTTTTTTCGAAATAGGTAATGAACTAAATTACTTCTAGACGCTGGAAGGATTTGTTAATACATTTATAGATTGTACATTTACAAGATTAAAGAGTTCATAATGAAATTGAAATATCTTTTGAAACTGTTGTTATGATAGTGTTGCGTGTAATGAATGAGATGTAAAAAGCCATTCAAAGAGAAGGCTTGAAAATTTTCATGCAGCAACGTTTCAGTGCTTGTCGATAAATGAACTTACAGTCTGCCTTAAATAGTATTATTATATTTCGCCAGTCTTAATAAGATTGCTAAATTTATGAAGATAAAGAGTTTATTTTTCGTTCATAAATGCCACGAAATAAATTCCAGGTAATGAACTCAGTTATGTTGCGTCGTTTTAATATTTAATATTTTTTTCTGAAATTTATTGCATTCAATTAAAATAATGATCAATAATGAAAAGGATGCCGTGATATTTTCTCGTGTTCCAATTAGTAAGAAATGTATACATCAAAGCATATTTTCTACTTACCATGCAGCTTCCATTAAATTTTAGAATGGACAAAGTAAATATTTACTTCATAGAATATTTTTTAACCTTGTTAATTAAGACGAGAATGAATATTAGCTAATATAACCTGACAAAACATTGGTTGAAAAACCTTAATGTGAATAAGCAAAAATCAGCCTGTTTCTATTTAATATCACAATTATTTCAAAACTAATAATTTTAGCAAGCTACATCTAACTTTAGGCAGTACTATTAGGGTTTTATTCAGCCTAGTTTTTTTTCCTTTCCTTTCTTTTTTTTTTTTAATGTATTCAACGTTTCAGCCTTTGAGAAGCTCTCTCAACTAGTTTTGCGAAAGGACAAAAAATACTGCACAGTTGAGCTTTAACGAGAGTTATGTTACTTATCATAAATACAGTATCTTTGCAAATTCGATTTAGTTTGAAAGGAATCGAGATTGTTTTTAAGCTAAGCTTTTTATTTATTTATATTTTTTGTTAGCATTTTAAAAATAAATGTATATTTTATTCCGTGCCAGTGGTGGTTCAAGGGATAGAGAGTTCGAATACCGGCAATACCTGGTCGATACCAATCCCACACCAGCATTGTACCGACCTCAGTGCTTCGTAAAAAATATCCTCAAGGGTAGATGGATCATGGGTTAAAGTCCCCTTGAGGTCAGGCTAACCATGGGAGATTTTCAATGTTTCTATGTAACGTAAATACGGGTAGGTTCCATCCAAAAGTGAAGGCAAAACTTCACCCAATACTTCATCCTGGAGTTCCTTTGTCTTCTGGCTTTGGTTAAAAATTGCAAGACTACGGAGTTCAATATTATGTGTCGTAAACCTAAAATTACGTCGGCTGTTTAACGATGGTTATAGAATAGAATAATCTTGTAGATAGCCGTGGTGACTCAGAGGGTGGAGGGTTCGCCTTCCAATGAGGTGTACGGGTTCGAATACCACCCTTACGAAAATTTAATATATATTTAAGGTTGATTTGAGGTATTTTTGAGGTATATTCGAGGTATATTTAAGGCTGCTGAGAAAACAGAAATAAAAATTATACCTCGTAAAGGTTGTAATTAAGGTGTACGAGGTTGTTTTATATACACTTCAGCTTGTTTTGAGGTTGTTTAAAATTCACTTTAAATCAAGCAGACTGATAAGGTGATTTTTAAGGTGTACCAGGTTGATTTTCTTACACTTGTAACAAAAGAGGCATTTTTGAGGTACAAATTTTTTTACCTTATTTCAACAAAGGAGAGTGAGGTATTTATTGAGGTATATGAAGTCATTTTATTTATACCAAAGCTTATTTTGAGGTTGTTTTAAAATCACTTCATATCAACCAGATTGATGAGGTAGTTTCTAAGGTATATCAGGATGCTTTTCTTACACTTGAAACGAAAGAGGTATTTATGAAGTATAAAAAAATCAACCTTATTTCAACTAACGAGAGTGAGGTATTTACGAGGTATAAAAAATATCCCTTATTTCAACTAAGGAGAGTGAGGTATTTATTGAGGTGTATGAAGTCATTTTATTTATACCTATGCTTGTTTTAAGGTTGTATAAAGTACACATCATATTAACTAGCTCACTTCCCAGAGTTCCGTGCGAGCCGGCAAATGGCGTGTGTGTTGCTCACTTCATATTAACTAGCTATTCGAAATTTGGAAAGTGTGCTTGACATTTATTAATTTAGTTTTATCACTTTTAATCTAATATGCTTCAATTTTCAAACTTAAATTTTATTAATTTTGTTTTAAAGACGCCTCCTGATCTTGAATAATTTAAGTTGGAGGATATTCTTAGAGGCTATATGTGTAGGCTTAGCAATAAGAGAGAACAATCGAAATATTTCTCGTCGCTGTTTAGGGTAACGTTACCGGTGAATCGTTCAAGCAGGTTGTAATTTATTCAAATATAACTATGCTTTTTATTTTGCTTAAATGCATATGTTTTAACGTATCAGTATGCAATCCGATTAATTGAGTAAAATGTTCCTAATATATATATATATATATATATATATATATATATATATATATATATATATATATATATATATATATATATATATATATATATATATACAGAGCTTATCCACAGTTCCCTGATATTGCTGAGATGACCTAGGCTGTAAATAGCACACATGTGCAGCAGCGAAGAAGAACTGACTAGCTAGTTAATGATCAGCCTTCCCCTTAGAAATAGTTCTGAATTTATAACCAAAAAAAAGTAATCTCTCCTAATAAACTACAGAATTTATGTAATTGTTGATAACAATAGTTTGCTAGATATTTGATAATTGAAAACTAGTAACTGTACTAGCTCAGTTTTTTATGTTTGATCACAAAACTGTTATTTTCACTGCATGTTATTTTTTCGATTTACCCACGTTAATTATTTACTAAGAAGACTTTTATTACTTACTAGCCGCTTAAGGCGGCCAGCTGTCCTCCAGAGTTTTCCTTATCTTGCCACAAATGCAATCGAGCTTGGGATGTTGAAGCACGATTTTCTTCTAGCCTTCTTCGACGTTCCTGGGATGTTTCTCAGGGCCTTGCATTTCTGGTTGAGACACGATTATTTTTTAATCTTCTTCCGCGTTCTTCAGATGTTTCTTGGGCCCTAGCACTGCTAGTAGAGACACGATCTCTTCCAATCTTCTTTGACGTTTCTCAGGTGTTTCTCGGACCCTAGCACTGCTAATTGAGACACGAACACAGTGGCTAACTGATCTAAATCTTCGCTGAGAGCGGCCAAAATTGTTTGTGTCCCATTAGGTAGCCGACCAAGCCACAATGATTTTAAAAGAGTATCGCCTACGTTGTCACCTGCGAGTGAACGCATTCTCGTTAAAAGCTGGGATGGTCGTTGGTCCCCTAACTCTAAACCTTGGAGTAAAGTTCTTATTTTAGATGCTTCGCTTTCAGAGTGTAACTCTACTAAACGTTTTTTAAGTGCTTCATATTTATCATTCTCAGGGGGTTTTAACACTAAATCACTAACGGAATTTAAAATGTCCGATTCAACAGCTGAAAGCACATGGTTAAATTTGGTTATATCAGCTGTTATTTTAGCCAAATCGAATTGCGCCTCCAAACGGACGAACTATAGCGCTGGATTATTTTTAAAAAAGGGTGGGGCCTTGACGGCAACATGAGCGACTGACTGATTTTCAAGTTCAGTCATAGCGTATTAAGAATCTAATCACTTATTAAAAAAATAGAATGACAATTTAAAATGAAATTGAAGTTAAATGAATACAATGATTTACAATCACTCAATTAAGGAATTACGTTTGGAAAATGCATAAGTGCGCATGCGCAAAGAAAAATTCAAAATTAAATTCAGAATACATTAATACGGAAAAGAAATTTTGAAATATGACACATCGCAAGATCAATAAATAAAGCTAAAAAAAATAACATACCATGTTACCCCGTGGCAACTCAGGTTGAACTTTGACAAGAAAAAGAAAAGTTAATGTCTTATTTTAGTTAAGCATTTTAAGTTTTAAAATATTTAAGCTTACGGCATAAGATGATTGCCGATGTTGTAAGATTTAGAAGGTTGCATTATTTTAAGGTCACCAATCTGTGGTGATTAGGTTAAATATATTAAATAAATTAATTCAATAAAAATTAACTATCAACACAGTTTAATAATAGTAAAACATAAAAGAAATTATATTAAGTTACAAGTAGAAAGACGAATAGGATTAGCGACAGCAGCATTTCAAAAATGGTGTAAGTTCATCAGTCAGCAAGATGGAATGAATGTTAGACAATTTCTGTTGCCATTTCTTGAAACTAAGGTTTTAACTCAAAGATGTTGCCATCTTATAGAAAAGTCATTTCCTTGAGGGGAAAGTTTTGTACTGCCACCTGGCGAGCAAAGTTCATCGCCATCTGGTGAGAAGGTGGTTCACCACATGTTTATGTATACTTCTTGCATATTCTAATATTTGAAGTAATATGATTCAGAAAAGTATGGAAGAAAAATTCGGTACTTACGTATTAACCACAGCTACAGATTTGGCAGATTTTTAAGTGCCGCCAATCTACACTTAAAATGTTTGGAAAAAATCTTAAAATGAAACGCTTTGTTTAAAATCAAAGTAGTCAATCAGATTTAGGTGGAAAATGGGCCGATATAGAGTTTAGCATAAATTCAAAACAAACTTTTATCTCACCTGATTCTATAGCCATTATGAACTCTAATAAATAAGATTCAAAATGAAATAACATTTCCAAAACGGACTTTTACTAAGATAAAGTTTCATGTTATGGACATTGGTACATTTTCGTTATATTTCACTCTATAAAATATTTCGCTCTTAAAAAAATAAAATTGCATCTTGTTTTGTTTTTGGCAAGTCCCAAAGACGCATTTTCGTAACACTAAAAATGGCGACAAAAAAAGAATAGTTCTTTTTTTGTTTTGTTTTTGTTTCGTAAGCATTCTTTATTTTACGTTAAAATTTAAATGGGCATATCATGTTATTCCATTAAATGTAGTAAAACTATTTCTCAGGCATCAGGTTTGAACTTTTATAAGAATATACTAATTTTTTTCTCTTTATTTACAAATATTTTTCCGATGTGTTCTGGATGTTCCTTTTCTAAAAAAAAAAGAGATACCATTTTGTTTTCGTTTGCATAAGAAAGAAAACCAGCATTTTTCTTTTTTAAATTTAATCAGCCACAATAAAGATGGAACGTTACAATGCTACATGCTACATTAAAGACGTCTCCAGTGTAACTGAAGGACTGTTCATATGGAAATCGCAGGGATTCGGCACCTACAACAACGCCCCCTATAGTTCGTTGCGATCGCGAATAGTTTTTTGAATATGGCTCTTTGAAGACGAAAGAGCATAGATTTTCTTACAAAATGACTGATAACTAAAAAACTAATCCAAATTTTTGAAAAAGAAAATAATACTTCTTCATTATGTCAAAACACAATTATGTGCCGAATTTCGTGCCTGGGTGAGGCTTCTGGGGCGATATATTGTGATTACAGACACACACACAGCCGCGTTTATTATTATGTATAGATAGATTAAATTGAGCAGAATTAAATTAAACCCAATATCAAGTTTATATGCAATTTGTTTCAAGGTTATGATCATTTTTATGCAGCAGTTTATGGTTCACTTCTTCAAAAATTAGCGACTTTCGGAAATCTTAAATTTTTTAGAAATAAGTCAGTATAGTTTCTTATGCAATTTTAATGCTGAATTGAATAAAATCAATTGCAAATAAAAACAATTATCGTTGAAAGTTATATGCATTTTTTTTTTAATTTCTTCCTATGGGATGTGTTTTTATATTTAAGCAAATGTTTGTAACAACTGACTATTAGCTTTATTCTGCTCGGTATTATAAGTTATATAGGAGATAATGTATTCAGCTTATTTTAAAAGTATTATTTCAAATCATTCTCTTTTAGACATTTTCCTCACATAAAATTACTCACAACTTTAAAATAAATGCTCCTAATAAGCTTGTAATTTGTTCCATTGGAATGAGTGTAAAAAAAAGAATAACAATTGGTACATATCTTTAAAATTTTAATTTATTAAACGATTGTTGATTCTTGTTTACATTGATTACAAAATATTACAATAACTATTTTTTAAGAAACTCTGATGTGATTGACAATAACGGAAGTCCTTTTCAGAATCAGCGTCAAAAATTTATAAAAAAAACTATTAGTTTCATCAAGTCTGACAAAAAGTTTAAAAATATAGACTAGGTTTATAGAGTTTAAGATTTGTAAGAAAAAAGAAAGAAAATCTATCTAATTATCAAACTTACAAGTAGCATAATGATTCCTGATGTATAGAAAAAAAGTGTTAAAATTGCATAATAATATTGGAATTATATATTTGAATTTCTGTAAATGTTGTTAATTATAGTAATGCCTTCTGTGTATTTTATTTTGTGCCTGTGGTACCTGTCATGCTTTTTAACTACGAGGATTGAATAGAAATGGCAGAAGAGAAAAACTATTTATCTGAAAAAAAAATTTATTTCATCCAGTTAATTTAAATCATAAAAAAACAATTTCTAATATTTTAATATTTTAAAACCTGCCACTATTATTGTAAATATGACTTTCTTACTAATTCATTTTTTTCCCTTTAGGTACCAATAATTACAAGTTTCAGCAGGAAGACGGAATCAGTATTCAAAATAATTTTGTTGGTTTGCTAAAAAAAAATGAAATTTTAGTTTTAAATAAAAGTAATTTGAATTTCAGCTGACTAATTATTTAAATTTGTAGTTTTATAGCTTTAAAAATTCAAGCACCTTAGACAACTATCTTCTAAAAATATGAGCTCCCATAAATAATTTTTACTAACTGTATAATTTGGATAAGTGTTATTTTAAGATGATTTAATTCAATTTATTAAAATTACAGAAGAATTATGCATATGAAACTTTCTTTATAGCTTAACAAAAGAAGCAATTACTGCCGAAGGTTTTATATTAAAAACTTCAGGTTGATAAATGAAGATTTCTACTAGTGAAAAAATGTAATGATATACATTATTCTTCATATAATATATATAATATCTTTATATATATTATATTTTTTACATAGTGAGGTTAAAAATTAATAAACTAGGTGGTCCGTATAACACCTCACCTTCGTAAGTACTAAAAAAACAGTTTTAGGTTGAGCTACATAAGCCTGAAGTGTAAAATTTCGCATCTTTGGTTGATAAATAAATACTTCTAAAAATACAAAAATATATACTTGAGGTTACGAAATTAATAACATAAGGTAGAACATGGAACACATGACGTTAATAAAAAATAACCTTTTGAAGTGTTCGAAATACATTTCAGGTTGATTTATAACAACCAGAAGTGTAAAACGTCACACCACAGGTTGATAAACATATACTTCTACAAGCATAAAATTAGATACCTGAGGTTGAAACATATATTCCTCTGGAGGTATATTTGAGGTTGATTTTGAGGTATTCATTTGCACCCTTTTCAACCTAACGACA
Source organism: Parasteatoda lunata (assembly GCA_949128135.1). NCBI lineage: Eukaryota > Metazoa > Arthropoda > Arachnida > Araneae > Theridiidae > Parasteatoda > Parasteatoda lunata. The sequence goes on from OX421979.1 coordinate 23,237,114, forward strand.
TAGTTAATTAACAACCTCCTTTATACCTTTAAAATATACCTCGTTTATACCTCTTTTATTCCTCGATTTTTTCATAAGGGCAGCGATGACTGATCCATACGAAATGTGCATCCGGCTCGCACGAAATACAGTGGGGTTTAAGTCCCCTTGCCATTAGGCTAACTGTGGGCGGTTTTCATGATTTTCCTCATCATGTAAAGCAAATGCGGGTTAGTTCCATCAAAAAAGTCTTCCACGAGGACAAATTTCTTGCAATACTTGATCCAAGAGGCCGGGATAGCCTGGTCGGTAGGGCGCTGGGTTCGATCCTCGCCGGCCGAAGACTCCCCGTGTAGTAAATGGTGACTGATGCACGTTATATCTGTCGAGTCTCAAAGTCCTCCATGTTCCCATAACAAATCAAAACCTCTGGGGGTACTGATCCAGGAGTTTCCTTGTATTCTGGATTAATTCAAAATTACAAGGCTACGGAGTTGAACATTAGTAGTCGTAAACCCATGAAATTGGGTCGACTGTTCAACGACAGTTATAAAATAAAATAAAATACTTGATTCCGGAGTTCCCTTGTCTTATGGCTTTGGTTCAAAATTACAAGGCTACGGAGTTGAACATTAGCTGTCGTAAGTTCAAAAGTTGGGTCAGCTGTTCAACAGCGTTTATAAAAAAATATAAAATTATCTTCTAGTTAAGGCTAATAAAACAAAATTTGACTTTAAGTTAGTTAACCATTTTAATAATAATATTTCTATTATTAATCATTTAAAAATTTGCTTTGGCATATCTTGTGATTGCATTCTATTAGAATCCGTTTTATCAATAAAATATTTAGGAATCACAGGTAACCACAACCTAAAATTAAAGTTTCGCAGTTTGGCGAATAAATTAAGATTTATTTTAACTAAATTTAATCATTTAAAGAAAATTGTGAGTCCCAATTTCTTAAAAAACTTATACTATGCATGGGTAAATTCAATAATTATCTATAGAATCACAGTATGAGATGAGGATCATTACAATAATATTAGCTGTTTAATTACATTCCGAAACAAATTTATTAAAATGTTTTCAAACACCAATTTTTCATGCACTTTGTCTGTAGCAGCGGAAATAAACTGTAAAACTATGACAGACACTTATATAAATTCTTAAAAATTTTAATGGAACAAGTCTCTAGTGGTTTTTGCCAACCATCATTGAAAGATTCAACTTATCTGTTGTAGGTAAAATTGAACTTTTAAATCTATAGTTGAATATTTTGTTTTATTTTATAGCCGGGTTTGAACAACCATGACAAGCATTAATAAAGGATTATATAATCATTTTGACCTAAAGAAAAATATTTGTTCACGTCGCATTCCTCATAACCTGACAAACGCTCAAAAAAGGTTCGTGTCAATTGGTGCAAAAAATTACGTTTAAAGTTCATCAAAGTTCATCAATATTTATTATATATATATATATATATATATATATATATATATATATATATATATATATATATATATATATATATATATATATATATATATATATATATATATATATATATATATATATATATATATATATATATATATATATATATATATATAAAATATAGTTTTACTATATATATATAATATAGTTTTACTATATATATATAGTACCATTTACATAGGTGAATAATCGTGAATTCGATGAAAAGCGTTAAATCTATTTATTTGAGCCCGAAACAAAATAGTATTCGTCTGTATGGTTTTTCCAAGATAAGCCAAATCTAACAAAAGGTCTCGGAAGAAGCACATCGCAGCCAATAGTTGCCTGTTTCTTTGGCCTTGCTGGTGGGGATAGAAAAACGTAGGACGGACGGTTCTGATTTTTTTCCTTTTTGTCAGTAGCAAATATTACTTATAAATAACACTAAGTGAAAAATTAAGATAATAATTTACTAAACCATTTGAGTTATGCGCGCGTAAGTCGTTTGGGCTGCCGAAGCGGGTGTGCCATTCCCTCCGCAGAGGATCAAAATTTGGATTGCATGTCTTCGGATCATCCTCAGGAATGTTTCCCAGGCCGTCCCCAATAGCCCATTGTGTAGCTCTAGTTAGACGTAAATAAACTACAACAACAACATTTGAGTCATGAGTTTATACAGAAACAGTAATATAATATATTTAATTATAGTTAATTATTTAAAACTGACTAACTTTCTTGGATATGCCGGCCATGTGACCGAGTGGTACGAGTCCCTGACTGCGAAGAAAATGGTTGTGGGTTAGAATCCCGCTTAATGCATGCATGCTTCTTTCCGTGTTGTCCTCTTGTGTGTGAGTGTTGCCTACTCTATGAACAGGTATGCGTGGCGTGGGTAATGTTGCGCGCCTGCGTTACTTAGATTCACACACGCTCACCAGGTAACGTTAAAAGCAACGCTTCCGTCCTCTTTCAGGGTAAATAAACGAAAATTCTGTGCATACCATTAAAAAGAAACTTTCTTCGATATTCAGTGCATTTTATCATGAATGTTTAAGATAATGCGTTGAAATACATTGTTAAGCTTAATAAAAATGCAATATTTTTTAATTTTTTGTTACTCTTTGACGCAGATATGAAACACCGCTCTAATTACAAGCATATATATATATATATACAGCAAAATAAATAAATACAAAAAACCAGAAAAAAATTAAGAAAAACAATAAGTATCATTTATTGCGCATAAGCTGCAAGTAAATAGAACTCATAAGATTAGTTCAAAATGAAGATAAAACAAAGGTAAATTACAGACAAATGAAAAAAAGGGGGGGAATAATAGTAATAAAAAACAACTGGGGAAAGAAAAAGAATTAATTAAAAAAAAAGAATTAATTAAAAAAAAGAAAAGGATAAAGTTTTTTTCAAAAACCAGAAAATAAAAGATATAATCTTTTTTTCAGTCCGCACGATTATATCCGAAAAAGAGTGCTTTCTAATATTGTATCAATATAGCCAAAGCAAAATATATCAATACAATAGTGTGAGGAGCACTCAAAAAAAATTTTTTTTTACAAAAATACGACAAATAAAATTAAACACAATAAGTAAAAATAACACGTAAAAACAGAAAATGAAATATAAAGGAAGAGCAGAATAAAACAATATCTATAAAGAGAGTAATGAAATATAATGAACTTACATGAACGGGAAATTTTTCGAGAATGATTTAAAATGTTTACGTAACAAGATTGCCAGATTGCAAAATATGAAAACTATGAAAACAAAAGCGCAAATTGAGGGTAACTAGAGGAGTTTAAAGTGCGTTCTTGCTGCATTACTGAAGTGCGTTTGATTTGTTAGTTACCAAGGATGGGCCAGAAAACGGATGTGTGCGAGGTAATATTATACTGGATAATTTAAAGAAGTTGACTATAAATAATTTTAGAAAGCAAATATTTATTTAAAAAAATATATAAAATAGAAAAGAGAAAGAAACATGAATTGCCAGTTTTGCACATAATTTTAGCCAAGGATTTGCCCGAAATGGATTTGCACATGGGAAAATTGTATAAATTAACAAAGAAAATTTTTAGTAAATATATTTACAAAATATGTGATTAACTCAATGATTTTATATAGAATTTTATTACTTTAGTTGGGTATATCTATTGTTTTTTAACAAGTTTTGAAAGAGTTTATCGATTTGTCTTTTTTCATTTGTCTGTAATTTACCTTTGTTTTTATCTTCATTTTGAACATATATATATATATTAATTATAAAAAAAGCAGTCTATTGGTAACAAAAAAAATCTGTTACATTAACGGAATTTTATTTGAACTAAAATATAATATCCAAAAAAAGTAGTATTTTTTTTCATTCATGTTATCAATAATTGGTTTTGTAAATTTTAATGAGGAATAACTATTTCTCTAGGATCTCTTAGATCTGAAAATTATTGCTTGGAAGTGAGTCGTGCATGGAAGATTTTATTTTCTAAGCAGAAAACAACATGGGTGAATTTCATAACCATAAACAGTTATTCATCATTTAAATGCTAAATATATTTTTCACTTATTTTGATCCAAATGAATGCAAAATAATGAATTCAGTATGAAAAATGTGTTTCATAAAAATTCTGCGTCAAAGAAAGCTTTAAATATTAATGCATTTTTAATTTTCTGCTTCATTGGAAATTTACTTTCATACATATATATCGTTGTTTGTGCTGAACGTATTTATTGAAATTGAAGTTCAAGATGGTTTAATGTATAATAAAATTATTTCCATTTAAGCTTTTAATATTATTTTGGAAAAAATATAATTATAGAACTAAAATTTAAAAAAAAACTAACTGCATTGCTGTCTACCTTTTTTAATTCAACGTTTAAAATTCTGAAACAAGTATAATGGAAATATTGAGGTTATGCTAAACTGGATTGATTTTAAATTAACTGTAAATTTTCAATACGTTACATGCGTTTTATTGTTATTGAAATTTATTGTTCCAATATCATGTTTATTGAGTTTTAATTTTAAAAAAATTCATTGTAATTAGAAAAAATGTAAGAAAATCAAAGTCAAACATTCTATTTATTTATATTAATGTTATCTAATTCATATTTTGTTATTTACAAGTAATTAGCTGTGCAAACAAAAATTCAGCATTATAGTCCACATTTCAAAATGGTCCAGAAAAAACTCATTTTAAACACATACGATTTAAAAGATTTTATGAATTTTTTTACTTTGTTATTGGTAGAAATTCCTGAAAACTTGTGAAGTATCTCTCTCGTATCTCTTAAGTCAACAAAACGCTTTTTGAAATTCGCCCTTTATTAAGATCTTAATTTCTCTAAAGGAAAAATAAAGCTTCTAATATATGTATAAAACTCTCGTTAGGAAAGCTTTAATGTACAATTCAAAAATTTGACCTTTAATAATATATGGATGAACAAAACATTAGTAGTTTTTAAGAGAAAAGTTCTCAGAAGTATTCTTGGCGGTGTTCAAAGAAAATGACAGCTGACGAAGACGCTTAACCAGTAAATTCGTAAAATTTCCAATACGCCCGACACCATCAAATGTATTAAAATTAAAAGAATGAACTGGGCTGCTCATATTGTCTGGATAATAATAATTTTTATTCATAATATTCAAAAAAACACTCGCATAAAATAACAAAAACACACAAATTCATGAAATCAAATTGAACAAGAGAAACACATTGATACAAAAGCATAAACCAAATAAAAGCAAAAAAGAATAGAAGAAAAATTATACTTAAACTTTAAGCACAAATGAAAAAAAATTAAATTATGAAAATATTTTATGGTTAAAAATGTAGTATTAATAAATTGATGAGCTTCACGAAAATATTATAATGAGCTAAAATTTGAACCAATTAAAGTTTCTTTGTCATCAATTGAAAAAAAATAAATTCTTTTAATAATTTCTTATTTTTCAAAATAGAGGTTTCTAATTTTATTAGTAGAGATAATTTATTGTACAATTTAGGTCCTAAATATAATAAGTTTTTACGCCGAATTTCTTTATGAGCGAAAGGAATAAATACACTATTGGTTGTTCTAAGACTGCAGTATAATACTCTTGTTTCCTGAAAAACATTTTTTAAAAATAAATTAATACAGTAAAACCTTTTTTTGTGCGGTGGATAGGGACCGCATAAAAGAAATTGCACCAAAAAAAATTCGAACATTTTATAAATTCTTACATGTAATAAATGTGTTACATGTGTAAGTTTGTACGATATACTACCTAAAACTTTTTTTATGCGGTTGATAGGGACCGCATAAAAAAAGTCGGACTTAGAAAATACATCAATGATTTATGAAATAGATGAGAGAATGCTTTCAATTGAATGAAATAATTAAATTAGACCTAAAGAAATTGTAAAAATATTTAATTCTTCATTGTACATATACCTGGAGAAGTTTTCAAATTATGCATTAAATAATGGAATAGTCTGCCTTTTTACTTTCTTTTGGGTATAATTATTCATTTTAAGGGAATAAAATAAAAATCATTAAAACTACATATAAATAGAAACAAAAGTAACTAATTTATTTATCTTTAATCTCACTATAAAATGAATCCTTAATCACGTGAATCGTGTATAAAACTTCTCTCTAGGGCTAACACAATAGAATAGACCGAAGAAAGAGGCTCATTTTCTCTCGCCGACTAAAACCTGTCCTAAGCAGTGACTCAACACTCCTACTTGAAATAGGTATACCTCATTGCCAAAGTCACCGCCACGGGTAATAGAGGTGTTATTACTTTAGACAAATTATAACAGTCCAAAAAAAATTATGTTTACATGCGCCAGAAACCTGTTTATATCCAGGAAAACAGAAGGAACTGAAACGTAAACTTTAGAAACACATTCTCGTTAAAATCAAACTGGTTTTGATATTTTTAATTTAGCCTTTTTCATTAGTGTCTTTCCTTTTTCTCTCAAATAAATATTTACATTCATTACACTAACATAATCTTTATATAACCCCATAACATTACTGGCGGGGGTGAAACCCATTCATTTAAGAATTATTGAGGATACATGTATTAAGAGGTTAAGATGGAATTACAGAGTTGAGGAATACGACCGTAACATTCAAGAAATTCTAAGAACAACGATACTCGAAAAACCAGTTTTTAATATTCACCCTTCTCTTTATACCTTTATACCTTATGTTCTCTTTATGTTCCTTTTGGTAGAATGACCCCAACTAACAGGGGGATTGAGATTTTTACCGATGGCTCGCGGATGGAGGTTGCCAATGCTGTGAATAATACCTCTGAATATAGGACTGGAATGGGAATAATAGTCAGGAGAGATGGCAAATTCATTGAGGCAACCTCCATCAGACTGAGCAATAACTGCACTGTTTACAAGGCCGAGATGATGGCGATTAACACTGCTTTAAAATGGCTTGCAAATAATCAATATCCCAATGCAACTATTTACTCTGATTCTCTCTCCTCGTTGCAAGCTTTAAAAAATCCTAAACCCGATGCCGAACTGATCGAAAATACCAAACAAATGTGGAAAAAGAATATACTTCTAAGATGGGTTAAAGCCCACATTGGTATTGAAGGCAACGAGGAAGCGGATCTAGTTGCTAAAAACGCCATCAGTCTCGGCAATGTTGACATTGAGGTCCCGAGCTCCACCGCCCAAGTCAAAACATTGGTCAAAGGCTATAATTTCATGCGTTGGAAACAGGAGTGGCGGGATTCCGAGAAAGGCCGACAAACATATAAGTTTATTAAGGATCCTAATATTAGTAGACTGCAGGTGAATTTTTATTTTAATCAATTTCTTACGGGCCATGGAGTGTTCGGTGAGTATCAAAATAGATTTTTTAATAGAGCCCTTGATTGCAATTATTGCAGAGAAATACAAAGCATTGATCATTTGATTTTATACTGTCCACGCTTCCGAACGCTCCGTTGAGAACATTTTAAAAATTTTAATCAAATTCAATGTTTCGCTAATTCGACCTGCAGGGGTATTATTAAATGTATCATTAAGAAGACACTCGAGGATATTTTGAATGATGACACTTAAGGATTCGGAATCCCACGCTCCAAATTGGGTGTCTCAAGCTTTTACTACACTTTTATAGATACTTTTATTGTTAATTTAATCTGTTTTACCCATGTATGACTTGGTTTTTAGTCATGTTTTTAACTGCTAGTTTTACCCATGTATGACTTGATTTTGAGTCATGTTTTTAACTGCTAGTTTTACCCATGTATGACTTGATTTTGAGTCATGTTTTTAACTGCTAGTTTTACTCCAATTTTTTCTTAATGTAATACTTTACTTATTTCTTTTAATATAATCGGTTTTATCCATGTTTGACTTGGTTGTGGGTCATGTTTTAATGTTAATTATATTCCATTTTGATCTTTTTGTAATCTTTTACTTTTAGGCATTGCTTTTAACATGCACGATATGGGTGTTTTATTCACTTTCATGTATTTATTGTTTTTACTCTTTTAATTATGATCTATATAAGCTTTCATGTGTTGGCTTGATTTCGAGTCACGTTTTTAACCGTCGGCTGCTTGTGTTTTATTCTTTTAATTTCACTTATAGGCTATCTTGACTAATCTTTTATTAAGCCCCGTGTGGTATTCTGAATCTGTTTGGGTCTTTTGCCTAGTGTTTTATTAATTGTTTTATATAGACTTTGGAACTCTGTATAATTTGGAATTTCGCCTGTTATTTCATTTTGGTAAATTGGGCCACTGCTTATTTTTATAAGGGTCTTTTGACCTTGTTTTAGATTTAAAGTTCTACTATTTAGTACTATAAGGGCCTTTTGGCCTCGGCATTACAGGTTTTAAAAAGTGGCCCAAATTTTAATGTACAGGTGTTATTGATGTCACCTGACCAACCTGTGTTATCACTTCTCTTTCTTTGCAAAATAAGTTCGTCGGGCTGTTGACCTCGACACCTGTAGTGATATTCTCGTATGCCCTAAAACATAAGGCGGGGCGAACATTTTACTCTTAATATATTCTTTCAACTGACACTTCTGTTTTAATGTTTTATCATCTTACATGAAGATGAAATTTGCTGCTCTGCGCCCGCCATGTTTATGGGCTGTCTGTAATTTCCCATATGAATAACGGGGTTTTGCTCTGTTATTATATGCTCTGTTATTATATGGGAAAATTAGTCCAAATATCAGATGAATAATGGGTCCAGATTCTGCATAGCTGTTTATTAATTAAAACATGGTGAAGCAAGTCTCAACCCCTCTCTAGAGGGAGGGGGAGAGACAGATTTCCCGTCAAAACAGACGGAGTTTATTTAGACAACATAAAACACAAAAGCCACGCAAAAACCATCAGTCTCGCGTTTTATACATGGGTAAAAGGGCAGTCATATTGCATTCCTTGTATTCCTACGCCTCATCACAAATCATTTAATACTCATAGAAAATCGTTTAATCTTTCCTTATATGGAAGTGAAAGATTTTAAAATAACTTCTCTTTTGAAACATAAATCTAATTATTATTCATTGGTATATTTTTAACCTTGGAGTCCCAAAATAGAATATCTGCATTTTATGAAGATGAAAGAGTTTCAATGTTTTATTAATACAAAAATATTTTTATTATTTTTGTATTACACACACACACACACACACACACACACACACACGCACACGCACACACACACGCACACACACACACACACACACGCACACACACGCACACACACACACACACGCACACACACACACACACACACACACACATATATATATATATATATATATATATATATATATATATATATGACATAACTGTGGGAAAATATTGGGAAGAAAATATAAATTGAAATCGAAGCACTGATCGGCAGGTATAGCGCCATCTACGGTAAGAGCTTTATGTTTTTATATTTTGAGTGGCATCAGTGTGAGTTGTAAATAGAACCGAGATGAGCGGTAGAAATAACTTGTCTGAACAAAGATGTTAATAGTTAAATGTTTTGTATATATGTAAATAGATCTTTATTAAATCGTCTACCAAAATGAAACTTCTTGATCTTCTACTTCCTTCAGTCCTCTCATATTTATTTCCGTCGGTTCTTGTATCCGACGGCAGGACAGTGTCTTTATGGGATAGCATTACCAGCTGTACCTTTATGGGATAGCATTACCAGCTGGTAATGCTCCCCCTCCCCTTATGACGCTACCATGAGGAATAGAGCTTCCATTTCAATTTATATTTTTGTGCTCTGTCTTTCGTGGCTATTTTTCTTTTGTGTTGTGTTTAGAAGCTATTTGAATCATCCACGTTTTCTTGTTAGTGCTGCTGTTTAAAATTTTCCAGCTACATTGTTTTTATCAGATTCATGTCAGGAAACTAATTTATTTCGATTTATATTTTCTTAATGCCGAAAGGGAGAATCAGGACTTCTTTAAAATAGCTTGTTTGAAATCTCTTTTCTTAGAATTATTATTTACTCGATATATTAATAAATTTTGAAGAAAAAGAATAAAGAAACCTATAAATAAGAATTTATTTGCAACCTTTAGATTTGAATATGCGATTCTATTAAGGGTCACAACCCGTATTCAAAACCTTCCGTTCTAAAAAGTTTCCTATATGCAAATTATCACAGAAACTTTTTTATATTAAATGATTAAATGCTCGCAAGGTCCTAGTAGATCAATTTTTCCTTTTGTCTAAATTGTGAAATTTTAGCTTGAGATAATTTTTTTCAATGCCAAGGTTATATGCGAGATATTATGTAGTCAATTGTAGCATGCTAAAGATGCTGAATATGTAAAAAAAAATTGAAATATCTATAGATTATCTAGCTAGCACAAAATTAAACAAATGACTCAAATGGGAACAGCATTTCATAATTTTAGCAGATTCTATAAGCAATCAGTAGTTATTGTAGGTGTAAAATGCCGCAATTTTTTTTAAATATGAAAAATATAACTGTTTAGGTCACAAAACAATGTGAATAAAGCATAATAAATTACAGAAATGAACATATTTTAGTTTCAGTTTTCTAAACAGGAATCCTCTTCTGTGTCTTAATACCAAATGACAGGAGAAAGTAGAGAGGCAAACGCGTGCAACGTGGTTTAATGAATTTATTTGAACTGTTTGTTTATGAACAGGTACATAGATATATTCTAAGACATCTTATGTTTTATTGAGTTCAGACAGAGTACAGATTATAATCAGTACGTGCACATCTAACAATCTTCCTTTTTAACGCATTTGTTGTCCGATTCTCTTCGGATAGTACCAGAAGGACAATCACATTTAAAATCACAAATTGCCGGACATGGCATCAACTTAGAATGTAGATTCGCGTAATAAGAACAAGTCAGAGGGCATCTTGAATGGCAGCCGTATACTTCCCCTTCAGGGCAATTCTTAGCTTCTGCAATTAATACATTTGAATTAGCATTGTAATAAATTTATTTAAAAATATGCATGTCCAATTATTCAAATATAATATATATATATGTATATATATAATATAGAATGCCTCATACGAGTCTTTCTACATTAAGACTCGTATGAGACTCGTATGATAAGCTTAAAACAGATGTTTCTTATCATTTGTAAGATGTAGAAATCGTTCTCTCTCAAAGAGCCATAAAAAGTCAAGATAAACCAGATAAGGACAGATATAAGATTATTTTCTGAAGTTAATGGGCAATTAATTCATGGATGAAGTGCGTATTAAGATAGTCCCAAAAATTCCTCAGCGTCAAAATGGCGTCATCCTTTTAGCGAATCAAAATCTCTAAATTTTATCATTTGAATGACGTTTCCTTAAGATAAGAATATCCTTGCAACCAACTCCCTTTTCAGAACCCCCCTTTGAATATCAAGAGCAGCCAAAATTCGTGGCTTTTTCATATTTTCATGACTATATAAATCTGTGCCAAATCCCAACATCCCTGCTATGGAAATCCACCAATGTAATCGATGCTAAACTCCAGCGAACAATGTTTTCAACACTTAATATAACTTAATAAAATTCCTATTTGTGTGAATAGGTCTCTTCAATTATCTAGCCTTTAAAGGTATATATATATATATATATATATATATATACCTTTAAAGGCTAGACCCCTATATATATATATATATATATATATATATATATATATATATATATATATATATATATATATATTTATATATAGGCATGGCTTTTTTTTGTTTAAATGATATTTATGTCGAAAAAAAACTATTTTCATTTTATTTTAATAGTATTCGATGAACTGTCAATCCAGTTTTTAATTCACTAACTGGCATTTTTGTTACATGGTTAGTTGAACTATAAACACTGTTGTAGATTTGCGTAGTGCCCTATTTTTTCTCTTTCTTCTCGGGTAAGTCTAGGGGTAAGAGCAAAATGGGGGAAGGTTCTAGGGAAGGCTCTGGCCTACTTAGCGTTGTCAAGCCAATAGACGAACAAGAAAATAGCTTCGAACAAGTGTGTTTTCATAAAAATATAAATTATTTTCGCACTAGATTAATGATAAAATAGTTATATATTCTGATTTATAGTTATATATTCTGTATTGTTATATAATATAATAATTATCCCAAACATTTGAAATGAGAAAAAAACAGATAACAAATTTCCTGTTATTGAAAGAATTAGAAAAGAAAACGGTGTAATTTTATCATAAATTGTGTAAATAAACAATTTATTGAAAAGAAATTTCAGGCTTCATTGTAAATATGAAAAAAACACCAATTTTAGGAAGTGAGGATAAGAGTTTTGACGTAGATCAAACTAAGTGTCAGGAATTAATTGAACTTTATATATCTAATCGAAATCGTCCAGTTTTTATTATAAGTTACTTATCGCAATTTCATCATAGATCTGGGAAACAGCACTACCTAAACGAATAATAATATGGTACAAAACATAAAAAGATATTTTTATAGCAACAAATCAGAACTTACAAAGCTTGTGCTAAAGCAAGCTAGGGTAATTTTGAAAATACAAAATCATTTTTAGGACAAATTGTTACGCTGGGAGATTCTTTAATTTCATAAAGTAGCGATAAACAAAAAATAATGGCGACTAGTGAAACTGAACTCGTTTCATTAGCAGATGATTCTGCAGAATTAAGATGGTTGTTAAATGATTTGGAAGAACTAAAGTGCTCTTAATTTCTAGAGAAGCCTTTGATTAATTTTTTGGTCAATCGTTCTGCAATTGATTTTTAGGGTTATGCAAAATCATCATCTTCTAGCAAAAGACACATCATTATGAAACTTAATTTCGTCAAGTTTATAATTAGGACAGTTATAAAAGTTGAATGTATTCAGACGGTTGAAATGATCCTCCTTAAGTAAAGCTGTGAATTTTGACAAGGTAATTTGGACTCTGTCAAAATTAAATTTAGTTGATTAATTTGTTCCACAGGAAATTAGATCATAAAATTTATGTTTCGCATTTTTTGAAAAACAGAATTATTCCCAAAGAGAATGTAGTAAATGTGAGAACAACCCTATTTTTCTCTTTTCTCAGGTAAGTTGTGTATGTTCCGTCATTTAGGCTGCGATTTCTCACCAGGAGAATCAACTCTATAACAACTATGCAAATGCCAGAGAAAGTGATATTGTTTTTTTTCTCCCCATGTGATTAGGTAATGTTGAGAGTGAGGTATGTTCTTCAAATTGCACTGTGTATGCATGATGTTTACTTTATAATTTGTGTTTCAATAAATCTTTATATGCCGTCAATTGCATTTATCTTCAAGTTCAACAAATAAGAAACGCCATTTGGCGGCAATATAATTTTAATGTATGACAAATTTATACTACTAAGTGGCTTCATTCCACGTCAAATTTAAAAATGCCACGCAAAACCTCGACCTTCACTGAAAATTTGTAATATTTTAAAGCGATTATAAAAAAATATTTATATTAATGAAGACATAAAATATAGGCCAGTATAAGTGGAGTTATATAGTCATTCATAACTTTATTTATATAAATTAAAACTGCTTCGTTAAATCGGCTGGGACATCCTGGTTGACAGCCGCTCGTGAGAACGGGAGTTTGAATCTGCCAGCAGAGGACTTGTCACGTAGTAAATGGTGACTGGTGCACGTTATATAATTCGGGTCAAACAGTCTCCCATGTTCCCACAGCAAATTATGCCTCAGGGGTTACTGGATTGGAGATTGATAATTCAGGCTCAAAAATGCGATCTGTGGATGAGGGAATGGTTGAATGATTATGTGGCACATGTCGAATTCTTAGCTATAGATGGCGCTACTAGAAAACAAGAAAAATCGCATCTCCAGTGCCTTAATGGCCGACGACAACAACAACTTCGTTAAATATATTTTGGTAATAATAAAAAATAATGAAACTTTTTTACCCATTTACTTGCTTCAGTATTATTAATATTCTTAATATTAGCATAACAAATTCTATTACATAGTTTTTGTATGAATGATTCCATAATTTCTAGATTGTTGAATCATGGTGCCATAACTGGAGGAACTGACATGAATAACTCTTGAAAAAAGAAGAAAGTGGTAACACAATTATAATTAAAGTAGAAAATTTTTTCATGATTTAATTGTTTTCCGTAAAAGCAAAACGACACTTAAAGGTGGATAATTTGCTATAAGTTGATAATTGGCATTATAAATGAAATGAATGTTTTTATTCTTCCCTAAAAAATTTTGAAATGAAAGTCATTTTACTGCATAATTTACCGCCATTTTTTTTTTTTTTTCAAAAACTAGAATTCTTTTAAGGTTTTTTTCCGTCGTCACATGTCGTCTTTTTTATTTTGAAAAAAAAATTATAATAACCCCCGAACATGGCTGATTCTTATCCAGTGGTACATAATTTGTAATTTAAAACAATGGTCCCCGACCACCGAACTGATATTGGGCTGCCCAAGGAACATTAAATCATTCCCATTTTATTTACTATGATGCCTTTTTTCGACTTGTGAGTTTATGCGAATTTCTATGGACCTGAGGTTAACTAGGAGCTGATTTAAAACATACACTGAGAAAATCTAAATTCCGTCACCTAAAACCCAAACCATACCGTGCATGTAACTCCCATACCGTAATAAAGGCATGTTCAAATACAATTAAATTAAAATTAGTGAACAACAAAACCATCCAAAATAAAAAAAATCAACGATCTCCCCTCTCCCTTAAGTGAGGCACGATAAAATTACCAAACGTTAACAGGTCCACAATGATAAAAAAGTTGGGGATTACTCCTTTAAAACATTAAAAGCTTTAATAATATTAAAAACTTTGTAATATTAACACTACTTTTCTCTAGAAAGTTCGAGTTCATTAGACATGTTACATGTAATAAATAGAGGTCTGTATCTATAATTATAAAATGTAGAGTTGGTTTTTTTTTCGTGGGTGTCTCTTATAATTCCAGAACCTTTTGTCCTATCGTCCTGAAATTTGGACAATGGATAAAAAAGTCGATTTTAAGCACCGTATCCTAAAAATTATTTAAAAATTTCAATTAGATCGTTCAGGAGAGACATTTAAAAAAATGGAAATTTCTCATTGATTTAGAACTAACTCTACTGATATAAATGAAACTGCTGACGATTTTCATAATAGCGTCAGTGATTTTTACTTGCTTATAGCTTTCATTCAGAAAAAAAGAGTTTATTGCATTTTTTTAGATATTTAAATTTTTCTTTTTCGTTATTTCAGATAAACTCAATTCGCGATCGCAACGAACTATAGGGGGCGTTGTTGTATGTGCCGAATCCCTGCGATTTCCATATGAACAGTCATTCAGTTACACTGGAGACGTCTTTAATGTAGCATGTAGCATTGTAACGTTCCATCTTTATTGTGGCTGATTAAATTTAAAAAAGAAAAATGCTGGTTTTCTTTCTTA
Source organism: Parasteatoda lunata (assembly GCA_949128135.1). Taxonomy (NCBI): domain Eukaryota; kingdom Metazoa; phylum Arthropoda; class Arachnida; order Araneae; family Theridiidae; genus Parasteatoda; species Parasteatoda lunata. The sequence continues at coordinate 23,252,505 of OX421979.1, forward strand.
TGCAAACGAAAACAAAATGGTATCTCTTTTTTTTTTAGAAAAGGAACATCCAGAACACGTCGGAAAAATATTTGTAAATAAAGAGAAAAAAATAGGTATATTCTTATAAGAGTTCAAACCTAATGCCTGAGAAATAGTTTTACTAAATTTAATGGTATAACATGAAAGGCCCATTTAAATTTTAACGTAAAATAAAGAATGCTTACGAAACAAAAAAAGAACCATTATTTTTTTTTTTTCGCCATTTTTTAGTGTTACGAAAATGCGTCTTTGGGACTTGCCAAAAACAAAACAAGATGCAATTTTATTTTTTTAGGAGCGAAATATTTTATGGAGTGAAATATAACGAAAATGTACCAATGTCCATAACATGAAACTTTATCTTAGTAAACGTCCGTTTTGGAAATGTTATTTCATTTTGAATCTTATTTATTAGAGTTCATAATGGCTATAGAATCAGGTGAGAGAAAAGTTTGTTTTGAATCTATGCTAAACTCTATATCGGCCCATTTTCCACCGAAATCCGATTGACTACTTTGATTTTAAACAAAGTCTTTCATTTTAAGATTTTTTCCAAAAATTTTAAGTGTAGATTGGCGGCACTTAAAAATCTGCCAAATCTGAAGCTGTGGTTAATACGTAAGTACCAAATTTTTCTTCCATACTTTTCTGAATCATATTACTTCAAATATTAGAATATGCAAGAAGTATACATAAAGACATAATTTAATACCATTTAATTTTTCAAAAAAGTATTTTGACAACAATTTTATCAAAAAATTATAAACTGAAAAACGTAAAATAAAGAATTCTTAGGATAAAAACAATTTTAAAAATTCCTCATTTTTCAATAAAAACTTTCATATTGTTTCTTTTTTTTAATTCTTATAGTATTTAATCAGACGTTAAAAAACCATTTTGTAGAGAACGATCATCAAGTAAGAAAAAAAATTATTTACTAACAAATTTTTTATTATAAAAATCATAACACTTAAAAACAGAATAGCTGAATTCTAGTTGAAATTCTTTCAAAACTAAAAAACACTTACCAAGAAAACGATAAAAAATTTATTTATAATCAGCACAAAAGATACTTTTTCAAGTAATTCGGATTATTCTTTATTGTTGTTTTCTGAATTATGTAGATACAGAAATATATACTATTCTATGAAGAAGAAGAATATTCTATAACTATTACAGTTTTGTATGGAATTCATTGGAACAAATTTATTCATTGGAATGACGAAAGCAATGTTGACTTCATTTTAACTTGTAATGAATTGAAGACAGAAAATTATTTTACCGCAATACACACATCTGTAACAGCAAGTGATCATGAAATCATGTTATGTTGTTGGTATTAGAAAGGTAAAAATTATTGAGAAGTTGTTCTTCAAATGCTTGGCGTGTTCTGCTTCAATGTTTGGCATGTTCTGATTAGTTTTTTCAAGAAGTTTTACCTTTTCTTTAGGGAAATTTTGCTTCTTTTTTGATGCTAAGAAAATGGCGTCCGTCATTGCCAATGGTTATGTGGGAACTAATGCACGATATTTTCAGGCTCCCGCTAGATGGCGTACTCGAGCGTTGCGATCGCGAATGGTGAACGTGAGTGTAGTAGCATAAATTAATTATGTTCCCAAATTAGTGTTTCATATTTAATATGAAACCACGTGTTTATTTTTCATCTATAATTATGTTCTTAAAATGTATGTCTATAAAACTAAATAGTTATGTAATTGAATGTAATGTAATTGAAACTAATGTTAAACTAATGGAGATATTGTGCTAAACTTTTAGGAGAAAATAAAATAATAGCTTTACTATTATTGACGCCAATGATGCTTGGTTAATTTTCGTAATAAGTGTTATAGGTAAATATACGACATTTTTTAAATTCGATTTCTCAGAAGCCATTCAACCGATTTCGCCCAGATTTTGCATTTTGCCATGAAAAATTACGTATTTTAAAATGCAATAAAAGTTTTTATACGTTACAATTAAAAACTTTTTTTGACTATTATTAAATAAATTAATAAAAAATAATAAATATTTACTAAAGTGGAATTTTTGCATGGAATTAACTTCGGATTAACTTATTTTACAATTGTGTGCAAAATTTTTTCAACTCTCTTAAAAAATTCTCGAGATATGGCGAAATACGCAAAAAGTAAAATTAACATTAAGGATTTCAAATCATATTATAATCATACTATAGGGGCTCTCATAATCATACTATAGGGACCATATTTCCCAGATTGCGGCTACGTCCTATAATTTAGGGGTCAGAAATCTGAATCCGTCGAAAAAAGGGTATGTTTATTTAGAGAAATTGCTTTTTTGTGTCTGATTTCGTAACTTAAAATATCGTCCGGACTAATTAATTAACATATTTAAGGTCACCCCCTCGAACCATTGAGATTGAGTCCTACAACGTGAATATCCGATCATTAGATCAAAAGTTGTTCAGAGTGGTCCGTTTATTTATCTATTCATTTTTTTAGCACTGTGCACATCATTTATCACGGAATACAAACCAAATTCACAAAGAGCATAAATAGCTGAGCTTAGAGTACGAAATATATATCACAAATACATATATTTGGGTAGTGATGATACCTAGATTAAAGTAAACTATCTCCAGTTACGTTATTATTTCCAGTTGCATTATTTTACGTTATTATTTCTCCAAGTGAATAAAGTAAGAAATAAAAGAATTGCAAGCAAAAGAGATGGGTATATTTAAACCTTTTCGGTGCATTGCTTTTGAATGCTTAAGCCCGGAAATATCATGGGCACGAGAGATAAGAGACGTAAGCTCACTCCGTGATTTTGTTGGAAGCGAGGGGGAAAGGGTTAGGACATTTATATTACCAACATTTTGGATGAAACAAATTTCCTGATTCTCTAATATCAATTTCGAGAATAAACATGTTGTCTTATATACATAAATTTAATAAATATTTAGTTACCTCTGTCATTTTCTTTCAGTTAAAAAGTCCCATATTGTAAATTATGGTATACAGTTTTGATACTTTGAATAGAGTACCCGTAAAATAATTTTTACAGTAACTTTTTATAACTTTTTTTTGTAACTATATATAATTTTTACAGTAATATTCATTTAATAACAGTGTCAGTTATTTTACAGTAAGTATTACTGTAAGAATTACGGTACATAAAATTTTTTGCCGTAAAATTTCAAGGGAAAAATGGATTTTGCGGTAGGAAGTATTGGCTCTCTAAGTGCTAGTGCTTTTAGCTGTAATTTGTTCTGGAATTTTTCACAGCGTCGTTCAGTTGCTCGATGATAAAATATAACCTTTCCTAAATCATTGCACAGTTTTTTTTTTAATATTTAGAAGGCATTACTTACCAACAGCGTCATTGGATGCTGCAGCAATAGTAACTGCAACTGCAACGGTAACAAGAAGGAAAAGTTTCATTTTTGCAAGACCTCTCTGTCTAACAGGATGTAATAAAGAAAATTTCTTATCACCAACATATATATACTAAATTTCTTAAATATAAATGTAATAAATATAATTTATTTCTTAAAAAATAAAAATTACTTGATGTTTACACAGCTGATATACTAAACACGCTAAATATTAGAATTTAATGATTCTGTTGCATGCATTCATTTTTATATGCGTATTTATCGAGATCCATTAGAACTTTTAAACGATTATTTTATTTCAGATATAATCTGAAAACGTAAAATAATAATAAAGCTAATAAAGTCTATAATCTAAAGAAATAAAATTAGTTATAAAAAGACTAAGTTTAATGCTTCATTTATGATACAATCCATATTCCATCGAGTATTATATATATTTGCATTGAAAGTTTATTTTTTATTGAGAACTATACCTAGGACATTAGATTCGTTTAAAATAATTGGTTAAATTATTAAGACTAATCTAATGGTTTCAATTCAATTCTTATAATAGCTATTTCAGTTTGATAATCTGATATATTCAGTTGCAATGTTGGGGGGACGGGTGCGCAAAAAATGCTGCGGAAAAACTTAGGCTCTCGAGATAAATTTAACGTGGTTTTTCCTCGAGGCTACTTGAAGGCCAAAAAATGCTAAAAGATCGCTTACTGGCATTGGAAGCGAGAATTGTCGTCCGGGGTCGCATTTTTTTAAAGAAGAGAATGCCTTCATTTGCACTACAAAATCTTTGAAGTGTTGGTTTTTGGATAATAGGGTGCGTGTCATTATTGACTTGCTCTTTTTCCTTACTTCAATTCCCAAGTTAACGGGAATGGCTATTTTTAGTAAAATTGATTAAATAAAAAACGAAGCAGTTCCGTTCTGTGGCATAATTTAAGACTGACATCATTTAAATTTGACATAATCGTGAAATCATTAATCTCCTGAGATTGGTAAATGGTATAAGACATGACATATTTTGAGTAAGATAAAAAATATCCTGCATAATTCTGCTATAAACAGAAATGGCTTCAGTTCACTGGGACACTTTCTCTCTCTTTTTTTTAACATATGCGATGTTTTTCTTTCTGTCCAAACGTAATCGGATGTGATTTAACGCCTAGTAACTACGTGTTTAGACATAGACTTTCGTATTGTATATGTTAGGTTCGTATTAATCATCTTTGCGCTTAGTTCTGGCAAAAAATCATGTTAGTTTTATTTAGTTGGGACACACTGCAGATCAGTGCTCCTCATCTTTTTTTATCACCGCGGACTGGTCAACTTTTGATAATTTTACCGCAATCCACTGAAAAGGGGGAGAGAGCGTTGATTATTTATATTTTTGGTAGTTTTGATTAATAAATTCAATCTAATTGTACTTAAACATGCCTTTAAAACAAAATTCAGTAGCATGCGTGATATGGGTGTGTCTTTAAGTAACGGATCATAGTTTTAAGTTTATCTTAGATTAAGTTTTATCTTACCTCCCAGTTAACTTCTCGTCGCTCAAACACCAAAGAAAAACACCGATTTAAATAAAATGGAAATATTTCAATGTTCCTTGGGCAGCTCGGTACCATTTGACCCATGCACTGGTCCATGTACTAGAATTGTCCATTTCCAACGATATTTTACAGTCACTTTTCAGCCAATATCGGCGCTATATTGAATTATTATTGCCCTGCATTAAAGCCATTCTGGGACAAATATTAAAAAAATCTAAACATCACAATATTGGTCTCTTGTTTCATGTTCATATAGGACCCATATTGAGCCCAACTACCCAGGTAGCAAAATGATATTATCTAACATTAGAAAGATGCAATATAATACTGCCGTGCTAGAAAACGCTAGACTTCTGAATCCAATATACTAATATTAGATCTAATATTATATAACATTAAATAGCGTTTAATCTAACGTTCGAACTTTTAAAATTATCATCTATTTTATTACTTTTGGTCCAGCACCACTTTTCTATGAAAGGGCATCCCATATTATTAATAAATAAACATTTATTCATAAAGGAAAACAATAAATTAAATATTACTTAAAATATCATTTTTAACCATTGCAATTTTATGACAGAAAACGCAAGATAATATTAGTGGTAGTTCAACGAATGATTGAACTCGAAAAACTTTTTCAACTGTTGAGTTGTAACTTCTGCACGATTGTTTACAAGACCATATTGTTTGTGCTCGGCAGCTTTCGTTTCAACTATATAAGGTATTTATAATTTAGTAATTTTTTGTATACTTTATAAATTTCAACGATAGTTACATGATAAAGTAGTATCGTAGGTAATGTTTTTTCCTTGAGTTTAAAATCAGCTAGAAAAGTAATTTAAAGCACGATGTGTTAGAGATTGTAGAAAAAGATGTTGTAGAAACATTCAGTGTACTTAGTAAACTTGACCGCTTAATTAAAACATTTAAGAATATTTTGAATTGTGATCATTATTGTTCAGACGTAGTAGTTGACTTTTCTGTTGAAAGGTATTGTCTAGCTATAAATAATAAGTATTGTAATTAGTTCAAAATATGCTTGTAAAACAACGTTTGCTTTGTAATTCGTCTGTGACAAAGTTTTTCTGCAACAATGAAAAAGATAAAAGTATGTTGTCTGTAAACAAATAAGCCGTGTTAAATAAAAGAAATTATAATCTGCTACTTTTAGCGCAGTTAAAACCATTATATTGTAGAATGTTTAAAGTTTAATACAAACAATATTGTTAGCGTATTAAAATTTCATGTTTAAAATATTGTACAACAATGAATTAAACATTTTTATTTAAATTTCTTGAATATAGATTGATCTGTGTGTTTTTGATGCATCATTATTTATATTAGTTTGTAAATAATTAAAAAAGGAACAATAATATGGTCTATTCAAAATGGTGTTTATGGTGAATTTAAAGCTATGATTAAATTATATTTTTTAAACAAATTCCTATTAGAAATAGTCTAATGCTGTAAAAATTTAATTAAACAATTAAAAAAAATATTTGACAAAATTTAGGTATGCATACTGACTTTTAAAGAACGTTATATAAAAATATTTGGGGGAAGGGGCGAACTATATTTAATATATGTATTACATATATTAAATATATTTATATGTGAATTGTTAAAGAATTCTCCTACATGATTTTTTCAACCATAAATTGAAGATTTTGAATTCTCATAGTATCTTTTTACATTGACGTTCTTTTACATGAATCGATTTTTAAAATAAGCAATGGAAGAAAATAAGCAATTGTTTATTTAATACTTTTCGCCACTTTTTTTGTTGACTTGCCACATAGCGAGTATTTATTTTCAGATCTAATAAAAGGGGTTAAAGAGTTATGCAGTTTAAATTGTTTTTTTTTTGGGGGGGGGGGGAGTGTTTATGAGCTGAACTCTTTTTGTTAATCTCCTTCCCCTTCCCACTATGTTACTTTTTGTGTGGCTCTCCCAAGATATTTTGAAACAAGTTTCGATACCGGAATTTACTCATTGAATTTCATCGTAAAGGATGTTGCAACTTTTTAAAAACATTTTGAAATTAAATTATTTAGATTTCAAATAAATATTCATTGTTTAGTAATTTTAAATTTGTTTGTTTTATTTTCATTGTAAAATTAATTTTCTTTTACAATTTCAGATATAGCTCTTCATCTTCAAGAAAATCTACTATGAAGAAATCGTTTGGTTTCACATGAAACTTCTTCTCGGATCCGATGAAATATTTCAGAAGAACTGTTGGATACAACAAATGGAAGTCGCATACTATGATGGAGAGTTCTAAGTTCCATTCTTACAGCGAATGAAGCAACCAGTAAGGATATTCAGCAAGGACCACTATAAATCTGCCTTGGCGAAAAGTCCTCAAGTAACTTTTCGTACACACATTATTAACTGTTGCCGAAATTTCATAAAAGCATTTAATGATTGCTTGGAAATGTAATTTCAAGTAAATCTAGGCTTACAATTGTCATGAATAAAAAGTTATTTCAATTAATAACAATTATGTATTTTTAATTTGTGTTTTACAAAAAGGTTATCGACGTTAATTTCAAACAATGAAGGTAATGTATTGCATTTACAATTGGATGAAGTTTATTTTATCGTGTGTTTTGTTTTTCAATAAACTCATTATGCTGTGAAATAGTTATATTTATCTTAGATTCTTTTGTTCTTCATTACTGTAGCGTGTAATTTCTTCTACAACTTTGTAATAAATCTTCAAAATTTTAAAAAATTTGATTTGTCAGGTATGATATTTGTATCGATAAAATTTTATATAACGTTAGCAAATCTTTATAAGTGCTTACGTGTCATGAAAACAGTTCAATATATTTAAGATTTGGTTATTTTAATCGGTCGGCATGATACCGGAAGCAATTTTCTTTTAACTCTGATTTTAAAGTATATCTCAAAATTGTAAGTATTTTTTTTTTATCAACATTAATTTTGTTATTTTAATTTCAGAAATTTTCACATTATTATTCATTTGAAATTTGAGAAAAAAAGTTTGCTTTTTTATTTTTATCATGTTTAAGATAATATAATTGTAAAATAATTCTAATTGTAAAAATTTCTTTAACTTCAAGCTGAATAATATTTAAATGTTGAAAATTTTCATGTAATTATTCATTTGAAATTTGAGACAAAAAGCTTGCTTTTTTATTTTTATCATGTTTAAAATAATATAATTGTAAAATAATTCTAATCGTAAAAAGTTCATTGACTTTAAGCTGAATAACATTTACATTTTAATAAAAATTCCCAATCAATGTAGGAAAGAATAAGGCTTAAACTTTCATTTGAAAGGTTTGTATATTCTTTGTGAAAACATGTTGAGCGATTGCATCTTCTTTTTTTAAAAAAGTCCCATTTAAGACATTTACAAATAATGTTATGCTTGTTTTACTATGTCATTAATGCATAATCTCTTATCAGCAGAATACAAACAATGGAATTGATTGATTCTGAACTAAAATTTTGTGATTTCAACATTCTCAAAAAGTAACTGATAGTAGTCAAACTTTTATCATTAATAGTAAGGGCAACTTATAGCAAAAAAAGATGTAATGTTTTTCCGTCCATTCTTGTGTGCAAATTTAATTTTGATAAAATGCAAAATTTACTACTTTTTTTGGTTTCAAAATTTGAATGTTACCTAAATTTTTGGCAAAAATTGTTGGTTAATACATAGTTCCTTTAATTAATTATCGAATCGTTAAAAATTTCTGATGTGCAATTTTCATTACAAAAAATAATTGGCAAAATTTTTAATTAAAAATCTTAAAGGCTTTCCTGGTTGCACTCCCTGAAAATATATCTACAGGTGCCTTTGAGTTTTGCTTCAAGTGTTTTGTTAAGTAAAATTTCAGACTCTAAAAGGATTAAGTTACGTACGTATTTTTACATTTAATTTCAGTGAAAAAAGAAGGGAAAAATTTATGCAAATAAGTAATTTTAATATTTTTAAATTTTCTTTATTGTCTCGATTATTACAAAAGATAACAATTTCAAAATTCTAAATATTATTTTTGTGGTTTTTTATTATATTATTTCAGAATATAAATAAGGAATGATAATTGGGAAATCCCAAATGGCTTAAGTTACGACTTTTATAAAAAAAATATTATTGAAAAATCCTGAAAAATTAAAGGATGAAAGTTATTTTAATAAAAAACTTTAGGTAAATGATTTTTATCCGACAAGTTTAATAAGCTAAATCTCAGCTATTATATATATATATATATATATATATATATATATATATATATATATATAGCACAAAAACAAAGAGAAAAAAAGAGAAAAACGAAGAAAATTAATAAGTTTTATTAACTGCGCATAAGCTGCAAGTTTATAGAACTCATAAAATAAGCTAAAAAATTGAGAAAATGGAGGAAAAAAATATTAAAAATCCGGAAAACAAAATAAAGAAAGGATATAATCTCTTCATCAGCTCACACGATTATATCCGCAAAAAGGAGTGCTTTCAAATATTGTATCAATATAGCCTAAGCAAAATATATCAATACAATAGTGTGAGGAGCACTCAAAAAATTGAAACGAAATTAGAACACATTAAGTAAAAAATAAACAAATATGTCAAGCAAAAAGCAGAAAATAAAATGTTAAGAGATTATAGAATAGTACACGATAGGAAATCTGCATAGTGAGGAGCGAATTTAAATGAACTTACTCGTAGCGGCATCTTTGTTTTTGTGCTATGTTAATTTTTGGATTTCAGCAGTAGTAATAATTGGGCGCCTGTTCAAAATCAATGCAAAACGAGCAATCTTGTTTATTTAATTTTTTTTTGAAATTATAATTAATTTTCTTAAATTATTATAAATGTATAATTAATTATCAAACTTATTAACTACAAACTTTAAATTACCTTGCGCACATCAATTTTCGGGCCCATCCAAGGTAACTAACAAATTTGACGCGCTTCAGTATTGCAGTAAGAACGTGTCATAAGATATCACTTTATTTATGCTTCTGTTTTCATATTTTGTAATCTGGCAATCTTATAACGTAAATATTTTAAATCATTCTCAACGTCATTCTTGAAAGATGCCGGTACGAGTAAGTTCATTTAAATTCGCTCCTCACTATGCAGATTTCCTCTCGTGTACTATTCTATAATCTCTTAACATTTTATTTTCTGCTTTTTGCTTGATATATTTATTTATTTTTTACTTAATGTTTTCTAATTTCGTTTCAATTTTTTTGAGTGCTCCTCACACTATTGTATTTAAATATTTTGCTTTGGCTACATTGATACAATACTAGAAAGCACTCCTTTTTGCGGATATAATCGTGTGAGCTGATGAAGAGATTATATCCTTTCTTTATTTTGTTTTCCGGATTTTTAATATTTTTTTCCTCCATTTTTCTCAATTTTTTAGCTTATATATATATATACTATTACTAATAATAATATAATGATAATGTCAAACAGAAAAAGATAAATGAAAAAAACAAAAAAAAAATAATACTAAGATTTATTTACTGTGCATAAGTTGCGAGTACGTAGAACTCATAAAATAAGTTAAAGATACAAAGAAAACAAAGCTGAAGATATAAAAAAAAAATTAAAAGAAAAAAAAAATTATTACAAATTTTTTAAAAAAAATATTGACAAATTTAAAGAAATTTTAAATTAAAAAAAAAAAAGAAACTAGAAAATAAAATAAAATATGGGAGAGATATAATCTCGCCATCAGCTCACACAATTATATCCGAAAACAATAGTGCTTTTTGACATTGTATTAATATAGCTTTGGCTATATTAATAGTGCTTTCAAACACAATATTAGAAAGCACTATTTTCTTCCGATATGACCATGTGAGTACGAAATTATATCTTTTCGTTATTTTATTTTGTTTTCCAGTTTTGTTTTTAAATTTTATTAAAAAGTCATCATTTAATATTTTTACAGAATACAGAAACAATTAGTTCGAGAACTGTTAAACTTGCAGAAAAAAAAATTTTAGTCGATCTGCTGTCCGCTGAAATGCAACTACAGAGTTAAAATTTAACGTGCTCATAGGGTAACTTTCTACCGTATTTATTTCCGCTTATTGAGTCAGAAATTCTGCATCTCTTTGGTTAATTTGCTTTTCATGTACAGTTTATTGTTTTTCAATTCTAGTTGATAGTCTCTTTCATCACAATCAACACATTAACAAAATGTTTTATATAAACCTACAGTAATTGCATACTTTGAAACCAAAATGTCCGGTGTTTTTGGGAGAAATATTTCCGTTTTAGAAGAAATAAGCAATGGTGAACGAGAATCAACTACGGGGGTTAGTGAGCAGGAGACGGAGCCTCTTAAAAAATTCTATTTCGTGTATGAAGTAAGTTGAAGAAGTTTTATTATTGTTAACAAGACAAAAAAGATAGATAGAGGGATATTGTTAGCATAGATAGTGGGACCTGAAATTACCAAAAATATTATCACGTATTACTTGACTGGCACCATTGAATACTACCTAATTCTCCATAATGCCAAGTTGCGTGCACACATCGAACAACTCCCTATTTAGTTGTGAATATTGATTATTGTCTTTAGGCAAAAAAATTGTTTTCATACAAAATTTCATTTTTATATATTTTCACGTAAATATTCAATTTACGTTTTAAATATTTTTATAATCAGTTTCATGTAAGCAACATTTAAATTAATGAATTTCTTGCATGTTAAAAAGTGTTTTCAGAGAAATAAATTAAATTTTGATTAAAGAAACGCAATCCACGTGAAATCCTTTTTGAGATATTACTATGAAATAGAACGATTTATTGCTTGCAACAATCACAAAAGTAATTACTGAAAGACTATTTTATAAAGATTTAGAATTGAAAAAAAAAAACACATTAATAAAAGTAATTACTAATGTTGATAATGGTTATTAACTTTTTTTTTTTTTTTAGTTTAGCTTTGATTCAAAAATGCGTGGATATATTACAAATAAAGTGATTTTAGAAGGTGATAAATAACAAGAAAACTTTCAAAACAGCGAAATTGTAAGCTTTTAGGCGTCTGAAAATGTATCAAAGAAATGGTAAAAATAAACTCAAAAGTGAGGAAATATTTACCTTGTTACATATTGCTGCTAGTTTTGGAATAATAAGATCAAAATTCAAACCTTTTATTGCCTCTGGTATCATATTTTCAATTTTATTTTATTTTGGATGCATAGATTCAATTTCTTTGTTAATATTTTATCTGATTATGGACATTGATAGTGTCAGAACTAATTTTTCTAATCTGATGGGTTGGATTCTGTTTTTTCTCACATGGTATGATTTGCGTCATAAAAGTAATGACATATTAAATGTTTTTTGTCATATTAAGAAAATCACACAATCAAAAGGAAGAAGTATTATGAATCCAAGGAAACTAAATGCATTCAAGTTGTTAATATGTCTTAATTTTATATTTCCAACTGCCTTTTGTGCTATACTTACCATAGCGTCCGATGATAGTTATAAGAGATTGGTTTCAGAGTATTGGATGTATGGTATGCAAATGCAAAATGCAAAATTATATAAATCTGTATTCTTTATCAAACTTTTCACACATCGTTTTATTTTAATATTTTTCACTCTGACAAATCTAAGTTTATATTTGACATGTTGTGGATACGTGAATTTTTCATTATACAAGTTCCACGAAGACATGATTGCGGCATTCACATCTTCATTAATCTTTTCTCTACAAAATGAATTGGCGAAAAGATATTTACTTATTCTTGATGGAGTAAATAAAATACAATTCACATTTTCTAAGAGTATTTGTTTCCAGTGCTTATCTTGCATCGGTTTTATGTTTTCTACGATTTCGTATATTCTGACGCATAAAGAAGCCAAACTCCTGTCTACAGAAAACAAAAACATCTTCATCGTCAAAATGCTTTTCGATATAACTTTATTTGTCACTTCGATATTTTCAGTTTATTATAGTGCTGGAGAAATACCAATACAGATGAAAATGATCAAGAAATCTTATCACTCAGAATATACTAGACTAAAATTGTCAGCCACACAAAATAATGAATCTTTATCAGACTCTGCTTTGAATGAAATAATGAATCAACCCGAGATTGTAATGTCTGGAGCAAATATTCTCATATTTACTAGGACTAATTTTTTCACAATTGTCGGAATGTTTGTATCTTTTGGTCTCATAATTCTAGGGATTGATGGTAACTTCGCAAAAAAGTAACCCTTCATATCTCAACACGTCCAATTTTAAAAAAAATATTGCTAATACATAATTTTAAAAGCAAATAAATGTATTATAAAATTAAAAATTTATCGGAAAAAATGGTTTGTTGTATTTCTACAACATTATGAGACATGACAAAACGTTGATTGTTGAATTTCTGCAAAATTGTGAAAAATAGCATTATAGCGAAATTACCACTACAATTAATAAACATGAATTCACTAGTATATAAAATGTGTTTACTCAACTGAAACTTGAAGGAGTTTCTATTGGTAGATGAAAGTTGACATCTCTAGTAGGACTTACTCCACATTTGTGTCCCATGGATGGGATATGAACTCTCTTACATTAGTAGTAATGTCCATTTCGAATAGAACACTCTCAATATGATGGATAAATAACATTGAAACGTTGATTGTAGCTACGTAATTATCTTTCTCCCGCTGTTGCTATACGATCTATATTTCATACAATCTGATCCTGCACACACTCCACTACTAATAGCAACACAGAAGCGACCACACACGCAACCGTGAACTAAACAAAAAGTCTTACGCAAAAACTCTTATGTATCAAATAGTGTTTTCCATACTTTGAATTTAATCCCTTATAAAATTCTGGTAGGGGATTAATCTGACGTATTTCTCTCTACCACTGCAATTAATAGATATCGAATCACCAAAGTCTATAGATGGAGGTTGACATTTTCGATAATCTGCATTAAAAATACAAATATTCCAACATTTCAATTTGAATAATATATTTTCCCAATTATTCGCAATAAGAAAACAAGTCTAGTATTAATAACCTTACCCTTTTTAACCAAGTCGTCCCTGTTGTTAAAAGAGCTAAGTATCTAGGATTAACCATTAACAACAAACTTCAATGGAACGAGCGTATCAATACTACAATTCATAAACCACTCGGTGCATTCTTCTCATTAAAATCCATTCTCAATCAATACTCTCAGCTCAACAACAGAAACAAGAGACTCATTTATTTACAATACATTAGACCTGTTCTGACCTACTCATCTCCAGTCTTCACTACACTTCCTGACACACACTAAAGAAAAAATCATTCGTTGGATTCTACGTGCTCCCAACGCCATTAGTAATAAAACCGTTAAAAAAGAGCTCTAGATTGATTGCACAATGGGTTATTGGCGATGGTCTGGGAAACATCCCTGAGGATGATCCGAAGACATGCCATAACAATTTTGATCCTCTGCAGAGGGGATGGCACCCCCGCTTCGGTAGCCCGTCGACTAGCACGTGAAGTCGAGCACTTTACGGTAGAACAGTTTAACGAGGACCAATACCGGACTAGCATAGATAGGACGAGGACCAATACCAATACCCCTACTCAGACTAATCCAAGTGCTAAACCCACCCGCACACTGACCGCAGCCAGTGATGCTTGACTTCGGTGATCTCAGCTCTAGATTGAAAATATTAACGAATTCACGGCCATACTCAATATAAAATTTTTTAAAGAGGCTAAATCTAACAAATCTAACAACACCATCTTTAATTTTTACTAACTGGAAGATAATCTTAGATTTAGCCCAGTTGCTGCCCTTTTTACTATCTGACGCCTGTCTGTCAAAGTACTACTCAAAAAACAACAACTAACTCATTATGCTATACTGTTTATTTTTAAACCTTATTATTTTCGCTTCACTTCGGCGAGGGTGTAAGCTTTTACGAAGCTGCGGACATCCGAGGGGGGAGGGTTCCCATGTTCAATCCCTTATGTCACAGCTCAATTAGCCCGTTATATGTGTTTTAGTATTAGCTTTGATCTTGTTGTCTATATTATCAGGTTGTTTTTCTCTCTCTTTTGTATATCTCTCTCACGTTACCTTGTATATTTTACGTTTTTTGTATCGTTTATTACTTAACCGGATTTATTTTAATTGTTTATTTCATGTGCCATACACTGTTATTAACCCTTTTGGATACTTATTCACGTGGCATCTTTTGTGTGGTTTTCCTGACCTCAAGGATTGTACTTAAACACGCCCTTTTTTTTTCTTTTTTTATTTTATAACCGTCGTTGAACAGCCGACTCTATTTTTGGGTTTACGACTTTTGATGTTAAACTCCTTAGCCTTGTAATTTTGAACCCAATCCAGAAGACAACGGAACTCCTGGATCAAGTATTAGGAAAAAATTTTCCTTCGTGGAGGACTTTTTTATAGAACTACCCTCAGTTAGCCTGACGGCAAGGGGAGTCTAACTCCGTGATCCGTTTACCATTGAGGATATTTTAAGTCAGCATTATGGTTGAAGTGAGCCGGGTGTGGAGTTCTTATTGACCAGCCATTGTTGGGATTCGAACCCTGTTCACCTCATTGGAAGACGAACGCTCTATCCCCTGAACCACCACGGCTTTTTTTTCATATTCATATTAATTTACACACACACACATATATGTGTGTGTGTAATGTTAATATATAATATATATGTAAATATATATATACGTAATATATATGTTATATATACCGACGAATCGGTAAAAGCCGACTTCAGCAGCTGACACCGTATGTCCTGCAATCTTCGTGAATCGGAGTATCTTATGATAAATGAAGGTTGACATTGACGATAATCTACATAATTATTCAAATATTCCAACATTTCAATTTATTTCAATTTGAATAATATTCCTGAAACAAGCATGCTCACCTTTGTAAGCAGCAAATTAAACTTCAATTCTAAAAATCATCTCACTCTCGCCATTTATTTGGGGGGAAAATTGAACAATATGTGATAAAGAGTAATGTTACACTGTTGTAATAATTTCCAAAACCACCCTTCAAAATTTTCTTGTGAAAATACACATCTCATGGTCGTTTTATTACTTTTCTTGTTCGTAGTTACTTTAATATGATTTCACGTGTGAAAAAATGAATCTCTTAGATGCAAACACTAAATTTATAATGTTTATTCCTTTGAATCTGGTATAGAGAAATTCCATGGTTTTGCAACATAAGTGACGCTTAAAACAAGTTAATGCATCTGTCAAAATGCATTTCGTAAACATGCATCAATGCCTGAAGTGTCTTGGCACTAAATGTGAATACATGAAAATAATTTTATTAATGTTCATACAGACGCTTGTGCAAAATTGTAATTTTTCTCGTCCTTTCGTTGTTGAATTGATTTATAACTTGTGCTCCGATTTGATAAGAAGTTGTTTTAAGTATTGATCTTTGCTACGCTGTAATTTCCTTTATCTAAGCTGAAACAGCCCCTGAGAACTAAAGGCCTGTTTAGACGATCCAATTTCTCGGACAGAGATTGATTGATATTGATGGAAACTTGTTTTGCTTTGAGCTTGGATCGTGTAAACAAGCATCCAAGAACTTGGTTCAACTTCTTGGACGATAGTAGAGCATGTTCTACTTTCCATCCAAGTTTTTTCTCCCTTAACCAATCAGCGTCTTAGGTTTTGTGACGTCAACAAGCAGGCAGCAAATTATGTCATTTTGTTGTCTGTTTTCATATATTTTAGTCCAAATAAATTGATCTGTTGCGCTTTATTTGTGTTATTATGATTTTATTTGAATTTATTTAGCAAATTTAAACTTACGTAAGTATTATTTTATAATGTTGAATATGAACAATGCGCATGCGCAAGTTTTTCTTTCGACGAATCAGTGACATTCAAGAACTTGGATAGTGTCAACGAATCATCCAATTTCTTGGACAGAGAAATCTCTCCAATTTCTCGGATTCAAGAAATTGGACCGTGTAAACAGGCCTTAAGAACATTGATAACAATTTGTATATTTATTTACCGTGAAAGGGAGATAGCTTTTAAAATAATACGCGTTCTTGATTAAATAGATTAGTTTGATTTATTTTGGCTGGCAACTTGCAGCTTTGAGTCCACAATAATTACATAATATATAGGACAAGGAATAATCCGTGTCTTGTTTTTACTTATTTTGGTGTCCGCTTTGTTGGTTAGTAGCATTGAATTTCCATGGTATCATTGTATTTCAGCTAGAGGTGCACCCATTCCTTACTCGACTCTATTTGTGTAATGTTTCCACAACAATTTTCCACTCAAAATTGTGATACGTTTCCGATGAGGAGGGATTTTTTTGCCAATAATGTTTTTCACGTTGTTGCTAATCATATTTGCGATGAATGCATGCAATTTTCTAAGTTTCACTCAATAAAGTATCAATCATATTTTCTCCAAATTTTTTGTTTTTATATTTTTCTGTTTTCAAATTAGACACAGAAAACAACGTGTAGCTTAACTTTTGAAGGCCAAGCTTAATAAACAAAAATAAAATTTATATATAAGGAATTGTTCGATGCAACTTGGCTTCATGGAGAATTTCGATAAATTTACTTTAGTATTAATTATTTAGTATATATTATTTAATTAAAAATACAATGAAAATAGGGGATATATTTTTAAAGAAATGAGGAAAAATTATTGATAAATTTTAAAACATTATATTTTTTAAAAAGCCGGAGCACAAAAGGGGTCATCGTCAGCTTACACGATTATATTCGCAAAAAAAAGTGCTTTCTAATATTGTATTAATATTGCCAAAGCAAAATATGTCCATATAATGGTGGTAATGGATACTATCATTGAAATGAAAATAAAAACATATGAAGTGATAAATACAAAATAAAACGTAACGTAACGTAAAAAATAAGAATTCAAGAAAAATACAGAATAAAACACAAAATGTAACAGATTAAGTGAGTAGTGAATTCAATTGTACTTAAACTTACCTGTATCTTGCAAAAATGATTTAAAAATAGTTTCGTAACAAGTGTGCCAGATTACAAAATATGAAAATAAAAAGGTAAATAGAGGATAGTGGGATGTATTTTAAGGCGCGTTCTTACTGAAGTGTAGAATTGTATTTTATGTTATAGTTACCTTAAATTGGCCCGAAACTGGATGCACAAAAAGAAAAATATTATACTGGATAATTCAAAGTTTATAATTAATAAAAGGTTGAGTTTTAATTATGATATTTAAATTTTGATGTTTTCGGAGAAATTATTTACATTCATCGAAAAAAATTTAATTGAAAAAATTCTATATTAAATATTAGGAGATTTTTAGCCGCCAATTTGCCCGATTAGGATTTGCACATGATAAAAATATAAATTTAGTTAAAAAAGAAATTTTTTTTAAAAATATTAATAATTATAACATACTCAATTCACTAATAATTAACTCAATGGTTAAATGGCACTTAACTCAATGGTTAAAAATAGAATTTAACTACTTCAGTTGGATATCCATTGTTTATTTTCCTCAAATTTTGGAATTTGTTCTTTGGATAAATAATCATCGCGACTAATTCTTTTAATTATATTCATTTGATTAAAAATAATATTTAAATGTTCTTAGATACATTATGTTAGATACATGTTCATTAGATACATGTTAGATACATGTTCTTAGATACATGTCATTAGATACATGTTCTTAGATACATTAAATAAACTAATGTAATGTCATTCCATTAGTTTATTTATGTTAAATTCAGAATTATTCCTTTAATCCTATCAGCCGACAATGCAGATATTTTCTTCTTTTTAAATACTTAAGTTCAAAAAATTAAAATTAATAATATCCTCATGATAACGAAGCAAGATTAATTTCTCGGGGTAAATATAATTTAATAAAATTTTGTAATTTCGAAAATTAAAAATAATATAATCATCGTCATATCTACAAACAAATTTAATATTAATAGTATGATTTTTTTCGCATTATAGTGTAAAAATAAATTATCTAGAAGTGATTAAAAATTAGAGCCTTGCTGTATTCTATCTATTTAAGCAAAAATATATTGATTATAATATAATAATTATTAAAATAAAAAATATTAATTAAAATTTCCCATTAATCGAAATCGCAATTTGAGACTGTTTTTATTTTACTAGTAATTAACTCGAAAGAAAATCTTCCAGCTTAGAAAGGGGAATGCTATTGAAGAGATCTTGGAAATAAAATGTCGCAGTAGAATTAATTTTATTTAATTTAATAAATTCAAAAATAGTTTGATTATTAGTGATAATCCAAGAAAAACCTTCTTGGATTATCACTAATTGTGTTAGTAATTTTGTTTAAGTAGATTAGACATACAAACGATTGTTCTATATTAAATGGGAATTTTATGAAATTTCGGACTGATAATTAAGTATGGAGATTATATAAAACTAAAAAGTTTTTAATGATAATTTATTAATTATTATTATAACAGTTAAATTATTATTATTACAATTAAATTATTGTCATTACAATTAAATTATTATTATTTAAGTTACTAAAATTAAAATTTTCTCTATTTTTTTTTAACTCTTTTTGAAAGTTTAACAAAGAATTTTTTACAAAATATAGCATAATTATTGTCAACTTTGCCTATGGGGGTAATTACAAAATTCTTTTGTAGTTGATTAACTGCTCGATTAATTTTAGAAAAATTTGTTAAATTTTTACTGTTATTTAAATTTTTTTATTATTATAAATAGAGTTTTTAAAGTAATAAACAGCCCATTTCCATTCCTTTAACATACTTAAAGGTAAAAAAAATCGATTTGATATCCTTCAGCAAAAATTATTGAGATCATTAAGAAAGTATTTTAGAATTTTATTAAGTGATATATGATAAATGGGTCAAAATTTTGTGTCTTTTAACCTTACATTTCTTAGTTTTCGATAGTTAATGGTAATTGTATCAATTATTCTAATTGTACCTACATTTGTACATTTATCACCTATTAAAATTGCACCGATTTACATAACACCACTTGTGCTTTTAACCAAAATTGCTTTAACATCATTATCGGCAATCATAACACGAACGAATGAATAGCATTTTCTACATTCATTTTCCTTTTTAGTGCATAGCTTTTTTTTGTTTCGATTAGAACCTATAACCAAATTAATCGTCATCATTGACGTCAAAAATGAAGAAACACAGAGAAAAAAATTCTGGTAAATATACTGTACTGTATGGTAATGACATTTCTGGTAAAGAAAAAAGCATAATTCCGGTAATAAAAACGAAATTATACGATATTTATACTATTTATTTGGTAATTTTCCCGTTCATTAGGTTACGGAATACTAGAATTTCTGGTTTTCAAATTTATAACTTTTGTTACCGCATATTTAGTAAAAAATTCAAAACTGAAATATAAATTTAACCTAATAAATGGCGTTCATGTTCATAAAATTATCTAATTTTAACACACTAACTAAATGTTAGCTTACATTGTGTAACTATTTTTCATCTTAACTTTTACCAAAATAATTACCGAGCTTTTTGGCAATTTCCATTGAGCAAGAAACACATTAAATTTTACTAAATCCAACTAGTTTTGTTCATACTTTTTTCTTTTTGTAATTCTTTTATGTTTCCCCTTAAAGATACGTTTTTTTTTATTTTATTTTATAACCGTAGTTGAACAGCCGACTCAGTTTTTGAGTATACTACTACTAATGTTCAGTGCCGTAGCCATGTAATTTTGAACCCAATTCAGAAGACGAAGGAACTCCTGAATCAAGTATTGGGAGAAATTTGCCATCTTAGAGGACTTTTTTTTTATGGAACTAACCCACATTTGCGTTACATGGAGAGGAAGACCACGAGATCCTCTTACGGTTAGCTTGACGACAAAGGGACTCTAACCCATACTCCGTCTATCACTGAGGATATTTCACGTCTGCATTGTAATCGGCATCAAGCCGGAGGCGAATTCGTATCTACCAGCCATCGCCGGGATTCGAACCCGGTTCACTTCATTGGAAGGCGAACGCTCTATCCCCTGAGCCATCACGGCACTATAAGTATATTTTGTCATTATTTTACCTTTTTAGTAGACTGCTTTTTCATTTTTATTTCAATTAGAGCATATTTCCAAAATGAATAAGCATCATTGGTTCCAATAATAATAAGGTGATTTTTTACACTTCCTTTAATCGATTTAGTAATATTTTTTTATTGTTTTTGGTTTTCAATACACATTTTTAAAAAAACTCAAATGCAGTTTATTCAGTTTTATATAAACCCTAGATGAAAACATAACTAAATTTTAAAATGCTAACTTGCTGACTTAGTTTGCTTATGCTGTCACATTCAAGTATTGAACATTGAGTTTATCTCACATAAGGAATAAAAAGCGTGCATAAAGAATGATCAATTAACTCTTTTTTCTCATAAATGACAACTATAAGCTAGCAAACCTTACTGATACTATCATTGAATTATTTGGGCAAACAAAATAGCTTGTTGTTTGATTTATCAATGGCGAGTTCTAAGCCAATGAGAAAATTCGATTTTTCAATACAAAACTAACTCTTTTTTTATTTCAAATACCATAGATTTCAAATCATTCAATTTTATAGAAATGCTTTTAAAAAGCATAATTATACAGAAAAAAATAAACACGTGGAGTTATATTGCTTAAGGAATACTAATTTGGTGACGTAGTCCGCTATACCACCAGGCTCAGGTTGATCATTGATTTTATCTGACGTAAGGAATAAAAAATAATTAAACATCTATGAACAAGCAACAAGATTCTTTATTTCATGAGAGCCATAAGCAAGCAAGCATTGCTGACGCTATCTTTAAAATCCTCTGCAGTTTCATTTATAACAATGGAGCTTACTTTAAACCTGTGAGAAAATTCCATTTTTTAAATATCTCTCCTGATTGATTGAGTAGAAATTTTTTAAAGATATTCAGGATAGACCATTACAATTACACCTTTTATTCATTGTCCAGATATCAGGATGTTAGCAAAATCCATTCTGGAGTTAAACGAGACACACACTCAGAGGCAAACTCTTTATTTAACTATAATTATAGATAATTTCGTTCAGTGTTAACCAAAGTGCGCCAAATGATTGGCTCTTACAGAAAATAAAATGTGTGATCCTACTAACATGATTTCAGGAAAATCTATCATTTTTTTATAAGTTGGAATAAACTAATTATAATTTCGCTCAATATTAACAATCAATAGTCCAAATGTGACGAATGCACCGAAGAGTGATAAAAAATTGGTTCTTGTGTCAAAGTAAATGTGCGATCCAGATAATATGATTTCAGGTGAACTTTTCATTTCCTTTAAAAGTGAGCTTTTCAATGTGTTAGACTGGGATATAGATTGCAATCTCAGTTTTTCATAAGTAGCAAAAAAGGTATCTCTTATCAGCTTCATTTGAATGGGTATTTCACCGGCATAATAATACATCGAAATTAGAGACGATAAGAAAAGAGAAACATAAAATGAATGTTCGTATAAAAGTAACTGGTAAACGGGTAGTGTTAACGTGTTTGTATAGGATTCTACTAAAAAGGTTGCAATCACGGTGAATAACAATGATAAAAATGTTAAAGTTTGAAAACAAGAACTTCCAGAAAAAGTCTGCTCGATTTTTCTTAAAACTTGGAGTAGCTGAAAATATCTTCGAGATAAATTATTTATGTTAGAAATGTTATGTATGTCGTTTATAGATGTTTTAAAGTCCGTCAAAAAATAAGCAAATTGAAGACATGTATAGCGGCAAAATGTCAAATACGTAATCAGCATTACAATATTATAATGCATTGTTAAACAGAATAATATAAAAACTTTTATGACCAAGCAAATTTTGCCGGTGTAGTTAATTTGAAGGTTATACATCAAAGATTTTGCATACATTCTTATATATTCTTCTTCGAATATAGTACAAAATAATGTAAAATACAAGCATGGTAATCCGAAAGCAAGAATCATCATAATTAGAGTTTTAACTCTCTCTCTCTTACCATGATTGAATTAAAGTTTTGTTCCATGAAGTATCGAATTATTCTCGTTATTTTCTCATTTCTTTTGCGCAGTGCATGCCATGTGAGAATTTGACATATACTTCCAATTACGTAAGGTGAAAATATCCTGAAATCTATTTCGTCAATGAAAAAATAAAAAAGTGATAGAGTAACGCAATCAACACAGCCTAAATGAAACAGCACAATTAATATCATAGACAAGAAGGTCATTAACTTTGACTTCGACTTCAATATTCCGCATAATGTTAAACAACCAACCAGAACTTGCAGCTCGCTGTTCTTATTTAAAGTACTAAAATATTTTGTCATGTTTAAATAATAAAATTTATGATAATAAATAGTTAGTCTATATTGAAGAAATAGAAATAATACTTTAAATATATAAAGAAAGTGTATGAAAACATTCTCAAATTTTTTTAAAAAAAACAGATTGTTTAATAGAGGTAAAGCTATAGACGGTTTGGGATGTTTAGGAAATTCGAAGTCTAAGTCAAAAAAGAATCTTTTATATTCATTTTTTATTTTAAAACCATTTTTAAATGGCTTTTAAATATTTGAATTTGAGCGAATTATTTTGTTAGTATTGTAAATTTATGTTTCTTTTGCTATTATGTATCTAACTGTAAATATTAGTTTTGATACACTTTACTAAATGAAATCTAATGACACCATCAAATTGAATTGTTATTATGCAAAAGAATGGAAAATACAACTTGAACTTATGTTATATGATTAAAAACCAATAGTAGAGGCTTTTCATTTTCTATTACAAAGGTGATAAAAATCGTATTTACTTACATATGCTTATATACTAAATGACATTTAAAAAATTTTTTTTTAATGAAAATCAGTAAATTAACATTTTATAACTCTTTTCTACTTTTATTATTTGAAATTGCGTTCCTAATGTAATGGAAGTAGTTCGTGTCTCTGAACTATTGAGCCAAACCATTTCAATGTGGCATTTGTTTGAACAACTACTTCGGATAACGAATTTACTAGATCAATCACTTTAATTTATGAATCTATTTGACCAACTTTAAAAATTTGAGTTTTCGAACGATTAAGTATCACATTTAGAGAATTTTACCATGGTGATTTTTGAAATATATTTTTCAGGTAACCTGCCGTGTTCTGAAAATTTAATATATTTTAAATACAGTTTTTTTTTTTTAATTTTATTAGCTAGATACAAATTTTATCGAATGATTTTTAGAAAATTTGAAGTCAAACTGTATTAGGGATTTATATATCTTTAGGTCTAGTTTAATGAGGTGTTTCTTTAAACAACTAAGTTGAATTAACTATCTATTAGATCAATTATTTTAAATGATGAATCTATTGGACTAAGCACTTTAGTAATGTGAGTTTATATTCGATTAAATTATTCTATGTGGAGAATATGACTATAACAATATTTCAATCGTACTTTTAAAGTACCTACTGAGTTCTAAATATTTAAAATATTTAGAATAATCGCAAGCAAAACGAAACAAAATACAAACAATTTTATTTTTTTGAACCAACTACTTTTTTACGAATATTACCAATACTAATAATAATAATACTAATATTTGCTATATTCGATTTTATTTTAATTCATTAGTTTATATTGTTTAATTTATTTAATATTTTAATATCTGATGAGGTTAGATTAGGAGAAACATCAGTGTTCGGAGTATAGATTAAATGCATTCTGGGCAGTGGCACTTGCCTTAAAAAAACATTGATGTGGGGAACCTGGAAGTGGCACTTAACTAGACCTAGTATATATTTCGAACATTTACCAAATGGACTATGCAATTGTCAACATATACCGGTTTACGTCAACAGCCACCAATTTCGATCATTTAGAAATTCAATTACCCGTGAAAAGTAAAAACTCTACTATTTGAACAACGAAAATGTAAATATAATTGAGAAAAAGCCATAAAAGAGTCTCCATTTCTTAATTGATTTTTTTAACCATAATATCTTATTTTTTTAGATTTTAGATATATATTTTAAATTTAGAATCTAAAATTTGTGCATTGGCCCCTTTCGTCTATATATTTCAATTAAATTATTAAAAACCAATTCTATATTAATTTTATCCTATAATATTATTAATTATTTTCATTACTTATTTTTATTGTTATCTATTATCTCATTATTCTCTTTTTTTTTTTAAATTATTTTTTATCATTTTCCTTAGTTTCGTAAACAAAACACCTTTTGTATACAAAATTTAATGAAAGAAATTCGCGTAAGTAATTTTTTTAATCTTAAACGTTCGGAAAATCTCATTAAATTTCTTTTCTAATTATTTTATTTTAATGTTTGTATTAGCTGGATACTTTTAGGATTCTATAATACAAATAACAAAATACTAAAAGAATTATTAACAAAAATATATTGGGAATTTTTTTTTTTAAGTTTAGTATTTTAATTAATTTTAAAGGTAAAACTCAAAAGCATCAAAAATTTGATTTTAAACATTTTGGTGACATTTCTTTCTTTTTTTCTAATCTCATATTTATTTTAACAAAATTTGTCATAAAGGAATAAAATTAAAGACTTTTTCATAACTTTTCCTAAATTATCACCATCATTGTTGCAACATATTTGTTGTTTATTGAGCTTTATTGCATAATAATGCAAGTAATCCTAAATTTGACTGAAGGTTTCTAAAGAAAATTAACAAGAAAACAATGAAGGTTTTAAAACCTATTCCTGCGTCAAATTAATATGAAAAAGTCAACATTTTTAATCTTCCGGTTACTGAATTCAATACGAAAATTTTCTAGTATATGACGTTAAGCCGTGGTGGCATAGGAGATAGAGTGCTCGGTTTTCAATGCGGTGAACCAAGTTCAAATCCCGGCGTGGGCTGGTCGATACGAATTCCACATCCGGCTCGTGCTGACCACAGTTCTAAAGTAAAACATCCTTACTAGTATACAGATCATGGGTTAGAGTCCCCTTGCCGTCAGATTAACCGTGGGAGGTTTTCGTGGTTTTCCACTTCACATAACGCAAATGCGGGTTAGTTCCATCATCAAAATGTCCTTCACGAGTTTAAAATTAAAACTTCCTCTGATATGCAATTTAAAATACAGTTTTAAAATAAAATATAATTGATTCATGTAGTGTAATTGAAAGCTACTCTTTTTAATTAATATTTGTTTAAAAATTATGGTAATATTGAACGTAAGTAGTAAAGATAAGTTAAGATACCTAAGATAAACATATGAACGATAAGTAAATATACTAAACATAGATTACGACGCTGTTACTATTATGCAGAATATTTTTCTTTTCATTCTAAGTAAGCAATAAAATAGGGCATTAAAATTTGCTTGATAATAATACACATATAAAATGTTAATCGTTTTTACCCTTTCAAAATGCTAATCATTTAATAAGTTTTAGGTTACGTTAACAAACTATTCATAAATTTCAATAGATTTGCATACAATTTACAAGCTGTTTTTGAATAATTATCATTATAAGTAATTTAGATGCAATTTATGTAATATATTATACCTAACATAAATAAGAAAAATATTGAGTTTTTTAACGACCATAAAATAAATAGTTGTTGCATGGCGTTTTTCAAAACATTTTCATACGTAGATACAGTAGAATATAGAACAGTATGTTTTCTTTTATATTAATTTTAAATGCAGTTTGTGGATTAGCATACATGTATAATAAATGCCATAATGTAAAAAGCGAATTTTTTTTTTTTTAACTTGAGACGCATTAATATCCTTTTAAAGATTTCAATATTGTAACTCTGTTTAATTTTCATAATTGGTCTTTGCGTTTGGGATATTGAATATAAATTTAAACACTTCTATTCATTTATTTTCCATAAAAATACACTACAAAATAGCAAAATAGCAAACTCATGCATTAAAATCATACTTTTGGCTACATGCCTTATTCTTGCTCAAATGAAATGCTAATAAATTTCCTCTTTCTTGCAGCCATGCAACTTTGACATTGTTGCAAGTTCCTGGTAATATTATGGGAAATTGGAATTACATTTTCTGCCGAATCAAATCAAATATGGCCAACTAAAATATATAAAATTATAATCGATAGCTTTACGAAAATTCAGTTAGCTTATTATAAAAGTTTTTGACAACGGAAAATTGAACTCTCTAGAGCATGGCAGTGTTTGGATCGAATTCCGACTTTTTAAATGCCATTGTTATTATGCCACATATTATTTAGAAGACAAACAATTTATTTTTATTTGATACGTTTGTATGGAGTAAATTATTATGCAGATGAATAAGCACCAATCAGGGTGTACAAAATCGAAAATTCATTGTATATCGGCTTATTCTGATTAAAGAACATCGTTAAAAATTATTCTAAAATACTAAAATACTTAATGAAAAAAATAAAAGAATTGATTCGCTTATTATAAGGATATCATTTTTTTTTCTTGCTCAAAAGCAAATTTCTTTAATTGCAATGGTGTCTTAATTTGTTTAGGACTTATAATTCCTGTTTTTGACTGAAATACATTGTGATTTATTGAATAACTAATCATCATTTAAATGTTTAATGTGAAATGTGACACAAAACTATTATTGACAAAAAATGAACAACAATGGCAAAATAATAGCTTTCAATAACTACTTTTATTGATGTTTTTGTATACTTAATAAAACTGTGTTTGTAAATGTCATAATCGTTCAATTTAAACGAACTTCTC
Source organism: Parasteatoda lunata (assembly GCA_949128135.1). NCBI lineage: Eukaryota > Metazoa > Arthropoda > Arachnida > Araneae > Theridiidae > Parasteatoda > Parasteatoda lunata. Next base: position 23,280,229 of record OX421979.1, read on the forward strand.
ATTTTGTACATGAGAACTCTTTTTTACAATACAGTTTATATTACAAAAAGTCACAATTGGTAATAATATCAGAAGAATAAAAGGAACTAATGAAACTAAATCGACTTTTATTCTACACGTAAATAAAGAAATAATAGGAAGCTGTGCAATATCGTTACTGTTACAAAAGAGTGCGGTAATCCTTGTTTACAATATACGAAAAATAATTTTTATACAGTACGATAGATTAAAAGAAATCATTCTCAACTGAAAAAGATTTGCAAAATGCAAAATGTTTTTAATTCTCGGTTTTGTGTGGCGTTTAACAGAGAAAACTTTCACCTGCTGTAAATTTAACAGCAAATTTAGTAATTTTATTTTGAATCAAAAACAATAAATATAAAATTTTATAAAATATGAATGTAAAAATTACTTGTTCAACCGTTTTGAGTGATATTTCGCATTACAATAATTATTAAAATCAGAAGCTGTTCAAAATGTACAGGGTTGGTAGAATTTAAAAACTCTACAACATAGTTAAAAAGTTAAAACATATTCGAAAAAAAGAAAGTCATTACATTTTGAAGAATTGAAGTATTTATCATTAGTTTTATCTAGTAAACCAAAATTATTGAAATATGATTTAAAATCGACATTGCTGCTGAAACAAAGAAGAATAGAATAAGGCAGACTGCATTAACAAAGTCATATCAGAAGAAATTTGTCATAGAAGTAAAAAGAAGCCGTGAAAGAAGAAAGAAGCCATAGAAGTAGAAAGAAGCTATAGAAGTAGAAACAAGCCATAAAGGAAGAAAGGAGCCAGGAAGGAAAGAAGAAGCCATAGAAATAGAAAGTAGCCAATGAAGGAGAAAGAAGCTATAAAAGAAGAAGAAAAAAAGTCATACAAGCAGAAAGGAACCATAGAATTAGAAAGAAGCCATATTAATATAAAAGTGCCATAGTAGTAGAAAGACTCCACACAAGTCTTGGAAGAAGAAAGAAACCATGCAAGAAGAAGTGTTGTATGACATTCCTTAAAAATTTTGACAGATCTCAATTTTTTTATAAAGAAGCAAAAAAAAAAATTTTTTTTTAAACTTTACGTAAAACACATCAAACTAGTGTTACTCAAGATTACGAAAAATCATTCAACGCTGAAAATTATTTACACAACATCATTTGTACAGGAATAGAAAATAAGTGAACATTTGTAAAATTTATTTTTCAAATATCAATTTATATTTCCAAAAACAAGAAACTGTTAAAATTTGATAAAAATATTTTGAAATGCATCTTACTTAAAAGAAATTGCTTTTAGTCGTAAAAGCTTTATTTTGAAAAGAAAACTGCGAAAATGTTTAAACGATTTGATGAATTTTCAATTTTATTTGAGTGTGTTGCTGTATGTGGCATTATGCAATCCAAATTCAAATCACTTTCACTGTTATCTGTGATTTTTATAATTTTATTTCACTTTCTTTGTTTAGACTCGACTGCCTTAATAATTCTCTACATGGCGAACACACCAGCTGATGTCAAAGTGCATTGCATTTATATACTTGGACACGTTTTTCAGCTTCTAGCATGGCATATATTACACAAGAAAAGAGACTTAGAGCAGCTTCTTATCTACCTTAATAAATTGTCTCAGACCAGACACCATGTCATGAAAAAACAAAAAAGAAACAGAAGTATCGTGATATTTTCTTTAGCAGTTGGTAGCCCTATCTTTTTTTTTCAATTTCATGGTTTGGGCATCTGATGACGAATTTAGAAATATTTACACGCATTATGCCATGTATAACACCCAAACCGATAATGAGAATTTAAAAACAGCCTGCTTTGTATTCAAGTTCTTCCTAGTTGGGCTAAATATGTATTTTCAAAACATGGTTTTATTGCTGTACATCATGTTCTGCCGCTTCGTAACTTATTCACTTTTACAATTTGAAGAAGATTTGAAAGCGTCACTTGAAACGTGTTCTATTATGACTTGCAAAGATTTCCTTGCTGAGAATTATATTCGAATACTCCATAGTTTATGGAAGATTCAGCTCACATGTTCCAGATTTTCCCTGTTTCAGTGTCTGTCATTTATGAGTTTCACTTTTTCTACAATAGCCACCTTTCTTACAGAATCACACACAAAAACATTGGGTAGTAATGTCAACATATATTACCTTATGGAGCATATCTATATTGGGACTTACCAGATAACATTGCTGGTTTGTTTCTATTACTTCGCCGGAGAAATACCAATCCACATGAAAAAAATAAAGGAAACCTTTTATGCATTCTATCCAAGGTTAAGATTACAACTTAAAAAAGAATCTAAATCACTCCAAGACTCTCTTTTAAAAGAAACTATTGATTTGCCTGAAACTGTATTATCTGGATCCAATGTTTTGTTTTTCACAAAACCAAATTTGCTTGTAGTTCTTGGGTCATTCATTACTTTTGGACTAATTCTTGTAAATCTGAATCTATAGCGGATAAACCCGTACAAATGCTTACTTTTTACAGTAATTTGATCTCAGTTTTTTTTTAAATATAAGAGAAATGTAAGATGAGTCACAATAAAATAATTGTTCTGGCTTAAAGTGAATTGCTGAATTTAGTACGTAACAGTATTTCTTTTGAGCTAATTCTTGTAAATCTGAATCTATAATTGAGAAACCCGCACAAATACTATACTCAAGGGGCCAGTACTTTTTCACCGTAATTTGATTCCAAATTGTTTGAATGTAAAAGAAATGTAAGATGAGTTACAATAAAATTAATGTTCTGATTTGAAGTTAATTGCTGAATTAAGAGAGTAACTTTATTATTTTTTTATTACTTTTGGGCTAATAACTGTAAATCTGAATCTATAACTAAGAAACCCGTGATAATAAGTAACTTCAATTTTTATTATCATTTAAATTTCGGGAAGTGTTTCTTAATTCCATGATGCATTGTAAAAAACTCAGAATGAAGTTTCGGTAAAAAATACAGGCACCCTGAATGAGCCGAAAATTTTTATGAGACAAGTTATCTGATGTACTGGAATTTTTATGGTAATATTTTCTGAATTACTGTATTTAAATAAATAATACTATAAAAATTAAAGTTTAAAATGTTATGGTAAAAATAGATTTTACGGTTAAACAAATTTAACAGATGCTGTAAACAAGATACCAATATTTTTTACAGTCAGTTATTTGAAATGCAAGGTGAATTGCAATAAAATAATAGTACTGGTTTGAAATTAATTGGTGAATTAAAATTGTTTGCCGTAAGATTTCCTACTATCTTGGTATGGTTCATAATTTATTGTCTCGGTCATAATTTTGTTTATTTTTGTACGGTTAAGCTTATAACATGCAAATAAACTTCTCTGTCATTTACAGATTATTTTCTTTGTTGCTTTATTTCCATGAGTATTATTGTATCAAAATTTTTTGAACTTTGCTTTCTTTCTTTGCATTTAGGTAGAAGAAGAATTGTTTTTATAAATTACAATTCTGTACTTTAAATCTTTAACTATCATCATGAGGAATATTATTTAAATCATTAACAATTCATTAAAAATATTTCTGTTATATTTGTAATTACTTCATTATCGCATGATAAATTTTACTAGAACAAGAACAAAAGAAAAACATAAATAATTGATCGAAAACCACGATAGAGTCAAAATCAGTTCTGTATTCCAGTGGACAAACTCTTAATGACACGTCACTAATCAAGTAGAAGGACCTGCCATATTGGCGTGTTGCTGTTGTTGATTAGTTCACGGTGACTGTGTAGATAAATTTGTTGAACTATTGTCAACTCTCTAATGTCCTTTCGTTTCGAAACTAGATTTATTTATTAGTCGTTTCTGTTAACAAAATTATTTTTAGTAAAGCTTATTTAGTGTTTAGTAAAGATCCATACTTCTACAAACAATAAGGATTTAGTTCAATAATAACACTGTTCTGTTACGTTCCCTGCTCTTGGGCTATAACAGGACTCTTTTAACCAGTGGCATAAGAATTTTATGAACAAATGTCCAACGTATTTCATAGCGACAGCTCTTAATATATATCATTAGATTCAATAACGTGTACAAATTAGGTGCCAACTTATACAAGCTAATGATTAAAAATGACTCCAATAACGCATACAAACTAACGCCATAACATACTATCGAATCGCTAGTAAGGAAGTCTAAATTAATATCGAAACATATTTATAACATACTATATTTTATAAGAAAAATAAACGGTTTTTAATATTTTTCACGATGACGTTTTGGTGATATAACACTTGCATTAACATTAATTTGTGACTCTTAACTTATAAATATTTTTTGTAATCATTTCTTGAAGGATTATCCTGCATTTATTACGAGTAATCCCCTTTTCATTACGGATTATCCTGCATAAATTTTTCTTCCACTTATCTTCAGTCTTTTGATGAAGGAAATTACAAATTTAAAATTGAAATTAAGATTTTTTAAGTTGATGTTTTTCGATTCGATTATCATCACTGATTCTTCCTTTTTTGATGTTTAGTAGCCATATAATTGCTACTAGAAAAAGAAAATTTTAAATAGATCAATACTAATCAGACAGTAATTTGAAAGCCTCTTTCAAACTTTTTGAAAACATTATGTTATTTAAACTGAATCTATGGAAACGACAAGGAAAAGTAAGCATTTTTATTTGAAAACCACAAGAAATAATACACATTTCGCTTGTTTCACAATATTGTGTTTATAAACTAATGTCTGGGAAAGTTGCAACACCATGTAGGTATTGTTAGAAATTAATTCCGTATATTAATCAAAGTAGTACAAATAAATATGCGTCACAGTGTATATGCGCAATCGCTTTGCAGTTCTAATCATTTGCATTTCTTGCCTCGCACTACATTTCATGTTCAATTGCATAATTTCTCAATGTTTTTGCCATTTTCACAAACACGAGTGCATAATGTTACCGGTATATTTGTAGAAAGTGGCTTAATACTAATTTGGTGAAAAACTGAAATGTTGAAAGGATTTAACCAACTCAAATTTCTGTTCCAGTGTTTAGCATTATGTGGAATTTTACAATCCACATTGAAACCAATCTTAATATTGGCAGCCATTTTTAATATATTTTATCATATCGCCCTGATATTCCTCAGTACAATAACTATCATCTATATGCCATCATCTGTTAATACTGTCAGCGACTTTTCTCGCCTTGTCGCTTACTTTCTCCAAATCTTGACCTGGCACACTTTACGCAGGAAAAGGTCAGATATTGAAATTCTGTTGGTGTACCTCAAAAAATTATCTAATGCTAAAGAAAGCGCGAGCATCAGCAGCAAGAGAAACTTAAATGCTGCAATAATTGTTCTAGCAGCTACAGGCCCGCTTGTATTATTTATCGCATTCGCCTGTATACCTGATGAGGAATTTAGAGATTCATACTCAAGCTATACCGAAATTCTAGGCAAGCCTGATAACTCTTACGTGAAAGAAATCGGGTTCATAGTAGAGGTTTTTATTAATTTTTTGTTAGATTATTATCAGAACATGATGTTATTGTCGTATATATTGTCTTGCCGATTCGCAGAAAATTCCTTATCAAAATTTGAAACGGAGTTAGAAGCATCAATCGTATCAGACTCTTTGATCACCAGAATCGATGGCCTTACCAAGAAATATATTCGAATACACAAGGGTCTACGGCAAATTCAACTTACATTCTCTCAAAGCCTATTTTTTAATTGCCTGGCGTTCCTCTGCTACACCTTTTCCATGGTTGTTAAATATCTTGTGGGTGATCACTTATTTAAGAACGATGCAAACCTGTTGCTCAATATGAAGCGCCTTTATTATGAAATATATTTCATCATAGCGATATTCTTTGTTTATTTCTGTGCAGGAGAGATACCGATTCGCATAAAAAATATCAAGGATACATTCTATGCGTATTATCCAGTATTACGGTTTATACATAAAAATGAATCAAAACTATTGAGTGACTCAATCCTGAAAGAAATGATAGATTTACCTCAAATTACTTTATCTGGATCAGGCATTTTGATTTTCTCAAAATTAAACTTACTCGCAGTCATTGGAACATTTATTTCGTTGGGAATTGTTATAGTTAGTGTGCAACAGCAATATAGACTGGACAGCAATACTTGTGCGTGTAATTAACAACACCATTTGATGCACATTGCAACTTTATACCAATATATTTCCTAATTGCTTCACAAAAAAACACACAGTCAAACGGTTAAGTCCTGAAACGTTCAGATTTTTTTTTACCGGTGGCATCAGTAATGAAATTTTAGCTCAGTGTGTAATGTGATAATAACACTGAAGAACAAATTTTTTCTTGCATTTATACAAGTACTTGATCTTAACTAATTCGGGTGTAGAAATTTCAAATCTGAAATAAGTTTTGCTCTTAAAGCTACAGCTTTATTTATTTATTTAAATAACGGTTTTAGTATAGTTTTTGTCCAAATATACAAGTTCAAAAGCACTATGTCACGTAAATGTTGCAATATACTTCTAGGTAAATTAGGGCGCAACATCAGGACTAAAATTGCATAGGAAACCATGTCCCGATAATTTCGTCTTATGCGGCTAGCTAAAGAGCACTTCTATATTGAAGAAACAATATTTAATAAAAAAGCGCTCCTAGCGGCGAGCATTTCCAGGTTCCTATGTAATTTTAATCCTGATGATGTGCTCTAACTCCCCAAGAATTTGACTTCTTGTTTTATAAAACGTTTTTAAGCCAGTATATTTCGAGAAAAAGATAGACTGAAAATGCCAATAAAAATGCAGTAGCTTGAAGACAGAAACACCGATTTTAGATTTGAATTTAGCGATACGAAATTATCTAGTGAAATTTAGTGATGCGATCACTTTTAAATAATATCATGAACAGAAAAGGAAAAAAAAAACGTGCTCACCAGTGTAATCAGCTTTTAAATTTTCTAAAGTAGATCCTTAATCGAAAGTCAAATATTGTATGGTAATTATAACGAAAAAAAAAGATTTTTTTAATAAAAAATATGTATTTTTATAAACTTTTAAGAAATTAAATTTTAAAATAAACTATTTTCAAAAATCAATTTTGCAACTTCAAAAAATCTCCATACATTTTGAAACCTCAAAAGTGGGAAATCATATTATAGCAGAAACATTCTGTTCGTGAACTTTTTATTCAAAAAAAGTTATCCAGCTCGAAATGCTTGTTTAAGAAAATGGACACAGCTCAAAATGCGTATTCAATAAAATAAACTCAGCTCAACATGCACATTAAGAAAATTGGCCCAGCTCAAAATGTGTGTTTAAGATAATGGATACAACTCAAAATGCGCCTTCAAGAAAAATGAATCCAGTTTGAAATGTGCTTTTAAGAAAATGGACACATCCAGAAATACGTGTTGAAGAAAATGGACCGAGGTCGAAATGGACATTCAAAGTAAAAATGAAACCTGCTTGAAATGTGGGTTCAAGAAAATTGACCCAGCTCAAAATGCACGTTAAGAGAATGGACCCAGCTTGAAAAGCGTGTTTAAGGAAATGGACGCAGTTTAAAATAACTCATCAAATAAATAAATCCGGCTCAAAATGCGTATTCAAAAAAATTATTCCAGCTCAAAATGAATGTTAAAAAAAACGGATACGGCTTAAAATGTGTGTTTAAAAATGGACATGGCTCAAATTGCGTGTTAAAGAAAATTGACGCAGAAAAAAAGGTGCCTTTTCAAAGTTGAACACAAATTTAAAAACTAAACAAGAAATTATGTGCTTACTTTTTCTTACTTATTTAAACACTAAGCATAATCATTACGGTGCGAAATCCCGTATTTTGGGGTAGGGAGAGCTGAGTATAATACAGATGTATAATACAACTCTAAACAACAAAGGGAGTCTTAAAAATTTGAATTCCTACTACGAAAATTTACTACAACTATTATAAATTTGTAGGACTCGTTCCAACCTTGTAAAATAACCGTTGTCTTAAAAAGTTTAATAAAAGTGCTTGGTGATTTATGCAAATGTATATAATCATATTACGATTTTTTTTTTTTTTTTTTGCTTTATTATTTCCTACTCTAAATAAAGTAATTTTGAAAATTTTAAAAACAAGAACTTTTCTACGTTTTAGCACTAAACATAAAAATAAAATATTGCGTTTAACTTAGAGGAACTCAGTTGATTAAGTCTCAGTTAATTTTCCACTCATTATGTTCATTTTAAAAGAGATTTTTCTTAACGTGTGTTGAAAGAATTTCGTATTTCATTTGTAAATGAAGCTGAGGAAAAGGCGATGTTTTATTCAATGATATTATTGGTTTTGGTGGTACACCGATGGTTGGAGAGCCGACGGTAGTGAGTTCGATCCTAGTGACCGTCAAAACAACTGGCGTGTATACGCAGCAAGGTGCACGTTAAATCTGTGGTGGGTGAAAACTCTCTCATAGGTGTGATTGTTTACCATGTGACCAGCTCAGGCGCTAACCACGTCCTCTTACCAGAGTTAAAATTAAGTGACCTTCCGTTGAAAGAAACGCATATCCGTTAAACTATAACTTTCTGGCTAGGCGCTTGGCCGTGATTGGTTGATGATGATGTTATTATTGTTATACGAAAACCGGAGCAGTTTTTTATAAAATAAATTTTAGCCTATTCTCAGCCTATATTTTATTTATTTATTCTCAGCCTATATTTTCAGAAAACATTTACTATTAAGGGGGAAAATGTAGGTCATTAAATCAGATAAGGACGTGAGATACGAACAACTTTTTGCATAGTATTTAAATAATGGAAAATAAATACATTTAAGTTTGACTCAAAAATCTAAAAAAATTTGATTAGTGTTACAATTTATAAATTTAAAAATGAATATTTATGAGTGTATTAAACGTTTGACTTAACAATTATGAAAAGACTAGTTTCCAATTTATTTCCAAAATTCGAATGCTAAAAATACAAACTTAGTATGTTAGTAAACGTGTTAAAATGTGCTGACTTTCCGCTATTGTTATTATTATTATTTTTTTTTGATAAGTTGTCATCCTGTTAACAAAATAATATTTTTTTTTACTTTTTTTCAAATAATTCTGTCACGCACATCGTAAAAATGTTCCCTTCGCTGGCCATATATCTTACATGGTTACACGTCTTGGACAGCCTATTATTGAAATCAATATTTGCCGTTATCAATGACATCTAAGATTTTGCACTTAAATTAATTTTTTTTCTTGCATCGGACAAAAAATTTTTTTCAAAATACAAAGAAAAAGAGGGTAAAAGTGTTTTTTTTTTAAACTTTTAGTCATGTTGTTCCTTATTTAAATTTAATTATATGCATTGGCATATAACAACAAATTCTATATTGGAACATTTTCATCAGTAAGTAGATGAACGTTTTAATGAACTTTTGAACTTAATATAATTTTTTTTTCATATGAAATAATTAACGTTTGGTTATAACTCTTTAATTTTTATTATCTATGACAATGAAAATATAAGTAGCGAGTTACATTTTATTGAAACAATGAATGGAAAGATGCGATTAAGAAGTTATTAAATATTTTATAACTAAAAATATCAGACAGCGATTGAATTGAAAGGCGATTAAATATGATGTTGTTCATAATAATATGATACTAAGATGTTAACCAGTGAATAGAAATATTATTATTGGATGTTCAAATAATGTCTGACAAGAACTGCTGCAAATTTATATGTAAGAAAAAAAAAACGAAACCTGAAAACAAAATCAAGCATGACAAACCAGGTCACAAAAGTTTTACTTGCCAGCTCACCATTGGCTATAAAAAATTATGTTTGATGAGTAAATATCATATTTTGAAATTATGTGCATAAATTATAATAAAAATTAAAATGGGGATGCTTAATTTAAATTAAAATAGATATGAATAAATTATAATAAAAATTAAAATGGAGATGCTTAATTTAAATTAAAATAGATATGCATAAATTATAGTATCTTAATCTGGAGACACGTGGAAGTGTTTTGAAATCAAGCAACAGTGATTCAAGCAACTTCGCAACTTCAAATAAAACCACTTCGATTTAGAATAATTCCAATTTCATCCGTTTCTCACCTATTAAACATTAAAATCATATTATTATTATTATCATATTATTATTATTATCATATATTATTATTATAGTTATCACATTTAATATGCTAGATTTTAAAGTTTCTATATTCATTTATGATTCTAGTTACCAAAATGTTCTTCAAACTACATTTTACTATACAAGAACAAATTTTCTCCGTAAAATTCCATAGTCATAACAGATTTTAACTACATGGAAACATGTTTAAACTAGGTTAAATAGATGTAAATCTGTAGCAATAAAGTAAGGATGTGAATGTGTTCATCAGATTTAAATATTTTTGGTTAGCAGTGTGGTCAGTGCAAGATTGAAGCAGAACTCGTATCGACCAGTGATCACTGGGATTCAAACATGCCCTCCTACAACTTTCATTCTAAAATTATGGTAAAATAATTGGCAGCAGTCTGTCTATCCAATTAACCGTAAAGTTTTCGGTAAAGAACGTTTTTTACCTTAGGGATTTGAAACCATTTTCAACTAGCATGGATTCAAAAGCGTAAAAAAAATTTAACTGGGCATTGGAAATAGTTTAGCAGCTTTATGGTGCTGTCATCTCCACGTGAATAAGGGTATCACAATCAAATTGCCCAAGTGTCACAAGCTGGGGAATGCAAAATACTGAAAACTCTTCATGTGTTGCAGGGAGTCGAGGAAATATTTTATTTTCAACGCTGGGACTCGATTGACCGTCGAGATTTAACAGATTAACCCTCTCGGCCATATTATCTACCCATCTGAAGAAACAAAGTGGCTTCATTTGCTGGTCCAAGCTAAAACGATATATTTCTGGTTGCTTATCCGTATCAGGTGAAATCAGTTAATAAACGTTTTTTCTCACAGTTAACAGTTTGAATACCATTCTATTTATGGTTATTTGACAGATTTTTTTAATATGGTAAAATAGCAACTAAATAAATTTTTATTTCACTATTTTTTCCGAGAAATACAGGAACACTGCGGATCACCTCATTCGGAGGGAAATGTTCTGCTAGCTGGGCCTCCTCAGCTCTTGAGTTTCATTACGAAGAGAAGTCTTAAACTCTTTTCCTTATAACTATTACATATTGAAGTCATATTTAAGTGAGAAAAGGTTTAAAATTATATTGCCAACAAGACTACAAAACGTGTTGGCCAACAAAATATATTTGCCCTATACATATATGTACATATTGACCAACAAAAAGCCCAAGAAAAACGGGTGTTTCTAGCAAAGCAATCTTAAATATACTAATTAACGAGTGCAGATGGTATGTATTTAAAATTTTAAAATCAAACTCAAAACCATATTCTGAGTATGGAAAGCATGTGTTTGGTGAATTCGGATTTTTAAACCAGAAAATATTGAAGAAACATTTGTCGTAATTTTCAAAATATGGTCTCAATTCTAAATTAGAAGAGAGACCAAAGTTTAGAACGTTAATGTTAAATTCCGTTTTTCAGTATTTCGCTGAATCACCGGAACTATAAAACTTTTTGTACGCACCTTTAAAACTTATGTAATTCCATGCAAATAATTTTTTTTGTTTTTAATGTTTTATTTATTTATCAAAAATATTTTAACTCTGAAGTATACTTCCACTAAAATTTCCAACTTTAAAAGAAATCAGTAAAACAGCTCTTGAAAAAAATATTTTTTTTTAAACATGCGACTCCTTATAAATAGCGAAATACGGAAAAGTGAAAGTAACATAAAGGGTTCTATACTTCCAAATAAAATGGACTAGAATACCAGACTAAGTCAAGCGTAAAAGTTATAACAGGAGTTGAAATAAAATAAAAAATTACATTCTAATTATTCTAGTTTTACACATTCGCACGCGCATGAATTGTCACACACAAATGCATTGTCTTCCAGCAGTGCTTGTTGTTGAATGGTCAAAATAATAATTCCAAAAGAGATGAAAGTTCCGAAAACACCGAATAAATTAGATTTTGTAAAAAACAAAATACCTGATCCCGATAGCGTAATTACAGGCAAATCTATAATCTCTTTAAGAGTGGATTTTTCCAATATTTCAATTTCTTTTTTAAGCAATAAACGTTGGGACGGATAGTAAGCATAAAATGTTTCCTTTATATTTTTCATTCGAATTGGTACTTCTTCGGCAAAGAAATACAGACAGAACAAAGATGCCACGTCCATTAGAACAAAACAAATGTTTATTATTGTGATATCAATATTGGGGTCGGCGCTGGATTCTCCAGACAATGCTTTTGCGAGATATTGTGCCGAATAACGAAACAGATAACAGATAATTGACAAACACAAAAATAACGAACATTCCGAAAACGCAAGCTGCATTTTCCGCACACCCTTATGAATTCGTATGTATTTTCTGGAAAGATTACGCATTTGTGCGGTAACGGAATCTGTTACGAATGAAGTTCTCAATTCCATTTCAAATTGGGAAAGAGAATTAATTGCATATCGACAGCAGATTACATAAATCAGAAACATCATAAAAAGGTACCAATTCGCTAAACAAGACATTCCAATCTGGAGAAGGAGACAAGCTTCTTTGAAGTAGACATTATCTGATTCGCCAAAAAACACTTCAAAATTGGCGAAATCTTCTCTGAATTCTTCGTCAGATATACTAGCGAGTGCGATAAAATATAATAATGGGCTTATAGCTGTCGAAACGACTACCGTTGTGTTTATAATATCTTTACAAATGTTATTTTCGGGGTTTCTAGTACGAGACAAGTTCTTGAGGTAAACAAGAAGTTGTGCGATGTCTTGCTTTTTCCTTCGCAATGAATGCCAAGCCAGAATCTGAAAAAGGAATCCAATTGAGTCCGATATATCAAGCATATTATGTTCCGATGTTTTCATTTCATCGATATTTATTACAATATCGTTAAAGAGGGCGAGGTGTACCAGTATATTGGAAATAACAGCAATTGCCACAACGGGTTTCATTTTGGAAGGTAAAATTCCACATAATGCAAATAATTCAAACAGAAATCTGATTTTGTTGATTCCTTTTACCATTTTCTTTTCTTTCTTGTATGGAGCAGCATATACAGACAGAATGTTATCAGAATTTTTAGATATTACAAATTATTTTTAATTTATTACGATAGTTTTCATCTATTATGATAAATATATTAATTAAAAAATATTTTTAGTTTGGCGATAAAATGATATTTATTGATTTGTAATTAGGTTAGTGTTATTCAAATTACGCAAGACTTTCATTTAAAATATTCAGTTGGATGAAGAATTTAAAAGTTTTATCTTCTAAACTTTACTGATGCAAATGGTTTACTTTACATATTAAAGGCAATGAAGCCTAAAATTTGGTACTATCTTATTAATTTTCCACATATACAGAAATCAGACGCCATAAAGAGGAAAATGTAACTTTAAAAAATGATTGTTTTTTCCTAATCCATACCTTGTTTCGAAACATTTTTGGAAAAATTATACTGCAAAGGAAAAAAAAACAATAAGGCAGAATAGTTAAATAAAAACAAACTTACCATTCATTCATTTTCAACAATGCAAAATAAACAATTGCGAAGATCAATGTATTTGCTACTCTTTCATTTTCTAACGAAACAAAAGAAACAGTTTCAACAGCAACGTGGTTACTTTTAATGATGCTGAATACTGCATTTCCTCTATTTAATGCTAATAATGAAAAAAAAAATATGTGCAGTGATTTTTTTTTTTTTGTCATTTAATTCGAACAATTACATATTTCGTATCTCGTTCAGATATCTAAGGATGTTCAATAAATAAATTAAATATATTCTGAAATACAATAGAATTTGAACTGAATGCTTAATACACATGCTTCTTTACACTATTAAAATTCAACAAGAGATTTAAAGGTTTTGTTTATTTTGAAATTATTTCAATGAAAGCACAGAAAGCTTAAAACGAAAACCTATCATCAGAAAGCTAATTCTATAATTGATTAGAAAAATATTCTTCTGAAAATAACGTGTAACGATAAACAAATGCTATCAATATTTCTTTTAAAGAAATTTTGAATAATATATTCCATAATGAATGCAAAAAAATTTGAAAGCATTTTCAATTGGTTATTGCTCGAAAAAAGTATGGAGAACAGAAGAAATTAAAATAAAATATAATTCACGATTAACCATATTTGTTGGGCCGGGATAGCCTGGTAGGCCCAACAAACGGTTATTTGTATATTTTACATAATAATTATATTTACCTAATAATTACATATAATTACATAATAATTATATAATATTATATTTGTATATTTACATAATAGAAAACATAAATAATTATTAAAAATTATTTTTTGCTTGGAATTATACTTGGATAAACGAATTTTATACTTGGCTGCAAAAGCTTTTTGGTTCGTTTAAAAAATTCTCGAAATCGGACAAAGTACTCAAAAAGTAAATTTAACAGTAAGAGCTCCAAATATTTGACCGATTTAACCAAACTATCAGGACCGTATTTTCCAGAATGAGGCAATCAGGAATATTAATCCCTCAAATCAAGGGACGTTTTTGGTTAGCAAAAAGTATTTTTATTTCTGATTTCATAACTTATATTATTACCTGCATGAATAAGTTAGCATATTTGACGTCAATCCTTTAAATCATTAAAAATAAGTCCTAGCACGTGTACTAGATCAAAAGTTAAAATTTATTTTGAGCATTCTACATCAATAAAGATTTTCTGTACACTGTTAGAAAGTTCTCCGAAAAAATAGTTAAATAACAAATCATTTAATTGTTATTTTACCATAGTCAAGCAAAACAGCCAAACAACCATAAATAAGATGATAATCAAACCGTTAACTGTGAGAAAAACTGTTAATTAATAGCTTTCGCCTAATACGATTTAAATACTAGAATTTTACTGCACCAACTAAGCCCACCCGAAGAAATCACTTAGTTCCTTTCAACTACGTACTTATTACAGCCGAAAGGGTTAATCTGTCAGTCTCATATAGAACTGGGGTTCGAATCCCAGCGTTTGCACCACAATATTTCCTTCATTTTTTTTTTAACACATGAACAGATTTCAATGTCCTGCATTCTCCAATGCCCATTACCAAACAAAAAGCCTTGCTTCTATGTCCAGTAAAATTTCTTTTCTACCGTTTTGAAACCCTGCTTGTGGTAAATGGTTAAACCATAAGCATAATTTTTTTATTCCTGGTTTTATTACCATACTAGTAGCCGATGATTTCAAAATCGTGAAACTAAAAAATGTTCATGACCGCAAATTTTACGGTTAATCGGATAACACAGACTGCTGCCGGTTATTTAACCATAACTTTAGAATGAAATTCTAACAGTGTATATCAATGCAAAGATCATTGTAGAAGCTAAACAATCAGGTACAAATGAAAAATGGTTAAAATATATAAAGCGTAAGAACTGTTGCCACAGTTGAAATCAAATAAATATAAAAAAATTAATTATTGATGCTGCACGCATATGCACACAAGAATTGTTACAAACAAGCACATTGTCTTTCAGCAATACTTATAGTTGGATGGTCAAAATAATAAGTCCAAAGGAGATAAATGTTCCGATAAATGCGAATAGATTTGATTTTGTAAAAAACGAAGTACCCGATCCAGATAAAGTAACTACAGGTAAATTTATAATCTCTTTTAGGGTGGAATTTTCTAGCAATTCATTTTCTTTTTGATACGATAGATAACAAGCATGAAATGTTTCTTTTTTTTTTCCATTCGAATTGGTACTTCCACGTCAAAGAAATACAGGCACAACAATGATGCCAAATCCATCAGGACAAAACAAATTTTTATTATGGTGATATTAAAATTGGGGAGGGCACTGGATTCCCCAGACAATGCTTTCGTTAAATGTTCTGCTGAATATCTAAATAGAAAACAAATAATTGACAACATACTGCGATGGGGTCGGAATCTTGAAATCTTAGTAGATATTTGCATTTCGGATCAACCATCTGACACAAGTGATTTTTCTGAGTATCTTGTTTTGCCATAGATTGAGCTTTTTCATGAGGTATTTTGGTATAGTTGTCTAGACAGTGAGGCATATGTAAAAATGTTTTTTAATTTTAATGACAAAGACATGTTCTGATTGTAGATGAGCGATTGTATTACTATTGTTGCATTTCTTTTGTTCAATATGTCCTAGAGCAACCGTGACTAAATGGCATGAAAAATAAAGAGATTCCATAGGAATTTCTGTTGTTGTTTTGAGTGGGGGGGGGGGTCTAATGATTGCCTAAATGATTGTCTAATGATTGTCTAAATGATTGTTTCGTCCTGTCTTTCAAGCTGGGCTGAGAAGCGGCTCTTATCATGTCCATCATGAAATATTTATTCTTTGCAGGCATTCTTTATGGTCAGAAGACATTGTGGTTGCTATTACGAGATTCAAGCACTTTGCTTGAGTAAAAAAAAAATGTAAATAAAAGGAGCAACTTGCTCTAAACTATGTGTGCTTGAAATTTTTAGATCTGGTTGTGGATGAGTGTTGATGGCCAGCGTGAGGAAACGCTTGAATTTATTAATTTCAGATGTAGAATTTTATCTCAAGATTGAAGTTGTAGAAGACGAAGTTTGAAAATTGAATCTGTAGTTGAATTTTTGGTTATAATTGAGATATTTTTCAGTTGAAGGCTATTATTTATTTTGATGATTGTGATGTGAGGCGTCGGATGTGAAGAGTGCGGCTATAGGTCTGTATTTTGTATATTTTTTATAATTTTCAAAATTAAATATCTGGTTGAAATTAACTGCATTAAATCGTCGAAGAAATCCGCCTTTAACTTGTGAATATACTGCAATAGGGTCGGAATTTTGAGATCTTTGCGTTTGCACAGGTGATTTTTCTAAGTATCTTGTTTTGACATTGATTGAGCTTTTTCATGAGACATTCTGGTATAGCTGTCCAAGCAGGTGAGGTATATGTAAGTATGGATCTTATCATCGATCTGCAGAGCAGCTTTTGTAGAGAATTGATTTGTAGAGAAGTGATTATGTGCAGTGGAAGATTGATTCTGCCTTGATCTGCATATTTTTGTATCTGCGTTTCATTTCTAGAGGTGAATCCATAATTTATCAGGTTTTGGTGAATTTCATCAGCTGTTATTTCTGTTGGAATGCTTTTGATTTCTACTCTAAGTTGTTTTTCCCCGTTTGGTTGAAATGTGTGATATTTGACTTCTAATTCATCCAGTATGTCTATTGCGTGTCGACTCATATCAATTTCGAAAAAGCGCAATTTGAGATATTCACCGGTGTATTTTCCTTCAAAGCTTGATATTTTTAATTCTCGCAGCTTTTGTTTTAGATTTATCCATCTTACATTGCTGTCTTTAATTATAATGGGTGGAATTCTTGGCTTATGTGTTTTCTTATATCAAAACTTGACTGATTTTAGATCTGGGTGCTTGGGCCGCGAAGTGGCCCCTATTCCATCCATCGTGTAGTATATGTCACTTTATATGGCTTCGTTGAGGTTAGCTCGTAGCGATTGCTGTCAGGGGGATTCAAGCACTTTGCTTGAATGAATAATAATAATGAAAATGAGATGGAGTATCTTGCTCTAAACTATGTATGACTTATGTTGTGGATGCTGGTTGATGATCAGCGTGGGGATACGATTGATAGAACTTTCAATATTGTAGTTGTTGAAGCTGATGTTAAAGGTGGATATGTGATTAAGAAATTTGTTAAAGCTTTTATTTATTTTTATGATTGTAATATGAGGTGTCTTATGTAAAGTGAGCGGCCATTGGCATGTATTTTATATCTTTTTTGTAACTTCCAAAGTCAAATACCTGGTTAAAATTAGCTGCATTATATTTTTTGGTCTTGTCGAAGAAATCTGCATTTAGTTTATAAATATATTGTGATAGGATCGGAATCTTGAGGTTTTTGTGAATATTTGCATTTCTGATTAACCATCTTTCACGGGTGATTTTTCTCAGTATCTTGTTATGGCATTGGTTGAGCTTTTGCATGAGGTATTCCGGTATGGTTGTCCAGGCACAAGTGAGTATTGGTCTAATTATCGATGTATAGAGCAGTTTTCTAAGTTTTAAATGACATATTCTGGTTGTAGATAAGTGGTTATATTACTATTGTTGCTGTATTTGCTTTACCTGTTATGTTTTTGTTCTGGTCGTTCCTGGTGAATTTGATGTTTATTATGAGGCCGAGGTAGTTTGCTTTTTTGACTATCTGTATTTGGATATTGAATAATTTTGGTTTGCACTGTGGTAATATTTTTATTCTTCTTTTTTGCATAATTAGGATTAGAGATTTATCTGCGTTTTACTGCTATTTTCCATTTAACTCACCAGTCTTCTATTTCATGTATTTGTTCCTGTAATTTTTGCAATGTAATGTTTGGATTTCTTGATTTGACGATGATTCCTGTGTCGTCTGAATAAAAAGCTGTAATACTATTATAATCTGTTCCATTAATTGGAAAATCATAAGTGTATGAAATATATAGAATCTGTCCAAGAATGCTGCCCTGAAGTACTCCAGCTGTGATATTTTTTTTGATGATTTTCAACTTTGAATTGAGACTCGAAAGGTTCTATTTGAGAGATAACAGGAAAGTAGTTTGATGTGAGACCGGGTGGAAAGTTAATTTGCGTTTATTTGAATATTGCACCAGTATGCTAGATTTTGTCGAATGCTTTTGAAATATCTATCATAAAGAGTGCTGTTATTTCTTTATTTATTAGAGCTCTGCCGGTGTAATCTATTATGCGAAGTAGTTGCTTTGTAGAGTCCAGTTTCTTCAGACAGAGTAACCAAGAAAATCAAACAAACAACAACGATGCAGCAAAATCAACGGAATAATCTTACAATATGCCACTGGAATGTTGATGACATCAAACCATAAATGAACGATTTAAAAGTATTTTGTCAACAACACAGTCCTGATATCATATTAATTCACGAAACTAAACTAAAAATCAACGACCCTGTAAAAATTAGCAACTACGCGTTTTATTATACCCCCAGAAAATATTGCAAAAGAGGGCAATATGGCGGTACCGGCATTTTTTTCAATAATTTTATTCCCCATAGACGTATTACCCATCCCCCACCTTATACAATGCAAGTCACCGCAATAGAAATTAAACTAAATAATAATAACTACTTCATTGCTTCCATACACATAAACCCCAACGCCGATATTACTTTCACCCTAGATATAGAAAATCTACTTAGTTTAAATAGTAACATCTTAACTGCCGGTGATTTCAATTGTAAACACCGAGACTGAAACTACCCAGTATCTAATAGAAACGGTAAGAGGCTTCAGAATTTTATTAAAAAAGCAAAGATTTTCAGAACTTAAGCATACTAATCTTCGGAATTAACAGAAATCTAAACTTCAAAATTTGCTCAAAAGCTATCAACAAATTATCATCCGATCATGGACCAGTAACTTTGACTTTGATTTTGAACTCCCGCCTTAACATAAAAATCTCTAATTTATCACAGATTGGGATAACTATAAGAAATCTTAACTAACACTGAAATAAATCTCAACCCTAATACAACGGATGAAATAGATACAAGAATAAAAGACGGTGATTAAACACGCTCACCAAAAAGCCTCAAAAGAAGTCAAAAACACAAAAAATAAAATATACCAAAATACATTTTAAATATTATCAAAGACATAAATAAAGCCCGAAAAAACTGGCAACGAACTCGGCACCCAGATGACCGGAAGACATTCTGTGAACTGAACAATAAAGTCAAACTAGAGGTTAACAAATTTCAGCAAGAAAAATGGGAGGAATTTATTACAACCCTGAACCTGGAAGATGAATTAATTTGGAGAGCTATAAATCCTTTTTTTAAAAAAGAAAAGTTACTACCCCCCGTTAATAGATGAAAAACATAACAATAAAATTATTTACTCTACACAAGATAAAGTCAATCTCATCACGGACAGCCTAACAGCTCAATTAAGCAATAATAAAGAGGGATTACAAACAATTAACTTAATAGTTCACAAAACAAACAAACTCATAGATTACTCCCCCACTCATCACCCACCTGATAACGTAATGCCCAGCGAAATCATCACAGCCGTCAAAAAACTAAAAACTCCCCGGGTAAGAACACAATAAATAATAATATGGTTAGAAAACTACCGATCAACATAATATTTCTCATAACGTATATTATAAACAAAATGTTTCAATTATGCTACTTCCCTAACAGCTGGAAAATCGCAGAAGTAAAGCCCCTACCCAAACCCAGAAAAGACCATTCAAAAGCAATTAACCAGAGACCTATAAGTCTATTATCATCCATCAGCAAAATAGCAGAAAAAACTATCCTTAACCCCTTCACATACGAAGACGTCTGCGAGACGTCATTTGTTTCCTATGTCAAAACAATAATTAACGTGTCTCAGACGTCTTCAACACAGAGATGCCAACTTGCTCCGGACAGCAAATAAATATTTTAAAGTGATAGTTTATCAATTGTAATTCTTGGTTTAATAAATTCAATTTAGTAGATTTTTATTCACCACTATTTTTAAATAATTCGTAGGCTTATATAATTCTCCACTTTATAGTGGTTTTGTCATGGTTATACCTTTTAAAAAGCAAGCAAAAATTGTCAAATATTTTCAAAATTTAGTTTGTAGTTATTAACCGTTTTTTGAATTATTTTAGCGTGAAATAAATTACCGTTTCTAGACACATTACTTTTGTGTTTAATGATATGTCAAGGGGTTAATAAAATAAGAAATCACTATATAAATAACAATATCATCACCCCTCAACAATTTGGATTTCAACCTGAACTATCCACGACACATCATCTACTTAAAATTGCATAATTTATACACAACTGTTTTTCAAACAAAACCACACTGGAGCTATTTTTCTAGATCTGGAAAAAGCATTTGATAAAATCTGAATTGCAGAACTAATACATAAATTATATGCATTAAATTTCCCCAAGTCCCTAATTAAACTTATCAAATCTTATTTAACTAACAGAGCATATTTTCTTAAAATCAATAATTTCCTTTTAAATATTAATAACATAAAAAGCGGCGAGTCAAAAGGCAGCAAGCTTGGTCCAGTACTCTTATTATTGTACATTAACGACATCCCCAAAAAATCAGACGCGATAGCAGTCTTCTTTGCAGATGATACTGACATCTTGGCACAAGACTACAATAAAGCATCAGTAATAAATACCTTAAGATTAAGCAAAGACTAAATGCTGGAA
Organism: Parasteatoda lunata; assembly: GCA_949128135.1. NCBI lineage: Eukaryota > Metazoa > Arthropoda > Arachnida > Araneae > Theridiidae > Parasteatoda > Parasteatoda lunata. Next base: position 23,301,571 of record OX421979.1, read on the forward strand.
ATCGCAGTTTTTTTTTTTTTTTTTTTTTTTTTTTTTTTTTTTTTTGCACTTAAGAGATTACTAACATCAAAAGTAATAACGAGGAAAACAAAGCTTCAGGTTTATAAAACTATAATCAGACCAACCGTTATCTATGGATCAAAGACATGGACTCCAACCCAAATGCTGATTACCTGGGAAAGAAAAATTCTTAGAACTATTTTTGGACCTGTCAAGGAGGGTGATCTGTGAAGAAGGGGAAACAATTTCGAAATTGCAAGACAATTTAAAGAAAAAGATATAATCAATGATGTAAAAGGAAAGAGAATTCAATGGCTAGGACACCTTGAGAGAATGGAGAAAAACAAAGGCAGTAAGAAGATATTCAAGTGGCATTGCCAGGGCCAGAGGAAAAGAGGAACGCCGGCCAAGAGATCGTTAGACGAGGTGGAGAAAGACCTAAGATTCTAAAGGTCCGAAACTTTAAACAAAGAGTTAAACAGGCGACTTGGGAGAAAAAATTTTAGTGAGGCCAACATGGACTGTAATGGTTAGTAAGTTAATTTGTAATCAGTTAGTTAGTTAATTAATAAATACCCTACACTCCTATTTAACAGACATTAAAAAATTATTCACAGAATGGAAACTTTCAGTTAACATCGATGAAACGCAAGTAATTAGGTTTTCTAAAAGTACTCTTCCACCCCCGACTAAGTCGCCTTTGGTAATGCAAAGATTCCCTGGAGAGATAATGTCACTTATCTCGGCATGGAGCTGGATAAAAGCCTAACATTCACACCTTAAATATAACTAAGAAATATAAAATCATCAGAGCAACATTATACCCTTTTTTTTTAAAAAAAAAAGGGACAAAATTAAACATTAAAAATAAACTACTTCTATATAAAATGATCTTACAACCAATTATTAGCTATGGATACCCAATTTATGGTGGTGAAGCAAAAACTCATTTAAAGAAAATCCACTCTTAGGTATGTTACAAACACGCCATGGTACATAAGAAATGTGGATATTAGTAGGGACTTAAAAAATAAAAGCATCAGCACATACTTCCAAAAACTTGCCACAAAATTTTACAGTAACTTAATATATATCAACAATGTTGAAATCCAAAATCTGCCAATATACGATTATTACCGTAACTCTAATTTCTAATAGATACGGACCTAGAACAGTTTTAAAAATCGACATCAATTAAGTTTAGCAACCTCCTAAATAAGTTTACAATATCTCAATTATGAAATATTTATATTGTTTCCTTTTCTCTCATAAGCAGAAATTTAAAGAAGATTTTCAACTTTAATGGAACGTCGAGAAAAGTCTTGTTTTTCTTTTCTTTCCCTTTATTTTATCCTCTTTCATTAGATCGAACTCTATTCAGAATCCTCCAACTTGATATACATTACGGACACTTTTCCTGAAAGTAAACAACTGCTCACTAGGTAGAAGCACCTTACGGCGCCAACATCCATATAAGACCAGACAACTTCAAAATCCACCACCAGATGACAGCACGATTCAGCTCACTTTTCCAAGGAAAAGAATGCTTTCGATGATTTTTTTTTGATTTTTTTTTTGATTTTTTTTTTTTTTATGAGCTCTTTAAAGAGAAATTTTTACCAATGTTTAATAAAAATTATATATCTATCTTTTAACAAGATGAGATAAAGTTTAATTATCTAATCACAATGTTTTTTATTATGTAAATAGTCCAATGTAAAAAATGACCCTCATATATATATCATGTAAATATTCGCAATTTTTTTGTTTTTTGATATCACTTCATGTAAATATCCCCGTATACATTTTCCTTCAATTGTAAATAAACCTGTGGTTAAGTCAGGAATTGGCCTCCAAAACCACGATGCAAATTTTATCGACAACTTGATGACTTTACCGAAGGCCAGACATCGCAACTAGGATCTTGGAACTACACCGCTTTTTTCCATTTATTTATTTATTTTTTTATTTTTTTAAATTTATTTTTTATCAAATACTTAAGAGAATATATTTAACTTAATAAAAATTTGTTCTTCGCCAAAATCATGTAAATAGATTACTTCAAATAATTTATCCCTTTGCCAATAACAACTTTCATACAAGGGATAGCATACAGGGGATAAACACTTCGGTGTAGGGGACCCGTTAAATTATTGTAGTTCCAGTTCCATTTAAAGGAGGGCGAGATTTGCCATAGGTGCTTCTTTCCATAAATACGCCTCTGCTAATTAGTGACTTGCGGACATGATATGAATTCACTCAGAATATGATCAGTTACTCCCACTTCGATTAGAACACTACTACTTCGATGGATGAACCGATGATTCTCAATGAAGTCTTGTGAACAGTTGACTTGCTATTTGTGACTGCGTTATTGTTCTCCTCACACTGTTGCTACTCAGTCTATGTCATACACAACGGGATTCTGCTCACACTAGACTGCTTTTTTTAAAAAAATAACAGGGGAGCGACCACGCACAAAATCGTGCACTTAACATTGCTCTCACGGCTAATGTTCAAAATCTCGGTGAACTTAATTCAGCTTTCACCACCAATGCTCAAAATCCGGCTAATTTAATCCCGGTCTTTCGCAGAACGGCAATAAATCAACTAGTGATACCCATTCATCGAATTTTATCCCTGATAAATTATTAAGCAAATGCCAGCCATTGACTCTTAGGTCATTAGGCTTCTAGCTCTCCAGTACTTCTTAACAATGCAGTCAAAGACTTTTAGTGCAGAGCACGCGGCCAAATGCGTAGCAGTCATTGCTTGTTCGGAGTTACATAAAAGACAATCTGATGAAGTAGTCAGCTTGAGGCGAAATAAATAAGAACGTAGACAATCACCTCCGGTCAAAAGTCTAAATGTGGCTACCGCAGTAGCACGGAGTGAATGCGGCAACGTGAGATGCCAAACAATTGTTTGAAGATTATTTTTATTTCAAGTTTAGAGGAATGGAAGGACAGGTCTCTACAAGATCTCTGAAGAATTTAAGTTCCTTTTTTGGCCAAAAAGTCTGCCATTTCGTTTCCTCGAAGACCACAATGGGAAGGGACCCACTGAAATGCAACACTTCCCTCAATCCTCCTCAGGAGTTCTCTGCAGCTCAATACAAGGGAGCTACTATTTTCTGGGTTGCTTGACAAAGCCTGAAGGGCAGAGGTAGAATCTGAAAAAAATCACAGCTCTCTCAGGACGGGTAAGACGAACAGCAAGTTGTTGAAGAGCAACATGGATGGCTTTTGACTCTCCATCAAAGTGAGTTGAAAATGGTCCAGCATGTAGATGAAAAGAAAAGGTTTCACTAAAAATACCAGATCTAGCACCCTGCGAGAAATCCAAGAGAGATCCGTCAATGTAGATGTGAAGCCATTCATATGGGGGGAAACGGATATTAATGGTTTCCAAGGCAACAGCACAGAGTGCATAAGAACTTGTTTCACGTTTTCGTACATTTAAAACTAAATCCAATCTGACATCGAGAATCATATATTCTAATGGACTTGCTAAAAACAGCAGTTCGTATGGTGAATTGTTGACTATATCATATTGAGTATTCTCACGAACACACTGGATGAAGCCTTTTTGTGTCTTCAGATTACGAGTCTTGCCACAGTCGTATTCTCGCCGAAATAAATTATAAAGAAGTCGAATTAGTCTATTATACAGGATAGCTGCATTCCTTTTAATTAAATTAGTCAACGGTTCTTGATCAACAAGTAATTGCATAGCAAGTACGGGGGTAGTTTTAAATTCCTCCTGTAATCATGCGCAATACCTGGTTTTGGAAGCTATCAAGGAGTTTTAAGACTCCATCCGAAGCTGAGATCAACACTTCATTGCAATAATTCAAAGTCGGTTGAATATAGATCTTGTAAGTTGAGTTTAAAGTATCTCTTTCGCAATCCCATTTAACTCCTGCCAGTCTTTTAAGGACAGGGAGTCTCTTCTTTGCCTTTGTTATGACAAGCTCAACATGCCTGTTCCATTTTAGTTTGCAATCAATCAGCTCAGATAGGTTGGAACATCATTATGTTGCCAAGTAGTACCCTTAAAAACAAGGCGGGGAGTGAAAGGTTGCATATTTATAGTAAAAAATTGACTAGTAATTTTCTTTAAGTTTTCAGTCATATTGTTATCTATACATCAATAATCGAGTTTTTCAAGAATCATATTTAGGGTGATATTTAATCTGGATTGGTCCTTTTTTTTGGGTGCGCAGCACCAAATAGCAAGGTCATCCGCAAAAAAGGCTGTATAAGTTAGTCTATCACCAGTCAATATGTCAGAGAGGTCATTAATAAAGATAATGCAGATAAAGAATATTGTGATATGACTATCACTACAATTATTAAATATCAAATCACTCATGTATAAGACATGTTAACTTGATTCGTTGGCCCCTTTTTATGCATCATATACACGGCCGATTTCCCTCCTATGTTTGAATATAAAAAATGAAATTATTGCCTTCTATGCTGACGATACAGCACTGCCTACCAGACCAATTAGACCATCACACGCCATTACCCTCCTATGACGTTGGGTTAAAGACATAGAGAACTCTGGTGCCGCTAATGGCTCACAAAGATTCATCCAGTTAAATATAATTATTCGCAATAAAAAAAGCACCAAGCCTATTTATAAAAACCTTACTATTTTTGATCATGTCGTCCCCGTTGTTGAAAAAGCTAACTGTCTCGGATTAACCAACAACAGCAAGCTCAAATGGAACGACCATTCCTATTTTACTATTCATAAAATAATCTGTGAATTCCACGCATTAAAACACATTCTCAATCAATACTCCCAACTTAACATCAAAAACAAGAGACTCATTCATTTACAAGGCATTAGACCTATTCTGACCTACTCATCGCTACACTTCCTGACTCACTTAAGAAGAAACTCTCCAATACCAAATCAAAAATCATTCGTTGAATGCTACGTGCTTCTAACGCTATTAGTAATGAGACCGTTGAAAATAGAGCTCAAGATTGAAGATATTAATGAATTCATGGCCAAACTCAATATAAAATTTTTTTAAAACTGCCAAATCGAACAATGCCGACAATTTCAACACTATTTTTAACTTGGACTTATTGGATGATAATCTTAGTTATAGCCCAGTTACTGCCTTTTTACTATTTAATGCCTTCCTGTCAAAATACAATTCAAAAAACTACAAATAATTCAGTATTTGATTCCGAATTTTATTCCGCATTATTTCAGCTTAACTTTGGCGGGGGAGTAACCCTTCAATGAAGCTGCGAGCAGGGGGAGAGGGGTCTCCATGTTAGATCCCTTAAGTCACCGTTGTTTCGACGTTGCCTCAAATATCATGCATCGCCCGTCAAATGCGTATTAGTATTCGCCTCGATCTTGTATATATTTTCACGATGTTCATCTGACTCTTTTGTATATAGTTTTCACGTTACCTAGTACATAACCCATTTTTTATGTCTTTTTATTATTTAACCGATATTAGCTTAATTGTCTACTTCATGTGCCATTTACCGTTTTCAATCCTTTTAGATGCTCATTCACATGACACCTCAGGTGTGGCTTTCCTAACCTTTAGGGAACGTACTAGTATACGTGCCCCTTCTTTTTTATTTCCTCCTTCTCATTTTCATCTCGAATACATATATATATATATATATATATATATATATATATATATATATATATATATATATATATATATATATATCGCTTCTAATTATCCGGCTCATAATAACGATGAATCGGTACATTTTTGTGAATCGTCAATTCTATGTTGGAGTACCAGCTGACAGACCTGTGTAGGGGCCAGGGAACTGGCCTTGCATCAGAAAGGTTCTGGGTTCGAATCTCGGGCAAGACATGGATGTTCTTTCATTCTCTGTACTACCTGTCCTTACTGTGGGAGCAACGTTGGCCCACCTAATATGGTGCCCCTGGAAGAGTGGCCAGCAAATCTGCCCTTCGGATGCCGGTATGACGAAAGGTCATTCTCAAAGTGGACATTGGAAAAGAAAAATCTTGGGGTACCTTTTGACATTAGATGGCTGATATCGTCGGTATTCTAGCCTCCTCACCAGTACATTCTGAGAAGAAGATTTTATCTAGTAGTATTGACTTATTTTTTATGTTTATCCTTCAAACGCTCATGATCTTTATAAGGATCCGAAGATAAAATTTTGCTGAGAAATATTTCGTCAGTTATACATCAACTTAGACCTTTTTTTCCCCTCCAATTTTAAAGTACACGCGTTAAAATTAACGCACAAACGCTTTTTGTGAGAAACGATACGTTATTTCTGAACTTGATCAGTATCGCTAATTAGCGGGAAATAGGGTTAACGTTCCCGTTAACGTAACTCAAAAGCTCTCTATTATCATTGCACAAAAACGTTATACAATCAGAAAACTTAACTGTGTGCTCATTTCAACATTTTGACATTATTTTTTAATATTTCATTAAAAATCTATTAGTTACAAAAGCCCTTAAAAGTTTTCCTTTATGATCTAACTAAATTAGCCTTTAGTTAGATCACTAACTAAACTAGGTCAGCTTTTAACTACATTTTACCAATTCAGTGGAGTTTAAATACTTGACATGGAAAATTTCTTAAAAAGTGCTTTTAAGTCAACATGTGATGGATAACATTTGATTGACAAATTTGACTTATTTCAGCGATAAACTTACAAGAGGGACCGGTTACAAAGATTTTGCTATCTTTCATTAAATAGAATTCATTTCTTGATAATAGGGATGAATTTTTACTCGTTGCCACCCTGTAACATTTAACTGTATTTATAAATCAAACGATTAGATATTTGGGTAAAATAAGTGCCTTTAGCAAATTTAAAATAAAATTGTACTACTATACAAACAGTTTTAATTCTTAACTTATGCAAGAATCTACCGCAGAGAAATAATTCAAGACTTTCCAGTCTAATGCTACAGCATGTAAAAATGCGATGATTCTTCTTTCTTGGCAAGTCAAAATAGCAACGCACACCAACTAAATGGGTTCAGCGCCTCTTTGTGACAAAAATGTTAACTACTTGTTTTAGACAATGAGTTTTTCGTTTTTATTTTAATATTTTTTAATTGAATATGTAAGATCTTTTTAAATCATTTGAGTACTTTTTTATTTATTTAAATCTACCACGTGTTTATGAAGACAAAAATAAATTTAGCAATGGAAATCAGTTTTTTTTTAAATAATTTAATTTCTTACTATTATTCTTCTCTTTAAATTTATTTGTAGGATAAATTATATACATTATGTGGGTGACGTGCAGCACTAATTCTTTTCAATTCTTAGAAGAAATAGTACAGAAAAACGTCATTGTTGCTTATAATTATTGCATAAATACATTTCGATATATTATTTATCTAGGTTTGTTTTCCTGGAATTATTGTCGAATTTATCTTTTGGCAATGAAATAACCAGGTATAAATAAAAGTATGACAAAAATGATTTTTTACAAATAGCGTAACAAATATTGAGATAAAAGATTTGTAATTGATAGAAAATTTTATGTTTCATCTCAAATGCACTGTAAAAAAAAATTCAAAACGTTCAACGGAAATATACGCAATTCAGTCTTGCTTCAGTAAATTTTATTGTATTAAAGTAACAATAAACACAAATTTAAACCTATAAATAAATCACTTGGAAACCTTATTCGAATATTGCAAATTTAGTTGTGCAGAAATATACGCAATTCAGTCTTGCTTCAGTAAATTTTATTGCATTAAAGTAACAATTAACACAAATTTAAACCTATAAATAAATCACTTGGAAACATTATTCGAATATTGTAAATTTAGTTGTGCAGAAATATACGCAATTCAGTCTTGCTTCAGTAAATTTTATTGTATTAAAGTAATAAAAAACACAAATTTAAACCTATAAATAAATCACTTGGAAATATTATTCGAATATTGTAAATTTAGTTGTGCAGAAATATACGCAATTCAGTCTTGCTTCAGTAAATTTTATTGTATTAAAGTAACAAAAAACACAAACATATAAATAAATCACTTGGAAACATTATTCAAATATTGGGAATGTAGTTGTGCAGAAATAAACAAAAACAGGACGGAAATAATAAATTATAAACCGTAAAGGTTCCACGATTCAAATCAAATATTATATCATCTAACCGTTTGTTCTAACTATTGCAAGAGCACACTGTGATCTTTAGGGCGAAATAAACTTCAAAACAAGTGTTCTTATGACACTGAGTGGAAACTTAAAGTTCTAGACATGATATCGTTATGAATCAGATAAATATTTAAAGAGTAAGAATAAAAAAGAAATTATAATAAGCATTAATCGGATCAACAAGTTCGTGGAAAAATAAATTTAAGGCAATATGTAGGTTCTATCTAAAACAAGGTATCAGCAATAACAGGGTTAAACCAGATAGAAGTTAACAGTAAATAGAATATTACAGCAGAGACAAAACTACAATTAATATAAATTTACAGAAAATTTAAATTTAAAAAAATTTAATTAATATTTACAAGAATACAGGTAACACCATCATGTGTTGCTAAAACGAAAATTATCTATTTAAATAATGTACATATTTTCTCATTATAGCCATATCTCAAATTTTAGTACTATTGAATATGATATCATTTATTCCAGTATAAGAATTATGCAATACAATAGCAATATATTGCTATTATATTAGATATATTTGTTTAGCTTGAAACTATTGCTATTATACTAGATATATTTGGATGCATAGATTCAGTAGAATCTATGCATCCAAAGTAAAGTAAAATGGAAAATGTCGCTGCAAAAACTTATAGAAGTTTAGATTTGGATTTTCATGTTCTACACCTAGCAGCGTTATGAAATAGCAAGTTCTTTATTTTTCTTAAATGTTTCGTTACATTGATTCATTTTAAAAGACATATATCTAGTATTCCTGTTTAAGTGTAAGTTAATTTCAGGTCGAAATATCTAAATTACTCCATATTTTTCTATTGCGTGACCGAATAACATTGTTTATGTTCGGGAATAGCAAATGTTAGTTATAAATTACACGAAGTTTAAAAGTGTTTTATTAAAAACAAATTATTTGAATAGTGATCTAATATAAAAATGCTTATATGATATATTCATAATTAATATTAAAATTTGAATAGCTTTTTATGGATATTTAGTGCGTTTTATCAGAAATGGTTAAAATAAATGTACGGATTCATATCATTAGGGTTAATAAAGAAGTAATATTTTGTTACTTTTTTTAAAAAAAAAGAGCTTACAATTTAAAGAATTTTAAACTTTCTGCCTTGGAAAAGTTGTTTCTTTAATCTCTTGTTGTTAATATCTATTTTTCACTTAAATCGAGGTTTTAGATCGTTTAATGAATAACAAAATGTTTTCCAATAAAAACATGTGATATTACCTTTAACCCAAATATTAATTTAGAATTTAACAAAAGAAATTGTTACATTGTCATTTAACAGTAAATATTTACTAGCGTAAAATAAGTATAGATGATAATATTTAGTTCAAATAAAATATAACTGCGAAAAAAAATTGTTACATTGTCATTTAACAGTAAATATTTACAAGCGTAAAATAAGTATAAATGATAATATTTAGTTCAAATAAAATATAACTGCGAAAAAAAATTGTTACATTGTCATTTAACAGTAAATATTTACAAGCGTAAAATAAGTATAAATGATAATATTTAGTTCAAATAAAATATAACTGCGAAAAAAAATTTTACATTTAAACAGAACAATATGAAATTTTCATTATGTTAAATACAATCTATTATTATTTTAAATTTATTGTTCCAATAACATTTACACTATATTTTAAAACCGAATTTCTTTTTTCTTCATTAAAATTAGTTAATAGTAATAAAGGAAATCCAATCAAAAGCTCTAATGATAAATATAAATGTTACATAATTTTCGCTTTGTTGTTTACGAATAATTAGCGATGTTCAGTACGCTAAGCCTCACGTTTAAACTGTTCAGAAAAACTTTTTTTTAGCACAAAACATTCTACGATTTTGACGATGGTAATTCTGTACTTTGGCATATTACACTGTTATCGGTAGAAATTGCAGAAACATATAAAGTATCTATCATATAAAGTCACTGAAACATAAAGAGTATCTGTATCAATAATAGTAAAGAATACCTTTTTATATTCAATTTATAACCGGCGTTGAACACCCAACCTAATTCTGACAATCACTGTTCCACTTTGTAGCCTTGAAATTTCGAACCAAACCCAGACAAGGAAACTCCTGAATCCAACATTGAGACAAATTAGCCTCCGTTGATAGTTTTTTAATGAATCTAATCTGCATTTGTGCTACTTAGTGGGGGAAAACAACGAAAACCTTCCATGGTTAGCCCGATGGCAAGCGAATTCTAACCCATGATCCATCTACCACTGAGGATATTTTACATCAGCACCATGGTTGATGCGAGCCGGGAACAGAATTCTTATCAGCCAGCCATCGCTTGGAATTAGAACTTGGGTCACCTCATTAGAAGGCGAACATTCTGTTCCATGAGCCACAGCGACTCAAGGAATAGTTTGATGAAAATATCTCATCCTCGAAAAAATTGTTTTTATCAATGTATTGCTACAAGTTCATGAAAAAAAATTTCTGCGCTTCAAAAATGTTTATGTTGAACGTTTAAAAAAGGTTAATTTCAAAAAGAAGGGATCATTAAGTGAAATAATTTCAGAACAATCAATGCCGCTGATGACACACTATTTAGTTCCCATTTTTGGCATGGAATTCCTGAAAAATTCTTAACATAAAAGTTTTAGTATTGGAGTTTACTCTCGAAGGTCACAATTAAGATCCCGAATGACACAAATGTTCCAATGATTGCAAAAAAATTAACTTTCGTAAAAGTGAGAATGTTAGATCCTGATAACAAAACATCGGGTTGATTCATCAGTTCTTTTAAAGCGGATTCTGACAATGATTTTAAATCTCGTGAAAGGAACAACATAAGTTTAGCGTAGTTAATGTGATAAGTATTTTTCATTTTTGTCATTTCAATTGGTATTTGGCCGGCGTAATGATACACCGAAAACAACGTAATTAAAATTGAGATTCCAGAAAAGCTGCGTTCAAGAATTGAAAATTTTCTATAGCAAACTGAAAAATAAGTTTCTGTGTTCACAAGAAAGAGAGAAATATGAGAAAACGAGCAAAATATGCAAGATAAGCATAAAAAAAAATACTTCTGGAGAATGTTTTTTGAACTTTCTCTAACACTTCAAGTATGTGTAAATAGCTTTGTGCAAACAGGTTTTTCTGACATAAGAATGATGACGTTTTGAAAGATACATCCATATCGCATTCCAACTGTGATAGAGAAATCTTAGCGTAGCGACAGCATGTCAAATACAAGACAAAAAAAGTTAATACGTGATACATCATTACGTATCGATGAGTGAAAAGTTTGAAGAGGTACAGAGCTTTGCTTAAATTCTTACTATCTATAGGAATTCCATACATCCAGTGTTTCAAACTTACAATTTTGTATTCATCATTAGAAGTAACACAAACCATAATATAATATATTCCAGGAAGTATTAAAATAATCAAATTCATAGCTATGGTTATATTTCTTTCAGTTGAGTTTATAATTCTCATTTGTTTCAATTTGGTGATTTTCTCCATGCAGCTAAAAACATCAAATATGTGGTTTCTTTTACCACGCAAGTCATGTCGCGTTAGAAGGTAAAGAATCCAACCTAAAATTTCAGCACAATTGAATCTGATGTTGTGTATTCCTGTATAAGAATTATACAATAGAATAGCAATTGAATCTAAGCATTCAAAACAAAATAAAATAGAAAATGTTGTAGCAAAAACTGCTAGAAGTTTAGATTTGGTTTTACTCCACAACTAGCAGCGATATGAAGTAAAATTGAAATTTTTTGGCTTTTCTTAAATATATTGTTATATTGATTCACTTTGGAAGGCATATACATATCATATTCTTGTCTAACTGTAAAGGAAACTCACTTCGATATATTCAATTACTCAATATCTTTCTAATGCGCGACCAAGTATTATGAGGGTTGCTTTTATACTTCTGGTCTTGGCAACAGTAAGCGTTGCCAGGCAACCGTGGTTTTCAATCGAAAGTTTGAGATTTTGAACCATTGACTTCAGAAAGTTTTGCCATTTGCATGATTTGTGTTTTTTTCAGTAAATTGAAAAATTCATCTCGAGCAAAAATAGAATTGACATGTGAACATTTTTGTGAGATTATTTTCCATAACTTTCGACGTGGATTATCAAGACAAGATGAACATATTTCATTATAGAGCTATAAAACGCCATCCTACAGACCTGTAAAATACTGGTATAGCGAATTCAATCGTGGTCGACGATCGTTAGGATGAATTCCACGAAGGTTTAACAAAATTGGTTGTTCTACTTTCGGTAAGAAAATATCGAGGCTGTGTGTGTACTGAAAAGCAGGCTTTTTCTTGTTTAATCTTTTCTACCTTTTCTTCAAAATACATCTTCCCAGCAGGAAAACAGTTTTTACTTCTATGGACCTTTTGTCAAAAAATACAGTTGGATACCTTTTCTTTTTTCTGGTTGCCAGAACATAAGCCGTTTGCAGTCGGTGTTATTTCATCATGTGCATTTGGCGATCTCTTATCTTTAGCCAACTTATGTTCCTTACTGTGAAAACCATCAACAGCCATAAATATTCTTTATTCTCTTTCAACTCCTCTTCTCACTAATAACATTAAACTATCCAATCTATCTTTTGAGGTTTAACACCAACTTTTGACTAAAATTGCCATACTCTAAGCAGCTCCTCAGGAATACAAGACTCCACTACGGGGAACAATATTGGATCGTACATTTTTGTGGTTACACATTGAAAGATTACGGAGTCTTAATTGTGATTCTATTTTGTGATTCTATTTTGCCATACAGAGAAAAAAGTGAAATAGACATTTAAGATTTAGAGTTGTGAATCACTATAGGCAAGAGTTCTCTAATGTAAAATTCAACTAAGACATCATCCCTACCTAATCTACTTTTAAAACTTTCAGTTACTTTCAGTTCGAGTAATTTTTAGCTGTTGCTGGATAACTTAACCCTTTCTAAGGCCGTGGTAATTATATTTACCACCACTATAACTTTGGCATGCCAGTTGTTATTAACTTCAGCTCTGATGAAGTAATATTGAATAAAATTGGTTACAATATACCTGTTTTTAGGGAATTTAAAATAAGTTATAATATATAATTCCTTTGCTCAGTTTAGAGAAATTAGAAAATTTATTTTACAAATGAAATGAAATGAAAGTCATTAAATTTCTTTTTTATAACACCTTTATATATCTTTTTTATAACTGGGTAGTAGTAAGCACACTTGCCACAAAAAGTTTTGTTAAAATTCAAATTAAATTTTATCAACTAATATTAATGAATTTTTTCATCTAAATTCAAAAAGTATTTTAATGTAACCTTACTAAAAATAAATGGCCCATTAAAGGGTTAAAACAAGTTCTCTTTGCACGAGAATTGTCAATTGTATGCTATATAAAATATTGATATCTGTCGCCACGATCTAATGCTGGATCTTCATGTATTTTCTTAAACATTGACAAAAACCGCAGCCTTTTATACTAACGTCATATTTAGCTAGATCAATTTTAGGAAGTCTGAATTTACGATAAGACTGTTCTATGTTTATCTATTAATTTTCTTATATTAATGAAATAATTCCCTTAAAATACTTCAATAATAAAAAAATTTTAAACTTTATAATAATTATTAAAATAATCATCAATTGATTTAATTTCATTTCCAGTTTCTTCTTCGATTATATCGGACACACTACAGCATAACTTTTAATTTCCTGTCTAACTTTTGAAGTTCTTTCTTTATTTTCAATGCTTTGAATTTAGATTTAATGTCTACCAATTTTTCTGTTTCTTTCGATTTTATATCACCTAAAATCTGGTTACATATTCGTGAAAAAAAACTCCGAACAATTTTCCGTTGTTTTTCAATTCCATCCATTATATTATTAATACTTTATATAAAATTAGAAATTCTTAAAATCGCATCAGGGTCACCGCAAATGTTGCGAGACTCTACCAGAAAGTGCAATATTCTGTCGTTCTCTTCTTTACTTAATTAAAATAAAATAATTCTGACTCAATTTTGCAAAAAAGAAGAAAAAACATAACACTTTTTATTCGCTCTAACAATTTATTCTATAATATCGCCATAGCAACCAACGATACCAATCCCTTTTTACAACTTATACATACTCAAATAACAAATAAATAGAAACTTCTACTTTTAACACTATTAATTTAGTTTTCTTTAATTCGATTAGTATCTGCTATCTAAATTAATAAATCAGCTTTTTTTTTTAATAATAGTATGCATTAGGAGTTTTTGTTTTCTCCTAAACGAATTAGTATTATTTCTACGTCAATATGGCTAATCAGTACCGTATTTTTTTGTTATTTCCATTACTATTGGTTTAAATTACTTATTTTTATTGAAGACTTTTTTAAAAGCGTAACTATTCACCATCTTTTAAAAATAAAAACCTACCAGAAGTCTAGCTGGCCTTCTCTGACGTCATTTTCTCAGACGTTCCAGATTTACATGCATATTCCCGGGATACTCAGTTGTTATGAATTTTATTTTCGATTCGTGTTTTTGCATGAGAATAAGAATCACTTTTTTAGAACCTCCTTTGCCATTTCGCTAAATAATAACAACGTGCTTGTTCTTCAAGTTGATTAGTTTTAAATGTGACATAGCAATACTACTTGTTACTCAACCAACATAAAAGAAAGGCAAGCAATTTAGAAATCGGGAAGTTTTGCAAGCTTCAGTGCATTACTTTGTTAATAGAATTTCACTAAGAACTTGATTTGAAAATTTTCCTATTTTGTCAATAATATATTTTTAATTGTATATGTTACCGGGTTAAAGTGTATAAATTCCGTTATTTCGCAGGATAACTAGATATTTCACGAAATAACTAGACAAGTCAATAAAAGTATATAACAGATAAAAAATTTCATACTTTATGTAGTTATTCTACGAAATATCAAATTATAAAACGTAAAAAAAATGAAGAATAAATAATTTCAAATTAATTTATCATAAATAGCTAAAATCTCCCGAAATATACATTTTATCCCTACAGCGAATGATTAATTGATAAATAATGAATACAACGAATAAATAATAATTAAATACACAGTCTAAATTCTACGTCAAAAACAATGGAATGAAGCGTACTCACGCGTCATTGCAAAGCAACTTTAAGCGGTTCAAAACGGCTTGAAAGCAGCTCTAAGAGGTTCAAAACTGTCTAACAGCTACTAGAACCGGTTCAAAGAACTTTTGTGTGCTGCATTTCATACTTTAACGATTCTATAGAATACCTATTTCAATTATTTTATGAATTAACGGATTTTACACTTTAACGGTAATATATACATACCTTCTACAAAAGTGTTTATAGCATATTAAAAATGTGCTCTGACGATCGATCATTACTCCATTGAATTCGGTGTGATGAGTCTTTAGGGAATTTAAACATGTTAATTTCCAGTAACAAATTACTGCTTCCACGCTGAGTGCTCCCAAAAGCACAGCTGCAACCACTTGCAAACGAATTTTTTGTCATCGAAAACAAATAATTACATTAAAAAATCGTTTGAAAGATGATATAAAGAAAAAAAAATAGAAATGACTACAACAGAAATTTCTACCGGAAGTTAAAAGAACCTCTTTAAGAACACGAAACACGGTCGAGAAAAAAAGTCCATAAAGAAAACATGGTTACATATAAATTCAGAAATACTAACTTAGTTACAGAGTCTACCTATTATCCATGAGTTAATTTAGCATGACAAATGCAAAATAATTTAATATTAAAGAACGTGCATTAAATTCCATTTTTTTATGAATGCTAATAGATAGAAAACAATACTGATGTTATCTTTAAAATAAAAATAAAACTTAATCGTTTTCATTTAAATTTTTATCAATGGCTAGTTCCAAATCAATCAGTCGGGAAGTTTGGGAATCCATAAAGGACTCATAGACAAATATCCTGTTTTATATATATAAACTATGTATGTCATTTAAATGGTTTATTATCATTTTGTTTTAATTCCATCAGGCTGTTTTCAAGATCGGAAACAAACTGTGTCATTTTTAGTATAATTTAGTTTTATTATAGTCTGTAAAATATTTTACGAGTCTTTAAGTAACTTGAATTTTTTCGCAATAAAATTGGGTACTAAGTTTGTAAAATCACATTGTGCGGTTACCAAAATTTTGGGTTCATTCAATTAGATACTTTTTATATTAGAAAAACTATCTGTTTATTGCCAAGCATCAAAATATATTTGTAACAATCATTGAGATTGGTGAATGAACAGATCAGGGCCACCAAGAATTTCTTGAAATTAGTTAACATTTGATAGTTTTTACGTAATTTTAGAGTTTGATAAATATTTGCAAACATTTTTCAATTTATAAATTGTGTTTAACAAAATATCATTTTAAAAGAACATTATTCTTTAACTGTTCGTTAGAAAACCTTCTAAAACGTATTTCTTCTCATTTTTTTTCAAAAACAAGAAATCCTTTTAATCAAAAAAATTCATGCACAATAAAAAAAAAATTGTTTTCTTTTAGCTAATTTTATTAAAATTATTATGTTAGTAATGTTATTATAGTAGAGCTTGATAAAATCTAGTAATTAATAGATTATCCAATAATGAATCTTGTTTTACGAAAATGCGATTTCCAAGGAAAATTTAACTTAAACAATTCTACAAAAATACTTCATAAAATTAATTATCTATAATTCTTTTCAAGTACAAGAAATGCTTTTTATTAAAAAAGTTCATTTTCTCTAAGTTAATTTCTGAGTGCTCATTTTATTGAAAGTTATTTCTTAATAGTAATCTGTAGATATCGTGATTCTTCCATTTAGAAATAAATTATGATTTTTGATGTCAATTATCTAATAACAATCCATGCAAATGAATTTTCAGCAGTTGATTTTGTTCATTCTTCAGTGTTTGAAAAGACAGTAATCTTTGTAGATTGTTCAATAAAAATCGTTAACTTAAAGAACAAGTTGTTTTGATGTAGATGCAAACAAAGCTCTTTGTAACATTCACAATAATAAAAATTAAAAAAAAAAAACATTTCTATTCACCAAAGTTTATAAGTTCGTGCATCAGTAATCCTGCCCTACATCATTTTAATTTCTATAATAGCCATTGATTGCCATGAATCATTCAAATTTGTGTCTTTTTTTTATATTTCAAAAATTAGCTTTTTAAACTGTAAGATCAAAAGAAAGGGCAAAGGTCCCATGAACCTCCCAACTGTAAGATCAAATTATAACAGTCGCTTTGCAAATCTTGAATAACTCTTTTTATTCATTATTTATAACAGGCGTTGAACAGCCGACACAATTCTGAATTCCAACTCCATGGCCTTGTACTTTTGAACCAAAGCAAGAAAACTAAAGTGAACTCCTGTATCAAGCTTTGAGACAAACTATCCTCCATGGAGGATTTTTTGATAGAACTAATCCGCATTTACATGGTGAGGAAAACCTCCCGTGGTTAGCCCAATGGCAAGGAGGTTTTAAATCATGATCCGTCTATCACTGTTATTTAACGTCAGCAGTAAGGTCGGTGCTAGCCAAGAGCAGAATCCGTATCAAACAGCCACCGCTGGGATTCGAACCTGGATCTCCACGATGGGAGGCGAACGCTCTATACCTTGTGCCACCACGGCCACTTTTTTTAGAAAACAATTTCCTTTATTTATAATTGTAGATAATTAACAGTTATTCATAACTGTTAGGTTAATTTTTTTCTATTTTTAACAAGGGCTATCTATGCTATTTTAAAAATGGACTAAATTTTAATATGAAGAAAGGGGTGCTAAATGTCTGAAAAAGAATAAAGTTGTGATCAAATAATTTAATGTTTGGCAAGTTACACCAAAGCAATATTGTGTAGGTTCATAAAAATTTGAAAAATTGAAAGTTAATGAAATTAAAAAAACATTTAAAATAATTGTCATTCACGTAGGAAAATCTCACAAAAATGACAATTTCTTATTAAAGTTAGATATGTTTTTTAAATGTTAAATTATTTGTTTCCTCTAAAACCCATGTAATTCCTTATGATAAGATAGTACATATATTTTAAAGTTATAGATTTGCCTTTAGTTTAAGGCACTTGTAACGTGGTTTTTATTGGCATCTTTATTCGGCGATATTTGATACTTTTGCTTCATGATTTGGCGAGAGACAAAAACCCCAAAGACGTTAAATTATGGCAAATGCATAACTTTTTATGCTAATATGAATTTTTATGCTAATATGTTCGAACGAAAGTCTAATTATAGAATTGAGGCATCCGCTTTTATGTGACTGAAGTGAATAATAAGTTAGCTGTTATATATATTGGGAAAAATATTAAGAAATAAAGTATAAATTTTAGAACAAAATAAAACTTAAAGACTCGGAAAACTATAAAAGCATGACATCTGTTGGATTTAAAGAAAGGATGTTTCAACGTTTGAACATGTTTTGCCCACGCAAAAGACTTGGTACAGTTTCTATATGGCCAAATAGCTATCATCATCATCAACTTCTTATTAACTTGATTGCTGCGTGCGGATTAGTGGATGCAAAAAACTCTTATCTTAACATATTTGGTAAAGTAATCACACTTTTAATTCATTTTGGATTATTAGACGTTATAACGAGTTTTATGTCCACAATAATTTTTATTAAAGAAGTTTTTGAAGAAGATATGATTGGTTATTTCGTAGGTTTTGTATTTTCAGTAGGATTACTCTTACAGCTTTTGACTTGGCACTTACTGCGCAGACGCAAAAGAAGCGTTACCAAACTATTAAAAATCTTAGAAAATCTAAACACGTGGAAAAGCGCCAAGATTTTAGTGAAGGAAAAGTGGTACTTAAAAATCATGCTGTTTCTTTCGTCAGTATTTATCTTGGCGAAGTTTGCTACGGATCTATCAGCCCTTTTGTTTGAAAACAAAAAGGCCATTATTTATATTTACTCTATAGAAGTGCGCAACAACATTTTAGTGAAGCTATATTTATACATCAAAGTCATAACTTCTTTTTACTTACCTGTTTTTTGCTCAAATATTTTGCTGATAACCTTCTTGGTTTCTTGCATATGTGCATCGTCATCCCTCTCACAGATGTCTCTAGAATTTGATGAGGTATCGAAGACTGCACCATTGTTTGCACCACGAGAAGTCGAATTCACAAAACGATATAAAGTTATTCTTGATGCCATTCAGCAGATTCAGGAGACTTATTCGCCAAGTCTTATCTTCCAATGTTTGTCTTTTGTGTGTTTCATTTTTGGAACGTTTTCTGCCGGTTCTGCCGAATTAAGGTTGCCTCATTTTAACGCGTATTATTATAATCCCCAAACTACATATATGGGAATACTCATGTTCTTTAATACAATATGCTTCATTTCAGTGTATTATTTTGCTGGAGATATACCAGATCAAATGAACAAAGTAAAAGATTCGTTTCGTGTACTATATGCTGGTTTCAGGTTATCCTATCCAAACGATTCTCACTTAAAAGAATCTTTTTTGAGGGAAATGATTGAAATGCCATTAGTAGTTTTATCAAGTTTTAATATTCTTATGTATAGGAAAAAATGCATATTGGTTTTGCTTGGAATGCTATTTATTCTTCATCGTTATATATTCTTATTTGTGGAAATATTTGAAAAACCTAAAATGTCCAGTATTTCACAACAAATGCAAACAATCATCGACTAAAATTAGACTTTTTCTTCAAAAAAACTATTGCCCTAGATATTTTTTGGCAAACATTCTTTGTTATGATAGTAAAAATGATATTTCAAAATTCCTTTGTACGCTTCTACTTATTTTGAGAAAATTGGAGTGATTTGAATTTCTTCCAAACAGGCAAGGGATGTATTTTATTTCGCTGATTCGAATGTAGCCAAGTACGAGATGATCGGACTAATAGTTTAGAAGTTATATGGGTTTTATATACAAAAAGTAAAAATTTGCATTTATACCTATTTACGCTGCTGACATTACTATCTGAATAAGTGAGTCATTGTTTCCTATGTAATTTCTTACGTTGAATCGAAAGATAATATACATGAATAAATAAAAAGATAAAAGCGCGTTTTAAATTAAAAGTACTTCTATTAATTTATGATTCTCGGGCTGGGCAAGGTTCACTCAGCCTTTCATCCCTTCAGTGGGTCGATAAATGAGTATCAAGCATGCTTGGGAACTAAACAATGGGGGTTCCGCGTTCGGCTGACCACCTGACCGGAACATCTGCTCCTGCACCCCAGAGCCCAAGGTCAAGAAAACTGTGATGGGCACAGTAGGCCTTGGCCCTCTATGGGCTGTAGCGCCACTGAGTTTAGTTCTATTAATTTATACTACTTATGTTTTGTACGCTTTCCCCTTTCTCTAAAGAAAAGAAAGTGGTTTTGAGAGGTATAATTAAATTTTTTCTAAACATCCAAGTAACTTTTTTTATGTATTTTTTTCACGCGAAATTTAATGAGACCAATTTAATTGAATCTGTATAAATCGAATTTAATCACGACTCGATCAGATAAATAATTTTAAAATTATAAGAATGTTCGGCACAAAAAGTGCACATCTGTACTAAAAATTTTATACATAAAACACATGTCATTTCTAAACTATTAGTCCGATCTCCTCGGTATTGGTCAGTGTATTGTACATACACGAAAGAGAAAAAGTATTTTCATGCAATACAATTTTTGTAACTTTTTAACTATTTTCATATAGTATCATTTGATTGAGCGTAAAAAGACATAGTGATATTTAAAGTGGCCCATTGCGTCCTATCAGATCTTTAAATAAGTGCAAATACAAATTTGCACATTTTGCTTATAAGACCCATATAATTTCTAAACTACTAGTCCGATCTTCTCGATATTGTTCTAATTCGATTCAGTGTAAAAAAAAAATCCATCGAAAATTTGTCTCCTTTGCCTTTCTAGAAGAAATTTGATTCCCCCCTCATGCTACCCCCTTACCCTCAAAAAAGAGGGAAGCATACAAAGGAGAGTGGGGGAATTTCCAGGTATCATTTAAAATAACATAAAACTTTCTGTGTACAATTTTTTCAAAGGAAAAATCTAACTTTATTTGTCTAAGAATTCGCAGCAAATAATGTAGAATCATGAAATCAAGAATTAACACTAGACGAAAAGTGCTATTAATATTTCAGAAATATTCATCTAAAGTGCAGTTCACAACTTTTTTTAAGTGATTTTTAAAATTCCAATGGAATGTTTCACTTCGAAAACCTGTTTATGCAATTGCTGTCAATTATCAGCAACAAGATCAAAGACATCTCAAATGCTACAGTTTTAATATTGCTTATTGGTACAACATAAATTTGCTGGCTTGTATGCTCAATTAAGACTTATAAAACTTTGTCAAGTAGAAGAACAGATAGCACAATACAGAGAAGGACATCACAAAGAAAGCATCCAGGGTTACGGCTGGATTCGAACCCGCTACTTCCACAGGCAGACCCCTTTTAATATTGTATTGACACCAGCTGATGAAGTTGGTTGAAGTTGAAGTTCATGAAGTCGGGTATTAAAACAGGATAATGCTCTCATTACATTAAGAGTAAGCTATTTGTGTTTTCGTGTTCGAAAACATTTCTCTTAGTGCAGTAATACTAATAATGAATCGTATGTCGCATCTTCACAATTGGAAATTTTATGATCACATACATAAATAAACGTATATTTAAACTTAACTTTGAAAATGGCACATATTTAAGCACATCTTTAAAAACGGTTTTCGTAGTTTTAAGTCAAGGGATTGCTGTCTAACGCAATATTGCTGTTATTTTCAGAACAGCAAAATTTGACGTACGAACGCAATTGAACACCTACAAGTGACGTCATCGTTGGCAAATGGTTACATTTGTAAATTCAGAAGCCAATTAGTTTCCACAAACCTGCGTGACGTCGCTTCCAAGTATCCAATTAAATTTGATTTAAATCACATGGTTAGACATAATCACTTCACTTCTTCTATAGTTGCAAATCATTTATCTATTAGAATAGATTGTCAAGTTTCTATAAATAATGAATAAATGATTACAAAAGGAAATGTGAATTTATTATTAGAATATGAAACTTGGGCGATCCAAGTTTTCGAATTGGATAGCACTTTTTTATTTTATTTACAAGTGTGAACTGGGTACTACCAACATGGATTGCACTTCTTAGAGCACTTTAATACACATAACAAATCTTCAGTCGCGTATGTGCAATTACAAATTCTTTCAATGCACGCATATAGATTTCGCATCTTTGACTGCATTTCGGAAGATAACACATCTTTCAAAATATCGAGAAAAAATTCAACTTTCACCTAACTTGTCTCATTTAATACCGCTGCTATTCGTGGAATAATAAAATCTTAGCAAAGATTCATTGTTGTGTTTGCTTCCATATTTTCTATTTTCTAAAATTTCGTATGCATATATTTGATACCTGTAGTTGCTTATTTTTACGGCAGAGGGTGCTGTGATTTTTACTTCAACAGAACTTCTGGGTTACCAAATAATTCAACTCTTACCATTTTGTTAGCGTATGTTTTCCCATTGGCTGTCGTCTATTTTTGTTTATTGTTTGAGATAGCAAAAGTTTTACTCAAACAAACATTGGATTGGTAAAACAACACGCTTTTATTCTAATCATCTTGCCTTTTTTATGTAATAATGCAACAAACATTTAGAAAAATCAAAGTTGCCCCAATAGTTATTTCTTTGAAAATAAAGTAATCATAGCATTTAAAAATCTAAGTCTAAATTATTCGAAGCGATTTTGCCTTAATATACATCAGAATAAAAAAATATCTATGAAACGTTATCTTATAAAACGTAAAAAAATGAGTTCATTCTCTTATTTACTTTTATATTTCCAAAAAAAAAAAATGTAAGTTTTGGAAAATATGGCCTAAAAGTATAAGTACGCAGAAAAATAATTAAGTAAATTACCATCTTTGCATGGTAATGACATTTTTAATAAAAAAATTTTATAATAATACAAAAATATACGGTATTCAAACCATTCATGTGGTATTTTTTTTCCGTTCATGTGGTAACGGTTTACCGGAAATTAGGGTTTTCGAATATATATATATTACCACACATTTAAACAATTGAAAGATTAATTTAACCGAATTCATTGTTTTTTATGCCCTGCCACAAAGTAACGTGTTAATATTACCAAATTTTATCACATTTACTACCAAACAGTATGGTAATAAAATCATATATTGTTAATTTCACCAAAAGTTATTACCAAGGCTCTGCAACAAAAATTACGGTGCCTTTTAGTGTTCTCATAGAACTAGAAACACGATAAATTTTCCTATATTCTCGTAGTAAAGACTAAACTTTTTTTCTCAATGTATAAGTATGAGTGACTTTCAGACCGGAATTTTTCTTTAAAGACTTTCAGGTTTTTATTTGAGCTCTTTATTGAAATCACCATCCAAACTGAAGGCTACAATTACATATTTAAGTTTCCCATTACTTTCACGTCGGGTCGCCCAAAGCTAAATAAAAGATCGAGACATATTTACTCTTAAGCCCTCCAACTTCCCAAAATTACTTTCGAATTGTTTCCTAATCCGAGCTCCATTCACTCGCTCATTAGATACTTATGTACTTTAGTTATTATTTTATATTTTATATCCGTCGTTGAACAACCGACCCATTTTTTGGGATTACGACTACTAATGTTCAACGTAACTTTGAACCAATCCAGAATCCAAGGAAACTCCTGGATCAGTACCCCCAGAGGTATTGATTTATTATGAGAACATGGAGGAATTTGCGACTCGACAGATTTAACGTGCATCAGTCACCATTTACTACACGCGGAGAGCTCGGCCGAGTAGGATCGAACCCACGAACTCTTGGACATGGACCGAGTGCCCTATCAACCAGGCTATCACGGTCCATGTTCTTTAGCTTATCGTATGACCGGTGATACCATGTTCGGCGGAGATGTCCAATTTTCGAGGGGGATGAAATTAAAATACACAAAAATAAAACTGTAGCGCGTGCTCTGTGAAGCTCAAATAGCGTTAATGTTGAGTTTGGGGTAAGCTTAAGCTTATGTTAAATCTCTCTAATAGTTATAAAAATGCTAGTGATGTTGAGAATTTAAAATTGAAACCTTTGATTTTTAATGGAAATAAGTTAAATAAATTAACTTCGTAATACCCTAAATATTGGCATAATGTATTGAAGAATAAAACCAAAAATAATGAAAGACACTTAATAGCTAGACTCAGAAAGACTTATTTAACATATGATGTTTTGAATTCTAAAAAAAAGAAAAATGTGGTCACATATAAAGTAGATAAAGCGACTGTGAGACTAAAAAGTTAAGAAACGTAAACTTAAGGGGTACCCGACAAGCTTCGACACATTTTTTTTTTAATAGCTCTAATACAAACTTTAACTTTATTTTTGAGAAGCAGGGCTCCTAAAATTATAAATCTAAAGTGAACTTCAAAATTTATAAAAACATTTTTCTCAAAATAAAAGCAAATTTAAGCGAGAGAAAAAAACAATATCAAATCAACATACATCATCAACATAAATCATATAATGTCAAATTAACAATATGGTTAACTGTGTTTTGATCTAAAATCTGTAAAAAATATTTTAAATATGCAATCAAATAGAACTAAAAATATTGTTAAATATTGGTTTTTTAAAGAAAAATTTTTTTTTTTACTGGAAACATGCCAAAAACAATAAATTCATGCTTATATCTCAGTTTATGATTCCAAAAATTGCTAACATTATACAAAATCTACATACTAAGTTTTGGATAATTCTAAAATAAATTTATTAGTATAGAATTAGTTATAAGACTATTATATAGCTGCAAAACTCTATATTATAGAATTTATCATAAAATCTAGTCATAAGAGAATATCTCAAATTCATCAACGTTTCAAAAAATAACTATCATTAAAATATTTTTGAAAATAAAACATATATGTTTTATTAGATTATTTTTCATGTCCGCACGTCTCGAAAAGATTGATAGAAATTTTATTTAAATTTGCTCTCACTAGATAGCAGCACCATAACCCTTTATTTTGTTGCGTTAGAAAAAGTAATAACAGAAATTTATTAATCTTTTACGAATACATAAAGGGTTGAATTAATTTTTAGTTTGAAATCAGTATAAAAACTACAAAAAAAAAAAAAAACAAGATCTATAACTTTTTTAAAAAATTAGAATTTTACTACAATTGAATATCGAAAGAAAATACCTAATGAAAATGAAGTACAAAAAAAATAGTTCTCCTGAAACTTAGTTGGAGTTATTTCTATAATTACTGTGAACAATGTGTGCGAATAACTTCATATTTTTAAAAAAATAAAACTTTTAAATTATTTTTTAGTTGTTACATAATTCTTTATTTCTATTATCTTAATTTTCAACATCCGTAAGCAGTGATTGAAGCCTCTATTTTTGCATTTTACCGCCAGATGTCACTTTTTCAGGATGTTTAATGAACTGGTTATTTGTTTCATGTCCAAAGGGGGATGATTTTTAATTTTTGTTTTATATATCGTAATCCAAATTCGTTTGAAGGAGAGTTTTTACTGAGTTGAAACTTCAGATCGACAAAATAACTAACTAATGCAAAATCGTGCTATTTCCAAAGAACTAGCGTAATGTGATATAATATTTTCGTTATTACACAAATAATCATAACTGGGCGAATCTCAGCTAACATTAACTTATATGTCTTCAAACTTTTCTTATAAACGTCAAACCGAAACCATCGAAAATTGAAAAAAAAGGTATACAATCCATTTCTGCGAGTTTTATGTTAGTGATATTCCAAAAGCTTATGTAAAGTAGAACAAACTTGTATCATTAGTTTAACTTGTAACTCGCAGAATTGGATTGTATACCTTTTATTTCTATTTTCGATGGTAACGGTTTGACGTGCCAAAATTTGGCGACAAACTTTAAGTGTTTGCGAACGTCAATATTCACGAAAAATGTCATTCAAGAAAACCTGATAGTACAGCTTAGCTACTAAATTATGTTTTCAGTGATTTTCATTTTTTTTTTTTAAACAGAATACATAATGAAAAAAAAAAAAAAAAAAGTATGTTAAACACTCTAAGCGACACTCATGAAAAGTTGTCAAATGTGGGATTGAAGTAAGAAATGAAAGCCAGCAAGTTACTCGCGATCAAAACTGTACGTATCTTAAAGTTAGTAATGCATAGTTATTCCTGTAATTTTATTAGAATTAATTTTCGCTAATTATGTTATATATTTATAAGAAAAGTTTGAAGAAATATAGGTTAATGATTCCTGAGATTCGCCCAACTATGTAACTATTTCTACTGCACACAGTTAAGATTTTATTATATATAAAAATTAGAAAATATGTATATTCTAACTTCAAAAACAAACAAAAAATTTTTACAAGCATTTGATACCAATATGTAGCGTAAATACCAATATAAATATTGAATACCAATTCACTAGTATAATAGACATGTTAACTTGATTCTATCCTGAGGTACCTTTTGATAGATGAAAGTTGACATCGTACGACAAAACATCGTACGATTGAAAAAAGGAAGATGGCAACAGCTCGGAGCCGACTTAGGTTGTGTTTATTTTGAGCAAAGTTTTTTTAAGTCCAATTTTGTGTAATTTTAAACTTTTATTGAATTATTTAATGATATTAAGTAGAATTGAGATGTGATTGTGATTTACTGATGGTTTGGTTGTGTTTGTCGATGTTTTCATTGAGTTATTAGTGTTTTCCGATTTTGTGACAAGATGGCGGAGATCGAATGTAGGTGATTCAACACTGTATGTATCGGTAATTTATGTCAACTACCTACTTGCGATATTAAATTGTGTGCTCAAGAGACCCAGCATTGGTTTATCAACTTGACAAGTGAGTGGAATCGCCGATCTATTTGTGGAATTGTTTATTATATAGTGCTTTTAGCCATTTTTTTGTGATGTTCGCAATTGGGGACCACCTCAATATTGAATATTGCACTTTCAACTAAATTCTTCAGGGGTCATCTCCAAATTGATATTTGCATGAATAATTGAGGGGTCGATAACAAATTGACAATTTGAAATTTCTTCCGAACCTGCGCTCAATATTGCGCCTTGACTTTTTTTTTCAAGGGACCATCTCCATGGTGCTGTTTTGATGCGATTTTGGGACTTGGCTTTTAGGGGCTTACTTCTGGACTGGACTTACTGGTAATGGTCTTTTGGCCTCTTTTTACATTTTACTGTACTTGATTGTAATTTTCTGCTTTGCTTCGTTCCCTTGTATTTTACTGTTTTTACTGCATTTTATCGTATTCTTGTATTTTACTGCTTTTACTGATTTTATTGGATCTGATCTATTTTGATCATTTCCTTTTTAGTGTGTTTTAATTAGTTTTACTACGTCAGTGGTGTGCCGCTGTTTGCTCCGTTTGGGTAGCTGGGGTTGGGATTCAATTCTTTTATTGAGGGGACTGCGGTTGACTCCCTGCTCGTTGGGGGTGCTCGCACGTGTAGGCTTTTGATACTAAGTAGGTATGTCGACTAGCGAAAAAAATGAAGAAGAGGATGGAGAGGTTCGTTCAGACGACCAGGAAGAGCCAGCACTGTCCCCAGCTATCGTAATTGAAAGGAAGATCTCGGCTGTACTCCACAGGGAGAAGAGTAAAATTACAATCATTGATAGAGAGACCATCATAGGAGCAGTGGGCGAGCTATTGTTACTGATCGGAAAACAAGATACGGAGATCGCAGTACTGAAGTCTAAACTTGAGGATGTATGTAACCTTAATCAGACTGTCCTAGATCCTATCATTGAAGACCAGGCGAGGGTCAACAATAAAAGCAGGAGGACTTACGCTGAGATGTTAACAAGGCGAATGCCAAAACATCATCAGTTGCCAAAACCTGCAAAAGAGCATGTCACCGTCATTAGGCCACTAGCAGAGGTTGGAGACTCAGCAACCACCAAGGCGGCACTCTTGGCGTGCCTAAACCCGAGCAACATCAGGGCAGGCATTAAACGGTTTGTGAACATAAAGAATGGAGGAGTCTTGATAGAAACGGATACAGCGGAGGGGCTGGATGCCATGAAGCGAGAGATCGACAGAACGGGCTTCTGTAAAGACTATACTTGCGAGGCCCCGAGGTTAAAGCGCCCAAGAATAATAATATTCGGGGTGGAGGAAGAGCTGTCATCTGAGGAACTTCAGGACCAATTGATAAGACAAAATCCAGAGATGGAGGGGGGAGATATAAATATAGTGGCGAAGCTAAGACCAAAAAATGGAGTTGCACACAGAATAGTGGAAATAGATCCGAATACCTTCAACAACATCAAATACAAGGAAAAACTAAATATCGGCTGGAGGAGACACGCTTTTCAGGAGACCTTCAGCATAAGACAATGTTTTAAATGTGCCGCTATCGGGCATGTCGCCAGGGATTGCAAAAGTGAAAAGATATGCAGATGTTGTTCCTCAATACAACACAAGGAAAGTGAGTGTCACGAAGATAAATTCTGCAGACACTGTGACTTGGCCAATGGAAAATACAAACTTAATCTTGACGTCGAGCACCAACCATTCGACAGGGACTGTCCTCAGTACGTAAGAGCTGTAAAATATCAAATGAAACGTACCGACTATGGATTTTAACTCTTTAAACCATTTTAATTTGGGACATATTAACCTTCACCATAGTCCTACAGCTAACCTTCAATTTAGCGAGGATTTTATTAATTGTCACTTAAAATTAGCTAGCTTAAACGAACCCTATTACAATACCAATAACATAATCACTGGTATTCCAGGTGAACTTAAACTTATTCACTTTAGTAATAAACCCAGAGCAGCGATCGTCGCACACCCTGACGTTCAGGATGTTTTTCCGGTTTATGTTGCCAGGGATGTTTGTATTGTTGAATTCAAATATTGTAATAATATTTATGTTTTCATTTCTGCCTATTGTCCACCTAATGATAGTATCGAGTTGTTTCTGAATGTGCTTGAGCCTTTTATGGCCGCCTTCCGGGATAAAATGGTGGTGCTGAGTGGCGATTTTAATGCCAAATCAGTTATTTGGGGCCCCAGGAGTGATGCCAGAGGGAACGCCGTCGTGGAATTCTTACAAAAATTTGACCTTGATGACGTCAATAATCCAGACTCTCCTCCGACCTATAATTCGGTCTTGGGGCAGAGCTGGATTGACATCATTGCAACAAACTTTGACAACATCTCCAACTTTACGGTCCACGACGGTGTCTCCTGCTCTGACCATGAACTTATTACCGCGACCATAGAGGGTGACGACCAGCGGGGCCAAAGAAGTGGTAGAAATAATCTTATTAAGTTTAACAAAATTGATTGGCTGACACTCAGACCAAAGATCCTTAGAATTATCATAACAAATAAAACTGATGGCCTTGCTGATCGGACTTCAATTGATAACCACATTCATAGTGTGACGGAGGAAATTTGCCTTGCTTGTCGAGAATCTAAAATCCGGAGTAATGTTTTTGGTCCCAGGCACTACTTCTGGTGGACACCCTTCCTTGGTATTCTTAGGAAACAAACCCGAGCTCTCCGCAGGCGCTATCAAAAAGAACAAAACCTTGACCTAAAATTATACTTTAAGATTAAATACAAGCAAAACTACGCAAAATACAAAAAACTTATCAGACAAACTAAAGCCAAGAGTCTTAAAGAATATATTAATAACCTTTCTACCGACAGCACTTTTTCCACACCTTATAAGATTGCGAAAGGTAGCCTTAATACTAAATTCACCATTAATCCTATTCTAATTAATGGCAACCTGGCGGAGAGTCTCCATGACTCAATTGAGAGCATCATGCGGCACCATTTCCCGGAGGCGCCCATGGAAAATGTTGAAATGTGTAATACCTGTATCAATGATGTGAATTTCACGGGGAGCTGGTGGTGAGTGGTCTTAAACCAGGGAAGTCACCGGGTCCTGACGGCATACCAAATGAAATTTTTAAAGAGATCTTCTTCGCCAATAAAACCTGGCTTCTTGACGTTTTTAATAAGTGCCTGGAGATTGGATATTTTCCTAAGTCATGGAAGGTGGCCAGAGTCGCCCTTATTCCAAAGCCCAACAAGGACCCTAAATTGCCTAGCTCCTATCGTCCGATCTCACTCCTAGCAGTCTGGGGCAAGATATTGGATAAAATGGTAACCAAAAGGCTCTCATACTATCTCGAGAGCAGAAACTATCTTGATAACAATCAATTTGGCTTCAGAGCTGGGAGGGGAACGGACGAGGCACTAAAAAAAGTCGTTGATGTAGTTAGTGCAAAAAAATTAGAGAATAAACATACTTTGGGGGTGGCTCTGGACATCGAAAATGCATTTAATAAGGCAAACTGGCCTATCCTTAAGACCAGACTCAATAACCTTTCTCTGCCAGATAACCTAATGGGCCTTATCTTCAGTTTTCTGAGTGATAGGGTGGCAAACTACTATGATGATAACGGCGACCTTCTAGTCGAGAGCATTTTAAACATTGGTGTGCCTCAGGGCTCTTCCCTGGGACCTATTTTATGGCTTATTTTAGTTAATGATGTTTTTAACTTGGTAAACGATATTGATTTTAGCCAATTTAAAGATTTTTGCCGCGACGATTTTACAATTGTTGTTTTTGCTGACGATATTTTACTTTTGGTGAGCGGTCCCATACTTTATAAGTTTGATCAACTGGCGACTTATATCCTCTCATATATGTCAGACTGGGCCGAGAGAAATAGACTGACCTTCTCTAGGGAAAAAACACAGTTAATTACTTTCCCTAAAAACAATAAGAAAATGGCAAGACTACCATGTGTCAAATTTAAGTCTACCGACCAAAACAATATTAAGAACGTCAAGTCACTCAGATATCTAGGGGTCACTCTCGACCCGGGTCTGACATGGATCCCCCACCTAAATGAGGTTCGGGATAAACTAATGAATTTTAATCAAGGTATTAGGAGAGTCGCCAGAGTAACTTGGGGTCTCAGGCCACACCTACTGAAGCGTATCTACCTGCAGGCAAGTGAAAGAATCATTCTCTACGCCGCCAGTGTCTGGTATAGAAATAATAGTAGAATAAACGAAAAACTAAATAGTCTCCAGCGCATTCCTCTACTAACAATAACAAAAGCCTACTCAACAGTTAGCACTGAGGCTATCCAGATACTGGCGGGGGTCCTTCCTATTAACCTCAAAATCATTGAAGACATTTCCTGCAAAAGAATTAACTGGGGCTGGAGGTTAAGTGACATCAAATATATTCTACCCTCTGATTTCGATCTTCTTACCAACTTTGATAAGCCAGCCCTTAAACACCCATCTAACTATATTGCCTTGCCTTGGGGATACGCTAAACCTAAAGATCAGGGTTTGGAGGTCTACACCGATGGCTCTCGGATGGAGGTAACAACCTCAGATTGCTTCAGAACTTCACATGCTATGATTGTTAAAAAAGATGGAGTTACTATTCATACTGCCTCCACCAGAGTCACGGACAATACTAACATTTTTATTGCAGAGCTGATGGCAATTAGATCAGCCTTTTTATGGTTAAATGAAAACAATATTAGGTATGCCGCTGTGTTCTCTGATTCTCTGTCTTCCCTCCAGGCCCTGGCAGACCCAGAGCCCAATTCCAAAATCATCGAAGAAATAAAATCACACTGGAATGTAAATTTTACACTGAACTGGGTTAAAGCTCACGTGGGAATCCAGGGCAACGAGGAGGCAGACAGAGCGGCTAAAGACGCCATCAGTTCTGATATTGTGGACCTCCAGGTATTGAGAACCCCAAAACAGACAAAAACAGACATTAAAAGAGTCTTAGTGGCAAGGTGGAAGTTTATTTGGGAAAATTCCGATAAGGGTCGTCAGACCCACAAGTTTATCAAGACCCCGTCTTTAACTAGGCTCCAAGCCAACTTTTATCTTAATCAATACTTGACGGGGCATGGAGTGTTCGGGGTCTATCAGAACAAATTTTTTAATAAACCTGATACCTGTAACAACTGCACACAACAACAGACAGTTGAACATCTTTTGTATCACTGTGATAGATTCCGGGCGCTCCGGAAAAACCTTTTTTTCGATAAAAATGAACAACAGATTTTCGCCAGTAATGCTTGCAGAAATGTTATTAAAATCATCATTAAAAGCACACTTGAAGAGCAACTGGCCTTAAATAATATTTAGTAAAATTTCATTACTTCTTTTATCTTATGTAACCAGCCCTTCCGCCTTGCCAAATTTTCAGGGACCACCTTGCCAGTTTTTAACTTTTGATAACTTTTACACGTCTTACTTATTTTAACTATTGTATTTTACCTTGTCTCTATTCTTAACTTTTACCTTGCGTATTTTTATGACCATTTGCATTTTAACTCTTGTTTATACTGTTTTTTTATTAACTGTTTCTTTCTCATTAAGAGTGTGTTTTTGCAATCTTGTTTGATGTGTCTTTTGGGCGCTATACTGGCTGTGACGTTTGACCGCCTTGAATGCGCTTAGCATGCTATTTTATGCTTGTACTTTGTTTTACTTCACTGTTCTTTTGAACAGGTTTTTTTTAACTCTGCTTCTTAATAATTTTGATGATTTTAATGCTCCACTTGGATTCTTAAAATCCTTGATGGTTCTTTTAATGGTGTTGTCGGCTGGTCTGCAGCACCAAATTTTAACTTGTATTTTTAACTTTGATAATTTTAGCTGTTTACTCTTCTCACCCTTATTGGTGATTTTAGTGTTTTACTTGTTTTTACTGTTTTGTGTGTTCAGCTACCAGCTCCGGCGCCTTGCTCACTGTGTGTACGGCCTTGCGCTTCTACTTGTATTGGCTCATAACTTCTTGTGCTCATGATCTTATATTTCTTTTGTGCATCCGGGTAGTGTATTGCTTTTATTTCTGTGTATCCTTTATAAGGGTCTGTTGACCTGTAGATATAAGGGTCCTTTGACCTGAATTTATAAACTGCCCTGGCTGCACTTTGTTCAAATCGTTGTGGGTTTTTTGACCCCTTTAAATCTTTTAACTTAACCTTTATGTGTTGTCTTGTATTGGCCTGTTGCCATCAGGTTTGTAATTTTGAAAATTTTCTGTTTTGCTCAATGAAGGCCACGTGGGTGCTTCGCCGGGCCCCTCGACCGGTGCCTGTGCCGGTGTCTGAAATGTATCTCCTCTCGCGGCGACGAGTCTGTCCAATTTTCCCGCATACCCATATTTGGGGGGGTCGGGTTTAAATCCATCCATAAGTTGTCGTAAACCCAAAATTGGGTAGGCTGTTCAACGACGGTTATAAAATAGTTGCAGTATAAACTACCAGAATATATTTCAGCCGTGGAATGTTCTCTAGATCTAGTTTACGTTAAAACTCACATAGAAAAGATGACTGGAAAAAAAATATTTCTGAATTTTTAAATGTATAACCAAAGTACCATAAGTTTGATAAAAAAAACGATGCTATAAACAACGGACTAACGTGTTTTGCTGGTCTTAACAAACTCAACTTTAATCCAAAGAAATCGGTAGAGAGTTTCTTTACCACAAACAAACGTCTCTATAATTACCAACCTAAGATTGTTTTAGATGGTTATGTTCTTAAGTATGAAAAATATTCAAAATATCTGAGTTCTACACTTGACCCAGAGATTACCTGCAACAGACATATCGCCAATCAGGTGGAGAGGACAAGAAAGAGACTTAACATTTTGAATTATATTTCTGGATGGGACTGAGGAGCAGATGTTTACACCGTAAGGACAACTTCCACTTCCTTCATCAGATCAATACTGGAATATGGATTCCAGATTTTGCTGACAGCTTCTGTTTGTAATATAAAAATGCGTGAAAGGATACAGCTGAGTGCTGTACGGATCATTACTGGCTTACGTAATTGCTGTCCTACTAAGATTGTCTTATAAGAGGCTAACCTACAACCATTGATTATGAGATGAACTTCTAGCACCGCAAAATATTACAGCAAGCTATACATCTATGGAGACCAACATCGCACTTCTACCTATTTAATGAATTGGACAGATGTCCAGAGATTAAAAAGAGACAGTCCCTTTTGCTGGGCAGGTGAATTGAGTCTGCTGTTCCCTGACATAGAATACTGCTCAATAGAACCAAGTATGAACCCACTGAAAAACCTTCCGAGGGTCTTCTTTCACGAGGAACTTTTGGCTTCCAGTAGTAAAAAAAATCGGCATTCAGCACTTTTTAGACAGTTGGCACTGGAAACAATACACAACACCCCAACTGAAGCAGTAAATATTTTCACTGATGGAAGTAAATTTGATAATGGCAACGCTGGTAGTGGTGTTATCATAAAAAACCAAAATGTCATTACAAAAATTAAAAGGCCGAATCCAAACCAGTGTTCAGTTATTTTGAGGAATTTGATGATCAGAACTAATCGCTATAAACGCGGCTCTTGAACACATTATTTCCATAATTTCCATAATGATTACAGAGAACATCTGGATTTTCACGGATACTAAGAGCTCAATACAATATCTGAGCATATGGCGAAACATCGGTGACATAATTGGCCTAAATATTATTAACATTTTGATGACTTAGTCTTCTAACAATGACATACATCTACAGTGGATCCCCTCCCACGTAAACCTTTACTTTAATGAACTGGCTAAGGAGGGCTCTAATGATCCTATAGATAGTAGTGGCCTTCTAACATACAATGAAATCTATGCAAAAGTAAAGGCCGAAAATAACAGGACTTGGAGGATTCCACCTAGTCATGATTGGTATCAACAAAATATTCCTGGGACTGCCCTAGAGCTAAAAGATGATTGGAAACTGCAGACAGCTATCACAAGACTAATCAGTGGTCATACCCGCGGACTAACATTTGTTCGGGGTCAAAAGACTTCCCCTGTATGTCTAAAATGTAATGTGCACCAGGCTACACCTGATCATTTGCTGCCCTGTATGAGGCTAGAGAGGAATTTTATCTTGGAGGGTCCGGCGATAGTATACGATTTTCTGTTATTGAATGGTCTTCTGGACTTGATCTAGTCTTGTTCTGGGCCAAGTGGAATAAGTAACAACAACAACACGAAACAGACAAAAAGATGTCAGATTTCCTTTCATAAAAGAAAAGTTCGATAAAGGTTTGATTAGTATTAAATATTGTCCATCAGTTAAACAAGTAGCTGACACCTTTTCTAAAGTGCTTAAACCAAATAAGTTTAATAAATTTAAAAGTGTATTGTTAAAATAAGATTTTTTTAAGCAAGTTTTTTTTAATATAAAACTGGACTAAGAACTGTTTATGAAAAAACTGAAATCAGAAATTTCAGGGAGTGTGTCAGACATAATTACTCATGTATTAACGTTGTTATTAATCCTCAAATCATATTTGATTGGAAACGTTTGTGTGATACGTATTCTACGATTGTAAAAAGTGAAAGCCGCATCAACTAAAAGTAAAAAATTGCTGTGTATGTTTATATGTATATTTTGCGTTATATGAAATGTTTTGATTCTACAAATAAAGTAGCTTATTTGTCCTAAAACCACTGCGTCAATCAATTATATTCATTTATACATATGTTATTATACGAAAATAATCGTTCGTGTGTTGATCAACTCATAGAAGTTCCGAAACATTATTTAGATTTGAATATTAGAAAATGCTTTCAAAGTGAAGAAAGAAAACCAATATTTTAAACTCAAATTATATGCGCAAAACAATGGTACACAAATAAGCATTGCAGAAATAATTTCCAATATCCAAGTTATTGGTAACAACATGTGCGTCTGCCTGCTTTCTCATTGATTTAAAAATAAAAAAATATGTGTTTACATGTGAGGTAAGTGGTAAAAAAAACCTGCATATATTTAAATAAAAACTCGATACTGTAAAACATTAAAAATGATTTGTTATATTGATTTTTAGACAAGTTTATTTACAATTTATGTATATTTAAGGAGAAAATATTAAGTTTCAGAACAATTTATTTTCGATTAAACTTTAGTATACTTCTTTACTTTAAAAGGACACTATCCTTTCTCCCTTATAATAGTTTTGGTTAAAAATTAATAACAGTTTTTATTTTAAACATGTAAAGCACCTCTTTCCCATCATTTAATAAATATTATTAATTAAAAATTAGTAATAATTGAAGTAAAAACTTTTTGTAATTAAAAATAAACTTTAGAATATTTGAATACTTTATAATTTGAATATTTTATAACATAGTTGTATAATTTTAGGCTGGGAGAGCTGTGGCACAGATTTGTTAAATTTATTTTAGACAGTTAATCGTTAAGAAAAAAAATTATAAATAAAAAAATTAGTAAAATGCAAAGATAATATAATGTAATATATTGTTTAAATTTTCAGGGAAGTGAGATTTTTTTTTTCTACTTGTAAACAGCATCAGCTAAGTCATCTTGTTTTGAGCAATGCAGAACTTTCTATGCAACGAGGGTAAATTATTTTTAGTTGTGGAAAATTTTATGTTTTAATGTGTGTTTCCTAATTTAGTAAATTTGATTTAAATTTATTTTCTACACACCAATTAAAATTTAAATTATTCTCGACACGTTAATGATTCAAAAGTTTTTATAAAAAGATACTTTGCTTTTGTTCTCTCTTCTCGGAGCTCTTAAGATGTTGTCTAAATTAACCAAAATTCAGAAAACTTTAGAGTTTGAATATCTTTCACTCTATGAAATACTTTACAAAAAAAATGTAGTAGGGGAGAGGGGGGACACATGTGAACAAGATTTAAACACGCAAAGCAATCATTGTATTTAAGAGGAAAAAATCTTCTATATAACAGATATAGATACACATTATACTTAATGGGTTGTAGCTTATTATGGGAATTTAAATTGTACAACAGTACTGTCAATAAGAAAATAATTTTTTGCTGTTTTGTTTTTCGCAACTTCGTGTTCCTCCAGAATTGTAATGCACCTTTTTCTTTCTTCTCTGGTACTCTTTCATGCTTTTTTTTTTTTTTTTTTTTTTTTTTTCATCTTACTCTCATTCATTTCTTTTTACTTCTTGTAATCATTATATAACACAAAATCGGTGACCAACCATTTAATAAAAAAAAATTTTAAAGAAAAAATTGACTATAAATAAATTTATTATGGAAAATTAATTAATAATAATTTTAAATGCATACATATTTTTTAAACTTATAATATCATGAGAATAATAGTCTTAATACAATGTAGAGGCACATGTGAACTGTTCACATCTGCCCCAGATGTTTTGTTCACAAGTGCCCCATCATCTTTCTTAAGGCTAAATTATCTTTCGCCCCTCCCTATAATTTAAGGGCATACGAATAATTCCGACCCGTCGCCGCGGCAGGCCCGCTCAGGAGAGGGGCGCAGACTCTGTTTGTGCCGGGCGGGAAACCCGGCGAAGCCCCACAGTGGCATTTATTTAAAAACAAATAAAATATACAAAATGTCAAAGGCAACAGCCCGACGAGTATTGGTGAATATTAAGAACATCTAAAAATAACCACTTTATATTATGCAAAGATCAATAGGCCAAAGGGCCCTTATACTAATTAATTATTTGGGTATTGCATAGCAGGTCAATGGACCCTTATAGATAATAATGGGCCAGTGGCTTATAAACAAAGTTAATAGTTTAGCAGAAGATACAGCGCCAAAAAGACGAAAACAGCAGCAGCCAACAGAGTCCAAGAGCACAAATCATGAAAATACAATCAACACTAGCTCACAAAATCAGCCAAGAGAATAAAATAGTTAAAAATTACAAAAACAATATAAAAGTGAAAATACAGAGCAAGATCAATCGTAAAAGAAGATTGACAATAACCTAAGTAAACTACAAAAACAATATGACACTTAAAGGTAAGTAGACAAGAGAATAAAACTACAGAAAGATATTAAAATGGATAAAACCGACAAAATTTAAAATAGATCAGAATTTGGCCCAATAGAATAAAGCCAATTAAAACCATAAAAGAAAACACCAGGATCATTCAAATACATAATTGACATTAAAATAATCAGTGAACAATAAAATCAAAAATCAATAAAAACACAGCGAGGAGCAAGAGACACCCAATTAGGAGTGCGCTGGTTCCGGTTGTTTATAAGTCTTCCAAGGTCAGTTTTATAATATCTTTAATAATTTTCCTGCGGGTTAAGTTGGCAAAACAATTCAATTGATCAAAGTTTTTAAAATGATTGCCACGGAGTGCTCGGAAAGGCGAGCAATATAAGATTAAATGATCTATGTTTTGGTGTTCCCCGCAATATTTACATAGTGAAGACTTATTGAATAACCTTTGTTGATGTTCACCGAACACTCCATGGCCGGTAAGAAATTGGTTAAAATAAAAATTCGCCTGCAGTCTATTAAGTTTGGGGTCCTTCAAAAATTTATAAGTTTGCCTACCTTTATTGGAACTTCGCCACTCCTGTTTCCATCGGTTCATGTTATACATTCTGACCAAAGTTTTAACTTGGCCGGTGGAGCTCGGGACCTCTTTAGTAATTTTGCTGAAACTGGTGGCATCTTTTGCAACATGATCCGCCTCCTCATTGCCTTCAATACCGATATGAGCCTTTATCCAACTAAGTTGAATGTTTTTTTGATACATTCGTTTAATATTTTCCACTAAATCTGATGTTGGTTTGGGGCTATTTAATGCTTCTAGTGAGGAAAGCGAATCGGAAAATATGGTTGCGTTCGGAAAGTTGTTATCAGAAAGGCATTGTAGACATTAGAGATCGCCAACAGTTCAGCATTATATACACTGCAATTGTTGCTCAATCTGAATGAGGTCGCCTCAATTAATTTACCATCAATTTTTATTACAACGCCCAGTCCAGTTCTTTGTTCGATAACATTATTTGTGACGTCGGTAACCTCCATCCTCGAACCATCTGTGTATATTTCAACCCCCCTGTTTTTCGGAGTTAATCTACCATAGGGCACGGATATGTAAGTAACTGGATGAGTTCTATTAGGAGCACTCTCGAGACTAACAGTCTTAAAAATATCTTGGAATGTTAAATCATAATCCCCCAATCTGTTACCCCATTTTAAACGCTTTATACAAGTGTCTTCCAATATTTTTAGATGAATGGGTTTCACACCCGCCAGTATCTGGAGGCCCTCAGTGCTAGTTGTTGAATAGGCCCGTGTGATGACTATGAGTGATAATCTTTGAATAGCACCGATTTTCTCATTTATTCTGATGGTGTTGCGGTACCAGACACTGGTGGCGTATAGAATAATTCTCTCCGTTGCCCGCAGGTAGATTGTTTTGAGAATTTTTGGTCTGAGGCCCAAGTTGCCCTGGCCACCCTTTTAATCAAGTTGTTAAAGTTGCTTACCCTCTCTTTGACCTGGTTAAGAAATCTTTCTTAAACCTAACTTGAAAAATAAAGAATTTTTTATTAATAAAAAAAATAACAATTGGCATAAACTTAGCTGAATGTTCATAAAATGGTCTGCAATAGTTAATTTTAGCTTATTATTTGATTTATACTATGTTTTCACTTAAAGAAGCGAGTGATTATAATATATACAATTCCAGCTGATACAAAGAAATTGTCAGAATAGAACAACAAAATGACTCATTGTTCTGAAAGTTTAGCAGAGAGGTATGAAGGTACTGCCACCAATTGAAAATTTTTCAAGATTTTTTATTTCAAATCATATTGATAAAACATGCCATGTTCGCATGTGCCCCCAGTTCACATGTGCCCCCCTCTCCCTACTTGACAACTCTGGTTGCATATAAGCTTGTATGAAAAAAAGGTTTTTAAGTTTCTTTGAAATTATAGCTATTTCAGGTCAAACTTTATGGGTTGGATATCATGCAATTTCAGTCTGTAGTGAAAACTTTAAAAATATAGTTTTGATGTGTAACAAAAATAGAAAAACTTAACCACAATGAAAAGCTTTTATTGCAGCTCTTTCCTTAAGAGGCCTATAGCAACACCATGTTGGATTTTAGGTTGAATGTTTAATACACACACGTATATATATATATATATATATATATATATATATATATATATATATATCAAGAAAATATAAATTAATACATTTTAGCTGACATAGATAATCCAATTAACAACAGTAAATCAGGAACTATTTAAAATGTATCAAAAGCCACTGGAAAATATAAAGTATTTACACAATAAGGAATAAAAAAGGAAAGGGAAAGCGTTGACAGCCGGACTGCATAGTTCATGTACTATTTACAGATTATGCAACGTTTACACGTAAGGGTGTGTTTGATGTACACAATTCCCATGTGTGGGTAACCGAGAATCCACATGCGCATCAACAACGATTCTTTGTGAACGTGTCAGCTGGTATTGTCAATGACTTTTTAATTGGCCCATACTTACTACCTACGCGACTTAATAGCGAATGTCATCTTATTTATTTGGAACAGGTGTTACCAGAACTACTGCAGGATGTTCCGATCACCATTCGTAACCGCGTGTGGTTTTAAGCATGATGGAGCGCCAGCCCACTTTTGCACTGATGTGCGCGCACTTGCCAGAATGCCACTTTTTGGGCTCGATGGATTGGGGGTGGTGGATCAGTCTCTTGGCCACCCCGATATATCGAGATCCGATTTATTTTTATGGGAACATTTGAAGAATCTTGTTTATCCAACTCCACTTGACTTTGATGAAGATCTCGTTGCTTGAATATCCAAAGTTGTTGCACGGATAAGTGAAATACCCGGCATCTTTGAACGTGTACGCCAATCGCTCCACCGACGCTTTCAGCAAGTATCGCTATTGGGTGACGCAATTTTGAACAGTTATTGTAAACATTACACTTTGTCAACGACGCTTTCAATAAATACTTTGTCTGTCCGCTCGTCTCTTATTTTTTGTGATTGCGCTTCCCCACGCCCATACATTCCTATACAATAAATGGTTGTTACAATGTACTGTACCCACCCTTAAAATGAGTACCATGAATTCGTGACAACCCTGTATATAATGCTTGAATATGATAATAAGAAGAAAAAAAAAAGGTAAACTGAGCGGAAACATAATAAGATCCTGAACAAAGATAAGTTACATTTTACAGTGTAATATATTGTTTTATAGAAAAAACAATTCAGTGTCTTACAGCAAATTTTACGTACGAAATCCTGCTATTATTTTAACAATTTAAAGTAAGTTCTTTAAACTAATTTGTTCATCCATTAAATATTTGTAAGTACTTTAAGATATTTTCTTATGTTTTAATAAATTTTAAAAAAAGTAAAAAGGAAGTTAAAAAATAAATGATCAATAAATTAAAATTTGATGAACATTTCAAAGTCACGCAGCAAACTAAAAGACGAAAACCAAAAGCTTACAAAAACGAAATAATAGGAATTCCTTCAACAAAAACGGTTTTAACAAATAAATAAAACTTTAAGAAGCCGTACTTTTAAGTTGTTTTTTTTTTTATCCAGAACTATTCGATCAAACATTTTGAATATTGTTAAAAGTTGTATAATTTAATAAGATGAAAATGTGTATGCCTTATATATTCAAAGTATATAATTCAAAAATTTTTCATTTATCATTATATTAAATAATAAAATGAAATATTTATTTAATATAAAGCTATTATTAAAATAAATATTGATAAAATATCTATTTTTGTGATCATTTTTAAATTAACCAGTTTTGTAATTTCCTGCTTAATTTTTTTATATGTAGTTTCATATATATGGTGAAATACGAAAAAGGTAAACCTAAAACCTTAAACTTTTCATTACCTTCCTGACGAATTGAAACCTCATTAGGATCCCATTTTCCCTATTGCGGTTGACTCTTAATCTTAAGGGGAAAAACATTTAATTCAGAGAAAGTTGGTTTTTTTTTTTTTTTTTTTTTTTTTTGTCTGATTTTATACTATGAAATATCGTCTGCTGTAATTAATTAGCCTAATCAACCCTACTAACCATTAAGACAGCCTTTTAATGCATGAAAATCAGATCATTACATCAAAAGTTATTAAGGTGTTTCATTTTTTATATTGTACTGTGACCTCCAAAAAAATGTCCACCGAAAAAAAAAAAATACACCGTAAATGACTTATCTAATGACCAGATTTTCACGCATTGTGAGAAAATTATTTTTGAAAGGATGACATTTCAAAGTTATTTTAAAATCCAAACTTTATTTAAACTACGAAAAAAAAAAAACTTTTTTTTGGTTCATTTTAAGGTGACAAAGGGCATTCAGTCTAAATTTTGATTACCTTAACAGCCATTATTATGACCGTAATGCTATTATAATCTTTATGTCGTGGACCTTTTTTAAAGTACGCAACCTGAAAGAGGCAAGTAGGTGTGTGAACATTTGAAAAACTTGGTCTTATGTTATACCATAGGGAAGAATAAAGCTATTCGACTAACTGCGACTTGCAACAAGGTTGCGTTAAACGTTTAACGCTACGTTTTCGTTGGCCGGGAAATCACGTGGTAGGATCCAGTTTTCCCTCATTCATTTCCATATTGTTTTCTCACTAGCATAAAAATAATAAAATTTTCTATAAATATTTTTGAAGTGAAACTTCTTATGCGACTTCCAACAAGGTTGCGTTAAACGTTTAACGCCACCGTAGTCATGGAAACTAGATTTCTCTTTATGTTCGTTGAGCGCATGAGGTAAGAGAAAAACATAGTGGGTAATATTGGCGTTAAAGAAAACAAAGCGATATTTTTTTTAAATTCGCCAAGAATACCTTACTGAAATTTAGAACATTTAGAAATAAGCTGATTTCTTATTATAATTTTTTTTTAATATATTTTATTATTAGTATTTTTTAAATTTTAAATTTTAAAAATAATAAAAAAATTTTAAATGAAACAAAGTATTGTATTTAAAAAGTTAATTAGTCTATTTTTTTTATTAAATACAATTAAAAAAATACTTTGATGCACATAGATACTCTGCTTTAGATACTTATTTTTCTATGTTTTGTTTTATTTTTGCCGGTTTTTATTATATAAGTGAAACTTCTAATACGACTTCCAACAAGGCTGCGTTAAACGTTTAACGCTACCATGGAGGGGGTATGAAAGCACTGTTGCGTTAAACGTTCAACGCTCCTGGGGAGGGGGAATAGAAAGAGACAGAGCGACAGTGAATGCGTGGCACTCGAACGCATGCGTGTAGAAAATGATAATTAAAAAATGCGATCAATTGTGAATTGTAAGCAATGTTAATAAAGTTTGTCTTAAAGAAACAATATGATTTCACTAAAAATCAATTTCTACCCCTTCCTATTTTCATTTCCACATTACGAAGTTTTACTTCTTCCGCGCGGAGGGACTCGACGCACTATTTTTTTTTTTTAATTTTGGGAAACACAGAACCAATTTGTTAATAGTAATAGTATTGTAGTTAATTGTTTTATTAGTTCTTATAAAGCTGTGTATAAATAGTAAAATATGATTAATTTAGTGCGAAACAACGTTAGATTACAGATTATTTGATTTGCTTTCTGCACACATTAACTACATAAAACAAAAAAATAGAAAATGTGCCACATTTTTTAAATTTTCTTAAAAAAAATATATATATAGGGGAGAGTCGGGTAGCCCCGCCCACTTAAGGAGTATTGCTTATATTTCTGTATAATATTGAGTAATAATCAATATTTTCGTATATTTCTATTGTTTTATCATCTAATTAAATAATGCAAAAAGAATAAACCAAAAAAAGAATAATTTAACTTAAAATAGAAATTTAAAAAATTTTACTACTGTATTCAACATATTTTCAAAACTATTGTTTACCATGTTACCAGCTGCATAAATACTTGAAACTTTGAAAATAATTTTTTTTTAATATAACAATTAATGTCCTATGGCCCATTGACTAGAAAAAATATTTTATACATATGAAATTGACAGTGGGTGGGGGTACCCGACACTCCCCTATATATATATTTTTTTTTATAAAAATTTTTATCGTTTGGAGCTGTTACTCTTCATTATTTGGAAAATTTATTATGAATACAAAAAGGCTATGACTAAATTCGACTCTTAAATTTAAGATATTTGAAGAAGCGGAATTAATCGATTTGATTAAC
Organism: Parasteatoda lunata; assembly: GCA_949128135.1. Taxonomy (NCBI): domain Eukaryota; kingdom Metazoa; phylum Arthropoda; class Arachnida; order Araneae; family Theridiidae; genus Parasteatoda; species Parasteatoda lunata. Next base: position 23,345,912 of record OX421979.1, read on the forward strand.
GAACAGCTCATATAATAATTGATATTTACGTCAAATAAAGATTTACCTAAAATAATTTGTTCAATTTTACTCTGACTTGCAATCATCGTTAACACATTTCAATATGAATAAAAACAAAGCTTAAACGCAGGTTGATTAAGTCATTAACTTTCTAAACTATCTGTGTGAAGAAAATGAAGAACTGTATTATGTGCCTATTTAAAAGAACGGTAGCTTGAAAAATATAAGTTCGCTTAAGAAAAACTTTATTATTTAGTGTGCTTTTAAAATCTGAGGTTTTGCATTATTATGTTGAATATGATTTTACATAGTTATAACATGGAATCTGGTGGTGGGAATAACAGTAAACAGAACGACTTTATTATACATCTCACATCGAATCAAATAATAATAATGTGCTTGGAAAAAGGTGATAGTGAAGGTAGTACAGTCAAAAAGTTATTTACGTATCGTGTATTTCAGGTTTGGAGAGGTTCTGAACACAACCATCGACTGAAGGTGATTTCCAGTATCACAGCAGAGGCAGCTGCTGCACGGCCTACACCGAGAACAATAAACACTTCATTTAAATCTGATAATCCTAAAGCTGATGTGCTACTATAAAAGTCATTGTTTAAATTTTTCTTTAAATCCAATTTAAAGAAGACATCGCTCATGAATTTATTATACAAGCCACCGCTTAAAATTCGGAGTAGGATTGTATTGAAACGCTTTTTGCAGCAAAAGTCTTTCCTGATTGCAACTCCGAACGGAAAATATCCAAAAGCATCCTTCGAACCCAAAACTTCGAGGGTACCCCGAAACTAAGCGAAACAGATAGGGTGACCCAAACATTGCTGCGTGTTTCGGAACACTTTGGTTGGTATTGGATGTGTAGTACCATTTATTCTTTCACTGTGAATTACCCTCATCTTTTGAGATGGGGTATATCACTATTCCACAAATACTCTGCTTCCAGAGTGGGCACTCTATTTCCACCTCTCTGACTGTTATCTTTAAAACTTTTACTTGTTTCATTCTGATAGGGAATGTTAAAAATAATAACATGATTGAGCTGTAACTCAGAGTTATTACATATGAATATATGAGTCAAATTCCAAGCGGTATGCGCCTGGACATTGAACGAGGGTGTTGGAGTTCATCCCTTGTCCGAAAGAAGATCCCCACAAATTGAGAAAAACGGTAATCATGAAATCTTTTGGCGAAATCAAAGTTCGAAATAGCACTGTCACTAATAGCAGCATGATAAAGAATGTAAATCTTGTGAATGTGCTGAAAGTATACGTGAATGCTGATGTTTTTGGAAAGAATGAAGCATCAAAATTGTTTTTCCGATACGAGAAATACGATTCCGATACGATTCTCGTATCAAAATAAGGTACGCTGAAGTCCACAACAGTTAACCTGTCTTCGGTGATACCTACCATGCTAAATGCTATGTTAGCTTCATTCCTTGTAAGCATTCCAATCATTCCGGTCCAGTTTCCTAATTTATCCGCTAAAGTGTTCACAATATAATGCTTTTTTTCTGAAAATCAAAGTTGGTAAGATTTTGAAAAGTTACAATTCAAGCAAATTCCCTCAAATAAATTGAATTGTTTTGAAAATAATGTTCAGTTATACAAGTAGATGCATCATAGAAATCGGGTCATGGAGTTAAAATACGATTTAGTTACACAGAATTTCAAGACTTATAACAATAATGTGCTTAGAAAAAAGTGATGGTGAAGGCTGTATGAGCAAAAAGTCATTTGCATATCAGGTTTAGCGATGTTTTAAACGTAACCATCGACTGTAGGTGATTTCCATTATTAAAGCAGTAATAGCTGCCGCCCATCCTATACCAAGAATAATAAACACTCCATTTAAATTTGATAACCCTAAAGGTGATATTAATGTGCTCTGAGTATAGTCTATGTTTAAATTTCTTATTAAATCAATTTTAAAGAAGAAATCCTCTCTGAATTTATTATATAAGCCACCACTTAAAATTCGGAGTACGATTGTATTGAAGCGTTCTTTGCAGCAAAAGTTTTTCCTGAGTGCAACCCCGCAATGAAAATTTCCAAAAATGTCCTTTGAATAAAAGTACATTTCAGGTGACCCAATAATCCCCCGAAATATATCAGTTGTACTAAGTATTGCTACATGTTCCGGAACTTTTTCGTTGTTAAGAGTATAGTAATACCATTTATTCTTTTTAATGTATTCCCCTAATCCTTTTAAATGAGGTACAATGCTTTCCGACAAATAATTTGCGTCTCCAGTTATCCCCGCTGATAGACACTCCATTTCCCCCTCTCTGACTGCAAGATAGAGATCTTTAAAATCTTTTATTTGTTTCATTCTGACGGGCGATGTCAAAAAAGATAACAGGACTGAACAGTAACACAAAATTAGCATGTATGAATAAAAGAACCAAATTCCAAGTGGTATCCGCCTGGACATTGGACGAGGGTTGTAGTTCATTCCTTGCCCGAAAGAAGATCCCCACAAATTGAGGAAAAAGGAAATGATGGAATCTTTTGGTGAAATCAAAGTTCGAAATAGCACTGACAAGAAAAGCAGTATGATAAAAAATAAAATCCATGTGAGTGTGCTGAAAGGATACGTGAATGCTATTGTTTTTGACAAGAATGGAGCATGATTCATCAGAAACGTTTTTTCAAGATCGTAGTAAGGTACGCTGAAGTCTACAACTTTTGAATGCTCTTCGTTCATACCTAGATAGCTGAATCCCATGTCAGCTTCATTCCTTTGCAGCATTCCAACCATTCCAGTCCAGTTTCCGGATGCATGCTTTGAACCGTACGATGAATCTGAGGGAACAAGAATCTCATATTCGAAATTTAATGCGTGTGCCAATAGTTTTATAAATTCTCCTTCCATTCCTGAGATAATGGTAATATTGTTGATTCTTTTAACTTCTATAGATTTGGTCACGGGTAGAACTGCGATTCTAAGTTTCGGGGGAAAATATGCCACCATTTTTTTTACAAAATCCTTTTAGGTCTAATTTCAAATCAAGTTCTTGTAGTTGAATCAGTTCTTGAAGACTAACAGAGTATAGAGATGGTACGTTGGCAAAAAAAGTTCGCAGTTCCTTACGAGATGTACGAACTCTTTGAGAAAATGTTTTTCTACTTGGAATGAGTTTGAGGAATTTACGTTTGCAACTAAATTTTTGTGTTAATTCTGTCAAAAATTTGTCTGGTGTCCTTAAGTCAATTCTTTAAATCTAACATAGAATAAAGAATCTGAGAGACAAGAAAAATATTGCCATTCCTCATAAAATGATTGAGTTTTTTTATTATTATTTTTATGGAATAATTTAATCCGAAATAATTTGTTTACTTTCAATCCATATAAAAATCAGCGTTAATACCTAGGATAATATTAATTACGAAATTTATTTGCACACAAGTTAGACCAGCAAAAGTATTTAGGCAAAATCTTAATGGGAAAACTTCCAGATTTTTAAGAAAAGAAACGAATCGTCACAAAATTGATAGATCCGAAACAGAACAAAGAGTTTTTACTTTCGTTGGAAATCTTTAATGAATGACTATTTCTATGTAAAGGAATCAATTGGAGGACTTGGCAGATATTTTATGCACCATCTTTTTTTTAAATAAAAGTAAAGAAAATTTAATGATAGTCAATTTTAACGACTATTTTATCATCCGTGATTGCTTTTTCTTGTGATTGTACAAATTGAAGTTAGCTGTTATGTAAAAACAACCTGCTCTTTATGATTTATGCACATATCTGTATAAGACGTTCTTGAAATAATTTAAATGTGCGAGCCATTAAATAAACTTATGGTGTCAGTTTTTTTTTTTTTTTTTTTTTTTGTGTTTTAAAACTTTTAATCGATATTGTTGGTTAATTATCGATAGGAAAGCAATGGGCGTGGTTATTTAATGATATATTAATCGGGAATAAGGGATAAAAACAGTACTCTTATGTTTCATTAATGAAAGTTTCAAGATCATTAAAAACAACTTGTTATTGATTTTTAACTCATTTAAAACTAGTTATAATGATATACAGATTATATTCTATAGATCAGTATATAAAATTATTAACTCATTAAAGCTAGTTATATGCATATTTAAACATAAAAACATAAAAATATTCGATCTGCTGCAATTTATTTTTGTGCCAATACTTATACTTTTACAATATCGTAGAGTTTACGTGAAGATTCTCTTTTTTATGTTTTTTCGAAAACATTATTCGATTAAAATTATGAGTTTTTATATTTATTATTTAAAACATTTTTTTTATTAATGAGTGCTTTTATAGCAATCCCTATGTTTTTATTATAATGTATTTTAACAGAAATAATAGCGGAATACAAAAGGGGATGTGTGCTTCTGTTAATGACTCTTGCGAATTTTTTTTGTTTACTTTTGCACTTGTAAATTATTATATCTGCGCAAACTATGAGAAGGGTCTTTTTCAGGAATAGAAACTAGTTGTTAAACGTTAAGAGTAACATGAATGAATAATAATAAATACAGTAAGAGAAAAATAATTATAATACTGATGATAGTAAATAATTATTTAAGAGTTATATTTATTGCAAGCATTATTCGGCGACCAGTATGATGCTATTCAATTATAGGGGAAACAAGGGTGTCTTGATCCGCTTTTTACAATATATATGTTACGGCCAAAGCCCGAAGTCCGGCCAAAGTCCGAAATTTTCTTGATTTCGGGAATTGGCAGGCCAGATCGCGAAGTGGCCGAGGATGGATGGCCAAAGTCCGAAATAATTGAAACGATCAGTGAATATTTTACTTTGGCGGCCTTCTATAATTATATAAATAATTCTTATAAATCTTCTAATTTAAAAATATAAAAAATAGAAGTTTTTAAATTGTCTATTAAATAATCATTAATTTAATAATCATTATTATATTGTCTATTTAATTGTCTAGTCATACATACACCAAAGGTCTAGTCATACTAGGCCTAGTTAAGTGCCACTGACCGGTATACATTTGCCCGGTATACCCTACACTGATGTTTTTTTAAGGTTCAGTGTCACTGCTTGGTATACATTTGCCCGGTATATCCTACACTGATGTTTTTTTAAGGTTCAGTGCCACTGCCCGGTATACATTTGCCCGGTATATCCTTCACTGATGTTTTTTTAAGGTCAATTGTCACTGCTTGGTATACATTTGCCCGGTATATCCTACACTGATGTTTTTTTAAGGTCAAATGCCCCTGCCCGGTTTGCCCGGTATAATGATTTTTTCTTCCTATTTGGGCTGATCTTCTCATGCCAATTCGCGATTTGAGCGGCCAATTCCCGAAATCAAGAACAATTTCGGACTTTGGCCAGCCATCCTCGGCCAAATCTCGAAATCAAGAAAAATTTCGGACTTCGGCCAGAGAATTTTCTGGGCCAATTCGTGATCTGGCCGGCCAGATCGCGAATTGGCCGACTTCGGACTTAGGCCGTAACATATATATATAATTCACATCTATAACAAATTATTTTAATGTATAAATTTTTTGCATCTAATGTTTGTCCTTTGTTTAATTATTATTTTTTAAATTAAAATTATAAGATATACTTTTTATTAATGAATTTGAATTGTGTACAGTGCGTAAAAAATATATCCTTCTGAATAAATATGGTTCTATTGATTGGATTTTCATGAATTAAATGCCGCTCATAAAGTCTTAAAAGGATGTTAATTTAAATATGCTATATCAGTGCAGACAATATTTCAGGTTATGAAATCAGACACAGAAACGTACTTTCTTCAAATAATATGCCTTTTTTTAACGAATTTTGATAGTTGACTATCAAAGAAACTATCCATAAAAGAAACTGTCCATGATTTTGGGTAGTACAAAATAGTGGTGAGGATATAAATAAACATAAAACATGCAATAATATCGCGTCTATATGCAATTTGGATTTTGCTTATCCTTTTACGATCTTGCAAAATTTTCAAGTTTTATATTTTGACATGTAAAGTTTAAATTCTTTAAAATGATATAAAAAATGTATACTTTACAATTTAAAGTTTTTTCGGCAAGTATTAAATAAAATTATAAAAATTTAAAATATTTAATAAAAGTTATTTTTTGCATGGAATTATCTTTGGATATAAAGAAATTTTTTAATTCACTTAAAAAGTTCTCACAATATGGCTAAATATTCAAAAAGTAAAATTAATATTAAAGGGTCAAAGTTTTAGATCGCTCTCTTGACCAAACTGTTGGGATTATACTTCCCTGATTGCGGCTACTCCCTATATTTTGGGAATCAGAAATCAAAAGCCGTTGAAGAAAAGGTATGAATAAATATGAATACGTTGAAGAAAGGTACTTTCTGCGTATTTAGTCATATCTGGGAAAGCTTTTAATGAATTGAAAAACTTTCGCATATAATTATGAAATTTGTTCATCCAAAGACCATTCTATGAAAACAGTTTGAGATTTTTTTTATTTTATTTCATAAAGAAAAAAACATATTGAATTGTGAGGCCTCCAAATTTTATATAATTAAAATCTATGTTATTTTAAATGAGGAAATGTAAAATTTGAGAGAAATCGGTTGTAGAGTTCCTGAGTTATAACAGATTAAAAAAGCCATATAATTAAAATTTATTCTTCTGAAATTGTACCTCTGATTGCATTCAAATTTTATATGTAAACTTATATACCTTATGATTCAAAATATTTTTGACCCGTATAAAATTAAAATCTATTAAAAGTAACTTTTTTTTTAAATCGAATTATGTTTTGATAAACTAGAATTAAAATTTTTCGATTCTCTTAAAATTTCCCTGAAACAGCCGATTAAGTAGAAAGTGAAACTAAAATTAAGGGGCTGCAGTTGCAACTGTTTTCTTCATTTCGACAGCAATCCGGATAATAGCGACCAGATTGCCACAACTTCCCATATTTTAATAGCCAAAAATCGAAATTTGATCAAAAAGGGTATTTTGTTGAAAAGTTTTGTACTTGAAATACTGTTTGATTGATTAGTTAACATATTTAAAGGCACACTGCGCCCTTATGAACAACACTTAATTCTTGAAAATCAAATCATTAGAACAAAAGTTATTCAGGGTGATATCTTTTTTTACGCTCTGTACACGTTCCAAAATCATTAGTAAAAATGTGTAGTTTATAATTAAACTAGTAAAAAAAAATCAAGCAAGGAGGAACATAAGATGGAAAATTAATCAGCTATGAAACTTGAAAAAGTTAACAAAAAATAAACATTTTGTAAAAAGCTAATCAAGCCTCCCTTGTTTCACCAATAATTGAACGACAACATACTAACCACCGAATACTGCTTGCAATAAATAAAACACTTATATAAATTATTGACTATCATCAGTGTTATAATTGTTTTTCTCTTACTGTATTTCTTATTATTCATTACTATTACTCATTACATTTAAGAATTAGGTTCCATTCCAGAGAAAGACCTAACTCGTTGTTTACGCGGATGTAAGGGTAAAAATAAATAAATAAAACTAAAAGAGTGTTTGACAGAAGCACACACAGCCTTTTGTATTCCGTTAAACTATATTTTATCAAAAAAAATTCAAATTGCTATAAAAGCCATCTTTAATAAGGGAAATGTTTTACTTTTTTACGGTAAAAACATATAATTTTAATCAAATGTTGTTCTCTTAAGTACATAAAAAAGAGAACCTTTACGTAAAATCTACGATACAAAAATGGTTTAAGAAACGGCACGAAAACAAATTGCAGCTGATCGAATATTTTTATCTTTAAATAAGCATACAACTAAGCATATAACGGTTATTTAGGTTAAATAGTTTTAAATGAGTTAAAAATCAATAGCTAGTCGTTTTTAATGATCTTGAACCTTTCATTCCCTTGAATCATAATAGTATTGTTTTTACCACCTATTGCACGATAAATATATCCTTAAATAATCACGCACATTGTTTTCCTATCTATAAATGCACAACAATATCGATTAAAAAACACAAAAATGAAAAGGGCCACCATAATTTTATTTAATGCCACACACATTTAAATTATTTTCAGAACGTTATATTTAGGTATATGTATAAGCCATTAAGATCAAATATCATAAAAGCAAACATCATACCTATGCACTCAGGCTGCGTTTGCGTAAAAAGTAACTTTTATTTGTTCAATTAGAAAAATAAATTCACGAATAATAAAATATACGTACAAGTTCACACGCAGAACAAAGGATCTGTCATTCAATTTTTATTTTCTTGTTATTTTAAATAAAATGGTGGATAAAATATCTGCAAAAGCTTTCAATTGATTCCTTTGCGTAGAAATATCCATTCATTAATGATTTCAAACTAAAGTAAAAATTTTCGTTTCGTTTTACATTTATCAATTTCGTGATAGTTCGTTTATTTTCTTTGGAATCAGGGAGTTTTCTCATTCAGATTTCGTTCTGGTCTAACTTGTGTGCAAATAAATTAAGTAATTTACATAATCCTAGGAATTATCTACGAATTTTACATAGAGATTAAAAATTTTAAACTATATCGGATTATATAATTCCATAAAAATAAAATTTTTCATTTTGTGAAAAATAGCGAATTTTTCTTAGAATCTTTATTCTCTGTTAACTTTTAAGAATTAATTTTAACAAATCAATACGAATTTTTTACTAGAGATTTGACATGAAAATTTAGATGCAAACGTAAATTCTTCACACTCATTCCTAGTCCAAGAATTCATTCCTCTTTTGAAGAACTGCAAACTTTTCTTGCCAATTCCACTTCTCTATTATCTGTTGTTCTTCAAGAACTGAATCAACTAAGGGAACCTGAACTGAATTTAAACTTTAAAATTGATGTCAAAAACTTTAAAGCTTCATATTTTTTCACAAGAATTTCATTACGACATTTTAAATAATGACGCCATATTTTCCCTCTAAACTTAGAATCTCAGCCCTATCAACTGTCAAAACCTTAGAAATTAAAAGAATCAACAATACTACCATGATCTCTGGATTTGAAGCAGAATTAATAAATTTATTGTCACGCAGACTAAATTTCGAATATGAGATTCTTGTTCCCTCAGACTCATCCTACGGTTCAAAGGATGCATTCGGAAACTGGACTGGAATGGTGGGAATGCTCGCAAGGAATGAAGCTGATATGGCATTTGCTTTAATGGGTATCACCGAGGAGAGGTCAACTGTAGTGGACTTCAGCATACCTTACCTCCCTCTGGACAAAACGTTTCTGATGCATCATGCTTCTTTTTTGCCGAAAACATCAGCATTCATGCATCCTTTCAGCAGGCTCGTATGGTTTTTATTCTTTATCGTACTGCTCTTAGTGACAATGCTGTTACGGACGTTGATTTCGCCAAAAGAGTCTATATGCTCCGTTTTTATCATTTTGTGGGGATCTTGTTTCAGACAAGGCATAAACTACAACCCTCGTCCAATGTCCAGGCGCATACCACTTGGAATTTGGCTCATTTATTCATATGTGATAACTCTGAGTTACAGCTCAGTCATGTTATCATTTTTAACATCCCCTATCAGAATGAAACAAATAAAAGATTTCAAGGAACTCTACGTAGCAGTCAGAGATGGGGAAATGGAGTGCCGAGCAGCATTGCCCACTCTGGAAGCAGAGTATTTGTCAAAAAGTGATATACCCCATCTCAAAGGATTAGGGGAATTTATTAAAAAGAATAAATGGTACTACACATCCAATACAAACCAGAGTGTGCCAAAACACGCAGCAATGCTTGGGTCACCGTTTCTGTTTCGCTTAGTTTTTGGGTCCCCTCAAACCTACTTTTATTCGAAGGACGCTATTGGATATTTTCCTTTCGGAGTTGCTATCAGGAAAGACTTTTGCTGCAAAAAGCGTTTCAATACAATCCTACTCCGAATTTTAAGCGGTGGCTTGTATAATAAATTCATGAGCGATGTCTTCTTTAAATTGGATTTAAAGAAAAATTTAAACAATGACTTTTATCATAGTACATCAGTGTCAGCTTTGGGATTATCATATTTAAATGGAGTGTTTATTGTTCTCGGTGTAGGCTGTGCAGCAGCTGTCTCTGCTTTGATACTGGAAATCATCTTCAGTCGATGGTTGTGTTCAGGACCTCTCCAGACCTGAAATACACGATATGTAAATAACTTTTTGATAATTCAACCTTCACTATCACCCTTTTCCCAAGTACATTATTGTTACTTGTTTTGAAGTCAGATGTTCCACTAAATCGCTCTGTTTACTTTTAATCCACGACCAGATATCTATGCTATTCAGAAGAGTAAAATATTTAAAAGTCAATTCTTCCTCTCAATCCTTTAAAAATAATCCATGCATTTTTTTAAAAATATGTTTTGGTTTACCTGAAATATGTGTGTACTTAATTCAGTTAATTTACTAACCATAACCAGATTTTTTTTCTAGCCTTTAGCACAATAATTGGGCGCAATAGTTACTGCACTGAGCTGACTTCGTTTAGAGCCAGGGATCTGTTCGTAGTAGCGGTTCTATCCAGCCTCAGATTTATGGGAACCAGCTTGTCTGGAAAATGAAGGCGGCCAGTTCCCAGTACTGACCCTACACTCCCTCGAGAAAAAAAGCCTTACAAGAATATTCTTTTTTAGCTCTGAAATCAGTAGATGAAGTACAGATCACATACAAGTGCAATGCGTGTGTGAGTTGTGTTGTGGTGAGTTGTGTTGTGAGTTTTTAACAGACTTCTTTTAAAGAGAGAGTTTTCTATTGGAAATTTTGATGTTTCTAGTTAATACAATCTTTTGATGTTTCCAATTTATAATGAAACATGATTTATGCCTAAAATAAAAAAAAAGCACATCTAATTTGACGACAATGCTTTCTTCAGTAGTAAGTACCATTATTTTGTGCATCCTGCATATACTATTTCTCTCTATTATTTTCATTATCATCTAAAGCTTATGAATTGAGTACGGATATTTTCTTTAAATACGATAGAAATAAATTATTGGAATTTGTTACAACCTTCATTTAACTAATTATTTTTTATGAGCATCCAAAGGAAACAGTGAGACAATTTGCAAATGAATATAACTGTGGGAGTAGTTTACTTCTAAATTCATAAATTGTATACCAATATTTTGCTAACATTTTGTTATTTATTCGCTAACATTTAACCTTGTTAAATACCAGGCATTAATGTCTTTACTAAACTAAAAACTAAACTCAGTGAAATAACTAAACCAAGGCCTACTTGCCCATCTCAGTTTTCTTGACCTTGGGCTCTGGGGTGCAGGAGTAGATGTTCCGGCAGGTGGTCAGCCGAACGCGGAACCCCCAGTGTTTAGTTCCTAAGCATGCTTGGTACTCATTTATCGACCCACTGAAGGTATGAAAGGCTGAGTCAATCTTGCCCGGCCCGAGGATCCAACCCAGGACCTGTTGCACGGGAGCGCGAAGAGCTGCCACTCGGCCACCGGGTGTCAATGTCTTTACTAGTTAACTTAAAATTGTAGTCATGTAAATATTGCGAGACTAAAAGTTGTAATTTGCGTAATAGCATTTTTACTCTATGAAAAAGGAATTTTCATTTATTTTTGCCGAAAATCGTTTCCTTGTATATGTTTCGACCAAAATTTCTTTCAGAGTGACGAAAGAACTATTATCACTCCTTCCAGGAAACGAATTTCGCTCAAAATTAAAGAAATATTTCGACATTCTATTTTTTCAACAAAAAAAAAACCTCAATAGTGCCTAATGTGTATCTAAGATTTCTAATAATCACATAACGTGGCAGGGAAAGATAGAACAGAAGGATAAATTACACCCATACCCGAAACGGGATTCGAACAGTGGGTCTTCCTGGGGCGATGTCAACTCCTTGACAACCATGCAGCCTGGTCAGCTTAATTCGTCATTTTATTTTTGATTGTCTGGTCTTTATTCTAGTTTTATCATTCCAATTAACTATCTCCCACAATGCACTACGAAAAGGTTTCGTCATATTTCTGATAGTTTACTCAAACTTAACGAAATTCCATTTTAGTGTTATACCCTAGATGAGTTTTACAATCAACTAATCAAAATATATTTACGCGCTTATCTGAGCTTTAAATTTTAACCCTTGTATTCATGAACATTTAAGTCTTATATTTTATGAAAAAGCGAAACGCTTTTTCATATCTTAGTGTTTTTGACAAAGTGTTTGAGCTGTCGAAATTATTAAGATTTTTCTATCGATATTACGAAAGTCTTAATTACGAACTAGATGCACCTAAACAGATTTTCTCTAATTGTTATTTTTATTACTTTTTTAAATCTCTCATATCACCTACCAAAATTCGTGTTGTGCACGTTTATAAATTTAATTCCATCATTTATGAATATGGTATAACTTGTTTATTTTGGGAGAAAAAAAATTTTCTTTTCTAATTATGATTATTGTCGGCGTGAAATTTAAAGAAATTGGTAAAATGATTAATTTATAAGATATTTTTTGATAGTTTTATTTATATATATATATATATATATTTTAATTTCACTTATTAATTTCTTAAGGAATGTCTATCTACTTTTTTTTACATGATTCGATTAAATAGATTAATCTCTTACAAGTATATTAACAAATTATATTTTCAATAATATTGATAGAAAGAAATGTGTATGCACAAAATAATAGTATTTCTATACAGAATATATGTATCTATGAAATTACTTTACACTGAATGCTTATCTTTAAATAAATATGAAAGACTTGTAAAAATAATATAAAAATTGCCTTTATGTTAAATGAAATCTTTTTTTTTATATCTTGTTCCTCTTAAATTTTTTCATACTTTAATTTTTAAGTCTACTTAAATTTTTTTAATGGTTAAAAATAATTTAAAGTGAAGTAAAAATTTTCTAATAGCTTAAAAAATTATCTAAGTAATGTACAGTAAGCAAAATAAAAAGACCATCCTGAATAACATTTGATCTAATGATGGTATTTTTGCGTCCTAGGACTTAATCTTAAAAGTGTGAGGGTTTCCTCAAAAATTATAATTAATTAATTCAGACGATATTGTAAGTTACAAAATCAGACAAAAAAATTTACTTTCCCTGAATAAATAAACCTATTTTTTCCATAGATTCAGATTTCTGAGCCCCGAAATATAGGTGAGAGCCGCAATCTGAGAAATTTAAAAAATTGCATAGCTAACAATTCAAAACATTTTCGACTATTATTAAATAAAATAATAAATATGTACTAAAAATTATATTTTACATAAAATCTTATTCTATGCAAAAAAAAAAATTTAAATTTGCCTATAAAGTTTTCAATAGTTATAATTTTTTTTTAACTACAGGCACTGAACTTATCGTTCTTCACAATGGAAAGAGATGTAACTGTTGCTCATATTGCCTTGTCTTGTGACCAAAGTCACGGAGGCAAGCAACATTACCCATGCCACAGATACTCGTTCATAGGGTGGGCCACATTCAGGAAAAAAAAAAGATAAGTTGATTCAGAGAAAGTATGTTTTCTTGTCTGATTTCGTAGCCTAAAATATTATCTGCACTAATTAATTGGCATATTTGAGGTCACTCCTTTAAACCATTAAGATTAATTTCTAGAGCGAGATCCGATCATTAGATCAAAGGTTATTTAGGGTGATCCGTTTATTATTATTTTTTTTTTTTGTACTGTACAAGTATCGTCAAAAAATATATAAAAAAAGATTTCAGATTGGAATAAAATATGTTATGAATGTTACGATTATTCTATAGCAGTTATGCATACACTTAAAATAAACCTTTTATTTCATTGCTGATGCTTTAATTTAAATAAGCTTATTAAATTTATATATTTCCCATATTATATTTATATTCCCAGTTTATATTTCCAAAAGTGCTTATATACATTTTTCACATTAAACTATTGAATAATATTTGTCAAAATAGATTTACTAATTATAAACAAAAAAAAAATCTTTTTGTAATTTTTCATTCTATAAAATTAAATAGAGGAGCAGGAGAAAGATAACTGTAGACAATTTATATAGCTACAGCCATAGAATGCCAACACTTTCTGACGTCACTGAAAAGTTCTAGTCATATTTTACTCTAGGAGGTGTTGGCTGATTATCATCCTCCTGATGTTGGTTCATTGTAGTACTCCAACCCTCATGTTTCTTTTAGTTGCTATTGTGGAAATGCTTCAGCATTTTCCGGAGTTGTTCCATTTAAATTACCACTTTATTACTTACGTTCCATTTACAGTACCTTTTATGAAATTGTGAATCATGGCACATACCACACTGAGAAAAGAAAGTATGGTCAAAACTATTAGAATATAGTAAAACTTACGGTATTTATGGGAACACCAAAATACAGGATACTTTTTTTCAATAGTGATCTGGTTATGACTTCTCATGAAATTAACATAATAAAAATATAGTTTTTTGCCATGCTGTTTGGTATTAAATGTGTTAAATTTTTTATTTTATCAGGATACCTTAGGATAGTAGTTCCAAACTGTGTTCTAAGGAACTTAATGGTTTTAAAGCAAATCAGTACTTTTTATAACCGGGGATGAATACTTTTATAACTTCTAGTTAGTTCTTTTGTAATCTCTGATTATATTTAGATCCAACATATAAATCATATCGTATATAATCTTTCTGTTTCTTTTATTAAATTATTTGAAGTAAAATACCAATTAAATAGAAAGGACATTTTTAAATGAAAATATATTTCTAAAAACAATATGTTGAACAAATTAGAAGAAAAATAAGCATTTATAAAATATTACATTAATATTTCATACCGCACTTTTCAAATCAATATAAAATAACTAAATTCTTTTATCAAGAAAAATGCTTTCCAAATTATCATTTTTAGCGTTTATAACTAGTCTCTTCAGTTAATTTAGAAATAAACTATAATTCGGAACTAAATAAATTCAAAACTAGACTAGATATAGCACAAGGACTGCGATTTTAACTGTCGGATATAAAACCTTATTTAAGATTGTTAATGATGAAACAATGAAAAATCTTCATTCATCTAATTAAATATTTTAAAAATAGTCTTTTTTTTAGGTTATAACGTTCACAATTACCTTAATAAACTTTAATCGTAATGTCGGGGTTCCGCCATTATTTAGGGTTCCGTAGAGGGAAGCATAAAAAATAATTGGGAACTGCTGCCTTAGAGCATGGCATAATAATCACTAATTCGGTTAATTTTATTTTTGACTTTTGCATTTTTATTAAATGTGTGGTAATAAGAGCTATAATTTTAAAAACCAGAATTTCGATAAACTGTTGCATTGTGAACAGAAAAATTACTAAATGAAGGATTTAAATACCACATATTTTGGTTTTGTTACCAAAATAGTTTTTTTTCTCCCTTCTTTTTTGCGAAAAGTGTCGTAATTTTTTCACTATTTATTACTATTCACCGCACTATTTATTTAGGCATAAATACTAAAACTGGACCTTAGCATTGAATGTCAAATCCAATCATGGAAATAAGGCTATTTTTTCACACTTTGACTTCTACACTTATTTTAAATATTAATATTAGAGATAAATTATTTTTATAAAACAATGCAATTGAACTAAGTATAACAAATTCATTTAATTTTCTTCTGTATATCTAAATAAATATTTCGATGCTATGAATGCAGAAATAGTATAAGGAATTAGAAATTAATACCTTACTTTTTATTTACATAAAAAGTGTGAATAGCCAACAATTGTTTCATATTTTTAAGCACTTTGATTAGATTTTGAAAAGCAACCGAAAATGTAAAAAAGAAAAAAAATTATAATGGGCTTCATAGGGCCCCAGCTCCGAATAAAACTTTAAAAAAAGAAGAGGAAAAGTGGAATCTGGGGGCCCTTCCCATCTCAGGGCCCCAAGCTACAGCTTATTTAGCTTATACGTAAATCCGGCTTTGGTTAAACTGAATTCTTTAATCTCATCTGAAGCAGATCCCACTATAAATATATTTTCAAGTAATTAAACTTTTCAACATTCGACAAATCAGTATTTTTATCTATGGCAGATTCGACTGATCGTAAAATCTTTACTAGTCTGAAGGATCGCCAGAAAATTTCTCTGCAGTTAAAAGAAGCAGTTTAACAAAAAAAGTTTCATTTATTCTTATATTAATATTTATCTTCGGTTCGGAAACATTCGAATTTAACTCAGGAGACACTGCCGAAGTGGAAATTTTTTCTATTTTTCTTTTTAATCTGCTTGTACTTCGTACAATATTTGTCAAATATTCATCACACTTTAATAATTTCTGTATCGATTTCTTTTACATCCATAATACCCTTCTGAATTTCAAAATCAATTTATTTTCATTGTTCTTGTTTTAACATTAATTCAGATATTAACTCATCCAATTCATCGATTGTCACTTTATCAAATTGATATACGTTTTCGATTTTTGTTAATAACTTAGTTGTTAATGACCTATCGTATCGTATGTTATCGTAGAAAGTTTATGCTTGGATTTCTCCATCTTAATTTCAATAAACAAACTACTTATACATTTAAGTCCCTACTATTCTATGAAACTAAATTTCTAATCGAAAATAAAAAACAAGAAAACTCTTAATATCGGACCCTGTTCGGAAGCCAAAAAATGTTCAATCTAATTAATTCTTGTTTTTCAAAATAAGATAAAGGTAATGGAAAGTTTTCATTTTTCATTATGGACCGCCTTTTATAAATCTCAATAAACATTTATTGTTTCTAAACTACAAGGTGATGAATATATATAAAATTATATGATTAATGATTTATATTAATTAAAAAGATGATGAAAAATAATTGGTCCATGTTCAAATTCGATGTAATCATTGTTTAAAAATCAACATCGAGGTAGTTTCAGTGGTCTTGTATCAACAGTTCAAAAAATAAGCCATCGGCGAAATTAAATATAACAAAACAACTATTTAATAACGAAAAAGAATTAATACATCTTGATACTTCCATGTCTAAAAGTTCACTACTCGTTGTTGCGCTTACAGTGCTTTCTCAGTAAAGGTTTTACCATTCTCCCCACTTAAATTTCGATGAAATTTACCAATCAAATAATTAAACAAAAATTTAAATTTAATTTAGAAATCATCAAATACGAGACGGGATAAGGGACGGGAACTCAAAACTGCTTCAATTTGAGTTACTAATGTAGTTAACTCTTCAAAGTTCATAATAGAGCTGATTTTGTCACTTATAACGAAATACATTTCATTCATTTTATGTTTACTTCCCACAATCCGCCGAAATGGGGAGAAGCTGGTGAAATAAAATTCCATTCAACACCCTCTTCTGCACTAAATCGTTGAACTGTTGTTTATTTACAAATTCTTTCCCACTGAACAAGGATTTTTTTTGCACCTTTAAAATTTGTGGCGTTGTCACTCCAGATGATGGATGGCTTGGATCTTCTAGAAATAAATCTCATAAGGCAAGCTATAAAAGCTTCGGTTGTCAAATCGGATTCGACTTCGAAGTGCGTGGCTTTTGTGCAGAAGCTTATGAATATTGCGATGCATGATTTTAGAGTCGAACTTTTGATCTTTTCAAACTTGGTTTCGTAATTAGGGGACCTGCATTGTTCAGTCCTACCCTTTCAAAAGTTTCCGAAGGCACAATTCTATCTTGTGGCAAATCTCCCATCACTTGATTGATGGTTTCGTTTTTCGTTCTGAAACAAGAAATGCACTTATTTAATATTTTTCTAACTTGGTTTTGACCAGACGGAATCCAATAAAGTTGCTTTTTTCAAATACAGTGTAGTTTGTACTCCAGAATGCAATGATTTTTTGTGAAAGTAATCAATGATGAGTTCAGTCAAATGATGATTCTAAGGCCAAAGTATTAGGTGCTTTTGAAATTCAGGAAGTGTAGAATGTTTCAACCTTATCCAACTCTTAATATTTCTTTCTTGTCCAAAAATAGGTTAAAAGATTATATTTTGCTATTCTTTGGAATTGGATGAATAGGATTTTGAAACACTTTACTTCAGATGAAAATTCAGATAATTGTACACGTTTCACAAAAATTTCCGTAGCTCGTTCTAATTCAGACGCACTTAAACACTTTCTTTTTCTCAGTTCTGGTTCAATTTTACAATTATGCACACATCTTAAGCATAAAACTGTTACTCTAATTAGTCTACTGAATGATGAATATCTTGCGATCAAATCTTTTTCTGCTGGCTCTTTTTCAACTGTAGCATTTACAGCAACTGATTTCTGGAACTCCAACTCATCGACGGTGTCAACCATTTGGGTCCATGCCATCATAATTCGTCGTTCTAAGCAAGATTGTCTTTTCCTATACAATGACGCCACTCGTCTGGTTTGTTAAGTTTTTGTATTTCTTGTAATCAATTCTTCACGAACACTTTACGTCCATTTGTTTCCCCTTTGATCCAGTAACATGCTATTGACGAATCAGTCCAATAAAATCGTTTAAGAGGTAATTCTAGAGCTGATTTAATTTCTTGCTGATAAAAGTCTGCCCATGAGCTTAGGTCTTGGGATTGGTAGTGTTTTTAAAGGTACTACTCTACTTTTTGAAGCTACAAATGAAATAATATTTCGATCAATCATTTCTATATGTAAATAAGCCACAGTTCCATAAATTTTCTTAGATGCGTCAGAAAAGCAATGCGTTGTATGATAATTGCATTTCTAGGTAACAATTCTATAAAGTAGCAACGTGGAATAAGTATTCTCTTTAAATACTAGATTTCCTCCCACCATTTGTTCCAGGCAACTCCTTATTGTTTAGGCAACTTTTCATCCCAGTCCAAACCTAAACACCAAATTTCTTGCATCAAACATTGAACTCGAATAGTATATGGACTAAAAAAACCTATTGGGTCAAATAGTCCATCTGCTACTTGTAATAAGTATCTTTTAGTTTCCTTTCTTTTGGAGAGAAATGTTTCCAAATTTTTTAAATCATAATAAAATGTATCAGTTTTCTTATTCCATGCAACTCCTTGAACTTTAGAATTTGTCAAGTTAGTGTCCAATGCACTTCCTGTTTCATCAACATCAAGTTTCAAATCCATCAATTCTTGGGTAAGTTTAGGTGAGTTACTTCTCCATTTTCGAAGGTCCATGTTAGCATCCTTAAAATTCTGTACACTTTCTTTACAAGTTTTCAAAGCTTGTCGAACATGGTCTTATGCGCAAAGGAAATCATCGACATAAAGAGACTGGTTCAGATGCATGTTAGTCGACGGAAATAGGTTCATCTATTTTATCAGATGATGTTTAATCGTAGCTGCAAGTAGAAAAGGGCTCACTCCAAACAAAACTCTGCACATTCGGAACACGTCAAACTTCTTGTTTTCCAAATCTAAATTTTCTGGATCATCCATCCAAAAAAAATCTTGTGAAGTTTCTTTCACATTCATTAATTTCAATCATCAAAAAGGCCATTTTAATATCAGCTACGAAAGCGATCGGATTATCCTGAATTTGATCAAAAGGCTAAATAAGTTTGGTATGAAATTAAGACCGGCCTGTAGACATTCATTTAAACTTAACCGTCCTTCTCATGGGATCCTGCATCAAATACAATCCGTACATTGCTTGTAGTCTTTCAGTACGAATCACAACTCTATGTGATAGATAAAATCTGTTTTTCTGTAAATTCTCTTCTTCAACTGGGACACATTCAATGATATTCTCGGATAGATATAGATATAGCTCTTTATTATTGATCTATATTCACTAAATAAAGTATAGTCATTTCTTAAAGTTGATCTTAATTTCATAAATATCTTCTTTACATATTTTTCATTATTTTCTAACAGCGATTTTATATACGGTTTCCATTGAAATTTAACTTTATAACGTTTATTTTCATATTAAATTCCAACTTCAAATTCGTGCATTATATCGTTATCATTAATTTTATCATTAGCTATTTCTGCCTCAATCCGAAAATTTTCTAAATTCCAAAATTCACTAAGTTTTTTGGAAATGATAGACTCTTTAACTATAACACTCATTGTAAATAAGTCCTCGCAGTTTGTGCTTCGCCCCTGTAAATACCATCTCCACAACGTTTCGACTGCTACTAAGTTTTTGTTTAATCGCATAATTCGCCCAGTAAATACTTCATAGTAATACTCCCCACCCAAGAGAACTGATATTTCTTTATCATTGATCATAATAATCAGCTAATTGTATATTTCTTAAGTGCCTAAATTTTTTATCAATGTTTTCAGGAGGGGTCGGTAAATGTGAGGCCGTTTTATAATCTGTTTCAATTTCGATGAATAAATTTGGATGCTGTCTATTTTGCAATTTAATTTTTACGACATTATATGGTTTCTTTTTGTTTTCCTTACCGCCTAGTGTGCAAATTGATATGCTTTCTTTTCTGATTATAGGAAAGTTAAATTTTTTGACAAGAGATGACAAAATAAAGCTGCGCTGACTACCATTATCTAAGAAAATGCGACATATTTTCTTTTTATTTCCATCCCAAATCAATGTGGGGCAAGTATGTAACAAAGTGCTATCGGATTTAGTATCATTAACTTTCGTTTTAAAAAACTGCCGAAACGACGCTATCAGTTTTTCTGATTAGGACATTCAATACTCAAATCATTTTGTTTTCGAAAACATATTGAAATATGGTGGGATCCCCCACAAAAGGAACAGTTTTCTTTATACGAACATTCTGCAACTCGGTGTCGAGGTTTAAGGCTTAAAAAACAACATCCTTTCTTTTTCAAAATATTTTTCCTTGGCATTAAAAGTATAACACGATTCTAATTTATGTGATTTATTGCAGAATAAACAATTTTCATTGCCTGGCGCCGATGAGAGGCTCCGTTGAGATGAGATCAGAGAAAATGTGTTTTCTTTTTCTCAAGGGCATTTCTGTGGTATTACGTTTAACAAACCAACAATTTTTATTTTTTATTCTTTCCTGTGGGGGGGAAGGAAAAAAGATGGCGATGTTTTATGATTATTAATTTGAAGTGATCGTTCACGACTTCGTATTTCTGAATTAAGAAATTCTAATAGAGCATTTAAATCAAATTCTTTATCATTTTGGGATCGATTGAATTCTAAAACAAATTCTGAAGAAATTAATTTCATTAAAATAGGTGTCAATAAATTGGAATAAGAATCACCCTTTATACCAAAGCTTTCTAAACTGCGTATCTGTGTTTCATCTCTGTCATATAAATTTCTTAAACTCATAAGATCATTAGGATTTTTAACAAGTGATGAATTTAATAAATCTCTCAAATGAACGTTGATTAACATGTTTTTGTTCTCAAATCTATCCTTTAATAAATCTATGGCTTTGTCGTAATTCTCATCAGAAACGGCAAATCCGTTAATGCATGCAAGAGCATTTACGCATAAATAAATGTTCAAATAATTAAATTTATCAAATTTGCTTAATTTTACATTATTATGAATACAACTTTCAAATAAATTGTAAAAATCTAACCATCCTGCATAATTTCCCGCATATTTATTTATATGTAATTTAGGTAGATTTATGTTCATGCATTCATAATTATTTGAATAATTTATTTCAATGGTTCTTGAAACTGTATTAGCTGGGATCGGATTAATTTTCTTTATTTTAAAAGAAAATTATTTTCTTAATTTGCACAGAATTGTAAAACTTGTTAATACAAAGATTGTCCCAAGTAAAAAACAAAATTATAACAATTATGATATTTTTTATTAATGTGAAAAAAATTTTTTAATTGAAACGAATGCAATTTTTTAATAAATGCAATTTTTGAATAGTTTATCTGAAATAAAAATTTAATAGAACAATTTTTCTGAAATTGCAAATTGTGCAAACTCTGAACATTGTACTTTTTTACATTACTCGTTTTTATATTGCACTTTACTACATTGCATTGCACCTTTTTACATCGTACTTCTCAGAAAATTATTGAAATAAATTATTTGAATAATTTATTTCAATGGTTCTTGAAACTGTATTAGCTGGGATCGGATTAATTTTCTTTATTTTAAAAGAAAATTATTTTCTTAATTTGCACAGAATTGTAAAACTTGTTAATACAAAGATTGTCCCAAGTAAAAAAAAAAATTATAACAATTATGATATTTTTTATTAATGTGAAAAAAATTTTTGAATTGAAACGAATGCAATTTTTTAATTAATGCAATTTTTGAATAGTTTATCTGAAATAAAAATTTAATAGTACAATTTTTCTGAAATTGCAAATTGTGCAAACTCTGAACATTGTACTTTTTTACATTACTCGTTTTTATATTGCACTTTACTACATTGCATTGCACTTTTTTACATCGTACTTCTCAGAACATTAAAGGGCCTAACTTCCGACGCCTCTCATTCTTAAGTTATTGGTACCATATTTTCCAAAGCAACTTCCATATTTTGAGGATCAAGCAACCAAATCCGTCAACAACAAAGAAAAGTTTGATTTTTCAGATAAACTATGTTTTTGTGTCTGATTTAGTTACTTCAAAGATGAATAGTGCTCTAATTAATTAGCATATTTAAGATATGGATCTAAAACAGTTAAGATTAAATTATAGCACAGGATAATTCAATCGTTAGATCAAAAATTATTAAGGTGTCCCATCCTTTTATTTTTCTCACTGTTTAAAAATTAATTCTAACTTTCGATTTTATGGAAAATAGCGTTAAATTTTGTACTCTTCTCAGAATCTTCACTGTTGGAAGAGTGTGGGCGAGGAGAAAAAAATCAAATGTTTTTCTTTATTTTCTTTTATTTATTTATTTAAAAAAATTAAATTAATGATTGCGATTTACTTAACTTCACAGTGTCTTTCTTAACTAACAAAATATCGCCGTACTAGAACAAGAAATGTATCGCCAAGTGTTTTAAAATCTCTTCAGATATTTTTTTCACAAAATTATAACTCAATTTTACCATCTTCATATAGTTTGATCATACTTTGATTCCAAAAACTTAAGCACTAAATAATAATTCATTCATATAATGTTTATTATTATGAAAATCTAAGAAAATGTTTTTATTTTACTTATTTATGTAATTAATTATTTTTTATCATCGAGTAATTATCTCGGATGACTCTATCACCAAAAAAAAAAAAAAAACATTATAATAATAATAAATACGTGAAAAAAAAAGAGAATTTAAATCAAGCATTTGGCGATAAAAAGCCAAGAATAAACTTCCGGAGAGATAACCAGGCGGTGAACCAGTCGATCTTTATCAGTTTCAGTTATGGTTTTTACCTTGTAGGGTGTAATCTGAAGACGCTGAATTCACTGTTTCGCTCTTGTTTGTCTTTCGATTTATTTGTCAAAAAAAAATTCATTTTACATGCAAATATGGCCAGAGATTCAGGAAAAATAATCGGATTTTCTTTTAATTGGCGAATAGAAGATTTTACTTTATGTTTACACAATAAGATGGTAACGATTGATAGCCCTGTATTTCGAATCAAACAATTCCTGAACTCTGTGTGGAAACTTCAGCTTTATTTACCTGACGATGATAAAGAGAATATTTCACTGAATTTATGCAGGTGCAGAGATGGCTTGATTGATTCATCTAAAGTAGAAGATACTGATGTAAGATTATTTATCGCAAAAACTGATGGCTCGTGTGTATTTACTGATAGAGTAAATTTTTATTTTTTACCAACATTTAAATATGACGTACCACTTACTTTATCTCGAAGAACTGTCTTGGAAGATTCGAATACATACTTAAACAGAGATACTCTAACTGTTGGACTCTATTTTTTCATAAGTTCCAAACCATCTCTGCTAGCAAATGTACCCGTTGAATGCAACGCGCGTTCGAAACTGATTTGGACGGAATACACGCTTCTTCTGCCCCTGAAGATCTCTGGAATGTACAGTAATTGTGAATATTCAGTGACCTCTCCCTTTGCGTCAACCTCAACAGAACATCCCGAATTTCAAATCGAATTGCATTGTTACGTTTGCAACGAAAATAAGAACCCTTTTTCAATTACCATCCGCACGGTGAAATCGGATTTTAGAGGCTTTTTGCAATGCAAGTTATAATTTTTAAATAAAGAAGTCGTTCAGTATATGAGCAAAAAAAATTATACGTTTCAACCAGGGATGGATGACCCTGCTTGGAGGATTGATATTTCTAAAGAAACTTACAGTAAATATTCCATAGCGGATTCTCTTTGTTTGAAATGTGAACTGCTTGTATCAACAGGAAAATTTACTTCAATTTTGGAGAAGACTGTTTACAAGCAAGAAATTTCCGATGATTCAGTTAGCAACCGTTTTAATATGAGCTATCTTCAAAGTAACCTGCTGGAAATGTACGAGAACAAAATTTTATGCGACTTCAAAGTGCTTGTTTCCGGAAGAGAATTTTCCGTTCATAAAACGATTCTTTCTGCAGTGTCGCCCGTATTCCGAGCTATGTTCGAAAGTGGTATGACTGAAGCAGCGAAGTCACAAGTGACCATTGAAGAATTTTCTGTCGACGCCGTTGAAAAAATGCTAGACTTTTCGTATAGCAACA
The DNA here is from genome assembly GCA_949128135.1 of Parasteatoda lunata. Taxonomy (NCBI): domain Eukaryota; kingdom Metazoa; phylum Arthropoda; class Arachnida; order Araneae; family Theridiidae; genus Parasteatoda; species Parasteatoda lunata. Next base: position 23,370,458 of record OX421979.1, read on the forward strand.
GGGTGACAAGCCTTGAATGGAATGCTTCATTAGAACTATATTCCATTGCGGATAAATACCAAATCCAAAAGTTAAAAACTATTTGTTCTTCGTTTCTTGAATCCACTTTAAGTGCTGAAAGAGTGCCTGACTTATTAGCCCTGGCAAATTTGCACAAAGATGCTCATTTGAGCAAAGTAGCCGAAAGTTTCATTTGCGGTAATTCAAAAGCTGTATTTCAATCAACCGTTTGGGAAAATTTTATGAAAGTTAATGCTAAGGTTGCTTCTGAAACTATGTATCGCATTTGCAAGTTGTTTTCTGAGATCAATATCAACCCACTGGAGTAAAGTAAGATATTTTTCTTTAGCATTCTTTATCGTTTTCTATTAAGATACTTATTCTACCTCTCCCCACTCCATCTTTGATTTCAGATTAGACTTTTAGATTTTGTTTTAATATTTTTTTCTTTTATCTTTTGATAGAATACCATTTGATAGCACTCACTGTATTGTTTAAAAAAGGAGGGAACAAGGGTCTCGTTTTATCTCATTACGAAACTATTTATGCAACTATTCGAGGTTCTATAGATTTTTTCTGAAAAAATTTAGAGCAGTAATATTATGCTGCTAGTAATTTTAAGTAAATAATAAAATCCTTTACATTTACCTGCTTATAATATCTAATATTAAGATGCATAGTAATATGCTACCTTTGCAATTATGCTGATAGCAGAAATATGCTCATAAATGTTTTTCTAAAAATTCCGAAGAAATTCTAGAATATCTCCCATTCTGATAGGCATTTTATTACAAATGTTTCAAAAGATACAGTCATCAAAATAATTTGAATCCTAAATTTTACTTATTAAAACACTAGATTGCTGTCATTATTAGTTTAAAATTTTGAAACAAAGTAAAGCGAAATAACAGATCATTCGTGATAGCAACTTTCGAATATGCCATCTTGGAGAGAAGACCAGTTTTTGGTTTTGACCCTCTTCTGAGTTGTATAGGAATGTGAAGCCGTTTATGTAAAATTAGATTTCTCAGAACTATTCAGTCAATTTCGCTCAAATTTTGTAAATTTTGTATTTATGTTATTGTCAAATTTAGTATTTAAGTGAAATACATACTTTAAAATGATGTAAAAAAATGTATACGTTAAAATTAAAAAGTTTTTCAAATATTATTAAATAAAATAATGAATAATTACTAAATTTTATTTTTTGGTCAGATAAACAATATTTGGACAAACGAATTTTATAATTGTGTGAAATTTTTCTTAATTCGCCAAAAAAGTTCTAGATATATCGTGAAATATAGATCGCACCCGTTTATAGGGCGGACCCATTCATTCATCCACAGATCGTAATTTTGACCTGAATCAGAGAACGATCGATCTCCAATCCAGTATTCCCAGAGGTATTGATTTGTTATGGGAACATGGAGGACTTTTGCGACTCGACGTGCATCAGTCACTTTACAACACCCGTAATGTCTTCGGCCCGTGGGGTTCGAACCCATGAACTTCTCGGACTCTTTATAAATCGTTCTCATTTAAATTTCAGGAATGTTTTTGGCAGTATTTTTTTATGTGATATTTTTCATTTTTTAGATTTCTTGTTGAGCTGATATTGCACTGTTGCTTTAAAAATTGAGAGAGCTAGCCCAGCAACCATCACTTTTTAATACAATTCCTAATTTATGATATATTGTATTTTACAAAAATATTAATAAAAAATGTGTTACTGATGTATCTTTTATGTGTGAGATGTTACTATTGCTATAATTCAACTATATCTGCTATTAATTCTGTACTCAGTGATCTTTGAGATAGCAACTAAACAACCAGCACATTTCAATAAAACTTCTAATTTATGATGTATTGTATTTAAAGAATATATTAATAAAAAATGCGTTACTGATATATCTTTTATTCATATTTTGTAGAGGAATTTTAACTTTCATTTCTACATTGGAAGTAGTTTACTTCAGGATTCATACGGTTTTTTTTTATTTATGTATACTTAAATCTTGTACAATACGGAAAAGGGAATCTAAAATTTATCACGAAAGTTATATATTTTTTAACTATGAAGAATGTTTTTTAATTGAAGCTGTTGCAGGAAGGCATCATTGGCAGAATATTTATCCTGAAAATGAGGATTAACACTAGTGGAAAGAAAATTGATCGTTCGTGGGGAAAGAGTGCTTGAAAAAATATGTTGATGAATCATAATTATTATAGAAAATTATTATTATAAATTGATCCAATTATTCTATCGTTCTGAGTAAGAAAGGGAATCAAATTTGTATCGAATTTGATAAATTATAAAAGTATTAATTTTTGCAAGTAGAAGCTCCATGACAATGAAAATTGATCTTCATTTTTAATACGTAGGGCTCGCGCTAAGTAGTTGCAATCTAGACAAATGCAATAAATTTGTAAAGTTAGCAAATAAAATTGTGGAAAAAATTTGAAAAAAAAATATTAAAATTACGCTAAAACGATTGATTTTATAAAATTTTGATTTGATTTAAATTACATGGTCAGGCATTCTTATTCTCAAGTTGTGAGAATCAAATTGTTTCATAATGATTTATTGCCCAGTCAAAAAATATTCACACCAATATCTTGGTATGTTGAAGATAAAACCATTTTCATTTCAATCAATTCAGTTATGAAAATACTTTTTATTTTCTATATCTAATATTTCTCATGATTTTGTTTCTCGAAATTTTGTACATGTGATACATACATAATTATATTGTACTACATACACGATCGGTAAACTTGAAATATTTTAAATTGTAAATATTTCAAGTAAAACACTTTGAAGAGCTATACGGAGCATCCTTCTATTCATATACAATAGCGTAACGAGAAAATTATCTACTAGTTCTGCAATGCAACAGAAAAATCAACGGAAGCGACCAAAAAGTTCAAAATAGATTTTTCTATAGTGATCTGCATATTGCATAAATAATTTTTTCAAAAATTATAATTTTTTCCCATCAGTTTTCCGAAATTTCATTTTAATACTTATAGCATTAGTAAAGGAAAGAAAAAGTTGTCAATCCATTTTTTTTTTCTAGTCTATGGCCACTTACGTTGTTTTTTACAATTGCACGGTCATTTCACTCTTACGATTATTTCGCCTATGGTCCACTTCGAATAAATTTTATCGAAATACTATTTTCCTGCATGCCAATTTAAATATATGTTCATTTCCATTTTTTTACTCTTTATCATTTCCTGTATAAAAATGAACAATAGAATATTTATAGGTATGAAAATATTTTGAAAATTTGTAGTAATTTTTATATAATTATTATTCAAAATTTATGGTTATTATTATATATTACAAGCGCAATCATATGCATATTTTTTTTTAAATTTGTTATTTTAAAAGAGCTAAGTTTTCAAAAAGTACAATTTATCTTCATTAGTTTAGTGTATGTGAACCGGGCTGGCTCAGGCGATAGAGCATTCGCCTTCCAATGAGGTGAACCGGGTTCGGGTACCAGTTATTGCTGGCAGATACGAATTCCTCATCCGGCTCTCACCGATCACAATAATGACGTAAAATATCTTCAGTGGTGAGACTCCCTTTGCAGTCAGGCTAACCGTGGGAGCTTTTCGTGGAATTCCTCTCCATGTAACGCAAATGCGGGTTAGTTTCCTCAAACAGTCCTCCTCGAAAGCAAAATTTTCCCAATACTTGATCCAGGAGTTCCCATGTCTTCTGGGTTGGATTCAAAATGACAAGGCTACAAAGTTGAACATTAGTAATATATAAGCCCAAAATTGGGTTGGCTGTTCAGCGACGGTTATAATATAAAATTTAATGTATAAAATTTTTTAAATCATTAGTCCTAGTAATAGAGGATTTTAATTGAAAAAAATTGACGGGAGTTTTTATTTCGTATAGATTTATGATTTTGTGGTCCGAAGCATGAATTCGCATTTCGGGGGAGTTCATATATGGCGCAAGCATATTGTTAGCGATATTGGACTCCTGTCTTGTCAACAAAAATAAGTAATTTACAAATTCTTCTATACTTGAGGATTGAAACTGATTTTTGATTTAACTTTAACTGTCTAGTTTTAGAATTAAAATCAATAAAAAAGGTGTAGCTCTGCATTAAACAAAGTTTAATGTCTTAATTCATTTTATAAAATTTGGAGAAAAGATTCTTTAGAAATCTTTTGTGTCCAAAAAATGCTGACCACTAAAACCATTCGAATAATTTTTTTTCTCCATTTTTTCTTTTCCTATACCTAAAGTCAGTTTTCATTCCGCATTAGAAATTTCTCCACCCATAACTTTTTTGCTAAATTTTTTATTTTTAAGAAAGTTTTGAAAAAAGGGGGATTTTTCATACCCTACGTAAGCATTGCTCATACTCCTTTCCCATTTTCTGTCAGCAAAAAAAAAAAAAAAAGCGAAGGACTTAAACAAGCAACTAACGGAGGATTAGGTCTAATAATTAAACAGCTTAGTGACCAAAATTCTGGGAAAAATATAATTTTCAGCATGCAACTCTTTTTTTTTCAGTTTTGGCATTACATTCGCCATTTTTGAATATTTCCTACTTTAAATATGATCGTGCAGGAATAAATTAATTAAAGAATGAAAGCATGAGAAAAAATTATTAAAGTATTGACATAATATCTCGTTCAGTACTTCAACGCATAAAACGAGGAATATAATTAGTGGGGTCTTAATACCTATAAAATTATTTCCAAACTGAGGGGAGTACTCCTCCACCCAAAATAATTTTTGTTTTTTTTCAAATCTTCTCCAAAATCAAATGGCAGTGTTTTAATACACTGTAAAAGAAGGTTTCTCAAAATTGTGAAAAAAATGTGTCAAAATAGCTTCGAAATAAATATAGTCGAATTTGGAGACCCGTGCAATCATTGAAGGAAAAAGCATTCTCAAAATAAAATATTCTCAAAAAATAACATCATGACAAAATGGCACATCATCTTCAAATGTAAGAAAGTTCAAACTTTATTAGTGCGGAAAGTTCAAACTTATTCTATACTTTATTAGTTTATAGCGATCAAATATTCAAAAAGAAAATATAATAAAACAAAAGTTTACTACTCTTACCTTCATTCCAAATTCATTTTATGAAGAAAGGATTTTTTCACAACGGTAATCAACTATTTCCTAGTTTGCCGCAATGTTTATTTTCAAATGAAGACGGATTCTCAGAGCTGTTTCAATTTTTAGCATATCGCTATACTCAATGATAAGTACAAGGAGTTAATAATTTTGACTATATTTCTTTCCGAGATATTTGACGCATATTTGCTCAATTTTGAGAAACCCTTTTCTTACAGTGTCATTTTAAATTTTTGTCTCCCTTCTTAACTTTTTAGACAATTTATTTAAATTAGGAGTTACCCTTGCTTGAGTTCCCCCTTACATCAATTGACATCCAGTCTCCAGAGGGGAGTTTACCCCTAAACGCCTTACCTGCCGAACGACCATTATTTTCTTAAAACCATCCCCAAAACCTCGTTTTTTTTTTTTTTTAATTTTTATGCGAATACAATTAGAAATGTTGACATTGTTTCTATAATTTTATACTTCTATGAGAACAAAAATAGTACCTTCCCACGTGTTCTCCTCTCCCCCAAAATCGTAATTTTCGATGATCATTCTAGCTTTAATTTTCATTTTTTTTCTCCAATTAATTAAGTAATAAAATTTTAGAACATCGCTTTAAACATTTCGATGCGAATTAAAGTTTACACAAAGCAAAAATAATAAACTATTAAAGTGAAGACAAAAAAATCAATTTAGCAGATACAAGTAAAAAACTTACCAAAGATACCTTTGATTGGTTACAATTTGCTATTAAGTTTTACAAGTTGAATCATTGAGTATATAAATGCAAAAAGATGCGACCTGAAATATTCCTGGAATTCTTAAGTGTTTCTTGAATACAGAATCAATGATGGAGGGAGCGGTCATTTCTAAAGCAACCATCATTTAATGAAATCAATTGTCAATTGAAATGTGTAATACTAAATACACTTCTTCCTGTCTCTATATTTCTTTATACAGTTTTACAAGAAATAGGGGAACCATATGGAAAACAGTAAGAAAGGTAATGGTAAAAGTTGAAGACAATAATCTAAATAAACTTGATGCAAAAAATGCAGGTTATAAATCATTTATAGTTGTATCGCTAACAACAACTTGTTCTTAAAATTTCTATTCAGTGACTCTTTGAGGATAGTTTTCGGTATAAACCTAGGATTATAGAACATTTTTTTTTCTGTAAAAAAATAAAATAAAATTTTGTTAGTAACATCATTTTTATTGAACTGATAAATAATATTAATTGAATGTATATATAATATATATTACACATACAGCTGCTTACTACAGCTAATTCTGCGAGGCGATATTTTCAAACAGATAATTTTCTTTTAATAAAAGAAATAAGTTATATGATTTCTAAGCTCAAATTTGCTGTACCTCGTAAAATATTAATGATTTTAAGCAATTCTGGTGAGTTCGAAATGAAAATTTGTTTAAGTTATTTATAGATGTATCATTAAAAAATGTCACATGATTGCCATATTTAGATAGAACTCGCTTTTTTGGCAGCCTTGATTTGGCCTCTTTTTACTAATTTATTACTGTTTGTTCTTGATGCAAGCCGTGCACCACTATATATTTGTGTTAGCATATTGTTTGAGCAACGAGATTAAGTTCATTTTACAAATTATCATTTAGGTTTAGATTTCGAACTTGGTATATTGTTGACAAAGTAAGAAGTGTTTTATGACGATTCTTACATATTGAAAGGACAGGAATTCATGACTATTCTTAAAACAAAATGATTTTCTTATAAACTCAAATAATAAATTAGTCAAAAAATATACATATACAAGAAATACTACTCAAGAGAGTCTCAAAAGATGTCTTCAACATACACCGGAAACAGTAACCCGGATGTATATGCAGTAAAAAGCTCGCAATGTACCCTAGTGTAGAAAACATCATCCATAAAAAAATCCTTTCTTTATTGACTATTCTATGTTTCTGTTCGCAAAAGGAAAATAAATAAATAAATAATGGAAAGAACACCACTAAAATTTGGTAAGGATGATTCTTTTGAGAAGCAAAATGCTTCTATCCGCATCGTGTTCCCGATATCGAGTTCATTTTCCCTTTCCGTTCACTTTCTGAACTTTTAAACCTTCTTGTATTATGGAATCGTCCTGCCCCTAGACGCTTGTTACAGAGCATGCCCGAAAACTGCAGCTTCTTTCCTGTGTGTAGCGTGTCACATCTGCGCTGCTGAAATGTGCGCCTGTCCATAATCACCTAGTACAGGGCTGTCCAACTGGTGGCCCGCCAACACATATCGTGTGGCCCGCCAACTTCTTATTCAGGCTGATCGGCCTCAGTTTTCTCATTAAATTAATTTAAGCAAATTCTTTTATAATCCTTCTGTTCCATTGTTTTATAATTAATAATTCAACTATTAGTTGTTATTGTATAAGACGTAAAAGGGTATTGTTCAACTTTTTCAAACTGCGGCCCGCCAGGTGATCAGTGACCGGAATTCTGGCCCGTAGGCTCTTTGCAGTTGGACAGCCCTGACCTAGTAGATGTTGGCCTGTTTCACTTGCATATCTTACCTTTAGTTCATTCCTAGTGCATTAGTGCATTAGTCCTTTCAGTGTGTGGCCTGCCTTAGTTTGCCGTAGATGTTTTAAAGACGTTATTGTCGTCTTTTTTTATTATTAGTGGTTTACATATGAATGTTCTATCCATAGTCAGCTTGTGAGATTTAACACTGATTATGTGTCCTAATCTTTTGATCGCCTGTTACCTTTTTTATCAAACAATATGAAGTCAATATATCTTACTCATACTCCTATCGCAATTACACTTTTATATGGGTCACTTCTGGCAGTGCACTCACGATAACCAACTAAAATATGATTTTTCGTCCATTAATTTTCACACATACTAGGAAGCTCCGCTCACCAACCCCTGTAATTGATTTTCATTCATCATTGTTTATTTCTTTGTCATTGTTATTAAGGTCAATATTTTCCACAAAATACAAAACAGTTTGGCTTCAAAATACACAATTATTTTAGCTTTAAGTTAGAACATTTTGTTAAACAGTTAATCAAAATGAAATAGACAATACCTGGATTTGAAAAATAGTCATCTGAATTTGAAATAAGTTTTACCTTAATAACACAGAATGCGTGACTCAATAAGAAATAATTGAGAAATAATCCTAACTCGTCGACAAAACTTATAGTGTTTCAAATAGGGAATGGTACTTATCGCTGTTTATTAAATATTTTTTTTATTTTTAAATATTTTTTTTATTTTTAAAAATTTCACTTTAAGTGTAAAGACATGTCGGGCAATACGGAATATCTCTCTTACGCTTTTTTCTGTTAGTTTTCATTGACATCTACTCGAGTGCGAGTTTATAATATAACGAAATAAAGATCTCGTGAAGGAAAAATAAATTTTCTACAACAATAGTCAACATTTAAAACCGAAGCGTTGAAAAAAAATCACAAAAAAGAACTGAGATTTGCAATACTTTTCAAAGAAATAAGAGTTTCTAAAAAAATAATAATAATTTTAAAATTTTGATACAAAATGGTTCTATCAGCATGTCAAATTTCAAGTCTGTAGTTGCATTTCAGAGAACAGTAGATGGGCAAATCGAATCGTAATTTTGTAATGTTCCGTCGAACTCCTTTTATAATTTTGTTCACAACTTCGTAATATCCATTTTCTAAGTCTTATAGATTTTAAGCAGCAAAGCAAATTGTAACTTAAAGTGAGAATAACTCTCAATTACTCTCAAACAAATTGGAATTTCGAAATAAAAAACGCTTTCGAGTTCACAAGCAAATGTGGCTCTTCTCGCATGCTTTAAACTCTGTAGTTCCATTCCTACGGCTTGTAGAACGGCCAGCGTGGTATGTTTTGCAACAAGTATAACAATTAGTAATTCTCGAACAAATCATCGAATGTTAATTTTTTAACCTATTGCAATTCCTGCGCACTTTTCTACACGTATTTGTAATTTCAAGTTGCTAAGTTGTATTGTTTTTGCGCAGCAAAACAAAATGTAACGATAAGTTGAAAACCTAATTAGAATGCCGGTGGCGACCGTTACAATTAATTAATATAGAGAAATTTTACACAATATAAACAAAGTACAACATCAGTTATCTGTTTCTTATTAATTCTCATCTTACTCTGTACAAGTTAATCATTCCTTTAATATTCGCATTTTTATTTCAAGTCTTATTTTAATAGATTTGCTCGTGAGTTTCCATGCGTTGTAGGGTGATTCCACAGTGAAGGTACAGTTAAATATTATAATTTAACATTGTTTTTTTTATGAATATAAATAAAATTATTTTTACGTATTTACATTTAGTATTTAGAAAAAATCCAGACATAGATATACTTACTTACAAAATTTTTTATCTCGTAAATACATATTAATTTAATGCTCCTCGTACAATCCAAAATCGTGGAATCATCCACTATCTGCCCAATTTTATTATTTAAAAATCATTATACAGATATTAAAATTTATTTTGAATTTACAATGCAACTGAATTTTCTTGACTCATACTTTATTCCCAAAAACGATTTGTCACCATGAATCTACATTTCAGTCATTGTTTACCAGCATTGACTTTCACCACTTAATTTTACTTTCTTAATAGGTACGGAATTAAACTTTTATATTAAACTGCAATTCATGTTGATAAATAAGGATGTAGATTTGAAAATTGATAGGATCGAGATTTCTTCGTATGCATAACAGTCATTAGAGTGTTTGATTTTATCTTAAATTGAAGTCAAATCATGTGAAGAGTTCGATGTATTTTTTTTTAATCCTGAAAATGACACAACTGCCTCGATCCAGTTAGACTAATATTTTACTCAACTGAAATTTTTGTTTTCAAATTTTATAAACTTAGTTGTTTATTTGATTTCAAATAATTTTTTTTTCTTAATATTTTTTTAGTCATCCCTCTTGCGTTATAAAAATATCGATTTGAAGGCTATCATGGTAAGTTGTATTTAGGCATGCTTAGTTTTACATCATTTAGAGTGGCTGTTTATGTTGTTAGACTCTAAAAATATAAGATTCACGTGTTTTTTTTAAAATCTGTCATAATTTTATGTGCAAAATTTAGAAAATGTTACTTTAAGTTTACCATAAAGAAAGCCAGATTTGCATTAAACTATTTTTCTAACTACTAATGAAAGAATTAAAAGATTAGTTTCACGTTGAGATGCAAAATTTGAATAAAGTCAGTCGAATATTTTCTAAGCTATAAAATTTCAAAAAAGCCGTTTTATTTTTTTTTCTCCATTTATTTATATATTTATTGTAACTTAAGAGTAAATTTCTATCCTAAACACAGTTTAGACTCGAAAGCCACTTTCAATTAATGTAATTGTGAAATTTCTTTGCTTTTAAACTCAAGTATCATTTTTGAATGATGAGAAATTAATTAAGGTAGGAAATTAAGAAAAGGGGCCGCAGGCTTTATTTTGCTAGTTTATTTTCAATTTACATTACTTGTACAGTTCTTTGTTCTTTATTTATTTTCAATACTATATAGTAAATGTTTTTCTTATAAATCTTAGCAATTGTTATTTTCTCAAATATTGAAAATTTAAAGAATTATTACAAAAAATAAATAATAATGATAAATTAATTACTTAAACAGAATAAAACTAAAATACGATAGAACTTGAGAAAATTGATATTAATAAATTGCTCTGTGTTGCATAACAACAGTCTATGTTATTTTAGAAAATATCAAGTTAGAAAATATCAGTTTAGAAAATATCAATATCAAATCTTGCAAGAAAGTGCCATTAAATCATTAAACGTACTTCAGTTTATAAAGCAGTGAGATATTTCAATTCTGTTTGTAGATCTGTTTGCTTTAAAAATTGATCATACCACAATTTTTTTAAATGGTTAAAAAATAAGTACTTATCTCAATTCGAACATAAAATTTATCATATTTTAAAATTCCTAGTAGCAGTATGTTCGTTATTATACAGGCTTTTTTTCACCCTTTCACGCAGATTTTTTATTAAACATTTTTTTCATACCTTTTAAGTTATTTTCTATTAATTTAGGACTAAATAAGACAAAAATGTTATAGTCAGCATTTTAATAATTATGGCCGTGGAGGCATCTTTAATATAATTAAAGTATAAACGAACAATAAAAGATCAAGAGTGCAAAAACCAGGGCACTTAGCAACAAGGTGAAATGAGCGAGCATTTGCAAGAAAGTCTTGCGGTAACAATTAAAAGCCCAAGCAATGTATGCAGGAAACGTTCTCACTAAGACATAAGAGGACGTTCTATGAACCCTACTGAAAATATCAACGAAAACTGTATTCTTAATATATAGCCCATTGTGGCTATAATTAAGCAATTACATACAGCAGACGCCCCCGCAGTTGTGGTGTTTGAAAACAATCGAGTGTTACAACTCTGAGTTTAAAGTAAAAGATATTTAAAATGTTTTACTTATTGTATTCTGCTTTTTTCTTTCTTTTCTTATCTTACAGTTCTTTTTATTTTACAAAAATTGGAACAAAAACTGATGGATAAAAATCAATTAACTTTCATTTGTAACTTAAAATTTTTACTTAAACATTAATTTTAAGCTAAACTTTAAATGTTTTTTTTTTTTTGTTTTTGATTGTGAGGCACTTCAGGTCGAGGGTGTAGGGAAGACGTTTCCCATCTTCCTGGCCAGCACGGAGCTGTTTATATTTGTTCTTCTTCGGTGTTAACAGAGTGGGATACTGTATACATTAAAACAAAATAATTTGCCATTTTTCTTGTGCTTTAGAATAAAAATGCATCGCTTTTTTACGTGTGGTATTATTTATTTGTACATTTAAAAACTTCTTTGTGACCGTGACTTCTGTCAAACCTAGATCGAGAAATACCTGTGATCTAGGTGCCACCTGAGACAAATATAATTAAATGTATGTAATAATTATTAAGCTATATGAAATAAAAAGAAAATCTTTTCAAATTAATTGTTACTGATTACAAATATATTTCATCAAATTATAAAAGTATTTACAGAAATTTGGATTCAGTTTATGACAGTTTTGATATGTTTGCTAATAATGGCTACCGTGTGGGACAGACGAATAATAAATTGCCGCAAATTTCGCTTAACTGTTTCTGAATTGAAATACTTCACCAACGTTAGGAAACGCTGTGTTTCGTAATTTCTTCTTAAAAATAAACAAAGACAGTGAATAGTGAAAAGTGCTAAAAAAAAAAAAAAAAAAAAAAATTCCAATATACCGTGCATTTCTACCGCCAAGTTTAAAGTTAATTTTGCCAACAGCTCAAAATTTATCCAGATTTTTTCTTATAGCTTAATATTCCGATATATAAATAATGTAAGTTCTATCTACAGTATACTCTCGATATCCCGAAAACCTTGCTATGTCAAAAAATATGCTTTCCCTTAGCATTCTATATCCACCTAATGTTAATTTGAAATCTTATGTGGAAGGGTTTCTCCTCAAAAACTTGTTATGTAAATTTTTTTTTTCAAATATAAAAGGAATTTTTCAAAATACAAAAGGAATTTTTTCGGAAAATCACAATATAAGTTACAATGGTTTACAATTATTATTGTAAACCTATTCTTTTCTATTTAATGCATAATTATTTTTGTCTTACTTTTAAAAATAAAATTACAATTGTTGTATTTAAACTCATTACTATACTCTCGATATCTTGAACTTCGATATCTCGAAAACCTTGTTATGTCAAAAAAAAATTTTCCCCGTGGCATTATATATCCACCTAATGTTAATTTGAAATCTTATGTGGAAGGGTTTCTTCTCAAAACCTTGTTATGTCAAATTTTTTCGAAATAAAAAATGAATTTTTTCGGAAAAATCACAATATAAATTTATTGTAAACCACTTTTTTTCCTATTTAATACATAATTATTTTTCTCTTACTTTTAAAAATAAAATTATAATTGTTGTATTTAGAATTATAGTCAACCATCATTACATACATATTTATTAGTAGTTATTCTTATATTTCATGACTACTTTTTAGAGTATTATTTTCGAATATATTTTTCTACTTTTCATAACAATTTTAGTTCAGAACTTGCTATCTTTAATTTTTTTTAGCGTCCCTTCAACTTTGAGACATCGAGAGTATACTGTATGCAGAGAGAAAGTTTATTGTAGTTAAGTTTAGTTAATTTTTTTTTAAATGTATTTTGCAGTTGGAGAGTATTTTTACATCATATTGGTTTGATAATCTACTACTGATTACAGTACTTATCTTTCTCTCCGTTATATTTCTCATTAAACAATTCTGTAAAGGAGAAACGTTTGAGAAGCCTTTGCCGAGTCCGCCATGTTCAAAACTTGCTCTTTGTTACTCATTGAGTAAAGCAGTGAACAAGAGGCAACGTTCCAATACTGATTTCATTCTATGTGGTAAGCATCAATAAACTTCTTATATAATATTATCAGAGCTGCGAACCCAGAAGTTCTAATATGTTTATCAGGTCTTATGTATACGTTTATATATTGAAAAAGAATGAAAGTCAAATATAGGTTTAACCGCTTCCCTAATTATTCCGAGATAACTCGGTTATATTGCAAATATTTATTATCCCGAGTTAACTCGGGCGTAGCAGAATTTGTCAGTACGTTTTACTCAGCCGGAAGCAAAAAAAAAAAAAAAATAATAATAATAATAATAATAATAATTTGCTGTTTGTCAAGTTTTATTTGAGAGTTTTGCTGTTGCATTGTGGGACTGTATTCGAGTTTTGTGCTATTTTATATACCGGGACTGTCCAACTACAAAGAGCCCACGGGCTAGAATTCCGGACACTGATCACCTGTATCAGAGATCTTGCTTCTCCTTGATATTTACTATGCTCCCTTCGTGAAGACTCGAGTAATGCCTTTTGACATTATATTCTTTGCACACAGCCGCAACTTGCATACAAATCAAGAACTGGAGTTTGTCTTTTTCTATTCGTGATGAAATACTGGGTTTCCCAGCGGTCCTGGAACACTCGATTCTCACTGTCTATCTAACGCGAGGCAATACTATTGTATAAATCCAGCGTGCAGGGTAGGACTGCTCTTGACCTGTAGATGTCCTGTCCCTTTTTCTCCCAATACAATGAAAGGAGTGAAAGAGCGATAAGGAGGAAACTTCGGGGATCTCGGCTTGACCAAGAATGGTAGTCTCGGATGCTTCTTGATACCATAAAGTTTCGAAAAAAAAAATCCTTTTGAATATGAAGTTGGCGGGCCGCCAGTTGGACAGCCCTGTTATATACGATGGTTGCTGAATTTACGTAGAAAAAAAGGGTAAAATAATGGTGTATCACTTCTCTGGTGTTTGGAAAGTATCGCTTTGTGTTGTTTCTTGTTTTAAAAACTATCATACAAAGACTAGTATTTAAATTTTTTCCTTTTCCCCTTGATAACTCTGAATAGTAAATTGATGGTAAATTAAATGTTCTTTACACATAAAAAAATTAAAATTTCAACTTAAAACTTGTGTATATTTTTCGTTTTAGTTCCTTGTATTTATTAATGAAATAAAAAATATGTTGATTTTTTACATTTTTTACTCAAAAAACTGGTAAGGGAAGCGATTAAATGGTTAATGTTTGGATTACTGATCTGCCGACTGGACTGTGTAGGGGTCAGGAAACTGGCCTTGCATCAGAAAGGTTCTGGGTTCGAGGCATGTATGTTATTTCATTCTTTTTACTATCTGTGCTTATACTGTGGGAGCAGCGTTAGCACACCTAATATGGTACTCCTAAAAGAGTGGCCAACAAATCTGACCTGTAAATACCTAAATTGACAAAATGTTGACACAGGTAGGTACACCTTCTGGCTAAAAAATATGTGACTATGTCTAACCTATCCTAGGTAATAATAGATAGTAAATAATCGCAATCCAAGCAAATGTAACGCAATTCTATTTAGTTTAAAACAGTTTGTATTTTTTCATTGTCAGTGGTTCCTACTGCTTCACATACGCATAAGACCTTGTATTGCTTTCGGTATGGGTAGTTTAAAAGTAGTGTCTAAAATGTGCGAGTAATAAGTGGTGGATGTATCCTTAATCAAATAGCCAGCAGGATCCTGAATTTTATATCGGGAGATTTCTTCTTATGGAATTAATTCAAAACACTTGTTTATGAATCCCTGACGCAGAAAATACTGCAATAACTAATGCTTCACGTACGCGTAATGCTTCACCTGCGCATACGTTCTTGCAGTGTTTTTGGCATTGGTAGTTTAAAAGTTCTGTCAAAGGTTTGCGGGTGGTAAGTGGTGGATGGATCTTTAATCGCATAGCCACCAAGATCCTAGACTTTATGTAATTTTTTCGTTTGGGGTTAATATAGTGACACTGTTTATGAATCCTTGACGCGGAAAATACTGCAATAATTAATGCTGCACATGCGTATAAGTTCTTGCAGTGTTTTTGGCATTGGTAGTTGAAAACTTCTGTCAAAGGTTTGCGGATGGTAAGTGGTGGATGGGTCTTTAATCCCATAGTCATCAAGGGACTAGACTTTATGTCATGTACTTTCTTCTTTTGGGGCTAATACAAAGACACTGCTTATGAATCTTTGACGCGAAAAATATCACAAGAGCTTAAAGAACGCATTAGGGCAGCATTAGGGAACCATTGAAGTTTTTAAAATACAAAATGCGGGAAGTGATCTGGATACTTGATTACATGTTTTTTGTTTAAGAAAAAGGCCCCGCATCAAACTGAACCTTTAATTTCGTATATTATTTAGTGTAATATGTAATAATTAAATTCATTTCTAAAAGTTACAGAAGCATAAACATTTAAAATTTAATCACTGAAATGTTGGTTTGTAAATAACCCTACACCCAGTAAAGCACTTATGAATTTCGTATGATAATAGGATTCATGCATTTTTTAAGGTTAAAGACCTTTGACCAATATTCCCTATACATAAAACTATTTCCCGGCATCCTCTATACTTATGGGCTATCACCCTATATTCACTAGCCCGGTATTCTCTACACTTAAAGGTCACTGTTCGGATGATAATAAGTATTGTAGATATTGGCTTCAGGCTTTTTTGGTTAACTCATAAAGATGTTTAAACTATTAATGTTTGCTCATTTAAATGAAGCAATAACGACTTCAAAAGTTTAAAAATCCAATTTCATAATCACAGATATTCGTGCAATTAAAATCGACAAGTTTTAAGTATCTGAGTAACTATCTAAATATGCAAAGTATTTACTGATAACGAATGCAAAGGAATTTTGTCACAAATCTCTATAGTTAAATACATTAATAAATTTTTTATGTGGAATAAAAGCTGGAAATAATTCTATTATAATAACTTCTTCGGGGTTTACCTTGTTTCGATTGATCCGCGTATGATCCTCAGGCATTCTAGCAATCGTCCCTCTTATTCCAATTGTTGCCTAATTTTTTTGTCTCAGACCTAGTTTATGTTTATTATGTTACCATATTTGGTTTTAGAATAATTTTGATGTAATTTATAAGTATTCAGTGATACAGGGTACTAGTTTAAAACGCTTAATGTTTATTGCAATGAACTATCACATAAAAAACTTGACGATAGAGTAAGAAATTCGAACGATGTAAATGTTATAGAAAAGGGGGGAATTGCTACGGTGCGTTAACGTCTTGGAATTCATGTTTACCTACTTAAGTGGATTTTATGATGATTTTAAGAACTGCCATAAATAGAGTAAACAAAATCCAATTTTGTTTATCTAGCTTCAAGAAAACTTAAAATTACAAATAATGCAAAATGTCCTTTAATATATGTTAAGAAATGAGCTTCTTATTTAAAACCCTCAAAGCATATTCAAAACTCAATGTATATGTATCCCTCTCCCCTAATTGTTTTAAATTCATACCATATACCAGTTTCAGCTGATCATCCCAGTGTCTAACAATACTTAGAATATATTTTTTATCAAATTTTAAAGTTTAGTGACTCTTCGCCACCAGTGTATAAATGTTTTATCATTCAAGTTATGAGAAACGCAACTTAAATCTTGCACAAAAACTGAAATTCAAAATTGAAAATCATCATCTATTAGCTATTATCTGCCAATTATCTTCTTTAAAATTCAATCTTTATCAATAAACTGGTTTGAAATACACGCTATGCTTTTTTCTTGAATATGATTAAAATTATTTTTATGTATTCATATTTGGTACTGAGATATTTTAGGCCACAGGCGTCCAATTTTTAAGTAGATTAAAATTAAGGTACATATAAAGGATCTGAGAGTATCTTTCATCGGCAAAGTGATTAATTAGTTTTATTTCTTAGATTGTTTCTAACTTAGCTAAATTTAAAATGATGATGATGCAGAAGTATTTATTTTTATTTGTCTGAAATATTAAGAGTGGAGAACTTTTTAAGATTTCCATTTATTGATGGTATACTCACCGCCCTATGGGCCAACGACGCTCATGTAGGCATTCATACAAGAGTTTTTTTTAATATGTTAATTAATTATGCGTCGCGAATATATTAATTAATTATGTGACATCAAACTCTATATTTAACCTGATCTATACTTATGTCCATGTTAATATAATATAAGGTTAGGTAAAATATATAGTTAGTTTTCGGGCTAAAAAAATGCGAATAATTTACTTATTGTGCAGTTTAAGCTTTGCTTCATATTTTAAATTATTTAAAATTTGGTTTTAAGTATTGCTAATTGGAGATTTGCTAGCTGCAAACTTCGAATTTTGAATGTGCTCCAAACAATGATAAATTATATGCTTTTCCTAGGTCTTCTACAAGTTATTTGTGGATTGTGTAAAATATATGGAAAAGAAGGTATTTTTCGTATACATGTGCATATGAAACCTTTTGTATTCATTTTCAAGCCTGAAACCGCAGAGGTAGAAAATTCTCTTATTGTTTTCAAATTATTTCAATGCATTGAAGTCCTTTTTTTAGTTATAAATAATTTACATATTTTTTAATAATAATTTAACTCGAGACTTGAAATTTCGTTAAACCCAACAATTACGTATATGGAAGAATAGAAGTAATAGACCCAACCCCAAAAGTTAGCGGAAAGGTAAACTCGCCGTCACGTTGGTTCTCCCAGTGGGAACCGAGCTTTGAAGTACACACGCTCAACCAAGTGAATTTTATTAAATATACAGTCCTTGGCCATATTATTAGACGCACTATAAGATTCTATTTGAAATCTTAATTATCTGGTACAGCTATCTATACAGCTTTATTGTTTTTACGCGGCTGAAACCAGTTTGCACTTGTATATGTTCGTATATCAATTGGTTAAATTAGACGATATATAATATAAATTCGACGATTGGATAAATTAGACAATATATTACATAAATATAGAATATTTATTATATCAGGTATTATATCAGTATATCAGCTATCTAAATTTCTTTTAACACTTTAGCAAAACTACACTGAGTCTAATAATTAGACCAAATTATTAGACTCAATGTAGTTTTTTAATAATTACATGTATTGCTTGAGTTTATATACAATATTTAAGCATACATATAATGAGTTTTTATTCAGGAGATTTTTTTTATATACTTCCTATTAGTATTTATTTTTAACTTATTGCATTACAATGTTAACCAATTGATACACGAGCGTTAACAAGTACAAACCGGTTTCAGCCGAGTAAAAACAATAATCTGATAATTAAGATTCTACACAGAATCTTATAGTGCGTCTTATAATTTGGCCAGTGACTGTAAAACCAAATAAAAAAGAGATGGCAGTAGGCTAAATAAGTAGTATAAAATAATTACTTGTATCTTCCATTTGTTAACAAAAAATAGTTTGTTTATATCATGCATATTGTATTATACTAGCCCAAACGCAGATAGGCCGACTAGTTCCGATAAACCCTGCGTTTTATAGTGGATAAGGATCAAGTTCAAATTAAACAAAATCAACATAAGAATTAAAACAAGTGAGGCAACCAGGTGATCACAGTACAATCAGGTTAGGAAATAATTTGATAAAATTACAAAAATCATTAAAACATGATGAAAAATAAATTAAGTAATTAATTAAAATCAGTAAACAAATAAAAACAAAATTTAAACATATTTAAAATACAATAAAAGCAAAACGGGCATCAAAGTCACTAAAAGTAATTGAGAGAAAATTTAAAAGTTCCGTAATAAATTTAAGCGCTAATAATTAATTATAAATATAAAACACCATTAAAAACATGAAAGATAGTCATGATCTTAAAATTTTAAAAAAAGGATACGACTGTTAAAGCAATATGAAAATTCTAAAATCTAAAGAGGAAATTAAAATTAGAAATAAGGTGATCAATTAAAACAATAGTTAAAACTTAAGTATTAAAAAAGTCATATATGGTAATATATGAATTGGGTCCAATAAATCAGTGTTCCTCAATCTTTTTAGCACCGTGGACCTGTCAACATTTGATCATTTTACCGCGGCCCGCTGGGGGAGGGGGGGTTCATTGATTGTTTATATTTTGGATTACTTTGATTTATTAATTTTAATTTAATTGTATTTAAACATTCCTTCAAAATAAAATACAGTTACGCCAAAAAATAAGTATAAAGTGATTTAGCATTTTAACTTACTAGAACGTTAAATCAATGAGAACCCTGAGCTTGTTTCTTTGCAATGAGACGGTTACATCTGGGGGCAATCGGAGACAATGATACATTACAAACATTAAAAAATTTATATCACTACCTTCGGGGCCCCTTTTTGAATAAATAAATAAAATTTTAATGGAACACAGATATTTTTAATTAGGTGTATAAACCTAGGAATTTAAATTCAGTTTCAATGAAATGGGCGGCCCGGTATCATTTGATCCACGGACCGGTACCGGTCCGCGGACCAGGGATTGGGGAACACTGCAATAAATCATAAGGCATGAGCACATCCTCTAATAATAATCCAAATAATTTATCTCTGTTTTTTTATTTTTTTTATTCTAGTGCTCATTATTTAAATTTCTTTTAAAACAGTTGCAACGGTTATATATTGCAGTTATATTTTGGACAAACAGCTATAAGATAGTCAATTATTTGTAGTTCTCCACAATATTTACAAGATGATGAATTTTTGAATAATTGGTATTTGTGTACACCAACAACTCCGTGACCCATATAAAATTGATTAAGGTACAAGTCACTTCGAATTCTCTTTTTACTGACATCTTTAAAAAACTTATGAATTTGGTTTCTCATCTTCTCTGCCACTCGGCCTTGTTTATTTTATGAAGGTGGTGTCTTAATTGTTGTTTGGTCATTTTGCATTCAATATCCATCCGACCAAGCTCAGCGCATTCTTTTGCCAGTTTGCTTGCCTCCTCTTTGGCAACCTCCCCGAATGACTTGGTACTTTTCCAATTGACTTGGTACTTATTGTCTCACTCTCAATATTGCTATTGTAGCATCATATTTATTCACTAATTCCAATTCCATCAGTTTGGTTTCCCATCTTCTCTGTCATTGTTGTGTTTTAATTGCTGTTTGGTCATTTTACATTCAATATCCATCCGGCCGAGCTCAGCGAATTCCATTGCCAGTTTGCTTGCCTCCGCATTGCCAACCTCCCCGAACGTGCTTTAATCCAATTCACTTTGTACTTATTGTCTCACTCCTAATACTGCTATTGTAGCATCCTGTTTATTTAACAAAACCAATTCCATCAGTTTAGTTTCCCACCTTCTCTGCCATTCGGCTTTGTTTGTTTGATGAACCTGGTGTTTTAATTGCTGTTTAGTCATTTCACATTCAATATCCATCTGGTTGAGCTCAGCACCTTCCTTTGCCAGTTTGCCTACCTCCTCGTTGCCAACCTCCCCGAATGTGCTTTAATCCTATTCACTTTGTACTTATTGTCTCACTCTCAATTCTGCTATTGTAGCATCCTGTTTATTCATTATGTGTTACGTTTAGGGCCCCTAATAAAGCAGTCCTTACTTGTAATAAAAAAATAATATATTTTTTGTTTTAAAGAACAAATATATAAATAAAAATAGAACAAATACTGATATAAAATAATTACCTGAGGCATAAAAGGTGGGCCAAATTTTAGCTAACACTTTAACAAATTTACTTCTTTTAGAAATTGTGAACTTGCGAGTTTACTATAATTCTTCATTATTTTCGATAACAAATTCAAATACTTTTAGGCATTGTCAGGAAAAGAAATAATTTTTATTCTGCATACTTTCTTTATACTAATACATTAGATTATTTTACTCTAGTCTTATCTTGTTATCAAATCTGAATAATTTCAGGCAATTTTGAGTAATCCAATTGTGATTGATAAAGCAAACGAATATCAATTCATGAAACCATGGCTTGGTACTGGACTTCTCACCAGGTAAAATTAGAACTGTTATTTGTTATTTTCGCTTCTAATTTGTTTTCTTTTGATTAAATAGATTTTATATGTGCAGTGTGGAAAAAAAAAAAAAGGAATGCTCTGAATAACTTTTGATCCTAATGATCAGATTTTCTCGTTTGAGAACTTAATCTTAATTGCTCAAAAGGGTGACATCAAATATGGTAATTAATAAGTGTAGGCCGGAATAGCCTGGTTTAGTAGGGTACTGGGCCCATGTTCAAGAGTTCGTAGGTTCGATCCTCGTCGGCGGAAGATTCACCGTTTAGTAAATGGTGACTGATGCACGTTAAATCTGTCGAGTCGTAAAGTCCTCCATGTTCCCATAACAAATCAATACCTCTGGGCGTACTAATTCAGGAGTTTCCTAGTCTTCTGGGTTGGTTCAAAATTTCAAGGCTATGGAGTTGAACATTAGTAGTCATAAACCCAAAAACTGGGTTATCTGTTCTAAGATGGATATAAAAAAAATATAAGTGAGAACGATATTTTAAGTTTCAAAACCAGGCACAAAACGTATTTTCTCTGAATAAACATACCATTGTTTTTTAATGGATTCAGATTTCTGACCCCAAAATATAAGGGGTAGCCGCAGTCTGGGAAATGTGGTCCCAATAGTTTGGTCAGGAGAGCGCTCAAAAGTTTATTGTACCCCTTAAAGTTAATTTTACTTTTTTAGTATTTCGCTATTTCTCGAGAACTTTTTAAGCGAATTGAAAAACTTTTACACACGATTATGAAATTCGTTCATCGAAAGATAATTTCAGGTAAAAAATAACCTAGGCAAATTTTATTTAAGAATTTTAGTTATTTTATTTAAGAATGGCCAAAAATATTTTGAGCTGTAAGGTACATAATTTTTTACATTATTTTAAAGAATATAATTTTATATAGCAGAATACAAAATTTGGCCAAAATCGGTCGAATAGTTCCTGAGAAATCGAATTTTAAGTATCTGACTTTTTTTTAATTCAATTTCTCAGGAACTATTGGACCCATATTTCCCAGATTGCGGCTACCCGCTATATTTCGGCAGTCAGAAGTCTTAATCCATTAAATAACAATGGTATGTTTATTCAGAGAAAGTACGTTTTGTGTCTGATTTTGTAACTTAAAATATCGTGTGCACTTATAGTTTAGTAAATTTGAAATCACTCCATCGAACCATTAAGAATGAGTCTTAGACAAGTTTACAAATGTACTGCAATTTTTTTAAAAAAGGTCGTTAGATCATTTTCGAGTGAAAAAGTTTATCATTTTTGAAAAAGCTTTTTTTCCAGAAAAATTTTAAATTATTATTTTTTTTTAATGGCTGGCACTTGAAACTATTGTCCATTGGCCACAGAAAGTGCCAGAACTGCTAACTCTCTTTTCGTTACCCAGTGGGCACCTGTGGCGTAGCCACGACGGTGAAGCAGCGTCGCCCTCGTCACACTACCACAACTCTTTTATAGGGCGGGTCACATTCACACACAAAGGAGAAAGGACATAGAACACAGAGAGAAAGAAACATCCATGCCTTGTCCGGGATTCGAACCCAGAACCTTTCTGATGCAAGGATAGTTCCCTGCCGTTACAGTACACAGGCCGTTAAAATTAAAAAGTCAAAGATTACGTACTTAGATGACAGTGAAAAACTTAATAAAAATTCAATTTTGGTAGCTATTTATCATTTGTTCATTGCAGATATTCTGCTAATGCAATTGTTTTTCCCTATTGTTATTAAGCATATTTATTGTTCAACTAATTTATTTTTTGTTCTTATATATATAATAATATTATATTATAATATTACTTATAGTTTCGAAATTTCTTAAGCATGATTGCAATTTTATAAACAATACAGAAATTGAAATAAAATTGATATAGGCATACAATAAAAAGAAAAATATCGATTCTTTTTAATTACAATGCTTACTCTAGAATATAGAAAATGAAAATCTTATTTAAATTGAACCTCCGAGAGAATCTCATGGTTTGGTATAAATAATGATAAAATTTTACAAGTTTTGTTCCATAAATTGTTAAGTGATTGCACGAACATAAACAAGTGCAAACCGGTTTCAGACGCGTAAAAGTAATAAAACTGTATAGTATCATCTGATAATTAAAATTTTACATAGACATTTATGATGTCTTCGTAAATATATATTATATTACAATGTAATTATATATATATATATATATATATATATATATATATATATATATTAATAGTCATAAGGTGAACTTGATCATATTTCTTTCATAGTCTCTAAAATGCATATTATTTCTTTTGGAAGTACTTAACTACGTATTTACTAAGTACTTAAGTTGCTACTGATTATTATTTTTTAGTATGTACGACTGCTTTGTAGGCCATCTTTGAATAATTTTGCAGCATTCGCAGAAAAAAATCTTGGTATCAATGTTTATTTCTTTGCATTTATGATTATAAAATACAAGTGATCTTGCTAAGTCTAATTGACAATTCCATTCAAACTCATAATATGTGGCAGCCTTGAGCTATGACATCCTTGTCCCTCAAGTGACCCGTGTGTTTGATGAACATTTCAAAAATATTTGCCCTCAATGTGACACATTGTTAACTTTCATGATTCTTCTTCCTCAATTAAATTCAACATACACGA
This sequence comes from Parasteatoda lunata, assembly GCA_949128135.1. NCBI lineage: Eukaryota > Metazoa > Arthropoda > Arachnida > Araneae > Theridiidae > Parasteatoda > Parasteatoda lunata. Next base: position 23,394,609 of record OX421979.1, read on the forward strand.
ATTTAATCTCCAAAAATAATTTGGTAGTGCTGGTAGAAAAATCTAGAATACGCTCAATGGTTATTTCTTTGCACTTATGACAGTTAAATGATCTTGACGAGTCTAATTGAGAATTCCAACCAATAACATTTCATTTGGCATCCGCAAGTTATGACATTTAGGTTCCTCAAATGGATCTTTCTTTGTAACAAATTCAAATAAAACTTACTTTAATCGCTCTATTCAATAAAACCACATAAAAAAGCTTTTTTTAAGCTACGACAGAAGTGTTTTAAACCGCATCTTTTAATATTAAATTTTTTTTTTAGTACTGGGAAAAAATGGCGTTACAGAAGAAAGTTGTTGACACCAACTTTCCATTTTCGAATTTTGGAGGATTTTCTGCCCATTTTCAATGAACAATCTAATATTTTGGTATCAAAAATGAGGAAATTCGAAACATCAGCTGTTGTTGACGTTGTACCTTTGATTAAATCTTGTACCATCGATATCATTTCAGGTGAGTTTAAAGTTTAATTTATTTATTATTCTTTAATACTGAAAAACAATAACAACGGAATTAACAATAATAACTAAATTATGGCAGTTTTTATTATCCTTGTAAAGAAACTGAGTGGCGGTAAATTCTGACTTTCCTACAAATTAATGATTACATTGGGAAACAATTTTTTTTTTTTTTTTTTTTTTTTTTGCATTTATACAAATACTTATACTTGCCTAATTCGGATCTTTGGATTTCAAATCGGAAATTACTTTTTTCTTAAAGCTGCAGGTTTTTTTAATGACATTTTTAATCTATTTTTTGTCGAAATGTAGAAGAAAGTTGCCTAAATCGTACCACTAGTTATTTCTAAAGAAGCGTTGTGGTTACAACTGCCAAGCGAGTAAATTAGAGAGTTTTTTTCACGTGGGTATCCGGGCAGAAGAATCAGGTCGTTATTTTCACGAGTTGAATTTTTATTTAAGTTTATTGGTTTTATAAGTTTTCAATATAATTTTTGAACATCCTGTGTAAGGATATAGCAGAACTAATGTTGTTTTCAGATTATTAAATGCATTAAATAAGTGTTAAACAACTTGTTCTGTTATGTTCTTTAAACGCATTAGACAACTGTCGCTACAACTTTCTTTGGTATCTAGGAATAACACTTTGTTTGAAAAGTTACTGAGCTGTCTAAATGGTACCAGTGGAATCCTAAATCGTAGCTGTACGATTTATGCCGCCACACCTATAAGTTAAAGATCTTCTACTATTAGTTTAATTTATTTGAACAATTTGGCTTGTGTCAAAGTTAGCTACAAAATTTTGAAAAGATTGTGATACATTGATATCATATAGAACTTTTGATTGCGCAATTCAATCGAAATGCAAGTCTGTCTCTCTGTTCACATGACAAAAGGAATTTTAAATCGACATAAATATGTACAAATTTGGATACAAGATAAACCATTTGCACAAACTTGATTAGTTGTTTTTATCATTACTAATTTTTTTATCTCTATATAAATAAAGGGTTTTAAGTCATATTTTACAAATTGGGTACTTGCAACTTGAGAAGAAGTGAATACGCCTAGACTTGTGATTTAAATCAGATTTAACTGGATACCTATAACAGACGTCATGGAGGTATGTCGAACCTGATTCATTTCTTTATCTGCAAATGCTAAGATTTACCTACCATGACGTCACTTGCAGGTATTTAACTGTACAGATCAATGTTTTTGGTAAAAAAAAAACACTATTTTTCAAGATAAGCGATAACATGTGTCTATATGTATTGAAGAATAATCATAGAAACTTAAAAAATTTCTATCTGGATATAATTCTTAGAAACAGTTTTTAGTATAATTGTCACCCTGGAAAAAAATCTACCGCATCACTATTTTTGCTCAAACTCCTTCAAAAGATTTTTTTTTTTAAATTTAAAATCTACGTAGTCTTCTTACATTTTTAATACATTCCATTTCAGAAACAGCTATGGGAGTGTCAATCAACGCACAAGAAGAAGGATGCAATGAATACGTGCAAGCAGTTCATGAGTAAGCTGTGTATAGCACATTTCATTGTTTCCAAACTTTAATTTCAGAATTTATAAATTTTAAGTGACAGAAATACACTAAGCAAAATAATTTCTAGGGTATAAGGGAGAGCCGTGGTGGCTGAGGGGATAGAGCACTCGCCTAACAATGAGGTAAAACGAGTTCGAATCCCAGCGATGGCTGGTCGATTCAAATTCCACACCCGGCTCGCACCGACCACAGTGCTGACGTAAAATATCGTCAGTGGTAGACGGATCATGGGTTAGAGTCCCCTTGTCATCTGGCTAACAGTGGGAGGTTTTCGTAGTTTTCTTCTACAAGTAAGGTAAATGCGGATTAATTCCATCAAACAGTCTGCCAATAAGGCAAATTTCTCCTAATTCTTGACCCAGGAATTCCCTTGTCTTCTGGATTGGGTCAAAATTACAAGGCTACGGAGTTGAACATTGGTAGCTGTAAACCCTAAATTGGAGCGACTGTTTAACTATGGTTAGAAAATAAAAAAATGACAAAATAAAAATGGCATAAGGGAAACCGGGATAACGCGGAATCAGAACTCTGAAAAATAATTGCTTGTCAGCTTACTTTGAAAACAACTTGTAAATGAATTATAGTTTGTTTGACGTTTTTTTTTTTTTTTTTTTTTTTTTTTACGCTTTTAGGCTCTTTATTCAATCCAATATGTGTGTATACATTATATATTCAAATTAATAATTCTGTGTAAGCTATAAGCACAATTTACAAACAGTCTTCATACCTCCTTATCCCTTTCAAAAATGTTTTTATATCGTTTAAACTAAAGGCTGCATCTTTCATAGATTACAATTTAAATAAATTCCGACAAAATACAAATTATTTTATCAGTTACTTGATTTCGTAAAACGGAATTGAAATCTAATTAAAAATACATTCTTCTTTATGGACAAAAACGTTCACTCCATAAACAAAAACAGTTATAAAGAAAAAAACATTTGTCCGTTTAAAATATAAGCCTCACACTAGATACATGGATTAACTCCATGAAGCTAAAAGTAGAAAAAGCGAGGGAAAAATTTAGACTATTTCTTTAATTTCCTTTTTTATTATAGAAGTCTTTTATGAAATTTTATTGTTTCGATGTATAATGCTTTGTTATTTGGGAACTGTATTCTAATTAAAAAAACCTTGCCACTTGATGAACGAATGTAACGAATACAAGAACAAATACAAGGAATGAACTTTGAACGAAATCAAGAGCTTTGATAGACTTAAACTTAAGATAATCGATTTGTGCAGTAAATGACTCATAGTGTAGATTGTGCACAATTTGTTAAAGATATTAATATTTGTCCTATAGTTTCATGTTTATCTGAAAATTAGCATTAATCGAAACAACTCATCGTGCTACAAATTATAGGAATATATATATATATTTATCTGTGTGTGTGTGTTACCGGCACTGTATGAAATCCAGCATTGTATAGAATGCCTAAAATTAGCCGGCAAAGTATGAAATGATTTATATTTCACACATTACCTAGGCACTCTATAGAATGCCAAATGAGAAACTGACAAATTATAAAATACATCTCCGATTCGTCAAAAATGACAAATTCAAAACGTCATCCGATTTCATATTAATTTATTCGTGGATATAGTTACATTTATTCGTTATTTTAATACTTACTGACGATAGATTACATTTATTCGATATTTTAATACTTACTGAATATAGATTCGAAGAAACATCAGTGTTTGGAGTATCGGGCAAATATATACCGGGCAATAGCACTTAACTTTAAAAAAATATCAGTGTAGGGTATACCGGACAAATGTATACCGGACAAATGTATACCGGGAAGTGGCACTGAACATTAAAAAAACATCAGTGTAGGGTATACCGGGCAAATGTGTACCGGGCAGTGGCACTGAACCATAAAAAAACATCAGTGTAGGATATACCAGGCAGTGGCACTTGACCTAAAAAAAACCTCAGTGTTGGATATACCGGGCAAATGTATACCGGGCAGTGGCACTAGACCTAGTATATATTTCGGACATTTACCAAAGATCTAGTTATACTAGGTCTAGTTAAGTGCCATTGCCCGGTATACCCTACACTGATGTTTTTTTAAGGTCAAGTGCCACTGCCCGGTATACCCTACACTGATGTTTTTAAGGTCAAGTGCCATTGCCCGGTATATATTTGCCCGATACTCCAAACACTGATGTTTCTTCTAATCTATCGTCAGTAAGTATTAAAATATCGAATAAATGTCATTATATCCACGAATAAATTAAATATCAAATCGGATGTAATAAATATTTCGGACATTCACCAAAGCGACTATGTGATTGTCAACATTCACCGGTGAAAGTCAACAACCACCGATTTCGGTCATTCACAGTAACATGCACATCATTTACATAATAACCTCATCAAGACGATTATTTCATACTCTGCCTAAAAAGTATCCGGCATTCTATAGAGTGCCTAGGGAAAGTATGTAATATTTCTCACATTTCATACTTTGCCTAAAAACGTCAGGCACTCTATACAATGCCGGCATGTCATACTTTGCTGGTAACATATATATATATATATATGTAATACAAAAGTTATAAAAATACTTTTGTATTAATAAAAGCATTGAAACTTATTCATTTTCATAAAATGTCTTAGTTAAAAATTAAAGTACAGATATTCTATTTTGGGACTTCAAGGCTGTAAACATGCCAATAAATTATAATTAGATTAATGTTTCAAAAGAAGAGTTATTTTAAGATCTTTCATTTCCATATAAGGAAAGATTAAACGATTTTCTATGAGTATTAAATAATTTGCGATGAGGCGTAAGAATACAAGGAATGCAATATGACTGGCCTTTTTACACTTTTAAGTATCATATAAAACGCAGGACCGATGGTTTTTGCGTGGCTTTTTGTGTTTTACTTGTGCTAGCTAAACTCCGTCAGATCTGACGAGAAAAGTGTCTATCCCCCTCCAGTCGGAGAGGGGAGGAAACTGATGCTTCACCATCTTTTAATTAATAAACAGCTATGCAGAATCTGGACTCATTATTCATCTGATATCGGGACTAATTATTCCCATATTAATAACAGGGTTTTGCTCTATTATTATAAGCCGGTAGGATTCGAACCTGCGCGGGGAAACCATTAAATTATTTTTATTATGAATGCAATTGCGGTGTGGTAGAAATTATAAATTAAACCAAGAAATTTTTAAACTAATACAAATAGTTTTGAAAAATGAAATTAATACTTGTTTTTAGAATTTAAATTGAAAAGCGACTAGATATTAATGCTTGAAACCAACGTTGGTAAATAGTTCATAGCTCAGTAATTTCCATTAACAAAGAAAGTTTCTTATTGCTGAGAGTGAATCCCAACATAAAGATGGGAAAATGATCTATCACAAATTGAAAAGTAATGGTAACCAAATACACTTAAAAATACGTTAAAAATAGAAATGAAAATATTAGAATTTCCTAACACACAATTGTGACGGAAAAAAAAGACCTATTAAAAAATTTGAAAACTTAAATGTTACCCTAACGAAAGGACAATTAACACTTAACAGAATTTGTGAGTTTCCCCTTATTATGATAGGCGAAATTGTAAACTCAGCTAAGTTTTTTATGCTTGATTCTGATTTACTATATGCTTTAGTAGGGTTGCAAACATGCAAAGATTTTTGTTTGTTTATGAATTGTGTCTGGCCAGTTGTTACTCAATTTGGTATGAGATTGATCACCTCTGCTAATTCTAACAATGACAACTTATCTTTGCACATTAGACAACAAAATTCTCAAAATGTTAAGGTTAAAAATTGTGAAAAAATAAAAGTTTGATGTTTCAGAAAAAGTAAACATCGAAAAAATAAAAGTTTGATGTTTCAGTAAAAGTAAACATCGAAAAAAGAAAAGTTGAAGATGTTTCAGTAAAAGTAAACATGAAAAAAATAACGTAAAGGGTAACAAAAATAAAAAGAAAAATAGGAAAAAAAAAAGAATGACCAAGAAGCTAATTAAAAAAGAAAATAAATAAATAAAATTAATAATTTGAGTAAACAAAAGTTTGAAATAGTACATGTATCAAAGCTTAGGAAATATTACAGCCCACAAATATTAAAATTAAATCATGAATAGTGTCCAGTTTGTTTTGTATATCTTAGTGTGAAAAATTTTTTGAAAATTTTAGTAAAATAGATAAATGTTTCATTTTTCTTTCTGTTTAGTTGCCTAAACAGATAAATTGCATTATTATGTTTTTATTGTTGTTACTGTAAATAATATTTTTTCACGTAATTGAAAAAATGTTGTTTATAGTAGGAAAGAGGACAGTCATACCAACATAAAGCTTATAAATTCATATTATTCTAAATTTTATTATTAATATTTTTTTTTTTGCTAAACAAATTTTTTTTTTTTTTTTTGGGGGGGGGGGGATGTAATACAAAAGTTATAAAAATACTTTTGTATTAATAAAAGCATTGAAACTTATTCATTTTCATAAAATGTCTTAGTTAAAAATTGAAGTACAGATATTCTATTTTGGGACTTCAAGGCTTTAAACATGCCAATAAATTATAATTAGATTTATGTTTCAAAAAAGGAGTTATTTTAAGATCTTTCACTTCCATATAAGGAAAGATTAAACGATTTTCTATGAGTATTAAATAATTTGCGATGAGGCGTAAGAATACAAGGAATGCAATATGACTGGCCTTTTTACACTTTTAAGTATCATATAAAACGCAGGACCGATGGTTTTTGCGTGGCTTTTTGTGTTTTACTTGTGTTAGCTAAACTCCGTCAGATCTGACGAGAAAAGTGTCTCTCCCCCTCCAGTCGGAGAGGGGAGGAAACTGTTGCTTCACCATCTTTTAATTAATAAACAGCTATGCAGAATCTGGACTCATTATTCATCTGATATCGGGACTAATTATTCCTATATTAATAACAAGGTTTTGCTCTATTATTACAGTTCACAACCCCACTCGACAAGGGAGGGGTGGGGACAAAAATCCGGAAGGTTCCGGCAGATCTTACATGGAACACATTATTCAGCAAGAGACATGCGAAAACGATTGCTCTAGCATTTTATACTAACACAGAGATAGGTGAAAAGGCTCAGTCTTTGCATTCTTTGTATTCCTACACATTAAGGAAAATCATTTAATGCTACCTAATATGGAAGTGAAAGGGAAAGATTCTAAAAATAACTCCTCTTTTGAAATATAAATCTAATTATAATTCATGGTATGTTTTCAGCCTAGAATTCCCAAATTAGAATATCTCTACGCTTATTCTTTAACAAAGACATTTTATAAAAACGAAAGAGTTTTAATTCTTTTATTAATACAGAAGTATTTATAATTTTTTATTACATCCCCCCAAAAAAAGTTTTGGATGTTTGCTTTAACCACATTATTAGGGTTGTTTACACACGAGGAGCCCATGTGAAATTGATTCAAAAGTCTTTTCTTTGAGCAATATTTACACTGATTTATTGGGATCTCCTGTGTTGTATGATGTATTTTGGGTTTTTTCACATTCGGGGTCACATTTTTATTTTTAGGACAAGCCGGGGCTTTATGTCCTGGTGTTTGTTTACACTTAAAGCACTTAGTGTCATATTTTGGGTTTTCTAACTTCTTCATATATGGTCCCTTATTACTTTGAAATTTATTTTTGTCTAAGTCACTTTTAATTTTTTCATAAATTTTAAGTTTTTGTTTAAATTCAAAAAGATTATTGGCTCCATAAAGAATTGTTTTATTATTTGTTTGGTCTGATATTCCTTGAATTATGTAAGTGATTAGAGCTAAGTCATCAATATCACTTTGAGTAGCGATTTCTTTCATTTTTAGGAAATACTCTTGAAGAGTTTCATTATACCTTTGCTCTCTTTTTTGCAACATTGCATGTACTTCTGCACTATTGCAACTAAGTCCAAATTCTTCAAGCGAAAGAATTTTTAATTTATCATAAGAATTTAAATGAGTTTCACTTCTAATTAATGTTAAGACATTACCCTTTAAACATCTTTTTTCAAATAAAAACTTTTGCATCTCAGACAATTTAAATAAATTAGCATGAGTTTCGAAGTTTTCAAACCAAGAATTAATATTTTCATGCCTATTTCCATTAAACATAGGAGTAACTGCTTCAATGTCATTAAAATTAACTATTAATTTCGTTTCTGATTCTCTATTATTTACATCATTATTAGCATTTTGACTATAGGATACCATATCTTTATCAACACTACTTTTTGTACATATAGAATTTAAATTAACTTGTGTAAATTGATTTACATAAGTTCTAATTGGTAAATGTGATTCAAAATCAGTTTGAGTTTGTTTACATTCAAACTGACTAATTTCATCCTCATTTTCAGAGGGATTATCCATTACTATAGAATTTTTTAAGTAATCAAAATCACATAAACAATTTAAAATATGATTTGCAATTTCATTTTTATTTCCCTCACTGGAAATATTAAGAATGTCTGTAATTTTGAGTAATTCCGAAAAATTAAAAGTACCACAAATTTCTTTCAGTTTGTTTAAAAAATCGTCATCGTTAGGTTCAAAAGAAAATTCTGAAAAATTCAGTATTTTGTTACGATTTAATCTAGAAAAATCATTAGGAAATAAAAGTTTAAATAACAGCTTTACTTTATTTGGGGTCACTACTTTAATTGACGTTTGAATCACATTTATCTCTTTCAAAAACATCTTAAATTCACAATAAATAACAAAATTATATCATAAATTTAAAAAAAAAAACAATATAAACACAAAAATGCCATCTAATCCTAAAAAATATATTTCTCTATTGCATTATTCATAATAAGAAATTTAGGTCACATTACCTACGTAGTCATAAAATTATGACTACTAATTATGAAGAGAAAAAATATATAAATACAGATTTCTCTTTTTTTTTCTTTTTCACTCGCCAAATTTTTCGCCGACCTTCATGAGAAATAAACTTTTAATAAAGAAGCAAAAAGCTTCTCTATAAATTTAATATAAATCGCGCACATAAATGGTGTTTCTTTCACTATATCACTTTCTTGATCACTAGGTGCCGAATCACTACCATATGATGTTTTTTCCAACTTAGATGGACAAATTTTAGACATCAAACGGTTTATGGATGTATGACAATCTCGACCCAACTTTCTTCCGATAACGGCGAGGTATAGGAACTGGTACAGGTAAATAAACGGACATTGAATCCTTCCCTTCCATCTACATCAGCATTCCCGTATCGACGACGGTACACGTAGTGAAACAGACCTAATCGTTCTTTCAGTGTCGATCAGGCAATTTTCTTTTTCTTTTTTTTCCTCCGGCGTTTGTGATGGGATGGGGAAAACTTGGGGTAGCAGCCAGCCACCGTTAAGCTTAGAAATGCGTAATTTTCCTCCGCAAGCAACTATCCATCCGGCTTATAATATCAGGGCAACATCCCTGATATCATGGGTGTATCCAGCTTGAATAAATCAGTCGCAAGCCATAATTCTGCCTCAAAAGGTTTATTTAAGGGTAGACTGGTGGTTATAACAGTTCACATCCCCACTCGACAAGGGAGGGGTGGGGACAAAAATCCGGAAGGTTCCGGCAGATCTTACATGGAACACGTTATTCAGCAAGAGCCATGCGAAAACCATTGCTCTCGCATTTTATACTAACACAGAGATAGATGAAAAGGCTCAGTCTTTGCATTCTTTGTATTAATACACATTAAGGAAAATCATTTAATGCTTCCTAATATGGAAGTTAAAAAAAGAGGGAAAGATTCTAAAAATAACTCCTCGTTTGAAATATAAATCTAATTATAATTCATGGTATGTTTTCAGCCTTGAATTCTCAAAATAGAATGCCTCTACGCTTATTCTTTAACAAAGACATTTTATGAAAACGAAAGAGTTTTAATTCTTTTATTAATACAAAAGTATTTATAATTTTTGTATTACATACTATATATAAATTTTCCTTTCAGAATTGGGAACGTATTTTTAATTCGCACACTTCGGCCTTGGCTTTACTATGATTTCATTCTGAATCGGACCTCGACTGGGAGGAAGCTTCATAAAAGTTTAAAGATTGTTCATAATTTTACTAGAAAGGTATTTGTTAAAAATTTTACTATACAGATGTTTGTTAGTTTTTAAGGCTGTGTGTAATTTAACGCTATGTAGTTGGAGTAATTTTTAAATAATTTTTACATTAAGTAGTTTTTTGTTTAACTTTAAAATGAATTTTTTTTAAACTTCCACTACAACCAGTACTATAAATATAATATAGTTTATCGTTTGTTTGGTTTAGCAAAGATTGAAAGAAATGTAGTTGCTATGTAGTTGGAGTAATTTTTAAATAATTTTTACATTAAGTAGTTTTTTGTTTAACTTTAAAATGAATTTTTTTTAAACTTCCACTACAACCAGTACTATAAATATAATATAGTTTATCGTTTGTTTGGTTTAGCAAAGATTGAAAGAAATGTAATTATATAAGTAAAGCTTAAAAGTAATTACTATACAACTATCTTAGTAAATTGGTTGCATTGGCATATGATTGAATTTATGCGTAAGATTCCGATAATGTGCGGCAATTGATGAATTTTGGTCTTAAAAATTCAATTTCAACACTACCAAAGTTATTTTCAAACCTGTCACATAAGATCAACCTGATGCCCTGAATTCTTGTTCCATTCATATAAATACCGATTCCCTGTTAAAAACATGGCATGAATACCTCTCCATATAGAGCGAGTGGAACTGTAATAGCCACAGCGGTTTAAATTGCTTTTATTTCATTTTTATTTATTTTTCTGTTTCTCTCTCATCTACTGCAATTTTTTTCTAGTTTTATTTTGCGCCTTTATTTTCCTTTTTTTTTTCTGCAACTTTGCATTTTATGTTTCAAATCACTTTTGTTTTTATCATTTACGTCTGGCAAGTCTTGAGAATACATGCCTGCATTTTGAGCGCTAGAAACATGTCTCATATTAACATCTTCATATTTTTTTAATCAAAATATTTTAATCGGGTATATATTTTTGCTACAGTTTCTTGGGGTTATATTTATTTGAAAATTTCTATTTATTAGTGAAAATGTCTTAACAAATAAAAAAATATTAAGTAACAAAAGTAAAGTGCCTAAAAGATTAAAACAACAAATTTCTTATGTCTGGAATCATGTTTATTTCTTAAATATATACACCAGATGGCAGTACCAGACTGTTTATAATTATTATTAACTATTTATATTTTAAGAGATTGTTAGTTTAAATTAGATGTTAGCACTCATCAAACATCTATTTTTGTGATTAACTGAAAATATAAAAATTTATACGTATATATTGCACATGCATGCTGTAATGTTATAATGTAATTTCATGTAATAAAAATAGGCAAGATCGTTTTCTCCAAAATTATACGACAATTAAAAAGTTAAAGAAATATTTATTCCGCAAACTACAATCTACAAAAATTTCCTCTTTTCTAGCGACTATTTTAATTTGCTACTCCATTTAATGAGATTACACAGAGTATTTAATATTTCGCGCAGAATTGGAATTCTGCTCTTATATCATTAGATTTTACATTCAGTAGAACTTAGGAACTTTTTCATGTAGATCGATTATTAAATTTCGTATTAGAAATTAATATGTTCAAATGAGCACCGTTTTTTCTTAATTGACATAAAATATATTCTCATGACATAAAGTTAACAACTACATCTTTGCTGTTTGTATAGCAAATAGTTGATTAAGTAATATTTATTTTAATTGTTTAATTTAATTTATTTTAAGTTAAAATTTGCTCACTATGTACAATTTTGTTTTCAGATAATAGATATAGTTGTTGTGCTAATACTCAAACTCTATGAAATAAAATTTCCGTTCTTACAAACTTGGGTTTCTTTCTTCTTTTTGTTCATTAGTACCTTTTTTAAAAAAAAAAACCCGAATTGTACTTGGATACCTCTGCAACAAATGAATCTTTTTTTTTCCTCCAACAGGTGATAAAAGAGAAAAAAGAAGAACTTCTGAGACAAGATAAGTTAGACAAAAAGAACGAGACATGCTCCTTGTATTCCAAGAAACGCACAGCTTTCTTGGAACTGTTGCTGAAGTATCATTTGAAAGATCCATCATTTACAGAAGAAGATATAAGAGAAGAGGTGGACACTTTCATGTTTGCTGTAAGGAAAGGTGAATTATTTGCATGTTGCCAATTGCTGGTAGAATAAAGCAATTATGTTAGAGATTACTTGAGCAAGCAGCTATATTCAATTTAATCTGCCGTGCCATGCCTTTTAAAGCGCATAGTTTATTCAGATTGTGCCTGAAAATCTCAAAACTCAGATGGGCTTTTGCCGACAAGCAGACTTTCAGAATAGTTTATACGTTAATACTAACCAAGAATTAATATTTTGTTTGATTTCCTTATACATTTTAACGTATCACTCTCATGTACGTTTTGTGATTCCGGGCAATGATTTAGCCGATGCAGTCGCGCGATCTGCAACTACCTTTCTCAGACGTAGAAATCAATTATTATCATTATGGCAACAACAGCAGGATCTCTAAATCAATTTGATTTCTTATTTATTTTAAAGTATCACTCTCGTTTACGTTTCGCGATCCCGGCGGGCAATGCATTAGCCGATACAGCCGCACGATCTGCTACCACCTTCCTCAGGCATGAACTAACATATTATCATTCTGGGGCAACAGCAGTGAGATTTCCAAATCAATTTGATTTCCTTATATATTTTAAAGTATCACTCTCATGTACGTTTTGTGATTCCGGGCATTGATTTAGTCTATACAGCAGCTCGATAAGCTACTACCTTTCTTAGACATGAAATCGCATATTATCATTATGGCAACAACAGTAGGGTTCCCAAATCAATAATAAATTGTACTCGGCTAAACCCGGTGTAGACCGTTTACCTGTGCTGTGCGTCTATAATGCAAACTTTAATCTAACCCTTTCCAAATGAACAACTGGTCAAATTCCCTTTTTAGTGACGAAACTAAGTTAACTGCTAATCGAGCTCAAAGCCGAAACGTAAATATTTTCCTCATCTTTGGCTTGAATAAAAGCTAAAGTCTGTTCTGAAGCATGTGAAAAGGTTTTTCTTTTCTCAAGCATACACATAAACCTTGTCACGTATAAAAACGTATAGAACCAGTTGAATTCCTTTTCTTGCTTCAGAAATCACAATATTTATGAGGCAAACCCAAACATTCAAGCCGAAACATTTTAGAGGCTCCGACCGATCTGCGTTGTGTCTTGGCCATACTAGACTAACTAATCGTCATTTATTATATGGGGAACCTCCTCCCCAATGGAACACTTGTAATGCTTTACTTTTGATTCATCATATTTTAATGATTTGCTCGAGTCTTAACCAATGTAGTGTTACTTTTATAGTTTTGTATTTTATGAAAATAAATGTAGATTCCATTTTACATTTTTACGTGTGTAAACGTGTTGTTTGGCGCTACGTGTTCTCATTTGGACCTTGTACCAGTTAAAAATTACATTCAATTCAATTATGCAGTCTTCATTTCAGCCTCTTTTCATATGTACTATCCAGTATTTAATACCGGCAGTTTATTTTACTCTTCCATGCCCCTCAAAAGCGTTTATTAGGCGAATAGTGGTCTTAAGATCCCATTGTGTCTATCAGTTGTCGCTTTTTCTCCGTTAGAACCCTTGGGAGTTTAATGTTGCTTACATTCTAAGAACCGATTACAAGTTCTGCGAAATATAAACTCCACCAGTCCTTCATCTAATCGTAAGTATGATATGGCCATAACTGACTCATGACTCCAACCACCCATTTTTCTTTATGAAATTTTGCATGAATCAATCTATCTAAATCTTGCTACTACAAAGGCTTGTTTATTTTTCATGCATAAATTTATGTTTCATTCGTTTGCATACTCCAAAAAAATACATTCTTGCAACTTTACTCAATTTTTTTTAAAATTTCATTTTAGATAATAAATAGAAAGACTAATTTTTTTTATATTTATCTATAACCGTCGTTGAACAGCCGAGCCAATTTTCGGTTTGAGACTACAAATGTTCAACTCCGTAGCGTTGTAATTTTGAACTCAATCCAGAAGGCAAAGGAACTTCTGAATCAAGCATTGGGAGAAATCTGTCTTCGTGGAGAATTTTTTGATGGAACTAACCCGCATTTGTGTTTCATGATGAGGAAAACCACGAAAACCTCCCGTGGTTAGCCCGACGGCAAGGGAACTCTAACCCATGGTCCGTCTACCAATAAGGATATTTTACGTCAGCACTGCGGTCGGTGTGAGCCGGGTGCGGAATTCGAATCGACCAGCTATCGCCGGAATTGACCCAGGGTCACCTTATTGTGGCGTGAGAGCTCTATTCCCTGAGCCATCGCGGCTCAGAATTGTATAATTTTTTTAAAGAAAGAAATATTCTCATAAAAACCTACAACTATAACAAATAATGTAGTTTTCAATTGCACATTTTAAATTTTTTTAGAGCGGCACCCTCATATATTTTAACAACTGTAATTTTATGGCCATTTGATTTGAATGTGTCTATGAATTTGTTATCGGTACTTATTTTATGAAAGTGATATTTAAATAAGAATGTAGAATGATATTTCTTCCGATGTTTTAGGGTCACGATACAACAGCTATGGCTATTTCCTTTGCATTGTGGCTAGTCGGATTAGATGAAAATGTACAACGCCTCATTCATGAAGAATTGGACGATATATTTATGGGTGATAATGCGAGGGAAATTACACGGAATGATTTATCACGCATGAAATACTTAGAATGCGTCATAAAGGTATTGAAACTATTTTAAATTACCGAAAAAAATTATTTATTTCAGATTTGTTACAAGTATAAAACACGACACCTGAAGTTATATATGCATGGTTGACTGAATGTAAACAATATCAAACTTCGTATGACCGGAAGAAATTTAGAAAAATTCTGAAGTATCCCTCCGCTTATGTTATGCTTATGAAGCGATATGTGAATAGGCTTAATATTCTGGGAAGTTTTATTGTTGTGTTTTGTGTTTAAATTTTTGCGTAATTTTACCATTCATAAAAGTTTTCTGTAAATTATAAATTAACAGGTCGTGAGCCTAAAACAAATTTAACAAAATTAATATCACGGTATAAAAAATAGTGTAAGGTTAGCCATGTTTTAATTGTTATCTCTTATTTGGCGATATTCGTGTAAAATAACACCGTTTATTATTTTTTGGGTTGCATCATAGCAAGCTTGCTGAGTCTCCCGAATTCATTTGTTGTCTGTTTCGTTGAAAGTTAGATTGAAAGAACGCGTTATATTGAAAAAACTACTAGTATAGTAATATTGAATGGTGTATTTTTCCAAGCTTAGGCGTAAAAATCAGTTAGAAGTAGTAACCTGCAAGTCTTATGACGGCTTTTAACCCCTAGCGCCATCTGAGCTTAGCTTTACATGGTCAACCATCTATAAAACTCTAATACGTTTTTTTCAATTTTTAAATATCTCTGCAGCTAGTTCGAATAGCGGTTTAGCCAATTTATTTTTCCCTTTTGCGCCAAAAAATACTAAGTAATTACTTTTCAATATCTTTATATAGTTAATTAATAATGCAACGGTTTATTTGGCATATCCTTATTTTGATCTTTTGCCATTGGACCTTACTATCAATAGAGATATCTAAGCTGACCTAACTTCACTGACCTATCTACTAAAAATCCATCAATGACCAATTACAGATACAACCAATAGGGATACGTTTTGATTGGGGCAGGAATATAAATCGTTCAAAAGGAATCGTGCAAACTAAAGTTGATTGAATGTTAGTGGGACATTGATCTATCTCAGCATCTGATTTGGACATCTCTATTCAATTTATTAGTGATGATAGGTTTACCTTCTTTAGGAAATTACTAGCACTGCGCATTTATTCATGTGATATTACCTCTTTTTGAAGTTAAATCCCGTTTATAACACAAGTTAATCAGCTCACCTGAAGTTGGTTAAGTTGTGTACGTTAGGCTATATATAGTAAATTTCGGATATTTTTTGCCATCAAAACATATGCTCAACCCACTGTTTCATTAAAATGTGCTAATAGTTATTTGAACAATTATTTTTTATAAATAATATTACAATTAATTAAGTTCAATTATCTATGTCTACATAAAAATATTTTCTAATATGATTTCAAACTCTTGTCATTTAATGAGCCAACTCCCATTTGTTCAAGATGTAGAGAACCCTTGACAATGAAACACTCTCCGATTCAGTGAATTATGCATGAACAACTCAGACAACGGTAATTAGTACTTCAACCATGAATTTTTAACTTTACAGCAGATTTTATCCAACGTAACAGTTTTTAATTGGACATACTTTTCACCAAAATATTACTTTTTTTTTCTTTTTCAAGCACATAGTTTATTTTTTAGTTCATGTATTTAATTATATTTTTAAATTTAGGCGTTAATTTTACCAAGTATGAAGTGCAATATGGTTCTTGAACACTAGAAATAAAACTAACTAAACAAACAAGTTATTATGACTAATAATCATTTGTCTTACTCACATGTTTTCAAAATAATTTGAGTAAAAGAGTATAGTTTTATAAAGTGCATAATAACATCAAACATATTTAATGATTCGAAATTTACAGGAAACTATAAGATTGTATCCTCCGGCACCTCTCTTTGGTAGAGAAGCCAATGTTGCCTTCAAGATAGGTAAGTAAAATTATTCCTGATTTTCCTTGGTGTGTTGCTATTAGATTTTCCAAACCATATACAACACACATAGGCGTAGCGTCGAGGGGACACTTGCCCCTTCTAATAATTTCCCAAAACTTCCTAGTTTTTTTAAAGTGGCTCTTAAGAAGATGGAGGATATATGAATAGTAAAAAGAAAAAGTGAAACTTATTAAGAGTTACGCATTACACAATTAAAGAGCGCCATCCTGTGTCTAAAATAATAAACTTTGAATTTGGAAAATTAATGTTAAAATGTGTGTTTTATTTTTCTCCGCGCACATATATTAATCGCACATTTCGAAAAGCAACATTATTGTATTATTTTCAAATCACCAGCTGTCTACTTTGAAATTGATTATTTTTGTGAAAATGTGTACCATATTTATTTTTTCTCTTTCCTTTATTATTTTTTAAATTTGCACTTTTAAAAACCTTTGAAGAGGATAAATTGTCCGACGCCTCGATTCTTCGTTATCGTTGATTGATAGTTGATAAATCAATGGATAGGGTTTAGCTTCTATATTTTCATAGTAATTCTTGGAGGATTACATTACAAAAATTTTACGCATTTTTTAAGGTTGTTTTGAGGTTTATTCAAAATTGACTTCAAAAACAACTTAAAAAAATTAACATCTCAAGGTTTATTATCAAGGTTATACACCTTCATAACAACAAAAATAATTTAAAGGTATTTAGAAGTTGTTTTATACACATCATCTAGGTTGTTTTGAGACTAAAAGAAATCTACCTTAAAGCGTTCAGAGTAGAGAGGTTGTTTTAGAGGTGTACGTGTTATTTTTTCCCTACAATTCAAGCAAATAAGTATATTTGAGATTTGAATAATTTCACCCGATTCACCCGAAGACATTACTGTGTTACATATGAGGTTGAGTTTATGAGGTGTAAATGAGGCTGAAATCGAGGTTCATTGATGAAGTTGTTTTTGGTGCAAAACATAACCTCATTTCCTACCTCAGATGTTTCTTGTCCCCGTCAACTTCAAAACAACCTCAAAAACAACCGTATTTTTTTGTAAGAGAATTCTATAATTGATAACAAATTAGACGGTACTTTAGAAATTCCAGAAATGGCGACAAATTAATATTTTTTAAGACCTTATTATATCTACAGAACCGGATAATTAATTTAATTGTTTTAGGTTGAAGGGACTAAGATTTTTTAATATGGGTTTCAATTTATTTCAATTGTTTCAAAAGACCAATTTCGTTAGAATTTTCTCATTTAAAATTAAATTTTTTAAAATGATGTAAAAGTTATTATATTTTAACTTTAAATTTTTTTTTTTACTTTTATAAATAAATTAATTAAAAAATAATAAATAATTATTAAAAATTATTTTTTATATGGAATTATATTTAGATAAGAAAGATAAATAATTCTGCCCAAATTTTTTTCGATTTGCTTAATTTCTTGGGATATAACTAAATACGCAAAAAGCGAAACATTAAAAGGTCCGTACTTTCAACTGCTCTTCTACCTAAACTATAGGACCATATTTTTTTAAATTTCGACTGCCCTTCATATTTCGAGGATCAAGAATCTAACTTTGTCTAAAGAAAAATACTATGTTTATTTAGAAATAATACGTTTATGTGTCTGATTTTGCAACTTAAAATATCGCCTGCTCTAATTAATTAGCACACTTAAGGTGAGATACCTTTAACATTAAGATTGACTCTTAGTACGTGAAATTCCGATTATTAGGATCAAAAAGTTATTCAGGGTGTTCCGGTTTTTATTTTTCACCATGTAACGTTTTATAAATTTCATGTATTTTATAAAGATGAATATGTAACATGTACTTTACCTTTTGATCTGTATTAATATCTATAGTTTGATCGAGCATTAGTGTCACTGAACAGTTCAATCAACTTATTCTTAATCGGATGTTTATTCTGCAGTGATGTGTTAATACATCTAAATCAAATGAATATATTTTAGATTCAAAAATGAAAAGAATAATTATAAGTTGGTATTAAATTTTTTTTATTATAAATATATCATGATCAATACAAATGTTTGAAAGAACCATGATAAAAATTGATAAATAAATATGGTTGCTGCCACTATTTACAGTTTTAAAAAAAAATGAAATGTCCTGAAATAACGACTAACCTAAATACTATTTCAGGTGAATACACAATTGAGAAAGGAACGGTTTGTTTAGTAATACCCATGGAACTCCATCGAGATACCAAATCGTTTCCTAATCCTGAAAAATTTGATCCAGAAAGATTTTTTCCGGAGAATGTTGTTAACAGACATCCTTATGCGTTTGTTCCATTTTCAGCAGGTCCAAGAAATTGCATAGGTAAGCTTATACCAAGGTTACTACTGTTAGATTTAAAAAAAAAAAAACGAAAACAAATTTCATTGGCTATCATCCAACTATTAAGTGGTAACTGCAACTGATTATTTATTCTATAGTTTTTTGGAGAAGCAACGGGAGCCCATTTTTAAATTTGTAACAATATCATACTCGAAACTGTAAAATTATAAAATTTGATTGATTATTATAATCATCAAAATAATCGTAATCGTAATTCGTAATAATAATCATATCGTTTAAATTGGAAAATTAATGCTCTTTTATCCTGGACTGGACAGCTAAGTGGACATATATCACATGGTGTAATAAAATATAACTGCGGAATGACGGGGTTTTAAGCCCCCAGTTCTTACAAAATAACAATGTGCTTTAAAAATTAGAAGCAAACCCTTAAAAATTAAAACGTGTACAAGTAACTAATTAATCATTTTGTTTTGATGCGCAAAACTATTAGACTTTTCTGAAATTACTAAGATGTGTAGAAAAATATGCAGGGAGAATGAGGGAATAAAATAATTAAAATTCAATAATTTTTTGGGGAATTACTAACTGTTAAATTTTCTTTTAAAAAAATACCATAAGGGCCGCTCTACGGGCAACAGCAGAGTTGAATTTGAGTATGCTGAGAGGGCCACATTTGTTTGCGAACTTAACACTAAGATATTTTTTGAGATTCCAATTTGTTTGAAAGTTATTGAAATATTAAGCTAAATTTTTCTCACATTGCGTTACAATTTGCTTTAATGGTCTGAATCTGAAAGATTTAGAAAATTTAAACTCCGAAGTTGTGAAAAAATTGTACTAGGTGTTCGATGGAATAAAAAAATTACGATTTGATTCTTAGTCCGAGAACTGTTAAGCTTGTATAAAAGAAAAAGCATGTTGACCGATCTACTGCCCACTGAAATGCAACTACAGAGTTGAAATTTAACGTGCTGATAGGATCATTTTGAATTGAATGCTTTTTTTGCAATTTGTTTCCCTCTTAATAATAGTTACTTGACCATTGTTGTCGAAACTTTATTTCTTTCGTGACTTTCATTTTTTAATTTGATTTGCTGTCAAATGTAACAAAAAAATGAATAAATAAAAAAATAAGACAGAGGTTAGATGTTGACAGATATAAATCTTAACATTTATATCATCATTTTTAAAAATATGAAGACTGAAGAGAGATGAAAACTGTTTCCAATACGTTGTATGTTATAAAATTCTTTAGAAAATGTTAAGAAAAATTACTTCCTCTTTATTACTTCGTATTGTGTCACACATCCTTTATTGCCTAAGTTTAAATTTTTGTTTTCAAGTACAGTTGAATATTTTTCAAATTCAGGTATCTTATAGTTTCGTAACGATTAACATATTAGCAAAAAGTTCTTCATAAAATTATAATAATTTTTATTTTATAAACAAAGTTATCTTTTTTAATCGACTTTTAAAAAGAAAAAAAAAAAAACAATGATGTTTGGGAAACCATCCGCAGGTAGGTGGGCGGAGTGAACAGGGGACGAAGCCTCCTTGTACCTTGGCCAAAGGATACAAAGGAGACACACTCTACATTATGCTTTTTCTCCTTCTAAGAAAAACTTAAAAAATAATTTTTTTAAACTCTAAAACGGCTTTATTTATTTTCAAAATGGTGTTATCATTTTATTTAACATGCACTTTTTCTAATTATATCTTGAATTATTTATTATTTTGATTTGATTATTTAGAGAACTAATAATAACCAAAGTATTTAAATTTATAAAATTTTACTATGCAGTCATATGAAAGTAATTCATATAAAGTAACTACATTAAAAATAAATTTATATTTTCTCTATAAATCAAATAAAGTTTGTTAATTTTCTTTAAAAATTGTTTTGCTAACTTGTAAAACTTTTTATGTTAAAGTAAAACCTTGAGTTCAAGATTTTATTTTTTTATTACTTTTTTAATTTATTTCTTTCAATTACAATTTAAATACATATTTTTTTCACAACCTTTTTTTTTTTTAATTTTAATTAATTTTTTTCAATTTTTTCAAAGATTGTACCATTTTTCTAAAAGATCATTTCGATGGATCATTAAAAACAACAAACTAAAACAATTCTATGTTATTTTACATTTTAATATATAGATTTGTGAAGCTGCTCACCGTAATTAATATAAAGATTTATCAAAAAAATCAAAATTAATTTATAAAAAAGTACGATACCGAAATTTTTGAAAGAAAAGGCATTTATTGATTTTCATTAAAACTTACAACATAACAACTGATTGAGACAAGTTTAATTTACAAAATTTTATCACTAACCCTGGGAGGTTTTCGTGTTTTTCCTCTCCATGTAATGCTAATGCGGATTTTAATTAACTATAACTACACTAATTAAAGTTTGCAGTGCAGAAATTTCTACTCAGAAAACTCTTCTCCATGAATGGCAAAAGAGGGTCAGGGAAGAGAAATTAAAATAACACATTGATTACATACTTTGTTCTATCAATATAAAAGAGCGAAAAATTGTGAATAAAGATGACATTACACACTTTTAATAGGAATTCGAAAAATTTCTCGTTATTAAATACATAAGATATTGCATAATTACTAGTTTTAATATATATTTTTAGAATATTGCTAAAAAAAAGTTACAAAAAGTGTATTAATTAGGAATTACAGATTAATGTTAAAGCAATAAAAAAAGACAAATAGTTTCAAAATCTAGTGAATCAACTAAGGAATCAGGTCTGAAAACATCAAAACCAGTTTGACCGTCTGAAGTAACAAAGAGAAGCTTAACTCTAAGTATTACAACTTATTTTTATTTTTTAATATATCGTGATGAAATTTCGTGGTGTTTATAATATTCACATTCCTCATTCTTTCTATTTCATCTGGCAATCAAACTGGTTTCAATATTTTCAGTGTTGCGTTCCTAAGCAGCGGTTCATTATATTTTGATACCGTTTTTATTTTTCTCTCGTGAATATTAATTATGTCCACTAATGTTCTTTTACTTCCTTTTTTTTAAGAATTTTACAATACATGCGTATATTTTCATATTTTTCTTCATTTACTGATTTAAATAAAATTTTCTTATACTTAGTGTTCTTGTGTATGTACATTAAAGCCCTAAACACAGGGATAAATGCTTGTTCACGTTTGGATGATGTGTGCTCTTGTGTACTAGCTATTTTTTTTTCCTTACCGTGGAAAAACAAACTATCCCAGCTATTGGAGTAATTAAAGCTATTTATGGAATGGAAAAATTGCAACCTTTTAAATTTTTATAATGTAAATGTTTTTTTAAACCTACAAATGAGTGTACGATATATATATATATTTTTAAAAAGGAAAACTGCAGTTTTGTGATGCTTAATAGTATATTGGAATATCTTTACGTCATTGTCTCGATTTTAATTAATCTCACTTTATTCAGAAGTTAAATTTTTTAATTCTGAAACATCTTTAAAAAACAAGCAAAAAAGTTTAAAAAAAAGGGGGAATAATGTATTTAAAAAATAAATTCCACTCTCAAAATAAATAAAAACAAGAAAAAGTATTACTACTAAATAAATAAAATGTATGTAGAATGAACAAATTATCAGCGAATATAATTTCCATAATAAATTACAAGCTTATAAAAGCTCCCCATATCAGTTCTTCAGATGGACAGAGAGAGAAAAAGATTTTCAAAAAGAGTTGAACAAAGTAAGGAAGGAGCAAGACCAAGACCTCCTACGGAGAAGATTAGACCGCAATCGTCTCTTGGAGAATGAACTTGGGGGTGGAAGTTGCCTTGCTCCCTTACTCAAAGGTAGAAAGTGACTTGAGTTTCAAAGGCAATATTACAAAAAGTAATAAAGATAAAAAAAAAAAATTGACCTACATTTTCGTGGATAGAAAAGATTGAAAAAATTATTAGTATTTTTTTTTAAATTGATCACTCCGATTCTGAAACAAGAAAAATCGATTCAAAGTATGGCAAGCCCGCCATAGACTTTACATGTTACAAGCAGAATTGAGGAGTCTGCTTGGTTCAACACTTTTCTCCCGGCAACCACGATTGGGGACCCGACCTTCTGATCATATGAGCTCGCCCCGTGCTCTCTGTTCGCCAAGCCTTGTACAATGCGCTAAAATAAGAAACGGACAACTCAGAATAACTTTTAATCTTATGATCGAATCTTCACATTTTACCCACTCTTAAATGTTCGAAGGGGTGACTTCAGATATTTAATAAGTGCAAAGGATATTTTAAGTTACGAAATCAATCAGAAAAACGCTATTTCTCTGAATAAACATTCCATTTTTTCGACGGATTCGGATCTCTGATTCCTCAAATATAGGGGAACGACTATTATTTATTTAATAATACTCGAAAAAAAAAATTAAATTGTAAGGTAGACAATTCTTTACGTCACTTTAATTAATACAATTTAAAAAAGCAAAATACAAATTTTGAATAGTTCCTGATAAATCCTATTTAAAAAAAGTCATATATTTAAAATTAGATTTCTAAGATTTCTCCGACCGATTTGTGTATTTTGCTATTTAAAATTGCTTTCTTTAAAATGAGGTAAAACAATTGTACACCTTACGATTCAAAATTTTGTGGACTATTATCAACTAAAATAATAAACACTAGCTAAAAGGTATTTTTTGCATTGGATTATTTTTGTATAAACGAATCATATAATTTTGTGCAAAAAGTTTTCGATTCGCTTAAAAAGTTCTTGAGATATGGTGAAACATTCCAGAAGAAAAATTAACATTAATGGGCCAAAACTTTGGATCGCTCTCCAGACCAAAGTAGTGGGACCATATTTCCCAGATTCCGGATATTTCCTACATTTTGGGGATCAAAAATCCGAATCTCTCGAAAAAGAAACGGATGTTCATTCCGAGAAACTACGTTTTTGTGTAAGATTTCGCAAATTAAAATATCGCCTGTTCTTATTAATTAACATATATGAGGTCACCATCCAAAATCATTAAGATTGAGTCATAGACAATGAAGATACGATCATTAGATCAAAAGTTATTTAAAGTGGTCTGTTTTTTTATGCGCACTGTTCATTATAAATTTTGTTTGAAATTTACATAAAATATTGCGTAGAACATACGGACATGAGAGTGCGAATTGTTACGGGAAATTGACTCGTATTAATGAGTCATATCAATGACTCGCACTACTGAATGACGGTCTAAAAACCAAGCAAACTTTCCTTCATGTTAGTAAACCTATAATAATAACTAAGCAAAAAAATTTTTTTCTGAATATATTTTTGGATGTTTTATTTACGGATTATTATGTTGTTCTTTTTTAGGTCAAAGATATGCTATAATGGAATCAAAGACAGTGCTGGCAAACATTTTTCGGAATTTCACCGTCATCTCTAAAGATGCTAGAGATAAAGTCAGAGTGTTGCCTAATATCGTCATTAGTAACATAGATCCTTTGAGATTATATTTCTCACCTCGCAACCAAATGTGATTTCGAAATAAAAATGTAAATAAAGTAAATTACTGCTTTCATTTCAATTTTTAAAAATGCTTACCTGTCATGAATTTTTTTTAAAATAAACTTTAGCAGTGATTGATATAAATGTAAAGGCTTCCAGTAATTTCACGCGCTTTGAAAAATTTTAATATTGGTACTATATTGTCCTCCGGGAAGGTAAGTTTCTCCCAATACTTGATCCATGAGTTCATTTGTCTTCCAGATTGTTGATAGTTGAACATTGGTAGCCGTAAGCCCAAAATTGGGTCGGCTCCTCAACGATGGTAATAAAATAACAAAATCTTGGTAATATAGAACCGCAGTGGCTTAGAGGATAGAGTGTCCGAATCCCAGCGGTGGCAGGTTGATGCCAATTCTGCTTCCGGCAAGCCCAGACCATAGTGCTGGCTTAAAATATCCTCAGTGGTAGACGGAACATAGGTTAGAGTCCCCTTGCCATCAGGCTAATCTTGGGTACTTTTCAGGGTTTTCCTCTCCATATAACGCAAATGTGGGTTAGTTCCATTAAAAAGTCCTCCGCGAAGGCAAATTTCTCTCAATACTTGATCCAGGAGTTCTCTTATTTTCTGGATTGGGTTCAAAATTACAAGGCTACAGAGTTGAACATTGGTAGTCGGAAAGTACTCTTCATCTTCAAAATATGTTTGTTACCTTTTTTTTTTTTTTTTTTTTTTGATGTTTTTTTTTTTTTTTTTTTTGATGCCTCGTCTATGTTTGAACACTCAAACTCCTATTTTCTGAGTAATTTTAAGATTTCACTAAATTCTTTCAGGCCTTCTGGTGTTGCCATGAATCGCCACCAAGCCTACCTTTTTGAATCCTCTTTTTTACTGAGAGGTCACGTGCGTGCACTTAGAGTCTACAGTATTCTCCGGATGCCCCCTTACGGGGGCGGGACGGAGTTAAGCTTTGATTGGTAGTCGAAAACTTAAGAACTGTTCAACGACGGATATAAAATAAAATATTGGTTATAAGAGCTGTGGTGACTCAAAGGTTTGAGTGCTCGCCTCTCAATGAGGTGGCCCAGATTTGAATCCCATCTGTGGCTGGTTGAAACGAATTCTGCTGCCGGCTCGCACCGACCACTCTGCTGACATAAAATATCCTCAGTGGTAGTTGGATTAGATCATGGTTAGAATACCCTTGTCGTTGGGCTAACCGTTGGAGATTTTCGGGGCTTTCCACTCCGTGTAATGCTAAAGCGGGTTAGTTCCATCAAAAAGTCCTCCACGAATGCTAGTATATCCCATTGCTTGGTCCGGGAACTCTCTTGTCTTCTGGGTTAGGTTCAAAATAACAAGTCTATGGAATTGAACATTGATAGTCGTGAGCTCAGAATTGGATCGGCTGTCCGACACAAGTTATAAAATAAATTGATAATAGATTACATTATTAGTGGAAATTTCTTTTTTATTATACCACTTAATCGTTTGGAGGTTTAGCGGAAAAGAATTTTTATACACATACGTTTTTTTGTCCAATAATTCACTTGCATTTTAAAAAAAATTTCAGCTTCTCCAAAAAAAACTTCAAGGCTGACTCTAGGTTTGCCTGAATTCACTTTTCCTTTCTTTCAAATTATTAATGAAGGAGAAAGAGAATTTGTGACGAAAAATTTCTCCCGTGGTATGGCGTCCTCTTAACTATCCCTTCCGAACAAATTTTTAGAAGCGACCATTAAACCTCTCCTAAGACCGAGAAAACATCCGCAACAAATGCGGAAAACGTCAAAATTAGGAAACACGAAAAAATATCAGAACAAAAAATTTAACAAAACAAATGAGTGCAATAAAAGCATGCAAAATATTTGTGAGAGGCTTTTATTTAGAAAGCTCTTTTTGACGATACAACCTCATGTTGCAGTCAGAGTACAATAAAGACGATGCTATCAATCATTTAATTTTAGAGCTAAAAGTTAAATTAGAAAAAAAAAAGTTACTTTAGAAAAAACAAGCATTTCAAATAAACAAACCTCTTCTCGCCCTTTAAAGCTAATGAATTTTTATGATATAAAATTAATTGTAAACTTAAAAGAAAGAAACATGTTTATTTACTTAAAATAGCTTTATCATTCATAATTGGTAAAAAAAAATTTTTTTACATATAATTTTATCAGTTAGGATCATTTTTATAGATGCTAAATTTTATTCATCGATCCGCCTTTTCATGACACCAACAGAAGTGGCATTTCCGCACCTAGAAAAAGACACTGACTAAAAATAAAATCATCATGTACCTTCGATAACAATTTTGAAGTCAGTTGAAAAAACCTCTAAAAAGACCAACCTCCATAAACGGCCATTTTACTGTGGAACGGAGAGTAGTCGCTCCGAGATGTAGCACTTAATTTGCCACTAAACAACAACTTCGTTTAATCGTCGATTAAAGCGACTCTTTATAGGCTATTATTACATAATTTTTTTATGACCTATCCGTGTGCTGTAGCGAGATTAAAAATGGGCCTAAAGTGTCAGTTTAATTCCCCCAAAATGAACTAAAACAATAATGGATATATTCAATTAAACGCGACAATTATCGAACATTATGTTTTTTATCTTTTATTTTTTAATATTGTTTCTTACAGACATTACTATAAAGCTTCTTAATTACATAATGAAAAAAGTCTTATTTAAGAATTATAATGTTTCGGTTAAGGTTCCTCAGCCAAATATTATAAAATAAAATTCGCAAAACATTCGTACTTTCTCAAAACTTTAGGTCTTGAAATAAAACAAATTTAAACATCTTTTGTCGGGATTAAAGTTTTATGGATTCAGAGCAAATACAAAACTATCCTCGCAAATAAATTTCAGGTGTAATTACAGAGCTGAAATTTTAATTATTTTTAAAACATTTTTAAGTAAATAAAACATTTAGACTTAGTAAATATAGTTAATTAGTTAACAACTTAGTAAAATAAACATTTTTCTAAAAATGATTTAGCTTATTTATTCTTAGCGCAACCCTACCATTATATGATTTAAGTTTCATAAATATTTATGAAAGAAAAATTCCTATGCATTAAATGACAATTATTAATCGTAAATAGGGAATGAAGTCATGGTTACCCATTAAAATTTTTTTTGGATAATATTTTTAAATCAATGTCATTGAAACTGTTGTTCCTGCTTCATATGACATGATTTTTCTTAAACAAAATAATTGCTTCTATGTATTTTATGATGAAGTCCTAATTAATTTTTTATTTTAGTCATAATAAAATTACATATTTAATATTTGAAAATATTTTGCTTTTTATAATAATATATTGAAAATAAAAAAAAGGCAAATTTATTTTTGAAAATAACGTATACTTTTTTAAAGTTTTGCAATCTTAAAGGAGAAATACTTAGCTAAATTATTTTGCCGCATTTTTATATTATATGCGTCATTTATTTGCAAATAATTCTAATATTGTTGCGTTTATGTTTTATATTATTTCCCCTTGAAATTAAAATGTTTATCATATGGTTCTGAAGGAACTCTTTAGAACTCATTTTAAAATAGAATTTCATGAATGCTCCAATAAAATAATAATTAGTAAAAATATTTTACTTCGCATGAAAACTGTTTTTGCTTTAGCTGATTCATTATAAAGTTTTAAGTGGTGAATTTCTAGTTTTATTTGAACTATTAATAAAAGATTTGAACTTTATACAAATGCCAGCTACCGCGTTTTTTAGAACTTCCGTGAGTGACGTCACAAATTTACTGAAAGGCTTTAACTTTCGATGTATGCTTCACTGCCACTTAGGTTGTATGACACGGAAATAAGGTTAAGGGCAATGAACAACTAGTCAAATTTTCATTAACTAAGTTAACTGTTAACCAAGGTGTGTAAATGGCAGTAAATTGTGCACGTTAAATCTGTCTGGTCACAAAGTCCTCCATGATCCCATAACAAATTATACCTCGGGGGTACTGGATTGGAGATTGATCGTTCTCTGGTTCAGGTCAAAATTACGATCTGTGGATGAATGGATCCGCCCTATAATCGGGTGTGACGTATGGCTGTGGCAGAAGTCAAATTCTTAGCCATAGTTGCCGTCACTGGAAAACAAGAACAATTGCACCTCTAGTGTCTTAACGGTCTACAACAACATTTGGTTCTTTGAACTGGTGGTACCAGAGTGCTTCCCCATATCATCACATCTGTGTAATCACTTCAAATTTTAGGTGTTCAGATAATAAATCTCGAATTAAGTGCTTTAAATCTTGTCTCATCACTTAAAGATAGATTACCTTGAATGAAAAGTCAAATTTTATAGGCTCATGCGAATCAATCTCAAATTCATGCTTTAGATCTTATGTTCCATCACTTCAAAGTATAAGATTAAACTCGGATATATTTTAAACTTTAATGCCTCCTGGGCTTAATATTTTGATCCGGTTTGTTTGCCATTAATACAGTTTTATAATATTTTAATTGAACTATGATCTTTCCTAAGAGGGGAAAATAAAATGGAGGTCATTTTCTGTACCTAAAAATTTTGATGGTAGTTATGACCATTCTATGCATTCTCAAAGGACAAAAAACTCACACGATATGATCTTTTATATACTAAAAGAGATAAACATCCTTTATTGCATTAGCATAAATTATAACGAACTGACCTGTAAATAATTTATTAATCCCTTATTTGAAGATATTTACCAGTAATAGTCATTTACAATGCAATTATACTCTGCCATTATTACATTTTTGATATTGATTATTATTTAAAGCTTAAAAGTAAAAGTGTTGTTCATTTATCATTTTTATAGGTATAATCAAATAGATGCAACTTTATGATGCAACATTTTAAACATACTTAGTCGTTGTTTTACAATTAAAATGTAAATAAGTTATATTTCTGTTTTAATATTTAATATAATAGCAATTTTTATACAACATTTAGGCAATGTATAAAACCCAAGTAATAAATATAAAATGGCTAACTATTTAACATTCTAAAGCAATAACGCTAATTATATTTTCACGTTATTGTTAGGGGATCCTTTTGGCAAAAAAAAATCTAGCAACGATTAAATAACATATATACAAGCAACAATCAAATAATTACTGAGCAACAATTAAATAAAATGTATTTAAAAAAATGTGGATGAAACTGCAACTTCAGCAAAATTATTAGGTTTAAATTTTATCCTTAAAGTCGGGAACAAAACTTATGATAATCCAATAAAAAATCAGATCCTTTAATGAAATAATCTTTAATTTCTTATGTAACAGTTTCTTTAACGCTTTCAAGACTGACAGAATGAGAAAGAAGTGCATCTGCAGGATTGCATACTCCGAGTTTATACGCAGTAATACAGGATGTAATACAAGAGTACTGGATTAAGATCAAAACCATGTGAAAACCATGTTAAGAACCAAAACCATGTCTTTAGCCGCTAAGAGTCAGAAAGGCTTATTTTATATATGATACCGTGGAGGGAGAATCGCGTGATCACATATGTGATCACGGTTCTGAAGAGGTTAAAGAAATAAAAATTATTGCAAAGCGATCGTATAGATAAATGAGTATAACAAACTGGGGGCAAAAACCCTTCGCAATACAAAAAAAAAAAATATAATAATAAATTTAATAATTTAAACCATGGTCCCGTCACTTAACCCTAAATTTTCAAAATAATTATTTTGAAAATTGAGGGTTAGCGACGAACATTCCAAAAATTGAAAATAAGCCCCAATATTTGTCTATTATAGTTTGGAAGGTTCAAAAACGTATGCATCGTCTTTAGAAAAGTGAAACTAAGGCGGGATTTTAAAAAGAGGGGTGAAATCGGTTTAAATATTACTTTCAAAAAGATTCATCCTAATTAGTAAATTTGAATATTTGTCATATTTTCATTTAAAATGTTTTCAAAAAATTTAAAGTCAAACATGAATTCTATGACACCAATTAACAGGATGAATTCATATAAAAAAAAACGTATAAAAAACGATATTATGGCGCAAAATTTTTTAATTAGTTCTTAAACTGTCTCTTAGAATATTACAAAATTTTGCCAAGGTTTTTTTTTATATTTAAAATTGAACATTTGTAGATAAATGACTTAGTCTAAAAGCATAAACTGTCTTTAGAAAGTGTTGGAACCTAGGCGTAACAAAAAAAAAAAAAAAGCCTAATTTATTACCTATCTTAACACGTATTAAAATAAAGCAATTTAGTGTGAAACCCGATTTTCGATTTTGCAATTATATATTTTGTTCAGAGACATTAAAAAATGAACTCATTGGTTTATTTGAATTCATTGCTTTAAAGTAAACTATAAACGATTTATTTTTGTCAAATATTTTAAAGATAATTTTAATGATGTTTTCTCTCTTTTAGCTCCAATCAAGTAATTTGTTTATTGCAGGTTCTGTAATACTTAATTATTTTTTATTCGTCATGCCAGGTTATCGGAATGATCAATGTGATCATTGTAGCATAAGCGAACTACGTGACCACCTTAGTATTTCTAAGGTTAACTGAAACCACATGTTTATTTTGCTCATAGTTATGCTTTTAAAACGTGTTACTATAAAAATAAATAACTTAAAATCAATGGTAATTAAAATAAAAAAGTAAGTTTAAACGGAAAATCAAAATTAATGGAGAAATGGTACTAATTTGTTGAGGATAAACGTAAAAGACCGCTATTTTTATTATTGACGCCAATGATAGTAAACCTGGTAATAGTTACTAATTGAAGTAAAATAATAAGCTATATATTAAAAGGCAAAATTTATGAAGAAATGAAACTAGTTCGTTTAAGAGCGCATAAGAAATCGACAAACTATTACTGACGTCAATGATGCTTAATTAATTTTGGTAATAGGTAATAACTGAAATTAAAAATTAACTATAGATTAAAAAGTAATATTAATCAAAAAATTTACTTGTTTGTTATGGATAACCGTAAAAAGTCACACTACTATAATTGACAGCAATTATGCTTAATTTTAGTAGTAGACGCTACTGCCATTATGAAAATTGATGCCGTTTTTATATGTACCAAATATACTCTTATATAGGTACAAAGTATTTAATACTGTACATTTTTATGATAAATACTGAGGAAATAGGTACTTACAGCCCCTCGAAGATATAAGTACTGGAGAAGGTTGCTTGATTGTGGTAAATTTTAAATTATATGAGTTGCCTAGAGCAACAGCATTATAACAGAAAAAAGGAATGAATGAGTACGTGTTTTACTCAAGCTAATAATGTAAAGCCACCAAGAATGGTAACAAATATTAATAAATTAAAAAAAAACATTGGGAGTATTTTAACTTAATTATCTGTGTTGGTATTTGTCATACAGTTTTGTGCCTGATTTTGTAGTGTTGTTCTGTACTGATTTCTTGATTAGTTTTTTTCCCCCCTGTACAAAGAACGGGTATTCAGCTAGATCAGGGGTTTCCAACTTACATGTGGCCGGGAGCCGCAATTAAGAACACTAGTCAAATGGCAGGCCGCAACTTTATCAAAATTTTATATAGGACTCTTTTATGTTTGAAGGAACATTAAATATTACTCTCAGATTTGTATCAAAGTTTTTTTAATATCAAAAAGCAAAATAACAAGCCTTAACAAATAATGCTTGTTACGTATCATTTTGACTCTTCTCTTAATCAGAAACTTAGTGACAAGATTTTTTTCCCTTTAAATTTAATTCTGTGATAAATAATCAGTTTTTTTTCCAGTTATTAGGAATTGCAGCAACAAAAAAAAATTCTCGAGCATCTGAAATTAAATTTTTTTTCTGCTCTTACGATATTTAATTAAAGGAATTTAAATGAAACATGATATTCATTCCCTCTTTTATGCGTTTTAAAATTTACAAATGTTAATAATTTCGTCCAAAATGAGTAGTTTCAAAAAGTTAAATGGGAGAATTTCTTCGAGAAAATTTCTAAAACGCACATGCTGAATTATATTCACAAATACAAAAAAAACAAAATAAAAAAGAGCAACATGTACGATTAATTTTGTATTTGAATAAATATTTTCTTGGGTGCAAAACCTGAGAGATAAATCTTTTTGCATCGTTGGTTTGTTAAATTTCACAGAAACGAAGAAATTAGGCTTTCTTAAACGAAAGAAAAATCAACAACTCAAGAGTATCTACTTCTTATTTTTCAAGATGGCATACAAACTATTTTGCTCCTTTTTCTGTTACATTGGGAAAAAAATTTGATAAGCATATTAAAAATATGCTTATTTATGTTATTATCTCATCTTACAAAATATTTTATCTTAACTTTTGTTTTATATACAAGTATTGGTAAAACAAATTTTTGTAAGCACAGCTTTAAAAATGATTTAGAATTGCTTTTAAATGAAAGAGCCATCAACTTTAGCTTATATGAAAACAGTTAACCAATATCGTCTTACCTTTCTCGTTAAGTAACGTGGATAACATTCATCATCCTAATATATTTACGCAAGTGTTATTTTTAACTGCATAAAAATGTTTCCTTGTATTTATTATTTTATTAACTTTTTTAAAAACATTTCACCATCTTCGTACTGTTGTATTTATTTTGTCTTTTTTATATAGCATTCCCATATATTATTTAATTTTATTCACTTGTACCATTTTATCAGTTTAACTTTACGACAAATGTACTTTAGCTTTTAATCTGTTTTGACATATTATCTGGTGCAGCATGTCTTCCTTTGGACTTGTGCCACTAAGCCCTATGTTTAATTGAATTATATCAATACAGCAAGCAACATAAAATGTGCATGTAAAAAAATGTCAGCTTACAACTCCTTTGGTGCTATACAAAAGAATAATGCTAACTTACAGACCCCAAACACATAACGCAGGTCATACTAGTTTATAATTACATAACTAATACTTCTTTATGCCTTAAAAAAACGAAAATTGAGATATAAGACTTTTTATGAATCATATGTGCTGAAAGGCAGAATTCAGCAACAATTTTACTTATATGAACTTATTGAGTCATGTGTTTTGTTAATGAAAATTGATCATTTTATAAAATTTCTCCTGTGCTTAATTATATTTATTTTTAGATAAATAAATTTATTTTATACATTTAAGCATGTAAACTATTGTGTACATTTGAGAAGCAAAATTTATAAAAATATATAATTAGATATATATTAACTATATATAATATGTTGTTAAACATAAAGTTTGTTGTTAAACATAAAGTTGACTAGATTGTTTTCTAAATCCTTAAATTATCTGTGCTTGTTATCATTGAAGAACAGTGCTATTTCTCTCTTAATCTTCATCTGTGGTATTTTCATAACTGAAATAAATAATTTTGGTGTCAAATTATACAAGGTATTTCATTAGACTTAATTATACTGATGATGAGTATACTTCATTATACTAATCATAAATGAACTTAAAAAAATAGACACATTAGGGATTCTAAATTAAAGTTTAAGCAAGGAAAATACATGCATGCAATCAAAATCTAACAAAACACAATGAAGAAAAATGAAAACGTAAACAACAAATTCTGTTTAATTGCTGGAAAGAAGAGAAAACAGATTAAAAGTGCTAATTAGCAACATCCTAAAGTTTAATCAAGCAACCAAACTTGCTTTGATGTTTTCATCCCAACTTCTTCACTATTTATTTAGTTAGTGTTTAAAAATATAAATTATTGGAACACTCTGTTTATTATTATATGTTACTTCAGATCAACTTTGCAAAAATTAAAAAGATGTTAGTTAACTATATCCACTTTCTATTATCAAGATTAGGATAGTTATAATAACAAATAAAATTTTTTAGGTTACACAGATACAATATTGAATGAAACTGGTACAAAACAGAAATGATTTATTGCAATTAGTTGATGAAGAATAAGACAAAGTATTACACTGAAGACCTTAATTGATTAAAGTTATATATACAGGGTGATTCAAAAAAGATGGGCAAAATTTTAGGAAGTGATAGTACACACCCAAACAAAAAATTTTTATCAAAGGATGCATGGTCGAAAACAAAACGCAAAGGCGCTGGCGCATTTGGAAAGTTTGATGCAAACGATGCATTTAGCTTCAGCAGAACGCAGCACCAGCTCATTACGTACGAGAAGTGTGAAACTATCTGGACGTAACCTTTCCAAACTAATGGATTGGTCGAGGTGATCCTATAGCTTGGCTACCGTGCTCGCCATATCTTTCATGTCTCGATTTCTTTTTGTGGGGACAGCTGAAGGCTCTAATGTATGAGACTCCCATTGAATCTGCTGAAGAACTTGTCGCCAAGCTTTTGGCCGCTGCAGGGAAAGTTCGTGATATACCTGGTGTGTTTCAGAATGTTCGCCTATCTTTTCTTCGCCGTTGTACTGCGTGAATAGCCGCTGCCGGCCACTGTTTTGAACACGTATTGTAATCACATGCCATTATATTTGCTTTTATAACTTAACTTCATCGCTCTTTGATTGTTTTTGCCTCATATAAGAACATAAACTTTGACGTCCTCTAGCGGTTTTGAGTTTTGTTTTCGACCCTGCATTCGTTGATAAAAATTGTTTGTTTGGGTGTGTACTATCACTTCCTAAATTTTTCCCCATCTTTTTTGAATCACCGTGTATATATATAATTTACCTTCTTATTAATAACATATAAAATTGATAGAATAATGAAAGAAAAAATCTCTATATAATGAATTTGATGGCACATAGTACAGTAAAAATAACACATTATTTAAAAGTGTCATTACGTAAAAGTAGTAAAAATAACACATTATTTGAAAGTACCATTGTGAACCTAATCCATTAGTTAAATGATACACAAATTATTTATAAGCCTAATGTTTTGCACAGCATATCCTTTTCTTTTTGACTTTGTGTCATTTAATCTTACATTCAATCAATCAATCACAATTTTAAGAAAAAAAAGACAGTAAAAGTTATTACTACTAATAAAATAATTATGAAAATTTTTTATTAAAATAAATTCTATACTTATTAAGTTTCTGTCGCAAAGTTTTTATCTGTTCATTTTTAGTAGCTAGCATTTTTTTCATGTTCTTGAATGCTCCAGTTTGACTCAGTTTCACTTCCAGTTCCTGCAAAAAATATAAAGCAATATAATTTATTTTTATAATTATTTAATATCAAATATAAAATCAGGATAAAATTGAACCTCTTTCTGGAACTAAACATAAGTTTCACAAACTTTTTCCCAAGTACCACAAGGAGATAAAAAATACTAACATATATTTTTTTTAACAATCATAAGAGGCAAAAAGTTATGTTAAAACATATTATTTAGTTAAAAAAAACAGTTAATTAATATTAATTGATAGATAAATAATTAACTCTTTGTTGGTGTTGTATACATATAATCATATTTTGCTCGGCACACTTTCTTCATAACAAACTGATATTTGCTGTATTTTTATGAAAGACCTATGACTCGACTTATTGCTTCTCTCATCCGCCCCCAATAGTATCAATTATTTTCATTTATTAACAATAAATATTTATTACATCAAAATGAAAAAGTTTTCAATCAAAAAACCCAAAAATGTTTTATTGTATTAGCACAGATTTGTTCAACAGATTAAGTTTCAGATACCATTGAAGTGAAATTTAAACATAGTCATTTTGCTTGCTTACCGCCCCCACTCCCTCTAAAAAATTGTTCTATAAATCTGTATTAAATTTTTAGTTGCCATAAATAATGATTAAAATAATTAAGAGCCAAAAGAGATTATTTAGCAAAAGGTCAAAATTATCCCTAATATTGCTTTTCAATTTTGAATAGTTATATTTAATTCATCATTTTAATTGTATATGTTGATAGTACACTGTTTTACATTACATTAATTATAAAGCTGTAACTAAATACATTTCTCATAAAATCATTTGTAATAAGGTAATGCCAAAGAGTAATTTTATAACAAAGGAAAACTAAGTTTTTAGCCTGGAATTTTGAATAAAATTAAAAATCAAAAATTTAATAATAGCAGAGAATAACATTAATAAAGAATGGTAAATAAATATTACAGGTAAATGCTATTAAATAAGTGGTAGTTAAATTATTAACAGGTAAATACAATTAAAGCTTTTATTAATTTTATGCTAATGAAAGCCAATGACATTTGAATTTTTTTTGCTTATAACCATCATAACCTGTGATTATCTTGTCCAATGAGTAATAAGCATGTAAAGAAAGTTGGCAATCGCTCTCTTATGATATACATAAACATTATGAGTAAAGGAGAAACATTTGCATTAATTTATGGGAGTGCTAGATGGTTCATTAAAAAAATTCTTTTAGATCCATAAAATAGTGTATTTATACTTAATTAAAATTATTTAACTACTTGAGTAATTAGTTATTAAAATTGGAAATAAAAGAGACTAGAGATTTACTAAAGGTAAAAATAAAAAATATATAAACAATTTAATTTTTAAATGTTATTTTAAATCTAATAATTAATTTTACACTCATTTTAGAAAAAAAAAAGTTTAATTCCAATGAATGTAAAGTCGAATAATGTATCATGAATGTAAAGTTGAGATAAATTTAGACATTACTTTTTCAGCTAGTTGTAGTTGTGATTGCACTTCTAAAAATCTTTGTTTTGTTTCCAGTAAATCACATTCAAGATTTTGTTGTGTATAGGCACTTGCACACATTGTCTAAAATGCAGAAAAAAAATTTAACATTTTTCATCAATAAGTATTATACTTTTGCCGATAAGTATTATTTTTATAGTACTTTTTTAAACTAATGATCTGGACTAGGATGTTAATAATCTGAAAATCCTAGAAAACAAACCTTATAAATTAACAAAAAGATTTTAAATTAAATTTTCAAAAACTAATTTTTATTAAAATTTTTCAAAAAAGAATTATATAATATATGTTTTTCATAAATTAAATAAAAAATGAGGTGATAAAAATAAATATGCAATTTATAATTAAAATAAAATATAAATAAATTCCTGATACAGATAATTTTAATTCATTAGTTTCTAGTTACTATCTTCAAGAACATCAGAAATATTATATTATCAAATGTTTTTTACGTTTTTAAAATTAAAAGATTCTTTAAAAAGATTGTTCAAAAGCAAATTCCAATATCTTGAAAAACTCTGTTAGGACATTTAAAATAACAATATTCAATGCAATATTAATGAAGAAGAAAATTAATTCACATGCATATTTCTCTTAAAATGTGAAATACGATTGAAAATTCATAAAAAAAAATTTCACATGACAAAAAAAACCATAAATAATGTTCAATAAGGGCAACAAAAAAAACAAAAAAAATTAAAAAAAAAAAAAACATTTATTATCACCTTTTAGCTTTGCTAATGTTTAATTAATGTTAATTCATTTACTGTTTAATTAACCTTGCTAAAGTATTTTATTTACATCGGTCTGGGAAACATCCACGAGTATGATCCAAAGACATAGGATCACAATTTTGATTCTGTGCAGGGGGGGGGGACTCTTCCATTTTGGTAGCCCGACAACCTGTGCGTGACGTCAAGCAATTTATGGTAGAACAGTTTGACGATGACCGATAGTGCACAACCCGGGTCCCTACGCAGAATTATCAAAGTGATCACTTACTGACCGCAGCCAGTGATGCTTGACTTTGATGTACTATTGAGAACCATGTTTTTACGATCTGTCCCCACTGTGGGACCAGTATTAGCTAAGAGATATTCATTTCAAATTTAAAACATAAGAAAGTAAGGACTTAAGTAAGGCATTTCAAATTCAAATAAAATACCTGATAAAGAGTTTTGGAAATTTACTAAACATAAAAAAAACATAACAAAAAATTCTAATTTTGAATAATGCAGCACCAAACAGATTAAAATAGAATTAAGAAAATGCAAATAATTTCAGATTAGGCACACATTAAGAATGTCAACACCAGAAAAGAATTGAATGGAATAAAATTATCTTAGTTTGGCATCAAATTAGTAGCAATTGTTTAATTATTATAAATAATTATAAACATTTGTATCTACTTCTGATTGGTAAAATTATTAAACATTATTTTTTTTCAAACTAAAACTGGTGCTGAAGATGAAAAACAATTTTTTTTATCTTCAAATATATACGATTTTGATGTTACATTTCACTAATATATTATATGAGAAAAAGTAATAAATGCTCAACTGTTTCCAGTTCCTTTTTCACTTGATTCATTTCATCTTCCAAGTGTTTTAAATCTTTCTCAACATTTTCTGCCTGCAATAGAGTAACAAGATATACATAAGAAAATACGGAAATTGCAAATCTTTTATATAAATAGGTTATATAAAAAGTATTTAAAAATATTCAAATGCAAATTAAAAATATATAAATAGTAAGTTATAAAAGCAAAAGATATTTTTTGTTCATTCATTACTGTATTTACATAACATATTCACTAATAATTAGTCCTATTTCATGTTAACTAACGATAAAATTATTTAAATAAGAAAAAAAAAAAAAACATCATCATTCGGTGCTTATTTCTGATTTATGAATTAAGAAGAAAAAAATTTCTTTAATAAGTAATACTTTAAGAAATTGCTTAATCATGCAAACTTTGAAACAAAGAGGAGTAGTTTTTATTTCTTAATTTGTTTTCGCCCTTTTTTGTTTTTAATGATACGTAGAACGTATAAATAAGATAATTGAAAATTTAAGTTCTTTGTGAAGGTTGCCGTCATTTTATAATGTGCTTGGCTAATCGAAAAACTCTATAGTATTTTTTAACTATTCTGATGGTTTACAGTTTTTTTTTACAATCAGCTCACATGCATTTAGACTAATGAAAAATTGCACCAAGCTTTTTGAGTAAAGAAGTAGAGTGAACCTGATAGATTGAGCAATGAACAAAATATTCTTTAATTAGCCAATAATTGCTTGCATAGGCTCATTGCATACATTTTGAAAGAAATAATACTGATTAAGCAATAAATAATATATATTATACTTAGCTTAACAGTATTTGGTGATTACAATAAGCATAAAAGGTGTTAGGTTGATTAGAAATACTTGATTTTTCAATTAGCAAAATGACAATAGTTGCAAAGAGCGGGTTTTTCTAATTATCTTACAACATATATACAGTATATTATATTCCAAATTAATAAAATGTGTTCAATGCGTAACATTTATAGATTTTTGGACTTCATGCTTCAAGAATATATACTTTAAGAATATTTAATTAACACCTTTCCTTCTTTCATTTCCTTTAGTTCTTGTTGTACTTCTACAAGATTTGCAGCCAAAGCAGCTTTACTCTCTAATATATCAACAGTCTGTAAAAGAAAATTAATACATTTTTAGATAACAATTCCACACTAACTAACAACAATTAAGGTTATGATAGTATTAAATTTAGTTTATCACTTTAGAAAAAGATAGTAATGTATGATTAGTTTTGGAAATGTATATACATAAAACCTGATTTAATATTTTCTAGAAAGCTTTAAAGTTTTGCATAACCCACAAATTATTGTAGTAAAAACGGCCTTAGTTCGTTATAAATCTTATAATAAAGTAGCCATGAGTAATTTTACTGAAAACTTATTTCTAATCTTAAAATCACAAAGTAAATTGCATTTTAGATTTGCATTGAGTGAAAGATGTAAGTTATATTTCGATAATTACCTGCTTTTCTACACTCTTAAGTTTCTCAGACAGCCTTCTGTTTTCTTCATTGAGTCGATCAATTTCCTGATTTATTTTCAGCACAAAAGATTCATCAAATATACATAAAAATGTAAATTTAATTGTATTAATTTAAATATAGTGATATAATATAGCATGATAATATATATTGCAAGAAAAATATAATAGTCTCTCTATAAAGATTTACAACTTGAATCTCTCTCTGATTCACTAAAATTTTGCAAAAATTTTGCAGTCAATTTTTTTTATTTCATGCTTATCAAAAGACCATAAAAATTAGAGATATTAAATTAATATTTGCTAAAACACAATGACAAAAAACAGCTTTTAAATTATATTTTTATAAAAAAAAAAATTTAAATAGCAATCCTTTTAAACTAATTATTTTTGTTATTATCAAATAATATCAATAAAAGTTAAATAAAAAAAACTTCTTTATAGTTGCACTTAAAAAAAATTAAAAGAAAAAAGAACAAGCTTCTATGACTCTATAAATCAATGTTGTTTAATCTTCTTGCTCATTTTTATATTCTCTAAAGGAAATATTGGTGTATGATCACAATTAATTTTTCTTAATTTTTAGATTCTAAATTTACTCAATTCTGAACACGAAACCAAAAATATATTAAATTCTTTTACTTTGAAAAGAATCAGGCAGTTTAAATTCAAAATTCATATTTTGAATTAAATTATAAAAATGTAAATCTTATATTTATAATAAATTAAAATAAGAAATTGAGAGTATGTATGAATTTCAGTTAGTAAAACAGCTTGAAAAATTGGTAATCAACATATAATGAAACTTCACTAAATTAAGTATCAATAAATTTATACGCAACTATAATATTATACTTAAATTAACGAATCATAAGAAGGAATTGGTGTTTACTATTTAAAAAAATCTAAATTCTAGAATACATTTTCTCTCTGTATTCCAATTCAAACAATTATCCTAATAATATATGGTTATTGTTAAAGAGTAAAATTCCTTCCTTATTTATTTTTTCTTATTACGTGAAAAATTCTGTATTCCTAAATTTATACATTTTACTAACAAAATTATCTTAGTGATATTTTGAAAAATATCGACTTTTGAGAATACAATGATGAATAAGAAGCAATCCAAGGGGGTTGATGAGTGGAGATTTCTAATTATAAAGATTACTTTTTTAAAATAAAATATACGAAAAAATAAAATAAATAAATAAAACGAATCACCCTGAATAAACTTTGATCAAATAATAAGATTTTCAGGTGCTTCGCCTCAATCTTAATGGTTTAAGGGGATGACAAAAACATGCTAATTTAGAGCAGACGATGTTTTAAATTAAAAAATTATGCACACAAACTTACTTTCTCTGAATAAACATACCCTTTTGATGACGGAATTGGATTTCTGACTCTCAAAATTAAGGGGGTAGCTGCAATCTGGGAAGTATGGTCATAAGAGTTCGGTCAAGAGAGTGGTTCAAAGTTTGGATCCCTCAAGAAATTTTTAAGTGAGTTAAAAACTTTTTGCACGAAATTATAAAATTCATTGATAAAAGATAATTCCATGTGAAAAATAGTTCTGAATAATTATTATAATTAGTAATAATTAATAAAAATAAAAAATATAATTAGTAATAATATTATATTTTGTTATTTTTTTATTATTTTATTCAATAATAGTCGAAAATCTTGAATTGTAAGGCAGACAAATTTTTGC
Source organism: Parasteatoda lunata (assembly GCA_949128135.1). Lineage (NCBI taxonomy): Eukaryota > Metazoa > Arthropoda > Arachnida > Araneae > Theridiidae > Parasteatoda > Parasteatoda lunata. Next base: position 23,436,662 of record OX421979.1, read on the forward strand.
ATAATTTTAAGAATGTAATTTTGTAGGACAAAATAGCAAATTTAAACAAAATTCCATAAACACATCCTGAGAAATCGTATTTTGAAAAAGTAATATATTTAAAATTCCAATTTTGTTTAAATTTTACATTTTTGCCACATAAAATTACATTCCTTAAAATGGTGTAAAATTTTTATGCTTTACAATAAAAAAAAATTTCGACTTTTAGGAAATATAATGATAAAAATAATAAGTAATAATTAAAAAAAATTTTTTGCATAGAATTATCTTTGGTTAAACGAATTTTATAAATGTGTGTAAAAAAATTTCAAATTTGCTTAAAAATTTCCCGAGATATGACAAAATAAGCAAAAAGTAACCTTAGCATTAAAAAGTCCAAACTTTAGACCACTCTCTTGACCAAATTTTTGTGATAATACTTCCCATATAATGGCTACCCCCTATATTTTGATGGTCAGAAAATGAAAAGATGGTCAAAGAGATCTGCCGAAAAGAGAAAGACATGTTTATTCAGAGAAAGTATATTTTTTTGTCTGATTTCTTAACTTAAAATATCATCTGCACTATCTAATTAGCATATTTGAGGTCATTCTCTCTAACCATTAGGATTGAGTCATATTATGAAAAAATCTGATCATTAGATTTTTTTAGCAATGTACAGGAAAAGTACCATAAACGAAAAATCACTAATAATCAGTGCCTCTATTCATTATAGAGCAAACTGAATCAGAAAGGGAAGAAACAGGACAAAACACAGTGTAAAAAATTTACAATTATGCCCTAATCTTATTATTGCATCTTAAATATCCTGTATTAGATTTCATGATTCAATTAAATGCCATTTCATATTTGAACATTTGATTACGCAAGTTATTTTCCATGTAACTTAATTTAATGTAATGCATAGCAAATAATATTTTATAAGATTAATTTTCTTTCTTATGAAAATCTAATCGAATTTTATCGACCTTCAAAGTTAAAGAAAGGTTCCTGATGATTAGCCACTAAATTCTGCAATATTCTAAATAGAATGCTAGATTATGGCTACCATAGCTCTTAAGCCTCGTTGTTAACAATTTCAACCCTTCGTAGCTATGCCCTTTTTGTTTCTTAAGTGGGAAAATGTAACAGTTAACTCACATTTTATCTTTTTTTAATCATTTGCCAGTGTTTTAATCGTCATCTCTTTACTTTTTTCCTAAGTTTTATTTCATCTTTGGGGGATATTTTAGATGACACCAATCAAGTTTAAAAAATTTTACAGTTGTACATACTATTGGTACTTTAAATTATATTTAAATGTTTAATTGTATTTAAAATTTTAAACGCTTAAGTAAACATTTATCATCTTCAAACCGTTTTACTTATTTTGTGTGTTAATATCATTTATTTTATCTGGTTTTATTCACTTGTACCAATTTTAATTTTGTATGTTCTTTTTTGTTTTTATGTTAATTTTGCATGTTAGGTTTTATTTTTTTGTCTCATATAGTAATAATACAGTCCTTTTAATCTGTAATAAATTGTTTGGCACAGCATGTCCTTATTTGGACTTAGTGTCATTGAACCTTAGATTCAATCAATCAACATCTTTCAGAAATATGTCTATAAACACATGTTTACAATAATACACAAAAAAAATCTCTTACAAGTTGAAGCAATTGAGAAGCTCCTGCATTTTCTCCCAAAGGTTGTAACTTATTGACTCTTAAAGGAGAACCATTCAACCCTTTTTCAAGAGAGCTACTACTCAATCTTTCTTCAAATTTATTCACCTTCTCTAGAAGATCCCTGAAAAGATTACGTTTCAGTTTAAAAGAAAACGCATAAGAGAAAGAATAAGATTTTTATTTTACTTAATTAAAATCCTCATTCGCTTCAAAATATACAAAATGGAAATAAAAGTCGGTATGTTTCAAGTGCTCAAAAATAGGCACAGTTTTTCACGTCTGGCACGACTTGCCAGACGTGAATGAGAAGCAAAGAAAATGATTTGAATTATAAAAAAATAAAGCTGCCAATGAAAAAATGGAAAAATAAAGGTTAGAAACAAAACTAGAAAAAGAATAGTAGCCGAGAGAGAAAAAAAGACAAGAAACAGCACAAGAAAAACCATAGTAGCAACTATATAAACGCAAATTAGGGTAAAATGCATTTCCACACCTTATAAAGTGGAAGTGAGAAACTAATGTTGTTAAAAAGAGTTCCCTTCTTAAACTGAGCTTCTAATTTATGGGGAACATTCACAGTTTATGGCTGATAAAAAGCAATAATAAGATAAGAAATTTAATAAACTTTCATAATAACCCCTATTTAAAATATTTTGTATTAAAATAAACATCTAGTGTTGTTAGTTTACAAATTGTTAAATAGAATATAGTTCTGCAATTTAAGTATATTAGTACAAAACATCACAGTTAGTACAAGTTTTAAAACTATAATAATTTCTATGATAGGAATGATTGAATTATAAAATTGTTTAAGAACAGTATTAATTGTTTAAATTTTTTTACTGGGAAATTCTATCCACAATTTCCTTAATTTGGTCTTTTAAAATTGTTTGTCTTTGGAATTCAAACATTCATCTAGAATATAAAAAAAAAAGGAAAACGTGAAAAAATAGAGTAAAATGGGATACAGAAAAATAATGTGAAAAATATCTGTTTTATATGAGTTGAAAAGATGTTGCCAAGTTTTACATTAATCATAATGAAATTTCTGGTTTTCATCAAAGATTTAGATACATATAGAGTACTGTAAGGATTATAATAATGAAGGAAAAAATCTGTTTTGTTCTTTTCGCAATGTAATTTAAAAGATAAAAAATTTATTCCATTTTTATTTTTTAACTCATTATAAACAGATCAATTTTGTATCTTACGCACAATTTCAATAATGGTGCCTTGCAATTTATTCGTAATAAGAAAAATTTTGTAATATGCTATACTCATTACTGCCAACAATGTCATTTACTGCATTATTAAAAAACTAAATAAATTAGACATTAAAATTCGTTATTTCCTTATAAAAAACTTATCAAATTTATCGTGGGATAAATGTTTTGCCTAATCTCTTAATATTATTAAGAAAAAACTAAATTGAACATGAAGAAGAATTTGTATTTATTTACGGTGATTAATTTTTCTAAAAATGTAAACAGATTAAGGTTAATTAAAAAGAACTAATGAAATGAAATACAAATACACAAAGAACTAGTTATATATACCAATGAAATAATTTACACAAACACAGTTAAATCAATTAAAAAAAATTTCTGATACAAAATGTCACCCAACTATAATAAATATTTAACGAGCAATAGAATAGATGAAAAATCCTAGCCATTAAAAGCCATTATTCTAATAAGACATTAAATATATAACCCATGACAGATACTTCAGTGGATTTTGATATTAAAAGAAAATACTATTTTTTACTACAAACCTGTTTTCTAATTCTGATATATCAGCACTAAGCTTTAAGTGCCATTGCTGAGCTTGACAACACATCTGACATAAAAGCAAAGCAGCAGTGTGTGCAGTGTTGATTAATTCTAGTTCAAGATCACCTTTCAATAATGCACACAGTTCATCTAATAAGTCACGTACTTCATCAACAGAATATGTATCTTCCAATAATCTGAAATAAAAAGAAATTTAATTTCAAATAACACAAATTCAATTAATACTTGTACTAAAAGAAAAATTAAAAAAAAAAAAATAATAACTAAAGAACACATAAAAGAGCCTATATTTAATTTCAGTAAATATAGGCTGTTTTATGAACATTTTACAATGCAGAAAACTAAATTCAAGTACAGAACTTCAATAATAAAATACAAAAACGAATGAGATTAAAATGTGTATTATAGTTCAAGATAGAAAAAATAGGATATTTTGATTATATTAAGAAATATTAGATATTTCATTTTATATAAAATTGGTTCAAGTCAGTTTTAAAAATTAGCATTTTTGCTCTTCTTTCAGTTGCTTTTGAAGAGATAGGAGGTGCAATACAATTTGAGTTTATTTAATAAAAATAATGTTTGTGATGAATGCTTCTATAATATTGAGAAATTATATTTAATTTTATATTAAACTAGCTCAAGTCAGTTTCCAAAATTAGCAATTTTTCTCTTCTTCCAGTTGCTCTAGAAGAGATAAAAATGCATGTTTCTGCCGAGTGTTTTAATCTAAAACCAGGTTCAAGTCTTTTATGTAAAATACTTCACGTTTAAGTAATTTAAATTTATGATTTAATTTTCAGAATCTACAACCTAAATAGCCACTTAATCCAAATTAAATAAAACTAATATTAAGTAAATAATGGTAACAAAACACAAAACCAATTTCGGGACCATTCATTATGCATGATTAACTTTGTAAACTCAGAATTTTGGACTTTTAACCTAGATGCTTTCCTGCATTACAAAATTTACAAACTAGTTTTTTAATAGTTATTCAATGAAAAAGTTGTATGTACAGTAAAAAATTCCATACAAACTAAATAAAACTAGTAATAAGGGTTACTTTGTTTGGAGGGTAAAAACTGTTTGCATTCTTATTATGCAAAAATATATTTCAAATATCAACATATTTCATAACATATTAAAGTATAGATTTTAGCTTAATAATTTACCTTATACTGCAAGAAATTGTAGTATGGTAGAATACTACAATTTCTTGAAATATAAGGTAAATAATTAAGCTATACTTTAATATGTCAGTTAATCAAAAAACAATCTTTGATAAGAAGAAGAGAATGTGGAAATTCAAGTTCAGCATTCATAAAATAATTTTGCTTACAAATGAAACTTTTCTTTCTGTGTTTGAAGAATTTTTTTTTTCCTCTGACATAAAATTATTGAAATATATCAGAAGAAATTTTAAGATGCAATTTAATCAGCAAATCACAAAATTTTGTTTAATAAATTACCTTGATAATTTCATATCATCAAAGGTCTGCTCAATGGTTCGCAAATGTTTACTTCTTCTAAACTTAGCAAACTTTAGGTAGCTACCTATCATTTCACTGTGGAGTTCAGATAATGTTAAATCTTCAGCCTAAAATAAATTAAAAAGGAATAAATTATTTATTTATATTAAAAATTCAGCTTTATAAAAAAATGCTTATTAAAATGTGATACATATCCAATATTTACTTTTAAATAAAGATCATGATAGATATGTGATATTTTCAAACAAAGTAGCAAATTTTTCAGTTAAAAAATTTGCCATTTGATAAAATATATTAAAAGGATTAGTCTAAAATATCCTTATTTTTTCTTAAGATCTCCATTATAGACTACACTTATTCTCTGCAACCTTAACTCCTAAACAATATTAAAAATAATATTGTTAAAGATGATTTTTTGAACATTGAAGATATAATTTCGGTGACAAATTTGAAGTTAGAATGTCTTTTGAAACCGAAAACATCTCTTTTTCTAACTAGTGAATTACCTGCTGTTTCTATTGATGACTGCTGTACTAGGATGAATATCTATAATTTTAGATTTGTTCACTCTTAACTTTGCAATCCATATGATATCAAAAAAGCAGAAAAACTTTCTACCATGTTTAAATATTTTGATAAAAAGAAATAAAGGGAGAATCTGTGTTATGAATTTTTAATATAAAAAAATTGTGTTGGGACTTAAGTTTTAGAATTCAGTTAAGAAGTTTGGTCAAATTAAAAGTTAGCAAAATCTAATAATAGCTTTGAATTTTAGTGATTACTAAATCAAAAACATGCTATTATATTTGAGAAACTTCTGTTAACTAAGATTTTATTTTAAAAAAAAAATATTGTTTAACACATATTAGGAAATTTAAATTATAAAGGTATATACTTATATAAAAGACTTTTTATGTTATGTTTATACCATGCATGAAATTATTTTACAACAATAAGGTTAACTTTTTAATCCAAAATATTGGATTGATACCGAAATATTCAATATTTTTAAATATAACATGCCATTTACGTATTTTAAAATTATTTATTAGGAAATAAATCCTATAAGAATTGTTTAAACTCTTTTATGATGTATGAATTCATACATCATAAAAGAGTTTATACCATTCTTATAGGATTTATTTCCTAATAAATAATTTCAAAATATGTAAATGGCATGTTATTAATAAATACGTAAAATTATAGAAGTTTAATCTTAAAATAGTTTATTTATACCTCAGTCTATCTAATTCTCTTAAAATAACCTATACAATAAATTATACTCTTTGTGCTTTTAAAAGTGTTGAAAGCTTTTTAAAAATTATTTGTTTCAGTATCAATATGTTTTACAAACCTCAAAACAACAAAAATATATTTCTTAAATATTTGGTTCTTACGTATTATCGCAACCAGGTTGGCGCGATTTGTATGTTATGTTTTTTGTATGTATGCGATTTGCACTGATGCTTTTTTAGGTTCAAGTGCCACTGCCCGGTATACATTTGCCCGGTTTATCCTACACTGATGTTTTTTTAAGGTTAAGTGGCACTGCCCGGTATATCCTACACTGATGTTTTTTTAAGTTCAAGTGCCACTGCCCGGTATACATTTGCTCAGTATACCCTACACTGATGTTTTTTTTAAGGTCAAGTGCCACTGCTCGGTATACATTTATTCAAGATGTGTGAAGAAAAATAATATAAATCACTTAGGGTTGACGTAAGTAGGGTCGCTAAAAGGGTCGCAAAGGTAAGTCGCCAGTTGGCGATTTATGCGAATTTTGGCCTGGTTGCATTAATACGTAAGTACCAAATATTTTCACCTCAATACATGTTTCAAACTTAATTCTTTGCATTATGAACTTCAAAAATGTTTTATTATAAATGTTTTATTGTAATATCTTATATATTTTCTTTCACCTTTATTATGAAACATTGAACAAAAAAATAAATCTAAATTACAATGACTAATAACATTTAAATTACTTTACATAAATGAGAAATGTATGAAGGAAAAGAGTCTTTTTATTTAAGACTAAAAATCACTTTAAATAAATATTACAAACATAAACAAAAAGAAGTAAAAAGAAATAGGCGAATTAATAATTATAATAGAAAAAATTTATGTTCTTATGTATTGACATTTTTTTATTCTAAAATTCCAATATTTAAAAAAAAATCTTAAACAATATTAACTCACAAAAAATATTAAGCATATTTTTTTAACCCTCAAAAAGATTGTAGAAGTTCTCAAATGCTACCTAAATTTAAAGGCTTCTAGAAACTGATTGGCTATGTATAATAAATCTTTAAAAATTATTTATGAAAACTTATTTTTGGAAATTTTATTTACATAAATGAAAGCCTTTTTTCATAAGGAAATCAATGGCTTTAGTAAAGCATAAAATGTTTTAAGTTTTTTTATTACATAGAAGGATTTACAAAGTATTTGAGTATACAAAATGATTAAAATTAAAAAAAAATACAAGCAAGATATTAAAATTCAATATAATTTCAGATATTCATATTCTTTAAAATTGATCAGAAATTTAAAATTAAGCATATGATTTTAAAATGCTAGAATGTAAATATTTTTAAAGTAAAATCGTTACAGTAGGCGTAATAAGCGATCAATAGTTCATGAACCAATATTTACGATCTACACCAAATGTTACCATAGTTTTTATTGTTTACCAATTCTTGAAAACAATTTAAATTTCTTTTAGCAATAAAGATGTGTAGACAACAAAAGTAATTTTAGATTTTGTAAAATGTTAAATATTTTACCATATTTCCCAATTTAATATTTCTGCTCAATAGCGGAACATTCGAGGGAATGATAAATTTATTATTAAAACATACTGCATTCTATGCGAATTGGAATTTAAAAGTAACATATGAATATGAACAAAACAAAGTCTTGAGAGTTGTATCAGTTGTCATAGTAACGATAACGATTATTAAAGTCTCGTAAAAAATTTTTTTTCGATTCTTAGTATTTATTTCGAACTAGTCTTAAAAAATGGCAGCAGCAAAAATATATAAGCTCTAAATTGATTGATTGATGATTGTGCTTTTTGACAGGACAGGAAACCATTTGTAAACAAATTATATGTTTTATCTAGCTGCGTAATTTTTATGCACATATTTTGCTGCTTTTTAAAGTTTACTTTTTGATAAAAATATATATATTCTTTTGATACTATGGCTTCTATGGAAAGAGAGTCCATACAAAAACAAATCCAACAAGATTGGGCCAACAGGGAATACGTGGAAATTATTACAGCTAGTATTAAGAAGATAGCAGATTTCCTAAATTCTTTTGGTTTGTAGAACACTGCATTAATCAGTGCAATTAATTTTAAAAAATGATCAGATGATCTTAGTCAAATTGTAGTCCGACGAATTGAGTTACCAACTTTTATCGACACAATACTCCTTGAACGCTAATATAACACTTTAATTTAAATAACTATTTATTTACTTAGTTTGAAAACGATGCTACTGTTTCAACTATTTTTTTGCTGGAAATATTTTATAAAACAATTTTTCATAATATAACAGTTTAATATTGAGCAAGTGGAATATCCTTAATTTTGAATCAATTTTATTATAATTTGTAATTTAAATTTAAAAAATATTTTACAAAAGTCACATTATTATTTTACTAGTCTCTAGAAAATTGTAAAATATTTTTTTTTTTTTGAAAAAATTTTACTTTGTGTTTCCATCTAACTAAACCACTCATTATTAATGATGTTGTTTTCTTCTTCTTTTTTTCCTTTTTTTTTTTTTTTTTTTTTAAAAAAATTATGAAATTGTAAGCATTCATCATGAAAATATCTAGAAAAGTATCTTCTTTCAAAAAAGATTTTAAGAAATAATTCCATCCGTCTTATTGAAAGATATTGCCTAAAACTAAATTACAATTATAAATTTAATTTAATAAAAATTAAAATAGTTAAACTAAAGTATCTCTCCTCAAAAGGCATATGGCAACTTCCCTAAAAGAGGAGCATTCTCTCTGCCTGCGGTTTTTAGCGGTAAGGGAGAACTTGTTTGGTGAAATATAATACTTAAGGTTCCCATTTGGATGAAATTTTTTTCACCTGCAGCGAAAATAATTCTCAATGTTCTAACTTAAATTTTAAAAGAAAAAAAAATTATACCACAGCGAAAAAAATGAAATGTACAGCTTACATTGCGAAATCAAATTCCAGATATTTCCTTAAGAAAAATTGAGGCAACATATAATTAGTTGTGAACTTCATTATTTATTTCACTCTTTATTAACACTTTCAACACTTAATAGACCAAACTATATTTAGTATTTTTTAGAGTTTGTGTTATTCTTTCTGATTCGTAATATGAATGTAGGCTTTAAAACTTGTTTTTATGTTGAAGAAATATCTTTTTTATTTTAGGTTTGTAATTATATTTAATTGGTAGTTAAGTTTGTAATTATAATAATTTTTAATTACATAAAATTTTGTAGGTTTATTAATCAACATTTTCAGTTTTTTTTTTTTTTTTTGGATAACAACCATTTTGATTTGAAAGTAGCCCTAAAATGTCAGAAAAAATTAATAAATATGAATAGTTGGTAGAATAATGAGTGGAAAAATATTATTGTTTTTATTAAAAATTAGCATATTGTTTGCAATATTAATCTTTAATTTAACAGTTAGATTAAGATTCTTTACCCATCTGCACCAGTTTTTCAAGATTTTTTTACCTGCCAATATTTGGCGATTAATAAATGCTAATTGGGGTTTGGATTATATTTGTGCATTTTTTTTTTTTTAGTTTTAATGATATTAGTCTAAATGGTTTTATGGAGCAGTTACCTAGTTATCAGAAAATTATAATAGTTTTTATTATTTTTTAGATATGTCATGTAGAGCCAGGTTGGCAACCCTGAATGAGAAACTAACTTCTTTAGAGAGAAGGATAGAGTATCTTGAAGCGAGAGTAAGAATTTTCTTTCTGAATATAATTTTTTATTATTATTTTTCTGTGTAGCATTTATCCCTTGAGAGTTAAGAGGTGGTTTATTAGGACTTGTCCATGCAGGTAAACATCAGCAGCAACCCTTGATTAGCCTGTTTATGGAATAGGGCACTTACGCGATTAGTTACATCATTAGGTAAACATCATCAACAACCCTTGATTATCCTGTTTGTGGAGTAGTGAACATACGTCACTAGATCCCAAGTCTCTGTATCAACTGCCATTCAAATCTATTTTGCTTTGAATTTGATGTCATTCGAGCTGACGTTACAATGGCAAAATGTGCTTATAACTGTTGTAATGCTAAATTTAGTGAGAAAAAAAATATTTATAATTGAAATGAACTTGTATATTTGCTCATTGAAGATTGAGAGTGTTATTATTTTGCTATTATATTAACATTAAACTAAATATGCAAATGTTTAATGTTAATATAATTTTAATGATAGAATTTGTACATTGGTCAACAGATGAATGCACGTTAAATTATTTGTCCACTGTGATTTAGTATTCTGCAGTTTTGTTTGTTAATTTGTTTTGTATTGTCCATTGGGATTTTTTTTTAACAACAAATTTAGTTTCTCTTTATTTTTTATTTTTTAACTATATCTAAACTAAAATTATAAAAAGAACCTGATTTATTAAAAAGGACTAAAAATATTCATAATTTAACTTAATATTCAACTTTAATTATTAAGACTTTCGATGCTCGTAGTTTGGAATAACTTATTAAAATAAATACTCACTGTTAATAAATGATGTAATATGACACATTATTATATATAAATAATAATACTCTTTTCTCACATTCAACAGAATCAGATTTTTTTAAAAAATAAAACTAAGCAAATTATCTCTTAATATTAAATAAGAAAGTCAGCATAATTGCATGTATTTAGTTATTATTTACTTATTAGAAATGCTGGTTTAAGTTTTTAACTAATAATATTTGTAAACAAATATCGTAAATAAAATATTTATGAATTGTAGTTTTATTCTGTAAAAATTATTACTTAACTTTTATTTCATTACTCTTTTTTTCTTCATTACTCTTTTCAGAAATCTTTTTTTTTTCCCGAGAATTCTGATGATTATAAACTTTTTTACTGTTTTAATTGTATAGGGTTTTTTACAGTAAAATAAGTTCATGTATTATTCTAGTAAATATTTAATATGATATTTGATATGAAACAATTTTCTTCTTTTTTTTAATATCTGTAATTTGAAAAGAAGCCTATCATTTTCTTTCAACTTTTTGTTTAAAAAAAAAAATTTGTATTTACGACTGGCTTATTGACTCATTGCTGTGTTTGTTTATTTTTTATTGCAATAAAAAGCTTTTTTTTATGTATATCTTGTTTTAAAAAGTTATCCCAGTTTTATTTATACAAACACCAGTCACAAAAAAATTATTAATTAAAAAGAGACTTCCTTGTTTGCTTAAGCGAAGAAAAGGATATTTTAACAATTACACTTCCTAAATAGACAGTTGCTTTGAATGTGTTATTAGATATATTTGGCTGACTTTCTTTTTTTTCCCTTTTTTGTATCAAATTTAATTTTTAATTTAAGCTATTTTTATAAGACTTATTTCTAAACAATTGTATTGGTTATTTTCATTTTCTCTCATTTCATCCTATTTTTTCCAATTCGTCCAGTGTCTTGGAAAAAATAGGTTTAATGCCATCCCTGTATTTAATGTATTTGTTCATCAGAACTGATTGATTTCAAGATTAAATAAACTTTGAAATAAAACACGTTAGACAAACTAAACAAGCGGTATGTTTGTTGAGTAAGCTAGAAAAATTTTATACAGGAAATTTGGGATTTAGTTAAAAGTTGCAGGACATCAACTATTATAGTGATCAGTTTTAGCATTAAAATGTGAATGGAGGTACTATTACCAGATTAAATCATGTATTCAATTGAACAAAATATGTTTCTGGTGCAGGAATATTCTATCTAATTATCTGGTACAGGTTAGATTACTGTCTTATGGCATTTGTAAACTTTTCAAGGACACTGTATAGCTTCATCCTTTGGTAACTAAATTCCAAAGTTTCTCTATTAAAAGTTTTGCAATTTCGTAATCATTTGTTTCATTCATTTGTGAATTTTAGTTTTGTCAAATTTTGAAATCAGTCAGCCCTCAACTGGATGCCTCCTAAATTACATGTTAATGTGTTGGCTCCTTTTAAGTGTTCCAAAACAGAGTGTACTGAGGTTCTGAGAGTGTTTACTTTTTCTATTTAACCTGCAATTATATTTAGATTAAAACAATAATCCGTTATTAATGTAATTATTATGAAATTAGTCTAGCAAAATGGTCGTGAAAAAAGACATAGCAAAATAAAAGAAATATATACTTGTTTTAATAACAATATATTTTTAAAAAAATTATGAAAAGAATGTGCATTTATAAAAAATTGCAATAGTATTTCCCATTAAACTTTTCAAATCAAAAATTAAACAACTAAGTGCAATAGTAAAGATATGTTTCCCTAATATAATTCAGCTTATTTTATTAATTTTTAATATATATATATATATATATATATATATATATATATATATATATATATACCAAAAGATAAATGCCATTCCAGGTGTGAGAATTTAATTATCGGTCTTGTAACTTGATATTAAGATATTAATTTATAAAAATGTTTATTTTCGCCTCAAATATTTTCAAAATTATCAATACCAAATCTTGTATTGCTTGATATTGGTGAACTTCTTTTTTTTTTATGAAGTCAGAGTTCTGTCAAAAGAAAGTTGATAATTGAGAGTTCCACAGCTGAAAAAAAATTAGTAACTGCTGTGCTAATGCATAAAATGATACTAATATCTATACTTACAAATGGAAGTGGTCCCGCAGTGGACTGATCATTAAGACACGGTTCCCAGCAGATCACCGAAGTCAAGCATCACTGGCTGTGATCAGTGTGCGGGTGGGTGACCACTTTGATCAGTCTGCGTAGGGACCGAGGGTGTGCGGTATTGGTCCTCGTTAAACTGTTCTACCGTAAAGTGCTCGACTTCGCGTGCTGGTCGTCGGGCTACCGAAGCGAGGGTGCCATCCCCTCTGCAGAGGATCAAAATTGTGATGGCATGTCTTCGGATCATCCTCAGGGATGCTTCCCAGACCGTCGCCAATAGCCCATTGTGCAGCTCTAGTGTGACGTAAATGAACTACAACAACAACAAATGGAAGTGAAAAGTAAATCTGTCCTTTAACGATGTTCATTCAGCACATACTTTATATTTTATAAAAAATATTTATTTGACTAATTTTAAAAACAACCTAGATAAACATGAGAGCATTTTAAGGAATGAGTTCTTAATATAAGGAGAGAAAAATCGAAATAAGGAGAAAAATTGTGTTATTATTTGTATAGTATTTTTAAGAATAATTTAGTTTAAATCATGTGACATTCATTAAAAATTAAATTGTTTTCTACTAGTTAAAAAAAAAATTTAATGCCCCTACTAATAAGCTAGGTTGTTTGCTTCAGATGTCTCTTGTTTTCATAGATTCAGGCATTTATTAAATTTGAAACTTTAATATATTTAATTATAAACTAGATATAGTAATGAATAAATAAAATAAGCAAATTTTATTGGTAGCCATTAGTGCTGAATTTAAAAGTTTTTTTTTTCTCAATGTGAAATTTTCTATTTTTTTATTTTAAAATTCTTGTAATGTTTTTCATTTGTTTTATTGCCAAATATTCCCTTAAATTATTGAAGTGCCACACTTAGCAAACTATTATTCTTAATCTTGCCAACTTTTCAATGGTATGAAGTTAGTAGAGTGTCCTTCTTAAGTTAATTATTTTATGTTATTCCAGCTTTTCGTGCAAGAAAATTTCTCTGCTAAGAAATTAGCAATTATTATTTTCTTTAATATTATAAATTATGTTACCTTTCCAATTTTCATTAATATTTCTTTTCGTTTTTCAGGTCACTAAAGGAGAAACTCTGACATAATTAAGAATATCATTTGTTCTAAAAATATGTTTATGTGGTGATTGCTTACTTGCATTTTCAATGTTTCTTTTTTATCTATTTGTATTGTTTTATGTGTACAAAAATTAAATGTTTAATGCATTAATACAAACATTTCTTTGAATTAAAAAAAAAACAACTAAACATTTAGATTTATGGAATGCCATATTGAGTCTAGTCCCAAAACTGATGTACAGTAAGACCCCTCTTAATGCCTAGGATACGTTCCATCGAAGAAGAGCGTAATGCGAAACAGCGCTAAACGAGGTTATCTTAACATGTAAATAATGGGGTTAGGGGAAGATGGATAGAAAATTGGTTAAGTATTAAATTTAATAATTATGTTTTTTTTAATAAAAATAAAACCAAACATTTATTTTTTACAAAAATAAAAACAATATAAACAAATATACGCACTTATAAAAACAAATAAAATTCTAAGTCAGTCAGATCATTCAGTCTATTCTGTATTTCCAATTGTCAGCCTTTTTGTCAAGGAGGCATCTAATGTAGTTTGTGTTTTCCTTTTACATTCTGTTGGAAGTTGTTGATAAGTGGATAAAGCATCTATAACTCTCCGTCTTGCTTTTGAACTCCTGTCAAAATTTGGATCATTTTCAACAAATTGGTTCATAATTTCAGTTATAGTGGTCTTACTCCTTTATACAAACGCCATTTAAAATTCTTTTTGCTCTTCTTCGAAATCTCTACTATCAATACTTTTGTTTTCTTCTTGCTCAGTTAATTCCTTGAGCTCATCATTAGAAAGACTAGCTGCTGTTTCTAGAACCATTTCTTCGACGTCTTCTACATTTACCTCATCTAAACCGGTTTGTTTTGCTAATTCGACATTCCATATCGACAGAGTGACCAATGTCTTCGCTCTTACTTAAAGCTGGCCAAATGTTCTTCCATACTCCTTTCAAAGATCTTTCTGTTATCTCATTCCAAGAAAGGTTTATGTTTTCTACAGCATTCATGATTTTGTAGTTTTTCTAAAATTCTTTTATTCATTGCTTCTCTTCTTCGTTTATTTTGTCAAACATCTGTTTTAATGTTCGCCGCAAGTAATAAGCCTTAAAATTGAATATAACGCCTTGGTCCATTGGTTGGATTAAGGCAGTTGTGTTAGGCGTCAAAAAAACCACTTCGATTGGACTGCATGTTGATAAATTTGTTGGGTGGTTTGGAGCATTATCAGTTAATAGTAGTGCTCTTTGTTCAAGTTTTTTAATTTCGCAATAACGTTTAACAGACGGGCAGAAATGTTCAGTGACCCAATCCTGGAAAATGTTCATAGTTATCCATGATTTTTTATTAGCCTCCCAAATTACAGGTAAAGTTGATTTAGATATGCCTTTCATCGCTCTTGGGATTTTGGAGTGGTAAACTAGTAGTGTTTTTAATTTGAAATCTCCGCTTGCGTTACCACCCAGTAGAAGTGTTTTAAGCAATCTTTTGCGGCTTTAAATCCTGGTGCTCATTTCTCTCCACGGGATAGAAATGTTCGTTTTGGCATTCTTTTCCAAAACAGGCCTGTTTCATCAACATTTAAAACCAATTCTGGAGGATAGTTTCCTTGTTCAATTATTGTTTTTAATGTCACTGGGAATTAAGCCGCCGCTTTCATATCACCACTTGCTGCTTCTCCTGTAATCTTTATGTTGTGAAGATTATTTCGATGTTTAAATCTATTAAACCATCCTCGACTAGCAACGAAAGTTTCACTTATGTCACTTACCTCAACCTGAATGTAATTAAAAATTCTTCTAGCTTTTTCCATTATGATAGATTGGCTTAATGGCATATTGCGTTCAATTTCGTGGTCAATCCATATAGACAGTAGTTTTTCCATTTCCTCTATAATGTTATTTCTAGAACGGGTAATTCTAGTTGCAGAGTTTGACGTAGTTGCAGTTGCCGGTGACAGTACTTTTTTTTTTATTATTCTTAAGAATTGTCTTATTGTTGAAGTTGCCAAATTCAATGCACCACTAATTTGAGATTGACGTTCACCAGAATCTAATCTTCTAATCACTTGCATTTTAGTTTCCAGTGAAATGCTTTTTCTGGTTTCTTTCTTTTATTATTTTCCATTATCACCCATGATAAAAACTAAAGATCATAATATTTGTCACTGTATTAATCGTTATAGTATTATATAAATTTATATGTACTTACAATAATGTCAACAATGTTTCAAATGATAAAAATGTGTCCGTACAGCACCTCACCAAACAAGAAACACAACTACACTGTTTCGGATATGTTATGTACATATTTGGGGGAGTCCTCGCGTGTAATTTCGGGGAATCTCCGAGTTGAAATAAAAGAGCGCTAAACCAAAACAGCGTTAAGCAGGGTCTTACTGTACATGTTTTTTATTTAGTTTATTGAGCACAAGAATCATTGAAATTTACAAGAATAATATGCATTTTTTTCTCAATTTTTAAGAGACTCTCAGGTCACAATCCCTTAATTAAATTTTCTACGATAAGATTTGGATACAGTGATTTTGAATTGATAAGTTTGGCTCTAATATGTACGAGATAAATACAACGTTTTCAGTACTTTTACTAAATCCATTAACTTTTAAAAAAGAAAAGGTTTTGTTTTCATGATTAGTGTTTTGAGTGAAATTAGTTAATCTAAACCTATTACAGAGATGATCGTGCTCCAAAAAGTCTGTATTTCCGGATTTTTCCCTAACCGCCATTGGGAAATTTTCGTAAATCCAAGGTCCAGAAGTTTCAAGAATTCATTGATCACATTTATGTATAAAAATTATTGTATATTTTATTTAAAAATAGTAGAACTAGAATTTATTCTTAGCATCTCTTTCAGTTGTAAATAATTATTTTCTTTTCGTAGAATAATAACTGTGATTAGAGATAAAAGTAAATTCATACAAAATTATTAATTTAAATCATGCTGCATATAATTTATTTAGAATTTTATGTTGTGAAAATATCAATGATTTAAATTTATAAATTTTTTAATATTTTCATCTAAAAATTTTTGAATATTATTATATTATTTAATATAATAAATTTTAAAAAAAAATTTTGAAAAGCGTTATTAAGGATTTTACTCAAGAAATTTTCAGGGTTTTTGAGTTGGGCTCACAATTACCCCTGCTATTATGTCAAGGAATCATAAGTCAAAGTATGATGGAAAGTATTTTATTAAAAAAGCATTTATTTTCTGATATATGATATAAATTTGGTAACATAGTTCTTAACTTACTGAGCATTTTGCATCTAGGTGACACAGATGAAAGGATGTATTTAGATGTAGTTGAAGCACAGTCAGTTTAAAACTACAATTACGTAATAATAATTTTGACATAGTGGAAATTGAATTTATGCCCAAGATTTAAATTAGTGCTCAATTAAAGAAATTTATACAAAAAATCTAATTTAAACAAAGCTAAAATTATTTCCACCCCATTCACATCTGCTCATCTTGATGCCCTAGAATCTTGCTTTATTCATATAAAAGCAGATTCCCTTGCTAACGTAAAAATCCATTTCACCCTGATTTGCCCCTTTCGATAACTGTGGTTTTTTTTTATTCTGTTTCTCATCTTTTTTTCTTGGCTACTGTGGTTTTTTAGTTTTGCTTCTCACTTTTCTTTTTCTGTTGACGTTTCAAATCACTTTTGTTTCCTCTCATTCATGTCTGGCAAGTCTTGAAAATGGGTGCCTGTTTTTGAGGTCTTGAAACTTGTTAACTGTTATTTTCTATTTCTATATTTTTGAAGCAAATGAAGTTTTTATTCAGTTTTTAATATCTTACCACTTCAGTTTCTTGAGATTATTTAATATTTAAGACCTCAATTGTTTCCTTAAAAGTTCAAAAATTTAAATAAATGTTGAATTATACTAGAAAATATTTATTAGATAAAGTATACTACAGAATAGTTTTTGAAATGAGTTTTGGCATCAAATTTAAAAACAGCTTTTTTGATAAAACCAAGTTTCAAGATTTTATCATTTAAAAGTATTACTTTGGTTAATAGATGCAGCCTTAACTTTGACTTGTGATCATTTTGTGATAGTTTAGTTATTATTAACATTTATCAGGCAGAATTAAAAGAACTTGATAATTCAAATGCTTTAAGTATTTTTATTTTTTTAAATATTATGTAACTCTTAATTTAAAACAGTACTTAAAAGTGATCTTTGCAAATTAGATGATATTCTCAAAATATGAAAGACAGTCTCTAACAACAGAAAGTGATTATCTCAAGAAACTGAAGCAGAAAATGTACATGACATTAAAAATCCTTTTCAATTAAAGTGGAAGAAAATAAACATTTCGAGTGCTCAAATACTACACTTATTCTCTTGACAATATAAAAACAAAAGCATGTTAAAAATTAAAAAAAGCACAGTGGCAAACTAAAAAATGGAAAAGAAATACATTATTATATATAATCATACTGTATAGTCATAATACAGTAAAACTTGTGTAAGTTGACCACTTGTGGTGCATTGTTTTTGTGGTCAACTTATAGAGGGGGCGGGTCATTGTTTACTTTTTCATTTCCTATATCATGTTGCTATATATTGAAATTTTTTTTTACTTGACTTAAAAATTTTATTTAGCAAATAACTAAATGAATATAATAAGAAATGTGTTTAAACCTTAATGAACTTCAATTTGTTACATATACATAATTCTAATATATAACAAACTTTTTTAAAAAATTATTTCGTTAGTTAGGCATGTGAAGTGTTTAATAAAAATAATTTCTTAAAATATCAGAACACAAAGTCATGTAATTTGAAAACTTTAACAAAACAAAATTATTTGAACACTTTAAAATTTATTCTGTTATTACTACACTTACTATCTGCTCACTATTGCAACTGGAAGAGCAACTTTTCAACTAACACACAACTGTTTTCAATGAATGAATGAAAGAAATGGTCAAAAGCTGCCCCTTTACAGTTTCCCCAGATGGTCAACTCACAAAAGTGTTTAGATTAGCTTTTTACACTATTTGACCAAACAAGTGAAATTTTAACATACATTGTAAAATGACAGAACATTTTCTGAATTTTTTTTTCTGGTCAACTTATGAGGGTTTTAGAATAGAATTTTATAATACTCCTAGACAAAATTGACTTATTTCAGTGGTCAACATACAAGATAGACAGGTGGTCAAGTTACAAAGGTTTTGCTTCTTTATATTATATAGGAAAAATTCTGTTCATGTTGTTGAGGTCAACTTATGCAGGTGCCCAACTTACAAGGGTGGTCAACTTGGCAGGTTTCACTGTACTATTATGATGAATTTTGTTCATTCACTTGTATTTTTAGAATGAGCATCATGTTTGAGTATTAGTAAAATTGATAGTTATTTAAAAATTCTAGGAAAAACTGTATTCAAATATTTATTCTTCCTGCGGGTCTTATTTTGTAAAAAAGGAACCAAAAAGAAGAAATTTTTGGTATTGATATTCAATAAACATTTTTAAAAACTCTCTAAAGAAATAAAAATACTTAAAATTTGTTAAAAATTACATTTTCAATAGAATTTCTATAGTTGTTTAAAAAAATGGCGTATATTGCTAAATGATAAAAGGATTTTATAAAAAGAAAAAGGTACTTTTTGATTAGCCAGACGCAAGAAAAAGTTTCCAAAAAATGTAGACCAACAGCTTTTAATTTTTTTTAAACACATATAAAATGTAAAAAAAAAAATTGTACTTCCTTCTGCCTGGCTAACCAAAACATAGCAACAAAAAAACAAAAAGTTTATTAAGTTAGTAAAGGGTTAATTGCTTTAAAAAAGCCTACTTGCAAAAATTTCTGCTTAACTTCTTTTATTTGGGAAAAAAAATCCAATATTTGGATGCAATACAAAATTTCAAATTATTATCAGGAATTAAAGATAAGTGATATACTAAAAAAGTATTCTTACTTAAGTATTTCAGGTTTTATAGCATTAAAAATATTTTTTAACTTTTATGATTTTATTTTACAAAATTGCAATTAAAAAAAACTGATACATTCAAAATTTACAACACCATTAAAAGCAATATAAAATTAATAAAAAGTCAGTAATAATTAATATGCTTTCTTCTTATAAAAACTTTCCTTTTTTATATTACTAAAGCTAACCTTTAACATTTTAGTTTAATTCAAAAATTCTAACATACTTTGTATTTAAAATGTTATGTTGGCATAAGATTTCTCTATTTATAAAAATTCAAAGCACTATTGGCTATACTTGAACAAATTAAAACATTATTTTTTATTAGTAGAATACAAAATATGCTTTTATTGTTTGATTTAAATAAAAGATAGTCACACTATAAACAAGATAAATATTATGAATTTCACGAACATATATTTTTTAAACCAGTTTTTTTTTTCTGAGCAACAGGAGATAGAACCAATAGGAATCCTAGTCTAAGAATATTAATTTACCCAGAAAATGACTTATTTTTATTATTCATTGATATTTTTAAAAATTATTGAAAGATACAAAGTGTAAGATTAAATATCTGGGGTCTCTGTCAGAAAATCTTGACACATTTACAGGTGTTCGACAGGGAGATTCTCTCTCCTGTCTTCTTTTTAATATTGCGCTTGAGAGAGTTAT
The DNA here is from genome assembly GCA_949128135.1 of Parasteatoda lunata. Taxonomy (NCBI): domain Eukaryota; kingdom Metazoa; phylum Arthropoda; class Arachnida; order Araneae; family Theridiidae; genus Parasteatoda; species Parasteatoda lunata. Next base: position 23,457,251 of record OX421979.1, read on the forward strand.
TCGTGATTTAAACGTTAATACCAGTGGTCACACTTTTACTAGATCACTACAACTACTTGCATATGCTGATGATGTTGATGTAATTGTTTGTTCATTTCCTGCCCTGAAAGAGGTATTTCTTGCCCTTGAGGTGGCTGCAAGATAAATGGGCTTAGTCATAAATGTAGAGAAAACAAAATATATTTTATTCTCAAGAAACAGAGTCCCAGACCTCTATCTAAGAAATAAATTCATAAAGATTTGAAACAGTAAGGAGTTTTACTTACTTAAGATCAATTATTACTATTGACTAATGACTCTTGAAATAAAAAACCGACTCTATCTGGCAAATAGGAGAAGATTTATTAAATCTAGGTTTCTTTCTAGAAAAACAAAGTTCTTAATCTACAAAACTTCTGTTCGGCCTGTCTTGACATACGCAGGGGTGATTGTGAGCCCAAGTCAAAATTCCGGAAAATTTCTTAATTTTTTTAAAAAAAAAAGTTTAAATTGAATAATTAGAAAAAATTTTTAACAAGGTTTTTTTCTCACTATTTCTTAGTTTACTTAAAATTTTACACATACCTATACCATTTACATATACCTATGATGACCTGGAGAAGTAATTAAAATTTACAAATATGTTTTTCTTTCTTGAGTTTATGATTATAACAACTATTTACTGATAAGAATTGAATATTAATTACGAATATAAGCTTATAAAGTATCTCTCCCTTACAAACAAATAAAATAAACTTTGTTTTTAAGTTCCACCTTTGAAAATTGGATTTCCGGAAACGTCTGGACCTTCGATCTCCAGAAACTTCCGGATCACTGTTAGCGAAAAATCCGTAAATCCGGATTTTTTCCGGAGCACAATCAGCCCTGCATACGCTTCTGAAGCTTAGACAATGACAAAACTGGAGGAAAATTTTATTCTAATATTTGAGAGAAAGATTTTGTGGAGTATACTTGGTGATGTAAATGAAAACAATAACTGGAGAAGATTTATTAACAACCTGATATTATTAAATACATAAAAATAAATAAAACGAATTAGATGGCCACATAACTCAAATGAGTGATGACAATACAATAAAAAAGATACTGCTTTTCAGACCCACTGGAACAAGAAAACAGGGAAGGCTGCGGTTGAGATGAGCTAACTCGGTGTAGTCTGATTTTCTTGCAATTAAATAAAAGAATTGGAGGTCAAAGATAAATCGGAAGTCATCATGGAGAAATCTTCAGAGGAAGGCATTGACTCGCATTGGACTGTCTGGCCTACTATGATGATGGTGATTTTTAAAAATTGTGTTGCATGAGATACCCATGTTATTTTGCATTTGCTAAAATATTTTATTGTAATTTAATATTAGCATCTGCCACATATGCTGCTGTTTTAGTACAGTGTCTAAGAATATTTTTAATCTAATATAATTATTCAAATTTGTTACATAACGTTTTTTAAATAAACATTGAAATTTAACTGAAAGAAGTAAACTATAGATCCAAAATAAAAGTTTTATAAAAAAAACTGCTGCAGTATGAACATTTTAAAAATAAAATTGCATACGAAACTAGGTAAAACTGTATGCTATAAATATTTTTATAAAGGGGTGCAGTGTATTTTGAAGAGAAAAACATTTGTCATTATCATCAAGAATAGTTTTACGCCAGTCTGACGCAAAAGATTTCGAGTCTTGTTCTCCAGGACTTGCGTCCAAAGCACACTCCTTAGCTAAGATCTAGCTAGACCATCCAAAAGCATCTTTTTCACCCACTTTCACTCTTCGCTATGCTAATTTCGGTCTTCCTTGCTTCCTTCGTCCCTCTAGTGTCCTGGTGAGAGCTACACGAGAAAATTAAGGGGATGGTATTCACAGAATGTATTCCATCCACGTTCATCTTCAATGTTTTATTTCCTCAGTAATGGGTCTCTTTTTGGCCCCTTGGTATAGTTGCTCTTTTGCAATTACATAAGGCCAAAAGAGTTCAAGGAGTTTTCTTGAGATTAAATAGGTTACAAGCTTCGCATCCATAAAAGTAGGACGGCCTTAACTGTTGCAGTGAAGATGAGTAGTTTTAATTTGATTGTTAACGCTGAAAAGGTCCATATTTTACTTAATGTTCTCAAAATACCATGTGCTTTGATCAGTCCGGATGTAACATCTTCGTCAGTTTCACTTATGGTAAACACTATTGAACCAAGATAACTAAAAGATCTTTGACATCTGTTTTGCACATCGAGTTCAGTTGCTGTTTAATTTCATTGTTGTAGTTCTACAATTTCTGTAGTTTCTGTCATAAGTTGTGTTTTCCATTTCATATCTTCAAATATGGACGACAACAGAACAATATAGTCTTCATAATCGAGGTCCTCTAAAAGGTATGTAAAGTTACATCGAATTTCAGTTCTTTTATTCTTGGTAGTTTTCATCATAATCCAGTCTATAACAATAATAAACAACAGATCAGACAAAATACAGCCTTGACTTTCACCGGCTTTAATCCTAAAACTTTCAATTGCTGTGCCATTTGTATAACCTACCTTTGAAAACCTATGTTATTAATCTTCTTAGGTATTCCGTATGCTTTAAGAATGCAACACAAAAACTCACGTTTAATGGAGTCAAAAACTTAGAGAAAATCAATGAAGTTTAAATAATGGAAATATGGATTTTTCATAAAGGATTCTCACACCACTTTCTGCTTATGATTAAAATATCGACTATCACTAGCAAGATGAAGTCAATGAATTATTAGTAGACCTTGAAACAAAGATTATTAATAATTCAACTAAAAAAGTAAATTTTGGATGAATATAAACATAGCCTAATAATATCCAAAACTTAGTGATGGGCATTTCCAATTTTAATTGCATTCCCAAGCTATAAGTAGAATCGTACATATTTTAATCATGTAATTCTATTTTAACAAAGCAGAGAAATAAATTGATTGTGGAGCTCTGAGGCTATGTAAGACTGAAAATAACCAATTTCAAACTAACATTGCTAATCAAATCAAGCACTCCTTCTCATTGATTTATGTCACAATTCGATATTGTCAAAATAAAATAAAACATTTAAGAAAAAAATATTTCCTTTTAATAATTTTTTATAGAGGTGATTGATTAGAGAATTATAAAAGTTTTGATGATCATAGAAGTTTGATGGCCAGGGTATTATTTAATCTATTACCGCTTTTGAAGTGAACTAACAATGTGTTATACACAAAGATTTTAAAAGTATATAAATTTTCTTTTTTTGGGAGAATTAAAATTTGAACAATAAAAAATTTGTTTGTCTGCAGATTGAAATTTTATGCAGGTTTTCAGACTGTTATTTTTTAGGCATCCTTCCTCTTTTTAAAAAATGTCTGTTCCTATTTTTAAAAAATGTAGTTAAGAAAAAAAAGAAGTTAATTATAAATGGAAGAACAAAAATCAAGGTTTTATTTTTAACAGAGTGCAGAGAAAATTTAAAAGGAACTTTTTCAGGAAAATTAGTTTTTTAAGCAATCACACAAACAACTCTCTTAATGTTTTATTAAATCACTAAAACACAAATCAATTGGCACTGTTATAAAAACTCAATGTTTTTAAAGAAATGACATTCTTACTACATTTCAATAATTTATTGGAAACCAAATAAAACTACAGATAATATACAGATGAACAAATGAAATGTTTATATTTACAACCACTAACAATCTTGTACATTCATTTTCTTCTGGAGCCACCGCCCGCCAAAAGCATTGCAATTCGAATGAATATATTTAATGTATCTAAGTAAATTGAGATAGACCTAAAACAGAAATAGAAACAAAATATAACACTTTATATTTTGTTACTGTACTTAAATATAATAGGTTTTGACTAAAGGAAAAGAACGTAAGGTTTTAAACTATATTTTGAATGCTAAAAAAAAACATGGTTTCAATGTTTTATTCTATTCAACATTTAGTTCTCTCATTATTAATTTACACAAATGTGTATCAGTGCGCTCTAAATTTTTTTTCTGGCAATATGACAGATTTAGATACACTTTTTGTTCTTCATTCAAGGTGTTTGTAAAGAAGATTAATCACAGAATACATATTTATTTATAAATAAGTACTCTTTATTAATAAATACATTGCATTTTAAACATTATGCTATTTTTTATGCCCCTATAGCTCTTTTAGTATGGAGCATATGTAGTTAGGTTATTTTTTTTTGTATTACAAAAAACCAAAACAAGTTAATATTTCAGCAGTAATTAACTTTTGATATGCATGGCATATACTCTAGGTAACAATTTTGAGAGTGGATTCCACATCAATTCAACCAATGGTCAAAATTCTGGGCCTTCATTTAGTTTATTTTGACATGGTTCCCACTCAGTTTTTTAATATATTAACCTGTCGTAATAATGAAGTTAACGCAATGTGTATATTTCAAATTCGATGAAAAACTGCATATCGAGCGGAAACTATGACTACAAAAACGAAAATTATTACTTGAGCTTTCTAAGCATCAGAGAGGTGAATGATAACCTGGCATGAAAAAACTAGAAAAGAAAAATTTTACACCTTTTTCAATTAAAAGCATTAAAAATCTTTGTGTTACAAAATTAATGCATGCTACCAATGTTTAAAAGTGATTTATACTAACCATGGTTTGGTACAATATTTTCTTTACACAACTGATTTTCCTTACCCATAATTTGTCATCCAATCACAGAAGTGGAAAATAAGGGTATATAATTTTCTGATTGCTGACTTTAACTATTATTCAGTAAAGAAAATAAATAAAGAAGGAAGTGTAATGATTTGAACTTCTATAATTTCTGCCTGGACTTTTTTTTTAAGAGTATTATTTTAATTTAAAGAAAATTAAATACTTTTCAAGTACCCTGTTTGACCCCATAGGCAGAGCTAGCAAAATAAAGGGGAAAAAAACGTTTAAAATTTTTTTGACCACATTTGTTTCAGGGTTATATGTTTATGAAAATTCAAATTTTTCAGTTATTATAATAATATAAAACAGTAATAATAACAGTATAATTCTGGCTGTATCTTTAGAACTATTTGACTAGAAAGCAAAATTTTGTGTCATTCTGTTCATTTTTTAATGGCCTTTTATAAACGCATAACATGGCTCAGTTATTTTAAAAAAATAAAATTTGTTAAAAAAAGATTAATATTTTTAAGAAAACTCTGAATAAAATTTTTTATTTTAGCAATGGTTGTACCAAATTTCAAAATGATATTTCAATGGAATCATACAGAAAAATAACTATTTTCTATTTTATCCTTGAAACAAATCATGTAGTTACATGAATATTTCACTTTTTTTACAGGAACTACTTTTAAATTAGAAATAACTTTACTACATGATTTGTCACTGTTAAACTGGAAAATTTTCTTTATGATCTCATAGTATTACCATCACCATCTTGAAATTTGGCACACACAATGCTAAAACAGAGTTAAATAAAACAATTTCTCAGAAAAATTAAAAATCTTGATTTTTTATAAAGAAATGTAATTTTTTTTACCAATAAAATTATCCTCAAAAATAACTTAGAAATGTTATATATATCTTATGAAATACTATTAAAAACTAAACAAAATGACACAAAATAATAAACAATTCATAAGTTTCAGCTGTTCAAAAATAATAAAATACATTCACTTCTTAAGGATGTTTTAGTAAATTTTCTTTATAAGTAACTTTTAAAATTAGTTAATCAAGAAGATAGAAACTATCACTGAGAAATCTTAAGAAGTTATATTTTCTTTATTAAGAAGTCTTTAAATCTTATTTTCAAAACTACGGCAGTTTTTTTTTTTTTTTTTTTTTTTTTTTTTTTTTTTTTTAAATTCATGTTGTCATTCTTCCTATTTTTTATTCACTTGAAAAATCTTAGAAGAAAATTTATTTTCAAATTTTAGCTTTAAAAAAAGTTTTTAAAATGAACCTAGAGCAAATTTCTTAGCAAATTACTGTTATGTATCAGTATGTATTCACCTTGACTCAACAAAAGAGTAAAGGTCTGTCATTTTAATTTATAAAAAACATTTTATATGCATCTAAAAGAAATATAATAATATAAGAATAAAATAAATTAAGAAAAGACTAAAGTTTAAAAAAATCTCAACTTACGCATTAATGGGATCATAAGGTTTGTAAGCATACAAGGGATAACTTTCAGCCATACGCACAATCCGTTGGGTATCATATAATAAAAATCCGCCAAATAAAACTAACCCACCATACATGCTTATGCTATATAAACCTGCACCTAGGGCAGTGGTTGCTGGCAGAAACATAGATCCTAAAAGTAACAAATTTCAAACAGAACATTAATTTACAACACAAAGTAGTTTTGCAATATACCAAAAAAGAAAAAAAAAACAGTTTTTAAGTTAATAAATAATTTAAATTTCTGGTTTTTTTAGAAGAATTAAAGCATCTTCATTCAGAAAAAGTTCTAGTTTTCTTTTTATAGAAAAAATAAAATAATTTAAGAAAATCAACCCATTGCTGGATAAAGGTCTTATGTGAACTTTTAATCTTAAAATTAAAAGGTATCAGTAACAAAGCCAAAGAGTTGGTTGAGAAAGATTCATAAGTTTTTATCAGCCTTATACCGAATAGGTTTAAAGCAGGACTTTTAGTTGATTCCATGTCCTATTTAAGTAGTTGAAGAGTGTTTGATTTAATTAGTAAGTAATTGAGAGTTTGGCACCCAGTATTGCTTTGACTTGGTTCTTTTTTTCTGGATAATAGATCTTTCAGATAAACATAGAACCAAAACATGCATTATAGTTTTAACAGAGTTCATACCAAAAAGAATTTTCCCTTTACTTTTCCAGGTAACATATAATTCCAAGTTAAAAAAACATGAAGCTAAGTATTAAAACTGTAAATTATATTTAACACAAAAGTAAAATAATAAAAAAGTATATTCAGCATATTTGAGGCAATGATTTAAATTAAATGGTTTACAATGAATATTTAAATAATCTGATTTTTTTTAAAAATAAAATAACCTTTTTTGAACATTTATGTGAATAATTTGTAATATATATTTTAAGTAGTGAGATATAAAAATATAATCTTTCTAATAAAAATTTCAAATTTTTAAACAAACTCATACATGTAAATGAGAGTGGCGCAAGACCAGGTACCTCAATTGTATTGAAATTAGTTCTGTTTGCTAGCAGGCAAAGTCTGAATTACACCTTATTAGTCAGCTCATTAAAGGTGTAGTGCGACAAAGAAAGAAGATAACTACACCAAAGTCTGGACAAAGGTTTTTCTGGCCTCAGGACAAAAATTACAGTGGACTTTTTCCTCAAAGTATAAAAATCCTAATTTTCATAATTAGTCGAATTTTTGAAGATCCTTTATACAAAATTGAAGTTTTTATATTTCTAAATACATTCCCAGTAATTTTCTAATAAAAATAAACTAATTAACAAACACTATATATATTTTACAAGAAATTTTGGTCCAACCCTTAGCAGTCCCAAGTCTCGGACAATTGTCTAGGTATGCCAACTGCTCCAAATTCTATAAAATATTTTCAAAAATAATATTAACTAAAATTTGCAGAGTTTCAGTTAATTTTGCCAATTTTTAAATAGGCTCTACAGGGTATAACTGCAACAAAGTAGTGTTTTATGTAAGTCTGAAATATTGTCCCTCTCCCCTATTTTTTAGTGTGGTCTTGACTATGTCGCATATAAATTGCATGCTTAATTTTCTTAAAGTGTCATAAAACAGTACTTTTACACATATCATATAAAACATTACAGTACTCTCTTTTTATTACTAAAATTCTATACTTCTACATTTCCCATAGAGCTACCCAGTCTTACCCTACTGTGGGGTAAGATAAGGTGATTTGACTTGTTCTAGAAAAAAAATCATTGAAAAAAGTAAATTTTTTTTAGGAATGATAATTGTACACAACTAAACAATGAATATCTTGATCAAATTTGACAGGCCGAACAGTTTAGCTTCAATAAGCCTTTGAATTTAACCTACCCAGTACTAACTCCAATTTCCCCTACCTAGAATTTTAATTCTACCTTATTTCTGTATTCAGTACTATGCCTTAAAAAATATATACCGTATATTCCGGCGTATAACGCGCACTTTTAATACAAAAAATGATATTGGAATTTACGGGTGCGCGGTATACACCGAATATAAAAAATTATTGATTAAAAAAATTTTAATATATAAAAAAATTTTATTTGAAAGAAATAACATACCTTTACCTATATACTTTATTCATTTTCGTTATTACATAAATAGTTCATTATATTCGTCTTCCGTTATTTCTTCAGGCACGTCATCACAATCTGTTTCGTCTTCATCATCTGTGTTACCCTCATCCATAAATAAACAGTCATCTTCTGATCCGTCCAGATTATTTGAAATGCTGCATTTTTTGAATGATTTTCTAACCATCTCAGGCTTAATTTCATCCCATGCTTTTAATATCCATTCGCACACTGTTTCCAAACTTGCATGACGCATATGTCCTCCTTTCGTAAAGGTTTTCTCGCCCTCCAACATCCAAGTGTTCCACTGTTTTTTTAAATTGGCTTTAAATGGTTTGTTTAAGCAGACGTCTAATGGCTGAACTAATGGTGTCAATCCACCCGGAATAACTGCCATATCGGTGTTACATTCTTTCAACAATTTTTTTGTATTATCTGTAAGGTGGGACCTAAACATGTCCCACACTAAAAGGCTTTCTGGTTTTCTTACGCAACCAGGACGGATTTGCCAGACATTTTTTACCCACAATTTAACACCATTTTCGTCCATCCAGCCTTTTTCGTGCACATGAACAAAAATACCGTTTGGAAAATTACATTTGGGAAAAGTTTTTCTCTTAAAAATAACCATTGGTTTTAGTTTGGTTCCATCCGCTAAGCAAGAAAGGGCTACGGTGAAATGAGATTTCTCATGTCCCGTTGTTGTTACGTTGACAGATTTTACTCCCTTTAAATCAATTGTTTTATTACCGATCATGTCAAACATGACTGGGGTCTCATCCATATTTCCTATTTGCGAAAGTAAATATTCCTTTTTTTTCGCAGTTCTATAATATATTTTTGAAAACTTAACAATTTACTATCCAAGTCTTTTGGTAGTTTTTGTGATACTTTGGTTTTTTCACGTAGAACTAAATTTTTTCGAGCCATAAATCGGCTACACCAACTCACAGTAGCCTTGAAATTTTCACTCTCGTGTGGATTAATCTTTGCCCATTTTAGAGCAAACAAGCGAACACAGTTTCTTGTTACAATCAAGCCATTTTGCCGATTTTCCAAAATCCAGTTTTCTACATTTTCCTCTAACACCGGCCATTTTGCTAGTCCTGTACGCAATGCACACTTATCCTTAGGCATATCCATTATTTTTTGTTCATTTTTCTTCCATTCACGCACCGAGCTTTCCCCAATACCAAAATGTCTCGCCGCAGCCCGATTTCCACTTTCTTTCGCAAACTGAATTACTTTGCATTTAAATCCAGCGCTGTGTTTGCTTCGTTTGATAGGAGCCATGTCTACTACTATAAACTACACTGAATTCTTGAAGCTTACAATGTTTACTTTTCAAAGGCAGGACATCAAATGGTGCGATTGGCCGAAGAGGAATTACGTTTTGTCTCCTGATTCGTGGTATGCTTTTGAGACATACACAATAGACAGCATTCCAGATACCCCTCCCCCCCTTACTTCTAGAATGTGGGGAACAACATTCTTCCACACACCTGCACTGCTGAATACAACTACATCTCTTTTCTCAGAATCACATTATTACTCTTTCAACTCTACCCTCACATACATGTCAAATTCAGTTCTTTTATTTTTGCAAACGATAGGGAAAAAAACTTTTTATTTACGATCTTGAAAGACAAAATATTGCACATGTACAATCCTAATTTTTGTGAGCGTTATACGAAGAGTATATCTTAAAATTTAAAAAAAGTATTAGAAATTACGGGTGCGCGTTATACGCCGGGGCGCGTTATGCGCCGGAATATACGGTAAGTCAATCAGTATTGACACCCTTATGTAATTATAAAAATAAAACAATGCAAAAATCTAAGTTCACATTTAAATTTTGAAGAAAAAATTTAAGTGTTAAGATAATATTGTAAAACCTCTGTTTACCATTTTACCTTAACACTTACATGTGATAAAGATGTGTGGAGAATTAAGTGGAAAAATGCACATACATAAAATCACATTACATATCTGAATTAATGAATGGCCCCAGTTAAATTTTTATTAAATATTGAACTGCTAATTTGACACTATCATCATAGACTTAAATATGTAAAAATTGCAAAGCTGGAAAATTTATAATGCACATGAAAAAGGTCCCTCAAATTTTAAAATTCAATGTTTTATTAAAATTTGTAATTGGGTTCAAATAAATTTAAGAAAATCACAAATCCATTAAGATTGATAAGCAGCCTTAAATACTTTGTTCAAGTAACTTATGATCCCTCAGATCAAACTCAGATCAAACTTTGCAAATTTAGAATTTCAATAAAATTTCGTTTTAATGAAATCAAAAATGGAGAGGAACTTTATGAATAGATAAGGCCCTGTTGTTGACTGAACTAAACTCTGATGAAAAACTTAATTAGTGGATGATCCTCCAAGTCCTAACACTGCGGCACTGAACAACAAATAAACCGATGCACAGTTCTACTCCTTTGAAAACTTCTCCAGATAATTTAATGCTTATAGCAGAGCTATTGGTTGGAGAAAAAAAAATTATTACTAAATCAGAAAGAGAAAACCAATATGCAAAACGAATGGACTAATTTGGAGAATTAAAATTTAAAATAGTTTCAGCAAATAGATAGTTTAAGGATGAGAAACCTTATTTGAACACACAATTCAATAAATGGAGAATGGCTCACGTTTACACTTAATACTATTCAATTCCTATTTCATATAGTTTGTGTAAATAAAAAAAAAACTCAATATAGTAATTAAACAAAAACACCAAAAAGTTTTCAAAAAAAAAAAAAAAAAGGAAACGTTTTTTTAAAAAAGATTGAGTGAAAAAAATAGATATAGACACATACAAAGAGAATGTTTTATTTATACTGACCTAAGGAAGCTGCAAATACAACTCCAAGTCCACAAGCTAACGGACCACCCATATGTAGAAATTTTTCACTAGGAGCACAAGCTGCCACACTTGATAATCCTAAAATAATTAAATGTTTAACAGAATTTAAAAAACATTCTGAAAAAGAAAAAAAATCTTTTTCTTGCAGCCAATATGCATTTTTGTAAAGGCATGCAGATGGGTAGTTTTTTCTTTTTTTTTTTCATTTTGTTTCAGATTTTTATATAGTAGCGTTTTTTTTATAATTTAATCTTAATTGTAAGTTCCCAGTTTATTTTTAATCTTAATTATAAGTTCTCAATTATTTCAGATTTAAAATTTTAGAGATTCGATAATAGAAGTCCGCGAATCAATGGTCTTGATATACATGGAATTCTGCAAAACAAAAACAAAAAAAGTCCCACGCCCTGCTCTTAGTTTCCAGACCAGGAAGGATGATACGAAAAACCTGGAATTTTGGGGTACACCCAGAATAGAATCACCTTTGTTTATCATTGATATATAAAAGCAAGTTCTAAATAAAAATAAACTAAAAAAATTTTAACAAAAAAAGCTTTATATTATATATTAATTCTTATAAATGAAGCAAGCTTCATTATGTACTAAAAATACTTATTAAATATTAAAGCAAGCAATAAATTGTGCAAAAATTCTATTATAATAAGGATTTTTTTCAAAGGGACCTTTCTCAATTTAAAGGAATTTTCTAAAATGTATAAAAACCAGAAGAATTTTTAATAAGCCAGTACACCAGGAGAATCCGGCAAAATCCAGGAGTGTTAGCAGCTATGTTCTTACCTAATTTTTAGATTACTTTTTAAAATTTATTTAGATTAACTGTGTTAACAGTTGTTTTTATTGAAATAAAATGGCATGATCAATAATAGTAACAAGGTTTCTCCTAAATTTATAAACTCGCTTTGGAAGTAATTATTTAAAGCTTTATAAAATTCATATATTAATTATCAAACATGTATTAATTATCTAATGACTGTTTCTTGAGTTTACATATATATATTTCACAACTAATATATTTAATTTGTGGGGTAAAAGAATTTAATTCACAACTTTCTAGTCCCTATAATTCAAAATTGAAATATTTTTGCATACCAGCAACAGCTCCTGCAGTGTACCAGGCAGCTCTTATTAAAATTGGTCCACCGAGAAAGCAAAGTGGCGCAACAACAGCTCCCATGATACTACTGTGTAATAGCCAAGCTAAATGTTTTCCATTAATACCCTCAGAATAAGGCATAGATCTTACAACCATGCCACTTCCAATCATTACTGCAAAAGTTGCACCAATTGCCTATAAATAATTTTTTTTTAAAAATTTAATAAATACAAATAACGAAAATAAAAGACAAAACAAATTTACGTAGTTCAGAAATATAAGTGATCAAAAACCGAATATTGCACTTCAAAACTGCCTCAAGATTTAAGTCAATACAAAGTTTCTGCTAAATCTTAAGTTCTTAAATTCATGATTTCTACCAAACACTGTAGATGACTTACACGAGTAAAGATATTAATACTCAATAAAGTCAAAAGAAGAACTAAACGAGTATAACTTTATGTGTTATCTCATTTAGATCTTCTTTCGCATGTTAACGATCTTCTTTTTACATGTTAACAAGTATAATGAGTATTAACTGTGCAATGCCCAGCCCACTTTTTTAAATAATAAAATTTAAACAAAAGCAATAAAAAAAGGACTTTAAAAAAAAAACTCAGCAATTAGCGGGAACAAACATATAAATTAAAACATAGATTTAAAAAAGGTCAATTCAAGGGATTATAAACATCGTTTCATGCACTATCAAATATATATATATATATATATCGAAATAAAAAAAATAATAAATATTTCAAAGATTAAACAAAAATATTAAATTCAATATGAAATCATTTTTAAAATTTTCTTTCACAAAAAATTTTAATATTTATCAGGCTAAAACGTTTGAATTCAGTTAACTTTTTGCTTCAATGTAACAAATATAATATTAATATAATTAAATATGAAACCAGGCAGCCCCCGACTTAGAGCTCTAAATGTGAATACAAATTGCGATGCAGGACTTTCAAATAATGCGACCTTTTGAAGGGCTCCTATAGCCAAAAAAAGATGATGAACAGGGAGTTTCCGGGATTTTTTAGAATTAATCACTGAAAATCATGAATTCCAAGACAAATTTTGATCAAGGTCAAAATTTATGACTTTCCAAGATTTTCAATAACTTTCCAGGTGTGTCGATACCCTGTAGATCGAAAAATGTATTTTAGTGCATTTTAATGGCAATATCTCACCAAATATATCAAATTTTATTTAGAAAAATCACCACAAAAAGAAATAAACATAAATAAAAAAGATAAAAATTTTAATAAGGCTTGTGTAATAAAAAAAAAGCATTGCAAAAATTGCATATTGAAAATATGATTTTGAAACTGAGCTTAAAATATTTAATACAAAACTGAATTAATAGAAACTTGAAGGAGCCTTTAGTTGAAACAAATTTCATATCAAATTTTAAAAATAAATTTTCTTTTGAAAAAAAAAAAAAAAAAAGGTGAAAATATCAAATTTGTTTTATTTTTAATATTTGTTTTACTTTTTAAAAATGTACCTTCCTTGTACTTCAAGTAGGTCAATTATAGCCTTGTGCACTTTTAAAGCAGATATAAATTTAAAAAGAAAATCTTAATAAAAAAACATCTTTAGTTCAAAAAAATTGGGGGAATAATGCTATAGAAATATTCCAGAACGTTTCTACTTACAATCCAAGAGTTCCTCATCATAAGATTTAGTAATTTAGGAGACTGGCTAACAGCATAAGCTGATATAGCAGTAACTACAATGCTGCCTCCAAAATAGGAATATGTAGCCCTTATTCTATCTTTGACATATTGAGGCCATACCCTTAAATAAAATACTTCAAAATTAATATGCAAGAAAAACAAATTTAGAACAAATATATTTAATACAATAAGATTATAAGATTTAAAATTATATCTAAAACAACATACATGGATTTTTCGACAGCTCCCGGCTCACTAGACAGACCCAATCCATAATAGCAAAGTGAACCAATTCCAAATGCTGAAGCTCCAAGTAATAAACCTTTTCCTAAATTAAAAGCTGAAAAAATATTGCTAACTTTAGAAAAATAAAAGAACTATGAGTAGCATACACAAAAAATAATTTTGGCTCTTGCATAAGCAAAAATTTTTATCAGATATACCATAAGAAAGTGCTGTAAAACATTGACAATACTTGCTAACATTTTCAGACAGCTTTCCTAAATACTTTTAATATTTATTGATTAAAAATGCAATGGCTAATGGCAGGCTTGGCATGTTTTTGTTGGATAAAGCCATCGTGTAATACAAAATCTGTGTAAAAAAGAAAGATAATTCACATCTTAAATAGCACTTTGAATGTGTTTAAGGTTGAATATTAAATGGTTTTTTTCCCTATACAATTTAAAAAATGTTAAAAAAGAAAAACTCTAGAAAAAAGAAGTAAAAACTCTATTACAGAACCTAGTCTAATATCCAGACGTCTGTTTACCGGAAGGGTCTATTTTTCAGACACTTTTTCACGATCAAAATAAACAAACCTCTTTTCCTTCTTCAAAAAAAGTTTTTTTAATTTTTTTTTAAAAAAAAGCGCTTGCAATTTGTTTAAAAAAAGTATGAAGGGATGAAAATCCGATTTTAATCCGATTTCTGCTAAAATAAGACAAAATTTGGATATAACGGAAATGAAATCCAGGGTTCCGCGATTTCAGAGGCCTTTTATTGGCACCTTGAAAAAAATATCATATATTTTTTTTCTTGTTTTGCATAATAAGATAACCACTGCCAAGAAGCACGCACTTAATTACAGAATGCGCAAAACTCGTGCAGTTTGGAAATATTGTGGATTTGAGACAAAATTGTCACAGTGAGAATGAGTCATAAAGTGAGCGATTTAAAATATGCAGATCGCAATAGTAATAATATATCCAAAAAAGAAATTGAAATGCAATGCTAAATACTATGTGGAAGTCCTAAACTGTTGAAAATGGAATCGAAAAAATCACATACACAAAATCGTCCCAAATCCAGTGCATCAAAAAGTGATTTCTTCAAATGCAAGATTCAAAAATTTCAGTACTACGTAATGTAGCATTGAAAAATTAAGATTGTAAAAATATGTGGCAATAACGAAAATGCAATAGATAAAACCATATGATTTATGAGAGAATTTTCAATAACGCTGTGCATAAAAAGTTGATTCTACAAATTCATGATTCAAAATTTCCCAAGTATGATAATGTAACATTAAAAAATTCATTTACAAGCTATGAAAATCGATGCAATAACTGAAAAAAAATCTAACTCATAAATCCTCATGTGATTACGGTGAATCGTATATATTTAAGTGTGTAAAAAAGGTGATTCAACTGTGCGATTCAAAATTTGCCGAACAAAACAATATAACATTCTGATTTTAAAACCCATGTGAAAATCCGAAACATTTGCAGAGAAGCATATGCGAATTTATGGCTGAATCATCGCTAATCGACTGGATCGAGAAATAATTATACGAAATGCTTGATTCAGAATTTGCGGCATGCTTTAATGACTTATTAAAATATTAAGATTTTAAAAACCAGGTAGAAATCTGCAGCAATAGCAATAGGTACACCTTGTGAATGTATACAATGTTGAATGATTATAATCTATTTTTAATTGATTTGGCACTGATTATAGTCTATTTTCAATTCTTTAACAAATATGTTCTGATGTTTGTTGACCTTTAAGAGATCCGGAAATATCTTTCCAGACTTGCTGAAATACTGTCGATTATGGATATGGTATCTTCAACTGCGCATAAATATGCTTGAAATATAAACTATTGTGAATTAAACATCAGAAAGAAACAATAGTGAAAATTAATGTGTAGAGTTGCTTTGATTAGGCAAGACATTTTGGTATTAGAAAAAGATCTTTAAACAGTCAAATACTTCTTTATATTATCACTCTCTTAAAAGATAAAACAAAGTAATAGGAAACTTTCATTTTTACTAGATGTGTAGATTACTTAGAATCCTTTCTTTCATTATGTTAAAATTTATACCTTTATGAACTTTTTTTATCTTTTGTCAAATCTATTTACAAGCTAGTCCAATTTTATAATTTATATTTCATGCAAAAATAACTTCCAAGTTGAAAAAAAAAAAAAAAAAAAAAAAAAAACTTGCAAAGAACAAACACAAAATTATATATATTTTTATTTCAATAATGTTAAAATAATAATTGCACTTTTTTCTCTCAAAACTCCTTGAAAAAACGAGAGCCATCAAATGCAAAACAATAAATATGAGGATAAAATGAAAATTAATGTGTTTTATAAAAAAAAGAATCAAATGATATTAATAATTATTTTTCCTTTTTACAAAAGTATAGTTGGAACATTAAAAAATCTGCAGTAGTGATAAAACAAGGATTTATCTTACCAATCTTTTGTAATTTATTTTTATTAAATTAGATTAAGAGAAAAACTATTCTACTTATTTCACTTTTTATGTGCATTTTAAAGATCAAAATTTTCCAAAATTATTATTTGTCCAAGTGAATTAAAAGCATACAAAATAATTTTTTATGTATGAAGATTTCAAAAGTCAGAGGCACAACAAAAAAGAATATCAATGATGAATACATTAGAAATTAAGATAAAAATGTTATACTATGAAGTCATATGGCCAGACCACTGACAACATATTAATATACAAATATTTCATTTTGCACAAAAGTTAGGTAAATTTTAGTTCGTAACATACTCATTTAGAGTAAATATAATTTAATAATAATTTTTAAGAACTAAATTGGATGATGGAAAAAGAAAACAAGTCATAATAAGCAAATATACATATTTAATCCTAAATGTTATTGTTTTTCCTTAGTACTATATTTTCTTCCACATTACATTTTCAACTAGCATTAAATCTATAAGCTAACTAACAACAGAAAGTTTTTGCAAGGTGTGAGGAAACAATGAAATGAAGTTCAATGGCTTCACTGATAATACTGAACGTTGATCCCAATAGTTAGCTATAAGCTGGAAAATAGATGGCATGATAGATAGCGATCAACAAAAATAAAGATGCATTATTTGAAAGTATGCAAATTTCCAAGGAATTGTTTGTTTTTTTTTAAATTATTATTATTTTTTTAGTCGATAGCCACCTACAATGTTTGCAACAAAAACACTTCAGTTTAAGATTGTAAGTGAAACGATGTTCGTTTTTCACTATACCCGAAATGAAAAAATGTCTTTTATTTATCTCTATTTCTATATTATCTTTATTATTTATTTATCTCCATTATACATTACTCACTTAAACATAACAATAACACATTGCTCATATAGTATATATTGTTCACTTAAACATACAAAAAAAGAAATTGTTGCAAAAGCGGAAGGATAGCAATATTTAACTTGTTACAAACATATCTTTCTTATACATTTAATATTAGCATTTTGAACATTATCTCATAATATGCCAAACTTGTTATATTGAGTAGTATAAAGGAGTAATAATAGCGCTCTATAACAAAACAAACAAAAAAAAAAAAAAAAAAGCGAAAAGGTTAAAAAGGATAAATCCAGATAAAATATGTTTCATTAAAAATATCAAGAAAATTTTGATCCTTGCAAAATTTTTTAGAACGCAAGTTCTAAAAATGGTCATACATAGCAATGTTTGATAAAAGACTATTTTAACTATGTTTCTGAATTCTTGCTTCAATACTGCTTTAATGTGCATTTTAAAGATATTTACAGAAATAAGAAATTTTCCTGCGGATGAAAAAAATATTTCTTTTTAAAAAACATGGGAATTTTTTTTTTATAGACTGTACAAACCAAGGGAAAAACAGATTTTTTACAGGACAGTAATAACCCTGCCGATCATGAATTAAATACCATTTTCAGCAAATTGATACAATGTCTGTATTCCTTTTTAATTCGAGGACTCAAAGAAAAGAAATATAAACAGATATTTCGGATGCTTTATGTTTGGTTAATGAAGCCTTTTAATGGTAGGTGCTGTTTTAGTATGTCATGTTTGTTACCATAGTAAGTTTCATAAAAATATTTATTAATTAATTCAATTTGCTAACTTAGCTTATTAAGTGCTTAGATAAAATCAAATTGAATTTTATTACTTTTTAGAATTATTTAGTTTTTAGAATTTTTCTATTTTGAAATGACTAGTTATCCTATAACAGGCATGAAAAATTTGCAACAGATATGACATTAGTTACAAGATTTTCTTTTACAAATTTTGATTTAAATGCTATTCATAAAATTAAAATTACGTCTGAAGTATTGTGGTTTAGAATACATAAAAATAGAAATTATAGCTACAAACATTATAATTTACATCATATTAGACCAAAAAATTATCAACTAAATATAACTTTAAAAAAAAAAAAAAAAAAAAAAAAAAAACACATTTTTTACAAAAAATGCATACATGTTTATTTTTAAAAATTACACATTCTCAATATATTTTTCCTTTTTTAAAATTTTAAATAACGTTGAATTATGAAAATGATCTATATTTAAAATTTGTTATCTGCTTTAAAACTTGAACAATAGGGTATTATATAATATTTATAACTATAATGCTGAAGCTTTTTAGAATTTTCCATCGCTAATTCTATAATAAATCTGCACTAACAACAATCAAGGTAGATATAAACAAAACTGATAGAAGATGCTAACTAGAATGTTTTATGTAGAATGACGCCACAGGCAATGATTGTTAGTAACAGACAGTTTTTTTATGAGAGTCACGTCGTAGCAATTTAAATGACATTTTCCAATGTAATTTTCACGTTAGTTCATATTGTCCATTGATAGAATCTAAGAATACCATACCTGTCATTTTCCATCGCTAATTCTATAATAAATCTGCACTAACAACAATCAAGGTAGATATAAACAAAACTGACAGAAGACGCTAACTAGAATGTTTTATGTAGAGTGATGCCACAGGCAATGATTATTAGTAACAGATAGTTTTTGACGAGAGTCACGTCGTAGCAATTTAAATGACATTTTCCAATGTAGTTTTCACGTTAGTTCATATTGTCTATTGATAAAATCTAAGAATATCATACCTGTCATGTTAAACGAAAAAAAAAATCTTGTTGCCTAACTTACCACAAAAGTTTCAATAAAATTAAACTGAAATTTTTCAATAAAGTAAGTTTAATGATATATTATATGGAAATTAAATACTTAAATATATTTACTAAATATTCTGAAATGTATAATTGAAAAAAAATCAAAGGTGTCTAATGAGTATCGTATTTTTATGCAAAATATGAATTTTGTTAAACAAAATACATAATCAATTTCAACAGAATTATTACCAGTTCCTTGCTCAGGAGCCAATAACCTTTCTTTGAGTGAGGGACTTCTGGTCGATAAGGTTGTTCTTCGAAAACCAGAGCGACTTGCGTAACCTTTTACTTGATTGACATTTTGTGATCTCACAACTAGCAAATTTGAATTTAGTGACATACTTTTACCAATATTCGGCGCACACAATCTTGCAGCAACAAACATGGCTGCCATTTTTGTAGAAACAAACCTGTAAAAATATTTGAAAAACTTTAGAAAATGTATGTTACCAAATTTTAAACCAATCAAACTACAATGATTTTTTAAAACTTTTGAAAAAATAATGAAATTAGAACTCATTGAACAGCAAAATTACACTACCATATATATATTGCTGAGTAAGACCACTTCTCTAACTGCTAAAATTTAAAAAAAAATGAGGGGGTCAACTAATGAGTACGGTAATAAAGACGGACACATGTTGATTATGAAATATTGATGAAATATGAGCAACTCTGTACTGTATCAATCTAACTATTTCAAAAATCCTTTTTAATATGTTATATACAATTTTGAATTTTCTCTCAAATATTCTTTATATATAAAGTTTTTTCAGAAACAATACTTTAAGTTATGTTAAGAAAAAGTATTAAGATAAGAAAATTAAGATTATTAGTTCAAATGCATTTTTAAAAAAAATAACACAATAAAAATAAATCATAACAAATATTTAAAAAAAAGAAAGGCAATTAGGGAATAATAGAGAATTAATTTAACAAAATAAAATTTTCTATTTTTGGGTAAAAAGCAGACCAAAAAAATAATAAGATAAGCTACCCATATCAAAGTTTAAAATCAAATGCTATCTGGGAAATTACCGTAATTTGGAAAAACAATTTAATGCCTTTCTTTTATTTTTTTAAAATAAAAGTTTGACAATTTTAACCTGTTATTCTCAAACTTTTTAGACAAGAATCAAATACATTCTTTAATATAGCTGTAATAATAGAAATGAAGACATACTGTTTGAACTAATATCATGAATTATTATAGCACAAGTACAGACATGATTAAACATAACTTTAAATAGACTTGATTTTTTTTACTTTTTAAAAAAATTCTTTCACAACATTTCAGAATGTATCAAATAGCCATCGCTAACATAATAGAGATGCAATGCATAGTAATTTGGTAGAACACTTGATAAAAAATAATTATCAAATAATTTTTATAAACAACTAAATTCAGTCATCATAGAAAAATAATTAAAACTTAGCCATACCATTGACATGATAAAAAATTAATTTAATATTCTTACAATATCCTGGGACCTTAACAGGTTTGGAAAATAGAAATAGACAATGAATCAAAGATTATAACTTATTCCAAACAATAAAAACAATGTTAATAGTTAATTCAGCACTGTTTTATTTTAAATTAATAAACTTAAAAATATTCATTCACATTAAAGTGGGAAAATGAGGAGAATGGGAAAACTAAAGACCTCCCAACAAAGGTAGTAAATAAACAGACCATAAGAAAAACTAGTTATGAAATCTAATTATTAACAAACTTATAAAAATTTTAATTGGTATATAATCTGACGTGTAAAGTAAAAACAGCATAAAAAACAAAGATTTTTCACAATGTAAACTTTCAGATAAAAAAAAATTTAAGATAATAGGGGAAAAAAATATAAAGGTTAATAAATGGAAAAAAAGTACATACATAAAACTTTAAAAGAAAAGTAGTTTATCACCAGACACATATTTTTTTAAATGTCGCGCAATCATAAAAAAAGATAATAAACGAAAGCGAAACAGAAAAAAACATCTCAGGCTTCCAATTACTATATTCTATTATGTACCGTCTTGTACAAACAGAGGAAAATAAAATTGCTACGATAGAAATTTTAAAATTTATAATAAAAGAGAAGCTATTAGTAAAAACATTTAAAGTGTCATTTGTGTGAATATCATCATCACCTTATCATAACATATAATATGTAATTTAATTTAATGTCAAAATAATAATGTAATTAAAGAATAAATTAATCAAACATTGATATTACAAAGAGTGAAATTATATAAACATACATAAATTATAAAAACAATAAGTAACAACACTAAGACATATCACTTATTTACTTAGTTCATAATTAAAAACGATATGTAAGCATAGAAGAAGAAAATTGAGATCTAAACATATGATACAATAATTAATATCTAAGCAATGATACTAAAAATGTAATGGAGTTTACTTAATTTTGAGTAAATTTAATAAACAACTTACGACACACTCAAAATATTGTATGAAAAAAAGCTAACTGCTACCTCTTTGCTACAACTTACCACAAAATAATGAAAATATCAAATTAATGAAAAGACAAGAGAAGAATGATGCAATTTTGACATGTAAATAAATTATTCCAGAAAATTCTATGCAATTTCATACACAGATTAAATTCAGACTGTTTTCACGCGTTTTCCGCAAGTGCGTGAATACTCAGATTCGAATTTGACCATGAGACACATATAAAAATGTAAATGGATCAAAATTAAAACTTTTGAGTAATCTCATGCTAAAGAAGTTGTGAGAAATGTTATTTGCTTATTTTAAAGATTTTTGTAAACTGTATTTATAAATTAATGTGATTTCTTTTACAAAAAAGAAATTTTCAACCTTGGAGTTAGGGTTAACCACCCGAAAAAATATTTTTTTCTCAATAATTGTTTCTTTAAAGAAACATGGCAACAACCTTAAGAATGCAAATGAAGAATAGCTGTGAGTATTTACGCGCTTTAGGATAATTCTTAAATAAATTATTAACATATATTTTGCTTGTGTGTAAGTATTCATTTTACTTTATGTATCTTTGTTAATGAATTTTCGATACTATAATTTATGTATACAACTTGTACTCCTCATTCGGCTTATCAGTCACGCACTCTTATTAACCTTTTTTCATTGTACGAAAGTTGCTCAAATCGTAAAGAAATCGTTATGAAGTTACTTTAATTTGATTAATAAAACATTTTATATCTTTATATTAGAGGTAATCGATTTGAATGTGGTATCTAACTTTCACTATTTCCTTGAAAAGTTGTTCGTGACAAGTGCTTGGCCATCTTACAGGTATGGCGTCCCTAACGCCTGCAAGTGGCTCGGGCGGTGTAATGGTTAGTGTTCAAGTCTTTTTCTGCAGTTGCTGTAAATTCGAAATTTCTCTTATTGTTAACTTGAAATTTTTTTGAATGACTTATTATCGCAGCGTAAAATAGTTAACTATGTTGCCATTTATTAAAGTAAATGCTTTATATAAGTTTCATTAAAGCGCGTCTTGCGAAACATCGTATCGCAGCGTATGTAATCGCTATATTTGTTGTTTTATGTTACTGCCATTCTCCATTTCTGTTTGTTTCATTTAATACAACCTCAATGCTGTTTTAATCGAGCAACTTAATCAGTTTATGATGATTCATGTTTGTTGATATCAAGATACTGAAAATGTGCGACTTGAATTCCGCACTTTTAACGAAAGCGGGAAAATAAAATGTTTCACTACTACTTTTTGATATGTATCTATACCTATCATTATGTATTATGCATTAAGTGGAACATGGACTAAAGTGCCAATTCTGTCGATTTTAACGATAGAATTATTTTTAATTTTTAAAGTATGTCATATTGCCCAAGTCTTTTTAAAAAACAATATTTTTGAACTTCTAGTTAATTAAACTTTTATATGTGATTTGTAAATTTATTATATTAAATAGTATGACTAGAATATTATAATGTGCACTAGTTATTTGATGTTCAAAGTATTAAATGTATCAATGTATGAACTGGATTATAACTCAACTGCTTATTTTGTAACCATTATGTCTAGATTTTTAAACAATGAGATAGCTGAATTTTTTGGTTTTAAGTTTGATGTAACGTAAATTGTTGAGGATGTTGTGTTTGACTGTAGGTTAATTTTGTTATTCTAATTGTAATTTCTTAGTAAATTTAAGCCTAAAGATTTATTGCTGCTTTTAAAGATGTCTCTTCTAATTAGGGTTGGGGTTTTGTACGTCCTAAACTTGTTTTGGACAGAACAGGCTGGTTTTATTGTCTTAAAGTCTCCAAAGCCTTGAACTTCGGCCAAAGGTAAAAATTCTATAGGTGTAACCATTGCACACATAATAATTACATATATTAATAAATATTTTATACAACTTGCTGTAACCTATTAAAGGAAAATAATGTAATAGGAAAAGATTTATAACTTTTGAAGTTTTACTATTCATTGGAAAAAAGTGAATACTGTTTGTCTAAGATAGGTACTCTGACAGCCACTAAGTCTGCGGCAGTCTGGTGCTATGGAAACAAGGGAGGGTAGCTTCGATGAAGAGGTCTCCTTTTCTTTCGCCGAAACCAGTCTTAAAGAAGGACCCCGAACCCCTACTTGAAATAAATGATTTTAATACTGATAAATTATGTTTTTGCATAAGGATAAATAATGCATTATTTAAAATAACAATCTTTTTTAATAAAACAAAAACTTGTCTTCCTTATGTTTCTTGTTCTAAAATTAACCTTTTATTTTTCATAATATATTTTTTAAAATTGTAGCATAATTTGAATAATAGGGTTTGGGGCAGTTTTAGACAAAGGGGTTTTGGACAGGACAGTTAAAACCGAGAATTAATCCATATTGTTCTAAACCTTGAAACTCTGCTTCAAATGCTCTTGATTTCTATCAATGGGGTTGAAGCTATCTGTTGACTTAAAAATTAAAGGAAGGGGGATCTTAAACAATTTAAGGATGAAAATTATTTCTATTTTAATAATTAAAATAAATACAGCACAATGTGGCTTTTTTTAATGTAGCTTTCCCTGATAGCAGAATTTATGTAGTAAATTTGCATCATTTTCTTCAAAAATTCAAATTTTTTGCAATCTGAGATTACTATATTGTAAAGTTCAACTTAATCTAACATACATGTAGCTAAATATGCCAACTTAAGTTCCTTATATTAAATTTCATGGGATGATTCTAAGAAAAAAGAAAAATTTATACACAGTTAAACCTGTCATCTAGTAACTGAAAGAACTTTACTTTTATTCTTTATGTTTCTCTCAATTCTGCTTTTTAATTTTAAACCAGTATAGACACATTATAAAAAGGTGCCTCAGCAATTTTGCTCCATTTATTGTTTGCTTTTTAAACGTAAAAAAGAAACTAAGAAATCATTTTAAGTGCATGCTGCCTTGCTGGAAGGTTTCAAATAGCTTACAATGATCAATAAGAATTAAAAGATTTAAGTAATGGATTTTGTGCAAAAATTATTCTTACTATTTGTAGTAGAGTTGGCAAGGTTTAGTACAGAATGGGTTAATCCACGGTTTCATCAGTCCTGACCAAAACCCTTTTATTCAAACTGTCACAATTTTTAAAAAATATTGTAAAAGGTTAATTTTTGAAGAGGAAAAATGAAGACAAGTTTTTATTTTATTAAAAAAGTTTATTGTTATTTTTTATATTGCATAATTTATTTTTATGCAAAAATATAATTTATCGGTATTAAAAGCATATTTATTCGTATTTATTGGATGAGGTAATCACTATTGTTCATTAAATTGTGGAACTTTAAAAGTTATAAATATTTTCCTATTATATTATTTTCCTTTAAGAAGTTAAAGCAATTTGTATAAAAAGCATGTATTAATGTGTGTAATTATGTGTACAATGGTTACACATATAGAATTTTATGTTTTAACAATGTTCAAGGTTTAGGACAGTTTTAGTCAGTTTAAGATAGTAAAACCAAACCAATGTGTCCTGTCCAAAACATGTTTAGGACATTCAAAACCTCAACCCTGGTTTGTAGTGATATGTGAAAAACGTAAAAAATCATAAATTTATAATTTGGTTTCATCCAGGCAAAAAGTTATATTTTAATTTTGTTTGATAATAGCCCTAAATAATACAACTTTGGTGATTGCAATTGGCATAATCTAAATACCAAAATTTCTTTACATGAATGAATTTGCATCAGGTTTGACAAAAGTCTTCAAATATCTATCTTCAAAAACTAATGAGTAACTCTTTTGGAATTATCTTAACATTTTTGAATTATTGCATACCTGCAGTCTCCTGTTTCATAACGAAAACTCCTGTATTTTTACAGCTATTTCCTGTTTACCCGTATATTTTCAAATTTCTCTTTATTTGTTAAAGAAATTAACCATAAAATATCCGCTGAATATAAATAAAATATTTCTCTTATTCCTCAACAGATGGTGCCAGTGCAAGTACTGATGTTGAGTGTAAATAGTTTAAGTAATTATAAATGATGGTTTAAAAAAATCTTTTTTAGGTTATTTTTTACTTCGCTAAATTTAAGTTCTTATATTATTTCCAATTTGTGATTTCTTTTTTTGGTTTATGTAATTATGCGTGATGTATTAAAACTTCTCTAAGCCTAAATAATTTTGCTAGTGAAAAATCTCCGTTATTTTATTTCTCCAATCTTGGCATGTAATCATGTATGTTGTTGTAATTTTATACTGATAATGTTAAAAATCAACTATTACTGTTCTATACTGTGTATTTTCTAAAAGTTATAAAAACTTCAGAAATTAAGTCATAAAAACAAAGCTTATGTTCTTTGAAATAGTTATCAATATATTGTTAATATTTTGCGATTTTTATACATTTCAATTAGCATAATCACATTAGTGCTGCGTGTGTAATATATTAACGCTTTTGGATTTTTTAGGATGTAAGTAAATAACAAGGTGAAGTTTTTTAACACTCTTGTGTAACTGTAAAAATTAGTAGTTTCGTGACGAATTTTTTTTTTCCACAAAGAACATGATGGTAAGGAAAATTTAACTAATTCCTGGCTTAAAAATGCAGTCTTTGTAACAAAATTTTATTTTAATATTACATGTACATATCTGAGCTGATACAATTTTAAACGATAATTAATATGGCATTTTGTCGCAAGATAACAATCTTTTTCATAAGTATGACTTATAATTCTGTGTATTGTTATTTTTAATTTAATTAAAAAAAAATACATGCTAAAAAATATATATAATTTCTACCGTTGTATACCTTGTATTGGTGGTCCTAGACCACAAACCCCTTTCAGGCCACCAAATATACCTGTTGTTAATCAACTTTAGAACAAGGACTAGCTCCATGTCAATAAATAAAATAATGAAACATTGTTTAAAAAACGAGATTATGTATGTGAACAATAAGCAAACTCTTGCATTTCTGAATCGGGGGGGGGGCATATACATACATAAATGTAATACTTATGTGGGGTTCACACCAGCAATGAAAATTTAGTGGTCCATTTGGACCACTTAGGTATTCAGGGGTCTATCTAGGTTTTTCTGAGAGGTACCTATTTTGTGAAAATTTAGGCATAATCACAAAAAATATGGATTTATCGTTTCTTACGGGATACAAAAATAAAATTTTAAAGAGTACTTTGTGAAGGTACCACTAAACAGTGTGAAGCTAAAATATTAATAGATTCAACATGATAAGAAAGTTGAGACCAAATAAATAAATGAGAAAAACAGAGGAAATGCTAACAAACAAAATATTTCTTTATAAAATTTTAAATAAAGTCAATTCCAAATGAGCCAGAAATATTTTATTATAAACAATTATGTCAGTACATTTATCCAAAACACAGCACAATATATAATTTTGAAATTTCGCTGTTTAAATCTTTAAAAAAAAATTGTGCATTATGTTATTACATCTAAATTCCATACCATGTGTTAAAAAACGAATACTAGTGCATTAAAATTTTTTTTTAATGAATAGAATCTAGTGCAAAGGAATATTTTTGTTACTTTTTTGTAAATTAAGTATTTCAAAACAAATTAATCGCCTAAACATGTGATTTCAGTGACATTTGTGGAACGTTAGGTGATAATTGGCGTCATACTGCCTTACCAGGGTTGCCACAGACCACTATTTCCGACATGGGGAGACTATAGCAACTATTTTTAGGAAATGGAGACTTTTCTGTTCTCTTAGTGATTTTTTTGTTTTGCCCTACATTGGGTTGGCTATCTGCGCCCCTAGGTAGCTTTTGAACACATTTTTTTTTTTTTTTTTTTTTTTTTTTTTTTTTTTTTAATAAAATTGTTGGATTGCAAATTTGGGTCATCACAAATTATGTGCTCAATTTGCACCGATTCCATTGTAAATCTATCTTGTTTCTCGATCGCCTTTTCAACGAACGTTATTTTTTTTTATTATTATTAATTTTTTTTCTAGTAATTATAAGTTTTAATTTTCTGTAAATATGCTAATTCTTTTGATGTATAAAAATTTAGTGCTAGAACACTGATGTTTATATAAAAATTCATATTTACCACCAACTTGACTAAATGGCTCATGGTATATGGCAATTAAGTCATTTATCAAAATTTTAGTCATATTTTGTTTTTATTTAGGCAACTATTTTCTTGCTTTACCAAAAAGCAGCTATACTGTTCTTTTTTTTTTTCTGTGGCAACCCTGTGAACCCTATACACATGGCTAAAATTTGATGCACAAATTAACAAAAAAAAAAAAAACTAATAAATCATCATAAGCAAATATATTTTAAAATTTAATTTGATTTTTTAAATTTTTTTATTATCTAAGACCAATTTAGTGTTTTATTTAATACTATGGAAATCATGATTCCAAGATTTTAAAGTGTCAATTTCTCTTAAAGTAGTGCTTGTGTCAAACAATCGTATAACTTTTCATTTTTATATTTCAGATTATCTTGTAAAGTCTATGCATTTTATGGTAACTGTCTTTAATGCTAAAGTTGAGCAACATATGCAGGTTATGATCTAAGAAGCTACTAATTTTATGGTGAACTTTGAGGTATAGAGGTATACCAAAAACTTTATTCAAGGTAAATAATTTTATTTGGTCAAAGTGCTGCCTTCTTATCCACAAAAGAGAACAATGCATCCTCGACCTTTAGTAGCACTTTTAGATGGCAGAGACTGTTCTGTTGAAATGCCAATTTTAAAAGATGTTGCTACTGTAGCATTTTGTGATGCACAATCTACTCAAGAAATTCACGAAAAAGTCTTAAATGAAGCAGTTGGTGCCCTTATGTGGCACACTATAACACTTACAAAGGAAGATTTAGATAAATTTAAAGCATTAAGAATCATTGTGCGCATTGGTTCTGGTGTTGATAATATTGACATAAAAGCTGCAGGAGAGTTAGGTATTGCAGTTTGTAATGTTCCTGGTTATGGAGTTGAAGAAGTTGCTGACACTACATTATGCCTCATTCTAAATTTGTACCGTCGTACATATTGGCTAGCCAATATGGTGAGGGAAGGAAAGAAATTTCAAGGCCCAGAACAAGTCCGAGAAGCAGCTCAGGGGTGTGCAAGAATTCGTGGTGACACACTTGGCATCGTAGGATTGGGTAGAGTTGGAACCGCTGTAGCATTACGTGCTAAAGCATTTGGCTTCAATGTGATATTCTACGATCCGTATCTTCCTGATGGCATTGAAAAATCTCTAGGCCTTACTAGAGTTTACACATTGCAAGATTTGCTTTTCCAGAGTGATTGCGTTTCTTTGCATTGTACCTTAAATGAGCATAATCACCATGTTTTCAATGATTTTACCATCAAGCAAATGCGCCCTGGTGCATTTCTAGTGAACACAGCTCGTGGTGGCTTGGTGGATGAGAGTGCTCTTGCTTCAGCTTTAAAAGATGGTCGAATTCGAGCAGCTGCCTTAGATGTCCACGAGAATGAGCCATACAACGCCTTAGCAGGTCCACTGAAGGATGCACCAAACCTCATTTGTACACCACATGCTGCATGGTACAGTGATGCTAGCTCTACTGAATTACGAGAAATGGCTGCGAGTGAAATAAGAAGAGCAATTGTTGGGCGTATACCAGACTCACTGCGTAATTGTGTCAATAAGGAATTTTTTGTTAATAGTGGATATGGTGAAAGCATTAATGGAGCTAGAGGATATAATTACAACCCTAAAGGTGTACCTCATTCCACCACTTTGGAACCTCTATCAACTCCTCCAGCCATCCCAGCACCTCATTCTCAACCCCATTCTACTCTTCAAGATGCTCCCAATCATATGGCCCCCAAACCCGAGAGCTCTGAAGTTCATTAAATGACTCTGCCTCCTTTTTTGCCGTGCCACGAAGTTACATCCCACCTGTATCTGTGCAGCAATCAGGGCTATTAAGTATCTAGACTTTTGCAGCAGTCCTCAGGAGAGATTGATCCATTCATGTAGTCTGAACTGGAGAAGTTTACCTTTGGCATCCAGAAATTGTGATTTTTTGACAAATAATAATTATTGAAGAGTGGATACCTTCTCAGTGTGTCACCAGATGGATTTTAAATATATATTTGTTATAAAAAGATAGAACAAAAAAAATACATTTAAAAAAAAAAATTTAAAATTCATTGAATATGGTGTTATTTGTTCTCTTCTCCTCACTATTTCCCTTCTACCCTATTTGAATATAATTCCACAGTAAAAATGGAAGTTATGCACTGTATTCCGGCCACATCTCTATCCAGTCATCTACAACAGTCTAATGAAATCTGTTCAAAGATTGTATTGATGTGCAAAAAGTATGTTATACTGTGTCAAGCAGTTACAATCCAGTTTTACGTAGCTTCATCAGGCAAGCTAGTGAACTTTGATTTCTCATGTGACGCTAAATCTACGATTCTTAGTGCACGAAAAGATATAACAAAATATAAAAATGTATGGCTTAAGTAAACTGCTGAATAACTATTCTGCCCATCACTACAGCCTTATTATATCAGGGAAAGTAAACTTTAGAAAGTTTCTTCTTTCATCTAGCTTCACAACAATATAAAAAGTTCAGATCCATATGTGTTGTAAATTGTGTAATGAAAATTCATATTTCT
Organism: Parasteatoda lunata; assembly: GCA_949128135.1. Taxonomy (NCBI): domain Eukaryota; kingdom Metazoa; phylum Arthropoda; class Arachnida; order Araneae; family Theridiidae; genus Parasteatoda; species Parasteatoda lunata. Next base: position 23,487,742 of record OX421979.1, read on the forward strand.
CAGGCAGTGGTCTGTTTTTATGAGCAGGTTAATAGCTGTGTATGTTCTGAAGTAAATGTCTCAAAATTTGTGTTATATTTTGTAGAAACTGTGGTTAGACAAGCTACCAATCAAAAAGTTTCGTCCCAGCCAAAGTGTTTTTAAATATTATTTGATCTTCTTTCATTGGCTCTGAACATATCACCATAAAATCATTATCATATGCAGGTTTGTGAATTTAAATGAAACAAAAATCCTGGTGTACTTTTAGGTTAAAATAGAATTGTGCATCGTTTGTGCCATGCTTTAAAGGGATGTGGGATAATTAAAATCTAGAGGAAGAGCAAGTACTGCTGTAGTTTTTTTAGGTGTGAATATTTTCATAAAATTTTGCTTTTTAGCTTCAAAAAATATTTCATCCAACGAGTTTGTATATGTCTGCTTGATATAGTTTTTGCTTTTTTTTCGTGTCCATAACATTGTTTATGTAAAAAATGCAAGATTTTATGATCAAAATTATTCTTTTTGTAACATAGAAGAGGAAAAAATGGCTCGATGTTCACAATATCCAACTTTATGGGGCAAAAATGCTTTTTGACCTTTTTTCTCCCCTAGATGCTTTAATCCTTATGGATTGTCATTGTGGTATGTAATGCTAATGGCTATTGGAAAGATTTTCGCCAGTTTTTTTATTTGCGAAAAAAGGATGCAGATGTATTATGAATTCTAGAGTTCTTACTTTGCCCATGTGTGTTATGAATGACTTTAAGCATGAAAATTGTTCATTTCTTACTACATTTGCAATATCTTTGAAGGGAGTATTTCTTTTTGTATATTTTTAATTCTCTAATTGAATTATAACTTGAAGGATATGGGTCAATCTCGATGATCCGAGAAATTTAAAAAATTAAGAAGTAAGAAATGAAAGAATTCTGCTTGCAATATGTAGAAAATGTTATTTTCTTAAAATTACAGTGTTGTTCTTTTGTTGTGGAGTTTTTCTTAATATTTTAAGGTAAAACATTGATTTTTTTAGTATGTTTTGTGTAATGATATCAAAAAAATTGTTTAATCAAAATCTTATTGTTTAAGTTTTTGTAAACACATCGAAAACAAGCTCCCTATTTATGTTTTGCAATTTGAATATTAGTATAGCAAGGTTACTGTAATATTGTTGGGTTGGATATCATAAAAAGTCTTGGTCTTTTATTGCAAGTAACAACAGTGATGCTTAAAGTTTGCAAAGATACTTGGCAGTATGCTGTTTTTAACGACTGTAGATAATTTGAAATTGATATATTTTACTGTGTACGGTAGCTTTTATTTGCGGTAGAAGGACGCAGTGTAATTGTAAAAAGATACAATTAAGTGAATGAAAAAATTTTAAATCTTTATATCTTTGCTTATGTTATTTGTGTGAGTTTTAATATTTCTTTTCTCTCTTTCTCTTAATTCAGATCAAGACTGTACTTATTAATGATTGAGTGAGTTCTGTAACATAGAACAAGTGACTCTTGCTCTTAATTGTGAAACTGTTGCAGTAGATAAGGACTTTTAGTTCAATGGGTTTTAAATTGAGAATAGTGTTTTTTTTTTTTTTAAATCAAACTATTGAGTATTAAAAACATTTTGTTATAAAATTTTATTGTGCTATGCCTTTTTTATATTGTAACTTTTTCTTTCTTTTTTATATTAGATTGAATTAAAAATTAATATAAAATATTCATTTGGAAATGGATAATCTGGTGAAATTTTAAACAGACTGGTAAAAAATATTCTTTGAGTATTATTGTTTGTTAAAATTTTAAATTGTTCTGATAAATATTATTTTTCTTATAGAATTATTTGAAATATTGGTGAATTATTGAATAAAGAAATGTGTGGAAACTAAACTAGATTGTTTAAAAAACTGCCAGTCAAACAATTATTTAAAACTCGAAAACTTAATTTTAAAATTTGAAAGTATTCTGAGAGCACACTATTGGCTCAGTGTCACAGAACTCATCCTTTCTTAACTTTTGAGCATTTTTTTTTTTTTTTTAAGAAAATTTCATTTGGTATATTGTTCCTCAAATTTAATTTTGCTTTCTTTTATTTAGTTAAACACCATCATATGAAATCTTATTTTCTTTGAAGTTGAATATATGTTTAATGAAGCTGTACAAATTTATTTGCTTTTGAGTTACTGTTTTATTATGAGCAGTTTATGTACTATTGTATCAAAAATTGTAGTAGCATAAATTGCAGTACATAACATGAGCTTCATTGTATCCATTACCTTTGTTGTATTATGTCATTGTGTCAGTGTTAATAAAGATCAGCATTTCTCTGACAGAAAAAGATATGCAATGCTGACCTTTTTATAGTTATGTGAATTATTTCAAGAAATTTCTCGGATATAATAAAATTATAGGTTAAAATAATATCGTGAATTAGTATCTAAGGTATGAAAAAAAAGTTTTTTTTTTTTTTTGAAGTTTTCATTGTTGCTCCAGAATAAAATTATAAAATATTTCCAAAAAAAATTTTGTGTATATGCAGCTCAAATGGTTTTTAATAGATCAAATGTGTAGCAAAGTTTGAAGCGTATGTAACTTTAACATTAAGAAGTAGCTATAAATTATGTGTTTTTATTCTTTTTTTTTTTTTTTTTTCTTGGCTTTTAATTTTGGGTTTAAAGAATTTATTGGCATTTTTTCCTCTGTAAAATTGTTAAGTGGATGTTTATTGTTAAACAAATTTCATCTTGAAAATCGGGTCAGAATCACTAATAAAAGATTTTTCTTTGCCTAACTGCGTTTTTTGTGAAGTAAAATAATCAAATTTTATTTGAGACTGGTAAACATATCTTTACAATAATGTGTTTTATTAGCATCTGAAAAATTCTTAGCAACAGATGACAGAAGCAGTGTGATGTTTTCAAATTTATGGTACTTGTGTGTTATAGGAGCTCCTATTAACATTCCCTTCTAGGTTGCATGACACATTCTGAATTTGCATCTTTTGAAACACTTTAACCCGTTCAAAATATGCATGATATATAGGTTGTTTCTTGTTCTCTATATTTAGTTAATTGTTGATAACCTAAATTTCTATCTGCCGGAAAACTAGTCAAAGTTAGTAGCAAAATTTATTCAAATCTAAACATGCTTAAATTTACAATTTCTAGTACCTTTTTTTTCACTACAAGATTTAAAAAAAAGAAGGCAAAATGCTTAGTTATTTGTGGCTGAAATTATGCACAGTTATCTGCTACGTGCACAGCTTGAGAGAAGTAAGACAATTTTAGCTCACAGTATAAGCATTTTTCTTAGTTCCCATTAGCTAACCTACTTGCATTACTAATGTTTTGTAATATAGGCTATTTTTAAAATTTATTTGTGAACTTAATTGCTAAATTTTCAGATTGTCCTAACTTTTGGCAATGTTTTGCATATTTGACACTTTTTTTTTAAAATTGTTAAAGAAAAACATTAAGCAGACTTATAACTAAAAACATTAATTCATTGCAACATTCAGAGTGAGGAATCTTAAAAAATTAAGCTAAGTTCTGTACAGATGAAAATCCTTACTTGTCAGTCATAATTTTTTTAGTATCAATTTATTTTTTTAAGACTTTAATAATTATTACTTATAGAATGTAATTAAGGGTAACAAATATTTTAAATGTATTTTATTGCGTAAAGCAATGTCTGATAGTTGCCTAACCCTGAAATCTATTAGAAATAATCCTGTTTATAAAATTATCTTCTAATACCTAGTTGTAATTTTTTTCTTGTATTTATCTCAGAGCAATCCATGACAGTTGATAAATGTTTCCAATATTTTGTGTTGTAAAAAGTGGGCTATCTGGCTTTATTGGTAACTTATTGCAATCCTAACCGCGTTGTATACATTTGGTCTCTACGTTTTATAAAAAATAAACATAATATAACATTGTTTTTTTTTTTCTTTTTCAAAATTTAACATGTCTTATTTCAAAACTTAACATGTCTGTGTCAAAATTTAACATGTCTAACTTATTAGTTTGGTAAAATAAGTTCTGGGGCGAACTATTTACTATTTTTATAGTAATTGTAATTGACTGCTTAAATTTCCAAATCTTAGGTTTTTTATACACACAAATTACTTTACTCAAGTATGTTGCTAAACTGAGAAAATCTCTAGAAAAGTTAATCGAACATTTTTTCCAAATCTTATAAGCAATTGTTTGCTGATATATGCAGTAATATATTCCTGGCAAAAGAAAGTGAAGCTAGACCAAAACTGGATTAAAGATATTTTTACCACTTTCAAGATACACTAGTGATTTTGAAATATAAAGCGTTGGAAAATTTGATGATTGCTCCTGAATTTTATTATACAAATTATATCTAATTTTTAACTTCTACACTACAGCTGTTCAAACTAATCAAATACGTTTAAAATGTAGAGCGCCTTAGAAAAATTATTGACTTGTAATTTTTATTAATAATGAAAGCAGAGTAAGTAATATTTTTTTATTTAGCAAATTTAAAAGAGAATGTGATGTTTAGGCTATAAGTTACTTCTCGTGCACAATTTCTTGAATTGTGTAACAGCGTTAATATTGGACTGACATTTAATCAAAATTTTTATATGCCTTTAGCTTTTCAATGCGTGTCTGCCTGAGATAGTCATCTTAAACTTTAAAGAGTTAACAATAACTTTCCAAAAGATAGTCTCGTTAGAGAATTCAACATAGTAAAGAAAATGGGAAGGGAAGTTTGACTATTTAGCACAATATAAAGTGTATGCCATCTATCCTTTTTTAGTCTTAACAAAATTTAAAAATCGTTTGATTTCATTTTCTCTTGATTAAAACATTTTATTCAGAAAATCACATTAACCATGATACTTCGTTATAGTGGTCTTTAACCTATGTATAGCCAATGAAACTAGTCTATTTTACTATGAACTTACATAATGTTTTTATGATACTTCAAATAAGCATCTGTAAGAACTGAAATTTTTCCCAAGCACAAATAGAAAATTCTGCACGTTCTTTTTCGTTATGCTCATGCTTCTCTTTTTGGCGGCAGAAGTTAAAACAAATGATATCGACAGGGGCCCGAAAATTAGATTTTTATTTAAAAAAAATTTATTTAACAGAAAAACGTGATATTTATAATTATTGCCGAAACGTTGATTGATGGTGAATGATTTGTGAAGATGAAACAAAAAGAGAAAATATAAATTTAAAATCATCTCAAAGTAATGATGGAATCTATGCAACGAAGAGTAAAAACAAATCGCAAGAAAATTCACAATTGCCTCCTTCTTCAGAACAATTAATAGCGGGGGGAAAAGTTAAGAGATTGGTTGGCTTATACTGAAACCAGCTACTTATTGCACTGTTACGTCATGTAAATTATTTTCCAAGCAAACAACGCTAAAGACAAAGGGGACGAATGGTTGGAAAACATTAAAAATTTGTTACAGCATGAAAACTGTGGCTACATAACTCCATTTTAATTATTATAACAATATCTAAAATTACCGGAATCATTGACACTGAACTGGAAAAACAAATTATAAATGAAAAAAAAAATTATTGGAGGGAAGTACTTAAACGTGTGGTAGTGGCAATCGAATTTATTTTTATCGTTTCGTGGTAAAAATTAAGTGTTTTTTAGTGAAAATAATAGTAATTATGTAGGTGCCTGGGAAAAAAAAATGCGGCATCGGCTACTTGTCTACAATAGGTGATGAACTTATTTCTATTATATCGTAACTCACAATAGTGAACGAAATAAAGGAAGCCAAATTTTACTCCCTAATTATTGATTCAAAACCTGATATATCTCACGTAGATCAGATGACCGTCATTATTCTCTATGTTCTTCCTAGTGGTATAAAAGAAAGATTTTTGCGATTTCTACCTATATTTTCTCATACTGGTGAAAACTTGGAAGAAGTTATTTTAGAATTTTTAAATAATATAGATTTAGACATCACTAACTGTCGGGGACTCCAATCAAGAATGAAACAACATATTTTTTTCTGCCCATTTTATACCATGCGCAAATCCTTCATTAAATTTAAATGGAAACGTTGCTGCCGAAAGTTGCATGGAAATGACCACTTTTTTTCAATATCGTTCAGGAATTGTACGTATTTTTTTCAAGTTCTGCACATAGATGGAATGCATCACAAAAATTTTGTATGAGCAATCACTTGAATATTAAACCTATTTGTGACAGCAGGTGGTCTGCTCGTTCCGATGTTGCGAAATTCTTAAAGGAAAATTATGAAGAAATTAAACATTGTTTACGTCATTTTTCCTCAAGCAAAGATGAAAAACCATTAACACGGTCCGAAGCTGCCGATTTACATAAAAAAAACTTGATACATTCGAGTATGTACTGTTACTTACTATATGGGGAAAGATTTTAGAGAGAATAGATGCTTCAACAAAAAGACGAATCCCTAAATGCAGCAGTTTTAATATATGATTCATTGATAGGTTTCATACAAACTGTTAGAGATGATTTTGACAATTTAGAAAAAGAAATAAGATTCAGTGGCAAAGAACATATTAAAGTTAATATATATATATATATTTGTATGCGATTCTTTAATTAGCAACATTAGAAAAAGATCTGAGGGATATAAAACTATTAACAATTAATTCAAAACAATTTTTCATGTTAGTGACTCTTCAATAGGGGAATTAAAATGTTATGAACAAGATTTAAACCTAGCAGAACTGAAAAATGAAGTATTACAATTTAAGACTTTTATAAGTAAAGAAAACATTATTTCGCCTGTATCCACGTGATCACTTATCCAGGAAAATAATATTGCAACATTCCCTGCAATTTAAACATAATTCTGAGAATTTATTTCACGCGGCGGTGAGAAATCATTCTCAGTAATGCGAAGTCATTTCAGTGACGACGAAAACAGTCCTTTAGAGGCAACATTCTACTTAATTTCTCTTAACGCACACGTGAATGTTAAAAACTATATTTGATGGAGCATTCTCACTGCATGTGATTCTTATATGCAATCGCAAGTAAGAGCGATTGGCGATCGCAACACTCGAATACGCCATCTGGGGAGAGACCGGTTTCATGCCTTTAGCCCTTCTCCCTTCCCTCTCCTCCTCTTTTCAGTTGTATAGGAATGTATTGCGATATTTTCCCTTTTCTTAATATTGTTCTTTTTTATTTAATAAAGATATTTCTTAAAATTTCTGTGATACATTCCTCTAGAACTATATTTAATGTAGTTTTCAGTTCCATACAGTATTCCAAGTTAAAAGATTTCAATCTGTATGAAAATCAAGAGAGAAACTAACGTACTCCCTTCCTCTATGACTTTCCACACGCTAATGGGGAAAGCATGTGAAGTGTTGCCATAGGTAGAGAGTTCTGCTCTACGCCACCTGCAGCCCATTTCGATCGCCAATAGGCCCGCGAGTGAGTAGTTCGTTCTACATGTAGTTTCTAACTACTCACTAGTGCGTTTAGGGGTGTCGTATGCGACGAGAATGCTTCTTGGGACAAAGACTTGCGCATGCGTGCGAGGTGATGGTCTAGATGATAAACTCATTTAAATATTATATTTTTAGTGTTTTCATTATAACGCGCTCTTTCAATCTAATTTTTAAGCGAAACAAAGAACAAATGAATTTGGAAGATTCCACAAGTCTGCTATAATGCTGCTTAAAAAATAGCAAACGGTGCTATTTCGCACAAATATAGCCAAATAAAGGGATAACACTCAAAACATGGCTGACCTTACATTTTATTTATGCTGTGATATCAATTTTGTTAAATTTGTTTTAGGCTCATTGCCAGTTAGAATTTATAAATTACAGAAAACTCTTATGAATTGTAAAATTAAGCGTAAATTTAAAAGCAAATCACAATAATAAAACATCACATTGCTTCGTAAGCATAACACCGGAAGTTTTCTAAATTTCTTCCGGTTTTAGAAAGTTTGTTATTGTTCAATGCAGTCTACCATCCATATGTGAATTGCATGCAGTGAGAATTCGCAATCGCAACGGAAAAGACCGGTTTCATGTCTTGTCCCTCTCACCTTCTTTCTCCTCCTTCGCGATCGCAACGCTTGAGTACGCCCTCTAACGGAGCCTAGGAATATAAGGCAGTTATTTATATAAAGTTTTTATTTAATTCTATCGTAATCATTGGCAGAGTCGGACGCCATTTTCTCAGTAGCAAATAAGCATAGATATAAAGGCAGAAAGATCAATCACTTGACCAAACGGACGTCACGGTGAACGATGACATCACTGGTCTAGGAACTAGTTTGTACTCTATATCCACGCCCTCTAGTGAACTGCGGTGTTTGTTTATTGCAGCTGTACATAATTTGTTCTTTTTTTATTTGATTTTTATAAGTTGTAATGATTAATAATAATTGATAACATTCAGTCTCTTTGCCAGAAAAATCTGAAATTCGCAAATTTTATGATACATTTTTTTCAGATTTTTTTTAAGATTTATAATTTGTAAATTTTAAAATTACAAAAAAGAAAACTAATATGTTCTTAAAATTTAATTCTTTATATCATTCTGAAATTCAAATATTTGAAATAAAATAAAACACAATTTTTGTACTTATAAAAAATAAAGAACATTTTAGTAAACATTCCAAGCTAGTCAAAACATTAAATTTCATATAAAGCACAAGAAATTGGAAAATGATAATAATTGTATAGTCTCATTACTGTCTGTTAGCGTTCAATTAGTTTACTAGCAAAACGTTTTCTTGGTTTTCATTTGTGTGTAATGGAAATTCTAATTATTTTCTTTCAAAAAATCTTTCAAATCGCGTGGTTTTCCTTTGCATTTAACGCAACATTTGATTTGTCTAAATTTAAATTTAATTTTAAATAATATATAGGTTACTACAAAAGCTTTTATAAACATGATTTTACTGTGATATTTAAATTGCAAGTTACTTTGATTTCTGGGTCGTGTTAAAAGTTAAAAATATAAGAAAAGTATTTCACAACATCTATTATGATGACAAATTGTCTGTCAAGGATGATAAAAAAATTAATGGTTAAAAAAATAATTCATTGCGATAATGAACATTTAGCTGTAATCTTATTATTGTTCAGTTATCTAAAAAGACTTTTTCGTGGTTTTCCTTTGCATTTAACACAATATTTGATTTGTCTAAATTTTAATTTAATTTTAAATAATATATAGGTTACTACAAAAGCTTTTATAAACATGATTTTACTGCAATATTTAAATTGCAAGTTACTTTGATTTATGGGTCGTGTTAAAAGTTAACAATATAAGAAAAATATTTCACAACATCCACTAAGATGACAAATTGTCTGTCAATTTAATTGTTGTATTTAACGCAACATTTGTTTATTTTATTTTCAACTTAATCTTGGTCAAAATAAGTTATTTTTATAACTTTTATAAACATTGTTTTACGCCGATATTTAAATTGCTCGTTACTTTGATTTTTGGAAAGAGTTTAAAATTACAAAAAATATGAAGAGCATCTCACTATTTTTACCGAAATAATTGAATGTCTGTCAAAGACGCTAAAAAAAAATGATTTATTATATAAAAAAAATTCATTGCGATTACTGAGCATTTCGCTGCAACTCTTTAAGCGTCAAGTAATCTGAATGATATTTTCGTGGTTTTCTTTTACGTGTAACGCAAAATATGATTGTTTTCTTTAAAAAAAACATTCATAAAGGCAGCAATGTTTAAATATTTACATAAATTATTAGTTATTTTATTTTTATTCCTTGTTAAATCAAAACAAAATGAAGAGCATTTGATTTTGGGCAATTAATTAGCAAGGTAGATAGTCTTACGCAGACATTAAGATATGAATTGGGAGATTTTGATACGGATATATATATATATATATATATATATATATATATATATATATATTATAATTAACAAATAAATTATGAGTAATGAATAGACATCTTTAAGCAATATACAAAATTATATACTGCTTTACGGAAATGAAAAAAATTTAGAATTTAAATTAAATTGCTTTTTAATGATCAACACTGATTACGCGCAATGCTAAGGTACGGCGGGGATGTCAGAAAATAATCCATAGGACGACACGAACGCCACTTTTTCTGCGTAAAACCGGTCTGTCAAAAGCGTGTTGCTTTTCTAAAACCCCCCCGGGAAAAGTTAAATGTCCTTATCCTCTATATTAGTCCCTGCAAATAAGAAGCAAAATTTCCCTAAGGAAAAGGCAGAAGAACTTGCTCTGAAAACAACAATAAAGAATCATTCGAATTACTTGAATGAATATCATTTATGTTGATTATTAATATATTTTTATCGTTTTCAGTATATTTTAATTTTGAATCATAAATTTCAACTAGAATTCAGGTATTATGTTTTTAAGTTACATATTGAAATTCATATCGAGATCTTGCAACTATAAAATTCTATTGTGTGGTATGTCATATTAAAGTAATGAAGGGATAATCTATGTACATATTATTTGAGAATAAAGTTTTCAATTGAAGATCATATAATTTTGGAATTCACCGGATTTATAATTCAGGTACGTGTTATGACTTTTATAATAAAAACTTTACTTGTAAATATTTTTTTTTCTTATTTGATGATAGTTCTCCATATAATGGTTTTCTACGTCTGATTAATAATAAAGGAAAACATGAAAGTTTTTATTATTAATTTGAGGAATTTTTAAAATAAATTTTTTTTGTAAGCATTCTTTATTTTGCGTTTTTTAGTTTGTAAATAATGATTTTTATTGAAAGTTAAAATTTTTTTATAAAAATTGTTGCTAAGAAACTTTTTTTGCAAAATTAAATGATATAAAATTGTGGGCTTATGCATACTTTTTGCATATTATAATGTTTGAAGTAATATAATTCATAAAACTATGGAATGTGAAGTTTAAATAGGCCTTTCATGTAATATCATTAAACGATTATTTATATTTAGTAAAACGATTTTGCAGGCATTAGGTTTTAACTCTATTTGGATCGCAACGAACTATAGGGGGCTTTGTTGTATGTGCTGAATTCCTGCGATTTCCATAAGAACAGTCATTCAGTTACACTGGAGACGTCTTTAATGAAGCATGTAGCATTGTAACGTTCCATCTTTATTGTGGCTGATTAAATTTAAAAAAGAAAAATGTTTGTTTTCTTTCTTATGCAAACGAAAACAAAATGGTATCTCTTTTTTTTTTTTTTAGAGAAGAAACATCCAGAACACATCGGAAAAATATTTGTAAATAAAGAGAAAAAAATATGTATATTCTTATAAGAGTTCAAACCTAATGCCTGAGAAATAGTTTTACTAAATTTAATGGTATAACATCAAAGGCCCATTTAAATTTTAACGTAAAATAAAGAATGCTTACGAAACAAAAAAAGAACCATTATTTTTTTGTCGCCATTTTTTAGTGTTACGAAAATGCGTCTTTGGGATTTGCCAAAAACAAAACAAGATGCAATTTTATTTTTTTAGGAGCGAAATATTTTATGGAGTGAAATATAACGAAAATGTACCAATGTCCATAACATGAAACGTTATCTTAGTAAACGTCCGTTTTGGAAATGTTATTTCATTTTGAATCTTATTTATTAGAGTTCATAATGGCTATAGAATCAGGTGAGAGAAAAGTTTGTTTTGAATCTATGCTAAACTCTATATCGGCCCATTTTCCACCGAAATCCGATTGACTACTTTGATTTTAAACAAAGTGTTTATTTTAAGATTTTTTCCAAAAAGTTTAAGTGTAGATTGGTGGCACTTAAAAATCTGCCAAATCTGTAGCTGTGGTTAATACGTAAGTACCGAATTTTTCTTCCATACTTTTCTGAATCATATTACTTCAAATATTAGAATATGCAAGGAGTATACATAAACACATAATTTAATATCATTTAATTTTTCAAAAAAAGTATTTTGACAACAATTTTATCAAAAAATTATAAACTAAAAAACGTAAAATAAAGAATTCTTAGGATAAAAACGATTTTAAAAATTCCTCATTTTTCAATAAAAACTTTCGTATTGTTTCTTTTTTTTTTAATTCTTATAGTATTTAATCAGACGTAAAAAAAAACCATTTTGTAGAGAACGATCATCAAGTAAGAAAAAAAATTATTTACAAGCAAATTTTTTATTATAAAAATCATAACACTTACCTGATTTATAAGTCCGGAGAATTCCAAAATGATATGTTCTTTGTTTGAAAACTTTATTCTCAAATAATATACACATAGTTTTTCCCTTCATTACTTTTAGGTAACATACCACACATCAAAATTTTATAATTGTAAGATCTCGATATGAATTTTAATATGTAGCTTAAAAACAGAATAGCTGAATTCTAGATGAAATTTATGATTCAAAATTAAAATATACTGAAAACGATAAAAAATTTATTTATAATCAGCACAAAAGATACTTTTTCAAGTAATTTGGATTATTCTTTATTGTTGTTTTCTGAATTATGCAGATAAAGAAATATATACTATTCTATGAAGAAGAAGAATATTCTATAACTATTACAGTTCTGTATGGAATGACGAAAGCAATGTTGACTTCATTTTAACTTGTAGTGAATTGAAGACAGAAAAATTATTACACACATCTGTAACAGCAAGTGATCATGAAATCATTTTATGTTGTTGGTAATAGAAAGGTAAAAATTATTGAAAAGTTGTTCTTCAAATGCTTGGCATGTTCTGCTTCAATGTTTGGCATGTTCTGGTTAGTTTTTTCCAAGTTCTTCTACCTTTTCCTTGGGGAAATTTTGCTTCTAAGAAAATGGCGTCCGTCATTGCCAAAGGTTATGAGGGAACTAATGGTTACAGGCTCTCGCTGGAGGGCGTATCGACCTTTGCGATCGCGAATTAAGAAGATACATATTTTTTATCCCGTTTATTTACAAATATTTTTCCGTTGTGCTTTGGATGTTCCTTCTCTAAAAAAAAGCGATACCATTTTGTTTTCGTTTGCATGAGAAAGAATATAAAACATTTTTCTTTTCGACATTTAATAAGCCACAATAAAGAAGGAACGTTACAATACTACACGCTACAATAAAGACGTCTCCAGAGCAACTGAATGAATGTTTATATAGAAATCGCAGGAATTCGTCTCATACAACAACGCCTCTTATAGTTCGTTGCGATCGCGACATTCACGAAAACGAAGAAATTAGTTTTCTTTCTTTTTTTTTCTATCGAAAGAAAAGTATTTTAAAGCCATATAGCTTTTTTACGAAAATTGTCTACCAAAAAATGACAACTAATATATTTCAGTTCGCGGGCCGGATGAGGCCCGCGGGATGCCTGTTGGTAACCACTGATTTAGTTTCTAAACCTATTCAAATGAGTATAGGCGAATAACATTTAAGGGCCATTCACACTGCAAATGATTTTGGCGTAAACAAACGGAAGCCTATTTGGATAGTTTTCGCGGATAAATACTACGACCAATTCATTTAAATGCGATGCAAAAGAAAAATTGCATCCAGTATGAATGATCCATTAGAGAGAATTGTTCCTAATTTCAATATGTGCATTTTATATGTGCATTTTTCCAACCAATTATTAACGATCGAAATAGGCTGCAGTAGCGTAGAGTAGAACTCTTTACCCATGGCAATACTTCGCATGCTTTTACCATAGCGTGTGGAGAGTCATAGGAGAAGGAAGTACGTTAGTTTGTGTGTTTGTTTTGAAATATATTTAAGACTTTTAAGTTAAGAAACTATACCGAACTGAAAACTACGTTGAACATAATTCCAAAAGAAAACGTAAATTTTAATTTTTGTGACAATTAAATATGAAGAATGTTAAGGAAATGGAAAATATTGAGTACATTCCTACACAACTGAGAAGAGTAAGAGAGGGAAGGGTTAAGCCATGTAACCGGTATCCTTCCCAGATGGCGTATTCGAGCGTTGCGATCGTGAAAAACTGCATTCGATAGCAAAATTATGGATTTTATGTTTATTGGGCCATTCTCACTGAATGCGGTTTACGCATTTCCGATCACCGCTTGAGAAAAATGGAGAAGCGTCGGATTATCTTTCGACGACGATCGGTTGTGCGCGATTGTCATTCAGTGAGAATCACCCTTAAGTTGTGAGTAGTGTAAATCGCGTAAACGTAAAGGCGTTACAAAAGCAATTTGCCTTCATTTAATTTTAATTTATTCTCATTTTCATTTTTGCACCATTTAATTTAATTTGAAACTGATTTTAATGTGCAAAACCCAGAGTCAGAATGCAGAATGTACAGATGAACATACAGAGGAACATTTTACTATTTTTTTTAAATATATTATTGCCATGTGAGCTTTATTTAATATTGATTTAAATTAAAATTTGCTTAAGTTTATGAATTTGTTCACAGAAGACCAATAATTTTCTTACTAATTCTATTATTTTTTTTTATTGAATCTTATAATCATTTTATGCATACAAATTTGCTTTTCTTCTACATGAACGCACCATTGAAGCTGTTTGATGACCATTCGGTACTGAATCAATTTTAGTTGTTCTAAGGGGGAAGATTTTGTACCATATCCAAGACATTACAAACACTACGATTTCTATCACTGTCACTATACTTGCTCCCAAGTACCAACCAAGAGTTCCTCCTATTTGACCTGTTTATACAAAAATGACATGATTGGTATTAATAAGCATTTGCAATAGAATATATATATATGAATATATATATATGAATACATATATATGAATATATATATATATATATATATTTATATATATATATATATATACATATATATATATATATATATATATATATTCATATATATATATATACATATATATATATATATATATATTCATATATATATATACATATATATATATATATATATATATATATATATATATATATATATATATATATATATATATATATTCATATATATATACATATATATATACATATATATAAATTCATATATATATATATACATATACATATATATATATATTCATATATATATATATATATATATATATATATATATATATATATATATATATATATATATATATATATATATATATATATATATATATGTAGAGCTGTTGTTTCAATACCATAGTGCAATAGCTGAGAACATTGCATCATCCTTTTTGTCATTGAGAGGCGCCAGCGAGACCTGACGGGGAAGTCCCGATGGGAAACTCCCGAATCTCTCTGAACTTAATCCATAGAACATTTTAATATCTTATTCACATGCGATTCGGAGACCACTGCGTGAAGGCAGCCCTCCCGTATCATGTCACTCAGTGTTAAATATCTATTTCCTTTTATTTCTATTAAATGTTAAGTTTATATGTTATATCATCGTCGTTATTTTACCCTTATGCTGCACAAACCTCTACAAATATTGGGGGCTTTCGTCCGAGATATGAATACCGAGCCATAAATTTTTGAACTTTGAAATCCCGAGTAGGGGATGTGGAAAAAATTTCTGAACTGAACTTTGAAATCCCGAGTAGGGGATAAACTTATGATCTAAATAACTTTTGAAATCCCGCGAAGGGGATAATCATCGAATTGTGCAGCTAAGAAAAAAAAAAAGTGAAATTCTACGCTCGTGTAGGAACCGTAGATTTTGTTTCTGTTTAATATCCCGAGAAAGGGAATCACCCAAAGTCTACGCTCGTGAAGGAGCAGAAACTGAAATTAACATTCACTCGAATTTCGTTTTAAATTCCGTCTTGAATCTGCCGAGTAGGGCAGTTGGAATCCATACATTTTCCGAAAAGTGCAGCGAAATATCAGCGAATGGAGAAAAGCAGCAGCAGAAACCTATGAACATTCCGAAATCACCAAAAACTGAACCTGTCGAGAAGGGCAGTCAACTTTTCCGTGAAGTGCGAGAAAACTTTCCTGAAACTTACGAATCATCCTGAAAGATCCTGAAACTTTCTGAAATCTGAATCACCTGGATACATCACCGAAATAATTGGATTATTCTCTGCAAATCAGAAGGGCAGAAGTGATCAAGAGCGGAGAAGTGCAGTTGTGAAATCATTGGATACGAAAGGGATACGAATCTGGTTTGAATCAACGAAACATTGGATTACCATTGGACACGGAGTTTCTTCAATCAAGGTAGGAAATTTTCAATTTTAAAAATGTATAAAAATTCAAAGAAAGAAGACCTAGTAAAAGTATTAGAGGAAATAGGAGGCATCGCAGACAGCAGCGATAATATCGTTAAATTAAAAGAAAAAATTGAATGTACCGAAATATTTAAAAATGATTCAGAATTTGTCAAAAATTTAATAACTAACACCGTGGAAGAAAGAGTACAAACAGCGGACAGGGAACTTAAACAAAGCGAAATTCAAGTACAGTTAGAAAAATTAAAATTAGAAAGACTCGAGAAAGAAATGCTCTTATTAGAGGCGAAAAACAAAGCATTTGAAATTAACCCTCCCAAAACAATAAATGATACGCCCGAAACAAACATTGAGAATTTAATTCATAGTATTAAAACTCTGTCTCTTCCAGTTCCATCGAAACCAGAAAATTTTAATCAATTTTTTTCATCGTTGGAAAGAGCTTTTGCTACGAAAAACGTAAATGAGGGGCTTAAAGCCGAAATCTTAATCAATATACTAGGTGAAAAAGCAAACAGTGTCTTGTTATATATTGAAGATAATGATTTAAAAAACTATGAAAAATTAAAAGCTTTAATATTGCGCGATTTTCAACAAACTCCCCAAGAATGTTTGAATAACTTTAAAAATGCCTCAAAATTTAAAGAAGAAACATATATTCAATTTGCTACTCGCTTAAATTCACATTTCGAGTATTATTGCAAATTACGTAAAGTCGAAACATTTAAATCATTATGCAACTTAATTATATCCGATAAAATAATTGAGACATTAAATAAAGGGATGGCGAGTCATATCCTAATCCGTCAAGGAGAAAATTGGTTTAATCCCGTCGAGCTAGCTCGAGAATTAGACATTTACATTACGTCGAAAAATATACCACAGAGCGAAGCACATAAAAATGGGGCGAACACTCTTTTTCGAAGCCAGAACACATTTTTTCGGAACGAAAACAGAAATTTCAGAAAAAACCACCCGGATCGTTTTTCTCAAGCGATAGATAAACAAAATAGAGAGGAGAGACAATGTTATATATGCGGAGAAATCAATCATTTTGCGCGCCACTGTCCGAAAAGATCGAATAAAACATATGATTCCAGAAGCGATAAATCAGAAAGAAAAAATACCCCTCCCAGCGATAACTTAAAGAATAAAAACTTTAGTGTAAATTCCTGCAAACCATCTGGAGAAAATAATTTTAAGCACGAATTGAAGTATGCTCAGATTTATGTGAATGGAAATCATCACCCGTTGAATACCGTTATAGATTCTGGAGCTCAAATATCGGTAATTAATTCAAATAAAATAAAAATAAGAAATCTGCCGTTTTCTAATATAATACTGACGTCATGTTTTGGGGATAAACAAAAAGCAAAACTTGTAGAGATCCAAATGTCTTTAAATCAGAATGAGTCAGGGTTGAAGGTCAGCGCCGCCGTTTCGGATAATCTTGAAGAAGAAGCGATCCTAACCCCAACGATTTACGAGCAATTAATGAAACTAGGTCAGCTTTCTTCGAGTGTTAAGAATCAAATTTTAGTTTCTGAGAGTGAAGATTTTTATAAGTGTTCTTGTTTGAATATCAAGGACTTTTCCTCCTGTGAATGTTTTTTATTTAATATCAACAATGTGTATAGTAATGATGAACTTGATTTATCACATGTTAATGACTCTTGTATCAGAAACGAACTGTCAGTGTTGATTAATAATTACAAACCAAACAAAATTAAAGACATTAAGTTAAACATGAAAATTATTTTAAAAGATGAAATACCAGTTTGTCAAAGAGCTAGACGTTTATCTTTTTCTGAGAAACAAAAAGTAAATGATCAGATATCAGAATGGTTAAAAACAGACATAATTAGAGAGAGTTGTTCTGATTATTGTTCCCCAATAGTTCTTTGCAAAAAGAAAGATAATAGCCCAAGATTATGCATAGATTACCGAAAGCTAAATTCTAAAACAATTAAAGATAGATACCCCTTACCTCTAATTGAAGATGTGTTAGATCAATTACAGGGTTCTAAAATTTGTAGCAAAATTGATCTCCGAAATGGGTTTTTCCATATAGACGTAGACGAGGATAGTAAAAAGTACACCTCATTTGTGACACCTGATGGGCAGTATGAGTTTAATAAAGTGCCATTTGGGTTGTGTAATAGCCCTAGTACATTCCAGAGGTACATAAATTATGTGTTCCGTGATCTTCTAAGAGAAGGTGTTGTTGTCATCTTCATGGATGATATTTTTATACCCGCAGAAAGTGAAATAGACGCACTGAACAGGTTAACGAGAGTGTTACAAACTGCATCCGAATATGGACTAGAACTTAATTTAAAGAAATGCCAATTTTTGATGTCTAAAATTAACTTTTTGGGTTACATTATTGAGAACGGTACCATTAAACCCTCTTCCGAAAAAACATTAGCTGTTCAAAATTTTCCTGTACCTAAATCCACTAAACAGGTGCAGAGCTTTCTTGGATTAACCGGATATTTTAGGAAGTTTATTCTTAACTATGCTTTAATTGCTAAACCATTAAGTGATTTACTTCGGGATAACAGTGTATTTTATTTTGGCCCAGAACAAAAAACAGCATTTCAAACTTTAAAACAAAAACTTTCTGAAAATCCAGTGCTACACATTTTTAAACAAGGAGCAAAGCTTGAATTGCATACCGATGCAAGTAAATTTGGGTATGGTGCTATTCTTTTTCAGCAATCTGATGATAACAAATTACACCCAATACACTATATGAGTAAAAAAACGACTCCTCAAGAGGAGAATTATTCAAGTTATGAACTTGAAGTATTGGCTATAATTGAGGCTTTGAAAAAATTTCGAAATTATTTGGTGGGAAATAAATTTAAACTTGTAACAGACTGTTCAGCTTTCCAAAAGACTATGAGTAAAAAACAATTAACTCCTAAAATTGCAAGGTGGGCTTTATTTTTGGAAGACTTTGACTATGAAATTGTACATCGCCCAGGTAAACAAATGAAACATGTTGATTGTTTAAGTAGATATCCTATTATGCATATTACTTATGACGAACTAACCTCTAAAATTGTTACTAACCAGGTAAATGATGAATACATTAACTCTATTAAACAACTTTTGGAAAATAAATCAATTGACGATTTTGTGTTAAAAAATAATGTTTTATATAAACTTGAGAATGATAATTATTTACTAGTGGTCCCACAACAAATGCAAACTGACATTATCAAATCTACACATGCTAATGGTCATTTTGGTATAGGTAAAACTCTTGATGTACTTAAACAAAACTATTATTTTCCAGATATGACGAAGTGTGTTGAAAATGTTATAAATAATTGTGTTGAGTGTATATTAGTAAATAGGAAGGCAGGAAAAAAAGAAGGGTTTTTGAACCCGATTCCTAAAAATAATATTCCCTTAGATACTTACCACATCGATTTCATTGGTCCTATGCCTTCAACTAATAATAATTATAAACATATTTTCACCGTAGTAGATGCGTTTACCAAGTTTGTTTGGTTCTACCCAACTAAATCAACGTCAAGTCAAGATGCAATTGATAGGTTAAAAGCTCAACAAATAACTTTTGGGAATCCTTCACGAATAATTACTGACAGAGGTACAGCGTTTACTTCAACAGATTTTGAGACTTATTGCCAAGATGAAGGTATCGAACATGTGAAAATAACAACAGGCATTCCTCGTGGTAACGGACAAGTGGAAATAATGCATAAGATCCTTATACCGATACTAGCAAAACTTTCGATAGAAGATCCTACTAAGTGGTACAAATTTGTTCCAGCAGTACAGCGTACCATTAATTCTACAGTTTCTCGAAGCACTCAGAAGACACCCTTTCAACTTTTAACCGGAGTGAAAATGAAAACAAAAGAGGACTCACAAATTCTGCAAATGTTGGAGGAAGAGCACATAGAATCATTTATCCAAGATAGAGAGAACATTCGAGACGAAGCTAAAAAGAATATTTTGAAAATCCAAGAAGAGAACCGCAGGCAATACAATAAACGAAGAAAGAAAGCCAACGAATATCGAGAAGGAGACTTAGTTGCAATCCAAAGAACTCAGTTTGGATCTGGTCTCAAATTAAGACCCAAGTTCTTCGGTCCATACAAAATCACAAAAGTGAAGAAGAATGACCGATACGATGTGTTGAAAGTGGGGAATCATGATGGACCAATAAACACTTCATCTTCAGCTGACCACATGAAACCGTGGTCAGTAAATTAAAAAAATGTTTTATATTTTTATACTT
Source organism: Parasteatoda lunata (assembly GCA_949128135.1). Classification (NCBI taxonomy): domain Eukaryota; kingdom Metazoa; phylum Arthropoda; class Arachnida; order Araneae; family Theridiidae; genus Parasteatoda; species Parasteatoda lunata. The sequence goes on from OX421979.1 coordinate 23,508,161, forward strand.
TGCTTTCTCGTTTTTTTCTCTTTTTTTTCAGGTAACTGTGTCTAAAAGCTGTTGAAAAATGCGGACATTTTACTGCAGGATGGCCGAATTATGTAGAGCTGTTGTTTCAATACCATAGTGCAATAGCTGAGAACATTGCATCATCCTTTTTGTCATTGAGAGGCGCCAGCGAGACCTGACGGGGAAGTCCCGATGGGAAACTCCCGAATCTCTCTGAACTTAATCCATAGAACATTTTAATATCTTATTCACATGCGATTCGGAGACCACTGCGTGAAGGCAGCCCTCCCGTATCATGTCACTCAGTGTTAAATATCTATTTCCTTTTATTTCTATTAAATGTTAAGTTTATATGTTATATCATCGTCGTTATTTTACCCTTATGCTGCACAAACCTCTACATATATATATATATATATATATATATATATATATATATATGTAAACAAACTTTAGTTTCGGCTACCAATACTAGAAAAAAAAGATGTCAGTAATCAGATTTTTTGAGATACTCACTCACTAAACTAGAGAATGTCGAAACTCGATATTGATGATAAATGAAACTTTCTGAATTAAATACAATTTCCACTCGGCTAAATGAGGAAAAAAGGGAAAACAAATTGTCACTTCAATAGTAAAAGAATTTATGCAATAAATATAAAATTAGATCCACTTGAGCTATGCTTCAAATGGCTTTTATTAAAAATAATGTAGAACCTCGGATTGCGCATTGGTGCAAAAAAGATAGCACCAAAAATTTATAAAACTCGGTTATCAAAAAATTCAGAAATTCGTTAAGCTCTCAAGGGCTATTTTTATTGAATTTGGTTCGATGCATTTCCGATCGCTTCAGAGAAAAATAGAGTACTTAAATTGCGAGTTTTTGCTGAAAAATATTTTTCACCCATCAATCAGGTTCTTCTTCTCCCTCGACGGTGATTGGAAGTGCGTGAGCCGCAAGAAGCGAGAATATCCTTGAAGCTGTAAAAGGCGACTTGACCTCACGCGTGTATATATATATATATATATATATATATATATATATATATATATATATAGCACAAAAGAAAACAAAGAGAAAAAATGAGAAAAACGAAGAATATTAATAATTAATATTCCGGATTTTTAATATTTTTTTTTCCTCCATTTTTTCTAAATTTTTTAGTTTATATATATATATATATATATATATATATATATATATATATATATATATATATATATATATATATATATATATATATATATATATATATATATATATATATATATGTGTGTGTGTGTGTGTGTGTGTGTCTAGATATATACATATTTGAAGAAAATATTATTAGACGAAATAAATATTAATTCTCTCATAAGACCTTATGAGAGAACTAAAAGTATCATCACAGCAGAAGAAAACAAAAAACATTACACAAAATAACAAACTAAATATCACTACTGGAAATAGCAACCTAACTATATGATATATAGTTATTATCTCATAAAATAAGATTTTAAGTGGAGGCACTGTTTGATTGTTAAGTTGCTATTTCCAGCCAGGGCTAAAGAGCCCTAATTTCCAGCAGTGCTTTGTCATTCAGCTTGTCATTTCGTGTTAATGATTTTTGTTTTCTTCTGCTGTGCTGATACTTTTAGTTCACCTATAAGGTATTAACTTATTTTATTTCGTCTTATAATATTTTCTTAAAATATTCTTCCAGCTGTGACATTAGCAGCTTGACGCTAATACATATGTTACCGACAAAGTATGAAGCGCCGGCATTCTATAGAGTGCCTAGGCATTGTATATAATGCCGGATGTTTTTTGGCAAGGTATGAAATATGAGAAGTATTACATACCTTTTCTAGGCATTGTATACAATACCTAGGCAATCTATAGAATGACAAATCCTATTTAGGTAAAGTATGAAAAAAACGTCTTGATGAGGTTGTTGTGTAAATGATGTACATTTCTCAAAAATAAAAATGTTATTCTGAAAAAATAATGAGAGTGCCATGAAATTTATTTTTAAAAATTCGTGAAGAAAAATGAAAGTTGTAGAAAACATAATTCATGCCTCTCTTATTAAGGGAAACAAAATTTTCATATTAAAAATAAGAAATTAACCTACATGTTGCAACATGGCAGTGTTGAATGACATTTTGACGAATCGGAGATGTATTTTGTACTTTGCTGGTTTCTCATTTGGCATTCTATAGAATGCCTAGGAAATATAAATCATTTCTTACATTGCCGGCTAGTTATAAGCATTCTCCAAAATGTCGGATTTCAAACTTTGCCGGTAACACACACACACACACACACATATATATATATATATATCAATATGTATGTGCAACAAAGAATTTTTTTTAAAATTGATGACTACTATTAGGAGTAGAACTATTTTAAACTTAAGATTTAATTACAAAGCAGTTTTGAAATATATAATATTCTGCATTTGAAGTAAACTGTGTGAGTTCGTGATTATTAAAATTTCTTTATTTTTTTGGTATTTCAACGGTTATAAAAAAAGAAATACTTTCTGAGAAATTTAAGGACATTTGAGTTGGGAATATTTTCGGCTTTCTAAGTTTTGAAAAACACAAAAATTTTTTAATCGCCATTTTTTATATTTAGTCACCATGTGGTCGGTAGCGGCCTTTTAATTTTTCCTATATTTAGTAACTGTTCGATTTAAACTTCGACTCTTATTTTTATTTGCAAACATCTTGCCTCTATTTATTATTATTATTATTATTTTGTCGTTACTTTGGCTCGGTTAACGTAATGAATGTTAGAAATTGAGCATTTTTCTGTTGAAAAAAAATATTTTTAACGGTATATATGGAAATTTTTGAAATAATTTATGTGTATATAAGTTTAAATCTGTATTAATACTAACCACCTTTTGAGACTTGCTAAAGTAGTATATATATTTTTTTGTCTAAAATAGAAATTTTGACTTCAAAGAATATCAAGCTATGTTAAAATAGCAAAACGCCTAGTAACGCTAAATAAAGTATACGATATTTTTCTCATATTTCAATAATTGCAAAAGTAAAAATTAATATATAGGCTGATTCTAAAATCATGGGACAAATTTGAAGAGGTGGTAAGGGTACATCATAAAAGTAAAGAATTACATAGGGTACCCATGACCGGCAACATTATGGCTCGCCGTTAAGGCCGATTCCCTTTTATGAACTGTTTCTATGTGGTTTTTTGATAAGGCTACTTTTATTTTTCTAAATTGCATTAATTCAATCTTAATTTTATGATTTTTAAAAATAATTGTCAAAAATCTCCTTTAAATTGGTTTAGTGTTAGATTTTTAATTATAATTTAATAATTTGGCTAAGAATTTGATAAGCTCGCCTAATAATTAAATTACTAAAAATTCATTATTTCTGCGTTTATTGCCTTGAAATTTTTGACAATAATTATTAGAAAATATAACGTTATGATGGATTTAAAATAATTAGGATAAATATAAGTACTTTTTCAAAGGTACACGTAGAAATAGTTTATTATAGAATATGATATCTGACAATGATATTTTTATGCAAGTCTTAATCCTTATAATATGCCTTACTTCCACTCCAAGTTTGTTCCGCGATTTATAATCACCCTGTATAAAATCAACCTGAAATTAACTTGACAAACTATTCGTATGGTGATATGGTGCAGTCTAACAACAAAAGAGAAATTACAACTATGGTGAGTTAGATAGGTGTAGTTTTAACACAAACGGGAATTTATCAACTTTCCAAAATCCTTATTAATAAGTAGCAATTAAACGGAAAAGAGTTATTGATATAAGTGTAATTACTATTTATTATTAAAGTCTTACTTCGAATTTTTTACTGTAAATCTTATGAAGCTTCGGTCTTGTATCAAACAACAAAAATAATTTAAAAGTGCCATGACAGGCGACTGGTATGTCGATACCGGGTATATTTTGTGTATAGAAATAATTCCTAGGGTCGTCTGTTGCTATGGAAACAAGAAATAGCTCATTTCAAATAGGGGAGCTTCTCTTTTACCTGATTGCCTTTCTCTCGCCGACCCTAGCTAATACTAGTCTTATATATTGATCCAACACCCCAATTGAAATACACTGCTGGACAATTGTTAAGGAACAAGTGATTTGTGCAGAATAGCGTGCCTGGTAGCCGACCAATAACAGAAAAAATCAAGTGCAGGTTGCGAGCAGGTCTCGTTATCTGCATGAAAGGGAGTGCACACAAGCTCTTTATTCATTCGAAAATTCATGCATTCAGGTGTTTGGCCAAAATAGAACCGTAGGTTGTTGAACTTATTTTTTTGAAATTCAGAGTGGTGTTGCAATAATTAAGTGTAGAATATCAGCAAAACATAATTTGAGTGCTTACAATCGTGGAAGAGCAGTTCGATGATTGAAGGTCGTTCAAAATGTCACCACTGTGGTCTCAGTAGTGGGAGTATCCAAAATGTAATCTCGCGATTAAAAAGTGCTGCGAATGCTACGCGAAAGTATGCCGTTGGTCGTGATAGAAACAACACACCTTAGGCTGGTTGATATGTATTCCTAGTGGGGAAAAGGAACTAGCGCATAGATAGATAGCTTTAGACCTTGCAACCACTACCGGTACACAAGTTTCTGCTAGAACTATCTTATGACGCGTAATCAAATTGGTTTGCATGCAAAGAAGCTTGTTCGATGCATTCCGCTTCAGCCAGACAATTGTCGTGAAAGATTATGTTGTTGTAAGAAACGTAGTGATCGTACTATAAGGAATGGATATCCAAATTTTACAAAAATTTCTTCGTTTTTGACGATAGCATTTCCTGGTATATGCTCTGAGCAGAAATTTCGTTAAAGTGAAGAAATAACTATCGCCACTTTTTCGAGGAAACAAATTTCGTCAAAATTAAATAAATATTTCGTCATTCTACTTTTTTAAATGAAAAACTCGTAGTGCCTAAAGTACCAAACGTTCTAATATTCACTTTATCGTGGGCACCGTATAAGTGAATCAATGTCAATCTGACAACGGAAGAAGGACAGATAGACCAAAAAGATACAATAAACTCGTGCCCCAAACGAGATTCGATCCCGGGATCTTCTTGGAATGAGGACAACTCTTTTACCACCACACAGGCAGTTGGCTTACTCCGTCACTTTATTTTCGACGGTCTAGTCTTCATTATAGTTTCGTTATTCTAGGTAACAATCTCACACAATGCACTACAATGAGGTTCGGAGTTGAGGAAACATTTTCGTCGTTTATTTGAGAGTTCGCGTTTCATCACTAATTACATGATTTCGTAATGATATTATTCTAAAAAATAACGAAATATAGCTCAAGGATTTCCGAATCGTCAAGACGTTTATTTCTGAGAGTGTGGGGTCACCAATAGTGGTCCAGAGTGATGTTCTCCGATGAATCCCGTGTAACTCATTCTGGCAACCAGTTAGTGTGGGGGAGATAAAAGAACACGAACAGTATGTTCATGAACGTGATCAGTATGGAAGTGTGTTGCTATGAGCAAGCATCATGCACAATAGCAGAATACATCACCGCTTCACATCTTTGAGTGAGTCGCGTTACATCGCAGCGGTTTTGCAGAGAGATTACTCTGTATACCAGTGGTTACCAACTGGCGGCCCGCGGGCCGCATCTGGTCCCCCGGAGCTTTTTCTTGAGGCCCGCGAAATAAAATATATTCGTTGATATTTCTTTGCGGACAATTTTCGTAAAACATCTTATTGGTTTAAAATACTTTTCTTTCGTTAAAAAAAAACGTAATTTCTTCGTTTCAATGAAATTTAACATAAAAACGGTACAAAAAAAACTTATTTCTCAGGTTTTTCATCCAAGGAAATATTTATTCAAATACAAAAATAATCGTGTATGTTGCTCTTTTTATTTCGTTTATTTTTTTATTTTTTGTATTTTGTGAATATAATTTAGCATATGCACATCTGACAGTAAATCAGACACTAATATTTAATGTTCTTTCAAACAAAAAAGAGTCCTATATAAAATTTTGATAAAATTGCGGCCCACGACCTCATGTAAGTTGGAAACCCCTGCTGTATACTGTTCGTCTTTTTAGGGGTATGGTAGGTCCAGACGTTTCGTTTATGGACGACGATAGCGGATACACAAATGCGTTGTCAGACTAGAAAGTGAAGATATTATCCGTATAACATATCTTGCTTTCTCCCTGGAACTAAATCTTACAGAGTGTGCTTGGGATGCTCTTCGCAGACGTGTTTTACGAATAATACGCCCTCCCTGAACTGTGAAAGGGCAGAAAACTGCCTTGAGAGAGGGGTGAGTTAATATCCCCCAAGCACTCCTCGAGAGTTAAGTGGTAGCATGAATAACAGATGCAAAATGTGTATTAGTGTACGAGGTAATCACACATCTCACTGCAGAAATCATATTTGTTTTATTCAGGCAATAAGACCCATTTTTCGTGGATACTTGAAAATCGCCCAAAGAGCAGCTTTTTTATTTTTAATTTTCTTATTTTTCAATGTGATGATATCTGTATCATTCTGCGTAATAATGAATGCACATTGTCTCTACTAATTTTCATTTCGTAAAATTGTATTTTTAGTTTAATTTCGTTTTTTCAAACAGTGTCTATTATTAAGCATTTCGAAAAATGTAGCTGTTCCCCAGCAATTGTGAAGCAGTGTTGTTAAACTTCGTAAAAATAGTCACTGTAATAACTCCAGATTGGAGTTTTTTTCCATAGACAGTTTATAGATTATTTACAACAAAAGAGAATCGAACATCTTTTTTCTAAATGCTTATAAGCAAATAATTATTACACGAAAACGAGATATAGCGAATTAACCATAGATCTTACGTCTTATTTTCTTCTCCAAATCCCATGTAGGAAGCTTCAGTCTTGTATTTATATTTGATGCATGGCTCATTGCAAATCGTTGTCTTAGCTGTAACTAAAAATTATTAGTAAATTACATTATAATTTTAATGCAACATTGCAACTTTTAAATCCGGAAGCAAATAAAGGAGAAATTTAAGACACCAAAACGGGTGTGATTGCCAGATAAAACTGAGGGGAATTGAACGGTGATTATTAGAAACACCTTCAAGTCAAACGATCGAACAAAGTAGTAGGAATATATTAAAACATGACTTAATGACATGATATAAACTCAAAAATGTTTCTTAAAGTTTTGATAAGGTTTTGTATTTTTTCGCCTTTTGAATATTTATTTCCGATCCCTAACGCGAAAAGTTTTTTGAATTTTTGTATTTATATTTGATGCATGGCTCATTGCAAATCGTTGTCTTAGCTGTAACTAAAAATTATTAGTAAATTACATTATAATTTTAATGCAACATTACAACTTTTAAATCCGGAAGCAAATAAAGGAGAAATTTAAGACACCAAAACGGGTGTGATTGCCAGATAAAACTGAGGGGAATTGAACGGTGATTATTAGAAACACCTTCAAGTCAAACGATCGAACAAAGTAGTAGGAATATATTAAAACATGGTTTAATGACATGACATAAACTCAAAAATGTTTCTTAAAGTTTTGATAAGGTTTTGTATTTTTTCGCCTTTTGAATATTTATTTCCGATCCCTAACGCGAAAAGTTTTTTGAATTTTTGTATTTATATTTGATGCATGGCTCATTGCAAATCGTTGTCTTAGCTGTAACTAAAAATTATTAGTAAATTACATTATAATTTTAATGCAACATTACAACTTTTAAATCCGGAAGCAAATAAAGGAGAAATTTAAGACACCAAAACGGGTGTGATTGCCAGATAAAACTGAGGGGAATTGAACGGTGATTATTAGAAACACCTTCAAGTCAAACGATCGAACAAAGTAGTAGGAATATATTAAAACATGGTTTAATGACATGACATAAACTCAAAAAGTTTTCTTAAAGTTTTGATAAGGTTTTGTATTTTTTCGCCTTTGAAAATTTATTTCCGATCCCTAACGCGAAAAGTTTTTTGAATTTTTTTTGAAGAGAAGTCTTAAATATATAGATTAAGGACAGCGATTACAGTTCATCTAGCTTAATGAACAGAATATGTTTACGTATAAAAAGCTAAAAGCAAAAATGCATGGTTGACTTGATTGTTAACTTTTGTAACACTAACGCCCGAATTCACCATGGAAACTAACCCTCAGTCACAATTCAAAATAGGTTTTATGAGAGCAAATCCAGGTTTGATTTCAAAATTTCATTTGACCATGTACATAATTGCGTGTTAGTTGAACCCAGATTTAACTAACTTTAACCTGAAGAATTCCCCGGTTTGAGTAACTGCGCTTGCGCAGTAGGCGAATTTTTATTTATTTATGTTTTTAATATACGGCCTAGTAATAAGTACTATATATTGCAATATATACATCTTTTTCAATATATGGCTTGGCTACTTTATGGCATCTGATGCGTATACAACTGATATATTACCATTTACAATTATTTAAATAATTAAATTTTTAAATGGATGTATTTTTTAAAATTTTAAAAGTTTTGGAATATTTGTTCAGATTAGACATTTGCCTTTTAAAAAAAATTATATCCTTCACCAAATCTCCGACGGTGATTCTCACTATCATCGGCAGATGGCAGCACAATAATAGTCATTTATAACTTCTGAATAATAGGAATGTGTTGATTTATGCTTATCTGAGCTAGAAGTTTATTTTATACAATTTATTTATTTTATTTATTTATTTTATTTTATTTATTTTATACAAGTTTTTAAAAAAGGAAAATTCTTCTCAATGGTTTAAGTTATCAATAATATGTTATGAAGGAAAAAAAAAAAAGATTGAAAATGTGAATAAAGATGAGAATGATGTTTACTCCTTGATCGTTGTGTTAAATAAAAGTATTAAATAATTGTATGAAATGAAAGTATTTTTAATTGAATTTCAGTAATATTTCTATGTTTGCGTTTGGCTTTATGATATCAATAATAATAAAATATCTAAATTCATAATAATAAACCTCAGATCCTTTTGGTCATTAATACAAGTCAGCTAGGAAAACGAAACTTAACACATTTTTAACTTGTCCGGTAAAAGAATGATTCAAATTTAATAACTCAACGCAATCTTTTTATTTTTTTTTCTTTCAATAAAAAAAATTGTTTAAAAAATAGCAACTCAAATTGAACACAAACTCTATTAATAAGGGTATAAATCTACCACCAGAGTGCAAGTTAACAGCTAGTTAAGAAACCCGCAGTTACGAAACAGACGGTCAAAAAATAATGAAGAATACACTTTTTGACTCGTGGTCAATGTTTCCAAACCGGAGTTTCAGAACTGGGTGTTTCGCGTTAAGTCAGTGTCAACGGTGAATACGGGGGTAATAAGCAGACGATGATAATATTTACCTTGTCATTTTTGCTTCTCTAGACTGCCGAACAGCGCTAACATTTTTCCGGTTCTGAAACAATCGAAAACTTCAGATTTAGCTCTTTCACGTAGCATCCCGAACGTTCAGTTGTTCTGTTCAGCGCTACTACCGAACTATTTCTACAGAGCTTGCACAGAACAGATTATAACTTTTTATATCAGGATTTCCCAAAATGGAGACAGAGAGTCGTGGTGGATCAGGATATGGTGCACTCGCCACCCAATGAGGTAAACCAGGTCCGAATTCCAGTGATGGCTGGTCAATATGAATTCTACGTTACGCATTTTGTATCCACTAAGTGCTGATGTAAAATATTCTCAGTGGTTGACGGAAAATGGGTTTGAGTCACATTGTTGTTTCGCTAATCGTGGGAGGTTTTCGTGGATCCATCTAACGCAAATGCGGGTTCACCCCATCAAAAAGTCCACTGCAAAGGCTAGTTTGTGCCAATGCTTGATCCAGGTGTTCTCTTGTCTTCTGGGAAGGATTAAAAATTCAAAGCCTACGGAGTTGAACATTGCTGTCAGAAACTTAAAATTGGGCCGGCTGTTCAACTCCAGCTATAAATATAAGTCGATACAGAAAGTCATTGTAGCTCAGGGGATATAGCGTCCGCCATTGCCCGCACCGATCATAGTGCTGACATTTGAAACTCCACAAATCCCGCAAGTAGATTTTTTCTTAGTCAGCGAAATCTGGACTTCAGTTCTGTGTTTCGAAGTGAACTGCAAGCGATCGACGCAGCACTTGAAGCTGCCCTGAATGAAAGTAACAAACCTTTGGATATTTAATGACAGCCTCAGAAAGATTCAACACCTGAGCAAGTGGACCCACATAGGAGACAAGACAAGTATTTCTATTATACACAATTTGAAGCTCATCTCCTGCCAACGTGACAGTCATCCCTCTTTTACAGAGCTGACTCACTTAGAGATACTCTCCCGAATAAAAGCCCAAAATTAGTTGTCAGTCACCTCCACAACATCACCGGTATAAGGGTAGGAAACCGGGTCTATCTCTTACACTATCTTGTAACCGAAGCTCCAACATCAGCTTCTTACGTCTCCCCAGTGGCCACATTAAGTGCCTACTATATTTTAAGGGCCGAATGACCTACCCACCTTGCCTAAATGCCACAATTACAAAGATTCACGTGAATATATCTTAGACTGGTCTAGACTTTTATGGAAAGACATTTATAATATTCCCCTACTGGCTATTGTTTTCATGTGTGTCAATGGATTCACAAACCTGGTATGATGGAGTCAGACCGGACGGGAGATTAGTAACAACAACAACAGTTCTGATATAAAATATACTTAGTAGTAGATGGATCATGGGTTAGAACAGTGTTTCCCAAACTTATAACTTTTGTGTACCCTTTCTAAATTTTACATAACGCTGTTTACCACTAATAAAAAAATTTATGTATTTTTTTAAAAATATGTTTATTTAGAATGGCGAATAAAGTTAAAAATCACAACTGGCTGTTGACACCACTAATTATTAACTGTTAACTCTGCAAAAAATAGTCAATAGAAAAATAAGTAATCGTAAACTTTCATGGTTAGCTTTGCTTTTAAATAAAATTTTTTGAAATATTCGTTTGTTGCTAGATATTTCGCCTAAGAACGCGTACCCCCGCTAAACTGTACCCCTGGGGGTACACGTACCACACTTTGGAAAACACTGGGTTAGAAGATGCTTGCCAACGAGATTACCATAGGTGGTTTTCGTGGCTTTTCTATCCATGTAACGCAAAGGTGAGTTAATTCCTTCAAAAAATCCTCCTTATAGGTTAGTTTGTCCCAATGCTTGATCTAGGAGTTCCTTTGCCTTCTGGGTTGGATTCAAAATACAAGGCAATAGAGTTGAACATTGATAGCCGTAAACTCAGAATTGGGTTGACTGTTCAACGCCGGTTATAAAAATAGTGGATACAGATGACTCTAGTTGTCTGGCTGTTCGAAAATGAGCCAGTCCATTAAAATGCCAAGACAAGGTGTTTTCAAAAAGTAGGCTCGTCTTAAAGAGTGCTCTATTGTTCTTTTCGGCAGGGCAAAGAAAAAATGATGGATGTTTTGAGCTTTTGAATTTTAAAAATCTTCGAATTAATAAATGGCTTAAATGTGCCTGCATTTAAGTCATTTATTAAACATTAGATTTTGCTTGAAACTGGATCCCTTCAAGTGACGTCACGCATGGGTGTCAAACCTGATCGGTTGTAGAATCTTGGCATTGGTTAATGTTATTATATTTGTTTAACGTCGCTTGCAATATATATATATATATATATATATATATAATATATATATATATATATATATATATATATATATATATATATATATATATATATATATATATATATATATATATATATATATACATAAATTTTTTTAAACACTTCTAAAATGGTTCTTACATGTTGTTCTTTTCTTGAAGACGTACTTTAGGAAGCAATTATATACATCGAATGGATCACATTGCCTCCTTGAAAAGTTTCCTAAAAAATGCGCATTGATTTAATGTATCATAAAATTATATTTTCAATTTTAAAATATATTTCAGTTTGAATATATAAAGTACTTGAATTGAAAATAAGGAGCAAAATCTTACAATAATAATAAATGCGGATATTACTATCTTATTTTCCTTAGATTTTACGAAGTGTCTGTGGCGTAACTACCACTACGATTTTTAAATACCAATTCACAAGTATATAAGACATGCTAACTTGATTCAATCTTCAGTTACCTTTTGATAGATGAAGGTTGTCTATTGGTCTTCCCCCATTTTGGTGACTTGCGGACGTGATATAATCACGACTACTTCGATGAATGGTTTACATTTAATAGTTGTCTTGCTACTGGTGACTGCGTCATCGTCCTCCTTACGCTGTTGCTTCTCAGTTTAATTTACACAGAACTGGTTTCTGCACACACACGACTGCTAATAGCAACACAGGAGTGACCACATACACAACCATGATCTTAATGCAGCTCTCATGACTAAATTTCAAAACCCGGTGACCTTAATCTAGCTCTCCCGGCCCTTCACAAATACGGAAATTAGTGGTATCCGTTCATCGAATTCTATCCCTAATAAAATCCTGGTAGGGGAGTATTGTGTCGTAACTACCAGTACGATTATTAAACATCGATTCACTAGTATATAAGACATGCTAACTTGATTCAATCTTGAGGTACCTTTTGATAGATGAAGGTTGGCATTGTCTAATGGTCTTCTCCACATGTCATTCCCATTTCGGTTGTTATGAATTGGTCCTCTAAAATCAGTGGTTCCCAATTTAAGCATGCGCACTGCCCCGAAAAATTTCACGTGCCTCTTGATCTAAAACTTTTTTAAAACCCAATAAATGAGCACTTTTATTGTCTTTGTGATTTATTTTTCAATAACAGAAATTATTGAAGGTTAATAAATATCAGTGAAGTGAACTATTCATACAGAATAAATTGTTCAAAAAGTGATCAGGCAGTGTCAAATCTTTGAACTTCGTCTTTTAACTTTTAGTCAGTTAACTGCCCAATCGTTCAAATAAGTGATTTGACAGTTAATTGACTAAAAGTTGAAAGAGGAAATTTTATATTTAAAGAAAAATGCAATGAACTCTAAACATTTCATAACAATTAAGCTTCATCGGGGTGAAAAACACCATCATAAATGCAATCTGACTAAGATCCCACAACAATTATACTTGAGCAAGATGAAAAACTCAATCACAAATACTATATCACTAAGATCTATAACAATTACGCTTGTCCGATTAGAAAAACTCCATCATAAAATCATAAATATTAAAAAAAAAAAAAAACAAAAAAAAAACGGTGAGATTTTTTTTAGATTAGTTGCTTCATGCATGATTAACACTTTCTTTATTTATATCTATAAAAAAATATTTCGAATCAAAAACAAAAACAAAGAACAATTATATTTTACTTGTAATTTAATTTTCGATTATTGTTGTGGCATGACATCATTTATAAATATTTCAAAACTATAATGCATACTTGTATCAATGACAGAATTGCATCCACATCCCTCAATGTGTGCTTCAAACAGAGCAAATGTTTTACACACATCAGTAATATACCTTTCTGGATCACTTGTGTCATTAAAACTCCTGAAGGGAAACTTAGGACAATCTGTTGTGATCCCATGCCAAGGGCTGTACAGGGCTTTTCTATTCCACTAGAAAAAATAATCGTAAAATTAATTCGTATTCGACGTGGGACGATATTTCTCTCCAAATGACTAATACCTGATAAATCAAACTATAAAGGCAATTGTGCTTTACAGATGTTCAAACTAGCTGTTTCTGGATTTATTGCTTGTATCCACGAAGTTTAGAAGCAACCAATCATTACCCCATTTAGTTGATTGAAGTGAAGCAAAGTCTTGTACTCAATGTATACCCACGGTAACTTCAATAAAGATTTATTGAAGAATTCTCTCCCTGTATTATTTGTGTGTTTTGAGCAGTATGTGTGAGGGAAGTAAAGGAGCATAATGTATGAATGCAGTAAATGAGCATAACCAGGGGCGGATTAAGCGTACGCGGGGCCCTAGGCCATTCAAATTTTTGGGGCCCTTAGATTAAATATTTTTCTCGTATATTTTTTATTTATTCAAATATAAAAGTATTTATATATCTTTTCATTTAAGAAAGCATATTTAAAATTAAAATAAATAATAATAAATTAAATTTTACTTTATTTTGTTAAATTAGAACTAAAAAATTATCGTATTTTATTAATATATATTTGAAATTGATTTTTTTTTAAAAATCATTGTTTTTCTTAATTTTTTAAAATTTATTTTCAAATTTTTTTAAGGGGGCCCCTATTCATTGGGGGCCCCAGGCCATGGCCTAGTCTGGCCTAATGGGTAATCCGCCCCTGAGCATAACGTATGAGGGAAATGAATGAGCATTATCATTGTGAAGTACATGAGCATAATGTATGAGTGAAGTAAATAAGCGTAATGTATGGGTTAAGTAACTAAGCATAATGTATGAAGTAAATGAGCATAATGTATGAGTGAAGTAAATGAAGTGAATGAGCATAGTGTACAAGTGAAGTAAATTAGCATAAGAGTGAAGTAAATGAGCCTAATGTATGAAGTGAATGAGCATAATGTATGAGTGAAGTAATAGAGCACAGTGTATGAGTAGGACAGCTACGAATTAAAAGTTCCTCTCTCTTCCACAGAGTGTTTCATAGTGTATAAATATGTTAAAGATATATTTACAAACTTTTTTGCAATAAAATTTATTTTTTTCTAAATTGTTTATTAAATTTTATCCAAAATGTGCTATTAAGAGCAGTACATAAAGAGTTAATACATTTTTCTGAAATTTATTGTGTAAACTTCTAAACATAAGAACGTACTGTGAAAAACAGTACAAAAGATTTTTGCATATTTCGTCAAAATTTAGTATCTAAACTTTGTGAGGCCAAACCTAAAAATGTGCTTACCCTCGAAAGAATAAAATTAGTTAACATATTTTTATAAAATTACTTTGTGAGATTAAGCATTAAAACGTGCTGCTAATGCCGGTACAGAAATAGTTTACATACTTTTTCTAAATTTACAGCAATGACTGTAACTGTGTCAGGAACGACTTTTTCCCCTCTGAATGATTCTAGTAGAAAAAATTCTGACATTGGATCCGTAAAAAACATATTGAATCCTACAGATTTTGATTCACCTAAATTAAATTAAGATATTAAATAAATTTCAAAACGACATTTATTGTAAAATTTCTAGTTTGAGTTTTTTTTTTGGAATCTTCAACGGATTTGTTCATGCACATTATTTAAAAATTTAGTGACATAAAAAGAATTAATATTCGCGAGATTTGATATGAAGTCGTTGGTTTTTACAAAATTGGTCATACCAATCAATTTAATAAATTTGATACTTTATATTATTGTTAGAGAAGCAGATTAGATATACAGGCCTGCCAACTACTACACTTTTTGCAAAGTAATTTATAGAGTGATAAACATTTAAAAGCTAACGTTTTTGGAATTTTTAGTAATTTTGTCAATATTTTAAAAGCTGCACCTCGATAAAGCTGGAACAATGTGGCGTTGCATGTGAATTTTTGAATCCTTTATATGTAGAGGTGGGGAAAATTAGTTTAAATGAATAAAAAATAATTTAACATAAACTTAGCTACCACTAGTATAAATTTTTACAAAAAACGTAGGAAGTTGGCAGCTCTGCATACATGTTGTTTCGTTTATTATTTTCTTTTTAATTAAGATTATCTTTGCAGCTGAATTCCGCTGCAAGAAATGAAATTCATAAAAAATCGCCTTTCTGTAAAAACTCCGAATTAAGTGTCCGATTATTCTATCAAAATTAAGTGTTGAAAAACTCTAAAAATTATGTGTTATTTTAAGTTAATATCGAATAGAGCATTCCTACTCCCTTTTGAGGGATGAAATAAAATCTAAACCCTAATAAATAAAATTAGTCTAATATAATATTGGTCCAAAAGCATTTGTTTTGCGTTTAAAGATAGCCCTACTATGATTTCACACAAGAATTTAGTTAAATAATTTAAATGTACGATAATTGTTGGCCAAATTTACGGAGCTCCGAAAAGCACAAATCTTTTCCACCAACGAGTTGCAGATTGGTGTAAGTTTTATCAATTATTGATGCTAAGATTTCTAACGAAATTCTAAAGATATTCTAACGAAACGAAATTCTAAAGATCCGTATGTTAGCAAAAAACAACACTTCATGTCTGCTGAAACTGTGTGTACCCTGATGAAGTGCTGTTTTTGCTAACATACATATCTTTAGAATTTCGTTTTTGCTTGTTTCTGGTTTCTTACTTTTTATTTAAGTTGTTTACAAAAGAAAAATTTGGTTTTCCATTTTTACTTATTATTTAAAAAATTTTTCTTTAAGTTTTTTTTCCTTAAAATTTGCTTAAACTATTTTCATACTTCGATTGGATAACAGTAGAAAACTCACAGCAACTATGAAAATAGCATATTATTTGCAAAAAAGCATATTATCACAGAGTCTTCGAAAAACAGCCTAAAAAGAAAGCAGAATGCGTCGATCACTAATTCTTGTGTTCCTGGAAAAGTTTTACTTCAAATTTTGTAAGTTACTCTTTACGATAAAGAAGGAACTGTAAGAACTTTGACACAGCGTTCGTGTCTTTTGAAAAGCATTGTTGAAACTATGGCGATGTCATCTGATCTATTCACAAACATTGTTTGTTTGGTGGTCCAATGTCTAATAGTAAGATTTACAATAAGTTTTCAATTAAAGTTGGTAATTTGAAAAATAATAGCAGTTGCGTTTTAGATCGTAATAAAATTTGTTATTCTATATCCCTCAACTGTTAGAGGCTAGAATCAAATGTCATTTATGTTTAAAATTTACTTAATAATTTGTAGGTTAGCAGCGATATTTTTTGTAGTAAATAGAATTCTCCAATAAAGATATTGATGTAAGTAAAGACGTGAAAATGTACCATTTATTAGTTTATTGGGAGAAAGGAGAACGATTGCAAACTCTCAACTTCATCAAGGACCATGGATAGAAGAAATCAAATTGAAGCATGCTTCGCTTAACGATAAGGATGATTATCGCCAATCTATTGAACTGTTAATTGCGCCATTGAAGCTTGAAAATTTTACATTGGAAAGGTTTCCGATTAGTCATGAGGTTTGGTAGCTGTTTAAAAATTTTTAAGTTGGGTCATCTTAGAAAAAATGAAACAACCAGTAAAATTGGTATGAATCAATATAGTATAGAGTTCCATAAAAACTTCTGGCGTAACTACCACTACGATTATTAAATACCACTTCACTAGTATATAAGACATGTTAACTTCATTAACGACGACGCACCTTTTGATAGATGAAGGTCGATAATTGATCATCGGACGTGAAGAACTTGTCAACATTGTTGAATGGTCCACATTAAACAGTTGATTTGCTCACAAATTAGCGCTCAAAAATAATGAGCGAAAAAAAATATATATAAACAGCATAAATAAACTAGTGGTATTCGTTCATTAAACTAGTAATAAATAAACTAGTGGTATTCAATTCTATTAAAGATAAAAATTCTGGAAGGGAAGCAATATGGCGTAACCACAACTAAGATTATTAAATACCACTTCACTAGTATACATTAGACATGTTAACTTGATTCGATCTTGAGGTACCTTTTGATAGATGAAGGTTGACATGGTCGATAATTATATCCCCGTAAACAAAACATCTTATAAAATAATCTGTGATTTTAGAGGAATTTCACATTATTGAGGGGACGACAAAAGGATTGAAACCAGTTATAAGAGTTGAACAATGCGTAAAGAACGTTTTATAATTGAGATTTTGTGTCTGTAGAAAGCTTTTCATTTTATCCAAGTCGGCATGGGAGGACCACGTCATCAAATTTTCAATTATTCAATCTTGCTCACATCTTTACTAACTCAAAGAACAATAATAAAATGTATGGAAACTTGAAGCTAATATCATAACGGATGGATGTAAAAGTAAATATGGGAATGTATTGGAATTAGCTGCGCAAACCTTTTTTGAGAGGACAGAAAATTTGAATAAAGAGGGAAGATATAAAATGCAATTGCTTTGGTTGAAATAAAGTGATGTTTTATCTGATAATAGAAAGGTCACTGACAGAAGATTAGTGTCTGTTACAAAAAAAAACTAAATAGCGCCAATACATTTTCAGATTATAATTCTGGTTTTGAAAATTGGAAAAAGAGAAGGCATAATCAAGGATGTTTCGGATGCTGTTAAAAAAGTAATACACATTATCTTCTTTCCAGAGTCGTGTTCAGGGACGACTTAACAACGCCTGAGAGTCTTGTTTTTAACGCTTCTGCAAAAAAAAAAAAAAAAAAAAAAAAAAAAAAAAAAAAAGAAATAATAATAATAACCGGATTTGTTTCCCTAAATAATTGCCTAGCCAAAGGATAAAATTTGCTGGAATTGATACCTGAAATAATTTTAGACTTAGGACCAAATAAAATTCGAGTGACTTCAGATATAAAGGGCCCTTTTTTGCAGATATCAGTAAACGAGAAAGATCGTGATTATTTACGTTTTTTTTTATAGCAGAAGGATGATAAAAAGTTAGAAGCTAAAGTATTTAGGTATTGCCGTGAAGGTTTTTACTTAAAATTGCAGTTTTTTCTCCTTGGCGCAGTTATCAAGCATCAGCTTAGAAAATTTAAGTCTTATATTGCCAAACAGCTAGATCCCTTCTTTTATGCAGATAATTGAGTGACATTAGTAAATACGAAAGAAGACTATTGCACAAAATTGAAAACCATATTATCTTCAGAAGGAATTGATGGAATTTTGGTCAATATTAAATTAATTACTTTCAGACTAGTAGAGTCCTGAAATTTCAACCAGAGCTCCGTGTCTGAAGCGAAAAAAAAGTTACACCTGTTTCCAAAATAGTGCAAGCAATATTCATCACCGTTTACCTCTAATGGAAATTTTGACAATTTTCAGACATAAACAAATAATTGGACATTAAACTAGAAAGGCTAAATAATGAAAAAAAAAAAGAATGAAAAAACTGCATTTCTTTAATCAGAAAGAAAAAATATCTAGCTTTTTTGTGTCAGACCTAAACATGAAAAACGGCGAGCGCGTCACATAAACAGTGGTTCCCAACTTTTTTCGGCTAAATGATCGAATTTCTTTTAGAGGAATCCCGAGACGTAATGATTACTGAATACATTTCATTTAGGCCGGGATAGCCTAGTTGGTAGGGCACTGGGCCCATGTCCAAGAGTTTGTGGGTTCAATCCCAGCCGGCCGAAGACTCCCCGTGTAGTAAATGATGACTGCACGTTAAATCTCTCAGATCTCAAAGTCCTCCATGTTCCCATAACAAATCAATACCTCTGGGGGTACTGATCCAGGAGTTTCCTTGCCTTCTGGATTGGTTCAAAATTACAAGGCTACGGAGTTGAACATTAGTAGTCATAAACCCAAAATTGGGTCGGCTGTTCAACGACGGATATAAAAAATACATTTCATTAGCTATTGTGAACATATTAATAACAAAAGATCATTTATCACTTTAAAAATATGTAATGATCTAAATTTTATTAATTAGTTTCAATGAATAATGAAATTCATATCGTTTTATCAATATTAATAATAAAATCAGGTATTATGTCAGGCAGTTGAATTCACAGGTCTGAAGAGGCATTTAGTTTAGTTCTTCGCGTCCCATTAGTGCAGTCCTTTAATTTTAGTGTATGCATAAACTGGAAATGAGTGAGCTTAAATAAGATTTTTGTTAAAATACAAATTATAAAGAATGAAAAAATAAACCCTGAGAATGATAAAACTGGGAGAAACATGTTTTTTTTAAAAATTAAGTTATTTTTATTCGTTACGAAATACTGATGCAATTTTCAATAAGTGCATATCCTTTTCATTATTTGGTCATTTTATTGGAAAGAAAACTGTTTTGAATTTTCATAAAAATAACAGAACTATTAAATGAATAATGGATATTAACTGGATGTGAATTTAATTTCAAATTTCGAAAATCATAAATGTTTAAAAAAAAGTCCTAACTCTCGGACCTCCGTGTTCCTTCCATAAAACTTCAGGGCTCTGTGGAGCACCATTTGGGAACTGCTAACATAAACAATAATATATGCTTCTATAAAAACCGAAAATCTCCCTCCACGTCTTTCGAAAAATGAGGAGTTCGAAATTTTGACTTTTAGCTTTGACAAAATAAAATTATTTTCTACTTTTCAGTTCATTTAAAAAGCATTTGTACAAATAAATAATAAAATAAATAAATTTTTTTTTATTCTATTTATTTCAAGATGGAATTAGCACATTGCTGATGCGTTAGATAATAACTTATCTAAATAAGGAGGTGAAATGTGATCAATCGTAAATATAAACGTCATATTAAGATCATAATAGTTCAATAATAACTTAACTAATTAGGGAGGTGAAATAACATCAATAGTAAATATAAGCGTCATATTAAGATAATAATAATAGTAAGATAATAACTTACCTAAATTAGGTGGTGAAAAGAGATCAATCGTAAATATGAATGTCATATCAAGAGATTTGAGCAGATGTTCCAATTTCTTGTTGTATACGTTGAGGGTGAAGCACAAACCCGACGAAGTTAGAATGGGTTCGAAAATTTCACAGCAATTGAAATCGTAAATGAAAACTACGCAGCTCCGAAAGAAATTTTCACACCTAAAAGAATACAGTCTCACAAATTGCTTAATTATCTGTCATAATTTCCCCACAGTAACACTCTGAAATCACACTTAGGTTAAAGAATTTTTTAAGGTTTTTAAAATTTAAACAAAACTAAGCAAATTAATCAAATTTTTTTGAAAAAATATGCATTTAAATCACAGCATATATAAATACACAAGTGGGCGACCTTTGTGCTACAATGCGGCCTTTCATATATCTTATTTTATAACCGTCGTTGAACAGCCGACCCAATTTCATGGGTTTACGACTACTAATGTTCAACTCCGTAGCCTTGTAATTTTGAACCAATCCAGAAGACAAGGAAACTCCTGGATCAGTACCCCCAAAGGTATTGATTTGTTATGGGAGCATGGAGGACTTTGAGACTAGACAGATTTAACGTGCATCAGTCACCATTTACTACACGGGGAGTCTTCGGTCGGCGAGGATCGAACCCACGACCTCTTGGACATGGGCCCAGCGCCCTACCGAGCAGGCTATCCCGGCCCTCCTTTCATATATTGGCAACAAGAATTTAAACCCTCATCTATTGCCCAACATTGTTGGGACTCAAATCATAATTTTACTTTTTCTTCTTCTAAAGTCATTCAAAATTGTTCTTCAATTTTTGATTTAGATTTTTACGAGTCTTATCATATTTTCAAAAATTCCAAACTGTTGGTCAATGACCTATCCATCGTTCCTTATCTTTCTCCTGTTTGGAAATCGCTGATTAAACCTAACTAACCACCCTTTTGTTCTTTGCTTCCTATTCGTCGTCATCCATTCATCCTTCCCTCCTATTGGCCGTTGCTTTAAACCCTCTGGTGACGTCCCCTTTCTCTTATATTTACCCTGTTTTCTCTCATTTCTTTCTGTTGCACTGATGAAGGTTGCCCTTTGAGCATCCGAAACAGTTTCCTGTATTTTTTTATATATTTTTGAGCTCTTCAACGTTGTTTCCTTTAGTTTGCACAGCATATATGTAATTCGAAGTTGTCTATGAGGACTGCGTACATCTGATATGGTTGTTGTTGTTGTCTTATGCCATTAAGGCAAAGTTAGTGCGCTTCTTCGTGTTTTTCGAAATCTATGGCGAAGAATTCGACTTCTGCCACACATATATGTCACAGCACGTTTATAGGGTGGATCCATTCATTCATTCCCAAATCACAATTTTGACCTTAAACAGAGAATGACTAATCTCCAATTCAGCACCCCTGAAATATTGATTTGTTATGGGAACATGAAGAACTTCGTTACCAATCGCGCACCAATCACCATTTACTGCCCGGAGAGTCTTTGGCCGTTGGAGATCGAACTCACGACCTCTTGGACATGGGACCAACACTCTTCCAACCGGGCTATCCCGGCATTTCAATGTGGTGTTTCATTTAAATATAATATGCGTTTTATTTAAATATAGAGAAACGAAACAGTTAAGCAGAGTTTATGGTTCGAGAGAAGAAGATTGTGAACAGTGTAAGGTCGTCGATAGCTTTGGACTGTATTGAAAGAGTTGTAAGTATTCTAGGCGACTGCTTTTTACAAACAAAACAATTTTATTAAAGGATGTGGCGATGGTTGGTTCATCGCGCTGCAGTTACATACAACATACAACAACTACATCTACTACTACAATTTTCTCCCCTTTTCACATAGGCCCTCTGGCGTCATTTAACATCCCTCCCCCCGATTGAAATTCAATTACATAATTTCAATAAACAATATAACTAACAAATAGAATACATAGAACATATGAATGCTATTAGAATCATAAAAATAATGAACAACTAAATTCTGCTATGATTACAAATTGAGAACAAATACAGTAGGATAACATGTGCTGATTAATATACATATATAATTATAAACAAATTAATTCACTCAAACAGTTTCTCCTGAAAAGAATATGCATAAGAAAAACAATTTTTGTTTTTTCATTCAAGAGGTAATATACAAATGTCTCTGACATTTCTCTTGAAAATCTTACCATTAGGCATACGTACATTTACAATTCTTATTTTTCCATCTCTACTTTGAAATATTTCCACTATTCTTCCAACTGACCACTGTGTGGCAGGAAGCTGCTCATCTTTCATTAAAACAAGAGTACCTTGTTTTACATCGTCCTTACTAAATTTCCATTTGGTTCGACCCTGCAAATTATTTAAGTAATCTTTCTTCCACAATTGCCAAATTTGTTGACTAAATTTAGTTACCCTTTGCCATTTGGACAAATGAGTTTCCTTGATATTATTAAGTAGTGGTTCTTGAAGGCCATTTATTGGTCTCCCAATTATGAAGTGACCTGGACTTAATGTCCGAAAATCATCAAAGTTTGCTGACAATGGAATGAGGGGCCGGGAGTTCAATACTCCTTCTATTTCTGCTAGAATAGTTACAAATTCTTCAAGTGTCAATTTTTGGCTACCTATTACTCGTTTGAAATGAAATTTAAAAGCCTTCACCCCAGCTTCCCAAAGGCCACCAAAATTAGGTGATTTTGGGGGTATAAATTCCCATACAATTTTCTCGTTTGAGAGAAAGTTAGACAAGTTTTCATCGCGGGAAGTGACAAGTTTCAAAAGCTTTTTAATCTCAACATTTGCTCCAACAATGTTTTTCCATTGTCAGACATGATTTTCGAACATTTGCCTCGTCTACCAAAGAAACGTTTCAAACAAGCTATAAATCCTTAAGTGGTTAAGTCTAAAACAAAATCAAGATGTATAGCCTTTGTGCATAAGCAAATAAAAACAGCTACGTAAATCTTATTTAACACTCCTTTATGTTGATTTTTAAATTTTACTAGAAAGGGGCCACAGAAGTACTGCATCATTCTGCAAAATATTTCCACAACAATAACTCTTTTACCATCCAAATAACCTTAACTATAGTTACAGTTGGTCCTAAGAACAGTGTTTGTGATTGGCTAGTACGCTTTTATTACAGAACACGTCCTTATTCATAACGATTTGTGTTTGTTTGTTCTGCTAAAATGAGCATAACTTTTTTTGTAATACAGATATTTTAATTCTACTTTTGTTCTTTTTTTTATTAAATTTTACATTAAATTACCTTCAATTTGATATAGAAACGTTTGTATTTAAGTAAAAAATTATATATTCTACAAGCACACAAAGTTAAAAATATGAAATTTTCAAAAAATGTCTACACTTTTGGCCACCACTGTATATATATATATATATATATATATATATATATATATATATATATATATATATATATATATATATATATATATATATATATATATATATATATATATATATGAAATATTGCGTAATTATAAAGATAAATTATTAATAATCGACAGTATTTTCAAGGTATTACGTGCATAGAAAATTCTTAATAACATCTAATCGTTACTAACATCTAATCGTTACTAACAATAAAAACTTATAGATTAACAATTAACAATTAAAACAATTAGATTATCCTTGCCCTACCTTTTTATAAGAAAAAACAACAACAACACAAATACAGCATGAAGCAAAAATAAAACCTAAAATGCAAACTTACCTGACGCTGTTTTCAAAAAGAAAGTTCCTTAAATTAAAATTGTTGTTCATCTTTTTCAATTCCTGATATCGCTTTTCAGCACTCTCAAGTCTCATTTCTAATTCATCCAATGTTGGATTACGTGTGACATTGATCAAAGTATCAGGACTAGCCAGTTCCGCAATCATAGATATTTCTTGTGGGCTCAAAGCCATAAATGGATATCCTAGACTAATCGAGGCATATTCAACAAGGCTTAAGAAAGTATCATTGATATCTGCAAAGGAATCAAACGATATCGTAGCAAATTTTCAGTTGTTTTTACAAATTTAGAACTAGTGCAATATGTTCTATCACAGCAAATTAAAAGGAAAGTGACGATAGGGGTATGATTTATTTTAATAGCTATTTCAAACTTCTTTAGTTTTAAAAGTATTTTACATTTTTGGAAATATTATAAGGCATTTTTAGAAGATTTCTTTTCGACTGTTTTCTACTTAAGATTTTTTTGGTAAAAATTTCGTGTTTGTGTAGATCTTTTATAACTCCCGAACCATTTATGCCAGTATGTAAGAATCCTGAAATTTGGATAATGGTTGTAAAGGAAAAATTTTAGTCCCCTATCTTAAAAGTCGTTAAAAGTTATAAATTTGTTTGTTCGAGAGGAACGAGTGGCGAAGAATTTTCCTCATAGAATTATTATTAAACATAGTAGCAGCAATTAAAAATGCTAATGAATCCCTGATTTTGAAATTTAAAATAAAACATCAGTGATGTATGCTATGTTACAGTTCTATTAAAATTAAATAATTAATAAAAAATTAAATCATTATTACGTATTTTAATAATGTTTTTTTTTCATTATGTCGTGTACACTGTTAAAAGTTTCATTCTAAAATTATGGTAAAATAACTGACAGCTGTCAGTCCATCCGATCAACCGTAAAGTTTACGGTAGAGAACAATTTTTTTCTTTACGGTTTTGAAACCATTTACAAAAGGTATGGCTTTAAAACCATGAATACAAAACTATATGGTTTTTTAACCATTTACAATTAGCATTTTTCAAAAACGTAAAAAAATTTAATTATTTAACTGGACATAGGAGCTCAGCTTTTCGTAAGGTAATGGGCATTGGAGAGTGCCGGACACTGGAAATTCTTCATGTGTTGAAGCAAAGCCTCCTAGATAGCCTCCTAGATACACCGTATCTAGGAGGCTTTGGTTGAAGGGAATGGAGGAAATATTGTGGTGTCGACGCAGTTGCGAAGAACTAAGTAGCATCATTAGGTGGTTCTAGTTGGTGTGATAAAATTCTAGTTGTTTAACTGTATTAGGTGAAATCAGCTAATAAACCGTTTTTCTCAAACTTAACAGATTGATTATCTTTTTATTTATGGTTATTTGACTGATTTGATTAAATATGGTAAAATAACCACTCAATAAATTGTTATTTAACCATTTTTTCCTACAAAATTTCTAACAGTGTATAAACACAAGCAAAATGAACGTGAATGGCATGTGGAGATGAAGTAACCGTATTCCCAATTTAAAATAAATCTGAAATCAGTTGTGTTCATTTTTTCAAATGTATATTTCAGCTTTGAAACATGTTTCTATAAACCTAAATAATGCAAAATCGATTGCAATTGAAATAATGAAATAAACTATTCACAGCAATATATCATTTTAAATGAAATTTATATAACTAGGTAGTATAAGTGTTGAGACATTACCCATTTTATAAGAAGGGTTTCTGCATACTGTTACGCGAGGGTATTCTGGAAAGTAATCGGGATCTTCATCTCGTCCACCTGAGTATTCTTTATTTATGGTGCTTATGATGGTCGATTCTTTGCTGAAGGCTTCTTGAAGAAGAGATGATACGCCTATCGTTACTGATAAGAAGCACAGTACCATCAGGATCCTGCAAGAAAAATATTACCTCTAAAGTATCTCTTTTTCCTCTATTTTCTATTTTCTCGATCAATGACAACATCTTTGCCGATTTATATTAAAGTTGAGCTAAATTTCTACACGTAAGTTAGAATGATAATTAACGTGGAGTTAAATAAATACGGGACCGTATCGCTCATCGAATTTATTGAAATATAATTCTTTCTCGTCTTTATCTTTCACCTGATTTAAATTTATTATTTGTTTATGTGTTTTACTGTAACCGTGATAAATTTTTGTTCTATGTACCTGGCAGCTTCGACGCATAATTGGTTTGTTTAAGTTCTTCGTGGCTTCATGCGTGTCTTTGTGTTAAGTAATAAATATACATACTGAAAGAATTGAAATCTTTGTGGAAGAATATAGAATGTGTCAAGAGAATTGATACTTGACGGGATTGGCTTACTCGAAGTAGAATGGAAAGAACAGTTGTCACCATAGGTTTTAACCATTTTCACCATATGTTAAGTAAGTATATTTAAAATAAAATATCATATTGGTACTCATTTTATTCAAAATTTACCAATCTACAAATTTTGTATGAACATTTTTTCAATCGTTTGTTAGATATTTGGGAAAAAACCAGAAAACACTAAATTTTTTTTGTCACGCTTTTTGACCTAGGAGGAGCTGACGCTCACTTTCCCTGAGAAGGAAGAACATTGAGACATTTCCATTTACGTAATCCTAACTTAATTCTCTTTACATTTGTGGTATGAAATATTATAAATTACTATAGAACTTACGAGTAGAATATCCTTGTTATTTTTGTGGAATTTTTTGGCGAGCAAACTCGGGATGCGCCATGTAAACTGGAGGTTTGGCCAAACACAACCACTAGCTCTCTCTCTTTCTTTGGATTTCCACATGTCCTTGTATGTTTTTCTACTACTCTTGACGGTTTTAGTTTAGGTATCTTAACCTCTCCATCACTAGACATACCATTGAGCTTCCAATCCATTAGAAATCTTTCATTCCAGTTAAATGAGCTTCCACTTTCACTTTTTATACTCATTAATATCTCTATAAATAAATCATATGATATTAATGAATGCCAAAAACAGTTATATTTGACCTTACCGCAATTCAATTTTTGATTAATTTCCAATCAGAGTACTTTTAATTTATTAAAGGCACAGGATTTCGAAAATTATTTCCTCTCACCGTCTGTCTTACTCTTTCCACCCGTTTAATCAGATCAATTCTTTGCAAGCGTTAAGTAATTATTGGCCGGTTGGCGATTGCGCAGAAGAGACGTCTTTAAGAGGAAGAAAGAAGTTAAGGGTATCCTTTGAAAACTCGCATGCTGCATAAAACAACGCTTTTTTGCAGAAAATCATTATTAAAATATTTCCTCTGTTCAGTTTACTACTCTTATCCGTTTAACCAGATCAACATTTCACGAGCGTTAAGTAATTATTGGAGATTATACAGAGAAAGTAGAGACTTTTCAAGAGAACGGAAGAAGTTTAGACTATCCTTCGAAGGCTCTGCCGTACCAACCACATTGTATATTCTTTGGCCGTACTAGGAAATAAATATTTTTTGCTAACAATATGCTTAGTTTATAACTGTTCTATACCTAACTTTTTAAATTAAAAATTATTCAATAATTTTTTATTTTAATAATTATTTTAATAATATTTTTTCAAAGTTTAAAAATTTAACAGAATTGGCAATTTTTTTTTTAAAAAACAGCATGATTTCCTCTAAAATGTTTCAGCCTTTCATTCATTTGAAAGCCCAGATAATTCTTTACAGGAATGTTTACATTAAAACTATAGTTTTGCTTCTAGTTTAAGACTCTCAAACTTTGTCTTTTTTATATTCTTTGGCAAAAAAAGCTTTGGAAAACACTCTTAACTGAAAAAAAAAAGATTCGCTAAATCTTTCACGTTTTATGTAACGTTTACTCAAGTATTTTTGAAAAATTTGTTCCGGTTTTAATGATGACCAACAATAAATAACAGCCCGAGGTATTTTAAGTCTTGATACAAAAAAAATATAAAAATTATTAGGCTTAAATATCTAGGTTCTATACTTTTTTGGTTTTTCCCCGAAGCACGCAGCAAGGCTATGAAAAATTTAAATCACAGCTTTTCTTCAATTGTCAAATTAAGGGCCGGCATAACCTGGTGGGTAGGACACTGGGCCCATGTCCAAGAGTTCCTGGATTCGATCCCCGCTGACAGAAGACTCTCCGTGTAGTAAATGGTGACTGATACACGTTAAATCTGTCGAGTCGCAAAGTCTTCCATGTTCCTATAACAAATAAATACCTCTGGGGGTACTGATCCAGGAGTTTCCTTGTCTTTTGGAGTGATTCGAAAGTACAAGGGTACGGAGTCGAACATCAGTAGACATAAATCCAAAAAATTGGGTTCTGCTGTTCAACGACGGATATAAAGTAAAATAAAATAAAATTGTCAAATTAGAAATTAAAGAACATTTACCTGTATAATATTTTCGTCTACTATGTTAATATTTTAATGCAGACAACAGGCAAGTATAACACTTATAAATAAAGAACTATAATCATAGTCTTATGAAACGTATTTTACTTCACAATTATTAATAGTCTCTGATATTTTTCTAATGGAAAACAGTTGCCAATTTTAGATTTAAGAAAATGCCCATTTCATGGAGCTTCTTCTGTTTTAACTCAATTTAACTCAAAATTTTGAGAGGGAATGATAGATTGATTGAACAAACGAACATTCCTTATAATTAGCAGCTGACAATCAAGTCTGTTATTGATATTACGTTTAAATAAGAGACACGTGTATTGACATAAGTTACAGAACTAATTAATGGGATAATAATGGCCATTACAAGTTGTTGGCATGTCATAACGCTGTCGTACACGTTGCGTGCACAATCCAAATAAGGTTCAGTGGTGAGAGGAAGCAGGTAAACAAGTTGAAAGCTGGTATTGGTTATCGATGCAATAATTATGCAAATAATTAAAAATTTATAAAATACAAAATGGGGATTGAGTATGTTAAACTTCACTAATTATATGACGCAGGTCGATTTTTCTTTATTTCATCGCAGCAAATCAATACTACTGTAGTTCATCTTTGAGAAATTATGCTAAAATTGCTATTACCTTAGCTCTGTACTTGATAACGTTAAAATAAATACAATTGGTCTTGACAAACTTTTTGGTCTTAATGATAGGTTTTTTTTCGTCTTAACCCTAAATAGCTTATATCAGTTTTACTTTGTTACTAATCATGCATTTCATAGTCTACGAATGAAAACTTATTTTTTTTATTATTTATCCTTTATCTGTATGTCATACAAATTAGTGCATTTTAAGGGAAATACTTATTTTTTTTATTAAACTATAAATAATAGATAAAATGTAGTGTTTGTATTCTTCGTAGATAGTCCGTAGCGGGAACATGTCAACTCCCAAAATTGGCAAAAGTCATCAGTTTAATTTTAATGAACGAATATTTAATTATGTCGGGATAAAGATAAACTTTAATATTTTAATTAATAGACTTTATAAATAAAATTTTCAATAAAAGTTTCTTCCTAGTTAAACCTTGTTGAGAGAATACCTTACCCTTAGAAGGGTAGAGTTTCAATATTTAATATTTTTTTAAATTTTACTTTTGATTTCAATTTATCCGACAAAATTTTGACTCTGTGATCGAAACTTTTCTTCTAGTGTTACTCAGTGTTTTAAGTAAATGGCAGCGAAAATAGTTGTAAAGTTAAGTTAGTTGAAACTAATATTTTATACTTGTAGCTACCACTCAAAAGGAAAAATCTAATTTGATGGAATCCAAATTCAAATATGTACTACAATATTTTAATTGCAGACGTTGATATGATTATTATACAATACACTACCTTTTAAAGTCAGCGGGTAATCTTTGTCACTTTTTAAGCTAAAATATGATGACTGTAAGTGAACAGGAAATAACTAAAAACATTTTTTGCCAAGTAAAGAATTTATATCGATAGTTTGTATTAGCCGATCGAATTTTATTAATCTTATACAGGGTGTTCTGTATAAACCCCAATGAACATATATTTTCAGAATGCTCAGTAAAAAAAACGAAGCATCATATTTATTGTATCAGTAGTACATAAGAAAAAAGTTAGAGATCGAAGATAAATCGGAAGTTATTATGGAGATAGGAAGGGGAAGAGCAATGGCCACTTCAGAGGAAGGCATTGGCTCACATTGGGCTGTCTGGCCGACTATGATGATGATTATGAGTATTCATAGAATATAAAAAAGCGACACTTTATGCAAATTTTGGCTCAATGCGATCCAAAATTTTAATTGAAGTATTGAAGAAAAAAAAAGATTGTTTGTTCCAGGGCTAAACTAGTAAAAATCTACGAATTAAAATGGCTAGATCAATTGAGGCAGTAATGGAGGTATAAATAATTCGGAAAGTATGGACAGTTGATAGTTGAAAATTAAGAATCTAATAAGGGGTCTTTCACATATTTACGTCACGTGAAGAGGAGGTCAAGAAGTGTGACCACCTACATTTTGGCCTAAATAAAAATAAAAGTCAGCAGATAAAATATCATTTGATTATTTGTTTATTTTTGAATACAAAAATACACATCAAGCCATTTTATTATTATGCTCAAAATAGTCCCTAAAATTCAGAGTTAACTTTTATGATTTATTGCATGTGTTTGTTTTCTAAATTGTTGTAACAAAGAATAGTAGAGGGTGTGGAGAAATATGTGAAAGGGGAGCTAAAAATAAGAGGGGAGGGGGAAAAATAATAAAATATTTATGAACGGTCCCTACACGAATTCTGCCTTGTATAAAAAAATACATATACAATTAACGTATTCTTTAGAAATTCAAAAAATTTTATTTCAAAAAGACGCCAAACGTTCTATTTTGATATGCGTGAAACTGATACTGATATACTTGAACTAATTTCGCATGAAAATGTAAAATAAAATATGTGAAAATCCTAATTATATGTCTTTGAAAAATATCTTAATATTTTTTTATGTTCATTTTTAATAAAATTGTCCTGTGAAATTGCAGAAAATGATATGATGTCATTTAAATATGAGAAATTTTTCCTACTAACTCTTAAGATTTAAGTTTAAATACATAAATTGTTTGATTCCAGGTGGCCAGGAAGCACTCTGTGACTCCTGCAATACTTTTGAAAATCTGGAACATATTTTAATAAATTGCAGTAAATTTCAAGATCTTCGAAATTTTTTTTCCTGAACATTTAAATTACATCCGACTTAAATTAAATTATTTTGGAAGCAGAAGAAAGTCAAACAGGGAATTATTGAAATAATGGAACGCCTTTTCCTTACAAGGGAACTTGACTAGACGGCGTCAACAAATGTGGGCTGTACAATTAACGAGCTCTATATTTCATGTAATGCATTAATTGTGTCTCACTGTTAACAATTTTCTGTATGCTAATAGTATTTTTTATTATTTTTATTATTATTTTATTTATTTATTTACTTATTTATTTAAACTTCGCAAATAATGTATTTGTGTTCTTTAGAAATGATTTTCGAATATTCGATTAATTTATTGTTAAAAATTTTGTAAAATTTTCAAACGATTCGTGGTTTGAGGTTCCTCTTGTTTGAGGATTTTTCTTTACGGCTGCCTCGCCGTAACTCTTCTTTTTGAAATTTTATCTGTTTTTATGGGCTTTGGACAAATTCTGGTACTTTTCATCATCAAAATATGTTTGTTACCTTTTTTTCAATTTTTTTTTTCGTTTTGATGCCTCGTCTATTATGTTTGAACACTCAAACTCCTATTTGGCGGCGATGCTGATGAAGATGCTGAACATATTCTTCTTCATTGCAATCTGTATGCGAGTGCCCGAATGAAATTAAAGACTGATTTGAGGCGTCTTTCTATTTGTTGGCCTCCTGTCTTATCAGAACTGGTCAAAAGTATTGAAAGTCTTGCTGCCTTGCGGAATTTTGTTTTTAATTTAAATTTGAAAATTTTTCTTCTTTTGTTTTCTACTTACAACTGTAAGCCTCATGTTATACTTTGTGGTGCATGAGGAGTTTTAAGTCGTTTAATAATAATAATAAAAAAAAAAACTCCTATTTTCTGAGTAACTACCATTGTTAATTTAAAGATTTCACTAAATTCTTTGAGGCCTTCTGGTGTTGCCATGAATCGCCACCAAGCCTACCTTTTTGAATCCTCTTTTTTTACTGAGAGGTTACGTGCGTGCACTTAGTCTACAGTATTCTCCGGATGCCCCCTGACGGGGACGGGACGGGGTTAAGCTTTGATTAGCAAAATTTTTGATTAATTATTTGTAACAAGTAGCATTTAAATTATAAAAACAGGTGAATGAAACATATTATGATCCGAATCTTCCGAATTTAGAGACAAATTTCTAAAAAATTTTTTTTTCAGTTATGCTCCTATTTTTAAGATTTTGAATAGTTTCGTAAAAAATTATACTAATAATTTAATCGACATAATTAATATAATATAAATAATAATGACAAAGATTTAACTGCGGATATCATGAAATGAGCTATATTTGTCATAAGCAATATTGGGGATAAGGAACAAAAAGTTTAAACTTGTAAAGGCGAATTCCTTTAAAATTATAATATTTAATTCATTTTCTTTCATTTGTAATCATTTAGTCATTCAAAATTTTATGAATAGAAACGAGTCACATAAATCAAGGATGTAATGGAAATGCAAATAATGAGAAGGATAAGAATTATTTATCACTTAATTGAGCATTAAAAATTCAGCAATTGAATTAAATTAAAAATCTATGAATAGAAATGAGTCTTATCAGTCAATGCAACTGTAAATAGTTAGTAAGCATCAAAGTATCTATCAGATAATTGAAAATTAAAAATTTTATAAATGAGTTAAAAATTTCTTCATAGAGAATGATTCATATTAATCAAGGCAGTAATGAAAGTGTAAATAATTAGTAAGAATATCAAAGTATGTATGAGAAAATAGAAATACTAATTATTGAATTAAAATCTAGGAATAAAATGAGTTACATCCACCAAGGTAGTAATAAAAAGTACAAATAATTAGAAAGAATCAAAGAATCAACGAAATATTGAAAGTTCTAATTAATGAAATTAAAAATCTATTATATACGAGTCACATAAATCAAGTCAGCGATAAAAGTGCAAATAAATTGTAAGAATCGGAGTATTTACTGTATAATAAAAAAAAGTATGCATAAAAATGTATCATACCAATCAAGGCAGTGATGAAAGTGACAATAATTAGTTATAATTAAAAGTATTTATGACATAATTGGAAAGATGAATTTCGAATGAGTATTTTTACCTGCAGTAGTAATGCATACCTTTGAGGTGATCCAACTGCTGATAAGTAAAATAAAACGGGGCAGATAAGTGAATTCTTTACCGTACACAAATCTCCATAAAAAAAACCAATAAAGTTCATTTGTCTCAATATATTTTTAAGTAATTGCTTTTATTCACCATTTCCCCAAACATAACGAACGAATAAAGAATGGTAAAATCGTAAGTAAACTTAAAACCGAAACGTTATTCAACTTTAAAATGGCATTTACAAACAAATGTTTCTGGAAATCCATATTGCCATAAAAATCTAAACCAACCATATGTTATCCTTCCCATATATTGCTTTATTCGAATCATTACTCCAATGAAATGCATGCAACATGGAGAAAGATATTGCATCTTAATTATTGATCAAACCAAAGAAAAGGCATCGATAATTGTATTTCAACCTATCTCTGGTGACT
This sequence comes from Parasteatoda lunata, assembly GCA_949128135.1. Taxonomy (NCBI): domain Eukaryota; kingdom Metazoa; phylum Arthropoda; class Arachnida; order Araneae; family Theridiidae; genus Parasteatoda; species Parasteatoda lunata. The sequence goes on from OX421979.1 coordinate 23,542,103, forward strand.
TAATGCTTTTTATTTATACCCAGAAAGAAATATCCTGAATTAATTAAGTAATATTTTGTTCTGTCATAATACCTAACAATATGTCAATAATGTTGCTGCATTGAATCGCTAATTTTTTTAAAGCTAGTTTGGAAGAAAAAGATATAAAATTCCTCGCGTGATGTTTATTCAATGAGTCCAATAACTGATTCGCAAAGATATCTGCTTTTAGAAATTGATTTGCTTAGTTTTAATAACGAATAAATATACATATTTATGGTTTGGTTACACGTGTTGATAGAAAAAGACCTCTAATCACGGAATTTAAAGTCATAGTTGACATTCCAAAAGTGATGGACTACGTAATTTTGACTTTACAAGAAATCTAGATTTTTCAAATTTTAGAAAAAAAAAATTATTTGTGCGATACATGATCATACAGACAATTTTTGGCTGAAATTAAACGTTTTTCAGTAAAATTAATTAATATGTAACTTATCTGCTTTAAAATTGATAAGCTTACTTTTAATAATGAATAAACTAAATAAATTTTGTAATGAACTTGTGGTTCGGTTACATGCGTTGATAGAATAGATCTCTAATCTCGGAATCTGAAGTCATGATTGACGCTTAAAAAGGGATCAATTATGTAATTTTGACTCAGCAATGAATCTACATTTTTCAAATTTTTCTAAAAAAAAATATTTACATATTGTATGATCAAACAAATAATTGACAATAACTAAACATTTTTCAATGAATATAATAAATAATTCCTAACTTATCTGCTTTTAGAAATTCATCCGTAAGTTCAAATTTGTGGTTTAGGTGCTGATAGAAAAGACCTCTAATTACAAAGTAATTTTCAAAGTATTAAGTAATTTTTGACTAAAATTTTGACTTGTAAAGAATCGAAGTCAAAGTTTGTTTGTATGATACACGTATGATTGATGTAATATTTTACGGAAAAAAAAACTCAATAATAGTGATCGAATAGTTATTTTTGTTCTTAAATATGTGGATGGGTTCGTAAAGATATTTGTTAGCCAAAAGCGTTATGGAATTTAAGGCTCCAAAATTTCAAGAACGACATGGTAATGGTATGTTTTCGGCATTGCATCCCTGTCAACAGGCTAGCTGGTGCCCATTATTTTGAAGCTGAGCTTGTATAGATATATTTATAGGCGTGCAATCAGAAAAAGATATTTAAAGGAAAACAAATTTAATTACTGGTTGTACTACAAATGTAATTTAGTTTGACGACTTATTTTATGGCAAAGATTTACTGAATGAGAAAACTAAAAATATTTAGAATATTCTTGACAACCGAAAACAATTGTTAGCTGAAAAATTAAGCTAAATGTAAGGAAGTGAGAAGAAATTTTTTTTTATCATTTTAAGAACTAAAATTTTTATTGTAGATCTACGTAGTCAACGTATTTATTGAAGTAAATTTATTAGTTTATTGAATCTAAAGTTACAGAAAATTTAAATTATGAAATTTTACTTTCGGATCATAAAATCAAAAAATTATTTTTGCATCTGAAAAAAAAAAATCTGAGAGCAAAAGTTGAAGAAAAGATTTTTGATTTGATTATCAAAGTATTTAAAACATGTTGAAAATTTTTTACGCCCGAAAAAAATATTGGTCGATCAAAAAGGATAGATATTTTTTTCAGAACTGAAATTTTAACTGCTAGAAAAATCTAGAGAAAATGATGAATAAAAATAAATGTAGTGAGCTTGAATTTAATTTAGCCTGAAGTGTATTTAAATTACAATGTAACAAATAAATACAAATTTGTTAAATTGTAATACTAGTTTCGTTAATTTGCGACAGAACAGGACAGGATTTTATTCAAATTTAATACTGTTTTCATTTAATTAATTTAGTGTCTCATTTTATTTCTAGTTTAGCTTTAGTTTATTTTTATATAATTTCCAAATTAGTAAAAAATTAGGTTATACGTTTCAACCTATCTTTGAAAAAAAAAATTGCACCAAAATTATAATTAATGTCAGTAGTATTTTATTTGCTACTAATTTAGCTTTAAAATTCATGTTCCGGAGCATATTTTTTAATTGAATTACTAAAATATGCTCACGTACATACCATAATTATTAATATAATTTTACTACCATAATTATTAACTATACTTTTATCGGTTGAGTTATATATTACAGAATATCTAAATTATCAAATTTTTATGTTAAGTTTATAAAATATTGCATAATTAAAATTTTTATTTTGTTTTCAGTTTACCTATGTATAGATTCTCAATTTATTACAATGTAATAAACAAAACTAGAATTAAAGAAGATTCAAACTATTGAACTTTACTGAGCTGTAAATTATTATATCAGTTTGATAACATATTAATTTTCTATCCGTTTATTCAGCGTATTTAAATTAAAACTGAATGTTCAAAATATTAATTACCTAAACAATTTATATATTCAGGACAAATTTTTTTTTTAATTGAAAAAAATTCTGATGGATTGAAATTTTCATCTGCAACCTATTTTCTAATGGAATAAATATAATTCTATGTTAAGTTGAAATCTATGTATAAAATTGAATTCTATTTTAAATTGAAAATTAAATTTAGTCGAAACCAATTTTTTTAAAAAGTAAATAAATTTTGAAAGGCAGAGAATTTACTGTACTTTATAAGACCTAATTGAATTTCGTATCATAAATTGAATTACATTTTATTAATGTTAACTGTAAGAGATTCCATAAAAGATTCCAAAAAGATTCCTTATAAGATTTCATAAAACTTCTTATATATTGGACACTAGGTTAAAGAGGCATATGCATTCCATCAAATTAAACTATACGCCTGCAGGTCTTGATAACACGCCCGCTAAAGGCCCCAATTGCCGAAGGTGTTTCAGATGTGCAAACGATTCTATTTTATATATCATCGAACCCAAAACACTATAACTCAATCGGGCTATGTGATAGACATTGTAGAAATATTTTCATTTTTTATGTACAATGCTATTACAACGATTTTGAAAAGAATGGCGTAAAAAAAGTAACGAATTTAAAGCGTTAAAATTTGAATAAATGAAAATATAGAAACTGAAAATCTTTTAATATAAAATTGATATTTTAGTAGTCAAAGATTTTTTTAGACATATCTTTGATCTGAACAAGTTTTAGATTTCAACTTTGCAAAAGAAAGTTCTCACTATCAGTTTTTTTTTTTTTAAATATTAGAAAATTTCGTATTATAAATTTAACTGTGGGGAATTTAATTATTGCTAACACCACATGTTTAGCATACATAAAAAGATCGGAAAATAGTTCTTATGAACTTAAACCCCTTCTGAGTACTCGATAAAAATTTATGTATTCTACAAAATAAAGAAAAATTCCAATTTAAATTACAGGCTCCTAGTTATGTTATTACATAGGTCCGCCAATGGCCCCGCTCCCTTAGAATAGAGGTCAGCGAATGATCCCAGTTCCCAAACATATTTAAATTTCGCGATGGACGAATAGCGAACGATACTTGTCGAATTAGGAATAGAGATTATGGTGATTACAGAAACAATTTAAATTTTTTTTTTTATTCTATACAACGATGCCGCAACAGCAACAATTGTAAGGAATGAAGTTAAATAGAAATACCAAATTATAAGAATAAAATTTTTGAACTGTTGAAAATTCGAATTGTTAAAATCCTACTTGAAAAGACTTTATCAGACCTATGATTTTCCTGATATATAGCGTTGAAATTTGTATGAGAAATGCACTCACTATACTTTTCGAGATATAAAACTTTTCGCATCACAAATTAAATTCTCTGTTTCAGTTATTTCATTTTAATAATACTGCCAATGCAAATAAAAAGTTCTTTAAAAGTTCTCCAAGAAGTGAACACCAGATGAAATTTAGGTGTTAAAGCGACAGCAGAGAATTTCTCAAATAGACTAATTACCTAAAGGTTTTGTTATCAGGCCTGTAAAAGTTTAAAAACGCATTATAGAGCCGGGCAGTATACCAAACACACTGCAGGTCCGAGAAAAAAACCCATGATTGGAAATACTATAGTGTAATCGGTCTTTTTGGTGAAATGAAAAACAGTTTAACAATTCAGTGCAGTAATTCCAAGTTAGCGAAAATTGTAAAGAATGAAGAAAAATTAAAATATTGAATTTATATATATCCGTGAATAACTGTGAAAAAATATGCAGAATAACACTGGGGAAGAATTTTCTTTTTGTTTCATGTTGCATGAGATATTTTAATGGATTTAGGATCTTTTCATTGTGGTTGATTTAGAAATATTCTATAAAGCAGAGGGACGCATAAAATGTTGCAAAAAATCTATGGTATAGTTAGGGCATAGCATCAGGGTTAAATTGCTTTAGAACTCATGCCTAGAAATATGATCATGGACAGCTAGAGGAGCCTCGTTATTATGAATTTTTTTTTCCGTGTGCTTCCAAACATGTCGTAATAGGGAAGCGCCTGTAGCCGCGTACAGGGACGTTTCTGAGCATGGGTTCCTATGCAATTTTAATCTTGATGATGTGTGATTTAAAAAAAAATTAGCTTTATTAGCAAAACTAGTTACAGATTTGAAATTGTCACACCCACCAAACTATAATGAAATCGTCACATCGAGTAGACAAGATCAAGTATTTGTATAAAAATTTGATCTATCTTATGGTATCAATTTTAATGATTCGAGGGGTATGATAATTAATTAGTGCAGACGATATTTTAAGTTACGAAATAAGACACAAAAGCGTACTTTCTCTGATTAAACATATCTTTTCTGCAACGAATTCGGGTTTCTGATTCTCAAAATATAAGGGGTAGTCGCAATCTGGGAAATTTGGTCCCCACAATTGCGAGCGATCCAAAGATTGGATCCTTGATGTTAATTTTACTTTTTGCGTATTTCTCCATATCTCGAGAATTTCTTAAGAGAAATCAAAAATTTATGCACATAATTATAAAATTCACTTATTCAAAGATAATTCAATGCGATAAGCAAGTTATAGTAAATATTTTGTATTTTTTATTATTTTATTTAATAAATAATAGTTGAAAAAATTTTGAATTGAAAGGTATGCAACTTTTTACATCATTTTAGTATATAAATTAACATGGTATAGGCATTAACATGGCATTTTAGTATATAAATTAAAAATTTTCAAGTATATAAATTAACATGGCAAAATACAAAATTTGAGCGAAATCAGTCGAATAGTTTCTGAGAAATAAAATTAAAAAAAAGTCGTATTTATAAAATTTAATTTCTCAGGAATTATTCAACCAATTTCGTTCGAATTTTGGATTTTGCCACATAAAATAAAGAACTTTAAATTGATGTAAAAAATTGTATACCTTATAATTCAATATTTTTTAAACGTTTATTAAATGAAATAGTTAAAAAGATAATAAATATGTACTATAATTTCTTTTTTGCATGGAATTATCTTTGGATAAACGAATTTTATAATTCTCGATGTATGGCCAAATACGAAAAAAGTAAAATTAAAATTAAGGGGTTCAAACTTTGTATCGTTCTCCTGAGCAAGCTATGGTGACCATATTTCCCAGATTGCAGCTACCTCCTATATTAGGTGGTCGAAAATCCTATTCTGTCAAAAAAAGGGTATGTTTATTCAGAGAAAGTACGCTTTTGTGTCTGATTTGTAAATAATCTTCTTTTGTGTCTGATTTGTAACCTAAAATATCGTCTGCACTAATTAATTAGCATATTTGAAGTGACCCCCTGAACCTTTAAGATTGAGTCCTAGAACGTGAAGATCCGATCATTATAATAAAAGTTATTTAGGGTTGTCCGTTTATTTTTGTTGTGCACTGTATTACACTGAATAACATATTACCGAAGATGCTCAAAGGAATGACGTTGGAAACATTTTCAGCTCAATTTCCGTGCCTGGTGATAATTTTCAGCCTTTAAGAATGATTCAAGAAATGGGATTTAGAGAAAGGTCCCTGCTTACTCACTTTTCCAACAAATCGATTAGTACAAAAATCAGGCTATTTGATAGTATTGGAGGTGATTAGCTAAAATATTCAAGCTTTTCATCTAAAATTTTTCCAGGCATAGTCCTTATTTTTATTTTATTCTAATAAACAAGTGTTTCAGATATATCAACAAAAATTTTCAGCATTCTTTTGTGCAATACTTAAAGATAAGTGTTTGCTGCTCTTCTGTTGCTGCAAACCATTGAATTTTTTACTTGAAGAGGGTTGTATTTTACTGTTTTTAAACGGAGAGACTTTATACCATATCCAAGATAGCGTAAAAATTACGACTTCTAGTACAGTCACAATGCTTGCTCCCAAGTAAAAACCAAGAGATCCACCCAGTTGACCTAGTAATATAAAACAAAAGAGAAATTATGTAATAGAAAATAGTTAATAATATAATATTATAATGATTATAATATAATAATTATAATTTGTCGGAAAAGGTAATCCAAACTGTGACTGAATAAACATATTTTTTTAAATATTTTCTTCAACTTATTTAAAAAAAGTAGATTTACTAGATATAATGCCTTAAAATAAACATATATCATATCCTATCTATGGCTAATAAAGCATTCTTTTGATACCGGCGAGAGCGTACTTTTATTGCAGCGTTGCCTATCAGTGAAATGTTGCACGAATAATGTTTCGATGAAAAATTCATAACATCACACATTTGTATCCCGCATAATACTTAAGAACTGTCACAGCGACGCGTTTTAATGAGTTTCTTCGTGCTCTTGTAATACTAGAGCCCTCTACTTTGTTTTTATTGGAAATTTTTAGTTGTAGATTTTTGAGGGTTTTTTGGGGAGCTCTGAAAGTATTTTTTTTTTTTTAATATATGTGGTTTTATTTATTTACTTAATTTTTTAAAAACCGCATGTCTCTTGAAGAAAATTTTATATATGCTCCGAATATACTCAAAGTGCTGCGATGGTCTACCCCCTATGATGAAAAGCGTTGACCTTGGGACAGTTTGAAATTTTATTTTTACTTAGGTAGAGATTGTAGTAGAAATGTAAGTAATATCTTATTGCTTACCATTTAAAGAAACTATAAACACTTTAAAATTAAAAATATGTTAATTTATAAGGGGGTAATAAATTATTTTTTACACCCTTGCAAAGTATTCCAAGGTACAACATGGTGTTGTACCTTGGTACTAAATGCAAAATAAACAAAATATGATCAATAAATCTTATTTAAAGATCATAAAATGCAAAACATAATAGAAGAAATAAAAAAAGGCTTCTTTTATCTATCAAATTAGTTCTAGGTGATGTCACATGTAATGAAATTTAAATTTTTTTATATTTCTTCATCTATTCATTCTTAAAAGGAAAGTGTTTGCTCGCGTTTTTAAAAAAGTATTGGATTTGTCCTGAGGTACAACAGATTGAAAAAAAAAAAGGTTGAAGAAAGTGTTTGCGGTTAGTTATTCAGATTAACTAACCATACCATTAATTAGAACACAATTAAAAGTTCAATACATTATTTTAATTTTTAACACTAATCAATGAGGAAAAAATAGAAAAAAAAAATAAATGTAATTATGATAATTTACTTTTCGATGAAATTTTTCTCTTGCTCCCTGAATTCTCACTTTAAAGTTGCCAGCTACTCTACACTAACTCTTGTTGGCTAAGGGAACAACTATGTCAGATTAGTTTTGTTTGTCGTCAATCGATGGCAGGGCTATACTCATCATCCTAAGGTACATCGTACTCCCCTACCATTGTGCAGTGCATTTTATAAATTCTGTACTTCTGTTGTTTTTATTTCAAATTTGATTCCTCAGTATTGGAAAAATTCTTTAGTATCATTTATTATGCTGTATGTATTGTTGTTTCTTATTATTTATCATGATATTAGGGAGATTTCACACTTTTACGTCAGCTTCCGTGCGTAAGATTTAAAGCAACTGCGCATGCTCGCGTTTATTTTAGATGCTACGTATGTTTACGTTATGTTGGCGTGATTAACGCTACAACGACTAAGCTACAAGCACGCTGTTTATAGCTGTTAAATGTTCTTTTCTGTTTAAGCCTACCTTTGAACTAATAACATGGACATTGAATGCAAATTAGAAGAAATATATTAAAGAAATTTAAAAAAGTATCGTGTGATATTATAACAATTGGTTGATTCAAATTTTTTTTTTTACAAATTGTCAAATTATCAATAGTTTTATAAGAGACTAGATGAACTTTCGTAATTTTAAAATTATAAATTATATTTATTTTAATTGAACAACTTAGTGAGAAAAGGTTTAATTTCAATAATATTTTTGCATTCGGTTATAAATACAGAATTTTGCCAGATTTCATTTTGAAGTTAAGACATGGTCTATCCCTCTCCCGTTAAATTACTTAAAGCAAGAAACATTACTTTGGTACAAAAGTACCCAATACTACTAGCGTTTGAATTATTATTATTAGAATCAATTTGACAAGTATTTTAATTTTTAATAGCTATAAATTTTCCTGAGAACAAAAAATATAAATAAAATTTTTAATATATACGATTGTTGTTATCAAAATATTAGCGGGGTTTATTTACATCAAAAAAAGTATTACACTGAAATTAAACTTTGAATTTATGTATAAGTATTATATTTACAAAAGAAGTGAAAGAAATAATCTACACTCCATTATTTAGACTGATATTAAAAACAAAAACTAAATTTTTGAAACTTCGGCTACAAATGTAAATAATATGCTGCATTCTTTATCTCTGAATTCAACAAAATCAATAATCTACCAAATTTTCTGCGCACAAAACCACAGTTTTACAAAGAGCAAAATATTTTGAAACGTCTGCCTAAGCTTTGAAGAGATCGTTTACGTCTATTGTAAATGTTTGCTTTGATTTTGTAGTCAAAGTTAAAATAAAATTTCACTACGGTAAATCTCATATTTTCTTTTACGTAAGTTTGATATTTTTTACGCATTTCACCAGAACTGACGCATGCGCAATTACTTGAAATCTTACGTACGGGACAGTACGGAAGCTAACGTAAATTTACGAAATCTCCCTTATGTATAGTTTTTTATTTTGCTGTTGATTCTTGGTTGATGTTTATGTTAATTTAAAATATATTTTACTTACCTATGAAATTGCAAGAAGTTGAGGTACGCTCGTATTCATGGTATGTAAAACTCCTTGAGTCATAAATTATTTCCACTCGGCTGAAAAAGCATGTATCCATATAACTTTATTAAATAGCTTTATAAGTTATATAAATAGTTTAGAGGGAAACAAGTAATAGAAAAGCCATAAAAGAGAAATTAAAAACATGGTGGTTGAAAACTAATGATTAATGTACAAAAACACACGTAGAAAATAATTTCGATTGAAAAAATAGATTTTTAATTTATAATTTGACATTTTTTATTGATCTAATTAGCAGAGGGTTATGCAAGGAATAGCACATCAAGTAAATGGCGTACGCGTTCTGTTTATTTGAGAAATAAACGACGAAACCTTTCTTAATTTCATTTGTTTGAAAAACGAATATTATTTGTATTAATGGATTCGAAACACGTGATCTAAATCATTTGAAGAGAAATGATTCATTTAAAACAAGAGATTAGAAATATCAATTTTAATCAGTGCCAAAATAGACCCATGACTCTTAATGGCCTTAGAATCCTTTCTACATCAGTGTAACATTGAATCATTGGATTTTATTCAAATCAATGAATTCTATTCAAATCAATGAATTCTATTCAAATCAATGAATTTTATTGGAATCAATGGATTTGTTCTTTAAACTTTTTCAAACCAGAATATAATGATCAATAGCTTGAATTAACTTTCATAGAATGAAAAAATAATTTGCTTAAAGTGATAACAATCATTATTTCGATGCTCAATTCTATGATTTTATGAAAAATTTTATGATTTTTTTTCTTATTGGAACAATTGTAATAAAAAAAAAAAAAAGAATTATAAAAAAAATTATCAAACAGCAGTGGTCGCCATAGCAACGCATGCAATGACGACGCATGCGCACTGCTTACTATTACTCTTGAACATAGTTGAAAAGTGCGATGACACCCAAATAAGGTGCACACGCCATCAAATCCAAAACAACACCCATTTTGCCAATGGGTAATAACGGAATAAATAAGGGTATCAATCATGACCTCAAAACTAATTCAACTTTACTGTCGATTTTGATATAGATCCAATTGTTATCTAAAACAACGGATCATGTAACTAATGTCAGCCACCAATTCAATTCAAATTTCTACTTTATGTCATTTTGTTATTGAGCTAATTATAACCTAAATTAACGAATCACGTAAGTGGTATCAATCATAACCTTTGAACGAATTCAACTTTACTGTCGTTTTTGATATAGAGCCATTTGTTATCTAAAGCAACGAATCATGTAACTGATATCAGCCACCAATTCAGTTCAAAATTCTACTTTGCTGTCGTTTTGTTAATGAGCTAATTGTAATCTAAAGTAACAAACCACGTAAGTGGTATCAATCATATCCTCAGAACTAATTCAAATTTAAAAGATTTAAAAACTTTACCTTAAAAGTCAAAAGCACAATATTTGGTTGGAATATTGAATGGCATTTAAAAAAATCGAACTTTGTCCGCACTACAAAGATGGCGGCTGCTTACTACAGCTCATTATGTGAGGTGATGAAGCTAAGGGTTAATTTTATTTTCAGTCAAATAAATAAATAATGTAATGTGTGAGCTCAACTCTTCTACGTCTCAGGAGATGTAACGATTAATTTATTTTGGTGAATTTGAAGTGATTTTTTAGATTTTTTATTAGTGTAAGAACAGAGTCATGGTTGCTATATATAGAAAGAAATCGTTCGATTGGCAGCCTGTTTTGGTTCCATTTGACTTGTCTATTGCCATGGTCAAGGACTGCAGCAATTACTTGCGAAGAAATCACCACCCTTATTTGCTGCTAATTTGTTTAAACATGCTAAATAAATACTACATTTATTTGAAAAAACTCTGTAACACATAATATTCTGCACAAAAAATTACAAGATTTACAAATAAAAATTATATAAAGCATAATATTCCGTAATAAATAACAATATTTACCAATAAAAATTATATTAAATATGAAATTCTGAATTGCAAATAAAATATCTCACGTTTTGTCTTTTTGTCCAAATCCTATGTAAGAAGCTTGTGTTTTGTATGTGTATTGAATGCAAGGTTCTTGGCACGCTAGGTGAAATTTGGACACTGTAATTAAAATATTAAATTAATATGTTAAAACATATATTTTGGTTTTTATTCTAGATTTGTATCTCCACCCCTGCTCACTTCTCTTACCAACCCTTATGATTACAATTATTTTTTGTTCCTTGACGTTAGCCACATCAAAATAAAATAAGTAGGGGAGAGTGGGGTAAATTGTAACAGGGTACGATTGTAACAGAGCAAAAATTTTGAGTGTCGGGTTCTAGATTTTGTTCCTAGGTGTCGCACAAGGTGTATTTAATAAATCTATATGTATACCCCTGCTGGCAACCATTTTTATGTACTTTTGAAAGAGTTACATCACAAAAGATATTTTCACGCTACGTAAGTACTTTTTTTGGTATTAGAATATTATATTGTAACAAAGTAATTTTGTTTAAACAAATAAAAATTATTAACCGAATAAGTGGACACCTTAATTAACATTTCAAAAAAAAAAGATTAGTTTTGTTAATTAACTAGCATTGTTTTTAACAAATGAAGCTGAAATGCCGTCTTGGAAAACGATTGTAACAATAAGTAAAGGGACGAATGTAACAGCTGAAAATAAATAATCTTATGTTTACAAACCATTACTTAACTCTTTAAGAACCACCAATAGTTTCCTATATCATTTATATTATGTTGCATGTGCATTATTTTATTTGTCACCTTTCACAGCATAAATTAAAATTTTTAACCCCTTAAAGTCAAAAGTTTAACCCTTTAGGTCTCTGCTCATTATTATTTTTACTCCTAAAATATCACTTCTATTTTGATCAATAAAAAAATATATCACAACTATGATAATATGTATAATTAGCTATGTTTTAGTTGAATTTATGAACTGTTACAATTGACCCCGTAAGTGGGGACAATTGTAACAAGTGCACGACTGTCAAAAATTGTTAATAACTAATATAATAACATTTAAAATATGGTATTTATTTTTTTTCCAGTAGAGGATAGTCTACTTTACTCGTCTGTCAACCAATACTAATAATATATTGGATTTTTTGTTAGTTAAAAATAGTTAAGTAAAAAATGTTTCAATTGACCCCACTCTCCTCTACGCAATAAAAAAAATGGAAAATTAATCTTACAAGTAAATACATATATACAACAGATAAATGTATTTACCTATATCATGAAGTACTAATGTACTACATGTAAATACATCATGTACTACATGTAATGTACTACATGTAAATACATAAATGCTTTACATGTAAACCATTTCTTTATCATTTTTATACTGAAGACAACCAAAGAAATCTGTATCTTCATGCTGGAATACTGGATGAAAATATGTCATTTTCTACCCAAATGCGCTGGCATTGCAATACAGTTTTATGCCATTGCGTTTTTATGTAATACAGAGAAATAATAAGTATAAAATAAATGACGTGTTTTTAGTATAATATAAAGTATTAAAAACGTTTTCACGTCAAGTATCAAAAGTATAAAGTTTTTACTTCAAGTAACGTCAAGTGTCAAAAGTATCAAATAAATGACTTGCTTTTAGTATAATATGAAGTATTTAAAATGGTTTTTGGTCATTTCTTAAAAATTAGCTTAAGCAGTCATCCATGGTATTCGGTCCTGCCATTTTGGTTCCATCGTTTTGGTCCCGATGCCATTATGTAACCTTCTGATTCTGTCCGGTTAGCATTAAACGTCGAAATTATTAAAAACAATTACAATATATACAATTTTGTAATGAATTAGCGAAATTTTTTTTTTAAATTTCAATGAGAACTATTTTTTTACATTCCATTATTTATCTAAATATGTTAATTATTATGTAATAGTGTATCGTGATTGTAAAGTTTGGCAAACATATAAATAAATAAATCAGGATTTCTGTGCTAACTGCCTCCACTTAAATAATTCCTATCATAAAAAAACGAAAGTGTTTGGAAAGAGAATATATGTTAGCCGCCAAAAAAAATAATAAAATCGAAATAAGGATCATTAAAACTACATTGGAATGCTTTCATACGTGCTAAAATGTTTTAAATTTCAAAACCTAAAAGAGAAAAACATAAATGGTAAGGGAAGGATCTGTAAGGGGACCAAAATGACAAGTCAAAAACTGAACAGGGACCTAAACAGCGGGACTGAATCGTCCTGCTACGTGTAAAGGGGCGCTATCTTATTTCTACAGTTAGATATTCAAATGTTACATGGAATAAATCCCAAATCCTATAAGCTTGTGTCTTGACATTAATTTCGACACGCTTTCAGTTTTTGATATGTTTAAAATGAACTTGAAAATCAAAGTATTAAAAAGATTCTTACTATTGTCATGGATGATAGTGTTTACGAGACATGTATATGCATCAAACGGCTCGCAATGTTTGTATGCGGAATCGTCTGAAATCAAAAGGAAATGAACTTGAGCCAAAAATAACTAGCATATTTAATTTTCAGATATTTCAAAATAAGAATAAAAGATATATCAAAATAAAATAAAATATTTATCTCATAGAGCAGAGATAGCTTAGTGGTTAAAGCACTAAACTGCAACTGTGAAGAACTGGGGGTTGAAGCCCACTCATGGTAGTAATTCCAAACGCATGGTTGTAATTCGTAAAAACATGTTATTTAGCATGAGTGTTACTAGGTTACTACCCTAATTAGGGTTACTACCCCAATAGTTACAAAATATGAAAATAAAGCTTTTTTTAGTTTTTCTATTCTATTTATTTCATGGAGCAGTGATGGCAAAGTGGTTAAGGCACAGAACTGCAATTATGAAGAACTGGGGTTCAGTCCCCAGTGGCGGCTTGAAGCCATTCCAGCTCCAGATCGATGGACATCTGTCTTGGAATTAAAAGAGGTCTATGCGTAGTGCTGACCACTTTGCTGTAATAATGTCATTGGTCACGAAATTGTGGAACCTTAACCTCTATGAGCCCCTGGTCCACAATGAGCTGTTATGGGAAAACTTTACTTTATTTACCTTATAAATTCTCTAATTTATGAGATAAATTATGCGACTGTGGGGATAGTAGTTATAGACTATGTCAACCTTCATCTATGAAAAGGTACCCCGATATAGAGTCGAGTTAACATGTCTTATATACTAGTGAATTGTAATTGCAGTTTTGTAGTGGTAGATACCCTACAAGACTATAATTTATGAGGTGTGCGTTATTTAGGATTGTTTTTAATTGTATGCTAATTACCCCTAATGATTATAAAATTTCGAAATTACCATTCTGAAGTTTTTTTTTAACTCTGACAAAGTACACATGATCAAAATTTAATACTTCTATCATATCTATTTAATACTTCTAAAAAAACATTTAATATTGCTTCTTATTTGGCTAATTACTTCCTAGTTGCCTCGATTGAGCGTGATAATTACAATTATGGTAATCAAACTTTTTCAGTTATTGTATTCATTTCATTAAGAACAAAGCATAATCCAAATTTGAAGCTTGCATCATGGCAGAATCGTGCTATTTTTCATAACTGTCAATTTTAGGCTAATTTATCCCGGTAATTACAAAATAACGCAATGAAACTTTCTGAGTTTTTCTATTTTTCTCTTCTATTTTTATCACGGATCAAATTTGACGCTTTTATCTCGGTGAAAACATGTTATTTCGTATTGCTGTCAATTTTAGGATAATTGCCTTGAATTACACCAATAATTACAAAATATCGAAATAAAAATTCGTTTAGTTATTCTTTATATCTGATAAGGAGCACATGGTCTAAATTTGAGACTTTATCTTGGCATAAACGTTTTAGTTAGTATTACAGTCAATTAGGCTTATTACCTGGATGATTACAAATAATCGAATTGAAAATTTTAAGTTTTTCTATTTTTCTCATAAAAAATCTAAGGTCCATATTTCAGCTTTTTAAATTAATGGGATGTGGGAGAATTAGTGATGAGTGAGTAAACTGTTTAGGTATACCGATGTGTCTGGTGAATTGTTCTGGATAATTGTATTCGAGAGACAGGTATATAGTACGTTGTAATGGTTCGCGTTGTCAGTATGAAGAACTTCCTGAAATCAAAAGTAAGAAAACCAGAAATTAATTTTTCCAAATGTAGAAACAAAATGGAACCAGTTCTGCTTCCATTTTGTTTCTTCGTTTGGAAAAATTAATTTGTACAGTTTACCAGTTATTAGAATTAAGGAATATTTTTAGAATTTTGATTCATTGCGATTATTAAACCAATTACATTTTGATTATTAAACCAATGCTTATGTGAGCCTTGCCCCTTAAAAGCCTTACCTAAATATCGTATAGATTCGCAATCACACGAGTTCCGATAGATTGCAAATATATAATAAGCCAAACATTCGTCTATTGTGTATCTCTCGGGGTCTCTTGTATCATTTGTATCATCGAAGAATACAGTTGGGCAGTGATTTGTTAGTTTATGCCAAGGTGTATACAGAACTTCACGACTCCACTGGAAAAGAAAAATACAAAATCAGTTTTGTTTCATGATAGGCAAAAATGTTTCTTTTAAAAACAAGTATTCTTGTTAAAATTGAAGATCCAGTCTGTGCGGTTTGTATGAAATGCCGGTTTATGCTAATTAGTTTTGTTATCCATTCCACCTATTTTATAACTTAGACATTTTTATTACAAATAACACATCAAGCAAATAAGGAATGTGACCAAATCGTCGAATGCTATCAATCATATTCCATACTATCTCCGGCGTTCCTACACCATATCATACCCAAGGTAATTAAACATCCACGACCACCATCTGTCGGTATTAAAGAATATTATTTGCGATTCATTCATGCACTATGCTATCATTATAAAAGTGGCATTAAAAATACCATAAAGCTTTTCACTATTTCTATCTAAAACAAGACAATAACAATTCCATTCATTCAGACGGTTTTCTGTACGATGACGTCAAAAGTAATTAAATATAGCTGGATACTTAGACGATAATACAGTTTAAACTTCTTCACTTTCTTACCCCATAAAGAGCTATCTCCATTTCTTAACGAAAACTATGTCTTATATTTTCCCATAACGGGATCATTGTACTTTGTATTTCGAATTCGGCCTGAATCAATCAACTTCAAAACAGTTCCAAAAATATCGTCTGCTTTTTTTTTTTAAATTTGCGATCGCAACGATTTGAGTACGCCCTCTAGTGGGAGCCTGAAAATATCAGTATAGAAAATGTTTATTAAAATTTCATTTAGTTCTATCAAAGTCATTGGCAGAGTCAGACGCAATTTTCTAAGCAGCAAATAAGAAGCAAAATTTCCCTAGGAAAAGGCCGAAGAACTTGAAAAAACTCTCTAGAACATTGGTAAATCTTTAAGAAACAGAACACGTCAAATATTTGAAGAAACATTCCTCAATAATTTTCAACTTCTATTATCAACAAACTTGCAACTGATAACTTCCGATTTCGGGATCGCATACTGTTAAAGATGTGTGTATTAGGGTAAAATAAATTTTTTCTGTCTTCAATTTTTTCATTTTTTCTGTCTTGAATCAACATTGCTTTCTTCATTCCAATGAATAAATGAGAATTCAGAACGTACAGAACTGTAATAGTTATAGAATATTCTTCTTCTTTATAGAATAGTATATATTTCTGTATCTATATAATTCGGAAAACAACAATAAAGAATCTTCCGAATTACTTGAAAAAGTATCATTTGTGCTGATTATTAATACATTTTTATCATTTTCTAGGTAAGTATTTTTAAGTTTTGAAAGAATAATTTCAACTAGAATTCAGGTATTATGTTTTTAAGTTACATATTGAAATTCATATCGAGGTCATACAATTATAAAATTTTGCTGTGTGGTATGTTATCTAAAAGTAATGAAGGGATAATCTATGTATATATTATTTGAAAATAAAATTTTCAAACGAAGAACATTTCATTTGGAATTCTCCGGATTTATAAATCAGGAGAGTGTTATGATTTTTATAATAAAAAATTTGCGTGTAAATATTTCTTTTTCTTATTTGATGATAGTTCTCTACCGAATGGTTTTTTACGTCTGATTAAGAACTATAAGAATAAAAATAAGAAACAATATGAAAGTTTTTTATTTCAATATGAGAAATTTTTAAAATCGTTTTTTTATCCTAAGAATTCTTTATTTTACGTTTTTTAGTTTCTAATTTTGTGATAAGAATTGTTGCCAGAATACTTTTTTGAAAAATTAAATGATTACATATTCTAATGATTAAAGTAATATGATTCAGAAATGTATGGAATAAAAATTCGATACTTTCGTATTAACGCCACCGCAGGGCGGTTTTTAAGTGCTGCCAATCTGCACCTAAAATTCTTGTGACAAATCCTAAAATAAAACACTTTATTTATATTCAAAACACTTTAAAAATTCAAAACACTTTATTTAAAATCAAAGTAGTCAATCGGATTTCGGTGGAAAATGGGCCGATATAGAGTTTAACTCAGATTCAAAACAATCTCTATTTTCTTTCACCTGATGCTGTCGCCATATGAACTCTAATAAATTAGATTCCAAATGAAATAACATTTCCAAAACGTACGTTTACCAAGATAAACTTTCATGTCATGGAAATTGGTACCTTTTCGTTTTTTTGATAAAATATTTCGCTCCTGAAAAAATAAAATTGCATCTTGTTCTGTTTTTGGCAAATCCCAAAGACGCATTTTCGTAGCACTAAAAATTGGCGTAAAAAATCAGCAAACAACAAGGAATCCAAAAGATAACTGTGTGCGAACAACAGGATTGCTCTTTATTGGCGCATTAGAGCAACTTCGGTGGCGTGGGTACGTAAGTACCAAAAATTCAACAAGAATTCAGCTACTCTGTTAAGCTACATACTGAAATTCATATCGAGATCTAGCAAAAATAAAACTTTATTGTGCGGTATGTCATCTTAAAGTAATGAAGGGATAATCTGTGTATACATTATTTGAGAATAAATTTTTTTAAATGAAGAACATATCACTTTGGAATTCTTCGGAATATATAAAGCAGGTAAGTGTTATAATTTATAAAATAAAAATTTTTACTTCTAAAAACTTTTTTTTCCTTATTTGATGATAATTTTCTATAGAATGGTTTTCTACGTCCGATTATGAATAAAAAAAAAGCAAAAAAAAACAAAAAAAAAACATGAAAGTTTTTTATTTTAATGTGAGGAAGTTTTAAAATTGTTTTTTTTTTTCGTAAACATTCTTTATTTTACATTTTTTAGTTTCTAAATAATTATTTTTTTGAAACTTAAAATTTTTTGATAAAAATTGTTGTCAAAAAACTTTTTGCTTATTTTAATGTTTGAAGTAATTCGATTCTTAAATTTATGGAATGTAAAGTTCAAATAGGCTTTTCATGTTAGATCATTAAATTTAGTAAAACTATTTCTCAGGCATTAGATTTCAACGCTAATAAGAAGATACATATTTTTTTCTGTTTATTTACAAATATTCTTCCGATGTGTTTTGGATGTTCCTTCTCTAAAAAAAAAAAATAAAAAAAATAAATAAATAAAAAAAAAACCATTTCGTTTTCGCTTGCATAGGAAAGAATTTTTCGTTTTCGCTTGCATAGGAAAGAATTTAAAAAATTTTTCTTTTTTAAATTTAATAAGCCACAATAAAGAAGGAACATTACAATGCTACACGCTACATTAAGGACGTCACCAGAGTAACTGAATGACTGTTCATATAGAAATCGCAGGTATTCGTCTCACACAACAACCCCCTCCCCCCATAGTTCGTTGCGATCGAATACTTTTTCTATAATGTTGCATTGTTTTTAATTATTGCTTAAGTTAGCCTGATTAATTCTCAAACGATCAATAATTTATTGTGAAAACAGAAAAGGTGTTTAGGGTAAATTTCTCATCGTACAAGTACGTTTCTTTCTAAGCACGTGGAATCGGACGGAAAATTAAAGAATTGAATTAAATACTTATTTGTTTAAATCGTATTGTTGAAGTTCAACGGAGAGACATTCGATAACATTTTACATGAACAGTGGATTATTTAACAGAATTTAACATTAACAGAACAAAGTGAAAACTTAATTTTATACATTGTATTAAGTTAATTATATTATTTCAAATCAGATTGTCTCAGAGATCATTTACGTCTTTCATTCTTACTTTTTCTAGTGTCACAGTTATCTCTGTAATCCTGTCAGGGAAAATTTTTTCACCTTTGGATGCGTCAACAACATAGAATTCTGAAACTGGATCGGTAAAAAACACACTGAATCCTCTAGGGACTGGTCCGCCTAAATGGAAAAAATACAAAAGTGGGAAAAAGAAGTTTAAAAATTGAGCTAGGCACAATTTGTGGAAATTGAAATTATAGTATCAGCAGCAATTTAAATTGTGTAGAATAGCACGGTTTTGATTAATGCTAAAATTTTAAGTTTTTGAAGCAAAACTTTATATCTTTTTATAGAATAGGTAGGATTTTGTTCATGTCTTTAAGATGTTAGTATATTTGTTCAGCAACGCAGTTTTCTAATAAATATTAGGCTTTTTTTTTAAAATTCAAATATTTAAGCTACTAAAGTTTTGTATTCATTTACTTAAGTTATTTAAGCAAACATGTATGAGTTATAAATGTTTACATTTAGAATGAATAAAAAAATATAGGAAGGCATACTAACTGGTCACTTAAAATTCTGCCCCGTAGCAGTTCGAGTACAAAATCAATGCTTTTGTACAAACGTTTCTCGTCACTTAAGAGGGGGATGCTTTATACTCGTATTTTTCTATTTTTAAAATTACGCTTAATTTTTTTGCACGTGTTTAAATTTAGGTTATATGTTTACACTATTTATTCAAAGCAATCAAATTAAACATTTTAAGTAATAATTGTTGCTATTCTGTTTGATCAGTAAGCGATTGCCTTTCAAATAATTTATTTATAAGAAAATAGTCGATCACATTTTTGTAATGTTAAAAAACTGGGTGAAGTGTCTGTCATTTTTTATACAGGCCCAAGTTTTCGAATGAATCCATTTATCGTTGTGCCATTATATCGTTACTTTGAATCAGCGGAAGGCGCAAATTTGCTGCAACCTTAAAAAACTGATGAATTTAACCATATTTCCGTTCAAGTTGATTTAACCATAGTATTGTTTAATCAAGTTGATGAGAATGATCATATTTTTCAACTTAATATAATATTGAGGTTGTTGCAAATTTAAACGATAATGTGGTTCTAGAAGTTTTAAAATTTTTAACAGTGTACTAAAACTCGCAAAAAAGTCAAATATGGATTAAAATTTTAAATTTTAAAAATGTTCATTTGAAGTTTCAAAGCTGTTTAAGCCCTCTGTTACATCTTCAGGAAATGAAAAGGGATTTTTCGCCCCATTTACCTGGATTTTCGAAAATATTAAACACGTATTTCAATCCGAAATATATTTTCATTATTAAGTTGTCGAGATGAAATCAATGAAAATGTAACTTCGGCTTTTAAATAAAAAAAAAAGAAGTATATGAAGTTATCTCGTCTTTCTGAAAAAAAGGGAAATTTTTCAGTGGGGGAGTTTATCTTCTAACTTCTATATCAATTCTTTACAACTCTCATCGTAGAATTATCACGCCCTTTGTCTCACCTTTTTCGTTAAAATTTAAACAAAATTCGATTTTCGGTCAAAATTATTTTACTTTATAAAATAACAATTAATTGCTCACTATAATGGCTTATTTGTGTTTACAGGGATAAGAATAATAATAATAAAATAATAAAAATTATGCTGCTGGCGCCGTTTTGTAGAAATTTTGTAAAGACAAAATATTATGGATTTAAATGCACTGAAATGTTTATAAATAAGTCGATTAATACGCTGCAAAAAAAAAAAAAAAAAACTGTAACGAAGACGAGTGATTTAGCCCCTTTAGAGCACAGTGAATATTTCTGGAAAACGACTTATCTCGTCCATCACGAAGAAGCAGTTAACTATGATCACAAGTTTCTTCTTCTTCTTCCTCATCAGCACGACAGCCCCTTACAGGCCTTGGCTGCCTCAACTACACGTAGTCTCCAACGCCTCCTGTCCATGGCGACTTTTTCCCAGTTGTTTATCCTTAACACTTTTAGATCTTTAGCAGTGTCATTCAGCCATCTAGTTGGAGGTCTTCCTCTGGCCCGAGATCCCGAAGGATTTTTAAAGGTGGCGATTCGGACTGCATTATTTTCTGGACCTCTCCAGATAGGCCAACCAATGATCACAAGTTTAATACATGAAAATACACAATGCTAGATGGTGATGTTTGATCACAATTCCATTTAAAATTTTGTCTCTTTTCTTCCCCTACAATCTTCTTATTAAAATTCATTGCTTGGAATAATTTTTGAAATTGTTGGGAGGCTTTCTTTCATAACTAAAATTACACAAAAAGAAACAGTACAGCTTTATTTAAACGTGCTTGATACCTAAATGATTTTAAGACACGTGTTCTAATTGAATCAAATGCTAGATTATAGAAATACAATTTTACCGATATCTGGAGGTGAGAGTAAATCAAATATGAAAGTAAATTTCATATCCATTGAACGACTTGTTTCGTCAACTTCTGTTAAACTTTCAAGCGTATAACACAAGCCGAAAGATGTTAGTATGGGCTTGAATGAGTCGCAGCAATTGAAAGAAATTACTGAAGCCATGCAGTGACTGAAAAAATTTTCACACCTGGAAATTCAGAGAAAGTTATAATAGATTAGTAAAGTGAGGCAAATTTACCACATACTCAAGCAACTAAAAAAGAATAAAAATACGAGTTAAATAAAAACGCAAAGCATGAGCTCATTGAAAAACACAACATGAGTTAATTGAGGAACAAAAGGCGAGTATATAACATCATTTGTATAGTGATTTTAATAACGCGAGGACAAACCATGCCATTATTTGTAATGAGACTTCAACGACATTTTCCCGTTAAACATTCTTTTATTATAGGTTACGAAAAATAAATTTTCATGAAAATGTCATGAAAAAATTTTGTTATATGAGTGTACACCTGTGAAGTATGTAATGAAAAAAAATTACATTTAAGTGAATGGTTTAAAAATTTGGATGAGCCAGAAGTTGCGTCAAATATATTTTTTTCCACTACTGCTTTCCCTGGGGAAAATATGCTCCCCATAAATTTTTTTTATTATTTAATATTTTTTTCATTATTTTATTATTCTCCCATTTATTATTTTTTATTATAATTTAAATTAATTTTTTATTATATAATTTGAACTTTTAAGAGCAAACAAAATGATAAATATTTTTTTATTATTTTTAATTAAAATATATGAATTATTTAAAAAAAACTTAAGTTAAATTTTTTCAATTTAACGAATTGAATTTTTTTGTGATTTCGCGATAAATAATTTTAGTTTTCACTAAAGTTAATTTAAAAGAAATACACTATATTATATTACAATTCTTCTTAAAAAATAAAATAAAGGCTACACAGAAATGAACTGTTTATTACTACAAAAGATTAAATCTTTGAAAATATAAACTATTAACTTTGAAAATATAAAGGTACAGTTAATAATTTTCTGCAAGTTAGAAAATTAAAGCTTTGTTTTGAGCTTACTTAAACTGTGGCTTTAGCGAAAGAGCTTTAAAAAACCACTTTTAACAGCTGATGTTCAGTAAACTCATTCTAAGTTTTAAGTTTTTTTGAGTCTTAAGATTTAGTACTTTTGTTACAATATTAATGGATATTGTACCAAATAAATAAATAAACAAACATGACTCTTTGTTTTATTACTGGTTGTAATTGGTAAATATAGATACCGAGAGTGTTCCAAATTCTAAGAATCCACACAAATTTTAGTCATTAAAACGGAGGAGAAAATCACACGCAAGGTAAAAATGTTGAGTGTCACGTTAGTCATCGGTGCCTGACACAGAATATTTCATTTAGGCCGCATTAGTTATCGGTGATTGACAGTGCAGAATATGATATAAAACTAAAGCGTTTACATTGTTTAACGTAATTGCTGAAAATTTACTTAAATGTTGAGTGTCACGTAAACAGGGGCGGATTAAGCGTACGCGGGGCCCTAGACCATTCAAATTTTTGGGACCCTTAGATAAAATTTTTTTCTCGCATATATTTTATTTATTCAAATATAAAAGTATTTATATATCTTTTCATTTAAGAGAGCATATTTAAAATAAAAATAAATAATAATAAATTAAATTTTATTTTATTTTGTTAAATTAGAACTAAGAAATAATCATAAGATTTTGAAAAAATTTGAAATTTATTATCACTTTATAATAATATTTATAAATAATAACTAAAATAAGTAATAGATGAATATGTAAAAAATTATGTAATAATTATGTAAAAAAATTATCGTATTTTATTAATATATATTTAAAATTGATTTTCTTTAAGAAAATCATTGTTTTTCTTAATTTTTTTAAATTTATTTTCAATTTTTTTAAGGAGGACCCTAATCATTGGGGGCCCCAGGCCATGGCCCAGTCTGGCCCCATGGGTAATCCGGCACTGCACGTAAATCATCGGTGTCTGACTCTGAACTTTCCATTAGGACGCGTCAATCATTAGTAACTAACAATGCAGATTTATGATATAAAATTAAAACAAAAATTACACTATTTTAAGCAATTACTGAAAATTTATTAGAAATTTAACTAGTTTTTAATTAATTCAAATCAAATTTTAATTTACTTCAATTAGTTACTTGACGTATCCTTGCCTTGACGTGGATTTCATTAAAAATACGAGTGACGCCTTAACGTTTTAAAACATGTTGCGCTTGTTATCATCCCGCTTTCCACCTTATAAATTAAATTATTATTAAAAATAAATATAAAAACTCATCCAATTGTTGAAGTTTGTATCTAAGTCGATTAGATTGTTGAAAAATATGGGGAGAAACAAGGCAACCCAAATTGTAAGGTGAAAACGGATTCAGATTAACCGACTAATGCTGAAACTCCGTAGTCTTGTAATTTTGAACCTAATCCAGAAGACAAAGGAACTCCTGGATCAAGTATTGGGAGAAATTTGCCTTCGTGGAGGATTTGTTGATGGAACTAACCCGCATTTGCTTTAAATGAAGGGAAAGATTACGTGAATCTCCCACGGTTATTAGCCTGATGGCAAAGGAACTCTAACCCATGATCCGTCTACCACTGAGGATATTTCACGTCAGCACTGTGGTCGGTGCAAGCCGGATGCGGATTCGTTCCGATCAGCCATCGCTGGGGTTTCGAACCAGGTTCTCCTCATTGGAAGGCGAACTCTCTGTTTCCTGAGTCATCGCGTCTCCTTGTTGCAATGTTTGGAAATGGCACAATCTGAGTTCTACAATATATAAACACTTTAAAAAATATCTTTAGAAAACAGTTTTTCAAAATAATTATACCTGACGCCATTTTCAAGCATGAATTTCTTTAAATCAAAATGCGGATTCATCCTCTTCAGTAATTGGTATTGGTTTTCTTGTCTCATAAGATTCTGTTTGAAGGCATTTAATTTCGGTTTGTAGCTCTGATCAGTACTGATATTTACCATTACTAATTGAATAATCATAGCTGTTTCTCGAGGAGTTAGAGAAATAAAAGGATAGCCAAAACTCAAAGCTGCATACTCCACGATGGATAAAAAGGTTTTGTTAAGATCTGAAATAAAGAATAAAGTAAAAAGCATTATATCAAAGAACTTTACGGTTTTAAATTTTTAAGCCTTTATTGATATTTTACAGTCATGATTGTAGCTAATTAACAATATGTTGATAAATTTTTAAAGTTATTGTCTTATAAATGAAATGTTAATTGGATAAATAATTCATTTATAAATAATTATAAATTTATATTACAGATTTTAATAGTGGTTTACCAAACAATTTTTAAAAAATGGAATCTAAATAAACTGTAAGAGAAAAGTAATCGAAAAGTCAAGTAATTGAAAGCTCTAAGTAGCATTTTAGTAAATTTGGGTAAATTATCTTTGATGTTTTTACGTTGTCTATGGAAAACAAATATTATGCCTTCTCTTTATTTCTTTTTCGCACGTTTCCATTTGGCAAAATCTTAAAATTTTTAATACTAAATTGGGTACTTGCACTTCAAGAAGCAGAAGATCTCGGATACCTACGCATGTGACCTATGACGTCAGCACAAGCTGATAGTTATTAGCAAAATGGCGTGTTGAAGTTGAGCTAAGTTTCTCCATATAAGTTAGAATGCTAATTAATGTGAAATTAATTAAATATTGCGCCGTATTTGTTGAAATATAATCGATTTTGTTGAAATCTAATTCTTTCTCATCTACGTCTTTTACATTGCTTAGATTTATTATTTGTTAATGTATTTTGTTTGACCGTGCTATATTTTTGGTTTGGGCATCTGGCAACTTTGATGCGTAATGAGTTTATGTCCTACGTGGCTTCGTGCCTATCTTTGTGTTAAATAAGAAATATATGGTGAAAGAATTGAAATCTTTGTGAAAGAATATAGATTATGTCGCTTATGAGAATTTAGACTTGTCGGGCTAGGCTTATTCGAAATAGAATGGAAAGAACAGTTTCTAACGTAAACAGATGCCACGTTTCAATAACCAATCAGGATCGAGATGTCCATACTTCGTAACTTGCGTGTATCCCATCACCCACTTAAACTGTTCACGTCATAGCTTTCTCGCGCACATTTTGCAGTTTAAATTTTCGGCAAAAAGAACAGCAATTTAAATTTACTTGTTTGTTGCCGAATCATGACAAAATGTGTTATGAATTTTTTTTCTTACCCGAAAAAAATACTCAGAGATAGTTACCTATTACTGTTGAAATTAATAAATGTTGTACAGTCAAATAATGCTTAAAAAAATCTTAGTCTCAAAAAATGAAAGGAAAAAAAAAACGCCACTAATTTCTTCAATTAGTTTAAGATAATCTAACGTAAGATCATTCATGGATTATAAAAAAAAAGCTTTAGAAAGATAAATTTATAGGTTTAATGTCAATAAAAATAGTTAAATCCATGTTAATTATTAAAATTTATTAAAAAGTAGAATTATTTAAAAAAAAAAAAATTTGATTTTGAAATACTTATAAAATGAAATAACGTTGTTTTAGTTCATTATATATTTTTGAATTTTAACTTTCGTTTAATCATTTTTGTGGTGTTTTTTTTTTCAAATTATGTAAAATTTTTAATTTTTTCTTGTACACCTGTTTAATGTATTATTTCTTAGTTATTTACGTATTATTGTTTAATATATCATGCATAACTCAAATTACTTCATGTAGTAAGATGTTTAGTTTTTAGAGATTCACTATAGAAAATATTTTATAGTTCTTTTTTAATATTATGAAACTAACTGTAAGTCCTTTTTTAAACACAATTTAAATTTGACCTTGATTGCTAATTAGGAGAGCTCCCCAAATGAAAAGTGGATACCTGTGATAGCGTTGAAAAATGCAATAGCGACAGCAGCGCCACTTTTTTATATGTTAGATAGAAAGGTAGAATGAGCGTGTCGCAGTTTGCGTATATTCATTTACTTCATGGCCTGAGAACGTAATTATTTACTAGAGTAATTACATGTGATGTAATGTCGTTCTAAAGATTGATGCGATCAGAATAAAACAACACGCAGTAGTACGCTAGTCGCTAAAGATGATTGCATCATTCTTTATTCTGACAGAGTGCTGCACAGATATCACAAGTTGTAATTCTACCTTCAACAATATCACCAACAGCAGCACTTGATTAATAAGATCAAAGCATTCACTTGACTAGATTCGGAAGGTCTAGTATTAGATAGATTTTACACTCTTACGTAGTATCCAGTACGCTTCCGTACGTAGGTTCTGCGTAAACTCTGTAGAGAATTGAGCTTGCTTTATGATAAATGAGCTGTGTACGTCAGCATGTGGAATGTTACGCGAGAATGTGAAATCTGTTTCTTTATGACTGCTCATCGGGTAAACTTTTGCACGATTTGCTGCTGTTTATTCCAGATGGTGCTCGTCATTCGACAACGAATTCCCACACTATGCTCATCCATATTCTATGTAGTGGCGCTTTTATCGCTGTTGTATTTCTGGCGTTATCATACGTGTCTATTTTTTTTAATTAGGCAGATACTATAGTCATTTGAAAATGAAATAAAATCTTACCGACTTTAAAAGATGGATTTCGACACAGTGTGATGCGAGGATATTGTGGGAAGTACTGTGGATCTTCTAATAGCCCGCTAGAGAAGTCTTGATTAATGGAGTTGATGATGGTGGAATCTTTGTTTAGCATGTCATAAAGAAGTGATGCAATGATTAATGCAACACTTAAGAAACAAAACGCCACGAGTGCCCTACAATGACGTAAGCTTGTAAGAACATCAGGTAACATTTGAAAGTTGTATTTTTATTGAAGAAAATATTTCATTTGTCACATACAGAGTGATTATAAACAAAGTTACTCTATTGAGATCAACTTAGTGTCCGTTCTGGTGAACGGATGTTAATGTTACTTTGCCTTTGTTGCTGTTAAAAGCATACATTTTTAATTTTAACGGGGATAATTACCCAGCAGGGATGTGTGGGCCATCACCCGGTATGCACGTTATCTCCTACACTGATATTATTTGTAAGAGCATGTTATCGAAAATAAGCTGGTTGAGGTAAAATTTGTGTTAAGTAAATATTAGATTTATTGAATTAAAAAATTTTATTTTTCTTCAGTCGTAAACTAAATATTTCTTTTTAAAGCGGTTAAAAATAATACGTTGTTTTTTTCTCTACAATTTACACCCTCCAAACTATGGATGGTGTTTTCTACACTAGGAGACGCTGCATGCTCCATAACCGCCTAAACTTCCGGGTTACTGTTTCCGTTGTATTTTAAAGCCATTTGGCATCATTGTGTTTTGAGATTCTTGAAAACGTGGTATTTGATTACTTATTACTTGTGTTTACAATGCTAACAACACTTGTGTTTACAATGCTAAAAGTGTTAACACTAACGTAAGATGATGCACAGCTTGCAACAAGAACAAAAAGTAATAAACAAATGGAAAGAGACCAAATCAGGACTGCCAAAAAGCGAGTTATTCAAAATCTAGCAACCATGTCACCTTTTTTAACAATATATCTATAAATAACTAAAACAAATTTTCACGTCAAACTCACCAGAATTACTTAATAACATTAATATCATATGAAATACGGCAGATTTGAGATCAGAAATGATCTAATTTACCTTCTTTTGATGAAAACAAAATTACCTGTTTGAAAATATCGCCTAGCAGAATAACATGTAGTAAGCAGCTGCAAACTTTCTTACCGGAACTAGAGCAGATATGGAGCTCGAAATTGTTATTGTTTACATTTATATTGAAAACACCATCCATACTATCATAGACTGAAGTAAAATTTATTCTCTTTATTATCTTATTCAAACTTGCTCCTCTGTTTCGATTGGTTAAACCTCTTTGCACGTGTTTATCTCCTTGCTTTTTTAATGCCATTTGATGTTTAGACCCCTACAAAAAGTTCTTGTTTAGAGAACCGAAACTACAGTAAATCCAATTCTCTACTTCATTTGTGCTTAATTCAAAATTTTTTTTCGCTTTAGTTTACGTAGCACTAGTAAACCCTATTCTTTTGGATACACTCTAATACTTTGGTTAATGAGAATTTGTTATTTTATACTATGTCTAAATAAAGTATATAATAATTACCACAATTCATATTTTGTTTAATAATCGTTAGGCATTCTATACAACGACATCATTTCGTACATTACCTGTAAATTACTTATGTAATATGAACTTTAGGTAAAAGAAACATACAATAAAAAATAGTTCATATCTTCATTGATAAAGAGTTTGAGATTTAAAATATTTGTTTAAGACAAAGCGTTAATTTGGAACTAATTTAAGAGCAGTCGAGACAGATTTAAAATCATTGCTGAAAAAAAAATTTAAAAAGCGGATTATTAATTTTGAAGACACTAGTTAGCAGCTTTTCTGCAAGTTAGAAGGCAAACTTGTCATGCTGCTGCAATAGATCGAAATACCCTTTGTGCTACGGCTGAATTTGCTGTTACGCGTTTCAGAAAACGTGTCTTTTATTCTATAACCGTTCTTGAACAGCCGATCCAATATTGAGTTTACGCCTACCAATGTTCAACTCCGTTGCCTTGCAATTTTGAACCTAATCCGGGAGAGAAGGGAACTTCTGAATACAATATTGAGAGAAATTTGCCTTCGTGGAAATTTTTTGGTGGAACTAACAAGCATTTCCGTTACACGGAGAAAGGAAACCAATAAAACCTCCCACGGTTAGCCTGAGGGGCAACGGGATTCTAACCCATTACCCGTCTACCAATAAAGGTTATTATAAGTCAGCGCTGTGGTCGGTGCAAGCTGGATGTGGAATTCGTATTGACCAGCCATCGCTGGTATCTAAACCGTGTCACCTCATTGGGAGGCGAGCGCTCTACAGTCTGAGCAACAACGACTCTAAATTTAAACATGATTTTTTTCCTTCATGGAGGACTTTTTAATGGAACTAACCCGCATTTACATAGCATGGAGAGGATGATCACGAGATCCTCCCTCGGCTAGCCTTAAGGCAAGGGTACTCTAATCCATGATCAGTCCACTGAGGATATTTCGCGTCAGAACTGTGGTCGGTGCAAGTCGGATGCGGAATTCGTATCGAACAGCCGCTCTTAAACATGTTTTTGACGAAAATGGAATGTAATTGATCATGACTCTAATAAAATTAAATTTTGCGAATCCCACTAATGTTTTTGTTCTTCACGTGCGCCCATTCTTCACCTAGTGATTGAATATTAAACTAACTTTTCGTTGTAGATTTATTTTTCCTACCGTCTAATCAACATATAAACTGCGTTTCATCGACTTTTGTCTACTAGAACAAATTATGTGATGGTTTAAGTATGGGGTACCTACACAAATAATTATATTTATTAAAATTTTTATTCTTGATATTTTTCTATGCATAATCAACCTAAACATGTAAACCTACCCTTTTTTAAAATTATGAAAATTTTCAATGTTTCTCAAAATATTTAGTGAGATACAAAAGTTGATATGCATTTGCAGTTTTATACCAACAAAAACAGATTTTTCCCTCAAAGCAATTTCTGAGGGTAATTTTTCATTTTATAATTATTGTATTTCGGAATGCTCCGTGATCAAAGTTTTCAGCATTTCTGATATTTTTCAATGTAAAAGTTTACTGGGTATAAGCTTGTGGTGGAAGCAAAACAGTATCTTTAAAAATGTATGAGGGTTTTGTTAGATAAAAATATATAAGGTACCAGTTTGGAAATAAGCCTAGTATTTGATATTTGGCAAAAATGGAAATCTCCAAATTTTTATTATTATTTAAAAATTTATGAAACTCTTACCTGATGTGTCAAAATGTAATATGTAATTTTGTCTTCAAACAAATAAAACTATTTTCGGAAGCTTTAATTACTTCCTTTCAACAAAGCATTTAAATTTTGCCTTAAAATAAAGAAATAGCTTCTAAAAGATCTAATTGCACTTATTTAATAAAGTGATCAAACTTCGCTTTATAATAAATAAACAAATTTCTGAAAACATTGTACATGGCCTTTTAGCAACGTGCAGAAACATTGTAATTAAATAATTAATAAAATTTCAGAAACATTTGACCGCAACACCAGAAAACTTCGACAAAATTTCAACAACGTGAAATTTTTTTGCATTGAATTAAATAATGCGATTTCTTAAAGCTTTGAACCCGGTGTTTTAAAACGTGACAATAATAAATAATTAAATTTCTAAAAAACTTTGGCCTTAAAATTGGCCTTTCAAAAACGTGCAGAAATATTGTAATAAAGTAAATAATTCAATTACAGAAAAAGTTATAAACAACGCCAGAAAAATTCGACCAATGTTCAGCAACGTGAAAAAATTATGTATTAAATTAAAAAATACAATTTCTGAAAGCTTGAACCTGACGTTTTAAATTTTGACAAAAATGGAAATCTCTAAATTTTTATTATTATTTTAAAAGTAATAACACTCTTACCTTATGGGGAAAATATAACATGTAATTTTGTCCTCAAACAAAACTATTTCTGAAAGCGTTAAGTGCACCCTTTTGACAAAGCGTTTAAATTTTGCATTAAAGTTTCTAAAAGGGATAAATACATCTTTTTAACAATGTGTTCAAATTTTACATTATAATAATTAAATTTATGAAAACTTTATATTTGGCCTTTCAACAGCGTGTAAAAATATTGCAATAAAATAAATAATACAACTCCAGAAATATTTGTCCACGGCTTTTCATCAATGTACAAACATTTTCCAGTAAATTTAATAATACAATTTCTGAAAGTTTTGAATCCGGCGTTTTAAAGCGTGCACAAATCGTGCATTGAAATAAAAAAATAATTTCCAAATGTTTTGATCAAGGCCTTTCATTACTAATTTTGCCTTGAAATAAATAAAGTGACTTCTGAAAGGATTGATGCCATCCTTACAAAATGTCTTAACAATTTTTGAAGTACAAATTTTCAAAGTGGTATAGAGGGAAGTAAAAATATTTTCCCCAACGGAACACATAATAGCGACATATTAATTTATGAGACTCAATGTTGTCAATGTGAAAATGAAAGTGATATTGCGGGAAGTGAAATACTGTTCCTAACGAAACACATAATAGCTACATACTAATTTATGAGACTGAATGTAGTCGATGTGAAAATGAAAGTGATATTGAGGGAAGTAAAAATACTGTTCCCAACGGAACACATAATGACTACTTGCAAATTTATGAGAATCAATGTAGTCAATGTGAAAATGAAAGTGATATTGTGGGAATAAAAATACTGTTTTCAATGGAACACATTATTGCTATATACTAATTTAGGAGACTCAATGTAGTCAATGTGAAAATCAAAGCTTCAGCTGTGATTTTCGCATTGACTACATTGCTAGTTGGATAATGTGGGAAGTTTTCAAAGCGGCATTATTGAAAGGGAAAATATTGTTCCCAATGGAACACATAATAGCTACATACTAATTTATGAGACTCAATGTAGTCGATGTGAAAATGAAAGTGATATTGTGGGAAGTAAAAATACTGTTCCCAACGAGTCACATAATATCTACATACTAAATTATTAGACTCAATGTTGTCGATTTGAAAATAAAAGTGACATTGTTGGAAGTAAAAATACTGTTCCCAACGAAACACATTATAGCTACGTACTAATTTATGAGACTCAATCTAGTTAATGTGAAAATGAAAGTGATATTGTTAGAAGTAAAAATACTGTTCCCAATGAAACACATAATATCTACATTCTAATTTATGAGACTAAATGTAGTCTATGGGGAAATGAAAGTGATATTGTGGGAAGTAAAAATACTGTTCCCAACGGAACACATGATAACTACTTGCAAATTTATGAGATTCAATGTAGTCAATGTGAAAATGAAAGTGATATTGTTGGAAGTAAAAATACTGTTCCCAACGAAACACATTATAGCTACATTCTAATTTATGAGACTCAATCTAGTCTATGTGAAAATGAAAGTGATATTGTGGGAAGTAAAAATACTGTTCCCAACGGAACATATGATAACTACTTGCAAATTTATGAGATTCAATGTAGTCAATGTGAAAATGAAAGTGATATTGTGGGAATGAAAATACTGTTTTCAATGGAACACATTATTGCTATATACTAATTTAGGAGACTCAATGTAGTCAATGTGAAAATCAAAGCTTCAGCTGTGATTTTCGCATTGACTACATTACTACATTGCTAGTTGGATACTGTGGGAAGTTTTCAAAGCGGCATTATTGAAAGGGAAAATACTGTTCCCAATGGAACACATAATAGCTACATACTAAATTATTAGACTCAATGTTGTCGATGCGAAAATAAAAGTTACATTGTTGGAAGTAAAAATACTGTTCCCAACGAAACACATTATAGCTACGTACTAATTTATGAGATTCAATGTAGTTAATGCGAAAATGAAAGTGATATTGTTAGAAGTAAAAATACTGTTCCCAACGAAACACATAATATCTACATTCTAATTTATGAGACTCAATGTAGTCTATGTGAAAATGAAAGTGATATTGTGGGAAGTAAAAATACTGTTCCCAACAGAACACATGATAACTACTTGCAAATTTATGAGATTCAATGTAGTCAATGTGAAAATGAAAGTGATATTGTTGGAATGAAAATACTGCTCCCAATGGAACACATTATAGCTAAATACTAATTTATGAGATTCAATGTGAAAATCAAAGTTGCAGCTGTGATTTTCGCATTGACTACATTACTACATTGCTAGTTGAGTACTGTGGTAAGTTTACAAATCGGCATTCTGGAAAGTAAAAATATTGTTCCCAACGGAACACATAATAGCTACATACTAATTTATGAGACTCAATGTAGTCGATGTGAAAATGAAAGTGATATTGTGGGAGGTAAAAATACTGTTCCCAACGAGCCACATAATAGCTACATACTAAATTATTAGACTCAATGTTGTCGATGTGAAAATGAAAGTGATATTGTTGGAAGTAAAAATACTGTTCCCAACGAAACACATTATAGCTACGTACTAATTTATGAAACTTAATGTATATAATGTGAAAATGAAAGTGATATTGTTAGAAGTAAAAATACTGTTCCCAACGAGCTACATTATAGCTACGTACTAATTTATGAGACTCAATGTAGTTAATGTGAAAATGAAAGTGATTTTGTTAGAAGTAAAAATACTGTTCCCAACGAAACACATAATATCTACATTCTAATTTATGAGACTCAATGTAGTCTATGTGAAAATTAAAGTGATATTGTGGGAAGTAAAAATACTGTTCCCAACGGAACTCATAATAACTACTTGCAAATTTATGAGATTCAGTGTAGCCAATGTGAAAATGAAAGAGATATTGTTGGGCTGAAAATACTGTTGCCAATGGAACACATTATAACTACATACTAATTTATGGGACTCAATGTGAAAATCAAAGCTGCTGCTGCGATTTTTGCATTGACTACATTACTGCATTGTTAGTTGGGTACTGTGGGAAGTTAACAAAGCGGCATTGTGGAAAGTAAAAATACTGTTCCCAATGGAACACATAACAGCTACATACTAATTTATGAGACTCAATGTAGTCAATGTGAAAATTTTTCTTTTGAAAGGTGAACAACAAAATAAGAATGCTCGCTAGTTTTTTAATTTTTCTCAACTCTCAGATATAAAATTTTTTATTGCATTTAACTTACGTATAGAGTAACCAGGAACATTTTGAAGACTTTTGAGGTAAACAAACATGAGATGCTCCGTGAAGGGTAGATGTTTTGCCAAAATTGACAACAACTTCCTTCGCCTTTTTGGAATTTCCACACGTTTTCATTTTCATGTCTGTCTCTTGCTTCTTAGGTGATGTTTATTACCTTTTATTTTTATCAGGCATACCACCATTGAGTATTCAATCAATTGGACTTTCATTCCGTTGGTATGGATAGTTTTTGCCACATTTTACTACCATTATAATACCCTGTAAATAACATGTTGCATTCAAAAAATGACATTCAATCAGCTAACTTCAGTCCAAAATCTAAAATAGCGCTGCATAATTTTCATAAAATTTATTTATTTTCAGAAGACGCACGATTAAAAATAATATTGAGTCACTAAATTTTACTAGTTTCGTAAAATTTTAAATTTAAAAAACAATAGTTTCATACAGAAATATTTGAGTAAATTTACACGACATTTAAAATAGACACTTTATTGTAAGAATTGCATATTGAAATTTCATGACGCTTTCTTTGTTTCTGACGAAATTGTTTCCTAGTATATGCTCCGAGTGAACATTTCGTCAAAGTTTTAAAATTACTATCCTCACATGTGCATGGAAGGGAATTTCATCAAAAGTAAAAGAGAAATATTTTGTCATTCTAATTTCTACCGTTTAGTTCTCAATCTAATTTCGTCATTCTAGCTAACAATCCCCCACAACGCATATATTTGAGAGTTCGTCATATATTTGAGAGTTCGTGTTTCGTGCCAAATCATGTGATTTTGTGATTAAATGATTCTCAAAATTAAAGACTGGTGGCAATTTAAAGACTGGTGAATCGTCTAAAATGAGAGTTTTATCGCTGAGAGTAAGCCCATTTAGCTGCTATTTGTTGCTGATGCTAACCAATTCATAGTCTATTAAAAGACTAAGGTTTGATTAATAAAAATTAAATTTTATGTGAAGTTCATAAAAAATACCATTACATGTTACCAATACTAGCTAAAGTATTAAAAAACAATGAAATTAAGTGAATATTTGATTCAATGCTGTACTATAATATTGTGCAAACTTGGTGCAACTGCAACCTTATTAAGTTGCTAAATTGAGTGTTTCGGTTCAAGTTTACCTAAATTATCGTGTAATCAAGTTCAAGATGATTTAATTTAGACGATGATATTTTTCTGAATTAAGAGTTATTGCCAATATTTATGATATTTTTTATTGCAAATTTGTGTTGCCACGGGCACTAAAATTTTTTAATAATTTACTTGCAACATTTTAGTAGAAACCACTTTTGAATTCAATCAAACTTTCTATAAGAGGATTAAGGGAATATAAGAAAGTTGAAAGCATTTTTTTAAAAAGAAAGATAACGTCTGCAAATACTTTAATAAAAATCAAAATTTAAAGAAAATTTTGAAATAATAAAGCTTTTACAAAAGAGGAATGTATAAAATAAAAAATTATTGGAACTTATACTTTCAATACATACCTTCAGATATCATGAAAAATATTTCGTTTAATAATAAATTCATCAATAATAAATACAATTCGAGTTTAAGATATCAAAAAATATTCTTAAGTTACAGCCATGGCATTAACTCTTAAAGGCTGAAATAGAGTAGCACTAGTCATTCACTAAAAGATAGTCGGATAACTTCAGCTCTAGAATAATAATAATAATAAAAAAAAGAGTTTGAAAAATCCATACTTGAGGCTTACAATTAATCATGGGTCAAGCTTCCACGATGTTCCGGTGTATTAAAGAATATAGAAGAATCCATTAGATGAAATATGTTAACATAAAAATTCATACTAATTATCGATTAATCTGGCGAAAACACATCAATAATTATGCATTTTGGCCAACAACTTACGAGCTAATGGACTTTTTACTTCAGTAAAGAATAGTTCAGAAAGAAGTGAGCAATAATTTTTTCGGTTTGCTTATTTTTCATTATGCTCTTAAAAGTAGGAAGTCTTTATTATGAGTAAAGGCACTTTTATCTATTTTATTTTGATGAAAGCGGCAGAAACGTTTTTGCGTGATGTTATTAAAAGGCGTCAACAAACAATTAAATTTGACAAGTATTTATAAATTCACTTTATTAATTTTTTTTTTTTTTTTTTTTTGCTTTCTCCCTACACTAAAAATAAAAGTGCCATTTTTAGATGATTACATCATAAACTTGCTTACCTAGAAGTATAGAGGGATACAGCAAAAAAATATTTTACAGTTCCCAATTTCTATTTTACTACCATAAGTCATAATAAGATAACAAAATATGAATAATACTGCCAGAGCGATAATAAGTTTAGGTATACATAAATTGACCGTAGGTTTTAACTAAGTAAAAGGACATAAATATTTCAAATATTAAATAGCACCTAATATAGGACATAAAATGTATCATGTTATATTATCATCTACTTAAATACAATGATGAATATATTTAAAAATGCTTAGAGTGAGTTTTTTTTTTTTACAGTGAAATACAATACTAAATGCAAGACCAATGAATTATTGCATGAAATAAACAGTTTTAAAACTATTTTAATTATGACCACTCAAAATAAATAACTATTGAAAAGAAATTAACATTAACCATAAAAAATATTTAATTCTTGGAGATAAAATTTTCAAAATTATGGAGAAAAAAACCAAAGTTATTAAATGCATGTATGTACCTTAGTATAAGACAATTAATTAAAATACACATAAAATATTACTAAATTGATATAAAATGTAATGCTCATAATACTATGAGATTTCACTTGACTACTACGCTGTCATAAATTTCATCATACGTACCTAGGTACATGTAGGTAGTAAAATTAAGCATTCTTCTTTTGAATTAGTCAATGGGTTATCTTAAAATATTCATTTGCGCTGGCGACTTTTTTTGGCGGTTTTCTGGACTATCGCCAAATATATAAACCTTTGTTGCGACCCTATTTACCACTAATTTTTTTCAAAATTTTGTCTACCCCCCCTAATTCAAGTATCTGGATTCCAAATATGTAAGAAAAAATATATGTTTATTCAGAGAAAGTACGTTTTTGTGTCTGATTTCGTAACTTAATTAATAGTTAGCACTAACTAATTAGCATATTTGAGGTTACCCCCAGGAACCATTAAGATTGACACTTAGTTCGTGAAAATCCGATCATTAGAACGAAAATTATTCAGGGTTGATATCTTTTTTTTTTTTTTTTGCTGACTGTACACACATACGTGGATCCGCATATTATTGACTGTATTATTTTTAAATATTAAGTAACTATAAATTTAAAAGCTTCATACAGATCACAAAACTACTAAGTCAAAAGAAATTTTTTTTTCAGAATAACTAAATTATAAAATATTTAAAATTAGTTACATATTCGAGAGTGTAGATTTAGCCTCATTTTTCGGAAATCACTATTGTTTATAAGGGTTTCTAACCAAATATCTTATATGTTCTGCATCTATTGCGGAATCTCTAAATACCTTAAATATCCACGAATGTTTCAGTGAAAATGAAACTATAAATTTTTTTTCAGCTTCTTTTTAAGAAACTAAGAGAAGGTTCAAGGTTAACCTCTTCTCGGTTCACATATGTGAACCGAGAAGAGGTTAAAAATTAATTAGTTTTGAATTAGAGTTTGAAGGGACACATTCCTTATTTTATAGTTTTATAAATTGTCATGCTTATTTTAAATGCTTATTTCTATAAACGATTAAATTAATAGTTTTTTTTCCACAAAATCTTAATTGTAATCATTTATGCGTGTGTAGAGGAGGATAATTTTGATATATATGTTACCGGCAACGGCAAAGTATGAAACGCGCGGCATTGTATAGAATGCCGGATGCTATTTAGGCAAAGTATGAAATAATCGTCCTAATGAGGTTATTATGTAAATGATGTGCATGTTACTGTGAATGACCAAAATCGGTGGTTGTTGACTTTCACCGGTGAATGTTGACAATCACATAGTCGCTTTGGTGAATGTCCGTAATATTTATTACATCCGATTTGATATTAATTTATTCGTGGATATAATTACATTTATTCGATATTTTAATACTTACTGACGATAGATTAGAAGAAACATCAGTGTTTGGACTATCGAAATATATACCGGGCAATGACACTTGACCTTAAAAAAATATCAGTGTAGGGTATACCGGGCAGTGGCACTTGACCTTAAAAAAACATCAGTGTAGGATATACCGGACAAATGTATACCGGGCAGTGGCACTTAACTAGACCTAGTATATATTTCGGACATTTACCAAAGGTCTAGCCATACTAGGTCTAGTTAAGTGCCACTGCCCGGTATACCCTACACTGATGTTTTTTTAAGGTTCAGTGCCACTGCCCGGTATACATTTGACACGTATATCCTACACTGATGTTTTTTAAAGTTCAGTGCCACTGCCCAGTATACATTTGCCCGGTATACCCTACACTGATGTTTTTTAGGGTCAAGTGCCATTGCCCGGTATATATTTGCCCGATACTCTAAACACTGATTTTTTTCGTAATCTATCGTTAGTAAGTATTAAAATATCGAATAAATGTAATCTATCTTCAGTAAGTATTCAAATATCGAATAAATGTAATTATATCCACGAATAAATTAATATCAAATCGGATGACGTTTTGAATTTGTCATTTTTGAATGACATTTTGACGAATCGGAGATGTATTTTATACTTTGCCGGTTTCTCATTTGGCATTCTATACAGTACCTGGGGAAAGTAGGTAGTACTTCTCACATTTCATATTTTGCCTAAAAACGTCAGGCATTCTATACAATGCCTAGGCATTCCATATTATGCCGGATTTCATACTTTGCCGGTAACATATATTTGAATCAAAATTCAGTTCAGCAAGAATTATTTGGTTTGGAAAATATGGATTAAAAAACAGTTTATATTCGTTATCAGTTTATAATTATAAATAAATATTACAAATATTTATTAATAAATAATTATTATATTATAATTTTAAATAAGTATTATAAATTATATTTATTTGTAATTATAATTATAAATATTATAAATAATATTTATTTATAATTATAAATAAATATTTAGACATCATGACGAAAATAGTCATTAATCCTTTGACTCAGATAGGACACCGGTGTCCCTTTTACGTATTTTTTTTTTCTGTGAGTATTAAGGCTGGCAATTACAGAACACCCTCCATATGCATAACGATATAAAACCATAACCATCAGATTCAGTTGTAAAATTCAATTCTTTATTAACTTATTCTTTATTAAATTATTAATTAAATTATTCTTTATTGAATTATTAATTAAATTATTCTTTATTAAATTATTCTTTATTAAATTATTCTTTATTAAATTATTAATTAAATTATTCTTTATTAAATTATTAATTAAATTATTATTAATTAAATTATTATTCTTTATTTTAAACTATTTCTTAACGAAAATGAGATTTTGAAAGTTATTTCGTGAAAAATTAAATATATTTAATCCCCTATCCATGATCATTAAGTTTTCATTGAGTTATACACACTGCTAAAAACTATGTTTACAAACATGGGTAAATTATTTAGAATAAACATTTCGAAATCAGTTCAGCTGATTTATTTCAAAAACGAAAATAATCTCTTTTGTGAAACATAGCTGGTTTTCAAACTGATTTCACTTTATTGTAATTTATTATAAATATTTAGAAAAAAAAAGAAAGTTATAAGTTTGTCTCTTTATATTTAAATAAAAAGACTGAAAAATAGATTTATTCCCTTAAATCTCCAAAATTAAATTTTTTTGCTTTTTATACAAATAGAAGTGGTGATATGTTGAAGATAATACTTTCTGATATTCATCTTTTCATGTTTCAATTAAAAAAAAATGTAAAGATGTAAATAAAAATGTCTCAGGATGGGAATAATGTAACACTTGATATTAAATATTTTATTTTTTTAAATTCATTTTAGTGTTTTTTCATTTACAAAGTACATTTACACATTATAATAAAAAACATAATATACTTTATAGAATATTTTTTTTAAATGTTATATTCCAGTGTTTTTTTATTTTTTTATCTCTAGCTATTATTTTTGATTTTTCGTGTTTTTTTTAAAAAAAATTTCGAATTACATTAAAATCCTTGGACAAAATAAGGATTATAAATATTTTATTTTAAATTTTTAATATTAGTTTGCAGTTAAGTGGTGTTTTTCTAATTATATTTCCTCTACGTATTACGTCCCTAATTATTCTATTAATTTATTAATTGTAGAAAAAACACTTATTTATTTATTTTTTGACATTGTAGCTAAATAAAAAAGTTATAAGAAATAAAATTGTTCTTCGCAAATACAGAAATATCTGCAAAATA
Organism: Parasteatoda lunata; assembly: GCA_949128135.1. Taxonomy (NCBI): domain Eukaryota; kingdom Metazoa; phylum Arthropoda; class Arachnida; order Araneae; family Theridiidae; genus Parasteatoda; species Parasteatoda lunata. The sequence continues at coordinate 23,583,009 of OX421979.1, forward strand.
ACTTTCCATCACATTAATGATATTTTATTTTTATATTAAATATTTTTTGTTTGTCTTTTAGTGATTTTTTAAAGTAAACATCCATTATGTATCATAACTGCAGTTACTCTACCAGAAAATTTAAAAAAATAGCAAACAAACTAACAAACAAAAATAATTTAATTATTTTTATTATCCTAATTTTGCTCGCCGTGAATAAATAAAATATTTTCGAATTTAGAATTGTTGTTTTTATGGCAATGGATTTCTAGATGTATTTGAAATTAACATTTGTTGAAAAATATATGTATCTTTTATAGAAATAATTTATTTATTGAAATAATTTTTTAAAAATTCAAATTATGCTTTGTGGTTTTAGTCTTTAAATAAGTCGATAGATGTCACTCTTAAAACCGCACTGTAAAGTTTTTCGTTAATGTGCTACATTACTTCATTTCTTTATTCTACTTTTAAAATTTAGAGATTTGGTACAACAAAACTGAATTTAATTTTCTGTTAGTTTTACAAGGTTCAGAGATTGAACAAACATAATTTTTATTTCAAGACCTATTACAAAAATAAATTTTTTAAGCTATTCCGATAAAGTTACTTGTTTTAAATTTATTCAATAGATGTCGCTACTAAAAATAATTTAAATATTCTGGGAAGTAATAACTGTGATAAGAATTTAATTTTCGAATGATGGGAACAATAAATATGCCTATGAGGTGATAATATTATTCCATTACTTCATTGATCATATATGAATAAAATTAACAATTCTAATTAATTTTAAAATAATCATTTTTCTTAAATTTTAAATTTTATTTTTTTAAAACTTTTTCTCCCTTGTTTGGCATTTATGTTAGGGTTCCTTCAGAAATTTTTTCGGAGTTGAGTGTAAACAGAAATTGCTTAGATTATTAAATTATGTAAAAATGCCTCATAAGTTTGACTTGCGCAATATATACTGACATTGTATGGCAATAAATGATTTATTGAATTCTTGATGATATACACATCTACGTGTTATAATCTAAATTTTAAATCTTGCAGCATATTGTTGGATCATTAGGGATAAGTTTTATTTTGATAAAACTGAAATTCACATCAACTGAACCCTTGTCACATCAACTCAATTCGATGCTATGGAATCTTGCTTCATTTACAAGAATGCTGATCTCAATCTCTCTATGCCAATTTGAAATGCAACCTGATTTGATATGCCTCTCTAGGCTAACACGGCGTTTCCAGTTTTGTATTCAAGCTTAATTTTTTCCACTTTTTTTGTTGAAAACTTTAAATATGCTTTTTTCCCTTAATCAAATTTACTTAGTCACGAGTCTGGAAAATGGGTGCTTATTTTTGAGCAATCGACACATGTTGACTTTTTCCACTTATAATTTATGAAGTAAGTAAAATTTTCACATTTAGTATACTTTTATTCGTGTTTTATTTGTTTTTATTAAGAGTTTAACAAACTTTTGGTAGTCTACATGATAAAAAACTTAAATAATCATTTTAAAGCAAAGTAATATATTTAAATTTGGAATGGTAGTGGTGAGGAATTATCTTATAAAATAATTGATGAATTATATAAATTAAAAAACAACAACAACAACAAGGAATCCTTGCTTTTGATGCTTTTATAGGGTATTTTAGGACGCCTCAAATGATCGGTAATTTCGGTAACAGTGGCGGGTAATATTGAATGAAGTAACAGTTAAAAATTTCGATATCAACTGGTGTCAAAATTAAAAGAAAATGGAATAAAAGTACAGCATAATATTTTAAATAATAATTTTTTTATAATTTACATTGATAAAAGAAACATTTAATTACTGGTGCTAAAATTCGATTGTCATTTAATATTTTTTTAGCACATTTAGGATCAAATTCCGATATTATTTGCACTTTATTTGATTGAAATTGGAAATTGTTATTATGAACGATTTTTTTGACAAAAACGAGTGAATAATGAAAGAAAAGAAAGTCAGTGGTTACGCAGAAGAACATTTTTTTCTACTGATCTTCAATCTTGGATATTTTCGTATCACTGATTTCAAATCTCCAATCAGTTTCCTTCTCCATGCAATGGTTATTTTTTAATATGACATTTATAGGAAATTTTTTACTAAACTTTCTGTCGAAATTTGCAAGTTTAAAATCGTTATATATGACAAGGGGTTACATGAATGTTGCGACAAACTTCTAAGGGAGTTAGGGCACATTATCAGGATTAAAATTGCATTGGAACCTGTCACGTAATGAGTGAGGAGATCATGCAAATGTTGCGATTTACATAAGAGAAGTTAGGGCACATCATCAAGATTAAAATTACATAAGAACTCATGCCCGGAAACGTCATCATAAGCCGCTAGAAGCGTTTCTCTATTATGAATTGTGTTTCTTAAATGGTCATAATCAGGAACCACCCTTAGCGGCGTATGACGAAATTCCCGGGCATGGATTCTTATGTAATTTTAATCCTGATGACGTGCCCTAACTTCTCTTACGTTAATTGCAACATTTAAGTGACCCCCCTGTTATATAAAAAGGTTTTAATCTTGTACATTTCAACAAAAATAGACTAAAAATATTATTTAAAAAGAAATTCGTTGCTTTAGAGAGCAAAATTAATTTCAGATTTAAAATCCCACAGCCGAATTTGTCAAGAACAAGTATTAATACAAATGCAACTAAAATTTAATTCCCGTCTGTTAGTAATATGAGTAATAGTACTTATTTGAGTAAAAGAACGAATCAGCGAAAGAACTAATAGATTAGTAAATAATATAAAGTGTTCATAAATCTATAATTTGTGGTATATAGCAGTCCTTTGTTTTTAATAGGCTTAAACACTTGTGATAATTCAGATAACATAGACATCAACGAGAGGCTACTGTAAACATGACGACTGTACGTTATGTAAAACATTATTGTGGTTTTTCTCATTAAATTCGTAAATAATATAAAGTGTTCATAAATCTATAATTTGTGGTATATAGCAGTCCTTTGTTTTTAATAGGCTTAAACACTTGTGATAATTCAGATAACATAGACATCAACGAGAGGCTACTGTAAACATGACGACTATACATTATGTAAAAAATTATTGTTTTCTTATTAAAAGTAATTTGCATCTTAGAACCAAAATAACGATCTAATTTTTATATTGCGAAAGTAAGAAGAAAGAACAAATAAGGAATAAAAAATAAAATAAATTTCTTTTTAATATTTAATCATTCATTCATCTTTTCATGCCTTTTTCCCATTTCAATTTGTTTTATAAAAGTTTTGTCAATTCAATACAAATATAGCAAATAGATTCTTTTTGTAAAGAGAATGTTTAACTATTGGGACAATTTTTTTCCTGATTATTCCAGTTTTCCTTTTTATCTTGAGAGTCATAAACCAGAATCTGTTGGAAAAAGACATAGTATGTTCTTCCATCTAATTTTGACAACTAATATTATATTTTAATGCATGGAATTTGTATCATTAAATAAAAGGTTACACTGGATTTTTTTAATATTTTTGTTAGACTGACAGCCTAATACACTTATTCTCGTCATAATGTAGCTTAATGTTTCTTCCAATCTTTTCTTCCATCTTATGGTTTACTTATTTTACATACAATTAGCTTTAATTTCCGTAATTTTAGATCATTTTCAAATTATGTCTAAAGTATTTGCATTTATCTCATTGTACCATAGTATGTTGCACAGATATAGTATGTTCCTGTCTCTTATTTTGACATATAACATTATATTTTAATGCGTGGAGTTTTTATCATTCGATTAAAAGTTACATTGGGTTTCATGATTTGTATTTGGCTGATTGCATAATACACTTATTCTCGTCATAATTTAGCTTAATGTTTCTTTCAATCTTTTCTCCCGTCTTACGGTCTACTTATTTTACACAGAAATAGCTTTAATTTTCATAATTTCATATCATTTTCAATTTAAGTCTAAACTGTTTGCATTTGTTTCGTTGTACCATTCTATGTTGCTTAGATATAGTATGTTCCTGTCTCTTATTTTGACATATAACATTTTATTTCAATGTGTGGAATTTTTATCATTAGATGAAAAGTTATACTGGATTTTTGGATTTTTGTTTGGCTGACTGTATAAAACGCTTATTTTTGTCGTAATGTTGCTTAATGTTTCTTCCAATCTTTTCTGCTATCTTATGTTCTACGTATTTTTCAAGGAAATAGTTTTAATTTTTATAATTCGAGAGATCATTTTCAAATCATGCCTAAACTATTTGCATTTGTTTCGTTGTACCATTGTATGTTGGGCAGATATAGTATGTTTCTTTTTCTAATTTTGACTTATAATATTTTATTTTAATGCATGAAATTTTTTTCATTAGATAAAAAGTTACACTGGATTTTTTTTTTACTTTTCCTGGGCTGCTAATATACAGTATATTTACTCTCGTCACAAAGTTGTTTAATGTTTTTTAGAACATGAATTTATATAATAGTTAAAAGTAGAAACAATGAGTTTTGCAGGAAGCTGGACACTCTAAAAATCAGATTTAAAATGAATAAATGTAAAAAAAATTAAATCCTTTCCCCAAAACGACGACAAAGTTTATAAATCGTAGCATCCTTTAATTAAATTCAAAATGGAACTGTAGAGAAAAATTTCTTTTACCAAGTTTCAATATGAGTTGAACAATAAAATAACTACTTTGCTTATAAGAATCTATTGTCCTTAATTTGCAATTAAAATTTATTAAATACTTTGCAAATATATTTAAATCTGCTTCCGCTTATCTGAAATTGTTTGTGATGTTAATATTTATCTAATATAAATCTAGTTTCGTCACCATATATATTCTTCTTATACCTATTAGATCTTAATATCTAATTATAAAAAAATACACCAATAAATATATTTCATAAAATTAAGAAAAAATATGTTCTAGGTCTATCTAATTTGCTTGATAAAAAACAAATAGGTTTTTAGTATGTGGTATATTTTCATCATCATCAATGGCTCGAAAGCCCAGGGTGGGCTTTGGTCTTCTCAAGTAGTTTTTTACGAGCTAACAATTTTCCTGCTAGCGTTTTCCAGTTCTAGTTTCCAGTTTAGTGTGTAAGACCAAAAGGTCTTTTTCTAGGCCATCTATTCATCTCAAAGTTTGTCTGCTTCCTTTTCGTGTGCCAACTGGTCTGCCATTGAAAATTCTTTTTGTGGTACAGTCTTTATCCATTCTGATAACATGGCCTGCCTATTTTATTCTTTTTCGTTTAATGAAGTTAATAATGTCGGGTTCACTATATGGGTGATGTAGCTCTAAATTTGTTCTTCTAAACCTACACATCTCTTTTTTGAATTCCTCCAAAAATACTTCTCAAGACCTTTCTCTCAAAGGTACCTCATCCGTACAAGATATGGTCCAGGTTGCACAAGCATATGATAAAATTGATCCTAAAAGAGATAAACTTTTGTTTTTCTTTAAATTACATTAGATTTTACGTATTTTCGAATTCCATTAAAGCATCTATTGGCTATAGTGATTCTCCATTGTAATATTGTTCCCGTTGCTGATTAGAGAACCCAAGTAAACAAAATTGTCTATAACCTCAAATTTATAGTCTTAGCGCTATTGGTGTTCTAGCAATAATGTCTATGTCATCAGCGAAGACCAAAAGTTGTACGGATTTATTAAAAATATTTCCCCTTCTGTTAATGTTGGAATCTCTATTTTGTTTACTATATTTTGGTTTTGCTTATTCTTAAATTACATTAACCGCATTACGAGCAACTGGATTAAGCGGTGATTTTTTCATCAACAAGATTCATATGTACGGAAGATTTTTTTCTGGAGGTTATTATGATTTTCATAAAAATAGATTACAAAAATTATCATCGTGAAGAATACTGGACAAGTATTTACCTGATGCCAGCCCTTAAACTTGTAAAACATCACTTTAAAGAATACCGGACAATAAGCAAACTTAGCAATGAACTTTGCATTCCTATCAGTTTATTGGACTACTTAAATCGATTATTATTAATAATATCTGATTCTTAATAATAATCACATTTTTTGTAAATGTGATAAACCCCGTATTTTAATCACATTACTCGATGTGCACTTGCCAGATATTCCATAAACCATTTTATTTTATTTTATAACCGCCGTTGAACAGCCAACCCAATTTCATGGGTTTACGACTACTAATGTTCAACTCCGTAGCCTTGTAATTTTGAACCAATCCAGAAGACAAGGAAACTCCTGGATCAGTACCCCCAGAGGTATTGATTTCTTATGGGAACATGGAGGACTTTGAGATTCGACAGATTTAACGTGCATCAGTCACCATTTACTACACGGGGAGTCTTCGGCGGCGAGGATCGAACCCACGACCTCTTGGATATGGGCCCAGCGCCCTACCGACCAGGCTATCCCGGCCTCTCCATAAACTATTGCTTTTTTTACGGTTATAGACCATTGACCGGTATTACAAACACTCATGTTTCTTTAATGTAATGGCAAAAGTCCCTTATTTTTAGCTGACATTTTTCTTAATTTATCTTAAATTTGAAACAAGCACCGCCGTCCTAGACAAATTTTTTCCACCATTCATTTTATGCATTTACGCAATACTAACCTTAAATCGAGAATTATCCTCGAATTTGGGTGGCACATAAGACAAACAAACATGACATATGATCACATTAATTGAATAATATCAGACATAGCTATTTATATTATTTGCTTCTGTAAAAAAACAATATCAAAATATCAATATAGTGTTTTACCTAAAAAATACCTTTATTAAACCTATACGTTTATTAAAAATACAAACATACTAGCAGTTTAACCAATAATTTTCTTTACTCTATTTTTTCGCAATTAATTATTTGAAATTTTCGCCCACACAAAAAGAGTACTCATGCGGATAATAAAGACATTTTCACCACTCAATGTAATTCGCAAACTTCCAAAAGGTATGAATTATAAAATAAAAGGAGTGAATTGCGTGTAACGAACTGTGCATTTTGCGTTGAAAGATGCAAAGAAAGACGACCCTGACGAGTAACCAGTTGAATACTTATGTTAGAACACGAAAACAATCTGTTGCCAGATCGCCCAACCATAAAGTAAGGAACATGTGAGTGATGTCACGTAGTGAGTGTCCTGTTTGACTTTTCAGCAAACGATTTTTAGAAGCAGATTCCTACATTTAAATGTTTTCTTTTTTCTTCATCATTCGAAGAATTCGGAAGTGCTGAGAATTGTGGTTTAGTTTTAGAAATTCTTTTAATATTCTTAGAAGTTTCATAATACTGGAATTGTAGATTCTTAAATTAACAAATAGAGGAAGAAAAAGTTGTTGAAATATGAAGAAGATATTACTAAATTTTCTAAACAAAAACACTCATAGTTCAAAGGCAGTGCAAAGACACGGTGAACATATTTTATTAGTGTATTATATTCGAAACATATTTTATTAGTGTCGGCTATTTGGCCTTCTTGATGGCCTGATGAGGAATTAAGCTCCACGCCTTTAAAAGGTCCCTTGAAATTTAACAATTAGAAAGGGAAAATGTATTGGAAAACTCAACATCAATATTTCTTATAATTACTATGGTCAATTTAAGTTTCACCTATAGACTAACTTAACAAATAATGTTGCTGAATATTTTGTTGATCAAAAAGTTATAGAAAACGATTCTTTAAATGTCTAATTTTTAATATGTTTTGTAATTTATATTTTCAAACGAGTTCGAATTAAAAAATTTTTTTAAAAGTCATTTAATTGGATTTTTAATAGCAGTTTTCTTTTTCGCATTTTGATTAAAAGTATAAATATTTAGACACTTTTCTGTCTCAAAACTTAAAAGAAAATTATTTTGTTGTATAATTTTGATTTGAAAACAATTACACAGATATGGTTAGAAAACAGCACACAGTAAAAACATTCTTGCCAAAACTCTCACAAAAAATAGGAATGCGTTTTCCTATGCTTTAAAAATGATTTTAAGTGGCTAAAATTTTCAAATCAAGCAATTACACGCTAAATGTTCTATGTTAAAAATATTTACTTGTTTTAAAAAGTAAATAGCATTATGGTATGAGTTTTTATTTTTATTTGAACGAACATTAGTTTCCAAAAATTTTTAATATTTTGTTACTTACTTAAACGAATATATTTAATATTAATACATTTAATATTAATACATTTAATATTAATATATTTAATATTAAAATATGAAAATTAAAAAAAGGACAAGATAAATTTTTTTCTGAAAAAAATACATTTCAACTAAAATTAAGATAACGTTAGTTTTTCTACTGAAATAAACCGGCTAAAATGGGAATTCAAAGATATTAAATGTCAAAATAATCTTGATCAAAAATGCTTTTTTTCTTCTTGTTACATATGTACTTTCTTTTTTTCTTTGTTATTTCTTATAGATGATGATTTTTCATAAACACTACTTTAATCCCAAAACTACAGAAACATTTTTGTTATTTTCAAAATTTAACGATATGAATCTACGTTTCTATACTTTTATACGTCTATATACGTTTTAACTAAATGATTTCTGAAAACTAATTTATAGGGATGGGTTTGAGAATAAAATTTTTTTACAGTACAAGCGAAATTAAACGCACTTGTGCCGTCCATACCGTATATTGATATCCCCTTTTTGGAAAAACCTACCATATGCTTATAATCTTATTAAATATGTTCTTTGTTCGAGAAAATGAATGAGTAGCTCTAAGAAAAAAATATTTAATTATATTGTGTGCAAAAAAAGGGGAGAAATATTCATTTATTGCATTAATCCTTTATTATTTATTTTTTGAATGCGTGCTAGACAGCTGTAAATCAACATATAACTTCTTATGGTTTAATAATCGAATTAAATAGTTGGCTTCATCTTTATGTGCCACAACATGCAATACATTCCCGGATTTTCGATATTTCTCCTAGATAAGGCAAGAATTGCCTTAGTTCGTGATACAGTGATTTTTGAATTAAAACCTATAGTCCTTTTGAGCATCTTGCATCTATTCATATCCATATTACATTCCAAGTATTCATAATGGCGACCTTGACTTTACTTCTTGTCTCCGCATTAAATATACATCGAGTACTACAAAGGGAGTTAAAAAGGTCTTCATTAAAATACACCTGATGCTAAGGGGATCTTTAATGATTGTTGGGTTTTCTCAAGGTCTCATCAGCGTCTGTTAAGGCGGAAAATCAGTCTTCCACGAAAAAGTAGAGACCTTCACGCTTATTCAGAAATTTTTTTACACACATTATTATAAATATAAGGAGATAAAAATTACGTCACCTCTGCGATTATACTTTTGAAGTTTGTTCATTTGTAGCATACGCGTGATCGTCTGCAAGAATTTCATGTTACTAGCAATAATCATTATTCCACAAAGAATCGTTTGAAATATTAAATATATAGTAGATGAAAAAAAGTTACGTTTAAACAAAAGACCCTTGTCGCAAAAAAAAGGTTATGTCAGGTTTAGAAAATGCTCGAATACTTACAATAACGGATTATTTTAAGATTTATGGAACGATGTCTTGCATTACAAATTTTTTTTTGCGTCTGGCATTGAAAGAAGTGAGAATCATGTCATTTTAAAGTGTTTTTCTAGAAACTAAGAACAAAAGCGAAAGTTTTAAAGCGTTACTTATTGATGGTTTTTAGTTTGGAAGTTAAACTTCATGAAGTGAAAACTTTTCAATGAAAAGAGTTCAAACTTTTTTTTCTGAATATTTACGAATTCGTCTCCTGAAATTTTCTAGATCGTCTGCAAGTATTTTGAGCTTTTTTCAATAACCACAATTCCAAAAAGAATAATTTTGCGATAGTTTGAAAATTTAAATGTACATTCGGATAAAAAAGGGAAATTAATTTTTGAAGCAACAGATATCTTCTGCAAAAATAGGTATATCAGACTTAGAAAATGCTTGAATACTTAAACGTATTATTCTTAGATTTATTGTGAGTTAAATGTTTCTTTTAAATTTTGTGTCTGGCAAATGATAGTTAGGTCAATTTTATGATTTTAAAGTGTTCTTCAGAAAGAAAAAAGTAACAGAAACAGAAATCTCGAAATTGTTATTTACTGATTACTTAAAATTTTTTATGTTATTTACTAATTTTTGAAAAAATGAAAATACATGAAATGAAAACTTCTCATTAAAAAATTCGTATTTTTTAATATTCTGAATTTTAATTGATTTTTATTCTAAAAAACCTTCAGTTAATGATAGTGGATAGGGAAATTAAAACAAAGCAAAAAAGATTAACATGATTTATAAACATTCTCAGTTACAGTAATTTTCAATTACTTTGTGCAACATTATTTCTATCATTGTATTTTTATGTCTACTTCATTTTAAAATATTTATATCATAATTAATTATTATCCTTTTTTTAGTATTTTAGCCTTTTATTATTTATATATCTCTGAAAATGATAAACATTAAATATTATTTGTAAACATACACAATATTTTTTTTTTTGGGGGGGGGGGCAATATATATTTCTACACAAAATGATACTTCAATTACTGAAAAAAAATTAACTTTTTGAAAAAAGTTTAAAAATGGTCATATTGTATGAATACTGAGAGTTCTAAAATATATCATAAATATGCCTAAAAATGTATTAAACAATTTGTAATGTATGAAATGATCGATAATCAGTAATTATTTTAATTAATTTTAGTATTTATGTAACACATTTTGTACCGCAAGTAAAAAATAAAAGTGCACATTTATTTCAATGCAATATTAAAATAATTCTGTTCCTTTAATATTTCGTTGTTTCCGAAAATTTATCTAACAATACTCAAAAATGATGAAATTAAATATTAAAAAGTTTAAGTAAAAACTTTAGTAATAAGTCCAACAAAGCAGTTTGTTACATTTAGGTCTAAAAGTTTTCAAACATAACAAACAATCATATTGTAAAGACCACTTAAATTGATATTAAATATTAGAACTACACAATGTGTACAACTCTATAATTTATATTCTGTTTTAAACAGTTATAGATAAATTTTTTGAAGTAGAAATTAAATAATGTGAAGTTCATTTTTAAAAATAAAGATGGCACTACTTGCCAAGAACGTTTACGTGAAATTTCCTGATTTCTCTTCATTCTGTAATTACTATATTTTGATTAAAAAAACTCACAATTTCGTGCGTGTAATTTTTATTTTAAATTTAACAAAGCGATAGATAATTTATATAAAATTTTAAAAGAAAAATTGTTTATCTTCAGACAGAATAAAATTTTAAATTTTACCCCTGAAAGTTATTATTTCTGAGGAGATTCTTTTGGCGTGGAACCATCTATAATAATTACGATCGGAAAAAAAAGCCTTTTTTTATTAGTATTATGTAAACATTTTTTAAGAAAACGGCTTAAACAAACATTTTTTTCATTTATTAATAATTTAATATCAATATCGATTTTCTTTTCATTCTAGATCATTCTAGATAAAAATTTGTACTTAGGGAAAATCTAATAACGAGCCACATTTTCACGTTGTTGTTGATGTTTCTATTACCACTTTCCGACACTTGCAAGCCTGTTTGGTGAAACCAAGCGAATTTGTGACAGATAATACATTTCTTGTTTTTCAGTGGAGCTCTCTATGTCCAAGAATACGACTTCAGCCACACACACGTCACAGCCTGGTTTAGAGAGCGGATTCATTCATACATTCCTTTATTCATCTACAGATCGTAATTTTGACCTGAACCAGGGAACGATCAATCTCCATTTTATTATCCAAAGAGTTATTCAGTCTCCATTTACTACCCCTGCCACATTTTTAAGTTATTTCAAAGAGCAGTCTTAATAATAATAATAATCATAATAATAATAAAAACGAAGGGATTTCCATGCACGTAATAAGTTGTTTCTGCTGTGTTATTATCAACTGGAAACTCCGAAAACGTAGAAAGTAGGTATTTGAAATCGATACTAATTAACAGTTTGATGTTAATGTCTGCTTACTATGATCTGATAATCCTTATATTGCAACTCCTTTATTTAAATTTTCGGATAGGAATAGTTTGGTTGCTGAGTCTATCAGAGAAATTCGCAATATTTTCCTTCTATGTCTTAACAGATTTTGCATCTCGAGAAATAATAGAAGCAAGCTGGAAGCTTGAAAATGCGATTCATGAAAATGCTTAATGCGATTCATTACAAACATAAAATCAAAATCTGAAATCCTGGGATTTTTATTAAAAATTCATTCTACTATCAAGACAATTAATGGAATGAAGATGGAAGAATAATGGAACATGACATAAACTAATTGAAATCCATGGACATGCAGATCAAAACCGGAAAATCAGGGAGACCAGCTTATCATATATATATGAACATTTCATTCCTCTATTAATGCAGTTAATGAAACCAAATTAAAGTATAATGAAATATGGTATTGATTAATGAACATGGAATCAAAATCGGAAATTTTGGTAAATTTTGTTCATGATATCAAAATGAATAATTCATTCCTTACTCAACAATTGATTGAACAACGATGGAAGCATGACATTAATTAATGGAAATTTTGATGAAAATGATACTAAAATCAGAAATTCAGGAATCTTGATTAAAAATTCAGTCTACCATCAAGATAGCTAATGAAATGAAGATGGAAGAATTATGGAATATTACATAAACTTATAGAATTCTTATGGACATGATCAAAACCAGAAATTCAAGGAAACCAGTTGATGGTACCTAAATAAACAATTCATACATCCATTACCACAATTAAAGAAATCAAGATTCGAAGCACAATAATAAATGGCATTTATTAATGAGATTCATGATGAACATGGAAGCAAATTTAATATTTAGGGAAATCAGTTCATGGATGAATAATTCATTCCTCACTCAACAAGTGATGGAATAAAGAAAGAAGCATGATGAAACATGATATTAACTTATTGATTTTTGATAAAAATTGAATCAAAATTGAAAATTCAAAATTGGATTAAAAATCCTTTCTACGATCAAGACAATTAATGGAATCAAGATGGAAGAATGATGGAACATGACATAACTTAATGGAATTCTCATGGACATGGGGATCGAAACCGGAAATTCAGGAAAACTAATTTAAGATGCCTATATGAACAATTCATGCTTCCATTAGCACATGGATAATTGAAGAAATCAAGATTGGAAGCACAATAATAGATGGAATTTATTAATGAGATTCATAAGGACCATGGAATCAAACTAAATATTTAGGAAAATCAGATCATGGTATGAAGTTGAATAATTCATTCCTCACTTAACAATTGTTGAAATAAAGATGAAAGCATGATGAATCATTATATTAACTGATTGGTTTTTGATAAAAATGGAATCAAAATTAGAAATTCAGAATTGGATTAGAAATCCTTTCTACGATCAAGACATTAAAAATAGAATCAAAATTGGAAATTCAGAATTGGATTAGAAATCTTTTCTACGATCAAGACAATAAAAACGGAATCAAAATTGGAAATTCAGGATTGGATTAGAAATTCTTTCTACGATCAAGACAATTAATGGAAAAAAGATAAAAGAACGATGGATCATGACATAGCTTACTATAATTCTTATGGACATGGGGATCGAAACCGTAAATTCAAGGAAACCAGTTTAAGGTACCTATATGAACAATTCATACCTCTATTAACAGAATTAAAGAAATCAAGAAGCACAATAATAGATGGCATTTATTAATGAGATTCATGATGAACATGAAAACAAATTTAATATTTAGGGAAATCAGTTCATGGTAGGAAAATGAATAATTCATTTTTCACTCAACAATTGATAGAATAAAGATGGAAGCATGATGAAACTTGACATTAACTAATGGGTTTTTGATAAAAATGGAATCAAAAATGGAAATTCAGACAAATGAATTCATAGTATGCTTATGAACAATTCATTCATTGAAACAGTTGAAGAATCCAAATAAGAAAAATGGAAAAATATTACATTAACTAAGAAATTATGATGAACACGAAATCAAAAGCAGTAATTCACGCAAGTCAACTATAGTGTCTGGGTGAACAAGTAATTAATTAAAAACTTTTAAACTTTAATTTTTTATTACATATTTTATGAAGCTTAAACATGCCTTATTTATTTATGCTGTGGATGTCGTGTAATTTAAAATGCTTTTCTAAAATCAGGAAGGTTGTTGTGAAAAAAAAGAAGATTTTCTTAATTCTAATAAAAATATTATGCATCGTATTCAACATAACCTTCAAGCTTAATTAGCAATTAAAATTTTTAAAATTCAAAAATTAATTTTTTTTCACCAAAAAATATTACCAAAAAATTTAATAAATGATAGTAGCTTGTGACGTAAATGTGGTACTTTTTCGAGGGTCTTACAACATTGAGTAGTCGTAATGTAATAAATTAAATATTAATAAAAATATGCTTTTTAAATTCCTGGTATAAGGAATAAATAATCAAGGTTACTTTAATTGAAGATGCTATCGAAATTTCAATAATGTCAAGGTTTATTTTGAGGAATTCTATAGAGTTAGGAAGGCCGTAAATGCATATTTTCTTTGTATACATATTTTGATGTAAAGGTCAAAGGGATGAAAAAGGCTTGAAGTTGAGGAAATTAATCACATAAAGAACGAATTTGTTCCTCGTGACCAAGACATTGACCATGACGATTCTGAAGTTTACTTAATATTAAATACACTATGTTGTTTCTTTTACTAATGAGAGAGAATTTCGTATGTTATGCTTGAAATAAACTACAATTCTTTAAAAGAGTGTTAGTACTGACCCGGGCTCTGATTAAGTGATAAAAGTTCCAGTGATAGTTATTCGTCATCATCATCATCCTCTTAATTATCAATCTCCACTTTTGGTTTGAAGTTCATCTCCAAACTTGTCCAAAAAATTCCATTCGTTTCGTACAAATTCACACCTAATATTGAAAAAAGGAAGAAAAAAAAAACATTAGACCACTTTATGTCACTGTCGTTTTCCAAGTCGTTTAATGTGACGAGGATACTTGTTCAAGAATGTAAATTTTTCGATTGTAAAGTTAACCATTATAAAGGTCTAATTCTCTCAAAAATATCGAAAATTAAATTTCTAGCTGTTTTATTGATGGTGTTTTCAATACAAGTGTAAACAAACACAAATCTGGAGCTTTTTACCTTCACGACTTCCGGTTAGAAAGTTTACAGCTGCTTATATCAGCTTATTGCACGTGGCGATATTTCCAAACAAATAATTTTGCTTTCAATAACAGAAATAACTAATATAATTTCTGAGGTCAAATCTTCTGCATTTCATGTTGTTGTTGTTGTCGTGTCTATGTTAGTGCAAAGATTAGAGTCCTCCAAAAGTCTTGATAAAAAGATTTGCAAGTTCTGGAGCCCGATGGCCAAAGAGAATTTCGATGGTCTGCATTTCATAAGATATTAATATTATTAAGTATTATGGTGAGTCTGAAATACAAATTTGTTTTAGTTATTTTGGGTATTTTGTTAAATAAGGCGATAAAGTTGCCATATTTACAAAGAACTCGTTTTGTTGGCAGTCCTGATTTAGCTACTTTTGACTTTTTTATAACTATTTGTTCCTGTTAAAAGCACTGCACCGTGCATACGTTAGTGTTAGCATTTAATTTGAAGTAGAGAGACTAAGTTAATTTTGCAAAATATCATTTCGATCAAAGAACAAATGGTGAAAATACGATACGCCAAATGGCATACAAATAGTCCGGAAACATGAGCGGTGAAAATACCATCCATTTATCTCACTAGCTTTCGGTCCTTTCTTGTAAAACAGAGTAAGTGCTGTAATACACAGAAAGAGTTTTGAGCAATATTACTGTCAAAAAATATGGTTGTTAGAATCTAAAATAATATCGTAAGTTGCTACAGTGCAAGAAAATGTTGCTTTTATAATCAATCTAATGGTTTGCATAAAATATCAATGTACTCATATAGCACCAAGTTTTAAAACTTGAACTACATGAAAGTTAAAGATTTTGAAACAAAAGCTGTCCAAACATGCTTAAAAACAAAAAATTTTACAATAAATTTCTTCCGTGATGGAGAATGTATTTCTTTCTATATTGCAATGATTCAGTGTTTGCGTAAAATTTGAATGAATTCATGTGGCATTTACAGTTTTAAATATGCTAGTTCTAATCGGGCAGAAGTTATAATGTAGAGGAAAACGGGATGATTCCGAGTGGCTAAGATTCCAAGGCATGTTGGAGTTAAACTGTTCAACTTGGAAACTGTTGAATTTAGTCAAAATATTCATTGTTTAGTGTACAATATATCCTCCTTGAATAGTCATTGATGTACTACATTTCTTATAAATGATATTTTTCTAGAAAATGTCAAATCAACCGGTCTTAGAGGTGTAAAACCGGATACGCATGTTAAGTCTATGCGAAATTTAAAATTTCAGTGAAAAAAAAAATAACAGACATATGATAATTTAAGAAAATTATTCATTTAATTTACATGTGATGTAATCAAGGTTGTACTCGGGGAGGGGAAGAGAGGGGGGCAATTGTCCTGGATCCCAAGATTGCTAAAGGCCTAACCGAAATTCCTTACGAAAAATAAAGTGTTTTAAAAAGTATTGTATTTTTTTAAAGAAAATTGCAGAGAATTTCGTTATATGTAAATGAAAACTACGACTTTGTATGAAGGGTATTACAATTATTGATTTTATGAAATAAATTAAATTTTTATTTAGAGCAAAAATAATTGCATTTTCGCTTAAAGTTAGCTTTTCTACTAAGCTAGTGAAAACAAAATTCACGCCTTTTCCCGCGTAAAAGAAATGAGCCAAAACTTTTTGCAATCATACCTCTACTTGACTACCAGAGCCACCTGTTAGAAACATTGTAAGCTAAAAAAAGAAAAAATTCGTGCAAATCATTGCAATAGAGTAAAAAAAATCAGTCGCACGAGCGGCGCTCGATCAAAACAGAGAAGGCCCCTTTTCAGGTACCCGAACGGTGTTCCGTCAAAACTGGGAAGTGGTTAAGGAAATGTCCTGCAATAAATTTTGTCCCGCGGTCCGTAAAATGTTTTTTTAGTCTTGGATGTAGTTACTTTCTTCCTCTGTTGCACTACAGCATTTTTGGGCTCATCAAGAGAGTATCCGGTCGTACGCCGAGAGCAGAGATTATAGAGGCGAAACAGAACACGTGCAACTATTGGACGAAATCCTATCGATTGTTAGGGTAGGAACTTTTAGGAGATCAACTGGGCTAAAATTATTTTTATAACTCTAATGACCAATACCTAAGCATAGCTTGAAAATAAGAATATTAGAGAGTTGACATAGTAAAACAAACTTTTCTATACAGACGGTGGGTATTAATCAACAATAATACGCCAATGTAGTAGATCCTTTTTCTTTATTATTAATGTGTAGTTCAGAGTTTGTCCGTTAGAATTAATTTCTACACAATCGAAGTACCGGCTTCACCTCACTCTCCCCCATTTTTCAGTGGAAGGAAGTATTCTTAGGATGAACGCAATCAGTAAAATTCATGAAATTTAATTAACTTAGTTAATTTAATTAACTTAACTTTAATTTAGTTACCCAAGTGCTCAAAGTTAGCGAATTTTTGAATTAGATTGATTGCTTCTAGACATTCGGGGGGATTTTAATAAAATTTGGAATGAACATAGGGAGGAAATAGAGATAAAGTCAGGGAGTCCTATGTCTGCTTTTGATGGGTTTAAAGGGGCATGGCTTCATTTTAACAGACGACAAAGTATGGCCTCTCAAAATTCATCTGATTAACTATTTTCTGAAAATTGAAAATATTCGGTGAAATTGAAAATATTGACCATCCAAGTCTCCAGACCATAATCCTATAGGGACTATGCTCTGGGGAAAGAAATCTGAAATCACAGTTCCCGTCTGAAAACCATCAATCAGAAACAGAGGTTCTAATTAAGTAGGAACCAATTGCTACAAGAAATTCTAAACTGTTTTATTTAATGTTTGAAATAACGTTGTAAGAATTACAAATCAGTAAGAGTGGATGAAACCTTCCACTATGCTTATTTTTTGGTTCAGTTCTGAGACCATTTTACCTTTCTACTCCAATGAGTGTTAAGCACATTCACATGAATGTGTTTTACAACTGTCGTAACAACATTTTATTTTAATTATATCACTCTATTGGGTCATCAGGAATCTTGTTCAATATTGTCTTTGACTGGATCATAGGAAATGACTTTTTAGAACAAAAAGAATTTAGAAATTAGATAAAATTTAAACTGCATGCTCAAAGATCTTCACTATATTGATGATATAGTTTCCTTGACTGAAAAGATATGCAAAGGAAAAGCGCTAGGCTTGAAGAAAATGCTAGACAATAATTTAACATTAACAAAAAGAAAAGTAATGAAAATCAACGAGCGTAACAATAGTCTAGTTTATGCAAAAGTGAAAGAGGTAGAAGTGAAAAGCGTCGCAATGGGCTCAACTATTACAGTTGAAGATGGTCCTGCCAATTATAAAAAGCCAAGAATAAAGTAAGCAAACTGTGCCTTTAGAATGCTTTAAAGAGTCTAGAGATTTAAGGAAATTCAACACAACGTGAAAATTTAAATTCATGAGGAAACAGTATAATAATTAGTATTGTTTGATAGCGAAACTTGTCCCTTAACTAGATCTTTAAATACTGGATTTCGAGTGGGCACGTCCTTCGAATAAAACTCTTTGACGCCATAGGAACAGCATTAACTTGAGTGTCAGACAGACATGGAAGAGGCATACCAAAAATGACCTTCTGTTAGGTGATTTTGAAATAGAGAAACTGATTTGCAAGTTCGGGACTAGAAGAGAAGCAGTCATGGACAGGAAATGATTGCATAGGAAACTCGTCGTCTCAATCGCCACATTGGCGTAAAGGGATTCAATATAAATTCACGCCGCATTTTATGAACCTGCTCAGTAATTCTTGCGATACTTAACGAAAATCTGAAATTTCTTTTAATTTTGAACTCCAGTGTAAACTATAGAAAATTACAAATAAAATTCTTTAGAATTTGAACTACAAATTACACTAAGAAAAATATCGCAATGTACCACTTTATGTTATATGAAGTAAAACTGTACAATTTATCAGAGCAAATTTGATTATTAATATTCAAGAAATATGAAAGCATTATTCTGACACACTTATATAAATCATTTCGATATTCCCCCTTATTTCCTTGCACATTTACTGGGGTACGAAAAAAAAAAAAAAAAAACTATGACCCATAGATTTTCTGTGTTTCAAACTATAACTTAAGAGCTTTTTAAAAAAGTGACAATAACTTAACTTATCTTTTTTAAAAAAGAAAGACCAAATCGAAAAGGTTTGAGACAATAGGGCGACTAAGTACCATTTCGAAATTTTAGCATAGACTGGCGCTGATATAAATATGAAGCTGTACATATTTTAGCTCCACCGTCTTGATCATGAATGACGAATTTAACCGTTATATAAAAACGTCAGCTACTTTTCTGGCATTCCATATTTGCATACAAAGATTATGAACTTCCAAGCATTGGGAAACTTAATCTCTGGACGGAATAAAATGCAATAAAAGCGTCTGATTCTGACTGATGTGGGTTTACGGGGAACATAGAGGGCGAGGTCAGGCAATACAATAACCAAACACATCAAATAATAAGTTTTTCTCGAAGGTAATTTTGACACGGTAAGCCTAGTTGGAAGTGAACATATGAGGAATTTATTGCAGTTAGTCGCGAGTGTCGTCTAAGCTCTGCAATTCTGTCACTTGGAGATTTACTTCGCTATTGATTGTTTCACATCGTATTGAAGGTTTTTATGGAAATTTTTTTCGACAATATATATTTTTTTATTATTCAGATTAAGGTTTATTTAGAAATCATGCAAAACTTTTTCAAGGTATATTTTCATGTCAACTTTGGTGATAAAAAAATAAATTCCAATTTGAAAATCGGTTGTTAAACGAAAATGGAAATGCTGTGACACTTTCGAAGATACAATGCTATAGATTTAAAAATAATTATTCGAGGGAGGACATGAAAAAGATTCTACTAATGGAGATTTATCTAAACACAATTTCCTTATTAAATAATAAATTAATTATCTTTTTTGTATTTTTGTTTGATTTTATCCACTGAAAAGTCTACTGTTAAACCTTGTCACCATATTTTAATTTTTAAGGCTCTAAATATGTTTGAAATTTTTTTTTCAATACTGTTCTAACGATTTAAAATTTTTTTAAAAAAAATTTACGACCTTAAACTTTGGTAACTAGGTTCAATAAATTTTTTTCGAAAACGTTAAAAGAAAGTTTTCAAAACAATAACAATCTTAACACTTAAAATTTAGCAACTAGGTTAAATACAACACATTTCAATGAATACAGTAAAAGATATACAATATTAACGATTTATTTAAATAAAGAAATTGTGTTCATGTAATTCTTCGTTAGATAACATAGGGGAAGAATAATCTCTCTTTTGTTTTGAAATTGATAATCCTTAATTTTTGGTACCACGTGAAGTCCTCTACAGCAGATCTCGCCAAATTAGGTACTTGTACTTCAAGAAGAAAAAGATCACAATACCCAGACATGTGACCAATGACTTCAGTGCCAGCTGATCGTTTATAGAAAAAATGGCGTTTTAAAGTTGAGCTAAGTTTTTCCACATAAGTTAGAATGCAAATTAAAGTAAAGTTAATTAAATACAGCTCCGTATAACACATTGAATTTGCTGAAATATAATTCTTTCTCGTTTATGTCTTTTATTTAACTAATATATATTTTTTATGTATTTTATTGTTATCTTGATATATTTTGTTTGTGTACCTGGCAACTTCGTAATTAGTTTGTTTATGTTCTACATGACTTCAAGCCTGTCTTTGTATTAAGTAAGAAATATATAGTGAAAGAATTTCGCGAAAGAAAGTGTGCTACCTCAGAGAATTGATACTTGAAGGGCTTGGCTTACTTGCAACAAAATAGAATGAACAGTTGCTAACGTAATTAAAAGCCACGTTTCAACAACCAATCAGGAGCGAGATACCCAGACTACGTCACTTGCAGGCATCCAATCATGGCCAGTGAAAGAATTGCTAAAGAACGAAGAATTTTGCTTGTTACCTTTTTTCCATTTATTTAAATTTTTCTATGTTGAGTACAACTTAGTAAGGATTGTCCGTTTTACACATTTTATAATTTGAAATCGTTTGCGAGTAGCAGTCAAATTCTTTAAGTTGTAAATCGTATGGAACATAGTTTTGCAATGATACTTATTTGAAAAGCAAACAATTTGTTTTCTTTAAAATAGTTTACGTTAAATATTTATCAAAAATAAATTATTAGAAGTTTTCATTAAATATTTAATGAAAATGCATAAAACATTTAATTTAACGATGCCGAAAGCTTATGAAGTTATTAAAAAATTCTAATTTTAATCAGATGAAATTTTGTTATTAGTGACAGTTATTTTTATCTGGCAACAAGGAATTTTACGGTATAAACTGAAAAATTGCGATGAATTATAGCATTTAGAGTTTTTTCGTAATATGCAAATTTTAAAACAAGAATTTTTGAAAACGATTTTAGAAAAAAACTTTAATAATAATTAAACTTTTTTCAAGTATTCCACAACAGTTGTTTACGTAATGGCTTACTAAAACACTAGAAGATATCGAAATCTTTGGTAAGTTTAGGAGTTAGTAATTAAGTTATATTTTATGTTAATTTGTATTTTACTGCTTGTTTCAGCAAATTTTTCTGGTAACAAATTGGGTTATAGAATAAAATGAGACTGATAGAGATAATTTTTACGTTTCGAATTTTTCTTTGCATATAATATTAAAAATGGCGATTAACATTTGAAAACGATGAAAAGGAAGAGCAGTTTGAATAATAAAACTTTCTTCAAACATTCCACAACACCTGTTATTTTATCCAATAAATTATTCAAAAATCGGAAAAATTGGTTAGTAAAATTTTCTAGTATTTTTATTTATATTATAATCAACATATGTTAAACAAAGTATCTTTCTGAACCAAAATATTTTTAAATTCAGCAAAAATACTTATTAAATGTTTTAAATCATTCATATATTTTTGAAAATAAAAACGTTGATTGATGAAAGTCAAATTTTTAAACTATAATTGTCTTAATTTCTGCATAAAAAAATTAGATCTTATATGTTTACAATTTCAGAAGGTTTTCAATATATTTTGTATTTTACGTTTCAGAATTTAATACAATTCATTTGACATTTATATATGTATACTCTTATTAAAATAAATGTTATAAGTAATTTTTGGTTAATTTCTTATGTTAGCTAACACTAGCAGTACAAACAATAAATAACATGTAGTAGGTAATGATGTAAAATTTTGCATTTATGATGATTTACGTTAAAATAATAAAAAGAAGTATATTTAAGAAATTGTTTTATCAGGTAAATTTGTTAAAGTCAGATTTTTTATTTAAGAGATTTTTATATTTTTTGACCAGCACAATTTTATATACCTCAACTCAACTTTTTTGAAGTTAGTGTTTATTTTCAAAAAAGAGTAATTATTATGTGTAAGTATACTTTTAAACAAAAATTAAAATAACATCAAACATTCTATAAGAAAATTGAGAGTTGCATAACAGGTGAAAGAAAAGGAGATGACAAAATTGAATTATTTTGCAAACTTCTAGTCAGGCCTTGTCCTCAAAAGCAGAAATTGCGAACGATTCCAAGATTTATAAGCCATCTTTGTCTCAACCAAAATTTAAACTATGAGCTCAATTTATTCGATTACTCGAAATTAGTGTTTTATTTGAACGAAAATTTGCTTTTATTTAATACCTCCTTCTAGAGTTGCAACAAATTTGCATAATAATAAAATATTGCATAAAAATATTGAAATATTCAAAGAATATTAAATATTTCAACTTTCTTTTCAGTTTTTCTGATAATGTATATTTAAAAAAAAAAAAAAAAAAAATAACAGCTCAGAAATTTTGGATCAAACATTTGATAAGAAAATTGAGAGTTGTATAATGGGTAAAAAAATTTGATGACAAAATTTAATTATTTTCCAAACTTTCATTCAGACCTTGTATTAAAAACCACAAATTACAGCAAATTATAAACGGTTCTAAGGTTTATAAACAATCTCTCTCTCAACCAGAATTTAAACTATGCACTCCTTTTATGAATATTAAAACTGTAATTACTTAGCGTTTGAAGTCATTTCCGTATTACGTTGTCCTATACAACTATAAAATCTAGCATAGACACAAATTTCATAACCTCTTTCAAAATAGCGGTGTGATCTCCTTTTCACCATTCAAATTTTAAATCTCGTTGGATATAAACAACAATTACTATCCATCATTTAAAAGAGTTCTGTTATTTTCGTTGGAGAAATCCAATTTTCTGTTGCCTAAAGAACTATTTTATAAACTATTAGTTGGCCGAATTCCTGAAAACTGGTATATTATCGGAGATAATAAAAACTCTGGAGGCTGTTTTCATAGGAAGGACATCTTTTGTAGTTATACATTATTCTCGTAATCTAAAGAAGATTAAGTGAAACTAAACGCTTCTCACGAGTGGAACACTTTCTCACTTGATAATTGGTTCCGCAGAATTAAACCGCGAAGAGAAACAGCTCGCGTTAGAAACGAGTTTAACTTATATTTGATTAAACTCTATACTACATAATATTATATTAATGTAATATGCTTCTCAATGTCGCACTTTCTAGAATAATAGTTTTATAACTTGAATCTTATTTTTTTCGTACATTTAAAATTACGAACATAATAAACACACCTTCAGCTTCTTCCGCGTTATAAATAAAATGCATCCTACTATTGAAAAACTTGGAGTAATATCATGATAAGTCACATTTTAAAGGAGAGCGTTTTAAATAAAATGTATCACGATTTTCACACATGCAATAAGATCTTTCTATTGTGCAGTTGTTCAGCAGAAATTCCTGAAACGTCTATCTGAAAAAAAAAAAAAAAATAAGAAGAAATAATTTTGTGCAACAATGTCATTTAAAAACTGGCAAATCACTATATGACCGATAGTTCTCCAGATGAATAGCGTTCTTCATCAAGTAAAAACGCATCAAACAAACATTTGGGATTTGCAAAAGAGAGATTTCATTTTTTGGAATGACATAAAAAAGTAAAAAACGCATTTTCCTTGGAAACATTAATAATAATTTATGGAACAATTTTTTGATTATAGTATTTCAAGATTTGCATAAACATTTGTAACAATTTGTATCAAGATTAGATCATAAGATTTGTATTAAGTTATTTCTAACTCCACAGTATACATTATAATTGTTGTACTTTCATAACATAGGCCTAACATCGAATTAATTTGCAAATTTAAGGTTAGGCTCTCGAACTTGTGTGATTGAGTCTTACACTCTTAGAAATTTCTCGGAAAAAAATGGTTAAATAACAATTTATTTAATGATTATTTTGCCATAATCGATCAAAAGAATCAAATAATCATAAATTAAATAGTAATCAAACTGTTAAATGTGAGAAAAACAGTTTATTAACTGCTTTTATCAAAAATACGGTTTGTCAACCAGAATTTTATCTCACCAATTAGGACCACCTAATGAAGCTACTTACTGCGTGAATATCACAGCCGAGCTGGCTAATCTGTCAATCCTCTGACAGGCAGAACTGGGATTCCAGTATTGACACCCCAATATTTCCTCGATTTTCTTCAACACACGAAGAATTTCCGCTCTCCAATTTTTACCTTACGAAAAGCTGACCTATGTCTAGTTAAATATTTTTCTAACGTTTTTGAAAAAGCTAGTAGCAGATGGTTAAAAAACCGCATAGTTTTGTATTCATGGTTTTATAACCGTACTATTTGCGAATGCTTACAAAACCATAAAGGTAAAAAATTTTCTTTCCCGTAAACTTTATGGTTAATAGGATGGAAAGACAGCTGTCAGTTATTTTACCATAATTTTAGAATCAAAATTCTAACAGTGTATTATGGGAGAATCCGATCATTAAATCATAAGTTTTTCGAGTTTTAAAATTTTCTTTCATTTCTTCGTTCTTTCTACCAGGTTCTGTGAACAATAGCGATTTTGAAACTGTTTTTCTCAGTTCCTCAAATATATTATAATCACGATTGCGCGGAATGTTTCTGCAATTAGCTGAAGAATAACAAATATTTTGTAAAAACTAACTTCCATAGTTAACTAATACATAATCTTTCGATTCCTCTTTGCTCATGAATGAATACTTTGTTTCCCGCTGTCTTTGAAATATGATATAAGCCGGATCCTGTCATCTGGACTTCAGGTTTGGTGAATTATTTGTTGTAGGTAAAAGGGTTTTTCCCATCTCTGATTATTCGCATCTGCCAAAGAACTTGTTCCTTCACTCCATCATTGCCACGCCTTGATGCCCGAAGTCCAGTGATCCAAACTCATACCTGACGAGGTAATAAACTGAATTTAAAAAAAATAAAGCGATGACCGGTTACCAACGGTTATAGTGACACTGAAAAAGCAGCATCTGATAAATGCTCTAAAGAGATGTTGTGGGCAGAGTAATTTTATGCTTGCACTGAATAGTGTCATCAGGGAATCATTAAACGCCCTGAAGAATTATAATTCTGCACAATCATATTTTGATTAATTGTGTGGTATCTAAAATTTTATATAATTACAAGGGAAATAGGAGTTAATCTGAGGTGAAAGAACTTTTAATTTCAAAATAATCCTTGCAGTCATTGCTAGAGTATTGTTTGAATTTGCAATAGGATTTGCATAAGTTATCAATATTATTACTTACATTGAAAAGTAATTAATTGCATACTGTAGGTAATGAAATGCTGCATATATATGAATGGCGTACGCAAAGCTGCTGTCTCCAGGTCATGATAAAGATGAATTCCAAATTTTTGCAATAGCACATTAGTGTAACTCTAATGTTCTGTTAACAACTTCGTGTAAAGGGGAACTATAAATAAAGTAATGAAATATTAAAAGCTCTTTATGTTATACCTCAATCGAAAAAAATAGAATGCTTCAACTTCATGAACTTTCGCCGCCACTAAAAATCACGTCTTTTGAAAGTGGTGAGTCCGATGTTTTTCGCTTGTGTGGAAAAAAAATAGGGTTTGACATTCAGGACATTTGAGTTGTTACTTTCATTTGTGAGAATTCAGTAATCCTCGAGCTGTATATAATTATTGTTAATAATCACTTTTTCACGTAATCACGTGATTTTTAATGGAATGCAAACTGAAGGCATGTAATAGAGGAAACTCTTTCTTCACTTGTATGTCTGCGTCTTTCCAGTGTATTCTGGGAGGTCTCCAATATTTTCTTATCTGATTTCAAAGCGGTTTGCATTGTACGATTTGATGGTATAGGGCATATGCGCTTGCTTTTCAAGCAAAGATTTTGCTTTCGATTTTTAGGGATGTTTTTTTTTTTTGTCGTAATTTCCAGCCAATTCTAATATTTGAAAAGTTGCAATAAGCATGTTGCTTTTAACAAAATTTGCTTCCTCAAACAAATAAAGAAAGTAATATTTTAAATTTGACGAAATATTCGCCTGGAACATTTAAACGGAGACGAGTTTCGCAATAACGAAGAAAATTCCACGAATTTTGAGTATTCATTCTTTTCAGAGTAAAGTTTTTTAAGATATTGGAAATTTTTAAACTTTTTAGGGATTAGAGTAAATCTGGATCGACTCTTCGGGAAATGATGTTTAGTAAAATTTTTAACCTGAGTTTCCAATAGAAGGAGTGTAATCTTTTCGCTAGTAAGTTTATAGTGGGAAAAAATGATAGTCAAAACTACCAGAATATGGTAAAATTTATAGTGTTTCTTGCTCTATAAAAGTACTAAAAAGCAAGGTACTTTTTGCCAAATCGTTATGGTAATGATTTATGTAAAACTAACAATTAAATATTGCTTTATAATATGTGTTAGAATTTGGTAAATGAGGTAAAAATAAGGAATTTTGATATGAGAGCATGACATAAAAACCATTTATTCTTTTAAATTTACTTTTCAATTTTATATTTTTTCTAAATGTGTGAAAATGAGAACAATAATTTTGAAAACCAGAATTTTCCGTAAACCGTTACCATGTAAATGGTTTAAATGCCGTATATTTTGGTTTTATTACCAGAATTATAGTATGTTTAACCAGAAATCTCTGTAATTTACGGTACGGTCATTTTTAACAGATTTTTCTTTTCCGTGCAAGGTAGCATAAGAAAACAATGAGAAGTTGAACAACCGTTTTGGTATTATAACCAAGTAAATCGTTGAAAAGGCAGCCGGAATTAAGATTAATGTTGCAGAATTAATTAAATATCAAAATAAATTATTACTAAAAATTAAATATTGCCAGAAAGGAAAATACTGAAATAATACTGAACAGGTGAAAATAGAAGCTAGATGGTGATGATAGGAATAAAGTAAAAACGGAATTGAAAGAAAAAATAACAATTAAAAATAACTCCTTGCTGTAACTTCTCACATTATCTTTTTTTGCCAACTTAATTGATTTTGTACCACTTTTCTCTAATCTATCTGAGTGCGTCAGTACATATGGTTACTTATTAATGCGATGTAGTGACGTTCTTTGAAAAAATTTTAGATCAAATTATGGTAAAAAGTTCCAGTACCGTACTTTTTAACATAAAATCCATTTTTAAAGAAACATGTCATGGAACAAAAAATATGAAATACCCTAATTTTTACTGTAATAATTATCATAAAATAATTGAATTGCTATAATAAAATATATAATACTGTAAAAATCACGTTATAATATTATGCGGTGAAAATGGATGAATTTTACGAATGATGCATCTAAAATGTAGGTACTTTATATCGTAATTTGATCCTAAATTTTTTACAGTGTATGTACCTTCGAATTTTTTTACTTATTTTTCACAATGTTTTCTTTTACGATGAGTATTTACTTAAGTTTTGAAATAATATCATTATGAAGCCCTTAAATCATTTTGATAAACAGCTCTTTAAGCACCGTTAATAAATTGGAGAAAAAATGCCTAATATTAAGAACAATAAGATATAAGCTTTATCATTAAGTTACATTAACGGGGGATTTACTGGAATATAATATCCTTCATCCCCCCCCCCCGAAAAAAAAAAGAAAAGAAAAGAAAATTATGCTTCTATTTAATAACCTACATGAAAATAGGATGATACTGAAAGTTAGAGGTCATAAAATATTTTATGGGTGTCTATGATTTGTAAGGTAAAACTCGAAAGGAAAATTATGTTGACCTTCCGTTAAAATAGAAAGGTTTTCCAAGTGGAAAGAAAGGAATTACAAAGTTTCATCCAAGAAAAAGACCTTGCTTTTAGTCTACAGACAATATTAACTTCTTAAACAAATGTTAAACAAAGGTTTTGACATGGAATATAATGATAGTGTTATTATAAAAGGTGAGAATAATCCTTGACATTAGTGTTTTCTTAAAGCTACCGGATTTTTGTACTAAAAAGTGGACATTTGTTTTATTCTCAGAAACTATTGTAGTCATTTTAAATAGTTTTTGAAAAAATGAGCGTTTCATAGCAAAATGGGTTTAGGATTGGTCAACTAACCTAAATTTTTATAATCAAAAGAAATTTCAAAGTTTTTTTTTGTCTGTCGTTTGATGTATGGATTATTGTCAAAAGTCTAAAATGCCAAAATGTGAAGAAATCAGTATTTTTCGAGTGGTTAAGATACTCGTTCGTATAAATCTAACACGCGTAAGCGGGGATGATAACAACACATATCTTTATAACTCAAATCGTATTTTGTTCTTTCAAATTATCTATATTAATAAAATGAAAAGTTTGTTTGTGTATCTGTATCCCTTTCATAATTCCGGAAAACATTTGCGCTAACGTCCTGAAATTTGAACACTGGGTAAAAAGAGCAATTTTAGCCCTAAATCCTAAATTTCATTCAAAAATTTAAAAAAGATCGTTCAGGAGAGATATTTAAAAAGAGCTCTCGCCAGTGATATAAATGAGACTGCTGACGATTTTAAAGATAGCGTCAGTGATGTTTGCTTGCTTATAGCTCTCATTGATTAAAAAAAGAGTTTATTGTATGTTATAAGATACTTAGTTATTCTTTATTCGTCATGTCAGATAAACTTAATGACCAAAGTAAGCGTGATTGCATAGACGTCCTACGTCACCAAATTGGTACACCTTAAGTGATTTAAAACCACGTGTTTATTTCCTTTTTAATTATGCTTTTAAAACGTATTTCTACGAAACAATATAATTTAAAATCAATTCGCGATCGCAACGAACTATAGGGGGCGTTGTTGTATGTGCCGAATCCCTGCGATTTCCATATGAACAATCATTCAGTTACACTGGAGACGTCCTTAATGTAGCATGTAGCATTGTAACGTTTCATCTTTATTGTGGCTGATTAAATTTAAAAAAGAAAAATGTTTGTTTTCTTTCTTATGCAAACGAAAACAAAATGGTATCTCTTTTTTTTTAGAGAAGGAACATCCAGAACACATCGGAAAAATATTTGTAAATAAAGATAAAAAAAAATAGGTATATTCTTATAAGAGTTCAAACTCAATGCCTGAGAAATAGTTTCACTAAATTTAATGGTATAACATGAAAGGCCCATTTAAATTTTAACGTAAAATAAAGAATGCTTACGAAACAACAACAAAAAAAAAAAACGAAAAAAAAAAAGAACCATTCTTTTTTAGTGTTACGAAAATGCGTCTTTGGCACTTGCCAAAAACAAAACAAGATGCAATTTTATTTTTTTAGGAGCGAAATATTTTATGGAGTGAAATATAACGAAAATGTACCAATGTCCATAACATGAAACTTTATCTTAGTAAACGTCCGTTTTGGAAATGTTATTTCATTTTGAATCTTATTTATTAGAGTTCATAATGGCTATAGAATCAAGTGAGAGAAAAGTTTGTTTTGAATCTATGCTAAACTCTATATCTGCCCATTTTCCACCGAAATCCGATTGACTACTTTGATTTTAAACAAAGTGTTTCATTTTAAGATTTTTTCCAAAAATTTTAAGTGTAGAATAGCGGCACTTAAAAATCTGCCAAATCTGTAGCTGTGGTTAATACGTAAGTACCGAATTTTTCTTCCATACTTTTCTGAATCATATTACTTCAAATATTAGAATATGCAAGAAGTATACATAAACACATAATTTTATACCATTTAATTTTTCAAAAAAAGTATTTTGACAACAATTTTATCAAAAAATTATAAACTAAAAAACGTAAAATAAAGAACTCTTAGGATAAAAACGATTTTAAAAATTCCTCATTTTTCAATAAAAACTTTCGTATTGTTTCTTTTTTTTAATTC
Organism: Parasteatoda lunata; assembly: GCA_949128135.1. Lineage (NCBI taxonomy): Eukaryota > Metazoa > Arthropoda > Arachnida > Araneae > Theridiidae > Parasteatoda > Parasteatoda lunata. The sequence continues at coordinate 23,613,466 of OX421979.1, forward strand.
TTATAGTATTTAATCAGACGTAAAAAAACCATTTTGTAGAGAACGATCATCAAGTAAGAAAAAAAATTATTTACAAGCAAATTTTTTATTATAAAAATCATAACACTTACCTGATTTATAAGTCCGGAGTATTCCAAAATGATATGTTCTTTGCTTGAAAACTTTATTCTCAAATAATATATACATAGTTTATCCCTTCATTACTTTTAGGTAACATACCACACATCAAAATTTTATAATTGTAAGATCTCGATATGAATTTTAATATGTAGCTTAAAAACAAAATAGCTGAATTCTAGTTGAAATTCTTTCAAAACTAAAAAACACTTACCAAGAAAACGATAAAAAATTGATTTATAATCAGCACAAAAGATACTTTTTCAAGTAATTTGGATTATTCTTTATTGTTGTTTCCTGAATTATGTAGATACAGTAATATATACTATTCTATAAAGAAGAAGAATATTCTATAACTATTACAGTTCTGTATGGAATTCATAGGAACACATTTATTCATCGGAATGACGAAAGCAATGTTGACTTCATTTTAACTTGTAATGAATTGAAGACAGAAAAATTATTTTACCGCAATACACACATCTGTAACAGCAAGTGATCATGAAATCATGTTGGTAATAGAAAGGTTAAAATTATTGAGAAGTTGTTCTTCAAATGCTTGGCGTGTTCTGCTTCAATGTTTGGCATGTTCTGATTAGTTTTTTCAAGAAGTTTTACCTTTTCTTTAGGGAAATTTTGCTTCTTTTTTGATGCTAAGAAAATGGCGTCCGTCATTGCCAATGGTTATGTGGGAACTAATGCCCGATATTTACAGTCTCCCGCTAGATGGCGTACTCGAGTGTTGCGATCACGAATGGTATTTGAAATGAAGAAAAAGTTATGAACCGAAAAGTAAAAATAAATGGAGAAATAGTACTAATTCACCAAGGAGTAAATCAAAAACTCGCAATTTTACTTTTGAAGCCAATAATGCTTAATTAATTTAGTTAATAGGTTCTATAATTGAAATTAAAAATTAAACTATGAATTAATTAACAGAATGGTGAAATGCTACTTATTTGTTTTGAAGAAAAGTAAAAAATCTCCATACTGTTATTAAAGCCAATGATTCTAATTCGTTCAGGTTTAACGCAAAAAAATTGTTATGCTATTATTGACGATAATGATAATTAATTTTTGAAATATATATATATATATATATATTTATTACATAAGAAATAAATACAAAAAAACACGAAGATTATTAATTGTCAACTTATTTAAATTATCCAGTATAATATTACCTTGCGCACATCCATGTCGGGCCCATCATTGGTAACTAACAAATCAAACGCACTTCAGTAATGCAGTAAGAACGCACTTTAATAGAAAAATCCTCTAGTTACGCTTTTATCTCAATTTGCGCTTTTGTTTTCACTTTTTGCAATCTGGCAATCTTGTTACGGAAATATTTTAAATCATTTTTGAAAAATTTCCCGTTCATGTAAGTTTATTCGATTTCGCTGCTCACTTTTTTGATTTCATTTCATGTTTTATTCGGTTTTTTCTTTACATTTTTTCCTTATATTTTATTTTCTGTTTTTACGTGTTATTTTTACTATCGTGTTCTATTTTATTTGTTGTAATTTTCTTGTAAAATTTTTGAGTGCTCCTCACACTATTGTATTGATATATTTAGCTTTGGCTATATTTATACAATATTAGAAAGCACTCTTTTTTTGTGAATATAATCGTGTGAGCTGATGAAAAGATTATATCTTTTGTTTTCCAGATTTTTTAAAAATTTTTGTCCTTTTTTTTCCCTTCCGGTTTTTTGTTATTTTTATTTTTATTCTTATTATTTTTTTCTCCTTCTTTCATTGTTCTGTAATTTTTCCCTTGTTTTCTCTACTTTTCGAACTTATATATAAATATATATATATATATATATATATATATATATATATATATATATATATATATATATATATATATATATATATATATATATATATATATATATATATATGAATATATATATATTTAAAGTCGGCCTCAGATTGTTGTTATTGTCTTTTTCTCCTGAAGGAAAGAAAAGGAAAAACCTGATTCATGTGTTGCTGTTTTCGAGGCTATGCAAATGCAGTTTTGAGCAATAATTTCTTTAATATAGTAACTCTACTTTAGTTTTCCTCGTAATAATGCATAAGTTGATTTTTTTTTTAAAAAAATACTCTCTTCCCAGGTAAACATTTTTTTTTTCTTGAATCGAATGTGAAAGTGGATAAGTGGGTCGGTGTTCCCTTGTTTCATAATTGTCATTCTTCTCTGTCATTCCGCCATTTGTCAAACAAAGTATAAAAAGCCCGGAAGGTGCATATTTTTCACTCCTGCCAAAAAAAATACCATATGTCTCAAATTATCTTTGAAAAGTTCATTATAGTGAAATGCAGTAAAAATGGTTTTTCTTTTTGCTTGCTTGGGAAATTATGTGACTTTAATTGTTAGTGATCAAAAGAGCTTTTCTGGCGAAAGAGTGGAATTTTCATTTAAATAGTTATTTGAAAAACTGCTTAATTTCGTCTTGCTATAATGCAGATGATAAATAAGCTTCAATTTGTAATAATGTCAAGGAAATTTATACTGAATTAAAGAATTGGAAAAGAGTGGGAATTTAAAAGAAATTTCAAAGAATTTTTTAAAGGATAAGACTTCACTTGCTTTTTTACATATTTATTGATTTCAGAGTATATGTCTTCCATTGGAGACTAGCTGTTTATTTATTTCACTTATTTAGTTGAATGGGTGATTTCGTTTTCTAATGCATATTTGCAGATCAAAAATTAGAAAAATAGTCACAAGGAACTGAAAATATATACAATATATGAAAGTCAGCAATACTAAACTAAACTAAATAAACTAAACTATATTAAACTAAATGATTTAAATATCATTTTTACTTTTTCAGCATCTCTTTTTTTTTCGCGATGTATTTTTAGTTTTTCAAAGAATTCACTTTTTCGGAAAATATAATGTGATAAATAAATAAACTAAATGAACAAGAAAATGTTTTAAATCGTATAGCACTTTCTGCAGCTTTTCCGTAAAAAAAAAGATAAGATTTTGCTAGTTGTGACTACAGACATAGTTTTAATCAAAGCTTTAAATGATTTTATTTTAAGCAATTTGCATAAACTGTATACTGTTGTGCAATGGAAAAATCAATGTAAGTGACAAAAAATTCAAAATTGAAACTTTTATAATTTTTTAATTTTATTTTAGCGTTAGAAGCATTAGCAATAGAAAGAAAATAGTTGTCAAGCCACTTTTTTCGAAATTTATCGTGAGACATTTACCTTGCTTTTTCATTTGCATTACTGTATAGATAGTTTAAAAAATTACTAAGGATAAACAAAAATTAAATTTTTTTAGCAATTTACTTTGTTTGTTTATTTACACTTTGTGAAAATGTGAACGCTATTATACTTTAAAGTACAATGATTATTTTAAAACTGTAAATCACTTTTTTTATTTTTTTAAATTGTTTTTGGCATTTCTAATTTTTTTCTCATATAAATTTACAACCATAGTAGAAATCAATAAATACTAAACTAATTATTCAAGGAGAGTATTGACTTGGTTGCAAATATTATTTTGTTTAAATTATGTTAAATGTCATATATTTTAAATTCGGTTGAATAATTATATCAGATTATTTGTTGAGGTTACGAGGTACACGGTAAAAAGATTATATATTCTGATGTTGGAGAAATAAAATAAGTAAAATGTGAAACATACATTATGGATATAATCAGTACTTTTTTTTTAAACTAAAATAAGTTCTTCGTTTTATCTTGCTTAATGCCATGGTTGGTCTGTTAAATAAAACCTTTCCTGTTTTTACGATTTTTAAAAAAAAATTAAATTCTTTTTACAGCTTGAAGCATCGATTCAGCGGATTTTTTACAGTGGAAAGCATTTAATAAATATATAACTGAATCTATAGATTTATCATGAAGATTCTGTGCAAGTATTTATGGAATTCAAGTATTTATAAAGAAAAAATTATTGACTTTGAAAAAAGTTTTTGAAAGATAAGTTATTTCGTTAAGTATGGCTTATACAAATATTTTGACTAATTAAAGTTAAAAAATTTTTTTTATACAGAAAACCGTATTTTTATTCATTTTGTATTCGCTATCGCATCATAGCATAAATTTATTCTCATAATACAACCTTCATTTTTTTCGCTTCACTGTTAGAAATTTTTCGGGAAAAAGGGTTAAATAAGAATGTATTTAATTGTTATTTTACCATAATCAAACAAGAAAATCAAAAAACCATAAATAAAAGGATATTCAAATTAATAATTGTGAGAACAACCATTTATGACCTGCTTTTACTTAATGTGGTTAAACAACCAGAATTTTATCGTACCAACTAGTCCCACCTGCGCCCGGTGGCTGAGTGGTAGCGTTTCGCGCTCACGTGCCACAGGTCCTGGGTTCGATCCTTAGGCCGGGCAAGGTTGACTCAGACTTTCATCCATTCAGGGGGTCGATAAATGAGTACCAAGCATGCTTGGGAACTAAACACTGAGGGTTCCACGTTCGGCTGACCACCCAACAGGAACAGCTGCTCCTGCACCCCAGAGCCCAAGGTCAAGAAAACTTAGATGGGCACAGTAGGCCTTGGCCCTCTATGGGCTGTCGCGCCACTGAGTTCAGTTTAGTTTTTTTTACTAGTCCCACCCAAGGAAGCCACTTAGCTCCATGCAGCTGGATACATATTATAGCCGAGAGAGCAAATCTGTCAATCACACGACTGACAGAATGGGGGTTCGAGTTCCAGCTCTGACAATATAAATTTCTCCATTCCCTTCAACACATGAAGAGTTTCCAGTATCCTACAACAAGCGATTTGTGACCCTAGACTATAAGAATACGATACTCTCATTCAAGCAAAGATGGTAGCAAACTAAAGCTGCTTAACACAAAAAAGGAATAGCCATCTCTTATGATAGGTGAAACAACCAGATAAACTAATTAAACCAAAATTCACTTTTCATTTAAAAAAAACTCAACTCAACCTCAACCTAACTCCAGTGCTCATTACTTAAAGAAAAGCCTAGTTCCAATGTCTAGATAAAATTCTTTTTTACGAGTTTGAAGCTATGCTGGTTGTGAATGGTTAAAAATCGTATAGTTTTGCATTTGCGGTTTTCTAACCATATTGGTTGTAAACGGTTTCAAAATCCTAAAAGTAAAAAAAAAAAAATGTTCTTTATCAAAAACTTTATTGGCAGACTTTTACCGTAATTTTAGAATTCAATAGTGTATTTATATTTACTTTCTAAAAGCCAAAAATGAATTGCTGGTAAAAAGTTAAAAAACTTTTTTTTAAAGCTTCATGAATTTTTTTTAACCAAAATTGCTTACGCTTATCAACGTTAAACTTTCACTGTAGTTTTACTGCATATAATTTAATCCTTGCAAGCTCAACACCTTTGAAGATTATATTGGATATCATTGAGGCATTAAATTCATCTTCTCATCTTCATATTATATAATTTCTTGTGCTGCTTTGATTTCAACTTCCTTTACACGTGTGTATGAAAGAAAAAAAAATGAGGGGGAGGACCCCGTGGTTTAATAAGATGGGTTTTTCCCCGGATTTATATTTAAGCACTACCTTGGTTAATTTTATTTCTAGTTTAACTATCGTAGAAGGTCAGATGAATTTAGTGTTTAATTAGCCGGCATCTTAAAAAAAAAAAAAAAAAAAAAAAAAAAAAAAAAAAAAAGTCAAGAACTCGACCTTGAAGAAACATACGAAATCTTTTTTCAAAAGGGAAATTAGATTTTAGAAGTAAAGTTGACTCTGATAGCGTTTAGCATGACATTCACAAATGATTTATTATGTAAAAAGAACAAAATTCGTGCCTTTCTATTACTTTTTGGGGATTTGCGGAAAAATGAATTCTTTGAAAATTAATTATAAATAGCCTTAGTTTCATTATGCAAACATTCTTGACATTTTGAGATAGAACTAGTTAAAAGAACTTGGCGTTTTAAGTAGTCAACATAACATCACGCAGAAAATAACTGGACTTATATTAATCACAAGATATATAAATTTTGAAGGTGTTTACTGACAGAAAGTACAGGGATTTCCTCATAAACTTGTTCAGGGTATAATGCAATTAAGTAAGGATAACAGTGTAAAAAATTCCGGATAAAATTACTGTAAAAAATACTTGTAGTTAGGGTACTTTTTCCCGATAAAATCCATTGTTACTGGAATATGTTACGGAACAAAAATCTGTTATGCCTTAATTTTTACAGTAATAATTGCGGTAAAAACACTGAATCACTTTAGTTAAACATTATTGAAAAAATTACGATAAAAATGGATTTTGCGGATGATGCACTTAAAGTGCCGGTATTTTAAGCCTTAATTAGATCTGGAATTTCTTACAGTGTAACAGACGTTCAATGGGAACTTTTTATACAAGTTTCCGATGCTTACTGTACAGTGTTCAGTACAATGCAGCATTCAGAACATGGTGATCAGTGTATTATGCACGAAGACGCAATCATCATGTTTTGGAGAGGCTAACCTAATTTCTTAAGTTATACAATTAGAAGAAATGGCGTTTATTAAAATTTATATATTTCATGCCGAAAAGGCCAAAAAAAGTTGCAATTTGAAAAAAGCAAACCTAGTATTTTAATAGAGGGGATGCACCGTTAATGCGTAATGCGTAATGTGCACGACATGCGACTTTTTATACTTCAATCGAATACTTAAAACAAAATCATAGTTTTTAATCTAGTTCCATCAATACTCCCAAAATTATTCGTTCATAGAATTATTTTTCTCAAGGTTTACCAACACAGTAGAAGCATGTAAACAGAGGGATTATTAATGAACTTTGCAACGATTGCCATAAACTTATTTTACTGCATTTAATTTTATCTTATTGTACATAAATCTTTATTTTATCACATTGCAAATGCAAAGATTAAAAAAAATTATCGATTAAATAAGATAATGTTTATAACTTATTTTTTTAAATTAACCGAATGTAATTTTTGTTGCACGCTGAATTTTTAACAATTTTTTTTTTTTAATGAAATAGCGGTGTTTTGAAAAAGAAAATGACATAAAATAGGTTAAATTTAAGTAGATTACTCAAAAACAGTAAACCAAATTAAAAATCTTTGCACGAAATGAAAAATGCAATTATATTTATTATGTGTAAAAATTTGAAGGAAATCGGATGAAAATTGCTTTAGTACGAGACATAGCAAGTAAAAAAAGCATAGTTTCAACTAAATCGTGTTTAAAGTTTTGTGATTCATAATCCATACTGATTATAATGCATCAATACCTGGTCTATAAGATTCTTCTTCTACATCATTTTCAGTTTCAAAGGCTAGTCTAGCCCTTTTTCTTATCGAGCTATCCTCATGTGACACCTCATATGTTTTTTGAATAGCAGCCGAAATTCTGCGGTCATCTTCATTTCGAGCATATTTGCTGGCTGTTGCGCCTACATTTATTTCTAATTGTTCCAAAAACTGTCAAAAATCTTTTGCAACGTTCATTAAAAATTATTGCTGTTACATAAGTTTCAATCAAAATTATTGCTGATACATAAGTTTCAATTCAATTATTTATACTAAAAACATCATTGATTCTTTTACTTAAATAATTTTATAAAATAATTAAAATGATAATATTTTACAAAAATGTTTTGACAAGAGTACGCAATGAACTTAGCGTGCCAGTTCACTTGTCATACATGTCACAGCATGTCGAGCTTGGCACATTATGTTGTAAATTTTGCATTTTTACTAAAACCAATTCAATATTTTGGCATAATAATTTTAAAAAGATAAACTCCCGAAAAATGCAATACTTATTTTTAGTTTTTTTCGGAAAATTTCACTGTGTTAACACAAAAATCTGTGCTACTATAATTTTTGTGCTACAATTACTATTTTATCCCCTTAATGTTAACACAAAAATACGGATTCCAAATTAGAATTGAATGTTTAATTGAACAACTATTTTAGTAAACTATCCGTTTTATCGAATCACTTTGCTCATTTTTTCTTTTTCCTCTAGTACATATGCGACTAATGTAGGCTTATGAGAATAAATGTTTTTGCTGGGAAGGAAAACCTCATAAATAATCTATGAGCAGTCTGATGGCAATAGAACTCAGATGTGGAATAAAATATTTAAATAGACTCTGGGAACTGATTCGCTTAGTTCGGATCTCTTTGCCCTTTTTTCACTTTACTTTCTAATATCTACGCAACTAATGTAGGTTCATGTTTATAAATGTTTTTGCAGGGAAGGAAAACCACAAAATCATCTGCGAACAGTCTGAAGACAATAGAACTCTGACGTAGAATAAAATACTTAAATAGACTCTGGGAACTGATTCGCTTAGTTTGGATCCATTTGCTCCTTTTTTTCACTTTACATTCTAGTATTAATGCAACTAATGTCAGCTTATGTGTATAAATGTTTTTGCTGGGAAGGAAAACTACAAAAACCATCTGTGAACAGTCTGTTTGTAATAGAACTCTGATGCAGATTAAAGTATTTAAATAGACGCTGGGAACTGATTCACTTAGTTCGAATCCCCTTTGCTCTTTTTTTTTCTTTGCATTCTAGCACCTATGCAACGAATGTAGGCAATGTAGGTACTAATGTATGCAACTAATGTGTATAAATCACTCATGGGCTGCAATAGTGGCAGCGTTTTGGTCTAAGAACAGGTGTAAATATGAAAATACGCATAGTCAACTTGAAGGTAATCTTCGTTTAAGCAAACTAACGCATTTCTCTTATGCATTTACCTTATCAATGAAAACTCTAAACCCACTCATCTCAAAACATGTTTTTTTGAGTTGTGCTGCTATTCCAGCCCATGAGCGAAATGTTTTTGCAGGAAAGGAAAAAAAACAAAGTCATCTTTGATCAATTTAATGACAATGGAACTTCTATCTAGAATTAAATTTTTAAATGAGCTGTATGAACTGATTAGTTTAGTTCGAATCTCTTCGCCAATTCTTTCATTTTAGTTCTACTATCTGCGTAGTAGAATAATGCAGTGCGGTTAATGTAGGATAATGTATGTTTTTGCATGAAAAAAAAGTCATTCATGACCAATCCAATGACAGTATAGAACTTTACCTATGATGAAATATTCATATGAACAATATGAACTGATTTGTTCAATGAGAATCACATTGATCATTAATTTCATTTTCTTTGAGAGGAACAAAGAATAAAAATAGCAAAAATACTTCCGAAAAAAGTTACTGCTGATGAATATTAATTAAATGATGAACCGTGATTTGATCAAACATAGGCGTAGAGAGCAATATTATTGTAGCTATTAATTATAAAATAAATGCTCGGACATGCCAAAGTAAGTACAACTATTAAATTCTTTTAATAACCTACATCCATTCTTCCATTCTGATGCTTTCATGATGCTCTTTGTTTCCAGAAAATTGATGACCAAATAATTGAGCATGAAACATAACAAAATAATTGAGATATAAATACCTCTTAAAAATATTTGATTCCAACTTAAGACATCTTTTATGGTTTGTAGAATACGGCATCGATGTTGTCTCCAACACATCCACCATTTTCGTTTTTATTTCAAAATGGAATGCATTAATCTTGCTTATTCAGCCCAAATGCAATTGTTTCAGTGATCAATCAAATAATGTATTTGCCATGAAATGATTTAGATGAAAGTTGCCTGCTTAACAAAAGGTTGCAAAATGTAGATATATATATTTTTCTTTTATTACGAACTATTATTGCTAGAATGGGAATTGCAGGTCAAGGACATTGATTTGAACTAGAAATTCAATATTTTTATTCTAAAATTAAAACGTTGCGTTTTTTAAGACGGTTTTTTTTTTACGGAAAAAAGTAATAAAACTTGACAACTTACTATGGAATTTTTATAACTTTATAATCGATATTTTTTATTATATTTCGATTATCGATTTGATATTTCTTAACTGCTACTAGTTTTTCTAAGACACAAGGTTAACTTGAATAATTTTTCTCTAAACGATTTGATGAAAATATATGGAATTTCTTGAATGTTATTAATTAATGTTTTAATTTTTTGAAGTGAAATTTTTTTATATGAGGATAAGATTAAGAGTTAGACAAAATAATGATGAACAGAAGTGACACACAGTGCGTAAAATAAAAAATAGCGAATACCTTGATAACTTTTGATGTAATGACTGGATTTTCATGTACTAAGATGCAATTTTAATGATTCTATTGACTAGCTTTAAATATGCTAAAATATATTTGCAAACGCTGTATTAACTATAATACATAAATAAACATACCTTTTCTTTTGACGGATTTTGATTCTTGCCCCTTTAAAAATTGGTTAAAACTAGAAAATGGAAAAAATAGTTCCAAAGGCTTATGAAAAAGAGTAGTTAAATATGCAGGCCCTTTAATATAAATTTCACTCTTTGTGTATTTCACCATATCTTTGAAGCTGTTTAAGATAATCAAAAAATTTGCTCTACAGTAATAAAAATGTTCATCCAAAAATGGCTCTACTTAAAAAAGGTCATAATTAACTATTATTTCTTGTTATTTGTTCTAATAATTGTAAAATAAATTTTGAATTATAATTTCTGCAAATTTTGCCTCATTTTATAGTAGATGACAAACAAATAGTTCTTGAGAATTAAAAATTCAAAAATACAACTTTTAATACTATTCGGAGTGAAAAAAAAATTTATTATTTAGGGGCCTAAACATTTGACCGTTCTCTTGACGAAACTATCAGAACTATTTTTACGAGAATGCGTCGACTCTCGTATTTTGAGGGTAAAGAATCCAAATCCACAGAATAATAGGTATTCTTTTTTGCAAACTAAGTACGTTTTTGCAACTTATTTTGAAATTTATATTATTCTTTGCATAAATATATTAGCATATATAAGGTAAGATTCTCGAATCATTAATATTGCCTCTTATTACATGAAGATACAATCAGAAGGCAAAAAGTTATTAAGTTGTTTCCTTTTTTATTTTACAGGCTGTACATACATTTAGAAAACATACAACTACCGATGACGAATTGATTTTCTGGGATTGTTTATTAGTTGTTTTTTTTTCTAGTCAGGTATGAGTTCATTGTAAAAAGATATCTGTTTTTCATGTAGCCATACTTCTGGTAATAAAACCATATTATATTATTTGTAAGTCATTTACGTGGTAATTTTTCCGTTTGTATCTTATCGATTTATCGGTAACTCTGGTTTTCAAAATAATGGTTCGTATTTTTACACATTTAAAAAAAAATACAAAACTGAAAAGCAATTTTTATCGAATAAATGGTTATTATGCCGTTATCTAAAGTATCATGATAAAATTACCAAATTATACAAAATTTACTAATAAGCAGCATGGCAATAAAACCATATTTTATTTTTAATTTTATCAAAAGTCATTACCGAAGCAAAAAACTATCGTGCTTTTTAGTGTTCCCATTGAACCAGAAGCGCGGTAATTTTTTACTATATTCTGGTACATGGTAAATAATTCAGGATCGAATCGTGGTACAAAGTACCTGAACTTTAGGAGCATTATCTGTAAAATCCATTTTTTTCCTAAAATACTTTACCGTAATTTTTACAGTAATATTTATTTAATTAGAATAATTCAGTGTTTTTACGGTAATTATTACTCTAAAAATTACAGTAGCGTAGTATCAGATGTTTTGTTCCGTTATAAGTTTCGGTAAAAAGGGATTTATGGTGAAAAGTACCGGCATTCTGAGTACCGACATTCTTCACCGTAATTTGATCTGTAAAAATTACAGTAGCGTAGTATCAGATATTTTGTTCCGTTATATGTTTCGGTAAAAAGGAATTTATGGTGAAAAGTACCGGCATTCTGAGTACCGGTATTCTTCACCGTAATTTGATCTGTAAAAATTACAGTGGCGTAGTATCAGATGTTTTGTTCCGTTATATGTTTCGGTAAAAAGGGATTTATGGTGAAAAGTACCGGTATTCTTCACCGTAATTTGATCTGTAAAAATTACAGTAGCGTAGTATCAGATATTTTGTTCCGTTATATGTTTCGGTAAAAAGGGATTTATGGTGAAAAGTACCGGCATTCTGAGTACCGGTATTCTTCACCGTAATTTGATCTGTAAAAATTACAGTGGCGTAGTATCAGATGTTTTGTTCCGTTATATGTTTCGGTAAAAAGGGATTTATGGTGAAAAGTACCGGTATTCTTCACCGTAATTTGATCTGTAAAAATTACAGTAGCGTAGTATCAGATATTTTGTTCCGTTATATGTTTCGGTAAAAAGGGATTTATGGTGAAAAGTACCGGCATTCTGAGTACCGGTATTCTTCAACGTAATTTGATCTGTAAAAATTACTGTAGCGTAGTATCAGATATTTTGTTCCGTTATATGTTTCGGTAAAAAGGGATTTATGGTGAAAAGTACCGGCATTCTGAGTACCGGTATTCTTCACCGTAATTTGATCTGTAAAAATTACAGTAGCGTAGTATCAGATATTTTGTTCCGTTATATGTTTCGGTAAAAAGAGATTTATGGTGAAAAGTACCGGTATTCTTTACCGTAATTTCATCTGTAATTTTTTACAATGTAGCTTTGACTCTACTTTTTTCTCAGGGCATAAATTCAACTGCAAACTAAAATTTAAAAATATTTCATTTAATTTGTAATTTGAAATGCATTACACTTTAGAACAGCGATGATCCCCCCCCCCTCGCATTAAAGCATAACTCTGATCGTTTTCTCCTTGAAATTATATTCTTTAACTTTATTTGAACGAAGTATCAAAAACGCTGAGTTTAAATTTTATTTTAATTTTTAATGGTATTACGCACAGTTAAATTTGTCATGTTGCCATTTGGTTAAAAAAAAGTAGGTCACAAAAAAAAATTGGGCAATTTTTTTTAAATTAGATGATTAAGCGTAGCCTGATAATATTTCAGTTTTTTTAAAATAATAATACTATGTAAACTAAAACTTCGTTAAACTTTTTTATGAATGTAACGCATTAATAACTATCTAAAAATTCAGTTGCATAAACGATTGCAATGCTTTAAAAAGAATTCGCATTGTCTGAATATTTAACACTTCCTTGTAACGACTTCATACATTCCCAGTTTAATAAAGTCTACAACAATTCACGCTTTTACCTTGACTACAATAATTCATCTGCTGACCAAAAGGCGTCGAAATTTTTGGAGCCACATACCAGAATTGATCTACCCGGCCGAGAAAAAAAATGGCGAGCCCTTCGACATCCTTCTAAGCGTTTCAATTCCTGAATTGAAAATGAGAATATTTTACCTTGCGCTCTCTATAAACCGAAAGGTCAACTACTTAGTTGTTAAATTGAAGTCTACCGAAAAGGTTATTATCTCGAACTATGAACTCTTAAGTTCCTGATCCTCAAAATTATTTCCTTTAACATCGTATCGAGCGAGGCCGACGGAGATGATTTATATCAACCATAAATTGCTCTAAGGATGAATATCTTAATTAAAAACAATATAACATTCGACGGCTTTTATTTTGTTTTGATAGGGGTGGTATGAAATATTCTAAACCGTCAAAACTTTGAGTCTAAACATGTACAAACGTGGCCTTCTTGTAGTGATTACGTGTGTTTTATTTTTGGAAACAAGCTTTCGGTAATTTATCGCTATAATTATGTGACCAGAAAATATTCGTTTTTTGTAAGCAAAAAGCTTGTTTATTTATTTTAAAACTTTATATGAGGTAGATATGGAATTTTGTAATTTAATTTGAAAGAAGAATGTAAAACTTAAATTGAAATGACCTTCGTTTAAGTAAAAAAAAAAATCTTCCGCATTGATAGCAGTCAAAAGAAAATGCAAAAGAACATTTAAACTAAATTGAATCAAAAACCAGAGTTCTATATTTATGCAATTAAATATATTAGTATTAAAGTTGTTAAATCAAACGGAAAGTTACTTGAAAAAATATCGTCAGATATTTTTTGTTTTGTTAAAAAATAATGAAACATTTCGAGCATATACGGACATAAAACAAATAAAATAAACCCAAAACTGTGTAGAACTCTAAGAAAGCACATTTATCATTACAAATTGTAACTAACACTTGAATATTTACAGAATACAGATACATTATTAAAAAATTAACAATTCTTCTTGAAATGAGGAAAAATTAATTTCTAGTTAATCTTGACTGTAAATAAGCTTGGAATGATGGATCACTTAATATGTACAACCTTTGATAAAATGTTAAAGAATATTTTTAAAAATAATTTATGTTAATAAATGATTCACGTGAGATTTTAATCTACTTTCAAAGTCGTTCCGAAAACATGAAAAGATTAAAAATGGATTAATATGAGAAGAAAATATTATTATTGATTTAAATAGTCAAATGCAAATTTTATTCAATAAAATTTATTTGCATTTGAATATTAAATCTTTCGCTATTAGCTCTTAAAAAAATCTATTTTGGAAATTGATTATTTTTTATTATTTTAAAAAAAGAATGTGCATCAAAATTGGAAACAATGTTTTCAATTTCCAAATTGACAAATTAAGGAAATAGCTAAAATATAAATATTCCAAACTTCTTGGAGTTGAAAGGTATTACGATATATCGTGATAAAGTAATATCGTGTAAATATCATGATATCGTTAATAATATATATTGTAAATAATAAATATAATATCGTAATATCGTAAATCGTGATATCGTAAAAAGTGTGAAAAAGAATTAAAATCAAAATTAATAACAGAGAAAAAAAATTAAAAATTGCAACATTATTTAAAGCTCTAAAGGAAGAAAAAATATACTAAGTCTTATCTTGAGTTCTCATTATGATAAAAGTTTTTTTTAAACATATCATGCATTTCAACATATAAATCTAATATCATTTCTCTTTTAAATAATAAAACCAATCCCTAAATTACCCAGATTTTTGTATCTTAGACAACTTTAAATAATGAAAATTTATGAAATTTATCGTACTTTTAATTATATTGAAAATATTTGTTAGATAAAGTGTATAAATTAAAAATAAATAAAATTATTTTCATTATATAACTTCTACGTGCTACCATTCTTCCCACATATCATAACCTTGATCTGTCGGAAATTAATAACAAGTAATTCGTCTTTTGAGAGTATCACTTTTTTACATGTATAATTATTTGTAAAAATCAATTCATTTATTTTATATACAGCCGATTCAATTCTCTGGTGTATGTATTCAAATGTTCACAAAATTATAGGTCTTATTGTGTTGAATTTAAATCACTTAAATGCATTGGAATACCGCATGTAATGATCTTCTTTTATGCACAATAAAAATCTAACTACAATCAACATTGAAATAAAAATGAAATTACATATGTCCCTCACAATAACCTTGAAATATTATACAACAATAAAAACAGGAGATCGTAGCTAAAGCGTTTCTTTCCAAGTTTGAATGGGATTGAATTTTCTTGCATGATATACAAGGTCGAAATTTGTATATAGCTCCTTACAACAGATGTACATTTCTTTGTTTTACTCTCTACAAAAAGGTCTTTAATGGTTTTATTGGACAAAACATACCCACGTAGAAATATCTTCTCCGTATCTTTTGTTTACTATATAAAACAATTGTTGGAAAGAAAACAAAAACAATTCTGTTTGAATACCAGATCACATAATAATGATTAATGATTATCCTATACAAATAGCTGTAATATCTTATACAAACATGTGAGCGTAATAGGAGATTAGAGTTTATATATGAAGTAATAGTTTTTAGTTTTATGGCTAGTCAATTGTTATTTTTTTTGAATAGATATTTGTTCATGAAAGAGTTATGCAATATGCAAATATCACGAGAATTAAAATTTTTGAATTGAATTCACTATTATTCATTATTCTTAAACAAACAAGGCACGATGGTATTATTCATATCAAGTAGTTATTAGCTTTAACTATTCATGAAGAGTGTTTATAATTAGGTGGCATAAAAGAACTGAAAAAGTTGCATATTTGCTGCGGCAATCATGATAATTAATAATACGTTACATTAAATGAATACTACGTAGCACTTACAAGTAGCAAAAGCAGGGTGGTAATGAATCTGGGAAAGCTAACATTTGGTGAAAAGCGGTTTAAGAAAATCTGTAATGTTTTTGAGTACATTGAATCCATTTATTTAAACCATTTTCAATTTGGCACGACTCAAAATTTTGTGGCATTCAAACGTGTCTGTAATAAAATTAAACTAATACTTCGGTATTAAACTTAACGAAATTGAATTTTATTTGAAGTTTAACTTTTACGATTTTGATTTCATATCATATATAAATGAGATGTTTTAAAAAACTATTAGTTTTTGTCCAAAATTGTTAATTAAAATTGCTTTCCATACTCACCTTTTACGTAAAAATATTTTGAGGGTTTCATATCAATGATTTCCTCCTGACTACAAGTCAATAATATTTATTTACATTAATAGTGATACAACTGATACATGATAGTGATAAAAATAATAATGGAATCTTGATATATGTCGGAATCGAAAATAAAGTTTTTGTACGGAGTAGCTTTCGTGGAAGTTTTCCTTTTATAACGTTTTTCTTTAGAAATATTTTTGCCGAATTCGTTAGAACTCACCATACACGAAAATAAATTCAAGTCAATTTATTTTTAATTATAGTAAGGAAACAAAAAGAATATTTTAAGAAATCATATCAAATAATTTACACTTTGGAGAAAATATGCAAAACAAGCATCCAACATTAAGAGATTGCACACATTAAAAAAAATGAGCAAAATGGCTTAGGTTTCAAAACGCGTATACTGATTTTAATAAATTTTACTGTTTCAGAGCGCTGTAAACGAAATTCCGTTCATGTCATAACGTTTTGTTAGAAGTTTTTTTTTTCAAAATTATAGCTCTTTTTATCAACTTTTAACGAAAAATGCAAAACTGAAAAGTAAAATTAACGAAATAAATTATTTTATGCCATGCTCTAAGTATCGTGATAAATTTACCAAATTTTACCACAATTACCAAATTTCATCACATATTATAAAACCATATTTTATGGCTAATTTAACCAAAATCATTACCAAAGCACTTGGGTAAAAATTACAGAGGCTCTTGGTGTAGCCATATAGCTGGAAAATTGATAAATTTTACCATATTCTGGTAGCTTTTACCACACTTTATTTTCTCAGTGCACATTCCATGTTTCAATACTGAAGAAGGTACTCATTTGTGTTAACAAAACGATGATATATCTGTTTATAAGAAATAATAAGAATTTTTCTTCATATTGTTTTTAACATAATTTATTAAAGCACTATTTATTGAAAAAAAAAGCAAGAGGAAAAACGATTTTGAATAATTTGGGATTTATCTATGAGAAAAAAATAAAGTGTTTATAGGGCGGATGTAGCTCGTTCATTAAATGACAATACACTTTGTTACGAAACTCTACATTCCACTGTCATAAGTATTATAATCATTCCACTGGCTGATCCAGACAAAACAGTTTAATCAAGGAAAACATTTTACACAAATCTGCGACATAGTCCCTTACGGCCTTAACTTTTACTAGACATTAAAATAATTATAATTATCCGTAATTATTTCTACTTTAATGGCTTTGGTATATAATTAGGCGATATTAACTGCAAATTGCAAATAGGAAAAAGGAGAAATAATTTTTTCCTAGAAATTCATATTGATACGATTGAAAACGTAGGTGATTTAAATGGGTCAAGTTATTAACTGTCAATTCAAGACAATAAAAATTATTTCTTTGTTCATGAGTGACGTATAGATGGGATAAAAGTGTGCTTCGTTAAAAATGCTAGCAATAAAGTGAAGATTTAAAGACAAATGTTAAAACCATGTTAATGATTATTTTATTTAACACATTTCAATTCAGAGTTAGAGATATAGCTTAACAACATTTGTGTTTTAATTTAAGTAATTTCTTTTGAATTTAATATTTTTAAATAAAAATAAACTTAGATCTGGTTAAAACTTGATAGTTTAAAATGCGGAATCATATTCTAGTTTTTTGCTATTTTTATTCTTTTTTTTTAAATGTTTATTTTATTAGATCTTATAGACCGATTAAATTCAAATGTTGTATTTTTTCCTCTAAAACAAGTGATTAGATAGAATGTAAAATATTTTGTACTTTACAATTCAAAACTAAAATAATTTTATGCAAACAAGTTTTGTAATTGAGTGCAATTTTTTTAAAATTAAATCAAAAAGTTCAATCTTTTTACCAAATATAGGCGCAGGTTACTAAACTTTAGGCCACTTGTTTTTGGCAATTGATTCTAGCGTCAAATTTTACAATTTTATAGCTTTGTATATGTTACTTTGCATACTGCGCATATCTAAGCATAGTCATTATAATTATAAACTGTTAAGTAAGCATCGGAAAAATAAAGGTTTCACCTTTACAAGGTGTTTTTGAGGTTTTTTTTGAGGTTGACTGATGAAAAAAATACACTTGAGGTAGAAAATGAGGTTATGTTTTGCACCAAAAATAACGCCCCTAATAAACCTCAATTTCAACCTGATTTACAACTCATAAAATCATCTTCATATATAAATCAGCAATACTTTAGTTGAGATTGGGTGAAATTATTCACACCTTAAAAATACGTATTCGCTTAAATTGTTGAAAAAATAGCCTGTACACCTCAAACATAAACTCTCTAAGCTGATTGCTCTCAACAACGTCAAGTATGAATAAAACAGCTTCATACACGTTGAGAGGTTGATCTTTTAAGGTTGTTTTTAAGGTCAACATCAAACAAACTTTATATCAACCTTGAAATCCCAAAACAACCTCAAACAACCTCAAAAACACCGTAAATTTTTGTAAAGAAAGTAATGAAAAGTCATCCGCATTGGATTCGGAAGTTTCTATGAATAATCAGGTAGCTTTTTTATTTTCCAATGAAGTATCAAATTAATATAAGTCAGTAGAATGTTTAAAAATATGATGAATCTGTGTGACTCAGAATTGACAGCATAATTACAGCATTTTTTTCAAGCAATTATTGATATTTCAAGATTTTTGATACGTGAGCATTAATCTAAGAGTAATAAACTAGATTATTATCTAATTTATTACTTGATTACTCCTGATATACTCTCCCTACATCATATAAAAACGACATTTTTTTAATCAACTTTCAAAATGTTAGCCGGGTTAATGTTTCCATGGTTAGATCACTAGCCCATTCATAGTAACTAAGTCTGGTTTATTAAAAGCAACTAGCTATCGGTATGTAATGTGTTCGTGAATTCTGTTACAAAAAAGTAAACAGAATCATTGTTAATAATGCCGATTAATCACAGTCTTAAGCGTTATAATTTTATAAGTATTAGAGAAAGATTGCTTTTAAGATTGGTCAAACGTTAAGCGTAAGCTAACCTTATTTTCTACTTAGCGGTACAGCGCATGCTCAGAAATAGCGTTTTGCATCTCACAAATAGCGTAGGAACGTTAGTTTTAGAATCGTATTTTAAAAATGGAGACTATAAAACATCTATGACTGTATAACTAACGATATAGTTCACTTCAGAGAAGTTTTAGCTTTGGCTCCTTTTGAGGATCCAGAGCGTTAAAGGAGCGTTAAATGGACCACTCTGAATAACTTTTGATTTAATGATCGGATCTTGACGTTCTAGGACTCAGTCTTAATGGCTCTTAACCTCAAACATGCTAATTAATCAGCAACGACGATATTTTAAGTTACGAAATTTGACATAAAAACGTGCTTTTCCTAATGAAACATACCCTTCTTTCGATGGATTAGAATTCTTGATCCCCAAAATATAGGAGGTACCCGCAATCTTCAAAATATATTCCCAATAGTTTAGTAAGGAGCGCGTTTCAAAATTTGATGTCCGAAATTCGACCTCTTAATGTTAGTTTTATTTTTTGCATATTTTGTCATATCTCGAGAGGCTTCTAGATGAATTGAAAATTTTGCGCACACAATTATAGAGTTCGAGGTGGATCCTAGAATACTCCACTCCTAGGCGACTTTTTGAAGTCTCACCAAACTAGGTTTCTGGAAGATATTTCGGGGAGATATGTTGCAACCTTACAAAGCGTCTATTTTGATTATTTTTTATTTTTATTAAAAATATTATAATAAATTTGTTATAATTTAAATTGTTTTTTAATAATAAAGCAACAACATTTCTCCAATTTGGATCCATTCGCCAACTTGGCGAGATTTTAAGAAGTCACCAAGGGGTGGACTAAGGACTTTACCTAAAGTTCGTTTATTCAAAGATAATTCCATGCAAAATAAAAAAAAAACCTTTTAGTAATTATTTATTATTTTTTATTACTTTATTCAATAATAGTTGAAAAAGTTTGAATTGTAAAATATACACTTTTTTACATCATTTTAAGGAATGTAATTTTAAATGGCATTAACAAAATTTGAGTGAAATCGGAAGAATAGTTCCTGAGGTACCGAACTAATCAACTCATATTTAATAAAATAATAAAGAATAATAAATATAAAGAATAATAAATGTAAAAATTCTTTAATTCGCTTTAAAGATTCCCGAAATATGGCGAAACACGCAAAAAGTAAAATTAACATTAAGGTCAGGAGTGCCGTGCAAACTTTGGACGGCACTCTTGACCAAGCTACTAGGACCATATTTCTTAGATTGAGATTACTCCCTTTATTTTGGGGGTCAGAAATTTGAATCCGATAAAAAAAGGTATGTTTATTCAAAGAAAGTATAATTTTATGTCTGATTTCTTAACTTAAAATGACGTCTACACTACTTAATTAGAAAGATATCTTAGTAACTAATATTAATATACATCAAAAAGCCATTACATTATGACCACCTTCCATCTATAACAATGGGCTATAACCCGGTGGCGGGGGTAGTATGGTGTGGGCAATGTTTTCATGGGGCACACTAGGACCCATAATCCTCATAGAACAATCCCTGACGTCTGTAAGCTACTTAACATAGTTGCAGACCAGGTTCCCCCACTCATGGCAACATTTTCCTGCGGGGGATGGTGTTTATCAACAGGATAATGCACCGTGTCATAAGGGTCGAATCGTCATGGATTGGTTCGAGGAACATTCGAGTGACTTTCAAGTCATGTCTTGGCCCCCAAATTCACCTGACCTTAATCCAATAGAGCATTTGTGGTCCTACTTGGAAAACCGAATTCGTGCTGCCACGCTACCCCCTCGCAATGTGAGGGAATTGCAAGACCAGTTGGTGAGCGCTTGGTACCAGATACCTCAGACTACCAATCAGCACCTTGTGGAATCAATGCCGCGGAGGGTGCTAGCAGTTTTGAGGGCTGAAGGTGGTCCTACATGTTATTAGCAGGGTGGTCATAATGTAATGTCTCTTCGGTGTATATGATAAAGTCTATTATTACGTAACGCAATACACATAACACAATACATAACTATAACAATACTAATTACATAACACCAAACATGTTAATAAGCTATTTGTTTTAACCAGAACGTATATTTCTTATTTTTCATTCTAATATTAGTCACAAATCATGTAATAAATTATAAAATATTAATATAAGGAAAAAAAAATGAACTGTAGCTGAAGTTCGCAAGTTTTTGTTAAAAAAAAAATATTTTCATAAACATAAAAGATGAAGTGGCGGAGAAATAAAATTTAGGGTAAATTGTTGCCTAGTGTTATGCAAAAGATGAATTTGGAGTCATGGCTTATTAATTTAGGGTAATTCTAGCGCATGCGTTCAAAGTGCGAATAATGTTAGCGGGAAACTATAACTCACAGCAAAATCTCTCCATAACGTTTCAATGATATACAAAATTGGAAAATTAGAAGAAAAGGATAAAAAATTTTATTTTCTTGTGGAGGAAATTCGCTTAAGCGTGAACTAACTCGTGGTAAAAACGGTGTTAGTCGAACTTCATATTGTCAACTGTCAATAACTGGAAAATAATAGAGGTGGCCAATGAATTAGCCAGCCCAATGATAGCTACCTTCCCCTAATTGGACCATATTTCTAAAACTACGATTTTCTCTCTCACATATTTTGAGGACTGGAAATCTGTAGAAAAAAAGTATTATTGCTTAGAGAAAGTATTTTTTTCTGTCAAATTTCGAAATATTTATCGCATTTTTTCATCCGCGTACCAGTCAGTCAGCAAATCATATTTCAGTCCCTCATATCATGAATAATTCGTATTGCTTCGGAAAATACAATCTCTAAATCAAATATTATTTAGAGTGTAAAAGGTTTTAACCACTGTACATAAATATAAATTTCTGAACAATATAAATTTCTACAATAAAAATATAAATTTCTGAACAATGTGAAAATTGTGGCTCTGAAACAGGATGGCACGAAAAATTATATTTTGCAATGCCTCTGAAATACAATTTTTGTATGATCTAAATAGGGTTTTCTAGATTCAATAAATTAATCACAATATATTTAAAAATGACGATATGTCTATAATTCGTTCATCAATTTTAAACGATTTATTGTAAGAACACATACCTATTTGAAATTTCAAAACTTATCACAATGCCTCGTCCCACTATGGGATTTTCTTCGGATGGGGCCTCATTCGAATAGAATGAAAACCCTTTCGATGTAAAATTATTTCATCATAAATTTAAGAGTTCTTCATAATTTTCCCTCCTCTTGAGCAAAAATCTTAAAAAACCTAAACTGCACCTAATTCTGGGATCTTTTTCAGAAACAAAGCATAACACCAATAATAAACAACGCCTTGGTGCAGGCCAAGGTTCAGTCAAAAGCAGATCACATACCATTGTCATAATATACAGTCTAAGTTTAAAATCGGAATAGATTTAAGATTCGCCGTCTTCAATAAAGTTAATCTCGTATGCATGAAAGCTTAAAATACATTTCGTAATGTTTAAACATTATGTTGACAAATTGGTCTTAAGACAAGAAAGATAGTCTTTTCTTATCAAAGTTGACTGGAGTTGAGTATTCACAGCCCATGAAAGGGTTGAGCATTTGTATTCCATTGACGAATTTATTTGAATGGAGAAGGGTATTAACTCTGGCTATTTGTAATCTGTCGGTTATAATAAGTGCCATTTATATTTTAAATCTTCGATAAAAACCTCAAAGCATGTCAGGTCATTCAAATCCATATCAAATTGATAAGAGAGTGCACAGAGGTTTGTCAATATTGTGGGAAGACATTATGTTTAACTAAACTGGCTTTCAGAAAAAAATATTTTTTTACCTTTATATGAAGATACATAATGAATACGTAAAGTATAAGGTACTAGGACTTAACATTCTGCTTAGCTTTACAAAAAAATAGGCATTTTACCTAAGCTTTACGAAATGTATTTTTATAGTTCAACATAATTTATTCTATGAAGTGTAATTTAGATTTGAAAGAAAAAGAGTTTAGAGCTTTGTCAAACGTCTGCAAAATGTAATGGGTTATTTTAAAGCAATGTGTAGTAAAAAAAACTTTTTTTGATAAGGCAAGGCTAAAATAATACTTTTAGGTTAATAATCATATTAAATCCTTTTTTTTTTTTTTTTTTTTTTGCCTGTACACTATTTATGCGTTTTTATTTTTGCCCATTGAAATATTTTGTGAATTTACACATTTCTTTAAGTTGCCTATAGTTTTTAAAACAGATCATATTTGAGTTAAAAGATTACTTAAGTGTGCTTTAAGGCATTTATATGATTGTTTTATTCTCTGTCATAAATGACGTGGTTCAATAAATTAAAAGTTAATCAGAAAACGAAGATACGCTATTGATACTTTACTTATTTTCTGTTTAGATTTTACTAAAATCCAACTATAAATGTTGATAGTAAAATAAAAAACTTTTAACTCAAGATTTCTTTAAGACGACTTTAAGTTCCATATTTTATATAAGTGTAAGAAAAGTTTGTAAAAAAAGAACTTAAAGCCGTTGTCTTAAATTTAAAGAAATACTGAGTTAAAAGTTTTTATTTTTATTTCACTGTCACCATTTAGAGTAGATTTTAGTAAAAATTAAACCGAAAATACGAAAAGTATCACTAACGTATCTTCTTTTGTATTGTATTTACGAACATAAAAAAAGTTTGTAAAAAAGATCAATTAAATTAAAAGCAAGAGCACAAAAAAATAAAAGTTATAACATATATGTTATATAAAGTTATATATAAATATAAAGTTATATATATAAAGTTATATGTATATAAAGTTATATATATATATATATAAAGTTATAATATAAAAGTTATAATATAAACCGAATATATATGATTCTATCTATTTCTGTGTTTTAGAGATAAGAAAATAACTAGTTATTTTGTTGTGCGATACTTTATGCTCAGTTCATTCACTGTTACGGATGTAATGGAGTGTCAAAAATAATGAAAGAGATAATGGAAGTCTAATGAAATGTCGATAATAATGGAAGAGATAATGGAAGTCTAATGAAATATCGATAATAATTAAAGAGATAATGGAAGTCTAATGAAATGTCGATAATAATGAAAGAGATAATGGAAGTCTAATGAAATATCGATAATAATGAAAGAGATAATGGATGTCTAATGAAATGTCGATAATAATGAATGAGATAATGGAAGTCTAATGAAATATCGATAATAATGAAAGAGATAATGGAAGTCTAATGAAATATCGATAATAATGAAAGAGATAATGGATGTCTAATGAAATGTCGATAATAATGGAAGAGATAATGGAAGTCTAATGAAATATCGATAATAATGAAAGAGATAATGGAAGTCTAATGAAATGCCGATAATAATGAAAGAGATAATGGAAGTCTAATGAAATATCGATAATAATGAAAGAGATAATGGAAGTCTAGTGAAATATCGATAATAATGAAAGAGATAATGGATGTCTAATGAAATGTCGATAATAATGAAAGAGATAATGGAAGTCTAATGAAATATCGATAATAATGAAAGAGATAATGGAAGTCTAATGAAATGTCGATAATAATGGAAGAGATAATGGAAGTCTAATGAAATATCGATAATAATGAAAGAGATAATGGAAGTCTAATGAAATGTCGATAATAATGGAAGAGATAATGGAAGTCTAATGAAATATCGATAATAATGAAAGAGATAATGGAAGTCTAATGAAATGTCGATAATAATGGAAGAGATAATGGAAGTCTAATGAAATGTCGATAATAATGAAAGAGATAATGGAAGTCTAATGAAATGTCGATAATAATGGAAGAGATAATGGAAGTCTAATGAAATGTCGATAATAATGAAAGAGGTAATGGATGTCTAATGAAATGCCGATAATAATGGAAGAGATAATGGAAGTCTAATGAAATATCGATAATAAAAGTTGTGAAAAAAATCCCTGTTTCTGAAAATTTCCTGAGGGAATTTTCAAAAACCTAGTACGCCTCAGTGTGAAATGGAAAATGCGTATCTAAAATTTTATCGATTAAATCTAAAATTTCGAGTGATCTATTTAGATCTGTGTCTCTGTGCTTGTTTTCAACTAGCATTTTTAATTTTGTATCCTTTATAAATGAAAGTATTACACATAAGTTGGGATATTATGATGAATAGCAAAATACATTTATATATACAAAACCAAATATATATACGTTTATATATAGTTTGTTATACACTAAATACAATTGTTAAAATACATTAGTTTTAATTTTATCTATTTGAATGATTGATCTATCTCAGATCCTGTGCATATCAAAGAGCATAATTTATTAAAAAATAAATTATAGAATAATTATTTTGAGTCGCTTAAACAAAAGACTTAAGTTTGTTTACTTTTAGGTTTTTAATCTGTGAACCTTATTTGCTTTCAGATTTTTTTTCAGTTTTTATAGTCATTTATAATTTCTCAAGTTGAAGATTTCTAGATATAAAAAAATTGCATTTTTTTAACAATATAGGGAAATTCACAGAAATTCTAAGAAATGAAATGCTAGAAAATTGTGTAATTAACTGTTTACAATCATAACATGGTACTATACACATTCTTTTCCTTTTTTTTCTTTTCCATCTGACCTTCTTGCAAACACTCGTTTACATATCATTTTGTAAGTTTTTTGAGAAATCACTATCATTCTTTATTTTGAAAGTAATTTGTATTTATATTATCGATAGTTCTATGCTTTCTTCCGGATAAGTCCGTACAAGTCTTGAAGCTCAGTCATATCAAACTAAAATATAATTCTGAAATAAACGGACAAAAATATTTTCATGTTCTTTTATTAAAATTTTTACCTTCCTTGAAATTGGGGCACACAGTTTCGAAAAGATGAGTATTAAGTAAAACACTGACGTGAAAGATACAAAAGATTTACTTTTGAAATCTCTGTTTTGGTTAATAAAAGAGGGAGAGCCGTGGTGGCTCAGGGGATAAAGCGCTCGCCTCAAAATGAGGTAACCCGGGTTCGAATCCCAATGGTGGCTGATCGATAGGAATTCTGCACCCAGCTCACACCGACCACACCGCTGACATAAAATATCCTCAGTGGTTGACGGATCATGGGTAAGAGTCCCCTTGCTCTTAGGCTAACCGTGGGAAGTTTGCGTGGTTTTCCTCTCTATATAACGCAAATATCAGTTGGTTCCACCAAAAAGTCTACAATGAAGGCAAATATCTCACAATGGTTGATCCAGGAGTTCACTTGTCTTCTGAATAGGGTTCAAAATTACAATCCAACAAAGTTGAACATTTGTAGTCGTAAACTCAAAACCTGGGTTGGCTGATCAACGACGGATATGAAATAAAATAAAAGTGTGACGCTTTGATAATGAAAAAGTAGTCTTCTCATTGACATGTCGATGCGTTAAGCAATGCAATACGTAATAGAGTAATAAATATACAATCTATTTTTTGAATTAGATATAGAATAAGATTACGAGGAATGAAAGTGTCTGAAATTAAACTTTGCCTAACAGTTATTTTGGAATTTTGTATCGAATTCACTATCTTGAAAAACTTTAATTGCCATGTCTTAAAGTGTTTGCTAATTTAACGGTGTGTCTATATTTATTTAAATTAAAGTTAATTAAAAAAAATCTTCAAAAACTTATCAAGTAGGACTAAAGTGAGGTGCGATAAAAACAATAACGCCACATACAGATACTCGAAATGATCCTCTTCAATTGCAGTGCCGGGGAAAACCTTTACAAGAAAATGTATATTCGGATGGTCTGGGACTATCGGATGTTTGGCATCAAATGATTGGTTACAAAAAGCGTTGATTTTATTTTATAACCGTCGTTGAACAGTCAACCTAAATTTAAAACTCCTGGATGAAGTATTGAGAGCAATTTTGCCTTCACGGAGGACTTTTTGATAGAACTATTTCGTATTTGCTTTAGATATAGAGTATATCCACGAAAACCTCCCATGATCAGCCTGACGACAAGGAGACTCTAACCCATGATCCGTCTACCAATGAGGATATTTTACATCAGCACTGTTGTCGCTGCAAGCCGGATTTGGGATTCGTATTGACCAGCCATTGCTGGGATTCGAACTTGGTTCAATGGTAAAAATTATGCTTCTGGGGCTGAGGGAACACCAAAAAGCTTGGTAATTTTTACCAAAGCGCTTAAGATTTTGGTAAAATTAATTATAAAAATGGTTTTAAAGTACTTTATAAATTTGCTAATCGTGGTAAAATGTAGTAATTTTATCATGATATCTTTGAGCACATTAGCATAAAAACCATTTATTTGGTTCAGTTTTGAATTTTTGACTAAATGTATGGTAATAAAAACTATAATTTTGAGAACCAAAGTTTCCGTAAGACTGTTACCATATGAACGGAAAAATTACCAAATAAATGGTTTAAATACTGTATATTTTAAATACCAGAATTGATATATCTCTTGTAACCACAAATGACATTACCATACTCTTCAGCAATTGTACCAGAAATTTTTTTCTTGTGTGGATTAAGAAAAGTAAAATGAAATATGTGAAACTGAATTTCTAATTAAAAAACCTTTTTTTTTTTAAAACTTTTATGCATGAATAATGAGACACATCTGCTTAAGGGACACAGTCTCTGGTCTCGGGTAATCTCTTGTTAGGAAATACTATGATTTTCCATTATAATAAGTGTCATATTTTGCACAACTTGCAATCGACTGCTGTGAAATAATTAGGAACGGACTTTAACCTTTTGTGGGAGCATTCTACTGATGCACAATGAGAACTGGTGCCACATGACTACAAAGTTCAAACATACTTTAACTTCTTTAAAAACGTTACTTAAAAATTGAATATTCAAAGAGATTCGGTTAAGTTGTAGTTTATAGAAACTTTTTTTTTCTGCAAAAAACCGGGCAATTTTTCTCACTTTAAAGTCTTTGTATAAAGCGAAACATATAACGATAAGCGTATTATTACAAATAAATATACAATAATAAATTGTATATTAATTTAAAATAAATTGAAAGTTATTTAAAATTTTTAAATTAATGAGTCACAGTACCCTTGCAACAATTTTTTGTTAAATAAAGGTGTAATCATGCATTTTGTGGATGCTATACATGCTTATTTAACTTATAATCAATAATTTATCTTCAAAAAATAATTAAACTGTTTATTTTTTTTTTAAATTTAAAAAATATTAAAAAATTCAAAATTTTTAAATCCTTAAGGCTTTTTTATTTTAACATATTTTCAATTTTTTTTTCTTAGTGTTTATAATTTTTATTTTAACAATTTTGTGCATTCATTTGTTGATATATCAATTAGAATATTTGTGGATTATTTTGTAAAAAAATAGAAAAAAGGTTGAAAATTCCTGTTAGGTATATATAACATGCTGTAAAAATTGTAAAAGGCTTATTCCATGCACGGTTTAAATAAAGGTATTATACTTAGGATAAAAAAGTTTACTTCAAAGCCTTAT
This sequence comes from Parasteatoda lunata, assembly GCA_949128135.1. NCBI lineage: Eukaryota > Metazoa > Arthropoda > Arachnida > Araneae > Theridiidae > Parasteatoda > Parasteatoda lunata. The sequence continues at coordinate 23,642,511 of OX421979.1, forward strand.
CTTAAATATAATAAATTCCTTAGGGATTTAATTAAGATTAAAACACAAAATTATCATCAATGAAAAAAAAGCACTTTAAAGTCTGTTTGCTGAGCAAGTTTCTGTATTAGGGCAATCTAAAATCATTCATAACTTTCTTAAAAACGTAGAAAGATGATTTTTTTTCAGTGCATTTGAAATAGTTTGAAGTTTTATTATAAGCAATATAAAACTGTCGATATTTTGGTCCTTTATTGGGTACTGTGTATGTGACTTCTTAATTTTTATATATTTCATACATAAAATATGAAATTTATAACATCCTCAAGCATTTGAGGAATACTTCAGCATAATCAAAATGTTTCTAAAAGTGACAATGTACAATGAATCATTATTGTTGTCCTTGGCATGTTTTGCGTTGATGTAATCCAAATACTACGATTTTAATTCACCTATTTTTTTTTAAAGGCATATTCTTTCTTTTTTTTCACAAATCATGACTAGTAGCAAGTCTTTTCTAAATTAGCTTGATCAATAATTGAATCACGTATCATCACGTGTGCAAGTAAACGGTTTGAGTTTTTTGTGCATAGGTGCTATTATAAAACAATCACGTTAACAAAGTCTCACATTTTTTTAACATTTACTCTTTTTTGAATGTTATCATTTTTGACCTGAAATTTATTTTTCGGACAGTTAATAAGTTCTAAAAAAGTTTTATTTTATGCGAGGTACGTGTTGAATTTCCTAACACATATGAGACATATTGCAGAAATTGCATAAATTAAGCTTTTTGCGTTCAAAATGACCTTTCTTTAGCCCTGTGTGATTGTTTATAGCATTACTTCATAAGTTAGATACCTTTAAACATTATGATTAAAAAATATAACTGTGTCATAATTGGTTTTAATATTAAACATACATGAATTTCTTAAAGCATTCATAACGGTAGAGTGGATTCATTATTTCATTATGTGAGCAGAGTCAAGTATTTGGTGAAATCTATTTCACTATGTGGAGCGGAGTCAAACATGCGGTGAAATCTATTTCACTATGTGAAGCGGAGTCAAACATGCGGTGAAATCTATTTCACTATGTGGAGCGGAGTCAAATATTGCAATGTATAATATTTAAATTAATTTTGATAGGATATTTAATCAGTTCTCTTTAGATGAAAAAGGAATTTTATTTCCTCCGTGTTAACCTATGAGAAACTATGTGTCTTAACATCCTTACTTATTAAGTTTTTAATTAGTACTTTTGGGTATTTTTTTCATTTTATTCATTGAAATGTGTGCACTCAGGGTGCCGGTACATTTTAGTGTAAAATCCAGTTTTACAAGAACATATTACGGAACAAAAAATTTGATATACTGTAATTCTTACAGTAATATAATAACCTTAAAATCATTGAATTACTCATATTATATAATTTTTGCGGGGAAAATTAAGGTTTTTGTAATTGTTGTTGTCGTGGCAAGGGATGCGATTGTTTTTGTTTTCCAGTGGCGCCAACTATGGAAAAGAATTCGAATTCTACCACACTAATACGTCACACCCGTTTATAGAGAGGACCCATTCGTACAACAGTTCCTTCATCCACAGAGAGTAATTTTGATCTGAACCAGAAAACAATCAATTTCCAATTCAATACCCCAAAGGTATAATTTTTGATTGGTTATGAAAGGTATAATTTATAAGGATTTGTGGAAGACTTTGTGACCAGACAGATTTACCGAGCACCAGTCACCATTTACTACACGGGGAGCCTTCGGCTGGCTGAATCTCCCGTTCTCACGAATTTGAGTTCAGTACCCTTCCAACTAAGCTATTACAAAAAAGGGGGGGGGAAGGAAAAAAAAGAAAGAAAACGAAAAAAAAAATTAATGCAAAAATGTATTTTACAGATGAGATACTCAAACTGCGGTATTTTATACCATAATTTAAATCGTAATCCGAATTTTTTACAGTGAAACTAAAGATATTTATTAGTTACTTAATTCCGGAATTATTAGAATTCCGGAAATATAACTACCCTTATGTTAAGGAAAAAGTAGAATCTCGTTTCTGTTTAAGGTGTTTAAGTAGTAAGTTAATGTTATTTAGTTTAGATTTAATTCCTGATTAGTTTCCTATTTTAAACGAAAAAAATAAATAAATGAAATTATAAAACTATCTCTGATTTAAATAAGTTTCCGTTAAATTATTATACACATAATTCTTTTACAATTTCATTTACATAGATCTTATATAAACACCTAATCTGTTAACATATTTCACTGCTTACTGTTTTATTTTTATTGGCTTTACATTAATTAGTTGCCAAATCTTTCTTCTTGAGATGCCTTACAAATTAAATAAATTTATTTTCAAAATAATTCAACCTGCTCATATTAAACGTATTATTTTTTTCAAGACTTTAGTCGTACATACTGTAAGAAGAATTAGTGTAATCAAAGGATCAGCTCTCCTGTCTTAATTATTGGTAATATATTTTCCTGAGGACTGCTATTCCCCATATTTTATTAATCAAGAAGTAGAAACTGTCAAAAAAAGGTATGTTTAGTTAGAGACAGTATGTTTTTGTGCCTAATTTTGTAATTTAAGACATTGTATTCACTAATTAATTAGTATATTTAAAGTTAATCCACAAACTATTAAGACAGTGTCTTAATAGAAAAAAAAAGATAATTTAATCAAAAGCTAGTCAATGTGATTTTTTTGCACACTATGCATTTCTTTTACTCTATCGATAAAAATTATAATTTTTTTGTACACTGTACATTTCTTTTACTCTATCAATAAAAATTACAGTTCTGTTTGAAATGTATATCACATTTAAACATTGAAATTAAATAACATGTTTTCAATAATGAGTTCTTTTAATAAAATTTATGAATTAACATAAAAAAGTTTTTACGAATTCTGCATACCTTTTTTTCAAAATGAGAATCAACACGTGCATTAGCTAAGTCTGGAAACGAATGGAACAAAATAATCGGACATACTATGATGATTAATGAATGATTTTTTATTATACAAAGTATGGTGTAAATTATTGCTTTCACGAATAAATAATAGCAAAAATAATTCAGCATGTCTCACTTAGCATGCTTACCAATTTGTTTTCATTTTGCTATTAAATTGATACTAGGGAAGGAATTTAATAATTTGTTTATCATTTTATGCAAAACTGTAATGAATATTTGATTCTGATGATTATCGATGTATCATTATCGTTGGTTAAATTAATGGTTTTAGTAAATCTAATAACTATCGTAATTATTACGACAGAATTTTTCTTTTTTATTTGTGTGTCAGTAAAAGTTACTAATGGATTTAATTTAGTGTTTTGCTTAGTTGTTTAAACGAGTTCATTAAATTCTGATACCTTTTGGTGTACTACTTTTTCCTACTATAATGACAATTAAAATAAGTATCTTATTTCAAAATGTAAGAGCATTTTAGCAGTTTAATTTTTATATTATATATTCACTGTAAAAAAGGGTTTCTTGAATCGAGCAAAATTTGTCAAAATAGTTCCGAAAGAAATATGGCCGAGTTTGAAATTCCCATATATTCAAAATTGAAACAGCGCGTACTCATTTTGAGTAAAATGCAGAAGTTTCAAAAGTGAAGAAGAGGTCGAAATGAGTGAGAGAAATGTTCGTTGGATGCCGTCAGGGTTCGAACCGACGACCTTCGTGAAAGTAGTAGGGCGCAATAACCACCATAGTTGTAAATCCAGTCCAGGGAGAGTTAGGAAGCTATATATAGAGGCCGCTGCCATGACACATTATGACATATTAATTTCCAATTTCAATGGCTTCAGGCGGTTGCAATTTGAACAATATGGTCCAAATAGCTTAGTCAAGAGATAGGTAATTTTAATTTCACCTTTTGCTTATTTTGCTATATCCTAAAAACTTTTAAAGGAAACATTTATATCATAAAATGCACTTTCGGTGGCCACTATTTAAATCTCCCTAATTCTCCCCTAACTGGGATGAGAAACTATGGTAGTAAGAGCTACCTGCTCAGCAGCTGGGGAACATCTCGTACACTCTATCCGCATACATTTTGGTTAAAAATGAGTATATGCTTTTTCAGTTCATGGGGTTTTTGAATTCAACGGTTATTTATTTTGAATCTATTTTCTCACATTTTTGTTCAAGTTTGAGAGACCTTTTTTTACAGTGCAGTGGGAAAGAATTCTCAATTCGATTTAGAAATTAGACATTCTAATATTTAGGAATATTGGAAATTTTAAGAAATTTTTCGCGATGTTAATTTAAATAATATTATTAGTTAGTTAAATAGTATTAAAAACCATAATTGGATTAAAAACCATATTACTGATTATTTATGAATATAAATTTGTCCAATTAAGTGGGCTCCTGAAAATAATATTGGGTTTCTGAATTCAAAAAGCAATCATTGTGTTTCTGATAAAAAACACAATACTAGTAAGGTAATGACATTTCTGGCAATAAAGCTAAAATATACGGTATTTAAACTATTCTTTTTGTAGCTTTTAATCGTATGGTAGCGGTTTACCAGACATTCTATTTTTTGAAATTGTATTTCTTATTACCACGCATTTAGAAAAAATACATAACTAAGAAGAAAATTTAACCGATTGAATGGTTTTTATGCCATGATTTAATGTAATATGATAAAATTACTGAATTTTGTCACATTTACTACCAAACAGCATTATATTAAAAAAATATTTTATTCTTAATTATACCAAAATTCTTTACCAAAGCGCTTTGGTAAAAATTACTGTGCTATATAGTGTTCCCATAGAGCCAGAACTATGGCAAATTTTACCATATTTTGGTAGTTTTAACCTAATTTTGTAGTTTTTTTTCTACATAGTTATCAAGCTTTATTACAGAGGGAAAATTAGAGTTATCTAATAAATCTTTGATAATCAATAATACTAAAGGAAAAAAATATTAAGTTATGTTTCCTCCACGTATGATTGTTACAAATGAAATTGTTTAAATTATGTTTTATGTAATCATTAATAAAACTTCGTGTGTTGATGAATGATGTACGAGCAATATAAAGGAATTTTTTTTAAAAAAATTTCTTTTAGAAGTTATTGCGTATCAAAGATAGTCAAATAATGCTTATTTACCCTGTATTTTAAATTTTATTTTTTTTTTTGTGTCAATTTAATATTTGGAAAGTTTAACTTATTCTCTGCGAAAGTCATATTGTATATATTGCATGACCATGATTTTGCACGATTATCAGTTGCTTACATTAATTTTTGAAAAAAAAAATAGTATTGATCTAGATAAGTTGTTTATTTATGGTTCGATTTGTTATCGAGAAGTGTAATTTATAAGTGTTTAGTTATTTTGAGTTTTATAAAGATAAATTTGATGTGTAAGAAAGCAACTATTCAGTTTTGGATTGAGAATTTTAAAAGAAAAAACTCGTAAAAATAAAAAACCTCGTATTCAAAAGAAAAAACTTGTGATGAAAATTTTAGGATATTATTTTTGTATTCAAAATAGAACTAATCTTAAAAAATCTTTGTGTTTCCTCTGGTCTTATTTGTCTTAAAAATATAAACACATATATTTTTTTTAAAATTTAAAATTTGGTAATTAGGGAAAACGTTACTAAATATGTTTATGAGGAATTTTATAGATCTGAGTATTCATAAATTATGTTATTTCTTTCATCATTTTTCAATCAATTATCCTTTGGAAATGAATATTTTAATTCTCCTTCTCAAAAAAAAAGTTTTAAAAAAAATAAATAAATAACTCGACATGAGTTGAAAGCATCTTTCTTTGAGTCAGATAGTTTTTTGCGTTTAATCAAAATTAAGTCACAGGTAATTGAGTTATTTTTGTTCATCCATAAATTGACGAGTGTCCTAATTGGAGAGAATTTAACCAATATAACTTCTACGCGCAACTGAGGAAGCAAAATTATGCCATAAAATCTTATATGCCTCACAAAACTATAAAAGTGGTTATAAATTTAGTTAATGTTAGTAAAAATTCTTTAACTGACTGCCTTAGCGTTCAAGGATTTGAAAGTTCATATTTATAAAAGAGATTAAAAAACACATTATAGTAGTGATCACAAATTTACCAAAACATCGAAATGTGTTCCAATTTGGTTAGAACTTTTTAAAACTTTGTAAGATCTGCAAAAAATCTGTGAGATTTAAAAAAAACAAACTTAAACATAAATTTTTGAGATTTTAATACATTGTTAAAACTTTTTCTAGCTCTTTTGATTCAATTTCAAAATTAGTATTAATCCTACTTTTTTCTGAAATAGAATAGAATCAATATGTTGTATTAGAATCAATAGATATGTTCTACTAGATTATTTTTTTGATGCCTATAATACTTTTTCACAAACGCCTCGTTTTGCGCTTTAAAATTGCAATTGCAAAAAGCATTATCGTAATATAAATACCGTAAGATTCAAAATGTTAATACTGTTGACACGCCGACCAGACTTTGTAGGGGTCAGGGAACAGACCTCACATCAGAAAGGTCCTGGGCTCGAATCCCAGTCTAGGCATGGATGTTCTTTCATTCTCTGTACTATCTGTTCTTACTGTGTTATCTGTTCTATCTGTTCAACGTTGGCCCACCTAATATGGTGTCCCTCCAAGAGGGGCCAACAAATCTGCCCCACTGATACCGAAATAACGAGTGTAAATCGGGTGGGCATATAAAAAGAACCAAATAAAATACTGTTGACACAAATATATATGTAACAAAAATATATATGTTGTATGTAACACAAATATATATGTTGTACACAAGTATATATGACAAAAATATATATCTTGACCTAAATATATATGTGAATACCAAATTACAGGCTCTCCTAATTACTTTTTCAGGAAAAGGTACATAAAATTTGGTATTTAACGTAAATGATAAGGAGGTATTGACTCCTTTTAAAATTTTCCCAAGTTGAGTCATTTTCACACGTTCATTTTAAGTGAGTCGGATATAAACTTTAAAATGTGCTTCATTGTTTTATATGTAATGTGTATTGAATTTTACACCTATATTATTAAAACGCAAGAGTTAAATACTATGCAGTGATCATTATTACAATAGATCGAAATAGTTTGCACTTCAAGATTGACTTCGATTGATTATTAGTGTTTTAAACATTAAATCACTATCTTGCTACGAATACGGATGTCTGGAATTTTTCTAAAGTTAACTTCTTTAAATTGTTCTTCTAAAATAAAGTTTGTTCTGAAGTTAACTTTGTTAAAATCTAAAAATATATCTAAGAATTAATCTAAAACAAGCATTTAATTGTTTTTCTTTCTGTCTAAAAAGCAGAAAGCATGCACGGAGATTCTGGTAAAGTTACAGTACTGTATGATAGTAACATTTCTGTTTTTTTGTTTTGTCTGTTTAAAAAAACAAGCATAATTCTAGTTAACAAAACGAAAATATACGATATTTAAACCATTTATTTGGTAATTTTTCTTTTTATATGGTACTGTTTGCTGAAAATTCTGATTTTCAAAACTTTAATTCTTATTATCACACATTTAATAAAGCATACAAAACTAGAAAGTAAATTCAACAATATAAAAGGTTTTCAAGACATGCTTTTAGGCATAATGATAAAATTGCCTAATTTTAACGCATTTACCAAATTTTCATCACCTGTTATAAAACTATATTTTATTGTTAATTTTACTAAATTCTTACCGAAGCGCTTTGGTAAAAATTACCGGGCTAAATATTACCATAATAAATATTACCATATTCTAGTAGTTTTGAGCGTAATTTTTTTCATAGTGTAGAATATTCAAATACAACTTAAACAAATGTAAGATTTCGTAAGTCATGCCTTGTTAATCACTCTATAGTCATAATTTTTTTTTCACTTAATTTTTTTTCCTTCATAAAATAGGTAATTTAAAAAAATAAAAATGAAAACAAACGGAACCTATATTCTATTTTTTTATTGTCGGTGGAAGTTAAAAAGAAAAGAAATCTGCATAAACAATGAGACATCCTACCGAACAATATGCTAACCTCAAATTCGTGTTAAATAGAACAATAGGAAGAAGCATCTCTACATGCTTCCTTACAGATATAATCTGTGACGACATGATAGTGAGCGGTGTCGTGTTCCAGATATTACATGCACACTGCTGTGAAGAGATTACGAACCTTTTATGCAATATGGTCTTCGGTTAGATCCCTTTTAACTTTCTCCCGCTTTTTTTCCAAATGAAGCATTTCCATTTATTGCCAATTATGTTTGCTCATCACAAGATGTTAGTTTTGGTTTACGAAACACTCAGCAATTAATATTTAATTGGAGAAATTGTTTTACTACAAGATTGTATTGTGCAGCTTTAACCCATAAGTGGGTCCATAATTGTTTATTTATTTTAGAAAAAGTTTAAACAAATGAACAGAAGGTCGAGAGAAAGTTTACAATATGTAGTTAAAAAGAAGCAAACTTTAACGTGTTTATTTTTAATTGCACTATAGAAAATAGATTTAAACTTGAAGCTGTGTGGTTGTAAAAGTTCTGGGAAAGATGTAAAATTCCCGAAGAAGTTAAATTAGTTTGCGCAATTATTTGACCGAATATTTGTGAACTTACTTTGGCCTTCACTTGAATGTGAAAAAATGGGTTTGTTTTTATAGACATTTTATTATTGCCATAATTGTTAGCCCAATATAGGTTAAGGGATTTAAAAGATAATTCTAACTAGTAATGTACTGTTCCAGAAATTAAAAAAAAAGAAAGAATCACTCATTTCAAATGATTTTTACAATCTTTTACCTAAGAGACTAAAAGTGTCAGGGTTTAACGAGAATTTTAGGAATACCAATTAGAGCTACATTGTAAAATATTCTGGATCAAATTACGGTATAAAGTACTGGCACTTCGGGTTCATCACTCGTTAAATCCATTTTTGCCGAAAAATATTACACCGTTATTTTTACAGTAATATTTAATTGATTTGAGGGATTCAGTGATTTTACAGTATTAGTGTAAAAATTACGGTACACCAGATCTTTATTCCGTAACACATTCCAGTCAAAATGGATTTTACGGCAAAAAGTACCAGATCCCTGATTATCGGTACTTTTTACCGAAATTTATTCTGGAATTTCTTACTGTGTGGTCAGAAATAGACTAGTTAGAACTATTGAGAAGCATCTTGAAAATCTGGAAATTTTTATTGTAAAAAAATAGTTTATTTTTCAAGAATAAAAATTGCAATTTGTGTTTATTTTTCAAGAAATACATTGCACTATTTAAAAAATTAAAAAATAAATATTTAAAAAGAAACAAAAATAAATTTTTTTTTAAAAAGTGAAGTTTTTTTGTCAGATTTCAATATTTATGAGTATTTTAAGCCATTAAAATATTAGATATGTTTCATGTAGTTTCCATAAAAAATTTTCTCAGTAAAGGGTCCACAATGAAACAATGATTTTAGTTATTTGTTTTTAGGATATTCAATATTTTTATCAATAAAAAATATACTACGCATAATAAGGGGAAGGATTACATTATTCTTTTTTTTTTAATTTGGGTAATCAAAACTTAAAAGACTGTAAGACAAATAAAGAAAATACATAAAATTGAAAGTTTAAATTTTTGTACCCTAATTACGCGTACTTAAATCCTTATAAAAAAGCTACAAAAAAGAATTAAAACAGAATTCATGTATAATTTTATATCTGATTTTTTTTACCTTGAAAACACGTAATAATGAACCTTCTTGATTTTCACATGGTTTCCGATTTATGTTTTATGTATCAATATCAAGTGCTATATTTTTTAGGATATGTAGTGATTAATATAAGTTACAAAATGGATTTTACGTAAAAGCGTTATTAATTTATGTAACAAGAAATTCAATGATCTTTTTTATCCCACCGTATTACTGAATTTTATTTTTCCAAAAATAGTAAACAAAAGATTTTCAACTGTGTTTAACAGCAGATTTTCCTTATTCAGCAATTCTTTTACTTTAAATCCAAACACGAAGAACACAAAGTAAAAGCTTTCATTTAAAAGACATTTACGTTCTTTAAAAATTAAAAAAAAAAACTATTACTTATGTCAATTGTTTTTGAAATTTATTATTATTAAATTATTAATAAATTTTGGATTTTGTGGAATTCTCAGATATATTTCTACGCCAATGGAAACACAAAATAAATTTCCTGCAATAAGTACAAACTACCAGTAAACTTTATTAATATCATTCATGTTCCAATAAAGTTGTCTTTGCATAAATAAAAACAAATTGAATGGTTCAAAATAAAAGCTTTTTATTTTGTTTGTGCAAATGTAACACACAAGGAAGTACAAAGGACAAACAATTGCGCACAAAACGACCCCTGCTCAATTAAACATCTTTTGCCTTAAACAAATACAATTCCGTAAAACTTTTCATAGAATAAAAATTCGCGTATTGCCGAGATGTCACCTTAAGTGGTGTGATTATTTTTATAACTTATTAATATTAATTTATTCATAAGTTTTGGGAACTAGTAAATTTCATGAATATAAATGCAAATTATATTTCGAAATAAGTTTCATGTAATGAGTACAGACCACCAGTGAATTTAATGCATTAATATCATTCATGTTCCAATAAAATTGTCTTTGCACAAATAAAAACAAATTAAACGATTTCAAACAAAAGCTTTCATTTTGTTGTGCAACTGCAACACTCCAGGAAGTGTAGAGGACAAACAATTACGCCTAAAACGACCCCTGCTCAATTAAACATGTTTTGCCTTAAACAAATACAAATTTGCAAATCTCTTCATAGCATAATCTCTTCATAACAATTCGCGTTTTACCGAGATTTATATTTGTCACCTTAAGAGACTTGATTATTTTTATAATTTATTCGTAAGTTTTGAGAATTAGTTGATTTCAGGAATATATTGCTATGTAAATTAAATCGCAAATATCATATAATGAGTACAAATTGACATGAATGAGTACATGACATTAATGGGTATTTGTACTTATAAATGAGTACAAATTCATATAATGAGTACAGACCACCAGTGGACTTAATGCATTAATATCATTTACGTTCCAATAAATTTGTCTTTGCACAAATATAAACAAATCAAACAGTTCCAAGCAAAAGCTTTCATTTTGTTTGTGCAAATGCAACACACCAGGAAGTACAGAGGACAAACATTTGCCCACAAAACGACCTCTGATCAATCAAACATCCCTTTGTTTTGAACAGATACAATTCTGCAAAAGTTTTCATAGCGTAACAATTCGCTTATTGCCCACCTTTATTTTTGTCACCTTAAGGGACGTGAAGGGTGACAGATGGACATCACGGGCTCATCAGGCGGTCACTTTTGACTTCAAAACTTTCTCTTGGATGGCTCACGTGGTGATACGCATGATGGAGCATGGAATGGAGTCAAGTCTGCTACCGCCAAGGGACTATCCCATGCAGATGAAGCAGATGATTAAAATCTTATTTAGGTCAGGTGTAACATGACGTCGGCCATTTCGGCCTTTCTTTCTTTTCACTTCTATCGTCCTCATGAGAGAATCAACCTGTTACTGTTCCTTTGTTTGTAAACTATGCAAATAGCTGAGAGTAAGTAAAGAAATGACAGAGCGTAGGGTTGGGTTACATATCTGGTATAGTTGCATAGCTATTATGGTATTGTAACTGATAGTTTAAATAGTCACTTTATTAGTTTATATCTTTTATAAATAGAAATGGCAATAGAAATATATTAGTAGAGTGAATTGGTAAAGAAGCAAAGTTGCAACTTGTAGGGGGATAGTGGCAAAGTAAAAAAGAACTGTATGACATTTCTTTTAAATCGAGGGCTTTAGTTAATCAATTCGTTCACTCCAAGTACACCAAAATAAATAAATGAGGCATTATTCATCAGAACCTGCTTAACCCTTTGACGCAGAATGTATGAGTTGAAGCATTCTGTTTACTTTATTTTGATGATGTGTTAATGGTTTCGAAGAGCTAAGAAGAACATTTAATTTATTTAAGACGAATTATTCAACGTTTTGCTGAATACGGTGTTGCAGTGTTTCTACCACTACAAAACTACAATTCCAATTCACTAGTATATAAGACATGTTAACTCGAATCTATGTCGGGGTACCATTTCATAGATGAAGGTTCACATTGTCGACAACTCTCCTCACACAGAATATTTATTAAATAAATATTTCATTATTTTGTATTAATCTAGCTTAAAATAAACGAAAAATATTATATATAAAATTTTTATAATTTGTGGTTATGAAATGCAACATGAAATGCCTACTGTATTTTGTTTTTTTGATTTTTTTTGGCGTTAAAGGTAAAGGTTCCAAACACGGTTCATTTCCACACAGTTTACATCATTGAAATGTCAAATTTTGAAATGCAAATTTGAAAAAATGATTTTTCAAATTTGCACATATTTGCAGTTACTTAGGCTCAAGACATGTAACAGTTTACATCAATGAATTTTCTTTAATTTGCAAAACCAATGATTGAAAAAATTTTAAATACGGAATGAAAAGAAAATTTAAAACTAATTATTTGGATTTTATTTATCAGTACAAATTAAGATCCGATATTCTAAAAGCTTTTTTAGTAACTATTTGGCTGTTGTTTATAATTATAAAATATCAAAATATATTTATGCTTGTCATTAGAGCGTCCGAAAAACATATATCCAAGATACACCGGTGTCCCACGTGTGTCAAAGGGATAATGCATTTATGCTTGGTAGGTTAGTCATTGAAGACTACTAGTTTCTTAACAAAAAGAGAAGCATTCATTAAATTAATTTTATAAGCATCCAAACATCATTAGCATAGAAGGAGCGTCAAAATTGTGAAAGAGCTTTTTTGCAAGGACTTTTTTTATATATATCTTTCACTAAACATGGAAATATTAGTTAATTCTTATTTTTATATAATAACAAAATTTTGTAAATTTACACTGAAAATTTTATTTTCATTCCATTTTATTCAACTCCATCATATTTTGTATTCAAATTTTATTCAAAATGCAAACTATTTTTGTGAAATTTTTTGAAGAAAAAATGGTTTCCTCATATTAAATTCATATTGAAAGTGTAGGTTCTTTTACATAAAATAATATTTATTCAAAAAGCCTTGAAAAAGAACTTCAGAATTTAGAATAAAATTGTCACATAATATTATCCACTCAACTTTTGTATATTCTACAAAAATAATGAAAAGTTATTAATTTATTGGTTTCTTATTGCTTCTTTCAACTTCACGTTTTCAATATTTTTGACATTCGCCTGCCTTTACTCATTAGTGTCACACTTACCCCTAAGTCCTCTTCTTAAGCACTGTTAAAATTTTCATTCAAAAATTATGGTAAAATAACTAGTAGCTGTCTGCCCATCCGATTAACCGGGAAATTTACGGTAGTTAACATTTTTTCCTTTATTATTTTGAAACCATTTACCAAAACTATGGTTATAAAACCATGAATACAAAACTATACGGTTTTTAACCATTTACAACTAGCATTTTTCAAAAACGTAAAAAAATATAATTGTTTAACTAGACATACTAGCTCGACCTTTCTTAAGGTAATGGGCATCGGAGAGTGCCGGACACTAGAAATTCTTCATGCGTTGAGGGAAATGGAGAAAATATTGTGGTGTCAACACTAGGACTCGAACTCCATTTCTGCCTGGCATGAGATTGACAGGCTATGATATGTACACAGTTGCAAAGAACTAAGTAGCCGCAATAAGTGGTTCCAGTTGGTGCGATAAAATTCTGGTTCTTTAACTGTATTAGGTGAAAGCAGTTAATAAACAGTTTTTCTCAAACTCGACAGTTTGATTACCATTTTATTTATGGTTATTTGACTGTTTTGATTAACTATGGTAAAATAACAATTCAATAAATTGTTATTTAACTATTTTTCCGAGAAATTTCTAATAGTATATATTACTTTTTATTCTCTCTCTCTAATATATATATATATATATATATATACAATGTTTTTTTTGTTATTCAAAATTGGTAAAAAAAAACTGGAACTTGTTGTTGATAAATATATTTCATTATTGAGAGTCTGCACCACATTATGTCAATGTTATTAATATTCGAGTTATGGTAATCGGCTTAAAACATCAAGTTAAACCAAATTTATATAATGCTGGATGAGACCACGGGTCATTCTGTTGTCCTAAATGATGTTCCTCTTCCTACTGACGGTTGAGAAGAAAAAAAAAATTCTCTTTCAGTTGTCACGCAATGTGTCCTTTCAGTTCCTTCCTTTTTGAAATCTTCCTGGTTTCCTTAAGATGTATATTAACGTCGTTTAAAGGGTCTTCGGAAGTAAATCAAAGTGTTGGCGGAATTCATACATACAATTTAAAAAAAAAAGAAAATGTCAAGTTAACTTTTTTTAAATAAAAAAAAAAGTTATGGAAAAGTTACAAAAGAATGGGGTAACCTAAAAAAAAAAGTATATTTTTATATTTTATAATAAGCGAAAGTAGCCTTTTTTATAATTCAGATTTGTATGGGAAATTCATAATTGTACTTTCTTTAATACTTATAAGTGCATAATTGTTTTTTGTTTACATATATTTTATATCTGGTTCATAGAAAGATATTTCAAATATAATGCGCAATATATTTAATACTTATCATTTACTTACTGCAATAAAAAGCTGATAAATAAACTATTTATGAATTTTTTTTCTTTCACCAACGTTATTGACGGTGGAGAATAATTTCTGTAGAGTTAAATTATTGAAGAGGAAAAATATGAAGAATAATAAATGATATGAGTTGCAATATAAAGTTGATATGAGCGAACTGTTTTTGCATGTGACCCAACACATATGATTTTAAAAAACTTGTATATAGCGAATGATGAGCATTTTTATTCTATAAAATAATCTTTTATTGTGCTCTAAAAAAATTATGGTCGAAACTACCAGAATATGGTAAAATTTACCGTGTTTTCCGCTCTATTGGAACACATTTTAAACTACGACTTTTTCGAAATGTGATTTCGCAGGAACTATTCGACCGATCACGCTCAAATTTTGAATTTTGCCATTTCAAATTATATTCTTTAAAATGATGTAAGAAATTACATTCTACACCATTCCAACTTTTTTTTAAACTATTATTAAATGAAATAATAAAAAAAAATATTTACTAAAAATTATATTTTGAATGGAATAAACGAATTTGGATAAACGAGTTTTATAATTGTGTGCAAAAAATTTTCAATTCGCTTAAAAAATTCTCGAGATATGGTGATATACGCAAAACGTTTAATTAAGAGGTCCAAACTTTGGACCGCTCTCCAGACTAAACTGTTGCGACCATATTTCACAGATTGCGATTACCCTTAATAATTTAGGAGTCAAAAATCGAGTCGGTTGAAAAAAAAATATGTTTATTCAGAGAAGGTACGCTTTTGCGTCTAGCCTCGTAACTTGAAATATCGTCTGCGCTGATTAATTAGCATATATGAAGTCACTCCCTCGAACCTTTAAGATTGAGTCTCTATAAGGAGAAATTCCGATCATTAGACCAAAAGTTATTCATGGATTGTCCTTTTATTATTTTGCACACAGTACGTTACGCGTATATTACATTGCATATATAAATTGCTTATGTTACGTATCTGCACACGTAGTACGTTACAAGCTTAAATTACATAAGCAACGTAAAATACTTGAGAATTTTATGCATTACATGTAATTTATTTCCAAAAGAAAATCATTAAATAAATGGAGAAAAAAAATTGACGGGTTGCCATGAATTTCTTTTTAATATTACATAAAAGAGTATCAAGAAGAGGAAATTAAACATTCGAAAAAAGACTTCTCCAACATAAAATTTTCATTCGATTCTGCAATCAATTAACGATTGCATAATTAAAATTCAATTTTGACTATGTCAATGTCCAATTCAATTATGTCATGTTTTCAAAATAGGAGTAATTCAAATATTTCTCTAAGGTTTCCTAATCCACAAACTTCTGTTGGAACAAGTTTTATTTACTTATAGGTTAATTTTAACAAATTTAAAATGAGAGGTGCTACTATCGCTTACTTTTTAATTATTTATAATATATGTGCATAAATTACTTCGTAATATGAACCGTTGTTTATTTCAACTTCGCATGAAACTTGTTTTAATTTTCCAAGAAACCGGAGAATGCAATGATGAGAGAAATGTGTGATTTTGAGATTTCATTATGTGGATTTCCCAAATTCAAAGAAAAGTTTTTAAGTTTCTTTAGAAATTTCCTTGTTTAAACTGGTAAAATGCTATTTCCCTATTATTAATTTAATTTTCGTAATCTTCGCTTTTCGATTGCTTGACAAATTTCCGTTTAAAAAAATTAGTTTATGGAATAATAAAGTATTTATACAAGATTTATTTTCTGGTAATTATAATGAAAGAAATAGCATACAAAGAAATAAATAATAAAATAAATAATAAAATAAATAATAAAATAAATATAAAAATAAATTGATCTTGTGTTAAAAATTGTTAGATTTAACTTGCGTGTTCTAAATTAAGAATTTATCATTTTCTATCAAAGAAAGATAAAAGTGATACTTAAAAATGCTAAAATTAAAAAATAAATATGAAAAAACTAATTTAAATAATTGTACATAAAAATATAAGATAAGAGCATTTCATAATAGATTTATTTTAAGAAAGGTAAGAAAAATTAATAAAAATTATAAATTTTACCTTTAAATGATGTGCTTATTTTTCTTATGGCTTTTTAAAATAACCTTTTTGTATTATTTGTACCCTTTCTAATATTTACTTTAACTGCGCCTTTTAAAATATCACGAAACTTTTAAGTTTATCAATATACTTTTAATATTTTTAAGTTAAATTATAAAGTTCAAAATTTGATAAAGATGAAACTGAAAAAAATGAACAGTATATTTTTTATTTAATAATTTAACCATTTATCACATAGCCTCAAAAATGGCTCATATATGAAAAATTCCGGATTGAAAAAGTGGCAGTAAATGTTAGTTAATCCTAAGAAGAGGATATTTTATTATAACATACTTCTTTAAGTTTAAAAAACCACTGTGCTTTGATTTCAGATCTAAATATAAATATTTATACCATTAAAATGGGTAGATAGAGCTATCTTGTTTCTGCATATTAAATCCTACTACATATGACACATTTAACTATAAGTAAGTCGACTCGTGTAGTAAGTATACTCAGTAAGTAAACTAAAGTAAGTATACCCATGGAACATTTGTTCTACCACTTTGTTTTGGGGGGAAAAACCATCCATTTAAACGGATGCTAGTTAACACAAACTAAAATAAAATTCCAAAATCATTTGATTTTTTGTCCCTATGTAATAATCAGCAAAGTAATTTTTAAACGTATTAGATTTAATATTTATAAATTAATATGATATTATTTATGCCTTACAAATGTAGAGAGAGGAAGGTGAAATCGACCCAGTTGATAAACCTTAAATAACATTTTATTCCTAATTATTTTAAATGTTTCTGCAGTGAAGAAAGTTGAAATTTACTATCAACCTATGATTCTAAGCACGAAAGTAACCAGTTATAAATGCGTACACGAAAAATTTATTAGACAAATTACAGGATTAGAATCAATCCATATTTGTTCGTCGAATCTTAAATTGCATTCAAGTAACATTGACCCTGACGTACCCACGTTCTTTTAATCGAATAGGAACAATCTACGTCACGTTTTCCTCCCACGGATCAGTTGAAAATATGAGATCGCAAATAAAAACTCACCTGCCCAGGAATATTCAGCATATGAGTGATTTATTCACCAGCATATACAATGATATATGAAAAGGGAAATGCTCATATTAGATTATTAGTTATGATATGGAAAGTTATTTACTGTGCAATGCTTGAAAGTCATTTTTTATGGGAGCATTTACCACGCAGAAACAAAAACCACGCAGAATCTCCGAAACGTAATAAGAATAAACTTAATGTACACTTAAATGTTTCAAGAAGTCTCTGAAACGTTTTTGTAATCTTCTTGAAGCGCTGAAATGATGACTTTTGTGAAACTGCAATTTAAAAATTTCATTTATTTCTCCCGAATGGCACAAGATTTTCAAATATTAGGAAATGATCGCACTGTCAGTCATTTATTAGGCTTGAGAGTAATATCTTAATAAATATACAAGTGAGGGAATTAAAACCGTTGAAATAAGTAGGAAAAAGTAACTGAACATGAGATTGAGTTTTAACCACTGCTCATTGTTCGACACAGTAATGAAAAATTCCATAAAATAATGTTGCCCGTGTGATTATTTTACATCAAGTATTAGCTCAAAAAAAAAAATTTTTTTTTTTAAAAAAACTAAATTGAAAGATTTCAAAGATAATACTAATAAAGTATTTAGTTTGTAACAAGAATCGTATATTTCGTAGATAACATCGCTGAAACACTTTTAAAAGCACATGAGAAATTATGATCCATTGTTGCGAGATTTAAAATCTTTCTGAAACGTAAAAGCAACGATTTGTGTCATGTGGGTATTTAACGCTAGAAATATGGAAGAGTCGAAATTGCTTTCTTTGAATTTATAACTTCCACAAGATTGTATTTGCCATTAGTTTAATGTGTATTATGTTTCCTGGCAAAAAAAAGTCGAAAGATTAAATATAAGTAAATAGTTAAAGTATTGAATCTGAACACAAAATAGCGATAACTATACTATATACATTTCCAAAAATAAATTAAAAATCAGCTAAAGTATTTTTAAAAAAAGTTAATGTTAAAGTTAATGTTTAAAAGTTAATTAAAAAGTTAAAGTTAAAAAATGTTAAAGTTTAAAAGTTAAAGTCCTTTTTAAATTTTAAGTAATTTAATTAGTTTTTTTTCCTTATTTAACTTTTTAAAATACAAAAGAATCAATATTTTAATAATAAATTATTATTATTATACTTTTATATAAATGAACTATATAAATTTTACAAAAAAAAAATCACCTCACTCACTGCCATAAATATCACTATTCATTTAATGTGAATAATTTTAAGTGAAGAAAACTGAGGACAGAAAAGATAGATTTAGAAAGATTAATATATAATGTTTAATAAACTATTTAAAATTAAAATAATTTGGTAAATAAATAATGTTTGTAGTTATGACATTAAATAAAAAAATAATAAACTTGTTATCTGGGCAAATAGGCAAGTACAAATTTGCATTGATAATTTATTTTCAGTTATAATTTCGATAAATAAAAAAAAATCTCAGGACTTTTTAGAATTTTAAGCTCTAAGAAGTAATTCTTTTTAGAGTAATTTAATAGAAATACAAAAAGTACCAATTATTATAAGTAAAATGCTTTT
The DNA here is from genome assembly GCA_949128135.1 of Parasteatoda lunata. Classification (NCBI taxonomy): domain Eukaryota; kingdom Metazoa; phylum Arthropoda; class Arachnida; order Araneae; family Theridiidae; genus Parasteatoda; species Parasteatoda lunata. The sequence goes on from OX421979.1 coordinate 23,661,896, forward strand.
TAAAAATTTGTTTAACAAAAATCGAGCATCGTTTTTTTTATATTTAGTATTAATTTTTAGGTAATAGTATAACTCAAAAATGTATAATTATTTTTTTATTTTATTTCGGTATCATAATGACAGTTGAAAATTAATTTTGAATTAATTATTGAGCGTGAAAGTAAAAAGAACTACATAAATTGAGAAATATTCGATCTATGAAACATAAAGAATGTAATTTGCATACTCAAAACCCATGGTTAAATCTATTTCATTCAATTTCATCAGTTTTTCGTTCTTTTGTTCTTCTGCAGATTTTCTCTGATAAAGATGTTTCATTCACTCTTGAATAAATGCATCAGCAAAAAGAAAAATGGCAAGTTTTCTCTTCCGCGATTTTTAACTGCCATAAAGTACCCTCGTTGTCACGTATTTGAAGGTTCCGTAGGCATTCAAAACAAACATTTTATAGGTTTCCCATCTTTGGCGTAAGAAATGGCGGCAAAAAGCAAGAAAACTCACAACCTTCTTCCGTTTTATATTACTAATAATTTTATCACACAAAAGACCGCAGAAGGACATGCTTCTAAAAAGAATCCTCACCAGTTTTCTGAGACAATACACGCCAAAACTATATGATTTCAACCTGTTATTTAATATAGAAGAACTTTTGATTCTTCTAATTTAAATAATAGGAAAATTCTCTAAATTGTTCCGCAAATTAGGCTTAGAACTAGTTCCATATAAAATTTTCATTTGATTCTTCTTTAATCACTTTTTTAACTGATAATTTAATAATATAGGCCAAGGTTCACTAAAGATATTATAGACGGGAATTTTTTAATCTTGTCGATTGTTACGGTTGCAGTTATTCAAATATGAGGAATTATGCCCAAAGATTCATCATGAGGTGTGGCAGCAAATAGATTCTCATCTAGAAGATGTCCTTGCCTTTATTGCTCTGTCGCTGTCTGGGTTTCTTTGATTCAATAAAACAATGTTTTATTTGCTTTTCCTGAAGGTCTACTTTATCGAATGTCTGCGTGACTATAACAGGCTTTCTTGATTATATTTTTTTTTTATCATCCAATTGTGATATTTTTGCCATGCAGTGTCCTTGCCTCTTCAATGGATAATGTTAAAATATGATTATTTTGCATCAAAATAATTATTTGTGGGAAAATCCACTTAAAAAATATTTGAAACATGCTAATTACTATTGATATTTACTTTTACGTATAAAACCTGATTAAATTATCTTCTTTCAGTTACATTCATTTATTTAAAATGAATTTTGAATTGCTTTGTAATTTGAAATGTTTTTTTTTGTTGCAAGAATTATTATATTCATTCGTCTTTTACATGTATACCTAGAATGGTTTTATGAGTGTTAAAAGCTTATTGATTTTAATGGTAAGGTGTAAGGTGTTTAATGGTAATGTTTATTTTTTAGACTGAAAAGTTTGTTGCTTAGAACTTTAGTTGTCTAATAAATCAAGATTAATCCATGATTAATTTAGCAATATGGAGGTTTAATGCTGTTTATCTAAGTTGTTTCACCAAGGAAAAAAAAGCCATATAGTTCCCTACACTTGAAGCAATGCGATTAGTATTTTAAACTATATGTATAATTTTGCCATGTAGAATTATCTGGGCTTTAGAACAGACGAATAACTTAAATATTTTAAAAGTTATTAAACTTTTTAAAAACCGCCAATTTTCCACCTAGATGAAAATTATAAAAATCACTGCCTTATTCTCAGATTTTGCAAATTTTTATGAACCCAAATAAGGCAACATCGGAGTAAGCTTTTAAATATTAAGAAAAATTAGACCACAAAACGCGTTTCACTCTAACAAAACTGTGGCTTTTCTCCATATTAGCGTTTTGCAAGCCATTTCCAAAATAAGCGTAGGCAGCGCTGTCTTTACATAGGGTAAACTTGGTGCATTTTCATGCAAACTAAGCAACATTGTTTTGAATTTTCAATCTGAATCTCTGCATCGCTTTTGAATTGCAGCATGAAGACATGTTATGTTAATATGTCAAATGTTTGCATGCATGGATCATTCTGCGTCATAACGTTTACACAGGTATTTGGCTGAACTCGTCATAACTTATTCCCCACTGCTAAGAAAAAAATACTAAAAATTTGTTCAACGCAGTGTTTTATAGTTTGCTCGACATAAAGTCTTAACTTGAAATAGAACTTTTCCAGCTAATTTGCACACTGTAGCATTCCAATTTCTAGTTCATAATATTTTTGATTTATATCATGGTTTGAATATCCAATGCTCTTTTTCAATGTCATTGTTGGGTTACATGAGTTTATTTGAACTGTTAGTAAAATTCAAATAACAATTCAAATTGTTATATTGAATTGTTATTTGAATAGCTACATCACGTTATTTGAAATGCTTTCTTAACAATTGAAACTTTACTTCACTGTTAGAAATTTTTCTAAAATAATTGTAAAACAACGATTTATTTAATTGTCATTTCACCATATTCTAACAAAACAGTCAAATACCTATAAATAAGATGGTATTAAAACTGTTAACTGTAAGATAAACCGTTTAAACAATCAAAATTTAATCGCAACAGCCAGACCCACCTAACAAAGTTATAGATGGATACATATTACAGCCGAGAGGACTAATCTTTTAATCTCGTGACTTACAGAACGGGGGTTCGAGTCCCAGCGGTGGCAATATTCATTCAATCCTTTCCTTTCAACACATGAAGAGTTTCCAATGTTCTGAACTCCCCAATGTGAGACCCTGGGTTATTATAATACGATATTCTCATTCACGCATAGTTGGAAGCACCATAAAGCTGGTTAACTATCTCCCATGTCCAGTTAAATTTCTTTTTTACGCTTTTGAAATCAAGCAAGTTGTAAATGGTAAAAAACACATTATTTTGTATTTATGATTTTTTAACCATTCTAGCTGTAAACGGTTTCAAAAAACCGTAAAGTTAAAACATGCTCAATACCTTAAGCTTTACTGTTAATTGGTTAGACAGACTGCTGTTGGGTTATTTTACCATATTTTTAGAATTAAATTTTATCAGTGTTCTACAGAAAAGAAATTCTAACAATAAAAATGATAATATTATTTTCATTAATTCTAAATTTTGATATAACTAATACATATCTTGTCTCATGCTTAATCTCTTAAACTAAAATATCACAATCCGTGATTTTTATTCAAACTTAAACATTTTTCTTTAATCTGGTTTTCTTTTGATTACATTAAGAATTTATAAATAGTTTTAGTTACTACAGTTCTAAATATATATGAAAATTATATGTTTGCAAATATTTAAACTTGGTGTTACTCATTTGCCTTACTCAAAATTAATGAAAATATGACGCACAAACTATGCAAAAATTATTGACGGAGCTTATTGGTTAAACGATAAAAAATAATGTTACGCGCTAAACACCGAGAAAAATTCGGGATCAAATTACGGTAAAATGTACTGACACTCAGCGTGCTTGTTCTTTTTACCGTAAAATCCATTTTTATAAGAACATGTTGCGGAACAAATATTCTGATGTACCGTAATTTTTTATAGTAATAATTACCGGGAAATCACTGAATAACTTTAATTAAATGAATATTACTGTAAAGGTTACGGTAAAAATCGATTTTACGGATGATCCATCCAAAGTGGCAGTACTATACATCGTAATTTGATCCGGAGTTTATTACAAGGATTCAGCAGATTAGAAAATGTTTGCTTTAAATCTTTCTAGAGAAGATTTTAACATTTAATTGGAGATATTGTATTTTATCAGAATTTTAATATAAAAATAACAAGTACAAATCTCACTAAGTAAGTTATTTGTTTTTAGATGTACTGGGAAAAATTGGAAAAACTTTACTTTTGAATGTTTTAGGGATCATTAACTGTACCTTTTGACCTAAAGACTTTACTAAATAAGAGTTGAGTTGTAAATTCGAACATTCTTAAATTTAATTTAGTAACGAAATTATCAACAAAAAAGTATCGTTATCATATGAATTAAAAAGAAATAAAAATACGATAAGTAAAAGGAAACTCAACAGCAAAAGAAAGAATAGTAGAGTGCAGAAATTCAACAAACTTTAATTTTTTTCCTGTCTATATACCTTTTTGGAGCAAAACTTTTAACTGCTTATTATATTTTTTGTAAATTACGGTACTTTCTATCGTAGTTTTATTCGGAATTTTGTTTTTTTACAGTGAATATTATTAACTATTTTCCAACAAAAAAGTATTATTAATTCAATGCTTTCGTAAAATGAATGAGTTGTCAACAGTAGTATGGGACATAATTATTCAAACCGATAACATTATGTGTATACATATTAAAATATACTTTAAAGCTGACTAATTTTTATCAATCGGAAAACTATTTGCAATTCCGTATAAATTTGATGTTATGTATAACATATGTTACTATGAATGACCGTAATTAGTGGTTGTTGACTTCCACCAGTGAATGTTGACAATCCTATAGTCACTGCCCAGTTAAGTGCCACTGCCCGGTATACATTTGTTCGGTATACCTAACACTGATGTTTTCTTTATGGTTCCGTGCCACTGCCCGGTATACTTTTGCCCGGTTCTTCGAACACTGATGTTTCTCCTAATCTTTCCTCAGCAGATATTAAAATATCAAATAAATATAATAATATCAACGAATAAATTAATATCAAATCGAAAGTAACAAATATTTTGGACATACACCAAAGCGACTATGTGATTGTTGACATTCACCGGTGAAGGTCGACATTCTTTTGATTTTGGTTATTCACGGTTAACATGTACATAATATGAATAAAGAACATTAGATAAACAAATTTTAGTTTAATAAAAACAATCATTATTTGTATCTAAACGCTAAAAATAGTTCAACGTATTAGATATGATTTACTTTTTAAAACAAAATTACATAATTAAATGCTTTTGATTTTAAATAAATACGCCTAAAATAAATATAGAAAGGCTTTTATGTATGAATAATTCAGATATCTTTAATAATCGCCTCTTAAACATGCAAATTTGAGCCTTCATCGGTTTAATATCCATTTTCTAGTGTGTTATTTTGTTTATTATAAGAATATCCTGTATAAAGATATCATATTAAGGAAAAATTGGTCGATGAAAATAAAATGTTAATCTAATTGCATAGCTATACAGCATTGCCCATAGCCTCACGAAGATGTTCGTTTAAGATGTATAATCATTATCTTGGGGTTTTTCCAAAGGCGTAGTCTAAGAAATTTTTCTCGTTTATTAGACTCGTCATATCAGTAATAGCCTTGATGCCTACATGTTGTTGAGTATCAGCCAGTTTTGATTTCTTTTTAATTGGCCATTTTGAGTATTATTTGTCATATAAAAATTGGAGGGTTGTCATTGGTGTCGGAGGCTGGTATGCTTTGCACACAATTCTGCATACGTAATTGTTTATTTGCCTAAATATCAAAACACGTTTTTATAGTAATTTGGGCTTCCGTTTTAATATCATTAAGAAAGTTGTCCACTTGTAATTAATTCTTACTTTTCTATATACTATTAATCATTTGATAGAAATGGAATCTTATTAAGTGTGAAATAAGTTTTTATAGATGGGAATATTTGAGATTTTAACGATCATTGTGATTGGTTTATGACATTTAATGTTTACCTTGTAACACTAATTGTCATTTTTTTAGTTTAATAAATTCATTTTGCTTCATTGAAAAAAAATCAACGTATTTAATACTGAGTAATGTCCTCTACAGGATCCTTATTACTGTGTAAGTAGTTGTTGGCAAATACGTTCCATTTTAAATTATGTTTATCCCCGTCATCTTAAATCTTTAACTTAGTAGTGAATCAAAAAAACGAGCAGAACTGAAAAAAATAATTAAATGAAAAAGTAAGTAAACATCTGCACAATAAAAAACTCCACATGTTAATAATAAGCTATCTGTTATGTATAATACATTTATTTGCATGTCTAAGTTTTAAAGATAATAAACAGGGGGCCCCACCACCTTGTCGGGGTGAGTGGGCTAGCGTGTGTCAAGGACCCATGGAGTTATGCCAGTGGTAGCGTAGCTACTGGCAGGGCCTTCCAAGCCTGACAGGTCAGTGAAGATTAACACACTGGTCCTCCAGGTTGGGGGTTGAGCAAAGGGTTAACAATCCTATCTCGTTAAAAACTACTTGTTACAGAAACTGAAGATCCATCTCTCTGAAGTGGATGAAAGTCCTCTATCAGAAAGAGGAAGACCTAAAAAATACTTCGCGGAGGACGATTGTAAACGAATCGAGCATAATAGGAAAAACCTGGAGAGAGGCAAAATATCTGGCCTCAAATAGAATGAGATGGAAGGCTATGCTATAAGCCCTATGCTCCAATTTAGAGAGAAGAAGAATATGATGATGACAGGGTGCCTCAGGATTATTGGGACAAACTTTAAGAGAAGGTAGGAGATATTGCAAGGATTCAGATTCGCATAACAACCCATAGTCGGAAACGTCTTCGTCCGTGGTGTGTTCAGAAGATTATAGGAGTTATTTTAGGAAGGAATTATTTTATCTAGGATCTAGGATATATATTCTAGGCAGAATTTTTTATTTCGATACATATTTTATGAAAATTTGCAGACAAGAAGTAAAGGTAAGACAATAATATATATTTCCTGCATCTTACTTATTAACTTTGAAGCTAATTTACTCAAATTCAATCAGATGTCATTTAGAACTCACCGTTTATCCACTGTCTTCTGTTTATTGTAACATTCTTTCAGCGAACAATAAAATTTAGGACGTTCTAGTCCAATGATCTTGCCTAACATATAGCTGAATTAATATCATGTTTTTTAAGAGTCATTTTTTTTTCTTTAATGTGTCAGAAATGATTTAATACATTGAAATTGATTAAATGATTACACCATTAGATTTTTCAAATATAATGGTAAAATAACCGGCAGCGGTCTTCCGATCGATTAACCGTAAAGTTTACGGTGAAAAAAACTTTTTTTTACCTTAATGGTTTTCAAACCGTTACAACTAATATAGTAATAAAACCATGAATACAAAACTATAAGGTTTTTTTTACCATTTATACCTAGCAAGATTCTAAAACCGTAGAAAAGAAGTTCAACTGAGCTTAGGAGCTACGCTTTTTCAGGACACTGGAATCTCTTCGTGTGTTGAAGTAAATCGAGGAATTATTGGGATTGTCAACGCTGGTGCTCGAACCCCAGTTCTGTCAGTCATGAGACTAACATATTAGCCCTCTTTGCTATAACAAGTACGCAGTTGCGAGGAACTAAGTGGCTTCATTAAGTGAGCTTAGTTGGCGCAGTAAAATTTTGGTTGTTTAACCGTATTAGGTAAAAGCAATTAATAACGATTTTTTTACAGTTATCAGTTTGATTATTATCTTATTTATGGTTATTTGACGGATTTGTCTGAATATAGTAAAATAACAATTAAAAAATTATTTTTTATTTAACTTTTTTTTCTGAGAAGTTTCGAACAGTGCAGGTGCTACTAAATTGTTGCTTTTAATTCCGTAATTATACTACATCTGGTGACCTATGTGACCTTTCCTCTAGTATCTCCCCTAACCTTGATCCCGTGAACCTCCCACGCACGCAAAGAGACGGATGTATAGTAAAGCAAATTGATTTCTGTATCAGAAAGCGTGCATATTTAAGGAAGCATCGCTATAGAAATTAGACATTAAGGAATGATTTTTCATTGAAATTCTGATTTATTTTCTGTAAGAATACAGATATTTATCGAATAATTTTTTTTATAGATAGTCAAGTGAGAATAAAGAGTTTATCTTTGCAATATCTTTGTCATGCAATATTTTATAAAAGCATCGTGCAATTTTTTTTAAAATATTGTTTTGATTTATTATAATACTACGTTGTAGTTTCTTTTTCATCATATTTTCGTATTTTTTCCTGGTAATAAATTTTTTCTAAGAATTTCGTTTCTTATATTATCGTGTTTTTGAAATCTAACTAATGTCGAGATTTTTTTCATGCATATTTTACAGCTTTTTTTTTTATGTATTCAAAGTTAGAATAATACATCTAAAGTCTTGAATCATGTTTACAAAATTAATATTCCTTTTAAAAATGAGTGCAACATTTGACGGACTTGTTAAAAGGGGATAGAAGTCTATTTATTAGTATTTAAAAAGACTGGTAGTTTATTTTTGATAATTTAATTTTAAGAATAGGAATGCATTTCTGATTCACATAACAATGCAAGCATATTTTCAAAAAATATGCTCGAAACATATGCTCGCTATATGAAGGGTTGGGGCACTATAATAATAAGTCACATTTCCCCCCCCCTCCCATCTAAAATGAACCAATCCTATTTCTTTCGCTCTTATCCTTACTCTAATCACTATTATCTCTAGCTTATGAGAAAAGCTTAAAATGGTGCTGTTTTTCATTTAAGAATTACAATTTAATTTTCATATTTCTGCTTAAAGGAATTTAAAGCAGTTTAATTTTGCATTTCAGTTACTTTACACTGTTGGAATCTTCAGTCTAAAATTACACAGTAAAATAACTGGTAGAAGTCTGTCCCGCCGGTTAATCAAAAAAAAAAAAAATAAAATAAAATAAAAAAAAAAAAAAAAAATTCTGGTTAGGAAAACTTTTTTTTACATTTACGGTTTTGAAACCGTTTACAACTAGTTTTGTTTCTAAACCATAAAAATAAAACTTAAACGAACATTGGAGCTCTGCAAGTGCTGTTTGCGAATGATAGTTTCGTATTTTAATTGTCTTAAGTTCACAGACTGAAGAGTGCAGCACACTGAAAACTCTTTATGTATTGAATGGAAGAAATATTGTGGTATCAATTATGAGATTCGGACCCTTGTTCAGGCTGTTCATAAACCATATTAAGTAAAAACAATAAAACGTTTTTTCTCGCGTTTAATAGTTTGAATATAATATTTTAAAGGTTACATGATTGTTTTGGTTGAATATGGTACAATAACAATTAAATAAACTGTTTATTTAACCATTTTTACCTGGACATTTCTAACAGGATAGAATAATGTTTTAATGTTTTCATATATAAGTTCTACGCTTTTTCTAAGTATTATTCTTGCACTGTAAAATCCCCCCCCTCAAAAGTGAGTAAAAATATGACAAAATAGCTCAAGAAAAAATAATAGCTGAATTAGAAACCCTATGTCTTATAAATTAATATAGCATAAACAAAGTAAGATACACGTGGTGGGAGGAATGTCTGAGAGATTTTTATTGACTTCCTGCAGAATTTGAACCAAGAACCTCAGTAGTAAGATGTAGTAAGTCGTAGTAAGATGCTCTTACCACGAAAGTGTATAGTTTGTCTAGAGTAAGAACTCCCCTTACCATTTATCTGGACCCGTGGTGAAGACTATGGTAATGAGGCACAACTATTTCAAGTAGGGGTGTGGGGTTACTGTTTAGGACAGGTTTTGGCTTAGGTCGGTGACAGAAAGTAAATTTTTTTCTCCGATCTATAGTGTCAGCCCTACGGTGAAGAGAAGCTACCCTCCCTGATAGGCGCTAGTCTTGTTTCTGAATGGATGAATGAGCTATTGAGGGAGAATGGAAGTTCTTACCGCAGACGAACTATGCGTCTCTATGCCAGACAGTGCATCTATGAATTTCAAAAAATGTGTTTGTAAAATATCAATTTTGATTCTGTTTTGCATTGTGATTTCCTGAAAATGATTTTTTAAAGTTATCATTACGTTTCTTTCGGTTACAATATATATATATATATATATATATATATATATATATATATATATATATATATATAAACTATTAGTTTAAAAATAAAAAAAAATTATTATCAAGAATAAACAAAGTAGCAATAAAGAATTGTGATTCAGATGTGTTACGGTAAAATAAGAAAAAATAATCAATAAAAAAAAAACACTATTATTTGGCGTAATTAATGCAAATAATTGATTGCATTTCAAAATGTTATTATGGAATTTATTAACATTTAAAATAAACACAAAAAATCAGACTAATTATCATAAATAATTCATAAATTTTTCAACAAATATAAAAATATGCATTGAAGGGCAAAATAATGTTTTATCTGGCTTCTTTCTAACTAAACATGCTCGTAATATAATCTTAACGATAGTATCTGTAAATAGCATGCAAAAGAAAGTGATTGATGGTCAACAATCATGCGATTCACTGAGTAAAAAATATTTTATAAAATACGTTAAATCTGGTACCAATTCGTGACTGATTGGCTGTTTCTTATAGTTGTGACCTGGGGGCTTCCGCGACTGTGTGTGGAAAAGGAATAAAATTCTAAAACGTCCCTCAAAATCATCTCCACACAAGGTCGGGGTCAACCCGATTAGGTGTTTTCATTTTGCTGATTCCAACCTTGCTGACCATTGGCCTTGCCTGCTTGCTCTCTTCTTCTGTCGATTTGATGTTGGTTATTTGTTGTTATTTTCTGAGTGTTGAAAATAAATCTGACAAAGGAGTCGAATGTAGGAGGAGGCATAATTAAAATAAAGGATTTTGGCTCCAAAGATTGCTAATGAAGCACTTAATTCATTTTGACTGTAGAAGGTCGCTTAAGAGATGTATTATTGTACTTAGTGCAAGGAACAATCATTGAAGACAAATGTTTAGAGTGATGATAAATAGATAACGTCTATATGAGTGAGGAGTTTAATTTATTTTTTGTTAATTTACTTCTTTTAAGAAGTAAATTAACGGAGAAACACTCTTTTCGTCATTCAAGTTCAGCAATTTTTCTGTCCGTAACAATCCGTAAACTGTTATTCATCGGCATCATGAGAACTTTAGCTGGAGCAAATTATTTCAAGAAGTTGGAATAAAGATTAAAAAATAACATTATTAAAATGGACTATATTGGACAATAAATGGCGGATATAAAATGGATAGTTTTGTCTAAATATTTTTATGGTCCGGAAATTTAGTTATATTTTGTTAGTTAGTAGTTATATTTTCATTGTACTACTTCCGCTAAGATAACTTAAGAACTTTATGTAGATCACTTTACTTCGTTTAGAGTTATACTTTTTACAAAATTAATCTTTTAATATAACCAAGTAACCAAGGCTACAAAAACTTGTTTACACCCTTTTTCTAACAGTTTTAACAAATAACGTGATTTTTAGCTAATGTTAACTACTTTTTAAAATTAAGAATCATAGATGCCAAGTACACTTAATCAGAATATATTTCATTGTCAAAAATAAATCGCTATTCACTACATATTTGAATACATGGGATTTTCACATTCGGCGATTATTTCTTACAGAACAATTTTGACATATTTTTGTTCAATTTTGAGAAAACTTTTTTTCTGCAATGTTATTTTTGGGCTGTTAATTCTTTAATTTCTCTGTAAGCTATAAAAACGAACGTACATCTTCGAATGTACAGAACTATAAAAAAAAATCGTATTTTAAAAATATACAAATGCCTGAACAAGACTGAACTAAATCAGTAACTTAACTGTTACGTGTAGCGCTGCACCAACAATATATAAATTAAAAGCATGGGGATAGAGAGTTGAAATCCCACCAACCTGGTTGCATCAATTTATTGAATGTTTTAATTTCTACAAAATTACAAATAATTTGTACATAAATGTACATGTTATTTATACCATTGCTAATAATTAGGAGTATAATTACAATCAATATGTTATTGTTTACAGTTATTGGCACAATTATCTACATATTCAAAATGTGTTACTGCTATTGATTAATAAATTGTTATAAATAAATTGTACAACACTTCTTTCGAAAAATAGTGAAGCATAATGTGATTTTAAATGCATGCCAAAGCCAATTTTTATAATCATTAAAAGATATTTTTTTTTTTATCTTTTAGCCATTTAAAACAGGGTAAAGAAACCATATCCGGTAAAGAATTAAATTTGGTGGAGCCAGGATAGCCTGGTTGGCAGGGTGCTGGAATCACGTTCGTGAAAGCGGGAGTTAGAGTCCAGCCAGCCCTAGACTCCCAATGTAGTAAATGGCGACTGGAGCATGATAAATCTGTCGGGTCATAAAGTTCTCATGTTTCTATAACAAATTATACCTTTGGGGTGCTGAATTGAAGTTTGATCATTCTCTGGTTCAGTTCAAAATTACGATCTGTGGATGAATGAATGGATGTATGAATGGGTCCTCCCTATAAACGGGTGGTACGTATGGGTGTGACAGAAGTAGAATTATTGGCCATTGATGGCGCCACAGTAAAAAGAAGGCAATCGCACACTTTGCCTTAATGGTCAACGACAACAACAACAACAATTAAATTTGGTAAATAATTTCAGGAAAGACTTTTATTTATGCTGGAAGTGATTCCAGAAATATAATTTTTGATATATAATTTTGTTAGTTCCAGAATACAGAATTATAAAATGTTTAGTGTGAAGGGTCAAGATCATGTTTTTGTATTTCTTAACGAAATGAAATATTATGTCTCATTAACAAACATGTGTATTTTTGCGATAAAAATGAAAAGTTATTTAAATTTTCCCTTGAAATATTCCTTTATGCTTATCGTGCAACTTAATATTCTAATATTTATCAACTTATAATGCTATAATCAAATATTACAACACCTGGCATCTTTCCAGAACATTATTTGCGGAATAACATTTTCCTTATGATAAATTTTAAGAGTACAGGGTTCACATGCAGAAGTGCATAAATAAAGGATGTTTGGAATATAGATAGAGATGATTAATTTACTGATCTTATTTGATACCATCTGTTTTACCTTCATATTTCTTTTGCCTCACCTAAACAACACTCTTACATCATGTCTAAATAGTTGAAACTTGAATTTCGAAGGTTAAGTGCATTAATATTTCACTATAATATTTTAAACAATATTTTGAAAACGTTTTGTAATGTAGTTGAAAAGAATTCAGTATAAAATAAGTCTGATGATGTCGGCTTCAATGATCTTGTTGAAAAATAGCATTTATGTTTTAAAAAAATCTATTTTTATACTGAATGGAGTAAAAAATTCTGGTAAAATTACCTTACTGTATTGACATTACTGTATACTGTATGGTAAAAAAATTAATTAAGATAGTAAAACCGAAATCAAAACTTAGGGTGTTTAAATCGTTAATTTGGTAATTTTTCCGTTCATATGGTAACGATTTACTGATTTTTTTAGTTTTAAAAATTATTGCTTTTATTAATTAACGCATTTAGAAACAAAATACAAAACAGAAAAGTAAATTTAGCCAAATAAATATTTTTATGCCGTACTCTAAGGTATCAGGATAAAATTTTTAAATTTTACCACTTTTACCACACATTATTAAACCATATTTTACAAGTTTTATCCCATTTATCACATATTATATCCTAAAGTTTGCTATTAATTTACTAAAAACATTACTAAACAATTCGGCAAAAATTACTGAGATTTCTGATGTTCCCCGATAGCCAGAAACTCGATAAATATTTGGATAGTTATGACCATACTTTATTTTCTCAATATGGGTAACTTATAGGTGTTAAAGAAAATCACTCACTAGTTTACATTATACTGCAATATATATGACTGTTCTGCTTCAAAAACATATTATTTCCATGACATAGCACTGGATTTTTTAAACATTGAATTATAAAATTAACTATAATTGTTCAAGAAAATGCAAATAAGAGACTTAAAAATGAAAAGAATTTTTTTATGCCATTTCACGGATTTTTTTATTTTAATTTTATTTTATAACCGTTGTTGAACTGTCGACTTAATTTTGAGTTTACGACAACCAATGCTCAACTCCATAGCCTTGTTTGAAAACTATCCAAAAGACAACGACTGGATCGAGTATTTGGAGAAATTGCCTTCTTAGAGGACTTTTTGATGGAACTAACACGTATTTGCGTTACATTTTGAGAAAACAGCAATAATCTCCTGCGGTTAGCCTGACGGCAACGAGACTCTAATACATGATTTTACGTCAGCACTATTGTGGGTGCAAGCCGGATGTGGAATCCGTATCGACCAGCCATCGCGGGTTTTGAACCCGGTTCACCTCCATGGAAGGCGAACGCTCTATCTCTTGAGCCACCATGAGTGATGTATATTTTATAACCGTCGTTGAACAGCCGACACAATTTTTTGGGGGTTTACGACTTCTAATTTTCGACTCCGTAGCCTTGTAATTTTGAATCCAATCCAGAAGACAAGGGTATTCCTGGGTCAAGTTTTTTGAGAAATTTCGCCTTCATGGTGGACTTTTTGATGGAACTAACCTACATCCACGTTACACGAAAAGGAAAACCACGAAAACCTTCCATAGTTAGTATTACACGGTACCACATATATCATGGTGGTTGCTTTATTAAGGCATTGCATAATTAAATATTATCTATATTTATTTATCCATTGATATATAATACTTAATGATTAAATTTAAATATTAAAATTTAAGATCAAGACTGACTGGCCGAAAAATTAATCAGTAATCAGCACGTGTATAAAATTGAGAATAAAAGATAAATTCAAAACTCAAGCATAGAAACTGTAAAATGAGAATGAAGCTGCAATCAAAAACTACTCTTAAATTTTATGCTATAAAATCATTTATAGTGATGGTAACACGTGCTGCGAAATAAATTAAGATCATAGGGTTAGTACAAAACATGTGAAACGCTCAATTCTCTAGAATAAAAAAAAAGATTTTAGAATAAGATCAAATCAAATAACTAATCAGAACAGAAACATCAAGGAGAATAGAATCAGAATATACTTACAAAAACATTTTTATTTTCTTGGCTATAATAGACAAGTACTTTAAGTACTGAAATTTTACATCAATTTTATGATTTCAAAACACGAAAATAATTTGCCATCGTCAATCCATACTGGCAATGAAATATTAGATTGCTAAAACAGCAAAGAATTTAGAAAAAAATTTTGAGATGAGAAGAGATTCTTCTCCTCGCTAAAGAATTTACTCCCTAATACTGGAGCTGCATACTCTCACGCTTTTTTTTGCTAAGGGGCCGAAGCCCCCTCGCCTCACGAAAACCAACTACCAACTCTTTTTTTTTGTTTCAAAGCTCGCGGCAAGGATGAAAATCAGACTGATGCCAACAAAAACGAAAAGTTTTTCTATTTTGTCTTCGGCTTATCAGCCTTACACTTAATCGCCTCATCTTTAGCGGAATTCCAAGAGTCTCATTCCTTTATCTGATTGGCTCCGCTGCCGTTCCATTGCCCAATAAGAGATGAGTGCATCCCGAAAGATTTGCTTTCTTCAAACACTGCTTTCCATGTTGCTTTGTTTACAAACTGAAACTAGAATGTCTTTGAAATATGTGAGAAAAGATTTGTGAGTTCTTGTGCAAAAGTGTGATAAAATTATTAGCAAGAGTTATTACACTAAATGTTAAATTCCTATTTAACATTATCACCTCTTTTTGAGAAAAAAAAATGTAAAAAAAAAAAAAATTGTTGTGCCAAGAATGTAATACTACTGGAAATAATTCAATTATAACATATATCATAATCATAACAATATAGTATTTCTGTTCATTTTCCTTGAGAATTTTTGCTCACTCTCTCTCTCTCAAGTCATACAAATATTTTAATGATGTGGAGCAAAAAAAAATTATATATACACATTTGATCCACATAGCTCACTCAAAGATTTGGTTTGTATAAAAACCATTTCTAATATACTTTGTTTCTCGTACTTTCAATTTGTGATAATACCTTCAATATTATGTTTGTTTTTTACATTGTTGTTATTTCAAATTATCATACCTTTATATTATCAATTTTCTCATACTTATTATTTTCATTCACATTTATTATTCTTATTACCATATCAAATCTTTCTATTCATTATCACTATCTAAAATAAAAGTGATTGAAATGACAATATAACCAAAAATTTGCATCACAAGGATTGTAAAAATTCCTTAGTAGCTAAAAAAATAAAATGGTTATCAGAAAGAGAAAACCAAGAAAAAAATCTAGCTTAATTTTTGAATGGGATGTTTCCATATTTAATGATGATTGGGCCAGCCATTTATCATCAAATATTAAATTTTGAGCTCTAAGGAGAAAGATGCAATTCAAAAATCTAACCATGAAAAAAAAATATTGCTAACTAAATTTTTACATTAAATAAATTTCAAGCCAAAATTGTCAATATCAATACCTTATACAATATGTGATAAATAATTTACACTATCTTTGCTTAATATTCAAAACTCCCATCAAGATCATTTATATTAGACATGTCATTACTCAATTTTTCTTTTAGCAACCTTTTTTTGAAAAGTTTACTTACATGATATTTTTTATAAATATCTCTTTTATCATCTTTAATGTGAATGAGGTAATTATTTCCTCTGAATTTTTTAGTGACCTTAAATGGTCCTTCATATTTAGGTTGAAAGGTATTTACATCAGTATTAATTTTTAAATATATCAAATCATTATTTTCAAAATTTGGGATTGCTCTCCCTTTTATTTGTTTACTGTGCTGCTCAAAGTATTTACTCTCATTTTTGGAAACTATATCTCTCGTCTCTGCAATATGTTCTTTTAAATTCTTGAGAAATTTAGTTGGTGTCTCTCCTTTCCTAGCCGAAACATGTATATTTAAAGGTATAGTTAAATTTCTGCCAAAAAATAATTCAGCTGGTGTATATCCAGTCACTGCATGAATAGAAGCATTATAATGAAGTTTAAAAAAAAGTAATTTCTTAGTCCAATCCCAGCTGTTGTTACACATAGATGCTAAAGATTCTTTGAGAACTCTATGTGACCTTTCTATTAGTCCATTAGCCATAGGATAGTAAAATGAGGTTTTACGATGTTCAATACTCAGTGCCCTAATAAAATTTTCAAACTCCTCCGAAGTAAAGTTAGTACCATTATCAGAAATAATGGATTGAGGCAAACCAAATTTGGAAAAATATTCATTTAAGTTATTGATAATTGTAGAAGATTTAATGTTAGTTAAGGGTATTGCCTCTAAATAACGTGAGTAGTTGTCAATTATGGTTAAAATAAAGAATTTATTATCAATTGATCTGGGTAATTTCCCTACAATATCTATTGATAAAATTTGTCCTACACTTAAATCACCTTTTTCAATTAATTTTGTCTCAGTTAATTTAGCCTTAGGCTTATTTGCCAAACATGCATCACAAGATTCTACAAAATTTTTAGTATCTGCTAACATTCCATACCAAGCATAATTTTTTTTTAATAAATTATAAGTTTTAAATACACCAAAATGTGCTGCATGAGCTGCCTTTAAAATTTCCCCTCTTAATGAGATGGGTATAAAAATTCTATTCAAAGTCTTATAAGGGTGTTTAGGTGGTCTCACCTTCATCATCAAAATACCATCATTATTTAAAAAAAATTTCTTAGAAGTTAGTTTGTCGTTATCATTTAGTTTTTTAAAGATTTCCTGAGTTTGTTTACAATTTTGTTGAGAATTTTTTATATTCTCTATTTTAAGATTATCATTAACTTCAAAAATGTTTGCATTATTTACTACAGCATTATCATTAGTTACTCTAGATAGATAATCAGCAGGATTTTTGAAACCAGGAATATGTTGAATTGTGTAACTAAATTCCTGCATATACATTAACCATCGACTTACTATTTCAGGTTGTTTTTGTAAATTTATATGAAAAGTTAGAGCTTTAGCATCAGTAAAAATAAAAAAAATTTTTACCATAAAGAAACTTATCAAAATACTTAATAGAATCTACAATGGCTAAGAGTTCCCTCCTGATAGATGGGTATTTAGATTCAGAATGGGTTAACTGCCTAGAATAAAACTCTATTGGGTCAAAATTGTCATTATTTTTTTGCATTAGAATTCCACACAGAGCATTGCTAGAAGCATCAGTTACCAAGTAAAATTTTTCTTCATCATTTATATTCTTTAAAGTAGGTTTAAGCAATAATTGTTCAGATATATTTTTAAAAGCATCCTGACAGTCTTTATTCCAATTAAAAGTAACATTCTTTTTCGTTAAATTTACAATAGGTTTAACAATCTCTGCGAAGTTATAAATTAAATGTCTGAAATAACCAATCATACCTAAAAAAGTTTGAACTTGTTTCACATCTTTTGGAATAGGAAATTTTAAAATCTTATTTACATTTTCAGATGCAGGTGAAAAACCATTTGAATTAACATCAAAACCTAAATATTTAATTTCAGACTTGCAAATTTGTATTTTAGCTGGATCAAGAGTTAAATTAAATTTCTTTAATCTGTCAAAAACCTTAACAAGTAACTGTGACATTTCTTCCATAGAATTTGCAGCAAGAACAATGTCGTCAAGGAAATATTGCAAATTAGGTCCCTTAATATCGTCTAAACATTTAGAAATTAAATTATGGAAAAAAGATGTACTGTTGCGAGAACCAAAAGGAAGGCGAGTAGGTTGAAAGTTGCCTATCTCACAACAAAATGCTAATTTGGATTTATCCTGTTCTTTTAATTTTATCTGGAAAAATGCACTCTTGAGATCTAATACACTATATAATGATTTTCCAGAAATGTTATGTAAGATATCATTGATTTTTGGAAGACAAATTTTAAAAGTCTCAGTAACTGAGTTAAGTAATCTATAATCTATTACCATCCTGAATTTTTGTAAGTTAGGATCATTTACATAAGGCTTTTTCTTGACAAAAATCACAGGAAAACAATAATTGGAAGAAGATGGTTCAATAATTCCTGCATTTAATAGATCATTAATCTCTTTTTTGGCAAAATTTTTTGCAATATTAGGAATCGGATATGGTTTTGTTTGTATAGAAAAATTATGCAATAAGTTAAATTCAGGTATTACTGCATCAGTAGATCCTAAAGTTGTATAAGATTGAGAGAAAACTTGATAATTGTTTAACAAAACTTGAAGTATCTTATCTGCATCTACCTTATTTAAATGACTCAAATCAAAATCAGAGGCATTAAGTTCTTTTTTTCTCAGTTGATGAATTTCATTTAGATTTAAATTGTTAATTTGGTAATTAGTATTTTCTTTAGGTTTAATTATATCATCATCTTTAATACCAATAACATTTCCTACTTTTGTACCTTTATTAATCACAATCTTATTATCTGTGTTATTTTCAATTAAAGTACTAAATTTTTGATCCTTAAATTCATTAACAGATTCATAGATAGTATAATTTAGTTTGTTCTTGCTTGGAGAAAAAAGCATTTGATTACTATCTTTCATATCTTTAGACATACATAATTGAATTAAAAATTGAGAATGGGGTTCTATCACAATCTTTTTTGGTGCAAAAGCAAAATTATTTACAATCTTTACATCACTTAAAACATTATTTACAATACGAGGAGTATCTTCGAGAAAATCAAAAGAATCATGGTTCACTATAAGTTTTTTGTTGGGTATATCTAAAATAATTTTATTCTGTTGAATGAAATCATACCCTAAAATTATTTTATATTTATAAGCCCAAGAATTCTTAGTTACAAAAAATATCCCTTGAAACCATTTAGTGTCAATTTTGAATTTAGAAGAAATTGCAGACATATAAGGAACAGTATTGTTGTCGATAGTATGAATTCTTACAGATCTAGATAAATAACTTATTTTAGTGTTTTCTTTAATTTCATTAAGAGTGATAGGATCAATTAAACTAAGATTTGCACCAGTATCTAGTAAAGCCGGAATGGTTAAGTTACCAAATCTTAACAAAATAATAGGTAGAGATTCTGAATCGTTACTGTTATTACAGGTCATTACATGTTTATTTACTTTTTCTACTTCTTCATTTGTATCTTTTATTTTACTATTTTTTTTAGTTATATCCTCTTCAGTTACCCGATTACTATTCTTATTGTTATTAGAAATTTTTGAATTATATTCCTTAACCTTATCATAATCTGAATTAAAATTTTTATCTTTAAGATTACTATTGACATATATTTTAGTTTTATATATTTTGTTCTTATCATTCGGAAATCTATCTTTTTTGCCAATATTTCTCTTTTTTAACCTTAAGTTACCAGTTAATTTTTGATCATTTGAATTTCTACTGGTTCTTGTAAGCTTTGTATTTTTCCACTTGTCACAAGAACCATTAACTAGTTTAAATTATTTTGTCTTCTGTCCGTACTGTTGTTACCCCTATTCCTAAAATTTCTATTGAATCCTCTTCTGAAAGAGCTGCGGCTTCTTTCATAAGGCCTAAATTTGTTGTTTACATTGGAGTTTTTAGGATAATACCAACATTCTGTGGTGATATGATTTCTACTACATATATGACAAGTTATCTTTGGTTGATTCAATTTGTTCGATTGTGAGATGTTGTTGACCGATTTAGTTTTAGTTAAATCATTTATTTTTTGAGTCAATTCCTCAATTTTTTTGTTGCTTTCTATCTGGCTTCTTAATAAAATTTCAATTTCTGATGATTTTGTTACATTATTCAGGTGGGCTTCATTCATTGAAATCGCATTTTCAATATCTATAGCAATTTTTCCTATTTCATTGAAATTTGAGGCTCCCCTTTTCATAACCTCGATTCTAATATCCGGACGCTTGCTGTCAAGCAGCTTTTGTGATTTCATTTTCCTAGCTAGACTTAAAGTTTGCTCATTACTATCTCCATTGATTTCTAGATACTCATTAGTAGCCTTTTCTACCTCTTCAATTAAATTTCTTATGCTTTGATTTGGTTTTTGAATCAATGAGTTAAATTTACTTTGTAACTCTGCATAACTTAATTTCCTAGAAAATTTATCTTTTAATAATTTAACTATGCATTCATATTCCATGTCAACATTTGTTTTGGCCTCACTAACTACTTTCAATGCTTCTCCTGCAAGATTTAACTTTAATATCAGACTTTTTTTTTTGTTGTCCCATTTTTCTAACTGAGCTATTTGCTCTAAATTATTCAGAAAAAAATTTAAATTTGCATCTTTGCTGCCATTGAAAGCTTGTAGCGAACTCGCTAAAGAATGTGAAGATTTAGCCATAATGTTTCAATTTAGATTTAAATCACAGAAATATTTACAGAAGTAATAGCTACCATTAAAATATCAATGAAAAAATATATCAACAATTAATAAATAGCATCAATTTTTGAGAATTCTACTGTTACACTGAAATATATATATATATATATATCATAATCATCATTTCAAATATACACATAAAATACACCACTGTTTACTATATTCCCAAAAATTTTCAGTTTTCTATTCAATGAATTATTAATTTCATTCTAAATTTTGCAAACAAGAATGTTATTACTCAAAAAATATATATACAGATTAATAGGTATCACATGAAATACTTTGTCATAATACTGATATTTAGAAATATCAAAACATATGTCCAAGTTAAATTATATTTTCAAATATTAAAAACAATATTCCTTACAAGGAAATAAAGTATAAATTCACAGTAAATTTATCAATGATGTAATATGCAAAATATTCATCTGAGAGAGAGTGAGAAAATAAATCATTAAAATATCCTAGTGTAATCATCACTAGAGTAATAATATATAAAAAAATTATCTTAACACATTGATTACGTTTAAATTTAGAGCCAAATATCTAGAGAATTGAAAAAAAATTAAACTAATACCAGGTTCTGACCATAAACGGCGCCACATATTACACGGTACCACATATATCATGGTGGTTGCTTTATTAAGGCATTGCATAATTAAATATTATCTATATTTATTTATCCATTGATATATAATACTTAATGATTAAATTTAAATATTAAAATTTAAGATCAAGACTGACTGGCCGAAAAATTAATCAGTAATCAGCACGTGTATAAAATTGAGAATAAAAGATAAATTCAAAACTCAAGCATAGAAACTGTAAAATGAGAATGAAGCTGCAATCAAAAACTACTCTTAAATTTTATGCTATAAAATCATTTATAGTGATGGTAACACGTGCTGCGAAATAAATTAAGATCATAGGGTTAGTACAAAACATGTGAAACGCTCAATTCTCTAGAATAAAAAAAAAGATTTTAGAATAAGATCAAATCAAATAACTAATCAGAACAGAAACATCAAGGAGAATAGAATCAGAATATACTTACAAAAACATTTTTATTTTCTTGGCTATAATAGACAAGTACTTTAAGTACTGAAATTTTACATCAATTTTATGATTTCAAAACACGAAAATAATTTGCCATCGTCAATCCATACTGGCAATGAAATATTAGATTGCTAAAACAGCAAAGAATTTAGAAAAAAATTTTGAGATGAGAAGAGATTCTTCTCCTCGCTAAAGAATTTACTCCCTAATACTGGAGCTGCATACTCTCACGCTTTTTTTTGCTAAGGGGCCGAAGCCCCCTCGCCTCACGAAAACCAACTACCAACTCTTTTTTTTTGTTTCAAAGCTCGCGGCAAGGATGAAAATCAGACTGATGCCAACAAAAACGAAAAGTTTTTCTATTTTGTCTTCGGCTTATCAGCCTTACACTTAATCGCCTCATCTTTAGCGGAATTCCAAGAGTCTCATTCCTTTATCTGATTGGCTCCGCTGCCGTTCCATTGCCCAATAAGAGATGAGTGCATCCCGAAAGATTTGCTTTCTTCAAACACTGCTTTCCATGTTGCTTTGTTTACAAACTGAAACTAGAATGTCTTTGAAATATGTGAGAAAAGATTTGTGAGTTCTTGTGCAAAAGTGTGATAAAATTATTAGCAAGAGTTATTACACTAAATGTTAAATTCCTATTTAACAGTTAGCCTGGTTGCAAGGGATCTCTAACCCGTGATCCGTCTACCATTCACGTCGGCACTGTTGTGGGTGCAATAGCCGGATGCGGAATTCGTATCGACCAGTCATTGTGGGGATTTGAACCCGGTTCACCTCAATGGAAGGCGAAAGCTCTCCCCCCTGAGCCATTACGGCTGTGAATAATGCAGTAAAATAATCGATTAATATTAAATCATAATACTGCTACCTTAAATCATAATACCGTACATATTTACTGCAGTCTGTGTTTGTTAAAGCTAAGGTTTTGTATTTTGTTATCAAGTATAAGAAGTACAAAAGCTAAGTTAGTGTATCTTGTTATAAGGTATAAGAAGTACAATGTTCTAATCAAACTTACACCATATTAAGGTTGCAAGGAATTCAGATGATATTATAATTCAAAAAGCTGCGGGACTTTTAACACTAAATAAATTAATATTGCAAACTGCAGTGTTGGAAACAGCAGCAGAAAATATTTGTTGGAACAAAATCCATTTTTTCTTTAGTTGTTCCAAGTTCTCTTCTTCTACAGAACAAAAACTAGGTTAATCTTATTTGAAGAAATACATAATATGAAAATTGTTTCATAAATTAGTTTTCAAACAAGACATGTAAAGTAAATGTAGTGATGAAGTAGATTGTTGCCATTTAAATCCCTTAAATCTATGGTCTCCAACCCCTGAACCACGGACTAGTATCGGTCCATGGATCAAATGGTAACGGGTCGCCCAAGGAACAATAAATTAATTCCATTTTTTTACGGTGTTGAATTCTCTCGGGTTTTTACGACTTTTCATGGTCGTAGGTCATTCGGGAGCAGAGAGATGTCACCTGAAGCCATATCAATACCGTGTATGGTATTGTATTTTATTTTGAAGGCATGTTTAAATACAATTAAATAAAAATTATTAAATTAAAATTATTAAATCAAAACAATCTAAAATATAAACAATCAACGTCCCTAGAACCGTCGTGGGTCAGGTGGTAGAGCGTTCGCCTCCCAATGAGCTGAACCAATTTCGAATGCCAGCGATGGTTGGTCGATACGAATTCTACAACCGGCTCACACCGACCACAGTGCTGACGTTAAAATACCCTCAGTGGTAAACGAATCATGCATTTGAGTTCCCTTGTCGTCAGGCTGATCGAGGGAAGTTTTCGTGGTTCTCCTCTCCATATAACACAAATGTGGTTTAGTTCCATCAAAAAGTCCTCTATGAAAGCAGAATTTCTCCCAATACTTGATCCAGGAGTTCTCTTGTCTTCTGGACTAGGTTCAAACAACAAAGCTACAGAGTTGAACATTGGTAGCGTAAACTCAAATTTGGGTCGGCTGTTCAATAAAATAAAATCAACGTCCATCTCCTCAGGTTGGACAGCACTGCCTTAAATAAATGGAACGGTTGCAGCATTTTTAATTTTTAATTCTTAAATTTATTTAATTCTATTCCAAGAGTACTCAGTTGCCTATTTATGTAAAATGCTTGTTTTAATTGTTCCGGCAATACAAGCAAAATTTATCTACAGTTTATCGCCAAAACAAATGTAGTATAAATTCAAAACTCATTCACTTTCCAATTAGCTAGACTGCTTAAATCTCAACTTTAGTTCCATTATTACCTAATGCCATTACAAGTTATAATTGTTGTATAAGAGTTAATATTGGAATATATTTTCTATTTTTGACTAAGTGAAATAACCATCAGCAAAAATTTAAACAACTTTATAAGTAGCTCTAATTTTAAATCTGCAAAATTTACAACATTTCTTGCAATATTGCATTTAAGTTACAACTGTTCAAATGAGCAAGCAAAATTTTTAAACATTTTATCGCCAATCAAAAATTTCATACTTTCTAAATTAAATAAGTTAATAGTCTCAAAATTAAATAATATCTAAATTCAAAAAACTAAATTTTTCATGTAAAAAAAACGTTATTTTTGTCAAATTTAAAACATAAGCGCATTTGTATAAATTTCTATTATCACTGATTTCTCCCCCTACGTTTTCTATTTTTTCCCTGCTCTTTTCTGATTTTTTCTAGACTTCTCTGCTTAGGTCTGATAAAAGGTTAATTATTTGTTAATTTTTCGTATACTTGAAAAACGTTCTTTAAAAATTTTTAATTTTATGATTAAAAAGTTTATTGAAAATAAAAAATAATTTAATTACATAGGTAAGGTGTATAATTGTTAAAAACTAATTTCAATACAGTTTTGAATAAGAAATTTTTTTTCTTTATTGTTTGTAGTTCATCTCTGCAGATCTTAAAACAGCTCATGACAATTTATTGTCGAATTCTTCCTAAATTATTACCATAAGGAACGTAAGAGAACAAAAATTTCATTGCTACCATTCATTTCAGTATTTCGTTTGAAATCTTATGGAAACAAAGAGTTACCATACAATGGCTAATTCTTATCACGATTTTTTTTTCATCTAATACATTAGATGAAAAATTCAGAAATTCATCAGTTAGATAAGTAACTGCATGCAAAGCAGAAACCGTTTCCTATTCTTTCAGGAAATAAATTAATTCTAAGTAATTATTTAGTAATATTTGAATTAACTTTCATTTTTTTTTTGTAAAAATTAAATTTATAGCAGATTGTTTTAGGCAACAATGCATACAATAATTCTGATATTGTTTCGTAATATTTATAGAGAAATTTTCGATTGTTAAAACTTGAATCTGATTATATACCATGCATTAGAGATAATTATTTTGCTTTGTATCTTCATCCTTCGGGAACATCATATATTATACAAAAACCTTTTTTAGCTATTTAATAATTAAATTTGAAAAAATATATCTCATCTTCGTTTAGAAAGTAATTTTACTTTTCCCATATAAAGATTTTTCCTGCTTGTACAATGTACCAAATAAAAAAAAACGGACCACCCTGAATAACTAATGATCTAATAATTGAATTTTTACGTTTTAGTACTCAATCTTAAAGGTTTGAGGGGGTAACATCAATTAAGCTAATAAATTAGTGCAAACGATGTTTAAAGTTACGGAATGAAACATAGAATCATACTTCCTCAGAATAAACATAGCTTTTTTTCAACAGAGTTTTTGACCACCAAACTATAGGGGGTGACCGCAATCTAGGAAATATAGTCCCCATAGTTTGGTCAGAAGAGCGGTTCAAAGTCTGGATACCCTAAAGTTAATTTTATTTTTTTGCGTATTTCACCGCATCTCGAGAATTTTTCGAGAATAGAAAATTTTTTGCACACAACTATAAAATTCCATACAAAAAATAGCGTTACAAATATTTATTATTTTTTATAATTTTATTTAATGAAAGTCGAAAAACTTGGAATTGTTTAGGTATTCAATACTTAACATAATTTTAAATAATGTAATTCTACATGGCAAAATGCAAAATTTTAGTGAAATCGGTCTAATAGTTCCAGTGAAATCGAATTTTAAAGAAACCGTATTTTTAAATTTCAATTTTTCAATAACTACCCAACTGATTTCGCTCAAATTTTATATTTTTCCATGTAAAATTGCATCTTTTAAAATGATGTAAAGACACGACATCCGTGTTTCATGGCAGCATACATGTTAACTGATGATTTTAAACTAAATCCGATGCTATTAAAAAATAAAGTTTCGTGTGTTTAGGAATGTTTTCATCATTTATCTATCGTAATAGTCAGCGAATGTTATTTTTTTTATATGAATTAGATCTTTAATTATGTAAGATGCGAATAATATGAGGATATTATTTGCGAAGAAACGCATGTTGAGTTGAAGCAAAAACTTCGAATATAGGTTCGCTGTCATTTTCTCATTAAAATATATTTAATTTTGAATTATTCATTATCATATTTTATAGTATTACTTGAAACAATTTATAATAGTAAAATTACTAAGCATTACTGCATATTTTGTGGGTCAGATATGTACTTTCATAACTAATGTGTTTGCTTATTTATCTAAGCGAGAAATTGATTGGAATCAGGGCATTTAAGGCATACAAAAAGATTGTATGTAGCAATTTTTCTTTTTGTGAAAACTAACGATTGCATCTTAGCACAGAATTACAATTAAAAAAATACATTTGCAATTGAAACTAAACTTACTATTCGCTCTCATAATTTTGTCAGAGGAAAAAGTAATGTAAAATTTAAAAAAAAAAACCTTAAAGGGAGCATTTAAAATGTCACTCTTTTTATAAAATTTTTTCAGAAAACAAACTACGGTTAATTTAACTGAGAAAGACCATTGTTTTTTGTTAAAGTAAAAAGAAGCAATAATAATTGCTTCTTTTTTTAAAAAAAAATCGTTTTAAATTTAATAAAGAAGCAATAACAATTAATTTTATTTCATAGTTAAAGATTTTTGATATGATTATAAGTTTATAGCGTGAAAATATATTTTGAAATCGCTAAAGAACAATTTTTCAAAAATTTGGACAAATTTTCTAAAACCCTTACGATGTTCATTGAAAAATGATATGTTGTGCATAATGTTTTTGCGCAATCAAACTCTTTAAATAAAGCAATTCTGAATTCTAAGAAGTTATTATCTACCATCGTTAATAGCAAATGTAATAATTGTTTTTAACATTTAAACAGACGTTTTTATTATCCATTGTTTATGATTTTATTTTATTTTATAACCGTCGTTGAACAGCCGACCCAATTTCATGGGTTTACGACTACTAATATTCAACTCCGTAGCCTTGTAATTTTGAACCAATCCAGAAAACAAGGAAACTCCTGGATCAGTACCCCCAGAGGTATTGATTTGTTATGGGAACATGGAGGACTTTGAGACTCGACAGATTTAACGTGCATCAGTCACCATTTACTACACGGGGAGTCTTCGGCCGGCGAGGATCGAACCCACGACCTCTTAGACATGGGCCCAGCGCCCTACCGACCAGGCTATCATTGTTTATGATTATTCGAATTACAATCATATTTTTGCTAATTTATTTTTAATTAATTTTAAAACTCAAAAAATTAGTTTTATTTATGTTTATTTGACGCACATTGATATTTGAAGGTTAGACTTATAAATCACGTTAGTTATAAATAAAGAACAAAATTTTAAGCTTTAAATTACACCCGAAGACACGTTCGCTAAATACAGCTTCTTTGATGATTCACTTGAAGCTATTTATCAGAAAATCACGTGGCCCATACTAAAATCAATCAAAATTTTTATACCAAAATATTACTCATAACTATTAAAAATGCGTGTAAGGATGTAAATAATTCAGTAGCACTGATTGACTTCTGAACCCACTCTGTCTTATCAGACGATAATTATGTGAACAAAATAAACTAAATTAAATTAGGCAGATATTTTTCTTGTTACCAGAGGCTTTGGAAGGTTGATTGACGAGGAAAATTGTGATATAATACCTATTGGGATTATCTTGTTCTGAATGTCAGGAACGCATAAGAAGCACTCGATGACCCTGAAATCTCAAATTCCAAAACATAATAAGTATTATGACAAGATACCGTTTTTGACTCTATCTTTTTTTATTAAAATAAATAGGCTTGTATAATTTATTTCACAAGGGATCAAACAACGTGTTTGTCACGCACTGTTATTAGCCGGTGTCTTGACCAGCCTTTGCAAGGACGACTGGTTATTTATACGGCCTTGTCGACCCCCTCCTACCCCTTATCATCTTGTTTGTAGCATTTTGGTGCCAGTCATACTGTCGCCAAACAATAATTGGTACTGAAAAAAGGTATTTATGGATTTATAGAAATATTTGTACGGAATCTCATCCAGTTTTAGAGATTAAAGATTAATGATTTTCACACATTTTTTCACTAAATTAAAATATTAAAACTACAAGTATAAATTTTAAAAAAAAATTACCCGTGGTACACATTTTACTTGGTACAGGAACAATTAAAAGATGTAATATGCATTTAAAATAAACAGAAAGGAAAAGGTTATCTTTTGCAGAATTTCTTGAATTAAACTTTATTAAATGATGATAAAACACGGTTCTTTTAAAAAACAAATTTTAGAAAAATGTGAATTTTTTCAATTTTTTTTTTATGTGAAATATCTTTTATAAATAAATTTTACTGTAAGAACACTAATAAAGAGCGAAATAATTAATAATTTTAATTGTTATTAATAATTTAGGTAGCTTCCATAATTTTGAAGAAAAAAAAACTGAATTGATATAAAACTCAAATGCAAAATAATTAGGAGAAACTGGAAAATTTTGTACATGAAAATTTCTGCAAAAATTGGGGAAAAAAATATTCAAAAAGTATACTTTTCAATATCAGCAAAAAAATCCAAACGGATAGATGTAGAAACAAAAATATGAACTTATTTTGTAGATAATTCTTTCATCTAAAACTTTTATAATTAAGACATCTTTTTCAAGTGAACAGATTAAAGGATTCAAAGTAGTTTTCTGACGTCAATTCAAAGCATACAATCCGCTGTTAGAATTTTAATTCTAAAATTATAGCATAATAACCGGCAGCAATCTGTCCATCCGACTAACTGTAAAGTTTACGGTAAAGAACATTTATTACCTTAACGGTTTTGAAACCATTTGAATTTAATATGGATGTAAGACCGTGGATACAAAACTATACATTTTTTTAACCATTTACAACTAGCATAGTTTCAAAATCGTGGGGATGCAAGACACTGGGGAGTGCAAAATTGGGACATTCAAAATATTGAACATTGAAAATTCTTCATATGTTGAATGGAATGGTGGAAATATTGTAGTGTCAACGCTGGAACTGGAACCCCAGTTCTATCGGTCATGAAACTGACAGAGTAGCCCTTTCAGCTATAATATGTAAGCAGTTCAAAGGAACTAAGTGGCTTCGTTAGATGGGCTTAGTTGGTGCGAAAAAATTCTGATTGTTTCACCGTATTAGGTGAAAGCAGTCAATAAACAGTTTTTCTCACAGTAAACAGTTTGATTACCACCTTATTTATTTCTGTTCGACTGTTTTGTTTGAATATGATAAAATAACAAATACATTGTTATTGAACCCTTTTTATGAGGTATTTCTAAAAGTGCATCTGAAAAATAATTTTTTTAAGGGAAGTAAAAATTTACTTGCAATTAGTAACTTTAGTAAAATGATTAAAATAAGAAACCATAAATAATATATATTTTAAATGAGATAGGCATAAAATGTTAAATTAAAAAAATAAAATTTTGAAAAAAAATATATATAGTTATTTCAGATAATTCAATCATTGATACAAAACATAGAACCTTAAACTATGATAAAAATAACAAATTTAGTAACCAGAGTAAAATTAATGAATTCTAACTTTTAAAATAAGAAAAAAAGATTCAAAGAGTTAAAGGTTTGGAAAGAGAAACAATCATTCTAGCATCCTAACTCTATTCTTTATCTATTTTATGTTCATTGTTTGACAATAGTTTTAATTTGAAAGGCATTTCAGTTTTTAAAAAAATAACAACTAATAGAGAATTAAAGCACCTCGTTGTTAAAAACTTTGATATTGGAACTCTTCATATTTCTGTATCAAATTTTTCTAAATTAATTAAAGCTTCGGCTAATTTTATGCCTTGTTATTGGAGCTGATGCAATTTGGAGCATCAATCTAAATGGATACTTATAGAAAAGATAGATCCTTTTTAGGAAACTCATTTCTAAAAAAAGTCCAAAGTTTGAACCCCTTAATGTCAGTTTTATTTTCTGTGTATTTAACCATATCTCGAATTTAAAAAAAAAAAATTACCCATGATTATAAAATTCGTTTATCCAATAATAATTCAAAGCAACAAATATCTTTAAGGAAATATGTATACTTTTTTATTATTTTATTTATTACTAGTGAAAAATTGTAAGAAAAGAAAGTTTGTAATTGTATTGAAGAATTGAAAGGTATACAATTTCTTTACATCATTTTATAGAATGTAATTTGAAAAGGTGAAACATAATTTTTAAGCAAAATCGGTCGAATTGGTCCAGAGAAATCGAATTTTAAATGTGCGACTATTTCAAAATTTGATTTCTTGGGAACTATTCAACCGATTTCGTTGAAATTGTGTATTTTGCCACATAAAATTCCTTTCTTTAAAATAACGAGAGAAAAATTTTATACATTACAGTTCAAAAATGTTTCACTTATTGTTAAAGATAAAAATAAAACGTATAAAATGATTACTTAAGTTGTTTTTTTGCATGGAATTATCTTCGAATAAACGAAATTGATAGTTAGGAGAAGAAAAAAAAATTATGTTTGCTTAAAAAGTTCTCGAGATATGGCGAAAAAAGTAAAATTAACATTAAGAGGTCCGAACTTTGGGCTCACTCTCTCCTTTCTTCACTCTACTGACCAAATAGGGCCATATTTCCCAAAATGCAGCAACTCCCTAAATATTGTGGGTCAGAATTTCGAATCCGTCCATAAAAAAGGGAATGTTTGTTCAGAAAAAGAAAAAGTACGTTTTTGTGCCTGGTTTCGTAAGCTAAAGTACTGTTTTCGCTAATTAATTAACTTATTTGAGAACACCCTCTCGAGCCCTTGAGATTGACTCTTAGAACATAAAGAACATCCGGTCATTCGATCAAATGAATATATATATATTTTTTAATATTATTTTTTTATGAAATTCGTTGAACAGCCGGCCCAATCATTTGGGTTTACGACTACTAAGGTTCAACTCCGTAGCCTTGTAATTTTGAAAACAATCTAGAAGACAAAGGAACTCCTGGATCAAGTATCGAGGGAAACTTTGCAGTGGAGGTATTTTTTGATGGAACTAACCTGCATTTGGGTTACATAGAGAGGAAGACCACGAGAACCTCCCACGGTTAGCCTTACGACAAAGGGACTTATGATTTTAATACCCATGATAACCCATGATTTTTCTACCACTGAGGATATTTCACATCAGCACTATGGTTGGTGTAAGTCAGATGCGGATTCGTTTCGACCAGCCATAGCTAGTGATTCGAACCCGGTTCACCCCATTGGAAGGCGAACGCTCTATCCCATAGAGTTATAAATAATCCCTATTTATCCCTATTTATTACTCTCTGCTCTATTCCCTGAGCCATCGAGGTTCATCAAATGCAAAAATTAGATTCATATATTTCGCACAGTACAACAAAGAGAAATATGAGAAATATGTATAAGTTATAACAAGTTATAACTAGTTATAACAAGCATATGCATCGCAATGCAATTCTCAAAGTGTTACACTGTTAGAAATTTCTCAGAAAAATGGTTAAATAACAATTGATTGCATGGCTATTTTACTATATTTAATCAACACAGTCAAATAACCATAAATAAAATGGTAATCAAACTGTTGAGTTTAAGAAAAACTGTTTATTAACTGTTTTCACCAAATATGGTTAAACAACCAGAATTTTATCGCACCAACTAGAACCACCAAATGAAGCTACTTAGTTCTTCGCTACTGCGTGCATATCATAGCCGAGCGGACTTATCTGTCAATCTCATGACCTTCAGAACTGGAGTTCGAGTCCTAGTGTTGACACTACATTATTTTCTCTATTCCGTTAAGCACGTGAAGAATTCCCAGTGTCCGGCCCTCTCCAATGACCATTAACTTACGAAAAGCCGAGCTTCTATATCTAGTTAAAAAATTATTACGTTTTTAAAAAATGCTAGTGGTAAATGGTTAAAAAACCGTATAATTTTGTATTCATGGTTTTATAACGATATTTTTGTAAATGGTTATAATACCATAAAGGAAAAATATTTTCTTTTCCGTAAACTTTACAGTTAATCGGATGGACAGACAGCTGCCAGTTATATTATAGGAAGAAAAAAAACATTATTGATTACAATATCTATTCTTAACATTTTCTACATTAATTAAAAAAATAAAGATTTCGAGTTTAATCATTTTATGACAGTTAAATCAAGGTTTAAAAACAATCAATTAATTTAACGCTTGCAATCGTGACCTTATTTTGGCTATTTACGAGGTTTGTTTTTAATACGAGTTTAGAATATTTTGTAACCAATTTGAGATAGCTAAACGACGTATATTAGTAATAATATTTTATTTAGTTATTTTTATTATAAATATTATTTTATTTTAATAGTTTTTGTCGAGAATAGTGTGAAACATCAAAAATGTAAGAAATAGATTTTCTAAGAGTCGGTTTAATGTCTGTTTAATGACCGTCCATTAATTTAAGTCTTTAAATAGTTAGTCATTAAACGGACATTAAATAATTTGTATAAGTCTTAAATTACTAATCTTAAATAATAATTGTGTAAGTCTTATTAATAATTTAAAAAATTAATTCCACATTGAATTTTCTGTGTTTCTTAAGCTCTTCTTAACATGTTGAGAGTAAATTAAAAATTTTCGAACGTTTTCTAAACATATAGTTTGTATTCTAAAATGCAATAAATTTGTTTAATTTTTTAAGTTTTTATTCTAAAATGCAATATAGTTTTTAAATTATAAATTGTTTTTTTTTTCAGATTTTGTTGATTTACAAGTGCGTTTATCTTCGATAGGGTAAAGAAATATTAATTTTTCCTTAAAAGGTTTTAACTTATTACAAATATTTACAATATAAAAAATAAAATAAAAAAGTGAAAAATAAATAAATAAGTATAATAAATAAAACTAAATAAATAAATTATTCCCATCCATAATAGGATTAATATAATTTTAAAAAAATACAAAAATAATTAATAACTCTGTCTATTTTTTAATTAGAATATTCGCAGTATGATGTTACTTTATTTATCATTATAGAAAATATTTATTTGTTGTAAATGAATGTGTTTTATTAATGCATAAAAATTTCAATGACTAATACATTTAGCAAAGGGGATTTTTAATATTTATCTTAATTATTTAAGTCACCGATTTAATATTATATAATATTATGTTATATTATATATTATATTTAATTTCATCATGTTAGATTATATTATACTATATTGATAAAAAATAGCACGCTTTAGTTTTTCTTCATCATTTGCAACTTCTACTTTGAATTCCACATAAAAAATTATTATAAAATTAATAGTAAGCAACAAAATTGATAATAATTTTTTTAAGCCAATTTCTTAATTTCTTCGAATTTATACATTTTGATGGCACATATATTTTTTTCATTAAAATACTTTCTAAGTTAAAAAAAAAAACATTTTCAAAGAAAATACTATATTTAAAGCATGCACCTGCATTATGATGATAAAAATAATAGGCCAATTATTAGTGCTTACTTACCATTAAAAATAAATACAAAATTTTGGTTCCTTATTTACGTAAAATGTGACTATTTTACGTTTGAAATTTAAACATATCCTATTTATTTTAAATTGTATTTTTCATCATTATCAAACAATATATTTGCTAGAATAGTTTTGAATTGAATTATTCAAGCTCACTTATATCATTAAAAACATTTTATATTTAAAAAACTAATTCAGAAATTAAAACTTAGGTCTTTTTAGTTTGAAAATTTTGATTCGCTGATTAATTAGTTGGATTCTTTTTGCACAATTAATTGTGTTCAAAACTCCTAATTATTGCTTTAATGTTCAAATAATTTGTACAATTTAGACTCTATTTTTCATTTTTACTTTCAATTTCTCTTGAAACACTGAATAATGTTTTGTACAGATAATTTTTTTGAAACTTTCTATTAATGATATAAATTATTTTAAAATGGAAAATGAAACCGTAGCTCATGGTACAAATTACTTGTTGGAGTGTAATTAGTCAAGGAATTAATACGAATTTTCCAGTAGAGAAGAAAAACATGGTTTTATTTATCTCAAGCAACCTTTAAAATAAAATAAACGATTGCGTGCAGTTACATTTGCCTAATAAAATCTTTTAAGCAAATTTTTTATGCAATTAAGAAATACATTGTGAGTTTCCAGAAGTACATTTCATAATTCATTACATGCATTCTTCTCCATTTAAGTCACTCGCAGTAAATGCTGATTTCATGTGTTTTATTGTATTATAACTGCAATTATATCACCATCGTAATTCAAAATGTTATAATGATTTTATACTTTACTGAATTATTACTATTCTTAATATCGAAGCTTATATTTTGCACCCATACTTCATTTTAATTATTTCATTTATACTGCACATAAAAAAATTTACACAAGTATTTTGCACAGATCAATTTTTGCGAATTTTTATGTTGATATAAATTACTTATGAACTAGAACCTGAAAGCATAGCTCCTGGTACTGATTCGTGGCTGCAGTTTAATTGGTCAAAGAATTAAGACACATTTCCAGTAACGGAAAAAAAAATGGTTTCATCTATTTCGTGCAACCTTTAAAAGCAAAATTAATGATTGCGTGCCGTTACCTTCACTTTACAGAATCTCTTAAGTAAATTGTAACGCAATAATGAAACATTGTTAATGTACTGAAGTTCATTTCATAATTCAATATTTAAATTCTTCGCAATTTAAGTAATTTTCAGTAAATGCTGATTTCCTGTATTTCATTGTATAATAACTGCAATTATTTTACCTTAGTAACTCTATTTTGCTCCCATACTTATTATTTCATTTATATTGCACATAAAAATTGTAAACTGATACGCTCTAACACATAGTTACTTCTAAAAGAATGAGATAAATGTTTATTTATATTTATATTTTTCAAATTTAAAATAATTTTTTTCTTCTTATTAACAAATTTGAATTATTTTCTTATTTAATGAACAAATTAAAAAATTTTTATATTATCATAATCCTTTAAACTTCCTTTAAATTTTTTTATATTATCATCGTCCTTTAAACAAAGGGATAATTCATAATCTCAATATTAAATGAAGTAAAATGGCTAAGAAATCTAAATTTTTTAAAATATAATACTTATCACGGAGAAAAGAAGTTTGGTAAAATTATCGCACTTATTTTCTTATTTAATGAACAAATTTAAAATTTTTTATATTATCATAATCCTTTAAACTTCCTTTAAATTTTTTTATATTATCATCGTCCTTTAAACAAAGGGATAATTCATAATCTCAATATTAAATGAAGTAAAATGGCTAAGAAATCTAAATTTTTTAAAATATAATACTTATCACGGAGAAAAGAAGTTTGGTAAAATTATCGCACTTATTTTCTTATTTAATGAACAAATTTAAAATTTTTTATATTATCATAATCCTTTAAACTTCCTTTAAATTTTTTTATATTATCATCGTCCTTTAAACAAAGAGATAATTCATAATCTCAATATTAAATTAAGTAAAATGGCTAAGAAAACTAAATTTTTTAAAATATAATACTTATCACGGAGAAAAGAATTTTGGTAAAATTATCGCACTTATTTTCTTATTTAGTGAACAAATTTAAATTTTTTTATATTATCATAATCCTTTAAACTTCCTTTAAATTTTTTTATATTATCATCGTCCTTTAAACAAAGGGATAATTCATAATCTCAATATTAAATGAAGTAAAATGGCTAAGAAATCTAAATTTTTTAAAATATAACATTTATCATGGAGAAAAGAATTTTGGTAAAATAATCGCACTTATTTTCTTATTTAATGAACAAATTTAAAATTTTTTATATTATCATAATCCTTTAAACTTCCTTTAAATTTTTTTATATTATCATCGTCCTTTAAACAAAGGGATAATTCATAATCTCAATATTAAATGAAGTAAAATGGCTAAGAAATCTAAATTTTTTAAAATATAACATTTATCATGGAGAAAAGAATTTTGGTATAATTATCGCACTTGTTTTCTTATTTAATGAACAAATTTAAAATTTTTTATATTATCAAAATCCTCTAAACTTCCTTTAAATTTTTTTATATTATTATCGTCCTTTAAACAAAGGGATAATTCATAATCTCAATATTAAATTAAGTAAAATGGCTAAGAAATCTAAATTTTTTAAAATATAATACTTATCACGGAGAAAAGAATTTTGGTAAAATTATCGCACTTATTTTCTTATTTAGTGAACAAATTTAAATTTTTTTATATTATCATAATCCTTTAAACTTCCTTTAATTTTTTTTATATTATCATCGTCCTTTAAACAAAGGGATAATTCATAATCTCAATATTAAATTAAGTAAAATGGCTAAGAAATCTAAATTTTTTAAAATATAACATTTATCATGGAGAAAAGAATTGTGGTAAAATAATCGCAGTTATTTTCTTATTTAATGAACAAATTTAAAATTTTTTATATTATCATAATCCTTTAAACTTTCTTTAAATTTTTTTATATTATCATCGTCCTTTAAACAAAGGGATAATTCATAATCTCAATATTAAATTAAGTAAAATGGCTAAGAAATCTAAATTTTTTAAAATATAACATTTATCATGGAGAAAAGAATTTCGGTAAAATTATCGCACTTGTTTTCTTATTTAATGAACAAATTTAAAATTTTTTATATTATCATAATCTTTTAAACTTCCTTTAAATTTTTTTATATTATTATCGTCCTTTAAACAAAGGGATAATTCATAATCTCAATATTAAATTAAGTAAAATGGCTAAGAAATCTAAATTTTTTAAAATATAATACTTATCACGGAGAAAAGAATTTTGGTAAAATTATCGCACTTATTTTCTTATTTAATGAACAAATTTAAAATTTTTTATATTATCATAATCCTTTAAACTTCCTTTAAATTTTTCATATTAGCATGTCATTTGTAGTTTTTTAAAAATTATAATTCTGGCTAGTAAAACCAAAATATATGGTTTTTAAACTATTTATTTAATAATTTTTCCGTTTATATGATGACAGTTTCTCGGAAATTCAGGTTTCCAAAATTCAATTTTTTATTACAAATTCAAAACTGAAAAGTTAATTCAACCAAATAAATGGTTATAATTTCATGCTCTAAGGCTTGATGATAAAATTACCAAATTTTACCACATTTACCAAATTTTATTACATACTATAAAACCATATTTTATAATAATTT
Source organism: Parasteatoda lunata (assembly GCA_949128135.1). Lineage (NCBI taxonomy): Eukaryota > Metazoa > Arthropoda > Arachnida > Araneae > Theridiidae > Parasteatoda > Parasteatoda lunata. The sequence goes on from OX421979.1 coordinate 23,699,652, forward strand.
TACCAAAATTATTACCAAAGCGCTTTTATGAAAATTAACGAGCTTTTTGATGTTTCCATAGAGCCAGAAATATTAAAAAAAATTTTTTTTTCAATTCTTGTAAAATATAGGTTGCAACATTTTATTTTAAGAAACAACTACATTTTCTGGACTTATTAAAATTTGTTTACAAATGAATTCGTTTATTGAAAATTATGCAGTGCTATTTTAATATTTTGCTAGTATATTTTATTAGCAACACTACAAAAGTGGTCCTGTAAAAGCCTCAAATAGTAGGGAAAAGAAGAAACAAAATGTAGAAAATACTACAAAGAATGAATTTATGCCAAATCTCTTAAGCCTAATTTATATCTTCGAGTTTTAACCATTGATTTTTAAATTAGGTTAATATTGCTTTTTAATTTCCAGGTATTTTACATTATTACCAACTCTACAAAAGTAGTCCTGTAAAAACTTTAAATAGTAGGAAAATGAAAAAATAAGGAAATGAAGAAAATGCAACAAACAATGAATTTATGCCAAATCTCTTAAGCCTAATTTATATGTTCTAATTTTAAACATTGAACTTTTTTTTATTATTTCCTTGCAGTTATTATAGCATGAGATAAAACGGCACATTGCTGCAAATAATCGTTATCTCAATGGATTATAAAAGATTATACAATCAGAATTATTAAAAAGGAAAACGAAAATTATGTCATATAAAACCATCTGAGACCGAGCAAACATATGGCTGAGAAACATGGGATTTGACAAAATCGCAGACTTACCATCTTTGAGAAGATAGACTTGCTATCTTCAAGAGAAACGTTTTGAGAAGGGTTTTAGGTGCAATAAATTAAAATGATACGTGGAGATACAACCATGAACTGCAGAGGTTGGACAGAGAGGCAGTCGGACTCATTTGTTGAATGGTCCTATCCTCCGTAACAACCAGAGGTTTTCATTCTAAACCGCCCAGAGGCAGACGATAAAGCTGTTTTTGAAGGTTCTGTAGCTGCATGAAATGATATTTTTTGAGAATAGTATGCTATTTTCATAACTGTTGTGAATTTGCAACAGTTACTCATTACTGTTAGGTCATTACTGTTTAGCCTATCTTTGGCCAGCGCATTCTATGTTTATTCTGAAAATGGCGCAAAACCTTAATTAGGAGAAAAGCCACAGTCTTGAGAAAATGAAAAACGTTTGTGGTTTTTTTTTTTAATATTTAAAAACTTACTCCACTGCTGCATTATCTGGAAAATTTGATAAAAAAAATGAGAATAAGGCATTGAGTTTGAAAGTTTTTATGTCGCCAAAAAATGTCGCCAAATTGGTAGTTTTTCATAGAGAAAATTTGATAAAATTTTTTTGTCGTTTTCAACAGTAGTTTTTTAAAACAATTTTTTTGTCAAAATTAGTATTAACATAATTAAACAAAAGTTTCCGAAAGTCAAAAGGGGCGGGAAAAAATGAAGTTATCCTTAATCGATGAACTAATTAAAAAGATTATAAGTTCTCATCAATCGTTCTGGTAGTAACGATTGGCTCTTGAAATTAAATATATTATAAATACTGTTCTTTAAATTAAATATATATATAATGAATAATATTTTATCATATTTAAATTCAAAAATTTGAATAATTGAAACAATGTATTCAACTTTTTATTTTATTGATACTACTCTGAATATTTTATTTCTAAAGATGTTCTGAAAACCATATTTTTTAATTTGAAGATTGCCTTCAAAAAGCTGCAAAAATTAGAAAAAAAAGAAAGAAGAAAAAAAAATAAAAGAAATATATATTTTTTCTGTTGGTGCTTATATAAGATTTTAAAGCCCAATTTAAATTCTCTAATTTCAAAGATTGATTTTTTTTGAAAAAAATTTATTCTGAGCAACATATACAGTAGGGAAAATATAATCATTATATTGTAAAATATCCTCAATATTGCCGGTAGCTGGCAGTTCCAAGGATGATACATTAATTTGAGAGATGAAATTTGAATAATTCCATGGACAGGAAACTCAACTGAAGTAATCCCTTTACAATATATTTGTGTACTGAAGATGATACACATGAATATTAATTGCTTAAAAGAACCTCATTTATTTCTTTTCAAACTATCCTTTTTTCTTGTTTTAAATAAGAAGGTCAACTGTCCCAACTTCTTTAGAAAATGAATCGAAAGAATGTTTAAATTTACAACTCGACACTTATTTAGCAATGTCCTTGACAAGGTCAAAAAGGTAGAGCTTATAACCCAAATAAACAATTAAAAGCCAGAATTTTTCTATTGACTTTCATTTATTCTTCCCCTGTTTAGAAATCCGAGTTATTTTAAATCAAATTTTTTATAGTTTTTTTTTACTTAAAATTAGCAAACGACAAAATGTCACTCAAGCAATTAAGCATTTTGATCCAAAAAATTAAGAAACAGGAAAAAAGTTTAGTTTTTTGATTTTCTACGGCTGATTATCTTTCTCTGATTGAATTCTTTTGCTGTTGAATTCCTTTTTGCTCATTGTATTTTGAAATTTTTGTATTTTATATGAAAATGATATTTTTTGCTCATTATTTCTTTAATAAATTATATTTATGAATGCTCGTAACTGAACTCTTATTTAGTAACGTCATTGGTAAAGTCAAAAGATACAGTTAATGATTACCAACACATTCACAAGCGAGGATTTTCCAAACGACTTCTTTATTCTTTTCTAGTACGTCTAAAAATAAATAAATTGAGATTTGTAGTTGTTATTTTTATATTAAAATTCGAGTACAAAAGAATACCTCTTTAAAAATATTAAAATTTTCTCGTGAAAGGTTAGGGTAAAAAATTCTTTTGTGGATAAGCACAATAAAGAAAAAAGAAAGAGCGAAAAGCGAAGAAAATTAAGAAAAATAAAATATTTTAAAAAATGTTTAAAACAATTAATATATATATATATATATATATATATATATATATATATATATATATATATATATATATATATATATATATATATATATATATATATATATATATATAGATAGATAGATAGATAGATATATAGATATATATAGATATATAGATATATATATATATATGTATGTATATATATATATATATATATATATATATATATATATATCCGATTATGAATGTCTGAATGTCACTGTGAAGAAGAGAAATAATTTGAATTTGTTGATAAACCTCATAAACGTATTATTACTGATAATTTAAATATTATCGAAAACTTAGAAATTTAATGATAAAAGGTACAAAATTTAGACCCATTTACCATAAATCAATTGATACAACTCTAAAATACTTTCTTAATAATCTCAATAATTTTTGTCCAAAGATATCAAATAGATTCTTTTTACCTTTAGGTATGTTAACAGAATGGAAATGGGTTGTTTATTATTACTTTAAAAACTTTGTTTTCAGCAATAAGGAAAATTTAAATAATGGTAATAATTCAATTGGCTGATCAATTAAGCAACTGGGGTAAGCTATGGGGACAACTACAAAAAAATTTTGTAGTTGTCCCCATAGACAAAGCTAACAATAATTATGCAATTTTCTGTAAAAAATTCTATGTTGAACTTTTAAATAAGGAGTTAAAAAAAATAGTTGAATTTATAAGTTTAGTGATTTAAATAATAATAATATTATCATTAAAAAAATTTACCTTTATATAAGAGATTCAAAATTAAAATTAGGATTATACAATTTCCTAACTTAATTATCATTCCTAAATTTCATAAAATTCCTATAAAATTTAGAACCGACACATGTGGATCTAATATTTACCGAGCTGAGCCTGGTATTATTTTCACCAACTACTTAAATAATATTATTAACAATATTATTAAAGCAGATTTTTTTGGATCATCACTAATGAACAACCGATTTTAGAATATATATACTACCTGAATAATCGTTTTTCGCAAAGGGTGAATAAAAAATAAGTAAAGAATCAATAAATCAGTACTGAAAAACACACAAAATCATTCTCATAACTAAAAGCATTTACCGACACAATTAAAGATCTTGATGGAAGAACAAGGAAAGTGAAATTTTTAGGAAAATTAATGAATTAGGGAAAATAAAAAAAATTGGTTACATGAGTATGGGTATGTAACAGAACTATATTTGCCTTCACTTTTATCTTAACATAACTAATTACATCAGTTTTTATTATGCTTGCATGATTTTTATTTCAAATAAGACTGCGGTAAGTAAAATAAATAAAAAAACTTTTACTTCCACCTTGAAATAAATTGGCAATAAAATACTTCGGATGCAATTTTTCTTTTCGTTCTGAAAATGTCATTTTACCAGTTTTTTCAATTAAAAATAATTTCAATTTTTTTTCATTTAATGTAATTTCTTGCTATTTTCGTGGGCTTCAAGTTATTAAAGTAAGCAAAACTCGTTTTTTGTAGTTTATCCCATTAGAATAAAGAAGAAATGCATTTAGCATCACCTGGCATGATACTATTGTTCACGGCCAACTCATAATAGTCGAAATTTAGCACTACTGAATAATTTTCACAAATACATATCCCTTCCTAAGGGCCGTAAAGCACTTATTTTCAAGTTATCGGTATTAAAATTTCTGAGTATTGGCGTTGTTTTAATAATCACGAAATATATCAATATAATATTTTATACCTTATAAAAGTATATTTGGTACTTATTACGTAACCCTTAAACGTTTGAGTTGTGAAATATACATTTGCCAGTAACACGCAACTGGAGCAAAATTTGTGTTTAAAAAAAAATAGAATTCTTGCGAGAATGATTTTGGTGCAATACCATTTCTCTATCTAACCTTTAATTTACTGTTAAAATATTTTTAAGTAGTAGTGAAACAAATTTCTTTTAATTCTAATTCGTTAAAATATTAATGCACTAAATTTGCACATAGCTAAAATCGCAAAACATGCTAAATCACATAGCTAAAATCGCAAAACATGCTAAATCACATAGCTAAAATCGCAAAACATGCTTTTTAATTATTTTCTCTGTAAAACTACAAGTCTTTTATTAAGCTTTAAAATATTGTGCGGCTGTATTTTTAAAATACTTTTATTGATACAAAAAATGCAAATTATCAATCAAGTAGATAAAGAACAGAAAACTCAATTTATAATTTTCTGATATATTTCTTTTAGAAATTTGTATCTTTTCAACATAATTAAATCTAGTGTCAGTTACGGGGCACGTATCACCGAATTTCACAGAATCATTTTTATATGAAAATAATATTATAACACATAAGTATTATAAGTATTTCTGAAAAAATACATTAACTTTAAAGTTCGTTACAAAGTTGAAATAATTTATCAATAAATTGCTCACAAAATGTTATTTTTTAAACTTAAATTATTTTTATTAGTAAGGATTGTTTAAGGATTTTGAAATAACAAATGAATTTCACATTATTAAAAGTTGTAACTGGGAATAAACTTAAAATTTATAATACATCATTAAGACCAAGCTGACTTTTTTTTATTTAAACAATTTTTAGACTGTAGAAAATCATGTGAAATATAGGACGTAAAAATTCTAACCTTTAAGTTTTTTTACAGCAAACTTATGTTAAAAACTGCTGAAAGTCATATCAGATATATGACGTAAAAAAATTGACCTTAAATTTTCTGAATTTAAGCTTAAACTACTGAACTAACTTTAAACTGCCGAAAAAGTAATTTTAAAATTTAATTTTAACTGTTTTAAAAATAAGATGATTGGAATTCCCTCGATTATACAAGCGAGTTTGCATTACTAAAAGATGTAAATTATATGTCATAAAAAGCAAAACAATTTTGTGTTTTTGCAAGAATATAATAGCTATGTAAACATAATAGTAGAACTCTGAAGCTGTTTCAGCTCTAAAACCTTTTTTTTTTTTAAATCAATACATTTAACTATAAAAGTTAAAAAAGGTCAGTAGATTTTTACAATATTGAATAATAAACGAAAAAAACTGTTTACATTTCCATCCTGAATAAATGAAATACTTAAATAAATTTAAATACGTCCTTGACAAGGTTAAAAGGAACTTTCTATTTAACCTAAAAAAAACAATCAAACATAAGACTATTTTCAATGACATTTATTTATTCTTTTCTCCAATAAAGAAAAAAAAATTATAATATTTTTGCGTAATTTCTCACATCGCGATGTATTTATTCGAAATAAACATGACCAAACGATAAATAGGCCGCTCAAGTAACCAAGAATATTTTACCCAGAAATGAAGCGAAGAGAGTAAACGAAAACAAGAAGCGAATTCCTTAAACGCCTCCCAGAGATTGATAACTTTTTTTTAATTTATATCTATGCCTCTGGCCGCCCGAGATTTATCAATTCTTCACTATCTCTAATCCTCAGTAAAAGTGAAAGGATAATATACGCAGATTCCTGTTGAGAGTTGACCTCTTTTTTTCATGCAGAAAGATGTGTCCAAATCGTTGCTGTTGCTATACTGATTTCCGGGACACCCAATGGTGAAATAATAATATTAATAAAAACAAGCAACGCCTTTCATTTTTTTTCTTTATTTTATTAACAAATTTGTTGCTGTTTTGTAAGCTTCGATTGAGCAAGGTAGTCAAAAATATGTTCGAAGTTGTAAAATCTACTCACGGAAGGTGAAATATGTTTATTGGTTTTCACTTCAGAAGCTGATTAAGTGGTTGTTTTGGGTTATCAAATCTTTTAACGTTAGACCTTTTGACCACATGCAGTGAGACATTTTCAATCAGGAAAAGATGTAGGGTTATTTCAAAATAAATAAATAAAAATTCCATTTAAATATTAACTGTAATTATATTACATTTTATACGCATACTGAATTGGTAAACTTCTAATATGAAAATTTAATCGTTTTTAAGCTAAATAGAAAACAAATATGAATATAACGTTGGATCAGGTATATCATATTATGAACTAGTATGCATACACTGTAAAAAAAGGAGATTCTCAAAATTGAGAAAAGTATGCTAAAATAGATTCGAAACAAATAAAGTAGAATTTGAAATCCCCATATACGCATTATTGAATATAGTGACATGCTCAAATGTACCATTTTAATTTATATGCTGTTTATATGAATATACTGGTTCAATTTCAAAAATATCACAGTACTCAATAATAAATACATGGGATTTATGGGATTTTCTAATACGACTATATCTGTTTTGGAGTTTATTTTGACACATTTTTCCTCAAATTTGAAGAATCATTTTTCTGTAAAAAGAAGTGTTAAGTGTATGCAATATCATGAAAGCTATGTAATGTCACGTTTTATTTCCCAGCAGACTGATTGAAATATTATATATATATATATATATATATATATATATATATATATATATAGCACAATAAATAAATACAAAAACAATTAGGAAAAACAATAAGTATAAACTTATATATATATATATATATATAAAAGGATAAAAATAAGAGGATAAAAAAAAAAAATATTTTTTGGGGGGGGGATGTAATACAGAATTTTATAAAGTAAATAACCCCATTAACCATACAGAATCTTAAATTCTGATTAAAGACACTTGTTGTCCAGGTCGTTTCCATAAAAAATTTGTATATTTTTGTGTGAAAAAAAAATTTTTTTTTTGATAATTTTAGTAGATTAGTTATGAAAATATGTTTCATTTGTCTTTCTGTTTAGTTGCCTAAACAGATAAAGTGTATTATCATGTTCTTATTATTGTCATTGTATATAGTTTTTTTTTTTACAGATAATTGAAAAAATGTTATTTGTGGTAGTGAAAAGGAACAGTCATACCAACCTAAAATTTTTTAAATTCAAAAAAGAATTACCAAAATTTTTTTTAGGGGGGGATGTAATACAAAAATTATAAATACTTTTGTATTAATAAAAGAATTAAATCTCTTTCGATTTCATAAAATGTCTTTGTTAAAAAAGAAGCGTAGAGAATTTCTATTTTGGGAATTCAAGGCTGAAAACACCATTGAAATATAATTAGATTTATATTTCAAAGGAAGAGTTATTTTTAGAATATTTCCCTTTTTCACTTCCATATTAGGAAGCACTAAATGATTTTCGGTGACGCGTAAAGTTACACGACTGTGCCTGTTTACTTAAATCTGTGTTTGTATAAAACGTAGGAACACCAGTTTTGCGTGTCCATTTCATCATGTTGTGATCCTGATAAGTTGTTCCAGAATTGTCCGAAGTCTTGTCCACCCCCTCCCTTGTGGAGAGCGGATGTGAACTGTTATCAATACCAACCTACCGTTAATAAACTATTTTAGAACGTATGATGGCTTACGACTGCATTATTTAAGCTAACTATAACACTGATAACAGGGATTTTATTAGCCCTTTTATTACATATATATATTATATATATATATTATATATATATATATATATATTTTATATATATATATATATATATATATATATATATATATATATATATATATATATATATATATATATATATATATATATATATATATATATATATATATATATATATATATATAAGACCTGTGGCGCTCCAGTGCCACAAGTCCTGGGTTCGATCCTCGGGCCGAGCAAAGTTGACTCAGCCTTTAATCCCTTCAGTGGGTCGATAAATGAGTACCAAGCATGCTTGGGAACTAATCACTGGGGGTTTCGCATTCGGATGACCACCTAACCGGAACATCTGCTCCTGCACCTCAGAGCCCAAGGTCAAGAAAACTGAGATGGGTACAGTAGGCCTTGGCCCTCCATGGGCTGTCGCGCCACTGAGTTTAGTTTATATATATATATATATATATATATATATATATATATATATATATATATATATATATATATATATATATATTACCTGTACCTAAAAATTATAATTTTAGGAGGGAGAGAGGCTTTTTAGAGGCGGAAACTTTTTTGAATTTCAATAAGATCCCATATGAATACTTTACCGAAGTTAAGTTTCGAAACTTGGCGGCAATGTATCATAGTTAGTAATTAAAAATAACAATATTATATTTTATAGTACAACGGAGCGTAACTAAAGTCGGGGATTTTAAATGACTAATTTCCCACTTGAAATCTAGTTGATATCACTCAGAGTAAAGTGTTAATAACAAATACATGTGATTGTTAGTAGTTGAGTTTTAGAAGGTTTGTCTTGATGACCGAGTGCCAAACAGTTCCACACACTGTCACGTGATCTCAGTCTCGTGAGGTTTCAATTTTCCCTAAATGATACATCAAAATCATCGTATTAGCATTAGGAGCCATATTTCCGCCTACCATTAGTATTCAGCTTGATATACTTTTGAGTCTGATTCGAATCTCATGATTCTAAGCTACTCAATGATTCATAGCCATATCTGGAGTTCTTGGACTGATTTAAGCTTATTTGGAAATACCAATTTTTCCTGGTGATGCTAAAGCCTTTCAAGAAAAGGGAGTTATTTTGTTTTGAAAAAAGAGAAATATGGTCTATAATGTAAACTTTCTATGGCATGTGCTTAATTCATTTTAGAGGTCTCAAGAATTGGGGAACTCAGAGGAGAAGGTTCTATGTGGAATTTTCAGAGCAATTTATTGAATTAAAAAAATGTCATGATCAGTTTCAAATTGAGCAGTATTATTATTTACTAGCTCAAAATGCAATATTTAAAGATTTTATTTTTATACAAATAATGCGGTTTAAAGGAAAAAGGTCGGAAGAGATCTTTGTACAAACTATTTCTGTCACTATGTTCTGTAAAACTTATATCCCTAAATTCATAAAAAAATCACTCAGTAATTTTTATGTACTAAGTTCAATAGCTAATAATAACTATTCAAGCATTTATAAAGCAATAGGGTTAATAAAAAAAATCTCTTTGTCTGATAAGGTTAAAAAAAATTCATTGTTACTATCCTATTAGTTTCCATAATAATAAAAAATTAAGAAAAGAATGAAATAAAATTATAAATTATGTATCTAAAGGATAAAAATAATGTATTCTTTTTACTAATATGATTGCATTATATTTGAAGCAAATTGTTTATTTATTTCTTTACCTTCAACTTTAAGTCGAACAAATTAAATTCTAAAATCATAAACATCATGTATTTGAAATCAAGTCAGAATTATATATCTTTATTTAATGAATAGCAATTAACTGGTTAACCTTCGTTTTGTAGTACAAAACCTCACGTTGAGATTTATATTGTGAAAAATATGTTTACTTTATGAAAATTATGAAACAGAAAATCTAACTTTTTTTACAAGGTACATACTTTTTTAAAAATTTTTTAATTATTCATAAGTTACAACAAATTAGAACTCATGATAACTACGAAAATTTCAACTTTGAGTCGACTCCCTACGAATTTAAACAAAGAATAATACATTTTTCCTATTATATTCAATCTGATAAATATCTTAGGAAAAATTAGCCATTTGTAATCCAACACCGTATTTTGTGAGCGCTTTTGAGAATAACAAAGGCATCTTTATACCCAGTAACACCAATTTCTATTCTCCACATCATTTCCCATAATGCTTGTGTCACGAAAAAGTTCATTGCTTACTGAAAGGAGTCACCTTTTGGTGCCTGGAATGAGTATGAGCCTTAAAGAAGAGCGATCAAAAGTTTCGGGCAACACCCCTGGCGATCCCCAATTTCGGAACCTTTTTGTAAGGATGTTCGAGAAAGTGTTACATAATATTTTCATTTCCTGGGGCTGGAGTATCGTCAATTACCCTAACGATGAATCGCGATGCGATAAACTTCGGTTGTCAGGGAGTTATCAGGAAGCAATTTTGTGTTCCAGGTCAGCAAGTGAAACTGAAAGGGCTTCTTGGAGATAGAATCATTAAAAAGTAATGTTGTGGAGATTATTTGGGTGTTCTGTTTTTTTTTACGTAATGTAAAAGCCATGAAAATTGAAAATAATGAGCTTGACATTCTTGCGTTAAATCAAATTAATACGAAATTATGATTTGCATTCCTAATAATTTCCTGAACATTTTTGCAATCTAATAACTTAAAAAAAATGAATATTTTATTGAAAAAAGAAAGAATTATTATTAAAAGAAGTTTTTATTTTCATTACTTCAATATTCTTTGCACCGTACTTGAAGTTTCATGAAATTTATGTCTAAATAACCTCATGATAATAAAAACCTCATGAAATCAATGCTCATTTCATAATTAATAGCATTATTAAGGTTGAATTAAATTTCTTACGATTGAATTTCTAAACCATTCAAGTGAGAGACATTTGCCGTAAAATTTTGTGTTGTACTTGAAGCGTCATGAAATTTATACTGGAGTGTTGGCGCCGTTCTAAAAGAGAAAAAAAAAAGAGTAAAAAAAGAAAAAAAAACTACAGCACTGTGCGTTAGCGACAATTTTAGTGACGAAAACATAATTCTGGTTAATAAAAATAAAATATATAGTATTTAAGTCATTCATTGGGCAATTTTTATGTTCATGTAGTTATGGCTTAACGGAAATTCTAGTTTTCAAAATTCTTTTTACCCCATATTTTGCAATATTTACAAAACTGAAAAGTCAATTTAACCGAATAAATGATATACCATGCTTAAGGTATCGTGATAAAAGTTTATCAGCATATTATAAAACCACATTATATTGTTAATTTTTCCAAAATAATTACCAAACCTCTTCGATTATTGAGGCTTTGTGGTGTTACCATAGATGTAATTTTACCGTAATCTGGTAGTTCTGACATTACTTTTTTCTCGCGTCTTATGGTGTGTTTATATATCATAGTCGCGTACACAACCTAAGGCAAAGCTAGTCGAGTTTTTTGTACAAAGCAACAAAATAATTTAAAAAATATTAAATATTAAATTTTTGCAAAACTAACCACCAACAGAATTTATTAAATTTGTTTTTTTAATACTTTTCGGTTAAGATTATCTTGTCATGCTTTAATTTTAACCAACAATTGTAATAAAGCGAATAAAACACTTTCGGGCAACCTGTCTTTACAGCTTAGGAGTGGTGGAGAACTTGGAATGGAAAAATGTTTATTAACAATCACTGTATATAAATAGTAGAGAACAACAATTGTACTTAATTCGATTAGTACGATTCTGGTTAATAAAACCAATCTTGATTATCTTGTCATGTTTTAATTTTAAAGAACAACTGTAATATGACAAATAAAGCTCTTTTTGGTAACATGTCCTTACAGGTTAGAAGTGTTTGAGAAATTTGAATGGAAAATTATTTATTAACAATTAATTGTGGATTGTGGTAATTTCACTTATTGTAAATTGGTTTCTAAGGAAATATCATTTGTAAGGAAATATCATAATGTAAGAAGTGACAGAAGCGTGCATATGCATTTCGATGCTCAGGGCTAACTCCTCTATTAGAGGCTAGGTTACATGCCCCAGAAAAAGGAGTGTAATCATTATGAGGGAATCCAATTTAATTTAGAACCACTGTAAAAAATCTAAATTCATATTTTAAATTTTTTTAAGTAATCGTAAATTGTACTAAAGAGAAAAATATTATTTCTCAGAAAAGAATTTTTTTTTCAAAAATTCAAGGAATATTTTGTTACGATCTAAGAAATCATTCTAAAATTTTTCATATTTAAATATGATAATTTGCTTCTTTTAAAATATTTGTTTCGAGAGAGATATTCATCGTTAATTTTTTTCATTCAATTATAATATTAATTATAACTTTAAATTTCGAAATCATTTATCATCGACCGAATGATACTATCCTTTCATTCCTGCACACCTTCTTTTTGAAAGCCTCTGCCCCCCTCTTCTGCATGACACTGAGAAGTGAAACTTTTAATTTATGATTAAATAATAATTTTAATTATAATTATTCTGAATACTAGAACACTACATAATCTCTCCCAACATCGGAACAATTCTCCATTTCCCTTAAATAATTTCCCCATATTTGAAAGAAGGGATAGCAAGGCATTGTTTTTTAAACGTGAATGCATATAGAAAGAATTTTAGAATTTTCTGGTGACGCAATGACTTCCAAGGAACTATATCTTATTTTTTCATAATCGCTTTTATTACTTAAATACAAATAAATTAGTTAAGAGTTAAAAAGAAAATATTGTGGAAATGCAAAGTAATTTTAAAGATAGTTTTTTCAGATTTCTACATTAAACACTTTCTACTAAAATAAATTATCTTCTTTACTGTTATAAATGAGAATTTTGTATTACCTAATGCACGTGGGAATAAACTGAGTGGAAAATTTTTTTTTGCAATTTTAAAAATTTGCAATGTCTATTACTACAGCTTTATTAACTTATTGTGATGTGCGTGTCTATCTAAAATGAGAAAGTTTGCCAATGGAAAAAAAAGACCATTTTCATTACTGCAATCATTTTAGAAGTTAATAATTCCACTTACGTACACATTTTGAAAAGTGGTGTATTTTAAAATTCTAATCAACATTTAGAAGTCAATCACCAATTGTTAAAAAGCATTTTTTTAATATAAAAAAACGTCCGTAGAAAATTTAAAGTAATAATTAGAAAAGCTTCACTGTAAAAAATTCCAAATTAACTTACGATAGACTTTGAGTGCGTCATCCGTAAAATCCATTTTCAACCACAAAATATTAAACCGCAATTTTTACAATAATATTTATTTAACTAAAAAGGGATTCAGTAATTTCATCGTAAATATTACTATACATACAAGACAATTCCTTTACTTTCGTTACCTGTAACGAAAGTAAAAAGTACGCACTTTTTCTTGTACTTCGTTTCTTTTTAAATTTAGTACTTTTACTTGTTTTTTCGTTACTTTCAGGGAAAATCACAAGTATTTGTAACAAAAATATCGGCTAAAACCGTTACTTTTTTAAAAAATTTCCTGAAAAAATTTTTTTTTCAACATTTTTCAAATTATTATTTTTTTAATTTATAAATTTAATGTATTATATATTCTTTCTCTCTAAAAAAAAGTTTTCTTCTTACATCTGACCACAATAGGGATGCAATGAGGTCGAAGGTCACAATATAAGCGCTGACAAATTCCTAGAAACTAACAACCACCCGCTAGATCAATTTTGATTCAAACCGAAACAAAATGTTCTATTTTTGTTGAATGGATTCAATACGGAATATTTATATCGCAAATGAAATTATCTTCATTATTTAAAAGTCTAAAATTATTTTCTTTCAAGTTTTATAGAAACAAAATATAATTTTTAATTTAATGATTTTCGAAGAGTAACCTGTATATGAATACATTTTTTCATTTTTTTTTACTTATTCCTTTAAACAAAAAATTATATATTTATTGAAATTGTTCAACAAATTCCGAAAGTAAAAACAAAATTTCTAAAGATTTAGCAGTTCTAAAATTGATAAAACTCCTTTTAAATGCGAACACTGAATTTTGATTCCAGAATGTTTTCAACTTTCTTTATTTCAATGAATTTCGTAACATTTTCATGCATTTTAAAGTTTGATACTTTTTAATTAAAATTGAATGCTTTTTTATTAAAAATGATATTCTTTCTTACATTTTTTAATGAAATTTAAGGTTACTTAGAAATTTTGATTTCATCGAAATGTACTTTAAAATAATTACTTTTTTGCTTTATACTTGTACTTTTTATTCAATACTTTTTAAAATCAAAACTTCTTAATTTTCACTCGTCACTTTTGCTTTAAGTACTAATACTTTCCCTCGTTACTTTTAAAAAGTACCGCTCCTATGTATATTACTGTGGAAATTACAATATATTAGATATTGTGTGTCATAACATGTTCCGGTAAAAATGAATTTCAGGGCAAAAAGTACAGACTCCCTGACAGCCGGTACTTTTAACCGTAATTCATTCCGTAATTTTTGCAATATAATATGTTATTTTTAAATTTATATAAATTAGTTTTAGCCCATTATTGTTACAACAATAACTGCTAACTTAATATAAAAAACATGAATGCAACAAATGTTTTCAAATTTTTTATAGAACGATGAAAAAATAATTTAATAAGAAATTTAATTATGAATTTTAATTTTATAAAAGCTCATGAATCGTGATTACTCAGTGTCATTTACTTTTAATCATTTATTTTCATTTACTTTTAATCATCTCTTTTAGTCATTTACTTACAAAAATATTTATTTTTGACAGCTTTTGAAAAAACTTAAAATAGTTCTTTTTGATAGAAAATATAAATTCTAAAAAAGTATTCGAAGAAACATTCTAATCGAAGAAATATTCTAAACAAAGTCTTTATCGGATACTAACACTTTCACTTCGGAGATAAATGCAGCGTAATCTTAGTACTTCTTATCATAATTTAATCAGAAATCCGTTTTTAACGCAAATATTTCATAGTGTAATTTTTAAGGTAATATTTATTTAATTCCAGTGAATCAGTAAATAATAGAAAATCACGATATATTAGAGTTCTTTTTTTTTTTTTTTTTTTTTTTTTGTAAAAATGGATTTTAGGATAAAGTACTGGCATCCTGAGTTTTTACAGTAATTTTATCAAGACTTTTTTACAATATTGGAGAAATACATAAAACACTTGATTCCGCACTGTAAGTGAGCAAGACAGTTCGTGAGGCAGGCTAGAGTTCGAACTTAAGCGGTAACATATATATGTTAAAAGTACACTGAGAAAAAAGAATGGTCAAAACTTCTGGAATACGGTAAAATGTACCACATTTTTGGCTCTATGGGAACCTGGTAATTTTTATCGAAGCAATTTGAGAATGTTTCTGGTAAAATTAGCAATGAAATACGGTTTTATAATAAGTGATAAAATTTGGTAAATGTTACAAAATTTTGTAATTTTATGATGGTACCATAGAGCAGCGGTTCATTGCGGAAGAGTTAAACAGATTCCAAGAGCTAGAATTTTTTTAAACACTTTTTTTTAAAATTATAATAATCCTTGGATCCAATTGTAATTATGTTTAGATTCTTGTAATTATATTTAGAGCTAATCAATTACAGGTTATTTGCCTAATTTTTCGGTTGCCTTTACGACATCATTTAAAATAAAATGCCAATAAAAAAATATTACATTTTTTGAAATAAATACATAATTTTTCAAATAACAATGTATTGAATAAACTATAAAAAGGGCATATTTTTAGAAAATATTGCATTAGTACTTCCCATGGCACTTTAAAAACCAAAATAAAACAACTAAATTGTTAACAAAGAATTACGTTTCTAAATCAAAACCATTCGATCAAAACCATTTTCAAAGTTTATAGCCGTTCTTTTCAGTTTTTATTTCAACGAAATTCGGCTTATTTTATTCATTTTCGGATTATGTTTATACACTAAAAACAAATTCAGACGACAACAAGACGACTCGATTGAGATTCCAAACTGTGAATTCACCTCATGCACATAAAAACTAATTTAAAAATATTAATGATAGGACAGTAAAAGAATACCAATCTTATTATTAAATATAAATCAGTTTTTTATAAATTAATGCTTTCACAATTGTCTTCATTTACTTTAGTTGTAAAGTCGAGGTTCCGTCGAAATATTGTTGATCATTTAGAGTTCCACAACCGAAAAAAAATTGGGAACTGCTGCCTTAGAGCATGGAATTAAAACCGTTTATTTGGTTAAATTTACTTTTCAGCTTTGTGTTTTTTATTAAATATGTGGTAATAAGAACTATAGTTTTTAAAACCTGAATTTCCGGTAAACCGTTGCTTTGGACTGTTAAAATTTTCATTCGAAAATTATGGTTAAATGCCCTGCAGCTGTCTGTCCATCCAATTAACCGTAAAGTGTACGGTAATGAACATATTTTACCTTAACGGTTTTGAAACCGTTTACAACTAGTATTGTTAAAAGCTATGAATACAAAACATTTCAAAACCTTAAAAAATAATTTAACTAGACATTGGAAATAGTTTAGCAATTTTTTGGAACTGCCATCTATGCGTGAATGAGAGTATCGTAAACTAATAGTCCAGGGTCACAAACTGGGTCGTGCAGGACTCTGGAAACTCTTCATTTGTTGAAAGGAATGGGTGAAATAATGTGTTGTCACCACTGGGACCCGAACCCTTATTCTATCAGCCATGAGATTGGCAGATTAACCCTCTCTACTATAATATGTATCTATCTACAAGGAACGAAGTGGCTTCATCAGGTGGGTCTTGTTGGTGCGATAAAAATTCTGGTTGTTTAACCGTATTCGGTGAGAGCAGCTAGTTTTCAACAGTTAACAGTTTGAATACCATCTTATTTGTGGTTGCATTTGACTGTCACTTTCTAGTATGGTAAAATAACAAGTAAATAAATTGTTATTTAACAATTTTTTCAAAAAATTTCTAACAGTGTAGGAAGGGAAAAATTACTTTAAAAATATTTTACTTGTGTTTTTTTATACAAATATTATCTTTCCATGCAATTTAATTAAAAATTTTAATTTCCAAATTTCTTTTTAGAATTTTCTTCAAACTTAAAAATAAAATAATATTCTGAGAAAAAAGTATGGTTATAACTACCTGATTATGGTAAAATTTACCGTGTTTCTGGCTCTATGAGAACACCAAAAAGCTCGGTAATTTTTACCAATGCTTTTTAGTAATGGTTTTGGTAAAATTAACAATTAAATATGGTTTTATAGCATGTGATAAAATTTGGTAAATGTAACAAAATTTGGAAATTTTATCATGATAACTTAGAACATGGCTTAGCTATTTATTTGGATAAGTTTATATTTTTGTTTTGTATTTTTTACTAATATGTAGTAATAATAACTTTAAAATTTAAAACCACAAAGATTCGCGGTAAAACGAAAGCATTTCTGGTTCCATATGAACAGAAAATTTACAAAATGATTGGTTCAAATGCTGTCTATTTTGGCTTCATTAAATAGAATTATGTTATCTTTTTTCCGAAAATATTATTACCATACATTACTGTAATTTTACCAGAATTTTGTCTGTGTAGCACCTAAAAGTATTTTACGTACCAATAGCGGTACACTTATCACAGTTTGAGAAACTCTAATTATAACTTTTTATCATACTTTATCTAGATTAAAAAAATCTAACTGGTTCTTCCTCCCTTTTAATACAAATTCGAAGTTCATTTAAAAAATATCAGAAAAGGAAAAGTAGTAAACATAAAATTGCCTCCATTCTTTTCTATTTGTTCAATTTCACTTATCCCCATCCTATCTGATAAGGAATTTCTCTTATATAAATATACGACCATGCAAAGTGGCCGTTTGCTGGGCCTATCTTGTGGAACAGCTTTCAACTCAGTTGACCCATTGTTTCCACGAGACGTTCTTTGTGTTTTTTAAGATAAATCGACAATGGAAAACGTTTTTGCAATGTTTACGTTGTTAGGAAGTTGCATACAATAGATAGAACACAAAATGAACAAAACATGATTCAAAGCATTATTGTAATGAAAGACCCGATCAGTGGTCAGCTTATCCTTGACCGTCTTCTTTTTTTTTTTTTTTTTTTTTTTTTTTTTTCAATCTCCCTTCCTTTTCGTCATTTTATTTATAATGTAAAGCATTTATCACGGGTACTCGGCGTTTTGAGTTTGTCCGCCCCCCATTCTCCGTTAAGAAAAACAAAAACGTGATATGGATGGGAAATAAAACTATACGAGGTTACGTTGTTTTTTATTTAAGTATGAATGTAAATGTATGTAAGAGAGCTTTAAAATATCGTGTTTATGATTATCTCACCATGTGAATATAAGCTCCATTCAAACTAAAAAAAGCTTGAACCACAAGTTTTGGGTGACAAAAATATATTTTTTATTTTTAAATGTATTTATTACATTGTAAAACACATTT
The DNA here is from genome assembly GCA_949128135.1 of Parasteatoda lunata. Classification (NCBI taxonomy): domain Eukaryota; kingdom Metazoa; phylum Arthropoda; class Arachnida; order Araneae; family Theridiidae; genus Parasteatoda; species Parasteatoda lunata. Next base: position 23,718,461 of record OX421979.1, read on the forward strand.
TTAAATAAATTTTATTATAAATGCAAGGTTAAAAGTCCATAAAATTTAAAATATAAATTAGAAAAATTTATAAATCCTATCGGGAAAAAAAATTATTTATCGAAATATTAAAATTTCATACTAAAAAGCTTCGTTTCTGATTTCTTAAAAGTTTTTAAACTTGAGTTTATTTAAAATAATAGAACAAATAAAAGAGTGATAAAAGTTGATTTTATTTATTACAAAAACAATATACTTGCTATTTTGTGTTTTTACCGACTTTCCCTTCATTCTGCAAAAAAATTGAAAATAAAATTGAGTGAGGTTATGTTATTTTTTGCTTGCGTATGAGTTTAACACATTAGTAACAAGTTATAAATATTAATAAATATTAATAACAAGTCGTAAAATAATATATAAACGATCAAAAAATGCAAACAATATCAAAGTGCGTTGAAACACTACAAAGAAAGGCATGATGAAAAACAACAAAATCCGTTTGATTGTGTGATAAAAGTGGTGAGGAATTTCACTAATCACCTTTCAATTACTTTATAATTTCTCTGGCAAGTAAGTAGGATTTCATGTTTTTACTTCCACTTTCCTCGGTAATCATTCGTTAGTTTTTGATATCATTGAATCTTCATTGAATAAGCGTGGGACAAAGAAAAATGGTACTGAAAAAATATTCACTTTGATAGCAGAAACAAAAAGTGCTAAAACAGCTTAGAAAGAAAGCACCACGTGTCTGTTGCTTACTCCGTTAAGTTCAAGGAGTAGAAAAGTTAACTGTGGTGGTAACCTGGTGTGATATTTTATTGCTCAAGTGACAAGCTCTTTGATATTTTAAGTGAAACACATGTTTCTATTGAACATGGTGGTAAAGACCGCATGATAAAAGAACTGAATCATCAATATAAAAACATGACTCAGAATGACATAAAACTGTTTTTGAGTGTTTGTGAACTTTGTCAGCAAAAACGAAATATGGGAAAGAAGGCATCGTGGTTAAGGCCTCGGCGTTTCCACATCTGAATTCAAAATACCAAATAGATCTCATAGGTTTTCAGTTTCCTGATAGAAACTATAAATTTATTTTAGTTTACCAGGATCACTTGACGAAGTTAGTGATTTTAAGACCTCTGCAAACAAAAAGAGCAGAAGAGATCACCATGCATTTTCTCAATATATTTTTATTATTTGGTGCCCCATGTCTACTGCAATCCGACAATGGAAGGAAGTTCTGCAATAAACTTATAAACGACTTGAAAATGACTTGTTCGGAACTTAAGATCATCCATAGCAAACCCGGGTATAGTCAGAGTTAAGACAGAGCCGAGAGGGCCAACCAAGGCGTCGAAAACATGTTAACAACTTGGATGCAAGACAACCTATATACATCATGGAATCATGGCCTTAAATTTATTCAGTTCATGAAAAAATAGTTCACTTCATTCTGGTATAAACAGAGCGCCTTACGAGGCTATGTTTAGCTGTGCTCCTAGAGTTGAACTATCCACAATTCCTATTCCAAGAGAAGTACTTTCTCTGAATAAACATACCTTTTTTCAACGGATTCGTACTTCTGACCCCCAAGATATGGGGAAGTAAGCTCAAACTGGAATATATGATCCACATAAATTAAATTGCTCGGGAGGGCGATCCAAAGTTTGAACCCCTAAAGGTTAATTTTATTTTTCACGAAATAAATCTCTATTTTCCTCACTGATAAAAAAATATATGATAATGAATTAATAAAATACTATCAATCTCAGAATAGCACTTTAAGTATCAAAAGGTGTTTCAAAATGTCTGTAGCATTCCCGTTTTAAAATTAATTCATGTTATATCCCATTTCAAGACACAGTTAACGCGAAAACAGAATTTACTTAGCAATGAATCATGAAATAATGATTCAGTGGGATTGATTTTTAATTTCAAATTTTATGATTCCCTGTTAGAATTTTCATTCTAAAATTACCGGCTGCAGTCTGTTCATCCAATTAACCATAAAGTTTACAGTTAGGGTCATTTCTTACCTTTACGGTTTTGTAACCGTTAACAACTGGTATGGTATATTGAAATTTAATGAAGTTATGTTATGCTTTTCTTTAAATAACGAACATTAGAGTTAAGTTATGGTTGAGTTGTGTTTTGTCAAATGGTCCGTGGAATGTGACTCAAGCGACTCTGCCGTACTGTCATCTATGAGTGAGCGAGATACTTTACTTACGAATGGTCTAGTGTCACCAATTGGGAAGAGCAGGCTACTGGAAACTATTTACTTGTTGAAAGAATGGAAGTGGTGTCATTACCAGGATTCGAACCCCTGTACAAGTAAGTAAGTCATGAGGTTGACAAATTAGCCCTCTCGACTACAGTAAGTACCCAGCAGCAAGGATCTAAGTGGCTTCACATCGTAGGCTTAATCAGCGAAGAAGAAATTTGGGTTGTTTAACCGTAATAGGTGAAAACAGTCACCAGTTTGAATAACATCTTTTGGTAATTATACTGTTTTGGTTTAATATGGTAAAGTAACAATGAAACAAATCGTTATTTAAGCATTTTTTCCCAGAAATTTCTAACAGTGTCGAATTATTTACAATAAACAATGTTTGTTATTTTGCCAGACTTTTTTTTTTCATAGACTAAAAAAAATAAAATATCTCTTGATACGGAAATAATAGATTTACCGTTAATAAATACTGAAAATACCTTTTTTTTTTACCGATGCAATGAGATTCAAATTATGTAAAGGTTTGTTAAGTTTTTCTTCCACGTTTCTGTTATGTAACATGTCGTGCGTATGGTTTCCGTCAAGGAGTTAAAAGACGAGCAATCGGCATAAATATGCTTTCGTCTTTATGGTACATAAAAAGCAGTGTTCCTGGTTGAGAAAAAGACGTTATCCCGATTCACAATGCTTGAACGTCGCTCTACTAGTCAAACAATATGAGTAAAATCGTTCAACAGTAATCGGTTTACATCGGAAATGGTTAGAAAGATATGTATAGTGAAGAATCATAAAATTGATATACTATTTTCTTTCAATGGGACATAAACATATCAATGTAGAACAAAAATATAATCAAAAGAAAATGACTTGAACAAATGTCGTGGTAAATAAAATTTGCGTTTTATGCAAAACTGGGCTAATCCTTTGTTTAAGAAATTGCACAATTAAAGAATTATTATTATTATTTTTTTTTTTTTGCTCTATATTAACCCTTCGACGCGGAATTTTTATTAAATGTATTTTTCATACTTTTTTCCTTATTTATATTAATTTAGGTCAAAATGTGTGAAAAATATTAAATTTAGCATTTTCATAATTTATGGTTACATAATACAATTTATGGAAATACATAAAACACCGGTGTCTTTTTCTGCAGTAAAGGTAAAATCTTCGATTAGGACTCACTTTCAAACAATAATTTTTTGAATTTTTACTTATTTACAGTTATTTAGATTTAGGAGAAACAATTATTCAGCACTGAAATTTCTTTAATTTACAAATTAAATTATTCATATATTTTTAGACATGAATAAAAAAAAATTTCCTTCAGTTATTATTATTTTTTTTTGTTTTGGATTTTATATTTTAAGTCTAATATAATTCTGATAATTTAACATAATTTTTGGATTATTATTAGACTAAACTAAAAAACTAAAACTAAACTTAAAAACTAAAAAATAACAAATAATTTTTTTGCTTGTTATTAAAACGTCAGAAAAAAATATAAAAAGGGCACCAGTTTCTCATCTGAGTCAGAGAGTTAAAGCAGTGACAAGGAAAATTGAGAAAATTCATCGATATGAATACATTAAAAAAATTCCTTTAAACGAAAAATAAACATTTTTAGATTGTTAATAATGTTTCAATTATCCTAAAAGGTTATTTTGACAAAAATAAATTAATGATAAATTAAAACATCCTACATTTTATTAAATATTAGGCAATAAAGGGTTAAAAATTGCTGATAATATCACCCTTTAGTATAAAATGATTTAGTAAAATTTTTTTTTTTTATTTTTTTTTTATCTTTTTACTTCTTATTTTATAATTATTAGCCAGGTTCATAGCTTTAAAATAAAAATTTATTTCTTTAGTTGAATCAACATTTCCTTACAAGAAAATTTAAAACACATTTTCTGACAAATAAATAGTAAACATTGAGTATACTTGTAGATTCGGGATTTGAGACATCAAAACGATATTATTATTATTTTGCGTAACTTTTAAATATGTATTAAAGTAAATCGTTTCATTTCATAGCGAATTTCGAATGCTAAAACAGTCTATTTTTTTATCTTTCATTATTGTAATATTTCTTTAGAAAAAGATCTATGGTTTCAGGAATATATTTATACCGATGATTACATCAGTTTAGTCAATAATTATCTAATATATTTGAATAATATTGCTCCTAATATCTAATATTTTTTTGAATAATATTACCCATAATATCCAATATTTTTTAACAATATTACCCCTAATGTCTGATATTTTCGAATAATAATATTGTTATTAATTTTAAATATAATATTTACGTGATCCCTTATTATATATAACGTTTTTAAACTTGTACATTTCAGAAGAAAATTGACTAAAAGTCATTTTAAAAAATTTTGTAGCTTTAGGTGCAGAACTTATTTCAGATTTGAAATCCACACACACCAATTAAGCAACATCACGTATTTTCATAAATACAACAAAAACTGTGTTCTCCATTTAATCAATGATATTGATCAACTTAGTTTATAAATAATAATTAATTTAGTTTTTTTAAAGACATCTAAATTTAACATGCATTTCGAATTTACTTTGAATTCGAAAGTGCGTTTAAAGATATTTTTAATTAAATCAAACAATTGACGCACATTAAATTTAAAGTAACTTCTAAAACCATTCAGCACTTATTTATTGACATTGCTCATCACACTCACAAATCATGGAATATATGTTTACGTATTGACATTGCAATAATAATTCTGAAGAAACGTCTCTCCTTAATTCTTTTTGACGGAAGAAAAGCTGATTTGACACCATTATGAGAAAGCAATCAATTACGTAAGATTTTTTTTAAGGTCAAATAAAGGTCAGTGACACTCATCGTCGAGGATGACATCCAACAAAATGGCACTTAGTTGTTGTGTTCGCGGGATTGTGGGGTAACATTGGAGAGAATTCTGGAGCCTCCAACAGATCCTTGCCCGAATTAAGGCGTCATTCGGAAGCGAACCTTGAACTCCTGCTGGAGAAAAATTCTTGAGTGTTGCCTTGCCTGGAAAGTGGGTAAACAACAAATCGCTGTCCATATTGCCTGGGAGTGGTCGATTTCATAGTTTTTTTGTGACGTGACACTGGTCACGTCACAAAAGGTGGGATAGGTCGTTCATTTTTTGGAGAAAGGTGATACACTCATTAGAGATTTGAGTGAGGATTATAACTCGAGCCTTCGAAGTTGAGTGACACTTGTAGAGCTGGCAAAGCTCAGTTACACGTGTCCGTAATGAAATCCATCAGTGAAATTAAAAAGAAAGGACTCGAGGCGAACGGCGTCAGTTGTGAAGAATTGCGTTACAGCGCAGCATTAACTAATCAGGTGTTAGGAGAATCTGATTATTACGGTGAAATGGATTATAACCTAAGGGCGAAGTAGCTGAAAATAGAATTGAAATGGTGTTACACTGCATTAAATTCTCAATTGTGTCTCTTCATGCGGCTTTACGATGTTTTGCTTAATCATTTGTTCTGGCGTGAGCATATGATGCCTATTATGTAAGGTAATTAGATATATATTACAAAGTAAAAGGAAAGGTAGGGTGTATAAATTAGGATTATTTGCGGTTTACATAACTTTTTTTTTCGTCGCATTGAGGTTGTTTTTCTTCAGATTCATAGTATATCATTCAGTATTTATAGTTTGTTTGAAAGAGCAACCGTTTGAGAATTTTCGTTACTTAAAGTCATTTATATTAACTTTTTGCTTACGGCGCTCAGCCTTATAAAGCTATTCTGGTCCGCTTATTGTATCAGCTGCAAGCAAAAGTTTAAGCAAAAACTTTCTCTGAGTCTAACCAAAGATATTATCATAATAGTCGTTAATTTATTCTGTTGGAGGTCAGTGATGCGAGAGACAAGGATTTAAACCAGTATTTTTAGATCAATGGTTCTTAGCAGTTGGTACTCGATTTTCTAAGAGACAGTTTGTGAAGGGAATATAATTTTTATTTCATTTGGACTCAAACTAAAAAAAACACCGCATTAAGTTAAAACTATTTGAATTGTTACGAAAATAAATTATCCATCTATTCATCAGTATTAGTTTAATGAAACGAACTTTTAAAAGAGAGGTATTGGAACCATTTTGGATAAGAAGAAAACCTAAACAAGAAAACCAATTCTGTGGTATCTATTTTCCTTAAAGCTAACTTTGTCCAACATAGTCTTTTAAGCTAACAAGGAAAGTACGCATCTCAAAAATCAAAAATTTGATAAATAACCCCTATATTTTTTGTCAGAATTGCAATCTTTAAATTTGGTCAAAATTTTATTTATTAACAGATGAAAACACTGTTTCCAAATCAAACGTATATTTACTGATCCTTGATAACAATGTGATTAAAAATAGTGATATCGAAAGCGAGAGAAAAAACTAAAATTACTAAAAAATTGGCACTGAGGCTTCCAACCACCTATTGTTTTTTTTTTTTTTTTCTTTACGGGTCTTCTATATACAAATATTCTTAGGCTCGTGTACATCTTTGGAATTAAAAGTTGTGAAGGATCTCATTCTTTGCTTTAGAGAACAAGAAAAGTGATTGTGGACATTTCGGACGAACAACTGGATAAAGGAGGGAGAAGACTGGAGATAAAGTGTGTTGTTCATAATTAAATAATTGCACATAGATGCGTATGAATTACATAGAAATTATTTTCTCTCGCTTAAATAGCATATGAAAAACGAGTTGATATACAGGGTCATTCATAATTCCCTCTGTTTACTGCAACCTTATATTTACTACAACTGGCTTCAGTGGTACATGTTACTGCCATCGACCGGCAACTGCTTAAATTAAAACTTGAATACTATCGGAATAATTTTTTTTGTTCTTTTTGCCATATTGGTCTTCGTTTTTTTACTATAACGCTACGAAACGCTGGAGGGAATTATGAATAACCCTGTATATAAGTCAATTTATATTGTTTTCACATAAAACCTTAACCTTTAAGCTATTAGTTTAATTTTACTTGAACTTGGTTCAATTGAATTCAGTAAAAAATACGTTGGAAAGAATACTTCACTTGTCGAGATATCAATATTTAAAATTATTTTCGCTTTAAGAACCCCTCACTATCCGATCTGCACTCACGGGTCATGAATTCCCGCCATTATTTTTTTTGCAATGTATTAGGAAAAGAATGTGCCCACTTACAATAATTTATTATGTGAGTGGTTTCAATAATTATTTATAAAATGTATACGTAATATAATTTAGGAGCCTATAACATGAGGCGTTCACTGCACAAGATTACTACCAGACTAAACAGTAATTGAAAAAAGCGATAAAATCTACTTACCGGATTTTCGCGTACAAGAATTTAGAAAAACAAAAATTTAGAAAGACTTTTTCGTTTTATTCAGCTTAAAAAAAGTTACACTTATTCAGAGAAAGTTCATTCGTGAGTCGGATTTCGTAACCTAAAATATTGTCAGCTCAAATTAGTTATCATACATAAATTTTGCGTTTTGAACCATATTAGTACAGAAAAAAAGAGGTCTTAAACGGAGATCTGAAGAAAAAAAAACTAAAGACAAGATAAATGATGCGTCAAACTCATAAGTACTCTTTTCTTAATTAGCAAACTTTGCACAACTTTGTGTATTGGAATGTGTAGCAGAAAGGGAAAGAAAAATAAGAGAGAAACTTGACAATGCTGTGTGGGATATGTGTATGTGGGATATTATGTGTGAAATGTAGTTTTTTACACAGAATCGAATTAAACTAATACCGAGTCTATAGTACAGGGGGACAATTAATGAACTATATGAAATAAAACGTCAATTATTTAAAAACTACTGAGTGTACAAACTTTATTAAACAAGTAAATGTCACTACAGATAATTGGATTTAGGTTATGACATGTTTGGTATGCCTGCCGTCATTGGCTATGATATGGCGCAGACGAATAGCAAAATTCTGCATGACCCGCTGAAGTGTCCGAACATTTATGACCACCTGAATGGTAGTTTTCGGCTTAGATATATTTTGAAGTTATTTCTATGCACATTATCTTTATTAGAACCCCACAAAAATTAATCACATGTTTAGATCTGGAGAATATGGTGGCCAAATGAGTCCCATTACAGTGGCTACTGGGTACCCCAGAGCCAGAATGGGGTCCCCAAAGTGCTCCTTTATTCCATAAACACTCTCTTGGTTCGATATGAACCTCGAAGTTTGAATTTCATCACGCTAACCGTTCAAACGTTATGACGGTTTTATTTTATAGTTCAATAACTGTCACCCTGAATGAATAGATAAATTCTATGATGGTTTTATGCATAAAATATGCAGTTTTGTACTTGTACCTATTTAAGCATCAGAGTTATCCATCTAGACAAAGTATTGTCACCTATGCATTTTTTTCACTCTTAACGGAAAAAACATGTGACGTGGCGACCAAAAGTCGAAAGGGTTTTTACGAATGTAAAGTATTATTTATTTTGCTTTTTATACTTATATACACCCTTGACATTGCTTTTTAAGAATTGTTTGAACAGTGAAGTACTCTTTCTATACTAAACTGCAATGTTTCTTGACAATGGAGAAATATGCTGAGGGCAAATGAAGAAAATAGTTCCCGGCGCGATGTCTGTATTTCGAGGTAAATTACGCATTTCACAATAGAAATATGATAAGTTATCTTAACCCACACATATATAGCGTTAATTTGCTATAATTTTCTTAAAATTTTATATATTTTCAAATTTACGAGCGGCGCATCGCGGAACGGTATCTTTATTTAGAATTGAAGGCGTTAGCCAATGCGAGCTCACGATCAACAGATCCCGCCAAAGCGCTTTTAAGGAGAGCTTTTGGCGTGCAATTTCACGCGCGCTTTATTGCATATTATCTTCAATCTTTTGCTGTGCTGTAGTTTATTTTTTATCGTTTGAGAAACCAGCTTTTTTAAAAGCTAATATATCGTTATTATTCTGCCTATTCGCCAATTTCGTTATTATTAAAATAATGGAATCTACTCCTAAGTTGAAGTACGTCTTTCAAACCCACAAGAAAGGCAGCGCTTTGAAAAGCTCTGAAAAGACAATTGTTATGAATGTATTTCATAAATTGCGAGAAGGGAATCCCAGCGATTCTATGAATGATGTGCTGTGTAAAACTTCGGACTTAACTGGCGTATCTACCAGCAGCATCTCACGGATGCAAAAAGAATATGGCGTTAATGGCTCATTTTCCACTTCTGAGAAAAAAAGACCTGCAAGAAAATGCAAAGGAACTAGACTACAAAAGTTTGATGACTTTACTTTGTGTGCCATTCGTCGGAAGGTGCACTTGTTTTTTAAAAGAAATGAAATTCCAACCGTGGCAAAAGTTATGAAAGTAATCAATGAGGATTCTGACCTTCCGAACTTGACTGTTGACACAACCAGGAGGCTAATGCTCGATTTAGGATTTGTATATAAGAAGCGATCCCGCAATTCAATGCTGATAGAAAGGGAAGATATACAAGTGTGGCGACGTCAACTTTTCAGACAAATTCGTCGGTACCGAAATGAAGGAAGGAACATAATTTACACCGATGAAACCTGGGTGAATTTTAGTCACACAAAAGAAGCAGTTTGGCAAGACACATTTATAAAGAGACCGAAAGATGCATTTATGTCAGGCCTCTCAACTGGACTAAAAGCGCCTTCCGGAAAATGATCCAGGTTGATCATTACCCATGCTGGAGGTGAGAATGGTTTTGTCAAGGAAGCTGAAGATATCTTTAAAGGAAAAAAAGGTAAAGGTGATTACCATGAAGAAATGAATGGTGATTACTATGAAAATTGGTTTCAAAATAAGTTACTCCCCAACCTTGCTGCCAATAGCATTATTGTGATGGACAATGCATCATACCATAGTGTTTTTGTGGAAAACATTCCTAACTCTTCCACCAAAAAGGATGACATTCGACAATGGCTGACATCGAAAAACATTTCCTGGAGCTTTGACATGCTAAAAGCTGAACTTCTGCTCCTCGTGTCTAATTTCCGTAACAAATATGAGGGCTATCGAGTTGATAGACTAGCCGAGCTTCAAGGGCATACTGTTTTGAGACTGCCACCTTACCACTGTGAACTTAATCCAATTGAACATATTTGGAGTATTGTGAAAGGTAAAGTTGCAGCCGAAAATAAAACATTTTAAGAGAACGAACTGAAACAGATCACGAAAGAAGCAATTCAAAACATTTCTACTGAAACATGGAAGAACTGTGTTAGCCATGTTATTAAAGAGGAAGAACTGATGTGGGAACTTGACGGAATGTGTGATTTTACCGTTGAAAGTTTGGTTATTAATGTTGATCCTGAATCAACTGAGACTGCTTCCGAAGGAGACACCAGTACTGATGAAGTTGTGTGTATGTCATCATAAATGATACATGAATTAATTTTTTATTTTTAAGGAATAAATCTTGCAGTGTGTCATCCTTAATACCTACTAAGCTAAACAACTAACTACTAAGTTTAACAACTAAAAACACAATAAAAAGAGCTAGTAAATAACTTGGTTTTAATAGTATTAATCTGTAAAAAAAAACTATCGAAAAAAATAATTCCTTTAAGTATATTTTGTTTCAAGTGGACACATTTAAAAGTAAAAATAGGTACTATTTAGCTTTAAAAAATTAAGTATAATTTTCTAAAGTGTAATAGAACAGTAACAATGTAAAGGGGAAATTTAAGAGACTGAGTATACAAAAATGAAATGGTCAAATAAGAATAGAATATTCTAATGTAAATATAAAGAAAGGTTGTGGTGTAAAAATACTGTTGAAAGGCTGAAGAAAATGATTGACTGTTGGGAGTTTAAATAAATATTTAAAAATATGATTTTTTTAAAATAAATAATTGAAATTGTGATTTTATTTAAAAAATACTTGAAATTGAGATTTTTTTTAAAAGTGATAAAAATAATTTTTTTTTTTTTTTTTAAATCAATTTATTTAAATCATTGACACCCTGATATTTAGGTTGAGAAAAATATTGATCAATTGAAAAAAAAATTACACAATAATATCAGATTTATTTATTCAAACATTTGAGTATTGTTTTGAAATAATTTGTTAATAATTAAATTTTTATATATATAAAATTATGTAAAAATTAAAATAACAAACCCATAAATCGAATATATTAAAATTCTATATTTTTTAATTTATAAAATTTCAGAATATAAAGTTTACATATATTTATTATACTAGATTACTTAATAATGATTACGTAAAATGAATGTTTAAATTTATTATAAGTGTTTCTGATAATTTGACCAATGATTTTCTAACAATCAAAGTGCCAAACAAAATGCTTAATCCGATTATTTCGCCAAATTGGAAGCTAGAAGAGTGTGACGTCATTTCGATCCTGCTCTTTACAACCCTACGGCTGAACTTATTTCTCCTTCTTCCTCCGCCAGCCGTGACGTCATTGTCAAGAAACTTTGCATTCTGGTATAGTGTATTTTTATACACGGAATAGAATGATAAATAAACCAACAAAAATAAGATTTATTCCTTGAAAATTACTAGGGTATCATGCATAAAAATACCATAGTACATTTTGTTCAATTTGTTACTTTACAATTCATACTGTACAGTTTATGGTATGTAACTTGTATCATACAAAAAATACACTTTTGTACATTGTATATTTTTTTTCTTTGAATCAGAGGAAACCAAGCACGATGCAATGGAAAACTTAGGCCAAAAGTTGTAAAGATTTTTATGAATAAAAGTACCATTTTTTATTTTTATTTATTTTCACTTTTTTTTCTAAACTATTTATACAAACGTTTCGGGATTATTCTTATTCAATTGAGTGCTGACAACAACATGGAAAACAATGTCTTCGTTATCTAGATAAAAATAATGAAGTTTCTCTTTCGCTTTCAATTCTCTTTTTCATCAAATCTCGATATTGTGAGGTCGTACGGCTTTTTACCACTTTCTATGAAAAGAATACTAAATAGTTTCCCACAAAATTAAACTTATTTTTTTAATGTCTGGGTTATGTCGATTTTTGAGCAATCTTTACAATTAAGATTGTATTTTAGGCTGGGGCAATCCAATCCATAGATTAAAAGTTATTAAGATACCAATTTATTTATTTATTTTTAATTTTGAGCAATGTAGTATGTTATACCTTAAAATTTTCTCAATAATCTAAATTTTTAATTAAACGTTTTGTCGCTTACAGGTCTTAATTATTTGGGTAGTTTATTATGAATAAAAAAAGTAAAATTTATTTAAGTGCTTTGACTCTTATATTTAACATATTTCAAAAAGTTGAGTCAATCGATAAGGCAGTGAATACCTCATGTCGTCTAAATATGAATAAGTCAAAAACAAATTTCGTGTAAAAGTTGCTTAAACATTTGTAATTTGTAAAATTTGAATTTGAAAAAAATGCAAATTTTCTCAATAATATAAATTTTTATTTAAAGTTTTGTCGTTTACAGGTATTTATCTTAATTATTTGGGTAGTTTATTCTGAATAATTAAAGTAAAACTTATTCAAGTGCTTTGACGCTTATATTTAACATATTTCAAAAAATTTAGTCAATCAATAGGTTTAGTGAATACCTCATGTCGTCTAAATATGAATAAGCCAACATTTTTTTCTTCGTGTAAAAGCTGCTTAAACATTTGTAATTTGTAAAATTTGAATTTAGAAAAAAAAAATAGATAGGAGAAAGTGACGCACTTTTAATGTTAATATCATTTCATATATAAGTCACATTCATAGAAAATAAACTGAATTACGCTCCATACTTTATGAATACCAATGAACTGCATGCACACAAAAACTCAAATCACAAAATGCATCTAAATTAACATTATAATACAATCTAACATATATTTGAATATTTTGTTTCTCGAAAAAGAGCATTTTATAAACAAAGAGAACCTGATTAGAAATTTTAGAAATAAGAAAGAATCATAAATTGTGAACCTGAAAGCTTTTACGTGTGTTTGATTATGAATTTTCACCGTGAATCACCTGTTTTAAACGAAACTTAAACAAAGCAGAATTAGAACGAGGTTAGCTGTTTATAATTTCCTTTTTGAAACTCAAAAAAATTGGGAAAAAGCACGATAAGATCAAAGCAATTCAACCTACGATAGATGATTTGACCAATGCAAGGTTTCTTGAAGTGACCGCGAAATATAACCGTATTTTATTCTGAATCATTATACAAAAGAAGTTTTATTTTGCGTTGCCCAGAAGGATTTTGAAATCTAGAATTTAAGGCATGAAAATAAAAACAAGTGTTTGCATACGGATAATATACAGTTACTATGAGATTTTAATCAAGTTGTGAAACTTATAAATGATGTAGAATTACTAATTTTTTGACAATATAAAGCCATTAGTTATTTTGCAAGAAAATTATTTAAATTTATTATTGTTCATTTGCTTTCAAGAATTTTAACATTAAAAATGTGTTTAAAAAATCCGAAAACTCTGACACAATCAAAAACTTCAGTTGTTGAGTTTTTTTATTTATTTTTTATTTTGCTAATTATGCAAATTTTGTTTTCAATGCACGGCAAACGAGGCAACACTGGCCTAAGCGATATCAGCGCTACGCAACAGTAAAAAGCTTATAGTTGGATTGATGAGTTTTAAGTTTTCTTTCATTTTTTTAAATGATTTTATAAAGCACTTTGTATTCCTTTGGTTATTTGTTCAATTTTTATTCTATGAAAGGCTTAAATTTTAATCTGTTCATAATATGGAAGCACCCCTTTTGGCGTATGATGACATTACCAGGCCCGGGTTCCTATGCAGTTTTATTCAAGATAATGATCCCTAACAATTTTTAGGACCGTTACCCATAAAAAGTTTTCGTTATATATAACGTTTTAGAAGTCATACATTTCTATAAAAAATAGACTAAATACTTTTCACAAAAATCTGTAGTTTGGAGAGAAAAACGAAAATTTGTGTTATGAAAGTATTTAAGATTTGTTACAAAACCTCATGCAACAGGAAGAAAAAATTGCACCCCAGTGTTATTTATTTTGATTATTTCTGAATCATCATAAATGTATGCAATATTATATTTGCTTTGATAATTATATTAAGCTCTCTGACATATTGTGTATAATATTTTTAAATTAGTTTCAAAAGTGAACTATTTATCTTAAAATAGCTTACTCTCTTTAGTTTAAATGACTGTTTACCTGTGGGGTTTCATTTAATGTATCCTCGTGTGGCTTTCTTTTATCCCTCATAAAACTAAACAGGGAGAGAAATGTGTTTGAAAATGAATCACAGAATCCAATTAGCACAAAATTACAATTCTCTTTAACTTAAAGAAAGAAAAAGTTGAAAACATATGTACTGTGACCTGTTTCACCGATTAATTAAAAATGAAAACACTAAATTGTGATAAATACATTTAAGCGAATAACATCTTCGCAGGTTGCTCGGTAGGGGTCCACTCTGTTAGGCATGCTGCAAAAGTTGAACATTTATGAATTGTAACTATGCATGTTTGATGTTACTCGAAAAATGAAAGACTATCAGATAAAAAAGTGAATGCGTGTTATATACTACAAGTTTTAATATGAAGTATAGTTTTAATATGAAGTTTTAAATGCAAGTACACAAGTGTTTTTATTCAAATATCATGGTAAAATATACCGTATTTCTGGCCCTAAGGGAACACATAAATCTCGGTGATTTTCCCCAATCTTCTTTAGTAATGATTTTGGTAAAATTAACTATATAATATAGTTTTAATATATGTGATAAAATTTGGTAAATATAGAAAAATTTTGTAATTTTATCATGATACTAAATGTACAGTAATCAGAAATATAATGTTTAAAACCAGAATTCCCGTCAAAAGAAAAAAATTGTGGTTCTATATGAATGGAAAACTTGCCAAATGAATGGTTCAGATCTGTATATTTTGGTTTTATTAACCATAATTAAGAGGGTTTTTTTTAAACCAGAAATGTCATTACCATGCTGTGCGGTAATTTTTTTCTCTGCGTTTGATACACGGCACAATACTTAAGAAAATATGTGTATGTCTAAATACAATACATATGTAAATGAAATGTAAGAACGTCTCAATTCATTTTGTTTTCTTAGATTATCTTGACAAGGTAGAAAGTGATGGCTTCTTAACGGAACTAATTAATTATTTTAATCCTCTTTTTAAACTAAACAGAAACAGAGCAAGACATACTTTTTTCCCGTCGTAAAAATGTTCTAGTACTTTCCAAAATGCTCTAAATTATGCAGAAAATCCTTTGCAATTGTATCATTAAAATACTAAAATACAAAACAATATTATAAAATTGTGAAATCCTCTTGCAGATATTCAACAACATTTTATTAAGACAATAAAATGTGATATTTATAATAACACCAAGTCATTTTTAATGCCATGGCACCAAATCTAACGGATAATTTACAGCCTTTTTTATAGCAGTAAAACAATTTACCTTTTGACACCATATTATACTTAATAATTCTTCCGGCAAATGAAACGACACTTAGTAGCTGCTGTTTGCCCTTTGTGGCTAATACTTCAAACAGCGATGAAGTTGTTGGTGCCCTCATAACAATATTTTTATGAGTTTCATTATTTATTAAACAAAGACTTATGTTTTATGTTTCTGAATAAATAAGGTGTGCAAAAAACTATCTAGAGGAATTAAAACAAGCATTGCTGCATACCTGAAAAAAAGAGATAATTATTTTTACCGTCATTTAATGTAATGACCTAAAATCATTTATTAGCTTTAAAAAATATTTTATTTAACTGGGTCGTTTTATTAAGTTAAATAGCATTTATTTGTTATTTATTTTATTAAGGAAATATGTATTACAATTAAAAATGTTTTACAAGTACATTGAGTTCAAAAAAGTTTTTTAAATCTATATTCAATATCAAAAGCTTCTTTTCAATGAAAAAAAAAAGAAATAAGAATTTATTTTAAAGCTTTGTTGTGTTACTACTAAGCAGGTTTATGAAAAGTTCCGAAGTCTAATATAAAAAAAAATTTATAAATAAGTTAGAATTTTTTTTAAAGAAATTGCTTAATGAAATTTATTTTATAAAGGTTGACGTTCGAAACAGGTTTATAAAAAATATTAGAATAAATATTATTGGCTTAAAGCACAAAAGGGAATTTTTTTACAATCGCTGTTAATGCAGTTTAACACCATAAAAACAAACGAACATGTAATTTATCTTATTTTATAGAACTGTTTTGTTAAATTTTTACTTTTACATGGAAGATAGTACATACAATCGTATTGGTTGCAAAACCATGCATTTTTAATCAGTTTTTGAGAGAAATATAATGCATTAAATTTGAAAAGAAAAATTCGTGCGTACCTAATGTCTAATTTAAATTAAAACTGCTCAAAATTATGCATTATGTCACTTTCAATTTTTGAATTTCTTACATGGAAACTTCTTTACAAATATTAATATTTTACATCAATATTTTATAAAAAAAATATTACAAATGCATTGTTTATATAATATTGTTTTTCAATTTTAATCATTTAAAAAAAATTAGTAGAAAGCGTAAACGTGACAAATAATGATAATATGTTTTGGTTTTGAATGATAGTTATTTTTATCACCCAGCGCTGAACTGTTTATTTTATCCCAATGCATTTTTCCACTATTTCAAACAAAGCAGCTTAACAAAGTACAATGGTGTACAAAAATCAAGGACAAAGTGGTTTTTCGTAAGTAAGTTTGAACAGCAGTGTTGAAAATCGATAAAAATAATCATACCATATCAGCCTTTAATAATAAGGAAATATCAGCTTTTAGTATGGGATAAACACTGTGCTCCAAGCTCGTGAAAAGATGTTGTGGGCGATCTCGAATACCGCAGCCACACTGGTCACACTTCGACATTCTTCCAACTTTCCAATGATTCGATCTCTCCTAAACTCATCCAGATGTCATCTTCTGCGCTGTCTGTTGTCCATATCACAGCATGATAGCAAATTCAATTCGTTTAAACTGATGTATACCATGCAATACCATTCACATAAATACTGAGCTTCCAATGTCTGCTCTATTTATTAGAGGCATCGGAGTGTAATGTCGTTTCGGCACATTGAATAGTCATTAGTCTTAAAAAACAATTCATTTTTTTCGATCCCTTTCAATTCATTTTCGATCCACTATCGAAAGGTTGTTGCTGACGATGGTGAATTCATTATTGATCAAAAATTAAACCTTGATAACAAATATCAAATACACCGAACCGACATTATTTTCCAGTTCCCCTAATATTTCCGTACGAAACGGCCCCCCGGTACGTCACGGTGCATAGATGTAAATTTTCTACTTTACCTTACCGCCACTGTAACTACCTGTTTTTTTTTTGTTTTTTTTTTGTAGTTATTCTAGTTATTCTAGTTTTTTCTTTATGTCTTTAATTTTTGCGCACCAGTGTATAATCCCACCCTTTCCTTAAAAAAATTAATAAAAAAATTTTAAAAAAATTTAGAAAGTAGAAACAGCCGCTGACTTTAAGAACGTAAAAATTAAGAGGCAATAAGAAATTCATACAAGTTGCTTTGTAATAAAAAATAAAAAGATCGATTATATTTCCTTTGTATTAAACAAATGCCAAGAGACTAAAAAAGAAGTGTTATCGAGGAATGGCAAACTTAAGATCCCACAAAATAGTTACTTTCTACGATCACTTGCTTAAAAATATATGCTACCATTGTTTATGTTTCAAATTTCGACTACGACTTTCATTATTGCACTCACTGAAATTAAACTCTCAATTTGGAAAATTCAGCAAACTTGTACTTATTTCATTGTTTTTAGAAACACTTTCGTCTTGAAGTCATGTTAATTTTAATGAAACATATAATTCAAAAAATTGAAATTTTTAAATATTTGACGAAATTACTTCTTGCTAGATCAATGTATTCTGTGAATTCTCTAACAATTTTATAAATAAAATTCTACAACTGATGTACATTTCTGGAAATAACGAAGTATTCAATCATATTTAAGGGATAAAATTTTGTATTCTGATTGATAAATTTCGAATTAAATGCAGCAAGTCGCAAACGAATAAAGATAGTACTTTTTTAAATTTCACGAGTTGTTTATTCGGAGCTTTTCCCATAAAATTATTTGATCAATAACGAAGAAAATTTGGTGAATTTTAAATATTCATTTCTTGCTTTGTATAGAAACAAAAATAAGTAATTAAATTAATAAGCACAATATTTATAGCGCTATTATTTGTTACAAATGAGAAAAGCTTAGTCTGATACGTAGGTAAATCTTGCCATTTGTCGATTCAGGAGAAAATCAGGTTTGACACACACGCGTGATGTCGCCTATAGGTATTCTATTAAATCAGAATAAAACTGATTTAAATCACATGTTTCAGAAAAATCATTTCACTTTTCTCGAGTTGCATGAACCTAATTATGTTTAACAAATAACTTATGAAACTGTACAATAAGCTTTATTTTTATTGCAATGGTACATATTTTGAACATATATTTAAAAGATTTTTTAACTGAAGAAAAGGAAATATAAACAAGAATATTACATGGCATAGAATCAAAAGTTATATTTGTTTTGAATTCAAAATAACTAAGAATCCGGACTAATACAGGATAATGCACCACGGCAAGAATCACTGAGAAATACTATTAGCCTAGCCTTGGATACATTTTTTTTCTCTCTTTTCCTCTTTTCTAAACATTTTATAACTATTTCGTTTGTTATTCTGTTATTAAAGTAGTATTTGACTAATTAACTTCTATGAGTACCTTAAAAACTCTCTTTCTTATTTTCATTTAAATGGAGAAATTCAGGTAATGCGAATATTTAACTGCTCAAGGTCTCTTATGCAAAATCTAAACGAATTTTCGACCTAGATTTTTGTTTCAGCTATGGACGAAAGTTTATGTAGTTATTATTATTTTTTTTTTTTTTACCTCATGAATAAATAACCCTTCTCATAAGCCTTAAACTCATCTTTAACGCCTGAAAGGTTAGCATAAGTGCCGGATTGGCCTGAGTTGGTTGTCATTATCAATTCGAAGCACTCGGATTGTTCTTTGTTCTTTATACACTGTAACGTTTATGGTAGCTCAGTTTATGTTTTATGGCATTATTTACCTCCTACTAGTTTTAGTTTATGAAACTGTCCAATGTACGTGAATATTCACATCATTAAAGTGTCTTAAGGTTTATTGTGACCATGCAATTTATTTCATTTATTTATTTTTTAAATTAAATATTTATTTGTATTTCGTTTTTATTTTAAAACATGCTAATTAGATTACACGCTTAAAAATTCAGCCTTTGGTTTTATTTTATTTTTGCTTATTTAAATTCATCAAATAAGTGTATTTCGAAAGAAACAAATAATTTACAAAAGCATGGATTTATGGTTGTGTTTTCTTTAATACCAAATCAACTTTACTTGATTTTAAAATAACAATACTAGAATAAAAATGGTTCCATTGTTTGTTCGTTTTTATATCATTGTATGAAATTTTAAGTTATTTACTTTAGGGATCTTTAGAGATTAGAGAGAGCGCGATGCTACTTTCAAATGATTCGCAAAATTTCGGAGAAGCATGCTTTCCACACTAAATGTTTGTAGAGATTTAGAAATAAAATTTATTAAAAAAATTGTGAACGTTATCCAAAAAAACAAACTGTTCTTCATTCATGTGGAATCGTTTGTCAAAGAAATGATAGATTATTTCTAATACACAACAAATGATATCCGTATAAGCACAAAAGATACGAACCTTTTTCGATATTCGAACTGAAGATTTACTTTACTGAAGTAAATTTCTTTCTCTTAACTATAATTATAAAAGAAATATTTATGCAATGAAACAATATTTTAATATTTATGATGATTGTAATAATTCAATCATTTCTTTCTTCTAACTACCATGAGACTAATTCAAATTGCATTACATTTGAACGCGTTGAAAAGGGACCATTTATTTTCTAAAAATATTGCCGAAGTAATTAGATTTAAAATTCAGCTGTTCTCTTCTTAATATTTCGCAGTTTCCACTTGATATTTCTGTTGCATTCACGTTGTGTTGAAAGTTCCAGTGATATTCTTAAGAAATAAATATAACATACAGGCGGCTTGTATGTAAGCATGGAGTACAATTTCCCCTAAACACCTGTTATATTCTTTTATTTAATTAAATACCTCTTATTAAAAATATAAAAAAAAAAGCGTTTTTTTTTTTTTTTTTTATTTTTTTTTTTTTTTTTTTTTTTTTTGCAGAAATTTAAGTCTTTTCAACTTTCTTCGTCCTCTTTCTTTTCTTCAAACTTGGAATTTCTTATAGTTAACATATAAATTATATTTAGTTATTATAGTTTAAATGCTATAATACTTAAATGACTGTTTAATTTAAATTTAAAGGTGATACATTATACTTATTTCCTATAATTTTTACGTATAGGCTGTTTTAATAAAAAATTGACTAAATAAAAATTAAAATATAAAATTATTGGTTGGTAGGAATTTTCAATAAAATAACAATATGACTAAATGTGTATTTATCAAAAACATTAAAAAATAAAAATAAAGTTTTTTTCTTTTTTTAATAAGCTTTTGCAATGAACTTTTATAAAAATAAGCGTTGAAAATTTTTTGGCAAGTAGGCAGTGAGTTGAAAAAAAGTTCGAAACCAATGTTAACACTTGCTTTAAGCATTCTACTTTAGTGAATGCTTATCTATGGTAGCAGTAAGGTGTTGGTAGTGTTGCTCACCTCCGTGACTTAGGTCACGAGGTGGTCACCAAGTAACTCAAAAGGAGCAACACTTTGGCACCATCCATGGCGAAGAACGGTAAGTTCAGTGCGGTCTTCGAGATTTTTCTCTCCACGTAACGCATTTGTGGGTTATTTCTAGTAAAATGTTCTCCACGAAAGCAAATTTCTCCAAACGATCCAGGAGTTCCCTTGTCTTCTTAATTGGGTTCAAATTTACAACACTACAGATTTCAACATTGGTAGTCATAAACCCAAAATTGGGTCCGCTGATAAACGACGGTTATAAAAATAATAAAAAATAAGTGAAATTGTTAGTTTAATGCCTTTTTCTTTTTTAAGTTTGCACATTTGTAGTAACTTTAAAAAAAAAAAAAATACTTGTTTAAATAAATTAATTACACAATATTTAATTACAATATGGATTGTATGCAAATAAAAGGTATTTAAAGTTTACAGTTATGAATAAAATATTTGGTCTCATAAAGTTTGGTTATGAACAATTCAGATTTTTCTTAGTCTTATCAAACGTATTGTGCAAGCATTCAAAAATAAGAATAAAAAATGCAAAATGTTTGTGAAGTTTTGTAGAATGTTAAACATACTTTGAGATAACATTCCAAAACCAATATAAGCAAGGCTGCAATTGCTCAAAGAAGATATTAAAAAATGAAGGTTTCATAATTTTGTTTAAATTTAAATATTCTTTAAAAGCCAAACCAAGAAAGAACTGAAACAGAGTGATGTTTTATATGCACGTTTGAAATAATTGTATTTCGTAGTATGTTAGAGAAACCAAATTGCAAAATTTTGTGGTTAACTTTTCTACCACATAAATAAATAAATAAATATTAAATAAATCACAAAAATCATGAAATAAAACATAAATTTTCTAGAACAAGGATAGGGGCAAGCAGGATTTGGCAAAGAGCAGCTAAGTTTCATTTCATTTGCCTGCAGAATTATTATTTGGCAAAGAGCATCTAAGTTTCATTTCATTTGCCTGCAGAATTATTATTTGGCAAACAGCAGCTAAGTGTCATTTCATTTGCCTGCAGAATTATTAAACACAACATGGTATCAGAAGGTAAAGTATTTTACTACTCTAAAAAGGTTGAAAATCATCCTTATACTTGATGCAAGGGCATGAAAAATTACTTAGTAGTTAATATTTTATAAATATCACATTTTAATACTATAATAGGGTCGGGATAGTCCAGTTGGCAGGGTGGTGGACTCATGGTCGTGAGAACGGGAGTTCGAATCCAGTCAGCCGAAGACTCCTTGTATAGTCAATGATGACTTGTGCACGTTAAATCTATCGGGTCACAAAGTCCCTTATGTTCTCATAACAAACTATACCTCTGGAGGGTACTGAACTGGAGACTGATCGTTCTCTGGTCCAGGTCATTAACCCACTGACGTAAAAAGTCGCATTTTAAACTGCAATCTTCTCTGCATACCGGTCTGCATAGCAAAACCGGTTTTTCCCTGTTAATGGATGGGGGAATAGTATATAGGAGAGAATCATTCTCCCAATTTTGCCCATTTCTTTAACCGCCAATGGGTTAATACGATCTGTGGATAAATGAATGGATGTATGAATGGGTCCGCTCTATAAGCAGGTGAGATCTATGGGTTTAGTAGATGTAACCATGGGTGGCGCCACTGGAAAACAAAAACAATCACACGCCTTGCCCTACTGGCCTAAGACAACAACAACATACTTAAATAAAACTTTGTTGAACTGTATGAAGATTTTACAATTTTAACAAATTAGAGGAAGTCGGCAACCCTGCTTAGGTACAAAAAAAAAAAAATTTAATTGTATTACGTCGTCTTGTAAATAAATATACTGTTCTATATTTATGATTTTGTTAATAATAGTTTATCTACAGTTTTTCGAAAACAATAATGAAAGATTTAATCTCGTATTGAAATTAATGTTTAAGAAAAGAAAGTTAGGAGTGCCATTAAAAATATATTAATCAAAATAGCACAAAGATTTAATCTCGCTTTGAGAAAAATGTTTAAAAAAAGAAAGTCAGGAGTGTCACTAAAAATACATTGATCAAAATAGAACTTTACTTCTACACTTATTAAACTTCTGAAACGATAACTTTTTAAACTGAATTTGTGAATTTTCCGCATTTATGAAATAAAAAAAACGTTAATCGATAATGAAAGAAAGATAGAAATGATAAAATGTTTATATTTCAAAGGCGGGGCATGAAAAGTATTGATGACCAATAAACTTCTTAGCACAGATTTCAAAATGTGATAGAAATAAGGTATTAAATATATAGTGAACAGTTTATGGACTAATTTTACGCTTAATTTCATTTTCCTTTTAATAATGTGAAAATTCTTTAGTTGTGTAATCAATTAAGAGACAGAATTCTTATGAATCAATCATTACTCAAATAAACTCAATTACTTATAGGGCAATAAACGTAATAAAAACAAACATTTTGAATGGTGAAGTGTGAGCAACCTATTTCTATCGACCTTTTAAGTATTTTGGCCAATTCTGATAATAATCTTTCACTTCTATATTATTAAAGAGAAATTTTATCGCCATGGGCATTATTAAACAATGAGGTTCCCTTTATAATTAAGTTGTTTATATCTTTCTTAAGTTTTATGTTTTTTGTTTGGAATTTTTTTCTTCATATTGCAGAAACAATCGCTGAAATCTTAGATAATAAAATAAAACTACAAACTTGCGTTTAACAGTAAATCAATTATAATTGAGTGGTTAAAAACAATGATTATCCTTGTAATATGAACTATTACATAAATTTTAGCGTTCGATATTATAAGATATTTATAGTGGAAAAGATTCATGAATGTCTTAGAAATGATTGAAACTGCATCTAATTTAATGGAATGATATAAATAATGTATAATTATAAATATTTTTGTAATGTTGACATATTTACACTTTTTGGCTTTCGTTTACTCATCTGCATTCTATTCAATATTTTTAATTAGTATTCAGTTTTTTTTCCTTTGTGCATTTCCTAATTTAGTTATCTACATTCCCTGGCCAAATTATTAGATGCACTATAGAAGTCTTTGTATATTCTTAATTATCAGGTGACATACAGCATTATTATTTTTACGCGACGGAAACTGGTTTGCACTTGTTTATGATCGTGTATCAATTGGTTCAATTAGACGATATATAATATAAATTCAACGGTTGGATAAGTTAAATGAAATATTATATAAACATAGAATATTTATTATATCAGGTATTATATTAGTATATTATAATAATTAGACCAAATTATTAGACGCACTTTAGTGTTTTAATAATTACACGTTTTGCACCCAGTTTATATGCAATACTTTTATATTTACATTTATATTTACATTACATTTTATATTACATTTTATATTTATATTTACATTACATTTTATATTACATTTTATATTTATATTTACATTACATTTTATATTTATATTTACATTACATTTTATATTACATTTTATATTTATATTTACATTACATTTTATATTACATTTTATATTTATATTTACATTTATATTACATGTAAGGGTTTTTTTTTTCAAGAGATTTTTTTATATACTTCCTATTTGTATTTATTTTTAACGTATTGCATTACAATGTTAACCAATTGATATATACGAACATAAACAAGTGTAAATCGGTTTCAGCCGAGTAAAAACAATAATGCTGTATAGTATCACCTGATAACTAAGATTTTCAGTGTGTCTAATAATTTGGCCAAGGATTGTATGTGACAATATACTCTAAGTATTGATTAGTTGATTTTAAATTTATCCTATTTTCCACATTGAATTTCTTAACTGTGACCAAACTGATTTTTCTTAACCATCACCCATTGATTAAAGCGCGATCTTGATATTATATACATCCATCTTGATATCATATAAATCGAAATTTTGTTTTCTCCCAACTGGTGAAGCCATCTTTTTGAGGGGAGACAGAAGGGATAGAGTGATCTATTTTTTAAGTTTAAATCGTCAATTGGATCGAGAGATTCCGTAGTAATAATCCTCTGACTCCGAGGAAACGGTAGGTGGGTAATTGGTATCCCTTCGAGAATTCTAAAAGAGATTCTAAAGGAGACCCGAAGAGATTCTAAGTAATTCTAAGTGATTCTAATTTATTCTAATGGTAGGATGGGAATTGGTATCCCTTTGAGAATTCTAAAGGAGATTCTAAAGGAGACCTGAGGAGATTCTCAGTAATTCTAAGTGATTATAATTTATTCTAATGGTAGGAGGGGAATTGGTATCCCTTCGAGAATTCTAAAGGAGACCTGAAGAGATTCTAAGTAATTCTAAGTGATTCTAATTTATTCTAATGGTAAAAGGGGAATTGGTATCTCTTCGAGGTATCTAAAGGAGATTCTAAAGGAGAACTGAAGAGATTCTGAGTAGTTCTAAGTGATTCTAATTGATTCTAATGGTAGGAGGGGAATTGGTATCCCTTCGAGAATTCTAAAGGAGATTCTAAAGGAGACCTGAAGAGATTCTAAGTAATTCTAAGTGATTCTAATTTATTCTAATGGTAGGATGGGAATTGGTATCCCTTTGAGAATTCTAAAGGAGATTCTAAAGGAGACCTGAGGAGATTCTCAGTAATTCTAAGTGATTCTAATTTATTCTAATGGTAGGAGGGGAATTGGTATCCCTTCGAGAATTCTAAAGGAGACCTGAAGAGATTCTAAGTAATTCTAAGTGATTCTAATTTATTCTAATGGTAGGAGGAGAATTGGTATCCTTTCGAGAATTCTGAAGGAGATTTTAAGGAGACCTGAAGAGATTCTAAGTAATTCTAAGCGATTCTAATTTTTTCTAATGGTAGGAGGGGAATTGGTATCCCTTTGAGAATTCTAAAGGACGCATTACAATGAACATACATTCCTGAAGAGATTCTAAGATGAGCAACGCATCACCTAACAATGCCCAAATACTTAAACTTGTTTTTCAGTGCTCTCTCTTTTTTAAGCTGTGAAACTAAATTAAGTTTAATAAAGTTGATTTATAAAAAAAGGGAATTTTAAAAGGGAATAGACGGATTTAAGGAAATCTAAACTATTATATGCGTCAAACGGACGACGCAGTAACAACAAATACCTCTACCGTAAAATAAGAAAATGCTTTACAATGGTTTGTAGGCAAAATATGATTTTGCCTTACGAAGATCTTTGAAATAAAAACAAATATTCACTTTTCTACCATCATAACATCGGTGAGCTTTTAAATCTCAAAGCATGAAATGCGCGCTTATAGAAAAGAACATATCTCGAAATGCGTGTTTATAAAAACGCGTGTTTCAAAGAAACTTAACATAAAATGCGTATTCATAAAAATGGACATAATTTGAAATGCGTGTTTATAAAAATGGATTAAGCTCGCAATGCGTGTTTAGAAAAATGGACATAATTTGAAATGCGTGTTTATAAAAATGGACTAAGCTCGCAATGCGTGTTTAGAAAAATGGACATATCTCGAAACGTATGGCATTAAAAATGGACGTAGCATGAAATGCTTGTTATAAAAATGAATATAGCTCGAAATGCTTTAAAATGCTTTAAAATTTTGTATACCTTACTTTTCTAACTTTTTAGACTATTATTAAATGAAATAACAAAAAAGAATAAATAATTATTTAAAACTATTTTTGCATGGATTGTATATTTGGATATATACCTTCATTTATACATCTTTGGATAAATTAATTTTACAATTTTGGGCAAAACTTTTTAAATTCGCGAAATTCAAAAAAAGCTCGAGTTATGGCAAAGTACACAAAATGTAAAGCTAACGCTAAAAGGTCCAAAGCTTGGTCCACTCTTCTGGCAAAACTATTGACACCATATTTCCCAAATTGTGGTAACCTTATTTCCGAAATTGTGGTTATTTTGTAGGTCAGAAATCTGAATTCGTCGAAAAGAGCTATTTTTATTCAGAGAAAGTTAAAGGACATGTTACGGATCCAATTGAGAAAGTCTTTGGGAAAGTCGTTCAAACATAAAGTTGTAAAAGTCGTGGCAAAACTTAATTGTTTATTATTCCTTTAGATTTTAATAAATCATCTGTGCAAATCGTTTTTAAAAGTACCATGAATTTGGTACATCCAGTTTTTTTTTTAAATTTAATTTTATAACCGGTGTTACACAGACGACCTAATTCTAAGTCTACGGCTATCAATGATCAACTCCGTAGCCTAGTAGTTTTGAACCCAATCCAGAAGACAAGGGAACTCCTGGATGGAGCATTAGAACAAACTGGCGTTAATCTAAACGCCAAGGTTTCTGGAAGGTTTTTTGATGGAACGAACCCGAATTTGCAATACATGGAGAGGGATTCCACGAAAACCTCCAGCAGTTAATCAACGACTAGGGGATTCATTTACCACTGAGAATATTTTACGTTAGCACTGGGGTGATGCGAATCGGGATCAAAATTCGTAACAACCAGCCACCGCTGGGAGTTGAACCCGGGACACATCATTGGGAGGTGAACTCTCGTCTATCCCTTGAGCCATCACGACCTTTTTTATTTTCAAACTATTGTTTTTTATTGATTGAGATATTTAAGAGAGGGGGCAACAAGTGTCCCACTGGCCACGCGCTGAACATCTCTAATTTAAGTGAATCATTATTATTTGCCAGCAAATATCAGTGATCAGAAACTACAATTAATATCCTCAATGCAAATAAGCAACACAAGATATTAAATGAAATTCGACAATAACTGATATCAGTGTTAAGTGATAGAAAATGCAGATGACAATCAGTTCTTCACAATAATTTGAGATAAACTTAATTATTTTTTAACAGACATCAGTAATCAGAAAGGGCAATAAACGCTTAGCCTTTGTACTAGTGTACAAGTGATTAACCATAGACTGACATTCTAACTGGAGACTGACGTATCATCAGACTTTAACGATCATGAAAATTCAGCCATATCTGACACTATATGAAAGCTGAAGAATATCAGAAGGCTCTGATGCATTCAGATGATATTCCAGGCTTCTCACTAAAGTGAAAATCCTCATCCCAAATATAACCAAATAAAGATCCACCCTTCTATCTAGTCAGTAGGTCACATCACTTATTATAGATCCTTCTGTAAGACACACTATTGACCTTGTCTCTTATTTGTGCACCAAAGTTACTTGTTTGCATTCTTGAGGGTGGTACTAAGGAGGTCGAGAAAAGCATATGCTATGCAAGAAAATACACAATCTTTTGTATGGGATAGGATCAACGACCTAAATGGTGACAACAGTGCGTCAGCAATTTTCTTCAACGCCTTCTCCATTTGAAAGAAAATATTGGCAACACTCATTTTGAGTTCTACAACAGTGTTTGGATGATATGAATGGTAGGCTAGTTACTGATGCGTTCTTCGATTGCTGGAACTAGAATGTTAAACATGGAATGTTTTATTTTGTTGCACCAATTCTGGATATTCTAACAAAAAAAGGTACGTAATTCAATGGGATTTCATGATAGAAAATTCTTGTTTTGAAAATTACTGAATTGAGTTTGATTAAGTAACTCAGGTTAACAAAAAAAAACTCTTTCGTTTAGTGTTTCGAAGTTTGAAATTGATTTATAATACATCTGGCAGTATGGTTTCAAAAATAGCGCAATGTTTTACTTTTAGTTATGATTTTAAATATTCGGAGCTTCCTAAATTATGAACTACATAATTTTTATAGCCTATCCACGGATTTTTAATGTTTAGGGGCTGAAATTTTTGAATTTATCTGGTGTATTAATTTAAAATCGAATGATGAATGAAAGATACTAAAGTATACTGGACAACAAATTACAAGTAATTGTTACCAATTCAGTTTTAAAGCTATGGAATGAATTGCAACAAAATGTAGAACTTATAATAGAAGCATTGGGCTAGGGGTATGAGGTCCTATTGGGTATGAGGTATGGGTATGAGTTCCCTGAGGTCATGCTCTACATTAACGGATACTAGAGGTTAGATATGTTCAAAAAAACTGAAAAACAGAAAACAGGAGCACAGTAAATTGAAGTGGTAAGATATTATTGATTAAAAACTTCATTTGCTTCAAAAATAGACAAATTGGAAATAACAGTCGACATGTTTCGAGCTCTCAAAAACAGGTTAGATTTTTGCTCAAAAGGGCAAATCCTAATTTATTGGGTAAAAGATTTTAATCAGAGTAAGGCAATTTACCTTAATTTGCCCATCTCGGCTACTATGTTTTTTTCATTTCTGTTTTTTTTTTTTTTAAATCTTTCTTCCCTTCAGTTTTTTCTAGTTTTATTTCTCTTCTTCATTTTTTCACTTTTCGTTGTCAACTTTCCGTTTTTATTTTAAATGATTTTTGTTTCTTCTCAATCACGTCTGGCAAGTCTTGAAAATGGGTGCCTGTTTTTGAGCGCTTGAAACAGGTCAACTGTTATTTAAAAATTTGTATGTTTTTGAAGCGAATGAAGCTTTTAATTAGTAATGCAATTTTTCCCAGTTCTTTATTCATAATTATTGACATTTGAAATCAAACTAAATGTAATCTATGATAATAAAATCAGTCAAAAACCTCTATTAAGTCTGAGGTCTATAAAGTCGTGTGGGCACAAACACCGGAACAGCAAAAAGACATATTCTATAATAACAAAATCACAATCATTAGAAGGAAAACCTAATTAAAAAACCGTCAATAATTACTAAATCACTTGTAATAACTCATTATTTTAAATTCATTATTGTAAGATGTTGAATATTCAGTGAAGTATATTGTGTAAAATAAAACTGGATAGGAAAGTTACGACATTTTAATACGATTCAATAAATCATAGGATTCCAGAAAACAAAATAGGATGTAAATACCTGTCACGTGTTATTGTATTATCATTAAAATATATAAAAGTATTAAAATATATTATCTTTAAAATATGTGATAATCAACTCATAATTTTGAACATCAATATGTTTAATAATAAAGCGAGTCAGTTTAAATTTAATGTCATTTAAATTTTGACACGCCCAATAAATTAATACCGTAATCTCTAAATAAAGGAGAAATTTCTATATTTTATATGTTTCAAACTAACTTAAAAAACAGTTTTTTTAACTTAAAATTTGTGTTGAAGAAATATTAAACTAAAATTTCAGTTTTATTTTGAAAAATATACTGATGAAAATGTGATTTTTCTGAAGTATCTTTATATTTAAACATACAATATATATACAAAACTATAAAATCCTTTACTGCAACTTGAAAAAATTTATTAAAACAACTGTATAAAATAGGATTATTTTTTACGTATGTATCACAAAAATTCTCCTACTAAGCTTAAGTAAAAATATTATTGTCCCAAAAAATATACATTCCGATAAAAATGTGATTAAGTTTATTTATCTTTAACCTATAATATTTATAAAACAAGCAATTTTATTAAATTCTGTACTATAGCATAAAAAATATATTTAAATAAATTATTTATATAAAAATATGAAATAATAATTTTTTCCGAATAAGTGTAATAAAAAGTAACCTTATAACAAAAGCAAAAATTTTATAAAATATGAAATGAAATTGAATTTCTTAGAAAATGTAGTTTATGACTTATTAGATTTCTTGTAAACAAATAAACGACTGTTTCCATTCGAAAGCCAGAAAAAATCTGCTAATTTCTACTAATAAAATAATCTACTATAAAAATCTACTAAATCTACTAATTCCCATACCTCATTCAAAGATGCTCCATTAATAATTCATACTTAATATTGAAACCATGCTTTTTTTTTGTTTTGTATAAATGAAATAATAGATAATTTTCCGTAATATTAAAATATAGTCAATGCCACGTCTACCTTTACTTGCTATATTGGAGACAAAACAAACGGAATGATTATCTATTATATTGATAAATTCTCCGAATATGTAGTTAAAGAATAGACAATAACTTTTCGTTTCAATAAATGTCACTTAATTTGCAATTGTTAATGGGCTAATAATTTCAAATTATAAAAAGTAGCGGCAGTTTAAAGAAAACATTTAATCATGGTATTGAATGTTGGTCAGGCCCATTCCTGTCCCTAACACTCTTCCAGTTATTGCAAGGTCAAAATTAAAGCAAAACATAGGGCATTATAACTTAAACAATACAATGAATGACAATCGAATATTTTTCCGAGGGCAAAAGACTGATATCTGTACTAAATTAGCAATATTTGCGGGTGGTTTATTCTATTTGAGACATTCGATATCATTTTCCGAGCGTGCACTCATAAAATTTTCAATCTATGATTGCAATTTTTTTTTAACCAATGACAATCGACTGGTTTTTTATTTCAAACGTCATCAAGCCTTCTGGTGTTAACCTTGGATACATTTTTTTTTACCTTGATGGGATTACCCCTGTATGAGAAGTCAGTATATTGTTCTGATGACAGTCAAAATCGAGCACACACCCTGAAAGTATTGACCACTCCTTCCGTTCATCTCGACTTTCCAAGGTTTTGAAGACAATAGTTTTTTCATCTATCAGATGATTCAGATTGAAAGAAATATATTATATGTATTTTAAATTAATTATAATTTTACACAAATTTAAAATACAATAGCTTTAACGCGCCTTTTACCTTCAAAACAATGCTTTCTGTTAGATCGTGTTTAACGATATTTTTTTTAAATTTATGGCAGAGTTTAAGTATTATGAGTAGTTTATAATTTTATACACTTTTTATCGTAAAACTTTAAACTTCTTCGATGCATGATTTTTTTTATATTACATACGAGTTCATACTTCAATAACGGAATAATTTATATTTCTATATTTATGTATTTACAACATGTAAATAAATCATTCTCCAATACATTAACGAAAAGTGCATTTTTTAATCCTTTTTATTTAATATTATGCAACATTAACGAGCTCGCGCTTTAATATTTTGAATAAAACATATGGTATAATGTTACAAGTATATATTCATATATTTTATTAATTGCATTAATAAATTATTAAACACTTAGTTGAATCGAGAGCTACTTGTCTATGTATGTAGACATATTTAATTTAGCTGCTTTCTTGTGATTCTGTTATACGAAGAAAAAAGTGCATTAAGAAGTTTAAAGTAAGCGACAATTTTTATTTTTTCCAAATTAATTTTTAATGAGAGTAGCATAACTATTAACAAATTTTTTTCATCTAAGCTTACTTTTTTAGTATCTGTATCTCAACAATTCAAAAATTATCTTAAAATGCACTTTAAAATACTCTGAGTTAAATTATGGTAAAAAGTACCACCACTCACGATGCCGGTACATGATAAGGTACAAAAATCTAATATATCGTAATATTTGCAGTAATAATTGCCGTAAAATCTCTAAATCACTCTAACTAAATAAAAATTACTGTAAAAATTGCTGTGTAGTATTTTACGATAAAAATTGATTTTACTTTAAAATGAATTTTATGGATGATGCACCTGAGGTGCCAGTACTTTATACCGTAATTTGATTCGAAATTTTTTTATAGTGTGTACACATATTGCTAAAGTTTTTATGATAAATTTTTTTCACGAAAATGTTTCTCATAAAAACTCTAAAATACTTCACTTAGTGTAAATTTTTTTTAAAGAACAGATTTAACAAATATTTGAAAGAAATTATGTTGCTAGTTTTTTGTTCTGATTATTATTAAACTTCAAGAGTTACTTTTATTTTCATTTGAAGAAAAGTCTAGAATGACAGAAAGATTGGATTAAACTTAAATTTCGAAGATCATTTTAAATATTTCGTCTGTAAAGTAAGCTTTTATTTTATTATGTTCAAAGTAATTTTAAAGATTCGTATTTCGTTAAAAAAATATTATTTGAATAAAAATAGCCCAAGTTAAAGAAACAAATTATGAAATTTATCTTTAAGTACTTCTAATTTGAATCGTTCAAACTTGCTGCAACTATGTAGTGCAAAGTTAAAAGCTATTGCCGTGTAAGTCATCTCGTGTTAAATTTGATTTTACGACACTACGCAGTTTAACTTGAACGAAACATAGCGTTATTCACCTCATTATTATGGTTTCATCAACTTTTTACGACATCAAAGTGCTCATATTTCGGTTCGAAATTGAATCCCGACTTTTGAGAAACTACACATTAATCCTTAAAGTAAAATATTTCATTCTTACTAAAAAAAACTATTTCTATTCAACTCATACGGTTTGAAGCAAGCATAAACAAGATAAGAAATGATTTTAAACTGACGCGACGTAAGAAAATAAATTACATTTAATTTTAATTCTAAGTTATTATAAAATGTTTACTACAAAAGACAACCAAACGGCAATAAAATTATTTAATACTTTAAGCCGTCTTTGTAGTTTTTTTCCAGATATTCATTCTCTTAAATTACCTCGTTGTCTTGTTGTTATAAATGCCACTCATAAATATAACTTTTAATAACGTTAGAGGAATATAGGTCATAAAAAAAGCGAAGAAGAACACACCTTTTCAACCATTAAACTACCCCTTTACAAACGTATTCTGAAATAATGTTTTAAAATTTAATGAAAAATTTCTGTAACACTCTCGTTGTTTTTTTTTTTTTTTAATAAACAAAATCGTAGCCAATCAACTTATCTTAAAAAACTACTATTGCGTAAGACATGATTTAATGCATAGCAGTCTTAAGTTACATCTTGCTATGAGTCGTAAAAGGATAAATCTAAAAAACAAAAAAAACAAAAAATTACCCATCTTAAACCTCGTATCTCGATCGGTCCCCAACCTCACGAAGGGAAAAACCTCAAGGTTAGACTCGAAGGCCGTCTTGGGGATTATTAGAGCCCTGAGGTTAAATTTGATGAGAGTCATTATGATACTATGTGTAACGATGACGGCTAACACAAACAGAAAAATGCGAGAGCTTTTTTTTTTTTTTTTTTGGTCAAATGATATCAAAAAAATGCTTATCATTCATATTTCGAATTTGTAAACAACATTTTTAAAAAACAGAAGAGGTAAAGATTGCTTTTTTATGCGATGCCATTAGATAATTTTTTTTAGATTATTGCTTCTGTGGCATCTTTAGCTTGGGGTAGGGCATTTCGAATTTTTTTACTGGTATTTATTTTTCTAGGCTTGGTTGTGTTTTGATACACTTAAATAAATCAATGACGTAAATAGAAACCAGTTATGATATCTTGTCGGGCAATTGAGATATTTGGTTCTGTTATAAAAAAAATTAAGTAATTAATAACTGATTTTTTTTCCTTTTACTTATTTTCGAATGATTTAAGATAGAAACGCAATCTTAAGAATAAAATAAATAAAAAAGTTTTGAGTAAAAAAGCTGTTAGGTTATTTTTATTAGAAATAAAAAATTGAAATCATTCATATTTTCTCTTTTTTTTTTAATATTTCTTGTTCATTTTTTCTGTATAAAATAAAGTGGATAAAGTTTTACTGGAAAGATAAAATGTATGTTTTTGTTAAAAAAATTTTAAAAAGTATAAAAAAAAAAACTTTTTTATTCTTTTTTCAAAAATGATTTCAGATTGAAATGCAATTAAACAATAGAATGAAAGAAATTTTATCAATTAAATAACATGTTAAGAAAAGAAAGTTGTAGCTGAAATATTTTACATTTTATTTATTTTTTGTTTTGGTATAATTTAAATAGGATTGTAATTTTATCAGGTGATTGGGATTTTCAATTTTGTTAATAAAGTTTTTATTTGAAATATTAAAAATGAAGAATTTATTTTACTTTTTTAAGCATCACTTCCGTTAAGAATTCATAGACAATTATTTAATCAGGATGAAGTGAGTAACTTTTTATAAACAATTAGTACATAATTATTAACAAAATAATAATAAATACAGGAACAAAATAAATACAAAAAGAGATAAGCTGAGAAATTTAAAAATTAATATTATTTTTTAATTCAGCTATAATCTCAGATTTCTTTTCTTTTCTTTAATGACGTAAAAAGTTGTTGTTAGACAATTGTAAAAACATAATTTTTAAAAGAAGGCATTTCTTTTATCTTAAATTATATGAGAATATTAATACTGAAACATTAAATCAGAGAATTAGGAACAGATGACGTAATGATATTTTTTATTTGGCTTAAGGGCAAGCAAATATGTTTTTAGATTTCTGTTTTAAAACATTTTTTCAAAAACCTGTGATTTCTAAATCTATTCATTTCTAAAAAACCAGTCTAAGATATACAATTTCTTTTAAATGTCCTTTTCATTTAATGAAAAGCATTACTGTACAAAAAATAAATTTGTGCATCATTTACTAAGGAAAATACAATATGTTCGTTATTGGATTTGGTTATTAATGCATGTTTATTAATTTTCATTAAATCCGATTGAAAGTATTAAATCTATAACTAAGTTGTATGAATTTAGAAATTAATCTAGACATTTAATTATGAGAACTAGTGTTACAATCTCATTCATAAATAATGCAAAATGTATTACGTGTGCAGTACGTGTATACTGAATTACTTGCAACTTCAGTAACCAGTCGGATTAATCTTTATTACACATTAAAACGATAATTATATACAATTACGATATAAACGGTCAAAATTTAATTTGTTTGATACAATATGAACAGAAAACTTTCACACTTTATTTATTTGACAGAAAACTTCCACTATATGCTTATTAAAACTATTGATATTGTTATTTAATTTTTATGAGAATGTATGTATAATTTAATAGTGGTAATCTAAAACTGCTAATAAGAATTTTAGAAGAACATTTATGTCCTATACACTATCTATCAATTATTATTTGAGAACCTGTGCTTTTCAACGGAGGTTAAATTATCGTCTGGTATGTTTATTTTGGTATGGACTGGTCTATTGATCTAAATTTACAGTAATCTCAAAGTCTCTACCTACTGCTTTAGATGACTGTCATCCTTCTACGTTACGGAAGTTTTACGGGTTTGAACCATGTTGGTTCCAGTTTTCTTGTTGTTTGGTCCATCAAGTATAGGCGATGGCTACAATGGGGTTAACCGAGCGAACTGACTTACCTAAGACCATACTTTAGCCCTAAAGGGAAGCTCATGGATTAGTTGGATCGCTGAATTAAAGGGTGAAAGATAAGTTCATAACCAGTAAAGGAAATTACACGTCTACTCCAAGTCGAGAGTAAGAAGATATCTCACACAATGATTGATAGAAAGTATGTACCGGAAATTCGAGACTATAATTGCCAGTCGCTGATGCTCTACTAACTATATAAAGAATTTTATCACGGGTGTCCAAATACTTTCAGTAAATAGCGACGGTTGTTGCCCCCTTTTATTCGGCGGAGCAAATTGGCACAAAAGTTCTATTAGGATTTAGGTCATTTAGGTCTATTAGGTAATTATTTGTTAAACTCTAATGCCATCATATCCACGAACGGTGGATCTTACAATTTGAAATCTAGTGTTATTTACATGTAAATAACATAGATCCTAACTTCCACAACGTAGAAAGCTTACTGTCATTCAAAACCACGGTCCTTTCCCAGATCTTCCATGTCATCCAATAAAAACTTACTTTTCAAGTAACCTGCATAAGCTAAAATAAATCTAATCACATATAAACATAACTTTCCATATATATATATATATATATATACCTTGGACTGGACATCTAAAGGCAAAGCTCGCTGGACCACTTGTGCCAAATGGACCTATTGCACCTACCTTGGACCTGTACTAGTTAAAATACGGAGGCTGGATCAACAAACATACACATGAATTAAATTCCTTGAAAAAAATACTCTGCAACTAAACAATCGAATCTGTACATCCCAAGATTGTCATCAAGACAGTAGATATTACTTATTGTTACAAGTATCAACTAGAGAAGCAGAATTTAAAATTCTTCTACAGGGTGGTGCAAATATTTACAATGTTTCAAGGTATAAAACTCTTCCCTCTTCAGGCTCATAACCATTTTATTACGTTTTCAGTTTCACTCATAGGGAATGAATACGTATATCTGATTGGACATAGGAGTGGTTTAATCGTAATGAATAGATACATCGTAATATTCGCACAAAGGATAATGGGAAGCCCAATTATCCTCTGTTATCTAAAATATGTTATCAGCATCTAATGAAGTTAATTCTTTGGTTTAGATATGATTAAAAACATCAGAAAAGTAGTTTCGAAGATTGAAAAATTTTGCATTTCTTTCTTCAATTTTTATTTCAAAATTTTTATGCTGTTTTTACAAATTGTAAAACAGGAATATAGGAATTATGAGTATTGCCACAAAATAAATTGAGTCCAAGTTGAAGTACTGGCCAATTTAGGAACCAGTTAAGAAAATAATTTATCATTCCATATATTTTAAGATGTAGGTTAAGAGGAGAATGAGAGAAAACATTTAACTCTCTTTCGAAATAAGTCCCTTTCACTTTCTCAAACATGTACCCTAACGTTGCCCCTTAATATGTGCGAAGAGTCTTGCTGTTGTGAAATAACTATTGTTCAAAAATATCTCACCCTATAGCTCTGAGGGTAATCTGAAATAAATGGAATTCGTACGACTTCATAGATGAACGTAGTATTATTATGTTTCAGACGTTTCTTTAATCTTGTAATGGCTACAGTTACAATGAATAAACACAAGTTCATCGAGCAATTAATTAATAAAAATTACCAAAATAAAAAATGTCACTTCTGAATATCAATTTCTAAAGTTCAATAAACATTCATATATTTATTTAAAATAAATTTGTTTAACACATATATATTAAAATCAGTACTTTTATAATATACACTCTCAAAAGGAGCGATTCGATACTGCCCTATGATATTAGTGCCTTGAACTAAAATACGATTCAAATTAGTTTAAAAATTAAGAATATAGCAACAAATTGAATGAGCAATTGAGCTAGTTACCATTCCGTTAAGTTAAACCATAGCATTGTGTAATCAAATTTAAAAAATAAGATAATATAGTTCAACTAATTACAATCTTAATATGGTTTACAAAATTAAGATTGTTGAAAGTTCGTACGATATCGTGCTTCAATATGATCCAAACTTTTTAATGATATATATATTGAATTTTATGCATAATGATTTTAATTAAAAATATATTTTGATAAATATACGCATTTATAATATAATTAAAAACAGTGAAACATTTGATATATCTTAGATTTCTGTAAGAAATAGTCTAATAAAACTAAGTTATATTAGCTCTAAAGTGTAATGTGCAAGAAATACATTAGACATCAAGGTCAAAACTGAGGATGATATGTCAATTGAATCGAAAACTATTTGGTTTGATTGAATGTTTTGTGCTATCATATGTTTAAAACAAACAAAAGTCAAATTTTGTTTGAGCATTGAATTATACATATTAAATCAAAAAACCAAAGGTTTATTTTAATTGAGAACTTTATTGTGGTTTTCGTGTCTTGAATTATACATATTTACACAAACAATCAATAACCTTTGAATTATACACGCGATATTAAAATAAAACAAAGTCTAATTTTAATACCACTTTTGACCTTAAAATCGTCTATCACGATATCACATTTTTAAAAAAATTTCACCGTCAAATATAGTGTTGACAAGAGTCTATTGTCTCTTTTGATTTTATTTGTAAGTATATATCTCCTACAATTATTTATAAGCATTTTCTCTCCATGAAAAGGTCAAATGTATTATAGTGCAATATAATGAACTAGAAAGGACTATAAAATGCGTCATTTTTTTTTCTTTTTACATCAGAGACGAACCTCTTGAGGGCGTCAAAAATGTTAGCTGATCATGACGAAAATATTCATTCCATTGTTAGAAGTAAGTGTTTGCGGTATTTCAAGGAGATTTTGAATATTATTCAGTAGCTTCGTAAGGAAGTAGAATAATGTATTCATTTGTCTCACACGATTCACTAACTACTAAAAATAAGACACGTAATTTCATTTTTGGATCTTTGTTGGAGGAATTTAAATACTTTTTAATCACAGTTCATTGCGAGGATAAGAATGCATATGTAGATACAAGAATACATATCTGTTCTTAGATTGAAATCTCAAGAACGCGTAGAGAGTGAATTCTTGATTTCATCATCGTGTATCTTGACTTACATAGTATTATTTATCGTGCGTAATTATTTGAGGGATCGTATTTAAATAACTCTTTTAAACATTATGAGTCCTCAATTGGATTTAAGTTTTTAAATTTTTATGCAAATCGATCTTTAAAACTCTAAACTATTTTTTTAATTAAGACGAGTCATGTTAAGGTTTCACATGCAATAATTTTATGTGTCCATCATAAATTAGTCTTCATTACAGAATTATGAACCTAAGCATTAGTTTTAGATAATGTTTTACAATTTTTTTGACGTTTTCAGGTCTAAAAGTATCTACAAAAAAACTATAACTTATCCAAATTTTATTTTGAGCACTGTACTAAAACCACCTCTATTTCTAACTTTTTTTTAATTTAACTATTGTTGTGTTTTTCAGCTTTTTTTCAGATAAAGAAGGTTTATTGATTTACTAAAGGATTATAGATGTCCCTACCCCCTTAGATAAATAATATAAGTGTATGAACTTCATTAAAAATTTAATGAGGTCGAAATTATTTGACCCTCCTCTTACTTTTCAATACAGATACATCCATTCAAAACTATTTTCAGACTTAAGTTTCACTTTGATAAATAACGCATCTTAAAATGATTCTTTCAAAATGAATCAAAAGGTTTGGGGCAATATAATTATAATCCTCGAAAGGGGACAATTTCTCCCCAACCTAATTTTCATTATTGTCTTCAATCGTGTACTTAACAATTTCTAAATTTTCTTTCCGATAACAGTACAATAATCTAAAATATCCTACATGGAAATATTGCCTACATGGAAATCATGTTTTTTTTGTACCTTAATTATTATTTTGAATAATTTTAAAATGTGGCTTATCATTTTATTGCCCCAATATCTTCAATTATTGAGAATTTAGTCTCTAACTCTAATAATGAAACCACTTGCCAATTACCCTGCAAATATAATTTTGACGAACTCATTAATTCTTAACAAATGATGTACCCTGAAGTAATTTAAAGGTTATCGACATTTATATAGTTTAACCTAACTGCACCTATTTTTTCTGAAAGTTTTACATTTTAGCAATCTTCTTGGGGTGCTATACAAAAAAAAAATTTTTTTTATTTTGAAAAACTATATACAATTTATTTTCATGCAAATTGATTTTTATCGTGGATAAATTTTAAAACATTTGGCTTTGACTCTAAGTATTTTAGAAAGTATTAGAATGTGTATTTATTTAAAAGATATTATTTTTGAATGTATTTAGTAAACAAATTAATAAAATTTAAGTAAAAGTTCATAAGTACGAAATAGAATTAAAAATGTTTTTTAAGGGAATTTTTATGCATTTTTTTTTTTTACTTCCAATATTCTTCTCATTAAATTTTTTATTTCATTTTAATTTTAAAAATATCTGAAATATTCCAAGATTCCATACTAACTAATATTTCATTTATGTATTTTCTACGTGCATTTGTTTTGTTATTTAATATAAGGGGAGGTTATAGGTTAAACTATGCCATTGTTGTTATTTAATTAATTTATTTTACCTGTGGCTCTTTTGTGGCTCTTTCACTTTTGAAACCTTTATTTAGACACAAATAATTTTCCAAAACTGTAATTATGATTTGAATTTATTCTATTTGTGACTGTACTAATAGAGATTTTAACAAGAAATCGTTATTTTTAAAATTCTGTTGTAAATAAAAGTTATGCTTTTAGTTATTAAAAAAATCATACTTGGAATTTTCCTTTGTTTCACTTCTTATAACACCTGATACAAATTAGATTCTAATAAAACATATGTAATGATGATGTAGTGTAATGATGTAAAATGATATAGAAAATGTTTAAAAGCACACTTTAAAGCAATAAATAGTTTTTTTCTATTTGACTTGTAAATATCATATGTTTTAAAACTATGGAATAAAAGAAATTCCGAATCGCAACATAATTCCAAAGTAATTCTAAAGAATACAAGTTACGGGTGGAATGCTCCACATTTTGAAGGCATTTACCACTCTCGAAAACAATACAAAATTACTTTTATATTTTGCGTAAAAAATGGAGAAAATTGTAAATAAATAGTAATAAGTTTTCTTCAATTTTATTACTGATGTAAAGAAACTAGAAATTTATAAATGCGGAAGTTTTTTTCAAGAATAAAAGAATATCAGATGTATCAAAACAAATTTCGTTTTGAATCTAATTTAAAACTATTATATTTGCTCGTAAACGCAAGAGCGGAAAAAATCTAAAAATTTATTTATGATATTTTCAACAATAAAAATAAATTATTTAGAATAAAAATAATAATTTATTTTGAATTAAAATAAACTGTATTTCTGAGCTGATTTCGTTATTTTAGAATAATTACTTAAGAATATTTTATTTTATAATAATTTAAATAAATATAGTATTACGATTAGCTAATTAAATATTTACTTATCAAAAGTGTCCTAAAAGTTTCTACAATATACTTTTATAACAAAATCTCAATAATTTAATATTTAACTCAGTAATTTTCTAACAAATCTCAATAATTTAATATTAGTTTTTTTAATCATTAATAATTAAAAAATCTCATTTAAAATATACTAGATAAATCAAAACATGTAATCTTAAAATAACTAATTGAATTTTTTGACACAATCAATTAAGTATTTCTGAAAAAAATGAAAAAATAATCTTATCTTAATTAATGAAATATCCCGAAAAGACAAAAATTACTTCTTTAAGTATCTGAAACAAAGTTAAGCTTCGTATTACAATTTCAATATACAGTCAAACTGCGGCAAAAATATTATATTAGAAAATTTTTAATCTTTTTATTGTTTATTAGTTTTCTCTGGTGACAAGTTGGTTTTCCTCTTTAAGTACACAGAAAAAAGAAACTTTTACCCAAAAATCTAACCGATTTATCAGAATCATCGTTCCCACAGATTCAGTAAAAATAATAAAGTGGTAAATAGATTATGAAGAAATACAAGGATATAGCTCATTACTATACACTATTACATTATAAGCCTAAAATATCTGAAAATTAGTCTCTACTTTACCTATAAGAAATATTCATATTTTATACGTATTTATTACCATTACATATTTACTATAAAAAATTGAATATCAAATAACGGTAAGAAGTACCGGCACTCTCAGTGCCGGTTTTACCATAAAATCATTTTTACTGGAACATGTTATGTCCCAGAAAATTTGACATACCGTAATTTTTACAGTAATAATTACTGTAAAATCAATAAATATTACTGAAAAAATAAGCATAAATATTACTATAATACTCACAATATAATGTTTTACTGTTTAAAGGTTAAAGTAGATTTTACGGGAGATGCATCTAAAATGCCGGTATATGATAGCAAAACTTAATCCGGAAATTTTTACAGTTTACAATCCGAAAATTTTTACAATCCGGAAATTTTTACAATTTTTACAAAAATTTTAAAAACGTAAAAAGCGTTTTGAAAAATTCCTCTTATTGCTTCAATTTCATTATTCACATTTTAAATGCTTACATTTGATAAAATTAATTTAAAGGTTTAGGTTAAATACATTAAACTAAAATCATGAAATAAAAAAATCAATTTAAAAAATGTTTTAGTCTGAAAAAAATTAATCGATTCGAAATTATTCGAATGATAACTCATATTAACAATTATATTAATCTTTTCTAAGAAAAGGATAATACAGCTTTATAAATAATCTAATAAATTTACTTTTGTTTTGTTTTACTGTTGCAACTTTATTTTTTTAATCAATACTCAATAATTTTGAATTGTTTTTTGCTTTTTTTTAAAAATTATGTTTTAATTGTTCTTGTTTTAAATTGAGACTTATAAATATACTTAATATATCTAAAAAAATTTGCACATTTTTAAAACTACAGATGTTTAGATAAATAAATAAATAAATAAATAAAAAATTTACAGAAAAAAAAATCTTGGATATGCACGTGTAAGTAAATTCGTGAAATAAA
Organism: Parasteatoda lunata; assembly: GCA_949128135.1. NCBI lineage: Eukaryota > Metazoa > Arthropoda > Arachnida > Araneae > Theridiidae > Parasteatoda > Parasteatoda lunata. The sequence goes on from OX421979.1 coordinate 23,761,594, forward strand.
AGTGAAGTTTGACAAAAGATTAGGCATAATAAAACAAACTACATTTAATTATATCGGAAGACATATATATATATTTCGTGTTTTTTATGACGCACGAGGTTAACTTGCTGTTCATTATTATACCGTGTGACTGTTTATTTACTTTTTAAACATAACGTTATTGTCTTTAAGGTTAAACATAACAATCAGACAAATCACCGAACTTGAAGTAGTAACCTGAGTCATTAGGCTGTAATTGTCTTTAAAGCTGTATATGTAGGCGTTACAAGCAATTATCTATGAACTTGCTTTTAATGTTTCGCATCTATAGACCGAAGAAAACAGAATAGAAAAATCAGTTGGCCATGATCAATCAAGAATATGTTTACAAATATTAACTTGATGCGGAAGGATTCACATTATTCTTTTCGGCATAAAATCTTGTTTTTTTTATTTTTTTTATTATTATTATTATTTTAATTTTATTTACTCAAAAGGAAATGTTTAAAATATTTAATATATCAAAAAGGAAACGTAATTGCATTCTTCCGTGATTTAAATAATTTCTTGTGGAAATTTGAATAGCATTAAACTTGAATAATCAAAACATTTCTTATTACATTTTCCTTTTATGTTACTTTTAGATTGTTTGTTGTTATTGTTAAGGCGAGTTTGTCATGAATTAAATATATGAAAATATTATAAATAAATGAAATGAAATTTTATAAATTATTTAAATGTTCCAATTGCGTGAAATGCTTGGGGAGAACCAATAAACCTCTGTAGAGTGATTTATAATAGTATTACTTTTATTGTATAATAGTATATATACTTATAATAGTATATACTTTCATTTCATCTTTAATAAAGACATTTTAAAAATTTCCTTTAAATCCTTAATTTCAAGACTTTAAGAATGTTAGTATTTTCAAAAATTTTATTTGACTTTCTTTAAAATGATGTTATAAGAATTGCATAAATCATGAGTGGCTTTCGATGAATTAAAGAGTTTCATTAAAGGAAAATATAAACAAAGCAATAAAAAAGTTTGAAGGAAAACTTATTTATAGCAATCAGTACTGTAACAAAAATTATTTTTATTCATTACGGTTTCGTAAGTAATAGAAAGATTCAATGTGATAAGAATAATGAGAATAAAAATTTTTTATTGAATTTTCAGCTCTCTGTAAATGTTCTTATAAAAGTAAGAAGGTTGATTACCTCGAATCCTGTTTATAATTTATGAAACTAATGAAATAGGAAGAGGTCGATGTACATCAAAGGCTAAACCAAATTTTATGTTTTAAAAAATATGATATATAAAATGATATATATAGGATATAAAAAATATCTAATAATTTCGAGAAGCGAAATTTCCTTCTGTTTTACTTTTTGTTAATAATCATGATTTGCTTATAATCATTTGTTTGATAATCACTGTAGAAAAGTTTGTTTGTTTTCATTTTGTTTTACCTTTTTATTAATTTTATTCATAATCGTGGGAAAACAAATTATAATAAAAACAACGTAATAAATTAGTATAATTAATGACAAAAAAAGAATATGATGATGTAATTAACCAAGATAATTTTTGGTCTATTCTAAAAGACTATTTGTCATTTCTAAAAATAAAAAAATAATAAAATTTTTAATAAATTATCATAAAAGCTTCTTTTTTTCAATTATACTATTTTTCAAAAGATGACACTTTGGAAAATTTAGATTCATAGTATATTTTAAATTTGATTTTCTTTCCAACATTCTTTAATAAATAAGTAATTAACTTATTTTAACAATGGGACGCATTCAAATTCTTTAACGTTCACATATTCTATATATTTTATAACAGCATCACTGATTTTGGTATCAAATTTACATAATAATCTTTAAAATCACTGTTGGAAAATAATACAGTTTTTTTTCATGAATTCATCGAATTAAATTTGAAGAACTACACTGGGGAACATTTTTTTTTTCGTTGCAGTTTTTTTAATAGATCTTAAATACTTCTGCATCGTTGATTGATTTCAAATCTAGAATCAGTTTCCCTTTCCAAGCTACAGATTTTTTTTAAATGACATTTTTAGTCTATTATTTGTCGAAATGTTATGTATGATGTTTAAAAATGTAATGCATAACACGGGGTTATGTGAATGTTGAGATAAACGTCCATGGGAGTTGGGGCGCATCATCAGGATAAAAAATGCATGAGAATCTCTGTCTTGAAATGTCAACATACGCCGCTAGCGCCTCTACCCTATAATGAAATGTTTCTTTGAGTACTTCTAAACAGGTCATATTGAGGACGCGCCATCCCTAGTCATGTAAGATGACATTTCCATGCATGGGTTCTTATGCAATTTCAAACCTGATGGTGTGCCCTAACTTCCCGAGAATTTTGACACAACATTTACGCAATCACGTGCTATGTATAAGATTTTTAAACTTGCAGATTTCGACAAAAATTTACTAAAAATGCCATTTAAAAAATCTGAATCTTTAATCTAGGCTTTAAATTTATGTGAGATTTGAAATTACCCCCACCCGAATTGGCATGAATGAAAAAAATTTACAAAACTTTTGTACCCCAGTCATATTTAATTTACTATCATATATGAAGAAATTGGCTATCTTAATAGAAAAAAACACGTTAGAAAATGAATTTTCCCATTAATGAAACATCAACAAAACTTAATTTTTCAAGCTTTCTTTATTTTAAAATTACTTTTTAAAAATTTGTGGAATAAATTAATACACCATTAGAATTTTCCTTCTTAAATTATGGTAATATAACCGGCAGCAGTCTGCTCACTCAATTAACCATAAAGTTTCCGGTAAAGAACATTTTTACCTTTACGGTTTTAAAGCCATTTTCAACTAATGTGTTTAAAAAACCATGAATGCAAAATTATACTGTTTTTTAACCATATACAACCAACATGGTTTCAAAATCATATTTTTTAACAGGACTCTTGATATAGTTCAGCAACTTTATAGTACTGCCATTTAAGTGTGAATGAGTGTATCGTATTTTAATAACCCAAAGGTCTCAAATTAGGGAGGGCAGAACACTGGAAACTCTCCATGCGCTGAAAGAATGGAGAAAATATTTTGGAATCAACGCTGGGACTCAAACCCCAATTTTGTTGGTCCTAAAATTGACAGATTAGCCCTCTCAACTGTAATATGTGCCCAGCTGAAAGGAACTAAATGGCTTCAATACGCGGCTTAGTTGGCACGATAAAATTCAGTTTGTTGAGCAGAATAAGGTGAAAGCAGTAAATAAATAGGTTTTCTCAGTTAACTGTTAGACTACTATTTTATTTATGGTTTTTTTTACTGTTTTGTTTGAATATGGTAAAATAACAATTAAATAAATTGTTAATTATAACTTTTTTCGAGAAATTTCTAACAATGTATTCCATATTTATATAAATTTATATTCTATGCTTGTTCTATTTTTGCAGAATAAATTAATATCCCATGCTAATGTTATTAAACAAGAAAACTTGTGCGATTCAAAAATCTTACTTTACATTGTTAAATTACAACGCTTACAAAATAGTCTCTTATCTCTTAAAAATAGTCCTTTTTAAAATTTAAATCAATATTTCCTATTTGACAATATTTCATATTTATAAATAGAAATGAAATGATTAATATATTTCATAATTAAACAGTATTCAGCTGGGAAGATTGAAGGCTTCAAATCTGTCATCTAACATATATGTTATTCAGTTTAACTGTTTTAGAATCATCCTTGATGAATCATAAATATTAGTTTAAAGAAAAATCTTTAAAAATTACTGAATTATGAGAGATAAAAGTAGCAAAACTATTAACAGAATCATAAAGATTTATGAATGATCTATAAAATTTAAAGAAAAAAAATTTGTCAAATATATATCGGGGTTATAAATCATTTATATTTATAAAGTCTGTGGACATCCCATCCGTATCTATATCTATAGTTCTACATCTATATCTTTCCCATCTGTATCTATAGGCATGAATGCTGTTATGATGAAGGACGTGTGAAGTAGGAAAAACCAAATACATTAAGAAAAGGAAAATGATTTCGAAGATGGGAAAGAGAAATTTAAACAAAAAGAAATAAAAAAAGAAACAAAATTCTCCATTAAACAATATGTTTTTATCGTTCAAATAAAGTGAACTTAAAAGCATAATTTAGACATGATTTGGTGTTTCTTTAATTTTATTAATTCATTAATGATATTACATAATGCACAATTTAAAATGGAAAAGCATTTTAGATGAATAAATCAGATGCTTGAAAAATAATTTTGGCCTTGAAATTATTTGGTTTATTCCTTCATGTTGAATCCACTGTTGCAATATTTGGATTAATTGAAATAAATTGCTCGTGGTCGTACTCTCTTTTAAGGAAATGTAATAATTTTGTAGTAGTTTTTATACCTTACTTTTTATTTACTGTATAATTATCGTCCTTCTAGAGATTTTTTAAAAGGAAAATGTTTATACCGAGCTTTTGAATATGAAAATTTGTATGGAATTTTCTCCTTTATATATTAAACGGAGAATGATAACTAGCTGAAAATACTTTTGATTAAATAACGGAAAATGAAACTACTTTGCTAATGGATTCTAATCCATGTCATAAAATTTTAGTCAGTACCACAGAGGTACTAAGTATTTCCATAAATATTGGAAAATTTATAAATTTGGAAAGCGAAACCACTAAGAAAAAACACAATAATAGGTACATACCAAGGATTGTTAACTATGGGATTCTTAGTCTATATAAATATATTCTTCATCATCTTTTTTTAAAGGCGTGTAAAAGGAATATACACGGAGAAAACTTACAATACTTGTAAACCAAAAAAACTTATAACTAAAACAAAATATACTCCATTTGAACCATTTCATTTGATACTTTTATCGTTCACTATAATAATGGCTTACCGAAAACTCTGGTTTTTAAAATTGTAGTTCTTATTATCATACATTTAGTAACCTTATTGGTTTCAATTATACTTTCAGAGAGATACCTTTATTACCAATTAATTTATGCTGAAGTTATTTTTAAGTTAAAATATTTCTGCTCATCCTTACTTATTTTTTGATGAACTTGTATGTATGGGAGTAGATATGATTCGTAAAATATGATTTTAATAGTTTACCTAGAAAAAGGGTTAAATATTTGAACCTGAATAAATCTGCTTCAGCCCCTAGATTAACTAATTGAGAAAAAAAAGAGATTTTTGCAAAAAATTAAGTAATTTATTTACCTGAAGATAACTTTATGTAAACTATAAGTTGTTAGTAAAAGAATAAAAAAAACGTCTATCGCATTAAATATGTAATTTCAATTGCTCCAAATCCAACTTTTTAGGGAATTTCTGTTCTCTAGTTTTCAATAAAAATATTTAAACTATTTTTATGACAACTATTTTTTAAATGTTTATTTATGAACATCACCTATTTCGTTCAAATTTAAGCTTTTAATATTTAAAATTAGTTATTTAATGGGATGAAGCTTCTTGTTACAATCCAATTTTTTAATATCTCCTCATCCAATCAATAAGCTATAATAATAAATTTTTATCAGTAATAAGTTATAATAATAATTTAATAACGGTATAACTATGGTCAAAAAGTTTTAAATTCGTAATAACTAGTCTTAGAGAAAGGGCAAAAAAAGTCAACATGACACTTAGTGGCTGATATTTTAGGCCACTTTTACTGAAGCTATTTTCTAGCACTACTAAAGCATATTTTCTGGACTATAGCTAGACGCTCCGTAAAGGAAATATCTTTCTTTGCTTTATCTATCTAGAAAAAATGCGATATTTTAATCAGATTTTGAAATTTAAATTATAGTCTGCAATAAAATTTAATTAGTATATTAATATCGTTTCTTTCGCATGAAATATATTTTCTCCTAGTGCATGGTTATTCGATCTCAGGAATAAGTTATTAAGAATAATTTTAATTTTCAAAAAGTCTGCTGAAAAGTTCATAAGAGTTGAGATTTTATTAATAGCTGGAATTTTTTTTAAATAAATCTGTTATGTTCAAATGACATATGCGAAAAAATTTCGGAAGAAATTTGTTCTTGCTTCTTTTGCTGTTTTATGTAACTTAAGTTTCTTTATCTTCGCAGCATATTATGTTTACATAAATTTATTTGGAAAAATTATCCTGTTATTGAAAAAATATACTTCAACTAATCTTTGTGAAAAGTTATGTCTCTCAAAGTAAAATTTTTTTCTAACTGGATAACTGGGTTCTTCTATTTTGTTAAAATTCCCACGACTAAATTTTGTAGGAAGTAGATTGTGTTTATTCACGACTCATACCATAATCATGAGTGGGTGTGGAATAAAAATTCGTCTGCAACAGAGAAAGAATATTGCCAAAGTTAACCTTCGAAAAAACCTGTGTGTGCGTGCGCGTGAAGTGCGTGTACCCACGTGACAACCGACAAGTTTCGTCCAACCAGATATACGTACGAAAAGCACGTCATTGTTCAATCCCTCTATTCTCCATTGAAGGGATGAAATTCCATTAAAAAATAATGATGAATAATTTCTTTAATATCACTAAAAAAAAATTTCCCAGGATGACCACTCTAAGAGAAGGTGAAAGTGAGAGGTGGGGAATCCTGTCCCACGAGAGAGAGAGAGAGAGAGGGAGAGTGGGATGAAAGAGAGAGTGAAGAGCCTGAGGAAGGGGGGTAGGGAAGAGAGATAGACAGGTATGAATCTGGGAATTGCCGCGGTTTTAAAAGACCCATCGACTTGTCGTCAGGCTGCATTTGTGTTTTAACCTCTTCCCTCTTGGTATTCCTGCCTAGTCCTGAGGAATAGTGCATCCCTAGAGATTATTGCCTAACTCAGCAAATCGAGAACAGTCTTCTTCCTCAGGGAAACACTTTCACCAAGGGTTGTTTTGGTTGCTGCAGAGAAACCCCGTTTCTCTACTGCTTTATTTTCTACCTCAGCCCTAGTTTTTTTTTTTTTTTTTAAATAAACGAAAAAAAAATTCTCTCTCTCTCTCTCTCTCTCGACCGGCTCTTGGCTTTCTTCGTCGACGGTCCAGCTGATTCCTAAGGAAATAGGTTACATACGTTAAACGGCTCGTTGCTCCGCTCTTTCTCAGAGTCCAGTGGAGGTTCGGATTCACTTTTATTAACGTCACCAGACAGGGTGCTCGTCGTCCTGCTTTCGCACCTCGTGCTCATTTCAAAGCACGAGTTTTATCTCGGTGCAATATTGATATCTCTTTTTAAAAAATTTTCTGTAATATTCCTCAGGACCCATTTTGTTCTTTTTGGTCTCACAGGATATCAAGAAGGAAGATAATGAAGATTGCACCCACGTTTCTGGTGATTTGGGTCCTGACGGTCCTAGCTCTGGTCAGGACGCAAGAGGGTCCGGTCTACCCTGACGGCTCCATTCGTTTGGTTGGTGGCCGGAACCCTACGGAAGGTAACGTTGAAGTGTTTTATCGTGGACGATGGGGCTCAATTTGTGATGATGAATGGGACATTCGAGAAGCATTCGTCGTCTGTAAAATGCTCGGATACAATAGGGCCGTAAGGGCCACATTCAATTCTCAGTTTGGAAGAGGAAGGGGTGAGTTATTTTTATAATATTCTTAATTTTATTTTATTTTGAATCATAATTTATTGTGAACAATTTATGTAAGAATTAATGTTTTTCTGGTATATCTAGATATTTGTGTCGTAATATTTTACTTATTTTTCAAAGTTTAATTAATGGAATTAATTTATCTTCCTGATTTTTTAATATATTTGGTTATCCATGTATTTCTTAAGTCATTCAAGATTGTGTCTTACTCTTTTTTTTTTTAAATTTTAATTTCTTACATCCATTACGTTTGTATTACCAAAAAATTATATTAATAATATAAAAGATGCAATTTTCAAGATTTTTTCACAATAAAAAGTTTTGACAAATATGTTAGAAAAGAATAAATTGTATATATAAAATCTAAAAATTCAACTAATGTTTCCTTATTTTGGATATAAATCTCATTGCAGTAAATGAATTTGTAAGATTTAATTCATTTAGGAAAATTAGAATATTTTTAAAAACTGTTTAAGAAGTTTTGTGAAACAGTTGCTTAAATTACGGTAGTTTCAAAATTACTCATATTACACAAATTTTACATAAAACAACTCAAACTCTTACATAAAACGGCAAGAAAAGTATACATAGAGTTGCTTTTAAAAATATAAAATTCAATACCTGATCAATTATCATGATTTACTTGGCATCTTACTTCTAATTCCGTGTTTTATGACTATAGTTCAGGCATTTGGTTCATTTTTTAATTAATATCGGTCTTTATGTATTCTTAAAAAGGAAATCATTTGAATTGTTTCTTCTTATTGATATACAACTTTTTCAAAATTTCGAGTTAAATCCTTGCTTAGTTTCTAAACTACAATAAAGATATTGGATAATTGAATTTATCAGGCAAAAATTATTTCGAGATCATATATATGTATCATATGTATATGTTATATGTACTTATGATATCATATGTATAAAGTGAGACTATTTTAATTTAGTTAACTAATGATTATTGCTATTTGTACCAAATTTGATGCAATTTTCTCCAAAATTAATATATGCGTTTTAAAAACACTAGTATTCAAACAATTATTTATCTAAAATGAACTTCGTTTCTTTAATTGAAATATGCATGTACTTCTGTTGAAAAAAATAAAATAAATGAAAAAACAAAATGGATTTAAGGCAATTTGTGATTTTTTTCATAGTTCGAACTAATTTTCCTATAATTGTTTACGTCAATGCAAATTCTTGGCAAAAATCCCCGTTTTCGTATTTGTTCTAATGAAAAATTAAGTGCTTCAAAATAATTTTTTAAAAGTTTTTAAATTCTAAATGCTTAATACAATTATAAATAAATTTTTTAAAAAGTGTGTAAGTCTTAACTTATTTTCATTGAATTTTGTAATTAAGCAAATCCAAGTGTTCAACTCAATGAAACAAATAAAACAATTTTACTCATGAATATTCAACTCTGAAACAATAATCATTAATCAAGAATAAACTTGAAAAGGACAAAATCCACATAAATATTCAAAGCATCGAATGATAAATTAAACTCTCGATGTAAATTTATCTTTTTAAGTGAGTGCTATCATATAAAACCAAGTAGCGTTAGAAATTTGTAACGGTACTTGATTGAGTGACATTTCATCAGATAGAACACTATAGTGTATTTATGTAAAGTTAATGACAAATTTTCGCAATGTTTGAAAAGCGTTCCCTTCGCCCTCGGGATACTTTAGACACGCGAGAGATGCTCAAAACACTTGTGAGCTTCTTTACAAAGACACAAAGCAGAGAATAAAAACGCAAAATAAAAAGAATTGTTTCTGCTTCGCGAAACAATCACAGTAGCGTAGCACTTGCTCACCTTTATTATTTATTCTCAGCTTTCTCCACTTGCAATTTCTTTCTTTGATACGCAAATCTAAAAACCCTTGACATCTTTTAAGACATTTTTATTTACCTACAAACAATTATTATTTGAAAAGAAATTAACTGCTATAAATAGCGTAAAAATCTATATAATTCATTATAGAATTAATTCTCAAAGAACAATCGTGTTGAAGTTTTGTTTTGTTATAGAATTAAAAAAAAAATTTTGTTTTAGTATTTTCTAAAAGATACTTAATAGAGTTACTGCTCTTTGAATTTCGCCTAATTTGCAAATTATTACTGAAATATTTCCTATGGATAAATTTCATGCAAAAAAAAAACCAGACATGCTTTAATATCTTTTAATTTGTCAGTATAAAAATTAATATAATTTATTGCAATCTATATTTACTCGGAAAAACAAATAATTCCGGTAATTTGAAATTCCGGTAAAATGGTAAAACTACAGTACTCTATGGTAATAATAGTTCTGGTTTAAGAAAAATCACAATATTTTTGGTTAAAAAAAATCAAATTGAAATTATTCATTTGGTTATTTTTCCGTTCATGAGGTAATGGTTTACAACGAATTCTACTTTTCAAAAATTATAGTTCCTATTACCACACATTTAGTAAAAAATACAAATCAAAAAAAGCAATTTTAACCGAATAAATGGTTTTTATGCCATGCTCTAGTATATCATGAAAGAATTATCAAACTAGTCTTCAAAACTGTCACTTATTTCAGCATTTATTTGGTAGTTTTAACCTTTTTACGTAACATATTTTAGAACTATATTTCATTGTTAATTTTATCACAATCATTACCAAACACCTTCGGTAAAAATTATCGTTCTTTTTGGTGTTCTTACACAGCCAAAAACACGGTACATTTTACCCTATTCTGTAAATTTTGAAGATACATTTTTTCTCAGTGTAAAGTAATTCCTCAGTTGCGGATAATATTTTCCGTAATTTGAAGATTCTTGTGGGAATTTATCTGCAATAAGTTTTGTAAAAATTGAATTTGGTAAAGGTTTTGAAACAAAAAGAAAAACAAAAGAAAAACAAATTCTAAAAAATGCATTTTTGTTTTTACTTAAAAAAAGGTTGGTATTTAATCTAATTTACACTTTAAAACTTCTAAATCTAAACTATATTTACAAACATTTTACGCAAGAGTTAAAAAACCTAAATTCTTTTTACAAATCATGATATTTTCCAATTGTAATGAGTTCTATCCCTAAGTTTCTTTCCGCCTTGTAAGTTTGGGAATTTTTAGTAATCAATTTCTTTTAATAGGAGAATAAACCATAATCCATCGCTTTGTGATTTCTTCCTTTGGTAATTCCATTCAAATTTTCCTTTCTATATAGCCTTCCGGCTCATTTTCTTCCAACTTACCTAACGGTCTTAATCATTAATGTATCATGACCACAAACACAGATCATTGGAAAAGATTAGAGAGAGATACTGAGTGACGTCATTAAAAAGTGAGGTCGAAGAGGAAAAGTGAGGTCGAAAGAAGTTTTATTCCAATTCATAAAAGTAGCAGTAGTAACATCGCTCTTTTGAAAGCACTGAGTTTATTATATAACTGTTTCATCTAGTTAGTTATAAATTATAAGCTATATTTTAGATATATGTGTGCAAATATTATTTTTTGAAAGAATTTACAAATTTAAGAATATATTTTAGGGGAGCGATTTAATATCTCAATCCTTCATATCATAAATAATATTGATTTATTCGTAAAATTTCCTTTAATTGAAGAGCGTTCAGTTGCTCAGTTTTATAAGTGTAAGTAAAAGCTAATTTTCACTAATAAAATAATAATACACATACACACAAGAAGATTTTTATAAAAAATAATCGCAAAATATAACATAAATGAGAAACGAGACGAAATAATTAAAACAGATTCTGAATTAATAAAATAAATTTTGTTTCATAAACATAACATATCCATATGTTATGTTAATGGATTCGCTTTAAATACCGAAATTCCCTTTTACCATATTTCATTAGATTATCGTTTTAATTTATAAAAATAATATATTATTTTAATCAAAGGAAATTAGTATTATATGTAAGAATATACGGATAAAAATTTTATTTTTGTTCCATAAATAAAAATAAAAAATTCCATAAGTATTTTAAAAAATAAAGCATTTAAAATGGTTTTTACCATACATTGCATTAAATTTTTGCTACACTTAATACACTTCGTGAATTCTAATTAACGATTAATAGTTGCCCACCAAATTGTATACCACCAATTGTATTGTATACTTTTAGTATATCAATTTTATTATATACTGTATGATATACAGGTCATTTTTACCCAAGTTTAGCTGTTAAGTATTAAAGATTATTCCAAATTTAAGCAGTATAGGGTTTAAGAACTCTTGAATTGTTTCAAAAAAATTGAACTTTAGTTGTTATCCTTTTAAACGCATTGCTTCCAACACGTTTGAACGTGTTGCAAGCATTTAACTAAAGTTTTAAAAAAACTCGCTGAACTTCTGTTTATTACCAAGAAAATACTTTTCAATTTGTAGTAAACAAGAATCTAATCGAAATTGATGAATATTGTTTTTGTAACTACAGTTTTATTTACTCATATAGTTTTTTTACGTTTAAGGATTCAACAGAAATTGCACCAAACGTAGAGCAAACATAGCGAAATAATAAGTCATAATTAAGAATTTAAGTCATCGAGTTCGAATACGAAAAAAGGAACTATCTTTATAATTACTTATAATATTTGTTTTAGTTGATAAATGGGTTAAATAATGTTGATTAAAGTTTTCTATTTAATTTTTTTAAATGATAAAACTGTTTTAGAAAATAAATTATAACAATTACAATGAAAAAAAACACGTGAGTAGATACAGTCATATAATATATTTAAATATCATATAGTATGTATAATATATTTAAATCATATAATATTTACAGTCATATAAATATATTTAAAAACTTAACTAGTGAAGAAAGATACCATGAATGGTTTAAAATTATGTTTTGATCTGCTTAGAACGTTTTTTACGATTTCATTATAAGACTTTTTTGAAGGGTAAAAAAGCCAATAACAGCTTTATTTGTTATTGTTTTTTTACCGTAAAGCTGTAAAAGAAAGGAAACAGCTTGTTTCCTTTTATTTTCTTTAATCCATATTTTCTAAATTCACTAAAATTTCACTTAGAATATTTTTAAACTGAGACATTTCAATTAAGTTTGTGTAATTAAATATAAGTAATTATTTGTATCAGTCCAAATGAAAGTGTAGAACTTTTATTACAATTTAGCAAAGCGAAAATATCGCCAAGCAAGCCCTATGGGTGATGTATTTGTCTTTTTAATATTTGTGCAATCTTTTTAAACTAAAAGAGTGAAATAAATGTCAAATATTAATTATATCTAAAGGAATTATTTAATAATTATATATAAATAATTATATAAAAACGAACTCATGAATGAAAGCTTAGACGCCAGGAAAAACATAATAATTCGAACACCTGAAGCATTTTTAAATCATGCCTAGGTCATTGCAACTAACATGCAAATGTTAATGAAGCTGAGAAGAACTAGATTTGCTAGCTAAGAAAGAGAAAGTGGTCATTTGGCGATTAAACAGTTCGGTGCCGTTTAAACACTCTGCGTCCGTTAATGAGAATTGTTTCTTATATTAATTTAGGTTTGCATATCACCAGAATTTCGTTTTGTAATTTAAGATTTAATTAGGCTTGCATAGGGTTCCGAAATTGGTCATTCTGTTATTAAACATTGATCTATGAATTTTTATTACATGATAAGAGTAAAAATTCCGTTATTTCTTATCTGTTACTTGATTTAACATGTCTGGAATCAATTTACGAAAACAGTTGCATCAAAGTTAATGTTGTTCAAAGTTACATAAATACCACATTGTGCTTCTTAAAAGCCTAGTTGGTAGAAATATGTTAACTAAAAGTTAACATAATATTGCTGACTTAAAAATATCCTCAGTGGTTGACGGGAGTTAGAGCCTCCTTGCCGTCAGGCTAACCGTGGGAGGTTTTCGTGATTCTCCTCTCCATGTAATGCAAATGCAATTAAATTCCATCAAAAAAGTCCTCCACGAAGGCAACATTTCTCCCAATACTTGATCTAGGAGTTCCCTTGTCTTCTGGATGGGGACTAGAAGACAAGGGTTTACAAGGCTATGAAAATTACAAGGCTACGTAGTTAAACATTAGTAGTCATAAACCCATCTAGTCGGATGTACAACGACAGTTATAAAATATGAAATAATATTGTGGAAGCTTGCTATATTTCTATATTATAGTAACACAGAGGAAAGCATGGAATTTTAAATTAATTTTCTTATATCAAATCTAATATGTATTCTTTTTCTAAATTCTTATCATCATGTGCGCGATAACTTTTCACAATTCTGTCACGATTTTAAATTCACTGGAAGAGAATTATAAATTACAACTTTTTTTTTTTATCTAATCCGATAATGCGAAGATTAAACGAGGTTTTTACTCAAAGCAATTCGAGATATCAAAGATTTGTTTACCTTTCTTCGAGGAAGAATTAAATTGTTTCCACTATGTTTGTTGATGACCATCTTTCCAATATGCCATCTTTTCATCAATAGAAGATACTTATTTTAACAACACAAAAAGAAAGTATGAAACTTATTAAAGAAATATTAAGGCAAGATTAGGGATAATTTTAGTAATAAATGTATGCTGTGCTATAGAATAGTGGTATGTGAAAGATATTTAGTCTATTTTGCACCAATTACAGAAATATTTCTTATTTTTAGTGATAGATATTTTAATAAAATTTACTTTATCACTAAATGTCACTATGTTTCATTACTAAGTCTCACCAAACAGTGATAAAATATTTGTAGATTTAGCGTTAACGGATAATTCTTCGAAGTACATTTTCTGTGATAATTGCCAAATGAATTTAAATCCATGCAGGTGATACTCATCTATTGAAACGTTTTTCTCAATTTTTTTCTTTTCTTTCCTCCATTACTCACAGCTGTATCAAGGACCATTCTTAGTAATGGAAATAGTTTAAGACTATATCTTCATTCTCAAGACGACATAATTTTATAAATCTGTAAAAAAATATACGGTTTCTAGCATATCACCGAAATCAAGCATCACTGGATGCGGTCAATGGGCGGGTGGGTCGCCACTTTGATCAGCCTGCGAAGAGACCGAAGGTGAGCGGTATTGGTTCTCGTTAAACTGTTCTACCGTAAAGTACTCGATTTTGCGCGCCTGTCACCGGGCTACCAAAGCAGGGGAGCCAGCCCACTGCATGGGATCAAAATTGGTATGGCGTTTCTTCGGATCATCTTCAGGGACATTTCCCAGGACGTCGCTAATAGCCCATTGTGCAGCTCAAGCGTGACGTAACTAAGCTACTACTACTACGAATACTATGAAGATATTGTTGATGGTATTATTATGTTTTTTAACAATATGCTCTCAAGAAAATGTCTTTGCTATATATATATGTATTCAATGCTCGAACTATTACAAACTTTTAAATAAAATATTTAAATATATCTGGTTCTATCTCCTAAATGACAGAGCCACATTTTCAATTAATATAAATTAAAGTATAAGGATCTAGATTTAAATTCAAACAACGTTTGCAGCAAAATAGTGTTCTTATCGATTTTTACAAGTGTGTATATCGAAATACGCTTCAAATTATAAAATTAGCTCCTTACATTATTTGCTCACCTTGGAATTCAGATGATACAAATATAGAACGACACACTCATACATTTATCTGCTGACAGGTGGTATTCGTTTATTTGGGGAAAAAGTTTTTGGTAATTAATGTGGGAAAAAGAAGTGTCAAAGATAAGTGTGTCTTCTTCCAGTAGAGGAAAAATTTATGAAAAATCACTTAACCCTTTACTATTCTGTAAAAAGACAAGAAGAAATTGTTTCCTTCGCTCTGTCCCACTTCAACAATAAGATGACTATTTTTAAACCTTCCATAGACGGATGATTTTTAAGTGTAAATGCATTGTTGAAGAATTTACTTCAGTCTTTCAGATCCTACCGTCGTTTTTATTTAACAAAGAAGAGAACGAACAACTGTTAGTATCTGTTTATATTTATATTTAGAGGATGACATCTGTAGAGATTAATCTTTTTAAATAAAGGCAATGCATAATAATTTCGTTACTTTTTACTATTCGAATTGAATATAACATTTATCATCTATTTAAAGTCGAAGATTAACTGCATATAAGTATTATTAGATAGCTATACTTTAATATATTTTTTGGAAAAATGAACTAATTGTGTGTAGTACTTTATTAAAAAAAACTTCATTGGCTTCAAAAACATGCAGATAGAAATAAAAGTAGAAGTGTTTCAATCACTCGAAAATAGGTACCCATTTTTGAGACTTGTCAGACGTGATTTGAAACAAAAAACGCAAATTTGTCAACAAAAATGGGAAATAAAAGTGAGATATAAAACTGGGAAAATGCAGTAGCCAAAAATGAAACAAAAATAACGAGGAAAAAGCAGAATAAAAAAAGCCACTGTGGTTGAGAGGGTCAAATTAGGACAAAATAGATTTCTGTCGAATATATTCACACCTCTCGGCGACAGTGGTTTTACTTGTTTTGTTTTTTCATCTTTGTTTCTTATTCAGGTCTCGCAAGTCTTGAGAATGGGAGCCTATTTTCGAGCGCTTGAAACATGTCGACTTTTATTTCCATCTGCGTATTTTTAAATCCCATAAATATAATTTTGTTATTCTAATCAATTAATATTTTAACGATTTAGTTTCTTCATATTATTTACTTAACAATAGAATGTAATTTATTTTAATAACAGCTGATGTTAATATTTAACATTAGTCTATTTCAATACTGAAAGATACTAATTATTATAATAAAAGATAACTAGAATTGATCTTTGTATTAATTCTCTCACTCTTGGAAAGAAATTGTGTTTTTAAATTAATTGTTCGAATGAAATTTTAAATACTCTAATAAATTAACGAAAAAGTACGCATGATTATCTCTTTTTAAAGTCTATTTTAATAATTATCATTTATTGTCAACTTTTTTAAAATACAAAGTCAGTTTCATTTAAATTACGTAAGCTTTCAGTTAAGTAATAATAAAATTGAATTGGGGTAATAATTGATCATATTTGTATCTTGTTAAAGCAATTCGTAACAGAATATATAAAACATTATTTAAGGTATGAAAAAAATGATTTTGAGCAAAATTTTTTAATTTGAGTTTATTATAGCTTTAGAATCCTTGTACTTTTAGCTTTCTTAAAATACTTTAGTTATGTTTATACTCTAATTATTTACTAAGTTATAGCAGTTTTTGTGTAAAACGATAACAGTGGATAGACTAATGATTTTAGGTCTTTAAATGCGTTTATCTCAAAATCAGATTTTTTTTCACATTTTACACTACAAACACGACTAATGCTGTGTTTGAAATTCTAATATTGTATTTAAAATAATTATCTACAATTTTTTATCGGTGTTTATGATTATAGTATACATATTTTGAACAACAGAAGAAGAGAGAAAAGCAGAATTTTATTTTTTATGCATGTTTTTTAGCAGACAAGTTCGAAATTTTTAAAAAATTTCTTTTTTAACTACATTGGACCCTAACTATGTAGTATATGCATTTTCTTTTAAAATAATAGTTCAAAACAAAGTTGATAACCTTCTAAATAAAATTGTCAAAGAATTTTTTGTTTTAAGAAATAGAAATTGTTTTACATTGTTTAGCGTATATGCAAAAAAAAACTTCCTTATTTTAACCTAAAAATGGCCATTTAAAAAAATAATATTAATGTAAATGTTTATTTGCTATTTTTATAAGATTTTTCTCATTATAAAACAAATAAATTAGTTTTTAAAAAATTTATATTAATAATTCAAAAAAGAAATTATCAAAACTAGAAACTAGAACTTTATAAAAATAATCTAATATTTTGCACTGAACAAGTTACATACATAAAACTTTTATCTGGTAACCACACGATAAGTTCTTTTATAGTATCCGAAAGTGAAATTAACTTCATTTCAAAATCCAAATGCTATATACCTCGAACACTAAATTTGGAAGTCAAAATTTAAGAAGTCTTCACGCGTCTTAACAATGAAACTAGACTAATTCCTATTACTTTATACATTCAAGAACGAACAGTTTTGCTTTCAAGTTTTGTTCCATAACAATGGCAACCGAAAATAACGTCTTAAACTCACGAAATGCTAATCGGATTAGATATGATATTAATGCGATGAACTTTCTCTCGTTGTAATGGTATCGTTATTTTAATGTGCCTTTGTTCACTAACACTTGTTCTCTTGAAAGGCAAAGCGTTTATAAAACTTTTTGTACTAAAAAACATAGTTTTGCTTCCTTTAGTGTTATTATTTGAATTTTGATTATACATTTTCACCTCACTTTCTAATCTGCTTGCTGAGGAAGTTAAAAAGAATCATGATAAGTTCCCTGGATTTCCATTATTGTATAAAATTGTGCAATATAATGTTTTATAAAAGTGAGCAAAATAGCTGTTAAGTTTTTTTTTTAAAAAAGTTATTTTTAGAAAATTTAAAAAGAAAAAAATTATTATAGAAAACTATTTTAATAAAACTTTTAAAATTAACGTTTTACTTTCTTTAAAGTTCTTTTCTGATTGTGCTTTTCCACTTTATTTTCGGCCATAGTTAGAATGGTTCAAGTTAAGTTTCCTAGAAATTCATCGTTTTATTAAATAATACAGTCGCCATAACATTTTGCATAAGCACTTAAAATAGCGTCAATAGTTTCAGAAATCTGTTTTTTTTTAAAGAATTCATAAAAAAGGGAAATTATTAAAGGAAAATATTTAAAACATACAATATTGTACATTCCAAAAAATGATTTTATTTAATTCGATTAATTCGAGAAAAAATGTGTCAAAAGAGTACCAAAACAAATATTAGTCAAATTTAGAAACCCTATGTATTCGAAATTAAAACTCATTCAATCAATTTCGAGAAAAGCGCGAGAAAAAGAGGGAATTGTGTGAGACAGATGTACGTTGAATGACCCCAGAGACGAACCAAGGACCTCTGCATTCGTAATATGAAGCTTTAACCATCAATGTTGTACAGCCACCTTCTATGAGAATTAGGAAGCTTTATATAGTGGTCGCCAGAATTAAACATCATGACATACATTCTATTCACTTAAAAGTACTTAAGATATAGCGAAATAAGCATAAAGTGAAATTAAAAAAAAAAATAAATAAATAAAAATATAAAAAAATAAAAAAAATAAAAATAAAAATATTCTCCTTAACTAAGCTAAAGGGACTGTATTTTTAAATTGCAACCCTTTGTGACATTGAAATTGGAAATCGGTATGGAAATTAACCGATATTGAAAACCGACCCAATAGTAAGAAAGTTTTACGCCTAATAATATTAAAAGACTTGTCTTATTTATAATACTCTTGTTAATGAGTAAACTAAGTGAATATGCAAAAATATTTTGTACAAATTAAAAACACGTTTTGTAAAACTCCATCGCAAACCAGTCTTTGAAAACTCGTGAAAATTTAAACATACTACTATCATCCATATTTCCAAAAAGCAGATTTTAGGGAATTTTAAAATAAACTTTTAATTTTTCCAAGAAAAAAATTTAAGCATTCCAGTATAACAGAAAATAGCAACATTAAAAGAAACTGTAATTTGAAATTAGACATTATATTCGAAAAAATTTAGGTAAAGTCATTGAAACTCTATTTTTATTAATAGAATGATAATATTGAGAACTTTAATAAAACACTAAAGAATATTTCAGTAATTTTAGGAAATATTTTAAAATATAGAAAGAATTTTCAATAGAAATAAATGTTATAATATTTCATTAAAGTAGGTCTTCAATGTGAATTCAATATAACAGAAAAATAGCAAGCAGTTATTCCGCACTTAATCTAAATTATTGCTTTCATCTTCAATAGAAAGGTGAAAGGGCAACAGCACCGGAAGTAAACACTAAACAATAATTCAATTGTTTGAAAACACGTTTAGTAAAATGTTTTTTTTTTTTTTAATTTAGCTTGTAAACAGCAAGCAATCGTAACTTATTGTTCCGGAAACCTTTTTTTTCTCACGTTTTTTTCCATGTGATTTACTAAATACAATGAAACAATAATATTTTTTAAATGATTGTTGTCACTACCAACTATATAATAAATATAAAGTTGATTTCAATTACTTTTCTAACACTGATGTAATTAGATATATATGGGCGAATCTCAGGAATCATTAATCGAATTCGATCTATTCTCTAGGTTGTCCAGACCGTAATCCTGTCAAACCGTAACCTCAGGATTCATTAACTGAATTTAACATAATAAGGGCATCAAAATTTTCGATGTTCATGATTATTTTCTGATATTTTATACATTTTCAAACAATTCTGGAGGTGTGACTATTATTTTTTATTATTTGTTTTATTATTAAAAGTTAGTAACCTCAGGATTAATTAATTGAATTTAACATAATAAGGGCATCAAAATTTTCGATGTTCACGATTATTATCTGATATTTTATACATTTTCAAACAATTATGAAGGTGTAAAAATAGTGTGCCTATTATTTTTTATTATTTTTTTTTATTATCAAAAATTAAAGGTTTCAGAGATCTGCACATCTAGCATTCTACTACGAATCCGGAGGTCCTTGGTTCGAATGCTGCTAGCAGCCAATGAACCAACATCTCTCACACACATTTCTCTCTTGACATCACTTTCGAGTCGATACATTTTACTCCAAAATGAGCATATGTTTTCTTTAATTGCCAATACATGGGGTTTTCAAGAACGACTATTAATTGTTTCGAAACTATTTTGATACATTTTTGTACAATTTTAGGAAACTCTTTTCTACTCTTTTGTTTTACTAAACAAATAATTACGGAACTACAAATTACTAAAGCATCTATTAACAAGACAAAAACGTATTTTTTATATATTCCTAGAGTAAACTAACTTCTTTCATTATATTAAAATTAAGCTTTAACTTTAGAATGAAGCATATTTGAATATAAAGCTCTTATTTATTTCTTTATATTTTCCTTATTAGAAAACCAAAAAAACACTTTTAAATTATCAACTTGCGTGAGGTCTAAGAAATTAGTTCATTTTGAAAATAAATAACTAAAGTTAATTACCAATCTTCAAATATAATTTTTTAATCTGTAATAATTTCATTATTATTTTACTATTTCATGAGAAAAAACACGATTTTTTTATTTAACTATTGCATTTCCTAAGTGGCTTTAAACTTATATATGTGAAAGGAAAAAAAACACTTGAAACCCTGATTTAAACATCTGCCCTAATTTAAAGACCTACTATGTTTACCAGACCCTTGATCAACTTATCTAAAACGGACATTACGTTATTCCGTCATCCTATATAGGCCGTTGTCCTTGAGGTGGGCTTTTTACAGATCATTGATCTCAGATTCACTCTCAACGCGTAGGCGACATAGGTTGAAACCTTGACAATTCTGTAAAAAGTCCAAAACAAAAGGCAAAATTTGTTGCCAAAGCGCAAAATTAGTAAAACAAAATTCCTTACTCAAACATTTTGTACACTTACAACTGCAAAATAAAGAAAGGTAGAGGAATTTGATAGTGAAATTTCTGAATCTTTATTAGCACTATCAAACATTATTTTATGTAAACTAATTTATAGAAATTTATCTTTTTCGAACTGTATTTTATTGTTTTTTTAAATTTTTGTGCATAAATGTTAAAGAGAATAAATGTTAAATAATAAAAATTTATAAAAAGGTGATGAAATTAACTCTCAAACTTTTCACAACTTACAATTACAACCGATTAACTTCAAAACGGTTTTTAATGTGCTTAATAACAATGCTTTAAAATAAGGGAATAAGCTTATTTTTCAGAAAAAAAACTAATTTTAATGTTATAACTTTTATCTCTTTATTTTAACTTTCAACTTTAATATTTTGGTTTACGAAATCCAAGACAAATTATAATATATTAAAGTAATTTACATCTTTGCATTGTAAGCTATGTAAAATTTCTGATGACTAAATAAATTGTGCTCGTTTTATTGTTTTTCAAATTAAAATATCAATAATGATTTTTAAGCTTAGAAGGCAACAAGTTTTAAATTATTGTGGGTATAAAAGTTCAAGAAAAACATAGCACGATTTTAAAACATATTGTTAGTTAGGAAAACTGACATGTTATCAATGTAAGCATAATATGTATACATAAACATAACAATAGCATAATTTGCATGCACTATTGGTAAAAAAGAAATCGTGTTTAGGCATTAGAGGAAATTATATTTATAATACAAAAAAAAACTTTTCGTTTTAAATAAGAAAAAAGAATTAAAATAAAGAGTTTTTGTACACAATATATTGTTAGCTTTTAGAATATGAAATTGCCATTATATTATGTTATTATGTTCACCTAAAATTTTATTTATATTGTAAGCTGAGTTGTAAACTATGTAATATTGCAAAGCATTGTAAACTATGGTATGGCAAATTTCTGATCACTAAATTAGTTATGCTCATTTTATTGTATTTCTAATTAAAAATATCAATGCTGGTTTTTAAGCTTAGAAAGACAAATGTAAAAATACTGTAGGTATTATACAACTATCTGTTTTAAAAGTTTAAGAAAAACATAACACTATTTTAAAAAATATTTTTGTTTTGGAAAACTGACGTGTTATCCATGTAAGCATAATACATAAACGTAAGCATAATAATAACGAAATTTGCATTTACTATTGTAATTACAGTAATTGTGTTTAAGCATTAGAGAGCATTATATTTTTAAATACAAAAACAAAACTTTCCGTTTTAAATAAGAAACAAAATTGAGATAAAAATTGAGGTCTTCATATATAATATCTAGTTACCTTTCAGAATATAAAATTTTAATTATATTACGTTATTATATTTCCGGTATATTATGCAAATTATATTTATATGCAACCTACTTTTTAAAATAAAATAATTCAATATAAGAGTTTTTGACAAAAATAAACCTCTAATGAAACAGAATACACTGCCTTACTAAATATAGTTTATACTGTCAGATGAAAACGCATAGATAAACTCTTTAACCGTTTGTGATGCAAATAAGTTTTAGGAAAGCGTTTTAGAAGAAATAGTAGCTGCCACATAGCGACCTATTCACGTGATCATCACCTTCTACAACCTCGAATACAAAATAGGTCACTGTCCCATCAGTTTTAAAATGAAAAATAAGTTAAATAACATTCTAAAATATTTATAGAAAAACGTTATAAAGCTTTTTCAATTAGTGTGAGATTGTCCGTTTTTTGGAAACATCGATTACTTACTTTAAAGACTTCAGAATTTATTGTCTTTAATGCATCATATAAACTTTTTAAATCAATAAAAAAGTTCATAATGCATTACTTTCATATAATTATTATAACGATTTCTGCTTTATTGATGATTTTAGAATATATAATCAGTAAGTAAATTTATACAACATTATAAAAATATATAATTGTATATTTGACGGGAAATCAGATTACTAGAAATGTAAAATGAAATTGAAAATTTTTTAACACTAATTTTTACTTTTAAGAAACATCCGTAAAAACTTGTATGTTTGTTTACAAAATTTGTTTATACAATTTTCAATAAAAAGAATTGTTAAACAACATCTGTATTAAAAAAAGATTCAATAAAAGTTTTACTGAAAAGTTAAATTGAACTTTTAATAACAAGTTGTTAATTAATATTGATTTGAAGTTTTTTTTGTAAGTTTTATAGCAAAATGCATTATTCCAAGGAAAATTTATTATCGATTTGAGAACTGAAATAAGAAAATAGAACTCATAATTAAAACTATATCAGAAAAAAAGATCAGCATTTTAAGTGCTTTTTAACGAAAAATGGATTTTATAGATAGCTAACCTACTTTTAAGCACGAAACGTTCAAAATAACAATTAAGTGTGAAAAACAACAGCAAATGAGGTAACGTTTAAAACTTCGTTAAAACGTAAATAAGTTTTCAAATTAAGAAATTCACAATTAAGTTTGAAAATAAACTTTAATTGCATTTGATTTGCAAATATGGAACAACCGGAAAAATACCTTATTTTACCTCTTCACGAAACGCATCATGGTTGCATCATGCTTTAAATTAAATTACATGCTTGGTCAAGCATATGTCTTTTTACAAAAGAATGATATGTCATAACGACATAATAATATTTGTAATGCCATGTTTCTCCTTTTAATTTAAATTTTGTAAGTCTTATATTTTAACATCGACATTGCATTTTTATTTTATAAAATTATTTAATATTGACTTTGAGAATGCCTTTGAATGCCTTAATTAGAAGTTTAATATAATTTTTAAAAACATTTTACAAAAATTCATTAAAATATATTATAAAAATTTATGGCTAAGTAGAAAAGAAAACATATTAATGAATAAAATGCCTTTACACAGGATTTGTCTTTATATAGGTAGAAAAAAGTATTGTTTTTCTGTCTTTTCGAAATGAGCGCTTAATATTAACTTAGTGTATCTTAATGTTTAATAGTACCTTTAATAAGCCAAATGCAAATATCAAATTAATATAGATTTCTTATGCTTCATGAAAAAATGATTTTGCCATTGCACTTAAAACTTCGAAATTGTTAGTAAAATTATAGTATATAGAATTTAGTTACCAAATTTTTAAATGCAATCCCGCAAATTGCTTCAGCCAATTTGTGTGAAAAGGCAATAATTTTATATCTACTAAATTATCTACTAAATTATCTACTAATATATATCTAATAAATTCTAATTGAGAATTTGTATAATTATCTATTTAAATGAACTATTTTGGGTTATAAAACCTTTCAAAGGAAGAAATAAACTTAATATGAAAATGTTCTAAAATAAAAGAAGAAGGTAACATTTTTTTTTCTTCAGTAAACCTTTCTTTTATTCGAGATAAAAGTGCTTGTTATGAATTCATTTAAACAGAAATTAAGTGAATTATTATTTTTTTTTCAACTGATATTAAAAAATTAAATTACTCATTTTCCAAGAAACTAAAAATCACATGAAATAGCCTCTGAAGATTTCAAATTATTTAATAGGGAAAAAACACATTTTTTTATTATTTAATTTAATTTATACATAGACCGTTATAACTACTATTAAATACATTTTTTTAAAAATTCATTAAATATTTGAAATTGTTTATCAAAGGCGAGTTAATATAAATAAAATGTGTTTACTATATCTTAGTGATTTGCATGAATTTAAGCATATTTTTTTAAGTATTCTTAAATGAACCAACATGTGTCATTTTCTTTTTGTATTCAATTTATTAGTTAGTTGTTTCTCTTACAGTTATATTATAGTTGCTAATTGATTGTTTATAATAAATCATTTAAGTATTTTTTTCGATAAGCCGATTACTAATTTTAATATATTTTTAATACATTTGGCATTAGCACTTATTCAAAAAATATGTTTTATAGATTTATTATTTATAAATAGATAAAAACCGAAAAAATAAAATTTACCTCTGTGAAATCTTGGAGGAAAAGAGGTGCAAATTGAGTTGTTTTGAACAAACAATTGAACAAAAAAAAAAGATTGAACACTTTAAAATCACGTGACCAAAACTCCTTTCTTTAATCTGTAATATACATTTGACTGTTTAACTAATGATATGTAATAACGAATATGTTATTAATAATAAACATATTCGTTATTAAAAAACAATATATCGTTATTTTTATTATCATATTATATATAATAATATAATAATAAAAATAACGATATGTTATTTTTGAAAATATAAATATACTTAAATTTATTCTATTTCACAAGCAAGACATTTCCTTAAAGCGAATCAGTAACATTTCATGGAATAATATTCTTTAAAATGTTTTTTTTTCCTTAATAAAAGTAGATGTAATTGTTATTTCTTAGATTACACGTGTTTTGCGTTATTATTAATGTAGATAAAAACGGTTATTGAAAGTTTTCCTACCTTGAAAAAAAATAAATAAATAAATCTTCTTTTATTGAAAATTGCGTACATCAATGCTCCTTGTTATTAAAAATTTAACACATATCCTTGAATACTACAACAGTGAAATACTCTTTCAACTACTATCTCTGGTCTGAGCGCTCAACTGAATAAAAATGGAACAACTGCTTAAAAAAGACAGCATCCAAAAATGTTATGAGAAAATGAGGAAATGTTTTTCACACCTTTCTCTTTTTAGGGCTTTCTTTTATGAATAACTACCACAAAACTCTATAACTCAAGCATCAAGAATACAACACGAAGCGTAAAAAGAAACAAAATATTCAATAATAAATACAAGCCCCAGTTATATCTTTTCAAATATCAAATTCCCATGAGACTAAAATGGAAGAATAAAAAACAAAAGTCAGAATTCTAGTAAAAGTATCCAAAAACATTGGCATTCATTTTGTAATGTGCTATTCGAATGCATATGATAAATGACATTCTCACTTTCATGTTTGACTTACATTCGCAATTTCCCACATTTTCGGAAATGAACGCAATGAGCATATCATTTCACATTTGAGAGGCATCTTCCTCTTTTTGTGGGCCATCCTTGATCTGCATTTTAAATGAAAGAAACAATTTACGGAAGTGGAAAAAAATGGGCATTTGTGACGCGTGGTTTCCTTTTTATTCTAGTTTTGTGCATTTAATTTCACACTTTTTGAATTGAATGAGCATTTCTAAATAAAAAAATAGAAAAGGAAAAACGTGAAGAATGTTTAACATGCAGCATTTTTATTAATAAAAACATTCTTAAATAAATATTCACTGCAGTAGAAAAGCATATTAATATTAGTGAATGCATTGCACTGCATTTGGCGATGATGTGTTCTTGTATTGAATAATTCCAGACAGATTGAATTAAACTATATGTTTTCGCACATTTTCGATCATTCAATACGAGTATCAAATTCAATATCTTTTGAAACATAGAATTAGATTATTTTTGCAACAAAGATATCTATCGAATGCATCAACTGTATTTCACAATAGATACAAATATATTTTTATAGCTGAAAATCCATTGAATGTAAATATTACTATATGTTTCTACTTAGCAGTAAATGCTTTACTTTTTTTAATACTCTGTTGTATTCATCTTATTATTATACTTCGATACAAGTTAAGAAAAAATAATTGCGGTATACGATTTAAGTAATATTCCGAGACTGCATATAGTTTATTTCAGTATAAAATTATGCATATATGCTTTCAAAACAATGTAAAATCTTTTAAAAGTTAAACAAGACAGAAATTTAATTCGTGCTATCTCTTACGATCTATATCATAGAATTATTTTTTTTAAAAAAAGGTTATAGTTTACGTAGCCTTACTCGAATCCTACTCATGGCGACACATTTTGATAAATAAGGAAAACATTCGTTCTTTAAAACGAAAAAAATATATGACGTTGTAAGAGATTTGATTGGAGCACTAAAAATGACTCGTCTTATGCTGATATGCCTTAACAAATTTAATGCTAGATAAAGAATTATTACTTTTATTCGCTGTGAAAGTTAATTATCTGCAAGAAACAATATTTATTATTCTTCTCTCAGTTTCTTTAAATGTGAACAGAAAGTACGATTGAAACATGATGCAACTCTCTATTTTCACAAGAATAGAAAAAAAAAGAATAGTTTTTATTCAATAAGTTTTGTTTTCTTCATTTTACACAAGGAAGCAAGCAAAAGGAATGCTGTGCAATGAAGTTTTAAGAATTGGCGATGTTGATATCCGCTCGTGCTGGGAGCTTGGCATCGATTTGGCGCTGACTTAGATACAAGCAGGCTTTCTCCTTGAATAATGGTTTTTTCTTTACTTGCAACAGAGTATAGCTATTAGTTACATCAAATTTTATTGAATATAAATATTACTATTATATTTTTATATTTAGCACTAAATACATCACTTTAAATACTTGGTTGTATTCAGGTTAACTAGCTATATTAGCTACATTTCAAGTCACTAGCTACAATACTATTGTTATATTAAATACACAAGTGGGCGACCTTTGTGCTAAAATACAAACTAAGGCAAACAACGTCGAAGAGCACAAATATATATATAAATATATATATTTTTTTATATATATATTTGTGCTCTTCAACGTTGTTTGCCTTAGTTTCTATTGTTATATTATTATCTATATCGAATGTAAAATACGCCATAAATATAACTTAAGTCTTTCTAAGACTGTCCGATAAAACTTAGCGTTTTTATTATTCGCTTAGTTTTAACGGAAATATAGTTACTTAAAAGTGCTCATAAAGTCAATAAAAGTGGTTTCAGTTAAAATATCTAACAATTAAAAATAAATATTAGGACAATTTTTATATGATCTTGGATAAAACATCCGACTCTTTTTTAAAGAAAATGCATCAGTATGCAGAAAAACTTTTTTAGAATATGCATTTTTATTTATTAATTAGTTATTTTATTTTTTATTAAGTTATTTATCAATAATTCATTTACTATTTATTTGTTATTTACTTATATATTGTTATAAATAAATAATTTATTTTTACCTGGCAAACATCAGTGCCCAACAATACATCATTGTGTTCAATTTCAGGTTTAATTTATCATTAAATAATTACTTTTAGATTTTTAATTATCCAAAGGAATAAATATATATGACGTTTTCATGAATTGCATTTTTCGTCATTCTTCGTAATGTATTTGCACACGGCATACTTTCTCCAATTATATAACAAAGCATCGAAATTAAAAGAGCGAAATTTCTCCTCCCTCTCTAGCCTCTACATTAATACTAGTTACAGCAAAGTAGGTCAGCAGTGTATCATTTTATATAAGACAGGCCAAAGAACTCTTCATCAGTTCGGTAAGGAAAGGTATATAGCGTAAGCAAACACGTACAGGTGGGTTGGTGGTGCAAAGGTCACCAGGAAAAGGAATTAGGGGGAGGGGCTCGCGAAAAGAAGAAGAGTTCTAATAAAGTAAGAAACTCGTTAAGGCTCGTTTACGTTTGTTCTAATCCTAGTAACCTTAGCAATGAACCCGATTTTGCGACATTTCTTCATTAAGGGTTTTTATTTCTCTTTTGTTTCACATAAACGCCTACAAAGTACCTGACATAAGCATTCCACAGGTGCATGTGATGTGATGCGTTGCATGTCGTTTTATTTGAGAGATGACATCATATGCTTTGACACACATTTCACAAGATGTCAAACCTAATAGAATATGATGATGTTATGGAATTAAAATACAAGCAAAATTGCGAACGTCTGACTTAACTTAGAATTTTTATTTACTTTCTGTTCTAAGTTGTTTTATAAGGATTTTTCTCCTTTAATACATGATGCTTTTTTTTTTCTTAAAAAAAAGTTAGATAAGCATATAATTTGCTTATCATTAAATAAGCCTATTAATTTTGAGTAAATCATAAAATTGTTATAGAGATAAAACAAAAATAAAAACATTTATTTCCCGTCTAATGTCGCGGGCTATCATGACACAAAAGATGTACTTTTTAATATAAAAGAAACTCAACAGTAGAAGAAAAAAAGCTACTTTTATACTTATTACTTATTAATATTTCTACTATTCTTCTAATCTTGTCAAATTTTTTTTTCAATTATAAGCTTCTTATATCGATATAGTTATAATTAAAGCAAGTTAAAACCTATAAATATTTTAATTAAATAAAATTTCAGTTAAATATTCCTTTTGAAATTTTTAATGAAAAAATATTTAGCAACCTATGTATTGTCTTTAAAAAACAAACTAGAGGAACACTTGTGGATAAAATTGAGAAGCTTCATAGATGCATTTATGTCCAACATTCGACTGATACAAAAGCTATATAATAATAATTTTTCAATGTCATTTTTGTGTCTTTCCTAAGTAAAATGAATTACAATATTTACTATTTCTCAGTAAGTTTTTTCTTACTTTTATTTCTTCCCTTTGCGAATTTCAGGAAAAATTTTAATTTATAAATCAAAAAAATAATTTTGTAAAATATTTTTTACTGCAATAGAAATTTTTTTTTTCTAAAATTAAAACTTGCTCTTATAATGCGTACAAATTAAATTATATTAACTTCTTGAACTTATGTTACATTAAAAAACATACAATGCTATTAATATTCACAAAACTTTTCATTAAGAAAGTTATATAAAAATCTTATTTCTTAAGAGTATCATGCTAAAAATTATTTTACAGAAAAAGGGACATTTAGAGTAGATATTTTAAAGTGTTTTTCTTGCTTTAATTATTTCACACTAAATATGTGTTTTTTTACCCGAAAAAGTTTGATATAAACCCAAAAGAATTAAAATTATAATAATATGACAAACCATTAATTTAATTTTTTAAACTGACAATAGCTGACAATAAATTTACAAGTAGTAAAAAAGAATATTATCAACAACTATTGTTTCCTTTTCATTCAATACAATTATCATTATTTCTAATTAAAGAAATTCCCATTATACTTTTAAAGAAAAAGAAATGAAGTGATAAGTTTATCACCTTTCCTTTTTATATGGTTTATCAAGTGAAAAATATTTCTTTCATTTGTTTCCTTAAAATTTTTAAATTAAAAAATTACTCTCGATGGAAGTGTGAAAATAAAAATCCTAACTAGGAACATTAACAAAATGCATTTTTTTCAAGCTTTTTAAGTTAAGTAATTATTTGTAATAATAATATTTGTTTTTAAATTATGTCACAAATCGTATTTCCCAGAAAGGTTTCATTTAAGCTGTAAAATCTACAAAATTCTGCAGATTTTCCTTTCTTATTACTTTAAATCCCAAGAAAAGACGAAGGGCTATCCTTAGTATGATTGTATACACAAAAAAGAGCTCAGTTTCAGCCAATTTAAGACTGCCATCATTCAAACTTATCATAATATTAATGCTATTGTCTTCCTAGAATTGATAAACAGTATGCAATGTAACATATTTTAAGTCAGATAAAAAATAAGGTGATTGTTTTGGCTATCATCAGAAGTGACTTTATTCCGATGGGAAATTTTTCCCTTTTCTATTTATTCGTTGAGGGTTTTTTCTTTCCCAGGTGGTGTATAAAGGGAGATACTCCTTGTAAATATGTTTATAGATATACACTTTCATAACATACATGTTTTATTTTCATAGGTTTTATTTACGTCTAGTTATTCAAAATATCATGGTGGCTTTATTTATTTGGAACACACTGTGTATTACTAAAATTTACAAAAATACATTTTTAGCACAATTAAACTTATGATATTTAGGATAAAATTAAATTATAAATTTAGTTTAATTTATTTTTAAAGAAAAGCCTTTATCATATTTAAATCTGTACTACTTGTACTTTGCTTAGAATTTAAAATATTAAATATTAACGGGCAAAAACTTTAATAACTGGAATATTATGCATTTGTATTTTCTATCAAAACAAGTGTTAAAATTAGTTTTCCAAATTTAATACAAACAATAACTTATCTCTGAAAAAATAATTTATTTCAATTATATGTTCCAAAATAATCATAAATTCCTTTATTAATATTATTAACAGTATTGTAAAGAGTTAACTAGGCACACTGAATTGCTAAATCAATCTGAAATTGTAAGATCTAAGAGCATATTTAATTTTAAAAATTTCGAATTGTTTTATTTGTAAAATATTAATCATAAAAAAATTTTTAAAGATTTTTTTTTAAATGTTTTTTACACACAAACATTAATTTTTCTCACTTTTGTAACATACACAATCATTAACATTTGGCATTTTTTATGCATTTCATAAATATTCAAGCATTATTACTTATTATTGCTATTTAACTAATATTGTTGAGCAATAAGTGCTATAACGTGCATTATTCGATCCATAAACTGATAGTGAACTTCGATAAATAAAGTCATGTATAGGTCCTAATAACCTAATATGCTACATGTCTTTTTTATTAGTAATTTGTTATTTTATAGATATGCCAATTTCTTAAACTTTTGTACTTTTATATTCATTAAAGTTGTTCTTTCTCATAATAATAGTAAAAAAACACAAAATGATATTTAAATTGCTTACTAATGCTCCAACAACGTTTATAACTACTATATTAAAGCGTTTATTTTAAATAGAAAAAAAAATACATTTGACATTAAAATGGAATGCATAATGTTCATAGATATCATTGCTTTAGATAGGAAGAACTGTAGATGGTTCAGCATATTATATTATTTGATATCGATACGATATCAAATAAGTTGTTTAAAGAATGAAGAACTTTAGGTGGTTCAGCATATTATATCATTTTATATCGATACGATATCAAATGATATATGATAATTTAGATCTTATTTATCGATAACAATCTGTGTTCGTTTTCAGATGGCATGTAAAATATTTCATTTCCGTTGAAGAAAACTGAAGTTTTTTTTTATTCAAATTTTTAAGGAAAAAGAATTATGTGAACTCAAAAATACAGGCAATATGAACATATAAAGTAATATAGCTTATATTAATTTGTAATTTACAAAGCTGTAATAAGAATTAAATAAGAACATGTGTTTAATGTTATATAACATTATAATAAGAAAAATATTTTACGAAGAAACATAATAATAAGAAGAAGAGAATAAGAGAGGCTATAATATTATAATAAGAAAAAAAAAAGAAAAATCAAAAAACCGAGAAAGAATCTATTTATTTAACAATCATTGATAACGATATCATTAGTGGATATCATAAGAGCTATCGTTAGCCTTAGTGAATAATATTAGGAGGTTAAAAATTGTCAACAAAAAATAAGGAGAGAGGTAGACAGCAATAAACAAACATAACTCTTAAATAAGAAATACAAGAAATTATTGACTTAAAATGCTCTTAATTCAATAATAAACCGCAAAAAAAAAAATTTATCAGGTGTGGAAAACAGCACACGGGAACAAAACTGTGTGTTTTTCATTCCTTCCCTAATAATAATGCTTACAAAACAATACATTTTCTAGTTACGGTTTTTCTTTGACGGGCTTTCCCTGTAAAAGCACGTTGGTGGTCCACGTGAGGCATCAATGTGAATGTCCCCTGTGACGTGATGTTACTCGTCAGGTTTAACCTAGAATTATCCTGAGAGAAACTGCTTTTTAGACTATTTTTAGATCATAAAGCGAGATGTTATAACCTGGAGGGATTTGTCTGTGCCGAAATTTCACTTTAGTTTCACTAAGATAGGCAATATCTAAGGAAATTTAATCAGTCTCGCTTCAAGAGGGCGGGAAAAGACTATATTTTTTCATGAAAGAATAGGCGTTATTTTTCACGGGTTACTGTAAAATGTAAATATTTTTTAAGGCTTTTTAATTTATACCTCTTAATCTACCCAACTAAAACTTATGTTAAGCAACGAAAATTCTAAAAAAAAAGGTATAATATTCGAAATCTTTCCCAACAAAAACTTCATATGTTATCAAATAGGTTGTTATTTATTACTTTGAATATCATTTTGCAGAAGCTAAATGCATGTTACTGAAACCTTATATGATTATTTTATCAATGATTATTATGACTATCATTCAGTGATTGCTTAACTTATATATTGATGTTTCAAAAGTAATAGTAACGCGGTGATTCGAAAGTATTTTTCATCTTCTAAGTTCTCGACTTTAAAATAAAGAATTAATTTGGATAAAAATGCATGTTCTTTTTCAATAAAATATCGATGATATGTGAAATAGAATATTACGTGATATGTTAATGCTAATATAATATTAATTTAAAATGTATATCAGTCAAAAAATAAGTTCGAACTTAAACAGAATGAAAAGGAACTGTTTAATAAGATTTGTTTAAACTTCTCCGTCTTAATGATATTTTTTTACATAAACTAGAAATAAGTCTGGAAGCACCATAAATTTATTAAGATCAATTCTGAACACAAAATTTCTTTGACTGGCAGCCCATTTAAAATTTATAACAATAAATAAAACCCAAATATAGATCCAACACTAATAAAAGGCAAAACTGCCTATATCTATTTAACAATTTATCGCTAATTACGAATACATCTGTAATAAATGTGAAACACTTAAGTATAAACGTTGCTAAAATTTGCATTTATTAAATATTTTTTCTATTCATATATTTATGTTTAGAAACATCAAGTTTTTTTTTTTTCTTGTTCATACATTGTTCTACAAAATACCGTTTTTACTGCTAATTACCTCAAGCAAAAGCGATAATCGCCATTTTCACAAATTTCAAAACTAATTAATATACATAATAAATATTATTGTTGACCATATTTTGCTTAAATACCGTATTATTTTGCCCAATACACTGTTGATGTCTAATTATTGCAAACAATACTCATTTCATATATATATGCAAAATATCTCTGACATAAAAACCGGATATTCAATAATAAAGGCATTCAATCGCGTCAAGAATTGCATCATTGCAGATTGGAAAGCTGGCATTACTTTAAAGGAAAGGATCGACATTTATCATAAATCAACTATCATTTTTAAGAAGAAGCGTGAAGGAAGAATCTGTGATTTTTTTCATGATATCTTGACAATCAAAATAAATTTTATTACAGTGTGCTTGAAACAAATGATATTCTGAGATATTTTTCCCCTTATAAAATTGATTTTTCTGTATTACATTATTTATTAAATGAAAAGATGTTCAGAGCGTAAAGAAAAAAAAACGGACCTCCCTCAATAACTATTGATCTAATGATCCGATATTCACGTTCGACGAAGTTTGAGGGAGTGTCCCCAAATAGCTAATTAATTGGTGCAGACGATATTCTAAGCTACGAAATCAGACACAAAAACGTACTTTTTCTGAAGAAGCATACCCTTTCTTGGACTGATTTGGAATCTTTACCCTCAAAATATTGGGGGTAACCGCAATCTGGGAACTATGGCTTCAATAGTTTGTTGAAGAGAGCGGTCGAACGTTTTGAGTCCTTAGTTTTAATTTTATTTATCTTATGAACATTTTAAGAGAATAGAAAAAAGTTTGGACACAATTATAAAATTCCCTTATCTCAAGACAATTTCATAAAAAAAATAACTCTAAGTAAATATTTATTATTTTAAATGATTTTATTTAATAATAGTCAAAAATATTTTGAATGGTTAAGATAGTCATTTATTACATCATTTTAAAGTAGTTTTCATTTCAAGGTATCATCATTTTGAGGTAGTTTTCATTTCAAGGTATCATCATTTTGAGGTAGTTTTCATTTCAAGGTATCATCATTTTAAAGTAGTTTTCATTTCAAAGTATCATCATTTTGAGGAAGTTTTTATTTCAAGGTATCATCATTTTGAGGTAGTTTTCATTTCAAGGTATCATCATTTTAAAGTAGTTTTCATTTCAAGGTATCATCATTTTGAGGTAGTTTTCATTTCAAGGTATCATCATTTTGAGGTAGTTTTCATTTCAAGGTATCATCATTTTGAGGTAGTTTTCATTTCAAGGTATCATCATTTTAAAGTAGTTTTCATTTCAAAGTATCATCATTTTGAGGTAGTTTTACGTGGCAAAATACAAAATTTGAGTAAACTAGGTCAGTAAGTTCTTGAGAAATCAAATTTTTAAAAACAAATTTCATTATTGACCATATTTCCCAGATTGCGACTACCACCTATATTTTGGAGGCCAGAAATCGGGATTCACCATTAAAAAAAATCTATGTTTTTTTCTAGAAGTACGTTTTTGTGACAAATTTCGTATCTAAAATATCGTTTGCTCTGATTTTACAAGATTTTTTAATTTTGTAAACTTTGTTTTTAAAATACTAGTCTACGAAATATCCTTGATTTAACATTTCATTAACGTTTTTTTTCCTACTTTAATACAAAAGTGTGTAAATTTATTAAAATAGTGCTTCTGAAAAAGGTCCTTATTAATAAATGTAATAAACGCATCCAGTGAAAAACTTTTTTTTCTAGGTTTTTATTACTCTAATGCTATTTTTGCAACAGTTGAAATTCAAGCATTTCGATAATTTTGTAAGAATTTTCAAATCTATTTTTAGCACTCTTAAAATTGTGTCACTTTATAACATTCATGAAATGAAAGAGACAATCACGCCATGTATTCATGGAACAAGTATTTCCAATGCAAAAACATTTTCATACGAAATGATGATTGATTATAAAAATAATTAAACATTATTACTACAATATCTGATAACTTATAATTACGAAATATTATTGAATAGGAATAATAAAATTTTTAGTATGTTTTAAATACAAACTAAGAAACCACTGAAAATATTTGGGAAGAATAAATATATAAATACAATAATTTGCGTATATAATTTATGAAAGAATCAGAAAGAAGCAAATACTGCAAATGGAAAAACTTCGTTTCAACATTCCAACTCTTCAAGTGTGAAGTTATTCTTTCAAAAAATCAGGAACTTTCTCAAGAAAATGTTGCGTGCTAAGTTATGTCATTTTTTTTTTCACGAGAAGTAGTAAAATTATTTCATCAGACATTATAAAAAAAATTAAGTGTTGATACGGAAATAAGTTATGAGTTGTTAAAGTTAAGAATACTTTAGAGTGAACTTTTCCGCTTGTGAACGTTAGAAGTAACAATTTATTTCACGAAATTTTTCTACTCATACACCGCTTGGATTGAGCTGATTCGCGTGCAAACTCAAGGTAACCCTAATACTGATTATGAAATCATCGAGAAGATTAAAACAGAAAAATATGAATAAATTATTATTGAATATGAAAAAATGTGAAAATATTTCTTTTTTCACTCAAAAATATTCTATAAGATTCTATATTTTAATGAAACGACAAAAGCATTTTTAATACATTACAAAAATATTTATTAAACAGGTATAAATTGTTTTTAGTAATAAAAAAAATGTCTCCACTGCGAAAAGAAGTATAGACAAAACTACCAGAATATGATGATATCTACCGTATTTCTGATGTATTTTGTAAGCGTTAAAATGTGATAAATGTGGCAAAGTTTGTAATTTATCATAATACCTTGAGACATAGCATAAAAATCCATTTTATCGGTTCAGTTTTTTTATTCTCAGTTTGGCATTTTTTTCTAATTCTGTGGTAATAAGAAACCTAAATTTTGAAAAAAGTATTTCCGGTAAGCCCTTACATATATAGGCTGTAAAATTACCAAATAAATGGTTTAAATACTGTATATTTTGGTTTCAGTACCATAAATATGATGTGTTTTTTTACAAGAATTGTCTTTACCCTACGATAATTTTACCAGACATTTTTTCTCCGTCTGTGATTTCCATTTATTTCTTAGAAAAGTACTTACAACGACGTAAAATTACGATATATCTGAAAATAATTTTGTAAGTTTAATAAGCAAGTAAAAATTTAATCGGCATTCAAAAATTATTTTTTATTTATTTTTCGCGTTTAAATATTTTCTTTCCGTCTTGCCCAGCTTCTCTTCTTTTTAGAAATAGTTCTGAAAACGTATCACAAAATGTCCATAAATTATTTTGCGACATAAATTTGTTATAAATATAAATTTTTTAATTTTTTTTAAAAACAGCACGCATCCGCAGTTTGCTTGATTATGTAGTGATTTTGAGGTAAAATTTAAATTTGCTTGGATTATTATTTAATAATTTTTTTTGTTAAAAAAGAGCCACAGTAATTTTAAAATGTGTTTTTTTTTTATCATTTTATATTGCACTTACAAGTGCACGAATTTTTCATTTTTCTGAGCAAAAGAAAAGTTTTAACGCAGGATGTTCTTTTCATTATTTTTTATTTTCCTTCATGATTGTTGTATTGATATACAATTTACTATTAAAGTATGAGAATGTGCTGAATAAATTATTAAATAGTTAAAAAAATTGGAAATAATAGAAAGAATAAATAAATAAAAAATATTAAACTTCAAAAAAGTTAATAGTATGAGAAAAGTATATTCTTAATTTATTATTTAAAAAAAAACTGGTTCAATTTAATAACGGCATGAAGATAAATAAAACTATTGGATAAATATTACTCTTTTGTATAACAAATTGAAAATAAATCAGACTTAGCGTGTAAATTGCTAATGTTTCCTCATTTTAAGGTCTTTCTTTCCTTTTCTTTTTTCTAAAGAATTAAATTTGTAATTGTTCTTTTAAGTCAACCCCTTATTGAGGTTTTAATTTAAACTGCAACAGTAATTTATAATAAATGTTTTAAAACAATAAAATATTACTTCAAAACTCTTATACAGGAAAAACGTTTTGATAATAAGCGCAATATTTTTATTTTAACCACAAAATTTTTTGTCCGACGTTTTATTAGAATCTCTCTATTTCAACCTCATTTTTCTGTTAAATAAATAAAAACCGTCATTCACAGTAATCAAAAGGCATAATAAGATCCACTCTCTTATTCTATCTTTTGTATGGAATTTTTATAAATAGCTCATTTTCAACTTCCTTATCATCTAGAACAATAGAGCCTGTTTCTTGAATCACATTCAATTAGGAAAAAAACAAGAACTGAAACAAAGAATACGGCATTTCTTAAGATATCGTTTTCGCTATTTTCAACTTTGCACGCTTTTCAAGGAGATAAGAATCTTGTAAGATATTAAAAGAAGCACAAAATCGATGTGTTTGTACCTTTTTATTTAAAAATTGCCGGAATTAAGATGTCATAAACAACACTTGATTTTTTTTTTCTGTATTGTTTTTTGTCATTAAAGTATGTTGAAGACACTTTTTATGCGGGATGTGAAAATGTTTTGTTTTTTTTAAATATGAAAAATTGAAAAGAATTTATTCATTAAGGCGTTTAAAATGGTTGAGGAATATTTAATATATTGTTTTATTTCTTTAGAAAAAATGGTAAATTTTCATAAAGATCATAAAATAAAATAAAAAAAAAGTAAAATAAACTCTCCTATGATTTCATGTTAAGCGTACTTATAATAACAATTAAATACAAATATAATATAAAAAATTAAAGCGTTTCTTGTGGTTAATCAGGACTGTTTAAATGTAATTTTCAGAATTCTATGTCTGAGAATATTAACGTGAGATTTTTGGGAAAATTTCTTCCTGGCAAATACTTTGCAGTTCAAAAAAAATTGTCTTTTAATCTTTCTAATCCTTTTTAATCCTTCTAATCCTTTTTTTTTTAAAAAATTCATTCAATAACTATTTTTATCCAACTGTATTTATAACGTTTCAAAAAGTATAAGTTTAGTTAAAAAACTAAAGTTAAGCTTATTTAAATTATTAACAGCAATATTAGAAATATTTTTTAAGTATTATTATAGATCCAATGCAAATAGTTATTATAGATAAAAGTTAATTTTTAAAATTATCTGTTTAATTTCTTGATCTTTTATTTTCTTTCAATTCTACTTGCTTTCATTAAAATTCATAAAAATCATAGCAGGAAAAATATTTTGATATAATTTTTAATTTATTTGATAAAACAGTTCGCTTTCTAGAAAAGAAAAACTTCATACTAAAAACTAGGAAAAAAAATTCTTCAGTTAGGATCTGATAATTTTATGTTAAATTTAAAGTAATCGAGAAACTATGGCAACTGAGTTCTCTGAATTTTCCTTTTTTTTTCTTCTTTTTTTGCGTACGTCTTTTTACTTCGTACGTTTTTTTTTCTTTTTTTAATTATTTTAGAAAAAAAAAAATAGTACTAATAAAACTTCTATTCAATAAAAAGGCTCTTTACAGATGAATCACTTGAATAAAATAGCATGTAGCTTAAAAGCTACATGTTATCTTAAGTATTAGCACCCATAGCAGTCATCTACAACTTATTTATGGATTTATTAATGGAATATAAGGATTAAAAGAAATTCCGTAGCCCCAAAAGTCTATTCGCTCTTACTTCTTCACTCAAGAGAATCTGAGTAAAGGAGAGCATTCGTCCTCCGTTAATAGACCAAATAAACAACCTCGTTCAGACCATGCCACGATAAGACTCTTGGACGGTTTAATTTATACGTTTTGGGGGAGTTCTATTTCCGTGATAAAGATTAATCTATATTATTTCACCTCCATTAATAATAAAAACATTGTTGATCAATTAGACTATCAGTAACATCTCATGTGAAATGTTTCGTATGACATTGAAATTATTTATCATTAGTGAAACGGATTTTTAATATTATGGATTAGTGGATATTTGTTACAACGAAAATGGAAAAATCAAAAAATTGAGGAAAAAAAAGTGCGATCAAAACTATCAGAATATGGTAAAATTTACCGTGCTTCTGGATTTATCGAAACACTAAAAAACACAGTAAATTTTACCGAAACGCTTTGGTAATGATTTTGCTGAAATTAAGAATACAATATGGGTTTAAAAAGAGTGATAAACTTTCGTAAATGTAGTAAAATTTAGTTATTTTATCATGATATCTTTGAGCCTGACATAAAAAAAATTTATTCGGTTAAATTTGATTTTCAGTTTCGTATTTTTTACTAAATGTGTGGTAATAATCATAATTTTGAAAACCAAAATTTCCGATAAAACGTTACCATATTGAACAGAAAAATTACCAAATGAATAATATTTTTGTTTCAATATCCGGAATTATGTTTGTTTTTACCAGAAATGTCATAACCATACAGTGCGGTGTTTTTACCATAATTGTTATCTCGGTGCAACGTAAAAAAACAAATCGAATTTCCTAGACTTTGACAGAAATTAATCAAATTCTAAATAAATATCATCCCCTGTTACACATCAAGTTATAGATGTCCCTTGATGTTTGACGTACGCCCTTTTCTCCCATCATTTCTGTAATGGGGATATGCTCTCTCCAATACTATGTCTGGTGTAATCTTTTACTACTTCATGATTTTCCATGCTGGCAATACAACAATTGAGCTTCAAGTATGATTAGTTGTCATCTTAATAATCATTAGTTCCAGGTGTAGACGTTATTTGTTTAAAATCTGAAAGGAAAATAACGGGAAAGAAATTCCAGAGCAATCAATTTTCTCAAGGTCTATCATATGTTGTGTTGTAGACCTTGCTAGCCATCAACTCTAGGGAGTATGTTCAAAGTGAAGAAGGTCTTCTTCAACTTGAGAAAAGGAAAGACTAATTAGCAAATATTTTCTTTCCTGCTTCTTCTTTTTTTTGTTTTCTAGACTTGATTCAAGGTGTTTCCCGGTTCGCGAAAAGATGGATCATTGTTTATATTATTGTATGCCTAGGTTGAGTTTTAGTATAATAATTAAGCTAATGCTTTGTTTGACCTTTAAATTGTAAAAAAGAGTGTAATTTACTCACCGAAAAAAGGAAATGTTTGTTTACTAAACATTGTTGAGGAATAAGTTATTTACTGAAACTTTGCGAATTGAGTGCAAAATATCTTAATTCTTCATGAAGTAATAAAAATATTAAAAGACAAATTATATATTGTAATTATTTTATAAGATATTTTTCTGAAATCATTATTTTGACCTTTTACGATTATTTTTGAATATTTTTCATACAATCGTTAAAAATTCTTTTTTGAAAAACTAATTTTGAAAATATTTAATGAAAACTGCTTGAAGTAAGCTATTTTAATGCTGAGGAAGTTTTTGTTTATTATATATATAAATTTTTTTTTGTTAGTAAAATCGCTTACCTGAATAAAATTATGTACTAAATTCAATAAATTTTATGAATACATTTTGCTTAATTATATTTTAGGCTATGCACATGGTATAAAATAATTAATAATATTTTATTTAGTGTGTTTAAAAAGTCTAATAACTTAAATTGTCACAGTTATTTTAATTACTTGAGAGCGTAAGTTGCACTAAATTTACAGAGAATGTGAAATAATTGAAATTAAATAAATTTACTAATGTAACTTAATAAATAATCACACTACTGTTCAGATTTATAAACAAAGAAATCAGTAAAAAATTCTCAATTTCTCAAAAATTGCTTTAGTAGCTATTTTCAAACTTTTTTCTTGTAAGTTTAAAAAAATTAAATTATTTAAACAATTTTAATATACGAGTACTTGTTTAAACAAATACAAAAATAAATTGCTAATTTATTTCTGAAACAACAATACCTTATTGTGAACAATCTAAATTTAATATATGGTTTAACTATTAAAACAATAGTTACACTAACCTAACACATTCCGGTAAAGATATAAGTAAAATATTATTAAAATTATTCTTTTATAATTTAAAATATTATTCCAAAAATATTTCCTAGAAAAAATGCAATTAAAATAATAAAAGCATTACGAAATAAAATAACTCATAGTCCTATGAACCTTTAGTTGTTTTCATTAAGCAGTAAACTCTTAAAAATGTACAAATTACAGATGAACTTACTAAACTGGTCATCCAAATGCATTTGAATTTATTTTAATTCATAGTTACTCTATTTAAAACCATCATATTCATTTTCAGTTCAGTTCAATCTCTGGAGAATTTATAGTTAAACATTTAACAATATATTTTTATTCACGTTTGCATTTAATTTAAATACTCTACATGCATATGGGAAAATCAGTTTAAAAATTCTGTATTTAAACTTGACTAGAATATTTCATACTTATAATTTTTTTTCCTCCAAAAAATAATCAAATATCTGTTCGACATTTTTTATTAGAAAAAAAAAATTCGGAAAGCATCTCACGGACAAAGTAGTCTTGACCCAAATAATGCAGAAATGAAGGAGATGGGAAGGAGCAGGGAGGAATTACTTATTAATCAATACCAAGCGGCCAATTTACTAGTTTTGTTCGCGACTTCATTTCCGAAACACGTTTTTCGACATTTTAGAACACGAGGTTGTGCAAGCCATAGACAGCCCGGTCGAATATATAAACTGATACAATTTGTTTTTAAAGTTACTATTTTTAACAACGTGTGTAGCTGTGTTTACTCCCATTTTTTTTCGTTTTTTTATAAATTATTTTCTGAATGAAATAATTAGAAATCAGTAGGGAAATTCTGTTCAGTTCAGAAACCCGCTAGGATATGTGTCTTAAGTGCATGGATACTCGAGACACATATAATCATTGTATGAAGCATTGTTAATTCAGTAGTCATAAAATAATAATAAATCAAAAATACTTACTTATAAAAACATACATTATGCTTTCTAAATCATTTAAATGGTGTTTATTCATTGGAATTTAGTTTTAATATCACAATATTTTCGGTATATTTTTGTCATTTATATCGAAAAAGCTCAATTTTAACATTATTGATATCCTTACCGACTCCCTTTAATAGTTTTTTCGC
Organism: Parasteatoda lunata; assembly: GCA_949128135.1. Classification (NCBI taxonomy): domain Eukaryota; kingdom Metazoa; phylum Arthropoda; class Arachnida; order Araneae; family Theridiidae; genus Parasteatoda; species Parasteatoda lunata. The sequence goes on from OX421979.1 coordinate 23,804,412, forward strand.
TATCATAATTAAAACTTCTTTTTAAACATAAACTAAAAATAAGATGGAGAAAATACTTAAGTAATTTGTGCTGAAACTTGTTTTATTGCCACGTTGAAGAGTAAGTGTATTTGGCATGCATTAAAATAATTTTAATATTTAAAGACACTGTTTTAGAACCTTTCTCGTGAAAATAGTTTTAGGAAGCACTAGTAGAGGTATTGAGAGCTATTTCAGAATATCTCTCACCAAACTCACATAAATAAAAATAAATTTGAGTTAAAAACAAACTTTTGCACCTAAAAGTGTTCTCCCTTTTCCAAAAGAGTAAAAATTAATGTCACAATAGGGAAAGAATGTGCTGTGCAAATCAGATGAAATCTTTACAAGTACTTTGAATGGGACAAAACCCTCATTATTTCACAATCTTCAAATCCATCAGGACAAAACTTTCTACTCGTTTAGAGATCATTTTGATTTCATTGTTTGGCAATAGCTTGTTCGTTGACTTGGACGAACATTTTTAACCGATTTATTATTCTGAAAATAACTCAGATTAAACAAATTATTTTTATCATGTTTTAAAAACACTTTCAAAGATGCTAATAGTTGAGTTTGAGTGACAAGCCCTTTCTCCATCGGTTTATTAGTTGCAAACATGTTTACAGTAAAAAATAACATTATTGTAAAAATCAGAAGTTAAGGCGCGTCGTAAGATTATACCAATAATGTCAAAACTGACCGTTTTCGATGTACCTTTTCTCAGCATCAAAACAAGATATAGCTTCAATTTTTTCCACAGAATATTTCCACAAACATGTTTACACTGTGATAACTCTTAAGACTTGTCTTAGGCATAAAAGTTCACGGAATATTTACATAAACATAATTACACTATGATAACTGTTAATACATATCTTTGGCAGAAAAGTTTTTAAAAAAAAAAATGACTGAACTTTAACTAAAACTTATAAACTTAACTTATAAACTGAAAACTTTTCATTTTTAGAAAACTTTAATAATTTTTGAGCAAAAATCTTTCATAACTTAAAAAAAGTATATCCTGTAATACGTTAAAAGGTTATCACAGCATGCAAATGATATAATCTCAAATATCACCAAAAAATTTCAAAACGATATCATAAGGAGTTCTTTTAGAAATGGTGCAACGAAAACGGTCAGTCTTAGCATTATTAATCTATGCTCTATCCCTATTCCCCTTAAATCTAAATTACAGAAAAAATAATTTAAGTAAACTCTGAAACAGGAAACATAAATAGAAGAAAATTGTGATTGAATTTCCTTTAGCCACTCTGCAAACAGATTTTACATATTTTTCAAGATTTCTAACGCACACCAAGATTTGATTGATTACTGCTAAAGATGCTTCCTCCCTTGTTTTAATCACAAAAAAATATGCATGAAAAGTCACGTGCAATTTTAATTGCAAATCGAATAATCTTTTAAATATAGTAAAACTTAAAGCAGGAAGAAATTTCGTGGGGTTTTTTCCATTAGTCACTTCTTTTAAGAGGAAATGATTGAAACGCAAAGGCGTGCAATGAAGATTTTTGTTTGCTCTGATGGGTAGAGAGTGGTTTTGTCTCAGAAGCGCAATAATTAATTTTCCACTTGTTGACACACTGGATTCTCTAAAATACTTTAAAAAGTAGTTTATAGAAATGGTTTTCAAGAAAACGCTTGCTGATACGTTTAGTCTTTTTCAAGCATATTTTTTTTTTTTTTGAAACTATTTTTATTTTATTTTTCAGCTGTAATTAGAGAAAATAATCAGATTTTGATTACAATTGTGTTAAAGATAGTAAAAAAATGTATTAAATTACGCGTAAAAAAAAATCTGGTAAAATTACTGTAACGTATGATAATGACATTCCTGGTGAAAAAAAAATTTCGAAAATCATTAATTTTGGTTATAGAAATCAAAATATACGGTATTTAAGTCATTCCTATGGAAACGGTTTAATGAAAATTCTTTTCTTTTTCATTATAGTTCTTAATACCACACATTAAGTAGAAAATAAATAAAAACTGAAAAGTAAATCTCCTCGAATAAATGGCTTTTATGCCCTGATTTAAAGAATCATGAAAAAATTACCAAATTTTATAACTAATTACAAAAAGCCTATTTTATTGTTAATTTGAATAAAATCGTAACCAAAGAACTATGGTAGAAATTACCGAGCTTTTGGCCATGTTTAATGTTTAGAACAATTAATTTCGATTATATGTTTCAGCAATAAAATTTTTCCTGTTTATATATTATTTATGTTTATGTATTATGTATTCCGGTTTATGTATTATATATTTGAACAGAATTTTTTTTTAAAAGTTGAGATACAAACATTGATGAACATAGTTACGAATGAATTAAATTCATTATAACTTGAAAATAAAATATTTTTGTTAATATACAAAACGGCATTTCTTTATTAGTTTCTTTTTTTTGAAATAATTATTAGTTTAAAATTTTTTTCGTATAAAAAATTCAAAATTCTTAACTATTATTTCTTTTATTTTATGAAAGTTTGATAAATTCTTTACTTTAAATACTAATGAACATTTCGTTTAATAAGCGCTATTTCTTATAAAACAGATATTATCAGAAAATAATAATAATAAACTTTAGTTCCCTTACATACCTAGTATTACCGATTTATAAATATAATATTTATGATTTATAATTAAGCGATAAATAATAATTTTACTTTGGTACATTTATAAACATAAATATGAAACTATAATTAAAGTCAACTATAATTAATTTTTCAAGTAATCATCAGTTTAGATTTACTCATTGTTATTGTTTTGTCACATATGTAAAATCAAAATTTTTATCAAACTATGAACAACTTAATATACATTCTGTAATGAAAAGAATGAAACAGCCCTTTTAGTGAACATAACTCATTCAGCATTATATTTTTCTCAAATAACCTTCCTATAAAAAAAACTATCAAATAAATTCCAGGCATAGATGACAGAACAACAAATATAATAAAAAGATTTTTTTTTTTTTTAGAAAAAAAAATTAACAATGCAAAACTTGTATAACAGAGGTCCCTAATAAAACATGAAGGGTGTGTGAATTATAACACGGAACTATTGTGTTTATTCTCTTTTCATTTTTAACTCTTACGTGAGTTATAAAAAATAAATAAAATGCTTCTACGTAAAATAAAAGTTTTAATCCTGTTTTTTTTGTTTTGTATTTATCGCAATATACAGCAATTTAGTCATCGTATCATCGGTGTATAAATATAGGGCGAATGTTATGATGTTCGAAGTCCGTGTCAATTCATGAGAACTAAATAATAACAAGAAAAATATGTGAGATTTTAATTCGTTCAAAGTATGGGTTAGGATAGTCAACGGTAAAAAAAGAAAATAAATAATTAAAAATCTGATTAAAAAAAGTAAATTAAAAATATAATGGAAAACTGTTTTAAGTGCCAATTGTAAGAGCAAATGAAGAACTGTGAAAGAAAAGTGGAGTTTCAGTTTTTAAAAAATAATAATTAATTATTAAACATTAATATACGTATAAAAGTATACTTTAAAGCTGACTAATTTTTATCAATCGGAAAACTATTTGCAATTTCGTATAAATTTGATGTTATGTATAACATCTGAACAAATTTTTAAAACATGTGCTTACTTATTAATATTTTACTACCACTTAAATAATGTAGAGTATTAGAAATTTCGAGTTGACAACTTAGTAATTATATGACAGTCAATTAAGCATTATATCCGATACAAAAACTTTTTTTTCCGTACATAACATTTTTTGATGAATCATATTAAAAATTTGCTAAGAGTTAAGATATAATATAATTGAACGCATTCAAATCACAACCATTTTCAATCTATTATAAAATTTAATCATAAATGGCAAGTAATTAAGTTTAATTTATATCCATTAGCGTTTATGTAAAATCAAAGCTTAAAAAGGGGCACAATTTGTATAATTTTTTTGGTGTACACAAACTAAGTAAAATATCGTACAAAATAAAGAATTTAAATCCATTAGTTCTCGTCGTTTGTAATTTTAAGTTTCCATTAAAACATTAGACAAATTAAGTTTATGTTTAAGTATTCTTATAAAAATTGAAATTTATTCATACGATGGAAACTGTCTTAAAATAATCATCACCTGAATCAAAAAAAATGTCTGTTGTTTTTGTTTCTCATATAAACTGAAATATTGCGTTGATTTTGAAATCGGAAGATTCCTAATTGAGTTGGAGCTTTCTAAATCTTTTGGTACTCTCCATTCAGATGAAAATAGCAGTTGTTTCATTTAAAAAAAAAAAAAAAAATTATTATATATAAAAGATTATCTTAAATGTTAATAATGTTTTTATTAAAAAAAATGTGTGACTTATTAATACGTTGACGACAAAATTATTAAACTAAATAAATGTTAATTTTTCAGATCTGATTTGGATGGACAATATGTTCTGCACTGGGAGGGAGTTCAGATTGGACAGGTGTAGATTTGATGGTTGGGGTGTACATGATTGCAACCACGCTGAGTCTGCTGGAGTAGTATGCGATGGACAGAGAGCTAGAGCAATCTCCCAGGCATCCTCTCCAGAAGCTTCTCCAAACGCAATTCCAGCCGCCCCCGCTCTACCTGCACCACCTGCACCGCCAGCATCAAAGACCAAAATTAGGGTAAAATAGAATAATTATCTTGTTTCCACTCATTTTTCTATGTACGAATATCGCTATAAAGTTGTGGAAGAAAAATAAAATTTCAGAAACTTAACAGCTTAACTCATTGAATAGCGTTTGTCTCTATACAATCTTCATAATCAGAAGAGAATGTCTGAGATACGCAGCTTAACAGGAAATACATTTAAATTATTCTATTCTTTTGGTTTTATTAATATCTTTCGTGCATTATTTCTTCTACTTATTATATTTATGTGTTCTCCTTTTCTTACATTTTTTTTTTTTTAAATTTTATCATTGCTTGGAAAGTTAAAAAACTTGACGCATTGAATAACTTTTGTTCTGAAATTTAATAACATTTATCACTTTAATAAAATATAATGACATTTATCACGTATATGTTATTATATTGGAGATGAGTAAAAACTATTATATTCTTCAATTTTTCTATTTTATTATCATCTGCTATATACGCACATTGTTAAAAGCAAAAAGTTTTGACAAAAATTATCATTACTCTAGCACACATAATATCTAAAGGCATTTAATACAATGAATAACTTTCGTGGCGTACTTTTATACAATACTCATAGTAAGTAGGAAACGTCTAAGATATGTTAATTAATTTATGTTAAATATGTACACAGTTAAACATTCTAGCACAAAAACATTCTTTCTATGAATAAACGTAGTTATTGTTTATTTACGCATTTTTCGACTGATTCAAACTTTTAACCCTCTAAATCTGTGATGTATTCAAGGACGTACTCAAGTAGTTTAGAGAAAAAACAATTGTCCTGGGGCCCGGAACGAATGAGAGCCCGATCAAAATTTCTTACAAAAAATATAGCACCTAATAGTACTTATTAATTAGATTTTTTTTTTTTTTAAGAAAATTGTAGAGAATTTCTTTAAATCTTTATAAAAACTACAATTTTATGTAAAGGGTCTTTAAAGCTTCTAAAAAAATACGAAAATACGGCTTTTTGTGCTCTGAAGAAAGAGCTCCTCAATTAATTTTGATCCAAGCCAATAAAATTTTTATCCGGCACTGCAGCTTTCATAGTCCCATCATAGACACACATGAAGGAGGTACCTGGTTTTACCCCGAGAGCAGAGATTATCGAAACGAAACGGAACAATGCTACTATTGGATGAAATCCTTATTGTTAGTTAGGGTATAAATCTTTAGTAAACACATAATAAGCTAAGCTAAAATAATTTTTATAACTCACATGACCAAGAAAAAAGGACAGCTTAAAAATTCTCCATTTACCTCCTAGAAAACAGGAATTTCCACACAAGCGAGGTACCCGGTCTTACCCCACCCTCCCCTATTTGTTTCTTTTCACCAATATATTATCACAATTTCAAAAAAAATAGCAGCTGTCCTGATATATTCCATTTTGTTTATCACATGAAATTGTTGAAAGCACTGATATGTAATAACTAAAATACTTGTACTTTTTTACTACTTGAGTTGTACTGAATGCTATTATAATAAAACATATGAAATTAATCATAAAATATTTACTCTAAAGCACTTGGTGGCTTGTAAGTCCTTATTGTAAAGCTGATAGCAAATATTACAAGAGGCAAAAAAACGTATCAAACACGCAAACGTTTATGTGTTTTCTAAACATTTTTTTTAAATCTCGTATTTATGAGACTACAATATATGGAACTTATGATAGATGAAAATTGCATAATTTATTAAAATTCACTAACTGATAGAGTCATCTTCAAACTGATGAATACCAAGTTATCTGGGTGCCATCGATGGGGGCCAAGATGGCGGGCTCACAATGCTGTCTATTTTCTCACCTTCATGCTTGTCTCGGAATTGTAGAGCCTTAAACTCCATCATCTCTTGACTAACATCTCGATGTTGCACGAACACATTTTTTAGATGATCATGAAAACAAATAGAATAAACTATATGATTTTACTGTTTCATTAATTTTTTATTATTTTTATTTTTCAGTTGGTGGTGGAAAAAGATCTGGCCATTAGAGTAATAGGTGGTAGGACAACAACAGAAGGACGTGTAGAGATTCGCATGCCCCAAGGTTGGGGACAAGTATGTGGAGACGGATGGGGTATCACGGAAGCGAATGTAGTTTGCAATCAACTTGGCTTGGGACATGCAAGATCCTCAGTTCAAGTAAGTGTCTAATTTTTAAAATAATAAAGTTCTTTAATACTTTAATTAGTACAATCATATTCCACCAATATATTAACTGTTTACTTTTAAAAACAATGTACTCTACTTTTATCGTAGCTTAAAAGATTTTCGCAAAACTTACTTAAAGAAAAGATCCAAAAAGTTCTTAAACTGATGGAATCATTAGGAAATTCGTTAGAAATAAAACTCAAATCTAAAAACTAAGAAAGGTGTAGCTAAAGATTATTAAGATTGATAAGGTAATTAACAAAAAATGGAGACCTTACTAATATTGTATCCAAATGATTGGCTTTTCACGTACTAGGATTGAATAGTTAGAGGGCATAACGTTAAATATGCTAATTAATGCAAATGCTATTTTAAGTTACAAAATCAGACACAAAAGCGTGCTTTCTTTTAACTAATCATGCTTTTTTCCGATGAATTTGGATACAAGACACTCAAAATATAGGAGTGGTGTAAATTTGGTTCTAATATTTAGGTGAACGGTCGATAGTTTGGATTACTTAATGTTTATTTCCCTTTATGCATACGTCACCAGCTTATAAAAAATTTCACCTTTTCAAAATTTTAAAAACTATTCTATTTACCATCGTAAATATTGGGTTTTATCATTTAAAATTATGTAGATTAAATTAGTGGAAACATTTTTATACTTTACAATTCAAACTTTTTTTTACTTTTGGTAAAGTTATAACAAAAAAGTAATAAATAGCTGCAAAATTTTTTTACTCAGAATTATCTTTAGATGAACAAGTTTAATTATAGTGTGCAAAAGTTTATTGATTTGCTTCATTAGTTCCGTGAATATGCTGATGAAAAGGAAATCTTCGCTTTAGAAATCGAAAAGGATAAGGACAGTTCCATTTACTTTTCCGAATTTGATATTATCATAGCAGACATGAATTTTTTTTTTTCTGAAAAATATTTTTTTCTGTTTTTTGTACTTGAAATACGAATATAGATAATTTAAAATAAATCTAAAAATTTTAAATGTTCAGTTTGTATTTTATTGTTTTTTTATGAAACCCAATCTGTACTTTTTTAAACATGTTTAATGTAACTAGCTTCTTTAAATAAAAAGTATCACGTTTAGTTTTTCGACGATGTTAACACGTTTACTTGTTTCGACAATGTTAGCAGACTTAAAATTTACTTATATTTGTTAAGTGTACCAAACACAAATTAAATCTCATAGCCAAAAATTTAAGATGAAAAAGAGTTGGCATAATTTTCTCTGTTATAAAACGTAATACCGGTCGAACGAATTTAATTTGATTACCATAATTTATAGAATGTTTTGCTCAAATGTTTACTGAGTTACAGAGGTTAGCAAGTTAGTTACTAAGTCAGAAACAGTTATTCTGGAGACCTTTTGTAAAACACAATTTCGGAATTTTAAAAAACATTATATGACATTTCTTCTTAAATCTCTTAAAATATTTTTCACTATTTAACGCATTTGATGAATGTTCATGGAATTGGTGTTTTATAACAACTTTTTATCTAAAAAATTTTATATTAAACTTTAATAAAGCGAAGCAAATTTCTAAATTAAGTTTCTTGGAAATACTACAACAGAAAACTGTACCAAATATCCTTTTTTTTTAAATTTATATATCTCTTTTTTATACCCAAAAAGGCCTGAAATAAACGAAATAAATTGCAATAAACAAATATAACGTATTGGCACTTGAAATTAGAATGTGCTATATAAAAGACCTTTTATTTGTTGCAATTATACCGCAAAAAATTCCGGATCAAACTATGGAATAAAGTACTGATGACTTCATGTGCGTCATCTGTACTATCCATTTTACTGTAAAATCCATTTTTATCGTAAAATATTATACCATAATTTTTACAGTAATATTTATTTAATTATTCATTCAGAGATTCTAGTGATTCGGGGATTCTAGTGATTCAGTGATTTAACGGTAATTCGGTGATTTTACGGTAATTATAACTGTAAAAATTACGGTACGGTATATCAGAATTACGGTATACAGGTTTTTTCCCGTCACATGTTCCAGTAAAAATGGGTTTTACATTACAAAAGAACTAGCACCTTGAGTGCCGGTATTTTTTACCGGAATTTGATCCGGAACTTTTTACAATATTTCTGGGATTACTTTTTTTACTTTATATATAAACAAATTATATCCAACATAAATAATACATACAATATCAAATAGCAAATAGCAAATAACAAATAGCAAATACATACTCAAAAAAGGTCTCAAAAACGTTCTTGTTTTTTTTTTTTTTCTTTACTTTATTATTATCACTTATTTGCGTTGCTTCAGTAATTTTGCTATTTTTTTAAAGTTTCATTTTTCATAAAAGTGTATTTAACTCCTATTTAATATGTATGGTATTACTAACTTTAGAGTGGAGAATATGGAGGATCTCACAGCAATATGTTTCTAAGCGGAGTGAAATGTAAAGGAAGCGAACACAACCTTGCTGATTGTCTTCACGATCGAGTAGGAAGTGTTTTTTGCCCTGGCGAAGAGAATATTGCAGGTGTCGTCTGTTCTGCCAGTAAGTATTTTTACTCAATAAGTTATCAAAAAACTATTGTATACTATAAAACTATTAGTAAAACTATAAGCATATTATAAGTATAACTAGAAGTAAGACTAAAAGTAAAACTATAAGTATACTACAAACTGAGATTAAAATATTCCAAAAATGAATATTTTTTTATTAAATATATAGCAAAATTAAGAATATGAGATATTATTGATATTTTATATTTAATGCGTGAAAATAATCCCATGATATTTTGGTCAAAAAAGAATAGTACAACTTTAAAAATGAAAAACGCAAATACATACCAGTATAAAACTGAAAAGTTATTTAAAACCATGACACGTTTATAGTTATATCATTTGGTAAAAAAAGTCCTCCAATTTGAAGTAAAGATTAGTTTTATTGGATTAAAATTATACATACTATAAAAAAAAATATTCAGTTTTGAGAAAAAAAATTTCCCCGTATCATATAACAATGTCATTCCAGAAAAAATAAAACTAAGAAAAAAATGCCTTTTAAATGTCTAATTTTAATGAATAATTAACGCAATCGCTGAGTTATTCAAAAGTTCAATTATTCAGTACTATTTAATACAAACATGGCCCTACATTTGCTTAACTCGCTGGTCTGACTCCTGATTCATTAAACTCTTCATCGATAATTATTATTGTATAGTTCATAAAATATTTAAATTCTAATATTAATATTATAATTATTATTATAAATAATATTATTGAAAGGGATGTTTAATATTCTGTATGTAATATTTTGTGCCATGTATAGGGTTATTTTTTTTGCGTCAGAGGAAATATTTAACAAATCTGTGAATAATTTGCTTATTATTGGAATTCATTTTTGATAAACTAAAATGGTTATAGTATCTAGAATTAATAAACTCCTCTTTAGACAATATTAAAAATGATTCTTTGTCACGTAATTTGAAAAATACAAAGAAGTTAAATTGTTAAAAATGTTCAATCCAAAATTTAGTAAGAACGTGAACAATACACACTTTTACTGTCTGTGATTTTAGAAATAAAACATCTTGATTTTATGTCCTCAAAATCCTATTTTCGAATTACCTAAATCTATCGGTTGATTTTTATCCTGATTTCAATTCTAAGCATCTTCTTTTCTTCTTTTAAAAAAATTATGAGTTAAAAATATACAGTTTTAACTACTTTATTACAATAAAACAATTTTCTTACTGTATTATTATTTCCAGCTCTGTTTTCAAAAATCCCGGAAATCAATACACACATTATCATTAAGCTTTTGCATATTTTTATAAAATAAAAAGATAATGAATGAAATAAATTTAATAACAAGCAGTAAATATACCTCAAAAAACAACGAGGGTGTGGCATTGCTCTGATTGATCAAAAGCCCTTCAGGTTTTAAGATACTTTAATTAATAAGGACTTCTTATAAGGCGAAACCAGTTTCTCTTTTCTTTTTTTTTTAAACTGCGCCCATTACACTAAGCAAGTAAAAGCTACTTTAAATATTTTTTTACGTATAAATATTTTTTTCGGCTTGAGGATTATCCCCGCCTGTTTGTTGTTTTGTCCCTTCTTCGCAAGTAGGACAAATATTTGATTTGTTTTATTTCTTATAATATCGAAAACAATAAGAGAAAACGTCTAACATTATTTGTTCTGACAACATTACGTCGTTCAATATTGTATTGGCTTTTAGCCTTCCTGGTTTTAATAATAATGTGTCAAGTATGAGTGCTTTTGCATCGTAATCAGGAGAATTTTTCGAGTGTTTTACAATATACAATCACGTATAAGTAACCTCATTATGTCAAAAGTCACAAACAACGACACAATCCTTGCGCTAGGTTATTTGAACAACCGAATGTTCAAGGCAATTTTGTTCATGAAGTATTGTTGAATTATTACTTATCTGAATAGTATTGTTTAGAGCAACAAATTAAGAAAACTATCTATCCTATCTATTAAACTATTCTTTTATATATATAAAAAAAAAATTTTTTTCTTGTTGTTGATGAATGAATTATATTTTATCCAAAATAAAGAGAAGTGATAAATTTTTCATCATTATTTAATTTATAAGTACTCAAAATTATGCATTTTGTAAAGATTCAAAGTTCGAAAATATGTTTGTTTTTTTTCATAAGAAAAACTCAAGGAAAACCTCTTACATGATATTTCCGTTAAAATGATTTTAATAAGACATTAAAATAAGAAAAAACAAAAAATAAGACATGTAAGTAAAATAAAAAGAAATGAACCTTTTTAAGAATTAATTTAAATGTTAATTCTCTTAAAACAAGTATCAAAATACGTGCTTGACAAAAAAAAATTTCTTTTCAAAACGAGTATTAAAAAAATTACAATGCATTAAATAATTATCTGCGTCTTCTTAGGGTTATTCAGTTTAAACATTTAAAGGGAATACTTGTACGCCATAACAGCTATATAATAATAAAATTGATAATTATCTAAAGAGTGATTTATATTTAACGCTATAAAATAATGGCATTTTGAATCTTGAAACAGGTAATATTTTTTTTTTCTGAACAGTTCCCTTAAAATAAAATAGGAGTTCTAGTTTCTATTTCTTGTCCTGCCAATTGAAGAGCTTCGTTGAAGGAGGTATAAATATGTTTTTCGTTCTACGTTTGACAAAAATAAAACTCTTTTCTCTTTTTTTGGTCTGCTTAAAAATTCGCATTTTTTATTTTTTTTATTTTAATTTATAATTTCAATATTTATTATTTTTTTGATTGTTTAAATCGAAACGTTGATTAAAATGCATATTCTGATAAAATGGAGAAAATTTTTGTTACACCGCTCACATAAAAAAACTAAAACATTTTTTTTGGCTTTAGATACAGAACTTCAATTAAAATTTAAGCCATCTAGCTTGCCGGAAAGCAGTTAAGATTTAATTGACAATAAATTCTATTTAATGATAAAATAGTTATATAATAAATTGAAATATTTAGTGTCGTGTTGCTGAAGTTTGATAAGAAATTATCATTGTCGGTAATGTGGCGATAAATTTTGCTTAGTAGTCTAGAAATAATTGGATTCTGAACAGTACTACAGTTAAAATATTATAGTTAGTATAAAATATTATAGCACAATAGTTAGTTGATATGTTGTAAGAATTTGGATTACTGATAGATTCCATTCCATGATAAAACAAAATGATAAACTCTTTGCGTGCAGTCATCACAAAGTGATTGAAACTTGCAGTTTCATCAGGAAAACATCCAGTGGAGATTTGAAAGATCTGACTAGTCGGAAATTTCGATAAGCAAAATTCCGCCTTCATAGACAAGAACGCAAGTTAATGAAAAAAAAAAAAAATAGTGAAAAAATATAGACAAAAAAGCATTTGGCTACCTTATACCTTCCTCCAGTAAAAAAGGAACCTTTTTTAAAAGTTTTTTTTTTTTGGAGGGGGAAGCTAATGCACTATATTTACAATTTACAGTAACATGATTTAAATCCTAAATATCCCTTGTACTATTAGTCCTTTTTAATTCAAGTCTTTTAAAACTGCTAAATAAAAGATTGGTTCAAAACTTCTAACAAATAATTAGGTTAAAGTAGGAGTAAAGTTAATATGATACGAAATACATTAAAAAATCTATAACAGACATATCACATAATATTTTTTTAAAATTTATCCTTTCTTATTATTAAATATACTAACATTTGATTTGCAATTTGCTTTTGAATACAAAAGAAAAATTGGAATTTTTACACTAAATGAATTTTTGCTCACCTGAAGTTTATAAATAATAAAATATTTTTATTATTACAAATAATATGTTTAATTTTTTTATAAATAAGTAGATTATCAATATTTAATAAGCTTAATGTGCACGACCAGTTTTGGAAACAAATATTATTAAAAAGTTATAAAAAAAGGGTAAGTAATATTACTTGACCATTTTTTATTCAGAATAACTTTATAGCATATAAGATACTTACGTATTGTATATCCACAACTCGTAGAACTCTTTTTCTGCCGATGGAAATCGACAACAGCGCTTGAAAAAATTGGTAAAATGTCTGAAAACAATAATAAGAATCTTAAACAAATGAAGCAACGCATAAAAAATACGAAATACACTAAAATTTCTGAATAAATGAAACGACATATGTGATGTGTGTCTGTTATAAGTATAAGCAACACAACTTAACAATCTTATTGAATTTGAATTCAAAAATTGGAGTTGAGTTGTTCACATGTAGCCTGTATAAAAAATAATTTTACGAATAAATCTAAACAGGGTAAATAAAGCGAAAACAATGGCACAATTTGTACTTAATTCATTCAGTAGTACAAAGCATACCCTATCTTTATTTTAAATGATTTTACATTTATTCGTATACTGCATTTAAAAGTTATTAAAATCAAAGTTAGTATATTGAAAGAGGGCTCAGAAAAATATGTTTTATTTAATGATTTTCTTTTTAGCTTTGCCTGACTTAGTGGTGGATGAAAAAGAAATAGAGAGAACTTCCTATATTGATAACATACCTATGGCAAATTTACAATGTGCATTAGAAGAAAACTGCCTTTCATCAACAGCGTATGACAGAACAAGGCCAGGTCAGAATTTTTTTAATGATATTGAAGTTAAACTTTTTTTTTAATGTGAATGTAAATCTTCAAATTGTTTATCGATGTATTAAATTTAAAAAAATAATATACTTGATGAAAATCTTTCATTTTTCAATAGTATTGAGTATCTCAAAACATTATTCGACTTTATACTTCTATGAACTCTACAAAATATTTTATCAATATATCCAATTAGTACTTATAAAAATATTGCATCTATTTCAAATTGTTTTTCAAACCTGAATACATTTGATTTAATATTTTTTCATAGTTAGAAATGTTGAAATTAAAAGGAAATAATATACAACATATTTTTAAGCTTAAATCAACTTATATAGTTTCTTATCGTGTGTTACAGTGAAATTCAGTTATCATTAACATGAGTATTTTAGTAACATTTATTAGCAATTCAAAACAAAATGAAATTACTTACTTATTTTGTTGTAATAAAACTTATAAATAAAGTTGCATTCAACATGTCTCGTATTTTTGGCAGATCATAGTTTTTTACCCAATTTTTTAATGCAAAAAAAAAAAAAAAACTTTAACGCGTTTTTTCTTCCAAATGAAAAAAGCAAACGATTAAAAATTCATTTATACGTTTTGCTTTATTTTAAACTATCGTCTATTACAAAATCTATTACACTTATTCTTTTAACGAAATTGAGTATTAGTACTTTTTTTATACAAGTAATTATATTTGTATTATTTTAAGTTTTTAGCGTGTTACTTTTAATTTACAAACTTCAAAAACTAGATATTTTTAGTTACATATGTGAGCTACATTTAAACTTATTGAATTGCAATACTTATAACAACGGTAATAAAGAAAAATATATTACAATAGGAAGAAATAATTTAAAACCCTGAAAAATAAGTTCCTTGTAGCTTAAAACTAATTGTAAACAGGGTAACTTCTTGACTAGCTTTGTATTAATAGTTAAAATAAAATTTTAAATTAAACTATTGTAAATTCCAATGAAAAATTATCGTTTGATAATGCTGGATACCAATCATTATTTTAAAATCACAATCAAGTAAAGAATTTAAGTAAATAATTGAGAAAACTACTTATTTCTAAATCGATTTTAATTAATGCATATTATATCAAAATTTCTTTTTTTTTTAATTAAACATAACCTATTATTAATGATAGATCTTATTTATACCTAAAAATTAATCATGTATGCAGATTCAAATTTTTTGATAAGTTTTTATTTCACTGGAAAAATCTTTCTAAGTAGAGTGATTGACTTTGAAAATTAAATAGCTCAAATTTGCAAAATTTAAAAAAAAAACTAGATACATATAATATAAATTTTTTCCAGTTTTTGGAGTTGAACTATATTTAAATAAAAACATTTTTTATTGTAACTCTTGCAGGATGGCAATTCTTACAGAGAAGAGTGTTACGATTCACCGCAAGAATTGGTAACTTTGGTACAACCGACTTCAGACCATTTTTACCAAAGCAGTCATGGCAATGGCATGCTTGCCATTTGTAAGAAACTTTTTTTTCTTTATATGTGCAAAAAAATTAACAAATTTAATAATTTTTAACAAGCTTTTTTACACATTAATGAATGAGTCTCCACACCTCCTCTAAATCCCAAAAGTTAAAGTAATTTTACAAGTTACAGTAAACTTACAATAAAAATCAACCATAATGTTTTATTTAGACATAAGTTCCACTAAGTCATGTATACTTACAACAAAATCAACAATAAGATTCAATTAAATCAATTCGTAAGCCATAAGTCCCAAGAGTTAAAGAAAGCTTAAAATAAAAACCATCAATTTTTCATTAAAAATAGATTTATTAAACGATTTTAAAAATGAATTTATTAATGAAATATAAATTTTATTACCACTAGAACATAATTTCCGACAAATAAAAAAAGGGATAGCCATCTATATATTTACATAAAGATATTTTTGCTAAATGTATTTTTTGAAT
Organism: Parasteatoda lunata; assembly: GCA_949128135.1. Taxonomy (NCBI): domain Eukaryota; kingdom Metazoa; phylum Arthropoda; class Arachnida; order Araneae; family Theridiidae; genus Parasteatoda; species Parasteatoda lunata. The sequence continues at coordinate 23,820,380 of OX421979.1, forward strand.
TTTGAGCATTCAACATTTAAATATTATGAAAGTTAAAAATAAATTTACAAAATTTAAAACTTTGAAAAAATTTAAAAAAGTCCGAGTAAATTTATTACGTTGTATGCCTTTCAAAACTTAAATAATACGTTCGTTATCACGTAATATGTTCTTAGTATCAGATTCCTAACAAAGCGTTCCTGTTTTTTTATTGCCACTTTATTGCTATATTAAATCACTGGGAAAACATAAAACATGGTATTTTAAGCCAGTATTTTACCTTCAGAAAATACATTTGTCATGCCATTACTTCAAAGATAACGAGCATAAACCTATTTATCAATAAGTGAAAATAACCACTCAACCACTTTCCCCGAGTAACAGCCCTGAACTTCTCTTCAAAAATCACCGAAAATGGCGCGCGTACTGACAGACTCGATTTGTAATAGGGTAACAAAAATTATAGGGATGAAGTTGACACCACGAACAAAATAAATTGGAGTAAATTTCGCAATTTAATTAATTTTTTTCGCCTTGAATTTTCTTTTTCAAGGATGTGATCAAATAGGTTTTGTCTAACCTATAATTATTATTCTTTATTATATATTTTAATAAAATTCCAAAATCAGTTTTGATGGCTAAATTAGAAAGCTAACGTGCCTAAATTCAGTTAATCTTATAAATTGTTATAAATTGTCTTACATACTGTGCGAGAGCTTTTGGAAGGTCATATTACTTAAATAACAATTAATTATATAATATTACAGATTTATCGACAAGATGTACTTGCAGAAATAGCAATAAAACAATTCAAATTATAATTGAATACCCATAGACAAACAAGTTATATGAAATTAATTTTTCAAAAAGAGATTAATACAAAGTTTTCAAGGTAAATTCAAACAGATTTATAAACTTATCTGAATTAAAAATGTTATTTTCTTAACAATGATATGTTATGTATACATAAGTATATGCATTAGCGATATGCATTAAAATTTTTTAAAAAAATTACTAAGCAGTTTAAATAAGACAGTAAAGTTGCATAATAAAGTTGTTGTTTTTATATTAAAAAAAAAGTTAATCTTTTAACTTAAAACATTTTAAAAATGAAGCTCTATTATGAATTTTAAATTTCTAGTTTTATAAATTTAATAAAGATCTAATTAAATTAATTATTAAAAAATATATTTGAATAGTCCATCAATTACTCAAAAATTTAGAAATATAATTAAAAAATGCTCATTTGTGACAGAACTTTGATTATTAGTCTGCTCCAGAAAAATTAATAATAATGAATGATAATAGAACTTAATTCCAAATCTCACCTAAAATTATTTTTTTATTATTTTTGAATTTAACATTTTTTCATCTTTAGAGTTTAAGTTTTTTTTTATCTTCTTAAATTTCCGAAGAGGCATAAAAATGATCAAAACTTCCTAGATTTCTACATGCTTCACAGCATCAATGACCAAGTTAAACAAGTAAACTAACTAACCACATTAATGTTTTCATTATAAAATTTTATAAATATATAAGAATATATAAGTAAAAAATAAATAATAATATATGTGAAAAATATATAAATAAAGTACACAATCCAGAAGACAAGGGAAGTCCTAGATTAAATATAGGGAGAAATTTGCTTTCGTTGAGGACTCGTCGCATCAAGCATTAGGTCAAACTCGACTCTGTGCCATAAGTAAAACTTACCCGCTCCTATTTCATAAAAAAGTAAGCCGAGAAAACCTTTCACAGTTAGCCTGACAAAAATGGGACTATGACCCAGGAATATTTTACATCAATAATCGTGGTTGATGAAATCTGACTGTAATATAACAAATCAACCATTAATCGGCAAAATTCAAACCTTGATCGCCTTTATAGGAGGCGATCGCAGAATCGACTAATAGTCTTTTACAGAAAGCTTGTACTATTGAAAATAACAGCGTTACGTATTATCATTCTAAATGCGAAAAAAAACTACTTTTTTATTCAAGCTGATAAATAAAGCTTAATAAAATTGAATAATTAGAACAAAAACCTATGAATCCTATGCGGATAGATCTGTTTTTATTTCAATCTTCCAGCCATAATAATTAATAAAGATGTTTTATCAAAGCATGTCATGAAGATTATGAGAAAGTAAATTAGTCAAATTTTTAAAGTGCAAGAGTTACCACTTTAAAGTAAAGAATACCAAGTGTATAATATATTTATTTACCTTTTTGAAATTGGATTTAAGAGGTGATCCAGTGTCTATATTTACCGTTAACATTTAGGGATTATACACACACAATATTGTCAGATTTCAAAATAGGGTAGAAAAATTGGCGTTTAAAATACTCATTACATATTAAAATTATGTTTAAATCATTAGCTAGGCCTATTCTATAAATAAATAGTACTAATTATTAAAAAACTACAATTGTTTGATGAATTTGCTTGACGGAACGTGGAACTATTCAATCGAAGTATGCTATGCAATTATCTCTGAATCGCAAAAGATTTAATTAGTACACGAACAATCCTATCATAGATTACCTATCTATTGGGATACAAAACCTTAGAAGGTTGAAAACTTAATAAAATTAAAATACGGAAACATTGACATATTCCACATTTGTTCATTACCCAGTAATAAAATTTAAATTCCAAATACTTAGACAATGAAAGAAAGGCGTTGCAGGATTAAGTAGAAATGGATATTTCATTGTCAAATGATAATGGTACTCAAAATTAGGGATTCTGTAAATGACATCACTCGACATCTACTAGAATTACCAAATTAATGATAACGATACGTATGAACAGCTGTTCCAATCCTATCCAAACATTAACATGCATCGTATAATTATATTTCAACTAGCAAACGTAACTATCACTCACGTAAAAATATGAAGAGGCGTGCAATAATAAATAATACGAGTTCAACAAGGAAGTTAACCTGGTTGTTCTCTTAATACAAAAAGTAAAAGTGTGAATGACTCATTTTAAAAACAACTCTTTTGTGCTTAACTCTATCGTCCTTGATACCGAAGGGCCTCTAATTTTTTGAATTTCTTTGTCCTCTTTCTATATCAGGCACTATCACAGCATGGAGGTGTTCGCCCATTTCGACATCATCGACTCTCGCGGAACCAAAGTAGCCGAAGGTCACAAGGCCAGTTTCTGTTTGGAAGATAACGAGTGCCACACCAACATTCCCAAGAAATATGCTTGTGCCAACTACGGAGACCAGGGAATTTCCGTGGGATGCGTCGATACGTACCACCACAACATTGACTGTCAGTGGGTCGATATAACAGACCTTAGACCAGGAACATATTATTTCAAAGTAAGTACAGACAACTATAGTATATCGTTGTCTGATAGAGTTGCCAAAACTGACGTCACTTAACTTAACTATCAACTGTTCAACAATTCATCATTCAGTTACAATTAGCAACCAGTAGGAATAAGTTTCGGTTGGAATGGGAATACAAATCGTCCAAAAGTATGGCAACTGATTAATATATACTACTGTGAGAAATAGATACACAAATTTTACGAAATTTCTTCGTTTTTGACGAAACCGTTTCCTTCTATATACTCCGAGCGAACATTCCGACGAAGTGACGAAATTAGTTATTTCGTCACGTCTTTAAGGAAACGAATTTCGTCAAGAGAAAAGAAATATTTCGTCATTCTAGTTCCGATCGTCTAGTCGTCATATTAGTTGCGTCGTTCTAGTTAATCATCCACAATGCACTGCGATGAGGTTTGGAGTTGAGAAAACGTTTTCGTCACATATTTGAGAGTTCGCATTTTGTCACAAATCACGGGATTTCGTGACGAATGATTCTCAAAATTAAAGTAATACAGCTCAAGGATTGCTGAATCGTTAAATATGAGAATTTTGCTTCTGGGAATGTAGTCAAATGATTTAATTCAGCCTCTGAATTGGATATTGCTATAGAAAGGGAAGTATTTAACAATTGAGAAAGGAAAACAAACAATCAAAAAATGAAAATGTTTTCAATTTTATAAAATAATTGTTTTTAATGTGTGATTTGAGAAGGTAGCCTCATTTTGTACTTTAAACAGCAGGTTTCCCTAAGCAGATTTTCTTTCATCGTCTATGCACTTTTATCTATACACGTAAAAGGATTTGATTAAATGAGCTTTCACCTTTACGTACTTTAATTATGCATACTATAATTATGCAATTATGTATACTTTAATTATGTAATTTTAAATCACACTTCCATGCATTTTTTAATTATGCAATTTTGCATATTTTAACTATTAAATTTTAAAACCAACGTAAAAGACAAAAGAATTCTTAAAAACTATTTGAAAAAACTCGCTTTCGCGGAAGACGCTTTGAGTAGAACTAAATCTCACCTACATTACATGGGAGAGGAAAACCACAAATATCCTCAACTGTAAGTCCTGTTGACAATAGGACAATAGGACGTTAGCTTTCAGTAATTGGTTCTGCGCAGGGCAACTCATTTGGTCAACTACATTAAGTCATACCAAATCCATAGTTGAGTTCGCAACATGACAACTAGCATTTTCATCCTACAAATAACATGAATTCAACCTGTAATAAAACGGCCCTAACAGAGGAAGCACGTGTCATATATATATATATATATATATATATATATATATATATATATATATATATATATATATATATATATATATATATATATTACTTAATTACAATCATATAACTTAAGTTCTAAATTTAAATTATAGCCATAAGTTTAGTTATCTCTTCCTTTTTTTATCTGAGATAAGGTGTTATTCACCTAACTAAGGTTTACAGTGATGGCCTGAATAAGAACTCCTTTTCTATTCCTAAAATTAATTATTGTAATAGGCTGATAAAAAGGAAATGAAATAAAAATTTTAAAATGAACTCATTGTTCTTTTTTTCCAAAAAACAAAAACTGCTAAACTTCTTTAATTCCTTAATCGAAAAAAAACGCACAAGAATAAGCATAACACAAAAGAGTTAAAACTAGAACATTTAAATTATTTTTATCAGTAAAATTGAACAGAGATATAATTTTAATGAATCAAAAAAGTTTTAATCGTATTATTTTATTAGTATTTTTAAAAAAATCAACAATAAAGGTTTTATCTTTTGCAATATAAAATCCTATCTTCTTTTTTTTTATTGACTCAAATGGTTACATTATTAGGTGGAGAAATGAAATGTTCATTTTTTTCATTTCAAAAATCGTAATTTTCGAGTTTTATTTTCAATATTAAATGCCTAAATAATTTTTATTGATTAAGAACAAAAATTTACAAACGAAAAAAGAAAACAGATAAAATAATAATTCTTTAAACTCAATATGTGAGAAAAAAATATCAATTTAATCTTTCTTCCATGCAAAATATGGTAAAATGATGTAAATTTTTCAGAACTTAAAGTCTTTTTTTGCACATACATTTGTAACTCAAAAAGTGCCTTGATGTGCATTAAAAAAATAACTAAATAAAAAGAAAGGACACAATTTTTTGAGAAAACGATTCGGTAAATAACAGATTTTTGTAATTGTTCCCTAATTTTCAATTTACAACCATTCTTTTGAAATTAGCAAAAAGGAAATAAATGCTTGGTAATAAATTAATGCTTGGGTAAAAAATTATTATCCTAAAATAGTTTATGAGATATTGAAAATTTAAAAGGTAGCTGTGCCATATATTTTGCATAAAATTATTATGCAGGATTTACGAATTTTTAATTACGAAGATTATGTTCGATTATTCAAGATTTAATTACGAAGATTATGTTTGAAAAAACTATTTCAAAAATGGCGAATTTTCAGAATCGTTTTCTATTTTCCATATTATAATTTTTATTTTGGAGTCTATATATTGAGCAACAGAAAGATAGAAGGCATTATTCTAGGATAAAATATGATTTTTAATTTTTTTATTAACTTTTCATATTTTTTTAATATTAAAAAAAAATGAAGAATCCTTATCTTCTACCACCTGGTATTGAATCATTTTTTAATATTATAAAACAAATATCAAAAAATGTATACCCACATTCTAAACGAAGCATGAAAAGAACATGCTAAAATACTTATGTTCATTAAAAATTCATCAAGTTTGTAACTTTTATTTTTGTGTTGAATTAAATAGCCACACAAGGAGTACATAAAAAATGTGTCCAGATCCACGCAAACTCTTCTTTTTTGTATGCCAAGGTCAATTTCGAGGTCACTTTTCCAAATATGAACAATTAGGTAGCTGATCTTTTGTTTATTTATACGATTCACACATCTCGAATTGTACGGAAAAACCAACATTGGTAGAGAAAAAAAACATTTTTTATTCTAAGAAATGAAACTGTCTCTTTTATCTTGACTTTTATTTCATAATGTTCCTTTTTCTTTACATTGTTCTCCTTTTTTACAAACATTCCGCTATCATCGGCTTTTGTTTCTTTACAAATTGTTTTCTCTTATCTTTTGATGATAGCTCATAAAATGGAAGATTTAATTTCGATAGAACGAAAAATATTCCTGCGACCTTAAGATTTCATGATTTTGTTTTACGCATTTGTAGAAATATATTTTCATACCTTGACATTATTTAGAAAAAATTAATATTGTTTCCCTCAGTATATGGCTCAAATTTCTTTGTGTTGCAAATGTAACGTAATAAATTGTCTAGTTGGATACAGTAATTGCATTTTTATGATGTTTTGCAAAACTGATTTAAGTACTTTAGGTACGGTACCACGTTTTGAAACAATCTGTAGCAAATAAAGTATTGAATGTAGTTAATAATAAAATTACTTTATTTTTAGAAATCCTAGAACACCTTAAATTGAAAAATAAAATGTAAGCTTAAATACATTGAAAAATTGATCAGAAAATTATTAAATTGTATATCTTAATGGTTTGCTGGGCGTAAAATAAAAAAGAGGACACCTAAACAACTTTTGTTCCTGTAATTAGATTTTTACGTTCTAAAATGCTATCTGAGGAGTGCGGACGATATCATCGGAGGGGTGCAGACGATATTTAAAGTTACGAAATGAGACACAAAAATATACCTCTTTTTATACGGCTTTGGATCCTTAACCCACGAAATATTTTGGGTTGTTCAATCTGAAAAACATTCTCCTAATAATTTAAGAATGAATGCGGTCATAATTTCGATCTATTTAATGTAAATTTCAATTTTTTCACTGTGAACGGTATAAAAAATATCGTGCTCTTAAATTTTTATTCATTATTCCGTTCAAATTTTAGATAGGGACATTTAAAATGTCATATTTAAAAATGATGTTAAAATATGTAGACATTATAATATTTAAAAAATGACATTAATAAAAAGTAATAAATAATTATTAAAAAATATGTAGCATTACATTTGAATTAACGAGTTTTATAATTAAGTAAAAAATTATTTTACTACATTCAACAGATCAAGAGTATGATAAAATGTGCATAAGGTAAAATTAACATTAAGAAGCCCAACTTTCGTCTACCCTCCTACCTCAACTATGGGACATTATTATGCAAATTGTTGCTATCTCTCAAAATTTGAAAATCAGAAGAAAATGGTTTCTTTTTTTTGGAAAAATATAGTCTGCTCTAACTAATTAACATATATTTAAGATTAGATCTCGCGAAATATTAAGATTGAGTTTTACTACGCGAAAATCTGTTCATTAGATCACAAATAATTAAGGTGTCTGTTTATTATTTTGCACAGCGTACATACCTCAGGATTTTGCTAATTTCGTAACATAAAATACAGGCTGTTTATTTTAGTATATTTAAGATTAGTCCCTTGAATAATTTAGATTGCATCTTGGTACGTGAAAATCCAATTATTAGAATTAGACCAAAAGTTATGAAAAAAATTTCTTTTTTGTTTTGAGCACGGTATGTCCAATTTGAATCGATAATAATAGCCGATAATTTTTTACTACGTTTTAGGTTTATTAATGTAGATTTTATTATAGACTTTATTATAAGCTTCATTATAGCCTTTATTATAGACCTTATTATAGATTTTATTATAGCCTTTGTTATAGACTTTATTAGAGATTATGTTAGTATACTTTGGATTTTTCAGCAGGTTTGAAATACAATATAAATCCACCATCCTACATAAAAATATTTGTTTAACCATAAAGGTAAAAATCTATGTCAAAGAGTTTCACTTTTACTGTAAGTTACGATAATTAATAACCAGCATAAGAAAGGTATGGTAAAATAAACTACAATAAAGCTTTTAGGCAAATTACCACCCTAAGATTGAATATATTTATGTTTCAAAAAATAATGTTCAGACCGAAGCATTGGATTATAAATTTAGCTTTCTGGATTTTGTCATTTTAATGCGCACTATTTCCATTTTCGGTCCTTTTTTATTTTGAGCGTAAAAAATCCAATTATTTGAACTAGATCATAAATTATTAAAAAGTTTTATTTTTTTATTTTGAGACATTTTTAATTGGTATATGCAATTTAAATTTATAATAAAAACCGCTAATTTTATTGCTATGTTCTATGTGTATTAATGTTGATTTTATTATAGACTTTACAATGAGCTTCTGGATATTCCTTATAATAGACTTTATTACCAAGTTTAGCTTTTTTCAACTGTTGTGAAATGCAATATAAATCCATCAAAAATATATATGTTTAAAAGTAAAAGGCAAAAAACTACATTAAAAGTTTCACTTTTACCATAAGTTACGATAAGTAATATGCGGTGTAAGTTAGGTACGATAAGTTAAACTATAGTAAAACTTTTAATAAATTAGCACCTTAAAGATTGAATATATTTATGTTTCAAAGAGAATAGAAATGTCCAGACCGAAGCTCTAGATAGTAAAAGTAATTGAATTTTTTCAATTTTTGGTCGACAAGCGTGGATTTGAAATTTGTAGATTTTGATTTTGCTTCTACGATAGCGATGCATTGAGAAATAAAACGCAAACGTGTTACAATTTCTTTATGTGACAAACCTAAAGCAAAAAAAAAAAAAAAGGGAAATAAATATTTGAATATAATTAATTTAAAATAATCACATCACCAACGATGCATTCTATACAAGAAAATTCGATTAAAACGAAAAAAACTATTCTCATTTTCTTAAATGAGATAGAGACAGATTTATAAAGTTATTAGTAAAATTAATTTGCTTCGTGCGTGCCGAAGCATTGTAATTCTGTATTGGAAAATCCAATTAATGTCCGAGAATTTTAATTATTTCAAAATCTGGTTGACTTACCGTTTCGGATGGTTGCAGACAAATTTATTAAATTAACTTCATGAAAATAAATTATTTTTATTTGTAAAAAGCTTGCCAGCTATCACAATAATTTTAAACTTATTACGCTTCAACCCGTACCGCGGCCAAACGAGAAAACTAATGACTACAGTTTCTTAAGTTCATGTGTATAGAATATCGATTAAAAAAAATATATATAAATGTCTTCATTTCTCTGAATAAAATGTATTTCATTCAAGAAAAAATCTCAAAATCAAAATCCGAGTGAATAATTTCAAATTTATCTACGAGTTAATCCTACTTAACACTGCTCTGCAGACAACAATGACAATACTACAAACTGGCACCAAAACTGTCGGGGAGGAGGAAAAACATGATGAAATAATAAATCCATAAAGTCTATGGGTCGCATGATAGGAAGGAAAACATTCTGACACCACAATACTTTATTGATCAGAATTTAGCCGTTGACGTGTACTGTCATGCACTTGGTAATCCCTTTGATCTTGGTTAGATTTAATCTATCCCAAGATCTGGGTCAAATGCCGCCCCCATTGTTTTTAGAAATGGACATTTATCTTGTGTCGTCACATCGAATCTTCAGGCAGAAGGTGAAAGTTTTATACAAAGTATAATGAAAGAACAAAAACAAAAGTAGTTAGGAAAGTAGAAAGTACTAATTTTTCCCTTCAGATACAACTATGATAACCGAAAATAAGCGGGGAATATTTTAAATTGGTAAAACTAGAATAATTGGTTTGAACTAATTATTCTCCCCAATTTTTCCATTGATTTACTGAGAGAGATTTTAGTGTTACAGTCATTTTTCACATTCGTATTTCTTTGATTTATTATCCAGCGGTCAAAATGTTGCTATAGATTTTATGGAGAAAAAAAATTGGAAATTTTCTATCTTAAATCAAAAACAGTTTTTTCCAAGAATAAACATAATTTACGAAAAAATTTCGGTCGCAAAATGCGGATGAAAGTTCAGCACCCCAAAGAACATAAACATTAAAAAAAAAAAAAAAAAACTCTTGCCAATTTTTCCAGGTAATATTCTTTGCTGCCTGGACCAGCGGCTTGCATTTTTTTTTTTCTTGGCTTCGGAACCCAAAACAATCAACCTTCCATTTTGGCGGAACCCCAACTTTATTCGTTACAATATATAAAAGACTAAATTTAAAACATTTATTTACAGGAATGAAGATTTTACATCGTTTAATCATTAATAATCTTACGTTAGATTTTACGTCCGATAAGTAAGCCGAATTATGTATTACTTCGAAATGAAAACTTAAAAGAACTGCTATAAAAGTTGAAACTAGTATGAAAACACATCTTTTGGTTAAAGAATTTACTTATTTTGATTTGACAAGCGCGATAGGAAATACTTAAATGCTGTTCAATATATTGCTATTAGAAATTTTATATTATCATTTTAAAAAATGTCATTTGTATCTTATAGATTCGTATAGGTCATTGGCATTTTACTTGAAATAATTTCCTAACGGCAAAAATAAAATTTTATAAAAGTAACCATAAGATTGAATTATAGGCTAGATCAAAATATAATCAGATGCTTCATCACTGATTATAAAAAAATATAATCAAACTCATCACTGATTACAAAAAGTGCTAACTCACGAAACATCTTTAACACTTCCATGGAACAACATTCGGAAACCGTTCGGCTGGACTATACGTAACTCGTAAGGTGGATTTTCAGAATCTTCATTTTCTTTATCAAAATCATAGTTGAATTTTTTTTTAATTTATTTTGTAACATTATTTGGAGGAAAAAGTTTTGTGAAGCAGTTTATTGTAAAATTTGATTGAAAACTAATTTTAGCGTAACTTTTTGATTAAAAATATAAATTTTCCCACATTAATGGAAAAAAGTGTTGTATGTTTCAAATTTTTTTTTAAAGTATAATTAATATTTTACTTTTATACAGAAAAAAATAATTCCTTGTGTAAATTTATTCGCTCCTTTCAGGTCTCAGTGAATCCAGAATTGAAAGTTTCTGAGCTCTCTTATGACAACAATGCTGCAACTTGCATCGTCCACTTCGATTACGTTTCTGCCCAGGTTTACAACTGCACGCTTGGAAGACCTTAATAAAATACAGCTACCATTCAGGAGAACGAGATGAGAATTTCTCATCGAACAATAATTATTTTTGTGTTGAGATGGGACTCAAAAGTGCTGAGTAGTGATCGAAGCAATTCTGGATATTCATACTTAACAACCACTTTTTGGAACGTTCTGAACTAAAAAATCGTTTGCTTTAAGTAGTTGATGAGTCAACATCGGAATATGTTCTCTCAACTCAACTGGACCTTAGACTGGAATAGTATTTATGTTAGCCACAAAACCAGTGATATCTCATGTGTCAAAACTTGTGAACAATTTATAGTTGTCAAATAGTTGTTGTACGAGAAAACAGACTCATTGTTTTGAGTTTTGATGGTTCTTTTATTTATATATCCGTGTTACTGTGAAGTATTGATTTTGTCGAGACAAAAGTCGCTATCTCGATAATTTATGAACGAGTTGATGATGTGATTCAAAAGTTTAAGGATGTTTTTTCCACTACTAGGACAAAAGGAAATGGTGGGAAAATGTGCTGTTCAAAAAAATAAATAAATGAAATGTGATATTTTTGAATCAGATCGAAAAACTTAAGAGCAGATCGATGTGTTCGAAACTTACAAGAAACAATAGAAATCGTGACAATAGATGATTTACAAAAACAAATAAATTACGACAGTTATTTATTTTTTTTTTAATGTAATTTACGGTAAAATGGAAATTTAATAATTAAATTAGAACTTCTGTAATTAAAAATTTAGAAATACTAACAAATTATAAACTAAAATTTTAAATGTAAAAAAAATATAATGAAAACAGTAACATACATAAAAAATTTTTTATCTGCGTATCAATAACGAATCGAATAGTTTATCTTGGGTTAGTTAATTTCCGAAAAATAAATGTGCGTTTAAAAATTCATCCAATGAAGAAAAAAAAAGGCGATTGCTGAGATTATAATCCACAGTTTGTGCTCATAACCTCAATGCAATTCCTATTTGAAAATGCAATTGTTTTAAGAAAAACAATTATTTCAAAATTTTTTGTTTTTATTCTGTTTTTTACTATTAAAAAACTAATAGTTCCAATTGAATACAGTGTATGGATACTAACTAACTTTTATAAGAATTTTAATTAATGAAGTGTCAAAACTATTAGAAGATATTAAAATTGTGCTAAAATATCACAATGAAAAACAGAAGGAAAGAGTATTGAGAAGTGCAATAATACTGCAATTATTGCACTTATACTAAAAAAAAATTATGATGCTGCAATTATTGCACTAATGATTACAAGTAACAATTAAATATTCAGTCAGAGAGGTGAGCAGCAGTAAATATATTACTAGCATCAGTAAAAACAAGTAATCAATTAGCAATTGCACTGATGACAACAAATTCACACGATTCCAAGTAACGGATTTTATACTATATAGAAATGAGATATCTTTAGAAGCACTTTTCCGAAATAATTTGATCTCAGAAATCCTCTCTATAGATGATATAGATTGTTTATGTACTCAAAGACAAAGATGCAATGCCACGTAAGATGACTTTGTGTAGAACTGTATAATATGACGTTGATATTGCTGCCATTTTTGTCAACCAAAGACTTCCAAGTTCTGTGAACTGCAATCAAATTAATTTCACATACATCAGGATCAGTGATTGAATTTTGCATTTTCAGTTAAAGAAGTAAATGGTGACAGTGCTGTCTTAAATTCCATATCTAAAGAAGGGTCAAAAATGGCTAAGCGTAATACTAAAAAGAATTTTAGCTACTTGATTGTTGATATTTTAAAATAATATTTTAAAAATTAGTTTTTGAAATATAGTTGTCTTAAAATAGCTTTTGATATATATTTTTAAGTTTGAAAAATATTTTCTTAATAAAAAAATTGTTAAGCAATTCTGTTTCTCTAATAATAGTAATAAATCTTCTTAACGCATTGATATTTTGTAGTTCTTTATTATGTAAATCACATCTGATATCACATGCATTCTATATCATAACAAACAAATTAAAGTGTTTTAACATACAATAATAAAACATATTCTTAACAATAAAAAATAAGAAATTTATTCAACAAAAAAACATAACAGCAATGAAAATAATAGAAATACTATAATATAAAAATGCTGATTTAAAAAATAAATAAATAAATGACATATTTTATTATATATTAATGACGAATATATTATAGGGCAAAATATAGCGTCGATTAAAAATTAGTTTGCTAATCGCCATTTTTTATGCCAAAATTGCTTGCAACTTCGATAATTATTTATTACACGGGAAAGATGTAATCACTCCTAGAGGGCCGGGATAGCCTGGTCGGTAGGGCGCTGGGTCCAAGTCCCAGAGGTCGTGGGTTCGATCCTCGCCGGCCGAAGACTCCCCGTGTAGTAAATGGCGACTGATGCACGTTAAATCTGTCGAGTCTCAAAGTCCTCCATGTTCCCATAACAAATCAATACCTCTGGGGGTACTGATCCAGGAGTTTCCTTGTCTTCTGGATTGGTTCAAAATTACAAGGCTACGGAGTTGAACATTAGTAGTCGTAAACCCATGAAATTGGGTCGGCTGTTCAACGACGGTTATAAAATAAAATAAAATAAAATCACTCCTATAACTTTCAGGTAATTTTACACTGGTTCAAGATTGCAGGGAGAGTTGAATTTGGCTATCAAACGCTTTATTCCAGTTTCAGTTATTTTAATTTATGATCGATAATACTTAAAAATAATGTAATTTCATCATTATGATTGCCATTATTTCAGATTTACTTTGAAATTAATAAATTTAATGCTTGTTAATAAACATAAATGTTTATCAATAAACATTAAATAACACCATAGCACCTGATCTTCAAAAGAAATGCATTATTAACATCAACATTTTTTAAATAGTTTTAAAGTTTTCAATTTTTGAAAAAGTGGCCACTTTTAAGAATGCTACCACTGGCCATTGACCGGTAGCCAAATTTTTCAATTTTGCCCTATAACTGATATGTTAAAAATGTGTATACATGTAAGCAATACAATGAGCAGAACTCCTCGACTCAATACACGTGGTTTCATTTACCGTCTATAATACGAATATGCTGACGTTATCACAATGCTTCGCAAAATTATTAATGCTGATTTTACATGTTATAACCTAGCATAAAAAGCAAAAAATTATTCATAAAAACGTGCAGTAAAACTAATTTTTGATTGATTATAGCTGCTAGCTAGTAAATCACTATTATAAAATATTTATCGAATTCTATGGAAAACTCTTTGTTTGGGATGTAGTACTCAACTAGTAGCTGGAGAGTTTCAAAGTAGACAGGGTTCATGGTGTCTTTGATCGTATGTACAATGCGCCAAAGAAAACGAACCACCCTAAGTAACTATTGATCTTCACGAGCTCATTCTTAATTATTCGAGGGGGTGACCTCTAATGTGATAATTAATTAAAGCAGACGATATTTTAAGTTTCAAAATCAGAAACAAAAACGTCAATTTTCTGAATACACATACCGGTTTTTCAACGGATTCAGATTTCTGAGTCCAAAAATTATAGGGCAACCGCAATTTGGAAAATATGGTTTAAAATATATAATAGTATAAAGTGAAATGAATAGTATATAGGGAAATGAATAGTATATAAAGATGAATATGGAAAATATATAATAGTTATATTAGGAGAGCAATCCAAAGTTTGAACCCTTTAATGTTAATTTTACTTTTTGCGTGTTTCGCCATATCTCGAAAACTTCTTCAGCGAAATGAAAAAATTTTACATACAATTATAGAATTCGTTTATCCAAAGATAATTCCATGCACAAAATAATTTTTTTTAAATATTAATCATTTTTAGTGAAGATTTATTATTTTATTTAATTACAGTCGAAAAAGTTTTGAATTGTAAGGTACACAATTTTATACGCCATTTTAAAGAATGTAATTTCACAAGGCAAAATATAAAATTTTTCTAAAATCGGTTGAATAGTTCCTGAGAAATCAAATTTTAAATATATGACTCATTTAAAATTCGATTTCTCAGGAACTAATCAACTGATTTTACTCAAATTTAGTATAAAAATACTGTACTGTACACCATAAACAAATGTACTGTATACCAAACTTGAATTTAGAATGGAGCAGAATTGCAGATTTGTATAAGGTACAGTGCGAGAAAAAAAACAGACCACCCTAAATGATAGGATTTTTATATATTCTAGGACTCAACCTTATGGTTCAAGGGGGTGACCTCAAATATACTAATCAGTTAGTGCAGTAGATATTTTAAGTTACAAAATCAGACATAAAAACATACATTTTTTGATAAATATAAATTTTTTCTACTAATTTGGAATCTTGAATCTTAATCACCCGGTAATCTGTAAAATATTGTCTCTTTTTCTCCGACAAATTTGGATTTCTGATTCTCAGGTAGCCAGTAGCCGCACAAATTTGGATTTCTGACAGGAGGTAGCCACAATTTGGGAAATATGGTTTGGACAGGGGAGAGCTCCAAAGTTTGGACCCCTTAATGTTAATTTTACTTCTTGCGTATCTTGACCATATCTTGAGAATCATTTAAGTGAATGGAAAAATTTTTACCCGCAATTATAAAATTTGTTATCCGAAGATAATTCCATGTAAAAAGTAACTTTTATTAAATATTTATTATTTTATTTAATAATAGTCGAAAAAATTTAAAATTTTAAACTGCATGATTTTTTGCATCATTTTAAAGAAAGATATTTTACATAGAAAAATACAAAATTTATGCAGAATAGTTCCAGAGAAATGGAATTTTTTTAAATATTGTAGTCGTTTTTTCTCACTGTACATACATATAAGTATTGTACATCATTTATATAGATAAAATATTTTGATATGGGTAAAATTTTTTGCTTTAGCAAATATTTACCTGGTAAAAATTTTTATTTTCTAATCAAAATAATAGGTTTCTTAATCTTTAGTAATTAATTGGATGCTCCACTTGGCTACAAATCAGGAGTCTAGTTCTTCCCCCTTCTCTGGATGCTACAGAAGTAATACTAAAAAACTAACAAATGCCAGGGCTCACATATCACATGAACAATTTGGATACTTGTTCGGAACCATATATCAATAGTACAAAAAAAAAATATTAACAGAGACATAAACATTTGCATTTTTAATTTTAATTCTGTGTTCCAAAAACACATTTTACACTGATATCCTGCCAAATGGAAAACAACTAACTCACTAAAGGGAGGGATATAATAAAGTATTCATTGAAATTATAACAATTTAAACAGACCAAAAAAATAATAATAATTTTTTAAAAAAATAGAAACACAATAACTTTTTTTTAAATTAGTCTTAATATAAAACCAGATTGATAAATAAAACTTTCATAAATTCGACAATCATAATGATATAAATAAAAATATAAGTCAGACAACAATTATGGCATAAATGAAAAAAATCTGACAATGATTATGGCAGAGATTTAAAAAAAAAAAAAAAAAAAAAAACTAATCGTATAAAGACCATTTTAATTAATACACTGTTAGTATTAATTTCAGTCTCAGAAATTTACATACCATGATCTGAAATAAAAAAATATCAAATATTTTGTGCAATTTGATCCAATAATATTGCAGCATAAAAACTCAAGACATCTGATACAATTTTATGCATCACCCTAAAAATTTTATTGACTAAAATCTTTGATTTAATATAATAACGCTATGCCATAAAAAAATATTCAATAGATTAACAAAATATTATTATAATCATTATTAACGATAACATTTCAATAAAAATAATAAATACAAGATTTGATAACTTGTAAATATTATGAAACCAATTATATGTACTGTTTTTCCATTAATTCATAAATATGTCATAATATATCATTCATAAAATAATGGGGATTTTCAAACGTTTTTTTTTTTTTTTTTTTTTTTTTTTTTTTTTTTGTTAGTGACATATTTTACAGGTGAATTACTTTTTTATTACATACAATGGAATTGTGATAACAAAATGCTATAATAATATCACATGTTAAAAATATAAGTTTCATAAAATGCAAGTTTCTGTGTTGGTTTATAAACACTTAAAATTATAGTCCTCTTTTAAATCATAAGAATTTTAATACCATTTACCAAAACTCCTAATATTTTAGTATAAGGCATATTTAAAAAAAAAAAAATTTTACCAGATCAAAATAAAAATTACAAATAAAAGTAAATGATTATCAATATTAATTTATTTTAAAACATTATTAACAAATTTAAACCTAAATAATTTTTTAAAAAACAGTTCTAAAGCTTTTGATGTCAAACAATTTTCAAAATAAAATTCCATAAGACTTAAAACAATAAATAAGTATATAGTCTAAAAAGATAAAAATATACAATTATAAAATAAAGCTTGGTCTTTTTAAAACTAGTAAGTTTTAAATGGTATATGACTAGTTTTGAAAATTTCTTAGATTCGTAAATGACAAAAATACAAAGTGAACATTGTAAAAATATCACAACAAAATTTCAATACAAAATAATTTTTAATTCATAGGTATTATAAGGGCATATAAAAAAAAATTTAACTTAACATTTTTAAATATTAAATATAATGTTAACTTGATAAAATATTATTTTTTAATTAAATGAATTTTCTATTATAATCTTTTATCAAGAAATTTTTTTTATATTTGACTTTTCTTTGAAATAATATATTGGATATCAAGGGATACACGACATGGGATGGCAGGTAATATCGTACAATATTTAGAGAAAGATCAAGATGCATAATTTTTTTTGAAAAATAAAGAAAGATAAAACAAATATATTTTTTTCTTTAAGTTAAATTAAAATACTGCAAATCAAAGTTATATAATACTGTCATTGTAATAAATAATTTTTAAAGAAATTTTGGGGGCACTTGTATCAACATTTACTGATTATCCACATTCCATATAATCTTCAAAAGATAATCAAGAATACACTGTAAACAATAAATATTTAAGAAGAAAAAAAAAAACAATTTAACCAAACAAGTTATAGCAACATTAAAAAAAAAAAAATTAAAATATGTCTTTAACATTTAGATAATAACTCTGTATAGTTTGATACATATCTATATAACATAGAGTCATGGGAATTTCTATATATATATATGAACATGCTGAAAAAAAGTTTATGACTAGAATCGTTGAAGATTAAAAAACTAATATTTGTATGCACCCTAATACACATTTTAAGAAAAGTATTTATTTATGTAAGAACTATTTTTAAGGCACACCAAAAAGGATTAATAAATTCAAGATTATAATATATGTTTTATTCCAGTGGCTCTTATTTTTTTCTTTCTTTATTTATTTAGTTTTAGAATCTTTCTTTTTTACAATTACATGTAAATGATGGAAGCCTATAACTATATAAGGATCATAAATACACATTGTTGTTGTTGTTACTTATTCCACTTGGCCCAGAACAAGGCTAGACCAAGTCCAGAAGACCGTTCACCGACAGAAAATCAAATACCATCGTCGGATCCTCCAAAATAAAATTTCTCTCTAGTCCCATACAGGACAGCAAAGGATGAGGTGTAGCCTGGTGCACATTACATTTTAGGCATACAGGGAAAGTCTTTTGACCCTGAACAGTACACATTATGGCAAAATTTTAAAAAATATCAAAACCTCAATTGCAAGTGAGATTTAAACCAATTAAAACATATATTGAAACATATGTTACATCAATGACATCATAGCTTTTCATTTCTTAATATAATTTTAATGAACAAAAATAATGAAACTACTGCCTTTTGATTTTATCTGACTAATAAATATGGCTTAGAATTTTTAATATTTATGCTCAAAAGCACTTAGTAAGTGCAAAATACAATTAAAGAGAACAAAATTGTTTCAAAAATTCAAATTCTAAGCATTATGTTCAATGATATTTTTAACAAAAATGCAGCATTAACATAGCACTTCTTTTCATAAAAGTCTGAAATACATACCTGAATACTCAAAGATTTGTTAAAAACACTCTTAGAAAACACTGTTAAAATTAAATTAATGAGTTACTTATAAAATAATTATCGTGTTATGTCATAATAAATTGATAGTAATAAATAAATAAATTTAGATAAAAAAAAGCATAATAAAATACATCATTCTAGAAATTTTTTCATGATTGGATAAGATATGAAACAAGATGGTTTGAAAATCCATAGCATAAGCAAATAAATTTAAGTACATATTATTTCAAAAACATCATGAGATCATTTATAACATGCTTAAATGCAAATAAATTAATTTCATGAGATATATAAGTTCTGGAAATACATCATGACTAGCTACACACTAAATTAATTTACAAACAAGAACCAACAAAAATAAATAATTAAACATTGAATAACTTGGTTATTATACAGATCATTAACAATTAGTCTTGATTTCTAGGCTATCTTTTTAGAATGAATTTGACTAATTACTTGTCAGCAATCGGGATCTATTTTCACACTTTCATTTCGTACTTTGCGTAGAGGACTTTTCACAACAGTCTCACTTTCAGAATTTTTTTCAATTTCAGAAAATGCATTTTTAACAAATTTCTGTAATTTTAAAGGCAAATCTTCTACATCTAATGATGTCCAATCATGACGATCACTATTTACAGAATATGATGGCGTTTTTCTAGTGGCTTTCATAGGGCTGATGTCAGAGTCACTATACACATTTTTTGGATCACGACTTGGCGAAAGAGAATCATAACTAAGTTTTGAATCACTATAGTGACTACAGCTACTAACACTTTCTTGTCTTTCAAATGGTAACCCTATGAAAAGATATTGTTTAAAAAAGCAGGATAAATTTATACTTTTGAAAGAGAATGTAAGAAAAGAGAAATGTTAATAATTCATCATAAATGAAACTAAAACTAATCAAATTCCTTATAACTCATATAATATAGTAAACTTGATCAAAAACTTCATTAAATTTAAAAAATATAAAGATGGTAATAAAAGTCGACTTGTTTCAAGCGCCCAAAAATAGGCGTCCATTCTCAAGACTTACCAGAAATGAATGATGAAAACAAAGGTGATTTAAAACATAAAATGTAAAGTTGCAACCAAAAAAAAGAAAAAACAAAGGTAAAAAACAACACTAGAAAAAACAGTGTGAACCAAGAGCGAAACAGAGAAAAAAAAGGCTATAGGGACACAATCCATATGTCCATTATTAAAGCGATAAATCATCAATTGCCGTCCATTCTTGGAATCTTGGGTATAAACTTGATGTTGGCAATACCAAAATCATATCCGGATCAGCTCATCTTGATTCTCTAGAACTTTAATTCATTCATAAGAACGTCAATAACCCTGTTAACGTCATGAGTTCCTCACTACCTCTTCATTGCATTGCATGAATGTATTTTGCCCTGATTTGTCTCTCTCGGCCACAGCGGTATACTAGTTTTGTTTTTCACCAATATTTTTCCTTTTTTCATGGAAACTCTACGTTTTATGTTGCAAATCATTGATTTCTTCATCCATGTCTGGAAATTCTTGAAATGGAAGCTTATTTTCAAACATGAGAAAGGTGTCACCTTTTATTACCATCTTTATATTTATTGAAGCCATTGAAGTTTTTAATCAAGTTTACATTTTTATTTCAGTTTCTAGGGATTATTTATTTAAACCATACTTTATTGCTCAACAAAAAAAAAAAAATCATTTTACAACTTTTATAATGTCAATTTATCTATCCAAAAATATTTTAATTACATTTCCATATTTTTTTTTAAGTGACAACAATTAAGTTTTAAAAATTACTTAGCTAGAACATTCAGTTGAACAAAATCAAGTACAAAAAATAGCAACTGACTTTTTCAAAATCATCATTTTTACACTGATTCTACCCAATAATATTAATTTGATTTGAATTGAATTGAATTAGGCAATTTTGCTTTTACATCAGTGACTTGAATAAATTAATTACAAGAAACTAGTAACGATGACTTGTATAAATTAATTACAATTCAACTAGCAGTTTTGTAACTAGTAACATTTTAATTTTGGAAAGCTTATTGTTTGCAAATAGTGTGTGATCCCATATATCAATATCACTAGCCATTAGTCAAACACTGGAGACCACTTAATCGCTAGTGAAGCACTCAAGACTGGAATTAGTTTGATTCTAACGTTAAGTGTTCAACTTGTGACATTTCACTTTTATACTGCTCTTGTATGCAAATAAATTGTATCTCTAATTATATAAACAACTCTATTTACACCATTTAAAGTTATCTCAGTTTCCCTAGCAACTAGTTGAACCTTTTCAGACTCTAGCCACTGATCAAAGATTTAACACTAGGATCACCCCAAGTCTAATGTTATGTGTTTGACCTCCAGCATTCTAGCTGGAAGCCTATTAAATGCAAATAAATTGTGTCTCTTCCTATATACTAGTTCATTTGTATCACTCACAAATAATGACAATATAACAACACATAAAATATATAAACAAACTACACACATAGATGCGTATATAAACTAACTACACTAACAACGAAATAATTTACACATTATTTTCAAACCTTTCAAATGTTTATGAACTTAAGAAACAAAATGACAGTACCTGATGATGTAAACTCTTTAGTTGGAAGAATATCTAAATCACTGAAACCAGAATGAGTTCTCATATCTAAACTTATTTCAGATGGAGAAAACTGGTCGTCACTTTTCAGACTTTGATCATCAGGAAGGTTTCTGGATACATCTCCCTCCCTTTCAAGAGCTTTTTCAGGACATGAAAGTGTTGTGCCAGCTGTTTCCTCACCATCTGGGGGCATCTCTATAGATTTGAGTGAATGCAAAAGAAGAGAATATTGATCTATAAAGAAAATATCACAGTAATTAAATTCAGAACCGTCGTTACAATGGGGCAAGTGGACTCTAAAAAGGCTTGATAGTAATGATGAAACCTCTTTTTTTTTCAGGAAAAACAACAGAGAAAAGGATGCTTCTAGGTTAGAGATGAGCTCACACTCACTTTTAGAGAACCGAGCCCAAAGGATTTTACTCCAAGCCCACACGAGCCGGAGATACATAGGATTACTTAGAGCCTGAGATACATAGAATTACTTAGAACGATCATAACTTTGAATGGTAATAGATATTAAATTCATTTCAGGCACTTGTAACATATTATTTCAGTAATTAATTAGAAAGCTTTGAATAAAAATACTGATCATTTTAGAATATTAAAAAAAAAGAAAAGCTTCTAATAGATTGCTTAAAAATTAGAGTCAATTCCTTATTTAGCAATGATACTTATTTAAATATTCAAAAAAGCAATAAGAGTGCAATTTTAAAAAAAAAATGAAGAAAGTTATGACTGCAATAAAGCTGTCTGTGAATTAATCAATAAATATAAAGTTCAAATTTACTATGTTTAACTGAAAACTTAAAATTCTGACACTGACAATTATTTGCTTTTAAACACAATGGTGACAAAAGGCATGTACAAAATCATGGTAGAAACAGTGTTAAATACCAAATATTCCATATATATATAAGACAAAGCAAAAAAGAACGATCAACATTCAGTAAGAGCGTTGTTGCGATGAGTGCTATGTCTGAACGAAGTCATTTAACTAAATCAGAAGCTTGAAGAGTTGCTGACTAGCTAGAGGGGGCCAAACTTAAGCTGATGTAGCAGAAGCCATTCGAGTTTAACAAAGTGTGATTTCCAGGATCTGGAACCGGTTTTTGGAGACTGGAAATGCAGGCCGAAGATCAGGGCAAGGGCGTAATTATGCAACATCGACAAAGGAAGACGGTTATTTAACACTAATGGCTTGAAGACACCAAAATATGAATGCCACTTTTCTTTAACAACATCTTTGCTCAGCTACTGGCACTACAGTTTCGACACATGCTATCCAAAACCGCCTTCCCGCTGTAGCTATGAACGCTCACTGACCAATGGTGAGTGTCACATTAACAGCAAGGCACCGCAGGGAGTGGGCAGCAGAGCATGTGAACTGGAGTAGAAATAAATGACTCAATTTTCTTTTCTCTCAAAAGTCCCATTTATCTTTTCATCCTGATAATCTGTGTATTTTCATCTGGAGGAAACGTGGCACTAGAAACAATCCTGCGTTCGTTGCACGAACGTGTAAGACTTGGTGGTGGGGGAGTAATGGCATTTCTATTGATGGGTAAACTGATCTCCATATCATTAAAATGGAGCTCTGACTGGTCACTGAAAGGGGGATGAGATTGTACTTACTATTAAAAATGATTTTCTTTTAAGGAAACACCTTTTTTATTTGTTTTTCTCATGTGCACAAATTGTGTTTTTTCCTTTTGTACCCAAATGCTCAATAAAATGCATTTTCTCTACCTAACAAATGTCATTTTAATCTTATATAGCGTACTACATCTGTCGATAAATTATCAATCATTCAAGCAATTCTCTATGTGCACACTCAACCCAATTACGTCAATATCCTTTCATTGTTTTGAGCAGTATATATATATATATATATATATATATAAGCAATTTCAAAGTTGTATCACTATATTGCTCCAAGCCCTTTATAGTTAAATTTTAATCTTTTCGAGAATTTAATTGAGGTTTTTGTATCATTTATCATAACTGCTTTTCTGCATAACTAACAAGTTTAACTGCTTTTTTTTAAAAATTAATTAAAACTTGAACACTTAATTTGTAGAAACACAAATAGTAAAAAACATTAGAAATAACTAAAATAATGAGAATAGACTAAAAAAATCTAAATGTAAAACTATAAATGAAGTAATATAAAGATATAAATAAAGTCTAAATATAAGCTAAAAGTAAAATTATGATTACCAATGATAAGAATAACTATGATAACAAAAAATTCTATGTTTGCTAAAATTAAATTAATGGATGCTTACTAGAATCGGAATTATGACAGAAACTTGTAACTTCTATTGATTTAATTCGATCTTCCAATTCTGATATCCTGCTTCCAAGAATTCTGAAAAAATATATATATATATATATAACTTGAAGTATAGTTCCCATATTTTTCTTCTAAATTGAAAACTACATTTAAGCTTTAACATTTCCATTTTTTTGGAACTTTTATTGATTTATTAAATGAAATTTCATCAACTAGCTTATTTTAAAAACAATTTAGTCTTATTTTATCTTATTCTTTAGTCCATGCAATCTTATTTTAAAAACAACATAGTATAAAAAAAACTCTACAGGTTTTAATATTTTTTCATATATGTTAAATTAAAATAGAAATAATAATAAAATTAAAGTACTTGTTTGCTTTACGTTGATGCAGTAAAGCCACACTTTTATCGTTTAAATTTTCCAGTAAGGTTATAATAACATTGCGAATTTCAGCAGCATTTGAGGACTTGCTAGACACATCTAAGAATGGATTATTCTGAAGTAATGTTTCAACTAGAAAATATTAATTAAAATAAGTTGTAAAATAAAACAAAATAACAAGTGAATAATTTATCTATAACAAAAAAAAGGAAAAGATTAAATATTTAAAAATAACATGTGATGTTATACAGTATACTCTTCATATCTCAAAAACTATGCTATGTCAAAAAAAATTTCCCCTTGGCATTATATATCCACCTAATGTTAATTTAAATGTCAAAGAATTTCTTCTCAAAATCTTATGTCAAATTTTTCTCAAAATAGAAAATAAATTTTTTCTGAAAAATCCCAATGTAAGTTTGTAGTAAACTAATTCGTTTCTATTAAATGCATAATTATTTTTGTATAACTTTTAAAAATAAAATTATTATAGTTGTACTTAGACTTATAGTCAACTATCATTACATACATATTTATTAGTAATTATTATTATGTATCATGACTCGACTTTTTAGAGTAATATTTTATAATATATTTTTCTACTTTTTAGAACATATTTAGCTCTGAACTTGTTATCTCGAAAACTTGCTATGACAAAATTTTTTAGCTTCCCTTCGACTTTGAGATGTCAAGAGTATACTGTAATTACATTGAAGTATTGTTTCAAGTTATGAATAACAATAATTAAAATAAATTAGGAAATAAAAAGTAACAAATGAATAACTTAACTATAACAACAATCAAAAAGAAATGATAGATTATTTAATAATATAATTAAGCATGAATTAAAATTATTCTTAAATAATGTTTCTAATAAAATAAAGAATGAAACCCCATTAATTAATCAATATCAAATAAATTGAAAATAAATTATACACGAATTCTAAGTAACATAACAAATGTTAAAATTAATAAATTCATGTGGAGTGAGTAACTTACTTGTAAAATCTGTAAAGAAATAATTAAAAAATCAAAAAATTGTGATTAAATATGCAATGTTAGGAAATTCTATTCTAAAAGGTATACCTTGTTTAGCAGTTATTGTAAGTCCTGCCATTATGGAATTCCTCATTCCACCTTTTACTCTTTTTTTCTCCAGCAAAAGCTACAAAAAAAGTTTAAAAAAAAAAACATCAAAGTCAGTAAGTCAGTCTGGTATTTCTAATCAATAAAATACATTATTCTCCAATATTAAACGAA
The DNA here is from genome assembly GCA_949128135.1 of Parasteatoda lunata. Taxonomy (NCBI): domain Eukaryota; kingdom Metazoa; phylum Arthropoda; class Arachnida; order Araneae; family Theridiidae; genus Parasteatoda; species Parasteatoda lunata. Next base: position 23,846,313 of record OX421979.1, read on the forward strand.
CTTCCATTTTGCGAATTTCTGTATTTTACGATATTTTTCGAGGTTCCAAGAACATATTGGAAATTTCTTTGTAAAATAACTTCCAAAGAGCAAAGTGAATTTTCTATTTTACACACTTTTCTTTGAGATCCACTTTCCTTATTTCACAAAATATATTAGAACATTTCAAACTTGTTAACGCATTTTAAGGGCGGAATGACTTTGAATTAATTTTCGAAGTTACTTAACTTTCAGAGAAAGCAGTAAAATCCTTTTCCCTGTTTGTTTGCATTTTAAACGAAAAACCCTGACAAAATTAACGGATTCTATCAGCAACAATTAAACTTAAGAACGCATGAGGTAATGTATGTTTAAAATTAATTTAATAATAAATACAGCTATAATTCTATACATAAATTTAGCTTTTTTTACTTGAAAATGTATGTAGCATGATAGCGTTACACTGGATAATGTTTTGCTCTATGTTTGCTTTCCGTGCAGATTTCTTTTATGGTAAAGATTTATAAAATAAATAGTAGATAAATAAAGATTTATAAAATAAATACTAGTTTACAAGATAAATCAAATGCTATTTAATTATGTCTAGTGTTTATGAATTTAAAACTTGTTTTGTGTTGTTTAAGTATTTCAAAAAGTGATTTTTTATTTAATGAATTTTCCATTTAATGAATTTTCCATTTAATGAAATTAATATTGGAATTTAGAGACTTCGTTAAATAGAGGTCTGACTGTAATTTCAAAATTATAATGGTCTAGCATGCAATATTTATCACAGTTAATCAGATTTCAATGCAAATTGGAAAATACTAAATGATAAATATATTAATATTTTAAAAATAATCAAAGTTAAAAAAAAGACTATTTTTTTTGCAATTATTTAAAATGTAGAAACGTCTGTATTTTGAAATTACTATTAAAACTTTTGATTTATGCTTCCCTGAAACATTTCAAATCATATATCTTTCATATCTTACAAATCATATCCAGCTGGCATCAACCTTTTAGGAAGCAAATTAGCATAACAAAAAATAAAAAAAGCAAATGAAAAATGAAGTCTGAGTTTCTTCAACGGAATAAAGTTAATTTTCTTCAAATAAATGCATACCTTTAATCATTATCTCTGGAACGTGGTGGCATTGTTTTAACTAATACACAGAAATTATATTAATCATAATTCATTATAATGAGATCATTTTAAAATTATTTTTGCACAACCTCAAACGCAAATTGCAGATGTAAATTAATTGAAAAATATCCATGTAAAAATATTTTATATACAACCAAAATGTTACAAATCAAAAATTATCTCATAGAAACATCAATAAGAACAGATCGAAAGCAAATAATACTAAAAATACTTCTGTAATATAAATTAGACTATTTAAGATGTGTGAGAACTTCACTAAATATTCGCAATAAGTATAAGTTGATTATCATAAATAGAGATGGGGGGAGGAAAATCTTCTACCTAAAATTTTCCAAAAAGGAAAATTCTCATTTTAAGAATTTTCTTTTTTGGAAATTCTCAAAATTCTTACTTTGAGAACAATCTAGTAAAGGAACACACAGGTTCAGAATCTTCAATAAGAAATAGTAATTCTGATTTATTTAACCTTATGCTCTCCAATTCTGAGAGTGACCCATAAAGTTAGGACATGACCACCATATAATCTTGTTATTTGCACAATTAGAAAAGTGTTTGCTGAAAAATTGTGATCGAAATTGTATTAAACTTTGTTTGTTACCACAAATTCTTGACTGTATAAACTGACAATCTCACATTTTTAGCTTTTCACCAAAAGTGTCTGCATCATTAACATAAAAAACTCACTTTATTTTTCGTAGCTAAATATGCAGTTACTTTAGAATATATTATGTTTTCATTCAGATATTCATAGACAAATTTAGTAAATAAAATATTTTGACTAATATTCATTTTACTTATTTTTTGTTGAGAAATAAGCAGTTATTTTAGTACGTTTTTTTTTTTTTTTTTCATTTTAGATATTCATAGATAAATTTAGTAAATTCATTGATAGTTGTTCAATGTTCAACATATTTTTTAAATGATTACTGAAACATTAAGTGTGCACAACAGTTAAAAAAGAATTATTATATTCTAACTTTCCTGCTTTAAACAAGACTAAACTTTTTCAATCACAATTTCAATGTGTTGTTAATGTTTTTTCCTTGTTAAGAGGAGAAAACTCAAATGGGCATCATATTAAAAGCTTATGAAGATTGCCCCAGTTTTGTTTACTTGTTACCTCCAATCTATGAATGATAGTCAAATTTTACAATACCTTATTAATGAAATTGCTTAGAAAGTTTACAGAAAATTTCCCAGAAATTTTTTTCCCACATCTCTAATTGTATATGCATTTGCTGATTTGATACAAAATTATCAATCAAAATTTTAAATTTTCGCTTTTTTAGTTAAGGTGGTGTTATGTTATGAGTATATGGTTCCCATCATCACATAAATAATAACAACCCAATTTAGACAAACACAATCCTTAGAGAATTGTGTTTGTCTAAATTACAATAGGAAATACTAAAGGAAATGAACTAGCATAACAATTACAATTAGAAATACTAAAGGAAATAAACTTCAAAAATGAGTTTAAAAAAAAACTATGTTTACTTTGCATTTTTCAAGAGCAGCAGAAGTAACTGTCTTTTCTTCTTCAACTTGTTTTATCCTTTCTATTAAGTATCTGCAAATTAAAAAAGAACAAAAAATTTTATTATTGCTAACAAACAGAAATAAAAAAAAATAGATTACTTTCTGTTAAAAAAATACTGGTAAAATCAAGATTTTGAATATTTTTTTCTATTATTTTCTTTAATAATCATTCAATAATAACAAATTAATACACCATTTTTAATTTATCATAGAATATAAAGAAGGTTTGAATTTTACCTGTTTTCCATTAATACACCGTCTATATCAATGGGCCTTTTTTGATCACCTCTTAAAACATAATTCATCTGTTGATTTAACCTTTCAAATTTATGTCGATATTGATCTCTAGCTGTAACTAATTCTTCCTTCTCATCAAACACTGATTCCAGATCTTGAGTTAGTTGTAGACACTGAACAAAGAAATTATGCGAAAAATCAAAATCAATATTTTTTAAATGAAATTAGGCATGGTTTTAATAAACACATTTCTTTTTACAAAATGCTAGAATAACTCCTTTGAAACATAATTTATTTCAAATATAAAAACAATTAATACTTTTTATGCCTATCAAAATTTTGATAGGCATTTGAAGAATGAATAATAATAAAAGTTTAAACCACTTATTAGTTTTATTGCTTTAGGCCTGTTTTGATTTAATTAAAATTGGAGTGAAAGAAGAGGACAGCACTTAAAATATGAGTTTATCAAGAATGAAATTTTAGGAAAAAAAGGCAATGTTGTTTGATAATTTTTAAAAATGTAAGAAAATATTTAATTCATCAAAGTATGCACCCGTATTGTCCATACACTTTTGCCATTTAAACTGCATGTTGTTCTGGTGGTACATAACCTAACATAAGCTTTATGATGTGATAAGAAAGACCTTGATCTGTGGATAAATCAAGGCTGTGCTTATTACAGTTTTCTTAGTAAATTTCTCTAATGATAATTCTTAATACTCAGAGATGTGATCAGACTCAATAGTTACCTATAGTTTCTGTATTAGTGATCTCTTGTTCTGAGCACACAGATGACTCATTAGGTAATATCAAAGTTCCTAGCATAAAACTTGATAAACTAATTTAATACTATCTGTTGAGTAAGAAACAGCAGATCCAAATATAATGTTAATGTTTCACATAGTTTGCAATGCTGCAGATCAGTGTAAGAACCCATACTTTGTAATAGTAAGAACTTCCAAGCATTCCCTATTTCACCAGTTGTTTTTTTTTTTTTTTTTTTTTTTACTTTTTAGAAGCTTCAATGATTTTCTTAAGCAGGTGGTTAATTTCCAATAAAGAAGAAGTAAAATAAAGATAAAGAATTAAACCAATGTCAAATAATAAACTGATAAAATTGACAATGTTATTAACGAAAATTTTTACCCTTGAGGATCTAATAAAAAGTTGGAAAGTGCATATATGATGTAGGATCAAGCTTTGAGGAGTAGACTTATCCACAAGTGACTGTCATCACTTCAAAAATTAATAATAAGTCTTCATTTGCAAAAAGAATCAATATCATTTTATGAATTTTCTTTACTGTACATTATTAGCATTTATAAATATTTGAAAGTAGAAATAATAATATAATAATCAATTAATTAATTATCTAATAATATTAAAAGTATTATATCTAGCAGTTAAGCGATTACATCCATCAGTTAAAATATTATATCTATTAATATTATACCAATATCATATAATTATAGCAACTAAAAATAAAAAGTAATTTCATGTTTATTTCATTAATCTAACTCTACATATAAAAAATAGTCAAATAATAGCAATCAAGTTAATTTAGATAAGAGTATTAAATTTTGCATAAAAAAATATATATTTCATTTTTATTATATTTTGCTCCAAATTAATATTCAAACTTAGAAACTGAGTAACAGACATAAATTATTAACATATATTTTTGTAGAAAATATTGCATCATACAATTTAATACAAAATAGTAACACACAGAATTAAAATTTTGAAGCATTTAACATTTGAATAACATAAAAAATAATTATAAAGAAAGAGATAAAATTGTTCAAAAAAAGAAAGAATAAATAAGTCATGAAAGTGTTACCTTTAACTTTTGGATTTCCAGTTGGGTAACCAATGCCTCTTTTTCAGAGAAAGGTACAAATTCTGATGACCAAAACTCATTACCAGAATCTGAAGATAGTTTTGTAACTTCCTCCCGTAAAATCTACAAAAGATCAAAAACTGATTTTTATTAATTCTTAATTAAAAACTAAAAAAAAAAAACACATTAAATAAAAAAATTCATTTATTGAGTATTTGCATTCAAGCAGTGAGAATTTTACTGCAAGTTACTTGCTATAAGGAAATGACAGCTTTTCCCACCTCAGAAAAATAATAGAATGCATGTTCATGCACAGAAATTATTATATTTTGATAATGAGATAAATAGAATGCAATGAATTTTATTAAGATAAACAAAGTTTTATATTATTATATCAGCAATAACTCAATAATCAATAACTCAAAAAACAAACTGAAAAAAAATTTAAAACTTAAATAAATGTAGTACAGATAACATTTGCGTATGTAAGGAAAAATATAGGCCGATTATGTAAAATATAAAACATAATGAAAACAAAAGATTTCAAACAAAAACATTCAGAAAAAAGACTAATGAAAAATATAAATGCCAGAAATATTAATATAATAATGCCCTGCATCTAAAAAAGTTTTGTTTGCTAAAATATTTTCCTCCTTATTGTTCAACTTGGTGTTTATCATTTAAAGCTAATGAAAACTTAGAATATTTATATTAATTGACTAATGCTTGAAAATTGCTGATCTGTTTTTAAATCTAAAATTACCATAATAAAAATGCTTGGTGTGTAACAAATGTAATTCAAAACCAAAGTTCATTCGAACTTAAATATTAATATTGTATTTTGACAGAAAATTTCGTTTCCTTTTATTAAATACATCACTAATGGATGTAATTTTAAAATCTCTTTTTTCTGAATGTCATGAGGATTACTGCGTTTGAAATATATCCAAGCGTAACAGCAACAAAATATATTTATTAATTTAAAAAACAATAAACAAAATAATTATGAAAATATTAAGAGCCCTCAGCGGCCAAAATACAGAAATATAAAAAGATATTCTCATAGAGGAAAGATCAGCCTACGCGCCGGCTCCTCTTCATCTCCTCTACTCTTCTTTAATTGGGTTAGTGATTAACTCACCCTCTAGCGGTGAGCCAATCACTACACTGAATACCACTATTTCTTCTATTATTTCTGATTTTTTTATGAAATAATAGTCAATCTTTGATCATTTATTATAATAAATAAATATTTCTTGATGAAGTATTAATTACATAAAAAAAGCCAAAATGATTCCTTAGATTACCACATAATTAGTAATTACATATTTAATAATTAACATTAAATTTCCCATTAAATTTAAACTAAAACAATACTACACAAACTAAAACAATTTATTTTTTTTTAAATTGAACCTTTTGATTAAGATATGAGAAACATAGACCAATGACAAGCAGATCAAAAATTAAAGCATTTTCGCATAAGCCCATTGTGGGTTAAGGGGCAATAGTGGTTAAGGCTAAAGAAACAATTTTGTGAACAACAGCATAATTAGGGCAATGTGGTTAAACCGCGCACCAACCACTTTTACTTCCATTATAGAATAAACTATCAAAAATTAAGTCAAGATTTAATCAAGTTTAAAGTAAACAATAAGTCAATCTAATTAAAACTAAAATGTAAATATCTGGAAAAAAAAGCATTTAAATCAAATTTAAACAGAATTAAAAATTCATAACTGATCAAGAATATAATAAAACTAAATTTAAGTTTATGTTAAAATTTCAGCTAACTACATCAGAAAACTGAAATAAAATACAACCCTTATCAAATATTCCATATTTCCATCAATAAAATGCATGAAACATGTTCATATTTTTGATTTAAAAAACTATAACTTTAAAGTACATAATAATTATATCAGAAAAGAGCTTTACTATACAGATTATTTAGAAATAAATGTTTATAAAACAAAAACTAATAAATTTACAAACCTTAACATCCCCCTGTGTATCGTCCAATCTCTGTCTTAAATCTTCATTTTTATACCTCAGAATTTTGTTTTGCTCTTTCAATTCACATAACAACTGTGCTAAGCTCTTAAATAAATGCAAATAAAAAAGAAATTAAAAATGGAGCTCATAAAACTACACATAACAAATATCTAAATTTTTTTATTAATAAATTATTTAAGAAAAACTTTTGTAATGAAACACACTTTTAATAATTTTATTATAAAATGCACATTCATTTTAAATAAAATTAGAACACACGAAAAATAAACAAATAATATGAAGTTATTAAAGTTGTAAATAAAGGTTTTGATTTTGAAAGGCTAACAATATGAATTGAGAGCAGAAATGAATTTTTAGTAAATCATTGAAAAATTAAACTAAGTAATGGATAAGAGCTCTTTGAAATTATAAAGTTACACTATGAAAACAAATAATATTCAGAGTTTAAATACATCAAAAGAGAGTTCATATAACAATCAGGAAATTGAGAAATCACTCAAATAAATTTATTTTAAAAGAATAAAAAAAATACCTGTAACAAACACTTTAAAGAGAAAAAAGCATATTTTTTTTAACTTAACTAGAGATACCTCCCAATGGAATAATAAACAATAAAATTGCACAGCATATTGTTAAAATTTTATAGAGACCAATACAAATCCAAAATAAAGAAATCATAATACAAAAATTTTAAACAATAATGATATTTTCTATGACTTCTATTAAACAATCATTAATTTCGATGAAAAAATATGATTTATTACCAGAAAATCTGATTTATGGTAATAAATCAATCAAAAATAAATCAATAATAAATCTGATTCTGGTTTATGATAAAATCTATTTGTAGTACTTAATTAAACTTAGCTGTTTCTAAAAATAAATAAAAAAATCAGCTAACAAAACTTCTAAAAGAATCATTTTTGACACTTATTTAGTTGAGATAGAGTAAAATTGAGTGATAAAATTTCAATTAATTCTTACTTGCTAATATCAAAGAAACAGAAAGAAAAATTAATATTTTTAAGATTCTATAAATTATTGAAAATTGATTATAAATAATTGATTAATTAATATCTTCAAAAGTATTGAAGAAATTATCAGTTAAAAAAAAAACAAATTCAAAATTTTAAAAAATCGTATCATGCACTACATTTTAATTTTTAAAAAATTTTGCAGTTACAAAAGAAAATTCACATGTTTTGATTTAATTTTTAACTATAATTTGAATAATGTCTCTTGCTTAAATGTCCTCTCAAAGTGTTTACCGTCTTTAAATAAATATAAAATCAACAACCCCAAAGAGGTAAAGTTATACTTATTCCTTTTATTCTGCTTTATTTCTTCCTTTTTTATAGCATTCTAAAATAAGCAGCACTACATTAAGCAGTATTTACAATCATTAGAATATTTTTTTAACCTAAGTGAAGAGACTCAGAGATCCCCTAAGCTTGCCAAGGTGAAAATGCAAACTGCACACCACCTGTGAGATGAAAACAACAGTAGGTATTCAGATACTGCTCTAAAAATCCAGCGAGCCTTATCCCTTGGAGGGATCAAGGAGGCATCTTTTCTTCTTGAGTATATAATATTATTGATTTGTTTACCCGGACTTTAGGAAATCACATCAACTTCCTATTCTAAACAAAAATTAACAAAATCTATCCTTAAATACATTAAAATTTAAAACGCACTATGATTAAGTCATTTTTGGAATTTTTTTTTTTTTTCCAAAATAGTTAAAACTTAAAATTTTTGATATAGATCATTCTGGTTGCAACTTTGCATCAAAATTATTGATACTGAACTCAACAATCTTAAGTATGTACCTATCTATAATGTAGTATCAATAAATATTCAGCATATACTTTATAGTATATGCTGAATATCTATCTCACTTATGTACAAAGAAGGATATACAAACGTTTCTTATTACGATTCTGAGTAGACAAAGTTTAAAAAGCTTTGATGTGTGTTATTTAATTTTTCCTACGTAGAATAATTTTTCTATTATAATTTAGTTTGAAACTTAACTTTTGACTTTCAAAATAATAATAAATAAATAAAAATAATTAAATCTTGCAAAAGGATTCTATTAAATATCTATGCTAAAATAAATGTTGTGATTACCTTTTGTTTCTCACATTTTAATCCATCTACATCATATACTTCCATTAAAGAAGGACCCTACAAAACATTTAATAAATTAAAAGATAAATAAATATGCCAATAAAAAAAAAATTTTGCACAAACTGATAATAATATTCTCTCATAATATCTAACACTTCTCATATCTTATTATTATACAGATTATGCAGATGAAGAACATCCTATTAAGAGTTTTACATATTAAAAAGCAAAATATCCCTCTCATTTCATTAATGTACTCGCATCATTATTATAGTATAAAAATCAAAATATTTATTTTAACATTAAGTTAATATGATGTATAGTTAGTTATCTAACATGTTAAATAAATTAGATTTAATTTTGGATGATTTTTACATTATTTTTAAAATGTGAGTTCTTTACGCTTTCAGTCTTTGAATTCTTAGGATAGGATAACAAATTTAAGCAAATAAAAAGCAAAATGTAATCAAGTTATAATGTAGAATAAAGTAAAACTTTAGACTTACCCATCCTTCTATCCTCCTTTTTAAAGCATTGTATCGATCTCTTATTTGATCAGCCATCAATTTATATTGGTCTCTTTCAGATCGACATTTTTCTAATTCCTGGCTTAATATTAATAGAGAATCTGTTTTGCATTCCAGTTTGCACTTTAACGTGTTAAACTATAAAATGATAAAGAAAATCAATATTAAACATATTATTTTAATGAAATCATATTTTATATGAAACATATTGTTTCAACTATTGAACAAATAGTTTCACGCATAATATGCAAAACTAAAATTATATTAAATATCAGAAATTTTTAAAATTTTACTTAATATTAATAGAATGTGTTTTATATACAGGTTTACACTTACAAGTTTAAATTAACAAATATTAATGTAGAACACATTGTTTAAACAAAATTCTTTATTTAGAAAAGCATATAATTTTAACTATTAGGCCCATAACATAAAATACAATACCAAAATCATACAAATATCCAAAATTCATAATATCTTGTTTAATATTAATAGAGTCTGCTTTTTATTCCAGTTCAACTTATTATTTTAGTAAAATTTATTTTCAATATAAAACACCGTATTTTGACAATTAAATTCATAATTTCAAGTATAAGATGTAAAAATAAAAAAAAATCTTGCTAAATATTAATGATTTGTAAGTTAAAATTTATAAAACTACACATTTTGCAGAATTAATTCAATACTGAGCATTCTTATTTATTGCCAGAATTTTATTTTTCCTCAATATACTTACTAAAACAAAAAGCATTCAAATAAATTATTTGGCCTTATGTAAGTTTCAAAATCTAATATGTTAGTTAATATAGTTATGGTTAGTTGTTAGTTATATAATTTTTTCAATGCTATTGATAAGCCAGTAGCTAAATTACTGCAATACTGTAGCTGTTTCTACAGATTTATTTTTGCCTTACAAAAATTAGTAAATTAATATATCTAATTACAAGCTCTGCAAATAAATCTGAGAGCTACAAAAAACACAGAGTTTGGGATGATGGCTGCATGACCAATCAGATACACAAAAAATTATGAATATGCAAACATTTATTTTCTTCAGACTAATGATGATAGATCATTTGTAGTTAGCATTAAAAGCAATTTACTCAACAATGAATTATATCTCCTCCACAGGCCTTCCTCTCCTTTATTAGCAAATTTAAACATTTATTAAAAACAAACAAATAAAATTTTTTTCTCCGTAAATTCTATCAACAAAAAATGCCTTTTTTTGCTTTATTAGCAGATTAAATATTTATTAAAAACAAGCAAATATGTTGCACTCAATATACTATAACAGCTACAAATGACTGCCTTTCCTTTATTAGTAGATTTAAATATTTATTAAAAAAATCTTAAACCACCAATAAATATCCATGTGTTTTACACCAGTTTTAATTCTTATAAAAAAGCCAAAGTTTCAATCAAAATCATTTTCTTAAAGAAATATTTTGACTTGGGTTTAATGGCATTAAGATTGGCTAAAATTGATAACAATAAGAAAAAATGACTCGCATAGACTTATATTAAAAAAATATAAAATAAATATTTAAATATATAATAACCTATTATACATTGCTTTTTCTTTTTCTTAATCTTACCTCAGCCAAAAGAGACAAATAGTCTTCTTCAAGTTTCTGAAATTTCGACATGATGTTCCAAGGCAAGAAATTTATAAATTAGATGATGAAAAAATCATTATATTCATTCATATTGCTGATGAAAATTTTTATTCTAAATTACATTGAAGAACACTTAGCTCAATACATCTTATTTAAATAAAAACCTCCACTAGCATAAAAAATAATTTTAAAATTAATCAATAAAAATAAATGCGCAAAATAATACAGCTAATTAAGGAATAATATATAAGTAAGTATAGTTTTGTTAAAGAGCTTATGTTGTCTATACACCAATATATTTTTAATGGAAAATAAAAATCTGAAATTCAAGGATTTTAACCAGCTGTTGCTTTTTTTGTCTGTTTATTTGGATATTTGGTTTCCGGCGTTTTCCGTTTTCCGGTTTATAGATATATAAGTTGCCACTCAAATGTAATACATGCTCGAAATAGAATTTTAATAAAAAGGCGACTCGCCTTATCACAAAAATCAAAAAGTGTTGATTTATTCAATAAGAAAAGTATGTACCTGACTAATATTTCTCTAAATTCAATGATTATATTATTTATTATTTTTAAAGTGTATTTGAGTTCATTATACAGTTGTTATTATTTATAAGAAAGAAATTACACAGAAGTCTTTCATCTCAGCATTCTCGCATGTTTGTTGATATAATGGCAGCTTTAGCAGAAGCCTCCGAAACGAAAACTCCGGTAACGTCACAATTTTCATGCAAAATTTTAATTATTGGTGCTGGAATTGCAGGAATATCAGTTGCTCACCATCTTATCAAGAAAGGAGAAACAGATTTTAAAATATTAGAAGCTAGAAATAGAATTGGCGGTCGTATAGTTTCCATTCCAATGGGTGAATCATAAATTTTTGTTATTTATTTTTTAACTGTTTTCCCCTTTTCTTAATTTTGAAATATTTTTATGTCAATTAATTCAAAATCTTTCGAATTCGTAATACATAAAAAAGGTTTGTTTGTAATAAAAATAATGTATTTTATTATCATGTATGTTTGTATTATTCATTTAGCTCTTGTAAATTTTATAATTAAACATACATAATTTTGTTATTACTTTGGAAATTCTAAATCATTTCAATCATAGATACTATTAAACCTGTCTTTATGTTAAACCTCTTTCACCAATCTACTAAATATACTAAGAACTTTCATAATTATTTCAAGATTTAAAAGATATATGAAAAGATTTTTTCAACAGGAGTAATTTATATTTATCATTTTCTTCTCTGGTGCATAGTATAATTTAAATATCTTTTTTATATTAAAATAAAAATTTAATGAAATTCAGCAATTAATGTTTGATGAAAGTTTATAAAATGATATAAATGCTCATTTCCTCACCGAATTTTCCTTTCTCCTTTAAAATGTATATCAAACATTAAGCGCATCATATTGAATATTTTTTTACCAAATTTACATGAGCAGGCAGCATTAAAAAAAGTTAATGACGGAAAAAAATAGCAATGATAATTAAATAATAAACACTTCATAAATATTTTCTTTAATAAAATACTTTTTTTATGAATATGTTGATCAATACTTTCAAGGGGGTCATTAATTCAAATTATTAAAGTTATACCTGAAAATACTTCACTATCAGCATGTATGTCAAAATAATTATAAAGTTTTGGCTACTTCTTGGCAGATAAGAAACAAGAAAAGAAGAAGAAGAAAAAACAGGTGGGTATCAGCTCAATGGGTATTACTCTTAAGCCACCCCCAAGCAAACCACTTCATATATTTTTCTAAAAAAATTTTTTCACATGTTCCAATATCATTTTCCTGCACCGACGACAGTGCTGATGTGAAATATCCTCAGTGGTAAACAGATCATGGGTTAGAGTCGCCTTGCCATCAGGCTAACCGTGGGAGGTTTTCGTGATCATCCTCTCTATGTAACGCAAATGCGGGTAGGTTCCATCAAAAAGTCCTCCATGAAGGCGAATTTCTCCCAATACTTAATCTAGGAGTGCCCTTGTCTTCTGGATTGGGTTCAAAATTACAAGGTTATGTAGTTGAATATTTGTTGTTAAAACCCAAATTTGCGTCGGCTGTTCAACGATGGTTATGAAATAAAATATCCTTTTTCTAGTTGTAGTTATAACTAACAGATGTTAATACAGAAATATCTCCTAATGCCTAAAACTTAACTAATTTTATATTTTAATATTATAACTCAGGGTTGTGCCTGATAACTTTAAGGTACATCACGGAGATACACATCACAGTTTTGCGTGGTTAAACAGCCATGGTTGTGCAATAGCTAAATTAATAAAAATAGTGTTAAATTTGAATTATTTACCTTTCTACTTCTTTATTAAATTTACAATATATTACCAAAACTATAATAAGATACTGATATTTAATTCAATATAAATACTATTTAATTAATTAATATTATTTTTTATTAATTAAATAAATTTAATATAAATTTATAATCTTTTATTCATTGTATTGTTAATTTTTCCTTGCAGGTGTTGATCAAGTTGATCTTGGTGCCAGCTGGATTCATGGAGTGATGGAAAATCCTATCTACGAACTTGCTCTTTCAAATGAACTAATAAATATAACCATAGATCAAGATCCCCATGCAGTAGTTGCAACAACCGAAGAAGGGAAAAGAGTGCCCATCTCTGTTGTAGACGAGGTTTATAATGCTTATTTCTGGTTCAGTAAAAGATGTGAGGAATATTTTTTACTTCACTTGCACACGCCACCAAATATCGAAAGTGTAGGTAAACACCTAGAAATGGATATTAATGCCTATTTACAACAATACCATGGTGATGAGGCAAATATGCGCCGCATGATTTTCGATCATCTTCTAAGCAGGGAAACCTGCATTACTGGTTGCCATAGTATGGATGAAACAAGCCTTAGTGACTTTGGGAGTTACACAGAATTACCTGGTGGTAATATAAGTATACCAGGAGGTTTTTGTTCTGTCATTAAAATTTTAGAAGATATCTTACCTAGAGACAGTGTAAGGTTACAATGTGAAGTAAAACAAATCAAATGGAAAATGAAGAATGATTTGAAAACTGACAATAATGAAAAAAGTGTTAGCAACAAATCTAACCTCATTTTAGTAACTTGTGGTGATGGTACAAATTGGTTAGCTAGTCATGTAATAGTTACTCTTCCATTAGGTGTCCTTAAGGCTACTGCCAAAGATATGTTTGAACCAAAACTGCCAGATTACAAAATAGAGTGCATAGAAAATTTAAGTTTCGGTATTGTGAATAAAATATATTTAGAATATGATAGACCTTTTTTAAATGCGGAAATCTCTGAAGTTATCACTTTGTGGAAAAGGACAGAGGAAAGTGATATTAGTAAGATTTGGTTTCGAAAGATATATTCGTTTCGTAGGTGTACTGAAAATATTCTTCTTGCTTGGGTCTCTGGGCGGGAAGCTGAATTCCTAGAGACATTGTCCGAAGAACAAGTTGCTGATACATGCACAGACATTTTAAGAAAATTTCTTAATGATCCATACGTACCTAAGCCTTGCAAAGTTGTTTGGTAAACCTTTAAAATTTGATTATTTTCAAACAAGTGTTGTAATCATCCATGTTCATTTATGTAGGCTTTTTGAAATTTTCTTTTCTTTGGCTATTTGAGCAACAAAAAAAAAAACATTTACCACGTTAAGCATGGGTGCAAAGCTATTTTTTTTAACAGCTAACATAAATAGTCCACACATACAATGGTTTTTAAAATGCTAAGTGTTTAACATTGTACTGCGACATATAATAGAATCATGCTGTCTTATTGAATTTATGAGCTAATGCAGCCATAAGTGACATGATGTGCCCAACATGCTAATAAAAAATTGTGAAAAGTAAAGTAAAAAAATTTGATAGTTTAGTATACTAATTATAACCTATTCTAGTAAGTCATATTAATTCTACTTTTAAAAATATATTTATGGAATGAAATTTATTTTTATAATTGATTGAAATTTATTTAATGAGTTCTTTATGTTCCTGTATAGATTAGAGAAATATGTTTTGCATTAAAAGCTAAATGACAAACACAACAATTAAAAAACTAATTTTATAGTAAAGTGCCATTTTTTAAAAATTTTGTATACATGTTTTTATACATTGTTTTTGATTTTATATGTTAATATACTTCTTGTTAAAAAGTGTTCACTTTATTTTATTCTAAGATAGTGTTTTTTGTAAATTTCAGCACATCATGGAAGTCTCATCCATTTAGCAAAGGTTCCTATACTTACATAGGCTTAAAAAGTTCACAAAGAGATATAGAACTGCTTGCAACTCCAATTTACAGTGATCCATACCACAGTAAGGTAATTAATCATTAACATTTATTTCTTTAGCATTTCTTGTAATAAAAAGGATCGCTCCATAATGACCTTAACCCTTTGATGCAGAATTTTTATTAAATATACTTTTTTCATTTATTTGTATTAATTTAGGACAAAATAAAAATTATATTTAGCATTTTAATAATTTATAGCTATGAAATACGGCATGAAACACCATGTCTTTTTCTGTGTCAAAAGTAAAATCTTCAAAACACAGCTCACTTCCAAACAATAATTTTTGAAATTTGCACTTATTTAGATCTAACGGAGACAGTCATTCATAATTGAAATTTCTTTAATTTACAAACTGAATTATTGAAAAAATTTTAAATATGAATGGAAAAAAAAAATTTCCAACTACTTTTTTCTGGATATATATTTTAGTACAAATGTAATTTCGATAATCTAACAGAATTTTTTTTAGTTACTATTAAACTGTTTTTTATAATTAAAAAAATACCAAAATGTATTTTTACTAATAATTAGAGTACCAGAAAAAAAAATTATATAAAAGGGGCACCGGTGTACCATCTGCCCCAAAGGGTTAATATATATTTAGAAAAAAAAAACATGCACACTTAGGGTTGCAAAGCAATACCTTAGCTATGGGGGGAGGGACATTTTAAATGCCACTTATAATTTTAAAATCAAGATGCGCAAGGTAGGGATTGAAATTTCAAAAACAAATTTCGTTAGACACTAGAAGCAACTTTTAAGCTTTATCCTTAAATAAACTGGTTTTGATGACTACATAAAATAAGTTTTAATTAATAAAAGAGAATGCAAATTTTTCTCACCATTTAAAAGCTTCATAATTAATTGATTTAACTTCATAAATGAGAAATCGGCATTTTTATAATTCTCCATGCAAAATGGTGTGAAACTTCGATTCTTAGATAATCTTTAACAGATTGCTTTTTATAAAAATGAATGTCAAATCTGTCTCAAACAAGAATTTTAACATTAGCTGACAAAAAGTCTTAAAAGTTTTATTACAACATTTTCAATATAAATTTCTTGTATTTTTAGCCTGCTCTGTTATTCGCTGGAGAGGCAACTCATCCTACATTTTATTCTACAACCCATGGTGCTTATTTGTCAGGTCAGAAATGTGCTGAAATACTAATGGAACCAGATTCTGACTCTAGTCAGAAACAAAGCAGACAGGAGGAAGCATCTGATAGGGATCTTTCATCATGGATCAAGGGAATTGATCTAAGCTAGATAGCATACATCTTATTTTTAGATACTACTTAAGGCTGGGGACAGGCACCTTTTTCCAAGCAGCAGACATTAGATATTGCATATGAGGCATGTCTAGTGCATGGGGCTGTATAAAATGACCACCTCTGAGTAGGCCATGGTAGAAAATGACCAAGAGGGCCAGGATCATTTGAAATAACCCTTGGGTGAATTATGCAGAGATTCTATGATAGAACCTAAATATTTAAATTTCTTCCTCGGGTTTTTTTATCCGGTTATCAAGTTACTGGGCAATTCTCACACAGATTCTACTCTTGCCTGCCCTTGGCCTACTGCCAGTTATTTATTTTTACTTTTGCTCGTTATTTTCACCCTATCAATTTATATATTTTATTTGGAATAAACTGATTATGAAAAAAATTCTTAATTACTCAAGTTGTTTGTTGGCTATATGTATTATTACCAAGGCAAAAATATTAATTAATAAAAAGCAATCAATGTTTCTTTTAACTATTTTGTTGAAATGTTTAAAATATCTAGTGTTTTAATTTATTGTTTTTATATTTTTTTACCAGAGTATTGTTATTGTTACACATGTTGACTTTTTACTACGTTTTTAAAGATATTTATTCATAATTATGTTTAATTTTGTCATAAATTATATCCCATTATCGTCTCATTAGCAGTTTTATAATAAAATATTAACTTCTTGATTTTTATTAAACATATGACTACCAATGCTTACTTAGAATATGACAACTGTGCATTTTTAGAACTAAAAAAAAAAAAAATGGTGGCAAAAATTTTGGTGATTAAAAAAGTTCCACAAATGATTTTCTGCTAAAATAAAACAAAGACTTTTTCACCTGCTGAAATATTTAATTTTATTGTTATTTATAACTGTCTGATTCATATAGCTCATTCATTCATATTGAATTTACAGTTGTTATGCAATTATTATATATTATTACCATAATTTTATTGCTATTGATGTGATAAATTCATATAGTGTCGTGAATTTACAGCTGTTATGTAATTTTTATCATTATAATTTTAAATCCTAATCAAAAAAGGAAAACAAATTAATTTAGCATTGAGGCAAAGGTATGAGATTTTAATATTGAAGTAATACTTAATGCTATTTAAGATAAAATCTAAAAAAATTAAACTAGCAAAACTTTTCTTTAAATAGCTTAATGACAATGGCAGGCCAACCAACTTTGACGAATTTTTCATAATTTTTATGAAAATTGTGCTGTTTATATGTACATAATTCATTCTTTACTATTTTTCCATAATTTTTTTTAAAAAATAACAAATTTTGGCTATTATTTATTTTTATTTAGAGTAATTTTTGCCAAATTTTAGCATCCCAAATGTGTCATATGTATTTTTTGTTAAACTTAATGATTTTGTTTTGGTTTCCCAGTTTCATAACTTTATTATTTAGAATTTGCTAAAATAAGTAAATTGTGTTTTTCTATTTGTTTGATAAATGGTGAATTTTTCTACTTAAAAAAATTATGTTCACAATACTCAGTGTTTAAGTGCAAAAACTACAAGTTTTTTTTTCCTTGAAAGTTGAAGGAACTTCATCCCCAAGAACTATTAATGAAAATTTAATTAAATTTAAAAATTTTTATGGTGCATGTAAAAGAAGACATTTTTTTAACATAAAATTGTAAACTTCTAATTGATTTATTTAGCAATTAAGATCTTTTTTCTTATGCAAATATGAATACTAGAAATGATACCAATATTTTTAAAGACATCAAGTTTCAAAATTTTTTTTTTCATCCTTTAGCAAATTAACATCACTTTGTAATTGTACTAAATCAGATTCAGATTATATCTTGTAAATGTCAATGTGTTTAAACTTGTTCCGTTTGTGTACACACTGCTTTGTTGCTTGTTTTTATTTGAATTGTAGTCAATGCTTATTCTGCCAAAATATTATAATTTTTTCCAAGTTTATTTTAGTCATGGGTATAAAGCCCTGCCAAGTTCATTTAAAGAAATAAAGAAGATTCTAAAATGTATTAAACATTTCATTTCTGTATAAAAATCCAAATCTGATATAAAAATCCAAAGTCCATTTTCAGAAATAAAAAAAATTTTGAACAAATTTTTTTAACATACTAAACATATATCGTTCAGATTATTTCATTAATCATTAATTTTTTTCTTTTTTATACATACTTCTTTTTATTTTTTTAATAGGCTTAGCAGATTTTGCTATCTGGTGCTCAATTAAGTCATACCATAGTTTGCAAGATGCTGGTTAGCTGAATTAACTAACTAAATCTTCAGGACTATCTTCATAAACAAATTTGTCTATTACCTCAGTGCAGTCAGACAAAGATTATTATTGTAGAAATTAAGCTTAATCTAACATTTCTTCATCAATGGCTTGCCAGCCCAGCGTGGGCCATGGTTTCCAGTTTATAACTTTGAAAACTTTTAAATCTGTTTCTAGGCAGTCAATCCACCTGATCTTACATTTTTCCGGGTTACAAATGGTTTTGTGTCAAAGATCTTTTTAGTGGCTCGGTCGTCATTCATTCTAATACGGCATTTTTAAACAATCTTCTACAAATATCATTCACTTTATCCCCCTCCCCCCAAAAAATTTTTACTTCACAGTATTTTTCTTTCTAAAACTTAATAAATTCTTTTTTTAATTTTTATTCAAAATAACTTTAGAGACGTTTTAAAAAGGAGTCCCAGAAATCCTTTCTTATTTTCTTTTTAAAAATAAAAAGGAAATTTAGATGAAAAAATATTATGAAGTTGTAATAATCTACAGCTGATGTGCTGGAGGGTTTCTGCTACCAGGGAAAGACCTATTGACAAATAAATAAATGCAGTTTTATTAAATTAGTTTTGTTTGAAATATGCATTAGTTGTAGAAAAAACTATATAAAAAAAGACTGCTAAATGTGTGCACTATTGAAAATTTTGTTTCTATTTTAATATTTTGATACTTTTTATTATTTTACAACCTTAAGCTCATTTATTTTCCATAATTTTGTATTAAACAAAATTAGTTTTAAGTTCTATAATTTTTATAAGCAAAAAAATTATATAATTTATTCCCAGTAATATCCATTGTGACTGATAACATATTAGCTTATATTCTACAGAACTGTGATCATTTGAAGTGATTAGTGTAAATGAGCTGTGATAGTTCAGTATCAATATGCTTTTACATGCTGCGCATGAAGTAAATGTATATACTTAAAGCAGGTGAATACTGTTAAACAAAAATGGAAAAGCTTTATTAGAATAAAATAAATTTTTAATTTGTGGTTTGAATTGATTTTTTTCTAATTTAATAGATCTCATTGTCTGGTTTGTTTTATTTTTTTACTAACCATAATTAAGATTTAGAAATGTCATACATTTTTAAATACAATACAATTTGTCATACAATAAAAAATTTAGAAATATGTTTGTATTTTATAAGTTGTATTTTAAAACCAAAAACCTTTTAAGATGTAGGAATATGAGTTGTAGAGCACAACACTTTAAGAATCAAAGGCGACTAAATGTAACTAAGGGTGATAAATAGTCTGCAGTCGTCTCTGTTTTCATTGAAAATGTAAGTGTAATCCATGTGTATAGAATTATTCTGAATATTTTATATTCTGGAAAATTCTTCATTTCAATCTTTTTTTTTTATAATTTTTAACATCATTGCATCCGACTCAATGTTTTGAGTTTACGACTAGTTTTAAAAAAATTAAAAAAACACACCTGCATTAAAACTTCAATAGGGTCTTAATACTACCCCTAAGAAAAATTTAAAAACCACAAAAAGTCAGATAAAACTTTAAATTTAAAGGCTTATTATCATATTCAATTTCAAAAGAGGTAAATCAAAAAGTTGTTCATTCTATTGAATGTAGACATTATCTAAATTCTTTAAAAAGGGAAATTTATCGTTTAAATAAAAAAATTTCACAAGATAAATACAATATAATTTTTTATGATTTCTTATACTTATACTTGCATTTAAATTACTTTTCATTCTTGCAAATTTTTTAAAAGAAATTAAAAAATTTTTAAGGCTATTAAGCTTCAATGTAAAATACCAATTAATGAAAAATGTATAGTAAAAGGCAAAAACTTTTAACTCTCAATCTTACTAGAAATTATAATCAACAATCCTTATTTCTGGCAATCTTTTGTTTAACATATCACCTTAAATTTGATAGAAAATTTAGAAAATAAAAATAGAAGGAAATTAAAATGTTCTATTTCAACATTAGTTACAAGAGTTGTTTACAAATGTGGCTGCTAGCTGAAGATATTATAAATCAATGTTTTCTGTTCTTAGTCAATCTGTTTATATTCAAATTATTTGGACAAGTATACATTAATTTTATTCTTAGACCGAACCACATTGTCCAGAAAATAGTGGTTATTTTGAAAACTTGAATATATATATAAAGAAAAAGTAGCAGCTTTATCTGGCGCTGAACTTTATAAAAAAGTTAATAACTAAAAGGGAATAGATCTTCCATTTTCAATAAGTTACAAAATGTAGCATTTTTCTTTCATTAATTTGATTTTTCAAATGATGGGTCATTTTCAAAACACCTAGTATAAATATCAATATGTTGTTCTTTTATATAATTTGTGTTCATTTATGTCACTTCTTAAAATTGAAATTAGAGATTTTCAATAAAATATATAGATGGGCAAATCTCAGGAATCATAATTCGATCTATTCCCTAGGTTGTCCAGACCGTAATCCTGTCAAACCGTAACCGCAGGATTAATTAATTGAATTTAACATAATAAGGGCATTAAAATTTTCGATGTTCACGATTATTTGATTTTTATACATTTTCAAACAATTCTGGAGGTGTAAAAATAGTGTGCCTATTTTTTATTTATTATCGTCAAACCGTAACCTCAGGATTAATTAATTGAATTTAACATAATAAGGGCATCAAAATTTTCTATGTTCACGATTATTTTCTGATATTTTATACATTTTCAAACAATTCTGGAGGTGTAAAAATAGTGTGCCTATTATTTTTTATTTATTATCAAAAGTTAAAGGTTTTAGAGATCTGCACATATATTGATAATTTGAATTTTAGGATTTAAATAATTTAAGATCATATTTAATAATATATGTTAAGCATGTATTTGAACAAATTTATGAAATTATGAAGAAGAAAAAAAGCAAACTACTTTTATTAAATACTTTATTTTAAACAAATTTCGAAGCTGTATAAATAATATCTGTCATTTAGTAACAAAATAGTGTAGTAAAAGTAATTTTTACACTTTTAACTGCCAACATTTTTCTTTAACAATATCACCAATTTTGGATAGATTTGTTTCGTAGTAAGTCATCATTCCTAATGAAACAATCTTTTCAAAGACATTTTTCTATATTTCGCCTGGCAGTGTTTGATAAATAATCCTATTCTTAAAACATTTGTTTGCATTACATTAATAATAATTTACATATGTACAAAATTATGAGAAATATATTTTACATTCTAATATTATCTTTGGAGCAGAGCAATCAATGCATCAATAATAAATAGTTAAGTATTACTACACATAAATACAAGTGTGAAAGTATTCACATCAGTATGAGCACAATGAATAAATGATGTATCACTTACCAATTGCAAGACATGTCAAACATTCACTTACATCGTTGATTAGTACAGATTATGTTAAAAGCTCACAGCACTGCATTAAGAATAAAACTAAGGCATAGAAAAGCATTTAGCACCAAATTATTAACTGTAGCTATTTAACCACAGTTTATCACTATCCACTAAATAATATAGCAATCAACACAATAAAGTAATTAGAATATCCAAAATTATTTTACTAATATTAGTTATAAGTCTATTGCACTAAATACACACATCATAATTTTATTAATAAACTTTTTACAAACAATTTCTCTGATCAAAATAGTTTTAAAAAATTATAAATATCTTTAAGGAAAAAATAATAATGAATACAGAATACTGTCTGTCCACCCTTAATATGAGCTCCTAACAACAGAGGATGATGGTGTTGAATAATGACCACACATTGTGGTAGTCATCATAAATTGGCTACACCTAAATAACAAATTCTCACACAATAAGGTGCTTTAAAACTGATGTGAAACATTAATATTTATAAAAACTTACAATAACACCAAATAAAGAAAACTACAGCAACACATCATAGGAAGAAACAGCTTCCCCTTATAAGCTAGAAAAATAATTGAGGACAAATATCCCCTAATGCTTCTTCTATAATCCATTGTATTTCAATCTGCCTGATGATAGGAAGCTCATTTATTGCATAGCTTTGTTTTACAGTCAATGATTCTTTAATAAATATTCAGGATTTCAATGTCTACTAAAAGAAACTAATCTCACGGTGAACAGAGAGTAGACTCCCCATCCTCCAATGCACACAACATAGATTTTTACATGTACAGAATCATGTTAAAATATATGTAGATAATCATGTACATAACATATTTTAATTCAAGGCAGAAGCATGTTTATAATTATCATTTGACTTAATTGAAAGAATTATTTATATTATTAAATAATTTCAATACATTCTAATCTTTATCAAACAAGGCTTTATAAGGCTTTCTTACATTTAGTTTTAATAATCCTTTCATGATAAAGAATTTAATTAACACAGAACCATTCCTTTGTAAGTTTATTTAAAAATAAATGGTTGTAGATGCCACATAATGATAAGCCATATTGTTTAACTGATCTAAAGAGTGTTAGAAGTGAAAATACTAAGTTTTCATGCAGGCAATAAGATACTTTTATTTAAAGTGCTGTTAATTAGTAGTAATTTTAAAAACGTACGTGTAAATTACAAGGCTAAGAAGCGTAAAATGTGTGCATGTTATCTTTTTTTTTGCTAACCCATAACTTAGCTACATATGATTAAAGCAAAAATAAAATGGGAAAAAAAACACAATGTCACATAGACATACTATGTTATAGTGCTGCTATTATTGTTATAATGCTTCACGCCCTTAATTTATATAATTTCACTAACAATAAATTATCAGACTGTCAAACCTATCTAGATAGAAAAAAAATGAATTTTCCCCCTTATCTCCACCAATCTTGATAATAGTTAGATAAGAGACACTTTAGAATAAGGAGAAAAATAATCCTTCATACCACAGCTTTGTGATTGGAGGACAGGTGAAAGTAGCTGAAACCCCAATCGAATATAAAAAAGTATGAAAATTTGAAGCAGAAAATATGAAAATGTCAAAACCGCCAGTAAGTTAAGATTTCACTGCATTAATTTAGCCAAATTTAAAATGCCATATTAAGAAGGCTCTAAAATAGGATAATGAAACATTATTTTCAGTATAAAATAAATTTAGAAGTTTATACTTTAAATTAAAACAAATCACAAAAAATATACACAAAGAAAATATCAAAAACATACTTTTTTTAAAAATAAATCTCTTCTAATTTCTTAAAAACAATGCAGGAGATATTTATAACAAAGACAAGCATTGCTTTCATATCAGTAAATACTAAAATAATAAGTTTAAGTTCTGAAAAAATAAATAAAGTACTAAGCAGCACCATTTGTAGTAAGCTGTCGAAGTTGTTTTAACACAGTTTCTAATAGTTTCTTCTTATCTCTTTCATTCTTCTTTAAGGCTGAGAATATGTTTTTCTTTTTATCCGCTTCTCGAACTCTGTAGAGAAAAATTAATAAATAAATTTTATATATTGTAAAAATTTATGGAAAATACTATTATTGAATATTAATATAGTGTACAATTTTTTTAATGTAAAACTAACGAGTTATTTGGGTATTTAGAGATGAATTAACACACTAGCCTATGCAATTGTAGTCACAGTTTGCGATTTTTAGTTTCAACAACAAATAACTTTTATGATATATAAGAAATATATCTGTAGAAAAACTTTATTTAGAAATAAAAATTGCTTAAGCAATTAAAATATTTTTATAGTTAATAGCAACCAGCTAGACATATACACAGGGGTTGAGTCAACAAATATTCGTAATTTCTAGTTGCCTGCAGCCTAAAACTATTGGGTTTTTCTTTCTTTTTTTATACAAAAACATGTTAAATTCTGCTTAAAATATTAGGAACTGCGGCAAGTGTCTTGGATTTCAAGAAATCTGTGTATACATGAATAAACATAATAAATACATAATTAAACAGAAAACAAATACATTAACATTTAAAAAATATTTAACAGAATTATGAATGGGAGACAAAATAAACACCTTATTCTATCAAATTTAAAAATTTGACAATTAAAAGAATTTTTGAAGGTAAAATGAACTTCACATTTTACATACTTTTCTAATAATATTATTGCAGTATGTGGATTCACTCTTAAATATTTGCTAGTTTCCTGGCCATATTCTCGGAAGTAATTTGACCAATCCCAGTCAGTGAAAAGGTCTAAAACCTGCAAAATTTAAACAGATGTATCATTTTTATAGCATTATAATGCATAAGTGAAAGAAACCAAGTGCCCTAAAAAAATCTTTTTTTTAATTAATTCTATTACTTTGTAATGCATTTTTAAACTACTAAATTTTTTGTATTTTAAATAATATAGACAAAGTTAAACAGACTTGTAAATTTATTTGTAGGTATTTCTGACAAAAAAGGTATAAAGAAATCAAGAACTTCTCAAAAGAAAAATTAAAATTTTAGAGGCTATTGACAGTTTAAAAGTTGTAATTTTGTCAAGGAAGATAAAAAACTAGAAGAGAAGCATTTGAAAATATAGAATTTGTGGTATTATTGAATAAATGAAAGAAGATTTGTTCGATTCTTTGAGAGTAACTGAACAAATAATTTCATTACATTTTAAAGGTGTGGGATTTATCCACAAAATTACAAAACATAAAAATTATCTTCCATAAAAATTAAAGAAAACGCCTCTTGGAAATACTCAATTATATAAAAATCTACCTGATGTGTTTACAAGACAATGTTCCTTTTCAAATGAAAGAAAAAATACTTGTTTTGGTTAGATTACTAACTAATGATGATAAATACTTAGATTAATAATTGCTAACTGTTTTGATCAATAATACACAGCTAATCTGAGAAACACTAATTTTTATAGGGAATGTAAATGGGGGACAGTTCTTGAATTGTACCTCTGAAGACCTCTTTTTTTTTTAGCAGAGCAAGACTCACATGTTGCTAAAACGATGGGGAAGAAGTAGTATATAAGTAGTCCCACAGATTAGAAAATAATTAAGTCTAATTATAAGTTTTCTGAAATCTTCAAATTTATTTTGGATTATGCAATAAAAATATACATTTTAAAATTGAATGAAATGCCTTGATAAATTTTTAAATCGATCCATTTGCAGTTTAAGAAGTAATGATTTTAACATAAAATCTTGTGGTTAAATTTGATTATATTTGAACATAATAAATTATTGTTATTAATAAATTTGATATTGTTATTATTCTGCAAAAATAATGGCAGAAGTATTATACCTGCCGTAGTTCAGCAAAACACATAAGTAGAATTCCTTCTTCAAAATTTCTAACAGGTACACAGTTGGCAAACACTGCAAAAAAAAAGCAAAGTGAAAAAATTTAATCTTTGTTTTTAATCGTATTTACAAATATATTTTTCTTAAAACATAATGAGAAATAACATGATACATGGAGAAATAAAGCGAATATATACAACAACAAAAAAAATTCTTAAACTTTTCATTCATTTTAATAAAATAAATATAAAATATAAATCCAATGTGTAAAACCAAGGTGTAAAAAAAATATAGTTTATTATTATAATTATTAAATAATAAAATACCAACAATTATGACACTAAATCCATTACTACTAGGGATGAACTGGGTGGCTGGCAATTATACGGCATGCAGCCGACCAAGCCAGATTTTAATCACTCAAGCCCGGTAATAAAAATTTCACTACCAGGTACAGGGACATGGTTTTTAGTCTGAAGACAAGGTACTGGGTACCTAATCAATTTTACCAGGTATCCAGAACCAGGTAACACTCATTTTTGTTTAACACAGCCATATTCAGATTTAAAGCAATCTAAAAATTACTGATAATAGTTTTGAAAATCCACGCATTCCATCAGTTTCTTATTAATCAAATTGAAATAACTAGTACAGACTCAGCATATTTTACTCTTAAACAGAATTTAATTTCAGTGTATAACTTGATAAAGTGTGCAGTTTCAGAACATAAAAATAAAAAGGGTCCATATAGGGTAAAAAAAATTTTTAAAAATCAAGGAAATTCAAAAATATTATACTGAAAACAATTTTAACCAAATTAACAAATTAAATACAAAATTAGAAATAGGGAATTATATTGATATTTATTCAAAGTTAATAAAGAAAATCATAATTCAGAGGTAACTGTAGAAAAATACACTATATTTATATTATTTTCCTACTATCAGCAAATGAATAAATGCGACATGTTTTCATTATTTGAGTTCGAAAGCATACAAGTATAATGGACAATAATTGCAAACATAAGTATTTTCTTACAAATTTCACATTAATTATTCTAATGCTATAGCTAATTTTGATATCATTGAAGATTTATTTCGAAGTAAATAAAAGCACATGATAAAACCGAGCCGATTGTTTTAACAAAAAAAGATTAATTAATTCTTATAAGGTAGTTTTTTATTTTTAGAAAATATTATTTTTACAAGATTTAACAAAAAGGTCATTTGGAAACATTTTATTAAATTTTCAGATAGGATGATTTACTTTTATATTGAAAAGAAGCATGTATGAATAAAATTGGTCATCAGTAACTTTAAGCAAAATTTGATACCACTAGGCAGGTTTCCTACTTGATGGTTCTTATCATTGGTAGCTTTCATGGGTTTTCTTTCTTTGTGTAAAATAAAAACATAATACACATTTGTTTCACAGAAAGTTTTTCTTGAAAACATTTTTGCTCCTTATATGTTACTTGGTCTAGGAGTTAATCTATATTAGGGAGTTCAAAATAACTAGGATGCAGAAACTGAAGTGTAACAACAAATGCGTTCTATGAATCTTCTGCTCCTAATTAGTTATAAGATATGATTTCTCATTGAGTATCTAAACGTTTAAGAAATTAACTAAGGTAAACTAAAGCAGATTTCCGAGAACCTAAATTACTTTCATTATTAGGGGATGATTAAAAATTAAATATTGCTAAGTGAAAACATTTTTAATTTAAATTACGGTCATTTTTCTAAAATATCTTAAAAATATCCTACGTTTAACAGCAATTAAATTAACGCTAACGAAAATATAAGTAAATCAAATGAAAAGTTAATTAATTATAAAGACCACTAATAGCAGATGACTGCAGTTCAAAACAAAGTTTTCAGATGATTATTTTACATCCAAAAAGTAATTGCAAAATTCTTTTAGAAACCTTTTCAAAAGCTTAGTTTTTAAATTAATTTTAAAAAATGTAAAAATAAAAGCATGTTTTTATTTACGTAGGAGCATAATAAATTTCTTCTACCCTATATCTTGTAAAATATTTGTTCCATAGAAAATAATAAAATTTTTATATTGTTTTGCAAAAATGTTACAATTTTATCGGTACCCCAGAACTGGCCAGGTAACAAATCAAACTTTAGCCAGGTACCCAAAACGGGACAAGTTAAAAATAAAATTTTTACAGGTTACCCAGACCTGGCAAAATTTTAGTTCCTGGTACATCCATAATTGTCACATTTAAGATTTGAAGTATAACATTTTCCCTACTTATTGACAAGGAAAAACTAATTTAACAAATTATTACTGCAAATACATTTTAAATACTGAAATCAAAATATAATATTTAAAATGTGTTTGCAATTCAATAATAGATTCAATGCAAAATCAGGATATAAGAAATGTTCATAATGATATATCACCTGAAAGTTTACATCGTATCTCAACTGGATTAAGTGTACAGTATAAAAATAACCTATTTACAATTAATTCCTGATTACTCATGGATACACTATCAGCTTTGTTATTAATCTATCACCAGCTCCTCAAATTAAATTTTCTGTGCACTATTGTTCTACAAACTCGGCAATGAGTAAACTTATAAGGAGACAAAATAAATTATTAATTAATAATAAAATTATTAAATGGTAAAACTTATTATCAATTATTATTGTTTAACTCAACAAAAAATATTTTTCAAAAAAATAAATAAATAACTGAAACAACAAAAAAGGTTTTTGAACATTTTGTATTTATGGAAATGTTTTATTTTCCATAAAAATTGTAGGGTAACTTTTAAACTTTTTTAATATTACTTAGTAGTACAACATACAAAATCTAAATTTCAAAATAATAATTGTATATCCCTTACGTTCACATTGCATAACATCAAGATTGAATTGTTGCAAAGCTCCAAGGGAAATGTGTTTCACTTCTTTATCTAATAAGAAACCCATCAAAGCATTTGCTATATGCTTGCATGATGACATACATGCCGTTTGAGCCACTTTATCCTACGAGTAAAATAATTTAATGTCTTTAACAAAAATAAATATATAATTGTACAACAAAGATAAATGTATAAATATAAATAATATAAAAAACAGGCACTAGATATTTTACTCATCAGTCATTTTTTACTATGAATTGGAGGAAAAACAAAACTAAAAATTGGGGGGGGAACAGAAAACATAGAAAACAGATTAAAAAAAGTATGATGAAAAAATCATTAAAACTATTAAATATTTGTTCATGGCAATATAAAACAATCTGAAGAAATTAAATTACTGAACTATAAAAATGTGCAAAAATTAAACTGTAGACACTAAATAAAATTGAAATTTTCAAAAGTACATGGCAAAGGATTTAAAATAAAAACAATTACAAAAAATGTTTACTTTCCCAAACAAATTAAAATATTTTATGTCAGTAATGCTGCACTAATAAAAACAAAAATTTACAGCAAGATTTATGAAAATAAAAACATCTTAGGACACAAGAGAAACTTTCACTATATCACAAGAGAAACTTTTCATAGTAAATTCTTTTTAGTCTCCACAAGTAATTTAAAGTAAAGTTGTATAGAATCAGCCACTATTTGGTCCTTTTGCTGAATATTCGGTTGAACAATGTTTTGCCAAAATATTCGGCGAAGTTTTTTTTTTATAGAAAAGTGTTTTTTAACAAATTTTTTTTTCTGGAATTTGAATAGATTTGATTAGGAATAATCGAAAATCAAATTTTTTTCTATAATTGGAAATAATGTTTACACATTTACGTTAAGTTCTATTACTAGCACACGTTTTGCAAATTTACGTTCCGAAAAATGAATGAAGATCAGTTGGAAGACGATCTGAAGGCGAAATTTGAAGAATTGAAACTAGATTACTTTATACTGAACTAGTTTCGTACCACTGATTTTTTAAATTTTGTTCAGGTAAATCAATTTGCATCGTTTTTAAATAATTTTTTGCTTTAAAAAATTTTTTGATGTTGTTTCTCTAATAGCGCAACATTTTTAAAGAGTGTTTCTGATAGACTTTATTCTTTTATTGTCACTTCTTTCCTGTACGGTAAGAAAGATAACCAGTAAAATAAGAAATTGATATCCAACATTAAAGTTATATTTCAAAAACTAAGACCAATTTATTTTCCATTTCTCTTTTTTTTTTATAACTTTTCTTTTAATCAGCATTTTTATTATTGCACAGTATTTTTAAAAGAGCGTTTCTAATGAATTTTAATCTTTTATTGTCAATATTTCTAATAATACATCAATGTGAAAAAGTTGAATTCTGATTTTTAGCGTTAAATTTTTTATTAAATATATATTATTTTTATCAACATTTTTGTTTATGACTTGGCAATTAAGAGGAGTTTTATTCACTTATGCATGTAATTTTTTTGTTTTAATGATAACACACCATTTTTAAAAGTGAATCTGATAGACTATATTTCTTTCAACATTTTATGGTTACTTTTTTCGGGAAAATATTATTTTAAGCAGGACAAAATTGTTTTAATAGTTAAGACAATTTATTTTTACTCATTTTATTTTTATTTTAGTTAGTCATTCTTTTATTTATCCTAAATATTTCTTATGGATAACAATTATAATTTTTTTCCCTTTACCTTATACCAATCCTATAGCTAAGTTTTGGATGATTTTCAATAGGGACTAAATTTATTTATACATTAAAAAATATTCCTTAATGGAATTTTTTATTTTTAAAAAATTTTACTATTTGGCCATGAAATATTCGTCATTTGGCTAAATCACTATTCGTTACATCCCTAATTTAAAGAACAGAAAAATTAGTGCAAGCAAACCTAGAGTAAGTCATGAAGTTTCAAATACAAAAATTTTCAAAACATCAAAAATTGTAAGACGAAACTGAAAAATTGTGAAACGATAAATTAGGATTACAAATTGCAGAAGTTCTCTTCCAATAATTTATTTGCATTTTGATACATTGAAATTTTTTTTTCGGCAATTGAAATTTCATGGCTTACTCTAGGTTTGTCTGCACTCACTTTTTCTATATTTTAAAATAGTTAAGGAAGCGAAACAGAATTTGCAATGAAAAGTTTCTCCTGCGATATAGCGTCCACTTAAGTAAAATAGACAAAAAATATAATGCCTTGTTTGAATAAAAACTTCCATAAATAAAAAATACAATGTAACTCAATTTTAAAAATTAGAAAATAATAAGCTTAATAAAGGTCAAAATAATAGTAATAAGAAACATAACTTACAGGAAGATTAGTAAAAGCCTCAAAAGTACTCTTCAGAAATGCTATTAAATCTGTTAGATAACTGCTTGCTTGCCCTTCTGGTTCCCCAAGCAACCAATCATAGTTGGCTATAACAAAATAAAATTAAAAGCATTTTCAATGGAGAAATGAAATAAATAAAAATCAAAGAAATAATCATCATACCCAATTCTAAAAATTCATCTATCTTTTCATTTAATTTTTCATAAATCTGAGATTCAGCATCAGCTCGTGCATCCTAGAACAAAATGATTTTTAAAAGAGAAATCACAAGACAATGAAATAAATTTAATTTTAATGATTGATTTAAAAAATTGAAAAAACTAACAATTAAGATTTTAGAGTAAGAAAGACTCAAAATAACATTTCAATTAAGTATTTAGATCAAACTAAAACATATTTTACCACAATATTCTTCAACATAAATTTTTATATAATATTTAAATATTAAATATGTCTCTCTTACCTTAAACATAGAACAACTTTGTAGTTTAGCAACATGAAAAGACTCAGTAGTTGATCTAAAAAAAAAGTGAAAAAGTATATAACAAATCACATACTGGAAACTCGAACAGAAAATACCAATAGTGAAAGAATACAAGTAAAAGAATAAATAAATAAATGGAAATGAAATTTTTGTTAGATAATTTATACTAATTTAAACACGTACAATCAATAAAACAATAAAGAAAACAAATTTAATATATAAAAAAAAGGAACATCAAAATATAAGACTCCTTTAGAAAGTGTTCAGATTATTTTATTCCCATGTTGTTGTATTTTGCACAAGCTCCTTCCTCTCTAAATCAAAACACTATTGACTAATTATTTTTTTTTAAAAAAGTGAATAAGCAAATATTATGAAAAAATTACACATATTATATATATATTGCACAAAAAGGATTTAAAAAAAAGAGAGAAAAACGAAAATTACGAAAATTAATATAAGTTTTATTAACTGTGCATAAGCTGCAAGTACATAGAACTCATAAAATATATTTAAAATATAGAGAAAACATGGAAAATATTAAAGATTAATGAAAAAAAAGAAAAAAATTTCAAAATATTTTTTTAAAAACACTTTAAAAAATGTATATTAAAAAGCTGGACCACAAAAAAAATGAAAAGATATAATCTCTTCATCAGCTCACACGATTATATCCACAAAAAGAAGTGCTTTCTAATATTGTATCAATATAGCCAAAGCAAAATATATCAATACAATAGTGTGAGGAGCACTCCAAAAAAATTTTTATATCTAATGTATATCTAATCATTAATCTTTAATATTTTCCATGTTTTCACTAAATTTTTAACTTATATATATGTATATATTTATATACAAACACACAGTATACTCTCGATATCTCAAAGTCAAAGGGACCCTAAAGAGATTTCGAGATAGCGAGTTTTAGATATAGAAAATCTAGAAATAATATGTATGTAATGAAAGTTGACTAAAAGTCTAAATACAACAATAATAAGAATATATTTAATGTATTTATATTTAAAAGCAAGACAAAAATAATTATGCATTAAATAGAAAAGAATAGGTTTACAAAGAACTTAGATAGTGATTTTTCCAAAAAAATCATTTTCTATTTCTTAAAAAATTCGACGTAACACGGTTTTGAGACAAAACCCTTCGACATAGGAATTCAAATTAACATTAAGTAGATATATAATGTCAAGAGGAAAGATATATTTTTTTTTTTTTTTTTGACATAACAAGGTTTTTGAGATATTGAGAGTAAACTGTAAATATATATTTAAAAAGTAAATGCTAATACAGTTGAGCCTATTTATCGTTACCTTATCTCTTAATGTCCGGAAATTACCTACATTTACAACCTATTGTTCGATGCATTTTTATTTTAAAAAAGTTTTTGAAAAAGATCTGCATTTTTAATTTTCGAGGATGCTAAACACAAATCAATGTCCATAAGTCATACTGATAGACTTAATACAGCAACAGAACCATAGAACTCTTAAAAATTTTCATGATTAGCAGTAAAATATTAAAAAAAAGTTATTGACAGATGTTGCTAACCTAAGAAAACTAATAGAAACAGAGAAAGTTAAGACCTAAAAAGAAAGTCATTGAGAAATTATTTTTAGCGTTAAGGGTGTGCTTGTTAAAAAATTTTTTATTGATGTCTATAAAATATTTAGAGATCATACTTTTTTTCCCATGATCATGTAAAAGGCCTATAGCTCAAAACCTCTTCATTTTATTTTATTTTTTCCCTTTTTCTTTTGTTGATTTGAGTATCAACAGTTTTGACTGTGATAGTTTATATTTTATTCATAGTAATTAAATATTTCTTTACACATTAAAATAAAGGCATATTCTATTAAATCAGTAAAATATTTAGACACTATAAAATATCATGAAATAAAAACAAAGGTCATTAGCAAAAATCTAACAATAAATACATTACAGAAAACTATATGATTACATAGCTTATAATTTTACAGATTTGATTGTAAATATTGTGGAGATTTAAATGTTTTGAATTCAAAAATAATCTTAGTTAAATCAAAATTTATAAAATCATTTTTGAAAAATATAACCAATAAAGAATATGACCAAATAAAACCAAGAATAATTAAAAATAATAAAATAAATTACCCTGTAATTGTAGATATGTAGTCTTCAAGATATATGCTAGCATGTTCCAGGTGGTTTGTGTTGATGGTGATTTGTATAAGCTGGGGGGGAAAAGATAAGTAATTGAAAACTTGTTTGCTATATTTTTTGATTAAAGAAATTAGAATAAAATTGTTAGCATAAAAGAGCATTTTTAAATGAAATAAGATTGAATTTTGTATGAAGTAAAAATTAAGGCCATTTTTAACTAATTATTTTTTTACTGATTCTTCCAATAAAATAATTTTTAAAAAGTTTATGAAAAATCTTTTGTTAAATCAAATGATCATAACAGAATTTTATTTTTGTTTTTAACATTAAATTAGTCATTTTTTTGAAAAAATTTCCTCATTACAACAAGGATCTTCTTAAAATAGATCTCACAGTAAGCTAGTTTGACTATAATTATAATATGCTGAACAACTTTTTTTATAAAGTGCAATTACCTGTAAAAGTCCAAGGTGTGAATTCTTAATGAGATTGGACAAGCATCCACTAAGAGTAGTAGTTAGTAGTAAATTGGTTGATTTGCGAACCATATCTTGAACTTCTGTTTGACTAAAAAATTTCACATATAAATATTAATAATAGTTTAAAACTTATAAAGCTGCTACAAATTCAATCTGCTAAATTACAGCTTAAACAATAACTTTTTTGTTGTATATAATCCAAATTGTATAAACACCACTTAATTGAAAAGAAAAAACTATTAAAGGATACAATATATTAAGAACAACCTAAATATTAAAGAAAACATCTTTCTTTAATATTTATACATCTTCAAAGGTGCGATATCCTTTGATAGGAAATTAATATTAATTTATGCAGTAAAAATATGCTTAACTCTAAGATATCTGTCCTCTTTAATATTACATTTTCTTACTAAAACGCATACCAATTATTAAAAAAATTAGATATATATACACAAATAAAAATTTAAAAAAAATAGTAGTTCATATATGTTTCAGAATCAAAAAAAAGTGCAAAACGAAAAATGCTTAATTGTAGAGCTAAAAGTATAAATAAATATTTTAAAAGAAAGTGTCATGTATATTTTTATAACAGTAGAAAATGAAACAATTAAGAATTCTTTACCTTCCAAAGCAAAATCATACTTGTTGCTTTAAGAAAAATATTAAAAAAATACATACTATTCTTTAAAATTAAAATACATTTTATGCTTTTAGCATTTTGTCATTTTATATTTGAAATATAGGTTAAAGTTACAAGATTAAATTAAAACTTTTAACAACATATCCTATTTGTATAATAACACATTAAACTTTAAAAAAAAAAAAAAAAACTATCTGAGATATATAAATAAAACAAGAATTTAACAGATGTTGCTTCCAAAAATTACAAAATCACAATTCTCACATAGGCATTGAATTAAAAAATACTATAATGCATTTTACCTGAGATTCAAGTCTTGAGAAAATTTTAAACAAGCACTAATAAACTCTTTAACTTGATCATATACTTCAGGAACAAATTCAGAAAATGGGAACTTTTTAGGAAAGAGAGCCTACAAAATTAAAATCTAAGATTTACCATATATGCATCAAATATAAATAGGTAAAGAAAGAGAAAAAGAAAGTCAATTTCAATTAATATTTGGATGCATTTAAAAGGATAATATAATTAAAATTAAAAAATATCAGAACCTTAAGAATAATAAGATTGTTCAAATACTTAGAATCCCATATATTATTCAAATATATTAATAGTAAAGCAGCCCCACAACAGTCAGTAATGGGACAAAGGGGTCATGGAAGTTTAGGGTTTCACAATTTTGTGACCAGACATGATTGTGGCAATGTGGTCCCCATTGCGCACCAGACACTTTTACTTCCCATTAAACTGAAGCTGGGTTCAAGCAGCCACTGGGGATAATTCCTAGTCCACCACGAAAATGACTCAACCGCTAAGTCACCACAGCTTTTACAAACATAAACTCTAACTAATATTTCTATATTTAATCACACTTAGGAATCACTATGTTTTTTTGGTAAGTTTAGTATTTATCACATTGAATATTCGGTTTATTGAAGATTTGCTCACTATTTGAGACATCCATCCCGTAGAGATTAAATCATAGTGAAGTAGAATGAATAGTATAAAAATTCTTACTTTTCAAAACATTAACTATTTGTTTCCGTTATTGGCCTAGTATTCAACAAGTGTTATATTCAAATTAATATATTTTTTATCATATCAAATGTGCATTTTAGCTTAAATAATTTATCATAAAAGAAGCAAATATTGGGGGGGAATACATATCTACTATACAGTTCCTGGCTAAATTATTAGATGCACTTTAAGATTCTGCCGCATCTTTTCTCTCGTTTCAGGCTCAATTCGTCCCCTGACTCAATCTTTATCTTTATGTGTCATATGCTAGTTTCAGAAACCTTCATTCTTTGTGATATTTTATAGTTTGAAAATATTTTAGCATTCAAGAAGGCCTTTGCTTACAGCTTTTTTACATGGTAAAGGATTGCTTTTTGCATTCATGATGAAAAGTTTCCAACTGATTATTTAAACAATGCACACAAAATAAACAAATAGCATATACAAATAACGTATACAAAATAAACAAATAACGTATACAACTGCGTAGTATAAAGCTGCAATACAAATAAACACAGCGCATAAAGCCGAAGAATTGGTTAACAACGTAATGCAATACGCTAAAAATAAATACA
This sequence comes from Parasteatoda lunata, assembly GCA_949128135.1. Lineage (NCBI taxonomy): Eukaryota > Metazoa > Arthropoda > Arachnida > Araneae > Theridiidae > Parasteatoda > Parasteatoda lunata. The sequence continues at coordinate 23,883,083 of OX421979.1, forward strand.
AATAAGAAGTATTTAAAAAATCTGCATAAAAACCCATTACATGCCTGTTTAAATATAAATGTATTGCATATAAACTCGTGCAAAATATGTACCGTATATTCCGGCGTATAACGCGCACTTTTAATACAAAAAATGATATTGGAATTTACGGGTGCGCGGTATACACCGAATATAAAAAATTATTGATTAAAAAAATTTTAATATATAAAAAAATTTTATTTGAAAGAAATAACATACCTTTACCTATATACTTTATTCATTTTCGTTATTACATAAATAGTTCATTATATTCGTCTTCCGTTATTTCTTCAGGCACGTCATCACAATCTGTTTCGTCTTCGTTTGATAGGAGCCATGTCTACTACTATAAACTACACTGAATTCTTGAAGCTTACAATGTTTACTTTTCAAAGGCAGGACATCAAATGGTGCGATTGGCCGAAGAGGAATTACGTTTTGTCTCCTGATTCGTGGTATGCTTTTGAGACATACACAATAGACAGCATTCCAGATACCCCTCCCCCCCTTACTTCTAGAATGTGGGGAACAACATTCTTCCACACACCTGCACTGCTGAATACAACTACATCTCTTTTCTCAGAATCACATTATTACTCTTTCAACTCTACCCTCACATACATGTCAAATTCAGTTCTTTTATTTTTGCAAACGATAGGGAAAAAAACTTTTTATTTACGATCTTGAAAGACAAAATATTGCACATGTACAATCCTAATTTTTGTGAGCGTTATACGAAGAGTATATCTTAAAATTTAAAAAAAGTATTAGAAATTACGGGTGCGCGTTATACGCCGGGGCGCGTTATGCGCCGGAATATACGGTAATTATTAAAAACCTACAGTGTGTCTAATACTTCTGCTAGGGACAGAATATACAGTTGTAATAAATGAAATATAAAATAAAATAATGAAGAATATGTAAAAAAAAAAAAAATTTACATTATAAAAATATTTTAATGATAAAATTAAAAATAAATACATAAAAAGCTGAAGTGCTTTTACTTACTAACATTAGTTCTTCATCATGATATGGAAACCTACTGATAATAGCATCATAAGCATCTTGATTACCTACTTCTATAGGATGATAATTATCAGAGTCAAATATTTTTCTGAATACTTTATTCCACTTTCTCATAAGCATCTCATTATATTGGTCTCTAATTTCAAGCAACAATTCAAACAGTTGATTGACTGGATAACCATAAGCCTGAAAATGAAATAAATAACACACACAAATGAATTACTAAATTATCCTTTATATCTATTATTCAATAAACACTATTAAGCAATAATCCTAAAATAAATTATGGAAAAAGCTCAATGAAATTGAGTTAATATATTTTTAAAAGAATTATAATAGCTTAAAAAATAAGCTCTATTCAAAAATTTAAAATATGAGAATCTTCTAAAAAAAATTATGCAAAAGAATTAGATTACTTCAAAAAAATGTTGGTCTCGTTATGAACATAATTTTTCCATAATATTTTAAATTGGTATAATAATATTTTAAATTGGCTTTTCCATAATATTTTAAATTAAGTAATTAGTTTCATTTGAGAGAATACATAATATTGATACATGAAAAAGAAGAAAAAAAATATTAAGTTGCTAGCACTGGTCACATTGGAATTTTTGTAAATTAAAATAATATGAAGCAGGAATTAAAAATATTTAGAAGAAACAAGAGAAAAAAAATATGAATAAACCCTGTGTTGTTATTAAAGCGAAAGTAATATTTAATAACAGATGTTGTCAATTAATAATACAGAAAAATGGTTTCAGAAAAGTTAACACCCATTCTCTAATCAAAAGCACATAGAAGATACATATCAATCTACGATTTAAAAAATTAAAGTACAGATCTACACACGCACTCATACATACACATCTATGTATGTATCTAGACAACAATTATTAATTTAATGTCAAATGTATATCTATCATAATTGAAAAAAATAAATAATAATTTAAATGGATTAAAAATTGGAGAAAAAACAAAGGTATGACACAGATTTTATAAGATTAAATTAAAGAATTGTAAGAAGATATTAATAAGCTATAGGGTCTAAACTTTTGTTCAGATAAAAAAATTTTACTTTAATCTTCTTTTTCTTAAAAACAATAATTTTTACTGGTATTATTTATTTTTTTTTATTTTATTCTAAACTAATTTTACGGTTAACGTACATACTTTTCCTAAACTTTCAAAAAATATACTTTAAAAGTTTTTTTTAAAAAATGGAATTTTTTTCCTTCCTTTTTTGTAAAAAAAAAAGAAAAGAAAACAATGCATAGTTGAATATTTATTGAAATAATGATTACTTCATTTTAGTAGTGTATAGAATACTTCAATACAAAAAGAAATACACAGAAAAGAAATGTTACAGAAATTTTGTATTGATAAATAAAAATATTCAACATACTCTAAGTGTGTAGCTAAATAGCATTATTAACCACTTTAATTGTAACATAAGAGATGTATCTGTAGAGCAATCCTAAAGAGAGGGGGGAAATAAACTATTAATAATACATAAAAGCGTAATTATTTACATGTTTTGTTTCTTTAAAGTTGAAAGTTATAACAAAATAACAATAAGCATACTCACTGATGGAGTCCTTAAAGAAGCAACAATTTTTGATAATGCATTTGACCACACCTCATCTAAATATGCTCTATTTACAAGTCCATTTCCAGTATTTAAAACATGATCCTCAACAATGAAAAACCTTTAAAACAATTTCAAAAGGTTATAAATAAAACAGCAAATAAACATTCATGTCAAATTGGAAGAAAGAAAAAAAAAGAGTGAAATACAGTTTAGCATACTTACCCTACAATACCACTAAAATAGTTTCTATACCCATCAATTGTTTCACTCTAAATAATAAATTACACTTTTAGCAAGAAGAAAAATTTAATAAATGAATAAAAATATTTCAAAATTAACTTTATGCAATGACACAAATAGTCATATTTAAAATTAATTTCAATTAAAGACATTTTCAAGAAAATATTTATTTTATAAACAAGAAATAATTTAAATATATATTAAACAAGAGAATTTTTAATACATAGATATACTTTAAGATATTACAGTATCAGAATTTATTATAAGTAGGACTGGGCGATATAAGAAATTTTATATTGTGATGCATCGTCAGTTTTGCATCGGGATATAGTATTTTTGAATTTCATTTACTTGTAAGGTACAGAAAGTCAGATTTCTATCAAAACTTCATACTCAGATTGATTTAAATCAATTTATGAATTTGAAGATATATATAAACATATATAAGAACATATATATTTGCTTAAGAAAGATATTAATGTTATATTTTCTAAAAATGATTACGCAAATAACGAAAGATTTCTTAGTTTAAAAATAAATAATAAAAAAATAAATAAAATTGAAATTTATCAATATATTTACCTAACAATATAGAAAGAAAATTTTAAAAATAAGTTCGTTAAAAATTTTTTTGTATGCTTAAAACAAAGTGCTAAATAAATTTTTAAAAAAACGCTTTTAAAACAACACTATTTTTTATCATTATTATTTCACATAAATAATCAAGTTAAATTGAATAATTACCGAATTCTGAAGGAAAAAACAAAGTAAGATTTAATTTCTTAAAAATAAAAACAAAAGAATTATGATATTCTACAATATATTTAACTGACAACATCGAAAGAAAATTAAAAAAACACGATTATACTCATTAATAAAACGAAGTGCTAAATGATTTAAAAAAATAAAAAATAAATAAGTCGCAAACCTTACTAATTTTTTTAAATAAACAAAATTGATTGACTTATGTCCAAATCCAAAAGAAGAAAAATCAGTTTTGTTATAATTTTATTTATAAAAACAACTAAGGATTTATAAATTTAAATTCAGTAATAAATACCCATTAAATTATTAGAAGTTTTATCCAAAAAGTTTTTAATAAATTAAAATAAAGTAAAAAATAGCCTAACAAATTTAATTACTTTGTAATCTAATTCTTTATGGGCACCTTAAATTAGATTTTCGATTGTAATAAATTCAATAATATAAAAAATTACTTAAACATATAATATCAAAATTAATTTTCACATATTAAAATTTAAAAAAAAGGTTTGTTTTAAAAAAAAATTTACCTAATTAATTAAGAAACACTTCTTTATATATTTTTTTCAATAATAGATTACGTTCAGAACAAGGTAACGACGGGGATCACAAAGTCAGCCCCATTGAAAATAATCTACAAGAAACGATATCAAGTCGCGACAAAGAAAAGAACTATGAGGCGCGAAAACGAACATGCGAGATATCAATATATATCCTCAAAACTATGCTTCTGATTCTACCGCTTATCAATCAAGGCCATTTCAACATAACAAAAGGAACATCGCCTTCCACAGCGGGAGTTGCAAGATTCTTGTGCGTCTTATATCGATACATCGTTTTGCGCTCGTCGTCTTTAGTCTATGGCTTAAATCAGAAATCCGATGCATCAGATTTCTGATGCATCGCTTGAAACGAAAGTTGCTGTATCGGCTTGCTGGTATATGCGTTAAATCGATATGTCGCGATACATCGATTTATAGCCCAGTCCTAATTATTATAAGTATAACTTTAGTGTTTAATTGACAATGTAAATAAATCTTTTATATTAGAGATACATTCAACAAATCATTCAAGTTCAAAACATCAGGTTCATTTTCATAAAAAAAAATCAATACTTAAAATTTAAGAATTAAAATACCTTTCTTAGAAATAAAAGAAGGAACAGATAAAAGCTTGCATTAAGCATTTACATATTACAGGAACAGAAAATATATATAGATATGCATATATATTTTCATATCAAAAAGATATTTTATGATATATAAAGATGTAAAAGAATTAACTAATTCAAGCCTTTTGAGAACTTAAGAGAATTATATACAAAGTACAGAATACAGTAAACTCCCGACAATTCATGGAATTGGGTGGCCCATGAAGCGCAGGTAAGCAAATTCACAGATAATCTGCTAAACACTTAAAAGAGACACTAATCATCAATTTTTTTAATATAAATGATACATTTCAATATCTAATAGATACATTCGGCTGGCAGATTTATTTGCATTTTCTTTATAAAAAAATGTTAATTTCTGCATGAAAAATTCTGTCAACTTTTTTTGTTTCTTGGTGTTGAAACACCGCCTTAGTTTTTGAGTATTATAGTGTCTCATCATCTGCTCTTCTATGCATTGGATTAATCCTTTAATATGAGTTAGAGCTGTATCATGACTCATTTTTCTTACTCTGATCTACTTCCTCTCCTTTTTCTTCAGCATTTGTACCTAATACTCTATCTAAAATTTCTTTATCACTAAAGCGTTTTATCACCTGATCACTTGCATCACAATTGAATCATCCGTGGAAGTTTCCTTCATCTACATTTTCTCCTCCTAAAGCATTTCTTACGAAATTTGCCAAATCAAGAGCAGACATTTCTACATTAAAAAGTTCTTCCAAAGTGTTTTTTACGTTCGGTAAAAATTTCTCTCAAGGATTTTGTTAACGTTGACAATTTTACTGACTCTGAAACAGTGTCATGACTGCAATAGAGAATCATGAAATTACTTCCCTCTTTAATCCCCTTTTAATAATAAGTTTGTTAGGAACTTTTTTATTCATCGACACAATTAAGCCTTGATCCAAAAGCTGAATTACAGTTGTAACATTTGGGGGCATAATCGAGAGTTTATTGTACATATTTGCTTAAATGCATCTCAATATCTAAAATTTAAGGAGAAAGGAGAGAGAATTTTAAAAACTGAAATTTTGTGGGTTGTACAGAATAGGTTGCCTCAGGGACTGAGCATCATACCTAGGAGCTTTTACTATAAGTAAAATCTCATATTTTACAATTATTTCTATTTTCATTTCTCATTATTTGAAAATCTCACTTTTAAGTCATAATCCCTGTTTTCTGTTGGAACATTAAAAAATAGCCAAATAAAAGAGGCACCAAATTGTACATTTTTACCATTTACAGTAATGAAATATGATTAATAAGGTAAGAAAACGTGATTTACTTGTTCTTTTTTAAACTTAAATTAAGATTTCATATTAAAAATTCACTTAAAATTTTTATATTCAAGAACAATTTTCTTCTGACTTGAGGTAAAAATTCTTCTTCCTTAAGACCCTTCTAATAAGGATAAAGTTTTTTGTAACTTTTTAACAAGGAACATGTGAAAATTTTGTTTTGTGCATAATTGATATATGATTGTATGTTTTCCTAAAATATGCTCAGTTTGGAATTTTGAAATTAATTTATTATAAAAATAAAACTCTAAGTATTGCTGAATATATTTTTTCCCAGAACTGTATAGTAATTAATGAAACAATAATACATAATAAAATTATGATATATTAAACAATGGAAATCTGAAACATGATATTTACATAAAAATTAACTCGAAATAAAAGCACAAACTTAAAAGCAATGGTGAAATTTAAAGAAAATAATATTGCCTTAGCAATAGTTTATTGACAATCTAAAATTATTTTTTTAATCTAACATAAAACACATTAAAAAAAAATCTTCTTAGTAATTCAAAAATTCATTACATTGAATTAAGAAAACATAAGCATTTAAGACAAATTAGAGCTTGCAAGTACTCATCATATAAGTTAAATATTTATAGAAATCATACTTTTTTTTTATTTCATGTGATTATTTTATCAATAAAAGCCTAAACAAAAATAATAAAGGAATTGTTACCATATTTGTGGATGGTTGTAGAGCTAATTTGGCTTGCTGCTTTCTCTGATTTCTGTAATAACGCTCAAATGACTCTCTTTCACCCTGAAGAAAAAGTAATAAGTAAATATAATTTATGTAGTTTATAAGTTTTTTTTCTTTTTTAAGAAAATTTATAAATATTTTCAAAATTTATTATCTTTTCAAAAACTGTTGAAATAAAGAAGCACATATTTATAAAATAAATGATTGACTAAAATTACAAAACATTTTGTAATAATAAAAGTCCAAGGTAAAATTTGACAAAATGGTTATAATGTACAGTTATAAAATAATTACAAAATATAATAGCATATAAGTCCAAACAGATTTTTTTAAAGTAAAATAGCAACTATTTTTAACTTAAACAGACTGTTAAAAAGAGGCAATTGCTTATGTTTCATTCTGTATGTTTTACAAAAGTGAAGTTATTTTTTCTTAAAAGAAAAGCTATCTGTATGGTGTCTACAAAATTTTGCAACTGCTTGGCTCAAATAATAGGTCAGTTTTTAATAAAAATTCCAGATTTCTTGCTTTTATGGATTGTTAATAATTACACTTACATACTTATAATAAAAGGTTAAAATGAATAAACGTTGCAACAATTTCATCATGTACAAATGTAATTCTTGTCGATTTAAAAACTTTAAAAAATATGCCATGGTTTTAAAGAATCAAACAATTCTAATAATAGTTTTAAAAATTCTTTTACTTATTTAATTACTTATTTACTTATTTACACAAACTTCAATTTTTAGTAAGTTTTCTAAGTTTCAAAAATTTTGAGAAATTAAAAATTTGTTCCAAAAAATATAATTTTTAAAAAAAATTAAAATTTGCAAAAGCTAATAAAAATTGAGGTAAGTGTAATGGATAATAAGAGTTGTTTGCACAAAAATTATAAGCACTGCTAATTTTTTTTATCATTCATAATCATTCATAACTAATTGATTTACCAATAAGAATATCAAAAATTACTGATTTAAGTAATCAAACAATATTTTTCAATCATTTTAACAGTGTCTATTAAAATGCATCAAATTGGCATTAATAAAGAGAGAGAGAGAGAAAATCAACTTAAACTTCAGAAGACAAATTTTATTTAAAGGCATGACAATTTTTCTGGCATAAATTCAAATTACTTAGATTTTGATTACCTTATTATATCCTGAAATTTTTTATAGTATAGATGCTGAATATTTTTAAAAAATAATGAAAATACTGCTAATAAAAATGCAAAACTTTAGATTACTTATTCAAAAAAAAAAAAATATTTGTAGAAATTTTACTTGAAATTACAACATAATAAAAAAAAATTACTCACAACCATCAGACAACATTCAAAATACAAAAATTATATTATACAGCAATTAAGCTATACTTTTTCAATGCATACAAGCATCAATGTTTAATTTTTTTAAGAGTAATTGTTTCCACCCCTAATATGATATAATATTTATACACATTTGTAAAAAAGCTTGAAGAAGTTAACTTTACAGTAAAATATTACTTTAAAAATGTATGCTAATATTAACATAAACTTGCAATACACACCAATACAGTATGAATATGGAGACAACGATATACAGGAGAAAAATCTATCATATCCTGCGCACTTAAATCTTCTCCTTCATCCACTACACATTCTTCTGGCAGTTGCTCTATTTCCCCCGTGAAAGGATTTGGTGGAGGAGGAGCTTTTCGTTTCTTCCATTTAAAATCAACATCCACACTGCTGTGCTCCGATTGCTAACAAAGAGAATATAAGAAAAATATAAAAAAATTTAACAATAATTCTGAAAATCCAGTTTTTTTTTCTCAAGATAAAGCTTTGGCAAGTCCGGATAATAGGTAAAAATAAAAGTAAAGAAACATCAGAACATCCTTATTCAATAAAAAAAGGACAAAAATTAACATCAATTTCAATCAACAATGTATAAAGTTATATGGTTTGCATTATTGAGCTATTTTTGCAAATTCTGTAACAGATTTCCACGTGGTTTTTAAAATCTTGATATTTTAATATGCCATTACAACATACCATCACTGCTCTAGTTTTGCAGCTTTTGTCACAGATTTCCACATGGTTTTTAAAATCTTGATATTTAATGTGTCATTACAACATACCACAAATTCTAAATCACACATTTCCATTAGTAATCATTTCTCAATACATTCCATTAGGGACAATTCCACAGTGAATCCGCATGTTTATGTTGATAGTTTTTTCAGTAGTTATTAAACCGGTTTTTTTACTCAATTTTTAAAGTCTCAATGTTTTAATACAATATTATTTTGTCTGGCAAACTTCGAATTGTGCATTTTGCACTCAATCAGGGTGTGTAGGCAAATTTTTCAACAAAAAATAAGCATTTTTCAAGCACTCCACAAATATTTTTAAACACTTGGAAAAATATCATAATTAGAGAGGGTTGGCAAGTTTTTGACAATTGATGGTTTTATCCGGTTTTATTTACAGTGACAAAGACGATGGCACGTCACAAACGATGAATTTAACAAGAGAAATGAAATTTTCAATCGCTAATAGAGAAAAAAAATATTGACAATGTTTAGTTGGTCCCCGTAATCAGCAAACATTCAAGAGATTTTTCGTTTCTATTACAGAGGGCGGAAAATGAAGTCTGAATTTAATAATCTCCTGCAAAATGCAGCAGGGCTGCACATGAGAGACAAAAACCCTTACCACTGAATCCAGTTCAGTATATGCAAGTGCGAACCCGCAAGCATTTCATGAAATATGTAAAACACATGGTGTTTTCGTACACTACAGATCGACGGTACACCAAAATAGATTGGGGTTGAATTAATTTTGAAAACGTTGAATAGGACAATGTCTTTTTGTATAATTTGTAAAGAAAATCAACACGGTAAAGAAAAATATCACATTTCGGAAAAGAAAAAATTAGCACTTTTTAAAAACACCCGTGGAAAAAAGCACCTTTAAGGGCTTATAAAAAACAAAAATAAGCGTCCTTAAGCACTTTTTAAAAACGCTACACACTCTGTCAATTATTGATGATCCACCTGCTATCCCACACGGATTAACAATTGCATTTATGTCAGTTATAGCTACGGATTTTTATTGTTTTTTAATGCTACATTTCTAGACATAGAAAATTTAGAATCATGCATGCATAGAATAATTTTTTGATGCACTCTATTTTTGCCAATTTTATCATCCACATCGTTTTGTAGATCTCATTTTCAACAGTTTCGGATTTCCACATAGGTTTAAAATTTTCAATTTCCTTTTTAATGTCATATTATTACAAACCCTGAATTCCGAAAAATCACTTTATTACCTGCTTCAGGTGTGACGATTTTATCTTAAATCCAAATTTTTTAAAATATGACATTTTCCCGCACTCTGAATTGAGTGCATGATTTTTAGCGGTAATCATACTTTTAATGAGATGTTAGAAAATAAACACATTTTTTTCCACGGGGTAGTGAAATGCCAATTTTGTTTACGTGATATCCCATATTCTTTATATTGTATAGCTGAAAACAGATTCAAATCGAACAAAAATTGGAAGTCTGGTAAAAATCATAATAAAGCAGAAATTTAAGGAAAAGAGGATTCTCATCACAATATTTTTTTAAATTTTTTTAAAGGAAATAGAGTCTTTATCTTCCGGTAAAGGGACATCGGGATGTGGGACTTAGTACTGTATATAAAAATAGAAGAATTGGAGTCTTCATTATTGGCCATTTTTGTTTTTATGTTTGTTTAAATCTTATAAAATAGGGCATAATATACTGATAAAATAAGCTGTTATAACAAACTTATAAACGTTTGTCTCAAGCTGAGAACTTGAATTTAAGTACTTATTTGGATTTATCATTCCTTTTAATTTTTCATTTACAAATATATAGAAATATGCATTAATAATAATATACATATAAAACTTAAAACAATAACAGATGTTTTAATTTAAATAATTTGCAATATTAATAATTACCTAAAATATTAATTATAATTTTGTTTTATAGGAAATTTCCCTGTGCGAAAAAATTTGTCCAAAAAGAAAACATTTCTTGCTAGAATGCTGAAAAGTGAACAATGCAAAAACTTAGATTAAAACAGCTTTTCACTGTTTGATCAACATCAAAAAATAACTTGTAAAAGAAGGTAAATGAAAATGATAACATATTAATATTCCAAACTAGACTTACATGCTTCATAGCTTTTTCTCCAATCATTGGAGAAATTCTACGAACATTTTCCAGAAAATCGTTTAGATCTGACTTAGAAGCCTCTTTAATTTTTTCTCTGTGCACAGGTATTGTAGCTCTCATAGTTTGAGCAAATCTATAACGACTAATTCTTGGTAAATAGGTGTGTTCTAGCTGTTCTAATATTTTTAAAGCTGGATAATATCTGAAAAACAAACAACATTAAAGTATAATGTAGTGGAAATGTTGAAAAACATCAAAGAATTGCATATTTAGATAAAAACATAGAAAAGTCTGAAATAAAATTTTATTATTTTGTAAGCAGTTTTTAATAAAATTAAATTATTTAAATTAATGTCTCCTTGCCATAAATTTAAAAAAAAAAGCTATTTTAGTCACACAAAAAATAAAATAATCAGAAATTGTTGAAGTTATTGTTGATTATATAAGGTAGTCGGATAGAAGATATTACTTCAAATATCAATGAAAAAAATATTTAAAAGGAAAAATATGAAATATTTTAAAATTTTACCAATAAATTAGACTAAACATTTTTGTATCATTTGCATCTGTATAGTTGCAGAAAGTGTATTTCTTTCTGGTTAAAATGTTTTCTTTGTAGTTTGGTGACTGAATTTTACAACACTCCTCGTAAAACAGAAAGGAAGTTTAAATATATAAAAAAGAAACAAAATATACTTTAAATAAATTTATATTACCTCTTCTCCTTCATTTGGTGCATTAGTTTGAAATACATCTCTAAAACAGGTTGGCACATATACAAATTATCAATGGCACAGGAAATATTATATTGCATTTTCCTATGCTTGACTAATTCTTCTGCTTTTTTCATTACTTTCTTCGCACTTTGTTGCAGGTCTTCATTTGTTAACAAAACCTCATTCTAAAACCAAGTATAAAAATTAAATATTGTGTTTATGAAGAAAAAAAAACAATAAAAAGCAATCAAAATTAAAAAATAAAAAGTGTGATAAACAACGTCGTTTGGAAAACATTTCAGCAAACTCAATTCTTACAACAATAATATTTAGTACTAAATATGATACATTAAAAGAAAAAATTGTATTACATACTCGAAGTATAAAAGATTTCCTAGCTTTGTAAATTTTTAATCTAACTTTTTACACATGGGTACTGAATATAATATTTATAAACAAAATTATATATATTTTGCTTTATTTTATAATTGGCGTTGAACAGCTAACCCAATTCTGCTGTTAGGACTATCAATATTTAACTCCATAACCATGTAATTTTGAACCCAATCCAGAAAACAAAGAAACTCTTGAATAAAGAATTGGGACAAACTAGCCTTCATAGAGGACATTTCGATAGAACTAACCCACATTTGCTGTACGTGGAGGAAAAAACTATTAAAACCCCCCAAGGTTAGCACAACATCAAAGAGATTCTAACCAATGATCCGTCTACCACTGAGGATAATTTTATATCAGTATTGTGGCTGCTGCGAGCTCGGACCAGAATTCATATCAACCAGCTAGAGCTGGGATTCAAACCGGACTCCTCATTAGAAGTCAAGCACACTTAACCCCAGAGCTACTGCAGTTCACATTGAATATATTGAATATGAATAGATAAGCTATAGAACAAGATAGGATCAGGTAAAAAACATCTACTCTTGAAAGACAGCCTTCAATATGATTATTTAGGTTCATTTTATCCTACAACACTATAAAAACCTAATTATAATAATTATTTATTAATAAGCAATACAACAAAAAACAAAGATTTAAAAAAAAATATTATTGTCAGTAAGCTTTCATTTCAATCAGAAATTGACTGGCAAATTTCATCCAGAGAGGAAAAATCTGCAGAAAGAACCATCCTGGACGAAATAGGTTTCCTCCAACCCAAGTGGAAGAAATAGAAAAAACTCCTTTTTAAAAAGAAATATCGAACATTATAACAGTTTTTTAGGCAGTTTATAATAAAAAATCTAAATTAAACAATAGTATTAATTTTAAATCTATTTAAAACATCATTTTTAAATAAGTGATAACTAAAAAGTAACAACTGGGAAAAAAATTAATGAATTTCTTGAAAAATTAAAATATAATTTTTCATTATTTAATGTAAATGAGTGTTGCAAAATCAAATTTTATAATTATATTAAGAACTGATAAAATATCATAATAAAATTTTATTAATACAACTAAATTAACAAATCACATACTAAACATCTACACTAAACATATGCCGAATTCACAATTACAAATAACATAGTAATTTTGATAAACATCTACTGTTAAGTATACTCACACTGACTGTTATTTAATATATGTGGATTTTTAAAATAATAAATAAATAAATAAATAAATAAATAAATAAAAAATAAAAAATAAATTTTAAGTAGATGTGAAAAGCTCTTAACTTTCTGGTACTATAATTAACTTAACTTGTTAAAGTTTTTCTTATAATACTTATTACTAAACAATTGTATTGGTCTTTTTCAGTTATTTTCCATTACGTCCAATTTCTTCTGGCTTTCTATCCGAAGTTCTGAACGAAACTGATTTCTTCCAAACAAAATGGCAACAATGATTTCAACATCTTACTCAAAAAATTGTAACCACTCTGGGATTGTAAAATTGGCAATATTTTTTGGAATTCATAAGAACAAAAGCTAAAAATAATTTAAGTTTCAAAATTACTTACCTTAAGCTTTTGAGCTTTACTTCTAACTTGAAGCAGTTCCCGGATAGAATCGATAAATCCCTGGTAGTGGAAATTACACATTCGCTCGATATCCCTGTCATGGTTTTTGATTCTGGCATCCAGCCTTTCCATAAACTTTTCATATTCATCTCCATCGTATAAAGCTCTAAAAACAATTACATAACATTAAACAGTATATTGAATTCACAGATTTAATATTTAGTCAGCATCTTGTAAATGAATTCTCAAAACAGCAAAAAAATTTCTAATATACTTGTTTTTCTTAAAACAGAGAGCGTTCAAAACTGTAACATAAATCACAGAGTCTCTGTGCCAACTTCTGTTCCAATTTATACTTAGAGCTAAACTATTTACACCAATTTTCTTACCGAACAATTTATGTCAAACAGGGATGATTGTGACTCAAAGTGAAAAACCCTGAAAATTTCATGTGGAAAAACTCAATATCAAGTCATATACCATGCATGTTTAATGTAACTTTGTGCGAACAAAAAATATCCTCACACCATATAAGAATCACAATATTGGATTTTAAAATGGCATAAATTTGAATCGTGATAATAGATTTTAAAAATTTGAAAATACAAATCACCATATTGAATTTCAAAAATTCAAAAATACATATTGCAATATTGGATTTTTAAATGGCATAAATATGAATCAAGATGCATGACTTTTATATCACATGAATATTGAAATTGAAATGAGAATGAACTTTTAAATCACTTGTAAATACAAAATTAGATGTTTGATATCACAAACACGTGAATAAGAATTGCAATACTGAATTTGAAAAACTAGTGAATACAAATAGCGATATTGTTTTTAAATCCATGAAAACAGGAATTGCAACATTGAATTTTTAAAACGTGAGAATATGACTCACAATATTGGATTATAATGACACATTAATTCAAATTGCAATATTGATTTTAAAAACGTGTAAAAACAAAATATGATTTTTAACAAGTAGAATACAAATCCCGTTATTGAATTTTTAGATCGTGTGATTATTAATCACTACATGTAACCTTAAAATCAGGTAAATAGGAAAATCAATGGTCGATATTAAAATTGCATGAAGATGAATTGTGTAACTGAGATTTAAACATTGAAAATTGCATGAATTCACCAAAAAGAATGAAATTTGTGGATTTCAACCATATGGCGTAATAATGCATGCAGAGGTCTAATTAACATGATTTGGTCAAAGTCTTAAAATTTAAATTTCAAAAAACAAAACTCAGTGAAAATGTTATTCAATTATAAGTTTTTGATAAGCGGAAAACTGTGATTAAAAATATTTTTCATATATGGAGAATTTGGTGAAATTGGTGGAAAAATCATATACCCTGCTTTTAGTTTTCAGATCTGGAGAGATAAGAAAACCCTGAAATTCTGGGGTACACTCGGAATACAATCACCCCAGATATAATCATCAAAGAAAATATTATATGCTTTTAAAAATTTTGTTCAATTACTACTTAATATTGTAGGCATTATACATATATATAAAATTTGATTTAGAACTTTCCCTTTCAATACATAACAGAATTACTTGTTGGTAAAAAGATGGTAATAATTTAACTAATGAGAGTTGATTGTATATTAAACAATATCAGTAGAATATAGCAATTATCAAGTCTTGTTGCAGAACATTTGACAATTTTTTTCAGCTTGTTACACTTTTTTTTCTTTGGAAGAATAGGAACTTAAAAATAAATGATTAAAAAAATTAAATTTTAAACAAAATAAATGTCATAGCAATACTAATAAAATGATTTTGTAAATCAAAAAATTTTTAAGTAAATTTACTTTTTCTATTTTAAATATGTTAATAAGCTGTTTACCCATTTTATTTAAAGCTTCATCATATTTTTATTTAAATTAAATTTAACTTCAGTTTTCACTAGTATTTCATTTTAAACATTTTTGTTTGCAATATATTTTTCATAATAATTACAACATTCCTAGTATAAATCAACATAAACCATTTAATTTTTTTATACAAGGATACACAGGAACAATCCCATAAATGTAATTGATATTACTTAACACCAATAGATACAACTTGATTTACCAAGTCAAATATAGTTTATGAATTCTTAGGGAGAACACGGCAGTACATAGTTATAACATAATTTTAAAATGAAAATTATTCTTGATAAAACCACTTGTAATTCATCAAAATAGGTATAATCTGCTGTCTTACACGAAAATTTAAAAGTGGAGTTTTCAAATAAAACGTTCAAATGATCTTAATAAAATATCTAGCATTTGACAAAAATAATTTACTGCTTTTAATAACTAACAGAGACATCTAGATTAACAGTATGTAGAATCTAAATATATTTTTGATAAAACAGATAATCAGATATTCAACAAAATACAAATATTCAACAACAACAAAATTTCTGCTTCAAATAAAACACGAAAAAAATCAAAATTAATAATGTATAGTTTTTAAAAACAATTTGCCAATGATCTTCATAAATGAAATGTCTAGTGTTCGATAAAATAAAAAAATAATTGGCTACATTAAATAACAAGCAGAGATATCTTTATTGACAATGTGTAAATATTAAGTAAAATTAGCAGTAATCTCTGTAGTAAAAGATCAAACGAGGACAAAAAAAAAAAAAAAAAAAAAAAAAAAAATTGAGCACAATTCCATACATCACACTTTGACATGACAAAATAGATGGATCAATCTCTGATATCTTCAAAATTTCGCTCGAATTTCGATTCATAATTTTTGAAGAAACTTTCGTACAATTGTAAATAACCTGATCATTGGTTCGGCTTCTCTAGTTATTTAAAGATACGCATGGTAATTTAAGCGGATGCAGTCAGGAAGTGTGCCAGGAAGTGCCAGCATAAGATAACTTTTTTTCACAGGATCTCATTTTGGTGAGATTAATGTAAGCATGGAATAGAGGAAACACACCTGCCATTAGAAAGCAAGCTATAAATTAACTTAAAGTCGACACTTTTAGACAAATCAATCGTTTAACAGTAAATAACTGAATTAATAAACACTACGTCAAATTCGAAACCCCGGCATATTGAAGTGAAAAATATATTAATAGAGAGATAAACATGTAATCAATACCTAACAACTAATCCAACACTACTGGTATCAGAAGTTTCTAATTCATATAGCAAAAGTTCGTGTTCTGAGTGAGGATTTCGACTAGAATTAAATGAACTGTCATTTATTACATCTTCCGCCATGATACTACAGAATAACATTGTTGTGTTGCCAGTTAGTAGTTAGTATCAAACCTTTTATTGAAAAAGTAATAAATAAACAATATTTGGATTAAATTGGATTTAAATTAATTTATTTGCACCGCAGAACTCATATTTTATTTTTACTACTCACTGAAAATGTGATTACGTAAATTTATCACAAATTCTTTCACATCACCATAGTTAAATTGAAGATCCAGCGTATGAGTAATCCTTGCTATCGATGCAATCCGTGTTCGTCTCATTAGAGAAAAAGACAACTTTTGTTAAGTAAAAATAACATATCTTCATTAATTTTGCAATTTTAAAAGCTTCGACTGCATTTTTTTTTTTAATGGGGAAAGCTCGACAGCGCTCGTCAC
Source organism: Parasteatoda lunata (assembly GCA_949128135.1). Taxonomy (NCBI): domain Eukaryota; kingdom Metazoa; phylum Arthropoda; class Arachnida; order Araneae; family Theridiidae; genus Parasteatoda; species Parasteatoda lunata. The sequence goes on from OX421979.1 coordinate 23,900,415, forward strand.
AAATCATCACCTCCAGATTCAGTCTCGACTTACAAAAAAAAACTGTGGTGAACTTTAAAAACTTCTCAGGTCTTTTTACAAAATAATCTTTGTAAGTTGGTCAAACCTCTTTTTCATTAATAGTTTTTTTAACTTCTAGTCAGAAGCAAACAGTCCCTGTAGAACATTCGAGAAGGGAGACACAGAGGGTCCACAGGCATCGTCAGAACTGCTCCAAAAAACATTTACTCGTGGTTATAAATTTGAAAATAATAAAAGAAATAGAAAGTGCACATTTTTTATTCAAATAGGAAATTAAAATAACCATTTTTCTCCCTCTCTCAGCATTATCCTGTGTAATAAATTTTGCTCATAATATAAAACAGAGTAGTAAATGAAAGTAACAGTATATGAACAAAAATTGTAGTCGAATCTATTTTTAGATAAGGGACAGAGGGAATTAAGCAAACAGTCCCTGTAGCTGTAGTGTCCCCCTTTGCAAAATAAAACTAATTGAGAAAAAGTAAGATCACTAGGCTAGTCCAACCCTGCTGGTCTAATATTTAACATTCCTTCAAATTTAATTTATTTTTTGCTGTTAAATCTTTTACGCTTTGTAGTATTTAAATTAATTGTTTAACTATTATTGCTCCATATGCGATATTAAGTTAAAAAATACAGGCAAAATTATTTTATTTATCACTTATTCACCTTTCGTATTCACGATAATGTGTTTTATTAAAGTTTAAGCTTAACACCAATTTTTTATGGTATCATGAATTTAAAAAAAAAATTTCTTTTCATTTTCTTAAATTAATGTTTTCGTAATTTTTCCAATTAAATTAAAAAAATTTTTTGCCTTTGGCGTAATCGTCTCATTATATTATTAAACACAGTTGTCGAAATTATCACAGACTACAGCTTAACAAACAGAAATTCTTTGGTGTAACTCGTCACACTTGAATTCTTAACTTAACTTAACCTAGGAAAAAAAATTCTGGAATAAGAAAAAATAATCTGATCGGTACCAGTATTTACTGAAGGAGAGAGAAATACAACTAAAGAAGAAGATAAAAGAAACTTGTTAAAAAAAAAATAATGATAATAATAAAAAAAATAGATAAACCCATGTAAGTGCGAAGCGTGATACCGGTTTCTTCTATTAAATAGTTGTAAAAGTACATCTGTAAAACATTAGAATAGTTATTTACTATGAGAATTTACAAAAAAAAATATGCCTCTTAAAAAGCACAGAGCGAAAAAGCAGGGAACCTCCCTTGAATCACGTAATATGCTAGTGATGATATAATCTCAGGTTAAATTTGAGTGTCATAAAATAGAAATTCATAGCTTGTTTTATTTAAAAGCTACGACCCTTGTAAAATTCTGGTTCATGGTTTAAGACAGAAAATAACTAATTCTCAAAGTAAAAATAATAATAATTTTTTTTAAAAAAAAAGTGGGAGGAAGAAAAGTAATGGGTTTGTTAATTTTGTACATGTTTCCTTTTTTCTATACAACTCATGCTGAAGCCTTGTTATGGTACAATTGAAATTAAACGTTTAAAGTTTTTTTTTTTTTTTTTTCTTTTTCTTTTAATCAACTTTCTCTGAGAATCCTCTAATTCTTGACACAAAATTTAGAAAGGCATAACATAGTATAACGCTAGTTTTGGATTTTAATAAAAATTTAATTTGTATATTCAATGTATTTTGATCACAGCATTTAAAAAATGATTTTATTACTGAAAATTTTCGTAATTTAGAAGTTTTATTTATTATTATTATTTTCTATTTATTTAGTCATTAAACATAACACGCAGAAAAAAAAAAAAAAAAAATCGTTAAAATCAACCTATTAATGTCCAACTCGAAATATTTTTAATTATATTTTGTTTCTCAATAGTAAATGTCACTAAGTAAATAAAATAAATAAATAGTAAGTAAATAAAAGCAAGTAAATAAAACTAAGTACATAAAATAAAATACAAAAAATAAAAATCTTTGTAATAAAACTTATTGTTTTATTTAAAAAATGCATAAAATTTTGGAACTATCTGCAAAAGACTGTTTAAAAAAAATAGTAATTAAATCGAAATGAATGTGAGTATTCAAGAAAAAAGAATTCTTGTCCCTAAAATCTTTTCTATAAGCTTATTTATGATAAACAAGCTTATATTTAGCAATTCAAACAAACTTTATTTTCTAATAAACTTAAGCAAACTTAATATTTATCTCATAAACAACATATAAACCCTATTCGAGAAGGAATTGTCCTGAATGCGGGATGCGTGCTGACATTTATAAAAATTTAAATAAAAATTAAACTTTAAATTTATTTTTAAAAAACAGCAAATTTTTAAGCAGCTCGTGTATTTTTAGAGCCATCCCTTAAAAGCGACAATTAAGACTACGACGCAGAAGTGGAAAGTAATGGGGAAAAATTAAATTAAAAACTTCATCATTAACCCTTTGATAATAATTTTTACACAAGTTTTTTTACAATAATATTCACTTCCAAAGAATAATATTTCAAATGCGTAGAAGTAAAAGAAACAGTTATTCATCATTGGCATAAATTTATAAAAAAGAATAATTTATAAATTTTTGAATATGAATGATTTTTTTAAAATTACTTTTTTGGATTTTATATTTCCTTAAAAATATAATTCCAATAAACGAACAGATTTTTTTTTTTTTTGTAACTGTTAGGTTGTTTCTTATGATTAAAAAGTACCAAAATATATTTTTGCTTGTAGTTAGAGCGTCAGAAGAAAAAAATGTATAAAAGAGTCACCGGTGTCCCATCTACGTCTGAAGGTTAAAGGGATTTTTTAAAAAAATTGTCTTTTCTTTTAGTTGCAAGTTTGTTTTGCCCCAATACGCCTGTAATATGCCCAATGTTTACATTTAAAATATGTGAATTAAGCTAACTTACGATGCATGTGGAATGATGTCTAACACACTGAGACGCTTTTCGGCAGTGATGACAGAAATATATTTCATAAGGATGGCGTTAGTTTCGTTCGAATCATCCTCGTAAGAAGACATAGATCGACGATCCAAACGAAAAATGTGTCGTAACGCGGATATGCAAGTTTCGTAAAAATGTTTTAAGCGCCTTCGAGGATGTGATCTTTCCGAATCAGAGGAGTGATTCATTATCCTCCAGAAATGATTCTGGTGCCCTACTAAACTTAGAAAAGCTGAGTACACAAAAATTCTTTCTTGATTTAAACCGTATATGATAAAACGCACCTGTGAATTGTAAGCGTTTAAGAACGTAAACGGTGTAAACTTATTTTAGAATTTCTACAATGAATTTCAACAATTTTTTTTTTTGCTTTTAGCCTCTTTTATGTCCTTAATCTGTATCTTTAGAAATCCTCATGAAAAATTATGAAAAAAATAAGTACATTGAGAGCCACAAATTAATTTTTAAGAAAGGAAAAAGGAAAAAAAACAAACAAAGAATATAAATTAAAAAATCACTCCAGAGGAAGGCGGAACTATAAACATCAAAACCTGTTTGATTGCTAGAAGTAAGAGAGAACAGGTGAAGAGCGATTATTAAAAACAACTCCAACAAGCATCCTTTGGTAATCAAATTTTATTAAATGTTTTGAAATTTGTTGATCATTTATCTCAGCAGTAATTCATTAAACGATACAAAATACGTATAATTTTTTTTGAGTAAATATTTGAAGAGAGCTCAGGGCTCAGGGTGGTAGATCGTTCGCCTTCCAATGAGGTGAACCAGGTTCGAATCCCAGCCATGGCTGGTCGATACGAATTCCACACCCGCCTAGCACCGACCACTGTGCTGATGTGAAATATCCACAGTGATAGACGGATCATTGATTAGAGTCCCCTTGCCGTCAAGCTAACCGTGCGAGGTTTTAGTGGTTTTTTTCTCCATATAACACATATGCTGGTTAGTTCTCTCTATCCTTCACAAAGGCAAATTTCTCCCAATACTTGATCCAGAAGTTTTCATGTCTTCTGGATTGGGTTTTAAATTACAAGGCTACGGAGTTGAACATTAGTAGTCGTAAACACACAATTGGATCAGCTGTTCAACGATAGTTATGAAATATTTGAAGAGGCTTTTATACAAGTTAAGATGGTGATTATAGAACAAGGTTATGGATTATGGTGATATGGATATGTTTCTAAAATGACATTGGTACTTGAAGGGGGAAATTTTTTTGTATAGTTTAGACAAATAAATTTGGGGAGAAAGTTATTACCTTTTATTAATTTGTTGGTCAAATTTTCAAAAGCATTCTTTATACTTTACCTGTTTAAGATTAAAAATTTGAACGATGTTTTTGGCAAGTATTTTTGAATGTTATTTGAAATATGTCAACGACAGGGCCAGTTTTTCACGTGGTTTCGGGAAAATCTGGCCAGCTTTGCTCCAAATGGAAAAATCATTTCAAAACTTTGGGAGAATATCTTTAGAAAGTTATTTTATGACATAAGTATAATTACTAAGCAACATTCTTTCCCATTTTTAAAAAAAAATTCAATTAATTTTAAATCGCTTGAGTGCAGATTAGCCGCACTTAATTGTGAATCTTAAAGATGGCACAACCAATCGCATTACGCATCGCAACTTGCTTTGTAGCTTAAAATAGTTTTTAAAAAAGATTCTGAGGTTTTTAGAAAAAATAATTATACACTCATAATTCTAGAATGTTATTTATAATTACCCACACGCGCACACACTTTTAATGATAGTCCTTGTTTTAATGAATTGATGTGATTTTGCTGAGAAGCTATTGCTGTTGTTGTTTCTATTGCCTACTTGCCCTGCCAGCAAGCCGACTTGGGAAACCAAAGGAATTTAAGGCAGAGGGCGTGGCTTCGTGTTCTTCAGTGGCACCATCTATGGTCATGCGATGGCTATGGGATGCAGTTTCAGCTACAGACACACACGTCCTAACCCGTTTTACAGGGCGGACCCATTCATACATCCAGTCATTCATCCACAGATCATAATTTTAACCTGAACCAGAGAACAATCAATTTCCATATCAGTAGCGGTGTCCCATCTGTGACAACGGGTTAAACAAAACATATTTTCAGTTTCATTCAGTGTAAAATATGTGTTTTTAATACATATATTCTTAATTATTGCTACTTCCTCTTACTCGAACTTACTTTCTCACGAACACGAGTCCAACCGAGGCACGGGGACTTAACTGAAGAGGGTCTGAAGGGGTCCAGACCCCTCCCTCTAAATTTTTCAAGGCCTAAAATTATTTACATAATTTTTGATCTGATACGGATACAACCAATTCTTGATTCATGTTTTCAATCTTAATTCAATTTTCTACATAATCTTTGGGAATTAAATTTATAATAAAAGCTAATCTGCCGAATAAAATAATTTTGAGAACAAATCCTTTTATTTTGAAAGCTGTAATCGATTAAATAAACAAGACTTACATTATTTAAAAATTGTGATACGGATAAAATTCAATTTCTTTAAAATTTCTGATTTTTTCGTCAAAAAAATTAGATCATTAAACACTTTTTATACCACGCTATTAAAAAATTATACAATGATTTAAAACTATGTAATAAAAATATTAAATAATAACTAAACTAGTTTGTTCATAAAAATCTTGGCATTATCGCTTCCAATGTTTCACCTTTCCAAGTAAATACAATTTTTACAACTCCGATACACGATCTTTCTCCTTTTCTTTATTTATTTTCTTCCTTTCCCTTTCGTTTTAGAGTCAGATTAAGCTTATAACATCATTTCATTTTGTAACTCTAAGCACGCAATGTTGCTTAAGTTTGTAGCAGAACTGCTTCCGATTTCTTTAGCTATAAAACTTAACATTCAAACAACTTTATTATTTTTTATATAATAAGTTTTAAAACAGAATTTTTAAAAAGAATTTTTGGAGTTTGGGTAGTTAATGGGATACCTACAAGTGATGTAGTGTGTGCATGTCGATCCTGAGTGGTTGTTGAAACGTGGAATTTGTTTAGTTTCGCAACTGCTCTTTCCATTCTATTTCGAATAAGCTAAGTCCGTCAAATATCAATTCCTTTAAATGACACATTCTATACTCTTTCACAAAGATTCTTTTGCAAAAATTTCAATTCTTTCACTATATATTGACAAAAACAGGCACGAAGCCATGTGGAACACAAACTAATTATACGTCGACATTGCCAAGCACACGAAACAAAAATATATCACGGTTTCAATAAAATACATAAACAAATAATAAATCTAAGTTAAGTAAAAGAAGTAGCCGAGAAAGAATTCTATTTCAACAAATTTGATGAGCGATACTGCACTGTATTTAATTAACTTCACATTAATTAACATTCTAACTTGTGAGGAGAAACTTAGCTTAACTTTAACACGCCATTTTACTTTTAAATGATCAACTGGTGCTGACGTCATAGGTCACATATTTGGGTATATATATATATATATATATATATATATATATATATATATATATATCAGTGATCTTCTTCTTTTTAAAGTGCAAGTATCCAATTGAGGAAATATGTACGAAAATACAAAAGTTATCACATTAATTCTAAACTTGAACTATTTATCAGGAACATTGATTATAAATTGAAAAAAAAATTATGATTTAAATTAATAGGCATTTCAATTATTAGTTATAAATAAAACAACATTCAAGTAATTGCAATTTATATATTGACTCCGGCTCACTGAATTGGCCCAAAATTTTCCCCGCGGTAGGCTGATAATGGAAAACATACCAATTACAGTCGGATGGATACTATCCTTGGGAGGTTTCGTGGTTTTTCTCGGCTTGTAATGCACATGGATTAGATTATTAAGAGTCTTTCTACGAAGGCAAGTTAACTCAAATACCTCATGTAGGAGTTTTCTTCTCTTCTGGGTCTGATGGGTTAATATGCTTAAGGCTATGGTATGACGATTAAGAAAATCGCACCCTCTGAGTTAATAAATTGTCAGTACCGGTACTGCTGGTTATAAAATAACTACGTCTAAGTCTATTTCGTTGATGGTTTTTCATTGCAAAAATTCTATTGTTTGGCGCATTTTTTCTTACACTGGATATGCAAATCAAGGAACTATTACTAACATTTGTGTTAGTTTTATTGACTGAAATGCCTGGAATGTTCAGCACAACTATGGGCACCATGAAACATATAAAAGTGCTTTAAAATAATGTTAATAATTCTAGGTTAACACAATCGAATTATTTTTTCTTTTTATTACAGCAGACAGAAAATTTATATTATAAAAATTATTGGTACGCTTTTAAACTTCAAGATCATGTATTATGCAAATTTGTCATCAATAATTGATCAAATATATAAGGCTAGTTCCTTTTTAAATAATACCAATTCCTTTTTTTAAAAAAAAGTCTGTATTAAAAATAAAAATAATAAAATTTAGTGATATTGTAAACTCACTTTTATTTTAAATTTATTTATTCATTAATTTATTTTTTATGCAGATTAAGTTCAAAAGAAATAATTTTAAAATTGTTGTTTTTCAAAACGGAAATTTTTTTCTTTAGGTTTAAATTAAATGCCGCAAAATTAAATTTTTTAGGCTTAATTTTAAAATAAAGAATCTGAGGAATATTAAAATAATACAAATAAACGTCTTCTCAGTCTTCTCGTATCTCTGAAAAGGCATAAAGCCCTCGCCTCCCAATGAGATTTTTTAGGTGTCTTGGGATATTCATCCACTTTTAGATGCACCTGGATAACTTTTTTTTAAAATTTTTTTCCGCACATGCGCTGTATAAAGCAACTACTTCAATTACTCTTATCTGGCGCAGTTTTTTTTTATTATTTTTTTTAATTTTAAAGCAATAATTTCGTTATCAGTTTAAAATTGATTCAAACACTTTGTTTAATTTTTTTTTTAAATATTTAAGCTATAGCAAAAGTGGCACTAGACCTAGTATATATTTCGGAGATTTACCAAACGTCAAGTCATACTAGGTCTGGTTAACTGCCATTGCCCGGTATACATTTGCCCGGTATATCCTACACTGATGTTTTTTAAGGTCAAGTGCCATTGCCCGGTATACCCTACACTGATGTTTTTTTTTAAGTCAAGTGCCTTTACCCGGTATATATTTGCCCGATACTCCAAACATGGATATTTGTTCTAATCTATCGTCAGTAAGTATTAAAATATCGAATAAATGTAATTATATCCACGAATAAATTAATATCAAATCGGATGTAATAAATATTTCGGACATTAACCAAAGCGACTAATTTGATTGTCAACATTCACTGGTGAAAGTCAACAACCACCGATTTCGGTCATTCACAGTAACATGCACATCATTTACATAATAACCTCATCAGGACGATTATTTCATACTTTGCCTAAATAGCATCCGGCATTTCAAAAAATAAAAATAATTGGTTTTGTTGGCGATGATCTCGTAAGGCGATAAAGAATCATGCATAGTATAGGTAAGGAAGATATTAACCCCGAAGGAAAAATGGATGAATAACCCAAGGAACCGATTTTTTACAATTCGAATTCAAGCAATGATTAGTCGATACGAATTCCAAACCAGGCTCGCACCGACCACAGTGCGGACATAAAAGTCCACCTACCACTGTGGTGGTAGGTGATCATGGGCTTGGGTCCTCTTGATGTCAGAGTAACCATGGGAGATTTTCGTTCTTTTCCTCTCCATGTAACGCAAATGCAGGTTAATTCCATCAAAAAAGTCCTCTACGAAAGCAAATTTCTACCAATAATTGATCCAGGAGTTTCCTTGTCCTCTAGATAGAGTTCAAAATTACAAGGCTATGGGTGAATATTGGTAGTAAACTCACAATTTGGTTGGCTGTTCCTCGTTGGTTATTAAAAAAATCACACAGGTTTCTTAAAATAAATAAATAAATAAATAAAAAACCCGCAACATAAGTTTTTCATATGAAAAAAAGAAGGCATATTTTAAACTGTTTTTGATAGTTTTTAAGCGGGTACTGAATTAATTGAACATTTAAGTGTTAAGTGTTCGTTAAAGCTGTGGTTAAATCATGATGTGTCATATTAATCAAAATATAAAGAATAAGAGTAAAAAAAAAAAATAATAAAAAAAAAAAAACATAAAAAACGGACCCTATTCTTTTAAAATTGTGAAAACGTATTCAAATAACAATTCTAGTTTTGACTCTATGGCATTTTTACGGTTCAAGTTCGCAAAAGAAAAACAGTTTTATCTCGTTTCGATAGATCCTGCAATCATAACGCCACAGGCTAATCTATTATTCATTCTGTCAATAAAGAGAAGGTAACAGTTTGTTGATAATTTTCATTAAGAAAAATCTCAAACGCACTTTGAAATTAAATAGATTTACTACATCGCGTAAGAATAATTTCATCGTTTCATCGCATTTTGAAATATACTTCAAAATAGGTAGAAAAAATAAGAAAAAAAAAATGTTTTCTTTTTTATTATATTATAATTGATGCAAATTGTAGCCAACAATTATAAAACATAAAATTTTCCAAAGCTTCTAAAGTAATAGAAAATTCTGTTACCATAAAGTTAGCAAGGTAATGCTGCACAATAACTTACACAGTATTATTTCATTTCTTGTTGTTGTTGTCGTTGGCCATTAACACTAGGTAGACGGAAAATTAGTGTATACCAATATTGCCTAAAAGCAGTCAAAATGACTGGATAGTAAATCCGTAAAAAAAATTTTTTAAAACTAATTTTTAACATTTTTTTATATTATTTACAGTTATATAACAAGTTATTAGTAAATATTAACAATAAAAAAATTATATGTTGTACAAAAAGTCACAAAATTCTAAGAAATTGTGTCATTACATACATCATTGTTTTTCTAATTGAAATTAAAAGCAGTCAAAATGACTTCCTTAGGCAATCTAGTGTTAAGGGAAGGGGTGAGATAGTTCTTGTTTTCCAGTGGCGAAATCTACAGCTAACAGTTCGACTTCTGCCACACCAATACGTCACATCTGCTTATAGGGCAGACCCATCCATCCACAAATTGTAATTTTGACCTAAACCAGAGAACCAGCAATCGACAAATCAGTACCCGCAGTTGTCACCATTTACTACACGAAGATTCTTCGGCCGGCTGGATTCGAACTCCCGTTCCGAACGTGAGTCCCAGCGCCCTGCTAACCAGGCTATCTCGACTAGTTAAATTTCTTGCTAGGGATTAATCAAGTGATGTAGCATTGATACAGAACGTTTCTAAATTCGAATCTCATCTGAGATTTTGGATCAGTTCAATGTTTTCTAGCCAGCAGTGATGGTACAAAAACATCCTCAACCGCACGAAACAGACGAAGAGTTCTATTACCGTCGGATTTACTACGAGAGATTTTTTGTTTTTCACCATGTAACGTAAATGCGGAACAGTTTCATTCAAGAAATATAGTTTGAGTTTGTCATAATACCCATCAAGAAATAAGTTTGCCATAATACTCAACATAGAAGTTGCCTAGCCTTCTGAATTGGGTTCAAAATTGAAAGGATACTGGAGTTTACATGAATTGGTTCGAATTTACAATTATCAATCACTAAGTAAGTACCATCAACTGGGGTAACTTGCTTTTGCAAGCAATTCTGTGGCAAAAAAATAAAAACAAGAAATGTAAAAAAAAAAGTGAATTCCTACTTAAGTCAACAAAATTTTATTTTATTTAATCAGTTTTCCGTGTCAGTATAAGCAGAATGGGAATCAACGAGTTCTTCTATTGAATCAAATTTCGTGGGCTAAATGTTTTAAAAATAGTGACATATATGACTTCATGATTTATAATGGAATCCATATAAAACTAAAATTAATAACGGTTAAATTTAATTAATGAATTAATAGTTGAAAATACTGTATTAAACATCAAGTGCCACCCACTAAAAGTTTAACAAAATGTAATTAAACTTGAGTGGATGAATAAAATGTATTTTATTAACGATTGAAAATTTGAAAAAGATATAGGGAGAGTCTAAACTAATAGTAAGAATTCGAAAAATAATCATATCTGCTGTATCTAGACAGAAAAAAAAAAAAAACTGAATATAATTTATTCATTGAAGCAACAAATAGGGGGGGGGGGGGGTAGATTACATAATTGCATCTATTTATGCAATCATATAATATTTTTTCGTTAGTAGGGCGAACCGTGAGAGATTTTCTTGTTTTCCTACCTTGTAACGTAAATGCGACATAGACACGTAGAAGTTGCCTAGCCTTCTGAATTGGGTTCAAAGTTGAAGAGATACAGGAGTTAGCGTGAATTGATTCAAATTTACTATTATTAATTACAAAGTAAGTACCACTAATTAGGGTAATTTTGGCATTTGTTTTTGGCGATCAAACTATCTCTAAATGCGAGAGAGAAAAAAATCGCATCTCTTGTAGTTAAGAAGAAAAGAACTGAATATAACTTATTTATTGAAGGAACAATAAAGTTTAATAAATACAATAATACCTACTACCTTTTTCGTTTGTAGGGCCAAATTTACAGGCAAATATGCCACAATTACCACATTCGACTGTCTTTAAGTTATGAGAACTTTCAAAACTACCATGATTAATATCCAAGTAAGATTGTTAACGTCATACTAGAATTATACTAATGAGCTATTGACGACAGTAAATCCAAGTAATAAATATCTTCGAAATGATATCGTTTAATCAAATCAAAATGTTTGATCTTACCTTATGGTGGGTGATATGGCAAATAAGACATCATTGGAATCTTCAATATCTTTAACATAGAGTTCATGTCTTCGTAAATGGACATCCTCTGTGAAACTCACAGATGAGTTTATTTCAATCGACTTATAACTCACAGACAAAAGGTCCACCTCATCATCTGAATCCGAATCTCTGGAATCACTTGTAATGCTCCTCTCTAATTCTTTTTTTGGTGGGGTTTTCTCACTTTTAGGGGTGCTGCTGAAAACATTTGGTTTCGTTGATCGAAGTGATATATTACTAGGCGATCTCGATACGCCTATTCTTTGAAAACCTGGGTGGTCGATAGGCTTGAAAATATTGACAGCACCTCCTGATTTCGGTGATCTGTCGATTTTCCCCATTCTTGATCATTGAAAAGGGAAGGGGCGTTTGCTGAAGCCTCTAACATCATTAAATTCATGGCGAACGAAAAACAAAAAAACTATGGATAGAGTTATTGTTTTATCAGAACAAGAAAATGCGAATGTTATCGAGAGTGTGGTGTTACCATAGCGATTATCTTTTGCGAAGGTGAAGCAGTTTTTACATATTTGTTTTGAAATATATTTTTTTTCACTGTTTAAAGGAAAACACTATTATTTTATTTAAATAAACTAGGAGGCTCTTTCGCTAGGTTAAACTAGGTAGATAAACTAGGTTTGCTCCTCTCGCCAAATCCCGTGGTTGTTAATTCATCATTGTTTTTAACTTATAGGTTGTTTAAAAAAGATCATTTTGTTTATAAAATATATAATTATTATGTAAGCATATTTTATTAATATGTTAAGCGTAACGAAATGAAAGAATACTTGAATTTGAAAAAAATAATCAACTGTACTTAAAAAAAATATTTAAACTTAAGAATACAGAATGTGTAACACAATAGAAAGTAATTTTACTCGTCGATACGTAACGGTTACCTTATATTATATAACAGGTAACATTGGAAACAGTTTTTATCTTTCTTCAATCTTTATATTTTTAAACATTTCGATATAAATATTAAGATTTATATCCGACAACATCTAACCTCTCTTATTTTTTATTAATTAATTAATTGTTTTTTTTTGTGTCATAGTTTTGTTATCGCTTGCATACTAAGTTAAGCGCAAGCTTATAAAATAAAAATTGTGAGAGAGATACATTTTTCTACAACAAGTGATAAATAATTATCATTTAACGAAAAACAATTACAAAAAAGCACTGAAAATTGCAATTACTTTTAAACAAGTAGGTATTTCGAGGGAAAAAAAAAGCTCTAGTTAATTTTATAATTTGAAATGGTAATATCAGCACGTTAAATTTCAATTCAGTTATTGCATTTCATCGGACAGTATATCAACAAACATACTTCTTTCACTACATGTTTAACAGTTAATAATTTCCTAAATAATAATAGAATCGAAATTTTTTTTATTCCATCGAATTCCTTGTACATTTTTCTACACATGTACGTAATTGTATTTTTGTTAATGTATTTTTGGAAGAAAAAATTACCGGAAAAGTACTTTAAATTGCAATAACTTTCGAACAAATTAGAGCTTCAGAAAAAAAAAAAAAAATTCTAAATGATGTTCATAAACAAAAATGGCTCTTTTCAAAATGACAGATTTCAACCCTGTAGTTACATTCCTGCAGCCAGTAGAGCTTTCCGTATGGTATTTTTTCCTACAAGTTTAACAGTTAATAATTCTCGAACCAAATATCAAGTGCTTCATTTTTTTTATTTTATTCCTTCGTAATCCGTGTACATTTTTCTAAACACTACCAAGTAATTTCAAGTTTCTAATCTTATACTTTTTGCGCAGCAATACAAAATGTAACGTTAACACCCATAACAACGGCGATGGCACTTACAATTTTTTAATATACAGGGTGTCTCGTAAATGTTGCTACTAGCATCTAGGGAAAGTCAGGAATATCATAAGGATTCAGAATCTCCTAGGAAACCATAACCGGAAATGTTATCGTATGCCGCAAAGGGCGCTTTCCTATTATGATCTGTTACATCGTGAGCATCTGGTACTTCTATTTATCGAAATTATCATATTTTTTTTGTTTTTTATTAACTGTTGTCAAAAACTGCTTTCAAATATGTAGGGTATTACCTGCAAGTAGGGCGGCACCAAACGTTGCTGTGGGAAACTGTATGATTATTTGGCCGCCGACTGTTATCACAATTTAATTATTTGGCAACTAAATGGACAAGATCGCCTAATCTTTAAATTACGATAAAACAGCATTTCTCAGCCTATTTTAGGAGAGTTAGGCACACGAACAACGTGTCCATAATAGGAAAGCGCCCCTAGCAGCTTACGATGACATTTCCGGTCAGAGTTTTCTAGGTAATTCTTAAGATGTGCTCTACTTACCTAGAAGTTTGTCCAAACATCTACGGGACACCCTGTAGAGGAATATATTGCACACATTTTATATGACTATAGATTATTTTACGTGTCTGCTTTAGATTATTTTAATGAAAAATATCCACTGGAACTAACCGCGTATAAAGACGATTACTCTAGATGTTTTTCTAGATATAGTACTCGATTTTCAATCTAAAAAAATTTTTGTATAGTGCCCATAATTAACGTAGTTTCGTTCTTAAGTATCATTTTAATAGTTTTTAATGCATGACAAGCACATGATTTTAATGCACACAAAAATAAAACGATAAATTTTTTTTTTCAAAGCCTATATTTTTTTCTAAAAGGAGACTAAAAATGAAAAAAAAAAAAATTTTTTTTTTAAAAATTTTTATCCCACATAAAACGAAAAACATGGGGAGAATCGGTTTTAAAAGATGTTTACGGTTGTGAAGCTTATTACGAAAGCTACGGGCTCCCCGTTTTTTGTTTCAGTTTTCGAATATATAGTGGGGATTCTTTGTAGTGATTAAAGCTTGTAAGGAAAGAGATGTACTACCTCGAAGTGTTTGGTTTCTGTTTTGAAAGACGCAAGGAGATTTTATGCAGTGACGAGAGTTGGTTACGAAAATAATGTGTTTTACGTTTTCTGCTTTAGTCTTAAAAGGCTTGGGGTGATTTTCGGTTGTGATTGAAGTTATTCACGAAAGTGATGAGCCCATTCTCTATCTAGCCGCACTACAATCCAGTTGCCCCTCCATTTCAATGAGCAAAAGAATTAATGCAACGGAAAACACGATAGTGCTAGAACTGGTCCTACTCTTCCCGCTTCGGTTTTGTAAGCCATTGAGTACAACTCCAAATTTATATTTTAACTTTTTTCAATCCAATCTGTATTGTTTTTTTAAAAATAAAGTTCTTTTCAAGGTTTGCTTAGTGGGACTCTGTCTGCCCTTTGGGCTCTTGACTCTACGGTCAATTCCTCCTACGCACATTAACGTCTTGTTGTGCCTTGAGGCTGAGAACAACCTCACAACAAGCAGCTTTTTCGTCCCTCAATGAAAAAGATATCCCACAAATTGCATGACCTTCAAGTGCTTTAGTTAGTGTTTAGTTAGCTTTGCTGGGATTGGGGCATTACTGATTTGGCGTATTCGACCAGCATCACCTTATTTCAACATTTATTTATTTTCAAATAAAAGGCGTGTGGAATTTTCTGTAATGATTAAAGTAAATTTTTCTGTTTTAGGCTTTTATTAAGTTAAGGTAAATTATATATTCCCCTATATAGCTTATTTAAACTTTATAGTTTTGTCACCTTTTAGCTTATCTCGGAAAGTGATCGAAATTTCGAACTCTGAATTTGAGCACTTTAACTAGTCGATAAGGTGTAAAATTGCAATGAAATAACAATTTTTCAATATTTTGTGTACTACTTTCTATTTTTGCCGAATCAGCTGGATTAAATTAGAAATATAAATAATATAGAAACAATGAAAAAAAAAAAAAAACTAATTTGATATGAATAAAATTTGGAGTGAAAATATCTATAATGAATGGAATACTATTGCTCTAAAAATGCTATTAATTTTAAATCAGAACTGTTATACTGAGGGAAATAACATTAGTTTGAATTTTTTCTGTTTTGTTTGAGTTAAGAATAAAACGAGAATTTTTTTCTTTAGATTTCCTATCCCATTTATTTATTTTCATAGTTAACAAAAACACCAAATAAAAGCTTTTGCACCTTACTGAGAAATAAATACAAAAACAGAAAAAAGTTATTATTCAGCAAATAGGGTATATATTTTTTTATTTTGTCATTATCTTGATTCTTTGATACCCAAATGATCACCTAAAATAAATTAAAAATAATAATAAAAGCGAAAATAATAATAAAAACATAAAATAATAACAATAAAAGTATAAAATAATAATAAAATAATATTAACATATACTCGACATAAAAAACATAATAATCGGAGAGGATAATGCTTTAAAGTGCGTATTAAGAAACGTATATTTATTATCATCATGATGCTCATTTTGCTAAAATGTGAATAGTGAAATTAGTGAAAGAAATGATAAATTCATAAGAATGTTTATAAATTTATAAATTGTATTACGGCAGCCGACGACAAAATCGTTTCATTTTTCAAATAATTTTTGATAAAATGGTGACATATTGAATACAAAGCATCTTTAAAATAGTATTTCAGTACGTATAATTATAAGCGCAATTTAAAACAACTCACAAGCACTGGAAACAACGTAGGGGACAAAAATTTGATGAAATTTACCCAAATCGACTGAAAATTGATTAAATTATCAAATTTGAAAAATGTTTAAAAACACACCATTTCAAATTCAGCTTATTGAATATAAATTTTTCAATTCATCATTCAATCAGTTCAATTCATATCAGCTTTATTCAGGGGGACACAAAACATTAATCTGTTCACGGAGAATGAAAACAATTATGTATCTGATTAATATTAGAAATTACATTTATTGTGGCAGCTTGTTTTTAAATTTATAAATTTACTTTATGAAATTAAAAAAAAAAACAAGTATTTTAAAATCTAAAAATAAATCTCATCCTCAATTTAAAAATTCTCCTTTTGTTATTATTTACTTCAGACTATTTCAACAGGTGCTTTTTTTCCAGTGCAGGGACTCTAATAAACTTTTTCTGTAAAATGAATTACATTTTCTTTTTATTTAGGATGTTAGGTATTTAGTTCTATGAAAGTAAACAATTACTCTATGAAAGTAAACAACTACTTTTAATCACATTTTAACAACATTTCTTACTTTTAAAAATTCTAAGAAAATAATCTAATATTAAATAAATGCATAGCATTTGAATTTTCGGATTTTAGATTGGAGTTGGAAAATGATCCTCTAAAAATGATGAAAGAAATGCATGGGACAAAAAATATTGAGAATTTCTATTTTAATTCTTATTTGTTTTGTTTATATAAGTCTCTTATATCAACATTTTATAAAAATTGGCGTTGAACAGCCGACACGATTCTGAACTTAAGACTAACAATGTTCGATTCTGTTGTCTAGTAATTTTCAACTCAACTCAAAACACAAGGGTACTCCTGGATCAAGCTCTGGGGCAAACTAGCTTTCGTGAAAGATTTTTTGATGGATCTAACTCACATTTGAGTTACATGGAGAGGAAAACATCCCATGCCTAGCTTGACAGCAAGGGGATTCTAACCCATAATCCGTCTAGCACTGAGGATCTCAGCACTATGGTCTGTGCCAAAATTCATATCAACCCATTAAATTCGAATACCGCTGGGATTCGAACCTGGGTCACATCATTGGAAAGCAAACGCTCTACAGTCTGAGCCACTGAAACCAAAGATTGATATAGATTTTGTAATTTTCTGGTAGAAATATTGCATTTAAAAATACAAAAAGCAATTTTCTACAGCGATAAGACTTCTCTAGTTAGACAATTCAAGAAAAAAAGTTCTGCTATAACAAATGGTGAAATAATTTAAATTAGTAAAATGAAAAGATTCAAAGTTTTCTTTGAAATTTCGTGATCTTTCCAGGTTTGTGTCCAGAAAGAAAAAATATTTCCTCATAATTTCTGGTTTTTCAAGGGATGGGGCAAGGCACCCTGATACTACAAAAAAACAAATTTCTTAATGATAAAAGATATAGCTTCATCATGATAGATATAGCTCTCCATTTATTTTTTCCCTTCTCAGTTGAGAAGCTGCATCCCATAAATACAAGAACATTGGATTCAATTCACAAAATTTTCAAGGGCCTTGAGTTTAAAATTGAGGTAAAAGATGAGACTTTCTTATATTGTTTTTACTCAGAATTTTTAAAATCATTCATGAAGTACAAAAAAAAAAAAAATCCTAATTTAGATAATTAAATTCATTATTATTTTGAGGAAAACAATAAATTTAAACTAAGGATGAAATCAAATGTAATTTAATTATTGTCAAATATATACAGCTGAAAGTATCACAGCACAATTGAAAGACAATGCAACAATAAAATATTTCATAAAAACAAATAATGACAATTCAATGCAAAATCATATCAATGACAGACTCAGATGTGTATTACTCAACGGTATACAATGAGACGAATTTTTTTTCATGTATTTACCACAGTTATGATTAATTATCCTTCATTGAAATATAGCTAAATTTTTTTTTTCTTTTAAAAAAGATGGAACATTCTTAATCCTAAAAAGAATATTTATATCATTAATATAGTTGTAGTTTTGCAACAATTTGTTGGTAACAAATTTAATGCTCAAAGGGAATTATATTTTTTAAAGCACCTAAAGCTTTAGGGTCTAAATAAAATGAATTCAGTAAATATACTCCATTTTCTATAAAATATATGTTAAAATTAACTTTCAGCTTTTTAAATATTTTTAGGCAACAATTTGTTGTGTGTGTGCACTATAACTTTAAATAGTTATTAAATTTTTTTTGGTTGAAAAATTAACAATACAGCGTATTTATTTGGATCTCAATTTTGGAAACATTCTTTTTATCAAAAATAATGCAGCAACTTATTAAAAAAAAAAAAAAATTAATAAATCATCAGTGAAAAAAAAAGGAAGAAAAATTTAACATTTTAGGTATTTTTACTATCAGTATAGAGGACAATGGCTACAAGTAGACAAAATTTAACCTAACAGTTATGGTTAATTGTTAGGAACTCATAACAAATACAAAAATAACATCTTATTTGTTTGAAACTGTTATTTCACAAAAAAAAAAAAAAAAAAAATCCTAACCTGTTTTTATTCTTTTGTAAAAATAAGGCACCTTTAAGGCACAGAGTTGAATGAAAATTATTCATCTAACATCTAAATTTAATTCAGAAATAAACAATTTTTAAAACCCAAATAAATTATATACTATGCCTCTAAAAAATAACCAATGATATAAGAAATAATTAATCAATCAATCAACAGATTTAGTTTAAAAACAAAGTTTTCTGTTTTATGTCAGACCACACAATTGAAATATTTGCATGAGCATCTATAAATTTTGCCCTCAATCAGCACCATATTATTGCAGCACATGGTAGTTATTTTAAAAGCATTCTTTTAGAAATTTTTTCTTTCAAGTCAACAGTGATACCTGTTAACAAATTTTTAAACTTCGTAACAATAGATTCGCTGATCTCCTAAGCAGAGAAAGCAATACATTTTCATATTTCTCTGCTTTTACATGCTTGAGTTTTCAAATTATGGATCATTTTTGGAACACAAGGAAAATATTATTAAATTTCATTATACTGGGATTAGTAACCTTACTGGGAAGAGAGCGACTGAGTTAAAAAATATTACTTTCAAAGTGAACATGACTCAAAAACTTAGGTGTTAATTCAGTATTAGAAAGTGTTCAGAGATCTTTTAGAACGTGTATAAATTGTGTTATTTTAATTAAATAATACAACTGAACTTAAAAAAATATTTTGAAAACTTTGTAAAGTAATAATATTTAAGATAACCCTCTAAGTTTTTCAATCTTCAAAAATTTAAGATTTGCAAGCTTCATTTTGGGATATTTTTTTTTAAAAATACAAATTCAACTGTCAAATAATTGTTATTTTTCTTTTTTTGGTTAGGAGGCATGGTTACATCTAAACTCTTAGTTCCAGGTTGTGCATCAACTTTTCTTTCTTTCTATTTTTTTTTTCAATTTCACACGGTTAGATAAAACTTATCTTACAATATTAAAAAAATGTTCTTAATACATAATTGCCACTAGCGATTTTACGAAATAATATAAACATGATGAGTCACTTGAATATATAGTTTCTATCATTTTACATTATCAAATAATTGTTATTTTTCTTTTTTTGGTTAGGAGGCATGGTTACATTTAAACTCTTAGTTCCAGGTGGTGCATCAACTTTTCTTTCTTTCTATTTTTTTTAAATTTCACACGGTTAGATAAAACTTATCTTACAATATTAAAAAAATGTTAATACATAATTGCCACTAGTGATTTTACGAAATAATATAAACATGGTGAGTCACTTGAATATATAGTTTCTATTATTTTACATTTATTTTTCAAATTCATAAATTTGAATAACAATAGATAATGAAGTAATTTTGGATTGTTATAATATATTGTTCAATTAATTAAAAATTAGAGAGTTGCAAAAAATGATATTTTAAGAGCACTGTAAAAAAGCAAAGCTTATAACTGATTATCTTAAATATGGCTTACTTCACTATTTAGCAATAACACTCATTTAAATATTTAAGCAAACAATGAATGAACAGAGTAAACAATTTAAAGTAGGGATTCTTATTTCAATTTTAAGAAATTTTCTGATAAAAGTCAGAACGGTATGTTATTGAAAACAAAGACTTTTTTTTTTCTCCACACAACAATGAAATTACGCAAACAAATGTTGTAGACTTAAGAAGGAATATAGTCAATGAGAATAGCAAACTGCAATAAAGCTAAATAATAAACTAAACTGCTATTGGTGAAAACTAAATAGATTAAAATGAAGTGTAAAAATTACATAAGCATAAAAAGTAATTAAATAAAGATGGCAAATAGTACATGAAAAGACTTTTATCAGGACATAAAAAATATTTAATATAAAACATAATTACAAAAATTTATTATTTTATAATTTATTTATTCATGAGCCTAAATTTTTACTATTAAACACTAATAGATGTAATGAATTTTTATTAATTAATTAAATTTTTACACTTCATCTTAGTTTCCTGCACGGTTGCACATAATAGTAGTTCAAATTTACTTTTATGCATGCACCATAAAATGAGTATAAGCTGAGTGATTGAGCTATTTATTGTTCTTGAAAACTAAAACAGAAAAGGCTATTTTGCAATCATAAAAAAAGCCAAATATTTCTATCAATTCCAACTTATTAAAGAAAATTTATTGAATAGCATGTCAACAAATAATAAAAAAAGTTGCTATATCATATCCAATTTTAGTAGCTTTCAAAAATTATGAGAACAGGATATTAAAACACATCCCATATAATCTCATTCAATATGAAAATAAACAATGAACCAGTAGCTTGATATTTACCAGAACTTTATGAGGTAAAAAATTGAATTTACAAGTCATGATGCTATCACCGAGGCCCAAATTTTGATTTAAATTCTATACTACTCTTCAGGGGTATATCTTGAAATGTCAGTATTTTCATTTAGGGTATCTTTTTTACACTTTAATAATTTAATTTTATTGCTACTGGATGGAAGCAATGTATGTATCACATAAAAAAATTGTGTTTTATTTTTTCTTCTTTAGTTAATTTATAATTTAAAACCACTTTCAAAATTTAATGAAAATTACATCTCAATATGCATATAATTTTATATTTAAATATTATACAGAAGTTCCATAAACTGAAATCATGTTAAATTTAAAAATTTTTTTTTATGTACATTTTCTTAAAAAAATTATAAGGCGTCAAAATCTTAGCTTTAGTCAGAGCCAGAAGTAAATTTATAAAAGTAAATGCTCCATCAACATGATTAATGATTGTATACAATTCATAGCTGCCAACACAGATAGAAAGAAGATTTTACGAAATAATATGAATTTCATGATAATTGTTGCAAAAGATACTAAAGATTTTACACATGGGGAATTTTAGGGACTTTTATAGTCATCAAAATAGAAAAACTGCAATATTTTCCATTTATGATTTCACATTAAATGATCTTGAAACGTTATGTTTATTCATAATTTTGAATAGTTATTTAATTAAAAGATAGTTAACTGAATTTTATAAATGAGGCTCACTTTATTATGTATTAGATTCAAGCAAGCAATAATCTCGTTAGGGATTTTTTTTAATGAAACTTACTCAGCGGTAGGGAATTTTCTAAAATGTACAAAAAGCAGGAGAATTTTTATTAAACCAGTAGACCAGGAAAAACTGGTAAAACCCAGTAGAGTTGGCAGCTATGACAATGGTTAGCACCAATATAAACAATGAACTCTAAAACAGTAACAAAATTGTAATTTAATCATGAGTAATAAAAAGAGAATTTCGTAACATAATATTTGTTCGATGTTCCAGTGTGAGAATGGGAGTTAATAATTTACTCAATTCTTCAATGCGATTTTGAAAACGTATTCGATCGAGGGCAGAGGTATCATATGATGGCTGGTTTTCTTCAAGGGATTTCTGGAAACAGTGAACAGTAACTAGGTCAGGTAAAGGTGCAAAAGTGACCTGAAAAAAAGTAAATAAACAATTCATTAAACATTTACAAGTAAATGTATAACTAACAAAATGGTCAAGTACTCTTAGATAAAAAGATAACTAATAAGACTTTCAAGTAGATAATTTGTATTCAATAATAAAAAAAAATTAATTTCTGATCTTGAACCTGCTGTATTTCATAAGATATTAAATATTTCTGGCGAGCTTGAAGGGAAAAATTATTTTAGTTATTTTAGATATATCGCTAAAAAATGATGACATGGTTGGTAGATTGAGAAAGAACTTGCTTATTTGGTTACTTGTAGATTTGGTCTCTCTTTACTTGTCTATTACTGCTTGTTCTTGTTGCATGTTCACCATCATACGTTAGCACATTGTTCGAGCTGCGGGATTTCATTCATCTTACAATTTACATGTTCATTTTACAAATGATCATTTTGGTTTAAACTGAGAAGCTGGTATATTATTGACAACGTAATAAGTGTTTTATAATGATTCTTTTCGTTTTTAAATGTCAAACTAAACAGTAAGAGCCACTTTGAGTTTTAGACTTAGAACTCATTGTAAACACAAATAACAAATACAAAATGAATACTACGATCCTACTAGAGTCTCAAAAAACAATGAACACATTGTGAGCCAAATGAAATCAAAACACATGATTTAAAATCACACACCATGATTCCTATTCACACGATTTATGATTGAGCATTGCAATTTGTATTTTCATACTTTTATACTAGATATCGCGTTTTGTATTCATGTAATTTAAAAGCCACTGTTATGATTAGTGTTCAAGTGACTGAAAAATTCTACACGTCAAATTATATGCACACGATTTCAAAATCAAGATTTGTTTTAAGGCAATTTTAAAACGAAATATTAAAGGTTATATTCATGTAATTTAAAAATCACACATTGAGATTTATTTTCCTGCAGTTTAAATAAAATCTTACAAGGATATTTATATTAAAACGTTGACAACATTCTGAGGCTAAATGTTTCCTACTCATCTTCTTTGGTTTTTTACCAAACTCATCCCATTGGTATGAATCATAAAAATGTTTTTTTAAAAAATGCGGTGGTGACGAAAGGATTGAAATACAAGAGTCAATCTATACACGCAGAGAGTTCTTTAATTGAGATTTTGTGTTAGCAAAAAGGTTTTCATTTTATCTAGGTCTGTGCATCCGTCAGACTAACAGCATAAAAAAAAGGAAAAAAAAAAAAAAAAACCATCATATAAATAAATGGTTGAAATTCTTTCAATCAATAAATTAAAAAAAAAAAAAAAAAAAACACATGTGTTGATATGATAGGTTTGTCATAAGTTTCAACCCAGCAGATTCATTTCTAACAAAACTGCTGAATTTAAAAATATATATATTTTAGTATAATAATCAGTGGTTTTATAAAAAATAAACACTTTAATTCATACAAAAAAGCAAATATTGTATTATAATTCAAATAAGAGTAACAATAATAGTAAATACAGTAAAAATATTTATTGGATGGTTGACCATGTAAAGCTAAAAACTGGGGGTCAAAATTCACTGTAAGACTTCCAAGTTACTTCTTTTGACTGATTTTTACGCCTGAGCTTGAAAAAGCAAGTCATCCAATACTATTATACTAGTTGTGTTTTAATATAACACATTATTTCAATTTAACTTTCAAAGAGAAATATACAAATGAACTTGGAAGATTTTTTAAGTTAACCCAAATTAAAACAAATGGTACTATTTTACACAAATATAGCCAATTAAAGGATAACTCTCAAGACATGGCAACCATACACTTTATTTATGATGTGATATTAATTTTGTTAAATTTGTTTCAGGCTCATAACCTGTTACAATTTATTAATTACAGTGAAGTCTTATCTAAGGAGAAATCACATATTAAAAACAAAATAATAAAGCTTCCAAAAATATTAAGCTGTTCAAACATGGCCTCATAACCATAACATGTGCGGTGGGATATACACTAGAAGTTTTCTAAATTTCTTCTGGTTTTAGGAAGGTTGTTATTGTTTACATTCAGTAACACCCATACTCTGTTTTGGGGGCCGTAAAAAAAAGCACCATATTATTATAGATACCAGTGATGAGAATATTTCCGTATTGGTACTGATTGCTCCAACCATAATAAACCAAAGGGCCAAAAAGTTTTCCCAAAATTAAAAAAAAAAGTATTTTTTTCTAATGGGTGGATATTAGTTACACCCTTTGAGTATATTTTCTTGACACAGGTATTGATATAAAAATCTTCCTCCAGTGATGTTTAATTTTAATAAAAGAAATACTTATACTATAGTAGGTAATAAGCTTTTGCTTAGTAATAAAGAGGAAATAAACACTAGAATACAAACTTTTACAGGATCTCTCGGCTTGTCATTAACATCACACATGTCTTTCTCCCATCTTTCATTAACTCTTTTGACTTTAGACTTTGCAGGTGATTCAAAGAAATCAACAAATATTTCATTGTCAGAGCTTTGAGATAATTCAGATGCTTCACTCACAATATCAGCCCAACCAGGTAAATTGACACCAGATAAAGGAGAATTAGAAAATACAAGTTCAAAACCATCATCATCTTCTAAGAAATCATCATCAGTAAAATTTGCAAGGGATCCTTTGGTTGAGAAGGAAAAACCACTATCATAATTTTCTTCCGTAACAGCATCCGCAAAGCAAAATGTGAGTTCTGATAAATCACTATCTTTAGAATCTTCCAATCTTTCCATGATTTCAGCATCAGTTCTGTCTTTAGGACATGTTTCAATAGAATTATTTGGATCAATTTCAAATGAATAGTCTGTTTCAGAATCTGTTTTCAAATTATCACTGCTACTGTTATTACTGCACTCAAAGCTTGAATCGGACTCAAATTTTAAAACATCACGCGACATTGTTTTTACCCAATCAAAAGTTAACTTTTCTCTTGTAGATTGTATTTCTTTAATGATTTGTGAGGTTACAACTGGATTTTCATCACATTCCGAGTAACAGTAATTCTCGCAGCTAATGGCACCATCGCTAAAACTCATAACTTCAAATGAATTGGATAAAAAATTTTCTGATTTTTCATTGATACAGGCATAATTCGTCTCAAGAAATACAATTTTTTCCTTTTCGGAACACTTGTAAACAAGATCACACATCTGATCACTAAACTGGCTACTCATATTTTTACCCGATAAAAGACGTTTTAATTCAGTATAAATTCTTTCAGAATAATGCTTGAATCTAAATTAGCAAAAACTGTATTATCTTGAAATAACTAATGCATGACTGATAACATAAAATGATTAATTTGATAGACAACTATTCAAAAGACGCTTAAACGGACCCGCATTTTTTGTTGGGAACTCTTTTAATCGATAGCTTTATATCGATTTAGAGTAGTTGCTTATAGCTTTGTTAAAAATGAAAATTGATGACTGTCAGCGTGACGTCACATTTTATTAGGGTCGTTTGCACTGCGGTCAAAAAACGCATATGTGTCTTTGGAGATGCGAAAGAGATGTTGATAATAGAAATATATTTACCCGCAAAAAACTCGTTAATTTAGTTCTCCCTTTAGCCCGCATTTCCATATATGTTTTTCTCATACAGTGAGAAGGCCTAAAGCAACCTATTGTAGGACAGAGTTTGATGCGAATTGAATCTTGTTTTAATTTTATACACTAAAAATATAAAATATATCAGGACAAAAAAAACTTTAGTATTTCAGAAATCTCGTTCACTGAATATTTTGGCATAGTTAATTTTTTCCTGGAACGCATTATAATGGAGAAGAAAAATATCTGAACTTGTTATGATTAGCATACAGGGTTGATAATTTTTCTAGATTTTTCTAGATAGAAAAAGGAAGCAAAGTAAACAAATCAAGAATCGGAAATAATTACTGTGAAGTGAAAAAGGAAAAAATATAACTCACAATCTTTGACTGTAACTGTTAGAATCACGTAAAGCAAAAGGGGATTGTAAACATTAGATCAAAGTTTATTTGTCGAATATATCTGGAATACATTCAACTTTCTCTGGAAACTGCTTTTAAGCTTCATCTTAAATTGGTGCTAAAGATTTTAATCCTTCCTTAGATCTAATTGACTGCAAAAGTGATTGATCAGAATTCCTAAAAGCTATTATTTCTTTCATAAATATTCATTTGGGAAAATTAGTGTGGATGACTTTTTTTTATTTCGATTGTTATAAGGAATAGAAAAAAAGTATATACTTTCGTAGTTATTACGGAACACTTTATATATTCAGTTTAAATATTATGCACCAAAGTCAATAGTATAAAAGATAATAATATTTTTGTATCGCATCAACTCTATAATTGTTGAATAAATGTATTTATTAGTTTACAATAAAAACATGCAAATATTAAACAGTGTAAGTAATATTTATTTGTATATTATAGTATATCAATATATTTGCACAAAAACTTTTTTAATACATAAAGAATAAGAAGTGTGGAAAACATAACGCTAAATATGAAGGCTATGCAGCACATCTCTAAATTTTTAATTTTCTACGTTTAAAACTATATGCTCCGGATTGTTAAGGCCAATACAAATTGGGCAATAAGTTGTTGAAAAATACTTTGTCAGGATTTGTCTAAAAATGACAACACGTATAGAATGCACAATTCCATTTATATATATCAGATCAATTGGTTTCAGTTTTGCTTTTCTAAGGATTCCTGCACAGATTTAAAATTAGTCTGAAAAATTCTAATTCGTGTTGAGTTTGTTATGTCTTTGTTTCTCCAGAATTTATTGAGAATAGCAAAACTGCTTCGGATCTTGTTTAATATATTTAGTATATCTTCTTCAGTTCCTCTTTTATTGTAAATTATACTTCCAAGATACTTTAAACTGTTTATCTCCTCTAGTTTATTATTTTCTACAATTCCAATTAAGTTTCAACTGAAGATAATATTTTAAAGAAATATTTTAGTAAGAATATTGGCAGTTAAGATTATTTTTCAGAGCAAGGAAAAAAGAAAACGTATATTTGATTTTGAAATTCTGGCAGAATTTTTTTTCTCACGAGGACTCTATTTAAGCCTGTCAAGAAATTTTCGTTTGATTTCTCATCGGTTAATTTTCTCACTCATCCAATCGTAGAATGTTATTCATATGCCATAACTAATTACGTATGAATAACCTTTTATGTCTAATGTGAAGTCATGAACACTGCTTTTAGAAGAGTGGTTATAAGAAGTGTAGTTTATAAATTACTTAAAAAAAAAAGAAAAAAAAGAAGAATATTAAAAAATATATTTCAAAAAAACTATTTTATATTTTTTTAGAAAAAAAAATCTATATTCACTTTGAAAGAGATGCTTATAGCACAAATCAATTATCAATATTACTAATAATTGGTATTAATTAAACACAAACTGGGGAAACATAATACTAAAAGAACGTTAAACGGCAAACACTATCTAAGCCAAAACGTCAAAGTTATCCCGACATACTGTCCATTGCATGTAATTCGATTAAAAAGATTTTATCTTAAATAATGCTTAATTACACTCTATAACAAAAAAATCGACACACACTGCCGAGC
The DNA here is from genome assembly GCA_949128135.1 of Parasteatoda lunata. Lineage (NCBI taxonomy): Eukaryota > Metazoa > Arthropoda > Arachnida > Araneae > Theridiidae > Parasteatoda > Parasteatoda lunata. The sequence goes on from OX421979.1 coordinate 23,928,324, forward strand.
CAGATTACAGTGGTGCAAGGCTCGATCAGGCTGCAATGATGCCGACTGGGGACGTATAGTCTTTAGCGACGAATCCCGCTTCCAACTGTGTCCTGATGATCATCGAAGACGTGTTTGGAGACGCACAGGGCAGAGGGAGGATCCTGCCTTCACTATTGCACGCCGCACCGGCCCTCAACAAGGCATTATGGTCTGGGGTGCCATTTCCTCGGACAGCTGGATCCCTTTGGTCGTCATTAGAGGTACACTTACTGCACAGCGGTACGTCGACGACATCCTAAGACCTGTTTTGCTACCGTTCCTTTTGCAGCGCCCTGGGCTGGTTTTTCACCAGGACAATGCCAGACCACATACGGCTCGTGTTGCTATGAACTTTCTGCAAGCTTGTCAAACTCTTCCTTGGCCTGCCAGATCACCAGATCTCTCTCCCATCTCGCATGTCTAGGATATGATGGGAAGGTGATTGCATCAGGCACGGAATGTTGATGACCTCGTTCGACAATTGGATCGAATTTGGCAGGAAACACCGCAAGAGACAGTCCGGGAGCTTTATCGGTCTATGCCACGCGGTGTGGTAGCTTGTATCCAGGCTAGAGGCGGGTCAACACCTTATTGAACTTGTTATTGTAACTCTGCAATAAATTATTCAATTGTTCTGAAATTTTAATCATTTACTATTCTGTACATTGTCTTCCTATTCACCAATTTTCGTCTCCATCGGACAACTCCTTCTTGGTGCGGCGATTTTTTTGTTATAGAGTGTATTTCGATAGAAATAATGCTTTTGATAAATTGAAACATCAGTCTTAAGATATTCAATAATTATTTTACAATCTTGTTCATTCTACAACGAGCTAAATATGATATTAAGTGCATAACGTAACACTAAAAATAAATTTAAAGTTACGAATAACTCATCTCGTTTTTGCAACAAGTTTTACATTTATTAATAGCATGAAGTTTTTAATTGCTAAAAAGTAAATAATTATGTTTGTAAACACCTTTGTTTTGCCAGAATTCTAATTTCTTTCAGCAAAAATAAAAGGCTTTTTAAATAAAAACTGCACATTTTGATTTAACTCTATTTTATTTAATTAGATAAAGTTTTCGAAATCGCCATTTTATTACGATTGTATGAATGACTGCAAACCAGCTAAATGATGCAAATCTAAATTATCTTTACTATTTTTTTTTTTAATAAAATATGCAACTTTTAATGTGGGAACATTGCAAATTTTATTAATATATTGTCATCAGATTAATAACAAATTTATGTGGCCTCTAACACTGTCAAACGGAATATCATTTATAAACATCTTTTGAGACTTCGTCCCGTAGTCTATAGCCAGATTTATAAATATTTTAAATATTTATTTTCAGTTTTCCGTTAAAATTATAGCCAAAATAAGGAAATATTCCAGATTTCTTTATCTATATATATTTTGATAAAACACTTAGCATTATTTTCCTACATGTTTTGTGTCTATGGTCCTATTAACATTCCAAATGCTATTATACCCTTGTTGTTATGGCTTATCCTCCAAATGCCTGACGAAGTCAGACAAGGTCCATCAGACCGTTGACCCTAAGAAAATCGAGAGACAGAAGAGGGGATAAGAAGTATATGTCCTCTCTGGAAATACCCAAAAAGTCCGGGAGAATCTTGTTCTGTTTTACATTAGGGGCAGACCTCGAAGATTCTCCTGCCTTAGAAAAACGAGAGACTTTTTCTGTGATCGCTTTGCTAATCTGGATATTGCGGTTTTAGAAGCTTTGTCACAAATGAGGGCGAATGAAGAACCTGGCTCTTTGCCCACATCATACCAGTGATGGCAGGGAGGAATCCTCCACCCCTTCGAAATTTCAGAATTAACTTTGGATTGATGTTCTAAAAAGGTAGGTGCTGAAGAAGAAGGATTAGCGTGGTAACAGCCCTCCTTGGTAAGTCCATCCGTATATGTCAACATGAGATAGGATCCACTGAAAATATACATCGTGGAATTTTGAAATGTGCTTGAGAAGGATAGAAATACTAGTTTGATCTCCAATTGTGGAGGTGTTGCCGCGACTGTCCGAAAGGATCCAGAGGTCCCCGAAGTCACTTTCACTAAGAACAGCTTCAAGGCCTTGTTCAATTGCTTTTAATTCTCTCTTGAAGACCGATGAGAAATCAGGGTTGGGAGGCAGATAGACAAACTATCCCCTGGTTTCTCAATGTAGATGCCACTGCCTGTGTGGTCGTCCAGTTTACTGCCACCTGTAAAGTTTTTTATGGCATTGTCGGGGATCTTATGTATGATTTCTAAGGTCAACTGTCTGAGATGATGTGGGATCAAGTCCTTCTTGGTGAACGGGGAAGTAAAACCGAAGCGGAGATGAATTCTTGGGTGTCCCTCTGAGGGATTTAGACATGATCTTAAGGAGTGGGGCTCAATTCCATTATAAGGCAAACGCAGAAGTTAAGCCTGACTGAAGGGACTGTTTTTATTAAGTCTTTGATTGTTATTCCAGTTGTTTAAAGATAGAGAGGTTCTATTATGCTGACCGTAGCTGGAAAGTTTGTTGAAATATTTGGTGAGGTTGGCCTTTCTTCTAGTTTGGAGAGGTTGCAAGTTAGCCTCATAAAGAACTACTTCTCTAGGGCAGCTGTGTCTTAGTCCAGTAATAATTCTAGCAGCACTGAGTTGAATCTTCTCCAATTTATCCAAGTTCGTGGCTGAGTCACAGCTATAAACAGGGAAACCATACTCTAAGATGGGCCTAATAAATGTCATATACGTATTTCTCAGAGTGAAAGCATCAGCTCCCCAGTCTTTACCCGCTATGTATTTAAGAATATTTAATCTTTTTTCTGCCCTTTGAGACAATATATTCGATGTGCTTGTTACTTGTCCATTCGGGATCTAAAATAAATCTCAGATATTTAGGATGCTTCTCACAAGCAAAGTTCTGGTTATCCATTTTTAATTTTGGCTGGAAATTGTATAATCTTTTATTGGTGGTGAAAAAAGGTGGCAATGAATTTGGCAGGATTAAAACAGAGTTTAAATTCCGAGGCAAAGTTTGACAATGCAGAAAGAGTGTGCTGTTAAGGTTCCTCTCCATTTCAATGAAATTGGTACCAGAGCACCAGAGTCGATGTCGTCGGCAACAAACCAATATTATGTCCATATAATGCTGAAAACTAACTTCTACGTAACGCAGTGACATTCTATATAGTAAGGGATATATCACTGGAGCTTAATTTTTGAAATGAGAGTCTGATAACGCACTGGTGAACGTGAGATTTATAAATACACTGATGAACTACATGTTTTGAATATAAGGTCCTATTAACATTCCGTATGTTATTAAGGCTCCAATAATGCTGAATGCTATGCTTCTACGTAACGCAGTGACATTCCATACAGTAAGGGATATATCACTGGAGCTGCTTAATTTTAAAATGAGATTCTGATAATGCACTAGTGAACGTGAGCTTTTGAACTACACTGGTGAAATGTTTATTATGTCTAGGACTGGGTTATGTAAGAAATTTTATATCATGATGCATCGTCTGTTAGACATCGCGATATAGCGATGTATCGCGATTTAGCATATATTCAAAAATTATCTTTCAGAAGTCTTTAAATTTATCAAAAATAAATAAAAGGAATAAATCTACTACAAAACAAAATTTATTAAGTAAAAACAAACCCAAGCTTATTTTTTAAAAAATAAGCTTGGCTAATTTTAATTAAAGCTAATTTTTTAAAAAAAATTAAAAATGACTTAAGATTTATTGGTTTAAAAATAATAATAAAACTAACAAAATATTTTACATACATGCATTAAAAATTAAAAGTAAAAAAAGCGAAAGGAAAAAAACAAACTAAAGAAATGTTCACTTTAGTAAAACATTTTTTAAATTATTTATTTAAAAAAATCATCCTTTTGAAGCATTGTTAGACCATGTTTAGTTTATTTATTTAAATGAATAAAGTTGCATTAACTAATGCTCTAATTCTATACTTAATGAATGTAAAAATAAATTAAAGTTTTTTATTTATTTATTATTATTATAATTATTATTATTTATTTTTTTTTAAAAATAAAATCGACTAAGGATTTATTTGTTTAAACTGTCTGTCTGTCATACTGACTGTCTAACAAATTATGAAACAAACGTAATGAAAGAATTTTAAGAAAAATTAAAAAAAAAAAAAAACTTTTAAGTGCTATTGTTTTTTGTTTTTTTTAAAAATTTTTTTTTTTTTTTTTTTTAACGGCAGGCACTGAACTTTTCGTTCTTCGCCATACTATGCCGGAATTGTTGCTCATTTCGCGTTACCCAGTGGGCACCTGTGAACCAAACTCACGAAGGCGAGCAACATTGCCCACAAGTGCTATTGTTAAATTATTAAAAAACGTCAAAACATTGCTTAACTTTTTGTTCAATTGAAAAAAATATTTGTTTCAACTTATAGCCAATTTTCTTTTATAATGAAAAACAACTGAAGATTTCTTTGTTTAAAAATAATCAAATTCTATCAAATTATTATACTCACGTGCATTAAATAAATTAAAAAAAAAAACTAACTTTTTATAACAAAGTTAAATACAAAATACCCCTATTAAATTGTATAGCTTCAAATGAAATAAAATAATTAAAAAAAAAAACAAAAAAAAAAAACAATGAAGAATCTTTTTTTTATTCATAATTTTTTTTCATTAACAGATGGATTTCAGAACGAAAATTTAAGATAACAGCGATTGCGCAACGATCGCCAAGTAACAGTAGGTCTACTAAAAATAATTGACAAGAATCGTTAAATCCCGACCGACAAAAAAAAAAAAAAAAAAAAAAAAAAAAAATAGAAGAAGAAGAAGAAGAAAAAGTGACGAAATAATGCACAATGAAACGATCTCTAAATAGCAAAAGTCTCACTGAAAATAATTTACAAGAAAAGTTAAATCCCGACGAAATAAAGTGGACAGCGATCACAAAAAAACCTAAGTCCAGCTGAAAATAATCTTCAAGTAAACTTCCTAAGACAAAAATGGCGCGTAAAGAAACTATGCATAGCGTTCTATTTCAACGCCGATCCTCACACGAAACCGGGAGTTCTGATTCAATTCGCGTTTCGTTATTCAATAAAACGAAACTAATATCGTCTTCATAGCTAGACGCTATCAACAGCTCCGCAGTTAAACGAAATCGTCTCCGTCAGCGCGGGGGCAAGGATTCGCACATGTTAAATCGTTAAACCACGAGCGTTGTCTTACATGACGACATCAGATTTCTGATGCATCGCCTGAAACGAGAGTCACCCTCGACAGCTTAAATAAGACTTCTGATGCATCGCCTGAAACGAGAGTCACCCTCGACAGCTTAAATCAGATTTCTGATGCATCGCCTGAAACGAGAGTCACCCTCGACAGCTTAAATCAGATTTCTGATGCATCGCCTGAAACGAGAGTCACCCTCGACAGCTTAAATCAGATTTCTGATGCATCGCCTGAAACGAGAGTCACCCTCGACAGCTTAAATAAGATTTCTGATGCATCGCCTGAAACGAGAGTCACCCTCGACAGCTTAAATCAGATTTCTGATGCATCGCCTGAAACGAGAGTCACCCTCGACAGCTTAAATCAGATTTCTGATGCATCGCCTAAAACAAAAGTCATTATATCGGCTTGCCGATACATGAATTAAATCGATATTTCACGATGTATCGATTTATAGCCCAGTCCTAATTATGTCTATTAGAACCTATTAACAATCCGCATGTTATTAAGCCACCAGTAATGCTGAAAGCTAAACTTCTACGCAACGCAGTGATGTTCCATACAGTAAGGGATTTGTCACTGGAGTTTAATTTGAAAATGAGATTATGATAACGCACTGGGGAACGCTCACATTCTACATAATGAATCGATTTTTTTACGGAATCAGCAGCTTCACTGACAAGAGACCCAAATGAAATTAAAGTAACCACTTCAGAGATGCAGCGGAAAGCTGTATGTCCCCGAACAAGAGTCTCTATAAGATCACCTTGAAAAATTTTATGCAATTCATCAAATGCGATTGCCAGATTTATTGTAATACACCAGAACACAATGAAGCAAAGTGTTTTATCTACCTTTGGCACAAGTTTGACTACATTTCCATGTAGTCAAACTTGTAGTCACAATAATTATTAAGCATTTCACGCTTTTACCTTTTCTAAGCAAATTACTGTACCACATAAGAATTTTGTACGAAATCCAGCATATGGCGCAAAAGTATAAAATGAATATGCTTGAAATTATATAAACCGTTTCAATTACAAAGCAAGAATAACAGATAATTAATTTTCCAATAGTCTTTGAGGAACGAAAGCCGAAATAATAAGATTGGACTATAGCGTCTATCTCAGAATCGTCAATGCTCCAAATGTGATACATTAGAAACGCTGAGTGGATTAAAATGAGCGTTACTGAATACCTAACACATTTCTTGATTTGAAAAAGATCTATATACTCCATACTTCGATGTTGGGAAGGAAATTTCCGAATAATTAAAATAAATTTAAAAAAAAAAACTGAATTCTGAATCTCATTAGTAAGACTAAAGTAAATCCGAGCAAGTACATTGCGAATTCTGATAAGTGTTGGGACGAATATCTAGGCAAGCCAAATCTGGAATATATATTTGAGAGACATTCAATCAAACTTATGAAAATACATGAACGAAAAATAAAAGAACACACCGTTTTCTTCAGAAACTGTATAGATGTTGTAAGCTCTGCATGATTCCATGAACATATGCCAAATATTTGAAACAAAGCAAATATAGAATAAAATATTTCTACGATTTGTCTATCAACAACATGAAAATCAATAACTTTTGATTGCAACAGTGGAAGTTTTTTTTTTTTCCTGTTTAAACTCATTTTAATTCAATATTTTTTAGAAACTAATGTTATTTTTTTTTATATAATTCAACAATAAATTTCAAAGTATATTTTAATTTTTTAAAAACAATTTGCTCACTACAGATTTTACTTTTGCACTTTTCATGATCTTTACTGAATCAAAAGCAACGTTTGTTTTCATTTGCATGCTGATTTTAAAATAAGGCAAAAAAAAAAAAAAAAAAAGAGAAAAAAAAAATTAAAGGAATAAGTTAATTTTTACACTAGACTAAAAATAAAAAGATGCAAATAAATAATAAAGCAATTTTATTGAGCATTTTTTTTTTTTTATTTTTTTTTTTTTTTTAGTGTTCAAAGTAACAATCTATTTGAAAGAAATTTAGATAAAGCAATCCAAGAAAGGAATTTAGCTTTTTCTGCAGTTTACATTTTAGTAAATTTAATGGAGTATTTTTCAAAATTCACTACGTGATTGTGAATTGCCACTATGTGATTGTCAACATTCACCGGTGAAAGTCAACAATCACCGATTTCGGTCATTCACAGTAACATGCACATCATTTACATAATAACCTCATCAGGACGTTTATTTCATACTTTGACTAAATAGCATTTGGCATTCTATACAATGCCTAGGCAAAGTATGTAATAATTCTCACATTTCATACTTCGCCTAAAAACGTCAGGCATTCTATACAATGCCGGGGTTTCATACTTTGCCGGTAACATATACATAGATGAGATGATTTTATCAGAATTGAATCTAGGGAGTTTCTTTAAATAAATAAAACAAACAACTAGAAAATGATAAACACGCAAGCATAAAATGATAAAAAAAATTTCAAGTTTATTGAATGAGATAATTTTATTTCTTAGTTGAATGATATTAAGAATTGACGAAAAAAAATCGAGATAACCATTTTCTTCCGTTACTGGTAGCTTTTCGTTGTTGGTAAGATATAAATATTTTCCTGAAACAGATTTATTTAATTTGGATCTTGATTTAAATGTGGAGAAGTGCCAAAAACTGTTAATAAAACAGTTTTAAAGTATTAAAAATACCTTTTTCTTCTTTTCAGAATTGAATCGTTTGTTTTAAAAATGATTTTAGTATATATCCTAAACATCGAATCATTATTTGCAATTATTCCTTAAATAAGAAGATGCCCTTAATAGATATCCGAAAGTATGCATTTTAGTTATTAAAATGCGTTATTCACTTAAGAATTTGTAATATAGAAATTTAAGTTAAATTTAATTAAAAAAATATACTTAATTTAAATTATTATATTAAATTTTATTATATTAAATTTTATTATATTAATTTAAAAAAATATATTTTGTGTCATTTTGCAAAGTGTACTTGAAAAAACAAACGGATTTGTCTAGTTTGTAGTGAGTCCCTTTTGACAGGCTTGAACGAACTTATTTAAGACAAAGAGGCTAAAAATGCTCCTAAAACAACAATTTTGTATTATTCAAGAAGTTGATATGAAGGAAAATGTAGTGGTCTGTAACAAATACGGTAAAGTTCCGAAAAAGGAACTTACGATTATATTCATAAAGATGTATTCCATAAATTTCGTTTGTAAGCCTAACGCAATTTTTAAATAAAAGCTTCATATTTTCATACGCGTAACACAATTTTCCCTACTTTTTTAAAGTTTTAAGGTGATCATTTGGTGAAAATATATTTAGTTCAGTAGCGATGATAAAATTTAATCGTGACACTCACAATACTCGTCCACGTGCGTTAGGTTTCTTTGCCAAAGTGAACAACTAGCCTTAAAATCCTAAGTTTCTTCATTACACAATCGTTAGAATGTACTCCCCAAACTTTTCATCACCGAGGACTGGTCAACGCTTGATTATTTTACCCCGGCCCGCCGAGGGGTGGAACGTTGAGTGTATAGAATTCAGATAGTTTTTGGTTAATAACTTTTATTTAATAGCAATTAAACATGCCTTCAAAATAAAATACACTTAAATGCAGCGTGTTGATGCGGCTTTAGACGTAACATGAAGTTAAGAAATTCGACACAAAAACGTACTTTCTCTGAATAAAGATAAATTGTTTTCGACGGATTCGAATTTCTGACTCCCAAAATATGATAGGGCTTAGCCGCAATGTGGGAAATATGTATAATAGTTTGATCAGAAGAATGGTCCAAAGTTGGGAGACAGTACGAAATTTGAGCCAAATTGGTCGAACAGTTCCTGAAAAATCGAATTTTAAAAAAAGTGGCATTTTAAAATTCGATTTCTGATTTCACTCAAATATTGTAGTAAATGATGACATTCTTTAAAATGATGTAAAAAAATGTATACCTTACAATTAAAATTTTTTTCACTATTATTAAAAAAAAAAGCAATAAAAATAATAAATATATAATTAAAGTCATTTTTGCATGGAATCATCTTCGGATAAATGAATTTTAAATTTTTGTGCAAAAGTTTTCAATTCGCTTTAAAAGTTTTTGACGTATGTAGAAACACGCAAAAAATAAAATTAACATTTAGGGGTCCAAACTTAGAACTGCTATCTTGACCAAACTATTCAGACCATATTTCCTAGATTGCTACCTCCTAAATTTTGCGAGTGAGATATGTGAGTCCGCTGAAAAAAAATTACGTTTATTCAGAGAGAGTACGTTTTTTTGTCAGACTTCGTAACTTAAAACATCATCTGCACTAATAATTAACATATTTGAGGTCACTCTTTCGAACCATTCAGTGAAATCTAGAACGTAAAGATCCTATCATTAGATCTAAAGTCATTTTAGGTGATCCGTTTATTTTTTTGTGCACTATACATAATTGACATTATTTCAGGAACTGTAGTACCGTATTAAAATAAGATTATACTAATGAATAACATTGTGTATTAATAAAAATGAATTTTCTTTCTAGAAAAAAATGGATTATAAATGCTTCGAAAATGTACCTTGTGTATGGAAACCGGTGGGAGGCAATGGTGTTTACTATTCGAAATTTGTAAAATTGATCGGAAAGAAGTACAAAGTAAAAATTGGTAAGCGAAATTAATTTCTTAACGTTTAAATTTTAAAATGTGACTAATAAACGTTATGTAGCGAAATTAATTTCTTAACGTTTAAATTTTAAAATGTGACTAATAAACGTTATGTAGCGAAATTAATTTCTCAACGTTTAAATTTTAAAATGTGACTAATAAACGTTATGTAGCAAAATAAATTACAAGTTACTGTCCTTTGAATGATTTTGAAGACAAATTAGTGACATTTAGGAATTAACTCTTCGTAGTTAGAAGAAAACATTTTATGATTTGTCAGATGAAGCAATTTATGGTTTTGTACCAAAAAAAAAAAAAAAATAGTTCTATGAGCACTATAATTAAAAAAAAAAATCGTTTAAGTCCTGTTTTTTTACTAGATAAATGAAACCATATTTCTTTTCTCCTTTTTTACTAAATAAAATGAGAGAATATTTTAAATGATAAGATTAAACATAAATCGAGTTGAATCGAGTTAAGAAATTAAAATCCTAAATAAGATGAATCTTCGCTTAAAAAAGTCTTAACATTCCTCTTTTTAAGAACTATTATTCCTTGGCCAATTAACAATTCATAAAAAAAATATTATTATTATTTTATTGAGAAAAGTTTAGTTTTGAATCCATTCAAAACCAAGGACTTACGGTTGATGCCAAATATTGTAAATATTTCAAATATAAATGATATTGCTTCGCAATTTTTTCAGTATGGTTGTTCAATAAATTATATAATTACGAAATAATTGTTGATTTCAAATGAATTCGCCTGAATAAATGCTTGTTTAAAAGCACTTATTCATACAAAAGCTTGATAATTGGAAATTCTTTTTTTCAGATAGTTATTGGGATCTTCACAAATGGTCGATCCAAAATATAGAAAAATTTTGGAATGAAATATGGCATATTGTAGGAATCAAATGTTCAAAAACTTTCGATAAGGTTTGATATAAATATTTATATTTTTTAGCCAACTTATATTATGCATTAAATAAACATTTGAATGCTTGTTTAGAAAAATTGAATTAAAGTACAGTTTTGTCTCGACCGGAACAAAAGTATAATATTTTTTTTTTCTATTCAAACTCCATTTTTTCTTGGAAAAGTTTATTTTCTAGAGTTTTTAGAAAGGCGTTTCAAAGTAATTTTATGTTAACAGTTTGAAAAAACTTCTTAGCTTTCAATTTCAGAAAAAGCTCATTCTTGAAAATAAATAATATTCTTATAAAAATAAGTAATAACTTAAATAAGTAAAAGTTTCTTAATTAGTTACAAAAAACAAAAATGGAATTTTTATTTATCTTTGTGAGCTGTGAGCATTTCTTGATAAACATTTACGTTTTGTTCTGTATTTCTCTCGCTACAAGTTGGCGTGAAGCTAACACGTGACTCTTTTAACCAATTAAAACATCGCATTTAAGTGAAAATTCTTTGAATCATCACTGAATCAAATGTGCCATTCTATCCAATCAGAGATTCTTGTATCAGTTTTAGAATACTAGTAGCTCACGAAGTTCGTGGAATGAATCAAAATATAGTGCTCGTATCAATCATGGAATGCTGACAAGTTCAACAAATTTAACGTTTGACTTATGTACTTTAAATTTATATTGCCGTGAACACAAAAGAGATACTTGATTCTGCTTTATTATTCAGACAGTTCGAAAGCTTTAGTGTTTAAAATTTTAGTACTTTGAGTAAATTCGTTTTAGTAAGAGCAGAAATAAATACTTGCATTAGCTTTAAAATGCTAACATTTCATATTATCTGATATTTGAATCCGGAAAACCGAAGCAAATTTGTCATGGTATGAAAAAATAAATGCTCTCATAATTTATATAGAGTTCACAGCTATAAAAATATAGCGTTTATAAATTTATCGCTCTGGTTCACATTTGAGATTCGATTACAAAACTATCTTTCATACATTTTTCTCTATGTCCTCATAAATAATAATAATTAAAAATTAATTGCAAAGGGCGTCATTAACATTCAGTTATAAAAAATTAAATTTTAAAAATAGTTTTATAATTTCTTATCACGCTATATGCATCTCCAATCTGATATAAGTAAGCTGCCCAGCAACTCCCCCCAAAAAAAAACCCTGGTAGTAAAGTATCTAAAAGAAAATTCGAAAACACGCTACTTCACCGTTTCAATTATTTAAAAAATATTTCTTTTGGAGAATTTTTGCGAAGGATTTCTATTCTCAGAAAATGAAATTGGAAAGGTAAAGCAGTGAGTTTTTAACTATTCTTATTGAAACTTGACTACTACGCTCAGTTGCAAGTTAAGAAAAGACCATTGCGGAGTAGGATTTAAGTAATCATATAGTTCTGATTGCATATAGTTCGTTTTATTTTGCTATCAAATTATACAAATATGCTTTCAAAACAAAATAAAAGCTTTTAAAAGTTAAACACGTCAGACAGAAATTTATTTCGTGCTATCTTTTCCGATATATATCATAGAATTATAAAAAAAGGTTATAGTTTCGTAGTCTTACAGGAATCCCAGACTTGGCGATATATTTCGATAAATAAGAAGAAAATTCGTTCTTGAAAAAGAAACAACCATATGATGTTGCAAGAGCATTGAATTTGATTGGGCCTCAAAAAATGGAGAGAATCAAAGGCGAGATAAAGAGTACAAAAATAAACTTTAACTTTCTTTTTATAAACCTTTTTTCGATGTAGAAGAAATCGTCTGCAAAAAAACAATATTTATTATTCCTTCATCAGTTTCTTTAAATGCAAACATAAAGGCGTATTTCCTTATATCACATAGGGATAATGGTTTTTTCTTAACTTGCAACAAGGTATAGTTTCTTTAGACTACCTTGGTCAGCTTAGTTATAAGTAATATTTACACAGAGAAAAAAAATTCTTATAAAGTTATCGCATTGTATGGTAATGACATTTCTGGTTAAAAAAAAAAAAAAAAATACAATTCCCGTTAATTAAAATAAAATATAAAATTTTTAAACCATTCATTTGGCAATTTTTTCATTCACTATCGTTACGACTTACCGGAAATTCTGGTGTTTAAAATTTTAGTTCTTTTTACAAAACATATTAGAAAAAATATATAAATATGAAAAGTAAATTCCATCGAATAAATTTTACCATGCTCTAAATTACCATGAAAAAATTATCAAATTTTACTACATTTACTACCAAAAGTATGATAATAAAACCATATTTTATTATTATTTGTATCAAAAGTCATTACTGAAGCAACTTTGCAAATTGTAAATGTAATGTAAAAATTTTTTAACTGAATAACTGATCTTCGTTTCAAAATTTTTTTTTGTTATAAAAGCTTGTTTATCATATTTTTCTACTTGTTCTACAAAAATATATAATTTCAAAAGTTTTTTTTTAACGTTTTAAAACATTTTTATGATTATTGCATTATAGGTTATCGATTTATCTGTTCCTATGAGTGATGTTCCAAAATGGTTTATTGGAGCTAAACTGAACTTAGCAGAAAACCTATTGAGATATAAAGATGATCATGTTGCGTTAATTGCAATAGGTAAGCATGTTATAACATCGGACCTAAATTACAATAAACAGTAAAAACTGTGGTGCAATATATCTGCGAATATGATGTTGAACAACCTAAAAAAAATTTTTTTTTACCACTCGTGTTAATTTCGAATATACATTTAAGGGGTGAATTTTAAATCTAAACACTTAAAGAGCTAGGTTACATCAAATTCTCACTCATTCATACCAAACGAGAATAAATTTGTTTTCGGTAAACACCAATGTGTTGGCACGCTTTTTTTTTTTATCGCCAGAAGTTAGCGTCCGTAATCGAGAATCAGTTTAATAAGAGACTTAGCAATCGTTAATGATTTCTTGCGAGTTGATTGAATGATTTGTTGTTCGTCGTTCAAATAGGCATCAATGCTTTTAATTGAATTATAAGAGTAATTATATTTCATCTTTTAAATATTTATGAACTGTATGATTTTAACATGTATAATTTCTATCAGTTTTCATTCAGCCATGTTTGAGTTTGTCTTTATGTTATCTAGGTGCTCCTCGGTATGCTGGATTTACAAACTAGTTTTATTTTGAAAAATTCGAAAATCGTTCTAAATGAATGACTTTTTCTTTACACTGTATTATAAAAATATATTTATCTATTCATATGTGTGTATTATATTAATATAATTATGAATTTTAGAGCACTCTTGGTGTAATAATGGAACACCACTCTGGTGTAAAGTATTTGCCGCAAATTTTGGTGTTAAGATGCACGAAAATTTTTTGTAGTATTGTTACTTTTTCATATTTTAATAATTCCGTTTTGTAGCCTTTTAAGTCTTAAGTTATTATTAATCTTCAACCAATATTAAACATTTAATGTTATAATTATTTTTTAAATTTAATTTTACGAAACTAAAATGTTTATGTTATTATTAATCAAAATTGAATTCAATAACGAAAGAAGAATGATTGTGTTACTTTGATTGCAATAGGTACTAATACGTTTTTTAATTCTTTTATGTTTTCAACTAAAGTGAGCAATTAAATTAATCAGATGTAGAAAACGGTTTCTGGTATTTCTTAAGGATAATGTGTTTTTTCCAATTCTATTTACATTTTTAATTATATTTTTCGAAAAAAAAATTACTCTTTTTAAGATATTTTTTCATAGGTTTTCTTTATTTATTGTGAGAGAGTTTAAAACTTTTAAGTTTGAATAATCTAATATAAAGAAATTATTCTATTTTAATTTTTAAAACTATCTTAAAATTTTAAGATAATGAATAATTTTATAAATAAATCATTCGAAAGTTTTCTAAAAATAAATATTATAAAAATTCATTCACATATTTACCAAAATGTCTATGCTATATTCGGTTTCAAATCATAATTTTACAGTACATAATTTTACAGTACATAATTTCAATCTTAAACTTTTTAGGATCTTTTATTCTTGAAAATGGACATGAAAGATATGAAGGATACATAATTAGCAATTTGCATATGTTTTAATGACTGCTTGAAAGATTATAAATTATTCATTATCTTAAAACTATTGATTTTGTTTCAGGAGAAGATAGAGAAAAAAAAGTTTATACTTACGCTCAAGTACTTGGAGAAGTTAAACGATATGCTGCAGCATTTTGTAAAATTGGCCTTAAGAAAGGAGATCGAATTGTTGGTGAGAAACACACAAGACATCAATTGATTCATCATCAATATTGAAATCCATATTTTACCTTAATGCCAGTGATAGAGCTTTAAAAAATACTTTTTTTTGTTCTCTATGGTAATTAATTACTAACTTCTTTGCATTTAAAGTCTCAAATTTCCCAATTTTATTATAAGCACATAGTAAGGTGAGAGTCTTACACCTTTTCTGTCTATGTTCTGACGTCCAGTGTTACCTTGTTACACTGAAAAAAATTATGATAAAAACTACCAGAGCAGGGTAAAATTGATCTTACTTCGAACTCTATGGGAACACCAAAACCCTCGGTAATTTTTTCGGTAGCGCTTTGGCAATAATTTTGGAAATATTATCAATTAAATATGGTCTTATGTGACAAAATTTAGTAATTTTATCATGATACCTTTTATGGTATAAAAACTATTTATTCAGTTCAAATTATTTTTTAGTTTAGTATTTTACTAAATGTGAGGTGATATATAAGAACTATAGTTCTGAAAACCAAGGTTTCTGATAAACTGTTACCATATGAACGGAAAAATTACCGAAGGAAAGATTGAAACACCGTATATTTTAATTTTATTAAACGAAACTATGTTTTTTTTTTAATTAAGAAATTTTCATGATGTTATACGTATGGTAATTCGACCAGAATTTTTTTCCGTGTACAAAGCGAAAATAAATAAATAAATAAATAAATAAATAAATAGACGAACCACACTAAATAACTTTTGATATAGTGATCGGATCTTCAAGGTCTAGGACTCAATCTTAAAGGCTTGAGGGGATGACCTGAAATAGGCTAATTAATTAGTGCAAACGATATTTTAGGTTACGAAATCGGACAAAA
The DNA here is from genome assembly GCA_949128135.1 of Parasteatoda lunata. Classification (NCBI taxonomy): domain Eukaryota; kingdom Metazoa; phylum Arthropoda; class Arachnida; order Araneae; family Theridiidae; genus Parasteatoda; species Parasteatoda lunata. Next base: position 23,944,287 of record OX421979.1, read on the forward strand.
ACCGTACTTTCTCCAGTCCATGTTTTAACATTAACCAATCCCTTATTGTTAATTATATTTTTTTCGTATTATCTCGACTATATCACCATATCTCGAGAACTTTGTAAGTGAATTGAGAAATTTTTGTTCAAATTCGTTTATTCAAAGATAATTTCATGCAAAATATTACTTTTTCTATCTTAATAGTAAGCAAGATAGAGAAAGAGTAATCGACATCACTTATTTTCTATTATTAGGGCTCATGTCATCTCATTTGCATTTTTATATTATTTAAATTTTATTTTTTTAATGGAATCTTTTTCCTCGAATTCAAATTTCTTATAATTCAATATCCGTGTAGCTCTTTCTAACAATGATGATTCTTCTTTCTGTTAAAAATAAATTTAAGAAAATCCAAAAATTAAAAGGCAGATTAAAATTAAATTTAAAACATGTATTTGTGCTTTGCAATAATATAATATAAATTATTAAGCAGTCTTTTTTTCTTATCTGTTATTTTAAATTTTTATTAATAACAGAAAAAACTCTTCAAAATAGTGTAAGTATAGAGAATGAAATACAGGGTGTTTATAAAGTCCCGGACCCATTTTGATGTTTAATAACTCATAAAATAATAAAGATAGATTAAAATTCATAACATAAATGGTTAGATAGAGTCAAAAAGTTTCATGACCCTTGTCAATGAACTTCCACGTGTGTCCCCTTCGTTGCACGGAGAATATCAAGTCGATAGTCAATTTCACGCCAGGTAGCGGCAAGCATGTGGGCATCCACAGAGGCTATTGTGGTTGTAATTCTGGCTTTTAGGTCATCAATGTTCGACACGATCCTCCTGTAAACATTGTCCTTTATAAATCCCCAAAGAAAAAAGTCCGGCGGCGTTATATCAGGTGATCTGGGTGGCCAAGGAATTGGACCTCCTTGCCCAATCCATCTTCCTGGAAAATGGCCATTCGAAGAACTACGAACGATGATACCCCAATGAGGTGGTGCAAAAAAATATGTGGCTGAAGCTCTTCTAGTTGTGGAAATACGAAGTTTTCCAACATGTCTAAGTATACGACTGATGAGACCGTCTTTTCTGTAAAGAAAGGCCCAATGACTCGGTCGTGCATTAGTCCACACCAGACATTAACCATTGGGGAATCCCTTTGTACCTCATGGTATTCATGGGAGTTTTCAGATCCCCATATGCGCACATTATGGTGATTAACAATGCCAGAAACATGAAAGGATGCTTCGTCGGAGAACATTATGCGCTTCAGAAAATCAGCAACATCTTCTATCCTTCCTACCATATCTGTTACAAACACCATCTTCTTAGGCCTATCGTCCGGTTCCAAACCTTGAACAATTTGAACTTTGTATGCATGCAGTCTTAATTGTTTCTTAATAACCTTGTACACCGTCGAAATTGGCATATCCAATTCTCTTGCCGCTGATCTCACAGATCTTCAAGGATTGTGTAAAAATGTCTGTCTGACAGGCTCAACATCATAATCACTTGTGCGGGGACGTTCAGAACGTTTCTTATCTGCGGTACCTCCAGTTTCTAGAAAATTCTTTTTCCACCGCAAGATGCTGCTTTTGGTTGGAGGATCTTTTTGGTAAATTCTTCTGCAATTTCTCTGTTCTTGCACTATCGATTTCGTTTCTATGAACCACCATAAAATCTGTGCTTTCTCTTGTGGTGTATGCATTCTCCTTAATATCCACTCGAATAAAACATCCCATAGAAAAATACTACATAGAACAAACACATCAACAGTAAACATAACATTGCAATAGTTGCCAAAAACAAAGGAGAGAAAAATGCAATTAATAAGCAAACGATATTTAGAAAAGTACAGATATTTAGACAGGAAAATGAAATTATCTGAAATAAACCACACGCACAGACGATATTTACAAAAGTAAAGATATTCAAACTTGAAAAGGAAAATATATGAGTTATTCGATCAATATATTCCATAAGTTTGTTTATATCTTCATTATTTTATGAGTTATTAAACATCAAAATGGATCCGGGACTTTATAAACACCCTGTATATTAAATTTAAGTTAAATTACATTTAAACAATTTTCTTAAATACTGGGTTCACATTTTTTTTTCAATTAAAATCATATTCAAAAGTTATAGAAACGTGAAAAATAAAAATATTGAACTCGAAAAATTATTGAAGAGTACAAAAATGAAAACGTTTTATACCTATTATATATTTTGGGAATTAATGTTTTTGTAGGTTATTTATCTAACAGAGAAGAAGCATTGTTTGCAATGTTGGGGGCAAACTCAGTTGGTGCTATTTGGATAGGAATTCTGCCTTTAATAGGGGCGCAGGTAAGAGGAATATTGATTGGATAAAGCTTATTATAGGCCAGTAAGGTTAAGGTTCAAATTTTTTTACACTAAGATTGAGTAAAAACAATGTTTAAAAACACAGAGAATGAAATTTATAAAAGCTGAAATGCTTTCCCGTCGCGTGGAACGTCTTCTTGAGTTGAATAAAATATCAGGGATGGCACGACAAAAAGAGTGATACAAATCATCTGAGTTTTAAAATAAGCCAACTACCCAGGACAAAAAATCGTGATGTTTTCCCATTGATGGATCAACATAAGTGTGATGGTTATCATCTTTAATTTTCATCAAAAACAGCTTTATGGGACCACCAAATCTGCCCAACATTCTAAGTTAGGCATTGGCCCCTTTTCATGTTGGGCCATCCCATTATAGAACGATGGATTTTTATATTGGACCAACAAAAAAATCAATCATGATCCAACATAATTTACTGTTTACCATTATAATTTTTCATGACAAACTATCAGACTTTTTGTTGGGACCATCAAGACTGCCCAACACTCCAACATTATATTTTTTACTTTATAACCGCCGTTGAACAGTCGACCCAATTTTTTGGGTTCAGCTCCGTAACCTTGTAATTTTGAACCAAACCCAGAAGACAAGGGAACCCCTGGATCAAGTATTGGGAGAAAATTTACCTTCGCGGAAGACTTTTTGATGAAACTAACCAGCACTACACTGAGAGAGAGAGGGGGGGAGAGAGGGAGAGGAGAGAGAGAGAGTGGAAAACCGAGAAAACCTCCCACGGTTTGCTTGACGGCAAGGGGACTGTAAATCATGATCTAGATCTCGATATTGAAATCGATCCAGCTTTATTTTGGGAGGATCTAACTTTTACAAGCTGCTCACCGAAGCAAGTGAAGTGAATGTCTTCCACTACCACCGCCCACCCATACTTTCTAGGTCTTTCCATTTTCCTTCTTAAAAAATAATAGACTTTTACTGGTAGTTTTCGTTAAATGTATTTTCAGTTTATTTAACCGACTATTGGTATTTATAATAAAACAGATTGATCTTTTTAAAATATAGTTGTTATGTAAGCATTACTTCATGTCAAAAAATATTCCACGCAAAATATTGTCAGACAGAAAATACATCATTATTCAATGTGAAATGGTTTATTACAACTTGTTCTATCATGAAATAAATGATGTAGCTCCATTATTAATAGCAAACATTGCTTGATAGGTTACTAGTCTAGTTATGGTAAATCAAAACGTTCCCTCATCAAATGATGGGTGTTTTTGGTTCACCTATACCAAACATCTTTTGATGGTTGACCATCATAGAACTAAAAAACCATTTTCGATCAGGAAATGATGGAATTTGTTGGTCAAAGAACTTTTAAAGCATGTTGATTGCCCCATCATATAGTAAAATATCATGTTCCAACATAAAATGTTGTAAGTTTGCTGTGCCGCCAAAATCTATTACCACATGATGGGAATAGTTGGATGAGGGCTACTATCAAATATAAGTCAGTGATCAATCAAATACCAGTGTTGGGCCCTCAAAAAAATCAGAATAAAATATCTTGATTGTCCCATCAAGAATTTCTTCTTGGGTAATCAGAAAAAAATGCAATTAAAAGAGAGGAAACAATAGATATTGAGAGTTAAAAAATTTTTATTTCTGAAGATTTGATAAATAAGGTGCAGTGATAATATCATCAGCTGTTTAATTTTTGATGATTAGAAAAGACTCCCAGAAATCCAGATCGATGCATGAAATACATTTATTAATAAAATTAGGAGAGAAAAAAATTATCTGAGACTTTAGTTCAGCCATATTTAGATGAGCGTTGGAAATTACAATTTCTGACGTGATTTTTCTGGTGAAACTTGAGTGCATGGTTTGCTTATTCACTGTGTGCAAGACCAAATTCACATGAAATGTTTTAAATCCAACAGATGTTAAACAATTAAGAAGTTCGTTAAACAATTTAGAAGTTAAAAAAAAGAGAGTTCGGATTTAACACAATTTGTTTTCTTTTATCTAAAGGTGGAATCTAGTGATTAATATTTTGATCTTTTTCCAAACAGCTAGAGTATTTAAATCTCTATTTGTTCTCAGTGCCATGTCAGTGTAAGTTTCAATCCTCTCCTCACCACTACAAGAAGAACTTATAAAGTAATTTTATCGACAAAAATAATTTATCGTGAATCAGAATCTCTGATACTTTCTGGCTTGAATTAATTAAAATTAAATTTTGTTAAAATTAGAATGCTCGAATTGTAACAAAATCCATGTGATTATGCCATAAATATTTTTAAAAAAAATAGTTCAAGCAATACTTGCCCTCATTTATTATTCAAATCATTATTCATTATTTCTAATTTATCGTTATTTCTAATATATCATTATTTTTAATTTATCATTATTTCTGATTTATTGTTACTTATCATTCAAGCTAAGCTAGAGTTTACCCACTTATGAATATGAATAAAATTCAAAACTAAACAAATAATTAAAAAAAAAAAGTTTTTTTAAGTAGATTATATAACTAAGTTTTTTTTTTTAAGTAGACAAGAAAAAATAATCGGAGATAATAATTTTACTTTTGCCAGACTTAAAACAGATAATTTAAGGTTTGTTACATTCGAAAAATAGCATATTACTCCCAACGTTTTTCGAAAGTAATACGCCCTATACGTTTTTCGCTGTAAATTTGACAAAAACAAAACTATTTTCTCTTTTAGAAACTATTTTCTCTTTTTTCTCTTTTAGAATCTCTTCTTTTTTATTTTCGTTTTTTTCTCTTTCTCTTGAAAAACTTTGTTTTTAGTTTAGGTCCAATATAAGTAACTAACGTTTGCCCCTTTCATCGAAATTAGCTTTAGTTTCCATTCTACTAAGGGTAAGTTAGTCAAAGAAGAAGAGAGTAAAATAATAATTTCTAGTACTGTTTTGTCTAGACAAGTACTGTTTTGTCTAGACAAGTACTGTTTTGTCTAGACAAGTACTGTTTTCTTCCTACGTTAACGTTTAATCGAATGAAACCAAAATCAAGTTAATAAAGCTAATAGCTTAGAGATTAAAATAGCTTAGAGATTGTCTTATGTATAGAAATTCAAATTTTTGATTTAAATGAGATTTTTTTTAAAAAAAAAAAGAAATAAATCTTTAAACGACATGCATTTTGACTAGATTTAATCAGATTTTTTTTTCTAGGCTGTATTAGACAGATTGAAGCTGGTTGATCCAAGTATTATCCTCTCAGTAGATCATATGAAATATAATCAAAAAGAAATCGAAATGATGCCTAAATTAAAAGAAATTTCCAAAGGTTAGTTTTAATAATGTTATTGACATCTGATGGCTCATAACATTACATAACATTACATTACATAACATTACATTGCATAACATTACATTTCCTTCCACAACATTGCATTACATAACATTACATATCATTACACAAAGAATTACAATTCTTTACATTACATAACATTATATTGCATAACATTGCATTACATAACATTACATTCCATAACACTACATTACATTCCATAACATTACATTACATTGAGCATCTGGTTGTATCCGCACATCGATGTCTTTATAGGTGCTTAGAAATAGTTGCTCTTTCTTATAATTGCGCTTTTTCTTATCCATCCTAATGGCATTTCAAAACATTTCAATTTATTAAACTTTGTTTTAGATTTACATTGTTTCTAATGTCTTTTTTAACACACACAATTTTTTTATTCTGTAGCTGTATCATATTATTCCTTATATGAATTTATTATAAATTTTATAAAAATTATCCAAATTTATTAAGGCAGAAGTTTGGACACAAACAACTGCAAGACGTACAAAATGTACTTGTTTGTGTACTCACATTTAAGACTTAGATCAATAAGGTCTCAAATTCTGGGTCTATATATCAAGAAAATTTTTTTCTAACTGAAATTGTTTTTATCTAAGATTAAAAAAGTCAAATAAACTAACTGACAATCAAAAGTCAACTTTAACGACCAATTAAACTGATTCAAACTTCTTAACGTAAAAACTCATTTACTTGGTTATACTGACAATTCTCGAACAGCACCATTAAGTTACATTATATTTAAATGTTTTTTTCTTTAAACTGTTTTGTTTTTTTATTTTCTAATTTGATCCGTGTATTTTTCAGCTTAAAGAAATTTTAGTCTTTATTATTAAATGTATGGCTTTGAATCTCGAAATGCTGAAACTCTACTTATTTAAAAATTCTTATTTAAGACTACTTATTTAATAGATTGATTTAGTCATTTTAATATGGACCAAAATTAAAAATAGAAAATGAGGAAGAAATTCAGAATAGCCTATAAAAACATGTCGGGTCGTTTTCTTAAAATTTGTGTTCTTTTCTTACTTTAAAATATAATACTTTTAAATGGAAATATGGAAAAGGACAATGTTTCAGCCTATAAATTATTTTTCAAATTGTAAGTTACTAGGTTAATTTTATAATGATTGTGAAAGAAATATTTAAATTTTATTAATAGTTGCTTAGAACTTTTGTGTTTGTAGAAAAGTTCTCAGTCATTAAGCTATTTCTTTTTAAAGCTATCAGCTATTTCAGCTGATTAACTTTTTATTAATCATTTTTTTTAAAATCAAAGTTCAAAGCTGTAAGAATGTGAAAGGGTAATAAAACAAAAAATATCTTTATATACGTGGAAATATCTGAAACTACTTTGAAAGAAGAAGCCCAAAGTAAATTTTTCTACGATTCATAAAATTTCTCAGAAAGAGAACTATATTTTTCTTAAAAATTATTATAAAAAATTTTATAGAGCAACAGAATGAAATATTGAGAATTATTAACCTAATTGAAAGCTATTATGTTCAACTCTTAACTCACTGCTGTTTTAATGGACTATTTGTTTGAACACTATTTTAATTTAGTTCTAAAAATTATTAAAGATAATTTCAATAATTATTCATATGTAGGTTTACCAAGTTTGACGAAATTAATTATTGTTCCTTCAAAGCCTGATTCTATGAAAGAAAACATAGCTGGCATTCCCAAAAGGTTAGTAGCTCCTAATTAATGTTTTATTCGAATTAATGTAAGTGGAAGTTGATATTTTAATTAATGTTTATATGATTGTTATTAATTTAACTAATGCTTAGTTATAATTAATATATAATTAATTTATAATTGATTATTTATTAATTATATATAATTATTTATAATTATTAATTATTGATTTATAATTAATTTGTAATTAATTTATAATTAATATAATAAATATAATTAATTTATAATTAACGTTCATAATGTTTTTTAATTAATGTTAAATTAATATTATATAGTTTTTCTAGTTGTTTTAATTAAATTACTAAAATAAACTGATGCTTTATAATTTAAGTATTTTGAATTAAAGTGGAATATCAGCACCAGTGTTATCTCTTAACAAAATTCAATAAAAACAACATTATCAAGTTAAAGGGTTTAATTTCTTTTTAATATGAGACATTTTTAAGTAAAATTTTTAGTATCCAATTTTTAAAAACTGATCATTTTCTAAATTAAAAGTTCGAATAATTTTTCTGATTATAGCTGCTTTTTAAAAGAGTTTTTAAATTTTGGACGAGAGAAAGATGGCACAGTTCCAGAAATCGTGTTCGAACAAATGTCTTTTTCCGATCCTATAATAATAAGTTACACATCTGGAACAACTGGTCCACCCAAAGCCTTAGTTCACGATCACGGGGTAAGTTATCTGTAGCATTCGATGCATTAACATTAAAATTCTTATTTTTCTATTTAGCGTATTACGCTGAGGAACAGATTTTTCGTTGCATTTATATAAATATACGATCTTGCCTAGTTCGGATTTCAAATCTAAATTTTATTTTGGTTCTAATGCTTCATATTTTTTAAAATAAGGTTTTAAGACTATTTTTTGTCGAAATGTTCAAGTTTAAAAACATTATAATAGAATAACAGAATCGCGTAAAAGTGGCGACAAACTTCATCGGCATTTAGGTTTCATCATAAGGATTAAAATTTTGTATGAACTCAGGCTCGGAATTGTCGACGTACGTGGCTAAGGGCGCCTCTCTATTACGAATGGTTTGGAAACGCACGAAGGAACAGTTCATAACAGGAAAGCGCTCCTAGCGGCGTATGTAGATATGCATGCAATTATGCGTAAATTCTATGCAATTTTAATCCTGATGATGTGCCCTAACTCTCCAAAAAGTTTGTCGCAATATTTATGCGACCCCCAGTTATGCATATCGTTTTTAAACGTGTACATTTAGTCAAAAATAGACTAATATTGTAATTCATTTTTGTAGAAAAAATCTCTAGCTTGGAGAGAGAAACTGATTCCAAATTTGAAATCAACAATATGAAAGCATATAAGATCTATTAAAACATTTCGTGCAACAGGGAACGAAAAGAAGTGTTTCCCAGTGTTATATATTAATGTCAAAGGCCGATTGGACTGTGCAGTGGTCAGTAAGCTGACCTCACATCAGAAAGGTCTTAGGTTCGAATCCCGGACAAGGAATGGATGTTCTTTTATTCTCTGCACTATCTGTCCTTACTGTGGGAGCAACTACCCAATAGGGTGCCCCTGAAAGAGTGGTCAACAAATCTTCCCTACTGATATTTGAATGATGGGGTCAATTAGGTGGGCATTTTGGAGAAAAAAAATCTATAAAAAAAGAAAGAGTTTGATTAGTATGCCTCTCTTATAACTCTAAGACCAGTTGTGGTAGCGTACTGAAATTTGTAGAGGGCTGCAAGGGGCAATTTTGGCCCCCCGATTTTGAGAATTGATCGAAAATTTTCTATTAGGCTGTTCGGGAGAGTCTTTTTGAAAATGAATTGCGTTGTTGCAAATGTATTACTATAAATTGAACTGCAGATGCCTTTTCTTTTTAATTATTTGAAAGGTAATATCAAAGATGCTTGCCAGCTTTAAGCAGCTTTTAATCATAAGTAGAGTTGATTGCACGTTCTTCAATAAAAAACCCTAAATTTATAATGATCGAAAATTGGAATTATTTTAACTCATTAATTGATTTAAAAGATTTTGTGTCGGTGTGTGGCCTTTAGTTTCTCGCATGCTTACGTAGTTTTTATAAATATCGATTTTTTTAAAAATCTTTCATTTTTTTTCCATCCCCATACGTAGAAAGGGTATTCATCAATAAAAACTTAATAAAATTATAATATAATCATAATAATTATATCGGTCGAACATTATAAATTTATAAATTAAAACGCAACAAAAAAAACATTACGTTAATCTAAAAAGGAAGACAAAGCAATAACATCAATAAAAACATTACATTAATTTCAAAAATGAAGATGCATCAATAAAAACATAACATTGATCTAAAAAGAAGACACATTAATAAAAACATTACGTTATTTTAAAATGCAAACGAAATTAATGTATCATAGGAAATATAATGTTTTTATAAAAGAAAACATAATAAATACTAAAACTGAATTAGAACTTTTCAAATTTGGTAATATAATTCATCAGTTACGGTTCGATTTTAAATTGTTTTGTCAATATGTGATATTTCATGATTTTAAAGTTAATCGAACTTAATTATAACAAAGAAGTGTACCTAAATTTAGATGAATTTATTAGTCCTTAAAGTTTTAACTGTTATTAATTTTTTAACTGATTAATTTTTTAACTGCATTAATTTTAACATTGTTTCTTTTCTTTTAGTGTCTTGTAATTTCTGCGAGGGATCAATGCCTCTTAGGTGATTTTAGTAGACATGGTGTCGGCCTTTCCCTGTCTCCAGTAAGTTAACTAAGAACCACGGTAGAAAAACAAATTTTTTTTTAATTTTCTTTTTATAAATTTATTCTATATCTATTCGTATTTTTATTTTTCTTTCATTTGGAATTATTTTATTGACTTACATTTCTATAGCTAATAACATGTAAATGTTAAATCGTACGGAAATTGCTAAAAAAACTAAGGTGCAGTTTTACACGTAATTTCATATTAGCGTTTTTACATGATTATATTTAATTTCATATGACTATGACATCATATAATATAATAACATGCACTTCAAAAAATTCAGGATCAAATTACGGTATAAAGTACCTGCACTCATCAATAATACCAATTTTACCGTAAAATATTGTACCGTAAATTTTGCAGTAATATTTATTTAAGTGGAGTGATTCAGTATTTTTATGGTAATTATTACTGTAAAAACTATGGTATATCAGATTTTTTGTTCCATAACATATTCCGGTAAAAAGGGACCTTACAATAAAAAGTGCCGGCACCCTAAGCGTCGGTACTTTTTATCGCAATTTCATCCTGTATTCTTTTCCAGAGAGTGACTATGTTTAATGTCACTTTGCTGACTTCATAAATGTATACAGTTGTTTCAATATCACCATTTCCTATAAAAATTTGAATAACTAAAAAGAAAATGCCTGAAGTTTCACTCACAAATTGTGCTTTAATGTTTATACAGATAGTTTTTCCTTGAGTTAAGAAAAAAAAAAAAAAACTAAAATTTATTTGTTTATGAAAATGCCATATACCTTTTTCATTTATTTATAAGCTCAACAGACAAAAAAAAAAGTCCCCCTCCAGAGTAACGTGTAACTCCGCCGTTGGACCTGACAACCACTTGGATCTGTCGTTGGAAATTTGACTACAAGGTTTGGTATAGACTTAGATGCTGGACAGCTCCGAAAGAGTTGGGCACATCGACAAGAGGTCTATTGTACCCAAACTCTAAATCATGATTAGCGAAAAAGTCTTATTAGTGAAACAAAGTTCAGTAAACACCTGACTGGAATATATTATAATTTCCAGGCCTTAATGCAATACATCAGTATCCATTTTCCATGAGAAGTCCTTGGGTGACAACACACTTTCAGTTTTGAGTCCTGGCGAGTTGGCCATGCCTGTGAAGGTTGCCTTCAAAACCGAAGAGAAGTATTCAGACCAGTCTATCTTTGGCAGACGTCTTCGGTGACTCAACCCGGGTTGAAGTCGAAGAGGTGGACAGTTTTGCAGAATGCTACAGGACTGGGGCACTTCTAGATGGATGTTCGAGGTTGATCTCAGACGTTGAAGACATAGTGAAAGTTGATTATTGGGCTCTCACTGGAGTGAATTGTAGAATTTTTAAGACCATCCACGATCCAAATAAGAAAAAGGCAGCAAAGGCTCCAACAACATCGGATATCCTCTCTGTAACATCTGAAGGGGAAGTGCCTGAAGAAATGGATCAGAAGAAGGAACCATGGAAAGGTTTGGTATGCTTAGCACATCAAGTTTAAGCCAATCGTTGTGATGATTTGATTGTCAGTTGATTATCCACCACTTGATTTCGGCGTTTTATACGCAACTTCATGATATGTAAGATTTTCTATGGGTTTTATGTCAGGTGATTTTGCAGGTCAATCGAGAACTAATAGGGAGTGGGAATGTCCTTAAAACCAATCTAATATTCTTTAAGACCGATGACTTCAGCTGTTATGTTAAAAAATATGATATTTTTAATTTTCTTTATAACAAAGTTGACTGGAAAAAAAAACATCTGACGATCAAAAATGTGAACAAATAAAGGTTTGCCATTTGTCGCGGTGTATAATTCGTATGTGGTCGTCTGTTGAAAATATCACAGACCCATTTCTATTGAATAATGTATTTCATGATTTCTCTAGGGGGAACAAATTTTTTTTACACCATATGAATTTTGGAATATATTTTTGATAAAACGTTCTAGACGTCGCAAAACTGTCGAAATATGTAAGAAAAAAAAACTCGATTTTTATTAAAATTTCCACTTGATCCAATTTCAATGTGGAAACATTAATAAAGCATTCAAATTTTAACTCATAAATAAATATGTATTAAAAAAGAAATTTGTTTTAACACATCAATTGATTTTTATTATTTATTCTAGGCTGGATGGGCAACATGGTTTATGGGTGTCTTTACATTTTATAATGGAAGCACTAATATACTGTATGATGGAGTACCATTCTTTCTTTCACCAACTCACATATGGGATTTGGTAGACGAGTATAAGCTAACTAGTCTCTTAATAACTCCTAGTATACTAGATGACCTGGAAAAGAAAGGATACGTGCCAAGTAAGTATTTTTTTGTTGTAATGCCGTCAACCGGAGGTACTTGCAGTCACATTTATGTACTTTCACGTTAAACTATGGAATCGTATATTCAAGTCCCAAAAGAATTATTTTTTAAGGTCATATGGTTCTTCTTAGAACTTATTACGGTTGCAGTAATACGTTCACGGTTCAACCCGTTTCGAAATTTCGAATGGCATGGTGTTTTCCAAAAATGTCCGAATTGATAAATCAATTAAAGAAAAATGCAAGAATTTGCATAGTTTGGTGTATTTTTCGAAGTATTTTTCAACGCAGAATCACAAATAATTTCTAAGTTTATCAATGGAAGGCACTTTTGACAGGAAAAAAACTATAAAACAATGTTTCCAAAATCACAACTATTTGCACACAAATATTAACACGGTGCAGTTTGAGGACAAAATTAACATACCATCGTGCTAATATTTCAATTGGTATGATCTGTTTTACAGTTTGCTTTTTTTTATCAACAGCATCACGCTTTGACAAACTTTGTGACAAACTTTGGAATTTGATATGGCCGTCAGTGTCGCGACACACTCGGAAAGTATGATCAAACCATAAAGAACAATGTCATTTTGGACATTTTGACAGAGAAAGCAATTCCCCAAGCCATAATTTCTCGAGATGCATTTTCTGCTTAGTTAAGGGAAACTGAAGAAATGCATGTCACGTGACCGGTTTTCTCGCACAAATATATAACTAAAAAGACGGGAAATATTTTTTTTTATTATTCTAACACTCTCTGGAAAATTGGCTCAACGTTTAGCGATGCAAACATAAGGCAATTTTTCTGCAGCATGTCTCTGGTCAAGTTACACCATGCACTGCAAAAGGTACCGGATAAAAAATAAGGTAAAAAGTATCCTGAATAGAGCATCCATATGATATCCATTTTACTACAAAAAATTTCCCATAAAATCTATTTTTATCGTAAAATGCTACATCGCACTTTTTATAGTAGTATTAAAGTGATTCATTAAATATTAGTATGTGCTTTTTTTCCGAAAAATTTTATGGTAAAAATGAATTTTACTGTAAAAAAAACCGGCACTCAGGGTGCCAGTACTTTTTACAGGAATTTTATCTGGAATTTTTTTACAATGTAGTATCATTGAAACACGAAGTTCAAAAAGTACGATAAAATAGTTCAGATTTGCTCTTTATTAAAGGTGTAACAAATTTGCACGGAAGCATGGTTTGATACGTTATTCAATTTCTAACAAAGAATTCCTATTTAACTACTTACTTCTAAACTCGCACGCTGATTTCATTTTTTTTTGGAATTGCTGATTTCTTTGATTGAAAATTTTTCGTTATTTGAAAAAATTTATCCACATTATTGAGAATAAAAAAACATAGTTTTTCTCATAAATAGCAATAAAAAGGTTCTTTATTTTCAGCTGAAAAACACAAGCTTACTTCACTCTTCGCTATATTTTCTGGATCAAGCATTGTCAAGCCAAAAAACTACGATTTTGTTTGCAAAAAAATTAAACCTGGTATATTATTTGGATCAGCTTATGGTAAGTACACTCAAAGTTAATTAATAAAATTTGTTTATAAAAAAAAAAATTAAGAGCACCAAGTCTTATATTAAGTCTTGGGCTTCACCCCAACTTTTTTTTTGAAAATGTTTTTTATTGTAATTGGCATTTGAACTCCGATTAAAAAGACAGATTTGCATTTGTTTTCAAAAGCATATTAACATAATTCAATTTGAAAAAAATATTTAGAAAATAAAATGAGTGCAAAATAAAAATACTGAAATTTATAATTATTTTTTGACGTGTACAGGGTGCTTCAAAAATGGCTGATGATTGGAAAATTAACTAAAGAAAAACGGAAGGAAATACATGGTTTGTAGCGTTATGTTTAAGGCTGTTTTTCGAAGGCTTCGTCGTCATATGAAATGATGCTTTTTTACGAATAATATGGCTTTTCCATTACTAATGTGTGCTTTCAACAGTTACCCATGGCAGTTCAATCAAGTAAAATCGGTCTAAAGCCAGCACTGTCTATGTTTATTCTAAAAATGGTGCAAAACGTCAATATGGGGAAAAGCCACAGTTTCGTGAAAATGAAAAGTGTTCGTTATCTAATTTTTTTAATACGATTAAAAAAAGAACTTACTGCATTACCTGGGCCCATTAAAATTTGCAAAAAAATGAGAATAAGGAAGGGATTTTAATAGTTTTCATCTAGTTGGAAAATGTTGCCAGAATGGCGATTTTTAAAAAAATTAATAGCTTTAAAAATATATAAGTTATTTGTCCGTTCTAAAGCCCAGATGATTCTTGACTGCAAGATGATCTATATAGTTTAAAATTATCGCTTTGCTTTTAGTGTAAGGCACTTAAACTGCTGTTTTTTTTTAAATTTTCCTTGGCGACAAATATTCGAAAAGCCATGTAAAGAAACGAAACTTGTATGGATGTTGTTTTCTACATTAATGAACGCTGCAGGCTCTTTACAACCCATATTTCCGAGTTACTATATTCAGTTTATTTTGAGACGCGTTGTCTCTGTGTTTATAGTTTGTATATGGAAAGAACAACCTTCGTCACGAAGTCTATAGCCATCTACTGCTATGAAAACTTGAAATAGCTCATTTTAAAGAGGAGATATTTTCTCTCGCTGACTTGAGCCAAAATTTTCTCAAATATTGACATAACACCCCTTTTTGAAAAGCGTAAAACCACCTAACCATAGTCCCCAACCTGCTCCAGATGAATGGCGAAAAGAGCAATTAAAAAGTAAAAATGCTAATAAACAGTGTTCTAAATGTTTCAATTAATATTAAATGTTTTATTTCTTAAATTGATTCTTGCTTTAATTAAAATGCAAACCAAAACACGTAAAATGCTATAACAAAATAATAGGATACATAAAAATTATGCTCTTAACACAAGATAGTATTTTTCTTAGTTATTAATAAATTTGAATTTATATAGTGTATATTACAATAAATCTGCCCTAAAATAAATCCTGTAATTTTTAATTAAATTATCTTATACCAATAATGAATGTTTTAAATTTTACAATGATAAATTTTAAGTATGACATTGAAAATCCTCTTAGACTTAAAAAAAAATTTACAAAGAAATTGGAAAGAATAATTTTCATAAAAGTGATATTCCTGATATGTAATGCGTAGATGAGGAATGAAAGTAATGATCCCTTAATGCAATGTAAAGGAATTTTATGACAATAAAATTCTGGGACATTGTAATAAAGACAAGTCAGAAATAATTTATTATGTACTTTTAAGACAAAATTTAAAAAAAATAGAATTGATTTGATAGATCTAATGGTTTTGATGTTATAAATATTTTATGAGTAAAAGGTAAGTCAAAAATTGCATATTTCATACATTAAACCCTCATTTCTTCTAAAGAATTATTTCAAAGGACTATTTTATTGGATTAAGCATAAAAATTAAATTTGTACGTTACTTGTTTAGATAGCAATGTCAGTTGCATTGAATGTTATAAGTCAAAAAATTTTATTTTCTACACATGGAACTTTTTTAAATATTCGAATTGCTAAACAATTAAATCAGACAGCTTTATTTTAATCTCCTTCGATTTAGCGTATACATAGGTAATGATACCTCACTTGCCTAGCTAGCAATGCTAGATAGTAAATATGTATAAATAAGTTATACTTTTATACATAAAGCATAAATAACTTCTATAACATTAGTCACTCGATTCAACGTAAAAATTCGAGATTGTATTTACGTCCATCCCCCTTTTACCCCCTTATCCTTTTAGAGATGCAACCTGAAATTCATTGATATCTTAATATCATTTTATATTATTAGGTAGAAATCATAATCCTTTTTATATTATGCTACTTCACTAATGTGGAAATAAAGTGTTCAGAATTTTTATTTGCAATTGAAAAAAGACTTTAAAATGAAAAAAAATTAAATCAATCAATTTTTTACAGCATCTGTGATTTCATTTTCCTCCCTTTACGAACATCGTTGAGAAAAGAATCTCATTAAAAAATAAAATATAAGCCTAAGATAAATTACAAAATAGGGTGATCCCATTACGAGCAACCGTTCAGGCTAAGAATTCAAGGGGTTCCGAGAGTTATGAATTTTTTCTCTCAACCAGTTAAGATTTTCGAAACTTGTAATTAAATTTTGGTTTAAAATCCTATATTTATTAATTATTTCTTCATATTTTATAAAATTATTTAATTGTGACGAAAGAAATTTCGAAACTATGTTTTTTTTCTAATAACAATATATTGAGTGAATTACGAAAAGGATATGCATTAATGAAAAATTAAATATTAGTATTACGCGTCGAATAAAAATTAACCAAATTCAACAATGTAGAAATATTTTTCTCTGATGACAATTCTAAAGGTTCATTTTCTTCCTTTTTCCTATTTGTTTTAATCAAAACAATATTTCAGCTTATGCATGAACTGAAATCAAATTGAAAAGACTAGAGTCTGCTCCAAACCTGTGAATTCAATTGTCTGCCATAAAGTCCGATTTTAAGACTGCCAAAAGACAATTGACTGTCAATTGAAGACAATTGAAGACTCAATTGAAAATAATTTGAGACTTGCACTTAAGTTAAAAGATGAAAAAATTTCAATATTTTTTCATTCTCTAATTTTTTAAAAATAATTAATACAATTTAGATGATTACATGTTTTCAGATAGTCTTACGTTATAAATTAGTTGTCTTAGGTAAATCAATAGTCGTTCGTTAATTAATATATTCACAATTGGTAATGAATTTTTTTGATTAAGTCGGGATTCCGCTGAAAGAAGGTCGATCATTTAAGGTTCGGCAACCGAAAGAAAATTGGGAAATGATGATATAAATCCCTAATTTATCCGAATTTTTTCCAAATATCCTAAATTTATTCGAAATAAAAAATATTATGAAGATATCTTACTGAATTGTCTTATGCAGGTTCAACAGAAGTAATGGGTAGCTGCATATCTTTTCATCGAACTCTGCCCATATACAAAGGTGAAATAACTTGTCCAACTTTAGGCGCTGATGTTCAATGTTTAGACGACTCAGGTATGGATATCTGGAACAAATGTTGACAATTTGAATTGTTAATAAGAGAAAAATAACAAAAACACATATGAATATTCAATATAAAATCAATATTTTATGGGTATATAACAAATAACTTAATAGGATATAAATTTATTTATTATAATAGCAAAAATAAATTAATAGGATATAAATTTATTTATTATAATAACAAAAATAAATTAATAGGATATAAATTTGTTTATTATAATAACAAAAAATAAATTAATAGGATATAAATTTATTTATTATAATAGCAAAAATAAATTAATAGGATATAAATTTATTTATTATAATCACAAAAAATAAATTAATAGGAAAAATAAATACACTTTTAGAAACAAAAATATGTTTAGAATAAAAAAAATCGGATTAAAATTACATTTCAATCTAAGCTACAAATTTGAATAAATTTGTGACTTACTTTTTTTTAGTGCATGTATAATTTTAAATTCTAAAACGTGAAAAATATTACAAAAAAAAAAATAATATATATATATATATATATATATATATATATATATATATATATATAAATATGTATATATATAAATAAATATATATATAAATAAATAAATATATATATATATATATATATATATATATAAATATGTATATATATAAATAAATATATATATAAATAAATAAATATATATATATATATATATATATATATATATATATATATTAGCTGTTCAAATTTATATAAGTATAAAATATCTTTAATCTCTTTTAATATTGTGAACGAAATATTGTGGTATGCATTTAATAAATAAGGTCTATAATGTTTACACTTAAACACAGTTGCATTTAATATTAAATTAATGAATGCTAATGCTGACTCATAAAATATATTTCTATGATAATTAAAAATTATTTAGTTTTTGTGCGTCTAAGTCAAGACTCTTAAAATATAAATATTGCAAATTTGCCCGACAGAACATAATTGCTGTAATAAAAGGTATTCAGAGCTAGCCATTTTATTTCTCTATTTGTGAATTTGATTATAGTTTCGAAAAGTATTGGATAAAAAAAACATTAGTTTCTAATGTATTTTTATTTTTATCTAATACTATTTTTATTTTTATCCAATACATCTAGGCAAAGTTGTAGAAGGAGGTTTTGGAGATTTAGTTCTAGCAAAACCACTGCCATCTCTCCCCCTTGGATTGTTTGGAGATGTTGATGGTTCTAAATATAAGGAAGCATATTTTTCTAAATACCCAGGTACGTGCAATTTTGTTTCGAACTCAATATTTTGATATACTAGAAATACACACACTGGATAATGAATTAGAAACATTAGATTTATATTTTCTTTGATCTTCCTTAGTCCGAATTACAGTCATTATTCATAAGGGCATCAATTCTGCAAGTTTTTGGAGTAAATTTATGCTTAGAAAATACCATGCAAATAGTCACACAGATTTCATGATCTTGTAAATTAGATGGAAGAGAAGTTTGATGTCCGATATGTCTTTCCAACTTGTCCGAAACATTTTTATTACATTAAGATCCGCATTTAGTGATAGCTAAGGAAGGCGTTGGAAGTTAGATTGACGTTAAGTGAACCATTTTCATTCGCTTCCGGCATGATGCACTATTGTATTATGGTTCAAGAAGTAACCATGGAGCAAAAATGTAATATTTATAGGATCAATTTGATTTTTCCATGCGTCCAGATGCTGTATGGATTTTTGTTTACCTTTTAGAAACAGGAAGGCACCATTTCCATTCCTGCAGAATATATTTTACACCATGGTCCTTTTACAATGCGAACAAAGCAACTAAAATCTTCCAAGTTTCTAATTCAGAGGCGATTTGTGTGTTTATAATCTTAACAAGATTTGCACATTTTTTAATGTTTGTACAAATTGCTAGATTAAGCATGTATTTCACCAAAGATGCTCCATTATCCCCGTTTTTTTAGAAAAACTGTGTCATTTATATTTATAATCAAAAATCATTAAAAAAATATAGACCCTGTCTAGCAATCATGCGTAAAAATATAGACTATCTGGCGATCACGAGACTAGTTCTCACTGAGATTGCAATTTGGGAGGACAGTTGTTGATCTCGTGACTTATAGGAGCAGGAGTCACATATTTTGTGACTCCTGTAAGTCACATATTTTGATCTGTATTGAAGACACAGTTTCAAAATCAACGAAAGCAGAGGACGGAGTAAACTTAAGATAATCATTTTCTTTGTTGAATCGAATTATAAGGTTTTCTCCTCTTGTTTAAAACCGTCTTTTAGCTTCTTGTGAAAAATAAATTGGATTTAAATCATTTAAGTTTATCATTTGCGCTTTTCGCCTCAATGGGATTTCACTAATTTTAATAATGTTTCTACTTTTTTTCCAATTTGCGTATTGATTAGCAATTTCTGATGTACTGCAAAAAGTTTTGATATATAGTTGCAACCATTTGATATGTTGCAGTTACTAAATGTCTTACAGTGCATGCAATCAAATTTTTATTTACTTTTTCACTGTTATAGTTTTATTTATTTATTTGTTCAATCTTTGTTTATTTTTTATTTTAATGACAACACACATTTCATGGTCATTAGAATCAATTTCATGGCTTCGTTGCAAAAACATTTCGTTTAAAAAGCACACACATTTTTAGTAACATATTCATACTAATTCTTTTAAGCAATTAGTATGCGTAGTAGTTTTTTTCTTCTTTTTTTTTAAAATTGATCATTAGATGTGTTTGAGATTATGATACATAAAAATTATATTCTCAAAATCACAAAGTAAAACTCTCATTTTTAACACCTATTCACATTAGTCAGACATATTCTGTACTTTTCTACTATGTGTAGACGGAGATGACCACCATTTTTCCCAAGTGCAGCAGTTTTTAAAACAAAACGAAAGTTTTTTTTCTTCTTTTTTTTTAAAAAAATTGATCATTAGATGTGTTTGAGATTATGATACATAAAAATTATATTCTCAAAATCACAAAGTAAAACTCTCATTTTTAACACCTATTCACATTAGTCAGACATATTCTGTACTTTTCTACTATGTGTAGACAGAGATGACCACCATTTTTCCCAAGTACAGCAGTTTTTAAAACAAAACGA
This sequence comes from Parasteatoda lunata, assembly GCA_949128135.1. Classification (NCBI taxonomy): domain Eukaryota; kingdom Metazoa; phylum Arthropoda; class Arachnida; order Araneae; family Theridiidae; genus Parasteatoda; species Parasteatoda lunata. Next base: position 23,964,946 of record OX421979.1, read on the forward strand.
AAGTTTTTTTTCTTCTTTTTTTTTTAAAATTGATCATTAGATGTGTTTGAGATTATGATACATAAAAATTATATTCTCAAAATCACAAAGTAAAACTCTCATTTTTAACACCTATTCACATTAGTCAGACATATTCTGTACTTTTCTACTATGTTTAGACGGAGATGACCACCATTTTTCCCAAGTGCAGCAGTTTTTAAAACAAAACGAAAGTTTTTTTTTTTTTTTTAAATTGATCATTAGATGTGTTTGAGATTATGATACATAAAAATTATATTCTCGAAATCATACAAATTCTTAACGCGTATACACACTAGTCAAATATATTCTGCACTTTTTTATTTTATGTAGACGGAGATTACAATTATTTTCTGCAATTGCAGCAAATTTTTAAGCAAAACGAATGACTTTTTTTGAAATTTCTCATCAGATGTGTGTGTTTTCTTAATAAGAATAGATAAAGTACTTTTGAACTGAAAGTAATGTGTGGATTAAAAAACTTATTGTTAGGCCAAATGACCAGCTGACTGCGAAATAAAAATTCTATAGCATTATAGCATTTTATTAGTAATAATTATTATCAATAAAATGACTGAAAAATTTTATTTTATTACCGGTATGAAAATCATTCTATATAGTATATGTGTGGCCTTAGTGTTCAGCTCCATAGCTCTGTATTTTTTAATTGAACCGATGGTCAAATTTTCAAAATTTTACCCAAACAACCGAAAAAATTCGCCTTCCTAGAAGATTTTATGAGCTAAAGTGAACCTCGGTTTGCATAAAACGGGAAGGAAAATGACGAATACTTCCTTTGGAATCGTGGTGGCTCAGTCGATAAAATTCTCGCTTCCCAATGGAGGTGAGCCGGGTTCGAATCCCAGCGATATCTGGGATTGAAATTGCACACCCGATTCGCACCAACGGCTAAGCTGACTTAAAATATCCTCAATTTTTGAAGGATCATGCGTTAGAGTCCCCTTGCCGTCAGGCTATCTGTGGGAGGTTTTCGTTGTTTCCCTCTTCATGTAATGCAAATACTGGTTATTTCCATCAGAAGGTTCGTCCACAAAAGCAAATTTCCCCTAATACTTGATCCAGGAGTTCCATTGTCTTCTGGATTGAGTTCAAAATTACAAAACCACGGCGTTGATTATTGGTAGTCATAAATTCAAAATTGGGTCTGCTCTTCAACGATGGTTATAAAATAAATTAAAATACTTCCTAGCATCTCGACAGCAAGAATAATAATTCGTGATTTGTCAGCTCGATATTTATGCCATCAAGCCTGAATCATCGAACAATTGTCAGGCGACGCCCTTTGGTCACCTTACTGCCCCTTGTCCACCTTTCTCTAAGCTACCCAGCCGCTATTCTAAATAACTAAAATTGTTTTACACATTAAAGAAATAATTGATAAAAAAAATACTGCGTCAAGATATCAAACTGTATATCAACTTAATATTTTTACATGCATTTGATTTAACCTTTTCCAGATAATGAATTTTTTCTCTCTCTAGATAAATTTGCCATGGGAGATTTTGCAGCTATTAACCCTATAACTAAAGGTATAATTATTCACTGTAGAAGGTAAGTATTTCGCTTTGTTTTATATCAATCAAAATAGTTTTAGTAGTGTGACATTTTATGTAACTATTTCCCTTTTAAATGTGTTTTGAATTAATACAAATTCTACCCGTTAAAAAATAGACGAATGATAAATTATCGAATATGTGAAAATAATGGATTAAACCATCTGTTTTTGATGCTTGAGAATTTTTTATTAATTAAATCTCCTTTATTCTATGCGTCTTTGTGATAAAAATGTTAAATACAAAACAAGGCCTGCGCAGTACGCTTAACTTAAACAGAGAAAACAAACTTGTTAAGGTTTTTTAAAATTAGGGAAGAAAATTAAAATAATGTATGAAACAATCTTAAAATTAAAAAAAAAACACATTGAAACTATCTTAAAACAATAAAAATAAGTTATGAAATTTTTTAATGTTTGCAATTTATTCATTTACTTAAAAAATATTACTTTTAATGAGGATTTATATTTATTGAATTTATAAGGAATCGAATTAAGGGCACGATAATGAATTTTTTTTCAATCAAGTAAGCCATTAAAAAATAATGTTCATTATAGTTCTGTTTTTTTGCTTCTTTCATGGAGATTAAGGCATTAGAATAAACATCAAAATTTCTAGTTGTACTCTATTATTTTAATTTGGGGTACAGATTGCACGATCAATAATTTGCAATGAATAAAAAAGCTAACTGGATGAAAAGTATAATCCTAAAATTAGAGATACTAAATAAAAAATAAATGAAACATATTTTTTAAAACTGAAAAGTTCAATGCTATGCTGCAGTCCTTGTTTTACAAACTTTATGATGACACATTTCAGAATGAAAAGGAGAAAAGAACATTGAGTTTACCTAAAACAAAGAAGCAAAAATTATCTAATTTGAGAAGCAAATGCAGCATCTTTATTTTCCGAACTAAATTTGAATTTCATTTCCAAATAGATTTTCACCTATCTCAAAGATCTTTACCCTTTTCACAACACTTGTTACATTAAAAATTAGTTTTACACTAAAGAAAATTAAGAACTTTTTTAATTTCTTTCAGCGATGAAGTACTTAAACCAGGTGGTTGGAGATTTGGAAGTACTGAGATATATAACGTGGGTAAGTACTTAGAATTATAGGTTTTAAATATATATTTATAAGTCTTAGATTAAATCGACTTTTAGAAAATGAACGTATGACTAAGTTTCACTTTAAAAAATGAATATAAAAACACATAAATTAAATATGCTTAAGTAAATTTGATGGAAGTTCATTACCTAATTATAATGCATCACTTATATTTTTTCTATTGGGAATCGAACAATTCTATGTATACTAGTAAACAGGGCTTGAAAAAACTCGAAAATTTTAACCGTCCCCGAGGTCGGCTTGTCTAACAATGTACCCGTCCTTCTTTTAAACTAACCCGTCACTTCTAAATAAATAAAAATATAATTTTCTCTTATTTATTACAAACATTTATCATATAAATTGCACAATGAATTAGTAGTTATTAGGATTACAAATACTAGGATAACATTATACAGTTATAAAAGAAATACTAGGTTACTAATAGTAACCTAGTATTTATTTTAAGAAATAATTTATTTTTTATATGAAATAATTTAAATGACAAAGGTCAAGTTATCTGGAATGTCAATTTATCCGAGGGGATGCGTTTTTTAAATGAATCAAATATGACGTTTGCCAGTTCCACAATCAATCTAATGATTTACAGAGGGTCTGTGCTCAGAAATCTGAAAGGGGTTCTCCATTTAGGTAGATGTTCATAATTGCGTTTAACGCGTCTTGTTAAGACCAGTACGTAATGTGTTTTTTTGTAAGTTCATTAATGAAAAGCTCCTTTCAACCGCTGCAGTACTCCCAGACAGAGAAAACATCAATTCCACCAAGCGCAGTATGTTGCTGTATTTCTAGATTAGAGGGTCATTATAGAAGTGAGGCGATAGACTCTTGTAAGATAACAAAAAGTGAAAATGTATCATTAACTTTAACGGTTAAATGGCCGTCCGCGCGGACGGATTCGAGAAATTTGTTGTCCGCGGGGAATTTTTCGCCACCGAGGACGGGCGGTTTTTCAAGCCCTGCTAGTAAAGACACAAAAAGTTGTACACTTGCTTAATTTTGTGTGCGGTTCATGCGAATTGCAGCAACACGGCGTGGCATGAACAGGATTAATGTCTAATATCTAGAGATAAATCACATCATGAATCCCGCAGAGCCGTCTAAAAATCCATAGCAGTTCCTGGTTATGAATATGTCTTCTCAACAGCTTGTTGCAAGACATGCTTAATAATGCTTACGTTTGGAAGTTTAGGTGGCCAATGAAAATATCTTCAACCGTAGAGTGTTCCCGTATCTATTCGGTAGAAACAATTGCTGCAACGTAAAAGATTTCGTTATCTCCTGCTGCTGAATTGTACAATAGACAATGGACATGAATGGTTGTAGGTGATCGGACAGGATGCTTACCTGTTAAAGTTGTATCTAGAGTTATCAGCGGTAAATCACACCAACTACGCTGGCTCTATTCCATAACAGAGTCTCCACCAACTTGAGCACTTCAACGTTGATATGTAGGAACTATGGAACTAAGGTTTTTACCTGGAAACGAAATATGTCAGTTTCGGCATACTATTTCTAGGTACAAACAGCCTCATGGGTGTTAGTGAGCCCAAACGGGATGTAAAGCTTTGTGTTGTCTAGTCAACAACTATCAACAACGATAGGATGATCGAGCCTTTAGCTGCGAAATCCCTGTTTAATGATGGTCCGTTGAGTGGTTGACACTTGTTGATGCTAAATCATTAAAATTCATGGCAATTTGAGGAAGGGTTGCACGTATTTCCCATTTAACGTTTCTCGTAAGTCACCGTTGGTCTCATTGTTTCTGGATGTTTTTCCTGATTCCCCATATTCACGGTATACTCGTGAAATAGTAACACGCGAAAATCCAAATTTCATCGCTCCCTCGGAGATGCTTTATCCTGAATATCTTCCTCTGACTAAAACAGCAATTTAAAACTCATCTATATCTTCATAACTTACCACTGTAGCAACAGGAATCAATCTAACAGCTTTGCCAGACATTTGTTGTCTTCAAAAGTATTATCCAATTATATTGCATTAATCTGATTGGTTGCATACCTCTGTCATTTTTATACGTTTGCCTAGATCAGATTTTCTTGCTTTTCTTGCATATTATATATTCAATATGACATATAGTAAATTACTCGAACAGAGGAAGTTTAATATTGAACTGCGGCTAAAAGTTAATTAATATATATCCCTAAATCCTACATTTATTTTATTGGATTTTACTACATTTCCGTTAAAAATTATTGCATAATGTAAACATAGAATAGTATATATTATGCAATAATCTTTCCAATTCCAATGTAGAAACTAGTAAAAATTACGTTTTCCCATCTAAAAACTATTAAAAAATAAAAAGAGATTTTTAGACAAAAATAATTGTTATTGGCTAAGAAGTATATTTTCTTTCGAATTACAGTACATTAGAGGATGGTGATTCTATTAAAAGAAAGAAAATATCGTTAAAATGAGGCAAACTTATGCTCCCAGAAATTAAAATTTTCTAAATAACATTGAATATTTTTTCAGATTGATGTCGAAAATACGGACAGTGGTCATTTATAATAGGATGTTAAAATTTTTTTTAACGAATTCAATATCTGACATATGAGTGCTTGACTTTTAATGTAACGAATTTTAAAGCGGAGTGATATGATAGATTATATTTTGGTCTAATTGTTGACTGATATATGAACAATTCTCTCTCTATTGATCTTACTTGGGACTGATGCATAAATTATTATTCACCAAATGACCTTACCCTTGTTTTAAGCTGTTATTCATATATTAATCTTACTAATGACTAATACATAAAATGGTAAAGAATGTTGCTGGCAACCAGATTGAAGTGAAAATATGCCGCAGTCGAGTGGAAATTTTTTTAATACATGCTACTTTTTAAGGAATGTAAATAAATCCATAACTGATGCCAATGTTATTGGAAATAATGTCGATCCAGAAATATTTTGTAATGTAATTTATTGTTTCTTATAGTAAATATTCTACCTGAAGTGCACGACAGCCTTTGTGTTTCTCAATATAGTAAAAGTAAAAACGAGAGAGCAGTTCTATTTCTGAAATTAAGGGAAGGATACAAGTTCAGCAATGAAATAGTAAAAAAAATTGAACGCAGAATTGCGGAAGAACTAACGAGCCATCATGTTCCTGGATTGATAATGGAAGTTAAAGATATACCAGTAAAAAATTTCGTTTTTTTTGTATTCATTATTGTTTTATTTTTACACTGTTAAATAAATTCTCAAAATTGAGCGACATATTTGCTTTATTTTGAGAACTCTTGTCAAAATAGCTTCAAAACAAGTATCAAAATTGAAAGAGCATATACTCATTTTTGAGCAAAATGTGCATCTTAAAAAGCACGCGGGGGGAAAATGTTCAAGATAAATACTTGTTGGTTGCTGGTAAGATTCGAGACAAAGATCTCCGGGATCGTATAATAATATGCTCTAACCACTATTGTTGTACACCCCATTCCATGGCGAGTTAGGAATCTTTATATGGGCGGTCACGATGACAGATCATGACATACATTCCATTTGCTTTGAAAGTTTTTAAGATATTGCGAACTAAGCAAAAAAGTGAAATTCAAATTATTTTTCTCCTGAAACCCTATTTTCTGAATTGCAATTCTTTGTACCAATGAAAATGGAAATTAGTAGACCATGATATTTCATTGCAGTGGCCATTATTTTAAGCTTCCCAACTCTACCCGGACTGATGTGTACAACTATGAAGGTAAAAGCCTCCTATTACGAATATTTGGAGGTTGAATCCTGCCGGCAGTCAAATTACATCTCTCTAATACATTTCTCCCTCTATATCTCATTTAAGACTATGCATTTTGCTAAAATATAAGTATCTGCTGTTTCAATTTTGAATACATGGAGTTTTAAAATTTGGTTATTATTTGTTTCGGTGCTGTTTTGACGCACTTTTGCTGAATTTTTAGAGACTTTTTTTTACATTGTTTAACTGTAAAAATGGATCATGTAGTTCTTTTTTTCTTTTTTTTTTGATGAAATATTTTAATACTTAAAGCCTGGATATTTTTGATACGTTTAAAAAAATAAAAAATATGAAAACTTGTTATCATTATGTGTTGCCAGCTGAGCTTTTTTTTAAAATAAGAACTGTGTGAATACATCAAAATCAAGGTTGAAATTAATTGAATCTCTAATTGTTAGCTGAATATTTGGTAATCGATCAAAATACTGTTCCTCGAATAACACCGTTACCAGATCGTGACAAAAATGTGACAGTCATGGAGACTCATTTGTGATGTCACATGAGTCACATGACTCTACGACTTTCTTTAATTGCCAGTGTTCTGCGACCCGCATGGTATTTAACAGTTAATAATTCTAGAACTAATTATCAAAAGTTAAATTACACTTTTATTTCAACGTACTCCCCCCTGTAAATTTTTTAGTATTTAAAGTCTAATAATTTTTGTGCAGGAAAACAAAATATAACGTAAAATAGGACACTCAAAACAACGGTGGCAGCGGTGCTTACGATTTTTCAAAACAGGAAGAAGTAATTTGAATCACTAATTGTTCTTTTCAGATCCGTAGATTTTTACAGACTGATGGGGATCAATTGATTTTTATCCTGTGATAAAAATTATAGTACAAAAATCGATTGTTTTATGTTATCTTGTGTGCATTATTTACAAGATGGCATTGAAATGTAGTTAAAAAGTTTCAATTTCTCAGCTAACTGTTCGTTATTTTTCAGTACAACATAAACGGGAAGAAGATGGAAGTATTAGTTAAGAAGATTATTAACAATATGCCTTACAGTCCTGAGGTAGTTATAAACAGGGAATCCTTGCATTGTTTTCAAAATGTTCCATCTTTTGAAGACTAAATACCACATTGTTATTGTAAGTCATGTGATTAATAAAATGTATTTTTTTAATCTGAATTTTAGTTCTCACGTTTTTAGTTTCTCTACTTTCTTTTATTATATTATTTCAACCAGAAATGATCGAATATTTTGGGAAGAGTGGCGTCATTTTAAATGAAAAATATATAATTTTCAATTAACTTATATACTTTTAACATACTTTTCTAGATAATAATAATAATAAATGAGAAAATTTTTATTTATAGGTTGATTATTAGATTTTTATGATAATAATAAATTTTTATGAAAGTTTGAGTAGTGTAATTTAAAAAATCCGATAGTGTAATTTAATAAATCAAATGCACCGTAAAAAAGTGGATACTCAAATATAACGAAACTTTTTTTGTTTTTAATGAAACCGTTTTCTGCTCGGAGCGAATTTTTCATCAAAGGGACGAAATAATTATCGTCCCTTCTTCAAGGAAGCAAATTTCGTAAAAATTAAAAGAAATATTTTTTCATTCGATTTTTTACTAAAAAGAAAAAACTCATAGTGCCTAAAGTATCTAACTTTTGTAATAATCACATTATCGTAGGCACCATATAGGTGGATAAATATCGCCTTAACAACACAAGAAGGTGAGATAGAACAGAGAAATAAATTACACCTTTGCCCGGAGCAGGATTTGATCCCGGATCTTCCTAGTACACGGCCTATATCTTGACCACCATACATGACAGTCGGCTTAATTCGTCACATTATTTTCAATCGTATTTTCTTCATTCTAGTTAGCATCTTCCACTATGTAATCTGTTTCGTCACAAATCGTTAGAATCCATGACGAAATTATTCTCAAAATTAGTTTGAACCCATTAATGTCAGTATTATTTATTAATTTTTTTTGCGAATTTCGCAATATCTTGGGAATTTTTTAAGCGAATAGAAAAACTTTCGCCCACCGTATAAAATTCATTTATCCAAAAAAAAAAAAAAAAAAATTACCATGCAAAATAAAACTTTTAGTAAAAAGTTATTATTTTATTTAATACATGTCTTAAATTGTGACGTATAAAAATTTTTGCATCATTTTAAAGGATATAATTTTAAGTGGCAAAATACAAAGTTTGAGAGAAATTTGTTGAATAGTTCTGGAGAAAACGAATAATAATACTGCTTCTTTAAAATTCGATTTCTCAGAAACTACTCGACCAATTTTTTTCAAATTTAGCACTTTACCCTGTAAAACTACGTTCCTTGAAATGATATAAAAATTTTATACTTTACGATTCAAAAATTTTCCCCTTATTTTATTACGACCATATATAATCAAAAATAATAAATATTTACTAAAAGTTTAATTTTTCTTGGAATTATCTTTGGATAAATGAATTTTATAATCGTGTGAAAAATGCTTTCAATTCGATTTAAACATTCTCGAGATATTGTGAAATTCAAAATAAAAAATAAATAAAGTTAACATTAAGGGGTCCAAATTTTGGATCGCTCTCCTGACCAAACTCAGGGTACCATGTTTCTTAGATTGCGGTTAATGCCTATATTTTGGGGGTTAGAAATAAAAAGGAATGTTTATTCAGAGAAAGTACGTTTTTGTGTCAGATTTCGTGACCTAAAATATCGTCCACACTAATTAATTAGCATATTTGAAGTCCCCTCTCAAGCCTTTAAGATTGAATTCTAAAACGTGAAGATCCGATCACTAGATCAAAAGTTATTCAAGGTAGTCCGTTTTTTATTTTGCGCACTGTACCTTATTTGATACAGAAAGCCGTTTGTGTCTCCATTCACTTGTTTAAATGCTTTGAACATATTCACTGAATATGCTGTAATTTCAGTAAAAAGCTTCAATAATAGATTAAAAAAGTGCAAGGTAGGAATTATTAGCAATTTTTTATTACATTTAGCTATTAAAATAAACATTGATAACTACATTTAAAAAAAATCTTGTTATTAACATTACTTACGAGTAAAGTATTACAACGCATAACAATAAATTTATTTAAAACTTACCTTTACTTACCATTATACCGTATGTATATAATGTGAATATTATTTAAACATCCCAATCAACACCGTAATTTTAATTATTTTAATCCTTGAAGATTTACTATATTTAAAAAGGTAGCATACTTTTCTTTATCTTAGAGAGATCAAAATTCTGATAAATTACAGTACTATATGGTAGAAAAACTGATTCTGGTAATAAAAACCAAAATATACAGTATTTAAATCATTCATTTTACTTAATAAAAAGAAAGACGAAGATTTTACTATATAAGGTATTAATCAAGTCAGTTTTGACTTATGTTTCAGAGACATGGACTTCAACAAAAAGGGGAGAGAAGTTATTAGCAACCTTCGAAAGGAAGGTCCTACGAACCATCTTTGGCGCTATCCTCGATAACAACAACTGGAAAAAAAGATATAATTTTGAAATATATAAGATCTTTAATAGTGATGATATCATTAAATCTATTAAACTAAGTTGAATGAGATAGACTAAGCATGTAGTGAGAATGAGCCCAGAACGAACAGCATTAAAATTCTTTAATGCAACCCCTTCCAATAAAAACGATTGAGATAAATAGGAGAAAAATTAATTACTGCAAGTCTGTTATACAAACTTTTAGTGGAAAAAGTTAATTCATTAAACACATTTCCATCTAAACGAATTCATTAAAACTTTAAAAATAGAATTTTTCAAAAACGTGAATACAATTTGACAGAAAGCTTAAATATGACATTTAAAACGATAGATAAACAGCGCATCTGTATTGTTTTAAATATACAAAAGCGTTTCATAACTTGATTCTTCACTAATTTAAAACTTCCAGTAAAAAATAGCTTTTTATTTATGAATACCATTTCGGGATAGCTTTTTGTATTAAAATAGAAAAAAATATTTTTAAACTCTTTAACAGGAGTTTAGATTTTGATTAAATTTTCAAACTAAGTTCGTAAGAAATTAATAATGCTAGTTAAATTTTGAAACTTAATTTATTAATATTTAATCTACTTTTCACTTGCAATTTTTCACGAGGAAGTATCATTGTTCAAAATTCCAGCTTAAAATTTTAATTGTGTTTTATGTGAAACTATAAGTTTATCTAAAACATTGATATAACCACAACAAAAAATTTAAATCAGATAAATTTCAAACACTTTACTGACTGTAACTTATCAATTACATATTTACTTTTTATATCCTTCTCATAGTTTAATAAAATATATGTTTTAACTTGAAATTATTTTTTAAAAACTTAGATAATTAGGTAAAGTGAGAGATACTACATTTCAGCTCAAGATGCATGTTAAAAATACTCCATTTTAAAAATAATTCCATACTGGCTAATCTGATTACACGTTTTTTATTTTTAAACAACATCAGTCTTACCTATTAATAAAAATAACAGCAAGTGTTGTTGTTGTCGTTTGACAAGTGCAGAAAAGTGCAATCAAATCGGACCGAAGGCATGGAGCACAGCCCTGGCCACATTTCCGACTTTTTCGGAATAAAGGGTGTCATGGCAGCAGTTGAGGTCGATGTTGAAGAGAGTCGAGGCAACAGATATACAGTTGAAAAGATGCCTCGGATCCAGCTGAGCACCCGGGCAGTGCCTGCAATCTACGTAGGTTCTAGAGCCGTCGGTCATGATCTTCATACCTCGCATGTGTCCCGTCCGCAATCTGCTGATGGTAGTGGTGATTTCACGATCGAGATTAAGCTCCGGAAGGCACCATTTTTTTCGAAGTCCGCCGCAGAGCTGATGTTTTGCGACAGCATTTGCATCGAAGCAAGTGGTTTGCATGGGAGGAGGATTAATATTTCTAGCCTCCTTAGCGAGGGAGTCCGCTTGTTCATTCCCATCAATGTTGACATGAGCGGGGACCCATTGAATGGCGCAGGTTTTCTCCCTGGCAACAATGGTGGACAGAAGCGCGTTGATGTCTTGGATAAGTCACGTTTTACCCCCTTTAATGGCCTCCGGGGCGGATTTACAGTCAGAGAAAATGATGATGCCTGACGAGAATAACAGCAAGTGATTTTGCTATAAAGCTAATTGATCAGCATTTCGTATGCAATAAGAGCAATCCAAGAAAAAAAATTGGCAATCTTCAATTTAAGGAGCTTGTCTTGCATACACTGAGATGTATTTTACGAGAGTTCATTAGTACAAGGTTTTGGTAATTCTCTTGTAAACTATCGACGTCTATATATTTTAAAGAGTTTTTAGTCATATCATTCGTTATTCGACACAATTAATGCAGATAAAATCTCTTGGGCAATACATGTATTGTTTAGGTAAAGAGTATAATGCTTGTTACTTGAATAATATTTCAGAACTTTCAGCAAAAGCTGCTATAAGACGAAATTCTATGAAACCAAAGAACATTAAAACTCAGTATATCATCTGCCCTCCATAGAATACGCAATTAATCCATGAATCAGATGCTAAAAAACCTTTATATTCGTGTAATGTGTTATACCACAAGAGTACGTTGAAAATAAAGTAGATTGTGTTTTGAGAAGTTCTGAAAATTAAGTAATGTAAAGTGTTTTTAATTTTATTATCAGCAAATTCTTCTTATAGAATACATAAAAAGTCATTCTGTGATTTTACTGTAAGATTTAATTAGCATCCTGTATATAATCAAATCACCAGGAACATTCTTCGCTAAACTTCGTTTTAGCGAGGTTACTAACTTCGACTATCGTTCTGACTAAACTATGAGTTATATATCTCGAGAGATCATTCCCATTAAAATGTTTTGATAATTCTAAGTTTAACTGTCAACGTCTATATAATTCAAAGAGATTTTAACCATATCATTTGCATTAGATACAAATGATGCAAATATTGAAAGTACATTTTCCCTAGCAACACTGCTAATTGCGTTGGTAAACTGGTTTATGTTTGTGACCAGTGTCTATTCAAACACTTCATGAATTTCATCAAAAGCTATAGTAAGGCTTATAATGAATAGTTTTTTTTTTTTAAGAAGAGATGGATAATTTTTTTAAAAATAGTTCATTTAATGAAGAGCTATGAATTGACTGATTTGATGCTTTTTTTTTTAACTTTATCACCACCATATTCGGTTTATTAAAGAAACAAAAAATCATTCCGTGATTTTGCTATAAAGTTTGATTCGCATTCCGTACTAGCAATAAAAACATTTATAGCTAAACTTCATTTTAAGAGGTCATTTTTCAAGTTGTGAGATGTTTGTCTCGAACGCTTAATCTCACCACAAGATTTTAATAATTTTCATTTTTTTATAATTTAGACGATGATAAATATGCATCAACGTCTACATAATCAAAATTTCTTTTAATTATATGATCCACATTAGATACAAGCGATGTGAATGTAATGAGTACAATCAATCCGGCAACACTGCGAATTGTATGATATAAGGAATTTATTGTTTATCACTAGTGTAACTTCAAACACTTTATGAATTTCTTTAAAAACTTAGCTAAGATAAAATGCTATGAACCAAATCAATAAATGTTTTTTTTTTTCATTTTCTTGATTAATAATACCACAGGCGATGAGTCAAGATATTGAACATTAAGTACTATGGTGCTTTTTTTTATTTTATAGTCAGCAGATTTGGCTTATCGAAACATAAAAAATCATTCTGTGATTTTACTATAAGGTTTGATTAGCATTCCATATGTAATCAAAGCAACAAGGACATTAAAAGCTAAACTTCGTTTTAAGGAGGTCATCTTCCAAACTGTGAGACGTATATCCCGGGAACTTATTCTCAATACAAGATTTTGATAATCCACTGGTGAACTATTAATGTCTATAGAATCTAAAGAGCTTTTAGCCGCATCATCCGCATTAGATACAAGTGATGCAAATATAATGAGTACAATCACTCCGACAACACTGCGAATTGTGTATGTGAGGTGGACAATGTTTGCCAGCAGCGTATCATTAAACACTTCGTGAATTTCATCAAAAGCTAGAGAGAGACAAAGTGCTATGTACCAAAACACAACAAAACTCAATCTATCATCTATTTTTGATACAAGTTTGGCGACAAATCCATGAAGGGATATCAGACGCTTAAAGTTTTTATTTTCCTGTAGCATCATACCGTAGGAAAGGATTATTTTGTACAAAATCCAGCATACTGTGCAGTAATATAAAACAAACACATCTGCAACCAAAATAAGCACGTCAAAATTTAAGATTGATGATGTAATAAGCAGAGCGTTTATCTTGTATGAGAAGTGAATATCGAAATAATAAATGTGCATGTAATTAAACATGTCAAAAGTAACCGTATTCCAAATGTAAAAACCAATAAATATCAGATGAGATATTGAAATCAAAAACATTGAAAAATTTAACCATTTTTTTATTCTGATGAAGTCCATGTCGTATATTTGAAAATCCTCTTGATGAGAAATAAATTTTTTTGTTGCTGGAATGACCTCTTGTAGTGATTTTAGTTTAAACCGCAGGAGTATAGGCAGAGCAATGGCGAGAATTAGAATCAAACATTCTGTTAAATATTGAACATGGTCTCGTTGACGATTTGACACGTAAGTACAGTAAGTGTGTGAACCTAAATTTATCATATTTGAGGTAATGTATGTGAAGAAAGTCAACATATGTATTGACTTTTTGAAAATAAGATATTTTGATGCATGGTTGTACCAAAAATCCCATGAAAATATTCCACATACTTCAAATAAAGTAAAAATAGGACTAAATATGTAATCGTAGCCGATAACGCTTGCTGCCCGCGCTTTTACTCTCTTTTTAGAATTCATTTTAAATTATTGAAGAATTTATAATTACGATAATAAAAATTTCCAATATCAGACGTTTTTTGTTGTTTTAATTAAAATAATTGCAACAAAACTGTGCTGGATTCCTGCACTCTCCTTTATGTTTTTGAAAGAGGTACTATGAATGGTGTGAGGTTTTGGAGCCCTACAATGGCACCCACACAACACACTTTTGTTCGCCCATTCGCTGGAAAATGAAGATATTCACCGATGAGTTAGCCAGCCAGATCTCCAGACCTAAACTCTATAGAACATGTCTGGGGCGCTTTGAGAAGGCCATTGCAATATGCAACCCCCCAAAGAGAACCATTCAGTATCTGAAAACAGCGTTGCTGAAAGAGTGGTACAGCAGAAACTAATACAAACTGCATATTTTTAGTATAAAATCCCGCCTGTAAGTTTGTGCGTGACGGCCATACCCTCTATTAAATCATTTTCTATTAAATATTGCACGCACTATTCGATAACATCTGACTCTAATGAGAGCTACGCACGATCATGCGTGTGTATTTTAACTGTTAAATAGTAATTGTTTTCGTATTAAATCAACTTATGTTCAAACTAAATTCTATTAACATCTGTCTAGAAGTTCTGGGAATAATCAACCAAATAGAAAAATCTCTTAATTCTGAACACCAGATATTAAATCTATAAACATTTCTAATAATAGTTTAAGTCAATAGAAAAATTTTGATTTAGTACTTATCAATATGATGCCTTAATATTAGAAAGCTTAGTTAGTTTTTTTTAATTTGAAAAATTTATTCCTATAATTCTTCGAGCACGTTTTGATAATTTCAGAGTGGATAAAAATTTTTTCTTTCCCTGCAATTTGTGTGTGAAACTGACAATATGAAAAATAGTTTGCTAGACAGGTGTTTATAATTCAGGTGTGCATTTTAACACCTGAATTATGATCATAAGTTAGAGTTTCATTTTAATGCATCGTCATCTAGAGGTTTTTACTATTTATAAAAGGTCAAAAACTTTATCTGATACTTTTATTTATCATGATTTTAACTATAGACTTCCATAACAAAAATGATCCATTAAAAGATAAAGAAATAGATTAACTCAAACGACTGAGAAAAGATAATATTTCAAAATTTCTATCTTTTATTTGAATAGTGAGATAATTGAGTGAAAATTATATGAATAGAATTGAAAATAAAACAATTGCATTTAAAGTTTGTAATCGTATAAAGAACTATTCATTTAAATAATTTTTACATTTAAGCTCATTATTAAGAGTAAAGTAGTATGAACTAATTAAAATGTAAAAATAGAAAGGAATCAAATATTTAAGTGAAAGAATTGTTACGAATATTTTCAGAAAACTATGGATTTAAGAAACAACTTTGAAAATTCCTGCTGTGTGTGGAAACCATCAGGAATTAATGAATCATCTAATTATGTCAAGTTTGTTAAAATGATCGAGAAAAAATATGATGTGAAACTAGGTAAATATTAACAATGACATTTTATTTCTTCATTAGTCATAGGTATATTATTGTATAAAATGAATAGCCTTTACTTCAAAATGTTTTAAAATTTTCAGTTAACAACGTTTGCTCAAATTTTGGTAAAACGTTTCGCTGAATTTACTAGCGTAAAAATATTTTATTGCAATAAAAACTCTTATTTCGTTAAACGGATAAGGCTAAGCGCATATACAATACACAATTGTATAAATGACCAAAATGTCAGGTCAAGATAGCCTGGTTGGCAGACGCTGGACTCACGTTCGTGAGAAAGAGACTTCCAACCGGCCGAAGATTTCCCGTGTAGTAAATGGTGATTGGTGCACATTAACTCTGTCGGGTCACACAGTCCTCTATGCTCCCATAACAAATTATACCTTTGAGGGGGGGGGGCTGAATTGGAGATTGACTGTTCTCTTGTTCAGGTCAAAATCACTATCTGTGAATGAAGGAATGGATGTATGAATGTGACAGAAGTCAAATTCTTGACCAAAGACGGCGCCACTGGTTAATAAGAACAATCGTACCACTTGCCTTAATGGCCTACGACAACAACAACATCCAAAAGGTCAATGTTACACAGGTTTGCTAAGGAAATTCCAGCCTTTAGTATGGAGGATATGATTACCTTTGACTGTTATGCAGGATTGACGTCGTCTGCCCATGCTGAGGACCAGGTTGTTACGAAGCTCATGAGGGGAATTGCTGCCCATTTTTGTTGCGGAGCTAATTTTGTTGCGCAGCTGCGGAATTGTTGCTGGCGGCTGGGGACGTGCTGCTCCTAGCATCTCCCTAGAGTGTATGAGTTCAATTGGATTAAAGTCAGGGACCTTGAAGGCCATTCCATGAGTTCAATATCTTCACTCTTCAACAGTTCTGTGACAGCCACTGTACGATGAATAGTATTATTCATCGTACAGTGGTAATACGAACTCAGAACCCACAGCACCTTTATAAATATTCTCATAAGGAAGGAGAGCCTCGGTACAATAGTGGGCACCAGTGACTGAACCATCTTGGAAGACATGCAGATAAGTACGGGTACCAAGCATGATACCGCCCCATATAAGAGCTCCGCCTCCTTCAAATCGGTCTCTTTCGATGATGTTAGAGGGGTTATTGTTTGTTCCTCACTCTCTCCAGATGTGTATGCGTCCAGAATCACTGGTCAGACTCAATCTATCCTCATCCGTAAAGAGTACTCGACCCCATTGCCCATCTGTCCAGTTGCTGTGTTCCCGACACCACATATTTTAGCTTAACAAATTTATCCAAATGAATTAATTATTAACAAAACTAATATTTAGTAATTTTTAGTAAATTTTCTATATTTTTCTCTTAAAATTGATGAAGATAGGGAGACTTTTAAAACTTTTTGACAACATGAAATTTTTTTTTTTTGACAAAAAAAAATATTAACTTTCAATTAAAAAGAGTATTGATTTTAATTCCAATTTTGCCAATAAGGTTTTTAACAATATTATTACCAGTCTGATTCTTATGCCTTACAATAATTATTTTATTTTATTTTTTTATTTTATAACCGTCGTTGAACAGCCGACCCAATTTCATGGGTTTACGACAACTGATGTTCAACTCCGTAGCCTTGTAATTTTGAACTAATTCAGAAGACAAGGAAACTCCTGAATCAGTACCCCCAGAGGTATTGATTTGTTATGGGAACATGGAGGACTTTGTGACTCGACAGATTTAACGTGCATCAGTCACCATTTACTACACGGGGAGTCTTCGATCGGCGAGGATCGAACCCACGACCTCTTGGACATGGGCCCAGTGCCCTACCGACCAGGCTATCCCGGCCCTTTACAATAATTATTTTATTTTATAACCGTCGTTGAACAGCCGACCCAATTTCATGGGTTTACGACTACTAATGTTCAACTCCGTAGCCTTGTAATTTTGAACCAATCCAGAAGACAAGGAAACTCCTGGATCAGTACCCCCAGAGGTATTGATTTGTTATGGGAACATGGAGGACTTTGAGACTCGACAGATTTAACGTGCATCAGTCACCATTTACTACACGGGGAGTCTTCGGCCGGCGAGGATCGAACCCACGACTTCTTGGACATGGGCCCAGCGCCCTACCGACCAGGCTATCCCGGCCTTATACAATAATTATTCAAAATATTAAGAGACTGATAAAATTAAAACAGATTTAATTTTTTTTATTTATTCCTTCAATTTAATTTAATAAAATTTTAAACCGCCAAGAGCACTAATTTATTTTTTTCTGGCTATAAGATTAGCTCTGATATAATTTTAAGGTAGGAACTAATTATAAGCTATTCCTAAAGCTACTAGACGGAACAGTTTGGATGTATGACCTTTTATGCTGAATCGAGTATGCTTTTAAATTGTAGCCATTATACAATAGTTTTAATTGTCCAGTGTAATAAACTATTTTTTTTAATAAGTATGAATGGGGCTCTGACCTATTATCGTACACTCCCGATGAATTCTTGTAATACATGTAGACTTTACTGTTATTAAAAAATGTATGAATGAAAAGATAAGGTCTATAAACGGATTTATATCTATGCATTTGGCTCTGACCTATAAAAAGTCACCCTATGGAAGTAGTCACCCTATGAAAAGTACCCTAAGAAAGGATTCAGTAAAAGAGCATATTCCTAGTTTACGTTCCTATGTTAAGCTTTTCAAATATTACCTAGGTTAATGTTCTTTTAATGATTATACAATTGAAATATTTTTTTATTGTTCTTATTAACTTATTTACCTATCACGGATTTTGTTGCTTAAATTTTCCAATTATTTTTATTATTATAAAATTGTTTTTTGTAAATAATTTTCTTTTATAGATGGCAGCAATGAAATTCAATTTACTTTATATATTTTTTACCAATCATTTTATACGATAAAAGTTAAAAGCGCATTCATTATATTTTTTCTTTTTAACAATTTTTGTTAACTGCTCGATTAGAATATCTTATTTAAAACACATCTTTATTTTATTTTGCTTCATATCGGTAAGTTAGTTTTCTGTTTTTCCTCTTTCATCTTAATACTCATTTAAGTAAATTTTTTTAGATTTCTAGAGGCATAAACGCATTATAAAGTGTGATTTTTTTTTTATATCTTAGGATAATTAGTCTTTATTTTGAAATATCTCCTTCGGGGATTGAAATATCTCATAAAGGGATAAATCTTGATGAGAACCATTACTTTTTACCATCAACTTTCATTGTCTTGTGTTTCCATATATATATATATATATATATATATATATATAATATATATATATATATATATATATATATATATATATATATATATATATATATATATATATATATATATAATATATATATATATATATATATTATATATATATATATATATATATATATATATATATATATATATATATTATATATATATATATATATATATATATATATATATATATATATATATATATATATATATATATATATATTATAATATATATATATATATATGTGTGTGTGTGGGTGTGCGTGTGTGCACGCGTGTAATTTCTTAAGCAGAAAGAAAAAATATATATGATGTAACATTTTGTAGAAAACTACTGGGATCTTCATAAATGGTCTACTGAAAATATTGAAGACTTTTGGGAAGAAATATGGGAGTTTTCTGAAATTAAGTGTTCAAAAAAGTATGACAAAGTAAGTATACATTAAATGAAATCTTAAATTGTAAAAAGTACTTTGATTTATTAATTTCTCTGACTAGAAAGTAATTTTGAGTATTTTATAACATTGTAACCGTGAATACAAATTGAAGTGTTTGTAAATGCACTATTAAAAGTTTTTTTTTTTTTCAAAATATGTTGTCTTTATTTTTAACATTACATATTATACACTTAAAAACATTTTCTTAAGAGCCTTGTTACCTCAAAAAATTTATTTTAAAAAAGGAGATTTTCTCCTATAAAAATATTTTAAATATTATCTTTCGATAGATTCTTAGTTCACGGGACATATTTTGATACGATAAATATATCTCGTAAGCTAAGAATTAGGGAAAAAACATTATATATACAAGATTTTGCTCTAAATGTATTTATGACATTTTTGATCATTAAGCATTTTTTAGTCATAACTAAAAATGTTTTTGAGGCACAGTTTTTAAATTTTATGCATACTTTTATGATGTTCTTTAAGTTAAATAAAATCCCATTATAGGTACCTTTTTTTATCGTTTAATACGAACTTTATGTTTTCCGAAATATATATAATGTTAATAAAAGTCCCATAACTTACAGTTATTTTAATTTAAAGAGTAGCTGGTAGTCTATTTTTTAAAACACAAATACAAATAAGTTATTACAAGTAATTGCAAGTTAAGAGAAGAAATTTCTCCATTTTATTGAGCATAAATGATGGTGCAATAAACTGTATTTTCATCAAGTTTTTTTTTCCTCAAAATTTCAAAAAATATATATATTTAACAAAAATGACTGCATAGATAAATTTTTTGTCCTACATCACACAAAAAGTCTAATGTTTCAATAACTAAGTTCTAATTTAATTACAGTTGGAGTTCAGATACAAAGTATAGTTTGAAACTCTTAAGCCTAATGAGTATTTAAGCAGCACTTTTTGAATTTAAGTGACGAGAAGGGATGAAGAATTCAGGTCTTCAGGGAAGTTAAAATAGTTATTTGCATACTCATAAATTCGACAATTGTTTCCAATTTATATTTAAATATTTAGCAATAAGCATGCAAAGAGGGAAAGAGTTTTAAATAGCATTTACAGTTTTCTAATAATTAAACATTAAATTTTGTGTTTTTCCTCAAAAACACACCTAAAAAAGTATCTGTTAATTATTTCAATATATTTTTTATACACATCTTTTTTATTTTTGTTTTTTCTTTATATATTTTTGTTTTTTCTTTATATATTTTTGTTTTTTCTTTATATATTTTTGTTTTTTCTTTATATATTTTTTAATAATTTCTTTGAAAATTCAAAGAAAGTCGGTTTTTAGAAAATGTGATGGCCATTCAATGAGCATACACTGTAAAAAATTCCTGATCAAATTGCGGTAAAAAGTATCACACTCAGGGTGCCAGTACTTTTTACCGTAAAATCTATTTTTAACGTAAAACGTTAAGGTACAAAAAATCTGATATTCCGTAATTTTTACAGTAGTATTCTCTGAATCAATATAATTAATTAAACGTTGCTGTAAAAATTAAACCATAAATTTTACGGTAAAAATGAATCGTACTTTAAAATAGATTTTATGGATGTTGCACTCAGGGTGCCAGTAATTTCCCCCTTTATTCTATCAGAAGTTTGTTTTACAGTGTAAGAACAACTTCTGTAAAAACTACTTTCACAAAAAATCATACAGCATAATTTTAACTATTTGTGTTTTATTTACACTGTGTTTTATTACAAGTCCTTAAAAATACGAAGAAAGTCAATGTTTAGAAACTGTTTTAGGCATTCAAGGAATATACACTGTAAAAAATTTCAAATAAATTGCAGTAAAAATTATTGGCACTCAGGGTGCCCGTACTTTTTACCCTAAAGTTCATTTTTATCCTAAAATTTAATGGAATAAAAAAATCTTATATGATGTAACTCTTACAGTAATATTCGGGTGATTCTCACGAAATATGACAATTCACACTCTCTTGCTCCAAGATCTAACACTATAATACTAAAAGAACTTTTTTTAAAAAAAACTTAATAAATAGCATTGCTGTTAGCATTTTAAATAGCATTTAGCACTTTCTTGGCTGTCATTTTCCTGGCGCTTATGAATGCCAGGACATTGAAGTGTTACCAGAAATTTTTTTTAACTGCTAATACTGTAAAAAGGGAAAGCAAATATTAACCTAATACCAAGTTTATGTATGATTGTAATAATATTGAATGTAATCAAAGTTATTTATTTATTTAATGATTGATTATTTTTCACAATTTTATTCTCTACATTTCAGCAACAAAAATCTTTTTGATTCTTTCTACAGTAGATAAAAGAATTAATTTAAGTTATTCATGGTCCATCTAACATAAAGGCTTAGGTTTTGTTACTTACTAATACCTTAAAATGACTGTTTTTTCAAACTTCTAAGCTAATTTGACATTTTCCTGGCATTCAAAATGTGGTGAATTTCCATTTTTTTTCTTGAGCTAATGTCTATAAACTACACTGCTATCTGTACGATATTAATAAATGTAACTAAATAAATATACAAAAAAATTTCGATTGTTTTGAAGACTTTAAATTTGAAGAAATGTTTTGGTCCGAATTTTCATGTTTCCTAAGAATCACCCATTCGCTGAATCGCTGTAATAAATGTTACTATAAAATTATGGCATATACATTTTATGGTAAACAGGAATCTTACTTTAAATTAGATTTAATATGCTGCACTCCGAGCAGTGTTGCCAGGTGCCGATAACCGTTCACCCCCAGATGGCGTAGTAAAATCCCCTAAAAATTTTAAAAAACTCCAAAATTTGAACCCTAAAGTATAAGTATTAAAAAATAGTACCAAAGTTAAATAATGTATAAAAAACGTTGCTTCAATACTTTTTAATATTTTATTATCAACAAATTAATCTTTTTTACATTTCAATCGTTACATTATCTTTAATTTCTACTAAATTTAAAAGATATTTTTTTCAATACTTTTTGACTTGCACATTTTTTCATAAATATTTCCTTATCAACGATATAGTCTTTTTAATATTCTAATTCTAACATTATGCTTAAATTTCTGATAAAATATCCAAAATATTTTTGTTAATACTTTCTGATTTGTATATGTTTTCCCTGTTAAACATTTTTAACATAGAAGAAGTAGGTACAAAATTTTGACAATCATTAGAAAGTTCATATGGAACGCACAAAATAGTATCAGCTGTAGTTACAGACATTTTATTCCTCAATTGGTCTTTTATAATATTTAATATGGAGAAACATCTCCCCACAGCTGCATTTGAAAAAGGAATACTTAATAAAGCTAAAACAAGAGTCGAGCTAAGTAAACTTAAGTCGAGAATCGAGCTAAGTAATAACTTACTACATTTACATTCAACAAAGGGTTAAGTTCTAAAATTAAATCTTAATCTTTTTGCTTTGGTTTAACATATTGATTTTCATATTACTATCTGACACATTCAGTTAGTATTAGATATCAGTTGATAATAGAACGTAACCAAAATGAAACTAGTAAAATTCACAAAAAACCCTAAAACAAACCCCTAAAAACAAATTCCCCTAAAATACCCACTGAAGATAAAAAATCCCCCTAAATTTAGGGGAAAAACCCCTAATCTGGCAACACTGACTCCGAGTGCCAGTACTTTTTATAGTAAAATTCATTTTTACAGTAGAATCTTACGAAACAAAAAAAATAATAAAATATACCGTAATTTTTACAGTATCTTATATTGAATCACTCTTACTATAAAAATTATTGTAACTGTACTGTAATGTAATTACTGTTTCTGTAAAAATTATGGCATAAATTTTACGAAAAAATTGAATTTCACTTTAAAACGGAATTTGTTGTATGATACACTCAGGGTTTCTACTTTATACCATAATTTTTCTAGAATTAATCAGAGTGCAAGAACAACCTCTTTAAAAACTACCCATACGAAAAATCATAAACATAATTTTGAACTATTAGTGTTTTATTTGAATACCTTTATAACAGTTTGTTTTTAATATTTTAATTGTTTTTATAGGTGATAGATCTTTCTGTACCGATGAGTCAAAAACCAATGTGGTTTATTGGAGCAAGACTAAACTTTGCTGAAAATTTCCTGAAATTCCGTGATAATCATACTGCTTTGATCGGAATAGGTCTCTTCTCTTAACACATCTAAAAATATTACAAAATATAAAGAAACATTCAAGAGTTTAATATCATCAAATCTTATAGGTGAAAATCGAGAAGAAACAAGGTTCACCTATGCAGAAGTATATGAGGAAGTGAAACAGTATGCAGCAGCTTTTAGAAAGATTGGTCTCAAAAAAGGAGATAAAGTAGCCTGTAAGATATTTTAAATTTATAAAAAAAAAAAACTCGCCATTGAACTCTTTAATGCTTTTTGTATAGCATGCACAGAGCACCAAAAAAGCAACAAAAAATGGATCATCCTGAATAACTTTTGATCTAATCATCGGATCATCACGTTATAGGACTCAATGTTAATAGTTCGAAAGGATAACCTCAAATATGCTAATTAATTAGTGCAGACGATATTTTAAGCAACGAAATTGGATACAAAAACGTCTCTCTCTGAATAAATATACCCTTTTTTTTAAAACAGATTTGAATTTCTAACTCAAAAAGATATAGGGGGTTGGTGCAGTCTGAGAAATATGGTCTCCATAGTTCAGTTAGGTGAGCAATCCAAAGTTTGGACCCCTTAATGTTAATTTTACTTTTTGCGTATTTCACCATACCTCGAGAACTTTTTAAGGACATTGAAACATTTTTGCACACAATTATAAAATTCTTTTACCCAAAGATAATTCCTAGCAAAAAATAATTTCAGTAACTATTTATTATTTTTCATTATTCTATTTTAATAATAGCCGAAAAAATTTTGAATTGGTATACAACTTTAAGGTATACAACTTTTTACATCATTTAAAAATATCTAATTTATATGGCAAAATGCAAAACTTACAAAATAAAAGCAAAATATAAATATACGACTTTTTTAAAATTTGATTTCTCAGGAAATATTCAACCGATTTGACTCATATTTTAAATTTTGCCATGTAAATTTAAATACTTTTAAATCATGAAAAAAATTGTATACTTTACAATTCAAAGTTTTTCAGCTATTATTACATAAAATAAAGTTTAATAAATATTTACTGAAATTTATTTTTTGCGTGAAATTATCTTTGGGTAAATGAATTCCGTAATTGTGTGCAACATTCTTTCAATTTGAATAAAAAGTTCTTGAAATATGGTGAACTGCGGAAAAAGTAAAATTAACATTAAGGGGTCCACACTTT
This sequence comes from Parasteatoda lunata, assembly GCA_949128135.1. Classification (NCBI taxonomy): domain Eukaryota; kingdom Metazoa; phylum Arthropoda; class Arachnida; order Araneae; family Theridiidae; genus Parasteatoda; species Parasteatoda lunata. The sequence continues at coordinate 23,989,847 of OX421979.1, forward strand.
GGATCGCTCTCCTAACTAAACTATTGGGACCATATTTCTCAGATTGTTGCTACCCCTTTATTTTGGGGGCCAGGAGTCCGAATCCGTCAAAAAAAAGGTATGTTATTCAGATAAAGTAAGATTTTTGTGACTGATTTAGTAACTTGAAATATCGTCTGCACTTATTAATCAGCATATTTGATATCACCCCCTCGAGCCATTGAGTCCCAGAACGTGAAAATACGATCATTAGATCGAAAGTTAATGAGGGTGGTCCATTTTTTTTTTTTTGCCCACTGTACATAACGTAAAATAAAAGCGTTAACAGCCTGCAAAACTTTTGATCGTTTCACCAAATTTTATCAATACTAAGTCTCAATCTTTGTCGTTCCAGAAATTCGCCTTAAATATGCTAATTAATTAGAGCAGACGATATTTTAAGTAATCGCAATAGATTAAATAGTTTGGTCAAGAGAGCGGTTGAAAGTTTGGACTCCATAATGTTAATTTACTTTTTGTATATTTTGCCATGTCTCGAGAACTTTTTAAAAAATTTCTGCACACATATGTAAAATTTGTTTATCCAAAGACAATTTAATGCTAAAAGGTTTTTTAATTGGTTATTTCTGGATTATTTATCATTTTATTTAATAATAGTTCAAATAATTTTGAATTGTACGGTGTGCAAATTTTTGTATCATTTCACTGAATAAAATTTTAGTTGGCAGAATGTAAAATTCGAGGTATTTTCCTGAGAAATCGAATTTTTATAATGAACATAACAAATACATAAGAATGGAAAGAAAGATAAAAAATAATAATATATATTTTACTTTATTATAATAAAAATTATGAAAAAAATATTAAAAAATATTTTTTACATGGAATTATCTTTGAATAAACAAATTTTATAATTGTTTGGAAATTTTTTTAACTCGCTTAAAAAGTTCTCGAGATATCGCGAAAAATGTAAAATTAACATTAAAGGATCCTAACTTTCAAACTAACCAAACTATTCATATCAAATTTATAGATTGCGTATATTTTCCTTTAAAGAGTCAGAAATCTATATCCAATGGAATAAAAATATTTTTATTCAATATTTTTAGTTGTCAGATTTCGTAGCTTAAAATAGCGTCTAAACTAATTAATTTTCATTTTATTTAATTTATTACCGTCATTGAACAGACGACCCTATTTTGAGTTTACGACTATCAATGTTCAACTCCACAGCCTTGTAATTTTGAAACCAATCCAGAAGACAAGAGAACTTCAGGATCAAGCATTAGGAGATATTTTGCATACACGGAGGACTTTTTTGATGGAACTAACCCGCATTTGCTTTATATGGCGAGAAAACCACGAAACACTCCCATAATTAGTCTGACGGCTAGGGGACTCCAACCCATGATCCATCTATCACTGAGTGTATTTTACGTCAGCACTGTGGTCCGTGCGAAATTCGTATCCACCAGCCATTGCTGGGATTCAAACCCGGTTCACCTCGATGGGAGGCAAACGCTCTATCCCCGTTGCCACCACGGCTCTACTAATTAATTAACATAATATAGTGACGAATAAATTTGAGTTCTATTACGTGAAAATCCGATTATTAGATGAAAAGTTATGCAAGGTTTTTTTTCTCTCGCTGTTCATTCTTGATCTTTTCAGACTTCTTTAATTATAAAGTGAAGTACTTTTTTAAGCTGTTTTTTTAAAAAAGTAAACTACATTTTTGAATTCTTTTAAGCTGTTTTTGTGAAGTTAAGTTCAACATTCGTAGAAACATCAGTTTCATAAGAGTTGTTCAATAACGTATTCTTTGAAATACATTTACATGCACAAGAAAAAACTATTTTGTTCACATAATATTTAGATGAATTAACGTTTAGAATGTATGTATCTTTGTTTTTGTATAATTTTTTTAATTAGGTATAAAGCATTCAAAAAATTTGCTTATTTGTCCTCGAAATTTCTTTCGAAAATTATTCGTCCAAGTTATTTTAAATTCTTTATTTTTTACATTTAAGTTTACTTTATTTAACACGTTATTGAAACATGTTTAGCAAGTTACGTTGTTAATAATTTAATGCCTTAATTCTAAAATTATTTCACCCCCATTATAAAGTGAAAAGTAATAAATAGACAGTAAAAACTTTTTTTTTGCATAATATTATATTCTTCTTCTTCTCTGGCGTGACAGCCATGGGTGGGCCTTGCCCTTCTCTAGGAGTTTCCATCAACTGTTCCTCTGTGTGGCGAATGTCCTCCAGTTTTCACGCATTCTATTTAAGTGAATTAGTTGAGCCTTGGTGGCTCAGGGGATAGAGCATTCGTCTGCCACTGAGGTGAACTGAGTTCGAACCTGGTCGATACGAATTCCGCACCCGGACCGCACTGACCTTAGTTCTGACGCAAAATACCCTGAGTGGTAGACGGATCATGGGTTAAACTCCCCTTGCAGTCTGGCTAACTGTGGAAGGTTTTCATGGTCTTAATCTCCATGTCACTCAAATACGGGTTAGTTCCCTCAAAAAGATCACCACGAAGGCGAATTTCTCCCAATACTTGATCTAGGAATTCCTTTGTCTTCTGAATTAGGATCAAAATTACAAGGCTACGGAGTTGAAAATTAGTAATCCTAAACTCAGAATTGGGTCGGCAGTTCAACAACAGTTATAAGTAATATTATATTGTTATTTTGATAATGTTATCTAATTCAAGGAAAATTTATAATTGTATCCAGAAATTTTTTTTATATTATTCACGGCATTAAAAAATTCTACGTTATGTAGGTTATATGTCTAATAGAGAAGAGGCCATATTCGCAATGCTTGCTGTTGTCAGCGTTGGGGCTGTATGGATTGGAATACTTCCAATGCTAGGAGCTCAGGTGGATATGTTTAGTTATTTTATAAGTTTTTTTGTTGCTTTGTTTATAAATTGCTAAATTATCATTTTCAAAATTCGTCATTCTCATCTGTAATTTTTATTCAAGTTTTGTTATTTCTTTAAAGTTTATATTTCATAGCCACCGAATTCGATTAAAATTGCTGAAAAATATCTTAGATATATAATTTTAAATGTAAAATTTTCTATGCATTTTTTCGTGAAAATATTCCTGAAATCGAAAGTTTTAATTAAATTTGTTTGATTTACATTAATTATGTAATAAAGAAGTCAATTTTGACGTGCAATATAAAAATAAAAATAAAAAATAACATAAAATTCAGAATTTAGATTTTTATAAATTATACATACACACAATTATAAAATTCGTTTATTTAGAGATAATTCCATGCCAAAGATAAATTTTAGTAAATATTTATTACTTTTAATTATTTTATTTATTAATACTCAAAGCATTTTTGAGTCGTAAGGTATACTATTTTCTACATCATTTTAAAGTATCTAATTTTACATTGAAAAATACAAAATCTGAGTGAAATTGGTTGAATAGTTCCTTAAAAATCAAATTTTAAAAAAGTCGTACACTTAAAATTTGATTTCACAGGAGCTATGCAACCTATTTTGCTCAAATTTTGTATTTTGCTATATAAATTAGATAATTTAATGAATTGTATGATTTTGAATTGTATGCCTTACAATTCAAAATTGTTTCGGCTATAATTCAATAAAATAATGAAAATAATAAATGCTTACTGAATTTAATTTTTTGCGTGGAATATCTTTGGATAAAAGAATTTCATAATAGTGTCTAAAAATTGTTCAATTCGCCTAAAAAGTTCTCGAAATAGGACAAAATTCGCAAAAAGTAAAATCAATATTAAGGGGTCAAAACTTTGAACCGTTCTCCTGACCAAACTATTATGACCATATTTTCCAGATTGCGGCCTATATTTTAGGGGTCAGAAATACGACGAAAAAAATGTATGTTTATTCAGAGAAAGTACGTTTTTGTGTCTGATTTCCTAACTTAAAATATTGTCTGCACAAAATAATTAGCATGTTTGAAATTAATTCCCTACCTCAAACTATTAAGATTAAGTCCTGGAACATGAAGATCCGATTATTAGATCAAAAATTATTCAGGGTGGTACGTTCTTTCTTTTTTGATGCACTGCAGAATTATTGAACTTTGTCATTACTTAACTGGCTTATTATTGAACTTACTATTATTTTTGAACCATTACTTATTATTGAACTTATTATTATTATTGAACTTATTATTATTATTGAATCATTACTTATTATTGAACGTATTATTATTATTGAACCATTACATATTACTGTTGAACCATTATTATTGAATCATTACATATTATTGTTGAACCATTATTATTGAACCATTATTAGTGAACCATTATTATTGTTGAACCATTTTTATTGCGAACCATTTATATTATTATTGAACCATTACCATTACTTATTATTGAACTATCTCAATTTTAAACGGCTCCCAATAAAACTCGCCCAACTAAAAAAAGCGTCGCATAGTAAATATTTTTATTGCACATTTTAAAAATTTTTATTTTTTTTATTTTTTTTACGATTAAATATTTTATTATAATTGTTTACTTATTATCTGCTTTTTTGCAGGCAGTGCTGGACAGATTACAAATAGTGTGTCCCAAATATATTATATCGATCGACAAGATACGTTATGAGGAAAAAGATATTGACATGCTTCCTAAATTGAAATTCATATCTGAAGGTAAAATTCTTCTAGTCATTATAAAATTAACAGTTTTTAAATGCTACTGATATTCATTTATATGAAAAGAAATACTGGTTATCGGATTTAAGTCAACTGAAAAAAAAATTGCAATAACCATGAAAATCAGAATTTAAATTATATTTCAATTATTCTTTAAATTATAGAATAAATTTACATTATATGTATGTCAAAAATATGTAGATGGGCTAATTTTTAAAACATCCAAAAATTCTAAATGAGATAATTAGGATACATTAAAGGTACTAATTCAGATTTAGGAACTTGTTTAAATGTTATAAACAAAACACAGTAAAATTTTATCTATTTAATAACACTTGTATAAATGTAGCTTAGAATTTTTAATGAAAATTTAAAATCTTGCATTAAACTACGTAAACTTGATAAAAAAAATATTGAATGAAAAGAAATTACCGAACTTGTAAAAGTAACTTCTAAACAATATTAAGTATTCATTTAAAAAAAATCATTAATTTCTATTAGCATTAATAATAAAATTTTTATTTAGTAATAATATGCGAACATTTTTTGAAACGAGAAAAAAGAATTCTGGTAAAATTACCGCACTGTACTATAATGATATTTATAGTAAAGAAACCATAACTCAACTCTAGTTAATAAAACCGAAATACATGGTATTTAAACTACACATTAAGTAATTTCCCCATACATATGGCAATGGTTTGCAGGATATTGTGGCTAAATGGTTTTTATGCCATGCCTTAAGAAATCATCCAAAAACTACTAAATTTTATCACATATTAAAAACACATACTTTATTGTTAATTTTGCTAAAATGGTTTTGGTAATAATTACTGTGCTTTTTAATGTGTTCTCATAAAGTCAGAAGCACGTTAAATTTTTATCATATTCGTGTAGTTTTGACCATATTTTATAATCAGTGCATGCATACCGTTTTATAAAGTAAGAGATTTGGTCTAGAAGTAAAGTGTATAGACACAGGAAACATCTTACTGCATATTTGGGTAACACTTGGTTTTAGTTTATCCTTAAAGCTTCCTTTTGCAATTGTTGAGCATTTCTACCTTTAGTCTAGAACAAGAAGCCTGAGTCCAACCAAATGGAATAACACACAAACATATCTTTTTATAAGACAAATGATTCGACACAAAGGAAAAATTATAATTTTTTATGAATTAAACCTCGTGAATTTCAAACATTTATTGGAATGGTACTTTTTAATCAGTTTCACGGAAAACATTAGACAAATGAGGCTGAATTTTGATCAAAAAATATTTTTTGAAACTCATTTTATTTCAACAATACTCAGTGCACGTGGAGAAGAAAAAAGGAATGATCAAAACTCCCAGAGTACGATAAAATATACAGTGCTTCTTGCTCTATGGGAACACCAAAAATATAGGTAATATTTACCGAAACGGTAATGATTTTAGTAAAATTAACAATTAAATATGGTTTTACAATATGTGATAAAATTTGGTAATTTTTATTATGAAACCATAGAACATGGCATAAAAATCTTTTATTCGATTGAATTAACTTCTTAGTCTTCTATTTTTTACTAAATCGCTCATTGGCTGCAATTGCGGCACAACACAAAAAATCAAGTTTTGAGGTAAGTGGGTTTAAAGTTTTCATTGCTAAGCAAAAATGCATAAGAAATGCTTTAGTTTGCTTAAACGAAGATCACCTTTAAGTTGAATTATGAGTTGTGCTAGAATTGCTACTGAAAGAATGTTTATTTTCATATTTACACCTGTTCTTAGTTCAAAACGCGTGTTTTTCGAGTTGTGCCACTATTGCAGCCCACCAGCAAAAAAGTGTGGTAATAAGAATTATACTTTTGAAAAGCAAAATTTCCAGTAAATCGTTACTATAAGAACGGGGAAATTAGCAAATAAATGATTTAAATTCTGTATATTTTGATGAAAATATAGTACGGTAATTTTAACAATTTTTTTTTCTCCTGTGCAGAAATGCCGAACAACTTCGAGAGAGAAGAAAAACCATTATTGTTAAAATTTATTCACTCAAATAATACCTTTACGTTATCTATCTTTTTTTTTTCTTCACAAACTTTGTATCAGATTTGATTCGGAATATTATTTTTACTGTATTTATTAAAGTTAAATAAGAATGGCGAAAGAAATAATGAAACAATATGTGTACCAGAGCAAATTTCTTATGGATAAATAGTATTTATTGAATATATTATTTGTTGAAAACTTATTACCCATCGGTGAAATGGGGGTAGTTTTTGGGTTTGATGACGTGTGCACGTTGTTTTGACGTCATCACGCTTTTCAGCTGTGTTCAAGACTAATAGTAAACAGAGCGCATGCGCCGTCATTGCATGCGTTTCTATTCTGCTGTTTGATAATTTTTTTAGAATAACATAAATATGAATACTGAAGATGGAAGAGAGTTTTGTGATGTCCTAAGAAACGTATATTGGCTGGAATTTAAAAAAAAATCCAACCCATTTTACGATACGAGGACAAACATCAATCGATGCAATTTTTGTTCAATTATTATATGCTTCTTCATTTAGTGAGTGGCATATTAAATTATGGTTAATAAGTTGAATGATGGTGAAAATTAAGTTGAATGACAATGGCGTCATTCAAATTAAATACCTATAAATAATTCAAATGAATGACTCAACTTATCTAAATTTCAAAATCATTTTTACGTCCGTAATAAATCAGGAATTTGAAAATTTTTATTGAAGTCAATACTGCAAAATACAATAATACATATGAATATATTCCAGACAGACTAAATATCAATATTCTTATTATTACGTTTTTTTAAATATCTATTTTGCTTTAAATAATTTTACACTTAGATCTTCAAAATTACGTGTTATTACCATAAAAAAATTCTTAAAGTTTTGTGAACTGATTACCGCAATCATGAAGATAAAGTATTATGCATTATTGTTTATGTAGGTTTGACAAGTTCAGAAAAGATAATTATTGTGCCATCGAGAAAAGATTCCATACGAAATGATATCCGTGAAATTGTTAACAGGCAAGTAAACATCTATTGATTTGTTTAGGGACGCGGAACAAAAAAAACAAAAAAAAAACTTTTTTTTCGATATCCCAGCTTTTCTCCGGGTAATAAGTAGCTCCAGTTTCGTCCGTCTCCAATTATGTTACTATATATTTATAAGCGCAATAGAGCTTTAGATTTTAATTTGGAATTTTTATAGTGAAAAGGAGGATCAAAAATAATAATAGAATCATTGGCTCATGTAGAAAATACAAATTTAATTAATTTCACATTGAATCTAATAAATCTTTCTACAAATTTGATTTTAAATTGTTATAAATGTATTTTGATGCTGAGAATAATCTTTCTACAGCAACTTAGCTAACGGGAAAAGACGTTACAGTGTGGGAGGTCTCTTCACTGTTTGAAGGTAGATCACATAATTACATATTCATGTCCTGTTTAAAGAATGTGGACATTAGTAATTTTAAGTTTTTCCTTCCGGAGATCCAGAAAAATCTCGCTTTTTGATTTGCAGAACTATTATTAATAATGTTTTTCTGCTGGTATTTGACTTACGAGATGATGGAGAAAACTTACTTCACTTTTCTTTAACATAAAAAGTGAAGTGTATCTATTTTGATGAGTGATATTTAATGCTTTTTTCAATATTTACGCACGTGAATATTCTTTCAACCTTTTGTCAGAATTTCAATGTGCCATGAATTCCTTGTAATATATATCATAGTTTTCAGAAGCTAATTATAATACGTAGCTATCTAATATTCATTTTGTGTATATGAGATGCTTTGAATAGTTAAAACTAAGTTTTGAAATGTTAAAATAAATTAAATTGAACAAACGAATCCAACATTCTTACAAAACACTGTAAAGATTTTAACAGAATAGAATATATTCTATAAATCAGATCTTAGTTGATTTGGAAATGTCTGGAGCTCGCAAATTCATTTAAAATACTTTTATTTTTTTATGTAGCTGTTTTTTAAAAGAATTTTTGGATGTTGGGCGCAATGTAGATGGTTCAGTGCCAGATTTAATCTTTGAACAAGTATCTATGTCACATCCCGTTTTCATTAGTTATACCTCAGGAACTACAGGTTCACCAAAAGCTATTGTACACGGCAGTGAGGTAAGTTAATTTATACTTGAAAATTATCGGCAGTACCTCCCCAACTGCCCTAAGGATAGATCAAAACATTAACCAAATTGTAAGTTTTAACTGCTTAAATAGCCTCTGCCATGTACGTTAAACGTACACTATTTACTTTTAGCACTTCATCTGACTAAGAAAATATTGTTTAATAGTTGACCTTGCATCTTATTTTAAAGATGTAAATCAATTCTAACGTAATGATGTTTGCTTTTAATGTAAACATCTGCGATCCTTTGAGGTTATTTGAGTATCGTAATTTGTGGCACCAAATACAATCGCTAAGGCAACTTAACTTGCAAATTTTCTTTGAAAAAGAAAATATGTAGAGGTGGTTTGCCCGTAGAGGTGGCTACGAGTTATACTCCTCAAGTTGGTTCCCTTCTGAGATTTTTTTATTTATTTATTTACAATTATTTCTTTAGTTTCTTGCAAGCCGCTGCCCATAAATTATCAAGTCTTGGAGAGGATTTTGCCACAGATCACAATTTCGAAAACTTTTCATTCTTCCCTTTACTTAATGTATGTAAATGTATAATTGCTGCTTAATTCTTCGGTTAAGTGTAGAATAGGTAGCTCCTCTATTTAGCGATTTGAAGACATGCCTATATATGAAAATAAACCAAGAACAAATCACATAACGGTAAATAGAAATTCTGGTAACTCGATGATGACGTCATTAAAAGAAGAGACAGCAAGAAAAGAATATCATGGTAACCAGAAACTGAGTTTCAGCAAAATTTTACAATTAAAATTGTCGACAAACCAAGGGCCCCCCGATTCTACTCTTTAATTCATTCTTCTTATAACAGGGTTAATACAGTACTTAAAAAATAAGAAAAGTTAGCTAAACTAGCAAAAGTTTGTATTGACCACAACTTTTGATGTTTCCAAATAAATATATATTGGTTATGGAATTTTAATTTTTAAGTGAAAGCTAGTAAAAGAAATTTGTAAACTTCTTTTAATGTCATTATTTTTAATCTTTTTGTCTTGGTCTTACGAAAAATTTAAAGTTAAATATTTAAATTGTGGCATATGTGAACCATAATAAAGACAACATTATTTTAAATCTATTTAATTTCAATATTTAACTTTACCAACCCTATTTAACAAAAATAATAATAATTTATTGTTTGTTTTGCTCATTACTTTTGAGAAAAAGCAAACTCTCCATTGAGAAAAAAAAACATAAGCTTATATTATTTTACTTCAATGTTAATAGGATGTATCTAGAGTAAAATTCTTATAATTCAAAGATCTAATTAAATCTCTAAGTCCTAGTTTGCTGTTATTGTCTTCGCAAGAATGCAAGATTATAAATTTATAATTGATTTAATCTTTTTTATTCAATCTTATCTAAGTAATTTAATTTTTATTAATATACTCAATTTGTAATTTATAAATCATTATTTTAATTATAACTGTTACATTACAAATACTTCGGAATTATATTAGATTTTAAATTTATAATTAATTTAGTATATTTTATTCCCAATAATTTATTCAATTTAATCAATTTGTTAATTTAAATAAATTATTATAATTAATTAAATCTCTGCAATTATAAATTATCATCTTCTTAAATTGTTTATCATAAATTATTGAAGATGTACTATAAAAAAAAATGTTTTCCTCTTTCATTTGCTCATATCAATGCTAAATGGTTTAAGAGTTTAGATAAACTGTAATACATTGCTATAACTTTGAATTCTCCTTTTAACAACTATAAATACCTAACAAAATGTATGATTAAGCATAGTTTTTATTTATCTCGTATTTATTATTTTTTGTAGGGACTACTGTGCTTTCTAAAAGAGATATGTATTCAAAATAACAGCAGAGAACGTGTGATACTATCTGTTTCACCGGTAAGTGATTCCACCGTAATTTTATGAAGTTTCCAAAATTGAAAACGTTATACCCTAATAATCTCTGAGCCAATAATCGGATTTTAAGTATCAACATAAACCTTTATAGTTTGAAGAGCTCATTTATGATGTGTTATTTAAACAAGAGCTACCAAATGAAATAAAAAAGTTTTTTTTTTAAATTTTGCTTGGAGATTAGTTTGTATTTATTAATGAAAACGGCATTTTTTTAAAAAACTAAAACTCAAATTTGCATATTTATGAACATTTCTTTTATATAGAATTGAAAAAAACAGATGAAACAGAAAAACCATCGAACGTAAATAAAAAATATTTTGACAGAAAGAAAATAAAAATAAATACAAATAACTTATTATTTTTCACTTCAAATTAATCTCAGGTCTCGAAGAGTTAAAAGGTCATTTACTATATAGTTGTAAGCTTATTAAAATGTTTATTATAGATGTAAAACTGTATAAAACTTCACATAGGTGGCGCTATTGAATAAAATTCGTAGAATTGAATAAAATTATGCTAAAAAAACATAGAACATTACATTATTGTTGTACTTATACCGTTTGCAATATGACTTGCCCTATTAATTCAAGGCGTTTATCCATTTAACTTTAACTATAATAACATTAAAAAACACTTAAAACATGACAACTCATTCACTTTATTTATGTTGTGATACACTATCTACCAATAAGTATTTGGACACGTGCGATTGAAGATAGTGTATTAATTACCTTAAATAGATACATTGCTCGCAATATTTTAAAATTTTAAAAATACAGAAGAACCTTATAAATATTAAATTTACGTGCACATTTAAATACAAACCACAAGAATAAAACTTCCTAGAATATCAAGCCCGTTCACACACACTCGTTAACTTAACATAGGCGGAGGAATACATCGGCAGTTCTCTCTGTTCCCTTTCAACTTAAAAACTTTGTTATTGTTTGCACTCAGTTCCAAGTCTATACTAATTAAAAAACATTTTTTAAAATTCAGGCAGGATGGGCATCATGGCTGATAGGACCTTTTTCGTTTTTCACAGGGGCTACTTCTGTGCTTTATGATGGCGTGCCATACTTCCTATCGCCTACTTATTTGTGGGACATTATTGATGAATATAAAATATCAAGTTTTTTCGCAACTCCAAGCATTTTGGATGAATTAGAAAAGAAAGGATATTTTCCAAGTAAAGTATTAGCATTTCAGTACCTAAAACTTATGAGTGTAAAATGTATTATGTCAAAAGCTGGGTATTATACCGTATATCACAAAAATGTCCGAAGATTTGAAAATTTCAGTAAATAGAAAAGTACGGTTGTTTTAATTTTGTATATTTATATACGTTTTAATTCTCATTAAATTTTAAATTAGTTACAAAATTCGTTGACAGATGGCGCGTTAGTTCGGTATTTTATGTCACTTTTTTCTTCAATTTTTATGATGTTCGTTAAACCATTCGAACTGAAATAGTTACACGAATGTCTGCTCAATTTGTTTTCAAACTTTTGACTGTTCCACATTGTTGTGTAATGGTTATTATGAATACATTATTTTGTAGCTCTCTGTTTTAAAAAAATTTAAGCCAATTTTGAAATTAATGAAGACAAATTAACGGTTTTATAAGCAGAAAGCTAACTTCTTGCGTTTTCCTTTAACTGATTTTTGGAACATTCAGTCTAAAACTGGAGGTTTTTTTTTAACTATCTAATGAGTATTGCAATCACATATTTGCTTGAGGAGTATTTTGAACATGAGTGTTTTTAATTAAATATGGTTTAACTTATTATTTATATATTTTTATCATAGATGAAAATCATAAGCTGAACAGTCTACTTCTTATACTTTCTGGTGCAAGTGTTGTAAAGCCTCAAAATTATGAATTCGTATATAAAAGAATTAAGAAAAACATTTTATTCGTGTCCGTTTATGGTAAGTAGTATAATCAAATATCGTTCAGTTCTAAATTGACTCAGTGATAAAAATTATGTCTTCTCCATTCAGGTTCCACTGAAATCATGGGTAGATGTATGGCATTTAATCATACTTTACCTATATATAAAGGAGAACAAACTTGCCCATGTTTAGGTGCTGATGTAGAGGTAGTAGATGATGAAGGTAAAGTTTTGACATTATTCTCTAGTCACACATAAATAAATCCTGATTTTCAAATATTTAAGAACATTTTGTTTCAATATGTTACACTCATGTTCATAAATTAAAGAAAACTCACAATCCCACAGAAATTGAATGTAATTTTTATGAGCGCTATCATACGTACACCTTCTCTTTTAATCTTAATCTTTTGTTTAATTAATGGACTTAAGAAATAAGTCACGTTTGTTTTGTGTTTGAGTATTTATTTGCCGTAACAAGCATTAACCTTAATTTATGCACCAGAGTGTAAAAGCTATTCATATGTAGAAAAAACGCTTTAATTTCCATCAAAAACACTTTAATTCCCATTCTTTGGGGATCAAATCATCTTCCTTAAGGGAGACCTACCCCAGTTGGTACACTTTAGAAAATCCTTTAGAGAAAATACAGTTTGTAGTTTAAATAAAAAATAATAATGCTAACTCGTGAAAAGTTTTGAACTAATGTCGGTTTAAACTTTATTGTGTAAACAAAAATAATAAAAAATATTTTTGAAAAATATATTTTAAACCTCCACTGTTTGCTTCGCAGAAACAAACAGGAACTAATCTCGGGTTTATTAACTTTTAGTTGTGAAAATTAATTAAAAAAATCGCAGAGTTCAAATGTTAAAAAATATTAAAGTAAAATTTCCCAAGTCAGTGTTTATTTTTTTGAATCTATGTCTAATTTTTTTCATTTCAATAAATTATGTTTTACTTAGAGTTGCTTAGTTTACTTCATTAAAGCATGATTTACTTTATGTGCAAAACAATGTTATGTTTCCGGTATTTTTGTATCATATGATAAATATTGTTTTTAAGATATAAAATGAGGCTTCTGAAGGAAGATGACCTTTCAACAAATTTTTTTCTCTTGATAAAGGTTTGTTGTTCTTATTAAACAGGCTGTTCCATAACTGGTGAAGTTGGAGATCTAGTCATATCAAAACCATATCCGTCAATGCCCTTAGGAATATATGGTGATGAAGACGGTTCTAAATATAGAGAGCTATACTTTTCTAAATACAAGAGTGAGTCGTTTGTTTTTAATTATTTTTGAAATCGAAACTGTAATAAGTTTCATAAAAATTTTCAAGAAATGTTAAAGTCAAAATTTTAAATTAAGTAGAAAAACAACAAATTCATCACATTGACAATGCGATGAATTTAAATAAAATATATTAAGTTTGCAAAAACTTACTAAGGTATTCCTTTAGCATTTCGGAGCTAGATGCAAAATTTTAAAAATTGTGATTCTAACACATTTAATAAAGTATGGTCAAAACTACCATATATAACATGTGATAAAATTTGGTAAGTGTAGTAAAATTTTATAGTTTTATTGCGATGCCTTTTAGATATAAAAACTATTTATTCGGTTATATTTACAATTATATTGAAATCGAAACTATAATTAGTTTCATAAATATCCTAAAAATGTTATAGTCAAAATTTCAAAAAAAAGTAAGAAAACAACAAATTCATCACACTGACAATGTGATGAATTTTAATTTAAAATATAAAGTTTGCGCAAACTTACAACGGTATTCCTTTTGGGTTTTGGAGTTAGATGCAAAATTTTAAAAATTGTTTTTCTAATATATTTAAAAAAGTATGGTCAAAACTACCATACATAACATGTGATAAAATTTGGTAAATGTGGTAAAATTTTGTAGTTTTATTGCGATGCCTTTTAGATATAAAAACTATTTATTCGGTTAAATTTACTTTTCAGTTTTGTATTTACTAAATGTACAGTAATAAGAACTATTTTGAAAACTAGAATTTTCGGTAAACCGTTACCACATGAACGGAATGTTTTCTTCGTGCTGCAGTTAACTTTCTTTTTTTTTATGGTTTTGAAACTGTGCTAGTTGTAAACGGTAAAAATAACGTATCGTCTTGTAATTCATAGTCATTTTTTTAACAATACTAGCTGTAAACAGTTTTGAAACCATAAAACTAAAAAATTGTTCTTAAGCATAAAAAATGTTCTTTACCACTATTGGATTGACAGACTGCTGCCGATTATTTTACCATAATTTTAGAATAAAAATTCTAACAGTGTAAAGCTATAAACTAATCAGATATAAATTACTGAACTATAAATTAGATCTTTATCAATTGCTCTTCTAATTCGGAACAGAACAAAAGGTATAAAATGTAACGGTAGTGTGTTAACGGCATTTTGAGATAGCAAATTTTATTGAATTTAATTAAGATTAAAATCAAACACAAGTTAATATAAGTTTCCTGTGATTCTCCAGATTAACTTTTGATACTACCATTAGAGTATCAAATTTGTTAGCTCAACAAATTTAAATTACTTGTCATCAGCGAAAAGTGAATTTCATCAACACCAAAAGGAAACATTTAAGTTCAAAAATAGTTTGTTCATACATCTTATTAAGGCCAATATTATGATCAACGTTGATTCAGTTTTTTGAGAGCGTACAGTTCTCTAATTAAAACTTTTTCGTTCTTTACAGATAAATTTTCGATGTCGGACCTAGCAATAGTTAATCCAAAAACTAGAGGAATTATAGTTTGTTGCAGAAAGTAAGAAAATGAATTAAATAATTACGTTTAGTCAGTTTTGTTGTTAGTTTTAAATCGAGAAGACATGAGAAACTTGTTGCAGAGAGAATAATAAGGAAACAGTGACGCTTTGGTTTTTAGTTCTACTTAGCTAATTGCATAAAGTCTACTGACCTATGCTAATTACTTTTATTTTTTACTGATGAATATTTTCTCTGTATAATAAAAACCATGAGCGCTGTTGCTGCTTTATTCGGTATTTAAATTAAGGTTAGATTTTGTTTTGCTGCGCAAAAACTGTAAGACTTAGAAACTTTGATGGTACCGTCAAACGGGGTGACTATGTGCCACTTTTTGACGTTTTCGAGTCATAATTCCTCTAATTATTCCCCTATCGGGTTGATTATTTAATGCAACATAATTACACATCTTAGCTTTCAATTCACATATTAAAAATGATTCTAAGATATCATGGAGGGGAGATAAAATTTTTTCTTAGTGGCACTTACTCACCCCGCACATGGGGGTGACTAAGTGCCACACATGTTTCCTCCTTTTAAATCTATTAGAAACGATCGCTCGCCCTTCAGAATTCAATTCTTTGTCATTTTAGCTATTATAAGTTAATTTTTTTATGAGTATACCTTCAAATTTTAAAATAAAAGAGACCATACATATGGAAAAATGCTATTTATTAAAGAAACTCTTCAAAATGTTTTTCAAAATGACTCAACTTATTAAACGAAACACAAACTACAAATTTGAGATGGAAATTCTCTCTTCAGTCAATTCCAATTTAAAATAACCTGAAATTTGTCGCCATTTGGTAGAGGTTCGGGAGGATAAATCTTCTTCAGGATTTATTTCCTTTTGTGCCACAAAACATTCGGAGTGTCAGGCCAGAGTTGTCCACTTTTCTCCAGGTATTTCACACATGCCTCGTTGCTACTGTCGAAATCAGAAATCATTTGACCCGGTTACATTTTTCCTTTATATTTTACTGCAACAAAGTCACCTTGCAACAGGGCCAGTGTTTTTTGCGTCATTGACTGACTCACTGCTTGTCAACGGTTGACCAGAGACTGTTGTAGATGGGTGGTCAACATCTAGGACTCAATGGCTGTCTCTCCACTTAAACAATAAACATTCTAGAATCTTAAAAATGACCAAAACACTGCAAAACAATATGGCACCTAGTCACCCCACACTTCATCGAAAATTGAATTAAGGGTTATAACTGGTAAACAAAAAATCATTTTGAAACGTCGAAGCGTGTAGAACTTCTTTGACAGTTTGGTGACAAAAAACTGAACTTACCTTTTTTCTGGCTGCTTCCGAAATATGATTACCAGACCACACTTCCTTTCCAGATCACAACACCACAAATCCACGTCGACACAGACAATGGTAGGTTAAAATTTAGGTTATAATTTGATTGGTGTAGTACTCCAATTAAAATCGCCCTTATATCCCGCTTCCTAGTGGTAGTTTTCCTTTTTCGATCGGTTCCTTCCTCTGGCGCCATCAGCCGCTTGAGTTCGAAAACCCAGGATGGCACCAGGATGGAACTTAGTCACCCCGTTTGACGGTATGTATAAAAATGTACAGGAAGTATAGTGAGATAAAAAAAATTATATTTTATTATTAGTTCGAGAATTATACACTGCAAAATTACAAGGAAAAAAGCACGTAAACCGAACTACATTACACTGAAATCCAACAATAGAGCAGAAATTTAACGTACTGAAAAGGTAATTTTCAATTATAAACCTAACGAGAGTTCTTTTTTTTTAATTCTAATTTGTTCAAAAGTTATAGTAACTCGAACTTGACTTGGTGACAAAAGTAATAAATAAATAAAATAAAAAAGAAAGTTATTAGGTGTTGCCAGGCATAAATCATAAAATTTATATCAAAATTTTTTTAAAAATAAATTTAAATTTCAAGAAAGATAAAAACTCAATTCAACTGTTTTAAAACATAATGTAATCATTATAGATTGTATTCTTATGGTATCCCACCGTCTCGAATCCTAAGTTTAAATATTTTCGTTAAAGTACAGTTGATTATTTTTCAAATCCGAGTAATCATCCACTTTGTTGCGATTAATATGTTAATAAAATGTTCTTTCGTGAAATTATAATACATAGTTACGTATTTAATTTGAAACGAAATAGTATTTTTAAAAAAAAAATAATAACTTTTAAGGAAAAAAAAGATTAATGAGGGCGGACCATGGGGATTAGAGAGCGGAGTCTCCGAGTTAAGTTATAGAGTATTTGTAAAATGCAAGCGTAAAAGTATATTTGTTTTTATAGACCTGGTTATGGAAACATAATATCGAAATTTGCGTTATTTTTTAATTTTTTTTTATTTGTCAAAAACACTACCAATTTCTTTTCGTTAAAGTGAAAACACATTTGTTATTTTCAGATTTATTTGATAAATATTATATCAATCATGCGTCAGAGCGTTGTGCACTTATTTAAAATTTCACTACATTTAAAATAATTTTCTGGTAATATTAAAAAATTACAATGAACTACAATTTCTTTTAACTTTTGAAAATATTTATATTTTCACGCCCGATGAAAAATGGAAAAAAAAATTTTTTCTTTATATTTTATTTTCTGCTTTTGCATGCTATTTTTACTTATTGTGCTCTATTTTATTTATTGTAATTTGAAAAAAAATTTTTGAGTGTTCCTCACACTATTGTATTGATATATTTTGCTTTGGCTATATTAATACAATATTTGGAAGCACTCTTTTTTGAGGATATAATCGTGTGGGCTGATGAAAAGATTATATCTTTTTTTTTCCGGATTTTTAAAAGAATTCTTTCCTTTTTTTCCGTTTTTTTTTTCTTCTTTTCCAGTTTTTGTTATTTTTATTTTTTATTAATTTTCTTTCCCCCTTTTTTCATTTGTCTAAAATTTTTCTTTGTTTTATCTTCATTTTGAACAGATTTTAAATGTTCTATTTACTTGCAGCTTATGCGCAATAAATGAAACTTATTGTTTTTCTTAATTGTTTCGTGTTTTTTTGTTATATATATATCTATATATATATATATATATATATATAGCAAAAAAACACGATATTATATATATATATATATATATATATATATATATATATATATATATATATATATATATATATATATATATATATATATATATGTATGTATGTATGTATGTATTTTAACTTAAATATTAATTGCTTCCCGAACTATCTAAACTTTTTTTTTAAAACAGATTTTGAAAAGATATGTTAAGAAAGGCTATTACGAAACACCATGTATACGAAATTATTTATCATGATTGGTGAGAAATACTTCGGGTACCTTCTTTGCAAGTACCCTTTAATTAGGAAGCTCATTTTATTTACTTATAATTTTGAAAAATGCAAATGACTGTAGAGATTCTCATTCTTTAAATTAGAAACAAATTTTTATAAAGGAATGACTTTTTCTAATGCTTGAAAAATGGTCTAAGTTTCTATGTAATATACTAACTGATTTATGAACCGTAATTTATTAATTGTACATAACCACATTCATTTTTATTTAATTTAGAATATTTTTTCTCTGGTATTCGAAGTTTTTGCTTATCGACGGAAATAGCATTTTCTTGTACTAATATCTCATAAAATTATCGGTTTACTTAAATATATTGGAAACATCTACTGCAAAAGCTTTGGTTCCTTATAAAATGTTCCTTATAAGATATTAGTATAAATTATTCTATTTCAGCTTATTAAATTTTATAATATTTCAGTGACGAAGTCATTAACCAGTTTGGATTTAGATTTGGAAGTTCCGAAATTTATAATGTAGGTATGTATTTAGTATCAGTCATTGTTTTTATGCAGAAAATGCTTTCTTTGGAAAATAAAGGGGATAAAGAAACTGTTATACTCTCGTATAGGCTATGATTGTGTATTTAAAATTCAATTTGACTGGTCTAATATTTTGATATACTTACCGTCTTTTGAACAACATGGGTTTCTCTTTCTTTTCTCCAGACAAATTTTAAAATAGAATTACTTTATGTAAATGAACAAAATTGGTCAGTGAATCATAATCTAATTTAATTTTGACCCAAAGTTTTTTTAAAAAGTAATTCGGCAGGTGAGCTAAAAGTGAGCGCACATATTTCTCCAAAGAAAAGATACATAAACTGAACTAAAACAATAGCAACTATGAAAGAACAAACAAATGAAAGTTGAACAGCTAACGAGAAACAAAAAGAAAATGTTAGGCTGTAAAACTGGATAAAAGTTCTCTAGCCTCCTATTAAATGGGAGTAGATAAGGCTATTTTTCGAAGTCTCCGTCGTAATATGAAACGATGCCTTTTTGCAAATAATGTGCTTCTTTTATAACTGCAATGAGTTTGAAACTGTTACTCGTGACTGTAAAGTCAAGTTTAGCCTATCTAAGGCCAGTGCTGTCTACGCTCATTTTGAAAATGGCGCAAAACGTCAAACCAAGAAAAACCAGTGTTTGGGGAAAATGAAAAGCATTTGTGGTCAAATATTTTAATATTTAAAAACTTACTCCAATGCTGCATACCCAGGCTCATAAAAATTTGTAAAAACTGAGAATAAGGCAGTAATTTTGATAGTTTTAAAAAATTTCGCAAAATCGGCTAATTTTTAAAAAAGGTTTAATAACTTTCACAATATTTAAGTTACTTGTTTACTCAAAATCCCAGATAATCCATCACTCCAAGATTATATATATAGATTAAAAACACCACATTGATTAAAGTGTAAGGTACTTAAACTATGACACTTTTTTTTATTTTCCCAGCTTTATGCGAAATTAAATTGATAAAGCTGAGCATACAGGCAATATTGCAGGGTCGAAAAGCAGTGACTATCCGATAATTGGGATAGTAGTAGCACAAATATTTCCCTTATCTCGAATGCATGCAAATATCTTATAACCAAATTGATATTTGAAGCAGCTGAAAATGCGATGAAAAAAAAGTACATTATTTCTTAAAATTCTTTTTATAATGTAAATTTTCTTATTAAAATTTTATCATTTAGAGGTGTTTCTCTTTATTACTTGAAAAATTTATTCTAAATATAAAAAGCTATGCATGCAAAAGCTTTGAAACTTAAATATAAGATATTTCACGAAGAGGAATTAATTGATTTGTGCAGTGAATGGCTCAATTTTCTAATCTTTTGGAATCTAATTAAATATTTCTACAGACACCTTCTGATGTGTAAGAGGTAAAAAGCTTACCTTTTACTTCAATCAGCAGAAAAAAACAGACATGTGTAAGCCGCTGTGGTTTGGTTCTACGTAGTGGTTTATGGCCCAACCAATCTGATGGGTTGATTTGAAAAGTAAGAACAGTAAGTGCGCATTTCTAACCAAACTGCCCCCATCTTGAACTTTTGCACAAGATTCTCAAGTCTAAGCCACCATGATCACACAGCAAAGAATTCCGTATAAAATTATGATAAAAAGTACTGGAGCTCTGAGTGCATTATCCGCAAACCATTTTACTGTAAAATCTAGCTTCACTATAAAAATTGTTACCATAATTTTTACACAGGGAAACTTAATTAATTATCTTAGTGATTAATGATTTTACAGTAAATATTACTCATTTAATTACAGCGTTTAAGTTATTTTAAGCAAATATTGCTGGAAAATTACAGTGTATCAGTTTTTTGTTCTGTAAAATTTTGTGGTAAAACTAAATTTTAAGGTAAAATATACTAGCTCCCAGAATACCAATACTTTTTACAGTTATTTGATCCAGGATATTTTACAGTGTACTTACCTATTTTTTATTCTTTTTTTGAAGATTTATTTTCGAAATGCTTTTATTTAAGTGTAGTGAATAATGCAATTCTCTTAGCTTTAAAAATCTATTTTCGACTATAAAAAAAAAAAAAAAAAAAAAAAAAAAAAAATTCAAGCTTTCTCTTAACCATATTTTTCTTTCTTAGTGAATCGTCTTCCTGAAGTGCACGATAGCCTTTGCGTATCTCAGTATAGTAAAAATGGTACTGAGAGAGCCGTTTTGTTTTTGAAACTGAAAACTGGCTTCAAATTCAATGATGAATTATTGAAGAAAGTTCGGGGGAAAATAGACGAAGAGTTGACAGATGAACATATTCCTGGGCTTATCATGGAGGTTCAAGACATACCAGTAAGATTAACTGAAAAAATTATAAATATTTCATAGTTTATTGATTAAGTTTCAGAGAGTTAATTATTGTATTAACGTGTTCCTAAAGTATTTCACTATTTCAAATTTCAGATAGTTAACTTGTGTATTCTTAGATGTATTTATGATTGTTAAGAGTTCTTCGAATTAAAATTTTAAATCTTTAACTATAATGCTAGCAAATATATTTCTGTTAGATTCTTTTTCGTTCATTTAAAGCTTCAGAAAATTAACTAAGATATTCACATGTATGCTTATGATTCCGACGGTTACGGTTCAGATTTTAGAAATTCACTAACCACAGCATTAACAAATGTAGTTTTTTCCGTAAAATTTCATACAGTTAACTGTTAACTAAGCATTTTACAAATACATTTACGCTTGTTATAAAAAATTTCACTCAAAGCTTTAATTTTAGATTTAAAAAATGCATTTACTTTAGTTACTAAATTTTTCGTTCAAAAAGTTATACACAGCATTCACAAATGCCTTAACATTTATCACGAATTTTTAGTTAACGTTTATCAATTAACTATGATATTCGTAATTTTAATTATACTTGATACGAATTTTATAATTTTTAATGTTGATCTATAGAACTAAAATCTATCCTATTACAATATTATTAGTTTAGCTCTAACACCAGGAGGGTCTAAAAGTTTTGCTCCAGCAATTGTTATATTTAAAAAAAAAAAAAAAAAAAAAAAAAAAAACTGTTAAATTGTGAATTAATGGAATCAGTACCTATTCTTTAATTTGTACTACTTGTAACTTATTATAAAAATTTGATAGTTTTTCACTAATGAAATTGTGTGAATAGAAAATATTGTGTGGAAATCTGTTATATATGAAATGAAATGCTCTAGATATTGATGTATGTTCATTATTTACATATTTTGGTGTGCTAAATCATTAAATTAACTAGCTTTGTTAACTTTAGACTTTTGCAAGCTTAGATAAAACGAGATTGAACATTTATATTGCATGCAATTGAAAAAACAACGTAAGTCACTTTAATGATCTGGCCGATGAGGGCTCCAATCGTAGATCGTAGTGGCTTTCTAACATACGATGAAATCTATGCAAAAGTAAAGGCCGACAATAATAGGACTTGGAGGATTCCACCTAGTCGTGATTGGTATCAACAAAATAGTCCTGGGGCTGCCTGGAGCTAAAGGGTGATAGAAAACTGTAGACAGCTATCACAAGACTAATCAGTGGTCATATCCGCGGACTAACATTTGTTCAGGGTCAAAAGACTTTCCCTGTATGCTTAAAATGTAATGCGCACCAGGATACACCTGATCATTTGCTGTTCTGTATGGGACTGGAGAGAATTTTATTTTGGAGGATCCGGTATGGTATTTGATTTTCTGTCGGTGAACGGTATTCTGGACTTGGTCTAGCCTTGTTCTGGGCCAAGTGGAATAAGTAACAACAACAACAACGTAAGTGCTTCTCGAAACTTTTCCGAGAAAAGTGGCTTTACAACTTTTTTTTCTTTCTA
The DNA here is from genome assembly GCA_949128135.1 of Parasteatoda lunata. Taxonomy (NCBI): domain Eukaryota; kingdom Metazoa; phylum Arthropoda; class Arachnida; order Araneae; family Theridiidae; genus Parasteatoda; species Parasteatoda lunata. The sequence continues at coordinate 24,012,943 of OX421979.1, forward strand.
TTGCTAATGACAAAACAAAACTGATAATCCAACATTTATTTTTGAAAAAAATAAGTTTTCGCAACATACGTAGTTTATCATAAAGATATATCAAATATATACAAATCTCTATTTTGTAAAATGTTAGTTAGTTGTTTTCTTTTTTTTCTGACAAATTTATTTATTTATTTATTTCAGTATAACATGAATGGAAAGAAAATGGAAATTTTGATAAAAAAGCTGATTAATAAAATGCCTTATAATACAAATGTCCTCAGGAACAAGGAATCTTTACAATGGTATATGAATGTTCCACCTTTTGAAGAATAAATTACCACATTGTTAATTCTTCAAAGCATATAAATACAATTATTTTCATTGAAAAAAAGAAGAATTTATTTATTATGTTTATGAATAATAAAATTTATTTTTATAAAAATAGTCCTTAAAAGTATTTTTTAGTTAGAAGTTTCATTAAATGTTTTATAAGAGGATAGTTAACTATGCGAAACAAAAAAAAAAAAAAATCTGAACGAAATGTACTAGTTATTTCATCTTAGAATATTAAAAAAGCCCTTTTGTTTATCATAGAACTTGTTGCAATCTAAGATTTTTTTTTTTTTTTTTTTAGTTTTTAAATTTAAAAATGCCCCAAAAATATTCTTGTTAAAGATGCCGATGAAAAGAGAAAGAGAGATAGAGAGAGCTTTGTTTTTCTTAATTGTCACTAGATGGCACTATCAGTAGACAGGGGTTGTCGTGTTTTAAAGGGTATACACCTTTCCAAACACAAAGTGGCGATTCTTTCCTTAGCCCTTTTAGCAAAATATAAATAAAATTAATTTTTTCTATAAAACGTAAAATTTGTTTGGAAAATTTTCGCAGAATACACTTTCTACTTAAATACTGCAGAATACACTTTCTACTTAAATACTGCAGAATACACTTTCTACTTTCATTAAAGTAAAATTTAAGAATACTTATTTTCGGTGAATATTTAAACATGTTTATGAGAAGTTATTTAAAATTGAAGCTGTTTTTCTAGTCTTTTAACACATATAATAGTATTTTTATACTTAAAGAATTTGTTTTACATTTTATCTAATTCATCAAATAAAATTTATTTATCAAACGTTAAAACAAACTTTAATTAATCACCTAAAAAAATTCGTTAACATTTTTTTAGTTAAGTATAAAATTTTATAGTGAATAAATGAAATTTACAAATATTGTTGTAATTTAATTAGGATAAATATTATTATTTGAAGAAACTAAAGCTTTTAAAACATCTTTGAAATCAAATTACTTAAATTTAGTTTTACTGCTTTTAACCTTTTTCGTTAGTCTATATACATCATCGTATTTTTTCTTTCTTATACGCTCTTCACAAGTTATAGAAAATCTGTAGCATAAAGATTACTAATTGACAGATGAGATGATTTTGTGTAACTCGCGAAATCTTTCACTAATGTCGTTGACCTTTCATTTTGAATATAACTCAAAACGCGTGTTCAAGAAAATGAACGCAGCTCAAAAAACATGTTATAGAAAATGTACTCAAAATAGAATGAGTATTTCTAGGTGTCGTTATGTCTTCGATCCAGGGATCCAGGGTTGATTTTGCAAATCAAGTCAGAATTGAAAATTTAGATAATCCATATCCAATTATATTTTAGATTTTTAAAAATATTTCTACAACACAAGTGTTAAGCTCATCTTCTCATTTATTCATCATTTGTACTTACCATCTCAATTTTAAAAGAAATCTTCGATACATTGCAATCATTTAACTAAAATGCCACTTCAAAGCACTGACAAAAACACAAACCTGAATAATATTTTCACTGTAAAAAAATTCCGGATCAAATAACGGTACTTTAAAAGCAGAACATGTTACGGAACAAAAAAATCTGATATACCGTAATTTTTATAGGAATTAAAATCACTATAATTAAATAACTATCATTGCAAAATTACGATATAATATATTATGGTGAAAATGATTTTTGCAGATGTGCCGGCACTTCACACCATAGTGTGTTTCGAAATTTTTTACAATGTTCAAAATAATTATGTGTGTATTTTAGTGTATCATTCAACATTTTAATAAAAAGTGTAATTCTACGGAACAAAAATCTAATAATTAACAATGAGTTATGCATAAATACCTAGATAAAGTGAGAAAAATTCATTCTGCAATTTTAGTATAAGGTTTGACAAGCATTCCGTAGGTGACCAAGGCACCAATTATATTTATTGCTAGGCTTCGTTTTAATGAAGCAATCTTCCAAACAGTAAGATGTATGTCCCGCAAACTTATCTTCATAATTAGATTTTGATAATACACGGTTGAATTATCAATGTCGATGTAATCTAAAGAGGCTTTAACGCTATCATTTGCAGTAGAAACTCGCGAGGCAAACATAATAAGCACAGTCACTCCAAAGACACTACGAATCGTATGAGTAAGATGGATAATGTTTTCTAACGGAGTATCTTCAAAAGTTTCGTGAATTTCGTCAAAAGCTACTGTAAGACAAAGAGCCATGTACCAAAACACAATAAAACTCAACGTATCGTCTACTTTCGTCACTAGTTTGGCAATCGATCCGTACTCAGAAATCAGATTCTTTAAATTTTTCTCTTTTCTGATTTCAATACTGTAAGTGATTAGAACTCTGTGCAAAATGCTGCACACAGTGCAGTAATATAAAACAAATGCGCTTGCAACCACAAAAAGCATTTCTAAATTGAAGTTCGCCACTGCAATGAGGCTAGTGTCAATAGTGTATGAAATATGAATGTCAAAATAAAAGATGTGCATAAAAGTATCCATGTTAAAGTTGGCTATACTCCAAATATTATAAATAATGAATAACGAATGAAATACTAAAATGAAAATGACTGAAAAAGTTATCCATTTTTTGACTTTGGAGAAGTTCATGTCAAATGCATTGACCTGTTGGGTAAGTATTTTTTTTAGTGTTAGTACCACATTTTGAAGGGCAAGGATTTTAAGACGAAGGAGTATGGTCAGAGAAGATGCAAGAATATAAATTAAACATTCTGATAAATACTGAGCGTAATCCCGCTTACGTTTCGATGCGTAAGTACAGTAAGTATGAGAAATTAGGCATATTATATTTACACTTATATACATGAAAAAAGTTAATACGTGCATTATTTTTTTAAAAACTGTACATTTTGAATCATGCTTGAATGATATTTTCCACGAATCAAGTCCTAATATTTCAAAGAAAGCAAAAACTGGTTTAAATACATCATCGTAGCTGTTATCACAAAGCTCTTGAATCTTATTGTTTGGAGTTCGTGCATTTCTTTGCTTTTTTAAACTCATTTCGAAATTTTAATTTTTTGTTTATTTGATTTAGCAGTTAAAAAATATCAACTTGTCTAATGTGTGGCTAAGCCTATTTTTCGAATAATATTTAAATTAAAATTAATTTATTTTAATTCTATTAATTTTAAAATTCTTTAAAAAGATCAGATTTAAATAAAATATTACAAAGTAAAGTTTCTTTTTAATTATTTCAACCAGGTAGAAATAATATCTGTATTCTGGCACAGACTAATGTCTATAATATTGTGTTTCAGTTAAGAAATTATTCGTCGCTGCCACAAAAATCAATTAGTTTAAAATTCAACAAAACCTTTAAACTTTTTGCCATTAAAAGTAATCGATAATCAATAAATGGAAGATAATTAAAAGCTATTTCTGAGATATAATGGGATCTTTTACAGCAAGCGAAGTGTACGACAAATTGCAATCAATACATATTATGTTTTTAAGGTAATGACGATGATTTTAAACATTCTTGATCGCCATCACATTTATTAAAAGTATATTGACGTTTATCGTCGTGTTTATAACGTGTTTTGAATTTGATACATCATTATTTATTGTAATTAAAAAATGAATTATAAATTGTTGTTAAAAGTATAGTAATGAAGATGGTTTCTACGGAAAAATTGTCTTTGTATGTATTAAATTTGACAAGCACGAAAATTAAAAATCATGACGTAAATAAAATAAAAAATAAATTTGTTAAAAATATTGAAGCATTTTCTCACTAAGCAAAACTTAAAAGACTGAGTTTAAAAAATTAATTGTGTTAAATAAACTTTTACTGTTACTTAACACTGGTTCATGATTCTGTTTAGTCAGATGTGCTGCATTCGAAAACCCAAGTTTAAGTGCGAGGGCCGGGATAGCCTGGTCGATATGACGTTTGGTCCGTGTTCAAGAGGTCATGAGTTCGATCCCCGCCTGCCATAGACTCCCCGTTTATTAAATGGAGAGTTATGCACACGTTAAATCTGTCGGGTCACAAAGTCCTACATGTTTCCATTACAAATTATACCTCTGGAGGTACTGAATTGGAGATTGATCGTTTTCTGTTTCAGGTAAAAAATACAGTCTATGGATGAATGAATGAATGGGGTTATCTTATAAACGGGTTGTGACGTGTGTGTAGCTGAAGTCACATTCTTGGCTATACATAAATAAATAAATAAAATAAATAAAATAAATGTAACGTACATTCAAATTGCTTACTGTAATTTTTCTTTTTTTTTATGGTTATTTGTTTGTTTTGCATTGTCTAATTTAGAAATTTATGTAAATCAACACGTTAAACATTAACATTAACTGAAAACAGAGTTAGTTTCTAGTTTTGGAAGTAAAAATCGGTTATACGACGTTATCGCTTTTACGACGTTTTTCAGTGGTCCCTTCGGCGTCGTATGAACGATGATCTACTGTATATGGTGACGCTGAAAAACAAGAAACGCACTCTTTGTCTGAAATATGCTTGGTTTCCCCAAGCAGGCTAGCTAGATTGGCCAGTGACATTAGAAACAACAACAAAAACAACTGATTCTAAGTGTCTCATTCACTCATATGCTGAAAATCATCTTCCAAATGTTGGGAGAAGAGAGGGAATGAAAATTACTTGGCCCTCCGGTTCAGTTTCAGTACCAAAGTTTGTAAAGCTTAATTTGGAATAGATAAAAACTGCCCTGTTGCATCTTGTAAAAAATGGTTTTTGTAACCACTAGAATATGGGGGGGGGGGGAGAAAATTTTTTATTTTTTTATTCCATTCAAATTTCCTACTCCATCAAAATTCGATGAGTATCCCAGTACAATAAGGAATGATATAAACAATTTTTAAATGCATTTCCAAGTAATGTGAAATGGAAAACAGTTAACAGCAGTAGCAACACCTCCTAGGCTCCCTTACGGATCAATTAAGTAGCTCGACGTTACGAACATAAACTGCGCAGTGGGTGTTTAAGAAAGATGTCACTACGCTTGGGCTACTAAACTGCTCAGGATGAGAAGTACGAAAGATGCCAATACGCTCGGACTACTTAAGGATCGAATTTCTCGTTTATGGTAAACCTTGTGGAGGCCTTCTCTCTTCTAGGAAGTGTTGGCAGTTGGGTATATGTTGAGGTGCTCTTCAGTCATGGGCACGAGAGTGCGCCATAGTTGCAAAGAAGGCAAGTTTATGCATCAAATAGTTCTATTCTGTAAAGTTGACTTTTTAGGTAATCGTAACCCGTAGCAAGTCTAAAACAGGATAAGCAGGACTGCCTTTGGCAAGGAAGATGCGTGTTGACGTTTTATTCAAAATGGAGTTTCAAATGTTCCTAGAATCTCTCTTTGGTCTCAAATTTTCCTTTGGCAAGTCTTGACGTTTTATTCAAAATGGAGTTTCAAATTTTCCTAAAAACCATTTCTTTATTCAGATTGTAATTGGTTATATTTAAAAGAGATAGATACATGACGCATTATATGCCACAAAGGTAAAAGAACATCTCATATGAGCGATCACTGGAATGGCTCCACTCATGTGAGGAAAAATTATTGGCATTACTAATCTGGTATAATTATTTTTTTACGATTAAAACAGAAACCTATTAAGTTTTAATATAATCTTAATGTAAATACTACTGGAAAATAAAATTAAAAATTCTTAAGAAATAAAATGAAATGCAATGTCATCTTAAATTTCATATATGAAATTCTCCAATCGTCACGCAGACACACAGATTCCTTATTTAACTATGCAATGTAGTTATGATAAAACTTAACCTATTTAGACCAACATATTTTCCATAGTCCCCTGGTTGATTATCAATGAAACTTAGTGTATATGTCGTTTGCTAATTGAATAATCCAGTGCCCTTAATTTAAGAAGCTATAGTAGTAAGTATGAAATGAGCCAGGCTAATTGGAAAAGTTCCTATTATTTTATAATCAGCCTGAAACTTTTTAGATTTACTTCTGCGAGTGCAAATATCTTACTATTAGAATACTAAACTCTCACATATGGATGACAGCACTACAGAACAGCTTAAAACAAACAAAAAAAAAAGTCACGTATTTCCCATTTCTCACGATAGATGACATCACCAGATAAACTGATCAAGCTGCATTTCGTGATTCATTTAACAAAACACAACTCAAACACAATTTAACTCCAATGTCTATTACCAAACGAAGAGCTTATTATAACTTAACTCCAATGTTCAGTTAAATTTCTTTTTTACGTTTTAGAAAATAATGTTGATTGTAAATGATTACAAAACTGTATAGCTTTGCATTCACGGTTTTTTACCACACAAGTTGTAAAAACATAGAAATGTTCTTAACCGTAAACTTTACTGTTAATTAGATTGACAAACTACTGTTGGTTATTTTACCGTAGTTTAGTGCAGAATATTCCCGAACGAACTTTTTTTTTTGTTAAAAGATGTTTATAAATTTGAGAATGCGCATGCGAAATATTAATATATTATCCCTTTTTTTTACGGTTAATTGGATTGACAGACTGCTGCCAGTTATTTTACCATAATTTTAGAATGAAAATTTTAGTGGCTTAGAGTATTCCTGAAAGAGCCTTTTTTGTTATAAGATATTTATAAATTTGAGAAAGTGTATACAAGATATTGATATCTTATCCTTTTTTATACTGGTCTTTTGCAGTTTCATGTTTTGGAATTCATATTTACTTAGCAGTAATAATAATATTTTCTGAAGATTCAGAGAAATTTTTACTAGATTATGAGTTGAAGTCGTGGTTGGTGTTAAACACTCAGAATAGTCCGCAGTCGAGTATTTCAACAACCGACTCTACAACTCTGGTTACATAATGAATGATATTGTATTACGAGAATCAACTTTTATTTATCTTTATTGTAGATATCACCTCCAAAGCTTGAAAACTAACAATGAGAAGTGATAACGAAAAATTGTTGAATAAGACAAAAAAGAAGACGACGAATGACCTACATAGCAATTTGATGGGCGAAAATAAGAAAAACTATTGATATCATTGGAAAAAAAAAAAAAAAAATTTTTTTTTTTTCTTTGAACGAAGGCATAATTTCGTTCATATCATTCCTACCTATTAAAGGTAAATAAATTTACTTCATAATTTATTTTATATTTCATTTAGTTACATGCATTTCTCAATTTCTCTTCAAAATACGTAAATTTAAGAATGAAATTTGAAAAATACGTGTTTGGTAAACTTGAGTAATATTTAACTTGTTGGTTAAATAGTACAATATTCAATTATTTTTTCGTAAAATAGTGCAATATTTAGTTATTTCTTAATAAAATAGTGTTGTATTTTATTTTTTCTTGGTAAAATGTAGTCATTTTTAATTATTTCTTTGTAAAATACATCATATTTAAATTTTCATAAAATAGTTTAAATAAAAATTTAAAACTCATATTCAAATTTTTCTTGGTTAAATAGTGTTAAATTCAGTTATCTTGTGATAAAATGGTGTAATATTTAATTATTTCCCAGTAAAATAGTGCAAAATGATTATTTTTTCAAGGAAACGGAAACTTTATACCTGATAAAGAAATCACTGGTTGTTGAATCAAAATGAATTACATTTGAAAAATCAAAATTAATTAGCTGCTTATTAAATAAAAATTAATTATATTTTGGTTGCTCAAATATAATTATTTTTTATATATTATCGGTGTTTTTTATTAAAAATTTTATAATTGAAGATGGTGCTTGTAACCCAAATCGTTAGGAATTTCGACAATCTCATAAAAAAAAATTTCGAATAAATAAAATAAATGGAATAATTTTTTTATAAACATTTTTTTTAAGAAATTGTAAAACAAATTCATGTAAAAAAATAGGTATATCAATTGTTGCTTTTTTATTTTTTATTAAGTTCTTTTTTTATTCAGTTATTTTTTTGAAATTAAAAACGATGGGAAAGAAAGGAGAGAGGTTGTGACATATGAGGTTTTATATTTTAATTGCCGAAAACAATTAATATGAATAAATAATGACATTGCTACATAAATAAAATATTAATGGGAAATAAAATGAGAGAATTTGCTATACCATTAAAAAATCTCTTTTTCAAATTTCTCTTTAAAAAATAAAAATAGTTTGCTTTTTTTACTAAATTTCCATTTTTTCTATCGACAGGATATGAAATTTTTTTTTTATTTATATTTGCTACTGAAATTCTCGATCTTGTATGCAGTTAAACTTATTTTTATCAAGTTAAGCACAACTTACAAAATTAATATATAACTGTTGCGTGACAAAATAATAGTGGAGGAAAATAATTGAAAATTTGCAATTGCATCGTAAAAATATTTTTAACAAATAGTAAATATTGAAATCAATTGTATTTTTCATATTTTGCTGGAAAAAAAACCTCATTTTAAAATAATTGAAAACTAATGTGACTGTTATTAAATAAAAAATAGCTTTAATAAAGAATACTTTTTTTAAAAAATATTTCTTAAGTTAGATATGTGCTTATCTCAAAAAGTTATTAGAATTTATGTCCTTTCAAAAAGTGATCATTTATAATATAAATAATACATTTATTCATTTGAATTCGTTATGAATCGTGAATAATATTAAACATGATTTTATTTGTTACATTTATAATGTTCAATTTAATGTGTTTCTATCTTTTTTATATTCTACGATGCATGCACGTTTAAGTAATTACATGCTAGACTACTTTGTTACGAAGTTAACTTTATGGCAATAATGATCCAATTGTTTTTCGTTAACTGAAGTAAGTAGACAAAAATAAAACTGAATTAGATTTTAATTTTGTAACAAAATTATTAAGTGTTCAAAAAAAAAATCTAAATGTAATTATAAAAGACAGATGGTCAAGAAATTAGTTTTCATTTTCTTAAAATGTATTTTCAATGCTATTATTGTATCACGAAAATTCTGCGTGTCTTGTTGATTCGTTGAGAAAGTCGCAATTTCAATTTCAAAAACAACTTTAATTATAATATTCTTACGAAATTAAAAATATTAAGCAGATAAAAATACAGTTGCAGTGGTTTTTGTCTTTACTATTGAAAGTCTTAGGTATATCAATGAAACCAAAATATAATTATGCAAAACATGCAACGACAAAAACTAGTTTTTTCTAGTATAATATATGTTTTCAATTCTGCTTTTTTATTAAAAGAGTATCTAAATGAATTGTAATATATCATTATATTATACTAATAATGTTTAATCAACAGCAAAACGTAATATGCTTTATGTGCGTGAGAAATAAAGATCTTGTAAAGAAATAAAGTCTGGTTAGCAATAAATGAAATTTCGCTGAAAATGTTTATTGTTTTTATATTGTATTGTATGTAAGAAAATATTTGCTATCATTCAAGAAAAATTATATCTTATATATGAATCGTAATGGTGACAGTAGAAAATAGATATTTGACAGCAGCTAAACGTTATATGATTTATCTGTGCAAGGAATAAAGATCTCGTAAAGAAATAAAGTCTGGTTAGCAATAAAAGAAATCTCTCTGAAAATATTTATATTTTTAGAATTAGTTGTACGTAAGGAAATATATGTTATCATCCAAGAAAGCTTTGATAAGAATCGTAATGGTAACAACAGAAAATAAATGATATTTGTGCCAAAATAGTATTTAATAGTATTTAAAACCTCATTTTATAAGTAAATGTTGCTGATTACATTAAAAAAGATAATTTTTAAACAATTTCTTAAAAATATCAAAGAAACATTTCTGAGAAAATTAAATTATTTCTCAAGTACTTTTGATACATAGTATTTTTAATAAAGAAAGGGGAATGTAAACAACAGTTGAAAGTTTATTGAATGTTCAGTTAATTGAATGAATTCAATAAGTTAATAACTTTCAATTCTTAAGAAGTTTAAAAGTCTTTAAAAAAGACAGCAGAAGATTTCTTTACAATTTAGTATGAAAAATTTTGTTAGAACAATTTTGTTTGGGAAGTCTGTTGAAACAGTTTGTTAGGGAAATCTTCTTTAAAAGACTTGTTCGGAAAACTTGCTGAAACAATTCTGCTAACTATTTAAATAACGTGCTTGGAACAATCTGTTAAATTGATCTTTTAGTAGAATTCTAAGAAAACACTATCTTAGATTTATCTTGAAGTAAAATTCTTTGAAAACACTATGTTAAAACAATCTGTTCATACACTGTTAGAAAAATCTATTTTAGCAATTCTGTTTGAGCAATCTCTCAAAATAATTAAATTTAATTTAAAAATAAATTTAAAATAAATTTAATATAATTTTGTTTGAATAAACTGTTAGAATAATACAATCATATTAGAAAAGTTTTATTAAAGCTATACTGTTAGAACAATTTATTAGAGCAATTCTGTTTGAGCAAGCTTTCAAAATACTGTTATCAATTCAACTACAGCCAAACTACGACCAGCAATCTTTAAAACTATTTCTGTTCGAACAATCTGTTAGAAAAATCTATTTCAACAATTCTGTTTGAGCCATCTCTCAAAATAATTCTGTTTGAACAAACTGTTAGAATAATTCTGTTAAAATATTTATGTTAGAACAATCTTTCAAAACAACTCTATCAGAATAATTTGTTGGAACAATCATATTAGAAAAGTTTTATTAAAACAATACTGTTAGACCAATCTATTAGAGCAATTTTGTTTGAGCGATCTTTCAAACTGCTGGCAGCAATCCAACTACAACCAAACTACGACCAGCAATTTTTAAAATTAATTCTGTTCGAATAATCTGTCAGAATAATTCTGTTAAAATATTTATGTTGGAAGAATCTTTTAAAACAACTCTGTTAGAATAATTTAGTACAATCTTTTTCAAGAATTCTATTAGATATGTTCATTGTATTTATAACATCTTTTTTCAGATACTTGAAAACATAAATTTTTTGACTTTTTGATGTACTAATTTTAACATTTTAATTCACTAATTTTTGCCAACAATAATGGATTACGGTTACGGTGTCCACGATACAGACATATTTCAAGCTAAAGACTGGAAATTCTTACTTCTTATTCTAAAGTGTTTTGGAATTTCAAAAGCGAAAAACGAAAGAATTAGTAATACTGTCAATAAATTGCAGGATGTGTTCTATACAGGACTTTACATAGTGTGGTCAATCCCATGCATATACACTTCATATTCAGCAGTTCATTTTTCTAAAAAATATAATATAATATATGTCATAATGCAAATCATTGGATATTTTCTAATATTTGTAATGAGTTTCATTTTACGTTCAATCTTGCGAAGAATACTAAAAAATGTAGTTTACGTCCATCAAATTCGAACAAAGATTTGTTCTAATCAAAATCGCAGACAAACAGATAAATTAATGATGCTTGTGTACCCTTTGCTTCTTATCTATTACACTATTTGCGTTTTTGAAATCTTTTGGGGATATGGAGACTATGATGGAATTGTTCGTCTAGCTTTTTTCGATCTTGTTGACCTAAGCCACCTAAACATTAAGACCAAACAATCTATTGCAATTATATGGAAATTTTTGTATTGCTGGTCTTACGCTTTAATCATTTTAATTCCTGCTAGTTGTGCTTTCATGTGTTATTTTATTCAGTTAGAGAACTTTAGTACCATTAATTTTTACAATCGCTTCGCTAGAGAGAATATAAAAATTCAAATAACATCTTTGAAATCAATTCAAATCATCAATGATTACAAGAAAATGACGATTGAAGTTAAGAAAATAAATGATTTGCTTTTACCTTTAATTATTTGTTTGATTACGGTGTGGTTTATCTCCATATGCTTTTCCCTATATCTATTTTTAAATCCCTTTGAGATGATTTATAGAAGAGTTAAGTATTTAATAACACTTATAGTATTTTCAATTCAATTTATTTTTCTCGTCAATATTTGCGATAAAGTGAAGAACGAAGTTCAATCCATTAAGGAAGATCTGGCATCAAGACTTGAAGAAAATCGTAACTCACTCGTTACCAATCTATTAATATTACATTCAGCATTCGAACGTTTCAGAAAAAAATGCATCTGTTGTTCCACTTGGTTTGTTTGAATTGCAAGAAAGATTTTCTCTCGGAATGTTTGGACTGATAATAATTTACAATGTTATCCTTTTACAGTTTAAAAATTAGGGGGAAAAATAAATCACTAAAAGTTATTTAACCTTTTGACGGAGACGTGATACCAGTGTCTTTTTTTAGATATTTTTTTCTGATGATCTAATTACACTCCCTCTTTACCAGTCTATTAATATTACATTCAGCATTCGAACGTTTCAGAAAAAAATTTATCTGTTGTTCCACTTCTTTTGTTTGAATTGGAAGAAAGATTTACTCTCAGAATGTTTTAACTGATAATTACTTACAGTGTTACCCTTTTACAGTTTCAAAATTAGGAAAAGAAATCAATCAATAACAGTTATTTAATCTTTTGATGCAGACGTGATACCGGTGGCTTATTTAGATATTTTTTTTCCTGGCGCTTTAATTACAAGCAAAAATCATCTGAACAATTACAAATAAAGGCAAATTTGAAAATTTATTGTTTAGAAGTGAGCCGTGTTTTGAAAATTTTATCTTTAACGTAGAACAAAACGCAGGTGTTTCATGCTGTTTTTCATAATCATAAATTCTTAAAATGTTAAATATAATATTTCTCACTTATTTTGATCTAAATTTATAGAAAATAATAAGAAAATCTTGAAAATTATGATTAATAAAGATTCTGCGTCAAAGGGTTAAATTCTGTTAATTTTGAGTACAGAAAATTGACAACCTATACTTTTTATTTAAAATTGTATGTTAAAAATTATTTAAATTAGATTTACTGCAAATTGTGTCAGTATTAGTAAAGATCTTATATGCTGTCATAAAATAAAATGTGTTATAAAATGCTAATTAAGACATACTGTTTAATTATTTTTAACTGTCTTAAATGATAATTTTAAAAAGGATGGATGCCAAAAACTTTGAAAATGCCTGCATATGGAAGCCAACCGGAGTTGACGAATCATCAAATTTTGTGAAATTTATGAATTTAATAAAGGAAAAATATCAAGTGAAACTAGGTAAATGTACTTGACTACCTTTTAGTTTTTTTTTTTATTGTCATGTCTTTTTAAAGCCTTTTAAGGTGGAACAACTCAGAAGCCTGTAAAATGAATGAATTTGTTTATGAAAGAATTATGTAATGATTGTGATAAACTTAACTTTAAAATTCTTTTTATCTTATTGTACATATTTTAGTCTTCATTTTATCATGATACAAATAGAAAAATTTAAAAAATTAGCGCATATATTATATAATGTTTAAAAAGTATTTTTTTAGTTATTCATAAATTCCTGTATTCACAAGTTACAAAAAATCATCTAAATTTGTTTCTATCTTGTTTTTTTTTTTTTTTTTTTTTTTTTTTAACTGCATGAATATAGTTTGAATTGCACGTAGGAGTTTTTAGAAAATGGCTGTGTTTTGAAATAAAAATTTCAAAAAATTACATGAAATAAATTACGCATTCTCAAAACGAGTCAACGCAATTAAAATATACCGAGGTGCAACAAAAGCTATATTTATTGTGGACATCGTGCAAAAATTTCAAGTGAATCGGTACAAGTACAGCAAGCTAGAGGAACATAGTTTCAAGTGGATAGCGCTTAAAGTTCGGTGATCAATAATCCATAAAAGTTTGAGACTTACTATAATGCATCAATACCAGGTCCATAAGATGCCTTTTCTCCATAATTTTCAGCAGTCTCAAATGCTTTTTCCTTATTGATCTACCGTCATGTGACGCCTTATATGTTTTTAGAGTAGCAGTCGAATTTCTGCAGTTATCTTCATTTTGAACATATTTTTTTACTGCTGATCCTACATTTATTTCTAATTGTTCCAAAAACTCTTAATAAATCTTTACAATCATCTTTAAAATTATTTCAGCAATTCAACAATCAATTGCAATTTCAACTATTTACATTTAAAGTATCATTAATTTTTTTTTTCTTAAATAATTTAAGCAAATTATTTGAATGCTGTTGTTGTGTTCGTAGACCAAGTGGTGCGATTGTTCTTGTTTTACAGTTGTGCCTTCTATGACCAAGATTTCAACTTCTGCCACACCCATAAGTCACACCCGTTTATAGGGTAGACCCATTCAAACATCCATTCATTCATCCAGAGATTGTAATTTTGACCTGTACCAGAGAACGATCAATCTCCAATCCAGGTAACCCCCAGAGGCATAATTTGTTATGGGAACATGAAGGACTTCATGACCCAACAAATTTAAAGTGCACCAGTCACCATTTACTACACAGAGAGTCTTCGGTCGATTGGTTTCAAACTCCCGTTCTGACGAACGTGAAAATTATTTGAATCAATTGTTAAAAAGATAGAATTTTACTGAAATGTTTTGATGGGAGTGAGGAAATCTCTTAATCAATTGAGTGCACAAATTCACTTGTTCATAAATGTCATACGCCACGCTCGTCATATTATGCTGTAACTTTTAAAATTTTACAAAACTCAATTTAATATTTTTAAATATTAATCTTTAAAGGACAAATTATAGAAAATGCATAATATATTTTTTTTTTCACTTTTTGAAACCTTTACTGTGTTGTTCTCTCTTAAATCATGCCTTTTAAATTTATAAAACTGGTGTACTATGTAAGTGCAAATGAATTGTATAAGGATACAATAATAAGGATAATATAATATAAAGATGTATAAATAATTGTATAAGGATTTATTCCATTTTTTTTATAAATATCATTGCATAAAACTCAAAATAAACTTCAACTACATTAAGCTTTTACGTCTAATTTTTAAATACCTTCTATTGGCAAATTTTGTTACATATATGTCATATTAAGCTGAATTTTTACAATACTAATTTCTAACTGGCTACTTTGGTGTTGCAGCCAAGTTTGACGAAGATAATGCTTCAGCTTTATTCCATTATTTCTGCAACTTGGAGCATAACTTACACACAAAATAACACTTAACATAACACTTAATATACCAATATGCATAACATAGCTCTTAATAATATACATAACACTAAATATACATTTTACATAAAATGTGACTTATACACGGAAACAGTTTAACTATTATTCTTCAAAAACGCTGAATAATTTCAAAATGTGGTTTATCTTTTTATTGTATTAAGCTCTTTATATATAGAATAGAATTTTTTCAAAAAAATTTCTTAGCTTTTTTGAAAAAGTTATGGTAGTTTTACTAAATGCTTAATAAAACTTTTAGTTCTACGTTGATTCTCTGACGAAGATTTTGTTATAAAAGCTCATACTTATTTATTTATATAATTCACAAATTTTTAATGTGAAGTTCTAAAGAAAAGTAGCACTGTTTCCCTTAAAATAACAAAAGCAAAAATTTTAGGCAAAATTTTCGTTTCAATTTCGCTAAAGTGCTTGCAAGAATTTAAGAGAAAAAAACATAAATTTAAGTTTAAAAAAAAAAACTATTTTGCTTAGAATAACAACAGTAAAGCTGTTATTTCTATTTTTATCAAATTGAGCAATTATTATTCAAAAAAAAAAAAAAAAAAGTATTGAGTGAATCCTGGAATAGCCCACCCCGGGGCGATTTTTTAGATTTCGCCAAGCAAGTTTTTGAAATCTCGCCAAACTAGGTTTCCGGAAGATATTTCGAGGAGATAATTTTGAAAATCCGATCACACCACCAAAATTCTTAAACCTGACTGGTTATTTGATTTGTATATCTAAGCGCAAGTTGGATTTCGTTGGAAAAGAGGTAAAAGCGTTTTTTTTTTTTTTTTCGCCTTTTATGCTTTTGATCTCTTGCTGTTAGAATCATCGTTATTATTTCATTTTTTAACCGTTACTTCATTTATTGCCATTATTATTTAATTTTTTAAATTTTCTGTACGGTAATAAATTTTTAATAATTTAAATTGTTTTTTTTTTTTTTTTTGTTGTTGCTTTTATTTAATAATCGAATCACCAACTAGGCGATATTTTAAGAAGTCGCCATGAGGTGGGCTATTCTAAGATTTTACCAAAGTATTTTGTGTCCTTAAACTCTCAGCAAAGCTATAATTTTAAACTGTTTGTAAAATCTTGATGAAAAAAATTAACTGAAATTAAATACGGACAAGAAGCTTAAATATTTTTAAAAAAAAGTGATGACGCTTAGGAAAAAAAAAACCCCTCCAATTTGGCAAGATTTTTCTACTTGGATAAAAAATCTTAGAGTAACTTTTAAAATTTAAAATCTCCTTTTTTCTCTTTATACTGTGAATTTTCTTCCTTTTGTCATTTCGCACCATTTTCATGATTAACATAAAGGGTGCTAGCCGAAAAAGTTCAAAACTCAAATCAACAATATTAATTATTGATTAACTGTTAAATATTAATTACATCTGGGTCACCAGTTTGTTGAGCTGTTTAAGTGTCGCGACAGTTAAATAACAGCATAATAAAATGACTTGAAACTATATACATTTTATTTACAAAATAGTAATATGAAATTTTAGAGATACAAACATTAAAAACCAAATCTACATCGAGCATTATAATTATTATATATCATTAGCTGCAAGTAAAATTTACTTCTACATTTTTTTTTTCTCTTCTTATGTTAACCTCAAAAAGAAGCATCTCAAAATAAGTTTTGTCTCAACAGTCAGGAATAATTAATTCGAACCTAAAACAGCTTTATAGATGTTTTAGCTTTATAGTTGTAACAATATGCTATTTTTATAAATAGCATATTGTTCATAAAAAAAGCATTATTTCAATTAACGACAGAGTCTCCAAATATCAGCAATAACACAAAAAAATTATTATGAAATCAAAATAATGTTCATATTACAGATAACTACTGGGATCTTCATAAATGGTCTATTGAAAATATTGAAAACTTCTGGGCAGAGATATGGAATTTTACAGAAATTATACATTCAAAGAAATATGACAAAGTAAGTAACTATTCTTTTATTATAACTATAGCCGTTTTTTTTTCAAACGTTAATAACCCTACAAAATACCTATTTTCTCGAACCAAACAGATTGTGTATTAGTGAGTGAAAAAAACAATCAATAGATCATAAGATACTCAACACTGATTTGAATAATCAATGTATTATTTATCTCCAATATGGTTTAATATTTTATTAAACTCTTTTTTGCCACAGCGTCGTTAGATTTTTAACCACTCTGTTTTCACTTATTTATTATCTTTATAGGTGATAGATCTTTCTATTCCAATGAATCAATCTCCAAAATGGTTTGTTGGAGCTCGACTTAACATTGCAGAAAATTATCTCAGATACAAAGATAGTCACATAGCTTTAATTGGAATAGGTAATTTCTATGAGTAATTTTTCAAATCTTCTGTCATTTTTACGATACTCACTGGGTATTCATCTTATCATAATTTGTGGCGTAACTACGACTACGATTATTAAACATATATATATATATATATAATATATATGTTTAACATATATATATATATAATATATATGTTTAACATATATATATATAATATATATGTTTATATACATGTTAAACGTATATATAATATATATGTTTAATAATAGTAGTCACTAGCATGTCTTATAAACTAATATCTAAGACATGCTAACTTGATTCAATCTTGAGGTACCTTTTGATGGATGAAGGTTGGCATTGTCTAATGGTCTTTCCTAGCATTGGTGACTCGGACGTGACATGGTCATGACTACTTCGATGTATGGTCCACATTGAATAGTTGACTTGCTATCTGTGACTGCGTCATCGTCCTCCTCGCGCTGTTGCTTCTCAGTCTCATTTACACACAACGGGATCCTGCACACATTCGACTGCTAATAGCAACACATGAGAGTCCTCACGCACAAGCATGAACTTAATACAGCTCTCATGGCTAAAGCTCAAAATCCGGTGACCTTAATCCAGTTCTCCCTGTCTGTCACAAATACAGCAACTTATGATATGAGTTTATCCAATTTTATCCCTGATAAAATTCTGGAGGGAGAGTATTGTTGCGTAACTACCACTACGATTATTAAGCATCAATTCACTAGTGTATAAGACATGCTAACTTGCCCTTATGGTAAACGCTTGCGCATCACAAATTATAATTAAAAAAATCATTATGTCTATAAAATTTACTTCTTTTTCTGACACTTATAGTTGTGTCTTGGTATATATTTCCTAATTAAGATTCAACATAAATTTTATATTATGCATTTCGACATATTTGGTAATACTTTTCATTTCAAAGGACTTTTCTTACAAGAAAAAAATGTTTATAGGTGAAGATCGAGAGGAAAGAAGAATGACTCATGCAGAAGTATATGAAGAAGTGAAACAGTATTCAGCAGCCTTTAGAAGAATCGGTCTAAAGAAAGGAGATAAAGTGGCATGTAAGACCAATTTAATCATTTCAACAAAGCTTATTATCTTTTTGCACATTAAAATTTTGAATGATATCAAAATTTGCATTCTAAGCACATACACCACACAAACAAACGCTCAGTTATTTATATTATCTCTTTGTTGATAATCGTAATCGATGGAATTCCCGAAACACCCGAATAAAATTTTTTTATTTCCTATGAGCTGCACAATGAGTTTTCCCGATGAGCAGGCCTAGTGCGTTCTCCAGAAGTGGTATCCACTTTTTCAGAACCACCACAATGGGTGAGATACCGTTGGCCATGTTAATTTGGACGTCTAGCTTCTGCCACACTAGATGACAGCACCGAGACTCTATTTGGATGCTAAAGTGAGTTAACACCCGAATAAAATTGCAATAAGCAAATATCTCTGAAACTTACTATATTAACACGAAATCAAATCTGTTCATTCTTATTCATAATTTTTCTTCCTGTTTTTCTAAAACCAAAACAAGTATCCCAATATCCTAACACGAAATCAAATCTGTCTTTAAAACCAAGGCAAATATCTCTGCAGTTCAATATCCTAGCAAGAAATCAAATTTATTAATTCTTATTCATTATTTATCTTCTTGCATTTTCTAAAAAAGGAAAGTTTGTTGATTTGGGACAAAGGGAAGTTAGTTTGTTGACTTGATATCACAAGTTGAAAAATAAATATCAATATGCTAATTAATTTTAATAGGAACTATATAGAACTTATTTTGATACTTATTTGGATGAAACCCATAAATATCGATAAATTTTTTTATAACCTAGGTTATATGTCCAATAGAGAAGAAGCCATATTTTCAATGCTGGCTGTTGCTAGTATTGGAGCTGTCTGGATTGGAATACTTCCAATGTTGGGAGCTCAGGTTAGTTACTTTGTTTTGTAAATTGCGGAAAAAGGATGAAATTACTTACTATTTTACGTATTTGAACTTCTGAAAGTTGTATACAGTGCTGTATAACTGTAATATATGTGAACTAAAATTGGAAGTGATTTAACGAACCAATTACAAGGAGAGTGTTATTGAAAACATCGAATCCTGTTCGATGGCCGAATAAATCAAAAAGGTGACTATTAATAATACTTCAAGGCTTATTTATTTCACTAAAAATTTTTTTAATGTTTTAAGCCCACTTCAGCCCTTAAAATTTAAATACTGTCTTTGTTTGTTTTTCGCTTAAATACTAAATAGCGATCCCTAATGTATATATATTTTTTATTTTAACTTTGACTTGGATTAAAAAAATATGCATTTTGTCATTTCTAGATATCCTGTATAACGCTGAAAATGCTCTTTTTCTAGCAAATTAACTCTTCACCACTAATTGACCAAAAAACACGTCAAAGAAATATTATTGCATAACGGTGCAAAGTATTTCATGACAGTGATCAGAAAATGGAACGTACCACCCTAAATAACTTTTTATCTAATGATCGGATCTTCAAGTTTTAGCACTCAATCTTAATGGTTCTAGGAGGTAACCTCCAATATGCTAATTTATAAGTGCAGACGATAATTTAGATTTCAAAATCAGACACAAAAACGTACTTTTTCTAAAAAAACATAATTTTTTTCTACGGATTGGAACTTTTGACACTCAAATCTTTAGAGATGCCACAATCTGAGTAATATGGTCCTAATAATTTGGTCAGAAAAGCATTCCAAAGTTTAGACCCCTTATTGTTAATTTTCCTTTTTTCGTATTTCGCTATATCTCGAAACACTTTTTAAAAAACATTTTTGCACACTATTATAAAATTTGTTTATCCAAAGTCATCCATTTGTTATTTGTTTGTCATACAAAAAATAACTTTTAGTAGAATAGGTGAATTCGGAGATGCGAGCAACAATCTGACTGGTGAGGTGTTAACATGTAAATATATTTAACCAATCAGGTTCGCATTTATCCGGCAACAGCAAAGAGGTAAAAAAAAGTTTGTATCCTCCCTTCTTTTGTATTGTTGAAAAATGATTTTATTTTGGGGTTACTGTGCAATCAAATTGTCTCAGAAAAACGTTTCTCAACCACGGAGAATGTTTCTTGAGAGAAATAGAAATGACAAGATGGATAGAATTAATAGCCAAATAAACTTAAATATAAAGCAAACAATAACGTGAATAAAGTACAAATAAAAGTACTTAAATGGACTAGGATTTTTCTTTGTGCTTTTTTTTTCCAATGCCCATTTGGGGAATGACCTTTCGTCTGAAGGCATCTGAAGCGCAGTTTTTTTGGCCACTCTTTCGGAGGCACCATATTAAGTGGGCCAACGTTGCTGCAACAGTAAGGACAGATAGAACAACGATTAAAAGTACATCCATGCTATGCCGTGGATTCGAACCCAGAACCTCTCTGCTTGACCAGTTCCCTGACACCTACACAGTGCGGTCGGCTTATTTGTGCTTTATTCACATTGTTGTTTGCTTTAGTGTACATTGCAAAAAGCATACCCTGTCCTTTGTTGGAAGAATAAATGTTTTTAATGTTAAACTCAACCAATGGCACCTTAGTTGTGGTTGAAACTCCATACGAGGATGTGCTGCATACCAAAGCCGTAATGTGTTGCAAACAAGAAAATACACGTATTGTTCATAACGTCTGAAATAGCTAAAAGATATGTTTAGAACAAATCCAATCACTAGCATCTACCTGATAGTCACTCGATATGGGAAAAAATTGTGCAGCATCTTTATTGAATCTACAAATAACCATATTGCCAATTATCTTTACACTATTAATAACTTCTAATAATTAAATACATTAAATTATTAGTTTTTCGTTGAGTTTAGTCTTAAGAGTACAAGATCCGAAAGAGGGAGTGTTGCATTCCAAACATTGCAAAACGCAAATACATGTATTGTTAAAAATATCCAATATCATCATAAAGGCATGCTTTTAATCCAATCAACTCACTATCATCAATCTAATTGTGGCCAGATTGAAAACCGTAACCATATAACGAAATACCTAACAACTAAAGCTTCAACTAAAAATTACGCAGCCATTTTACTACATGGTTTTTCAGAAGTGTAGTGCATGTGGTAATTATTTGACAAGTATATTTTTAAGTATTATTTCGTTTCTTTATTGTACTATTACATCATTTTTTATTAGTATGTTTTTGTTGTTATAGGCTGCCATCAGTAGATTGGAATTAGTTTCTCCTAAATATATTGTGTCAATCGATCAAATCCGTTACGAAGAAAAAGACATTGACATGCTTTCTAAGCTGAAGAATATATCTACAGGTAAAATTACTATTCCGGGAATATAACGCGTTTGGTTAGAAAAAAAATAAACAGAAAGTTTATATGACTGACAACTATAAGTGTTAGCTTTGTCTCTGAGAAACGACAGAGCCGACAGATTCAGAGAAGTGCTGAAGACGTCGAGAGGTTCAAAAATTATCGCAAAACGCGTTGAGACGGTTTGCGATACTATGTTCTGCAATTTAACTAATGAGAATATGAATTATGAGATGCTTCAATACCTCAAGTGTACTTTACACAAGATGTTCATTAACAGATTCAGATTTATGATAAGAGACATTAAGAAGATGAAAAATGGCCGCTGAACATAGTATCGCAGACCGCGTTGAGAGAATGAAAATCACGAAAACCCTCTGCAAGTCTCAACGTATGGATTGAAAACCTCTACAAAAGACGTGACAAACTTACAACAGAAAGATTTCTTTTATTAATTATTACAGGAGTTGTTCGAAGGGGCACCCGTTGTCGTCATTTAACACTGACGTAAAAATAATGCACCTCCGCAATCGAACCTGCAATGTTTGCTTTTGGTGCCAGCTGAAGTATGGACGATGCACGCAAGTACATCAT
Source organism: Parasteatoda lunata (assembly GCA_949128135.1). Taxonomy (NCBI): domain Eukaryota; kingdom Metazoa; phylum Arthropoda; class Arachnida; order Araneae; family Theridiidae; genus Parasteatoda; species Parasteatoda lunata. Next base: position 24,035,541 of record OX421979.1, read on the forward strand.
TTGGAGTGTCGAGAGGTGTCGCATAAACTAGTGATTTAACGTAATTAAAGATTGAGCTCTGGTTAAAACCAAGCTATTGCTTTTTGTCCTTCGCGTGTTTTCCCTTTTTTGGGGTATGCTTCATAGGGGTCAAACGCACCTGAATGGCATGTTGTATAGAGTAAGAGTGCATGAAACTACTTAAACAATAAAATACATCTCTTTATAAATATCCAATAATTACTGAAAGAAATTTTTTCTCCAAGAAAAATTGGCTTAATTCTTCACTAAGAGGTCATTCGACTTTCGAAATTGTAAGAGGTCTGCGTATTTATGAAGAAATACCACCTTATTTACTTTCCTCAATATAAAACACCAAAAATCAATTGATACTTTTATGTTGTTCAATGTAATAATCCAGTAAAAATAATCACAACTTTTGTGAGGAAATAAATGAGCGTATATTTATATAAATAAATAAATTTTAAAAAATTGTGTTTTTGTTCATGCAGGTTTGAAAAGCGTGGAAAAAATTATAATTGTCCCGTCCAAGCTAAACTCTACAAAGAAAGATATTAGTAATATACCTAACAGGTATGCATTTCAACTAACTTATTTTGTACTACTTGAATAAAATCAATTTGAATGTTATAAATTTAATTCTTTAAATTTAATTTTTTTCAAAACATATAAATCTAAATAAATTAAGCTTTCATTTTTATGAAATTAATAGTTCTTTACAAATTTCCTCACACAAATTAATATCATATTATTCTCCTTAACAAATTTATGGCCCAAGTACTACATGCAAGACGAACTGTTCGGGCATGCGCGAATTGCAATGTGCGCAATTGCATATTTGAATCTCATTCAGTGTTAAAGGTCCATTAGAATTTCCTTCCCAATATTACGATAAAATAACCCGTAGCAGTCTGTCCATTCAATTTACCGTAAAGTTTATGGTTAGGAGCAATTCTTTTCCTTTATAGGTTTAAAAATAATTTACGGTTAATATGGTAAAAAAAAAACTGTGAATACAAAACTATACTGTTTTGTAACCATTTACGACTGGCATGGTTTAAAAACAGAAAGAATTAAATTTAAATGGACAATGGAATTACGATGTGTTAGGCCTTTTTGTTGGGCAATTATCATTAAAGTTCGATTCCGTTTTGTCAAATAAATCATGAAATGTGACTTAATTAGTTTATCTAATGGTGTCATCTATCGTGAGAGATGGGAAACAATGGACATTTTTGTTTCTGGTGCTGCCATCTATAAGCGAAAGAGAGATACTTATTCCAGTAGTTCAGGGTCACCAATTTAGTACAGGACACTAGAAAGTTCTCGTGTGTTGAAGGAAAAGAAAAAAAATATTGTGGTTCAATGCTGAGGTTCGACCTCCATTCAGTCGGCCATGAGATTCGAGATTAGTCCTTTCGGCTGATATGACAATCTCATGACGGACCTCAAGTTTGTACAAAGCTGTTAGGAACTCAGTGGCTTCATAAGGTGCTCATCACACATTTATTACTATGAGATAATTAGGCATCCACTGTTGTGCTAGACATCCGATTATGGGAAATAAAAATCTGAATTCGTAATCTTTATCACATGGGTTAACTTTCAGCTTTTGGAAATCGTGCGCTCGATTCCTATTGACTGCGGGCTCAGTGTGTCTCGTGGTTTCTTCTGATTCGGTGAAAACAGTGAATATTTTTTTTCTCTCGCTTAACGGTTTGGATGCCGTCTTTTTTATATTTATTTGACTGTTTTAGTCGAATATGGTAAAATACCAATGAAATAAATTGTTAACTAGCCATTTTCTTCTAGAAATTTTTCACAGAGTAATAAAGTTAGTTTTACACGGACAAGCAGGTGAATTTGAAAAACAATTTTCAATAGCAATGCTTCTGAATTTGGCTAGGCACCAAATCATCTGGTTTATATGAATGATAGCCCAGCTAAATTATGAAAAACGATGAAAATAGGAGTCACTCTTTTAAACTTTCTAAAATATGTTGTCTTTTTTTGGAAACTTTTAATCAAAAGATCAATAAATAATTTAATTGATACATATGATTGTTTATTAGTAGAGTTGTTAAACGTAAAATTAAAATTAGTTATTATAAATATTACTATTAAATAACAATTTATAACCTTCAACTTTGAAATTAAATGATAAAAATTAAATAGATAACAATAATGTTCTTTTTAAAAAAAATGTCGTTGTTGCATTATTCACAAATTGACAACTAATACAACAATTGTTCTGATATCGTCTTTATAAATGCATCTTTTCAAGAAATTGTTATGCTGATAAGAAATTTTTATTTGCTGACTTGTAAAATCATCATAAAACATTTAATTTTCAGTAAATTAGAATGCTTTGCATGGGAAGTTAAGATTTCCTTTCTCTAATTGCCCAAATAATTTAAATTTGTAAGATTATTGCTCGCTAAAAGGTAAACAAATATTAAAAAAAATTGCTATATATTATCCGTGCTCTGAGAAAAAAAATGGTAAAAATTATGGTAAATGGTAAAAAAAATTAACTCAATGGTAAAATTCTACGTGTTCCTGGCTCTACGGAAACACCAAAAAAATTTTACCAAAGCGCTTCGTTTAAACTAACAATAAAATATGGTTTCATATTTTGTGATGAATTTGGTAATTTTGTCATGATATTTTAGAGCATGGCATAAAAACAGTTCATTTGGTTAAATTTACTTTTAAGTATTTTATTTTTTCTTAATGTGGGGTAATAAGAACTCTAATTTTGAAATACCAGAACTTCCGGTAAACAGTTACCATATAAACGGAAAAAATGCCGTATAATTTAGTTTTTAGTAACCAGATTTTTTTTTCTAGAAACGCCATTATCATACAATATGGTAATTTTATGTTTCTTACTCCGTGTAAATTTATTTAAATTTTCTTACGTCATGTTTTACAAATATTGTTAATCAACCATGATTGCTCTTACTACTTAAACAACCAATCATTTTAAAGAGGAAGTAATATAAATATTTAAAATTTTTAGCAGAAATGAGGTAAAAATCCATGTACATTAAAGTTCACAAATTAATATTTAAACCAGGAAAAACGAAAATGCTACCGAAATCTTTTGAATAATTGTTCTAAAAACCTCAATCATAAACATCAAAACCAGTTTGATTCCCTTACAAAAAAATAAGGTGTTTTGAGGTTGACAAATGTAAAAATATACACCTGAGGTAGAAAATGAGGTTATATTTTGCAGTATGAAAAATAACCTCATTAATAAACCTCAATTTCAATCTCATTTGCACCTCACAAAGTCAATCTCATACATAACTCAAAAATAATTTTAGTTTAGATCGGGTGAAATTATTAACACCTCAAATATACGTATTTGTTTGAAGTGTAGAAAAAATTATCCTTGCACCTCAAAAGCAACCTCTCTAAGCTGGTTGCTCTGAGTAGATTTCCATCAACCTCAAGTGTGAATAAAACAACTTTATGTACTTTGATTATACACCTTTGGAGGGTGATCTTTTAAGGTTTTTTTCGAATAAATCAACTTCGAATAAACCTCAAATACACCTTGACACCTCAAAACAATATCATGTAAAACTCAAAAATACCTTAAATTTTGTAAGGGTTGGTTCATAAAATTTGGAGGGGTTTTACGATCACTACTTACTCTGTATTTCGGCAATCAATCAGATTTGATGTTTTCATTCCCGCCTTCCTTAATTTTTTTAAAACTTTGATAGTGTTTTTTTTTTTTTTTTTACTTTCCTTTCCTTAAATTTTCGAATGAAAAATCTAAAGGGTCGTTTTTATATCTCAGTTTTTGACAAGGATTCTAAAAGTATGCATTAAGAGTGGTTGTTTGATAACTCTATATATATATTCTGTACCATTTTCTATACTTATAGTAAATAGATGCATAAGAACTGCCTATTATAAAAAGCTGCACTTAGTTACACCGTTCTCTTTCAGCTGTTTTTTGCAAGAATTTTTGGATGTTGGGCGGAATACAGATGGTTCAGTTCCAGACTTAATTTTTGAGCAAGTGTCTATGTCACATCCAGTCTTCATTAGTTATACTTCTGGAACCACCGGTTCACCTAAAGCTATTGTACATGGCAGTGAGGTAAAATAATTTTATATGACACTATACACCGAAGAGCCATTACATTATGACCACCCTGCTAATAACACGTAGGACTACCTTTAGCCCTCAAAACTGCTAGCATCCGCCGTGGCATTGATTCCACAAGGTGCTGATAGGTAGTCTGAGGAATCTGGTACCAAGCGCTCACCAACCGGTCCTGCAATTCCCTCACATTGCGAGGGGGTAGCGTGGCAGCACGATTTTGGTTTTCCAAGTAGAACCACAAATCATCTATTGGATTAAGGTCAGGTGAATTTGGGGGCCAAGACATGACTTGAAAGTCACTGGAATGTTCCTCGAACCAATCTATGACGATTCGACCCTTATGACATGGTTGGTAAACACCATCCCCCACAGGAAAAACTGTTGCCAAGAATGGGTGAACCTGATCTGCAACTATATTCAAGTAGCTTACAGACGTCAGGGATTGTTCTATGAGGGTTATGGGTCCTAATGTGCCCCATGAAAACATTGTTCCTGGGTGCGAAACCATGAAAACCTGGGTGAGCCCATTGTTATAGATGGAGGGTGGTCATAATGTAATGGCTCTTCGGTGTAGACTTGACATTTTTGTATGCAGCGAAAGATATTTATTTTTTACATTTACATATGCCACAGTAAAATTAATATTATTACGCTTCTATTGAAATAAATATCTAAGAATAATATGTTAGTGCAGGTCTATAACAGTGGTGACTCAGGGAATAGAGCGCTTGCCTTCCAATGAGGTGAACTGGGTTCAAATCCCAGCAATGACTGGTAGATTCGAATTCCGCACCCAGCTTGCGCCGACCACAGAACTAACGTAAAAATATCCTCAGTGGTAGACGGATCATGCGTTAGAGTCCCCTTGCCTTCAGAATAACGTGAGAGGTTTTTGGTTTTTTCTCTCCATGTAACGCAAATGCGGGATAGTTCAATTAAAAAGTCCTCTACGAAGGCAAACTTCTTCCGATGCTTGATCCAATAGTTTCCTTGTCTTCTGGATTAGGTTCAAAATAACAAGGATAAGGAGTTGAACGTTGGTAGTCATAAATCCAAAAATTGGGTCGGTTGTTGAACGACGGTTATAATATAATATAATTATAATATTATAATTTATTACATATCAATTAATAAAACTAGTTCTATCTTATTCACTCATTTTCAACCACATGGACGTAAACTCACCATTTCAATAAAAAAAATTATTAACTCTTGCGTATATTTTTTTCCACTAATCTTATTTTTCTGCAATTGTTAAGGGTACTGAAGACATCTATAAAATATTGGAAGAAACACTTTCTTTTGAGAAATGTATAATTTTTTTTTTTTTTTTTTTTTTTTTTTTTAAATTTGAAATGGTTTCAGACAAATTCAAATTTTGTTGCATAGTTATTTTATTTGAGGTTAATCATATGTTTTTATGACTGATTAAATTTACAAATTCCGTAAATTAAATAAAAATAAAACAAATGTCATAAAACAAGTTTTCAACTAAATGATTCGTTCATTTGATTTCACAAATAGTGCACGCGCGTATCATATTATTTCTTAATTAAAGTATTATTTTTCATGCACGAAACTATTTTTTGTACTTAATAAGTATAGTTTAAGCATATTTAAATGGAAATAATACTATATATATTATAATTTCTATCCTTGGCCAAAAATGGGTTAATGATATAGCTGTGGTTACTTTTGGTAGGATGATAGAAACGTTCATTGTTTTATTTTGATGATTATTTTTTTAAAGTCTAAATTAGAAGGATAATATCGGTTCATATACATCATATACTATATATTCTATAATTAATATATATTCTATAATTAATATATATTATATGGAATAGATTATATATATTTGGTTTATTATACAGTCATATATAGTCCCTGACTAAATTATTAGACGCACTATAAGATTTTATGTAAAATCTTAATTATCAGGTGATACCATGGAGCTTTATTTTTACGTGGCTTAAACTAGTTTACACTTGTTTATGTTCGTGTATTAATTGGTTAACATTGTAATGCAATGCGTTAAAAATAAATACAAATAGGAAGTATATAAGAGATTTCCTGCGTTACAACCCATTACATGCATGTTTAAATATAAAGGTATTACATATAAACACGTGCAAAACATGTAAATATTAAAACACTTCAGTGCGTCGAATAATTTGGTACAATTTTTATAATATACTAATATTACAATACCTGATGTAATAATTATTCTATATTTATATGATATATCGTTTAATTGTCGAATTTATAACATAGATCGTCTAATTTAATCAATTGATACACGAACGTTAGCAAGTACAAACTGGTTTCAGCCGCGTAAAAACAATAAAGCTGTATAGTATCACCTGATAATTAAGATTTTATAAAGAATCTTATAGTGCGTCTAATAATATGACCAGGGACTGTATTCGAAATTTTACGATTGCCCTACTGACTCTTTTTTTTTCCCCTACCAAATTTACTTAATTTCAGTTGTATTAAATACAGTTCTTTTACTGCTACTTCTAATGCTTTTTCTTTGCAATAAATTAGGGACATTTCTTTTAAAAAAAATCATTATTATCTATAAAAATTCAGGTTCCTTTTTTCTTGTAGTGTCTTCTTTGTATTCTTAGAGATAGATACCTTCAAAGTAGCGTCGATAGAAAAGGAGTCATTCTATCTGCATCTCCCGTAAGTAAACTTTAATTTTATTAAAAGTTTTAATTAATTTTATATTAAAAGTTTTATTAATTTTCATGTTTCGATTCATAAATTTCTATTTTTTTATGTTGTATTATCTTTTATTATAAAGAGTACATTTCATTTGATATTATTTCATCTAAGTATTGTTTTTAAAAAATAATATTTTTGAAAGAATTTTTTTAACTTTATTAATCGGTAAAAAAATTGTTGACTAATTGGAACAAACCCTTGGAGGGTATTAACTTCAACATTAATCATCGATTATGCCTCATGAAAAGAGACAGTATATGTTCCAAAAAGGAGACAATTCAGTCATTATTACTAAAACCAGTAATTTGGTTTAATTACCACTTAGTCTATATAAATTTCAATTTAATTTAAGAATAATTATCTGATTACTAATAAGCATCTGGATGTCTGTTTTTCTACAACTCTCCTAGTTAAGTTTTTTATTATAATGACTTTTATTACGATGAATTATTACTTGATATTAATTCTTTTTACGATTGTTTATAAGCGATCACGTCATTGAAAGATTTTTATTGAACCTATTTGTCGATAAAAGAATAGCTTACAAAAGGAAACAAAGCTTAATTTACTTAACTTGCGAGTGATTGGAACATTAAACACTGTCTATGCCTTTTGAAAACAGAGAGTTCATTTTTAAAAAAGGAAACAATTCAGTAGTATTTCTTTATTACTAAAATCAGTAATTAGAACTAATGACAGTTATTTTATCTTCATAAATTTTTACTTCAAACAAATACAACTATCTGATTATTAATAAGCTTCAGTGTGTCTGTTTTTGTACAACTTTCCTAATTAAGTTTTTTATTATAATAACTTTTATTATGATGAATTATTATCATATTAATTCTTTTTACTGTTGTTTATAAAAGATCGCGTCATTGAAGGATTTTTATTTAACTTATTTATCGATAAAAGAATAGCTTACAAAAGGAAACAATGCTTTGGATTGCATTACGTAACTTGCGAGCGACTAATACATTGAACACTGTATGTGTCGCATGAAAAGAGACAGTACATTTTCAGAAAAGGAAACAATACATTCACAATTTCTCATTAATCAATTACGGCTACTTACTCTTCATAACATTTAACTTCCAACTAGTTCAGCTAGGTATTTAACTAATTATTGACAAATTCTTTCAATTAGTTCCGGATGTCTGTTTTACGCAGTTTAATTTTTTGTTTATTTATTTATATATTGTTTTGTTTATCTATTTTTAATTATAATTCTGGTGAACTGTTGATACCCTTCTTTTATTAACTCCTCAACTAATGAAGGGATATTTTCCAATGAATTTTCTTAAGTTCTTCTGCACACGCAAGCCAAATTTACAATTAGACTTGGGATCTAATTCTTAACCTTTCGCTTTCAGCAATCTTTTAATAAATCTTTCAGCATATGAGGTACAGATCTTTGATTAGATTCAGAATCTAACTCTTATTAAATTTAATCCTACAGTAATAAAAATCTCATTCTAGGCTGGCTGGGCCACATGGACGATGGGACTGAGCGCATTCATCACAGGACAAACTTCTGTCTTATATGATGGCGTGCCTTACTTTCTTTCTCCCACGCATTTTTGGGACATCATAGATGAATATAAAATATCGATGCTTTTCCTAACTCCCAGCATAATAGATGAATTAGAGAAGAGGAATTACGTCCCAAGTAAAATGTTCATATTTTTCACTTTAATCTTGCAAATATTTATAATTTTTCAATATTTAAACAAACAAACAAACTTTATTGGGAACAAAAGCAAATACATAAAGACAAAAAATATATATTCGTCGCTAAGAGGAAAATCCTGTCCAGGCGACAACGAAAGGTGATACAATAAATTTAAAATAGAAATTAAGAGAAAAAGATAAATAAAAATACATGAAACTATATAAATAAATATATATATATATATATATAAATAACAAAGGTAACAAAAGAAAATTATTTGAATTGGCACAAGACTGGTATAAAAAATCAAATGCTTCCTTTAAAGTGAAAAATAAAGATCTAAATCGTCGATGTTTATCAAAAATTGAAATAAAGCACGCTTAAAAGAAGAAAAAATTTGGATGTTTTGCAACTGAAATGGTAATTTATTATATAATTTAGGTGCTAAGTAAAAAAACTGTTTTCGTGTAATTTCTTTTGTTAAGTGGGGAATCTCATATATTTCAGTTGGTCTCCTTTCAGACACATAGGTTTTTAATTTGCATATTAATTTATTGTTGTGTAAATAAAGTAAAATACGAAAAAATACATTATGGCGAAATGGTAATAGATTAATACTTGTATATGTATTGGTAGTAGTTATACTTGAATTATTTATATTTGGAAAATTAATAATCTTGAAGCATTTATTCTGAACTGAGATTAAAGGAAGTAGATTAGTTTTATATCCACCACCATATATTATTGCACCATAATTAATTAAAGAATAAAACCAGGAGTAATAGAGTACTTTCACAAAATTAAAATGAATTTTATTTTTAAGGTGATAAAATTTAACTAAAACAAAACGTAATTTTTTAACTAAATTGGTAATATGTGTCTTCCATTTCAAATTAGAATCGATATATAGTCCTAAATATTTGATATTATTTACAGATTGTAGAATGTAGCATTGACAATTTTCATTAGTACTTTTACAGGAGAGAGAGGGAAATTTTAGATTTAAGTTAAATTCTGATTTTCTTAAGCTGAAATAAATATATTTAGTTTTATTTAGACTTAAATTTAGATCATTTACTGTAAACCATTTAGATCATTTACTGTAAACAATCAGATTCAATTTGAAAAATTAGCTGATTTAAATAAGTGCAAGAATACAAAATTGCGGAATCATCAGCATATGTTATTATCTTACCAAAGAGTTGGTATTTCACTATGTATCTGCTGTAAAAATAAAACGCAGTTTGAAAGATATAAATGCCTTCAGCGACTGTTTAGAAATAAATATTCAAAAACTAACATCATAAGTATTTTTATGCACATTTCTGTACTTATAAATCTCTAAGATTCAATCATTACTAGTGAACAAGACAGGTGAATAGTCAAAGAAATGCATGTACATTTATTTTAATATGAACCAGAAAGATTTACTAAGTATTTGTAAGCAATAAACATGAATAGTCAAAGAAATTTATGCATATTTATTTCAATGTGAATTATTATGATTTACTATTAATTGTTAAGATGATTTATAATTATCAAAGAAATTTCTTAAATGAAAATCCCTATGATTTGCTAATAATTTTAAAACAAGAAATACGAATAGTCAAATAATTTTTTCTCCTTTCATTTTTCAAAGATCTCTGCAAACCGGATGCGGAATTCGTATCGTCCAGCCACCGCAGGGATTCGAACCCGATTCACCTCATTCGAAGGCGAGCGCTTTATCCCCTGAGCCATCGCGGCTCTATTTATGAAATAAAATTTTCCTAAGATTATTCTTACAAAAATACAGAATAAATTAATTCGTTCCTTTGTAATTTATTCTGTATTTTTGTAAGAATAATCTTAGGAAAATTTTATTTCATAAATATAATAAAAGTAAGTGAAAAAAATGTTTCGCAAAATTTTTAATGTTATTTTCCCTTAAATACCTGATTCTTTCCAACATTAAAGAGAACTAGAATAAGGGGAAATCTATGATCTTCATTAAAGAAATAAGCCATACATGAATGATTCTATGTCTTTGTATAAGAAGTGAAAAAACATTATCTTATAAAGAAATGAATTTAAAATGCAGTTTAAAATGTAATTTAAATTTTTTTATAGCTGAAAAACACAAGCTGAATAGTTTATATGCAATTTTTGCTGGTGCTAGTGTTGTGAAACCACAAAACTATGAATTTGTGTATCAAAAAATAAAGAAAAATATTTTATTCATGAGTTTTTATGGTGAGTTCATTTTTAAATTCACGCATTGCAATTGTTTGTACCGTATTTAGTAGAATTAAAAATCATTAACTTAACTTTTTCTTTTTTTAATGCAGGATCAACAGAAGTGATGGGGGCTTGTTTAACTTTTAATCGGACTTTGCCTATTTACAAAGGCGAAATAACTTGTCCAGCTTTAGGCGCTGATGTAATATGCGTTAATGAAGAAGGTACGGTACCTCAGGTATTTTTTGTGCTAACAAAAAAAAATAACTTTTATATTTTTTTAAAATTTATCCAATAATTCTGTTGATTCTAAACTCAATTCTTTTATATTTGCATCAAGTAAAAGTATGTTCTAAGAATAGGAGTGACAAATTACGTTTAAAAATTTTTTTAATCTTAACGTTAATCGATTAATATCATTAATTTTTAACTTACTTGTTCCATACTAGTTGAAAGAAGAAATGTCATCAAATAAAAGCATCTCAATTATTTTCCAGACAAGTTAAGAAAAATCTCTCAAAAAATATCTTATCTGTTGCCAAAACTTTTTCTGATTTCGGTTGTGGGTTAAAACAAAATTGGTTTTCTAAAAAGTTCGTGAAGTTTATCTTGACTATAAATACGTATAAAAAGGACGGTTAAGGCATACATTATTTTTTTTAACATATTTGTTCAATCCAAGTTTAAAGGAGAAAAATCATTAGATAGATTTCAACAAATATCATAAAAGTCTCGTGATTACGTTTCAGACAAGTTTTTCAAAAAAATCTCTCAAAAAATACCCTTTTTTGCCAAATTTCTTTCTGATTTCGGTTGATTGTTAGAAGAAAGAAGTTTTCTAAAGAATTCTTGAAGTTTATCTTGAATATATCAGTAATATTTGTTGTTGTTGTGGCTTATCCTCCAATGCCTGACGAAGTCTGACAAGGTCCATCAGACCGTTAAACCCTAAGAAAATGGATGATTAGAAGGGGGGATAAGTATATGTTCTCTCTGGAAAGTATCAAACAGTCCAGGATGTGTTTGGGAGAAGCCTGCTCAGTTTGACATTTGGAGTAAACCTCAAAGATTCTCCTGCTTTCGAGAAACGAGAGACTTTTTATGTGACCGCTTGCTATATTATACATCAGCAACATTTCAGAAATACCTCTTTGGAGGTTTTCGAAAAAAAGAAAGACATTTCTTAGGTTAAGGACAAAATAGATTAGAATATGGACTTGAAACGTTTGTAACATCTATGAAACGTAATGTTGATGCTTTGTACTATATCTATTGATATTTACTATTAATTTTATTGTCCATTTCTTTTCATTTTTTTTTTTCTAATACATAATATATGAAACAGATGATAGCACAATCTAGGGTTAAGTCATACATTTAAAACTGTCACATATGTACTTTAGGAAAGTAAATACATAACTGTTATGCATTAATTTGTCTTACAAATTTGGTCTACAGGTCGCTCTATAGTTGGTGAAGTTGGTGATCTAGTCATAGCAAAACCATATCCATCATTGCCTATGGGCTTATATGGAGATGACGATGGTTCGAGATATAGAGAACAATACTTTTCTAAACATAAAGGTGAATTTTTTGTAATAGAAACATAATAGTGAAGATTTCACATTGCCGAACTGTACTTATCGGAATATAACTAGCATATTATAAAATCTGAAAAGTAGCAAAGCTTTACATTAATACTATTTTTGCTTCGCATTTTTTTTTTCTTCTTAATTTTAAAGCTTTTTAGTAATGCTCTATGCGAATTTCTGAATATTTTTCCTTCATACCATAAAAATGCAATGAAAAAATAAATTTAATTTTTTTTTAATGTTTTAACCCCTATAAATTCGCTAGAAGGAGAAAAGAAGTATTTCACCTGGCTTGCATTTATACTTACTAAAGAGTGCTTCATAACTCTCTAAAAATTAAACTGCACGCGCGCTAATAGAATTAAAAATTATTTTGGATTTATAAATGTTTTTACAATTAAAAATCCAGTTAGAAGTGCTTTTATATTAAAACCCTTTGAAAAGAGATCACTGTGAATTTTTAAAAAAGGCTTAACTTTTTTCAAAATTTACTCAATGGGAAACCTACAAGTGACGTAGTGTGGGTATCTCGATCCTGATTGGTTGTTCAAACGTGATTTTTGTTTACGTTAACAACTGTTCTTTCCATTCGAATTCGAGTAAGCCGAGCGAAGTATCAATTCTCTCAAGTGACCTACACTCTCAATTCTTTCTCTATATATTTCTTTCTTACCTCAAAGAACGGCACGAAGTCATGTAGAACATAAACAAATGAATTAAGCATTGCCAGATTGCCAGGTGCACAAAACAAAAATATATCAGGTTACAATAAAATACATAACAAATAATAGATCTAAGTTAAGTGAAAGGCGTAGACGAGAAAGAATTATATTTCAAGGAATTCGATGTGTGATACGGCACTGTATTTAATTAAATCTGTATTTATTTAATTAATCGCGTTAATTAACATTCCAACTTATATGGAGAAACTTAGCTCAACTTTAACACGTCATTTTGCTTATAAACTATCAGCTGGCGCTAACTTCATAAGTCACATGTGTGGGTAAGTCTGGTCTTCTTCTTCTTGAAGTGCAAGTATCCAATTGAAATTTTTAGAAGTGAAAGTTGATATTAGAAGTTAATAGCCTGTTTAAAATTAATTAATTTTTTACCTATTATTTATTTCATTTTCATAAAATTTATGTAGATAAATTTTGAACGGGGGATTTGGCAGTAAATTAATCCAAAAACTAGAGGAATCATTATTTGCTAGATTATTTGCCAAAAACTAGATTATCATTATTGCCTCTAGTTTGCTGAATTTGATATTATTTAATAGCCTATTAATATATAATTTGTAAGTAAATAGGATGCAAACTTAAAGTAAACCATTATCATTACATTTAATTAATACAAGGTTTAGGAACGCTCATTTCAATCATAAGTAGCGTGTTGATGTTAAAAATTGCTTTTATTTGTATGAGCTTCAATTTTCAGTTTTAAAGACAATTATTTTACCAAAATACGTATTGTCAAAATATATAAAAATAGAAAAAACAGATTAATCGAAATTTTCAAAATTTCTACTTAATTTAAATCTTAAAGCTGTTTATCATTAATTCATTTTTAATTTATTATTTATTTCATTTATTTCTAAAAAATTTATATAGATAAATTTTCAATGGCGGATTTGGCAGTAGTTAATCCAAAAACTAGAGGAATCGTAATTTGCTGTAGAAAGTAAGTGTTATTGCTTTTTTATTTATTTTCTGTGATTATTTTTCTATAATGATTCGAAACAAATTTTTTCTCTAGTACCCAAAATATCTTGAATAAATGAAAAGCTCAAAAATACAGTATAAAAACCTAGTTTTGTGATCTATTCAATGACTTTTACCATATGTTATTAACTAATATGTTTATAACTATTTTTCTGCACAAACTGACAACAATACCTGACAAACAGTTTTGCACACTGAGTATATTTAATTACGATTTATGCGAATACTTTTATGACCAATAAATAAAGCATTAAATTTTTCCAAAATTATAGATGTTATTTATATCACTTTACTTGAAGGGTTATTTTTTCAGGTTCAATTGTGCGATTCCACTGTCTTGAACCTCACGTAACGCATGAAATTAGTTAATATATTAGTCAAGAAATATTTGCGAAATACACAACTATAATTGATATATTTAATTATGATTTATGCGAATATTTTTAATTACCAATACATGAAACATTAAATTTTTTCCAAAATTATAGATGTTAGTATTTATGACGATTTACTTGAAAGGTTATTTTTTGGGGTTTAATTGGGCGATTCTACTGTAACACCCGTAACACATGAAATTAATTAATGTATTAGTCAAGAAATATTTGAGAAATACGCAAATATGATTTTACATATCCTAGTACAAAAATGTTAAAATATAAAACTTTTATATACATATTCGTAAAAAAAACTGCGTATAATTTTAATTTATAACTGTTTGATGCTCCTTCGTGAATTTGCCGGATAATTTTTATTGTGATACTAAAGATAAAAAAACAAATTCAGCATAAATGTTTGAAGTACATAAAAAATGAAGATAAAGCATTAAATAATGAGAGATGTTAAAATCAAAAATTATAACCCCGTTAAAATATTTTAGTTTATGAATTAACATTATAAAATAAATTTACGAACACTTATAAAATAAATTTAAAAATTAATTAACATATTCGTATGTTGTAATAATTAATAATAAAAGAGTTCCTTTTTTGGAAAATGTTTTTAAACATTTCCATAAAATAAACTCTTTTATAATTAAGTTTGATTCAAAATGCACATTTATTGTTTTCTAGTGATGAAGTTCTTAATCAATTCGGTTGTAGATTTGGAAGTTCAGAAATTTATAACGTTGGTAAGTATGTTATACATAAATTACTTCATGCTTTAGTCTTTAGTTTAAAATATAAGATACAAATATATTATATATATATTATGCTTATAATTAACATTGATTGGTGTAATATCAAATGTAGCTTGTAAAATTATGTATAATCTATGTATATACATGTATAAGTCCTTTATTAGATTTAAATAAATTTATTTTAAACATTTTTACGTAAATAATAATATTTTTTCTTCTTTTCAAAGATTATACATTACATGGGGGGAAAATCTCCCCTCTATATGACTCCTAATTTTCAATTACGTCTGAATGACGGGTTTTCGCTCATAAGTGCAAAGTACCCAGTACTATGCAGCTATAGACATCGAACAGCATTTTCTCCGATATAACTATAACTTTTTTAACTATTCACCGAAGGTGAATAGTTAAAAAATATATACATTCAAAAAATAGAAAAAAAAGAAGAGAACAGAACTTATTTTATCTAATTAATCTGAAACGAAAAAAAATAATAATTTAAAATACTATCAGGAGGCAATAAAACTAGAATAATCTCACGTCCAAAACTTTCAAACAATGTATTGCTTAACTTTGCTCTTGCCTAAGCTGTACAGCGGCACACTGCTCCTACAACTGGTGTAATGGCATTGGCTGCCATACGACACATAAACATACTTAATATTAAGCCAGTCCAATGGTTGGTTAGTGATACTGCGTTTCAAATCATGGCAGAGGTCCCAGGTGCCATTTTTTTAACAAGACAATGCTCGACCACACACATCAAGGGTGTCACAGGATTTCATACGCCACAAACTGTCTTTCCCACCCGCAGATTTGTCACCAATCGAGCATATATGAGATCACCTGGAATGGCAAATCGAACATCCTCAAAAATTAGTCGAATTAGAATTGTATTTACAGCCACTGTGGGATATAAAGTAGCAGAACTTCGTAAGGGACTTTTATGCCACAATACTTGACTATTCGTATCGTACATTTGTGCTGGAAGAGGCCCAACAGTGTACTAAAACATTCATTCATTCTTATTTTTCCTGTAATAAACGATCAGTTAGCTTTAATTTTTCAATCACTTTCTTAGGTCAACATTGTACTTATGCGTATAAAATTTCGTTCTATTCTGACTACTCATTCTTGGTGCGTGAATTTTCATGGCAATGAGTGAATTAGTATGCATGCTTCGTAACTACAAGGCGATAAGTTCAGATCTAATACACACGGTAGATAAAAGACGGTTATTGCACGTTTATAAAGAACTAAAGGAGATCTTAAGCCTTTAAATTTTAAAGCGATCTGTGAAGTAAAACTACATGGTTTTCGGAGTAAAACTGTATGGTTTTAGAACTTATGTTTAATTATGAAGTAATTGTTCCATACCCTACCATCAGTTGACTTTGAATATAACTTCCAACTTGTTCATTGTTTACTACACACGGGAGATAAAAGACGATGAATGCACCTTTATAAAGAACTCGAGGAGATCTTAGGCCTTGAAATTTTAAAGCGATCTCTGTTGTAAAACTACATGGTTTTAGAACTTACGTTTAATTATGAAGTAATTGTTCCATACCCTACCATCAGTTGACTGTGAATATAACTACCAACTTGTTCATTGATTTTCCATGGTCCATCGTACATATATTTGGATTTTTTTTATTTCACGATGGGATTCGAATAAATGGGGTTTCGGTGTATATTTTTATATTCACAATCATTTAAATATTTATTATGTGCGATGTTTTTTTTGCGAAGTACTTGGAAAAACATACGAGGAAAAAAAACAAATTTCTCCTATGTTTTTCCCAGTACTTTTAAAACTCGGTTTCATGAGACTAGTGCTCTTTTAATTCATTTAATGATCTTTCAATTTAGTGAATCGTCTTCCTGAAGTGCACGATAGCCTTTGCGTATCTCAGTATAGCAAAAATGGTACTGAGAGAGCTGTTTTGTTTTTGAAACTGAAAACTGGCTTTAAATTCAATGATGAATTACTGAAGAAAATTCGGGTAAAAATAGACGAAGAGTTGACAGATGAACATATTCCTGGGCTTATCATGGAGGTTCAAGACATACCAGTAAGAATATTTTAAATTTTTAAATTTTCAAAATAACATAAAAACTTAATAAGTTATTAAGTGTGGAAATTTATTTTTAAGATTTTCGAATGTACCAATTACAGTCCCTGACCAAGCAGACGCACTAAAAGATTATATGTAAAATCTTAATTATCAGGTGATACTATACAGCTTTGTTGTTTTTACGCGGCTGAAACCATTTCGCACTTGTTTACATTCGTATATCAATTGGTTCACATTGTAATGCAATACTTTAAAAATAATTACAAATAGGAAGTATATAAAAAATCTCCTGAATAAAAACCCGTTGCATGTATCTTTAATTATAACAGTATTACATATAAACTCCTGCAAAACATGTAATTTTTAAAAAACTGCAATGCGTCTAATAATCTGGTCTAGTTATTACAATATAATAATATAATACCTGATTTAATAAATATTCTATATTTATATTATATATCATCTTATTTATCGTCGAATTTATATTACATATCGCCTAATTTAACCAATTTATACACGGACGTAAACAAATGCTAACCGGTTTAAGTCGTGTAAAAACAATAAAGCTGTATATTGTCACCTGAAAATGAAGATTTTACATAGAATCTTATAGTGCATCTAATAATTTGGTCTAATAACTTGGCCTTCGACTGTATATATTATGAATAATTTTTTTTGTTCCAATTTGTTTAGAGTTTGCTGCAAATTCATTTTATAATATGTGTTTTTATTCCAGTACAATATGAATGGAAAGAAAATGGAAATTTTGGTGAAAAAGATACTGAACAATATGCCGTACAACACTGATGTGGTTAAAAACAAAGATTCCATTCATCATTTTTTGAATGTGCCACCGTTTGAAGAGTAAAATTCATTCATTCTTCTTTAAAAGGTTTTACGCATATAGAATAAATATTAAAATATTTTCTTATGTAAAAGTGACTTTTTGACTGTATTTTATGATAAATATATTTTTTGTATATATTGCTTCCAAAAATAGAAGATTCCATTTTTTTAAAATGAAAAACTAATAAAATGTATTTTTTTCATCCGTAAAAATCATTTATAAATGTAAAAAAAATTTTCTTGATATTTTATTTTTGCTACTTTGTTGACCCTTTAACACAAAATTATAATTAACACATTTTTCACACTTTTTTCATTATTTTGTATTAATTTAGGTCAAAATAAAGGGAAAATATTATATTTAGAATTTAAATAATTTATCATGAAACAGGGATAGATAGGAGCAGATAGGACCAAATGTGTCTCTTGGCAAGTATGGACTGATAGCTCACTTTCAAATAAAAAAATTTTTTTAATTTTGCTCTTATTTGCAGAGAAACATTATTTCATTATTAAAACTTCTTTAATCAATAATTGATACATTTTTTAATATAAGTGAAAATTTTCTCTTCAAACTACTTTTTTGGATTTCATATTTTAGTACAAATATAATATCGATAATCTAACTGATTTTTTATTATCTATTAGACTGGGTTTTTTTATAATTAAAAAATACCAAAATAAATTTGTACTTATAATTATAGGGTCAGAAAAAACATATGCTTGTCAATTTAGAGCGTGGTATAAAAACCATTCATTTGGTTAAATTTACTTTTCAGTTTTGTATTTTTACTAAATAAGTGATATATATTTTGCAATCTGGCAATCTTGTTACGTAAACATTTTAAATCATTCTTGAAAAATTTCCCGTTCATGTAAGTTCGCTATATTTCACTGCTTGCTTTATAGATTTTGTTTTATTCTGATCTTCCTTTATATTTTATTTTCTGTTTTTACGTGTTATTTTTACTTATTGTGTTTAATTTTTTTTTTGTCGTAATTTTTGTAAAAAA
Organism: Parasteatoda lunata; assembly: GCA_949128135.1. Classification (NCBI taxonomy): domain Eukaryota; kingdom Metazoa; phylum Arthropoda; class Arachnida; order Araneae; family Theridiidae; genus Parasteatoda; species Parasteatoda lunata. Next base: position 24,054,677 of record OX421979.1, read on the forward strand.
AATTTTTGAGTGCTCCTCACACTATTGTATTGATATATTTTGCTTTGGCTATATTGATACAATATTAGAAAGCGCTCTTTTTCGGATATAATCGTGTGGGCTGATGAAAAGATTATATCTTTTATTTTCCGGTTTATTAAAACAAACTTTATCCTTTTTTCTTTTTTAATGAATTAATTCTTTTTCTTTCCCCAGTTGTTTGTCATTATTATTATTCCCCCCCCCCTCCTTTTCTCATTTGTCTGTAATTTACCTTTGTTTTTATTTCAAATTTATATATATATATATATATATATATATATATATATATATATATATATATATATATATATATATATATATATATATATATATATATATATATATATATATATATATATATATATATATACATGTGGTTTAGTTTTCGAGAAAAGAATAAAATCTAAATAAATGGAAATGAAACAATTCTTTAGAAATACGTGAAATGTTTCGGCTAAATTTAATTTTAAAATGTTTATTTTTTAACAAAATATTTAAGTTTTTCCAAAGTTAGTATTTTTGGAAAAAAAATAAAAATTTTCCATAATATTTGTGACTTATAAATTAAGAATAATATAACTTAAGGACTATATTAAACAAAATGTCTTTTTTGAATTTATCCCAATTTTGTTTTTTTTTAAATTAATAGCACTAAAACAAACAATTTAAAATATAATTCAAAAAGACCTGCAGACAAATCATAATAATTTATTTAAAAAATAGTATAAAATAATATTACACAAATGATCAAAATATACATTTATGAGGAATCATATGTCTTTTTAAAGCAAAAATAAAAGTCAGTTCATCAGAACGCTTTGAGTGAAGATTCTGATTTGAATAAGTCCGAGATAAATTTAAAGCATAAAATGAGCATTCTATATTTGAAAAATAAATAAGCTCTAAAACAAATATTTTAATTTATATAATTTAATCGACTCTTTCATTCTTGGAGCAATTACTTTTACTATCTTTCATGGTTTTATCATTCACTTTTGGTGTATCTATTATCACAGATTTTGACAGCATAAAAATATTTTTTAAACTCTGTACAACACTTTCGAAATATCACATGTTATGAAAAAATAACTCTAAAGCTATTAGTTTACCACCAATACATATAATTCGTTTTCCATACTTCACTAAGTTTTCTTTTGAGTAAATTTAGGTCATGAGTTCAATGTCATTTTTCGATAAAGTTCTTTAAAAATCAAATATTTTGATTAAAGATCAGAAATTTCCAAGCTCTACTGTCTTGAAAAATTCTACAGAGTTTGGATTGATGACAACTTCTGAATTCAAAACTTCTCGTTTGTTGATTAATTTCTTCACTAATCCATTAAGCTTCTTTCCTGTCATATTATACTGAAAGAGAATTTTAAAAAAATACTGTTAGAATGCAAAATACAAGACTTTCCATAATCACCTTCAGTATGTATACTTTTATTTCCCTTGCCATAAATAGAGTCAAAAAAGTATTCCCACCAGGGGTCACAAATTGATATTTAAACGAGCAAAAACGAAGATACTTTTTTGATTTAGCACTATGAAATAGAATATTTTACTGAAATAGAATAACAAATATACTGTTAGAATTCAAAATACAGGGCTTTCCATAATGACTTTTCAATATGTATACTTTTATTTTCCTTGCCATAAATGAAGTCAAAAAAAAAGTATTCACACCAGGAGTCACAAATTGATATTTAAACGAGCATGAAACAAAGATGCTTTTCAGATTTGATAAATCACAAATAAGGGAAGCCTGTATTGGAAACATTCATCATTCCATTTTGTTTTCCTAATAAAACGTGGTATTTCTAATACTTCCATGAAATTGAAAAAAAAAAAAACGTTAGCGCTTTATGATTGATTCTGAGAAAAGTGATTTGATACTGTTTTCCTTCTATTGCGAATACTATGAACGCTAAAATAGAATGTCAAAAACTGATAAAATAAAATTTATTTTTGAAAAAATATTTTTTGAAATATGTTTTTATAGATGCTTTACTTGAGGCAACTAATAAAAATTCCTTATTAGACTTTATATTTATTTATTAATTTTATTTTTCTGTCTTAATTGCTTTCATATGATTACAAATGGTTGAAATATTAAAATAAGTATGACTAAGTACTTAAAAATTCACGTAATATTTAAAAAATTTACGTAATATACTATTTTCTCTTACTGGTATATCTGGTGCTTCCATGATAATTTCAGGAACGTGTTCAAAAGTCAGGACTTCTTCAATGGTTTGTTTGATTTTCTTTATAAGATCGGCAGTCAAATGATGTTTTGGTAGCATTTTGACAAACAAAACTACCCGCTCATCTAAACTTGAATTGTACTGAGATGTGCATACATAATCCATAAGACCTGGAAAGCCTTGAACTAAAGAAAGAAAAAGTATTTATTTCTTTTTAAAGTGATGTTAAATAAATGAAGTCTTAAGAGATTTAAAATATCAGTTTATCGTTTTTTAAAACCGTCGTTGAACAGCCGAACCAATTTTTTGGGCTTACGACTACTAATGTTCAATTCCATAGCCTTGTAATTTTGAACCCCACCCAGAAAACAAGGTAACTCCAAGACCAATAATTGGGAGAAATTTGTCTTCGTGAAAGACTTTTTGATGGAACTAACCCGCATTTGCGTTACATGGGGAGAAAAATCACGAAAACCTCCCACGGTTAGCCTTATGGCAAGTGAACTTTAACCCATGATACGTCTACAACTAAGGACCGGGATAGCCTGGTCGGTAGGGCCCATGTCCGAGAGTTCGTGGGTTCAAACCCCGCCGGCCGAAGACTACCCGTGTAGTAAAGTGACTGATGCACGTTAAATCTGTCGGGTCGCAAATGTCCTCCGTGTTCCCATAAGAAATCAATTCCTCTGGGGGTACTGGATTGGCGATCGATCGTTCTTTGATTCAGGTCAAAATTACGATCTGTGATGAATGAATGGATGAATGAATGTGTCCGCCCTATAAACGGGTGCGACGTATGAGTGACGTGTGTGTGGCTGAAGTCGGAATCTTGGCCAGAAGATCGCGCCACTAAATTACAAGAAATGCATACTCTGCCTTAAATTCGCTTGGTTTCACCAAGCAGACTTGCCGTGTGGCAAGTCGTATAAGAACCACCAGCACACGTCTACAACTGAGGATAGTGTACGTCAGCACTGTGGTCGGCGCAAGCCGGATGCGGAATTCGTATCGACCAGCCATCGCTGGGATTCGAACCCGGTTCACCTTATTGGAAGGCGCACGCTCTAGCCCCTGAGCCATCAAGGCTATCAGTTTATCGTTTGAAAAAAATGTAAAAGTTTTTAATATTCTTTTTATTTAATAAATTATATTGTGAGCCACACAGGGAAAAGTTGCTACTTTTCGGCCAGCTCGTAAAATAGGCAACCTCTATTATTTCGTAAGTTAATTGACAGCAAATGCTGCCTTTTGACTGTCTAATAAAATTTATGAAGTTAAAAAATCACCCAATTAACCGTGTGTTAAATCATGTTCATGCAAAGTTCCTGTGCAAGGAGACATCAATTTTGCATTTTTTTCTTCTAATTTTGCACTGTAAACAAGTATAAATACTTGCGAGACGTTAGTTGTAACTGTTAATATTTTAAAACTATGTAAGTCTTGTTAACAATGGTTGTATACTTTGCTATCGATGAATTCATTGGCTTATATAGTTAGTCATGTTAATAATGGTTGTATAATTTGCTATTAACGAATTCATTGACATATGATTAGTCATGTTAACAATGGTTGTATACTTTGCTATACACGAATTCATTGGCATATATAGTTAGTCATGTTAACAATGGTTGTATACTTTGCTATACACGAATTCATTGGCATATATTGTTATTCATGTTAACAATGGTTGTATACTTTGCTATAGACAAATTCATTGACATATATAGTTAATCATGTTAACAATGGTTGTATACTTTGCTATACACGAATTCATTGGCATATATAGTTAGTCATGTTAACAATGGTTGTATACTTTGCTATACACGAATTCATTGGCATATATTGTTATTCATGTTAACAATGGTTTTATACTTTGCTATAGACAAATTCATTGACATATATAGTTAATCATGTTAACAATGGTTGTATACTTTGCTAAAGGCGAATTTATAGGGCATATTACATACCCACGACTAATTGTCTTCAATGAGACAACCAGAGTTGCTGTGAATAAGTTAGTGGCCTAACATCATATCGAGGCTAATATTTTGCTATCTTTTTGAGTTTTACACTAAAATGCCATTGCAACTGATTCATTGAAAATTTTATTGTTCCAACAGGGGAAATTAAATCTGGAATTAGACAATGATCTAACTTGTTTCTTTTAGATGGGCACTGGGCATCATTACATGTTTTAAGGTATTTTTCGTGGTCTGTGTTTGTTCCAAATCAAGATTTTATTACTACAAATCATTTTCATAACAATTATTAACATTTTATTGGCTTATAATTAGGTTATACTGTATTTAAAAAATGAAATAGATTTAAATCCATTTATAAAACACCCCTGGATCAATGGAGAAAACTGGTTTCATGTTTCATTCATCGTGCCGATGAAATTTAGGAAAGTAATAATTACATTAACGAGTATAAGACTATAAAGTTGCCAAATTTAATTATTTTTAGGAACATAAGGAGTCTATTAATAGAAACCTTTTCTTATTAATACATTATTTTAATTTAAATGTATTTCCTTTTATTACCGTCGTTTAAAGTAAATTAAAGTTGAAAAAAACTTTATAAGTGCATAAAAACTGTAGCCTTTATATTTAGCACAATTTAAATTTGACTAGTAACTTCTTGTATACAACAACCAATAACTTTCATTTTCTTAGCCAGAAATATAAAAAAAACAGTCAATAAAATTTTTGAATTTACTGCAAATATTTGAAAAACTGAAAAGTAATGTGAACTATTGTTTATGGAGAGGAACAAGCAGGCATTAAAATTGTCATTTGTTTAGATTTTGGCTGAAGATCTGGCAAATTTGGATGTAAGCTCGATTAACAATTAACTTCACGACATCACAAAATGAAAAAAAGATTAGTTGTTCATTGAGTAGGTTTTTAAAACATTATATTTTATGGAAAATGATGGACTGATAATTTTAGTAGCGACACTTATCGATGCGTAAAGTGCTTACACAATTAAGTATGGTCGTCCGCATTTTGGGCGACCCCTAAAGGAAAGGGGGGGGGGATTATGAGTAATTATAATGCAATATATATAAGACCACAGTTCTAAATTTAGTAAAAATTGGTTACTATATTTTTTTTAATAGACTGACCATAGGAAATATTGAAAAAGCAAGCCAAATATTTTTATAAAAAAGAGTGGCGCTTTAATATTTAGACCATTTTACTTACGTGCAAAATAAATTTCAGAGCAGTTGAATCTTGCTCCTTTTGGATTCATTGTTTCGTCACTGGAAAATCAGAATGAAATATTAAATTTAAAATATAAATAAACAAAGTTCATTTATAAATATATCAAATTTTGTTCCCTACAAATTATTAAAGAAATCATAACATATGCCATTGGATATTTTCATTGCAAAAAGTAGGGAAATTTGCTCATATAATACTTAACCATTAGTATGAAACGCTTCGACAAATTTTTTACGTAAAAATAAAAAAACAAATTTATAGAAAAACTACAAAACACGTGAAAGCTACAAAGGGATACCTGCAAGTGACGTAGTGAGGGTATATCGATTCTAATTGGTTTTTGAAACTTGGCATTTGTTTACGCTAGCAACTATCCGTGCTATTTCAAATAATCCAAGCTAGGTAGAACAAACAAATTATGCTTCTTAGTTGTCAGGTGCACAAATCAAAAATATATCATGGTTACAATAAAATACTCAAATAAATGATGAATCTAAGTTAAGTAAAAGGCGTAGACGAGAAAAAATTATAATTTTTTCAACAAAATCGATGAGCGATACAGTTTTGTATTTAATAAGCTCCACGTCTATTAACATTATAACTTGTCTGGAGAAACTTAGCTCGACATCTTGTTTATAAACGATCAGCTGGAGTTGAGGTCATGGATCACGTGTCTCTGTATCAGTGATCATCTTCTTCTCAAGTTGCAAGTACCCAATTGCATGGGTTGCACAAGTATCTTTTGCAAATATAACGGTGTGATAATCACTGCGCTTGTACAGAGCTTGCTGAAAGCAGATAAAATACAATATGTGACCGCTTTACCATAGTAGGAATATTAATTATTTTACTGGGCCATATCTATAAAAATCTTTCAAACATTGCATTATATTACCTCCGTCCATAGACAATCATTCCTTTGGTGTTTGGATTGATCCATGCATCGTCACCAACGCACCAATGACCTACAGAAAAATAAAAACATTACGTTTTATTTACTTAAAGGAACTTTGCATATGAATCACAAATACACTGGTTGTTGGGTAAAATGAATAAAGCTATTGAAAAATACGGTCACCTGGTAACAATAAAATAATTATTTTTTTTCAAACTCAGTTTTAAATAAAAAAAATTTTAATCGAAAGAATAATGTAAATTAGGCGAAAAAACTATTGGGTAACATGCATTTCTAAAGAAAGAAACATATTATTTCTTCATTTTAAGGATTGAGATTTAGAATTTTATTAGTGCAGTTTAGATTTAAAAATCCCCAACGGCAGACGCTTTGAGTGCTCCTGGTATATCGATATTTTCGTGATTTTCTTCTTCATTATCAACAAGACCTCTAAGAAAACAAACTCGTTCTCTAGACTGGATTTTTACAAAAAAATAATAATAATAATAAAACTTTCAAGATATTTTAGCAGTAAGAACAGGACACTCGTTATTCAAGAACAATTATTCATTATCAAGTATTCATTGCCCGAGAAAAACATTAGCTTTTTATGCTGGCTGGTTTACACTATATCGTAACATTAGTTTAACAATATAAAGCAACAATTTAAGGAATATTGGGCGAGTATATACCAGACAATGGCCTTCATTTAAAAGAAATGTGCATGCTGTTTCAGCCAAACAGCTAAATATTTTTTTTCTGAAATAAAGAACATTTAATATAATTAGAATTGAAATAATGAATAATGAACTTTGTTGAAATAATAATAAAAAATTTATTTTTAACTTCAGAAAGCACATCCTTAAATTATTTAAATCATTTATTGGATGAACTTTTATTTTGTTGAAGTTAAATATTCTTTTCTAATGTGATAGAAGGTATAAAATGCGAATATTTCGAAAATAAAATGCTAATTTTTTAATCTATTTATTTAGAGCCGCGGTGGTGAGGTTAATCGGATTCGAATCCCAGCTATGGTTGGTCTAAGCTCGAAATCAATACGAATTCCTCGCACCGACCACAGTGCTGACGTAAATTATCCTCAGTGGTGGACAGATCATTGGTTACAGTCCCTTTACCTACAGACTAACCATGGTAAGTTTTCATGGTTTTCCTCTCCTTGTAACGCAAATGTGGGTCAGTCAGAAGGTCCTCCGGGATAAATGTTATCCAAGGCAAATTTCTCCCAATACTTAATCTATGAGTTCCCTTGTCTTCTAGATTGGGTTCAAAATTACAAGGCTACGGAGTTGAACAATAGTAGCCGTAAATACAAAATTGGGTCGGCTGTTCAACGACGGTTGTAAAATAAATATAAAATCTATTGTATTTAATATAAACTTTCTTTTTAAAATAATAATAATTTTTATGTCTCATGTAGTGGGCATTTAAAATATTAAGGAAAAAAAAAGAAATTATACATAGATGACTAAATCATATTTTTGTTTCATTTTTGTATTTAAATATGCCTAAATTTTGCTCCTGAAAAAAAAAATCACTCAGCTTAAAATCAAAGTAAAAAAGTCGAGAGTTGGTCATTTTAGGTTTTTCATTATAAACTCAGATTTTTTGAACTACATAATTTTTCAATACAACATTTTCCTTTCATTTACTATGAAAATAATACTATAAAGATAAATTGTTTACATTTCTGAAAAATTTGGATCAAAAATTATGAGTGATATTTTGCCTTTACAAACTAAAATTCTGAAACAAATTTGTTGTATTTTTGTTACATTGCTACTTCTTTAAAAATTTTAACTTAAGACAATTTTGTTTTTATAATTTGTTATCAATCAAATTGTTACTTTTGTGTGTTATCACAAGGTGAAATCTATTTATCTTTTGACCTTTATTCCGATTACCTATTCTTCTAAATTATCTAATCTTAAAGATTCACGCAGTGTTGAATTTTAAATAAGAATAGTATTAAATGATTATCAATTATTCAGCCATTTGATTACAAATAATAATGATAACCGTAATAACTAAAATAATAATCTTAATTAACCATTACCTGGATATTGTGTCAGATATGTTTCTGTCACAACAGATTCGCCTTTGTGATTTATTGCAGCTATGGGCATCGCTGGATAAGGGTTTGAAATTACAACTTCTCCTCTTTCACCTACTACTGATTCACCTATAAAAAACCGATACAATATTCCATTGAAAATTCTGATTCCTTAATTGTTATGATAAATGTGTTCAACAAAACAGATTAATGTTAAGTTGCTCTAAGATATACAAATATCGACGACATTTATTATTTTACCTTTTTCATTCAAAACTTTCAAATCCATTGCTAAAGATGGAGCCTGTAATTCACCTCTATATACTGGAAGATTAAAATCACACCCAGTCAGTTGACCAAATACTTCAGTACAACCTGAAAACAAATCATTATTTTACCTGAAACAAACCATTATTTTACACAAAACACTACTATCTATACAATATAAATAACTTCATAAAATCAGTTTTATAGTATGTTATCATAAAAAATTATAACAGTAAAATTATAAGAAAAAAATTATTTGATGTAAATCAAAAGACCTTAAGATGAAATTTCCATGAAAAAGAAGAATTAACCAGAACCATGCATATTGAATTCTAAGTTAAAGGAAAGTCTATTATTATGTCAAAGTTTTCAAAAAAGTCATTGCAATAGGCAATTTTTCAATTCATTCCTAATCCGCCTCTTTTAGTTTCACTACTTGTGCCTCATACTAACAAAAGGTTTAAAAATGTAAAAGACACAAAAAAATTAGAATTGCTTAGAATTGCAGGGTTCAAAATCCATGAGTTGTAGGTGATTCGGTGGAATGGCCTGCTAGATCTCCAGACATCAGACCTCCAGTCATGGTCATATGTTGACTCCGCAGTTTGAGACCGAGTTTAGTTTTTTAAGACCTCGTCAGTGGTATCTCAAAAAATATGTGGAGTCTTGTCAGGTGAGTGTGAAAAAAAATACAGTATTATTCTAAACTAAGATCAAATCAATTTTTTAAGAAAATTTGTTTATCCTAAATTTTTGTAAACCTCAAAGTTTAATGATTCGTAAAATTAACAGTTTGAAAAATCATATTTAAGTAAAGTATCAGAAATATAAATTAAAATATTGGCTTTTATTTTAAACTGACGAACCTTAGATGTTACAATAAATAAACGAAATATCGTTCTATGTCACGAACATCAAAGCAGGTTTATTTTTTTCTGATTTTGGAAGAGAAAACTTAGGAAGTAACTAAAAGCATTCAAAGTGCCGTCTCTCTAATCAAACTTAATATGACTTTTTCCCCCTTACTATTTTGACATTTTTCATATGCTTTTGGTCTAACATAAAAATTTTGTTTCAAGTTTAAGTTTATAATTTACATAACCATATAATTTACAATATATTGAGAACAATCTGCATTATCATCTACTGGTGCGGAAGAAATGAATTCCAGTTTGTATTTGCCGAAATATCTTCAATTAAGCTGTGAAGTTGATTAATTCCAGGTCATCAAAATAAGCTATTATGACCAACTCATCTTGATGCCCTGGAATCTTTTTACATTCATTTGAATGCCGATTACCTTGTTAACGACATGAGTTCTTCTCCATAACGCATGTAAATGCATTTCGCCCTGATTTGTCTCTCTTGGTTGCAGGGGTTCTTCTAGTTTGTTTTCCACCTTTCTTTTCCCTTTCATTGTTGGAAACTTTAAATTTTATGGTTCAAAATCCCTTTTTGTTTTCTTCATTCATATCTGGCAAGTCTTGAGAATGGGTACCTATTTTTGAGCGCTTGTAACTTGTCGAGTTTCATTACCATCTTTGTATTTTTTTGTAGCCAATAAAACTTTTAATCAAGTTTATCTTTGCGCTTCAGTTTCTTGGAATTATTCCTTTAACTATTCTTGGTGTTTCATATAATCATTTTTAGTGTAAGGTAGCTGCCACTATTTTCAGTGCTAAGACACACTAAAGTTTTTAATGTGCTAAATCATTGGTTTATACTATAGATTATTGTAATTTCTTAAATATTTTATGTCTAATTGAATAATACTGTTTTTTTTTTTTTTTTTAACTTTTCATGCAAAGTAAAAACATATTTTTTTAATTCTTACCATACACTGAATTGAAAAATAATCCTGGCTTAATTTTCTGCGCAAGAAAATCATAAACTTCAAGCTTAGCTGGGCTTCCCATTGGCATAAGATTTCTTAAATTCTTCAACGAATGTTTAGAGGCTATAAATTGAAATAAATTTATTGTTTTAAAATTAAATATATAAATTTACATACTAATACTAAAAATTTATTTTCTTAATCAAAAAATAAATACCGATGCAAAAAGTAATTAAATACTTCTCACTTGCCAAATAGTACTTTAAAGCTTTCGCTGTATTTTTTTTATTTATGTTTTTTTTTTTTTTTTTTTTTTTTTATTTACACAAAATAAACTTTATTAAAAAAAAAATTACCGTTAACTTTATCGTACATTGTTTTCTTCGCATTTTATTTGTGATTTTTTCCCCTTTTACGGAGTTTATCTGTAGTTTACTATTATAGTACTTTAAAATTGTATTTTTTTGTTTACGTTTTAAGTGAAATTACGTTACGTGTTCAAGGTATTTCTTTGACAATTACAGATAAACAATTTTGAAAGTTTGCTAAAAAGAACAATTTTTAAATTTTTAAATGTTAAAAAACTAAACTCAGTGGCGTGACAGCCCATAGAGGGCCAAGGCCTATTGTGCCCAAAGAATATATAATGTGAGAGGAAGTCTAGCTTCTCCGACATGTAGCAGGGGGCCAGCAAAGTCCCTCTGTATGACTAGAAAAGCGCCAAAAGTTTTTGAGCCGACGCATGCGGACATCTTTCATCCATCATAGCGTCTCTAAACTTGTTCAACAAGAAATTTTTCGCCATCTTTAAAGTGACTGTTTAAAGTGAGATCTTTAAGTGACCGATATCTATTTAAATTATATACCTATGTTAAAATAATAAATTATATTTATTTTTTAATGATTTCGTCACAAGTAAATATTTTCCTTGTTTAATAAGTAATCCTTTTTCAAAGCCATGTAAGTCTGTAAAGAACAAAAGCAGACAAGTTTTGAGTCACTTTTCATTAGCTGTTTACATGAGTGGGAAGAGACAAGGAAAAAGTTGTTTGTTGGGAGCGGAGGGAAATGGGATTGCTTACGGGGAAAGGACGGAGGGACCCTCTGTTAGGAGGCAGGTTGTTTCCCTAGCAATACTTCCACACCTTGATGGAGGTAACCGTTGCCTCCGGAACAGGTTTACATGGGGGCCTATGAGAGCTGGTCTTCTTCTCACTTATATATTCTTTGCTGTGCCCATCTCAGTATTCTTGACCTTGGGCTCTGGGGTACAGAAGCGGATGTTCCGGTTAGGTGGTCAGCCGAACGCGAAAAACCCCAGTGTTTAGTTCCCAAGCATGCTTGGCACTCATTTAGGAGGATGAGAGGATGAAAGGCTGAGGCAACCTTGCCCGGCCTGAGGATCGAACCCAGGACCTGTGGCTCGGGAGCGCGAAGCGCTACACTCAGCCACCGGTCTTCATCCTATAATTTAACTTCCAATAAAAAGGTAAAACAAAAATCATCTTTGTTTGTAAAAATCACCTTACATCATAAATTCACACACACAATTTTGTCAAAATTTTGTTTCGTGATTTGTTGCAAGTAATTAACTATCACCTAATGAACAAACTATAAGCCCAAAAAAAAGATTATTATGATAGACGTTTCTCCGAAAATTGTTTAAATTTTGAATAAAAAGATCCTATATAAGAAACTTACTGCAGATTCATTTCCAGTGACTAAAAATAGCGAAATCTCTTGATTTTGAAAATGTAACTAGAAATAAAGCCTCTAGCTACTTAACTGAAAACAATTTAAATATAAGTTCCTCTTCATAACGTGAGGAATTACAGACTTACGAAGAAAGTTTTCTATCCTCATAGATATTGTGCTATAATCTGTAAATCTTCTGTTACAATATTTAATTAAGATTTTACATGTAAGAGTCTATAGTAAAAATATACCTATAGGTTTTTATATAGTTCTTTTTTAGGGGGGAGAAAAAAAATAGATCTCTAATTTGACTTGACAATTGACATTTTATTTAATATGCGTCACAGTAAAAGTTGGTCTAATTTAACGTAAATGGTAAGAGAAATGGTGCACAACAAAAGTACCCTCTTTTCAACTAATGTTGATTATAAAGCATGTAAAACAATAAAAAATGTTTGTTTGATTTTTTCGTTGCATCATTTTTCCTCAAAACTCTTAAATCAACAACCACTCAAAACTTTTAAGTGTTAAAAGAGATAGTTAATACTTAAGACACATACCACTTTATCATTAAAATTTCTTAGCATTTACTTGATATTGTAAAAGTTTATCACGAATAAGCTATTACAAGCAAAGCAAAATAAACATATTTATAATCTGGTAAGTTTTGAAGACGTGAGCCTATTTTCAAATCATTTCGATTTTCCACTTTTACAATTTTTGAAAGCTAATTAAGCTTTTACATTACAATGTATATCTATTTGCTTTAGTTTCTTGGGACACTACATTTACTCCTTTGTATTTTTTCAATAATTTTGCAAAAAAAAAGTGAAACGTGCTAAAATAAAAATCAAGCTCATTACTCGGTCCTTGATCTTTCAATAACATAGTCTCTGCAATGCTTGACCAGATATAAGCAGATGTGATACCAAATTTATCCACCAAGTCCCAAAAACGGGTCGAAGTTTCAAATGGATATCCATCGTATGATACTAATGTCAAGCCTAAATGTAGAGAATTAATAGCCATGTTCCATGATATCCAACCAACCTACAATAGAGAAATAAAAATGTATACTTTTAGAATAGACCTGTACTTTGTATATTTTTTTCAAAAAATGTAATTTTCAAAAAATACATCCTTTTTATAAAAAAAAAAAATCTGTCTTTTCTTTAAGGAAAAAACGTCTTTTTTAGCTTTTAAAAATATATGAATGAAGTGAACGTTTTCCCCCAAATTATTTATTATTACATTGAATATAATTATATTAGAATTATTAATAAATTTTGCTGCATATCATGCAAACTATCTTTAAATTTAAACTCATAACTTTTTTAAAATTTTATTTTTGCGAAATAAATGTAAAAATAAAAAACAGACATTGAAAAGTCAAGAATCAAGACTTTTCTTTGATAAAGAAAGTTGTCTTAATTAGATTTTCTCTAAATAACAAGGTACCAAATTTAGAAGAAATATAGAAGTTTAATAATAACATGAACATTAATGACTTTAGATGAAATTAAGAATATATTTAAACACTATCCTTAAAACTTTAAAAGATTGTTGCTTTCATCTTCTTAGTATAATAGTTAATTCATTAGAATTAAAATTATTAACACAAGAAGAAAATTCTGATAAAATTACCTCACTGTATGGTAATGATTATTACAGTAATGATTATCAAAGATTATTTTAAAATTTTTAGAATTAGGCGCTTTTTCATTATCAATGATATTTCTGGTTTAAAAAACACAGTTCTGATTAATAAAACCAAAATATACGATATTTAAACTATTCACTTGGTAATTTTTCCATTAATATAGCAAAGATAAACTGAAAATTTTGTTTCATAAAATTATAGTTCTTTCTACCACACATTTAGTAAAATATACAAAACAGAAAAGTAAATTTTACCTAAGAAAGGACTTTTATGCCATGCATTTTGATATAATTACTCAATTTTATTATATTCACCAAATTTTATCTCGCAAAACCATACTTCATTGTTAATTTTTTTTTTAATTCATCACCAAATTGTCTCGTTACAAACTACCAGCGCCTGAAACAGTGTAAGTTTTGCAATATTTTGGTGATTTTGACCTTACTTTTTCTTTCAATGAAGTGTTCAAAACAAAATATCTACTTGTATATTAAGGATTATACCTTAGTAAATTTAATAAAATTATTATTCTCATAAATGTAGATTTTTGATGAATTTTAATTATTAAAATAGCTATAAAGCATAAAAATCTATAGAGGCTGCATTGAAAGACGACTAAAGAGGTATTTAATGCTAAAACTAAAAAGGATATTTAATGTTCGTTTTTTTCTGGCTTACATAATGAAACAAATACTATGAAGATAAAATAAATTTACTTATTATTGTTTTAAATCTATTATTACAGCTAATAAATAACAAGTTATACTCACTGGAGATATGTTGAAATTAACATCTTTTCTACTATGATCTTGATGTAATCCATAATCTCTTATGGTAGTTATAAAGTTCTATAAAATAGTATATAATAGTATTAAAAGAAAAAATCTCGAAGAAGTTGCCTCGTTATTATGAGTATATATATATATATATATATATATATATATATATATATATATATATATATATATTTTATTTTATTTTTTTTATTTTTTTTTTTTTCACAGTACAACAAAATACAATAGTTTGCAATACAAAAAAAGTTTTAATAAAGTTTTATTATTAAATAACTAGATAAAATCGCTTTGTGCTGAAAAATATTGTAATCATATTTATAACAATACATATTAATAATTAAAATATGTTTTTACAATAATTAGTATTCATTAATTTTTAGCCACCAATAATTCTTTGTATTTATTAATTATTAAAAAATATTAATAAATAATAAAAAATAATTATTTATTAATAATAAATTGTAATAATAAATTTTAATAATAAATATTATTAATAAATATTAATAATAAATAATTAGTTATTTAATAATAATGTTTATAAGTTAATAATTAAAACACGGACTAAATGACAAAAAGAAAAATAAGAATGTCTGCAATTTATTTTCTTGGGGGTTAGGGGAGTTAATGAAACATCTTCTTTATTCAATTCCTACTATTAGTTGACCCTCTCCCTAGATATATTTATATATCTTGTTCAAATTTTCAATAGTTAATAAAATACTGTTTATTCATCCACTCAAGTTTAAATACATTTTTTAAATACACTTCAAGTCAATCAAGTTTAAATACACTTATAGTAGATGTCTCGTGATGTTAATACAGTGTTTTCAAATATTAATTCATCAATTAAATTTAACTAATTAATTTTAGTTTTATTTAGGAGAAAAAAAATTCTCTTATACAAGATATTTAGCAGGACATAAATTTAGGAATAAATACTGTGGCGAGTCTGTCATATGTATGTAGGACTCTGTCATATGTATATATATATATATATATATATATATATATATATATATATATATATATATATATATATATATATATATATATATATATATATTTATATTAATTGTAATTATTTAGTAAAAAGAAATTAAAATAATATTTTTCTTTGTTGTCCTAAGAAGGAATTGACTTTAAATTTTTTTGATATTACTTGTTTTCTTTTGTATACTGTATCAATACTTACGCCATGTGAATGTATTAGGCGTTTTGGAGGACCCGTTGTACCCGAAGTAAAGCTGATACACAGAGGATAGTCGAATGGTACTTCTTCAAATTGAATGTCCCCGAGATCATGTTTACTTCGTGCAGATTCAAGAAAATCTGATATAAAAACACTGTAACAATAAGAACTCGGTAAATATCTTCGGAAAACAAAATATTAAACTTAAAGTCGTATTTCCTTTGATAAAATAAAAACTG
This sequence comes from Parasteatoda lunata, assembly GCA_949128135.1. Classification (NCBI taxonomy): domain Eukaryota; kingdom Metazoa; phylum Arthropoda; class Arachnida; order Araneae; family Theridiidae; genus Parasteatoda; species Parasteatoda lunata. The sequence goes on from OX421979.1 coordinate 24,070,779, forward strand.
TCTCTCTATGTTGAAAAATCTTAAGAACCGCAGCCGTCACAGATGTTAGGGTTTTCAACTTGACATTACATTTTGTTTTGATGAGGAAAAAATTATAAAACTTAGAAATTTGTAGAAAAGTGTACTGAAAATACATTGGAATAAAAAAATTTAACTTTCAGTAATTTCTGCAAGAATTGTTAACTGTTCAAGTATTATTAACCATAAGGGTTGATCTACAGCTTGCAGAAATGCAAATACAGAAATACAAATGCAGATTAAAGATTTGGCATACTGAAAGGGCCACATTTGCTTATGAACTTGACACAAAGTTTTTACGAAATTCCAATTTTCTCAAAAGTTATTGTAACTTTAAGAATGAAATTACGATTGGATTATTAGTTCGAGAATTATCAAGTGTTAAACTTGTAGAAAAAATCACAATTTGATGCTCATTGATTGTAAAACTTAGAAATTTATAAAAAAAAAAGTGTACTGAAAATACATTGGAGTGAAAAAAACTTAACATTCAGTAATTTGTGTGAGAGTTATTAACTGTTCAAGAATTATTAAGCTTAGGGGGGCGCTCTACAGCCCGCAGAAATGCAAATACAGTAGAGTAGAGATTTAGCATGCTGAAAGGGCCCCATTTTTTTATGAACTTAACACAGAGTCTCATTGAAATTCCAATTTTCTCGAAAGTTATTGTAACTTAAAATGCAAACTTTCTTTTTTTTTTCTACATAAGAGTTTGCTTTGCTGCTCAAAATCTATGAAAGTTAGAAACTTGAAACTACAAAGGTGTGTACAAAAATGTACAAAGAGTTCAATGGATTAAAAAATTACGAATGGTTTATTAGTTCGATAATTATTAGGTGTTAAACTTGCAGTAAAAAAAATTTTTTTAAAAATTATGTTGATTGATCGACTATCAGCTGAAATGCAGTTACAGAGTTGAATTTTGAAGTGTTGCAAAAACTTTTTTGTAATATAATTTTAACGAGTTTTTTTTTTTTCTTTTTTTTTCAAAATTCCTATTTTCTCAAAAATTTTTTCAAATTTAAATGCTTATTGGAATTTTTTTCACTTTTTTGTTTTAAATATTAACTACTTATCCACTGTTGTAGAAAATTTCTCTCGCGAGACCTTTTATTTTATAAACTTGTGCTTGAGTAGATGTCAATCAAAAGTACCAAAAAAATTAATGAGAGTTGACATATTTCAAGATATAAATCTTAACATTCATAGTGAAATTTTTAAAAGTGAAAAAAAAATTTTTTTTAAAGTAATGAAATTGTTAAAAGTAATAAAATTGTTACAACCTTTTGTTAAAACATATTTGAATCGTTCGAAGTCTCTTTAACGAGTAAAATCACTTCGCATTTAATTCTTCGTATTAAGTTTGTTGAATTTAACAAACTGTATTTTTTTTTCAAGTACAGATGATCATTTTTCAAATCTAGGTAATTATTTATTTCATTATGGTTAACACATTAACAATATGTTCAAACATAAAGTTACATTATTTGTATATCTTGAAGCAAAAACGTTCATTGTTTTTGTGGGAAATATTTACATTAAAGAAGAAATAAACAACTGACTTGGAGAGCAATTACGTGAGTAGGCGAGCGGAATGAACGGTAACAGAGCCTCCCAGTTTTGTGAAACAATTCTGATATGCGTAGAATATACAGAAGTGAACTTTCAGTTTTGCACTTCCCTTTACTCCTTGTTGTTTATCACTCGTGTTAATAAAGGCGTTCGGAAATATTTTATTTTATTATGGTAAAAATTTAAAATTTCATCTTGTTTGAAATATATCCGACGCAAAAAAATATTGATGTCATAAAGAAATATTAATAATTATCAAATAAAAGATAATACGGTAATCTTAAATTGACAGGCTATTTCAAAAATCAATAAAACGAACGAGAAAAAAAAATTATGATTCGATGTGCTCTGCTTAAGAAACTTTTGCTTTTGTTCTCACGAAGTTTCAGAATTAGTAATAAAAATTGCCGACAGAAGGCGCAACAGATAATTTTAAAACAATGTCTTTAAAATTATCATCATTTACAGCAAGAACGTGGCGCAGCCTGAGAATAAATTTAACATATATCCATGCAAATATTTTTAGTTTTTTAATTGTAATGGTGTCTCACTAGTAGCAGAAACAGCATTTTTTGCTGATAGCTGCGCCCTCTATTAACAAAGTTTTAAACTACTTTTGAGACTTTGTGAGAAATTAGGTCCAATTTTCTAAGCAGAACAATCTTTGTTCGTTCTTAAGTTGATTTTTCCAGTCTTTGTTCACTTTTGGGAATTACAATATTTAATTCCCTAAAAAACGTCATTACGGATATTATCTAAATAAACCTTACAATAAAATTTGCTTCTATGTTTTTCTTATATATCTTTATAAAATATAAAAACTGAATGGGTCTACACAGTTTTAAATTGTTTTTGGTGCATTTTTATCAGAAGGTAAATCACATGGTAGGATCCAGTTTTCCCACATTCATTGTTGTATACTTTTGGTTGTCATCAAGTTAATACTAAAAAAAGAAATAAAGGTAATAGGAACTATAAATTTGAAAACTAGAACTTCCGGTAAACTGTGTCACCATTTGAATAGAAAAATTACCAAATAAATGGATTAAATACCGTATATTCTAGTTTTATTTCCCGAATTAAGCGTCTTCTTTACCACAAATCGTATTTAATATCAATTATAATAATCAATTAATTATTATTGATAATTGTATTAATCGTTATAATCGTCTTTCTGGTAAGCGAAAATACTTACCGAATTTAAATAACAATTTACATTAAATTTTAAATGTTATTTTAAAGCATTATTGCTAAGCAAAATTAACTATATTCACATATATATATTAAAAGAATTATCAGGGAAATATCTGATGTTTGGAAGAGGGGAAAGAAGACACAAGCGTAAGCAAACAGAAATCTTTGAATGAACAGAATAATTTAAGTAAATAACTTGCAGTATTCGTAGAAAAAAAAATGTCTCATGCCAAGAAACGACAATTGATTTGAAGTAATCATCGGGGTTGGTGAGCGGGAATGAACAGGGGGCTTAGCCCCCTGGTATATTGTAAATATATTTCGTATTACTGCGATACTGAGAGAAGTTTGCCCGAAGTAAACTTGTGATGCGTTTATATTTTTTATATTTTACCAATTTCAAATCCTTTTAAAATCTTCCTATATAAAAACTTAAATAATTTTATAAAAAAATTTTTTTTGTGAAATGCAAAATTTAAAATATATGTTATCAGCTTACCATTTTGGAATGTGGTCTATTGTCTCTACTATGTCTTTATTTCTGGAAGGTACGAAGACTACTTTCTTCAGTTCAGGGAGAGCTGTCAAATTTTTAAAAATAATTAAATATTATTAGACATTTTATTATTATACATTAAGTGGCATACTTCTAATACACTGTGACAGTGACATACTATACAATGACATATTGTGACGGTTTGTGGATTGCATATGAAGCTCGTGTAATAGAAAACAATTAGTTTTATAAGATCACTTCTCGAAGTTGAATCCCCATGACATTAAAAAATGACATTTTTTGAAATACTTACTAGGTATTTTAATAAACTTACAAGCTCAAAAATTTTATAAAGCAATCAGTACACATTTTAAATTTATTTAAAGACATTTTTGTTAAATTTTAATTAGAACATTTTTTGAATATATTTCTTTTATATGATAAAAAGAACTCCTAAAAAAACACAAAAAATTAACATAACATTTACATTAATAAAATATTTTTTGACAACTATTTGGGCAAAAACTACTCTTAATTTAATGTTATTAATAAACCAGGTGTTTTAAAGCGATAGCAGGCCGAGAGAGCCTCGTTGGTAGGACGTTGGGCTATTAGGGTTCCACCACCGAAAAAAATGAGAAACCACTATTCACCCATCTTTGGCGCCATCTCGAAAGTTGAGAATTTTTCCCGTTTTTTCAATAAATTAGATAATTAATTAATTAATTAATTAATTAATTAATTACTAATTATAAAAAGAAATTTTGCAAATCAAAAAAATTAACAAAATATTAAATAATATTTCAATTAGAAATTTAATAAATAATTTAAGAAAATTTTTGTAAATCAAAATGTTTGAACGAAATAAATAAATAACGATGAAGAACAAGTTTTCGGTCGCATTTATGCAGACAATTGAACTTGCCTAATTCGAGCATGAGGATTTCAAATCTGCAATTTGTTTCCCTCTTTAAGTAACAGTTTTTTTTTAAATGGCATTTTTAATCTATATTTTATTTAAATAAAATGGACAGATTTAAAAACGTTATATGTAACAGTGGTTCACGTAAATGTTACGACAATTTATTAGGGGAGTTATGGTACATCATCATGATTAAAATTGCATAGGAACCCATGCCAGAAATTTAGACGCACGTGTCTAGAGTCACTTCCCTATTATAAACAATTCAGAAACACTCCGGAAAAAATAGTTCATAGAAGGAGAGTGTCCCTAGAGGCGTACAATGATATTTTCTGGGCATAGGTTGCAATGCAATTTTAATCCTTATTATGTATCCTAACTCCCTTAGAAGTTTGTAATGACATTTACGCAACCCTCTGTTATATATAACGTTTTTGAACTTGAACATTTTGACAAAAAATACTGAAAATGTCATTTAAAAAAACCTGTATCTTGGAGAGAGAAACCAAATGCAGATAGGAAAATCCGCAATTAGTAGGTTGCTACGAAAGTATGTAAGATTTGTTAAAATAATTATCAAGCAACAGGGGAAAAAACTTGTTCTCCAGTGTTAGTTCAAGTTATAAAATAAAGTTTTATTTACCTATTTTTCCAGTAAAAGATATCCTTATTAAATTGGAAAATTATTAAATAAAAATACGAAACTGTTTGAAAATTGAAATAACTGAACAAAATAAAATAATTAAAAAAATTTTTAATAAATTTTTCGTTGCCAAGTGTAGGTTTAAACTACAGTACAATCATTCTTTAAAAAACAAACAAAAGCCAATACAAACCGTTTACAACAGCAGGAAGTTTTTCCATCATTTTTATCTCTGTGTCTTCAAAATGAAAGTTTCCTGCAGTAAAAAGTATTTTAGGCTGTTCTTGCTCAAATCGTGAAAGAGCTCCCTGATATATCACAAAATAAACTCGTAGATTAGGCAAAAATAAACATAATAAATAGAATATTATCACCATTAAAACATTTCTGTCTTAATGTTTCGAAAGTTTTGTAAAAATGATACAAAAATGTTAATAATAATACCTTTACACCCATAAGAGGCAATGATCCACACCATTTTGCACCAAGACTCGCAGTTGCGAGGAAGGAAAAAATTGCTTCCTTCTTATTTGACATATACACTGCAAATAAAATTGCCTTAAATTGATTTTTAAAAAAAATTAGAATTATATTAATTATACTAATAAATTATATTCAGAAAAAGTTTAAAGATACATGAATGGTCTTAAGAAATTTAATGACAAATATGTAAATGATTGTTTTGTTAATTAAGATTGTAAGAAGTAATGAAAAATAAAAGGATTTTATGTTAGTACGATTAAGTAAGTGGCAATGATTCACACTATTTAGCACCAAGATTCGCAATTGCGAGGAAGGAGAAAATTGCTTCTTTCTTATTTGACATATACACTGCCCTTAAGTTGATAAAAAAAGAATTAAAAATTCTTAATAAATTATACTGATGAAAAAATTAAAAATCTTTATGAATTGTTTTTAAATATATAACGACCCATATGTAAATGATTGATTTGATAATTAAGATTATAAGAAGCAATGATATATAAACGGTATAGGATTTAATGCTGGTACGATTATAATAGAATAAATACAAGGTGTTTTGCAGACACCACTCTGTATAGAACTTTATGATTATTTCCGGAAACGAAGTAAATATCTCTGCATAGGAGGAGTCGCAATTTCATGTTAAAGCGAAGAAAAATGCTATCAAAACCAGATGGATCATTATCGATAAAGATGATAAAATGTCAAAACCTGTTTAACTGTTTTTTCCTTGAAGGAGAAAAAAATTGTGGTAAAATTATAGTGATAATTGGTAATGACATGTATGGCAACGAGAAACTATAATTATGATTAATAAAATTAAAACATATGGCATTTAAATAATTTTGTAGGTAATTTTTCCGTTCATATGGTAACGGTTTACAGAAAATTCAAAAAACAAATTCAACCAAATAACTGGTTTTTATGTCAGGCTCTAAGATATCATGATAAAGTTACCCTGTTTTACTCTAATTAACAAATTGTATCAAATATTGCAAAACCATATTTTATTGTTAATTTTACCAAAATTATTACCAAACCACTTCGGTAAAAATTATCTCGTATTTTTGTGGTTAAAATAGAGCCAGAAGCTCAATAGATTTAACTATATTCTAGCAGTTTCAACCATACTTCTTTTCTCAGTGTTGTTTTACATTAATTTACAATCTTTAATGTGTATACCTCATTGATTTAAAACATGTTTATTGAATATAGTACACTGTAAAAAATTACGGATCCAGTTACGGTATTAAGTACCGGCATCATCCGTAAAATCCATTTTACCATAAATTATTATAACGTAATTTTGGCAGAAATATTTATTTAATCAATAATACATTGATTTTACGGTAGTTATTACTGTTAAAATTACGGTATATCAGGTTTTTTGTTCCGTAACATGCTGCTGTAAAAATATGAGTACAGGTAATTTTTTATAGCGTCTATACCCTATATACCCTGTTTATATATATATATAAATGGATATAACTTAGTGTCATATTTTGATAAATAAATACATGCTTTATACCTCCAACTACATCCCCTTTGCTTATTCCATTCTCTTTCAAAGCTTCTCTATATATTTTGACTTCTTCGTACAACTGTGCATATGTGATATAAGCGACATTGTCATAATCATCTGGAAACAAATAAATGAAAATGGTCAAAAGAACATTTTTGTTGCCGCGAAATTTAAAAAATATTCAACAAATGGGTAGACACGAGGGTGATAAAATATTCATTAAAATAGCCATTTTTTCCTTTGTTAACTGGTAACAAAATTAAATTGCTAAAAAACAATAAAAAAGACCCCGAAATTCAGAGTTTTTAAAATAAACAAGTAAATTATAAGACAGCTGACAATTATTACAATTATAGTATGATTATGTAAACGTTATTATTTCAACCTACTTGATTCTTCACTCAACTTGATCCTCATATTTCGTGATGATTGCAGATTTAAAATATAATACTTCTCCAACATTCTTAGGATTTTTAGCTTATGTTCTTACATAGGTAAAAACTAATGAATAAAATTACAACTTCTAGTTTGTTTTTCTATTTTATTTCCAATGGCAGATCAAAAGACTACTGTAGTTAAAAAACAGACAATAACACGAGAAACGGAAGGAAAGATAAACAATACAACAAAAACTAAACTACAGTGAGTCTATAGATCGTTCATTTTGTGACGGGCTCTCCAATGCTTCTCCCACACATGGATACTTCCAGAGAGGTGATGTGACCTTCATGTGATCGCCGACTCGGGAGTATCTACCCCTAGCTTTAAACCTAACTTGTCCCATTTATATAAGCACGACAACAAGTGAGAACTTACGTCGCTCAGTGCTTCTGCTACTTCTCTTGTATTATTGCTATAAACACAGTACTCTAGTCGCCTACGGGCATCATCACAGACGAAGAAGTGGAGTGCCCGCTCCGCGAGCAGATACTTCGCACCACATCACAGCCAAAGCCAAAAACCAAAGCTTCTCCCACAAGTGTCCCGAGTTTAGTGCGGGGCAGTGCCTAATATAGTTTATGTCCTTCTTGGATATTACACAGTGTGCAAATAGGGCTTGGTAATATATTTATACGGAATGTTTGGAAAGGCAGTCGTGGCCAGTAGCGAGGCGAAAGATGGCCACAGACTTGTCCCTTGGCCATAGTGGAATATCCTTGATGTCGTTTATCCATTTCTTATCTTTGTTTGCCTCTTTTATGTTTTTCCAAAGAGACTCTCTAAAAGACTTTTTAATTAACCGCTTGGCGGTGTGATAAGGAATTGGTTTATTTATTATTTGTGTAATTTCAGTTGCTATCTTTGCCAAGGAGTCTGCTGATTCATTTCCCTGGAGTCCGCGGTGTGCTGGTACCCACTGTAATTACAACTTTTAGTTATGTAGCATAATGTTTTCAGCATATTTTTTTTATGATTCACTATTTCTCCCTAACTATTACAACCAATAATAATTTACAGTAACAATAAGCAATCTACTTACCGCATTCAATTATAGCTGTATGTGAATCTCTGTATTTCAAAATGTTTGCAGCGTAGTTTATTCGAGCTCCTTTGAACCATTCCATGTTCGTAAAGTCATTTTCCTTATCATAAACCTATACATAAATATTTCAACTGCATTCAATATTTTTCATTACATTCGGCATTGCAAGCACAAAAATATTTTTGCAAATAGAATTTTAGTTCGACAATAATATTAAATATTATCCAATGATAAAAGTTATTAAAAAAATAAAACAATTATTTATATTAAATTTATATTTAATTTTTTAAATATTTCAAAAAAATATCTAGAATGTAAATTTTAGATCTATGGAAAATAGAGATAGGTTGTTACGGAGCTGTGGAAACATTGCCAAATCAAACAATGCACGTAAAGTGCATAAAAAGCAAACACCTTTAATAACTTTTGATTTAATTATCGTATTTTCATGTACTAGAATTCAATCTTCATGGTTTAAGATCCGAACCTCAAACTTATAAATTATACTCCGTTGCAAGTTAAGAAAAGACCATTGTGGTATAGGATCTAAGTAATAATAGGCAACTGCTTATACATTCTATAACAAAAAAATCGACGCACACTGCCGAGCCAGATTACAGTGGTGCATGGCTCGATCAGGCTGGAATGATGCCGACTGGGGACGTATAGTCTTTAGCGACGAATCCCGCTTTCAACTGTGTCCTGACGATCATCGAAGACGTGTTTGGAGACGCACAGGGCAGAGGGGGTATCCTGCCTTCACTATTGCACGCCACACAGGCCCTCAACAAGGCATTATGGTCTAGGGTGCCATTTCCTTTGGCAGCCGGACCCCTTTGGTCGTCATTAGTGGTACACTTACTGCCCAGCGGTACGTCGACGACATCCTAAGACCTGTTTTGCTACCGTTCCTTTTGCAGCGCCCTGGGCTGGTTTTTCAGCAGGACAATGCCAGACCACATACGGCACGTGTTGCTATGAACTGTCTGCAAGCTTGTCAAACTCTTCCTTGGCCTACCAGATCACCAGATCTCGCTCCCATCGAGCATGTCTGGGATATGATGGGAAGGCGATTGCATCTGGCACGGAATGTTTATGACCTCGTTCGACAATTGGATCGAATTTGGCAGGAAATACCGCAAGAGACCATCCGGGAGCTTCATCGTTCTATGCCATGCCGTGTGGCAGCTTGTATCCAGGCTAGAGGCGGGTCAACACCTTATTGAACTTGTTACTGTAGCTCTGCAATAAATTATTCAATTGTTCTGAAATTGTAATCATTTACTATTCTGTACATTGTCTTCCTATCCACCACTTTTCGTTTCAATCGGACAACTCCTTCTCGGTGCGACGATTTTTTTGTTATAAAGTGTAGTTACGTTTTATTTACCTATCAAACTATATAATTATACATTGTAAAAAAATATAAAAGTTTTAAAAATTAAACTCGTCGGACAGAAATTTAATTCTTGCTATATTTATAAGCAAAAAGAAGGCCGTGATATGTCGTTTCAAGAGTTGGCGATGTTGATATTCGTTCGCGTTTGGAGCTTGGCATTTAGCGTGCACTTATAGCGTGCATCTATTTAGCGTGCTCTTTTCGAGGAGATAATGGTTTTTCTTTTTAAATTGCAACAGAGTATAGTCTGCACAGACTATGTTTTAAGTATAAGAAATCAGATACAATAAAAGTATTTTCTCTAAACAAACACAAAATTTTTGAACACAAAGTTGTTTCATTTTCATTTCATTGGCATAAAAAAGTTAATTAATTTTTTTAAAAAAAACTTAGTGGAAATATTATAATGCCAAGCTTGTTTCTTTAAAGATTGAATAAAGATACGCAAAAAATTACAAAAATCTCTTTTTTTTTCTTTCAACTTTTACTATAAACTTTGTTTTTTTTTTTTTTTTTCTTCAGCTTTGTCTCATAGCACGTAAACTAGCATAATTAAATTTAACATTGTTTCAAGCTTGCATGGTAATCATTTATAAACCTTGTTGAGCTCCTTGCAGGTTATTGCTGCAATTAAAATCAACCTTACACTGCTATCTGGGTTTAATGTTAATTTCATTTCTTGCGTATTTCGACATATCTGCAATTATTAATGAATTGAATCAAAAGATTGTTGCTCATATTTATAAAACTTATTTATCCAAAGATAAATTGCTCTAAAAATATTTTTGTAACTACTATTTACTTACTATAAATATAAATAGCTACTATTTATAAATTTTTATTTTACTGATAGTCGAAAACAGTCTGCATGATATGGTATATAATTTTTACACCAACTTAATCTACATAGTTTTCAATGCTAAAAGCCAAAATATGAGGTTGTGTTGTTGTTGTTGTTTGGCGAAGCCGAGCAATTTTAAGGCAGAGAGTGCGTTTCTTGTTTTTCAGTGGCGCCATCTATGGCCAAGAATCCGACTTCAGTCACATCGTACGTCACACCCGTTTATAAGGCGGACCCATTCATACATCCATTCATTCATCCACAGATCGTAATTTTGGCCTGAATCAGAGAACGAAAATATGAGGTGAATTAAATAAATACGAAATATCAAGCTAAAAGGATTACTGAAAAATATTCGAACCATAAATTATACAAATATGATTTTAAAAATGGCTTCTTACTTCTGTGTAGGGCTGTAAAGTATGGATATCAAAAAATTTCCAAACGCAATCCCAAAACTCTGGATAATTTTTTACAGACCATGCATGAAGATCCCAATAATTTTCTGAAAAACGAGATCTTAAATGTATTTGATGAGCAGCAATAAAAATAATAATATACTATTAAACAACATTGATAAATTTCAGAGAGTTTGAAATTTGTAGCTCCAAAATTAATAATTTTCTATCAAATAACATTGAATGAAGAGTTAAGAGTTTGACATGAGTTTCAATGAAATCATTAATTCTTTATCAAATAACTTTGAATGAAAAGTTGTTGAGAATTTGACATGAGTAGCAATAAAATATGCTCTATAAGATAACATAGAATAATAAGTTGTTAATTGTTTGACGTGAATAGCAATAAAATCAATAATTCTCTATCATATAACATTGAATGATAGTCGTCAAGAGTTTGTCATGAGCAGCAGTAAAATCAATAACTATAAAATAACATTGAATGATATGCTACAAACAATTTGACTCGAATAGCAATGAAATCAAAAATTCTCGATTAAAAAACATTCAATGATGTTGTTAAAGACTTGGGCAAGAATTACAATAAAAATAATAATTCACTTTAGTAGTGTGAATAAACTTTATAACTTATTAGATAGTAATTTATTTTCTCCTTAGAAAAGTATATCTGAAACCAAAATTAAATCAATTTCTATCTAAACTTATGAAATCACTAATTGTAAAGGTATATCATTAGGCAAAATCATTCTGATTCAGAAAACAAATAAGATCAAATGCTTGATATTTGTATCCAATTCACATATCTTACATCGGAATCTGAAAAGAGTCAATGAGTATATGCTCAAACTAGCCCCACCACTATGTATCTACACTGAAGAGCCAAAACAAAAACTGGTATACCTACCTAATATCGTGTAGGGCCACCGCGCGCGCAATCAGAAGTGCCGCTACACGACGTGGCATGGATTCGATCAAAGTGTGAAGTAGTGCTGGAGATAATTGACACCGTGAATCCTGCAGGGCTGTCCATAAACCAGTGGGAGTAAGAGGGAGTGGGGATATCTTCTGAACATCACGTTGCAAAACATCCCAAATATGTTCAATAATGTTCATGTTTGGGGATTTTGGTGGCCAGCGGAAGTCTCTAAATTCAGAAGAGTGATCTTGGATCCACTCTGTAGCAATTCTAGACGGGTGGGATGCCTTGCAACGTGATGTTCAGAAGATATCCCCACCCCCTCTTACTCCCACTGGTTTATGAACAGCCCTGCAGGATTCATGGTGTCAATTATCTCCAGCTCTATTTCACACATTGATCGAATCCATGCCACGTCGTGTTGCGGCACTTCTGCGTGCTCGCGGGGGCCCTACACAATATTAGGCAGGTATACCACTTTTTTTGGCTTTTCAGTGTACATTAGCCCCACGAAGATATGTATTTGCTTATGTCTAAAGCTGTTTAATTTAAGGTATACGGAGCAAAAGTTAATAATCAAAACTATTAAAAAAAACTGTATAATTCATAACATACACTTTTTGTCAAAATTCTGAAAATAAAAAGTGTTTAATCAAAGAGTAAAGACAAAATATGGAAGCTACTTTTTCTCCTTAAAAACCTTATTTTAGAAATTTCTACTACAGTTTTCACCGTCTAATTATGAAGCTGCATATGATGATTAAAGTGTTCAGTGCAAAAAGATGCGGCAGTGATGATAAGGAAGGTGTACCGTGCGCCAAAAAAAATGGACCATCCTGAATAACTTTTGATCCTAATGATCGAATTTTCACGTTCTGGAACTCAATCTTAATGGCTCGAGGAAATAACCTCAAATATGCTAATTAATAAGTGCAGACGATATTTTAAATTACAAAATCAGACACAAAAACGTACATTCTCTGAATAAACATTTTTTCGTCTGATTTGGATTTCTGACCCTCAAAATATAGAGGTTAGTCGCAATCTGGAAAATATAGTTTGTATAGGGAAAGAGGAGGTAACAGGATGTAACAGGAAAGGGGTCCAAAGTTTGAACCCCTTAATGCTAATATTTCTTTTTATGTATATCGTCATATCTATAGAACTTTTTAAGCAAATTGAAAATTTTTTAAGTATAACTATAAAATTCGTTTACTAAAAGATAATTCCACTAAAAAGATACATTTCAGTAAATATTTATTTTTTTTTTATTATTTTATTTAATAATTGTCCAAAAAATTTAAGAATAAGGGTATACGATTTCTTACATAATTTTAAAGTATTTAAGTTTACATGCCAAAATACAAAATTTGAACGAAATCGGTTGAATAGTTCCTAAAAGATCTAATTTTAAAAAAGCCGTATGTATAAAATTTTATTTCTCAGGAACTATTCGATCGATTTCTCTTTAATTTTGCATTTCGCCAGGATTACTTAGATACTTTAAAACGATGTAAAAAATTTTATGCTTTTACAGTTTAAATTTTTTCGACAATTATTTCATAAAGTAATAAAAAAATAATGAATATTTATAGAAATTTAGTTTTTGCACGGTAGTTTTGGGTAAACGAAATATATAATTGTGTGCAAAAATTTTTTGGCTTGCTTAAAAAGTTCTCGAGATAAGGCGAAATACGCCGTAACGTATCGACCACTACATAAATACAACTACAATTCACTATATGAGACATGTTAACTCGACTCTATGTCGAGGTACCTTTTCATAAATGAAGGTTGGCATGTTCGATAACTACGACTCACTCCACATTGGTGACCCTTGGACGTGATTTGAATACGCCTACCTTGACAGAAACGCCCACTTCGATCTGTACACGCCTACTTCGATGGATGGTCTACATTAAACAGTTGACTTGCTACTTGTGACTGCAATCCACCTCCTCGCACTGTTGCTACTCAGTCTCGTCTCGATCACACACAACATCACCTGCACACACTCGACTGCTAAAGGCAACATGATGATCTTAATACAGCTCTCCCGGCTTCGCACAAAAACAGCAATGAATCAACTAGTGGCATCCATTCATCGAATTCTATCACGGATATAATTCTGGTGGGGGATGGGGTACTGTAGCGTATCTACTACTACATAATTACTGTCATAATTACCCACTTCGATCTGTACACGCCTACTTCGATGGATGGTCTACATTAAACAGTTGACTTGCTACTTGTGACTGCAATCCACCTCCTCGCACTGTTGCTACTCAGTCTCGTCTCGATCACACACAACATCACCTGCACACACTCGACTGCTAAAGGCAACATGATGATCTTAATACAGCTCTCCCGGCTTCGCACAAAAACAGCAATGAATCAACTAGTGGCATCCATTCATCGAATTCTATCACGGATATAATTCTGGTGGGGGATGGGGTACTGTAGCGTATCTACTACTACATAATTACAACTACAATTCACTAGTTTGTAAGACATGTTAACTCGACTCTATGTCGGGGTACCGTTTCATAGATGAAGGATGACATGTTCGATAACTACGACTCACTCCACATACGCAAAAAGTAAAATTAATATTAAGGGGTTCAGACTTTGGACCGATCGCGTGACTAAACTTTGGAAACCGTATTTCCCTGATTGCTGCTACCCGCTATGTTTGGGAGTTGAGAAATCCAAATCGGTCAAAAAAAAGATATCTCTATTCAGAGAAAATACGTTTTTGTGTCAGATTTCGTAATTTAAAATATTGTCAGCACTAATTAATTAGCATGTTCAAGGTCACCCCCTCAAATCATTAAAATTGAGTCCTAGAGCGTGATGATTCGGATCAAACGTTATTCAGGATGATTCATTTTTTTTACATCAATGTTACCAATCTACGACATCTCATGAATAAAATTTGATAAATAAAAACAAAAGTTATTAAAGATGTCCACATTAACCCCCTCTCCCCAATATTGTATCTGAGAAAAAGATAAAAGAAGTATAACAATTTAGCAATACTATATTAGTAATGTAATGCAATTGATCGTTTGATCACATTTCAAAATATAAAATTTAACTAACTTTCAGTTTGATTAATCACAAAAACAATAGATCCTTGAATAGGTGTCAAATTAAATATTTCAAAATTGTAATGATCTATAAAATTTGACTCTTCTGAAAATCATAAATCTGTTAATAAATTAAACGAAAGTTATATATTTATAATTATGAGAAAATGTTAAATTGATAAGTATGTTTATTTAATTGCAATTAAAGTATATTTGTTTATAATACCTAATTTCACTGGATGTCTTTGTTCTACAAATCTGCAAAAGCGAACAAGTTGGGTCTCCTTGTATTGTGGTTGATAAAGTAATTTAGGATTTGCATCTGCTACTATTGCCTTCATAATTGTTTGCAGCTCCTTGAAATGTAATATAAATAAAACAATAAAAACGATACGTAATACATTGACAAACAGAAAGCTTTTAAAATAGATATAAATAAATTACATGTTATTACAATGGATGCAAGGAAAATTACAAAAAATTTTATTTTAATTCCAGCTTATATTTCATAAAAATAAATAAATAAGCAAATAAAAGGAAATATATATGAATTTTTATTTTATATACGCCTCTATTTTTTTGCTTAATGTAAATAGTTTCATGAACTCACCATGAACAAGCACCAAGGAAGTTTGCAATTACAATTACAGTTAATATCCCTAACAAATGTTGTAGTGCATAATGAATTTAATTTTTTAATTTTACTTTTATTAGAGTATTAAAGTCTCTAAGAACAAGAATTTCAATTATTTTATTATATTAATTATAACAAGAACAATATTTTCAAATGGTACAATATATATATATATGTTATTACAAAACTAAATTTGATAAATTTCTTTGACATCTCGTATTTCGAAATGCTTGTGTTTTTCATAATTTAACTGCAATCACTGCTGTAATAAAAAAACTCTTTAATATTATTTAAAATAATGTCTTTCGTTAAAAATGTACAGGATTGAAATATAAATTATATAGTTGGAAGATAATAAAACTGTTACTTCGTGTTTCAATTTTTTTATTAATTTGTAAATAAAACTATATTTTATTTTTTAAATTCAAATTTTTATTATGTTTAAACTTAAATAATTAAGATTCTTTTTCAATCACTTAAAGTTTTAAAAAATATATTAAGTTTATCTAATTAGGAAATAGATAACAAATTTAAAGAAACAGGTATTTCAGTTGATAAAATAGACACTTTTTCAGTAAATTAATATCTTGTAGAAATATTTTTAATAGTTATCAATTGTTTGGTAGCTTCTTAAATACTTTTTCACGCTTAAATAAATTTAAACAAAGCTTTACTGTTGCTTAACTAAAAACTACTGCTTTGTGTTTCAATTTTTTTATTAATTTGCTAGAAAAACAGGTTTTATTTATTTAAAATCAAACTTTATTTATTTATCATCAAATTTAATTAATTATTAAAATCAAATATTTATAATTATTTTCGCTCAAATAAAATTTAAAAAATTTAATTAAGTTTATATAATCAAAAACTATAAAAGAAGATAAATTCGTTTAAAATTTTAATTTTTCGAATTGATAAAATAGACACTTCTAATACAGTGATTTATTGTTTTATAGAAAAATTTTAATATTTATCAATTATTTGAAAAGTTTTTAAATAATTTTTCCGATTTAAACAAACTTAAATAAACATTTACTGTTGCTGAACTAAAAACTCTTGCTTTGTGTTTAAATTTTTTTTTATTAATTTGTAAGAAAATTTTTATAAGAAATGTTTTATTTATTTAAAATCAAATTTTATTTATTTAAAATCAAATTTCATTAATTAAAAATCAAATTTCACTTATAGTTAAACTCAAATATTTATAATTATTTGCATTCAGTTAAGATTTAAAAGATTAAATTAGGTTTATCTAATCAAAAAATTAAAAAAATTCTTTAAAATTTTAATTTTTTTAATTGATAAAA
The DNA here is from genome assembly GCA_949128135.1 of Parasteatoda lunata. Taxonomy (NCBI): domain Eukaryota; kingdom Metazoa; phylum Arthropoda; class Arachnida; order Araneae; family Theridiidae; genus Parasteatoda; species Parasteatoda lunata. The sequence continues at coordinate 24,087,717 of OX421979.1, forward strand.
TAGACTTTTCTGATCAAGTAGTTTAATGTTCTGTAGAAAAATTTTTAGTAGTTATCAATTACTTGAAAAAATTTTAAATACTTTTCCAGAATTAAATAAAATTAAAAAAAAAAGAATTTTAGTTACTCACCAAAAATATTATTAATTATAGTATATTTAGTTAAATGTCTTATTCACAAGAGTGCTTACGATCGAAGAGAAACAAAACGAAAATTGTATTATCGAAGAGTTGTTATCAGTTACACTGATTAATTTCCAGAACTATGAATGTGAGATAAATGAATATGATAAATCACTTCCTCAAATAAAGACGTTTACTAAATGGCCATCATGGTCAGAAAAATTCCTCCTGTTTATTTGCTTTCTCACACAAAAGAATTTATCTTTAAACATTTGTTTTTGTTAAAAACTGATTGGAAGATAACATAAAATAAACAGAAAAAGACATAAATAAATTCTTGCGCAAGGACCTTTGCCCCATTACTTGCAATAGAAATTTTAAATTAGCTTTTAAAGTATGTTTATTTGTAGAAAGTAATGCAATCTTATGCTACTCTCATGACGTATAATTTTTCAAGTGTTTTAAGTGTTGATATAATGAGTTAACATAATTTTGTGTATCTATGATAATTTTAATTTATTAACGATTCCAACTCAAGAGTTCACTTCTTCTGAAAGTTACCTGTTTTTTTTTATTTATTATTAAATATTATAAATATATGCATACACGCGCGCACATACCACACAGTTATATATATATATATATATATATATACACAGAGAGAGAGAGAGAAGAAGAAGAAGAAGAATACGGCAACTTACTCATACAGTGACCTGTTCACGTCATCCAATATTTAATAAACTTTAAATACTACAAATTTAGAACAAATTAACAAAGATTGTACAGTTCCATTTTTTTCCCAAATTTGTCTATGTGCTAAGCATTTTATAACTCTTATGCAATTAACAATTATGTAATTTGTTCTTGTTTAGTAAATATGCTACAAAGCAAAATATTTTAAAGGAACAAATATATCAGTAGCATGTACAGTCTAACCTCTATTTAACGAAGTCGCTAAATCCCGATAATAAGTTCGTTTTATGGAAAATTCGTTAAATAGAAAATTACATTTTCAAATACTTAAACAACGCAAAAAAAGATTTTAAATTCATAAACACTAGACATTATTAAAGTAGCAATTGTTACACCTTTATCTTGTAAACTAGTATCTACTATTTATTTTATAAATCTTATCCATAAAAAAAATCTGCATGAAAGCAAGAATAGAACAAAACATTATTCAGTGTTATACTATCATGCCACATATATTTTAAACATACATTACCACATGCGTTCTTAAGTTTAATTGCTACTGATAAAATCCGTTAATTTTTGTCTGAGTTTTTCGCTTAAAATGCAAACAAAAAGAGAAACTGATTGTACCACTTTCTCTAAAAGTTAATTGGTTTCAAAAGCTAATTCATGGTCATTTCCCTGATAAAATGTGTTAACAAGTTTGAAATATTCCTAAGTATTTTGGGAACTAGGGTAAATGGATCTCAAAGAAAAGTTCGTTAAATGGAAAATTCCCTTCGCTATTTGAAAGTTATTTTACGAAGAAATTTCCAAAATGTTCTATGTTCCTCGAAAAAAATCGCAAAATAGAGAAATTTACATAATGGAAGTTCGTTAAATAGAAGTCCGACTGTTTTAATAAAAAAAATACTTTAAAAGGAAAAGAATATTTCAATGCACTGAAACTTCATTAAATCTCTTACAACTTATATAATGTATAAATTTATTCAAAGCCATAATCTTTTCCTATTTCTGCTGAGCAGATCAGTGAAACTGAGCTTTTGGTCCTATTGATTTGACAAAATACTCATATTAAGTGTTGTATGTTTTCAGTAGTAGTCTAATAAAGATATTTGTGTTTTTTTTAATATTTACATAAATCTGTCAATTGTATAAAATAATAATATTTAGCTTCTATTTACTTCAGTGTTGTACGAATTCATTTGATGCAGTTAAGTATAAACGCTGTTTATGTTTATGAAGTTTATGAAGAATTTTGATGTTTATGAAGAAAATATGAAAATATCTGAAATATCATATGGTATCTGAAAATATGAAGACGAATGTCGAAGCTTAACTAGGCTTAGCTATTGAACTGAACCTAAGGCTGTGCTAGTTCTAAAATCATATATTTTCCAAATAATTTCAATCTTCTTGACGGAACCGTGGTGGCTCAGAGGATAGAAGTCCTCCACGAAGGTAAATTTATTCCAATACTTGATCCAGAAGTTCCTTCGTCTTCTAGATTTGGATCAAAATTACAAGGCTACGAACGACATTTCGAACGACGCTATGAGTTGAACATTAGTAGTCGTAAACTCAAAATTGGGTCGGCTATTCAACGACGGTCATAAATTATTTTTGACGGATAGAGTTGACACACTGTTCATAGACTATTTAATAACAAGTAAGGATTAATCCTCTTTACTGATGTTTATATTGTTTCGTATGGTCGATTATTTGCCAAGTAATTCTTGACGTCTTGGTGGATGGCTTTGACAAACTGATCATGTAAACTGCTATAAATGGCATGTATATTTTTCTTACTATACTAAAAGATATTTATGTTTTCATAAGATTTACATAAATCTGTAAATTAAGTAAAATAATTTTAATAATAAACTTCTATTCACTTCTGTTTTGTTACGCTTTGTTTGAAATCATATTAATATTCTCTCTTTGCTATGTGTATGTTTGACGCCATGTTTGTTGTTGTTGTTGACGTATGCCTGTTTAGGCAGAAGAGGTGCGATTGATCTTGTTTCCCAGTGGCGCCATCTATGGCCAAGAATTCGACTTCTGCCACACCATACGTCACCCCCGTTCATAGAGCAGACCCATTCATTCATCCATTCATTCATCCGCAGATCGTAATGTTGACCTGAATCAGAGAACGATCGATCTCCAATCCAGTACCCCAGAGATATTGATTTGTTATGGGAACATGGAAGACTTTTTCAACTCAACAGATTTAACGTGCATCAGTGACTTTACTACACGGGGAGTCTTCGGCCGGTGGGGTTCGAACCCACGAACTCTTGGACATGGGCCCAGCGCCCTACCGACCAGGCTATCTCGGCCTGCATGTATGTTTTTAGTTCTATACTGAAGATATTTATGTTTTCATAAGAAGATTTACATGAATCTATCAATTGAATAAAATAGTTTTATAATATTTAATTTCTATTCACTTCGGTTTTGTTAAGCTTTGTTTGAGTTCATGTTAATATTCAATCCGTGCTTTATATATTTTTTAAATAACAAATTAATTTTATTTTGACAAATATTATATCTAGGCATCTGGAATTTATGATTATTACTTAATATTGTATCGTAAAAGTAATTTGTAACTTTGCTGACTCTTATGTGCATCTTATTTTACTGTAATTAAAAATTTTAGTGTTACTGAATAACAAGCATGGTAACGGCTACTTTACACCAAGTAGTGTGAAAGTGTTTAGGTGTTACACTGCATAAAGGAACTATTCTTAGTTTTGGTGAAGTGAAACATCTAGTGAAACTTTATAAAGTAGTTGCCACCATTTTTGGTGTTCAAATACAAGAAAAAACTTTACAGCTTAGAGAAAAAATAACTGTGATTTAATTGATTAGTTCTGATTGAACTAATGTTTATTTATTTAAATGATTCAATAAACTTTAAAGTTACTAAATATTAAAAATGACTGTTGTTGTCGTCTTGTGCAGCTTGTCAATACTGACAATCCTATTTTAAGGCAGAGAAGTTCTCTTCTTCTTGTTTTCCAGTGGCTCCCTCTATGGCTAAAAATTCAATTTTTATCACACACATACATCACAGCCTATTTTACAAGGACGCACCATCCATCCGCAGACCTGAACTAGAGAACGATCTATCTCTGATTCAATACCTCCATGTGATTCAATACCTATTTGTTATGAGAACTTTGAGGAATTTGTGACCCCGACTGATTTAGCGTGCATCCGTCAACATTTTGCACACAGGGAGTCTTCGATCGGCGGGGATCAAACTCACGACCTCTTGGACATGGGACCAAAGCCTTACCTACCAGGCTATCCCAGCCCTATTAAAAATGGGGGTAACTACTTAACATCTAAAGTAATGTAAAAGAACACAGCAGGTGTTTCATGACATCACGAACCGTCCTTGGTGTATGTTTATACCAAATTATTACTGTTTCAATATACCAATTTTGGTGTAAATTAGTTAGCTTAATTTTGGTGTTAAAATGCTCAAAAAACTTTTACAGTGCCTTTGAAAGTACTAATATTTCGTATTTTTTCTAAACCTAAATTAATAAACAAAAGATTTTTTTTTCCATAATCTGATTTAAAAATATATAGCTTTAGTAAAATTTAAATAAAAAAAAAAAAACTTTATACTTTTGACAGCTATATAGAAATCAGTTAAATTTATTACAGTATTTTTTTTAATAATTTCATTTAAGAAATATTTTAATGATGTCAGAGGGTACTTTAATTTTAATACGTATATTCGTAACGCAGTTTTTAAGTTCAAAGTAGTTAAGTAGATGTCAAGTTTTTTAATATTCATTTTTGTTTACAGGAATCATAAATTACATTTTTAATAAGATTTATTTATTTCATCATTAAATACTTTAGAGCCAGCCATAAAATTCTTATTATTCCTGAATAGATTAAAATTCATTTATTTAGTAATAAAGTCTTGAATGTTAGTTTTATTATCAGAGTGATCTATGTATTTGATTGAACTTATCTACTTAATTCACAAAAGGAAGAGAAATATCTTTGCACTGCTATATTATTTAAATAGAACTACAACGAATGAGTACTGAAATAATGCCGATGTCAAGTTTTTCACATTCATTTCCGTTTACATGAAACATAAATTACATTTTTAATAAGATTTATTTATTTCATTATTAAATACTTTAGAGCCAGCCATAAAATTCGTCTTATCTCTGAATAGATTAAAATTAATTTATTTAGTAATAATGTCTTAAATACAAGTTGTATTATCTGAGTAATCTATGTATTTGATTGAACTTATCTACAAAGTTCACAAAAGAAGAGATCTCTTTGCACTGCTGTATTATTCAAATAGAACAACAATGCATGAATACTGAAATAATGCCGATAAACATAGATAATGTACGTTAATTAAGCTATTTTGTGTGGTAGAAATTTCCTTTTTATTTGTAAATCCAAAATTTTGGATTTTAAGGGTATTCAACATATAAGTCAAACCATGAACGAACGTATAAGTCGAAAATTTACAACAGTTTAGGAGAGACTCATTGTGGAAAATTAAGTTTCAAGCGCTTTTGTTTTTATATATAGTTCATAAAATAAAAATTAACGTTGCCAAAATGCACAAAATATTACGTATAATTTATATACTTTTAGTGGGCCGGGATAGCCTGGTCGGTAGGGCGCTGGGCCCATGTCCGAGAGTTCGTCGGTACGAACCCCGTGTAGTAAAGTGACTGCTGAACGTTAAATCTGTCGAGTCACAAAAGTCCTTCATGTTCCAAAAACAAATCAAACCTCTGGGGGTACTGGATTGGAGATCGATCGTTCTCTGATTCAGGTTAAGATAACGATCTGTGGATGAATAAATGGATGTATGAACGGGTCCGCCCTATAAACGGGTGTGACGTATGGTGTGGCAGAAGGCGAATTCTTGATCATAGATGGCGCCACTGGAAAACAAGAACAATCGCACCCACTCTGCCTAAACAGGCATATGTCAACGATATACTTTTAGTTTTCGAAGAAATCTCATTTTAAACTGAAATTAATTATAACAGGATTTAGAAAAAAAAAATATATATATATATATATATTTATTATTTTGACATTACAGAATGTGTAACGTAATTTTCAAATAAACAAGTACTATTAAAATTTATATTATTGCCAAGATATAAGCTCTGGAATGTTCTTGAAGTTGTATAAGCAGCCAGGATTGATGACTGATTCTGAATTGTAAGGCATATTATTTATAATTTTCTTGACTACAGTCTCCATCTTCTTTCCGTTGACATTATACTGGAATTATATTAACAAAAATTAGTTTATCTGATGCATTCATGTAAAATCAAAGTAATAATATGATTTTATTGTAAAATAAAGTAGTCTAAGAAAAAATTTAAAGCCTATATGCTATGTATGAATTGTAAGGCTTATAAGTGTTTTAGTTGCAAGACGTAATAAAATATTTTTACTTTACGAGAAAATAAATTCTGAATCATGTTTAACAGATGATTAACAGACAACAGAATATGTTAAACAATCTGCCTTTTACCAAAGGGTCTGTTAGAAACAGGCTTTAGATTATTTTCTGGTCTGTATTCTTAAAAGGAAAAGAAATTAATTTCTGTGTTAAAGGAGGTATTTTCACATAGAGACCATTCACACTGCATGTGGTTCACGCACAAGTCATCGTGAGAGAAGGAGAACCCGAGTGAGTGAGTTTTTTTTGCGGGAAAATGCTTTCCACCAATCAGATTCTCACTTTTCGCCAACTGTGGTTGGAGGTGCATAAACCACATGCAGAGAAAATGGCTCTTTAAAGTAAAAATTACTGCATAGAATAATTAAGTTTTACGATTAAACTCATATTTGCAAATATTACCTTCATTAATTATTTTTCGAAGATAAAAAAATCCGCGAATAAACATATGAAAATTAATATTTAGATATGCAAAAAATATACAAAAACATTATCAAAATCAGTCAAACTAACTTGAGGATAAAACGGGATGAAAAGCAATAAAATAAATTTGATTGCCTTATGAAACTTGAAAGTGTTACCAATAATAGCTTTTCAATTTCTTCTTGATTTTTCTGGAAATAAATCAGGTTTTATTGTTTTCAAAACTGTTTTCCTCGGAAGAAATTTATAAAATTTTGGTCGTGTGTTTTTTTCAATTTTATTATAATATAGTATAATTTTTTTTTAGTTAATGTTTAACAAGAATTCTAAATACGAGTAAGGACGCTCACAAGGAAATGGAGGAAAGCAGATGTAATGAAAATCAAAGCAGGTTTAATTGGAGGTTGAAACTTGACGATGCTTTTAATAATCATTTTTCACCATTTTTCTAAATCCACCCACAATCACAACTAACTTGTTTATTACTACTGATTCATTGCGCCATCAATTGTCAATTTCCAAAATTGTTTTCTTTTTTCTTGGCTGAACATTGATTTGTAATCGTCAGGGTGCATATTTTTTATGTTATTTTTTATAAGGATTATAAAAATGAACATTAATAGTGATCTTTTCAGAACACTCTGTATATGTCTATATAAAGACATTGTTGATTCCGTCCATAACAACAAAGCAACGAACAGCCCCATTCAAGAATCCTAGTCTTAATTTCTTGTGAATGACGACATTTGTTTGTTTTAAATTTAAAAAAATTGGGTGGATTCGGCTTACTAAACTCTGACCTAAAAGCTACTTAACTTTTAAAAACATAATGTCATTTTCTATGAATAAATTTCACGGCTGCTGTTAGATCAAAAACTAATGGGGATTTCCTTCACCAATTATCAGAAAGGGTAAAAACAAAGTGTGGAGAGATCTTCGATAGAACACCATTTCAGACTGACCGCGCCGCGAAGCGGTGGCTCAGTTTCGACTATATACCGGACATGACTGCCTAGCCGCGCACCTGTTTCGTTTATAGCTGGCACCTGATCCTTATTGTTCTCTGTGCAAGAGCCAGGCTGTTTTCGATGGCGGCTACATCCTGAGCTGCAGGGCCCTCCACGGGTCGTTGTCTACCGAGTGATATTGGGAGGCAAGAGCGCTCTTGAGGAAATGACTTTTTACTTTCTTGTTTTGTTCCTGTGTTTTCGCTTTTTAACATGTTAAATTCACCTCTGCCGTTTGAAATAAATTTCACGGCTGCTTCAGCTTAAAAAATCATATATTTTATGGAGATAAAAAAAGGAGTTAAAATACATACCGGCACATCTTTTGTTTCTAATATTACATCAGGAATGTGCTCAATTGTTAATTCTTTTTCAATCATATTTTGAATTTTTAAAACTAATTGTTTATCAAATCGATACCCATTTTTTATCTTAAGAAACAGTACTACCCTTGAATCTAAGTTTCTGTTTATCTGCGAGACACAAATGCTATCTTCGATTTCTGGTAAAACATTAACTGAAAAATGAGAAAAAAAATTGATTTGAAACAAACATTTTAAACCAAAATTTATGTGCATATTTCTTTTCATACATAATATGTAAGTCTTTTTCTAAATTGCAAAAAATGATTCTGAAAAAACTGAAGATTTCAATCTGTTAGAAAGTTTTGAATGCGATGAACCATAATAAATTTTGTTTATCTTTGAGACACAAACGCTATCTTCAATCTTTGGCAAAGCATGATCGGTAAAATGAACAAAAAAATATAGATTTGAAACAAATATTTTAAACCAAAATTTATGTGTATACTTCTTTTCATTCAGTCAAACTAACTTGAGGACAAAACGGGATGAAAAATAAGAAAATCGGTTTGATTGCCTTAAGAAACTTGAAAGTGTAATTATATAAATAAGTGTAAATATATGAATGTGTAAATATTTTCGATATTGTGAAAATATAATTCTGAAAAAACTCGAGATTTCATTCTGTTAGGAAGTTTTGAATGCATTGAACCATAATAGTTCTTGTTTATCTACGAGCCGCAAATGCTATCTTCGATTTCTGGCAAAGCATGAACTGTAAAATAAATTTAAAAAATATTGATTTGAAACAAACATTTTAAATCAAAATTTATGGGCCTGCTCCTTTTCATACATAAATGGGTAAATATTTTCTATATTGCAGAAAAAATCTAAAAAAAATTTTTCTGTTTAAAAAAAATTTTTCTGAGTTTTTATTCTGTTAGGAAGTTTTCAAAGCATTGATCTATAATATCCTTAAAATTTGCTGTAACATTAACATGGTTCTCAAATTAATCATATTATCGTGCAATTAAATTCCTTTCTACCCTTTGACGCAGAATTTTTATTAAATATATTTTTGATAATTTTTTATTATTATTTTTTTATTAATTTTGGTCATAATAAGAAAAAAATATTATATTTACCATTTTAATAATTTTTGATTATGAAGTACAGCATGAAACAAGACTGTTTTTTCTTCTTTTTTTTTGTGTTAAAGGTAAAATCTTCCAAACACGGCTCACTTCCAAGAAATAATTTTTCAAATTTGCATTTATTTAGGTCTAACAGTTATTGTAATAACACTAATTTACAAAATTAATTATTGATACATTTTTGAATAGGAAGAAAAGAAACATTATATTTCCGATAATCTAACAGATTTTTCAGCAGCTATTAGACTGCTAGCAGGTAATTAAAAAATACCAAAACATATTCTTGCTTGAAAAAAATATATATAATATATATAAAACGGACACCAGTGTCCCATCTGCGCCAAAGGGTTAAACTCACTGTTTTTTCTTTACACAATTTGACACGACTCGTTTATATAGGGGTGTATGCCGTACTTCAATCCAATTTTGACATTTTATTTTTTGATGCAGATAGTAATAATTCCATGTTTTTGCGAAATGTTTAAAATACGTTTGTCTAATATTTTGTGCATGAATTCAGCCATGCATTTCAGAAGAAAATATATATATATTTGCAGAAATCATTTTCCCATGGTTCACTTAACGTACATACCGAATTTCATGACAATTCAATAAGTAGAACGAGTTCTAGATAAGTCTAAATAAGGTCACTTTCATTCTATCCACTCCTTATATCGAACCAAAGTACAACATGGTCTTGTAGTACCTAGGATTGTCATACATTGCTCCAACACTCATTTTGAGTTCGTTTCTTCCAAAACTTGTTAGTTGATTATAGTTAGATATTTGTGCAAATAAAACTAATTTTTCAAGTAACATAAATAAAAGTAATATCAAAAAATATTTTATTGAAATATTTTAAAAAATGTATAGACTTTATTTAGAGCATCAAAATTTTTACATTTTGTCAGAGGTAAATTTCAAAAATAAATATGTTTACTGGACATGATTCATACATGTTGGCAATGCCCAAGATACAATACTGAGAATGGTCCAAAATACAAGTCTAAACTTCATTTGAATCTGTTAAGACTTACAAAAATATTTTTTAAATTTGCATTTTATCTTAAAAAGGATAATATTTTACTACTTATCTACCTTAGTTCTGTTTTCAAATGCAAGTACAATGTTATTTTATTTTCCAATCAAATTGATTGAAAACAAATCATTCAGTAACTAAAAAAAATCAAAATACATTGTCGGTCATGTATGTGGAAAATCTGAAATTGTCACCAATGCAGCTGATATTACCTGTTGCTGCAGGCATCAACTACATACACTGGATGCAAAATTTTCCCACTTGGAGAGGGAAATATTTACTCCGATCCAAGTAACTCCTCATACCTATTCTTTCTAAATGTAAGTCAAAAATATATGACCGAATTTTGAGCAAAATATTAACAAATCCGAATGAATTTAACGTTCGTTTTTCTTGAAATGACAGTTTTCAAAGTGGTGCGAATTCTCGAAAATAATACTTAACTTTCTTCTTCTTACATCGCTTGTAGTTTTTAATTCAGTTTGAAATTGTTTTTGAAGAAAAATGTATATTTTGGAGTTAAAGCAAAACTTTAAAATTACATTAAAAATTGAAAAATGTTTTTCTTAGGGGAAAAACACTGTTTTCCCTATATGATTTTTTTTTCTAGAGTTCGAAGAATTAAAAAAAAAAGCCCCGATTCTGGAGGGAGAAAAATTTCTTTTTCAAACTCACTTTTTTTTTTTTTTCAAAAATACTTTTTGATCTTAATAGCGAATATTTCAATTATGTGAACTGCGTTTAGATTATATATATTACGAATGACAATTATTTTTTTGCTACAAATCTTTCAATCATATCAGGATACAAACGTCAAATACAGAAAAAATAACTAAGGTCATATTTAGGAAGTATATATTCATTAAAAACGAATGCATTAGTAAAGAAATCTGTTATTACCAATATTATAAATTTCTATACTTCCAAATCTTGCACCTCGTTGTTTCAATGTATCATCACTGCAAAAAATATGAATACTTTTATTTCCCTAGTAAGTTATCATGATTTATTTGCAACCTGATGCTTTTTTTTATTATGACTCGGCAGCGATTTCGATCCGATTTGAAAGAAATTCAATGCACTGAGAAAAAAAGTATGGTCAAAACTACCAAAATGTGTTTTAATTTACCGTATTTCTGGCTCTGTAGTAACAACCAAAAAACATGGTAATTTTTACCTAAGTGCTTTGGTAAAGACTTTTGTTTAATTAACCTTAAAGTTCAGTGTTGTAATATGTGATAAAATTTAGTAAATGTGGCAAAATTTATCGTGATTTTTGAGAGCATGGCATAAAAAATTTTATTAGGATAAATTAACTTTTCAATTTTGTATTTTTTAGTAAATGTGTGGTAATAAATGCTTTAATTTTGTAAATCAGAATTTCCTGTAAACCGTTACCATAAGAACGGAAAATCACCAAATGAATGGTTTAAATACAGTATAATTTGGCTTCATTAACCGGAATTATGGCTTTTTAGAAAAAAACATCTCCTATACAATAATTTTACCAGTGTACAGTAATTTTACCAAAATTTTTTTCTCCATGAAGAAATTATGAATAAGAATGTTTGGGTCATGTATTTTTATTTATTTTATGTTCAGTACTGATTTTTTTCAATACTTAAAGAAGTTGAAATACAACTAATTATCATAGTTTAATTTCAATTTATAAGTATGTACGAGTAATATATAAATAAGTAGGTGTATACTAGAGGTGAGCGCTGACTCACTTTTTGAGGCAAGGGCATGCCCGGGCTCGAAAGTTTTTTAACAGAACCCATAAAAAATCGAGAAACACATCTATTAGATAATAATAATACTTCACAAAAGGAAAGACCAAATATTTTCAGATAATCTATTTTCATATCAAGAGATTTAATACTTCTTAATATATTATGTAATAAATTTTAAAAAATTTTTTATATTTCTGAAATAAGCAAAATGGATTTTTGTGTGATTGTATAGTTAAGTATTGAAAACTTTCGAATAAGAAAACTTTATTGTGAACCCCAGGCTGTTTCGGACACGGCATTCGGTTTGCGCATTTCTTTGAGGCCATCTTATCTGTAATACATACTATGGTGGGACAGTAGGGGTAAAATGAGCGTTATACTTCCCTTTTAAGTTAGGATTGATGACTCCTGTTACTATAATGCTATGGGGTGAGTGCTTCACCCCACTTTTTATCAATGGCCTCTGTTCTACCGCAGGGCTGTCCAACAGGCGGCCCGTCAACTCGTTTTGTGCGGCTCGCCAACTTCTTACTCAAAATAATTTTTTTTTCGAAATTTTATGATATCAAGAAGCATCCAAGACTACCATTCTTGGTCAAGTCGAGATCTCCGAAGTTTCCTCCTGATCGCTCTTTCACTCCTTTCATCGTATTCTGAGAAAAAGGTACAGGACATCTACAGGTCAAGAGCAGTCCTACCCTGCACGCTAGATTTATACAATAGTATTGCCTCGTGTTAGACAGACAGTGAGAATCGAGTGTTCCAGGACCGCTGGAAAACCCAGTATTTCATAACGAAAAGAAAAGGACAAACTCCAGTGACTGATTTGTATGCAAGTTGTGGCTGTGTGCAAAGAATATAATGTCAAAAGGCATTACTCGAGTCTTCACAAAGGGAGCACAGTAAATATCAAGGAGAAGCAAGATCTCTGATAGTTTCAGAACTGAAATCAAAACTGCAAAAACAAGCTGGGGTGTTTACTCAAGTAAAATCTTATCAGTACAATGCTTTGCATGCTTCGTATGCAATTTCACTTGAGCTTGCTAAAGCGAAAAAACCTTACACTGATGGCGTCGTTGTTAAAAAAGTGTGCTGTAGAAATGGGAAAAGCATTTGGTGATAGCAAAATATCTAAGCATTTTGATTCAGTTTTCCCATTAAAATGTAAGCAAATTGTTTTATAATTCTTCTGTTCCATTGTCTTATAAATAATAATTCAACTATTAATTGTTATTGTATAAGAGGCTATTGCTCAACTTTTTCAAACTGCGGCCCGCCAGGTGATCAGTGTCCGGAATTCTGGCCCTTGGGCTCTTTGTAGTTGGACAGTCCTGTTCTATAGTATAAGCGCTACGCCCCACTTCCTCAGTATGGATAAGAGTTTAACTTTACTGATAGCTCTTGGTAGGGAAGACATAGCATGACTCTTTATGTAGTATAGTTCGGAGTAAACAAATGGTTCCTAAAAGTTTTGAATATCTACTTCCTAACAATTATGGGTATATTTAAACATTGTAAGCTAACTTTAAAAATCTGAAACAAGTTTCAAATGAATTCCACAGTGCAATAAATTATAAAAAAATTCATTCATAATGTCCTCCATTATGTTAACCATATATGTCCTCTTAACCTAGCAAGGCTTGGGCTAAACAAATGCTTCCTAAAGATTTTTTATCATTTATTTCTTCTCATCTACGAGTATTTTTGAAAAATTTGATGCTTGCTTTGCAATCTAAAATAAGCTTCGAATGAATTTCTCATAGGAAATTGATTATTTTTGAAAGAATTGACACTTATTTTTTAATCTTAATCAAGTTTCAAATACGTTTTTCACAACAAAAAATTATTAAAAATTCGCAAATTGTCCTCCTTATCGTCAATTATACATATGCACTTAATACATCATTGTTTGAAGTAAATTAATACTTCTTAAAACTTTTGATTACTTATTTTTTTACGTACATGGGTATTTTGGGAAAAATTTAAACTCACTTTGCAGTCTTGAAAAAATGTCTAATGAAATCCTCCTTGCAAACAATTATAAAAATTTTCCGCCTTTATTTTTATATGTATGCTTATAACATAGCATTGTTTGGACTAAAAATTGCTTCTTAAAAATTTTGAGTACTTATTTCTTGGCACATATGGGTACTTTTGAAAAAGATTGATGCTCACTTCATATTTTGAAACAAGTTCAAAATTATTTCTTCACTGCAAAAAATTTTTTTAAACATCAAATTGTCCTTCATTACGTTAATTATGCATATATGCTCTTAAAGTGAGTGAACAAATCCTTCTTAAAAATTTAGAGTACTTATTTCTTGAAACATCTAGGTATTTTTGGACGAAAATAACGCTCACTTTGTAATAAGTTTCAAATTAAATCCTGAGTGAGAATTTCATTTAAAACCCGTTTCTTATTTTAAAAATAATGCCACTTTTTTCAAAAATACCATTACTGTTCAAGAAACAAGTACTCAAATTTTTAAGAAGGATTTATTTACTCACGGTTTAAACATATTTATCGATAACGAAATGGAGAACACTATACGAATTTTTTATAATTTTTTGTAATAAGAAATTCATTTGAAACTTGTTTCACACAAAAGTAAGCGTCAATTGCCTTCCAAAAATACCTATATGTGTCAAGAAATTAGTACTCCAAATTTTTAAGAAGCAATTATTAGATCAAGCAACGCTACGTGATGAGCATACATATAAAAATAAAGAAGGAAATTTTGCGAATTTTTTATAAATGATTGCAATGAAGATTTCTTTTAAAATTTTTTGCAGATTATAAAGTGCACATCAATTTTTCCTAAATTTCCAATATGTGTCAAGAAAAAATTAATCAAAAATTTTAAGAGTTATTTGTTTACTCTAAACAATGAAGTGTTAAGAGCATATGTATAAGTGACGAAAATGTGGACAATTTGCAAATTTTTTATATTTTTTTGCAATAAGGAACTCATTTGAAACTTGACTAAAATTGAAACAAGAGCTTCAATTCTTTCAAATATACCTATATATATAAAAAAATATGAAGTCTAAATTTTTAAATATTAATTTTTAGTTCAAAAAATGCTACATTAAAAGCATCATATAAAAGTAAAGGAGGACATTTTTCGAATTTTTTGTAGCTTTTACTAATCAGATTTCAATTTAAACTTGTTTCAGATTACAAAGTAAGTGCCAAATTCTTCAAAAATCCCCATGTATTAAAAGAAATAGTCATTCAAACATTCTAAGAAACATTTGTTTAGTTCAAACCATGCTACGTTAAGAGCATATTTTTAATTAACATAATGGAGGGGACTTTGTGAATTTTCGTAATCTTTTGCAATGAGGAATTCATTTTAAATTTATTTCAAATAACAAAGTGAGCATTATTTTTTTTTTCAAAAATGCCAATATATATCAAGAAATAAGGACCAATATATATCATGCTACGTTAAGAGCATAGTTTTAGTTAACATAATGGAGGGGACTTTGTGAATTTTCGTAATTTTTTGCAATGAGGAATTCATTTTAAATTTATTTCAAATAACAAAGTGAGCATTTTTTTTTCAAAAATGCCAATATGTATCAAGAAATAAGTACTCAAAACTTTTAAGAAGGATTTCTTTACCCACGTTAAGAGCATTATGTATAATTAACATAATGAAGGACAATGTGCGAATTTGTTTTTTTGTTTTTTTTTTTTTTTTAATTTTTTGCAATGAAGAAATAATTTTGAACTTAATTCAGAATATAAAGTGAGCATCAATATTTTTTCAAAAGTACCCATATGCGTCAAGAAATAAGCACTCAAAATTTTTAGGAAGCAATTTTTAGTCCAAACAATGTCGCGTTATGAGCATACAAATAAAAATAAAAAGGTACATTTTGGGTTTTTTTTTTAATTCTTTTACAATGAGGATTTCAATTGAAACTTTTTTCAAATTATAAAGTAATTGTCAAATTTTTCAAAAATACCCATGGGTGTGAAGAAACAAATGCTCAAAATTTTTAAAAATAATATGATTAATCCAAACCAAGCTAGGTTAAGAGCTTTTGTATAGTTAAATAATAAAAGATACATTGCTAATTTTCTATAATTTTTTGCAATGAGGAAATCATTTGGAACTTGTTGCAGATTACAAAGTGAGGGTCAATTTTTCCAGAAATACCCATTTGTGTTAAGAAAAAAGTAATCAAAAGTTTTAAGAAAGATTTGTTTTTTCCAAAAATTGATGTGTTAAGAGCATATGTATAATTACGAAACGGTTGATAATTTGCAAATTTTTTATAAATTTTTGCAATAAGGAACTCATTTGAAAGTTAATTAGATTAAAAAAATGAGCGTCAATTCTTTCAAATATACCCGTATATTTCAAAAAATATGAACTCAAAATTTTTAAGACGCAATTTTTAAACCAAACGATGCTACGTAAAGAGCATACCTATAAAAATAAAGGAGGACATTTTACGAATTTTTTGTTACTTTTCACAATGAGAAATACATTTGAAAGTTGTTTTAGATAACAAATTAAGCGTCAATTTTTTCAAAAATACCCATACATGTGAAGAAATAAATAATAAATTTTTTTAAGAAGCATTTGTTTAGTCGAAACCATGCGACGTCAAGAGCATATATATAGTTATCATAAAGTTATCATATCATATCACTTTGCGATTGTTTTATAATTATTTGCATTATGGAATTCATTTAAAATTTATTTTAGATTTATTTCAAAATTAGAGTCAAATTTTTCAAATACACCCATAGTTGTGAAGAAATAAGTACCCCAAATGTTTAGGAACCATTTGTTAAGTCCAAACCATGCTACGTGAACAGCCATGCTACGTCATCACTACTAAGAGTTTGTCAATGGAGTGTTGAATTATTATCTATACTGAGGAAGGGGATGTAGCTAGCACTCATCATCCAAAGTGAGGTGAAGCACTCAAGCCATAGCAGTATAGTAAAAGGGGTCATCAGCCCTAAAAGTGGGGTTGAGCTCACATTTTTCACGTACTTGAGTACGTGAAAAGATACATTTAGTTTTTCCTCCTGGTGTTTATAATTCTGAAAATTTTTTAAAATAGAAATATGTAAAAGTATTAAATATTTTTAATCAAAAGCTGTTTTCCTTTTCTATAGTGTGACATAAATTTTGGAAAAAGCCCAAATTTTATCTATTGTGAAAATCCATTAGTGTTATCATTTTTTTACACATTAGAATTACAAAACTAACTATTTAAATAATTTATTATTCACAAACTATACTTATTAGAAAATCGGATAAATGCAAGCGGAAATTGAATCAATATTTTTATAATAGTCTGTGATCGCATGTTGAAGTTAAACAAATCTATGCTTTACAATCATTTTATACACTTTACTATGTGAAATTTCTAACACGTTTGCATTAAAATAGAGATTTGAGAGAAGCAAATTTTATGGGATTTAATGTTAAAGTGGATCTTTATAATAAACTTGTACTGACATTTCGATAACAAAAATTGCTAAAAACTAGCACTTCTTGATATAAATTTTTTGGTGTAAATTTTTCTTTTTTAAACTGTATACAGCTTTTCCGTACAATAAAGAAATTATATTAAAAAAGAGCTACCCATTCCTCTTCCTCGGTTTTAAATTGAAATGTTTACTCACCTTCTGCCGCAAATGGTAAATCCTTTGGTTTTGGGATTGATAATTGCGTGATCTCCAATGCCAAATTTGTCTATGGAGAAAATAATGCACACAATTTTAAAGAAATGTAATAATTCATTGTTTACATTGTTTTCACTTAAAACAAATAATATAATCATGCATTAAGTATTCATAAATAAGGAATATTTTTAATACCTCGTTTTTCTAAAATTCTTTAAGTTAGAATATGCAAGAACATACTTTATTTATTAATGTTATAACTAAGCCCTGAAAAAAGTTTACTTATTATATAATATAAAAGATTTTTAAAGGAGTTGCATATTTTCAATATTCGTTTTTTTATTTATTATTTATATATATTTTTATTTACTTTTCGAGAAATGAAACTAAAGTAATAGTTTAAATTTGACAAATTGAATAGCTTAAATGTGATAGATTTGATAAAAAAAAAAGTATAAATTGAAATAAATATAGTTTCCTACTTGCAACGATTTCTTAAAAAAGATAGCCTGATTATGATTAATTTAAAAGAAAGGCAAATATCAAAATATAATAAAAGGCGAATAATGTCTTATGAAATGAAATTTTATTTCCTTAAATGCAGTCAAGTTTATTTCCTTAAATGCAGTTCTCTGAAGTGCAAGAAAATAAAATTCGCAAAATATTTTTAAAAAATTCAACTCAATATGAATACAATTTTCTTTAAAGGCTGTGAAACAAATGATAAATTTGAATGCTAACGCATAAGAAAAAAAAAAAGAAAATATTGGAATTTCTGTCTTACCTGAATATTTACTAAAATATGTTTTTCGAAACACTATTTTATCTTTGTCTCCCCATATTCCTAAAAGCATATTTGGAGATGGAGTTGTCATAAACACTTCGCCAACCTTCCCTTCGACGCTTGTACTTGAAATTATGGGCATCACAATCGCTACAAGATGTTTCTTAATGATCATCCTTAATATATAGGGTTTCACAAAAATTAAAATGGTTCAATATCTGTAGAAATTCTAATCAGATCAAAAATCTTAAAATACTTATGCGTTCATTATTATTTAATAATACCAAATCTAACTCCCAACTTCACTTCCTGGAGCTCTGAGTCATCTTCCAAGTTTTTAATAGTAAACCCAAATTTTTTTTTTTGCAGATTTGAATTCTCCAAAAAAAAAAAATAATCTCAAATTGAAAAATAACTTTGATTCCGTTCTTAGATGGAGCTGTTAAGTGGGTGAAAACTGCATAAAATGGAGATAACTCAAAAAATGTATATCAATTCGGAAACAAATTACAAGAGTTTCATACTTCGAAAAACCGAACCTAAAACACAATTTCAAACTTTACTCGTCCAGTAGGAGTTGAATTTGGGATTATTAGTTAAATTTTTCATAACATCAAATAAGATAAGTTTTATATTTTAAATCTGGCATGCATTTCTTAAAATATCGCTGTTTTAAACCATTTTTATCTCCACTTTCATTTTCATTACAGCGTCAACTGTAAACCAAAAAAGTAAAAACCTAGGAGTTAAATCAAGGAATTTTTTCTGAAGAATCCAAATTTACAACAAAAATTAGATTTCTTATTAAATATTTTGAAGCTGCCATTGACCACATCCTCGAATATTGAGGTCAGGAGGTTCAAATTTAGTCCCATTAAAGGCACCCTGTATCTCTTGAAAATAATTCCAAAGTGTATTTTTTTAATTTCTAGAGATATTCGACCATTTCCATAATATTTGGGCATATTTTGGGACTCCTTGTCATATATTAAAGTCCAAAGAATAAAGAATAACACAAAAACATCATAATAATATTCAAGCTAGGCAAAAACAAAAACGATATTGAAATATTACGGATCACTACTGAGGAAGGCGGAGTAAAAGCTTTACCTGTCAAAAGGATTCTTAACATATACATTAATGGTGATCCTTACGAAACAGCTTTTAATATAATTCATTCTGCTTTGAAATGAAAAAAAAAACTATACATTTAATAAGTTTATAGTAAATAAGTGTTATTGCTGACACATTTTAATTCTGACTTCAAATGACAAAATACTTGCAAAAATTAAGTCAACACAGCCTTGAAGAATTTTTTTTCTAAAATATTGTACCCTTAAAATAGCTAAGATATATTTCAAAGCTTAGAATTTTTTGAATAGATGGAGGATTAATGTATAGCTTTTTAACGGATATTTTGGGAAATATACTGATTAAATAATAAAATAATTTTGAAAAAAAAAAAAAAAGCTTCTATCACTATAGAAGAAAATTTCAAATTAAGTCAAAACTACAGCACATCCTTCTCTTCATTAGAACGAACAAGTTAATTAAAAAAGCACAGTGATACAAGTGAAAATAAAGCATCATGCAAGCAACATAAAGAATCTGTATTGTTAACAGAAATGCAAAAAATCTTAAAATAAATATTATACAGGTATATAATAAGTATTTGGAATAATACAGGATTCCAAAGAAATATTTCTAATGTAAACTGAGGCAAAACAACGAGTATCCTTCTTTATTTTAAACAGAAAAACGGTGCTGAATAACTTTTGATCAAATGATGTGATCACGTACTAAGGCTCGATTTCAATGGTTCAAGGGAGTGGCCTTAAATTTATTATTAATTATAGCAGACTAGATCTTAAGTTACAAAATCAGATACAAAAACGTACTTTGTTCTTATAAACATGTCTTTTTTTATGTAGATCTGGGTTCCAGACCCTCAAAATGAAAGGGTAGCCATAATCTAGGAAATATGGCCTCAATAATTTGGTCAGGAGAGCGGTCCAAGGTTTGGACCCCCTTAATGTTAATTTTAATTTTTGCGAATTGCGCTATATCTTGGGAATTTATCTGATCAAAAGAAAGGTATGTTTATTCAATGTTACTATGTAGGTATGTTGTAAGAAAAATACATTCTTGTGTCCTATTTCGTAACTTAAAATGTCAATTATCGCAAATTAATTAGCATATTTGAGGTCACTTCTTCCCCGAGCTATTAAGACTGATTTATAGTACTTGAAGATCCGATTATATTCAGAGTAATTCATTACCGATTAGATTTAAACCGATTCAATTCAAAAATTATTCAGAGTCATTCATTATTATTTTTTTTGTGCACAGTGCATTATTTGAGGCATTCTAACATTGTTATTACCAGTAAATCTTTGCGATTAAAAAAAACAATAAATTACTAAAAAAATATATCAGAGTCAGTTTACAAATTTTTTAAATTGTAAAATGAAAAAACATTAACTTTTTACCTGTGTCATCCAAACATATAATATTCATCCCTAAACATGGTGTGGGTATTTCTCCTCTATGAGTTGGCAACAAATGCTCTGGAACTAAACTCATTCCAATGTATTCAGTTGAACCTGATTTTGGAAGAACACATAAAAATTCATTTATATTTCTGTGAGATTCGTTAAAGAAAATGCATGTAAAAAGTAATTTTGGAATAAAAATACACTAAAATTCTTCATTAAAAATCTTTTACAAATACAAAAGACAAATAATACAGCTCATTTGTTTAAACTTTATAGTTTTAAGTAAATGTGGATTATAAGTGAAAAACGCTGAATGTCATTAATTGTTCAGGAAAGCGTAATAAGTATAAACTTCGACTTTGCCTTTACAGTTTTGTTTCCCTTACTTTGGGCTCTTGGTGTACACGTTGAAATATAAGTCTTTAATTTTTTTTTCATTTGTGTTTAATCACCTAATGTTATTCTTTGTAACCATATATTCTATTTATTTGTAATTATAGCTAAAAAAAAATTCCATTGATGTAAAAATTTCACCATTTTTAGTGAGTCTTGCACTATAAAAAAATTCCAGATCTAAGTACCGGCACTCAGGATGCCAGTACTTTAAACACATTTTAACGTAAAATTTTACGAAACAAAAATTTGATATACCGTAATTTTTATGGTAGGTTGGTAGACAATCGGATCCCGTTTCGGAGGGCCCGTGGTCGGATCCCCGACTACGCTAAAAACCTCCGAATGCATGCAATATACGTGCTCGTAAAATCGCTTGATTCGAATGTCTTGCAGTCGGTTGTACAGGAATCTGGAGGAAATTGCCTTCCCTTTCAAATCTATTCCTAAATTGAATAAGAGGTGCTGCCATCTATCTGAGGGCTCTGAAATAAGATGTACTTTCATCTTTGCAGTGCTTACATGTCAAACGATAGGCGCACCTTCCCGAGTTAATTAACAAAAAGTATAAAGATCTTGGCTTGCCCAAGTGTCATTAGAAACTACGACAACTGTAAAATCACTGAATCACTGTAATTAAATAAATATTACTAAAATTATAATTTAAAATTTTATGGTAAAAGTGAATTTTGCGGTCAAATAGATTTTACGGATGATGCACTCAAGTTGCCAGTACCTTTTAGCGTAATTTGATCCGGAGGAATTTTTTGCAGCGTAATAATGGAACTTTCAAATTTATCAAATTGGTACATTGAACCAGTTTTGACCAGTCTTTTGACTAGTTTTTAAACTATTGTTTTAACATTTACCGCTTTAAACATTCTCCAATTTTTTAAGCTTAACACATTTTTTCTTTAACTTATTAACATATTTTTCTTTAATGAAAATTGATTTTTGTTATTTCTATAAAATCCCGTTCATATTTAGTCTCATGTAACATGTTAAGCCATAAATTATTTCTTTTTTTTAAAAAAGCAACAGATATTACCATATACTGAAGAAAAATTCACATCTTTCTTTACTTTGTTGTAAATAAAATCATATTCTATGGGTTTAACAATACTTCCTCCAGTAAATATTGAATTTAAAGATGACAAATGGTTATTTGGACCTACAAAAAAAAATTTTAAAAATTGTTTAATTGTGCAAAAAGTTATAAATTTCGATAAAAATGAATTAAAGTAATTGAGTTCTAAATTTGAAAACCTTAGAACAATATAATGATAGGGCACATCAATCTGCTCATTAGTATTGTTTTCAGACAGATACTTTACAGGTTGCCAAAATATCCATAATATAAAGACACAATATGCAAAATGATTTTAATGCTTTTATAAAAATCATGGTATTTTTCATCAGAAACACCCTTAAAAAATTCTCCTGAAAATTTTGAAAATGTGGCTAATCATTACATATACCCAAGCCTTTCACATCCTTCAAGAGAAAATTTTACATTGAAATACCAAAATCAATAACAAAAGCAAAAATCAGAGTTATTAACACAAAAAATTCAAACAAACATTATTTACATCTTTAATGAAAAACATCAGAATAAATTTAACAAAAAATTCCTTTTATGTTATTTAAATTTTTCTTAAACTTTGATTATTAATCAATACTAACATTAGCATTAATACTTTTTTAAAGCAAAAGTTAACCGAACGTACACAAATACGAAAATATTCCAAAAGACAGAAATTGTCATAAAATTTGTGTATTGTTATAGCAAAGTGGAGATTCGCTACTCGACTACACAGTAAAGACCTCGTATCTGTTTGAAAAATTTAGCCTTTTTATGTACTATCCATTAAAGTTTTTAATTTTATCTGATTATTTCTTTTTCATCATCAGGATAAATTACAGTATTTACTTTTTTCAGTATTTTTATACCACGCTTTTTTTTATTGGTACAATGTTTAACCAAATACATCTTTACAGTACAATGTTTAACCAAATATATCTTTACAGTACAATGTTTAACCCAATATATCTTTTTCTAACACTTCTCTGAGTTATTTATATTTAGCAAACATATTCCAGAAAATTATTGATAAGACGCAATATTCCGATCGAGATAAGATTCTGACCAAGATAAGATTCTGATCGAGATAAGATTCTGACCAACGAAATTCAAAATGGTGGAATATTCTGTAGATTTATACACTTTAAACGATTTTCACTGGAAATCTAGTAAAATTACAGAGAATTAATTTCTGTAAAAACTCAAAAAAATAAAATAATAAACAATTACCGCAGGCTTACTAATTTTACTGAAATAAGGTAAATTGAACTTTGAAAAATATTTCTAGGCTTTGAAACCAAAGATATTGTATTAGAGTTAAACCGAAACACTAAAACACACTCGGAGAAAGTGTAATCCGATCATAAACCCGCGTTAGACAGCATGATCGAACTCCAGTCAAAGCCGCTGCATGTGAAGCCTCTATCCTCCACATCTCTACTATCGACTCTACCATCGACTGGGAGTCTAAATACATTGAATTAAATCATGAATTAAATGAAAATTCATTAAAATATCTGAATGAAAATAATTATCCTTAGAGAAGTTCTCTTTTTCTCTCTACTACTTTACAGAATTTTTTGCAGAGAATATGCAGAAAATTACCTCTTACCAAAAGAAAAAAAAATTTATTAACTACCTGGAGCAAAATTTCGTTTATTTAATTCTTCTAATACACTCGATGCCAAGAAAAAGTGAGTTATTTTAAATTTGTCCACCATATCCCACGTAGCTGTCGGAGTAGAAAAATATGGTACTCCTTCATATAGAAGTATCGTCAACCCAGTGAAAGTCAAAGTTGCCATCATATTCCACGAAGACCAACCAGCCTGTGAAAATGTCGTTTTAAAAAATGCACATACGACAAAAGTAAATTGCATTGTGTAATAAAATAGCATGACAGTAAAAATAAATTTCAAACAATTTTATTCAAAGTAAAATTATAAAAAAAACTATACACACATATACAAGGCGTTCCTAAACTCATGATACATATGTTGTGAGGTGATAGAATACAACTAGACAAACTAAAATCACTATACAATCCATGACCAGAACACAAGTCGAACGCAAAAAGGCTATTCACAACAGCTATTTTCATTCCTTCTGTGGATCAAGGCTGAGGTGTATTATACGTACAGAGTCGCAGACGACAATACAAGTGAAGCTCAAAGATTGTACCGAAAACTTTTTTCCCACAAACGCAACCCTGATGTCAGAACATTTCAACGACTTCACCAAAAACTCTGCGAAAAGAATTCCTTTTCAAGTCGCATGCAGGATACCGGGCTTGAAAGGTGTGAATGAACGCCATCTGTAACGGACGCCACCTGCTTTCGAAAAAACGAGGGCTCGATTCTCATTGACATGGAAATATGAAAATATTTTAAGTTGCTCTAAATTATAAATTGGCTTCTTCAGTGATGGCTAATGGCGATGCTTCCTCTATCTGTGGATGGAGTTGGCGAAATAATTTTGAATTTAAAGGGAATATTAGCCAAAAATGGAAAACTTTAATTATAACGGGAGAGAAATGATTGTCGAAAGTATTCTGTTAAATAAATTTTTAAAAAATAAATGTAAGAGGAAATGGGCTAGGTCTTATTCAAATGAAATACAGAGGTGCGAAAACAGTAATCTCTTAAAGGAATTGTATGAATAAATATGTTGGAATAGTACCAAATATCTAAAAAAAGAATAAAATTAAAAAAGCGTATAGCATCATTACCGGAGACATGGAAAACCAAATACTGTTTCTGGAGGCATCAGCATGCAGGTAAAAATCTCTGTAGGATGACAAAAGATTCTATATCGAAAAAAAACAAATATTATTTGTTTGAATTTAGTAATATAATATATAAAAATATGGAAAATAATATAAAACTTGAATACTCCAAATCCATGAGTCATAGCTTTACACTGTCCTGTCGTTCCAGAAGTAAAACTTAAAAATGCTGGATGGGAAAATGATAGCTGCTCGAACAATATATCGGGAACTGAACCGTTCGTATAACCTGTTTCCAAAAAATCATCCAAAAAACAACTGCAAAAAATAAAAACATCTTTAATGACTTTATTTTGAAATTCAATGTTAAACAAACAGGTTTGTTTATTGTTATATATCGATGATGATGCATACTTTTATAATGATCCAGACCTTCAACTAAAACTTAGAAAACAGTTTTTTAAAAATTCCACGATTAAATTCAATTATTGAACTAGAACAAACTCTTAATTTAAAATTCCATATTAGATAAACTAATTATTTATGTACTTTTAACATCGACCATGACCTGCCAAGAACTATTTCAAAAAGATCCTTTTAAGATGTTCTAAGGAGTTAACGCTGTTTTTCAAAGCTCGGTCGCGAAGGAAAATAAAACAGCCATAGTTTAAATGTTTTACACTTGAAGCAATGCGGTGATTCTAAGCTGTTTATATAATATTACCGTGAATAGTTATCTTAGCTTTAGAACAGACAAATAACTTGAATATTTTAAAAGTTATTAAACTTTTTTAAAAATTCTCCATTTGGTGACATTTTGTCACCTAGATTAAAATTATCAAAAGCACTGCCTTATTCTCAGTTTTTGCACATTTGAATGAGCCCAGGTAATTCAGATTTGGAGTAAGTTTTTAAATATTAATAAATTAGATCACAAACGCTTTTTTCATTTGATCGCTTTTATAATGATCCAGAGGTCATCATTATATACCTCCTCCAAAATGTCACTTAACAAGTTTTTACTCCAATGGTTATAAATACTGAACGAAAACTGATTGTTCTATACTTAACATTTTAAACTTAATAAATGAAAGATCTTTGTTTACAACCAACTAAAATACATAAAAGTATTTTTTCAAAATTTCACTTAACATGTTTTAATAAAATTTCTACTCATTAAGTGAGAAGCTTAATACTACTTAAGATTTTAATGATATATATTTTCTATTTAACCAAAGCAATTTTATTTTTTTTTTTTTAAATGCCACAGAACATGTTTTTTAACTAAACATTTTAATTAAAAAGAAAGGCTTCGAGTTTTTCATCAGGATTACTTAAAATTAAACACTTAGAATATTTTTCTTAGTAATCATTAATCATTAAGACATGATTTCAGATACATAAAAATTAAACAATCCTTACCTATTTCTAATATTACTGATATCCTTTTGTTTAGATGTCTTCTGTGACGGTACAATTATCACCTTTTCTAATGATGGCAAGCCTAATGAAAAGGAAAAAAAAGAAAGAATTAAAGTAAGAATTTTAATAATATCTTATACCTTTAAATGGATAATTGATAAATTAAAATTATTTCGAAATTTTTGATCAACGATAGAATAAATCAGTAATAATAATGAAAATGTGTTTTTGATTTTTTTGATTTTTCATTTTCTTATTCTATCTTACTTATTCAATTAATTTCTTTATTAGTAAAAACCCTTTAGATATTTGTTTTTTATGAGTTTTTGCAACTTATGAGTTTTTGCAAGCTTAGGAAATAATTTTGCATGGAGAATAAAATCTGATAAAATTAACGTACTGTGTAGTCATGACATTTCTGGCAAAAAAAATATATAAATAAATGAAATAAAAATAAACAAAAACAAAATTCTTGTTAATAAAACTAAAATATGTAGTATTTAAACCATTCATTTCCCAATTTTCCCGTTCATATGGCAGCGATTTACCGGAAATTCTGGTTTTCAAAATTATAAGTCTTACTGCCACACATTTTGTAAGAAATGCAAAACGGAAAAGTGAATTTAACCGAATAACTGGATTTTATGCTATGCTCTAAAATATCATGATGAAATCACCAACTTTTACCACATTTGCCAAATTTTATCGCATATTATCTGTTAAAATATATTTTACTGTTAATCTCATCAAATTCATTAGCAAAATGCTTTGGCAAAAATTACCGAATTTTTCGGTGTTCCCATAAAGTTACAAACGTGGTAAATTTTACCATATTTTGGTAGTTTTGGCCATTCTTTTTTCTCAGTGTGTGTAATATTTTCAGTTCGAAGTACGTGTTAAAAAGTAATAGTTTTGTGGTTTTAATTCAAATGGCAGTTCCTCATTCTTTTCCATTTAAAAATGGATAAAATGCTTCCTAGAAAACTGATTACTACCAATTTTCGCAGAACTGCCTACATCATGTTTTAAATTATATATTATCATCAAAGTACCACTCTAATATATATGAAAACATTTTACGTAATCAATATTAGAAAAAACACCTCTTAATTCAAGAGTTTATGGCAGTATAAAACTTTTTCTAAAAGTGATAGAGTCTCATCGAATTATTTGTAGACGCATAATTTAGAAGTTTTAAGAATTTCTAGAAGATATCATCACATTACGAAGTAAAATCTTAACGCCTGCATCCAAATCGAAGTGTTTTTCACCAAAAATGCTATATCGATTTACGATCGATTTGCTATATCGATTTACGATATCGATTTTACGTAATCAATATCAGAAAAAACACCTCTTAATTCAAGAGATTATGACAGTATTGCACTCTTTCTAAGTGTGATAGAGTAGCATCGAATTGTTACTTAATATTATTTTCAGACAAGTAATTTCAAAGTTTTTCAATTTCCTACTAAATGGCAGCACATAACAAAAGAAAATTTTAGCGTCTACATGCAAATCAATGTGTTTTCCATCAGAAATGCTATATCGATTAGTTAGAATCATTTTATTGCCAAAAGCTCTTAGATTCCTAAAAGGCATCTATCTGCATGACCACAGGATATGAAACTAATAAAATGAGCTTTTAAAGTTTAATTTGACATAATTTATAACACATAAAAATTCTTAAAAATTCAAAGCTTAAAAATACCTTCAACAATTTCTTTTACATTAGGGAGCAAATTTATTTCTTCTCCATTTTGAAGAAATCTATCGACGGTTAAAAGTACTCTTGGTTCAACTAATTTGAATCTGCTTAGTACCGCCTATAAAAGGTTCCAGAAAACAATACATTATTACTTTTAATTAATAAAGAAGTACCTAATATAAACTTAGACTTGAGCAATATATATGCAATAACAATAGGTGGTAACAACACTTTTGAGCAAAGCTTAAAAGAGAAATAAACTTATTCA
Organism: Parasteatoda lunata; assembly: GCA_949128135.1. NCBI lineage: Eukaryota > Metazoa > Arthropoda > Arachnida > Araneae > Theridiidae > Parasteatoda > Parasteatoda lunata. Next base: position 24,116,197 of record OX421979.1, read on the forward strand.
TTATTGACACATATTTATAATAGTTTGGATGTCCAAAGATGATTCCTTACAAGAAAAATGACTCATTTTTATTAGTAAAGTAACAGGGGTTCCGAGGAATAGTACTTTATTAAAAGCAGTAATGAGTTTCAAAACCAGAGCCATATTTTCCACCCTCACTCATATTTTGAGGGTTTAGAACAGCGATTCCCGAAAAGTGTTCCGCAGAACCATAGTTCCGTGAAAAAGTAGCAGGGGTTCCGAGGAATAGTACCTTTTTTAAAACCAGTTATGGGTTTTACAACAAGGGCTATATTTACCGACCTACTTCATATTTTGAGAGTCTAGAAGAGTGATTCTCGAAAAGTGTTCTGCAGAACCTTATAGTTCCATGGAAGAGTCACAGGCGTTCCAAGGAATAGTACTTTATTAAAAGCAGTAATGAGTTTCAAAACCAGAGCCATATTTTCCACCCTCACTCATATTTTGAGGGTTTAGAACAGCGATTCCCGAAAAGTGTTCCGCAGAACCATAGTTCCGTGAAAAAGTAGCAGGGGTTCCGAAGAATAGTATCTTTTTTAAAACCAGTTATGGGTTTTACAACCAGGGCTATATTTACCGACCTACTTCATATTTTGAGAGTCTAGAACAGTGATTCTCGAAAAGTATTCTGCAGAACCTTATAGTTCCGTGGAAGAGTCACAGGCGTTCCAAGGAATAGTACTCTTTAAAACCATTAATGAGTTTTAAAACCTATAATTATATTTATAGGCACTCAATAAATCCTCAATATTAATAGGTAATCAATAATTATAATAAAACGATCAATAAAAATAAAGCAATGAATATTTATTCATTATTTCACTTCTTTTTTTTCTTAAAGGAAAAGAAAATACCAGAGAAAAAAAACAGCAAAAACTTCAAAATAATTCATTTTTATTGAAAAAATTACGAAAAAAATATACATTATTAAAAAATCTGCTTTACAGTTCCTCATCGGTTCAAAATAAAATCAACTAAATTCAGCAATTAAGAAACATGACTTGTAACAATTCTCCAACATTTATAGTAGTTCTTTCACGTTTTAAAATTTTAACTGAAAACTTAACTTTAAAAATTTACTTGAAAAAAAATTTAACTGAAAGATTATTATTAATAAAATGATAAAAAATTTCATTCTTTACATTGACTACTTTCAAAGTAATTAGTTCCCTTCCTTTCATTAATTTTTTCAGTATTACTAATGAACATATATCTGATTGCACCTAAAAAAAACAACTACTGAAAACAACTACTGACACCGTAGCCGCAAAAAAAAATAAATAAATAAAAATATTAGAAACCGTTGGTTTAGAAACCAAAGCCATCGGAAAACAACTCCCTCTGCTTTATTACATAAATTTTTTAACAAAGAAATTTTTTCAGCGCTGTAGTTTAAAAAAGTCGTTTGACAATATTTCACATACCGGGCGAGATTATTTACTGAAACCAAAAATTTTTATGGTGTTATACAGTTGTAATAATTTTATTGAAACTGTAATAACTTTATTACAATTAAAAATAATATTTTTAAAGCAACATCTTCTTACTGTTAATCATTCTTAAATAAATACTTTTAAAAAAAATTTTAATTATTTTTTAAAAAAATACTAGAAAAATTTAAATAATTTTTTAAAAAAATACTAGAAAAAAAATTCAAATAAAAAATTCTTCCTTAACCCTTTGACGAAGTATTTTCATTAATCATATTTTACGTATTTTTTTCTATTAATTTAGGTGAAAATTAGTGAAAAATATTAGATTTAGCATAGTAATGATGTATGGTTATGAAATACGGCATCGAATACCGGTATCCCTTTTTGCGTTAAAGGTAAAATTTTCCAAACATGGCTCACTTCAAAAATATAATTCAAATTTGTACTTACTTTTAGTCAGTTAGATCTAAAAGAAACAGTAACTCATCTCTGAAATTTCTTTTTTTTTAGAAAATCAATTATTGATAAAATTTTGAATATAAATAAGAGACTACTAACTACTGCTTTTTTACTAACTACTACACACTACTTTTTCTGGATTTTATATTTTATAATAAATATAATCTAACAAATTTTTTTAGTAACTAATAGACTGTTTTTATAATTAAAATATACAAAAAATTTATTTTTGCTTGTGATTACAGCGTCAGAAAAAAAATATGTAAAAGGGTTATCAGTGTCCCATCGGCACCAAAGGGTTAATATATGTACTCCTTTGACTTTTTTATGCTGTTTAAAATTAAAAAAATGCCTTTATTTATATGTGAAAATATGTGTGAAAATAACATTGATTCTTTTTTATCAAACATTAAATACAATTATGAAAATTAAGGACGTCTTTGATTTTTTATCAGCAGGATAAGGGAGATAAAAATAGCTTCGTCATCAATATTTCTAATCACTCGTCAAGCCATGCTTTTAAGATATTGATCTTAAATTATTATATTGTGTTTATTTTATTGCATCGAGGTGATTGCAAGTAATTTCTCAATAAGTGCCTGAAAATACACTATGTAATTGTGCGTTTGAGTGTTTATCATTTATCAGATTTTTGTATCTTGGAAAGTAAATTTGTTAGGCTACCGTAATTTTCTTTCTTTCTTTTTCTCATTCTTTCTTCTCTTTCTTCTTTAATTTATTTACTATCTGAATACTCGTTCTTCGTACAAGGTTTAAAAAAAATAGTTTATTATCATTAAACTAGTATTAATCAATACTACGAAATCATGAGCAAAGCTGAAAGGAATATACCGACACAATTAGTAAAGCTTAAATAATTCCCTTTTTTTAACTTTTATTATTTGTTGTCCTTCCTGATGACTTTACATTATAAGATTAAGTAAAATACGTTCATAGAAATTCATCCCATCTAAATATCTGCAATCGGTATAGTTTGGCATGATTGTTCATGGCCAACTGGCAATAATCAAACTCTACTACTAATCTACTCATTCCTAAGGCATTAAAAAGCCGATCACTACAGTATCTATATTAGTTCATTTTTCATCGATGAAAACAGCTCTAATTACTACAACACCAGTAGTACCAACTACAAAAACTAATAAAGCATCATTGCCTTCAGTAATGGTGATTTTTTATAGTTCTCCTATCTTTTCTTAATTAAGTTTGATTTTTTCGTTTATAACTTATCGAGGAGTTACCTTGTCTTCTGAATTGGGCTCGAAATGAAGTTACAAGACTATGGATTTGAACATTAGTAGTCGTAGACCCAAAAAATTGGGTCAACTGTTCAACGACGGTTATAAAATTACATGTATCAGGTTAATCGATGCTGTTTTATCTTTAAGCTTTTCATATTTAAAACTGAAAACATCTGATGAAATCTGAAAAAATGAATACAATCTGTAGGAATAGTCAAAGATTTTATTTTTTAACAAAACATTTTTCTCTTTTGACATGTAGTTTAACAGTAAATTTATATAGTCTTAGTGAACAGAAATTTTCTGTTGGAAAATTACAGAATCATTACGTTTTTTAACAGAAATTTTATACAGTGTATTCCTATGAGGAAGAATTATTTTTCAAAAGTTCTTCCAAAACGAACGAATTGGAATTTTGAGCGAATTTTAGGATTAGGAGCTAAAATTTCCCCTATACCCAAATTTCCAAATTTCAAAACGTTAATACATAAAAATTTAAGGTTCTAAGGGAGGCACGTAGGCAAACTCTTCCTCTCATATTTGAAGATTTATTTATTTATTTATTTTCGTAAGTCTTAAGTTCACTACTCTTTTAAACTAGATGAAATTGAAAGGAATCCTAATTTTGGCTGATTTATTAGTAAACTGCATATCTCCTGTAAAAAAAATCACCAGGAATAGATGGATCAAGTATTTAAAGTAATCATGCGACACTTGCGTGCTTTTCTTGAGAACGCAACACATTTTTACACTAAAACCTCCTCAATAAAACTAGCTTGCCTTAAATCTTAAATAAAATGTTGTCTTGTCTTCTTAATGGTTTCAAAAAATCTGAGTTACACAAATAAACGTTAATTGCATCTGAGCTACTTGCTTTAACATAAAACAACAATCATCAAATTACAGTATTTAAATAGAAGCATTCTATAATGTATATCTGATTTTTTAACTGAATGTAACAGAACAATAAGAAATTATAACCCATTCTGTTACTTTTATTAGCAGCTATTCTATGATTCCGTTTGTGAAATTAAGTTATATATTGTGGACTGACTATAAAAACTTAAACTCGAAGCGTTCCTAAAGTCTTTTATTAAATCACATTTAATTACAGAATCAAAGAGATTAGTGGCCTTCTTGGAAGTGTTCCTTTGCCAGTTGATGCCCTAAATTAAAGAGCTCAAAAGCTGGCATTTTGCGCCATTGATATAGCTAAAGTTTCTCGTGTTGTAATTGAAGTTTCTCGAGTTCTCTTATAAGTTTCTTTTGTGTAATGCAAGTGAGATATACTTTTCCTTCAAATAAACTATTTCATTTCTTAAAACTTATAAATAGTTTAATTAATTTATCTTAATGATTGCTGAGATATTTGCTTAAGTTGTAAATAAAGAAAAAAAATTATAAATAATATAAAATCAGTCATAAATAACATAAAATCACTGTTTACTAAAAAAAGATACATCGAACAATTCCAAAACGAAAGCATAATAATAAATTATTCTGTACAAGATTTTTGTGGGTGTGAATAAAATTATTTTTTCCTATTGATATTAAGTACTCAGATAGCCCCGGCATAAATCCATATTACGAAATATTTTTATTATCAAACACTGCTTAACTTCATGCGTATCACGGAAGACGATACAGTGGAATCGCCCTAAAAACACAAGATTTTACAAAACAATTAACTTCATTTTGTAAAAAAACTCATTACCTGTGAGCCAAAGAGTGGCAAGGCCGCACCCCAAATCGCTCCAATGCTTGCAACTGCCTGCATTGCAAAGATAGGTTCTTTTCTATTGGACATATAACCTGAAATACATAATTTGGAATCAATCTATGGTGCCGATCAATCTAGGTTTATCAAGCTAAAATCACTTTTTAAATTTATTTAGTTACTTACAAACAACTATGTCATTCTTTCTCAGACCTAGCTTTCTGAACGCCGCAGAGTATTTCTTGGCTTCTTCATACATTTCAGAATAGGTGATAATTTCTGGCTCTTTATCTTCACCTAAAAAGCAACATTTTTATGAATGTGAAACACTTTCTAACGTAAAATATTACCGCAACAGCCTACTGTGGGCCAGAGGCTTTTTAAAGAGGCGGCTCCAATCTTTCGTAATCAACGTCATGATTGTGGCAACGAGGTCAATATGTCTTTTTTTGTCTTACTTTGGTTTGATATAACTTTAAAAATATTCAATAAAATTAAAGAAAATGTTTACAGCAATTTAAAATTAATCACAATATTTTTGCTTTAAAATTTGAAGAAAAAGAATCGGTTAAAACTGTACGATATATAAGTATTTAAAGTAGTTCTTCTATACTGCACATCAGTTGAAAAAAGTTAATTTTTTTTAATAATTTTGTAGTGAATCGTATTTGGCATCTGATGAAGAAAGTTCGTTCGGAATATCTTAAGTGTCAAGCAGCAATTTTCTATATAGTATGCGTACTTTTTAAGAGGAAGCTCAAATTGATAAGGGGTTTTCTGCAAATATTATTTTGTATCAGAAGATAGAATTTAATAACAAATGATAATACCATACAATAAGCTTTCATACACCAAAATGGAATTTAATAATGATAGAAAACAGGTAAAATAAAAGATACTTTTATGGGGGATTATCCTTAACTATACCAGTGTCATTTTTAATAAATCTTGCTTAATAGTACGAAATGAAATGTGTGAAAAACCCCTTATCTTGAGTTTTGTTTTGAAAAGTTTGAATCTTTTTCCTAACTAGAAAATAACGTGAAACTTTTTAAATTTTTAAGATTTTCAAATCTGACTTTTTTTATTAGCTGCCAAATACGATAAACTACAAAATTAAGAAGAAAAAAAATTAAATTTTCTCCAGCGTGTGAAGTATAAAAAAAACCACTTTAATTACTCATATCTTGCTCAGTTTTGAACAAAAGTTTTCAAAATTCAAAGCAATAACTTTGTAATTAATTTTAAATTACTCAAAAAATTTCGTTTAATTTTATTAAATAATTTTAAAGTTAAAGCAAAAAAAACGTAAGACAAAAAAAGTACTTTTTTTTTATAAAAATGTTCATATATCCATAAATATTTAAGTTAGGCTTACGAAATTTTGTGATAATATTGCATATAATAACCAAAAAAAAAAACTGTCACAAGTATGAAATCTATTGTTGCATTTTTTGGCATAGAGTGTTCAAAAACATTATTTTCCATTTGTACTTTACTATCGGTCCCTTAAACCTCTAAAAGTTTTAAACTTCATTGATATGTATGAAAAATCGCAAGATCTAACAAGTTCTGAAGTTGTAAAATGATTTTCTTATTATTTCTGGCGAGATATGAAAAAAATTAATTAGTATTGAAGTGTTTCCATTATTTTGTCCATCCCCTGTAAATGCGAATTTTAAGATATGGTGGTCACATAATCCAGATATACACAGAAAAAACAAATTCTAGTAAAATTACCATGTTGTATAGAAATAACATTTCTGGTAAAAAGAATAATTCTGGTCATAAAAACCAAAATATACGGTATTTAAACCATTCATTTCATAATTTTGGATTCATTTCATAATTTTGGATATAATTCTGGTTTTCAAAACTAAAGCTCGTAATACCACACATTCAGCAAAAAACACAAAACTGGAGAGTAAATTTAACCGAACAAATGGTTGTGCCATGCTCTAAGGCATCATGATAATATTACCAAATTTTGCAATATTTTCCGAATTTAATCACACTTTGTATTTTATCGGTATTTTTACCAAAGAAACTACCCAATGCTTCGGTAGAAGTTACAAAGTTTTTTGGTGTACCCATGGAGCTAGAAACGCGGGATATTTTACCATGTTCTGGTTGTTTTGGCCCTTCTTTTTTTCCCTCAAAGTTGTGTTATAAATGTTTGTTGTTGTTGTTGTTGTTTTTTTTTTTTTTTTTTTTTTTTTTTTTTTTTTTTTAATAAATAACTGAATGATTTTAGCAAACAGCACACCTTTTGATAATTGATAGCTGTGACATAAACTTTTTAAATATATCAACGTTACAAAAAATATACTTATTTTTAATCTTTTTTTAGTACAAAATTCTCTACAACATATACAGCACGGAATATTTGGGGAAACATTTTCTGCTGTAAAATGCATTTAAAGCTTATAAAGAAATGGTACGTACTTGCACATATTAGGGCTGCATGATCATCTCTGTATTTTAATAAATTTTCTGCAATATTCAATCTTGATCCAGAAAACCATTTTGGGGGTTCATTCATCGGCACACTTAGGTCTATAACCTTCGGAAGATGATTAATCTAATTTTAGTTTATTTAAAGTTTTCCTAAAACAAAATCATCATATTCACATATAAACCTTTATTTTTATATTTTCTCTTATTCATGACCGGAGAAAAAAATTCTGGTGAAATTATCATACTGTATGGTAATAACATTTCTGATAAAAAAAATATATAATTCTGGTAGTTAAAACCAAAATTTACAGTATTTAAACCACTCATTTCGTAATTTTTCCGTTCCTATGATAACGGTTTACCAGAAATTCTGGTTTTCAAAATTATAGTTCTTATTACCACACACTTAATGAAAAATACTAAACTATACAGTAGTTTAAACCAAATGAATGGTAAATTTTAAATTTTACCATATTCTGGTAGGCAATGCCTTTTACTTTAAGTGTGCATCAAATCATTTTGTTGTTGAATCACAAACTCCAATGTATTTTGAAAGTTGCTAGTAAAACTTAGATAATTTATTTAAGAAATCCAAACAAGCAGAAGCCGAATTTCCTAAAACTATTTTTCTGAATAATATAAAACACTAAATAATTTAAATTTTGGTTGCAAAGCACGCAATACTTTAAGTTAATTAAAGCTAATTATAATTGCTTTCGGTTTGTATTTGCGCAGAAAATATTGTTAATTAGATGAATTATCCTTTACAATACTCAAGTTTTATTATTTAAAACTTCAGTAAAGAGTTACCTTATCATATTTTTTCGAAGCTATCACACCTGTAAATTCCCACATTTCTGTCCAAAACTCTTCTAGGTAATCTACAGTCCATTTATGAAAATCTTTATAGCCTTCTATATTGAAAGGAAAGAAAATATTTTTAACGAAACAATAAATAAAAACAAAAAAACTGCTATTTTCATCAACAACAAAAAAAAGCATGTCGTAATTTGAATAAAATTGTCCGCTAATGTGTTAATACTAATTTTGTTTTGTTGTTTCATAAATAAATTTTATAAATTAATTTGATGTTTGTACATCGTGCATGACTGTAGGTACAGTACGCAAAGAAAAATGAACCACCCAGAGTAATTTTTGATCTAATAATCGGATTTTCACGTTCTCGGACTCAATGGTTCGAGGGGGTGACCTCAAATATGCTAATTAATTAATGCAAGCGATATTTTAAGTTACGAAATCAGACTCAAAACGTACTTTCTCCGAATAAACATACCTTTTTTTCAACAGAATCAGATTTTTGACCTTTATATGGGGCAGCCGCAATCTTCGAAATGCCCCAATAGTTTGGCCAAGTTTTTTGCGTATTTCGCTATGTCTCGAAAACATTTTAAGCGATTTGAAAGTTTTTTACCCACAATTATAAAATTCGTTGATCATAGATAATTCCCTGGAAAAAAAAACAAAATTTTTAAATATTTAATATTTTTTATCATTTTACTTAATAATTATGGAAAAACATTTGTATTGTAAAGTATAAAATTTTGTGCATCATATTAACTTTTGAAATTTCACCTGACAAAATACTAAAGAGCGAAATCTTTCGAATAGTTCCTGGGACATCGAATTTTAAATGCAATTATATATTTACAAATACAAATCGTATATTTACAAATACAATTTCTCAGGAATTATTCAACTTATTTTGGTAAAATTTCGTATTTTTTCAATTAAAATTTCCGACTTTAAAACGATGCTAACAATTGTGTGCATCACAATTCAAAATATTTTCGATTCTAAATAAAATAATAAAAAATAACAAATATTTAGTAAAATTTATTTTTGCATGGAATTATCTTTGGACAAACGAATTTTATAATTGTGTGCAAAAAAAAAAATTCAATTCGCTTAAAACGTTCTCATGATATAGCGAAATACTCAAAAAATTAAATTAATATTAAGGGGTCCAAACTCTGCACCCCTCTCCTGACCAAACTATTGGGACCATATTTCCCATATTGCGACTACCTCCTATATTTTTGAGGTCTGAAATCCGAATCCGTCAAAAAAAAGTATGTTTATTCAGTAAAAGTCCGTTTTTGTGTCTGATTTCTTAACTTAAATTATCGTTTGCGCTTATTGATCAGCATATTTGAGGTCCCCCTCTTGAACCATTAAGATTAAGTCTTAGAACGGGAAGATCCAATTATTAGATCAAAAATTATCACTCTGTGCTTACAGATTTTTAGTAAGGAAACATACGAAAATTCTTCAACTATCTGTTTACTCTACATACCAAATTTTCTATCGTACTTTTCTTCTATAACCTTCATAAATTTCTTCATCAATTTTCCAGAATTTTCTTTGGGATACCGCATAACCTGTACGTCTTCATATTTGCTATTTAAGACCATTTTTACTACAAAAGAAAGGAATAATTTGTATAACTCGTAGTTGTATTGAAACTGAATTAACTATCAAAATGTGTGTGCATGGTAAATGTTTCGATGTTGAAATTTTTTTTAAATTATAGGTATAGGGATTCAGCCGCGTGAAGTAGAAAGGGGCTTCATATATATATATATATATATATATATATATATATATATATATATATATATATATATATATATATATATATATATATAATATAAACAAAATATAACCATCGGGCAATCGAGCTGTCGGGAAAATTTACCTGTCTAATGTTGTTATTTTTGTCTTGTCCATGGCAGAACTAAATATTTCCAAAAGTTTGAAGAATGAGTTTCGCGAGTTCTGGCGCGCGAAGACTATATAAGATTCCCTCTGGTGGTGAACCAAGTTCAACAAATGCAGAGAGAATGGCTTGACATATGTTCTGGCGTTAATCGAGTTTGGGTGCAGTACTTGCAAATGAGGTATAATCTGGTCTTGTCTGAAGAAATCCCTTTGTCCTTGAAATGGCCCGTACGGAGTCCTGCTATTGCGGAGGAGAGGTTTCTAGGACAGTTAAGATCCGGAATGAAGGATATTTTGAAAGTTTTCTTGAAAAGTTTTCGCAATGCCCCTATAATATAATTAAAGTCTAATGTCATTACACTATAATTAATATCTAATACCCTTACGATATAATTTGATGCTTGAGTTGGAGTGAAAATACTTTTTGTTGTTTTTTAGAAAGATCCTACAACCATTCTCGTTTAAAAATAGTGTTCCTTGTTCTAAACTTTTTCTGTTTAAAAAAAAGTGTAAAGTAAATCGTCATACTTATGGATGGTTGGCTGAATGTAAACAATAATAATCTAAGGAAAAAATTTCGAAAACTTCCGGTGTATCCTTCCGCTTATGTTGTGCTTACGACGCGATGAGTGAGCAGGATTATTACTCTAGGAAGTTTTATTATCGTGATTTGTGTTTAAATTTAAGCATCACACACACACACACACACACACACACATTTTATCATATCAACATAAAAGAGTTTTCTGAGATTTATAAATTATAACAGGTCATGAGCCTAAAACAAACTTAACAAAATTAATATCACAGAATAAATAAAGTTTAAGGTTTGCCATGTTTGAGTGTAATCCCTTATTCGGCTATATTTGTGTATAATAGCACCGTTTGTTGTTTTTTGGGTAGCATCATAGCAAGCTTGCGGAGCTTTCCAAATTTATTTGTTGTTTGTTTCGTTGAAAGTTAGAATAAAATAACGCGTTATATTGAAAACACTACAAATATAATAACATAGGAAGGGGTGTTTTTTCACGCTTTTGAAGTAAAAATCAGTCGGAAGTAGTAACCTGGAAGTCTTACGATGAATGCGCGGAAGAAGTCTTCTGCGCTTAGCTTAAAACGGTCAACCATCCATCCTGAGCCACGATGGCTCAGGGGATAGAGCGTTCGCCTTCCAATGAGGTGAAACGGGGTTCGATCCCGGCGATGGCTGGTCGATACGAATTCCGCATCCAGCTTGCATCGACCACAGTGCTGACGTGAAATATCCTCAGCGGTAGACGGATCATGAGTTAGAGTCCCCTTGCCGCCAGGCTAAATATGGGACGTTCCGTGGTCTTTCTCTCCATGTAACGCAAATGCGGGTTAGTTCCATCTAAATTTCTCCATGTAGGCAAATTTCTCCCAATACTTTATCAAGGAGTTTCCTTGTCTTCTGGCTTGGGCTCAAAATTACAAGGCTGCGGAGTTGAACATTAGTAGTTGTGAACCCAAACATTGGGTCGGCTGTTGAACGACAGTTTTGTAAAAAAAATAAATAAATAAAACCATCCATTATATTTTAAACTAATAAAATTAAAATACTAGGACTTTTAAGAGGGGGTATAAAAAAAAAATTCAGAATTTTTCAAATAGTTATTAAAAAATAGGTGGAAGTTAAAGACTAGCTTCATTAAGATGCTAATTGATCTTTAAAAAAAAAATATTAATAAATATGTATAAATACTTCAACATTTTCTTTAAACTCGTATTACTTAACTATTAAGGCCATTTTTCTAGATAGTAATTTTAAAAAAAAAAATTTTATTAAAGTGCTGAATTATGAAAAGTATTAGAAAACAGTTTTGTATGAATTTTAGTAATTTTAAATTAAATGTTTTATTAATAGGGTGAAAATAAATAAAGTTGTTTAAAAAAGTACTGAATTTTCTTCTAAATATATTTTCTTTATTCTCTGAAAATTTTAATTTATGTTTCAGTAAACTTCATCTTAAACCTAAAACAGACTATGGTAGAAAATAATATAATTTAAATAACTAATTCAAACTAATGAAATAATAATTTTAAAAATTTTACAATTCTTAAAGAAAATTCATTTTTTAATAAGCATTTAAAGCTACACAGAAATCTAAAGCAATTCTTAAAGCTAATATAAAATTAATTCAAGACATTTTTATATAATAATATTTAAAACAACTTTAAGAAATTTTATTTTAAAAATAATTTATTATTATGCGGAGCTATACTTTATTAATTTAGTACTAAATTTCTCATAATTAACTATTTTTACATTTTAAAATATCACAAAAATATGCTGCCAAGGAAAGAAAGAGTGTTTTAAGTATTATTTTTATACGTTATAAACAAAACTCATGTGAAAATACTTACATTATCCAGCAACTTATTCGAACGTGCGAAACGCGCTGTTGGAATATTGAAAAGACAGAAATTATCTGATACATTGAGTGAGAGAGATAAGATATCCTCACAGGTTCAATAATTAGAACGAGGATTTAAAATAATAGTATAAGAAAAACTATTTTTCAAATAATTTTCTAAATAATTTTAAAATCTAGGAAGATATCTGAGTTTTCTCTTAATTTACTGTTGCAATATCTATTTAAAAACAATTTTTTTTTTTCATGTCGACCGAAATTGCCAAATAAGTGTAATATTATTAATCATCTATTAAGCGTTTACTCCAAACACGGTCAAATGTATTTTTAAAAGTAAATTGAACACCAAAGATTGCACATGCTGTATTTTTTTCTTCTGTAAAATAAAATTTGTTCAAACATTTGAAAAATAATATTTTAACATTAGGGTTTGATTAAAGCACAGCAGACAGGGCCTGTGGATCTTAATATTTTACGAAATAAATATTTTTCATTATGAACCCTTTTAATTATTATATTTCAAAGTTTTAATTGAAAATATAGTTATTATAGAACGAATATATTATAAAGTAATTTATCTTGAATCCAGCAATAATTAAGGTAAGCAAATAAAACCCCAAAAATTACAACTGTTATCTGGGCCCTATCATCTAATATAACTGTAATAATACAATAGTTTGATATTATTTAAAATTGTGAAAAAGTATGTAAAAAATTCCTTTATAAATTACGGTAAAAAATAACGACACTCAGGGTGCCGGAACTTTTCATCATACCATGTATGAATTTTTTTAATAACATATTTTAATAACATTTAAAAAAAATTAACATTTATTAATTTAATAACATTTTTTTAATTACCATAACCTGTATAGTTTTTTCCATAACATTTATATTATTATTACATGTTACGGAATTCAAAACAAAGACGATAACGCACAATGACTCCGAAAAAAAAGAATAAACAAAAACAGGTTTTATTACGTACTCTGTTACATACCAGTTTTATTACATACTCTGCTTAAATCAGTTTTATTACGTACTGTTTGTACCGTCGGCACCCCTCACCTTTTTGGAAATCTTCTCAAAAATAAAACACAAAAACAAGACCACTTGGAATGTCCCCCCAAAGCACCCATGGTATCGGTGTTGTCGACCTGGAGGTTCCCTGGCCCAAGGTTTTAATAGACAGGAACAAACTATTCTTGCCCGCTTTCGAAGTGGCCACCTTAAATCAATGAAATTTTCGGAAGGATCAAAGAACTTTGAAATATGTACCAACTGTTCTTCAGACCAGGCTTCGCCTCACCACATACTCGCGTGCCTGGGGCTCACTAAAAAGGATTTAGCAGATGATCCATTGACGGTTTTGGATTTTTTGAGGGTGTATAACGTCATGGACCTGGTCTAGCACAGCTGGCCAATGAGGGCGTGCAACAACAACAACAACAGCACGTACTGTTTGTCTAAGATAGGTACTCTGCCAGACATTCGTCTGAAGCTGTGGCGGTGACTATGGTAACGAGGTATGATTATTTCAAGTAGGGTTGCGGGGTCTCTCTTTAGAACTGGTTTCGGCGAGAGAAAAGGAGACCTCTTCATCGAAGCTACCCTCCCTAAAATGCCCTCTTCTTGTTTCCATAGCACCAGACTGCCGCAGACTTAGTGGCGGTCACCTATTTATTACCTATTTTAGTGAGTACCTATCTTAGGCAAACAGTACTCTGTTTTGTGTGTGTTTGAGAAGGTTCTTTGCAGCCAAGATTCTATTATGCTAACCCTACAAATCTGTGGCACGGCTATTCTCACGCCAAATTTCGTCCGACAGGCGGCAGCTGAAGCTACGTTGACATGATCAAAGTAATCGTGCGCATTCATCAGTTGGGAAATATTTTTAGGGAAATATTACGATGTAAAATAAATTGTTTTTGTTTACATGGATTAAATTCTAAAATTAGTTTTAAGAAATCTAGGCGTGATTATTGGAATGGAAAATTACTCTTTATTATCAGGTAAATGAGAATTTCTGCGATATATGTGATTTTAAAATTAATTTTACGTTTATTATTTTGAATACTACAAACATATAACATACTAATTTTATACTTTATACTAATATATCTATAATAACTAGGGTAGACTGTAGACTATTTGACGTATTTACGAACTGAATAATCTGTAAACTGAACAAATAATCTATGAGCCATGTACTATTCTTAATGTTACATGCCTAAAAATTTATTTATTCACGATTTTTTTGTGTATAAAACATTTCTGTGAAAGTTGATAAAATATTTAATCGAACTGTTTTCCAGTTCCATTATTTTATAGCTTACTTTGCAGCTTCTCTTTTATTGCTGTTTAAAATTCTAGGTTTTGATGCAGAATATTTACCCTCAAATTTATCTAAGAACAATTGCTGTTTTCGGTTACTTTCTGCCTGTATTTATTTAAAAATAAATAATAAAGAAAGGAGTGTGTCTCGGAGAGATTTTAATGTTTATTGGGATATTTCTGGTTTTCCACCTACTCCACTTTGTTTCGAATGATGTTTCTATATTCGGCATTCTTTCCATGTTCTACGTTGAGGTTTTATTTATTTCTCTAAGTTTGAATACCATATTAGTACCTGTTTCTAACAAAATTGACGAAAAGAAAAAGAATTATGAATTTCGAAACTACAGTATGTTGTTAATTTTGGTGGTGCAACATCAGATATTCTTATAAAATCTAAGTGCCTGTCGTCTCTATTTTTCAAAGTAATGCAATTAATTGAAGATGAACACCTGATTTAAATTCCTAGTGGAGTTAACACTAGCTTTATTCGTACATGTTTTTAACTTGAAAATGTGGCTTAAATTTGTTTGTTTTTTTAATTAGATTTAAAGTGAGTACTTTTAATACTGTTCATAGATAATTGATGCAAAATCCATCGATATTTAATATAAGTTATTTAAAATAAAGTTATATTATTCATAATCATATTCATAATTTGTAATTTATTTCCTAACAGAAAAATCTAAACTGAAAATAAAATTTTGAAAGATATTTGAATACTTTGCCTATCAAATAAACTTTAAATATGACATGATATGTATGTTTTCTAAAAAACATGGAAGTTACAAAATTTTGCATATGATTATAACTTTTAAAAAATACTTTAGTAAATTAATTAAATTAATAGTTAGAATTTATGAATACTTTAAAAAACATGAGTTTTAAAATGTTTATAAGTTCAATAATTGTTGAAAGATACTTTTTGCAATTTTTTTTCCAAAATAATTATGTGTGTTTCTTGTTCAATCCAAAATGTTTATATATCTATTATTTACAGTTATACGAAGCTGTAGATTGAATATCATCATTATATCATTTCATTATAGTACAACACAAGAAATAGTTATCTTTTCTCACATTTACTCTGAGCTCCAGTTGAAACTCAATAATGAAGATGGTTCCAGGAAAAATGATTTGGCAATATTAACATGAAAATAAAAAAAAACTCAACCATTGGCAAGATGGGTGTTGTTTTGGGTTTGCTGGCGTGAGCTCCTTATATGGACGTCACATACTTTTCAACTATGCTCAAGAGTAATAGTAAACAGTGCGCATGCGTCGTCATTGTACGTGTTGCTATAGCAACCACTGCTGTTTGATAATTTTTTTCGAATTCTTTTTTTAAATATTGTATTAAGTTAAAATTTCTAAATGAACTGAACAACTTCGATCAACTTCAAAACCATAATCTCAAAAATATAATTGCACAAGTCAAAAAAAAATCAGGCTAACATAAGCATTAATAAAACAGCAAGATCAAATTTTAAAAAAGAGCAGTTGATAATTTTGGAATTTCTTGGAGTTGATTGTTTTCACCTCTGAGTTTTTTCTTTTAAATTCTCCAGCGAATATTTTTAATGTTTTTATGTAATGTTAATTTAAATTATTTAAATATTCATTTTGTGATTTACTTATTTATAATTATACTATATTGGCAGTGATTTTATATGATAACAAATATAAATACTGAAGAAGGAAACGAATTCTGACGTCTTAATAAGAAACGCTATCGACTGATGGAATTAAAAACCAAAAAACCAACGATAAGAGGACAAATCAATTGATGCAGTTTTTGCCACCAATTAAAATTTTTGTTTATGAAGGTCTATTAAGGAGGAAAAAGAAGCATTTGACCATTGAGTAATCAGTGATTGCAATAATACAATCACAATTTTCTTCCTTTCGTAATTTTATAACTTTATTTTTCATTTTTCCATATTTTTTTTCTGTTTTTCAAAATAATTTGTTTATAAAGGCGATTCGTAGTATGTTACAAAAAAAATGGATTTCAGTATAAATTTAGTAAATAGTACATTTTTCAATAAATTTAGTATAAAGGTGGTCCCGATGAGAGGTTTCAGGGTGCAAAGCTTAAGGAAATCAATACTTTTCTTGATGCAAAAGTTAGCCTATAAATAACTCCAATGTACTCCATTTTGAAGTTATTAAACCTCAAAGAATATTTGTTTCTAGATACATCGTGCATGGAAACTTTCTACCAAGTAAACTTAAATTTCTTAGCAAATTCCACTGAAATCGCTTTTCTTTACATTATTGAAAAGAGCCTTTTTATTTTAACTATTTCAATTCATAAATTGAAACCCGCTAGTTCAATGAATTACCAGTAGAACCAGACTTTAGACTTATGGCGAGAGATATCAGAAAATAATGATTCAAAAATTCAGGCTTTATATATAATTTATTTTAAAATAAGAATAAAAAAAAATTATATAATGATTGTTGTAAAGTTGTATAATACTGTTAATAATTATTTAATAAATATTTTTTACCCTTATCTTCCACAAAATATTTGGCTGTTATTTTAAAAAGATCAGAAAATAAAAGCTTTTTATATAATAACTTAATAGAAGAACTTGCTTAAGTAAATTAACATTCTTTAATGATGATAGAAGCAAGAAATATTTTTCCTTAAAACAAAACTCGAATGTCAACCGGTAATTGTTTATAATAGATTGCGTAAATAAAAATTCAATAAAGAATTATAATTAATTGAAATGGTTCCTCGGGGAGCGCTAACACAATATACGAAAATACACGCATATGTGAATGTGATAGGTACTATATTTATGTCGCACTAGAGCTGAAGATAGGCCATTACAACTTTGATCCTCCACTCTGATAGCTCAACGACCTGAGTGCGAAGCCGAACGCTTAGCAATCGAACAGTTTAACGAGTACTAAGACCACTCACCTTCGATCCCTACTCAAACTGCCAGTAAGAATTTATAAATTACAGAAAACTCTTATGAATTGTAAAATTAAGCGTAAATTTAAAAGCAAATCACAATAATAAAACTTCACATTGCTTCGTAAGCATAACACCGGAAGTTTTCTAAATTTCTTCCGGTTTTAGAAAGTTTGTTATTGTTCAATGCAGTCTACCATCCATATGTGAATTGCATGCAGTGAGAATTCGCAATCGCAACGGAAAAGACCGGTTTCATGTCTTGTCCCTCTCACCTTCTTTCTCCTCCTTCACGATCGCAACGCTTGAGTACGCCCTCTAACGGAGCCTAGGAATATAAGGCATTTATTTATATAAAGTTTTTATTTAATTCTATCGTAATCATTGGCAGAGTCGGACGCCATTTTCTCAGTAGCAAATAAGCATAGATATAAAGGCAGAAAGATCAATCACTCGACCAAACGGACGTCACGGTGAACGTTGACATCACTGGTCTAGGAACTAGTTTGTACTCTATATCCACGCCCTCTAGTGAACTGCGGTGTTTGTTTATTGCAGCTGTACATAATTTGTTCTTTTTTTATTTGATTTTTATAAGTTGTAATGATTAATAATAATTGATAACATTCAGTCTCTTTGCCAGAAAAATCTGAAATTCGCAAATTTTATGATACATTTTTTTCAGATTTTTTTTAAAGATTTATAATTTGTAAATTTTAAAATTACAAAAAAGAAAAAAAAAAAACTAATATGTTCTTAAAATTTAATTCTTTATATCATTCTGAAATTCCAATATTTGAAATAAAATAAAACACAATTTATGCACTTACAAAAAATAAATAAAATAAAGAACATTTTAGTAAACATTCCAAGCTAGTCAAAACATTAAATTTCATATAAAGCACAAGAAATTGGAAAATGATAATAATTGTATAGTCTCATTATTGCCTGTTAGCGTTCAATTAGTTTGCTAGCAAAACGTTTTCTTGGTTTTCATTTGTGTGTAATGGAAATTCTAATTATTTTCATTCAAAAAATCTTTCAAATCTCGTGGTTTTCCTTTGCATTTAACGCAACATTTGATTTGTCTAAATTTAAATTTAATTTTAAATAATATATAGGTTACTACAAAAGCTTTTATAAACATGATTTTACTGTGATATTTAAATTGCAAGATACTTTGATTTCTGGGTCGTGTTAAAAGTTAAAAATATAAGAAAAGTATTTCACAACATCCACTAAGATGACAAATTCTCTGTCAAGAATGATAAAAAAATTAATGGTTAAAAAAATAATTCATTGCGATAATGAACATTTAGCTGTAATCTTATTATTGTTCAGTTATCTAAAAAAGACTTTTTCATGGTTTTCCTTTGCATTTAACGCAACATTTGATTTGTCTAAATTTTAATTTAATTTTAAATAATATATAGGTTACTACAAAAGCTTTTATAAACATGATTTTACTGTGATATTTAAATTGCAAGATACTTTGATTTCTGGGTCGTGTTAAAAGTGAAAAATATAAGAAAAGTATTTCACAACATCTATTATGATGACAA
Source organism: Parasteatoda lunata (assembly GCA_949128135.1). Classification (NCBI taxonomy): domain Eukaryota; kingdom Metazoa; phylum Arthropoda; class Arachnida; order Araneae; family Theridiidae; genus Parasteatoda; species Parasteatoda lunata. The sequence continues at coordinate 24,135,503 of OX421979.1, forward strand.
ATTGTCTGTCAAGGATAATAAAAACATTAATGGTTAAAAAAATAATTCATTGCGATAATGAACATTTAGCTGCAATCTTATTATTGTTCAGTTACCTAAAAAAGACTTTTTCGTGGTTTTCCTTTGCATTTAACGCAATATTTGATTTGTCTAAATTTTAATTTAATTTTAAATAATATATATAATAATATATACTACAAAAGCTTTTATAAACATGGTTTTACTGCAATATTTAAATTGCAAGTTACTTTGATTTCTGGGTCGTGTTAAAAGTTAAAAATATAAGAAAAATATTTCACAACATCCACTAAGATGACAAATTGTCTGTCAAGGATGATAAAAAAATTAATGGTTAAAAAAAATAATTCATTGCGATAATGAACATTTAACTGTAATGTTATTATTTGTCTAAATTTTAATTTAATTTAAAATAATAAATAGGTTACTACAAAAGCTTTTATAAACATGATTTTACTGCAATATTTAAATTGCAAGTTACTTTGATTTCTGGGTCGTGTTAAAAGTTAAAAATATAAGAAAAATATTTCACAACATCCACTTGGATGACAAATTGTCTGTCAAGGATGATAAAAAAATTAATGGTTAAAAAAATAATTCATTGCGATAATGAACATTTAGCTGTAATGTTATTATTGTTCAGTTATCTAAAAAATACTTTTTCGTGGTTTTCCTTTGCATTTAACGCAACATTTGATTTGTCTAAATTTTAATTTAATTTTAAATAATATATAGGTTAGTACAAAAGCTTTTATAAACATGATTTTACAGTGATATTTAAATTGCAAGTTACTTTGATTTCTGGGTCCTGTTAAAAGTTAAAAATATAAGAAAAGTATTTCACAACATCCACTAAGATGACAAATTCTCTGTCAAGAATGATAAAAAAATTAATGGTTAAAAAAATAATTCATTGCGATAATGAACATTTAGCTGTAATCTTATTATTGTTCAGTTATCTAAAAGAATTTTTCGTGGTTTTCCTTTGTATTTAACGCAACATTTGATTATTTTAATTTCAACTCAATCTTGGTCAAAATAAGTTATTTTTATAACTTTTATATACATTGTTTTACGCCGATATTTAAATTGCACGTTACTTTGATTTTTGGAATAAGTTTAAAATTACAAAAAATATGAAGAGCATCTCGCTATATTCACCGAAATAATTGACTGTCTGTCAAAGACGCTAAAAAAATCATTTATTATATAAAAAAAAGTTCATTGCGATTACTGAGCATTTCGCTGGAACTCTTTAAGCGTCAAGCAATCTGAATGATATTTTCGTGGTTTTCTTTTACGTGTAACGCAAATATGATTGTTTTCTTTAAAAAAAACATTCATAAAGGCAGCAATGATTAAATATTTACATAAATTATTAGTTGTTTTATCTTTATTCCTTGTTAAATCAAAACAAAACAATTAATTAGCAAGGTAGATAGCCTTACGCGGACATTATGAATTGGGAGATTTTGATATATATATATATATATATATATATATAGATATATAGATATATATATATATGTGTATGTATATATATATATATATATATATATATATATATATATATATATATATATATATATATATATATATATATATATATATATATCAAATTATATATATATTATAATTTGAATAATTATTCGTGCAAAGGCATTAATAAAGATCGGAAATTGAAAGATACTACAATCGAATTCATAATAAATGCTACGAATAATTATTTTCATGAAAAAGATTTTTATTTTTAATTATCATCGGAAAATTTAACAAATGTACGGTTGCATGACTTATATTTTGTTTAAAAAAATTTGACATTAATGTGCATTTTTAATTATAAAAATTTTAAAACAATAATAGTAAACTTATAAAATTCAAAGGGTTTTAGTTTTGAACTCGTTCTGTTAAATTAAATTTTTAAATATAAAAAAATGCTAATATAAGCATCTATAATTCAGTTATAATAGAACCAGACGCTTCAAACTAATAACTATGGTTGAATAAGCAAATATCCTTCTTTCGGTTTTAATTAACCCAAGTTCTGAAAACCGAAACTAAACAAAACCGAAACTATAGTATATAATTGCTCGTAATCTGAATGATCTCTGGTTTTAAAACTTCATTAAACAAACAAATAAATTATGAGTAATGAATAGACATCTTTAAACAATATACAAAATTATATACTGATTTACGGAAATGAAAAAAATTTAGAATTTAAATTAAATTGCTTTTTAATGATCAACACTGATTACGCGCAATGCTAAGGTACATCGGGGATGTCAGAAAATAATCCCTAGGACGACACGAACGCCACTTTTTAAGCGTAAAACCGGTCTGTCAAAAGCGTGTTGCTTTTCTAAAACCCCCCGGGAAAAGTTAAATGTCCTTATCCCCTATATTAGTCCCTGCCACCCACTTACTGATCATAGCCAGTAATACTTGGCTTTCGTGTTCTACTTGGACCCATGTCCTTACGATCAGGAAACTGCGGAATAAAAGTCCCATGACGTTTTTTTTTTAGTACTATGTTTAATGTAGTTTTCAGTTCCATATAGTTTCCTAACTTAAAAGATTTTGATCTATTTGAAAATCAAGACACAGACTAACATACTTCCTACCTTTATGACTCTCCACACGCTATTGATGAAAGCATGCGAAGTGTTGCCATAGGTAGAGAGTTCTGCTCTACTCTACCTATAGCTCATTTCGATCGCTAATTACAAACACAGGGAAAATTTTATCCATTTATTTAATTTTAAAGACAACAATTTCTCTTCTTTCGCTGATAAAAGCACAAGGTTGGTTAAACTGTTTGTATGAGTGAGTAATAAAATTAGACTGAATTTTAAAATCACAGTGGTAACTTTACAGTACGTACGAGGTTCAGTACGTAACTTTTTCCCCTTTGCATTTTTCTTTTTTCCTATCATTTCGCGCTTACCATTTTTGTTTTATTTACTTTTATGATGTATAAAATTTGATTATTGGCGATCGAAATGGGCTACAGGTCATGCAGAGCAGAACTCTCTGCCTATGGCAACACTTCGCATGCTGTCACCATTGGCGTGTGGAGAGTCAGAGACGAAGGAAGTACGTCAGTTTCTGTCTTGATTTTGTATATAGATTAAATCTTTTAAGTTTGGAAACTATATGGAACTGAAAACCACTTTACACATAATTCTAAAAGAAAGCATCATAAAAATTTTAAAAAATATTTTTATTAATTAAAAATGAAAAATATTAAGAAAAGAAAAAAATATCGTAGTACATTCCTATACAACTGAAAAGAGGAGGAGATGGACCAAAGGCATGGAACCGGTCTTCTCCCCAGATGGTGTACTCGAGCGTTGCGATCACCTATTAAATTATGATGTATTAAATTATGATGATAAAATTTGATGTACTTTGAATGCATGCTCTAACGTTGATGAAGTACTTTGATAGTGTCAAAGCACCTTAGAGTGAGAATGGCTCTGTAGACGTATGAGTAAAGTTAAACCTTAAAAAAAAATTTCAGCGGTTACTCCATGTTCACTGCTCGCACGGTTGTGCTGATTTACCCACTCTTCCCTCCTTCCTCTCTTTAGAAGCTGAAAGAAAGCCGGTACCTGGCTTAATTGATATTATTCGGCTATTTATTATAAAAAATCAATTTAGTTTATTAAACTTTTATCCATCCTCCCGTTAAAATGAACGGAGACGTAAGTTTTTATTTCCATCCTCAAATTAATAATTATCCTATTTTGTATGTTTATTTACTTTTACTCAACAATGCATGTATGGGGAAAATGGCTCAATGACAATACTTAAAATAACCAATTTACTTTTATATATTTTAAATATTTGTGTTTATAAGTAGTGTAAAACTTACTTTTCATATTTTTTTGGATATTTTTACTCTTTCTCCGTTCGATGACTCTTTTTCTTAATAATTTTATTTCACATAAAACATTCTATTGCTATTCAAATTAATTTCTTACATATATAATAGTGTAACGATAAAAGTGACGAAGACATGTGTTTAAATTAACTACAAATCTAAAATGATTTATTATTTTAACAAGTTTTATGTGATTGCATGCGGTGTGGCATTTCATTGCTTAAGATAATTACAATTCTTAGCAAATTAGTCTTTGATTACTGTCTTACAACGTGCTCTTAGAAGCCAGTTATGCTGATTGTCATACGAAAAAACATTGATTTTTAGTTAAAATTAGGCTTTTAAACAATATTTTATTTTGTAAATTTAAAGTTAAGTTCAATTGTTATGTTGTTTTCATTATCTGTTTTGAATTGATAATTGCTTTTGGGTAATATAAAAATTAGTAATTTAAGCAATATGTCCCTAGATTTACTGATTCCAGGACTGCAAACCTTTTTTTCCTATTTTCTACTTTTCTTTTTTTAAATCATCTGTTATTTCTGCTATTCCCCCTTTGACATAGCATAGTGATAGCCAAGGAAACAGAATGACTCAAGGTCAAGTATTGCAACTGCACATGTTTTCAATTTGTTCTTTGAAAAAAATTTCAAAGATATAAGTAAATTAAATTATACCTATTCCTTATTATTCTGACAAATTCCCTGTAAGCAATGCAATATTACTTAAAAATTAAAATAGGTGAGAAGCTTTAGGGAGAGATTTTTTTATCGTGATCCGTGTCAGAATTGTTAGCCAATTCATGGCAGCGACCCGTGAGAAATTTTAAAAAACATCAGAAAAAGGCACCAACTGAATCACCTCCAGGCAAATGTCTACATATTTTTATTTGTTTTGTTTTTAAATTTCAAGTTTAAAAGCTATTTAGCACCTTGGCGATTCTAGTTGGCGCAACAGATCAGGATGCGGAAATATCCCGAAACTTTGACCCATCTTGTTAAAAAGGATTGTCAGTTTTTTTTAGACTCTAGAGTCTCAAAGTCCTCCATGTTCTCGTAACAAATCAAAAACTCTGGGGGTACTGATCCAGGAGTTTCATTGTCTTCTAGATTGGTTCAAAATTACAAGGCTACGGAGTTGAACATTAGTAGTCATAAACCCATGAAATTGGGTCTGCTGTTCAACGACGGTTATAAAATAAAATATCTTAATACAAGAGAGCAATTATATTGAAATTATAAACTTTTTATAAAGCACTATAGGACTTAACCCAAAACTTTGTTACGTGGGTTTTCAGCATAAATTTGTGTAATATTTTGTCCTTTTTATTGTAGAAACCAGAGCCTGAACAATTCCGTAAGCTGTTTGTGGGTGGCTTAAATTACAAAACCACTGAAGAGACATTAAAAAGTCACTTTGAACAATGGGGAGAAATAGTAGACTGTGTAGTGATGAAGGATCCTCACACAAAAAGGTCAAGAGGCTTTGGGTTTGTGACATTTAAGAGAGCACACATGGTGGATGATGCCCAAAATGCAAGACCTCATAAAATTGAAGGCAGAGAAGTTGAACCTAAGCGAGCAGTACCAAGAGAGGTAGATATTTCAATTATGAAATTGTATTTAGTTTTGTTTTCTTATGGCAAGGAAAGTCAGTAGTGTACAAAGAAATCAAGAGTAGAAGTATAACTTTTAAAATGACACCATTTTTGGTATAAGCCAAGACTTAATTGAAATCATTTTTTTTTTTTTTTGTATCTTTCATCTATGGGAGAATATTCACTTATTTTGCCTAAACGAAAATAATTCTCAAACTATTTTTAGTGCATTTAATCAAAGAATTATTAAATTTCTTAGTTTCATTCTGACTTGTTGTAAGGCAGAAAAAAAACTTGGAATTGTCAAGAATTAATGACTAAAGATGGAGGGCTTGTCTATTTTTTTGTTATTAATGTAGTCAGGATTGCCACAGGTGATAATGGCAACCTTTTTTTTGTCTGAAAATGCTTTTTAAAAAAAAAAGATTATTTTCGGGAGAAGACTATTGGGAGAGTTTTCTGTACTCCTGATGATGTTTTTTAGCATAAATTGGGTTGAAAACCTGCTGCCCACTGGAACTTCTGAACACAATGGGATTTTTTTTTTTCCCTAAAAATTTTGAATTTCAAATTAGTCATCACTCCTTAATTTGCACTGATTTTATTGTAAATCTTTTTATTTTTTTTCTCGATCACTTTTTCAGTGGCTATTGCTGTGAAATTCTGCATGATTTTAGAAAACCCAATTTTTATTTTTAATGTGATATTACGATGCATGAATTTCGAATCTTGGGTAATCACATTTCGCGATATATATTTGCTTTATCAATTATTGATAGAAATGGAAAAATTTTACAAGTGTTTTTTTTTTTTTTTTGAGTTTGAGTTATTAAAAGTATTTAATTTTCTGCAAGTATACTCATTTTCAATGTAAGAATTATCATATTTGCCACCAACTTGACTAAATGATGCATGGTATATGACAAGTCATTTAATAATACTTTTGTTTTTATTGAGGCAACTATTTTCTTAGTTTTCGTTAACTATTCTCATTTCAACTAACTACTAAAAGCAACTATTTTGTTCATTTTTTTTCTGTGGCAATATTGCTTAATTGTATTGAGTGTATTGCTTAACAGGGTACGTAGTGTTTTTTAAAAGAGCTGAAAGGTGCTTATTTTAAATTTTTATTTTTTAAAAGCCTTTTAAGGCACTTTTTTATTTGGGTATTTTTAAAAAGTGCTTAATTTTTCCTTTTTCAAAATTAGATTTTTCCTTTGCCATGTTGATTTTCGCTATGAATTTTGCGAAGAAAGAAAAAAAACAGTTCACAAGTTTCTATTTAAAGTTTTCACGATTAATTCAACCCCAATCTATTTCCGCATATTGTCAGTCCGTAGTGTATGAAAACACCATTCATTTTACATGATTTCATTCAATGATTACATGATGTCGTGACAAGGCAAAATAAAACATTCAATTATTAAAAACTTTCCAGCCCTGTCTAATTAGGATATTTTTAGGTGCTTATGTTTTGTAGAATAATTTGGCTACGCACCCTGCTTAAATGTTTCATTGCCTTCAGTGGTATTTTTAATTTTTTTTATAATTTCTTGTTCTTTAGGATTCTGGCAAACCTGAAGCTCAGGTAACTGTTAAGAAATTATTTGTTGGCACTCTAAAAGATGATGTTGAGGAAGAGGATCTTAAAGAGTATTTTGGTGAATATGGTAATGTTGTTAGTGTGACCATAGTTGTTGACAAAGCTACTCAGAAAAGAAGAGGCTTTGGATTTGTGGAGTTTGATGATTATGACCCTGTTGACAAAGCTGTGTGTAAGTTTTTGCTTGATTGAATAATTATAGTCTAAAATGATTGTACTTTTTGTAAAAAACATTTAATATTTCTGGTTATGTAGCTGTTGGTCCTAAATTTTTTATTTGTTTGAGTACTAAGATATGTATTGTTTCTAAGCATAATTTTAGACAGGATATTTCTTACTCTTAATAATTCTAAATTTTTCATTTTGAGCTTTATTGATTAAATATTACAACAAACTTGTAAATTCCATACTTATTTCGATTATAAATTCAAAACTGTAATTAGTATGATAAAGTTAATCATAAATTTTACTCCCAGTTATTGCAATCATTAATGAAGAGCGTATAGGTCAATGCAAGTTAATAGTTAGTGACCCATTAATATAGTTCTTTTATTTCTTTTTTGATTTCAAAATTCCCTGTATTTAAATTTTCTTAGATGTTGTGCATAAAGTAACTTTCGATTTATTTTATTTCATAAGAAATCTGCTGGATTTTTACTTCTATTTCTTATAATCTTTTAGAACTGTTTGATGTTTTATATTACACTTGATTTAATTTGTATTTTGGTTTTTCAGTGAGAAAACATACTATCAAGGGTAAACGAGCAGAAGTGAAGAAGGCTCTCTCCCGGCAAGAAATGGATACCATTAAGCGAAAGAAAGAAATGAGTGGTGGATTCGGAGGTGGTCGTGGCGGAGGAGGTAGGCTTTACTTGAATACCTATTTTTTGTAGTGCTTAGATTATTATTCAAAATTTTGTATACATAAGTATATGAAATTTTCTTGGTCTAATGCAAGATTGGTAGGTTTAAAGAAATCAATAAATCTTATTAAAAATTTACCTTTTTTGTTATTTATATGAATAGTTATAATTTGAATCAAAAGAACTTAATCTTAAATTTTCTAATGAGAATTTTCCGCTTTAATGTTTAAGTACTGATTTGTCTTTCGTTAGATCAGCATAAACATATAATTTTTAAATGCTTAGATATCATAGCTTTCTTGTAAAGATATAAAAGTAAATTGATATGAGTAAATTGATTAGAAATACTTAATATAAAACACCAATTGCATTTTCTAATTACTTTTAAAGCTAACGAATGTAATTATTGAAAGATAAATTAAAATAAAAAGTTGCTCAAACTTTTCTTTTTTTAATATTTTATAAAGACTAAGTATGTTTCACTTACTATCAAACTGCTAGTCTTAGTTTTATATACTTGGCTTATTTTGTAATTTTATATATATCTATATAATCAGTGTTAAAAAAATTTCTCTAGTTCGTATAATGATTTTGTTCATTTTTGTAATACATTCGGACTTCTATATAACAAACTTCCATTTTGAGAATTTTTTCTAGGAACAAAGAACATTTTGGGAATTTCTTCGTAAAATATCTTCCAAATAGCAAAGTGAATTTTCTATTTAACAAACTTTTCTTTGAGATGCACTTTCCCTATTTCTCAAAATATTTCACAACATTTTAAACTTGTTAATGCATTTTATGGGGAAAATAACCTTTAATTTTGAATTGAATTTCAAAGCTACTTAACTTTTAGAGAAGGCTGTAAATTCACTTTCTCTTTTTGTTCGCATTTCAAATGAAAGACTCTAAAACATAAACGACAAAATTAACGGATTTTATCAATGCCAATAAAACTTTAGAATGGGTGTGGTAATGTATGTTTAAAATTACTTGTATAATAAATGCAGCTATAATATCATGCATAAATTTAGCTTTTTTTAATTGAAAATGTATATAGCATGATTGTGTGACTCTGGATAATGTTTTGCTTTCTATGCAGATTTCTTTTATGATTAAGATTTATAAAATAAATAGTGGATACTACTTAACAATATAAAGATGTATCCATTGCTATTTTAAGTATGTCTAGTGTTTATGAATTTGGAACCTGTTTTGTGTTAAGTGTTTCTAAAGATGATTTTCTATTTAACAAATTTTCCATGTAACGAACTTATTGTCGGGATTTAGCAACTCGTTAAATAGAGGTCCGGCTGTATTTTCAAGAATAATTTTGTATTAGACTTTGCAATTTTTACATGTGTGTAATTTTTATATTTCAATGCAACAATTCAATGTTGTTGTTTTTTTTCCATTTCTATATTTTTTTGTTTTATGCTGCATTATGTTAATAAGCAAATTGCATATGTCATAGTGAGCTAAAGAAAAGGCCGGGACATTTTTTAGTAGAGTATACATGTACCAGACTACGTACTGTATATAGCATTAATTGAGCACTGATCAACTTGTAACATTTTGAGATCAATATTTTGGATATTTTGCTGGTACTGTTGCATTAGAAAAATAATCAGTATCAATTAGTTCAAATATTCCTTCGTGCTAGTATTCATTTAAAATTGCCATCAGGTTCATCAGTTCTATAATCAATTATTTAGGAATTGTGTTACTGTCCATAGGAAATATGTTTTCTGAACACGTACATCAGAAAATAAAGGATAAAATATTTCTTAACGGGAAAATCGGAAATTTCAGGGCAACTACAGGCACTATTTTATTAAACTTGTAAAAATATTTACAAGTTAATACTTTATTATTGAAACTTTTACTATTTTATATACATTGCATGTCATTTTTGTACCTTTTCATCGTTCCATTATTTTCAAGTATTTTTAATTATAAATTTGAAATATAAATGCTATATTGTCTTTAATATATTAAAATTTATATTGATTCAAATTTTAACACACTTATGTGATTAAAAAAATAGATTGATACTGGATTAAATAAAATAAAAATATATTAAGTTTAAAATTATAGATAGTATACAGTATAGCATTTTTTATTGCAGACAAGCAATGGGTAGGGTGGTTTATTGAAAACATTAATAGTTAAATAAAGTAATTTAGTTCTATGAATTACTTGAAATGGTTTAGTTAAGTTTAATTGAGAATTTAAAATATTATTTAACATTGTTTTTTTTTTAAAAAAAACCAGTAATTTTTCCCTAATCCTGATTTTTTGTTAAAAGCTAATTATGAATGTTCCTTAATTGTGTAAAGAAAGGCCAGTGCACATAGTAAAAGTTTTCAGCAGATGTTATTTCTTTTGATTATAGGTATAGTGATTAATTATATTCAAACATATATGTTCAGATAATCTGCACTCCTGAAAAGTCATCTCCCAGTTTATCGTGAATATTGGAGACTAATTGTTCAACGGGAGTCTTTCATCCTATTACACAATTTAAAAACCTCACATCATGAATAGTATTGACATAATTCATTTTTGAATTATTTTTTTTAAGAAAGTTCTATTGCAAAATGTAATCTAAACATGATAGTCTAATATATTTTATCTTATATATCTAATTATATTACAATTATACTCTTTATATTGCAGCAAAAAATTATGTTACTGTTATATTGAAGAGATTAGAGCCTAATATTAAAATTTTAGTGTAACCTAATTTTAAAAATTAATCCAGTTTAAACAAAAGTAATATTGATTTCTAAATTTTTCTGCATTTAATGTAATTTTATAGTTTGCGGAATAATGTTACAGTTAGCATGATCACTAGAATGGACCTTTTAAAAGTAGCATATTTAAATATTGTCAAATAAAGATTTATGCTTTGTAAATATTCTTAAGAGGCATTATGAATTTAAAAACTACATTTAGCAGATACCCTGTTTGTAACTTTTAAAATATCATGTGAGTGTGAGATAATGGTTAACTAGTTATTTGAAAAAGTAGACCTCCACTTGTTCTATATTTAATTTTCTGAAATAAATATTCAAAGTTTCATTTTCGTTTATATATCCATTCTATTTGTGCTTTATTATGTTAAGAAAAAAAAAAATTTTTTTAGATGGGTATGGGGGTGGTTATGGCGGAGATAGCTACGGAGGTGGATATGGAGGAGGAGCTTGGGACAATGGAGGTGGCTATGACAACGGTTACGGAGGTGGCTCTGGATATGGACCTAGTAAGCTTTTATTACCTGTTTCATTTTATGACTAATCTTTTAACTATGTTTTAAACTATGTCAGCAGGATATGCCAGTTAAACTTCATTTAATAGTTATTAAAAGAAAATCTAGTAAGTTTAGTTTTGTTCTTAAGTTTGGGTCTGACCTATAGTATTCTAGCATTTATTGGTGAAACTGATCATTGAATTGGTTTTTAGGTTTTGATAGATAAAACAGGTTAAATGTCTTAATTTTTCGCATGGAAACCTACACTGGTATCGGCACGTTTCTTCCCGCTAACAGACCTGCCAACTCTCCTGCTTTTGCCTCAAATCTTTGCCGTCAGGGTGTTTTCTCCTGCTTTTTTCTATTTGGTGCATGATAGAGGGAAAAAAACAATTTGTGCAATTTCCTTCCCAATTTGTGCTTCAGATCATTCTGGGTATTTATTTAGAAAAATGTTACCCGATAGCAACATCGCTAAAAATTACGGGTGTTCGCGAACCAAAACGACAGCAATAACCAATGAAATGGCAAAATTGGAGAGGAAATATATCTTGGATACCATTAGGCAAAATGTTTTTTCACTTTTTATAGTTGGCAGTTTTTAAAAAAATGCTAAATCAGCAACATCTGCAGTTTTAAAACAGTAGCATGTTAAAAAAAATAGGGAGAAATACATTTATAAAGTATTGTATTCATTATTGACATATTTTGTTAATTTTGAACCTCTGAAAAAAAATCAAAAGATGTGTTTTAATATAATTCTATAGAACCTTATATTTTATAGTAAGAAAACATACCTTTATTAGTCAGTGTCAGAATCTTATAAACTTCTTGTAGGAAATGTGAATCAAGTTTAATTTTCAATATTGCGCTATGTCGTGATACAGAAAGAGCTCCTGCTTTTTTTTATTTTCTAAGGTTGGCAGGTCTGCGTTAAACAATTATTAAATGTTTAAATAATATTTAAAATTTAATTTATTTTTATTAATGGTATTTATTTTTAGCTATTTATTATTTTGGGAGTTTAAATTAAAAAACAATTGATAAGAAAAATATTACTTCCAATTACCTCAATACAACCAGGTTTATAGGAGGATTCATACATTCAACTGAACATTTATCAGAACAGTAAGACCATGTGGCTTTGATAAACACTCTTGCCAGGCTGTTGAGACTATAGTTTGAGCTTGATTTCCAAACACTTTTCTTTTTGTATACATACGGAAATGTGTTACATCTTAAGAAAATGGAATAGAGAATAAAAAAAGCTAAATATGTAATCATCTTAAAAACATGATCAGCAATGGCAACCTATTTCAGGAGGTCTGGATATAAGTAAACAATAAAAAAGATGGTGAAAAGCTTTTCACTCTCTGCGGAATTTTATTTAATTTTAAATTATTCTTGCTAATCTTATCGCTCACTAATTATATTGGTTTTTCCTAATGTTCTTCTGGCATAAAATTTAGTTTGATTACTTTTCTATTGTTGCAACCTCTAGCATTTTGTAGATTTGTTGGTATAAGAAATGTAGCATCAAATATATTTTTATTCAGAATATTTATAAGGCTCCTGATAAAGTTTTGACGTTTCTGTACTTAAATTTTGTTTTGCTTTTATTTTTTCAAGGTGGTGGAAGTGGATGGAGAGATGATTATGGTAGTAGTTATGGAGGTGGACCAATGAGAGGTGGTGGTGGATATTCTCAACGCAGCCAAGGTCCCTATGGTGGTATGTTTCTGTCACATAAGTTGTTTTTGTTTGTTTTGTTTTTTTTAATTTATATTGTATTATATATAAATATAATTTAATAATGATAGATTGAACTGAGTCTTTGCAAGATTTTTTTTATTTTTTTTTTAAATTTATCTCCTTATTTTAATCAAATCATGTAGCTGTTTTTCAAATATCATTGGTAAACTTACCTGATTACACAACTTGTTTAAATGGATTTTTTATTGCAAATTTATTATATTAGCAGCTAAGCTACCAGCAGAACTGTTTATCGGTGGACTTAAAAGGTGAAAGCTGTGTAATTTACAGAAATACAGCTAAGTTTATAATTTTTTTTAAATAAAAAATGGGTTATAGAATATTCAATAAAACTTCTGAGCTTTCCATCATCCAACTCATCTGATCAGTCTGATTAAATTTACCTGTTAGCAGTCTTGCAGCTAAGAATGAAAAAAGAGTGTCATTATGAGGATATTTTTTTTAGTTGCTAGGTTTTAAGAGACTGTTTTGTTGCATCCTCTGAAGAAACCTGTGTAATTTTTTTTTTTAATTGTGGGCTGTAAAAAGCAGCAACTTACTGCTGAAAATAAGCATGCAAGTTTTAAGTAGGAGTGAACAAATAACAAACTCTCCTAGTTTTTATTTAATTTAAATTTTTTTGTGTAGGTGGCCGAAGTGGCGGTTTCAGAGGTGGTCGAAGATAAAAGCATTTATTGTCTTGGGGTAATTTTTTCTTATTTTTTAGATGTTTTTTTCTCCTTCTTATAATAATCTTTGACTCTGTAAGTTATGTATAATTCATCAAACAATTTTTAATCATAACTTAAGAGATAAACAAAATATAACAAATAATAGATGTAGACTTACTAATAGATAAATTGGTTTCTGAGGGAATACCAAAATTTCAGAATTGCCTAAAATTTTCAGCAATAGATCACAAATCTTCTACCTTTTAATCCAAACTTTTGTGTAATGTACAAAATGAACTAAAACACTAATTCTCGGGGGCAAATAAGAAAGCTATTCTTCATATAGTTTCATATCCGGAAAATGCAACAGACCAGTTTTGTGTGCTGTTGCAAAGTAGTTTTTTTACAATTTCCAGTTTAAATTGCAGAAGTGCTTTTAGAATATCCTGCAGGTGCACTTTTTGATTTATTTTAATGCCAGACATCCAGAACTGGGTTTTAAACCGCTTTCCATCTCAGACCATGACCATCTACAGACTTGTGAGATTTTTGAACGAAAAAGTTCTTCTCATCCGTCAAAAAGAATCTGCCAAAGGGTAGCTTGTGGCACATTGCTGAAATATTCAATAAGCTTGTGTGCCTCTACATCCCTGCAATGGATGGTGACTTGATAACCAATTAAATTTATTTATTAGTGGTGGCTTACTCTTATTCTTTGTTATATTTTGTAAATTATTTTTTGAAAGTTTCATTAAAAACATTTTACCTGGGCTTTTTTTTTCTCCTGCACTTTATGTATATTGCACAAAATGCGATTAGTTTTAATTTGTTTTCAAGGGAATGTTATGCCTTAAAATGAAATGTTACTTTTTATTTTAGGAACTTTTTAAGTTCTTTCTCAGCTATCCACAGCAATGCTTTTAATATACAAATGACTAATCATCTGTAAGTAGTGAAGGAATTGAAATCATATTAAAGAGCCTGGATAACATTAAGCATCAATCTCATTTACCAAAGATCTGTGGATTATATTCTGTACATTAATTCAAACCATCTTGTCTTATTTCCCCAAGACTGGACTCAAGTATCATCTCAGTATTTAATGTCATTTTTTATCGGACATAGTAAATTCCATCTATTTGCTTTTAAGCTCCATCATTTCATACTGTTTAATAAATAAATTTGAGTCACTTTGGGTATTCGTTTTCAATTATTCTGTAACACTGTATTAGATTTATTTCTTAAAAATCTTGTTCTATGTGTTTTTCAGTAACATGCATAAGTTTCTTTAACATGTGTCAGCTTGTAAATTTAAAACTTCCATGTGTCCCAATTTTGGGTTTTTGTGTAAAACCATACGCATATTCCATTCTGTTCCAAGCACTATGCTCTTTAAAAAGTTTTTTTTTTTTAATCCAGCACCAAGGAATTAATTGTCACAGTCTAGAGGCAGAGAACAACCTACAAATTAATACATTGAACCTAAAAATTAAAACATTGAAGCATTATACTAGACTGTTTCATATCCTATACTTTTTTTTAATTTATAAAAATACAAAATTGTATAATATGAACTATTTTAGGATGAAAAGTTTTACTTTAACACCTAATACTCGGTTAATTTTCAAGAAAACTCATAAAAGTGCTCCTACTTTTTATATATGTACAGATATTTGATTAATGCTGACATCTAGTTTAAAATAAACTATCTGCAATTACCTTAAAATATATCCTAGTACTGCCATCTGGTGTGTAAAATGAGATATAAAATGTTTTCCGGGCAAGAGAAATTAATTAGTTATATTCTTATTGGCTCGTTATTACTCAACACTCCAGCGCAGGAAATAGGGGGCGAAACCTAACCCAGTCATTTTCAAGGGAGGGGGTTAAGGAGAAATGTTGAGATTTAAAGACAAGTTTTTTTACAATTACAGGGTATCTGCGCACCTGGAAAGTCATGAATTTCAGGATTGAACAAAATTTGTCGTGATTTTGCTATTTTTTTTAACAAAAAATCATAGATTTAGGTATCCAGTGTTGCAAGTGCTGCGCTAATTGTGGAAACTTGCGCCTACATGTTCCAAATTAAGTAGGAGGCCGATCTGTGCCAAAAGGGATATTTTCCCCAGGGTATCGCCAAGGTAAAATTTTGCAACAACCCAGCTACTGCCATGTGGGGGACTGCTCTGGATTCAGTGGAAAGGATTCTTGCACTCTCATGTGCAGCTCTGCTTCATTTTGCAAGATATTCTCAATTTCAGGTTTCATTTTCTGCTCTCTGAAATGGAACCGAAACTTCCCTTGAATTTTCAGGACCAACTATACATTGCCAAATTTTGATAGTAAAAGAAAGTTTTATAATTTCATCGTTATTGAAGTGCCTTCGTCAATGGCAAGCTAATGGCCTTCTTGCTCTATTCTATTTATAGAATAGTACCCATGATCTTGGAATTGACTTGGGGCCCATTCACTAAGTACATATTTTCATTTTGTTCCTAAGAGCAGTCAAGAATTACAAAGCTTCATAACCTCAAAATTTTCATCTCCCTTTTATTCATTTAATTTAATAAAGATAAGAGTTAATTGAGTTTCTTAAACGTGAAAAGCAGCAAAAAGATCTTATGTTTTTCAGATTTGTCATTCAAAAATACTTTTATTAATCTCTTAATGATTTGATATAAAACTTTTTTAATTATCACAGATTTGTTAAATATTATGAGTGTAGGGACAATATAATAATTTACTTCTGGCAAAAATTTTTTAGCTTCAATACTCATTGTATTTGCATTTAAAAATTATTTAATTTTTTTAATCATTTCATTAATGAAATACTGTACTAGGAAATCAATTTTAATTTTTAAAAAATTAGGGGCCATTCACTAATTTACATTTGTATTATGAATTTATTAAAATTTGCTTAATTCTTTACATATTTTTATAAATTCGGTATGATCAATATTAATCTTGTTAATGTTTTGTTGAATAAACTATTACAAATAACATTTAAATTTTAAGAAAAATGCACTCAATAACCTTAAATAATAGTTAAATTAATTAAGTTTTAAATTACCTTTTACAGAATTAAAGTAATTATTAATTTAATAAAATAGTATGAGCCACTCAATATTGAGTTAATTTAAATTGCTTTTGCCAAAAGCTCTTTTTTTAAAGAAATATTTCGGCTATATTAAATAAATTTTTAGGACTTTTCCAAACTGAGACACCATTGATTTACTTGCTGTTTGATGAATGGTGTCTCTAGTTAAAGCATTGTTAAGGCGTTTTTTAAAGAGTTCTGCTTTTCTTAGTTTGTGGGGACAGGACTTAAAATCAGTAGATGTAGAAAAGACAGAAATTTGGCAGAATTCAAATTTAATAGTTGACCACAAAGGCGATGACATCCTTATCTTCAGAAAAAAAAATCTATGTATTTAGGTACCAGGTCTTTTTACTTGGCATATGCAAAAAAGTTATTAAAAGAATTGCCTCTTGAAAATAGGTTACTGTATCATCTTAAAGTGTTGCATCCTATAATCCCCATCCAATATAAAACCTGAAGAGGCATGTTTGTTACTAGATGAATGGACGAGGTTACGTGGGGAACCATAAGGTTATTCTTCTTACTCAAATGAATATGCACCAATTTATGTGTATTGAAAAACTAATTTGAGAAATATAAAATATTCTATTTTAGCAAAGCTTTTTAAAGCTCATTTGTGCATACCACATGGGAATGCCGATGTTGAAAGAGGCTTTAGTGTTAACAAAAGGCTACTTGACAATAGGGCAAGTTTAAATTCGCATAGTGTTTATGGTTTGAGACAAGTTGTGTCACATATCAACAAGACAGGGGATTTAAATAACTTTAAAGTTTACAAAGATATGATTAAAGTGGCTCGTGCAGCATTTAAGAATTATTCTGCTCGATTAGAGGTTGAGAAAAAAGAAAGCGAGAAGAATGTGACAACACTGAAACTGAGGAAAGCTGATGAAATTGATTTTAAAAAATAAAAAAAAATTTGAAGGCTTCTCAGGATCTCTTAGCCACAGCTGAAAAAAATATTAAAGATGGGTAACATAGTAAAGATATGTCGATTATAGAAAGCGGACAAATCCTTTTATCTGAGGCTAAGTCGAGTATAGCAGAATATTTAACAGCATTGGAAGATACCAAAAAGAAACTTAATTTGTTAAAGCAGGGACCTTCAAAAAAATTTAAAAAATAATATATGTAATTAATGAACAAAATTAAAAATTCCTGTTATGAAATTCTCGTTTTCATTTTTTTTAATTAAATATGCTCCAAATCTTTGTTTTGCTATTTTGTTGCTCCAAAATCATGTTTTGCCACTTGCACCACTGTTCCTGGTTAATATTGTCTTCATTTTCAGATGTGCAAATCCAAGAAGTTCCACTTTTTTAGTCTCCATGGCACCACTTATGTTAACATTGTGATAGTGTTGATTTAAACATGGATACAACCATAACTAAAAGAAAAGTTAAAATTGATTTTAAGCTACTAAGTGAAAAAATTGGATGTGTAACCTAAAAAAAGTAACATTAATATTTTAAAGAGTAATTCTGGCTAAAAATAATGGTCATTGTTAGTCACCATGTATGTTAATTGAAAGAAAGGTTCTTGATTACATAGCTTTAACAATTTAGTAAAAGATTTTGCCCACATAGCAATTACCAAAAATCAAGGCATTAAACATAAAATAAATTTAAATCCAGGCACTTACCGGTTAAATTTAAGAGGGGAAAGAAATATTTAAGAAAAATAGGTATCCATATCTGAAGATGTTTCTCCCTTGAGAAAAACCTAAAATTCCACCCTGTGGCAAAAAGTCATTCCAGCACTGTCGGAATGAAAGAAGAGGGAAAACTTCTAACGTTCCAACTTATGTGACTGCTGATTGGCTTCAGACCTTTGAGTGAATTAATATCTGATCAAGGGGTGCAGTGGTGCTGCTTTTCATTCTTTATTAGCAAAACAATTTTAATATCAGCTTGAACCCATTTTATGTTAAAATTAGAGTGCCTAACAATGAAATTGAATAAAAAAACATTATGAATGTAATAATTATTAGATCTCTGGCAATATTGCAACTTAATTATTGTCAACAATTTTGTGTATTACGTAATATATTGCACCATCATCTATGATCATCATTCTGAAATTCAAATAGCTTTAGTTTAAGGGACTATCTGCATATTGTACAAAAGCAATTGAAATTTCTCATTAATTTGATACTTTTTTTCTGAAGTTTCAACTCTGAGTGTCATGTAAAAGTTATAAGAATTTTTTTATTAAATTCATGAGAAAGAGATAATTCTGGTTCAATTGGATTAAAATGATTCTAATTAAGTTTAGTACCTGGAATTATTTTAAAAATCTGTGAAAAAATTTTAACAACTGATAGAACTATCTTTTAATCTGAAATGAATTAACTCAAAATGTTAAACTGTATTTTATTTATTTTTATAGAATGTTTAAATCAGAGGTGCAGTTATAATTTTAATTCAGGTTGATGTTAAAAATTGGTCAGAATTTTGATCGACGATAAATTTAAATTCACGCTAACATGAAAAAAAATTCTGATTTCAGTGATAAGAAAACTATTTGAATATCATCCAGTGCACAGTGTCAATTATAATTGTAGAGTTCTAATTTTAAAGAGGTGATATGTTTTGATTGTTGGTAAATTCCTATTGTGATAAATTCTGCATGTAGTGGTCAAAAAACTATGAGAACTTGCATAGTATTTAAGCAATTTTTAAAATGTTTGTAATTTTGAAGATGAAACTCAATTTTTTGATAAAATGGCGAGAAATGTTGCTTGCATTTATCATGATACAATTTAAATATGTATATTGTCTTCTCGTATGGAGCATTCTAGTTAATCTAAGAGAATTTGAAATTTTGATAGCAGGATTTCATTGTTACATTCTCTTAAGCAAGTCTGTAAAAAAAAAATTTGCTGTTGCATTTAAGGGCTGGATACCTTAAATGTGACGGTGAAATATCTTTGTTTAAAATATGGATAATAATTCAATTCAGACGAGCAAAATTTGTTTGGAACTGAAATCTTAATACTTCAGCCATTTTTTAACGAAAAAATCTATAAATGGTCAGATTTGACTGAAATGTGACAAACTTGTCTGAAGTCATGTCACATTTAAGCATACTGACCTTGTGTAAATAAAGTTGTGATGCACTTATTTACAACATACTGTTAAATATTTTTGTTACAATAATTTATCCCAATTAATATTTCAGTTATATGTTTTTCGATTAACTACCATATCGTAACTTAATTATATATAATATACGGAAATATTTTACACCGCTCTTCATTTTTGTTTTAAAATTGTTGTTAATATTTAAATAATGAAGTCTTGCACAAATGAGTTTTGAGTTCTCTTCTTATTGAATGGTATAACGTTTGTTCCAGATTTCTAAATTTTCTTTTAGGCAAAATACATTTTCGCATGTTTTTTTATATTTTCGAAGCATAACTCGTTAAGTATATTTTTTCCTTTTAATTTGCTTATTAAAAAATTAGCAGCAATTATATTTTAATTATTGTATCAAATTATATTTTAATTATATTATTGTCAGGTAAAGATTAAAATTATGGAACGGTTTGTAACTTTTTTATGGCTTTATTCTAAATTCATCCCTAAAGAAAAATTCAATTTAAAAAATACGGCTTGGTTTATTTTTAAAAAGAAAAAAATTTAAGGTTTACACATTTTTTGTGTATAATATTTTTCCGGCTATAACACATATTTTTATTTTGTTAAATAAAATAAATCAATGGAATATTAAATAATTCAAATATAAAAAGTTAGGAAAAATGAAAAACAGAAATTATTTTATTATAAAAAATCTTGTTAAGAAAAAAAAATTTTTACCAACATAGTTGTTAACAATAATTTGAATATTACAAATATATTAAGTTTGCAACTTAACATTTTATATAGAAGTGATAAAGATTTTATTTCCATATACAAATGCCTAAATATAGTTTTTTCTTACATTCGCAAGTTGATAGGAATTTATGACATTAATATTTCACTTTACAGAATTTCTGAGTGGAGTCACTTACACAACATTTTAAAATGGATACCTTTTATTATTTAGTAACCCTTTACAATATGACCATGAGATACTACTTTATGAGAAGTACTGGGTTGTGTGGGTGTTTTGCATTTATGTTTTACTCTTGCATAAAATTACATTTTCTAAAAATTGTATAAAAAAAATAATAAAAAGGATTACATCTTACACCACGTTTTAAATATGCTAGACCTCTTTTCTTGCTGAATGGTACTGTCGCATAAAACCGGGGCGTAGTCAGTCTGACATAACCACTGGTAGCTGTATTTTATAACACTCCAAATAAAAATTATTGGAAGATTGATTACGATACCTCAACTATCAACGATAGACACATGAAGCCTATAGCATAACAGAGAAATATAAATTTTTTATTAGTAATTTATGTTCTGGTCACTTAATTGGCGAAAAATTCCAAATATGTTCCTATTTTTCCTTGATTTTTTGAACTCCCAAAGTTTCTCAGCAATAAAATCAAATTATTATTTTTGTTTCTATGAAAATATTTAAGTAGAAAAAAATGCGTTTTTTTCCCCATTATTTTTATACATACCCAATTTTATGCGATCATGATGAACAATACAGTTTTTTTGCATACTACCACAGAATTACAGATTTACTAAATTTTGTTCTTTAAAAATATTTTATTTTTTAAGCTAAAGATCGATCTGATTTCTTGCAAATAAAAATGTAAGCGATTCTGTTTATGAAGTTGATTATGAAAAAAAGAAATTCTGTAGTCAGAATTTCGTATGAAATTTTCCAAAACTTTTCATTCAAATTTTTAGTTTTTGTAATATTTAACCATTGATGGTCCTTCATTAACCAAGAGTAGTTATGAATTGAAAATAATTTTTTTTATCATTTCTATATATACCCAATTTTATCCGATAAGGATGAACAATACCGAGTCTTAGCATACTTCCATAGAATAACCGATTTACACTTAAAAAAAAAATACAGCTTTTTTTGTTCTTTAAAAATGTTTTATTTTTTAAGCTAAAGATCGATCTGATTTCATGTTAATAAAAATTTGAGCGATTTTGTTTATGAAGTTGATTATGAAAAGAAAATTTATGGACCCCGTTTTGTGGTCCATAAATTTTCCTTTCATAATCATATTTAATATAATTCATATAAAATTTAATATAAAAATTTCATACGAAATTTTCCAAAATTTTTCATTCAAAATTTTAGTTTTTGTAATATTTAACAATTGATGGTCCCTTTTGAATTGAAAATAATTTTTGTTACAATTAACTACAGTTTCAACAAATTAAAAAAGTTTACCTTTTCCTCTGAAGCGTTAGCTTTGCATTACTTATTAAAACATAATTTTTCGAAAATCTTTTCTAATAAAACAAACGTTCTAATTTTTAACAATAACTACTTTTTAATAGCAAAAAAAAAAATAAAATTTGGGCTTCTAGAAAAAATATATAATTAAAAATAATTAAATAAAAAATACTGCTTTCTAATCTTTTAGCAACGCTAAATAGCCGCCACCTTTTCCTTATTTCGCTGAACATTTTATTTTTTGATGATTCAAGAGTAACTATTTAGTTTTTTTTTCATGGTTTAATAAAATCGCTTTAAAGTAATCTTGACTAGTATAAAAAGAATTAATTTAAACAGCTTGATATATTTGAATATCAAGTTATGTTCTAGCGGAATTGATAAATGATTCTCTGTCTTATTGACTTTAAATAGTTATTTTACTACCACTCGAGAATATCTGCAATGAAGAGCAAAAGGAAAAATAAAGCAAACAGACATGTATTTAAATATATATTCTGTTCACTTGTGCATGAACAATTAAAAATGTGTAAAATAAACTAATTGAAGAAAAGATTCATGCTATTAGTTTTAGTTTTTCGCAATTAATTCAAAATATTTTTACAGAATTAAATAAAGAAAAGTATTCATTCAATGCATTTTTCATAATTAACAAAACGCACTAAGATAGCTTAAACCTAAGTGAGATTAGCAGATTAATCCCACTGTGATTATTAACTAGCAATTAACTGTGATTCATAATGAAGAAATTAATAATAAGTGTTAAAATGTTGAAAAATTAACTTGTAGGTTTAAAATTTAATTATTCTTTAGATATAGCGCTATAAAATTCGCATTTAGTAGAATAAATATTTTTTTTCCTTTTTTTTTTGTGGGTTTAAATGTTGTTTATTTCTATATAAATACATAAAATAAATAATACGAAAAAAATGGATTCTTAACAGAAAACATGTTATGCACGATATAAAATGCATAAAAATAGTTAAGAAAATAAAAAGTTTTTTGCAGTTTTCCTTAAATATTTCAAAAATTATGTGATACCATTAAAAAAAAAGTTGAAGTATAAAATAGTTAGGGAAAAAAAAAATAGAAACATTCGTAAGAGGGGAATTCAGTAAACGATCCTTATGTTGACTTTATTTAATAAAATTGATTTAAATTGAATCTCAAACACATTTTTGAAAAGAAAAAAATTATTATTAGGATTCTAGATTCTATTTTTACCTATACAGCGTTAACGGATTGCGACTGTGTCCGGTCAGAAATATAATCTTTTAAAAAAGGTCACTGTTCTTGCTACTCCCAACTTCGCTCGTTCGTTCGTTGTAGTGGAACTGGGCGTCTAAGGCCTTACGGCCCTTTACCCAACTTTGCTACCCATCTAAAAGAGCGTTAAAAACTGAAATGATTAAATTTCTTTTTTTAGAGAAAGTGCGTGAAAAAAATCTATCGTTGTTTAAAGGTCTGGGATAGCCTGGTTGGCAGAGCGATGGGACCATGTCGAAGCGATCGTGGGTTCGATCCCCGCCGGCCGAAGACTCCTCGTGTAGTAAATAGTGACTGATGCATGTTAAATATGTCGGGTAATAAAGTCCTCCATGTTTCTATAACAAGTCGAAAACTCTGGGGGTACTGATCCCGGACCTTCCCTTGTCTTCTGGATTGAGATCAAAATTAAAAGGATACGGAGTTGAACATTGTTAGTCTTATGCCCTGAATCGGGTCAGCTGTTCAACGATGGTTATAGAATAAAAAATATTGTTTAAGGGAGCCGTGGTGGCTCAGGGGATAGAGAGATCACCTCCCAATGAGGTGTTTGGTAACTTCTTAATAATAATAAAGAAATTTGATTCTTGACTTATTTTAGTTCGGTAACAAATTTCAAAACAGTTAAAAGCTTACACTGTCAACTGCAGCCTAGAGATGTGTAGTTAATTTACGTCGCACTAGAGCTGCACAATTGGCTATTGGCGACGGTCTGGGAAACATCCCTGAGGATGATCCGAATACATGCCATCACAATTTTGATCCTCTGCAGAGGGGATGGCACCCCTGCTTCGGTAGCCCAACGACCTGCACGCGAAGTCGAGCACTTTACGGTAGAACAGTTTAACGAGGACCAATACCGCACACCCTCGGTCCCTACGCAGACTGATCCAAGTGGTCACCCACCCGCACACTGACCGCAGCCAGTGATGCTTGACTTCGGTGATCTGCTGGGAACCGTGTCTTAACGATCAGTCCACTGCAGCCTAGAGGAAAATCTCCAAAAAAGAGAGCGAGTCGTTAGAAGTCTGAATTGTAAATTAGCTAATGGTTTGGGTACGGTCCTACAGTCACTCGAAAAAATATTTTTTCGAGTGACTGTACCAGTATTGACGATCGCAACGCTCAAATACGCCATCTGGGGAGAGATTTCATGCCTTTGGCCCTTCTCCCTTCCCTCTCCTCCTCTTTTCATTTGTATAGGAATGTACTACGATGTTTTCCTTTTTCTTGATATTTTTTCTTTTTATTTAGTCAAAATATTTTTTAAAATTTCCCTGATACTTTTCTTTAGAACTATAATTAATGTAGTTCTCAGTTCCATATAGTTTTCCAACTTAAAAGATTTTGATCTATATGAAAATCAAGAGAGAAACTAACGTACTTCCTTCCTCTATGACTCTCCACACGCTATGGGGAAAGCATGCGAAGTGTTAATCGCAGTGTTGCCAGAACTTAAGATTAAAAAGTAGCGAATGGGAGCTCCAAAAGTAGCGGATTCGAACATTTTGTAGCCCAAAAATATCTTTATACGTATATATATATATATATATATATATATACACATATATATGTAATACAAAAATTAATACTTTTGTATTAATAAAAGAATTAAATCTCTTTCGTTTTAATAAAATGTCTTTGTTAAAGAATAAGCGTAGAGAGATTCTATTTTGGGAAGTCAAGGCTGATAAACATACGATTAAGTTATTTTTAGAATCTCTCCCCCTTTCACTTCCATATAAGGAAGCATGAAATGATTTTCCTTAATGCGTAAGGATACAAGAATGTCAACGACTGTGCCTGTTTACTCAAATCTGTGTTAGTATAAAAGCGAGAGCAATGCTTTTCGCATGGCTTTTTCCATCATGTTATGATCCTGAAAAGTTGTTCCGGAATTGTCCAAAGTCTTGTCCACCCCCTCCCTTGCGGAGTGTGGATGTGAAGTGTTATCGATACCAGCCTACTACCATTTAATAAAGATGTTTTGGAGTGTATCATGGCTACGACTGCATTATTTAAGCTATCTAAATAACAAATAAAAGGTATTACAACCTCTTATATTATATATATATATACAATATATATATATTAAATAATCAAATTCAAAATTTCGTTTTAACTCAGATTAAAGGTCACGTGATTTATTTTTATGGGAAATAGATTTTTTTTCCATCATACTCGCGGTGCAATTTTCCATATATGGGTGATTCTCACGAAATATGACAATTCACAGTCTCTTGCTCCAATGTCTAATACTATACTACTAAAAGAACTTTTTTTAAAAAAATAAATTAACAAATAGCATTGCTGTTAGCATTTTAAAATGACTTTGTACTAGCGTTGACTGTTTTGTATAGTTAAAATATTTAATTGAATATCAAAATGTCCTTTTCCTGGTATGTCTTAAACAATATTTCCAATAGTAACTAGCTTCAAAACTTCCCATAAATTTTTCAACATCTAATTTTTTTTTATCTCAACCGTTGTAAGCATTTCTAGAATATATGCAGAGAGTATTATTTCCAAAAACTTTGTTGAAAATAATTTTTTCTGTCAATAATTTGACTGTTACACGAAAGTCAGTCATTTTCCTGGAAATTTTTTTAGTAATTTAAAACCAAAATAGATAGCGACAGCAATCAATATCTTAGGTTAAGAGATTGAATAGAATTCTTCCAGAACATGTCTAATTGCAGGAATAAAGAACCAACTTTCTGAGTCAAAATGTATTTCAAAAAATTTTACAAGGTGAGAAGGTTTTTAAATTGTAATTTTTCTGTCCTCTTGAAATCATTAACAATAAGCTATTTACATTTACATTAGTTATTTCAAGAAATCCTGATATTTTCTGTAGAAAGTAAACGTCTTAGGCCAAAATCTTAAAGTAATGTTAATTTCTGTAAAATGACTAAATTGTCAATATACTGACTTATAAGATCCAGGTCATTAACAATCATTTTCCTAGCATTCAAAATTTGGTGAATTTCTATTTTATTTTTTTCTTGAGAAAATGTCAATAAACTGTCTGTAAGATATTAACAAATGTAACTAAATAAATATACAAAAAAAAAAAAAAAATATTATTTTGAAGACTTTTCCGAATTGTCATGTTTCCAAAGAATCACCCATATATCCTTTCGATTTCACGAGTTTACAATTTGAAACATAGATATATGGAAAGACTCGCAGCAGCAAAACAAATCATGAATCCACAACTGAAGCAGATGCGTTTTCAACAATAAAAAGTTTTGTTTTTAAAAAAGGTAAAGAAACTGCACACTTTTTGGAATCATTTTATTATGGGAAGGGAAAAAAATTAAAAAAATATTTCTGTAAGAAAAAAAGTAGCGCATTTTTAAGATTTGTAGCGTTCGCAAAATAATGAGTAGCCGAAAAAGTAGCGATTAGCCCAATTTCGATTTTCAGTAGCGGGGACTTTTAAAAGTAGCCCAATCCGCTACTTGTAGCCCAATCTGGCAACACTGGTTAATCGTAAAGACACGGTTCCCAGCAGATCACCGAAGTCAAGCATCACGGGCTGCAGCCAAATGTGGGTGGGTGACCACTTGGATCAGTCTGCGTAGGGACCGAGGGTGTGTGGTATTGGTCCTCGTCAAACTGTTCTACCGTAAAGTGCTCAACTTCGCGCGCAGGTCGTCGGGTTACTGAAGCGGGGGTGCCACCCCCTCTGCAGAGGATCAAAATTGTGATGGCATGTCTTCGGATCATCCTCAGGGATGTTTCCCAGACCGTTGCCAATAACCCATTGTGCAGCTCTAGTGTGACTTAAATGAATTACAACAACATCTGAGAAAAGTTTACCTTTAAAGCTATATAACAAGCCTCTTGATAAAAGTTCAGCCCTTTCTCTATTTAACTTTAACCGTTATCGTAAAACCTGCTCCGGCGTTTCTCAGAGCCATTTTCTTTTATCTTTACAGTGGACTTTGAACTTTGTCGTGTCAGCTCCGTGTGATAGTAATTTATTGTTAGAATACTGCAATTTTTCTAAGATGAGTAACGAAGTAAGTGTTTTTACTTTAATATTTACTGTTAAGTTTAACAAGTATATTGTCGATTTTCTAATTGTAAATGCCATCCCTTTTGTGTTATTTTATTATTTTCACATTGGAATGAAAATGGCTAAAAGTTCATATTAGTATAATATACTGCGAATTCGTCTGGCTAATGTATTTTTTAATAATGTTTTTGTTATTTATAATATTTAAATTACAAGAGACTAGCTTAATGAATTTCTATTAAAATATCCGAAATTATAAAAATTTATTAGAAATTTTTTTCAATGTATACGAGTAACCAGTTTTTGTGTGAATCAACGTTTTTACAATTATTTATGTAAAAGATGAAATATAATTCTTTTTTAATTGCTGCAATACTTCTTATTTACGAAAGCCGTATTTTGTAATTGATTATTATACTTAATTCTAACATTGCAAATTAATAGACAAATTTTAGTTGCAAAACTTTGATTAGTCGCGGTTGTAGAATTGTCTGCCCTGAATTGTTTTTTAATATAAAGAAAAAGGAAACTAATTTTGCTTTTTTAATGTTGGCCTCCTGTTTTTCCGTTATTTGGTAATACAGTTACATATGAAAATGTGGTTAAATTGTAAAAAAAATTTTTAAAAAAAGGAAAGCTGATATAAGATAATTTGAATTATTTTTAGGGTGAGGTACCTGTACCCTGGTATGTTTAGTTAAAGGTTTAGTTTTGCGGTGATGTATAGTTACATATAATTTTAAAATAATGGAAGATGAAATGAAAATTCTTGTGTGGTTAGGCTATAAAAAACAACATAAAAAAGGTTATATTTTAATAGCTGAGGTGTACTTCCACTTTAGGCTAAATTAGAAAAAATAATTTCAACCTTTACGATTTTCAAATGAATTTCAATTAAAATTATAAGAATAAAATAGTTACTAAATGCCATAAATTTTCTTTTGCACAGTTTTCAAAATCTGTCAAATTTGCTATTGAAATTCTGAAACTTTTCTTGTTTTTAATCTATATGAAATTGCTTAATTTTCTTTTACTCTAATATCTTACGATTATTATAGCATGAAAGTGAGCCTGAACAGTTTCGTAAACTCTTCATTGGTGGGCTGAATTATAAAACTTCTGAGGAAACCTTGAAATCTTATTTTGAACAATGGGGTGAAATTGTAGACTGTGTTGTCATGAGGGATCCTCATACAAAAAGATCAAGAGGTTTTGGATTTGTAACCTTCAAACGAGCCCACATGGTAGATGATGCTCAAGCTGCTCGCCCTCATAAGATTGATGGCCGAGAAGTTGAACCTAAAAGAGCAGTACCCAGAGAAGTAAGATATTCAATTCATTGTTTTGTTTTTGTTAATAGTACATAGCTGTCAACTCTACTGGATTTTCCAGTAGACTACTGGATTTTGCCATTTTCTCCCGATCTACTGGTTTAATTAAAATTCTCCTGGTTTTTGTACATTTTCGAAAATTCCCTAAAATTGAGTAAATTCTCTAAAAAAAATCCTATTGAGATGGAATGTTTGTACAGATTATTGCTTGCTTGCTTGAATATTTAAATAATTATTACTAATACGTATTGAAGCGAACCTCATTTATTGAAATCAGTTCAAAACTTTTTTTGTTATAAAATGTTCAGTTTATTTTGATTCGGAACTCTTTTTAAATTAATTTGAAAAAATCCTTTAACTACCTTTGATGAATTAAATGCCTTTTAATATTCAAAATTATAAGTATACATAATACATAACATTTCAAGTATGTTTAATGTTAATCATAACTAGAAAATATTGCAATTTTTCTATTTTGATGACTATTAAAATTCCTGAAATTCCCTATGAATAAAATATTTAGTACATTATGCAACAATTATCATGGAATTAATATTATTTCGTAACATCTACTGGATTTTTTCCTATACATGTTGACAGCTATGATAGTATATTTGTATAGATTTTTATTATTTTCTTGTCTGTTTAAAATTCTTGTAAGATAGAAATGCCCAGGCTTCTTTTTGGTAGCAGACAGCAAACTAAAACATACCATGAAAACATAAGTATTTTTTTAGGTTTTTCTTTCATGTGCATTTTTTGTGTTTGAAATTGTTTAGGAATCCAGTTATCAATTTACAACTGCATAAGTTCAAGACACTGGTAATTTTCTTTTGGGGTTTAAAGCAACTAAATCGACTGTTGCCTATATATGTCTGCAACATGAACATGTCTTGTTAGATTGTCAGAAGAAAACTAAGTTAAATGATTGGTTTCTACTTTTCTATATTAATGCTAGAAATTAAGTTAAATAATATTATTATTTATCTCTAATTTGAGTAATATAGTCAGGGGTCTGTTTTGAAGAAATCTGGGTCCGTTAATGGACCCTTCACAAAATATCTTCATAAAAACTGATCCTTCACTAAATGATTTTTCTTTTAATCAGACCCTTTACAAATTTGTTTATCTTCATTATTGTTTTGTTAATCAAATAAACCAGGGTTGGGGTTTTAGACGTCCTAAACTGGTTTTGGACAGGACATGTGGTTTTTACTGTCCGAAACTGGGTTAAACTGTCTTAAAGTGTCCAAAACCTTGAACTTTGGTAAAAGGTAAATATTCTATAGGTGTAACCATTGTACACATAATAATTACATGTATCAATAAATATTTGATATTTTTTATTCAATTTACTTTAACTTATTAAAGGAAAATAATATAATAGAAAAAGGTTTATAATTTTTGAAGCTCCACAATTCACTGAACAAAAGTGAATACCTTATCCTTTGAATATAAATTTGCTTTTAATACTGATAAATTATGTTTTTGCATAAGGATAAATAATGCAATAATAAAAATAATAATAATTTTTTAAAAAATAATAAATTTGTTTAAAAGTAAACCTTTTATTTTTCACAATATTTTTTTATAATTTCTGCATTACAGAATAATAAAAAGAACATCTATTAAAAAAATTGTTTTTAAATATAAATATATTAGTTTAAATTGGAAATACAAAATAACTGAAAAATGTATTAACAGTTTTGAAGGGCATAGCATCAGTTTGTTACTGACACTGGTGATGTATCACCACTATGCTAAAAGAATCGAACATGAATGAAATAAAAGTATTCTTGAATATTACTATAGATAAATAAACCTGTTTATGACTAACCAAGCACTTAGTCCCTAATAGCTTAAACTGTATGGTAAGGTCAAACTTCAGTTGTATACTATTGAATGAGAGGACCAATTGAACTTGATTACTGATTAATCTTCCTTTGTTTAATGTTTAAATTGAAGAGTCAAACAATATTAATAAAATATTATACTTTTAAAAACAAATACTCTCTAGATTTAATTATCAATATGTTATTAGTTACCGTATATTCCGGCGTATAACGCGCACTTTTAATACAAAAAATAATATTGGAATTTACGGGTGCGCGGTATACACCGAATATAAAAAATTATTGATTAAAAAAAATTTAATATAGAAGAAAACTTTATTTTAAAGAAATAACATACCTTTACCTATATACTTTATTCATTTTCGTTATTACATAAATAGTTCATTATATTCGTCTTCCGTTATTTCTTCAGGCACGTCATCACAATCTGTTTCGTCTTCATCATCTGTGTTACCCTCATCCATAAATAAACAGTCATCTTCTGATCCGTCCAGATTATTTGAAATGCTGCATTTTTTGAATGATTTTCTAACAATCTCAGGCTTAATTTCATCCCATGCTTTTAATATCCATTCGCACACTGTTTCCAAACTTGCATGACGCATATGTCCTCCTTTCGTAAAGGTTTTCTCGCCCTCCAACATCCAAGTGTTCCACTGTTTTTTTAAATTGGCTTTAAATGGTTTGTTTAAGCAGACGTCTAATGGCTGAACTAATGGTGTCAATCCACCCGGAATAACTGCCATATCGGTGTTACATTCTTTCAACAATTTTTTTGTATTATCTGTAAGGTGGGACCTAAACATGTCCCACACTAAAAGGCTTTCTGGTTTTCTTACGCAACCAGGACGGATTTGCCAGACATTTTTTACCCACAATTTAACACCATTTTCGTCCATCCAGCCTTTTTCGTGGACATGAACAAAAATACCGTTTGGAAAATTACATTTGGGAAAAGTTTTTCTCTTAAAAATAACCATTGGTTTTAGTTTCGTTCCATCCGCTAAGCAAGAAAGGGCTACGGTGAAATGAGATTTCTCATGTCCCGTTGTTGTTACGTTGACAGATTTTACTCCCTTTAAATCAATTGTTTTATTACCGATCATGTCAAACATGACTGGGGTCTCATCCATATTTCCTATTTGCGAAAGTAAATATTCCTTTTTTTTTCGCAGTTCTATAATATATTTTTGAAAACTTAACAATTTACTATCCAAGTCTTTTGGTAGTTTTTGTGATACTTTGGTTTTTTCACGTAGAACTAAATTTTTTCGAGCCATAAATCGGCTACACCAACTCACAGTAGCCTTGAAGTTTTCACTCTCGTGTGGATTAATCTTTGCCCATTTTAGAGCAAACAAGCGAACACAGTTTCTTGTTACAATCAAGCCATTTTGCCGATTTTCCAAAATCCAGTTTTCTACATTTTCCTCTAACACCGGCCATTTTGCTAGTCCTGTACGCAATGCACACTTATCCTTAGGCATATCCATTATTTTTTGTTCATTTTTCTTCCATTCACGCACCGAGCTTTCCCCAATACCAAAATGTCTCGCCGCAGCCCGATTTCCACTTTCTTTCGCAAACTGAATTACTTTGCATTTAAATCCAGCGCTGTGTTTGCTTCGTTTGATAGGAGCCATGTCTACTACTAAAAACTACGCTGAATTCTTGAAGTTTACAATGTTTACTTTTCAAAGGCAGGACATCAAATGGTGCGATTGGCCGAAGAGGAATTACGTTTTGTCTCCTGATTCGTGGTATGCTTTTGAGACATACACAATAGACAGCATTCCAGATACCCCTCCCCCCCTTACTTCTAGAATGTGGGGAACAACATTCTTCCACACACCTGCACTGCTGAATACGACTACATCTCTTTTCTCAGAATCACATTATTACTCTTTCAACTCTACCCTCACATACATGTCAAATTCAGTTCTTTTATTTTTGCAAAAGATAGGGAAAAAAACTTTTTATTTACGATCTTGAAAGACGAAATATTGCACATGTACAATCCTAATTTTCGTGAGCGTTATACGAAGAGTATATCTTAAAATTTAAAAAAAGTATTAGAAATTACGGGTGCGCGTTATACGCCGGGGCGCGTTATGCGCCGGAATATACGGTATATGTTTATTTTACTTTTTAAATATCGTTCAGATAAAATTGTGGCAAAATTTGAGTAAAAAGATTTTGGATAGTTTAAGACAGTTTTGGACAAAGGGGTTTTGGACAGGACCGTTTAAACCGGGATTAATCCACTGTCTTAAACCTTGCCAACCCTGAAATAAACCCTTCCCAAGGGGCAAAAAAAGAGATAGATGTAAATTAATTTAGGTTTTGTTTTCGGCAGACGCTTTCATTATTTGCCCAAAATGAATATTCTGCGTTCAGCAGTATAGGCTAAATACCAAATATTTGTATACTGCATCTCTAATTTAGAAGCAGCAATTGCTGTTTATTTTTGTAAATTTAATTTTTTTAATTATAATTTTAGTGTTGAGTAATCTTGTATCTAAATACAATTTAAAAACTCCTTAAAAAAGTTTTGCAATAACAGGACTCTATTTGTACAAATCCATAAAACCAGGACCCTGGCTGAAAGAATGTGACTTAACGTTTCTTTTATATTCTCAAATTACAAGTAATTTTTTTCACAATTTTACAAAAACAGGACCTTTCACAAAATGTCTGGACAGACCCCCGATTGTTTATTTCTTTGATTAAGACAGGCAGGTTTTATTGTTTTTTACTTCCATTTTTCATCATCAAGTCAAAAACTGGTTTTGATGACATTGTATTTTAATTTTATTTTGACTAATTAAATTTAAAGAAATATGTGTCTTAAATTATGAAGCATTTTAATTTTAAGAAACGTCATACGTGACAAATAACTTGTTTGTTGATAAAAGTATAATGCATTTTTCTAATGTGATCAAATCGTTTCAAATATTTTAAATAAAATCTTTTTATTGAAAATATATTTGGATTTATTTTATTATACATGTTTACATACATTTTAAATAGTATATGAACATTTCATACATTACTCTGAAAATTCTTATAAGATAACTTTTATTTATCTTGCTCAAATTGTCTAGTCCTAGAATTCTTTTGTAAAATTTTTGACGGTAGCTTTAATTTCTCAAGGTGAACTTTATCATAAATATTTGAATATGCTTATAATTTACACAGAAATGAGGTTTGATAGTATATTAAAATAGAATAATTATATAGATATATATGTACACAAACCAAATTTAGTTGTAAAGAAGATATCGTTAGCTGTGCTATAACATTAGAAAAAGAGAAGGTTTTTAATAGTTTTAGATATAGTTTTATCAATCAACAGATCAGACCTTTTTTTAATCTCTTTATCAGGGTGTAAACTTTTGCTTCTTAATTGCCAGTATAATTTATTACTTTTTTACTGATAAAATGCCTTGCTGATTTTACTTCATAAAAAATATTGCTTCTATCTGTATCAGGGTTGGTTGCCAATCCACAGGGAAAACCGGGAAAATACCTAGAATTTAAAAATCTCCTGAAACAATGGAAAATGCAGAGAATTTGATATTTTCTTTACAAGCTGGGAATAAACAGGGAGTTTTGTTTCTTAAAAAAACTGACCAATCAAAGCGTTATCAATGGATATTTAACAATGATATTTCAGCTATGCTAAACTATTTAATTTACTATCGCATTATTTAAGTATGTTCAGCTGTTTTACCAGCAATTAAGACTAATAAATGTAGCTCACACAAGAGCACAGTAATTGTTGCTTCCTTTTAATCCATTGTGTATATGTACAGGGGGGAAATTTTTTCCAGATTTGAGTGGCAACCCTGTGTATGTATTTGCATACATAACCTCTATGAAGGCCACTGTAAACACGGTAATTCGTTTCCTTATACCTCTTGCTTCCTCAGCGTGCAGCTTGCTTTAGGTTGTGTTTGTACCAGAGTTTCTGAGTAAAATTTGAATCTTATATGATTTATTGTAGACATAAAAACAAAATAGAATACTTTTAACATAAAAATTTTAAATTCTGTTCCTAAATAATTTATTCCAGTTATACTCGCATATTTATTTTTTAAAATTCTGTTTATTAAATATTTCCATTTTCAATAGGATTCTGGCAAGCCTGAAGCTCAAATAACAGTTAAAAAGTTATTTGTTGGTACTTTAAAGGATGATGTTGAAGAGGAAGATTTAAGAGATTATTTCAATCAATATGGCAATATTGTTAGTGTTAGTATTGTGGCTGACAAAACAACTGGCAAACGAAGAGGTTTTGGATTTGTTGAATTTGACGATTATGATCCAGTGGACAAAGCTGTTTGTATGTGTCAAGTAAATTTGATAATTTTTTTTAGTGCCTGTTTTTTTGAATAAACTAATAAGTTCATGTAGCTCTTAACTTTTCTTAATTATGAGTTATTTTAATTATTCTTACTATCTTTAGCTTTAATTTTTCTAAATTGGAAGATGCTCAGTCTTAATTAAATGTTATAACATACATCACTTTGATTTCCCCCCTTCCATTATTATAAGAATGACAAATGCCCCCTACCATTCTACCTATTTGTATGTAACTATTAATAGTGTTTTAAATTTTCATAAATATTTTTTTCGTTTAAGGAAATGACAATTTTTTAAAGTTAATAAGGTTGATTTACCCGATATTAGTTAATATATTCAACATTTGTTTTTAGTACGAAAACATGTAATTAAAGGAAAACGATCAGAAGTAAAGAAAGCCCTCTCAAGACAAGAAATGGATAACATCAAGAGGAAAAAGGAAATGAGCTCTTATGGTGGAAGAGGTGGCAGTGGTGGAGGTAATTATTTTTTTTTAACTTCTATTAGTTTTAGATATTTTTCTATTTTTGTTAGTTGCAATTCATATGTGTAATAGTTCTCTTTTTGCATTCAGTTTTATATGTTAATCTGATGTGTACTTTTTCAATTGAAACAGTAGTAAAGGTTATGTTCATTGATATATCCATTTTGAGGTCAAATGTGTCCATAAGACTAGGTTACTTCCCCTAAAGTTAATTGTGATGGGCAAATAAAGTTTCAACCAAGAGCTAGTGGCATGAAATAGAATTCATTTGGAGGTGGGCAAAAACATTTAAGGTAGTTTCCTAGTCATGAAAATGTTATAAAAAGTAAAAAAATTCTTTACTGAAGTTCTTTGCTATTGTAGATTTTTTCACCTATTGCCATTAGAAATCCCCCCCTTTTTTTCCCCTTTTCTTTGCTATAACTTAAAGATAATTTCAAACAGAAAAAAGACTTGTCAAAATAAAATTTTAAGTCTATTCACTTCATACATTTTTGACTAAATATAAATATTTAGTAGTATTTAAAAATATTTTTCCTATTATGGTCAAAGCTTCTTGACCATTGAAACTTGATTAAATTTTTTCTACTTTTTTCTCTTGACAAATTTAGCTTGCATTACAGAATTTTACAAAATGTGTTTTTTATTAAATACTTCATGTAAATATCGTTAATACCCTTACTTGCCAGCAGTATAAGCAAATCAAATTCTCAAGTACTGCTTTATTCTCCCTGACTAATAGCAGGGTTCGTACAGACACCTTATACTCCTTGGAAATAAAATGGTCTCCAAGGAGTACTTGGAACTACTTAGATTTCCAAATTAGTCCTTAGAAACTTCTTAGATTATTGTGTTGCATAGATGAACTTACTAACACCGCTGATGAATTTGCTGTCCAAGCAGGGGAACAAAATAATATTACTTAGCTGTCAATAAGAAAGTTTAAAAGAAAAAAAATTTGAATTGCAAGAGTTAGAAGAAAAAAATAACAGCAAATAATTTTAATTTTACATGTTACAAGCAATCTTAATTAATGATAAATTTTTTTTTTGTATAAAATGCCTTAGATTTTATGTATTCAAATTTAAAAATAAAAGATTGGTAGGTTTTTATGTTAATCTTTAACATCTGTACTACTTTAACAAAATTTAGTAAAATATTTGAAGCTAGAAACTGTATGTGAGTAAGTGATAATTTTATTTATTTTTCTTGATGAAGTTTGACAAAGTCAAAATTTATTTCAAAATGGTTAGAAAAAAATATCTTATGCAAAATATACATTTTTGCAAGTTCTTTATAGTAACTGCTTTTTAATTTAAAAAAAAAAAAAAAAAAAAACTAGTTATCTTCTGCACAAAGTTTTTAAATTTTGTACTACTTGGATTTCTCCTTCTGATCTCTGTATGAACCCTGTAATAGATATAAAATAATTAGTACGTTTTAATTCCACTTTTTTTAAAGTGGAGAATTATATTAAGTAGTAAGGATGTATATTAAAAGTAGAGAATTGTTTTACTAACTGTTTTTTATTTTTATTTTAGGTGGATATGGTGGTGGTTATGGAGGCAGTGGCGGAGATAGTTATGGCTATAGTGGACCAAGTGCTTGGGGAAATGGAGGTGGCTATGACAATGGCTATGGTGGTTCCAGTTATGGCCCTGGTAAGTTTTCACTTACCTTATCCCTTAATGATACAAAGTATTATTCATCTGTTTTTAAAAAAAATATTTGTGCTAGGTGGTGGAGGAGGATGGGGCAGTGATTATGGCTCTGGCGGAAGTTATGGTGGTGGTCCAATGAGAGGAAGTGGTGGCTACTCTCAAAGAAGTCAAGGTCCCTATGGAGGAGGTCCGTTTCTTTTATTTTCTGAAAGAGATTGATAACTGTTTATTAACTTGCTCATTGTTATGCACATTGATATTTTTAGGTGGAAGAAGTGGTGGTGGTGGATATGGTGGTGGCTACAGACGATAAGTTAATTCTTTGTCTTAGGGTTAGTAAATTATTTAAATACTTATATGAAATTTAACATGTTTTAAATTTTAACTAAATTTAACCATGATTCATTATGCATGTTTTTCTTTGTTTTTTTAAACAATGTTTAGATTATGGTTTGAAACATTTACTTTAAATAGTGAAAAGGACGTGCTCAGTTAAATATAAATTCTGTTCAGGCGTGCAGCTAATTTGTTAGTTTCTAGGTGACAGCTAGAGGCTATAATCAACTCGTGTCTAGAAGCTATATTAAAATTAGTGATCACCCCTCCAGATAAATCCTTCCTTGAGCTGTTCCTTTTTGCATATTTTATCAGTTGGTAGTTGACTCAATATATCAGTGTTTAATTTGATTTTGTGCTTTCAGTTCTTGGAAGTATCTTCAAAATTCTAAATTTAATTTTTTAAATTTACTCTGAAGTGCATGCAGTTTATAGATTAATCTTATAAGTTTTAAGATACTAATTTAATGTCAAGAATGTTTCGATGTAATTACTGAGTTTTTTTATATTGAATCTTGCATTTTTAATCTAGGAATGTTTTAAACTGTCATAGCCAGCTCCCCACAGTATAGGCCAAAACGCTGTAGGTGATAGCAGTTAGAAGGAGGTTAGTGAGAGGAACGAAGTTTGCTAGGCAGGCACCAAGTTAAGGAAACTGCTAGGTCAGCTTAGTTCTTCAATGCCAGAGAGAGGAGATTTAACTACAGCTGCGGTTTTATACTGTCTTCATTTTACATTCCGATATAAGTAGTTCAGGCGATAGTTTTTAATTCCCTAAGACTGAACTGAATTTTTGTAGCTTTTCAGATGATCAACCTAAAGAAATTATTTTAGCTTTCATTGTAAGACGTGCAAACCGTGATGTGAATTTTTTGTCACCCATTTTTTTTTTTTTGCAATTCGATGTCACCTGGAGATCCATTTATTCAAATAAATGTAACTCACATATAGATGTCTAGAAATTTTCACTTATTTTTTTCTTCATATTATACGTCATTTCTAAGTGTTTTACTTACATTAGCATTTCTTTCCCTTTCACTTTGATTAATAAAGAATTATGTTAAGTTTTTATATTTGTTGTAGTCTGCTTTAATAAAACAAATACATAGATTTTTCCATTTTTACCAATTCAAAAGTTTCATACCTAAATCTTCTATAGATTTTTCAAATTCTAAATTATGCACCTTTACGAGAAAATTCCACATTTCCAGAGTTTGGCTGTTTGTGTTAAGTCTGCAGCTTAAGTAATTTTAATTATGGTTTTGTCTTAAATGTAAAAATTTGTTTGGGGCTTATTTAACATGGACTTATGCAGAAGTTCTGCTCTTAATTTTGGTAAAATAAAATTTTCAGCCAGGCCACTTAACTGTAGGGCCCTGCTTTTTATCAAGCTTTATTTTCATAAGTCTTAATAAACAAATCCTAATGTTGAAAATTTGATAAGTTTCATTGGGGAGGAATCTACAAATAGCTTCAAATATTTGGGACTTTAATTTGAAAAATGTACTTGTCATTTAATGTACGATGTGAGGATATATATTTTTATTTTTATGAAACAAAATATCTTATATGAAGATAAATTTCAAGAATTTACGTTGATCTTATGGTACAGTTTATTGAGAAAGATTTTAATCTAATGAACAGCAATTCAGTAGTAACAGGATTTTTAAAATAGATTTAGGAATTAATCAAAAACAGTTTATTTTCTAAATAAATATAAAGTTGAAATTTAAATTGTAAAAAACATCGATTCAAAGTATGTAGTTTTAGCTAAAGATTGAAAAATTGTAAAATTAGTATAATTTCGTAACAACTAACACAAGAATCTTTGTTAATATTAAATTATTTTTAAAGTCAAATAAGATATAATTTAATTTAAAGTATTGAAATTCAATTATGTCTGCCCAGAACCTCAAATTTTTTAAAATTTTGCTTGATTCAGTTTGCAGTATCTATTAATTTCAAAATTTTTGTACCAGTCATTTTATGAAACTAAATTAACAATTTTATATGGTAATGAATTCAGGGCAATTTTTTCAGCTAATTCAGTAACAAATGTTGAGTGGAGTTTCACTAAGTTTGGAATAGTCTCGTCTGATTTAAAAACGACCTATACCAATCAACAATACTTGAATGGTGATTTAAAAGATGATACACTAACTTGTGTGGTAGAAAATTATAGGCATATCCACTGTATTATACATATAAACTGTTCGGAAAATTTCTGGATTATTTTAAGTATATATTTTTTGTCTTTTTTATTTGAAATTTCCTTTTTTATTAAGTAAATCCATTTTTAAATTCGGTTTCTGCTTATTTCAGACTGGCCTGTCTCTTCCTGTAAAAAATTTTCTGAAACAGTTAAAGGGATAGTTTGAGAAATTAATTGCTAGATTTACAACTCAAAAAATCATGAGCAGATTTAAGTTAAGAAGTTTTAGGATATGTATTTTTAGCATTGTAATTTTTAAACAGGTGTTAACTGAATGTGATTTACAAGAGACATATACTAATTCATTACATCATAATCAGCAGACTTTAGCTCATGGTAATTGCCTCTATCAAGTTATTGCTATCTGTGGACTCCTAAATTTTCCTGTTTACCCCAAATCAGTTTTAGCCTAAATTTTCAGTTCTTAGTAAGCCCTTTTTTAATCACCCTAAGAGAAAATTCTTGAAGTTTTAACTTTTTCCATTTTAAAGTATCGTAAACCGGGGCGAGTCTACCCATTTTTTCAGTTTGTCAACTTTCAAGTGGTCAAACTTATGTAAATATTAAAAAAAAAAAAAGCTTTTTAATAGGTGTTTCGGAATAGCTATTTATCCCTCTTTAAAGCTGTGAAATCGATTTTAGAAAATAGTAACAGTTAGTACGCTGTTACTGTATATTTTTATAGAACTGCTGACAAATCTCTCGTATGGGGCGAGTCTACCCATTCTACTAAAATGAATGTTAACATTGTAAATAATCAAATTTTACTATTAAATTGTCATTTTAGTTACTATACAGGATATTTATGAAGTAAAATTCATAACTTTATTATATATTCCATTTTTTTATTCATAAAATAACACAAATTGAGTATTTGATCGATTATCACATTTTGATCAGTTTTGTTTTTATAATCATTAGCATTATAAAATAACATTTTTTTCTGATTATTGTTGATAAAAATAAATTAAAATTAATATAAATTTACAATTAAATAATTAATAAATAATAATAATTAAAGATTATTAACAAAATTGAAATTCAAACATTGGGAATCATGAAAAATCCTTTTCCCTTTCTTTTGGGAGGTGTGATTTTTCTTACGATGTTCGAACCATCTGTAATAATAAATAATAATTTATTTAACTTGCATTAAATAAAAAAAGTTAATTTTGTAATATAAAAATTGATGAAATAGGTAAAATAAACGTATTTAATATTTACCTTTATATTTAACCTATAAATTTTCTTATTGATAAATTTATCAATGCAGAGTTAAAATAATATACTCAAATTCATTTAAAATGACTCAATTTTAATATAAACAAAGTTCTAAATTATATTATTATGCTTTATTAAAACTGAATACGAATGGGTGGGCTCGCCCCGCGAATTCTGGCTTTTTGTTTACAACAGCAAAACTTACATTCTTTTTGTTTTTTTTTAATATAAAATTAATGTAATCTTAGTCTTAGATAAGTTTATCACTTAACCAAAGTAAAAATAGTAATAATAATATACTTACGGAGCACCAACTAAAAGTTTGCTGATTTTCAATACAAATCTCAAACAGGTCAGTTAAAAAGACACCAGATAAATAGAAACGGATCAAACTACTACAGCGCCATCTTCCTTAGAGTCTGAACTAAGTCCTCCGTCGGTAAAAATTTTTTATTTGCAGTTTAAAATAGTGAAAATTAAATAAAACTAAAATGGGTAGACTTGCCCCAGTTTAC
This sequence comes from Parasteatoda lunata, assembly GCA_949128135.1. NCBI lineage: Eukaryota > Metazoa > Arthropoda > Arachnida > Araneae > Theridiidae > Parasteatoda > Parasteatoda lunata. The sequence goes on from OX421979.1 coordinate 24,176,833, forward strand.
GGTACTAAATTTGACTTCTACTAGGTGCATCTTTTTCGCTTAATATTGTATACTTGTAGTTTAAAATATACATTCTAAAGTCAATAGAATTTTTCCTTTAAATCGTAGATAACAATTTTTTTTTTTAAATCTAAAATTTTATAATTTGTTTTTTCAACTAATTTATCGTGAAACTTGTTGAATTCTTATCACTTGTTGAATCATTAACTAAAATTTTTTTAAAACTAGCATTATTTATAGATTCATTGAAATGTCATAATGATTTAACTTTTTATAATTTAACTTACATTTATACTCTAATTCTGAGGTGCCAAATTTTGAAATTATGGACTGATCATTATTAAATTTCCTACCATTTTCATCTTAAGTTCTTCCCTCTGGTGTTGGAAGTGAGGAAAACCTAATTTTATTTTAAGTGAATTACTTAATTTCCTCAATTACACTAATAAATCTTCAGGGTTTAAACTCTGCAGTTTAAAAATTTATCTGAGTCATAAAAACTTCTGATATAATGATGTAAAAATTTTTCAAGGAACAGACAACCCACAAACTCAGTTTTTCAAAAATAAGTTGTGTGTAGATGATTTTGAAATTATTAAATCTCCAAGTCTTGCCCAAAAGGTTTTGCAATAGTGGATTGAGAATTTTAATGCTCTCTTATTTACTCTCTATTATTAATGCTCTCTAATTCCTTAACTTTTACAATAAAAAGATGTGATGCTACTGTTTCATTAAAAATTTAATGCAAATTAATGTGTTCATTTACAATTTCTTACATTTAGCACTTGGGGGTGTTTAAAGAATGAAACTTTATGAATGCATAGTGAAAAGTTAATTTTTATACAGCATTTTAATCTTTTGCATTTTTTGAGTATAAATTATGTTTTGGGACATGGTGTAATGCATCCTTAACTATTTTCATTGCTCTGTATTTCCTGATATATTAATGTAAGAATTCCTATGTTTTTGTAGTAAATTTTGTGCAATTTATTTTACACCTGAAATAAGTTTAGCGGGAACTTTTATTTTTTTTAAGTTAGCTCGACTCTAAACTAGCTTTCAGGTCACACCTATGTCCCAAAGTATAGCCCACAAAGACTTTAATTAATGGAGTCTACTTCCCCCTTTTTTTTATTAATTTATTTTTAAGAACTAGAAACTGTAGGTATTGCAATCTCTCTGCAATTAAACTTCTCATATCACTATGCTGTAGTTTTGAAATTCACATTAGCTTAGAATGTAAGTTTGTTAGGTTTAATGACAAATTTCTTAATTCATTACATTTAAACTATAAAATTTCTGATTTGTTATTGCGTATCTGCTGCTGTATATTCACGTTCTGTTATATTAAATTGTATTCCAAAGAAACTGGTGGGGATGTCATTCTAGAGACAGGTGACGATGGGGTTCCAAATGAAAACTTAGGTCTAAAACACACATCACTAAATTCATTTACTAAAACTTTCAATGTGCTAATCAAAAAGTTAGATTTTTTATTAGTCAAGACTAGTTTTGTTTTTTATCCTGTTTTATTTTCTAATTTCTAGAAACATAATATTTTTGTAGGAAACGTGATGTAGTTATGAACATAATTATTTTTAGCCTTTAAAGGTATTGTGAAGGACATTTTAATGCAGTGATCAAAGTTCTTAAATGTTAAAAATTTCAATATATCGCTGGTTCAAAACTAAAACGACACATCTGCAATGTTAACTCAATTGGAGATGTGTCGTTTTAGTTTTGAACCAGCGATATGTCCTGAAATCTTTGCAGAAGTTAACGGCAAGAATATTTAGCTAAAAAAGAATTGAAGAAATTTCAAGTTCAGAATGTTACATGATATGAAACAAGTATGTAACAAAATGAATGCCTAAGTCTTCATAGCGTGTCAAGTATGACATTAGTTTACTTCCATTGTTAGAGACAATTACTCTTGATTTGATGGTATAGAACATTTTTCTGAGAAAATTATAAAAAGCTCATCTCTTTTTCTCCTTCCATCACTACATAGATTTTTACGTAACTATTTTTTTTTAAAGAAAAAGTCTAGTTTTCTTCATTGTTTCTTTTTTTTTGTTTGTTTAAATGCAGGAACTTCTGAAACTACTACCAATTGTATATCTGCAGGTCCAGTTTTGTATCATAGAAATTGTTTCCATTAAAAAAATCAACGTCCTTAAATTTGGAGAAAATTTAGTTCTTATTTTTATATTCTGAACTTTTCACCCCTGTTTAATGCTATTGCATGTCGTCATCGTCTTTTATTCTTTTACTTGTCCTACCAAAGATATTGATGTATAAATAAGATTTTTGTATTTTTTTTTTTTCCGATGAGAAATAGGCCGTAGAACATTCTAATTCTTATCTGCATTTTATCCATCGAATTTTAGATTTGAATATAAATCGCTTGAATACGTATCACGATGTAAATCGCGTGAATGCAAATCGAAATACTGGATTCTTTAAATCGCCTGAATACGAATCAATTCGCTACTTGTTTTTTTACAGAGCTACCAACCCTCTGTTCATATTAATTCAATCAATTCTACCAGTTTAAAAACAATCTAGCTGTCACTAAATTTTTACTTTTAATTCAGATTTCCTTTTCATAATTATCTGGATGTATTAAATTTTTTTTTCTATTTAAAACACTAGTATCATTGTGATCTGAAAATTGTTTAGTTCCGCCCCGATGTTATCCATCGTGGGTATGAACATATTCTCGTTAACAACCAAACTCTCCTAAATTGGAGTATTCTTTCAGAATCTGCAAGTTTGGAAGCTTCCAGTTCAAGCACTGGAGGAAAAAAGAGCGAAGCAAGTATATAGAATTGATATAAAATGTGCATAAATTTTTTTTTTACAGATGTGGAACTTGAGTAAGTATTAATGAAAAATAGGATGGAAGTAACAAATTTTTTCAAACATTTATTAAATAGGCTTTCATATTGTCTTAAGTTCTGCTGTGGCAATTATTATTTTCTGTAATAAATGCTAATTATACTAACTGCGATTGTAATCAGAACCGTAACTTATATCGATAATGCAAGTTCGGAATAACTGAAAGCACATCTTAATCTTCTTGGATGAGATGTTGAGTTGCTAAAGATAATCTAAGAGAATAGTTAATGGCATTTCTTTATTTGAAGCACATTGTTAAAGCTTAGCTTTATCTAGGCTTTACTGTCTGTTTTTAAACCTATTCTTTTTCGAAACGCCTGTTCTATAGTAGAATATACAACATTATATACAACTTAGCAATTATGATATATTGTTTAAAAAAAATTAATTTGAATAAATCATGCATAGGTTTAGGCGGCGATTTCGACTTCCTAAATTCTAGAGGTTATCTTAATGTTTTTTTCAATATTTTATTGTTTTATTTTATTATCTTCGACACTTGTCAGTCCTGCAACCAATTGGCTCTCTACGCTCAGCGGTATGTCTCCGAAGGTTTCGAGTGGCATTTTTTTGTATCGCTTTTTATGTGTTGTCTTTGTTGTGTTTCACGTAGATATGTATCTTCTTTTTTAGTAGAAATAAATGTTTTTCTTGTAAATTGTGTTGTGTTTTTATCATTTTAACACTTTTGTATACATTTAAAATAAGATTTTCGGTATTTTTCATTGGAGAAACTGCTATTTCAAAAGCACATTATTTGCTCTCTAACTAGTTATGAAAAGTCTGTAACGAATATCTTCCAATGACGACGTGCTCTTATAATTATTTTCGATGCTTTTCTTTAAATTTTCGTCGTTCTTGGAATTTTATAGATGTCTGGCTTTGATTTTAGTCTTATTTTTTAACGAAATCTGAATTGTGCGACCATTTCGCTCTCTTGCTTGTTTTTAGAACAGCACACATTACTCATTTCAGCGAAATGACTAATGCTAAACAATTTTTAATTTGTGCTATTTGATTTTCTTTTGAAATGCAATTTATATACCTTTGAATCTATCGCATCGACTGACTATTTAAATTGAGCATGGTAATTGAAAAACTAAAGTAAATAGAGCATTCTCTATGCACGAGCTTTTTTCACCTAAGCTCATGAAATATAAGCAAATATTCAGACGGATATTCTTGAAACTTGCTCTAGAACCTAATGTTCACTACTACATCCAGAGTTCATCATCATGTTAGACTGACATTTCCTCTTTATTCATCATTCTGCGAAAAATAAACCCCACAATTCTAGGGTATTCAAATCCCTAGTTTTCATTTACTGTTAGACAAACTATATTTACTACCATAATCTAGAAATTGTTTACGTTACTTATTCCCTTTCGAGGATGGTTAAAAGAAAACTTCAAGTACCTATATTAGTTACCTTGGTTCCAATAAATATCTTGATTGCAAGGTTGGAACAGTTATGCAAACTGCTCCCTAGCGTAGTTTTTGCTATAAATGCGTTTAACTGTTTCAAAATTCTAGTAATATTCTGTGTGCAAAAAGCGCTATTTTGAATCAGTTTGGTGCCGAAATATAGTGCAAAAATCAATTTTATTGTAACAATAGAAAGCAAATTTAATTCTTTCTCTCTTCTGTATATCGATTAATTCACTTATCTGACTAGGCAGGTTAACTCCTCCCCCCCCCCGATCTAATCAAAAAGTGATAACTAAAATACGATTTTCTCTTGTCATAATAGCGTATTAAAAAAAATAGCAATTGGAAAACCCACGTGAAAAGTTCCGAGAAATTATCATTAAACGACTGAGTTACGATAGTATCGTCGCAAATTACGTTATTCATAAAATTTCAAATGAGCTTTTCCTAGTAACTTTTTTGATATAGGTGGAAGTGACCGCAAGAACGATAGTAAAATGACGTGAAATCGCAGTGTTTTCAAATAAATTTGTATGAAGTAGTTATTGAAATCCGAAATTTGCGTGTCACAATAACATTTTAATTAAAAAGATCGGCAGTTAAAAATCGAGCTATAAGTGGCCGAAAAAATAGTAAATAACTTTTTAATACCAATTATCAATAGGCGTTGAATTAAACGCGTCAGAAAGTGATCGATTTCTCTTATGCGTGTCGTGAAAACATGTCAAAATGACCGATGAATTAATGGAATCTAATCTAGTTTGAGTTTATGAGAATCTAGTTAGTCAAAGAAAGAACGCGCGCGGAATTTTTTTTTTTTTTTTAAATAAAGCTGTGAGCTAGTAAACAACGAATATTCTTTTTCAAATAGAATTAAAAAAATAATTTCAAGAAATTTTTTTCTTTTTCATAATATAACATAAATAAGAGTCGAATGCAGTTCTAAAATTGCTAAATAAAAGTATGATTTTAGGAGCTATCAACCCCCTTAATTTATCCATTTCTAGCTAAATGCTCTTTCTTACTGACTGATTGTAACTAATTAAAAAATCTGTCAAGATCAATGCCACGAATTCTTGCATAAAACTGAAAGGCATCAATTACTGCAACAGAGTTAGGTAATTATAATTTTTGTTTAAATATTTAATACCAGGGAGTAATTTTCTAATTTCTGAAAAAAAGGAAAGTATAAAAAAAAGGTTCAATTTCATAAAGAAAGCAAAAACTTTTTTAATGTCACGGAATTATATAAATTTTTTTTTAAGAAAGATTTTAAAAGAAAAAAAGAAACCTTAAACTTTTAGGTCTCTTAATTTTCACTAGATGGCAGCATCATTAGAAAAGTTTGAAAAAGAATGATTTATTTTTCACTTTAAATATGTTACTCGATTTTTTTTAATGATTTTCTTTTCTTTTTATGGAACGTGCTTTCTAATTTAGTGTCGAGATCTTATTTTGTACTTAATTTATAACTTTAAAATTGCGTTTCTTGTTGTTTTATTATCTTGTTGTTTATTTGTTAAAATTTATTACATCGAGACTGGATTGTGTGCATTTTTGTTCGTGTTGTAAGTATTTTTTCAATATTACAAATATAAGTTTTTTTTATCAGTTTTAAATCCTTTATTCCACATTTTAATTCTCTCATTCGTAAAAGTGTTTTTATCGCATTTTTAGTGTACTCTTGTTTTATGGATAATGTAGTTCAATAAAATGATTTTATTTTAAGTAATTATAATACATGTTGTTACATGGATACTTGGACTAGTACTTGTAAATAATTTAGCTGACAATAATTACTGACTTGTGTAACATGCCTACAGCCACATTTGACTATGAAATTTAATTTTCTCTCAACTCGTAATCGAAATGTTCCTGAGATACATTCAGTTTCGTTTCTTTTACAGATATCTTAATTTTAGGGGCCACACCTGGTGCAACTTCTTCGATATCAAGTCTGATGTCTAGTTGACACTTAATACAAGTCACTCTTTTTGTATTATTTCCTACATATTCGGTATCTCTTTCAAAACGTGTCACGGAGTTGTTTGAAGTAGAAATTCGAAGTTCAGGTCTTAATGGTCTTTTGAACTTGTGAATGATTCCAAAAGTGCAGTTACTGTTACAACAAATATTATTGTTTTCGAGAAAGCACTCATCCTCGGTTCTCTCATGATTGAAATTTGTCGATAGATCTGGACAAATATCTGTTGAGAAATTTTTGCATGATGCAACAAGGTTCCATTGTCCCTAAAACGATGAAAATACGATTTAGTAATAATAAATTTTTTCTTTTTCTTTATATAGAATGATAATTTTTTTTCTTAAATTGTTACATTATTTTTTCCCTTAACCAGAGCTCGAAAAAACTCGGAAATTTTAACCGTCCCCGAGGACGGCTTGTCCAACAATGTACCCGTCACTTCTAAATAAATAAAAATATAATTTTATCTTATTTATTACAAACATTTATCATATAAATTGCACAATGAATTAGTAGTTATTGGGATTACAAATACTAGGATAACATTATACAGTTATAAAAGAAATACTAGGTTACTAATAGTAACCTAGTATTTAATGAAATAATTTATTTCTTAAATGAAATAATTTAAATGACAAAGGTCAAGTTATCTGGAATGTCAATTTATTACTATTTAATACAATTAGGTTACTGCGTTTTTTAAATGAATCAAATCTGACGTTTGCCAGTTCCACAATCAATCTAATGATTTACAGAGGTTTGTGCTCAGTAATCTGAAAGGGGTTTTCCAGTTAGGTAGATGTTCATAATTGCGCTTAACGCTTCTTGTTAAGAACAGTACATAATGTGTTTTTTTGTAAGTTCATTACTGAAAAGCTCTTTTCAACCGCTGCAGTACTCCCAGACAGAGAAAACATCAATTACACCAAGCGCAGTATGTTGCTGTATTTCTAGATTAGAGGGTCATTATAGAAGTGAGGCGATAGACTCTTGTAAGATAACAAAAATTGAAAATGTAACACGAACTTTAACGGGAAAATGGCCGTCCGCGCGGACGTCGGAATCGAGAAATTTGTTGCTCGCGGGGAAGTTTTGACCGCGGACGGACGGTTTTTCGAGCCCTGCCCTTAACAGTTCTCTGCTCAAAGCTCTTTTTACTTCTCTCACTCCGATTTGATGATATACAGGGTGTTCCAAAATTATCTTTACAATACCTGGCTTGAAATTGATTACAGACTGGAAGTGCTTAGGGCCACTAATGGTGCGCATGTTGAAGTGTACTAAACAAAACTTTATTAGTTGCAGTAATACATGCAAAAGACAGAATATAAATATCTTGTTTATTTTCGAAGTTATGAATTTTTGAAGTTGTAAAGAGAATTTTGGAGCACCCTGTATATATATATATATATATATATATATATATATATATATATATATATATATATATATATATAAAGCTAAAAAATTGAGGAAAAAAATATATTAAAAATCCGGAAAACAAAATAAAGAAAGGATATAATCTCTTCATCAGCTCACACGATTATATCCGCAAAAAGGAGTGCTTTCTAATATTGTATCAATATAGCCAAAGCGAAATATATTAATACAATAGTGTGAGGAGCACTCAAAAAAATTGAAACGAAATTAGAACACATTAAGTAAAAAATAAACAAATATATCAAGCAAAAAGCAGAAAATAAAATGTAAAGAGATTATAAAACAGTACACGAGAGGAAATCTGCATGGTGAGGAGCGAATTTAAATGAACTTACTCGTACCGGCATCTTTCAAGAATGATTTAAAATATTCACGTATAAGATTGCCATATTACAAACTATGAAAACAGAATCATAAATAAAGTGATATCTTATGGCACGTTCTTACTGTAATACTGAAGCGCGTCAAATTTGTTAGTTACCTTGGATGAGCCCGAAAATGGATGTGCGCAAGGTAATTTAAAGTTTGTAATTAATAAGTTTGATAATTAATTATACATTTATATAATTTAAGAAAATTAATTATATATATATATTATTATATATTTATTTATTTATTATTTTTCTTTTTTTTTTGATTTTATAATTAATTTTCTTAAATTATTATAAATGTATAATTAATTATCAAACTTATTAATTACAAACTTTAAATTATCTTGCGCACATCCATTTTCGGGCTCATCCAAGGTAACTAACAAATTTGACGCGCTTCAGTATTACAGTAAGAACGTGCCATAAGATATCACTTTATTTATGATTCTGTTTTCATAGTTTGTAATCTGGCAATCTTATACGTGAATATTTTTAAAATCATTCTTGAAAGATGCCGGTACGAGTAAGTTCATTTAAATTCGCTCCTCACCATGCAGATTTCCTCTCGTGTAATGTTTTATAATCTCTTTACATTTTATTTTCTGTTTTTTGCTTGATATATTTGTTTATTTTTTACTTAATGTGTTCTAATTTCGTTTAAATTTTTTTGAGTGCTCCTCACACTATTGTATTGATATATTTCGCTTTGGCTATATTGATACAATATTAGAAAGCACTCCTTTTTGCGGATATAATCGTGTGAGCTGATGAAGAGATTATATCCTTTCTTTATTTTGTTTTCCGGATTTTTAATATATTTTTTCCCCCTCAATTTCTTAGCTTATTTTATGAGTTCTATATACTTGCAGCTTATGCGCAGTTAATATAACTTATTAATTTTCTTCGTTTTTCTCTTTTTTTTTCTCTTTGTTTTTTTGTACTATATATATATATGGGGGGAAAAGTTCTTACGCATGCGCAGTTACGTTGAAGGTCATCGGATATCGGAATGAACAGTACTTGGTTTGGAAATGAAAAAAATATATGTAGTGAAAAGTCACAATTTCTTTGCAAGGGTTAATAAAACAAAAAACTGTTAAAATTTCATATAAAATTATAGTATTGTTTCCAGATAAGTATTTTACAAGTTATAGAAGCACATTGTACAGAAACATCTTATTACTGAGATGATATCAGTAATTCTTTAATACTGCACATCCGCGGAAAAATTTGAGAATTTATTTTTTCTTAATTTCTTATAGAATTGTATTTGGTAACTAATAAGAAAAGTTCAATTTCAACATCTTAAATACTTAAAGAATTTCAAGAGCTTCAATTTTAAAGTTTCAAGAGTTCACTTATCATTTTGAGTTTCTTATAAGAAGTACAAAAACTACCTCGAAAATTGCTTGAAACTTTTTAAATTTTTAAGATAATTAAATCGTACTTTTTTTATTAGTTGACAAGTTGTTATATATAATTCACTACAAAATTAAAAAAACTCTTTTCTTCTTAAATTTTTCCCGTGTATGCGCAGTATAACAGAACTACTTTTATTACTCGTATCTTGTGAAGTTTTAAACGAATTTTTCTCAAAATTTTAATGCAAAAATTCAATAAATAATTTTAAATCTCCCTAAAAATTCTGTTTAATTTTATTGAATGTTTTTGAAGTTACAGAAAAAAAAGAAAAAATCTAAGGCAAAAATATAATATTGTTTTTAAAAAAAATTCCGTATCTCCATAAATATTTAAGTTAAACTTATGGAAATTTGTGTAAATATTGCATATAATAACCAAAATAACTGTCACAAGTTATAAATCTTTGGATATATTGATTGGCAATAGCATTATTTTTCATTTGTAATATATTGTCGGTCCCTCAAACTTCTACAAGCTTTAAACTTCAATGATATGTGAGAAATCACATGATCTAAACACTTCTGAAGTTATAAAATAACTAGTGGGCTGAGCCCCCTGCTCGCTAACGTTCGCCATCCCCCGAAAATTGCTACGCAATCTTATATGGTTTGCTTCGCAAACCAAGCTCGCTTCGCTCGCTACTAACTTAGATACATTGCAAATGCACAAAATTCTAAGAATTCAAAACAATCATTCAAATCCATATAACAAATTACATCTTTTCAGTAAATACTAAGTCATTAAAATAAATTTGAATTCAAATAAATGACGAGTACTTCGCTAAACCTATTAGAAATGTGCTATAGTATAGAATCTTAAGATAAAAACTGATATCTCTTTAAAAAAGGTTAAAATTTTGGCTATAATTAAGTCTAATAAAAATTGAAATAAGTGAATTGCAATGGAAAACCTGCATGGCTTAATACAAACACATGCATGGCACAAATTGGCTTAAATAATATTTAATTTGAAGATACATGTACTTACCTTTATGACGCACAAAGATATTGGTCTATTATATGCACCATTATTTCCACATTCCCCTATTTCATTTGTAAGTGGGTGAACGCAAGCATAACTCTCTTTTGTATTATCCATGCACTCAAATAAAATGTTTTGATTTTTAGATATGCACAAACGAGCGGCTTCAGTTAGTTTTTTCGTTTTTATCATCCACTCATATTCTTTTCCAGGCATCTTTCGCATATTTTCTTGTTTAGCATTGTCGGGATATATGTCTGGCCTAGAGGCATGGCTTATTACAACTGATTTCATCAAATGAGCATCATTTTCGAGTATCTTCTCCAGAATAGGAATGTCATTCTGTGCATTATCTTGAACAGCATCTGTGTTAGATTTAACATCAATATTTAGAGGCGTAACATTGGATCTCTAAAATATGTAAAAATGTTTATTATTATTTTTTTAAAATTTCTAACATTTTTTTACAAAAAATAAATGTGCAACTGTAAGTCTGTTTAAGCCGTGGTGGCTCAGGGGATAGAGCACTCGCCACTTAATGAGGGGATCCGGGTTCGAATCGTTGCGATGGCCTGTCGATACGAATTCCGCTCCCGGCTCGCAACGACAACAGTGCTGACTACTTTATCACTATTATGTTTATGATTTTGATTGTTTTCTAAATTAAGAGTTTGAAACTGAAAGAGTTGTATCTTTCTATAACGCAATTCTATAATATTACCTTAATACGCTACATTGTAAGACAAACTTATTTAAATCAGTCTCTAAACTATTTTACAATAATTATTTTTTAGTGTAAATTATATCAACAGATTAATATAAATTATTGTTGGAAAGATTCATTAAAGGATTAAGGATTTCACTACCTGTTTCATTCACAAATCTCATTTAATATATCAGTTTGTAAATTAAATACGATTCGTTTTATTGTTTATCGTATTTAGTAGATTAGCATTAATTTTTAATGTTATTTTAGGGCCGGGATAGCCTGGTTTTTAGGACGTTGGGCTCGTGTTCGTGAGGACGTGAGTTAGAATCCCGATGTGTATTAAATGGTGACCAGTGCACGTTAAATCTGTATGGGTTACCAAGTCTTCCAGTTTTCCATAACAAATCAATACTTCTGAAGGTACTGAATTGGAAATTGATCGTTCTCTGGTTCCGGTCAAAATTACTATCCGTGGATGAAATGAAGTATGATTGGTTTTCACCCTTTAAAACGAACTGTGACGTTTGTGTGGGACTGAAATAGTTTTCTTAGCATAGATGGCGCCACAAGAAAACACCCATTATCTTAAAAAATCGTTTGATTTCGGGTATTTACTGATAACGGCATTAGTAACGCATACACACACTAATGTTATTTTTTTTAAAAAAATTACTAAAAAAAATTATTTACTATCATTGATATTAATATATTATTAAAATAATTCTAAAAATTATTATTCTAATAAATCTAAATAAAATATTTAGGAAAATGTTTGGACGTGGGTGCACAAGCTTTAGCAAACAGAATTCTTTTTAGTACCGATATTTTAAGAGAATAATTTCAACTTTTGCAGATAAAATTATTCACGCCAGGAAAAAATTGTTTCGAAGCAATCATTGGGGTTGGTGAGAGGCAGGGAACAGGGAGCGTAACATCTAGTATTAAATAAATACTTACCAAGTGCATCATCCATACTGATGGTAAAAATATAATAATAAGTCGGGACATCATTTTTAATAACATTTTAGATTACAACAATTAAAAGAATAATTGGTGATAGAAATTATGCTCGTATTGTTTAAAGTAACTGATTGTAAGATCTCAGTAACTGTCAGTTACCGTAATTCAGTTTTCAGTAACTGACTGTAAGATGTCGAACTCATGTGTAAAAAAATACTGAAAGTGAGAAAGTCAAATAAATATAGCCTACTATAAAATTTTGATTCAGTTTCAAATGATGAAAGCTTTTTCTTTTATTTCTGAGCGATTTTTTTTAAAGTTTATATAACTTCTTTTTACCGAGAACTAATTTTCTAAATATTTTTTTTTTTTACGTTATCAGCTGACTAAATATTATTTTAAGCGTTTCTATTTGCTTTTAGAGTACCTGGACATATTTTTTACTTAAAAAATGAAACACGTTTAATATTTATCTAATATTTTCTTTCCACAATTTATATCGTGTTTATTTATGCGCTATACTGATTTTAAAGAAACTAGATTTGTTATTAGAATTTATTAAAATGGAGTATTTCAATTTTTTCTCTAAAAAAAAAAAAAAAAAAAAACAAAGAAAATTAGTAGTGATTTAAAGGAGTTCAATGATAAAGAAATAATTCGTTCTTGCAATAATTTTAAATTTAAAAGATGCACTTTGAAATAACTGAATTTTTTTAAAGGTTTGTTACACCCTTTTAACTAAATAAAATAAAATTTTTAAAATTTTTATTTTATTCCAATTTGAAAAAATCAATTGTTTTCGAAAATTAAAAGATTAACTTGCCGTCAGTTATTTCAATAAGTAGTCTTAATAAATATCTAAAATAATAAATAAATATCCAAAAATATTTTTTCGTGTTTTCTAGTTTAAAAAATAGGAGATGATTCCAGGTGAACATCAACAGTGGTTAATAATAATAATAATTATAATAATAACTAATTAATTGTTTGATAATAACTACATTGAGTGCTACCACACTAAAGTAAAAACATTTCCATTCCGTTGAGGGCCAGGTGGGTCACAGAGGGTAAAGCGATACAATTTCAAGGTCAACGGCATGATTGAAGCAAAGTGGTCAGCACTGCAGGCAGGCCGCCTTTACTACCCAGACAAACTGGTACCCATTTTATTTTATAACAGTCGTTGAACAGCCAATCCAATTTTTGGGGTTTATGACTACTAATTATCAACTCCGTAGACTTGTAAATTTGAACCCAATTCAGAAGACAAGGGATCTCCTGGATCAAGTATTCGGAGATATTTGCCTTCGCGGAGGACTTTTTTTAATGGAGCTAACCCACCTTTGCGTTGCACGGAGAGGAAGACCACGAAATCCTCCCACGGTTAGCTTGACGGAAAGGGGACTCTAAATCATGATCCAACTACCACTGAGGATATTTTATGTGTGAGCCGGATGCGGAATTCGTATTGACGCCACCGCCAGGATTCGAACTCGGTTTATCTCATTGGAAGGCGAATGCTCTATCCCCTGAGCCATCACAATCTTTTACCCATTGATTTGATGCTGGGTGGGCTTCGAGCCGCTACCGGGGATCGAGCCCCAGTTCTTCACAATGGCTGTTCAGCGTCTTAACCACTCAACCATCGCTGCTTTACCTACTAATTACTAAATCACTGACCAGAAGGCTCATTGTTTATATGTCTTTCGTTATTTTTTCTTGCTTGAGAATAAGGAAAATAAATCTCATCATAAAGATATTAAATATAATTATATTTGTTGAAATAGTTTCGTTTCTTTTTTATTGTATTATGAATAGATTGAGGTTTTCTGCTGTCGAAAAGCTAGTTTAATAAAAGATTGATTCAAGAGAAGAGTTAACCCTTTGATACGCAGAATTATTCTGGGCATATTTATCAGACTTTTTTTTTCTCATTATTTTGTATTCATTTAGGTCAAAATAAGTAAAAAATCTTATATTTATAAGTTTAATAATTTATGGAATGCAGCATGAAACACCGGTGTCTTTTTCTGCGTTCAATGTAAAATCTTCCAAACACGGCTGATTTCCAAACAATAATCATTCCAATTTGCAATGTTTTCCAAGAGAAACAAAAACACATTCATCATTATAATTTGTTTAATTTACAAAATAAATTATTGATAAATATTTGAATACGAAGAAAATTTTTATTTTCAAACTACTTTTTTAGAAATTTTATTTGCAGTACAAATGTTAATCCATTAGTCTAATAGATTTTTTAGTAACTATTCGACGGTTTCTTAGAATTAAAAAATACCAAGATTTTTTTGCTTGTAATTAGAGATAAAAAAATATTTATATAAAAGGAATACCGATTTCCCATTTGTGTGAAAAAGATTAAATTCTTTTAGAACGTGTTTTCAATAGTTGCAGTCTTATTATAAATCTCACTTGCAGGGATGTTACAGGCAACTAAAAATAAAAATGGAGAGAAACTTAATTCATTTTTATTTATTTATTATCTGTTTAATTAATTGAAACTACCACAAGGACTTACATTTCGTATTATTCACATTTAAAGCAAAAAAAATTGTTTGCATTTATGCTTAAAAAAACTATGCTACAAAAAGTTGATAATTTTAATTTTTTCAAATAAAATTTTTAATTTTATGAGCAATCACTTTTTGCGATTTTAGACGTCCGTGGCAATCTTGCACTTGCGAGATGCGAAATTTGATATAGGGTAAAATTAGTCCAGAAATAGTTCTTTGTATTTTTTTGTCAGTTTAGTTAAAGTTCAGTTTAACGCTGTTTTTTGAAGCTCTGACGCCAAGTAAAATAAAAAAGCCATAGTTTAAGTGCCTTACACTTGAAGCAATTCGATGATTTTTAAATTATATATATAATCTTGAAGTGAAGAATTATCTGGGCTTTAGAACAGACAAATAATTTTATTTTAAAAGTTATTAAACTTTAAAAAAAAAACCCCAATTTGGCGACGTTTTTCAACCTAGATGAAACTATCAAAATCATACTGCCTTATTCTAAATAATGCAGCATCGGGTTAAGTTTTTGAATATTGAAAAGCAAGACCACTAACGCTTTTCACTTCTCCAAAAATATGGCTTTTCTTCATATTGACGTTTTGGGCCATTTTCAAAATAAGCATAGGCGACGCTGGCTTTAGATACACTAAACTTGACAGTCATGAGTAACAGTTGCAAACTCACAACAGTTACAAAAGTAGCATATTATTCATAAAAAAGCATAATTTTATCTGACGAAGGAGCATTCGAAAAACAGCCTTTGTTTGGAAATCGATCTGTTCAAGTAGTTGAAGTTCATTTGTTGCTCCTATATCGTACCGATACGATTTAGGTATAATTCAGGCAACGACGTTACGTTTTAAACAAAGTGTTATTCAAAAACTTGAACAATAGTAAGCTATCAAAGAAACAAGCAGAAGATAACAGAATTTCTTTGCAATTATGTGATGTATTTAATAATCAGTACATTAGTTTAGTGCAGCTATATCCTTACACGGGATGTTCAAAAATTTCATTGAAAACATTTGAAGAACCGATCAACTTATTTAAAAGCTTAGTAAGTACACAGCAACTAAGTACACAGCAGCTTGATTCTTCTGTATGAATCTAAATGAAAAGAAAGCTTCCTAATTTATCCGCCAGAGAGTTCTTCATACAATAATTCTTTAGAAAGAGGTAGCATAATTTGGGAGAGGTTTGATTTAGCAACTTTCCTTGATATAATCCTTCCACCCACTTCTTATAAAATATTTGATGATGAAGATTTAAATCATTTTAGGTTAAGATAGAAATTTCATAAAATGTGTTGTTATTTTCTATCAAATACGCTTAAATTGCATTCATTAAGACACAACAAAAGTTTGGTGTTCAAAAATAATCTTTCATTTTTTTTAAAAAAAGGCGTGTGTGTCGATCAATGTCCAAAATCAATGTATAAATCATTTAGTTGCCACTAGTTCACTTATGACATTTGCCTTATTTTTATTTTATTTACAGAAATTGAATCTTTAATCCATCATAAAAAGACATGATTAATCTCAAATGGAATAATTATAAATTTTCAAAAAGTCGAGTTTGTCAATAACCGTTTCAAGTTAAAAAAAAAACTTCACATTTTCAAGTAACACACTCACTCACAATCAAGTGTCACTATACAGAGCTCAACTCACGGTATCACTTCTCATGGGCCTTTAATGGGCTCCTCTCCGGGGCCAAAAATAAGCGAGTGTTGCCCTTTTTATATGAGTGAGTGGGTGCTTGGGATCACATCCATCTGTTAGTTTTTGTCACAAAAACTATTTTTCTTTTGCTGCCATCATGACCGGCAAGGATTTGTACTCTTATATCGCTGATGGGTCCCACTGTGGGCTGATCGTTAAGACACGGTTCCCAGCAGATCACCGAAGTCAGGCATCACTGGCTGAGAGTGCGGATGGGTGACCACTTGGATCAGTATGCGCAAGAATAATATTATAGTATTTTATTGCATTATTACAGTATTTTATTAGTATAGTATTATTAATTATATTTTATTAATATATATTTGAAATTAAAAAATTTTTTTTTTTAAGGGGGCTCCAGGCCATGGCCTAGTTTAGCCTAATGGGTAATCCGACACTGCATTAAGTAAATGCAATAAACGTGCTCGTAAAATATGTGGAATCAAAAGTACTTGGTTGGACGCCGAGCAGTGCTATGGGTACAGGGATTTGGAGGAAATTTCCTTCCCCCTTATATCTATATCTAAATTGAGGAATTGGCTTCATAAAAATTGTGATGGCATGTCTTCGGAACATCCTCAGAGATGTTTCTCAGACCGTATTCAATAGCCATTGCGCAGCTCTAGTGCGACGTAAATGAAGTACCTACTTATACCTACCTATCTCTGATGGTATTTTTTTAATATAATAAGTGCCATATAATATTTGATGCTCTCCATAGGTGTTGGTACTGGCACACCTTATTTTTTTTTCTTGCCGCTTGAAAATAAGGCAATAAATCACATTTTTTTTTATTCCTTAATTGCTGAATTTTGCTTTGCTCAGCTATTTTCACGATAACCCGATAATTTCTGCTCATCTCTCTCAGAATACGTCCCGAAATGAACTAATCATAAAGACACGGTTCCCACTAGAACACAGAAGTCAAGCATCACTTGCTGCTGTCAGTAAGTGGGTGGGTGATCACTTTGATCAGTCTGAGTAGGGACCGAGGGTGCGCGATATCGGTCCTCACTAAGCTGTTCTATCGTAATGTGCTCGACTTCGCTCCAGGTCGTCGGGCTACCAAAGAGGGGGAGACATCCCCTCTGCAGAGGATCAAAATTACGGTGGCATGCCTTCGGATCATCCTCAGGAATGTTTCCCAGACCGTCGCCAATAGCCCATTGTGCAGCTCTTTTAGAATAGTTGCAACCATTTTACTTAATTGTTGTAGCAATCATATGCTTTTCTGAATGAACTAATCATTTTTCACTCAAATTTTCAAATATAGGACTGCAACTGTTCCTAAAACAACTTCCGATAAAAACCTCAATTGTAATTTACTTGATGTCTTAATTTATTTCTTACAAGTTATATAAATTGTATAAATAAATGTGAAATTTTATGTTACCGCTGGCCTTTATTAAGACCCTTAAAGATATTTTGAGTTAACATTCTCCACGTTTTTATTTTTCTATAAAAATAAATGATATGTAAATTTCAGGATAAAATATAACGTTAAATAACTTTTGGTACTTCTGTTAACTTACTAACAGGTTAACGGTGGGTCATAAGCAATTCATGACAAAGTTATAAGTCGGCCCTGGTGAAAATCATCGATAACTTTTTAAATGAGAAAATTAAAGATTAGTTAATTTTCACACTCAAAGATGTATCGATAATGAGATTAATTTAGAGATTTTACACTGATGTGAAAGTTTCTCAAACCGGTTTGCTCTTAAATGTGATTTATTTTATTTCCTTTCCTCAATTTGATAATTCCTTATTTTTGTATTTAGTTATTGTTTTGATAATATCAGTTGGTAGAATAGAAGAATTCTTTCGCTCAATTCAAAAATAGTAGAATTACTATTTTTGCTCCCACGCCCGCTGCCCCCGTTAGCCAGATTCACCGAAAATTTCAAATTATTCAAAAATTTGGACCACTTCATGTTAATTTTTTGCGTATTTCGCCATCTCAAAGAAGTCATTATTTTTAAAATTTAATATCTCATGAGTTAGTCTATCTTAAAAGTTAGGATTTTGTCATTTAAAACTTCTTAGATTAAATTGCTGTAAAACTACGATAAATTATTTTTACTCAATATAAAGTAAATAATGAAAAAAAAGTTATTTTAATCAATTATTTTTCATGTGGAAATATCTTTAAATAAGTATGTCTTTTATAATCGCGTGCAAACATTTCTTAGATCACTACATTAGTTCAGAAGCATCATTAGTTATTAGAAAATAGAACGAAATTCTCGAAGATTGAAATTAACACTAAGATAGACCCAAACTTTCGACCAGTTTCTGACTTAACTATTGGGACCCTATTTTCTCAATCTCTATTTTTCTCTCTTGGCTATTTTAAGGGCTATTACTTTATTTCATTCCAATATGTATGACAGAAAGCATGTTTACTTAGAAAAGCGTAATTTTGTCGCATGCAATGCGACCACGTTCATATCAAAAACGATTCTATGTGAATGTGTGGGCTGGCATTGTCAACGACTCTTTGATTGGCCTATACTTACTACCGACGTAACTTAATAGCGAATGTTATCTTATTTTTCTGGAACAGGTATTACCAGAAATACTGTAGGATGTCCGATCACCATTCGTAACCGCAGTGGTTTCAGCATGATGAGTTGTCAGCCCACTTCTGCAATGATGTCAGCACTTACCTGAATGCCATGCTTGGGACGCGATGGATTAGGCACGGTTAACCAGTTCCCTTGTCCACCCTAATCTCCCGATTTATCGAGCCTCGATTTCGTTTTATGGCGACATCTTGATTATGTCACTTGACTCAGATGAGGAACTCGTTGCTCGAATATCCGAAGCTGCTGCATATGTGCGTGAAATACCTGGCATCTTTGAACTTCTGCGCAAATCAGTCCACCGACGCCGTCAAGCATGTATCGCTACTGGTGGACGCAAATTTGCACTGTTATTATAAACATTACACTTGTCAACGACACTTTCAATAAACCCTTTGTCTACCCGTTCGTCTCTTATTATCGTTGTGTTTGCGCCTCACTTGCGCTCATGCAATGAATGATTTTTACAATGTCCTGTACCTACCCTTAAAGATTGTACCATGAATTCAAAACCATCCTGTATTGTACTAATATAGGTACCACGATATCTACTATATGCACTGCGGAAATACGTTCTTATGACTTATCGAATGGGATAAATACCGGAGAAAATTGTTGATTATGGTAATTTTTAACTATCTGGAGATGGCCTCGAGCAATAGCATAGCGCTGAATGATACTGAACATCGTTAATCTTAATTTTAATAGAATGAACTTCCAAAATCATGGTTTTCTTAATCTAATAACGTAAAACCACTAAGATGAGCAGTAAATAATAGTAAGAAAAAAAAATCTGGAATAGCTTTAACTGTGTCAGTATATCTGTTTCACTTTTTTGTGTATAATTTTGTAGTGTTAATCATTATCGATTTATTGATTATTTAGTTTTCTTTCCAACCCGTGCGAAGAACGAATATTCAGCTAGCAACAATATACTGAAAAAGTTACAAAAGCATAAAATAATATTGATTTTCAACGTGAGGTTGCTCAGAAAAATTATTAAATTCATTAACAGGGTTGTGTACCTTAAAACACGAAGTATTTCGAACCGAAGTATTGTGATTAAAATTATGTGTTGACGCCATTCAAGGGCTATATTTTTCCTTCTATTTTTTAATTGCTGATTCGTAAAAATATACATGCATGGAAGCTGCTGTTTCAAATTTTCTACTTTCTTCAGAATTTTTTCGAACTCCCTGCGTCTTAGTGTTCGATGCCAAGCGAGTAATTTTCTCGGTTAAAGCCAATTAAAAAAAAAACAAAAAAAAAAAAAAAACAATAAACAATCAACTCCAAGAAATTCCCAAACTATCATCGGCTTTTTTTTATATTATCTTGCTGTGCTGATTTTTTTACTAATGCTTATGTTAACCTGATTTTTTATGACTTGTGCAATTCTATTTTTCAGATAATGGCTTTGAGGTTGATCAAAGTTGTTCAGTTCATTTTAAACTTTTAACTTAAGACAATATTTTAAAAAAGAATTCTAAAATAAATTATCAAACAGCACTGGTCGCCATAGCAACGCACACAATGACGACGCATGCGCACTGTTTACTATTCCTCTTGAACACAGTTGTAAAGTGTGATGACGTCCAAATATGGTGAGCACGTCATCAAACCCAATACAACACACCCATTTTGCCAATGGGTAAAAACTAGCGGAGTTTGAATATTTCTTACGGAAAGTATTTACTTTAATTGAATTACTAATATTTTATAAATGTCTTCAGAACCCTTGCAAATAGCAGAAAAATAAAATTAGTGAAAAATATACATCACTCCAATAATAAAAAATATTTATTGAAATATAGCGTTAACACACCTTTTGCCGAAAATGGGTTATAAAATATAAATGGCTTTGTAAATGGGCCGAAAATCGAAAATTAAAAACTGTTCATAAATAAAAATTTTTTCACGATTTCTGTTAATAAATTAGAAAAAAAAAAAAAAAAACCCAACTAATTTTATTTTATGTAAAAATAGAGAAAGCTAACACTTCGCTCTATTTAACGTCTTTTCATCCATTTCATATAACACAGTTTATCTTGTCAAAAATACCTCAATTTAAAATGTCTGAAAGTTTCAGTTCTTTGAATTTCAAAACATATCAACTTTCATTCCAAATTCTATTAAGCAAAATTCAAATATTAAAAGCGATATTTAAAATATGTCCTCTTTTGCTTGCTCGAAAGCAAATCATGATGAATTATTGAATTTTAAGTGTCTAAATCAAAATTTACTCTCTTCACCTTGATAAATACGTATGATCTGACCACAAAAGAAGAGGAGCGCGTTGAAGCATGATAGTAGGGTTCCAGATCCTGTTGACATAAAAGGGAGACGATTTCGCCTCATACCTAATTAGCAGTCTCTTACATTCATTACAACATGTTGACCTCCAAAGGTGAAAAAGAAAGTCCTTGCATATTCAGTCTGCATATATAATGATCCGGATATCTATATCTTGACCTTTTCAATTATCTTTTTCTCTTGACCATACAATCCTTTCTCTTTTTTCCATGGAAATTAAGATGGAGATTGTTGTAGTGTCAAAACAAAATACAGTAATCAACAAGAGATGATGGTTTTCATGCGGTGCTAAAGTGCAAAACATCCGTTCGTGCTGCTGTTTAATTAGTTTTTGGGATGTTTATTGTTTGGAGATTTTTTTTTCCCTCAAAGAATTGTTTCTTTTGTAGACTATGCGTAGTCATTGCTGTCTCTAAGATGTTTAGATTTTTTTCTGGAAATTTCTCCTTCATTTTTTTTTCTTCTCTATTACTCTAGAACTAAGAAATACTGAATCATTACAGCTTTTTTGTTTGCTTATAAAAAAGGACAATAAATTGTTAAGGTAATATAAAAATAAAACAGGAATTGTTAGTTTTTATAATTTATGCGTATATTTACTAAAATTGTAATAGTAAACGGTTCAAAATGATTCAGTATTAATGGTAAAATTAAATGAATAAAAGTTATTATGCTTCTACCCTCAAGACAAATTTCTTCATTTTTTCCTTTCAATTACACTAGAAATAACATTTACTGAATCATTACAGCTTTATTTTTGCTTATAAAAAAAAAAAAAAAGGCAGTAAATAGTTAAAGTAATATCAAATTAAAACAGGAATTGTTAGTTTTCATAATTTATGCGTATGTTTACTAAAATTGTCCCAGTAAAATTTTCAAAATTATTCTGTATTCATGGTAAAATTGGATGAATAAAAGTTTCTTCCCTCAAGACAAATTTCTCCTTCATTTTTTTTCTTTTCAATTACCCTAGAAATAAGAATTACTGAATCATTACAGCTTTATTTTTGCTTAAAAAAATGACAATAATTACAGTAAGATAAAAATAAAACAGGAATTTTTAGCTTTCATAATTTACGCGTATGTTTACTTAAATTGTCTCAGTAAAATTTTCAAAATTAATTCAGTATTGATGGTAAAATTAGATGAATAAAAGTTATTATGTTTCTTTCCTCAAGACCAAATTCAGAAGGATATGGAGGGAGAGTCAAAATATATTAAATATGTTTTTACTAGAGATAACCGGGTGATAATCAGGTGATAACCGGGTACCCCACCTGGGTACCCGGCCTACTTGGACAGATTTTCTTCACCTGAGTATTACCCGGACTTGGTAAAAAAGGTTACTACTCAGTACCACCTACCCGGACTGAGTTTGTAATCTCAAGACCCCGTACCACGTACCTGGACCCAGCTTTTAATACCAAAACCCGGTACCGGGTACCCGGACTCGGTAAATTTTACTGTGTGTCCGGTACCGAAACACTCATTTATGTTTGACGCAACCATATTCGGAATTATAATAATCATAAAATTAATCATATATCTAGTTTCGAAAAATCCATGTATTCCATCAGTTTTTAATAATGAAGCTGAAATAACTGTTTAGGCACGACATGTTTTACTTTTATGCTGAATTTCAATTAATTTTAATTAAAATGAGCACTTTCAAGAGAGAGAAAAATGTTCGCTAAAGAGAAGTGTCCGTTCAGGAGAAGGGCATGAAAATTCAGAAATCTGATGCTGTAAACTATTTTAATTTAATTAATATGGTAGTAAAATAAATGAAAACTTAGAAATAAGGAATTATATTGAAATTTTTTAAAGTTATTAAAATCATAATGAATAAAATTCGAAGATATCTGTCAAAAAATGTGTTATATTTGTATTGCTCTCATATTAAATTTGCTTCCAAAAAATTAGTAAATGCAATGCTACGTTTTTATTATCTAGTTTTGTTTTATAGGCTTAGCATTTAAGGAAGTATAAAAGACAACGGCCGGGATAGCCTTGGTTGGTAGGGCGCTGGACGGCAGTTCGATTCCAGCCGGCCGAAGACTAACCTTGTAGTAAATGGTGTCTGGTGCACGTTAAATCTGTCGTATTACAAAGTCCCTTATGTTCTCATAACAAATTTATATGTCTGATGGTACTGGATTGGAGATTGATCGTTCTCTAGTTCAGGTCAAAATTACGATCTGCGGATGAATGAATGTATGAATGGGTCCGCCCTGTAAAACGGGATGTGGCGTGTGTTTAAATTCGTTTCTTGGTCATAGATGGCGCCACTGAACAAAACAAGAAACTCATCCTCTGCCTTAAAAATTCGTTTGATTTCAAGCAAGCTTGCTGGTATTGGCAAGTAACATAAGTAACAACAGCAACAACAACAAATAACAATAAAAGGCAGCAGTTGCAAACCGCATATGAATATATTTTCTTACATATACCTCACTAATTATTCTAATGCTATTGCTAATTTAAACATCATTAAAGCTTGATATTTTAGTAAATAAAAACATATGTTAAAACCTTTGACAATTCTTTCAACAAAAATTGATAAATACATTTTATGAAGGCACTTTTTTTTCTTCAAATCATTTTATTTCATTTTCGCTTCATTTTTTTTTCAATCATTTTATTTCATTTTCAGTATAAGCTGATTTACATTTAATATTGAAAAGAAGCATTTATGGTTGAAATAGGCCAAAGGCTACTTTAAACTGAATTTTGACTCGAAAGCGTGATTCTTACTTGTTATAGTTCTATAAATTCAATATCAACCATTTTGGAAAAAGTTCTCTTACCATTGGGTAAAACCAAAGCCTCCAAAATTTTAGAGTTTTTTTTCTTCGTTCAACGCAAATACGTGCTAGTTTTATGGACAGATTTTCATGACAGCAAATTTGTCTCTTTTTTGTTGCTTGATATGGAAGTTCATTTTCTTTCAGAGATTCAAAAATACCATAGGATACGGTGTTTGAATGATAAACATTAAGGACAGCAAAGCTGTTATATTAATCTTCTGTCCAACATTGGAAATAAGATGAAGTATTTTCACCCTGCATCGAGAAGCTTAAGTGTTAAAATAGGGCAAGATTTTATTGAATATAAATTACGTACATAGTACATAGTTAAGTACATAATTACGTTCATAGATTAACCTTGTAGATTAATAATTTAAACTTGAGAATTAAAATATTTTTCATTTCATTTACGTCATTTCGTTAAAATATTTTTAAAATATCATACGTTTAACAGAATCTATAGTTATAAATAATATTTAATATGCAACAAATTATTAAGTCCACTATTAAGAGCCTATATATTTTTCCATTCTATTTCTAAGAGTATATATTAAGAGCATATATTATATTTCTCCACTTCATAACAAAATCTTGCGTTAATCATTCTACTTCCAAATAGTGAATCCAAGTTTCTTTTAGAAATTTTTTAAAATTTATTTTGACAAAATCTGAAAATAAAAAAATATATAAAGTAGGCGCACAATAAATTTCCTTGATCAATATCTCCGAAAATATTTTCTCGATAAAAAATTATGCCATTTTTATATTGTTATGAATAAAAGTAATAATTTCTCGCCTTGTAAATACACTGTTGGAATTTTCATTCTAAAAGTATGGTAAAATAACCGGCAGCAGTCTGTTTATTCAATTAACCGTAAAGTTTACAGTAAAGAAAATTTTTCTCTTATACGGTTTTGAAACCGTTTACAACTAATATGGATATAAAACTGTAAATACAAATCTATACTATTTTTTTAAACCATTTAAACCTAGCATGGTTTCAAAACCGAAAAAAAGGAAAATTTAGCTGGACATCGGAGCCAGACTTTTTGTTAGGTATCGGAGAGTGCAGGACAGAAATTGGGGATTGCACAGGACACTAAAAACTCTTCATTTGATGAAGGGAATGGAAAAAACTTTATGGAGTCAACACTGAAACTTAAACTCCGGTTCTTTGCGCCATGAGACAGACAGATTAGCCTTCTCGGCTGTAATACGTAAGCAAATGCTAAGAACTAAGTGGCTTCATTAGGTGGGCTTAATTGAGTGAAACTCTGGTTGTTTAACCGTATTAGGTGGACGCAGTTAATAAAAGGTTTTTCTCACATATATCAGCTTGACTACCAGTCTATTAATAGGTATTAGATTGTTTTGCTTGAGTACTGTAAGATAATACATAAATAAATTGTTATTCAACCATTTCTTCCAGCAGTGTCGAAGCCAAATTTTACCGGGTACCTGGAACCGGTCGGGTAAATTATCCAATTTTCACGGAGTAGCGGCTAATGAAAGAAATGAGAGATTCACGAAGAAAATTAAGAAAAATAATAAAAAGTTTTATTTACTGCGCATAAGCTGCAAGTATATAGAACCCAGAAAATAAGTTAAAAATGCAAAGAAAACATGAAAAAATATCTAAATTTTCAAAGAGAAGAAGAAAAATTAATCATAAATAAAATATTTTTAAAAAATGCTTAAAAATTAAAAAAAAAATAAAAATTTAAAATCTGGAAAGCAAAATAAGGAAAAGACATAATTTCGTAATCAGTCACACGATTATATCTGCAAAAAAGAGTGCTTTCTAATATAGTATTAATACAGTCAAAGCAAAATATTATTATTTAGCTTTATTTTATTTTCTGAATTTTTGAATTTAATTTTTTTAAAAATATTTTCTAAAAAAATAGGTATTATAAAGTAGAAATTAATTTAAACTTTTCTTATTTTATGTTTCATACGATATTATTATGGGTTTAGTTATAGAAGTTTTGACAGGAGTCAACACTTTGCATGGTTCAAAATTGTTTATTTCTCTTTAAAATGTGCAATTTTTTAAAAAATTTGTTTTTATGAACAATTTATGACTACTATTACTTAATTCTGTATCGAGAGCTTTGTTAGAGCATATATATATATATATATATATATAATTATTCATTTTTCCAGTTATTAAACTCCTTAAGAAGTTTCTCTGAAACAGCTCAGCTGAGGGTAGTTGTTTAAACTTATTTACTTTCTCCTGTAAACAGTGAAAGTGATGATAAATCAAAACTACTTTGAAGATCATCAAGAGAAGAAAAAAATCATTTGAAGACACACGGTATGTACTTCCGTGATCTTCACAAACACTTATTATATATACACAATAACTAGAAACCGACCGTGCGTGAAAAGTGAGAAAACGCGTGCTTTTAGTGTCGTATAAAAGATGCCCGAAACTCTCCTCTCCAAACCATTCGTCAATCATGATACTTTCATCGCTGTCAATCCTTTTTCTGTGTGGCATTGTGGGGTCTACTTACTACCCCTGGCCTAATCAGGGACGATGGCAGATAGAACAGAGATCAGGAGATGAATTGTATCCTGGGACTTATTTGGGAGAAGGAAATGCTGCGTTGATGAGAGGATATGCAGAGCTGTCTTGTACTTTAAATGCTTTTGAAGGATATATTGTATCAGTAAGTCCCATTTCATAATTTATCATAGATATTATTTTTATTAATATGTAATAACTACAGTTTAAATTATAATTTTTAAAGAGAAATTTAAAAAAAATTGTCTTATACTTCAACTTTTGAAGTATATATTGTATCAATAAATCAGATTTCTTAATTTATCATAAATATTATTTTCATTAGCATGTAATAAATACAATTTAAATTATAATTTTTAAAGAGAATTTTAAAGAATTGTCGCATACTTCAACTTTTGATATATTATTGTATCAATAAATACGATTTCAATTATTATCAGCAATTTTTTATTAATATGCAATAAGTATATTTGAAACCTTTATTTTTAAAAAGGGCTTTAAAAAACTGTCTTATTCTTTAGCTTTTCAAGGATATTTCTTATTAGTAAGTCTGATTTCAATTTATCATCGATAATTTTTCACTAATATGTAATAAGTATGTTTAAAATTATTGCATGTTTTAGAGTTTCGTACTTTAAATGTTTTTGAATGATACAGTGTATCAGTAAGACCAATTTTAATTTTTATCGATAGATTTTTTTTATTAATGTTTAAAAAGTATGTTTAAAATCTTTATTTTTAAAGAGGATTTAAAAAAATTGTCTTATTCTTTAGCTTATGAAGAATGTATTGTATTAGTAAGTCTGATTTAAATTTATCATCGATAATTTTTTTATTAATATGTAATAATTATGTTTTAAATTGTAATTTCTAAGGAGCATTTCTTAAAAAGCATATATCGTGATATAAAGTATAATTTATCATAAATTACCTTTTTTATTAATTTGTAATAAGTATTTTTTTTAAATTGTTGTTTGATGTAGAATTTATATAGAACTGTCTTGCATTTTAAATGCTTTTGAAAGATATATAGTATTGATAAGATCAATTTTAATTAATCATCCGTATTTTTTCATTCCTAGGCTCTAAGAATTTATAATAGAGCATTTAAATGAATTCTCTTAAATTTTAAATGCTTTTGTATCAGTAAGTCCAATTTCATAATTTATCATGGATACATTTTTTATCAATATGTAATGGATGCTTTTTAAATCATTATTTTTATGGAGCATTTTATAGATTTTTCATGTACTTTAAATGCTTTCGGAGAATAAAATGTATCAATAAGTTCAACTTTTTGTTTATCATCGATTTTTTTATTAATATATAATGAATGTTTCTGAAATTATTTCATTTAAAGGAGATTTTTATGCAATGTTTTCGAATTTTAAAATCTTTTGAAGGATATATTGTGTCAGTAGGCCCAATTATAATTTTTGACAGATAATTTTTTATTGATAATAAGTATTTTTTAAATTTCATTTTGTGTTTTATAAAATTGTATTGAATTTAAAATGAACTTTTTTAAAACTTAATAGTAATTGTCTTGAACTCTGAACTTTTTATTTATTAACGATTTTTATTCAACGTGAGTAATTAGTTTTTCTTAATATGTAATAAATTATTATTTTATAGATTGTTTTGAATTATTTAAAATACTTTAATTTATAACAATTGTAGTATTGGAATATGAAGAATGTTAAATTTCAAAGTTTGCAAATTATAACGTTTTCTAAATTAAGTATCGAATTTTAAAAGGGTTGTGTTGTTTTACTCTTATATCTAGAGTATTCTTAAGCTATAAAAATTTGATTTTCATATCGTTTCATCATCATATCTGGCTAGACAGCCCAGGGTGGGCCAGTGCCTTCCTTTGAATTCGAATCCACTTCTCTCTACTTTTGACACTTGTTCGTCAGTTTTTCTCCTTTAGAGTAAGGAAATCAGTCTCAACTAAATCCAGCCATCTCAGCCTGGGTCAACCTCTTTTCATATCGTTTAAATAGGCATAAAAAGAACATTTGTCTGCAATATTATCTTGCTTTGTTTGAATATTATTTCTAAAATTTTAAGAATTCATAGAATGTGGACTTGTGAAGGTTTAAAATTTTAGATGACTTGAAGACATTTATAATATACCTCTAAATTAATATCCCATTCTTTCTGGAATGTTTAATTTATTAAAATATCATTTTTAAATAGTATGTATTCTATTTTAATTATCTTCTGGTATTTTTTTCTTTTATTAGAGTATCACGAGGTTTTAATTTTTTTGATTAAAAAATTAGAATTATTTTCGATTTTTATTTAAAAAAATAAAATAGTTTAACTCAAATTATAGCTAAAATTGCTGTATAGTTATAATAATTGCAAAAGAGCTGTCAAATCACAACAAAATAGAAGAAAGATTTTGCCATTTTAATATTTATTTTAAAAATTATGTACATAAATATCAAAAAATGCTTGATTTTTATTTAAAAAAAAAAAGAATAAATTAATATATAAGCGAAGAAAAGTAAAAAATTTCAAACCTTATAAGAATTTGTAATATGAATTTCCATAAAATCTTTAAGTGAATTTTTTGTATTGATATTATTACTGAATAGTATAAGAATATTTTATTTATATAAACATTAAAAAATGTTGAATGAATACTCAAGTATATAAAATAAATTTTTACTCTTGATTAAGGTTTATCTTGTATTTTATAGGTAAATAAAAATACTGTTTTTTTTTACTCTAAATAGAAACTTTATTATTAAATATTTATTCTTAATTAAGTGTTAAATTCTATTTTACCCGTTTAAAGTGTCTGGAAACTTTAGGTAAAACAAAGGAAGACAAATCTTATAAGGTTTGTTAAGCTTGCTAAATTAAACTTTCAATTGCAATTAACTCCCAGAAGAAAAAAAAAATTAAAGATGTTAAATCCAACAATGTTTTTGGTCGATTTTGTTAGCCTAATTGGTCGAAATTTTTTTAAAATGATACTACCACTTCAAAATCTGCACCAAACAGAGGAACTTTTACCAACTGCTTTTTTCTAATACATGAATGTCTACTTTATGGTTAAAATGAAATTAAATAAAACTCTGTTTTATTTGGACTGAATTCAACCAGTTGAGGTATATTGTACAGTATAAAAAACCTAAGTAATTTTTTTTACTGTACAATATACCTCATTGAAACTTTTAGAGAGAAGAAAATCTAAGACTGCGAATGAATTTTTTATTTTTATACAGGTTGATTATTTTAATTATTATTTTAAATTTTTAAAGAGTTGATTTTTTTCTTTCTATCCGTAGAGAAGAATAAGATAATTACTATTATGCTTCTCAAACCTTATTTGATTTACAGCAAAAAGTTTAATCTTTAACTGGCTTTTATCAATATACATTTGATTTCTTTCTCAATACCTTTAAGCTACGTCATCTTTGGTTTTCCTCTTTCCCATTTACCTTAGAGAGTATAATACAAAGTCTATCTCACCTTAAAGTTTTCTGGTACTTTTAATACTCTCACTTCACTCTCGATCTTTTTCATCTTTTTTTTTTTATTTCTTAAGCAACTGGCTTTAATTAAAAATATTTTACGTAACTTTACTTTATTAAATCATCATCAATTATTTTAGGGCTTTATTTTTTAACAGCAATGGTGAAAAGATCGGAGTGATGCTGAAAATGTTTGAAACCGGTCAGTCTGGGCAACTCTTGAGTTGGTATCTCTCTCTTTCCTGAGCTTTGCATTACAATATAAATGAAAGAACTT
This sequence comes from Parasteatoda lunata, assembly GCA_949128135.1. NCBI lineage: Eukaryota > Metazoa > Arthropoda > Arachnida > Araneae > Theridiidae > Parasteatoda > Parasteatoda lunata. Next base: position 24,207,284 of record OX421979.1, read on the forward strand.
TCAGCTAAGGCAAAATTAACGTGCTCCTTACTGCGTATACTAGTCGGTTGCTTAGTCGGCTGTAGGGATCGAACTCACTACCCCAGCTCTTTGGCAGCAGTATTAGTGACGCCTTAACCCAGTGGTTCCCAAATGGTGTTCTGCGGAACTCTAGAGTTCCGTTGAAGAGTTGGTGGGGTTCCGTGACTTAGTACTTTTTATAACCAGTTTTGAGTTTCGAAACCACTGATATATTTAGATGCAACCTGTAATTCATTATTATACCAACCTGTAATTCATATGATATATTTAGATCCAACCTGTAAATCTTTCGGTTGCATTTATGAAATCTTTTGGTTGCATTTATGAAATTATTTCAAGTAAAATGCTAATGAAATAAAAGTTTGCATTTTTTTTAGATATAATATAATATTTCTAATTACAATATATTGAACAAATTATGAAAAGCACAAGCATGTATCAAATATTTTATAGTATATAATATATTTTATAATATATAATGTATATTATTTAATATAATCGGCCTATCTTATTCATTTCAAGATTATGTATAGATTCCAAAAACAAAATCATAACTCGACTAGATATAGCTAAAGGACTGTAAATTCAGCATCAAACCTTTTTGAACATAAAATGTTTTGGAAACATTTATTTGTAAATCTTTGGACTATAATCACAATTCTGTTCACACAATGCTTAGTTTTAGTTTCATTTAAAAGTATAATTTTACCATAGGCATTAAATATTCTGAATTTTTATACTCTGAGAAAAATGTATGGTCAAAACTATCAGAATATGGTAAAATTCACTGTGTTTCTGGCTCTTAGGAAGCGCCAAACAGCTCCGAATTTTTGCCGAAGTGCTTTGGTAAAATTTTTTGTGCAATTAACAATAAAACATGGTTTTATAATGTGTGATAAAATTTGGTCAATGTGGCGAAATTTGGTAATTTTATCATTAAACCATGCAGCATGACATAAAAACCATTTGTTCTTTTAAATTAACTTTTCAGTTTTGTATTTTTTACTAAATATATGGAAATAAGAACTATAATTTTAAAAACCAGAATGTTTGGTAAACCGTTATCATATTATCGTTATCGAAAATATTACCAAATGAGTAGTTTAAATATTCTATACATGGGTTTTATTAACCAGAAATACGTTTTTTTTAAAAAGTTTTTTTAATATTTTTTTTTACCAGAAGTGTCATTATTATTTTACCAGATAATAATGACATAATTTTACCAGATTTTCCTTCTCCGTGTATGATTTAAGATATTTTTGCATTTCCAAAATTTATTCAAGACAAAAAATACCTCTTGCGATTTGTTTAATTTATTTAAAATATCTTCTTCATCACCCCCTTTGTTACTTTCAGAAGAGTTAATTATTCTTAAAAGTATCAAAAAATAATATTTATTTGATTAATTTTCATTTAAATCTGAATAATGTATATTGAAATAAACACGAAATGTCAGATGGCACAAAAAAATTGTTTAGTCATTCTAATTACATTTAACATATGAAAAGAAACATTTTTCTTACTTGATTATTCTTTTCCTTTTCATTCAAACTCGTAATTAAAGATATGTTTTCAGAATAAAAGAGGAAATTAAACTATTGTTGTTGGAATCAATTCTATTCATAACGTCATGTTACCAAAAATATTACGCTTGAGTTCCCTTTAAAAAAAAGCACGGTTAAGAAGGTAAATATTGAATACCTCTCTATGTCGAACATGCATTGGATGAAAGCTTTTGTTGTCGTCGAAGAAATGAAATGTTCGCCTAAATACATGCTATTAAACATGGTTTTGCATTTCTCAACTGGTTGTTTCAAAGATAAGATATAAATGCTTTTTGTGCATCGACAAAAGGTGTTTAAAAAAAGTGAATTTTTAATTCAATAAAGCGGAGAGTGGAACAATGTGATCTTCTTTTGAATGTTTTATTTTTTTCCTCTGTGAAATTTCAAAATCAATCTGATTGAAAAATTTCTGAATATACTTTGAGTACTTTAATTCATCCGTAAATTTTTCAAAACTACGCATTTTAACAGTTTTTTTTTAATGAATATATATGATTCAGAAATAAAAAAAAATGTAGTACATTCTTTATTGAATTATGAACCACAGTGTACTACTATTAAATTATAACTTTTTTTTTTTTTTAGAAAATTTAATTTATATATTTTTATTTTTTATATTTTTGATGATCATATTCATTCAATAGTTAGTCAAGAAAAAACGTTTCCTGATAAAGATTATTGTTACAATTAGGAGAAACTGTAAGACTATTAACAAGAAGTTTTAAAATAGTATTTATAAATACCCGTCAATGTACGGTATTAATACGGCAAAAATACGGTATTTTATAGAATGTTTGGTCATTGTATAGAATATTTAGTCATTGTATAGAATGTTTAAAATCGTCCAGCAAAGTATAAAAGGATTAATATGAATGGGGCCTTGGGAATTCTATAAAATTAGCAAAGAAAAAAACTGAAGGTATTATGCACAATAGCAATATTTATGGCCAAATTAAGTACTATTTTTTGTATTTCATAGTTTTCCCTAAAAAGCATTTGTCATTCTATACAATGCAGAGGAATTCTAATTAATTACTAGGCAAGGTGCTTAATAATTCTTATAGCTCATACTTTGGTTAATAATACGTATTTTATACAATGACTAGGCATTCTAGAAAATGCCGGCACTTTGATATAAAATATTTATACAATGATTAGACATTCTAGAAAATGCCTGCGTTATTGATATATTATATTTATACAATAACTTAGCATTCAAGAAAAGTATTAGTATTTTCGATACATTATAATTATACAATGACTAGGCATTCTAGAAAAGAAAGGCATTTTCCATATATTATATTTATACAATGACTATGCATTCTAATAATCGCTGGCATTGACGATATCACAGATTCCATTTTTGTTTATAAAAAAAAGAGGGAAATAGTAATATAGTACAGGGTACAATAATAGAGAAATTTTTCTATTCTGAGAAGAAAGTATGGTCAAAACTACCAGAATATAGTAAAATTTAAAGTGTTTCTGGTTCTATTCAGACTCCAAATTTCTCAGTAATTTTTACCAAAGCGTTTTGGTAATGATTTTGGTAAAGTTAAGAATTAAATATGGTTTTTTAATAAGTGATGAATTCGGTAAATGTAGAAAAGTTTTGTAATTTTTTCTAGATACCTTTGAAAATGATATTTTGAAGAAACATTTATTTGGTTAAATATTACTTTTCAGTTTTGTATTCTTTACTAAATGTCTGATAATAAGGACTGTAATTTTGGAAAACCAGAGTTTTTGATAAATCGTTACCATATGAATGGAGAAATGACCAAATGAACAGTTTAAATACCGTATATTTTGATTTTATTACATGAATTATAGTTATTTTTACCAGAAATGTCATTACCCCCCCAAAAAAGGAAATTTTTCAAAATTTTTTTTCTCCGAGCAAAGCTCAATAAATAAAGTTGATTACTTGTTGATTTTTAGCAGCTAAAAGAAATTTTCTTGGCTTTGTAATGCTGATTAAAGATACGAAATATTTTATATCTTTCTAAAATAATAGCAAAAAAAATAATCTGAAAACTATATTTTTTTTAAATACTGAATGTCAAAATATTTTTGATTATTCAATTCATTTTGTTTATTTTGATTATAACGGTTCAACCATTCCTTTTAAAAATAAAAATAACGCTTTTTGATTAAAAAAAATTTGATGGGAAAAGCGAGAGTTTCTAAATAAAAAAACATTTAAATAATTTTCTGAAATTTCAAATTTAATTTGTTAATTTTTTAATTATTTAATTATCTCTGATTTAATTTTGAGATAATTATTTAATTATCTCTGAGTTAATTTGTTAATTATCTCTGGAAAAAAAACACAATGATATACATGTTTCTTTACACTATATTCATATCAAAAGTCACTTACTATAAAAATATCAACATGTGCTATTTTCACTTATCAAATAAACACTGTAATTTTGAAAACCAGAGTTTTTGTTAAACTATTACCATAGGAACGGAAAAATAACCCAAATGAATAGTTTAAATACGGTATATTTTCAGTTTATTATCAGAATTATGATTTTTTTTTTATTTACCGGAAATGCCCTTACCACAAAAGCATGGTTATTTTCAAATTTTTTTCTCCGTGCAAAGCTCAATAAATGATGCAATCGATTATTTGCTGATTTTAAAGCAGTTGGATTAAGCAGTTTCTGATTTTTTAGTAGTTGGAAAAATTTTGTTGGCTTCATTGTAATGTTGACTAAAGATGCGAAATATTTTATGGCTTGCTAAAATAATACCAAAAAAAAAAAAGAACTAAAAACTACATTTTCTTTTTAAATGCTGAATGTCACAGTTTTTTTTTGATTAGTTCCCTATCGTAAAAATATTTAGATTTTAAATTTCATTAAAATTAAAATAATTGTCGGATGTCTATGACGATTTCAACATTCCTTTTAAAAATTGAAGTAATGCTTTTGATTAAAAGAAATTTGGTGAGAAAAAAAGCAGAATTTTCTAATACAAAATATATAAATAATTAAAAATTAAATATTTAAAAAGGTTATTCTGAAAGAAACACAATGATATACCTGTTTCTTTACTTGATATCAAAAGCCACTTATTATAAGAAACCAACATATGCTGTTTTCACTTATTCAAATAAAGAAAAGAAAATCAGCAATATTGAAACAGATCATTAATTTCTACTCGTTTCCATTTCACTGCAAATGCGAAACACAAATCTTTCAATTCCGTGATTAGGCGAAATCAGTGGTGCAGCTAATCATGACATAAAGTAACTTCTTCAGAAGGTTTGGGCCCTCCAGACAAACACATAGTTATGCAAAAGGTAATTTTAGTAGGTTTTTACCCTCTTAACAAAGTGCATTATGTCCTTAGGTGCACCAATTGTATCCTTTTTGCATGCAAATAGATGGTATGCATATGAGAGTTTTCGAATTTTTAGAAACCTGTGTTTGTATACTCAACGAGAGTAATAAAATGACTTTTTGGATTCCAAATTATTTACGCTTTCAGAAAGTTCACACGCATGTGGTTTTACGATTCTAAAATTAATTCATAGGTTTAAGACTTTGAGTTGTAGTTTTACTTTCGATGCTTTACAAATGCTAATATTTGAATTTAAGTAAAGAAAGATGTTTCACCTTTAGGCATTAAAATATTTTATGCTAAATAGTTTCAAATTCCTCTGAATACATTATTGCATGTTTCATAAGTTGATTATAATAATAAATTATTTATCATCTTTGTATTTTTAGCGTTTCGAATTATTTTCAGATAATAAGAGTACAAAAATGTTAAATGTAAATTTAATCTATAAGTTTTAAGTATAAATATTTTTGAAACATAGCAATTGTATAATCTAATGATTAATTGATTGTTTAATTGTATAATCTAATGAATTTATTCTATTAAACTTATAAAATTTTCATACATTCACGTGATATAATTTTATAATTGAAATTACCTCACAATAAGCATATTTGGTTTTGAAAAAAAATTGTTAATTTTAGGAAGTTTACTGAGTAAATAAGTTTTTTTTTTAGTTTTGTGTATGTATTGGCTTTTGTATATCTTAATTATTGTAACTTAGACTATAATCAATCATTGTCTGAAGATTTCTTTTTTAAAATTAGGAAAATACACTACGAGGCAAATAATTTTCTATAAAAAATTGTAAAACATTTAATTATAAAAATATGATCGTTATTTATCCATAAAAAATATGATTTTAAGTTTAATTATCTTTGAATAAGATTTAATATCTAGTTAGATATATTAAAGTTTATTGTCTAGTATATGGTCTATGTATAGGTATTATATGGTATAGGTCTAAATGTGCGTCTACTTTTAATATATTTAATACTTTCCTTATTTATTGTTAAATTAAGTTTTTAAAATTTTCACATCATTATTTTGTGAAATTATAAAAATTTTAGGGCATTTCTGAAAACGGATTTAGTTTTACAAAAAATGTTATCAAAAATATTTTTTCTTTTCATTGTTAAAAGATTTTAAAGCAGTTAATTATGTTTAAATTTCTCTATATATGGTTTTTACACATTTAATATATGCTTTTGTGGCCAAACTTTTATAACTTTGTTTAATATACAGAATTGTTTAATGTGTGAGCAATTTTTACAAAAACAAAATCAGCAAAAATGTGATAATAGTAAACATTTGACTGATAATATTTTTTAAAGACATTTATTAAAGTTATGCAGTTTTCTTTTTTGTAGTAAATATATTTTAAAACTGTTGTGTTTTCTGCCTATTAATTTGAAACATTAGGAAGTTTTTACAATTTTAATTTTGATATCAAATTATTTAATGTTTTTGTGTTTTTTATTTGAACATAGTTGTTTTAGAATGAGGTATATATTTTTAGTATTTATTATATTCCAAGATATAATATGATTCCTATATACAGTGTGTTCCTTAAAAACTGATCTTAATATTTGTTTTCCGCTTCCTTGTTAAAAATTAGGACAGGATTTATAAATAATATTGGGAGACGCAAATCAATATTTAAGAGAAGAAAAACAAAAATGGTTTCTAAATCTGACAAATTATATTGAGAAAGATGGGCTTACAAAACATTAAAACCAGCTTAATTGCCGGTTGAAACATGAAGGTGTTTTGAATAATCACTCTTCAACTAACCTATTTTTCATCACGCACCCGCTGTCTTTAATAGTGATCTGTTGGAATGTGTTTTTTCTTTTTTGTTTGTTTGCGACCTACAATATTTGCCAAAAAGTTTGACAAACATTTCAAAAAGATACATAAAGGGCGGTATTTAAAAAAACACTCTTATCTTATTATTTTTTTTATAAAAAATATTGTTTTTTATTTGATTTATTTGATTTACCAATTATTGTATTGATTTTGAATTGTGAACTTGGTAGGATATGAAGACAAATTGAGAAACTGGAACAAATTATTGCAACTTAATTATAAAAATGGAAACAACTATCGAGGTATCGAGTCAAAATTCCTATTCACCAAATTTTTTGGTTGATCGATTTAACTGAATTGCTAATTTTAAGTGTGAAAATGTATGATATAATTTTTATCTAAATTAAAATACATAAAAAGGATTTAAATCATTGGGAATAACTTTATAAATTGTTCGATTGATTAAAAGGTACAATAATTGTAATTGAAATACAGTTTTAATTTTTGATTGGCTCCTTGTTTGCTTTTAATATTTTTTATTATAAATAACTTATAAAAAAAATTTCTTTTCTTAAAACAGAGCAGATGTTATTGAAACTTTAAATATACGACATTAGAAAGTTGAGCATGCATCTTACCTTAAAAAATCTGAGCTTCATGTGAGCAGTGAATACATAATATTTAAACAAAAATATATTAAATTGATGGTTGTTATTAAGTTAAAAAAGTATGTGAATGACATAGCAAAAAAGAGGAAGGAATAAATGTCGAATATATTGTCAATAGCAGCCATTTACAGAGTTAAAATAATTTCCTCCTGACCTTATTTTAAGTTGAATATATGATATTAGCAATTGAAGCATTTAAATTTCCTTCTTATTTTCTTTATTGAACGTAAATGTGAAAAAAATTTTCAAAATTTATCTCTGCACTAAGAAAAAAAAAGAGCACTAAAAGAAAACCAACAGGAAAAGGTAAAACTCACCGTGGCTCTATTTTCAGGCTTTATGGGTATAACAAAATTCTCGATAGTTTTGACGAAGAGCTTTGGCAATGCTTTTGGTAAAATAAACTGCTAAATAACTTTTTACAATCAGTTATAAAATTTGGTAAATTTTATAAAATTTGGTAATTCGATCATGATATTTTAAAGCATGGTATAAAAAAACTGTTTATTCGGTTCAATTTAATTTCCAGTTTGGTATTTTTACTAGTTGTATTGTAATAAGGACTAAAATTTTGAAAACCAGAATTTTCTGTTAACTGTTACATTCATGAACGGAAAAAATACGATATAAATGGTTAAAATAATATTTTAAGTAATTTTGGTTTTGATTCCAGAGTTATTTGTTTCTTCTTTTTACCAGAAATGTTATCACCAAACAGTACTGTAATTTTACCAGAATTTGTTTACTCTTTGTAAAAATTTGAAAGTTTTGATATTTAATGTGATCGAATTGTTCCACGGGAATAGAATCGAATAGTGAATTCTTAGCAATCATAAAAATTTTTTGATTTAGACAGATTTTTTATTTTAACAGAATGTTGTGTGGTCAAAAATGCGAGGCGACTTCGAGGAACCTTTTTATCCATGTCCTCAGTGTTTTCCTCAAGATCCACGCATTCGATCCTATGATCACAGAGGCAAATCTATTTTGATGATCCGTGATCCTGGTCCAATTGATCGTGGAATATACAGATGCAGTGCTACTGGTCAATATCCCGAAGGCAGATTGACTACAGTTTATCAAGTTGTCCATCTAGTATAAAAGTTGCTTTTCTGGTGTTCATTTATGTTTCATTTGTTAAATAAACATTATTATCACATTTGTCGTTGCTATATTATGGAAAATATCATACTGTATAAATAAAGTTATTTTTATGCGATTTAGAGTTTTCTATTTCTTGATACAAATTCTATTTCTTGATAAGTAAGTGAAATCTGAAAAGAATATAGTCTAAAACATAGATGGCCAACCCATGCACGGAAAAAATGTATACTCAAATTTCACGAAACTTTCATTGTTTTTGACGTTCCATGGTATATGCTCCGAGCGAATTTTTCCTCAAAGTGACGAAATAACTATCGACACTTCTCCGAAGAAACGAATTTCGTCATTCTATTGAAATAAAAACAATAAAACTCATAGTGCCTAACGTATCTAACCTTTTAATAATCACTTTACTGTAAATACCATGTGGCTTACAAGAAGGACAGATAATAGAACAGAGTTATTTCAAAACGCTTTTTATATTTAAAGCTCTGAGATGTTTGCATTTGGCTTCTTAACATTATTTCCGTTGCTGAAAGTGATCATGACATGACAAAAAGTTTATAAATTTGTCAAACAAACTCGAAATTAGTTTTTTTTCAAGAATTTATAAATTTGCATAATGATACAAAATTGAATTATTTAATTTTCAAAATTAGTTTGGTTTCAGAATAGAAAACTTCTTGAGACAAAACTTGTTAAAATTACATTGTCTAGTTAAAAAAAGAGTGTTAGACGTAAACCGGAATTAGTAAACATGAGGTATAACGATTCACAAAATAAGTCTCAGTTTCAATTATGTTGAAGATTCATTTTTTAGTGCAATTAGATAGTTAGGTCATAAAAGCGTTCAGAATGAACAATTCATATATTCTTAATAATTGTCGTGAACTTAGATTAGTAGAAATGAAAGGGCAAGACATCACTGTAACAAGTGGATACTCAAATATCGTCAAAAGTGAGAGTTTTATTTCTGCGAGTGAGTGTATTGATATTAAATGCTTTATACTCCGTGGGTCTTTAATAGTTATTTAGAATCAAGGATCTAGTGTTTGATGCAGTAAGATTGTGTAAGTTATAAATGCACACACAATCGAAAGAAAGACGCCTTTGTCTATCTTGAACATTTTCATCGCAGTCATATGAACATCGCTTGACAAAGCATTTAAGAATTCGCATAAAGCCACATAATTCGTTACTTTGAAAGTGCTGTTGTAAATTTCTCTTTTCGATCCTATACTTATTATAATTACTTGTTTTAATTCCAGAAAGCTGTTCTCAATTTTAGAAGCGACTAAAATCACGAAATGAGTGACCATAAGTATTAAGATTATTAGTATAATAGATGCAAATGTGGCTCTGAAATTAGCATTTGATCCGGATATAACGGCACTTAAATGCAGAATTTCACTTATAAACAAACCAAGTAGAAGAAACAAAATAGGAGAAATAACTGCATCAACATATTTTGTAACATTAGTGATGTCTTGCAATTTTTTCTCAATTGTCATAAAGACAATTTCTGTTGAAATATTTCCACTGGAATTAGGAGTTCCAGTTTCGTGGTGAATATTAGAACTATAATGTTTCTTAGCTGTACTAATAAAGGACTCATCAGTCTCTTTCTTAGATTGAAATGATAAGTTCGTTGGAAAAATATCATTTGATTCATCATTGTGATTGTCTGGTGGTCTCAATCTTTGTGTTTTTCCACAAAATAATAAATTTGCATTCGTTCCTTTCAGAGACTGACAAATATTATTTTCATCTCTTTGCATATCGAAATTCAGTTCTATTTGTTCTTTTATTTTCTTTTTGTAATCATTGATGCAGCAGTTTAAATTGTTGTAAAAATGATAGCAAAGAGCTATGGTCAAGCCTGGCACAACGAACCTCAAGATGTTTTGAAATAATTGAGACGATATCAAAAAAATAAATACGTATAACGTTTCTTTGCCTTCCCAATTCTTGTATCCAAACAATACATAAGTCGTCACCGAATGTAAACGTACTGATAAAAATGGAATAAGTGTTATAATTACGGTTACAGTTATTGACGTAAGAAAAATAAAATATATCTTTAATTTCCAATTTTGTGAATGGCAACCACATTCACGATGAACAGAGTGTAGTGCCTTATAACAGTTCAGTATTTCGAATCTTTTTAAAAAGATGTATAAATGTAGGATTATAACAAGGAACGCATATACGCTTTCGCTAAGCAATTCTCTTCCTATTTTGTCGTCATGAAGCACATGGTACATCAGATAGCAAGCAAGATGAACCGAATATAGTTCATAAATTAGAAACAATAAGTATTGAAAGATTTTTACCTGCATTTTAATTTTTTTCTTCGGAAAGGGTATGCCTGCAAATCCTAAAAACCAGAAAATGAGCATTAAAATGCTTAAACCAGTGTCGGCTTTATTTATTCCATTTTCATGGGAATGGGAATGTTTAAGTGCAGTTACATGTCGACATTTTCTTTTAAAATAATGATTTAGATGTAAATACATTGTAATTTGCGATGCGCCTTTTCTTTGAATAAGTTCTTTTTTTAAACAAGTTTCTGTTGGAAATTTAGTAAATATTTTTCTTAGCGATTTCGAAACTGAAGCATGAATCAAGAAAAGATATGTCTCACTATCCTTTTATTTTTTTAAAAAAGAAATGCACAGAGCCCAATTTACAGAATCTTTAATATAATCACCCTTTATTAGTAGAATTTGAGTAATGATAATCTTTTATTCTTAGAATTTTGGTTGGAATAATTCTTTGTGTTTCAATCATTATTCAATAATTATTTATTGAAGATTCTAGTCCATCAGATAAATAGTTTAAATGCTGCAGAATTTCTATCTTGAGGGTAAATTTCATGTACTTTATTATTCAAAGTTATCTAAAAATATAGTTATTCCATCAACAATTCTTTATTCAAGTTAATAAGTCATTAGCATGATCTAAATAGTTCAAATACTATAAAACTTCTAACTTGCTCGAAAACTTTATGTAGTATATTAATAAGGTCTCACATGAGATCAGAGTTAGCTAAAAAGATAGTTATTCCATCAAAAATTCCTCATTCAAGCTTATAATCCATCAGTTAAAAAGTTCAAATGCTTCAAAACTTCTAATTTGCAGGCAAATTTTATGCCCTTAATTAATAAGGTATCACACCAAATCAAAGTTACCTAAGAAAATAGTTATTCCATCAATAATTATTTTACCTAAGAAGATACCTAAGAAGATAGTTATTCCATCAATAATTATTTTACCTAAGAAGATACCTAAGAAGATAGTTATTCCATCAATAATAAGTTTTTAATACATCAGCTGAATCGTTCAACTGCTGTAAAACTTCTAATTTGGGATCTTATTTTATGTAGTTCATTAATAAGGTCTTACACCAGATCAGAGTTATCTAAAAAGATTATTCCATCAATAATTCATTATTCAAATTTATAATCCACCAGCATCAGCTAATTAGTTCAAATACTATAAAACTTCTAACTAGCGGGAAAATTTTATGTAGTATATTAATAAGGTCTCACACGAGATCAGAGTTAGCTAAAAAGATAGATATTCAATCAAAATCTTTATTCGAATAGTTAATTTTTAAGGATAAAAGTTGGAACTCTTTCAAATATTTTGAAATAGAGAACTTGAAGTTTATATCTTCATTCAATATATCAGTAGTATTGATTTTTGAACCAATATTCTTCTTCGAAATTATTATTCCATTGAAAAGGTGAGTTATTACGGCTTTCTAGTAAATTAAATATTCCAAAATAAACAATTTTATGCGGTTAGTAAATTCATTAATAATATTATTATTGTTGTTTTTTTTAGTTTTGAACAATTTAATAATTCTATCTTAATCGAAGACTGACATTTTCTGTAAGAGTTCGACTAGTTAATTTTATAAAGTGACAGCTAGCACTATTTAAAAATAAAATTTTAATTGTTACAAATATTTTTTTGGTTTATTTCAATATACGATTTCAATTAGTTAATAAATCAGTACACAAACTTCAAATGTAATCAAGTAAATGACTTCATATTATTTTTAAAGATTATTGAGATAAAAGCATAGAGCGAGCGTGAATCCGAAAAAAATATCGTCATTATTCAGTTGTTTGCGTTTATACGAAATAAAGGAGTTAAATTGAGATCGAATCAATAAATATTCAAAATTTTTAATTTCTTAATGCACTACAGATCAATAAAACTTTGTTCCAAATATTGATTATTGAATCGATTAATAATATTCCAAAAATCGAGTAATTAAATCGAATACATCATTGCAGTTTAAACCCAATTACTATATATTACATACAAAAGTACCCACTGTTATTGTCACACTGCAGGAGTTATCTTCTAAACTGATAACTCTAATTTCTTAATTAATATAAACAACAATTACAATTTTAGTTGTTAAATTTTTTTGAAAAATAATTTTATAGATTTTATTCTGCCGTGGTATAAAGTTGAAAAAATTTGCGTAACGTAAAAGATGACATAAACAACAATTGCAATTTTAGTTGTTTATATTATTGTAAAAAATACTATTCCAGGGTAGTTTAAAGTGATTGATAAAAATTTGCGTAGAGTAAAAGATAACATAAACTACAATTGCAATTTTAGTTTATATCATTGTAAAAAATAAGTGGAATTAATTTATTCCACCGTAGTTTAAAGTGATTGATAAAAATTTGCGTAGTGTAAAAGAGATGACATAAACAACAGTTAAAATTTTAGTTGTTAATATTATTGTAAGAAATACTATTCCACCGTAGTCTAAAGTGATTGACGAAAATTTGCGTAGAGTAAAAGATAACATAAACTACAATTTCAATTTTAGTTTATATCATTGTAAAAAATAAGTGGAATTAATTTATTCCACCGTAGTTTAAAGTGATTGATAAAAATTTGCGTAGTGTAAAAGAGATGACATAAACAACAGTTAAAATTTTAGTTGTTAATATTATTGTAAGAAATACTATTCCACCGTAGTCTAAAGTGATTGACGAAAATTTGCGTAGAGTAAAAGATAACATAAACTACAATTGCAATTTTAGTTTATATCATTGTAAAAAATAAGTGGAATTAATTTATTCCACCGTAGTTTAAAGTGATTGATAAAAATTTGCGTAGTGTAAAAGAGATGACATAAACAACAGTTAAAATTTTAGTTGTTAATATTATTGTAAGAAATACTATTCCACCGTAGTTTAAAGTGATTGACGAAAATTTGCGTAGAGTAAAAGATAACATAAACTACAATTGCAATTTTAGTTTATATCATTGTAAAATATAAGTGGAATTAATTTTATTCCACCGTAGTTTAAAGTGATTGATAAAAATTTGCGTAGTGTAAAAGAGATGACATAAACAACAGTTAAAATTTTAGTTGTTAATATTATTGTAAAAAATACTATTCCACCGTAGTTTAAAGTGATTGACGAAAATTTGCGTAGAGTAAAAGATAACATAAACTACAATTGCAATTTTAGTTTATATCATTGTAAAAAATAAGTGGAATTAATTTTATTCCACCGTAGTTTAAAGTGATTCATAAAAATTTGCGTAGTGTAAAAGATGACATAAATAACAATTGCAATTTTACTTGTTTATAATGTAAAATAAAGTGGAATAGATTTAATTATACCGTAGTTTAACGTGATTGATTAAAATTTGTGCAGTAAAAACAACGATATAAACGACATACAACCACATGAAATCATTAACAACAACTGAAATTTTAGTTGTGTTGGTGAAAAGTAAGTTGTGTAAGTTCAGTTGTGTGAAAAGTAAGTGGAACAGATTTTATCCCACCACCCCTGATATCATTAAATAATCTTTTTTTTCCCGTTGTTTTTTTTTTTTTTTTTTTCAGAAAATTTATTTTTCGCGTTGTTTTTTCAACGCTATAGCATGAAGTTAAGGAGCCTGTTAGTACGAGTTTTATTTTGATTATATATTAACAATTTAACGATTTTGATAATAAATTAACGAGTTGTATTTTGATTATACTTTATTGTGCAAAATAAGCGGAATAGATTTTATCCCACCGCCTCTGAAATCATTAAATGTTCTTTTTTTCACGTTTCTTTTTTTCGGAAGCTTTATTTTTTGAGTTGTTTTTTTAACGCTAAAGCATGATGTTATGGAGCCTGTTTCTACGAGTTTTATTTTGATTATATATTAACAATTTAACGATTTTGATAATAAATTAACGAGTTGTATTTTGATTATACTTTATTGTGCAAAATAAGCGGAATAGATTTTATCCCACCGCCTCTGAAATCATTAAATGTTCTTTTTTTCACGTTTCTTTTTTTCGGAAGCTTTATTTTTTGAGTTGTTTTTTTAACGCTAAATCATGATGTTATGGAGCCTGTTTCTACGAGTTTTATTTTGATTACACATTAACAATTTAACGATTTTGATTATACATTAACGAGTTGTATTTTGATTATACTTTATTGTGCAAAATAAGCGGAATAGATTTTATCCCACCGCCTCTGAAATCATTAAATGTTCTTTTTTTCACGTTTCTTTTTTTCGGAAGCTTTATTTTTTGAGTTGTTTTTTTAACGCTAAATCATGATGTTATGGAGCCTGTTTCTACGAGTTTTATTTTGATTACACATTAACAATTTAACGATTTTGATTATACATTAACGAGTTTTATTTTGATTATACTTTATTGTGCAAAATAAGCGGAATAGATTTTATCCCACCGCCTCTGAAATCATTAAATGTTCTTTTTTTCACGTTTCTTTTTTTCGGAAGCTTTATTTTTCGAGTTGTTTTTTCAACGCCAAAGCATGAAGTTATGGAACCTGTTTCTCAGAGTTTTATTTTGATTATACATTAACAATTTAACGATTTTGATTATATATTGACAAGTTTTATTTTGATTATACATTAACAATTTAACGATTTTGATTATATATTGACAAGTTTTATTTTGATTATACATTAACGAGTTTTATTTTGATTATACTTTATTGTGAAAAATAAGCGGAATAGATTTTATCCTACCGCCTCTGAAAACATTAAACGCTAAAGCGTGATGTTATGGAGCCTGTTTCTACGAGTTTTATTTTGATTATACATTAAGAACTAAATTTCAGTTTGAAAAATAAAAATTTATGTTATTTATCAATTCATGTGTGGTTGAAAATTCCAGACAATGAAGAATGGGTTCTGATTTTTTTCGAGTTTCTAAATTAAGATAATTTTGTATTTGTATGAATTTTCTTCGTTTAGGCACAAAAATAAAATAATAACAGGTGGTTTTAAATGACCAAAAGAGGCCATTTTAGCTCTCAAATAAGCATGACAGATAGATTAAAATTTTAGAGATGGATTTTATTTGAATGGTTAGTCCTGATAGTCTTAGGCAATGGAAGTCTCAAGTTGTGATATTTCAATCAATAGATCTTTTCCCCGATTTTTTTTGTCTTCTTCAGTAACCGCGGGAAGACAGCATTCCCCTTTTGAAAGGCAAATAATCCTAGGCATTCACACACCTTTGCTCGCCATGGTTTTTTTTCTTCCCTCTTAGGGAATAATCTTTTGTGAATACATGCATCTGAAGGGCAGATTTGTTGGCCACTCTTTCAAGGGCACCATATTAGGTGGACCAACGTTGCCCCCACAGTAAGAACAGATATTACAGAGAATGAAAGAACATCCATGCCTTGCTCGGGATTCGAACCCAGAACCTTCCTGATGCAAGACCAGTTTCCTGACCCCTACACAGTCCGGTCGGTCCATTGGATTTTATTCATACAAAATATATTCACAAATATTACACCATAAAAAAATACTTTAGTGTCGTATTTCTTAACTTTATTTTTTATTTAGTATTAATAAATTAGCCTATTTGGTGTCGACGTTTCGAACCGTGGACATTAAAACATAGTACGTTAAAATTCGATCCTTAGAACAGGAGTTATTGCGGGTGATTTTTTTCTAGCACTCTTCACCCATGCATGAGTATCTTTTGCTAAAGATATTTCAAGTAATACCTAGTTTTATGCATTAGACAAATGAGATATTGCCAATCATGAATTTGTTTAGCGTTTTTAGGTTCTTTAAACTTTCCTTTTGCGTTTACTCTTGTCTGTTCGCTTTGTTGATAAGCTGTCTCGAATTTATTATAATCGAAGAACCATTTGTGTTAGAGTTCTGAAATTTAAACAACGATTACAAAGAGCAATTTTAGACCCTATCTAAGAAAAATGTTTAAAATTTTTCGTTAGTTCATCAGGTGAGATGTTTGAAAAAGGAATTTTTCTCATTGGTTTTTTTAGCATTTGCCAATGTTATAAATTAAACTGCACATGATTCTGTGTGACATTAAGTCACAATTTCAATTAAATTTCATGTTTTTAACATCCAAATCCTAATTTTTTAGTTAATTCTGATACAAATCCTTATTTCATCATCCTTTTCCTCTCGCCCCCTAAGCTTTAGGCAATTGTGACACTCTCCCCCTAAAATTCCTTTTCCATTCTTTTGACCACTCCCTTTGCTAGAAATTTCCACCCTTTTTTTCGAACACCTGCGTTTCGGCGTCTTTAATGTCCACGCCGGCTCAAAGTAATCTGCATCTTGTTTCTTCACTTTCAAAATAGAACCCTTTATTAAAATTAAATGTAACTCCTCAACTCAATAATTTTAGGAAATTCTACTTTAACTTGCAATATGTAAGGAATTTAACTTCGACTTTTTTTGTTGGGATAAATATCGGGTGCCAGGAAAGATCGGCAGCATTCGAATTCGAGTTGATGTAATCATCACGTTTCTCCGATTAACGGAGTTTGTTTATTTTTTTCCCCCCTCTTTGCTGAGGTGAGAAATCTTCTTCGATGGCGTCTCCCCGAACGCCGTATTTTTGTGGGTCTCACATCCGACCTTGAACCTGTAATGGCTATCCAACATATTTATATTTTCGTCAAGAAATTAATTGCCAGTCATCTCCAGTCTGCCAAATCCCACCAGCTCTTTCCTGTGATACCCATCGCTCAAATTTTGGTTCTCATTTTCTTGATGCTGTGGTAACATTCCATGATGTTGTGCCCTGAACCTTACAAAGTCTTCAAAAATTAATAAAGAGTGTTAACGATCCAGAAAATAGTATTTTTTGACTGCCTGTCTTGGAACCTTTTTTTTTCAGTTAGGTATTAAGGATGACTTTTTTAGTTACGAAAGCCACCTCATCTTTTCTTCAAAAAGGTATGTGCCATTACTCAACCTTAAAATTGTAAAATTCCATTCCTGGTTTTTCTTCTTTTCGAATAATTTTTTAGAGCCACTAGTTATGGGTTATCATAACGGCAGTTGTGACTCCACTATATATGTATGTTTTATATCCGGCCATATTCTCTTCTAAAATTAAGTTGTTAGTTTTTCTGTATATATACACTTGATACCGTGCCACATTCTGTTTATTTGTTGATTGCTGTTTCTTTAATGTAGAATTATTTTTTACGAGCTCAGTGATCAATATGAACAGCATGTATCTGAAACTACTTGTCAATTTTGTCCATAGTTTAGCTTTTAAAACGTGCGTCTATACAATTAAATAATTAAAAATAAACGGTAATTGAACTAAAGCAAAATAAGTAATGTACTGAAAGACAAAGTTAATAGAGAAAAGGTAATGATTTGTATAGGGGTACCGTAAAAAAGCACTACATTGATGCTTAATTAATATTGGTAATTTGTGTTATTGTTATTATGGTAAATAATGCCAATTTTAGTGAATATAAAATATACTTATGTACATAGTATTGTAGGTACTGTAGTAACAGAATTTTTGCAACTAATACCGAATGGGATAAATGGGATAAGTAAGGAGAAAAATCCTTGACTATTGCACATTTTGACTATCATGATTTTTCTTCAGTAACAGTATCGTGTCAAATGATACTAATTTCACTTAAACTTTTTTTTATGGGATGAACTTTGAAAAAAGGGTTTTGGAAAATGTATAAACGTAAAGTCTCCGAGAAGCGTAATAAATATAAAAAAATGGAAATATTTTAGCTTTGTTAAATGTGTCCGTTTATGCACAGAGAAAAAAATTCAAGTAAAAGTACCATTTTATATTTCTGGTTTAAAAAAACAACAACATTATTTGGGTTAAGAAAACTGAAATATACGGTATTTAAACCAGTCATTTGGTAATTTTTTCTTTCATGTAAAAATGGTTTCCTGGAAATTCTGGATTTCAAAATTATAGTTCTTATGTCATAGGTTTTTACGTTATGCTCTAAGCTATCATAATAATTTTACGAAACTTTATCACATTTACCGAATTTAATCACACAATAAAAAGCCTTTTTTAGTGCTAATTTTATTAAAATCATTACCAAAGCGCTTCGGTAAAAATTACCGAGCATTTTGTTGTTCCCATAGAGCCGAAAAACGCGGTAAATGTCTTAAGTTTTAAGTAAGAAAAAAATCTTAAGCTTCTATCTACTATATGGATAACAGAGTAGAAAAGTTGATTTATTAAAGTTATTTACGCCAATTGCAGGCAATACAAATAAATTTGCTCCTAAATCGAGGTTTACTATCAAAACCAAATTTACAAAGATGAAAAAGTATTAGGAAAAAAAAAAAAAAAACGCATTATTTTTAAAAAACTTCACTGATCCAAAATCCAAAAAGTGATAAATAAAATAATTGAAGGAAAATTAAAAAAAAAAAAAAAAAACTATTCTAAAGTTTTGCACGAAAAAGTAAAAAAATAAAATGCTGCATTTTATACAAATCGAGTTAATATAGCCTCATTTAATTTTTCACACATTATGTTCATTTCATGTAAAGTTTATCTTCAAGTGAATTGCAGAGAATTTCTAATAAATTTCTTAAAACATAAAATAAACTATCAATTTTTCATCTACTTTTTTAAAACTTTTTTATTAGAAATTCTTGTTAAACCTATTTAAATAAAATTTACATAAAATGAACATAATATCTGGAAAATCAACTGAAACATGATCAACTAGATTCGTATAAGCTACACGCATAGTTTATTTTTTCTTTTTTTGGTGCAAAATTATAGCATTTTTTTTAAAATATATATTATACTGTAACTGTGCACTCAGAAAATTGAGGACTATGTTAGAAAGTTAAGATTTTATTAGTGTTTTTGATGGAACTAGTTTTTCTTAAATTTTACAAATTAAAATGTACTCATTGCCTGTAATTCGATTTTCAGTTAAAGAGTTTTTTTTAAATGTTGGATGTTTTTTTTTAAAACAATTAAATGCTTTAAAGCATTCTAAAAGAGTAATATAATATCAACTTATTTATGCTTGAATTTCAAAAACAAAAGTTTCATGTAACTTATTACGTTCTTTAGATTATTATGACATTCTTTTTAAATGCTGCCATCTGTTATCGTTAATCTCTATTAAAAATTGTGGTTTTAGAATTTAAAAAATAGAAAATAGTATTTATTTTCTTTAAAAAAATTATCTTAAATTTTAAAAATTCGTATTTTAGAAGTAAAAAATAATTTCTATAAAATAAATGATAATACTTCTAAAATTATTGTATATTTTGGAAAAATCATCGATTTAATTCTCAATAGTTAATTTTTCTGTAAAAATGAATTTCGAAAACAGAATTTTAAAATATTTTAAATAAATGCATATTTTAATATGTTTTTTTTCACAATTTAAGAATATTACTGAATTTTTAGCTCATGTTATGAAAAAATAAACTTGTTTATTTTTAATATGTGATAAAGTTAGAAACAATAACAAAAACAAAAACAAAATAGTAATTTTCTGTGTTTAATCTTTAAATTGGTAAATAGTTAAAGCAAATATCTCATTTTTATTTTCATTTATTCATTTGAAGCCATTTATTTGCAATTCAAATTTATTCAAAATTATTAAATCGTATCATAAACATATGCTGGATATCAGAATTTACGAAGTGAATCGGCTGCACTATCTTCATAAATCCAAATTTGCTAGTGACCTCAACGCAGTTAGGAAAAGATCATCATATAAATTCAGCGTAATCTAGCATATATGTAGCAAAAAATTTGCAAATGTAAAGTCCTATAATTTGAATAAGGGATTTATTGATTAATTGCATAATAAAAATTTGTACATTAACAGATTACATAATAAAAATGCGCATAGTTCAAAAATTTTAATTATTGATAAAATTTCTCCGTTTCACAAGTATTACATTTCATAGATATTTTATCTCTCTTTTTCTTTGAATTTATAAAATAAAGTATTGAACTTTGAAACAAGTATGAATAATGTATAATTTTAAGTTTTAAAACAATAATACAAAAATATTGAATTTTGAAACAATAAAAATAATGTTAATTATAGTTTATAAGTGTTATAATAAAAGACCTTTTTTAACTATTTTTTTGATTTGTATTATTATTATTATTTTGATGGTGATTTGTTTCTTTGTGTAAATGACCGCTGAAATTCGGTATTTATATTTTTGTAATTCATGCAACTATTTCACGAAACAAGTCCAAATATAACCACTACTTATGAACAGATTTATGGAAAAAAATAGTTATTATAATTTTTACGAAACATACTGTCACTTAAAAACTTTTACACAATATTATAAGAAACACTTCATATCAATATAGAATTAAAAAGAGTTTAAGTTTTTATGCATAAAGTATGCACGAAAATATCATAAGTTGGTAATAACCAATTAACCTTTAAGCTGGTAATAACCAATTATTCTGCATAATACCATGGATAACGTTATGATCCTTAAATACTATATTCGTACATTTAATTAGCTATTTTTTCAGTAATGCAATATAAAATGGAAAAAAGTAAAAAAATTAATTAAAGATAAAAAACAAAGAAATTATTCCTACACGGTGAAAAAAACAACATTTCAGCTGAAACCCTCCCCTTTAATTCTGTTAATGAAACCAAAATATGAGGTAATTATTATAAATAATCTGTTATTAAGACATTTACTAGGTAATTCTTCCGTTCATATGGTAATGGTTTACCGGAAATTCTAGTTTTCAAAATTATAGTTCTTATTATCACACATTTAGTAAGAAATACAAACCTGAAAAGCAAATTTAACGGAATAAATAATTTTAGGTATCACGATAAAAAGTACCAAATTTTATCACATATAAAACGATATGATTTTGTAAGTTTTATCAAAATCATTACCAAAGTGTTTCGGAAAAAAATATTGCGCTTTTAGATGCTCCCATATTTCCAGAAATACTGTAAATCTCAAATATTCTAGTAGCCTTTGACCACAGTTTTTTCTGAGTGTACAATTATTTTTTTATAATTTAATCGAAACATAAACAGCAATCAAAATAGTATACTGCTTATTTCTAAAAGCTAGATTGTACGATTGATTGAGAATAACTTCCACATAAAAGTCATGAACAACAAATTTTTGAAAAATTACAGAGAGAAGAGTAAAAATCTTTGATAAATTATGTAAGTTCTTGTTTGAAAACATATAACTGAGTTTATAGAGAACAGAGCTACGGAAAATACCTTGGTTTCAATGTTCATTTCTCTGTGATGATATTCTTTCAGATGTTACAGTATATTATTGTTTACTTCATAAGTAAAATATCGTCCAGGAAGTGTGATGGATAGATTCTTCGTCTACCACGGCTTTGGCCAAGGTTTGAGTCTCCGTGCTAGAAGCTGGGTGTCAAATCGGATTGCACTTTCTCTGATCGTACTTAAGTGCCACTGGATTGTAACAGAGTTTACTTAGAAGTAATTTACAAAGTTGTACTTAATTACTTTCGGAAAAAATTACTTAGCATCTTGTGAATATTTTTCTGAATTTTTACACACAATAACAGTTTTTAATTCGTTGTAATTTCACAGGAGATTTCTGAGAAATGATTTCACCAAACTCTTTTTACTGATTTTTTTTGCAGTACAACAATTTTGAATCAAATGGTTAAGTCAACATCAAGAAAAAGTATGGTCAAAATTACCAGAATATGGTTGAATTTACTGTCTTCTTTGCACAATGGAAACGCCGAAAAGCTTGGTAATTTTTACCGAAGCGCTTTAGTAATGATTTTGATAAAATTAGCAATAAAATATGTTTTTATAATATGCTATAAAATTTGGGAAATGTGGTAAAATTTTGTAATTTTATCTTGATACACTTGAGCACGACATAGAAGTCCTTTATTTCGTTTCAGCTAATTTTTCAGTTTTGTATTTTTTACTAAATGTGAGGTAGTAAAAAATGTAATTTCTAAAGCCAGAATTTCCGTTAAACAGTCACCTAATGAAAGGAAAATTAATGATTTGAATACCGTATACATTGGTTTTATTAACCAGAATGGTAACTTTTTTGCCAGATATGTCATTACCATACAGTACGGAAATTTTACCGTAATTTCTTTCTCCACGTAGCAGCGAAATTATTCCATTTATTTTGCAGTCAATGACGCAATAATTCAAAAATGCACATAAAGTCTTCTTAATGTATGCTAATAAATAAACCATATCAGCGGTAATTCTTTAAAAATGATTTTTCGAAATACACGACATTCAAACTTATCTGTTTCTTTTTTAAACATTATAATTGAGTAAATAATGATTTTACATTTCTTTTTGAAATGTTTTCACTGGAAAAATATTTTCAACAATGTCTAATTTTGTTTACAATATACTGAAATATTACTAGAGAATTTTGTTCTGTGATTTTTTATTCTCTCAACATATGCAAGTATAAATGATTTCCATAACATACTCTTAGTATGTACATTGTTGGCTCTTTGGCCCACGTCATTGACGACAACCCTTTCACCATTCATCAGTTCGTGGTTAGATTCTATTGGGAATCAATCAAAGATGATTTTTGAAATTGAACCAGTATTTGAGTCTTCCGTTAAATTTTGGAATTCGAATTTCAAAAAGTTTTAAGAAACTATACTGTATCAATTTACCTACAGTATAGACAAATAACAGTTTACAACAGTACAGACAAATAACAGTTTATCTCCTAATTAACAGCAAACATAACGCTACACCCCGAGTGGATATGTCAACAATTATATGGTCCCAAGGATCCGAAACTTCACTATAGAAGTATATTTTCATCTAAAAGAGAAATTAATGGTAATCAAAAATTATATTTGAATGTTTCACAATAGAATCTAACCACGAACTGACAAGTGGGAGAAAGGGTTGATGTAAATAGCGTAACTCAAACTCGCCTAGGTGCCATATTTTACATTGCAAAGCGGGTGTTATATCAGAAAACGTAGCTAGACATCATTCGAATGAAATTTTGAGTTTTGACGTAATCTTTGAAAACTAGGTACCCGAGCCATTAATATTAATAAGAGATTAAAGTTGACATGATTTCGTAGAGTAAGAATACCTAATTTATTTGTGCACTCTCAAATTTATTAAAATTTAATTTATATTGGAAAGTTTCATGTTAGTCATTCACAAGATAGAGTTAATATATGTTCAAAGAATTTCTGATGAGCTCTCGCTTTATTTACAATATTTGATGCAAGAAATATTAGTGCTTAACGACAAATGTTATCAAATACTAAAATGTGCTTAAGAAAATTGTGTCTTCATATATTCTAAAAGAAACATGTTAAAATTAGTTTTCAAACTTTGAGTGTAACATTGTCTTACCATCTGCAGTACATTAAAAATCTTATATAGTGAATAACTTTTGATCTAATGATAAGATTTTGACGTCTTATGACGTCATATAATAATTAATTAGTTCAAACGAAATTTTGAAAGATAAATTTCATTAAATGAGTTCAAATGTTGAATCGTTTGAAATTTTCGGTATGCTGACAGATTCGCCTACACGAAATTTCACTTTGGTTACATAAACTATTTACTGAGTTATGTCGAAAAAAGTATAATTATCACAACGGAATATGAGCTCTTCACAGGGGAGAATAAAAAAAAAGTTTTTTTTTTTGTCGATTTTGTTTGTTTAAGAGAAAATTCTCTTTATTTAAGCTTTAAACAATAAAATGAAAAAAAAAAAAAAATGCTTCTTCAATTCTAAAACTGCATTTACTAAATCTTTACACAAACACGCGTAATTTATTAAAATAAGTATGCATTAAATTTCGAAGCTATAATGCAATAAATGTATTAAATTTTAAAGCTATAATACTATAATATTTTATAGCTAAAACTGTTAAATATTGCTTTTATTGAAGAATTTTGAGAATAATGTTTGTGTATTGCTACATATGTTGAAAAATGCACAAAATTTAATTGTATTATTATTAAATTGTATGTATAGTTATATAATTTTTTTATATTTTAAAGGAATGTATTTAAATATATATGGCAAGTTTTTGCCGCATTAAAGTAGGTTTTTGTTTGACTCACATTGGTAAATTGATTCGTTTATTGCCAGCAATCGGTTAGAGCCGTGTTGGATCTGTGGATAGAACCCTCGCTCCCCAATCAGGTGATCCTGGTTCGAATTCCAGCCAAGGCTGGTCGATGCGAATTCCGTTCCTGGCTCGCATTAACTTCAGCGCTGACATATAATATCCTCAGAGGTAGACGAATCAGGGGTTATAGTCCCCTTGTCGTCAAGATAACCTTGGGTGGATTTCGTGGTTTTCCTCTCCATGTAACGCAAAGGCGAGTTAGTTCCATCCAAAAAGTCTTCCACAAAAGCAGATATCTTCCCTACTTAATCCAGGAGATCTCTAGTGTTTCGGATTGGGTCTAAAATTAGAAGGCTACGGTGATGAACTCAATAAATTTGGTCAACGACGGTTAAAACATAAAATAAAATCGATTAATGTTATCAATTGGTTAATGTTGTTAATCGGTTAATGTTCTAAAAACCGTCTGATCTTACTGTATTCCGAAGTTATTTTCAATAGTTTAAATATCTGTAATATCTGGGCGTAATTTAACTTAATAATCTTTTTTGTTACAGAGTTCAAACACAACGGTTTTAATTATGAGGACATCCTGTAAGTCTGTGTATCAGTTGTTTTGCAGTGACAGTTCTTAATATATTAGAGAATGTTTAGAAGAAAAAAACGTTAGACAATATACGCACGAGTGATAAAAAATTAATGCTTTAGGGAACACTGAAGCTCTGAATGAGAAAATTCTTTAACAAAAATCCATTATTTGGTATTTAAAATATTTAAAAAAAAAATCCCATTTTAATAAATAATGTGCAACAAACCGTGTAAAAAATGGAGTTTTCCTTACAGAGTTATAAGAGTATGGATTTATAAAGCTCTATGTTTATCAATACATAGTTCTCGTTGACAAAGTTGCTTTTTCTCTTATGGAATTTTTCAATGCTCTCACACCTGCAAAAGGTTCTTGCGCACGAATTAAACCGTGTAAAAATCAGAGTTTTTCTTCACACCTGCAAAAGGTTCTTGCGCACGAATTAAACCGTGTTAAAATCAGAGTTTTTCTTCACACCTGCAAAAAGTTCTTGCGCACGAATTAAACCGTGTTAAAATCAGAGTTTTCCTTACAGGGTTATAAGAGTATGAATTTATTAAGGTACATCAATACGTAGTTCTCGTTGACAAAGTTGCTTTCTTTCCTTATGGAATTTTTCAATGCTCCCACACCGTCAAAAAGTTCCTTGCGCATGAGTTAAACCTTTTTAAAATCAGAGTTTTCCTTACCGAGTTATAAGAGTATGAATTAATAAAGGTCTATGTACATCAATATGTAGTTCTCTTTGACAAAGTTGCTTTTTCTTGTAATGAAATTTTTCAATGTTCTCTCAACTTCAAAAAGTTCTTCGCGCACGAATTCTTGTTTCATTGTTATAAAACGTTTTTTAGGGACTCTTCGATCTGTCTTGTTTAATTTTAAATGCTTTTTGTTAATTCAATACCTTAATTTAATATCTTAATAATTAAATAAACATAATTGATGCATTTACATCAAAGAAACTTTGCGTGACAAAATGAAAATTTAATGCTTAGGTACATTATATTTTTATACGGTTACCATAATTTTGAACACGAGAATTTTCTATAAACTGTCCCATAAATGAACTGAAAATTATCATATAAATGATTTCAATACCATATAATTTGGTTTCGATTCCAGAATTATGTTGTTGTTTTCTTCTTTTTTTTTTAAACCAGAAATTCCATTGCTAAACTGTACGGTAATTTTACCAGAATTTTTTTTCTCCTCGTGAAAATTTTTAAGTTTTGACATTTAATGTCTTCAGATCGTACCACGAAAATAGTATTGAATAATGAATTTTTTGCAATTATAATATTTCTTTTTATATAGACAGAGTTTTTATTTTTACAGAATGTTGTGTGGTCAAAAATGCGAGGCGATTTCTAGGAACTTTTTCATCCATGTCCTCAGTGTTTTCCTCAAGATCCACGTATTCGATCCTATGATCATAGAGGCAAATCTATTCTGATGATCCGTGATCCTGGTCCAATTTATCGCGGAATATACAGATGCAGTGCTACTGGTCTGTATTACGAAGGCAGATTGACGACAGTTTATCAAGTTGTCCATCTAGGATAAAAGTTGCTTTCCTGGTGTTCATTTATGTTTCATTCTTTAAATAAACATTATTATCACATTTGTATTTGCTATATTATGGAAAACATCATACAGTATAAATAAAGGTATTTTCATGTGAATTAGATTTCTAAATTTTACATATTCTATTTCTTAATAAGTAAATGTAATCTAAAAAGAATATAGTCTAAAACATAGATGGCCAATCCATGCAAGGAAAAAATGTATACTCAAATTTCACGAAACTTTCTTTGTTTTTGACGAAACCGTTCCCTGGTGTATGCTTCTAGCAAATTTTCACGTCAAAGTGACGAAATAACTGTCGTTACTTCTCCGAAAAAACGAATTTCGTCATACAATTTAGAAAACAAGAAAACTCGTAGTGCCTAATGTATCTAACTTTATTAATAATCACTTTATAGTGGAAACCATATAGCTGAATCAATGTCATCTTAGTAACACATAAAGGACGGATAAAACAGAGTTATAAAATTTTAAAAAGCTTCATTTTTAAAGCTTCGATTCTCAAATGCTCGAGTTTACATTTGGTTTCTTAACATCATTTGTATAGCTGTAAGTGAACATGATATGAGAGAAAGTTTATAAATTTACATAAAAATAAAAAATTAGTTCTGTCAAAATTTATAAGTTTGTATAAAGATAGAAAATTAAATTGCTTAATTTAATTGCTTAATTGTTACATGTGAAAAATTACATTTTCTAGTTAAAAAAAGTACGTTAGACGTAAGCCGGAATCAGTAAACATTAGGCAGAATTTAGACAAAGAACGCTTCCTAAAACAAGTGCCAGTTTCAATTATGTTTAAGATTAATTTTTTCAGTGCAATAAGATAATTAGGTCAAAAAAAACAAACAAACCAGAATCGAAAATTCATATATTCTTAATAATTGCCGTGAACTAAAATTAGTAGTAGTGAAAGTGTAAGACATCACTTTAAAAAATGGATACTCAAATATTACTAAACTTTCTTCGCTTTCGACGAAAACGTTTCCGGTTATATGCTCTAAGCAAAAATTTAATCAAAGTGTCGAAATAAATATCGTCACTTCTTTGAGGAAACGATTTTCGTCAAAATTACATTAAAAAAAAAGATTCCTTTATTCTATTTTTTCCCAGTAAAACCTTGTAGTACCTAATGTATCTATAACTTTTTCAATAATCACTTCAACATGAGCACGTAGGTGGCACAACACAACAAGCACGGACAGAACAGAAAATTAATTGCACTCATTCCAGAAGAGGGATTCAAAATCTCGATCCTCCTGTTAAAAGTCTTACTTCTTGCCCACTATACTTTTTGGTCAGTTCGAAAATTCGTTTTTTCATTTTCGATTTTCAAGTCTTTGTTCTACCTGCGTCATTATAGTTAATAATCTCCCACAATGCACTACGATGAGGTTTCGAATGGAGGAAGCATTTTTGTCACATATTTTGAGAGTTCGCGTTGCGACACAAATGATTTCGTGTCGTAATGATTCTAAAAATTAACGAAATATTGCTCAAGCATTGCTAAATCGTCAAAAGTGAGAGTTTTACTTCTGCGAGTGAGTGCATTGATATTGAATGCTTTATACTCCATGTGTCTTTATTAGTTATATAGAATCAAGGATCTAGTGTTTGATGCAGTAAGATTGTGCAAGTTATAAATGCACACACAATCGAAAGAAAGACGCCTTTGTCTATCTTGAACATTTTCATAGCAGTCATATGAACATCGCCTGACATTTAAGAATTCGCATAAAAACATGTAATTCGTTCCTTTGAAAGTATTGTTGTAAATTTCTCTTTTCGATCCTATACTTATTATAATTACTTGTTTTAATTCCAGAAAGTTGTTCTCAATTTCAGATGCGACTAAAATCAAAAAATGAGTGACCATAAGTATTAAGATAATTAATATAATAGCTATAACTGTGAAGGTGAAATGAGCCTTTATTCCAGATACAATGGCACTTAATTGCAGAATTTCGCTTAAAAATAAACCAAGCAGAAGAAACAAAATGGGAGAAATGACTTCATCAACATATTTTGTTTCAAAAGCGATGTCTAGCAATTTTTTCTCAATTTCATTAAACAAAATTTCTGCTGAAACATTTGCATTGGAATCTGGAATTCCAGTCCATGGTGAATATTAAAATTCGAATGTTTCTTAATTGCATCAATAAAGGTCTCAACATTCTCTTTCTTCGATTGAGGTAACAAGTTTGCTGGAAAATTATCTTTTGATTCATCATTGAGATTGTCTGGTGGTCTCAATTTTTGTGGTTTTCCACTAAATATTAAATTTGCATCCTTTCCTTTGAGAAACTGATAAATATTATTTTCATCTCTTTTCATATCGAAATTCAGTTCTATTTCTTCTTTTATATGTCGTTTGTAATCATTGATGCAGCAGTTTAAACTGCTGCAGAAATGACAGCACAGAGCTATGGTCAAGCCTGACACAACGAATCTCAAGATGTTTTGAAACAATTGAGACGATGCTGAAAAAATAAATGCGTATAACGTTTCTTTGCCTTCCCAGTTCTTGTATCCAAACAATACATAAGTCGTCACCGAATGTAAACGTACCGATAAAAATGGAATAAGTGTTATAATTACGGTTACAGTTATTGACGTAAGAAAAATAAAATATATCTTTAATTTCCAATTTTGTGAATGGCAACCACATTCACAATGAACAGAGTGTAGTGTTTTGTAACAGTTCAGTATTTCGAATCTTTTTAAAAAGATGTATAAATGTAGGATTATAACAAGGAACGCATATACGCTTTCGCTAAGCAATTCTCTTCCTATTTTGTTGTCATGAAGCACATGGTACATCAGATAGCAAGCAAGATGAACCAAATATAGTTCATAAATAAAAAACAATAAGTATTGAAAGATTTTTACCTGCATTTTTGTTTTTTTCTTCGGAAATGGTATGCGTGAAAATCCTAGAAACCATAAAATTAGCATTAAAATGCTTAAACCAGTGTTTGCTTTATTTATTCCATTTTTATGGGAATGGGCATTTTTAAGAGCATTTACATGTCGACATTTTCTTCTAAAATAATGATTTAGCTGTAAATACTTTGTAATTTACGATACGTCTTTTCTTTGGTTAAGTTCCTTTAAAAAAAGTTTCAGTCGGAAATTCAATAATTTTTTTAGCGATTTAGAAACTGAAACATGAATCCAAAAAGGATTTGTGTCATTATTATATTTTTAAATTTTTTAAAAATTTACACAGAAACCTATTTATAAAACTTTTACTATGATAAGTAATTGAGTAATGATAATCTTTTATGCTTAGAATTCTTTGTTCTTTTGTTTATAACTCCTTAAAGCATATAATACATCAGCATTATTTAAATAGTTCAGATACTTTAAAACTTCTAACTTGCAGGCAAATTTTATGTAATATATTAATACACACTAGATCAGAGTAAGCTAAAA
Organism: Parasteatoda lunata; assembly: GCA_949128135.1. Taxonomy (NCBI): domain Eukaryota; kingdom Metazoa; phylum Arthropoda; class Arachnida; order Araneae; family Theridiidae; genus Parasteatoda; species Parasteatoda lunata. The sequence continues at coordinate 24,237,827 of OX421979.1, forward strand.
AGATAGTTATTCCATCAATAATTCTTTATTGACGATTGTAATCCATCAACTAAATAGCTTAGAATTTAGAATTTCTATCTTGTGGGTAAATTTCATGTACTTTATTAATCAAAGTTATCTAAAAATATAGTTATTCCATCAAAAACTCTTTATCCAAGTTAATAAGTCATTAGCATAATCTAAATAGTTCAAATTCTTTAAAATTTCTAACTAGCAAGCAAATTTTATATAGTATATTAATAACGTTTCATACGACATAAAAGTTATCTAAAAAGATAGTTATTCCATTCTATAATTATTTATTCAAGTTTTTAATCCTACAGCAGAATAGTTCAACTGCTATAAAACTTCTAATTTGCGATCTTATTTTATGTAGTTTATTAAAAAGGTCCTACACCAGATCAAAATTATCTAAAAAGATTATTATATCAATAATTCACTTTTCAAATTTATAATCCATGAGCATCAGCTGAATAGGTGAAATGCTATAAAAATTCTAACGGGAAAATTTGATTTAGCTTATTAATAAGGCTTTATACCAGATCAAAGTTGACGAAAGGATAGATATTCCATCAAAATCTTTATTCGAATAAATATTTTTCAAGAATAAAAGTTGGAAGTCGTTCGAATATTTTGAAATAGACAACTTGAAGTTTATATCTTCATTCAATGAATCAGTTGTGTTAATTTTTGAACCAATATTCTTCTTCGAGATAATTATTCCATCAAAAATTAAGTTATTACGGCTTTCTAGTAAATTAAATATTCCAAAATAAAAACATGTTCATTAATAATATTATTATTGTTTTTTTATAGTTATGAATGAGTTAATGAGTATCTTATAATAATAATAAAAATAATAATCTTAATAGACGACTGACTTTTTCTGTAAAAGTTCGGCCAGTTGATCTTACAATGTGAAAGCTAGTATAATTTAAAAATAAAGTTTTAATCAGCAAAAATTTTTCTCTGGTTCAATTCAATATTGTTGTTCAGTAACACGAACTTTAAACGCAATCAAGTAAATGACTTAATATTATTTTTAAAGATTAATAAATTAAAAGCATAGAACATGCGCAAATCCAACGAAAATTTAGTAATTATTCAGTAGCTTGCGTTTATAAGAAATAAAAGAGTTCAATTGAGATCGAACGAATAAGTGCTCAAAATTTTTAATTTCTTAATGCACTACAGATCAATAAAACTTTGTTCCAAATATTGATTATTAAATCGATTAATAATATTTCAAATACCGAGTAATTAAATCGAATACATCATTACAGTTTAAACCCAATTACTATATTACATATAAAAGTACACACTGTTATTTCCATTCATTGCAGGAGTTATCTTTTAAACTGATTACTGTAATTTCAAAATTAATATAAATAACAATTGGAATTTTAGTCATTTATTTTAGTGTAAAAATAAGTGGAATAGATTTTATTCCAAAATAGTTTAAAGTGATTGATTAAAATGTGCGTAGAGTAAAAGATGACATAAGCAACAATTGCAATTTTAGTTGTTTATATTATTGTAAAAATACTATTCCACCGTAGTTTAAAGTGATTGATTAAAATTTGCGTAGTGGGAAAAAGGGCATAAATAACAAATGCAATTTTAGTTGTTTATATTATTATGAAAAATAAGTGGAATAGATTTAATTCCACCGTAGTTAAAAGTGATTGATTCAACTTTGCGTATTTTAAAAGATGCCATAAACAACAATTGCAATTTTAATTGTTTATATTATTGTAAAAATACTATTCCACCGTAGTTTAAAGTGATTGATTAAAATTTGCGTAGTGGGAAAAAGGGCATAAATAACAAATGAAATTCTAGTTGTTTATATTATTATGAAAAATAAGTGGAATAGATTTAATTCCACCGCTCCTGAAATCATTAAATGATCTTTTTTTCCCCGTTGCTTTTTTTCAGAAGCTTTATTTATCGAGTTGTTGTCATTATGTCATTTATCATTCATCTCAATGCATTCATTTTTTCAGAAGCTTTATTTATCGAGTTGTTTTCTCAATGCTAAATCATGATGTTAAAGAGCCTGTTTCTACGAGTTTTATTTTTATTATACATTAACAACTAATTTTCAGTTTGAAAAATAAAAATTTATGTTATTTATCAATTCATATGTGGTTGGAAGTTCCAAACGAAGAGGGAAGAGTTCTGAATTATTTTCGAATATTATACTAAATTAAAAAATGTTCGTATTTGTATGATTTCCTTTCGATTAGGCGCAAAAATAAAATAACAACAGGTGGTTAGCTAGCAAAAGTGTTTATCTTAGCTTTCGAATAAACATGGCTGATAGATTTTATTTGAATGGTTGGTCCTAGTAGTCTCAGACAATGGAAGTCTCAAGTTGTGACATTTTAATCAATAGATCTTTTCCCGACTTTTTTTTTGTCTTCTTCACTAACCAAGGGTGAAGACAACATTCCCCTTTTGAAAGGCAACTAATCAAGGAGTTTGTACAAGGCATTTACACACCTTTGCTCGCCATTAATTTTTTCTTCCATTGCTCTCCTAGGGAATGACCTTTTTCTCAATGCATTCATCTGAAGGGCAGATTTGTTGACCACTCTTTTGGGGGCACCATATTAGGTTGGCTAAAGTTGCTCCCACAGTAAAGGCAGATAGTACAAAGTATGAAAGAACATCCATGCCTTGCTCGGGATTCGAATCCAGAACCTTTCTGATGCAAGGCCCTGACCCCTACACAGTCCCGTCGGCCCTTTGGGTTTTATTCATGCAAAATATATTCAAAAACATTACATTATAGAAAAAATACTTTAGTGTCGTATTTCGTAACTTCATTTTTAATTGGCAATTATAAATTAGCATATTTGTTGTCGGTGCATCGAACAGTGGACATTAAAACATAGTACGTTAAAATTCGATCATTAGAACAAGAGTTATTGCGGTTGATTTTTTTTCTAGCACTCTTCACCCATGCATGAGTATCTTTTACAAAAGATATTTCAAGTAATACCCAGTTTTATGTATTAGGCAAAAGAGATATTGACAATCATGAATTTGTTTAGCGTTTTTAAGTTCTTTCAACTTTTCTTTTGCGTTTACTCAGTTCTCTTGTCTGTTCGCTTTGTTAATAAGCTGTCTCGAATTTATTATAATCAAAGAACCATTTGTGTTAGCAATCTGAAATTTAAACACCGATTGCAAGGAGCAATTTTAGATCCTATCTAAGAAAAATGTTTAAAATTTTTCATTAGTCCATTCAGGTGAGATGTTTGAAAAAAGGAATTTTCCTCATTGGTTTTTTTTTTTTTTTTTTTTTTTTTTGATTAGCCAACGTTATAAATTAAACAGCACATGATTCTGTTTATCTGTTGATTGGCATTTCTTTAACGTAGAATTATTTTTCACGAACTCAATGATCAATATGAACAACATGCATCTGAAACTACGCGTTTATTTTATCTATAGTTGCACTTTTCAAATGTGTGCCAATGAAATTAAATAATTTAAAATAAACTGTAATTGAACTAAAAGAAAAATAATTTATGTACTGAAAGACAACGTTAATAGAGAAAAGGCAATGAAATCTATAGGGGTGACGTGAAAAAGCACTATAATGATGCTTATTTAATTTTGGTAATTTGTACTATTGTTATTATGGTAATTAGTGCTAGTTTCAATAAATGTAAAATATACCTATATACATAGTATTGTAGGTACTGTTGTAACAGATTTTTTACGACTAACACTGAACAAGATAAGTGAAAAAAAATGCTTGACTATTATAATTTGCCTCCAGTAACAGTATCGTGCCAAATGATACTAATTACACTTAATCTTTATTTAATGGGATGAACTTTGAAAAAAGGGTTTTGGAAAATGTATTAACTTTAAATCTCCGAGAAGCGTAATAAATATAAAAAATGGAAACATTTAAACCTTGTTAATCATGTTCGTATATGCACGGAGAAAAAAAATTCAGGCATAATTATCATATTATATGATGATGGCATTTCTGTCAAATAACAACAACATTATTTGGGTTAAGAAAACTTTAATATACGGTATTTAAACCAGTCATTTGGTAATTTTTTCTTTTATGTGATAATGGTTTTCTGAAAATTCTGGTTTTTTCAAAATTATAGTTCTTATTACAACGCATTTAGTACGAAACAAAAAATAGATTAGTAAATTGAATGTTTTTTTTATGCCATGCTCTCAGATATTATAATAAAATTACGAAACTTTATCACAATTACCAAATTTTATAACACATTAAAAAACCTTATTTATTGCTAATTTTACCAAAATCATTACCAAAGCCCTTCGGTAAAAATTACCAAGCGTTTTCCGCTTCACATAGAGCGGAAAAACACTGTAAATTTTGCCGTTTTATGGTCGTTTTGAATTTAAAGGAAATAATTAAAAAAACAAGAACATTTCGATGTTTTTATACGAAAAAGTAAAAAATAAATAAATGTTGTGTGTATTTTGTACAAATTGAGTCAACATAGCACAAATTAATTTTTCACGTATTATGTTCTTTTTTGTTAAGTTTATCTTAAAATGAGTTGCAAGAATTTCTTATAAATTATTTAAAGAGAGTAAATGAAAAGTCGGTGGCATTCGAATAATAATTATAACTTCAATTAAGCATCGACTTCGGATCTACTGTTTTTTTAAAAAAAGGATATTTTTAGGATATTCTTGCAAAGCATTTTTAGATAAATTTTACATAAAAATGAACATAATACGTGAAAAATTAACTGAGACTATGTTACCTCGATTCGTATTAGCTAATCGCATATTTCATTTTTTCACCTTTAGTGCAGAACCATAGAAAAGTTGTTTTCTTAAAATTCTACTATACCGAAACTGCGGTATAGTAGACTATATTAGTTAGTAAGTCAGTTAAAATTTTTTTTAGTGTTTTTGACGGAACGAGATTTTTCTCAAATTTTACAAATCAAAATGTAGTGATTCCTTGTAATTCAATTTTCAGTAAAAAAAGTTTTTTTTTATGTTGGATGTTGATGTATTTATGATGCTTCATTACGATGATATTTTATTTAAAGAAATAAATGCTGTAAAGCATTCTAAAAGAATAATATCAACATATTTATGTCTAAATTTACAAAACAAAAATTTCCCATAACTTATTACGTTCTTTAGCATTCTATGACATTCTTTTTAAATGCTGCCATCTGTTATCGTTAATCTCTATTCAAAATTATGGTTTTAGAATTCATGAAATATAAAATAATATTTATTATTAGTAGATATATTATTAGTAATATCACGAAACTTTTTTCGTTTCTGACGAAACCCTTTCCTTTCCTCTATGTTAAAATTTCACCTTAGTGGCGAAAAAATTATCGTCACTTCTTAGAGAAACCAAAAAAGCCTTGTAGTACCTAATGCATCTAACATTTTTAATAATCACTTTAAAGTGAGCACCATATTGGTGGCACAACACAACAAGCCCAGACGGAAAAGAGAGATAAATTGCACTTATGCTCGAAGCGGAATTCAAACCCCCGTTCCTCCTCACACGAGTCCACTCCTTGACCACCATACTAGCTTGTCAGCTTAATTTGTTATTTTCGATTTTCGAGTCTTTGTTCTTCTTTCGTCATTCCAATTAATAATCTCCCTCAATGGACTGCGATGAGGTTTCATTTTTTGCCATGCATTTGAGAGTTCGCGTTGAGTCACAAACCACGTGATTTCGTTTCGTGAAGAAATAATTTTAAAAATTAACGAACCTAAAGGATCGCTAAATCGTCAAAAGTGAGAGTTTTATTTCTGCGAGTGAGTGCATTGAAATTGAATGCTCTATACTCCATGGGTCTCTATTAGTTATATAGAATCAAGGATCTAGTGTTTGATGCAGTAAGATAGTGTAAGTTATAAATGCACACACAATCGAAAGAGAGACGCCTTTGTCTATCTTGAACATTTTCATAGCAGTCATATGAACATCACGTGACAAAGCATTTAAGAATTCACACAAAGATACGTAATTCGTTCCTCTGAAAGTACTGTCGTAATTTTCTCTTTTAGATCCTATACTTATTATAATTACTTGTTTTAATTCCAGAAAGTTGTTCTCAACTTTAGACGCTACTAAAATCACGAAATGAGTGACAATAAGTATTAAGATTATTAGTATAATAGCTATAACCCTGACTCTGAAATTAGCAATTGATCCGGATATAACGGCACTTAAATGCAGAATTTCACTTATAAACAAACCAAGTAGAAGAAACAAAATAGGAGAAATAACTGCATCAACATATTTTGTAACATTAGTGATACCTTGCAATTTTTTCTCAATTGCCATAAATGCAAATTCTGCTGAAATATTCGCACTGGAATCTGGAATTCCAGTTCCATGGTGAATATTTAAATTCGAATGTTTCTTAGTTGTACCAATAAAGATCTCAGCATTCTCTTTCTTAGACTGAAATGATAAGTTCGTTGGAAAAATATCTTTTGATTCATCATTGTGATTGTCTGGTGGTCTCAATCTTTGTGGTTTTCCATCAAATATTGAAGTTGCATTGTTTCCTTTGAGGGACTGATAAATATTATTTTCATCTCTTTTCATATCGAAATTCATTTCTATTTGTTCTTTTATTTGCCGTTTGTAATCATTTATGCAGCAGTTTAAACTGTTGTAAAAATGACAGCAAAGAGCTATGGTCAAGCCTGGCACAACGAACCTCAAGATGTTTTGAAACAATTGAGACGATGCTGAAAAAATAAATGCGTATAACGTTTCTTTGCCTTCCCAATTCTTGTATCCAAACAATACATAAGTCGTCACCGAATGTAAACGTACCGATAAAAATGGAATAAGTGTTATAATTACGGTTACAGTTATTGACGTAAGAAAAATAAAATATATCTTTAATTTCCAATTTTGTGAATGGCAACCACATTCACAATGAACAGAGTGTAGTGTTTTGTAACAGTTCAGTATTTCGAATCTTTTTAAAAAGATGTATAAATGTAGGATTATAACAAGGAACGCATATACGCTTTCGCTAAGCAATTCTCTTCCTATTTTGTCGTCATGAAGCACATGGTACATCAGATAGCAAGCAAGATGAACCGAATATAGTTCATAAATTAGAAACAATAAGTATTGAAAGATTTTTACCTGCATTTTAATTTTTTTCTTCGGAAAGGGTATGCCTGCAAATCCTAAAAACCAGAAAATGAGCATTAAAATGCTTAAACCAGTGTTGGCTTTATTTATTCCATTTTCATGGGAATGGGCATGTTTAAGTCTAGTTACATGTCGATGTTTTCTTTTAAAATAATGATTCACATGTAAATACATTGTAATTTGCGATGCGCCTTTTATTTGTTTAAGATACTTCTTGAAACAAGTTTCAGTCGGAAATTTAGAATTTTTTTTTTAGCGATTTCGAAATTGAAACATGAATTAAGAAAGGATACGTGTCATTATCCTTTTATTTAAAAAAAAAAAATACACAGAACCCGATTTATAAAACTTTTAATATAATCACCCTTTATTAGTAGAATTTGAGTAATGATAATCTTTTATTCTTAGAATTTTGGTTAGAATAATTCTTTGTGTTTCGATTAATTCTTTCTTCGTTTGTTTATTACTCCTTCAAGTTTACAATCCATCAGCATTATATAATAGTTCAAATACTTTAAAACTTCTAACTTGCAGGTAAATTTTATGAAGTATATTAATGAGATCTCACACGATATCAGACGTATCCAAAAAGATAGTTATTCCATCAATAATTCTTTATTGAAAATTCTAATCCATCAGCTAAATAGTTTAAATGCTTCAGAATTTCTAACTTGTGGTTAAATTTTATGTACTTAATTAATCAAAGTTATCTAAAAATATAGTTATTCCACCAACAACTCCTTATTCAAGTTAATAAGTCATTAGTATCACCTAAATAGTTCAAATACTATAAATCCTCTTTCAGGACATTTAATGTGCTTTATTAATGAGGTATCACACCAGATCAAAGTTACCTAAAAAGATATTTATTCCATCAATAATTCTTTATTTAAGTTTTTAATCCATCAGCTAACTAGTTCAACTGCTGTAAAACTTCCAATTTGTGATCTTATTTTATATAGTTCATTAATAATGTTAACCAGATCAGAGTTACCTAAAAAGTTTATTTCATCAATAATTCATTATTCAATTTTATAATCCACCAGCATCAGCTAATTAGTTCAAATACTATAAAACTTTTATCTGGTAAATTTGATTTAAGTTTATTAATAAGGTCTTATACCAGTTCAAAGTTATCGAAAAAGATAGATATTCTATCAAAATCTTTATTCGAATAGTTAATTTTTAAGGATAAAAGTTGGAACTCTTTCAAATATTTTCAAATAGACAACCTGAAGTTTATATCTTCATTCAATATATCAGTAGCATTGATTTTTAAACCAATAATCTTCATTGAGATAATTATTCTGTCAAAAATGTGTGTTATCACGGCTTTCTAGTAAATTAAATATTTCAAAATAAACAATTTTATGTGGTTAGTAAATTCATTAATAATATTATTATTGATTTTTTAAGTTGTGAACAATTTAATAATTCTATCTTAATCGAGCTGACATTTTCTGTGAGAGTTCTTGTTTATAAAGTGACAGATAGCACTATTTAAAAATAAAATTTTAATTGGTACAAACATTTTTTATGTTTATTTCAATATACGATTATAATAATTAAATACATGAATTTGAAACGCAATCAAGTAAATGACTTCATATTAATTTTAAAGATTAATGAAATAAAAGCATTGAGCGTGTGTATAGCCGAAACATTTCCATCATTATTCAGTTGTTTGCGTTTATAAGAAATAAAGCAGTTAAATTGAGATTGAATCAATAAATATTGAAAATTTTTAGTTTCTTAATGCACTACAGATCAATAAAACTTTGTTACTCGTGGTAGTAATTAAATCGAATACATCACTGTAGTTTAAATGCAATTACTATATTACAGCTAAAAGTACACAGTGTTATTGTCGTCCGTTAGAGGAATTATCTTTTAAATTGATTATTCTAATTTCTTAATTAATCGAAACAACAATTAAAATTTTTGTTGCTTATATCATAGTGAAAAATAATTGGAACAGATTTTATCATGCCGCGGTTTAAAGTGGTGGAATAAAATTTGCGTAATGTAATTGATGACATAAACAACAATTGCAATTTTACTTGTTTATATCATTGTAAAAAAAAGTGGAATAGATATTATTCCACCGTAGTTTAAAGTGACTGGCTAAAATTTGCATAGTGCAAAATATGACATAAACAACAATTGCATTTTTAGTTGTTTATATTATTGTAAGAAATACTATTACACTGTAGTTTAAAATGATTGATTAAAATTTGCGTAGAGTAAAAGTTAATATAAATAACAATTGCAATTTTAGTTGTTTATGTTATTGTGAAAAATGAGTGGAATAGATTTTATTCCACAGTAGTTTAAAGTGATTGATTGAAATTTGCGTAGTGCAAGAAACATCAATTGCAATTTTAGTTGTTTACAGTATTGTAAAAATACTATTCCACCATAGTTTAAAGTGATTGATTAAAATTTGCGGTAGTGTAAAAGATAAACATAACTACAATTGCAATTTTAGTTGTTTACATTCTTGGAAAAAATAAATGGAATAGATTTTATGTAGTTCATGGATTAAATTTGTGTAGGGTAAAAACCACGATAAAAACAACATTTAGTAAAAAATACGAAGCAGAACAATAAATCAAACCGTGTAATACTAAAAAAATACAAATAATTTTTTTAATCAAAATGGACAAAACTTCTTTGAAAAAAATGCGCTAAAAAGCAGCAGAAATTTGAATAAAAGTAGAAATAAAGAAAGCGAAGGAAATAAAATTAAAATTAAAAATATAAAATTTAAAAATATGACCACTGAAGCCGACGTCTTCAGGGGGTACCGGCCCCAGCGGCCATAAAACAAAACCTTCTTTATTGAGAGAGATGGCAAAAGCCTAAAAAAACTCCCTCAGTACCCCGAAGGTTTTGTATAGAAGTCCATACATAGAACTAATTCAGAAAAGAAACTCAAACAAAATCGTCAGAAATTCAAATAAAAATCATCAGAAAATAAAAACTCACATTAACTAGGTCAAACGGCGAATTCACAAGCAAACCAAATGAAAAGGAAACACTTAAACCAAAGGAAAACAACGCCCTCTTTTAAAATGCGCAGATTGAAAAAATGAAAGAAAGAAGCTGTCAAAGAAAAGATTACATCACAAATTAATAGAATGCGTAACTGGGGCTGCTCAGTTAAGACTTGAATTGCGCCCTGTTAAAATAAATAAAAAACTTATATTCTTCAATCATTTTCTTAATTAAAAAATTAACATCGCAAAAATTATAAGGAAAATCATTATTACTCAAATTATTCACAAAATTATTCTCAGCTTCCCGAAAACTTTTAACATTATTGCAAATATTTTTAATCCTAACCAATTGTGAAAAAACTAAATTTGTAAAAGTTTTATTACACAAATTTGTATTAAAGTTGTAAATAAAGCTTCTTTCTTTCATTTTTTCAATCTGCGCATTTTAAAAGAGGGCGTTGTTTTCCTTTGGTTTAAGAGTTTCCTTTTCATTTGGTTTGCTTGTGAATTCGCCGTTTGACCCAGTTAATGTGAGTTTTTATTTTCTGATGATTTTTATTTTAATTTCTGATGATTTTGTTTGAGTTTCTTTTCTGAATTAGTTCTATGTTTTACATGTTTTTTCCTGAACTTCTATACAAAACCTTCGGGGTACCGAGGAAGTTTTTTTAGCCTTTTGCCATCTCTCTCAAAAGAAAAGGTTTTGTTTTATGGCCACTGGGGCCGGTACCCCCTGAAGTCGTCGGCTTCAGTGGTCATATTTTTAAATTTTATATTTTTAATTTTAATTTTATTTCCCTCGCTTTCTTTATTTCTACTTTTATTCAATCCGTGTAAATGGTTTTACTTTACGACATTTATCGAATTTATCACTTTTTAAAAAACCATACTAATAGTTAATTTTACCAAAATCATTACTAAAAAATACGGAGTTTTTAGGTGTTCTTATGGAGCCAAGAAACGCGGTAAATTTTGCCAAATTTTGGTAATTTTGACAATAAATTTTCTCAAAGTGTCTTTCAGTTTTGAATATAATTTCATATTGTTGATCAAAATTCTTTAGTATGTAGTTGAAATTTTTAAATCCAACTCCAACTTAAGCTCAATTAAAATTTGCACCGAATCCCAGGAACCAGGCCCGTAGCTAGGATACGGGAGGGGGGGGGGCGTCGGGACAAATCCCCCCCCCCGAAATTCTGGGATTCAAACTTTTTAGTCTTTCTTTGAGCCTCTTTGTAAAAAGAACGAGAACTTTTTGCGAAACAAGATGGATAGAAAACCATGATGCAATCATTAGATTTAAAGAACTTTATCCAGAAATAATTCAACTTCTCGAAGAAGTAAAGGCTTCTGGAAACTGCGATGCTTCCTCTAAAGTGGACAATCTTATTTCTACTATTACTAAAAGTGAGTTTTTCATTACTTTACTTGTTTGTAGAGATATTTTTTCTGTGATTCTCCCACTGAGCAAAGCACTCCAACAAATTCATCTAGATTTGAATGGAGCTTTGATACATGTAAAATCAATAAACAACACAGTTCTAAACAAAAGAAAAAATGCCGAGTATGAATTTCAAAAGCTATATTCGGTACTCCTTAATACTTTCACAAGTTTGGATCTGGATGTAAAACTTTCTAGATTGGCATCTTATCAAAATCACTGTGGCAATATAAAAATTAGAACACAAACTCAGAGCAGTACTTCCGTCAAAATATATACATTCCTTTTTTAGATTATTTCGCTGCCCAACTGATTGAAAGATTTTCGAAGCACGAAGATACTCTTGCATCTCTCAATAAAGTGTTATCCAAGTATTGTGTGAACGATGATATTAATTTATGCAATTTCCGAATCTACGCAGATTTCATTGACATCGAAAACCTCATGGGAGAAATGGAAGTATGGGCATCAAAGTGGAACCCGTGTGAGACCCTTAGTAGACCAGATACGGCACTTCCATCAATGGAAGAATGTGACGGTATGTTTTCCCCAAACATTTATTGCTTGTTACCAATATTGGCTACGTTGCCAATCACCACCGCAACTGCAGAAAGAACTTTTTCTATTCTTAAACGCGTAAAAACAGCAACAAGAAATGCTACTAAAGAAGAAAGGCTAACAGGGCTAACTTTATTAAGCATATTTCGGGATATTCCGGTTTGTCCTAAAAAAGTAATCGAAAAATTTTCTTCAAATCCCCGTCGCATGTCTTTGTAAACTTTGTTTACAAATTGATTATAATTATTATGTAATATTAATTGAAAAATAATTATTATGTAATATTTTTTAATTACTAGTTTAACTTTTGAAAACAACAGAATAAACAATATTTGTTACAATGTTTTTCCCCTACTTTGCCTGTCTGAAACTGTCCTTGCCTCTTACCATATCCCCCCCCCCCCCGAAAAAATATCCTGGCTACGGCCTCGCCAGGAACGTATTAATTGTTTCCAGTGTCGTTGCTTAATTAATTTTCTGATTTAACTAATAATTAAATTAATTTTCTAATACTCAAAAAATTGATCTTTAGTTTCCATCGACCGTACTAATAACAGAGTCGATAAATTGATTTAAAGTTATTCACGTAATTGCACGAAATACAAATAAATTTGCTCCTAAATCGAAATTTACTATCAAAATAAAATTTAGGAATATGAGAAAATATTAAGAAAAATAAAATAATTTAAAGGAAATAAAATAACAACATCATTTCTATGTTTTTGTGCGAAAAATTAAAAAAATGAAATGTTTAGTGTATTTTGTACAAATTGGGTTAATATAGTCTCAGTTATTTTTTCACGTATTATGTTCATTTTTAGGTAAAGTTTATCTTAAAATGAGTTGCAAGAATTTCTTATAAGTTATTTAAAGAAAGTAAATGAAAAGTCGGCGGTATTTGAATAATAATTATAACGTCAAATTAACCATCGACTTTTGATCTGTTTTTTTAAAAAATTTTATACGAAATTCTTGCAAAACATTTTTAGATAAAATTTACATAAAATGAACATAACATCTAGAAAATTTACCGAGACAATATAAACTAGATTTATATAAGATAATCGCATATTTTATTTTTCATTTTTGGAGCAAAACCATAGAATTTTTTAAAAAATATTTTTGAAAATTATATTATACCATAACTGTCCACTCAAAAACTTAAGGGCTATATTAGTAAGCTAAGATCTTTTAGTGCTTTTGATGGAACGAATTGGACTTTGATGGATTGAAATTTAAATTTTTCTCAGATTTCACAAATAAAAATATAGTGATAGCTTGTAATTCGATTTTCAATTAAAAAAGTTATTTTTTTATGTTAGATATGAATGTTGGATATTTCATTAAAAAAATTTAACGTTTTGAAGCATTCTAAAAGAATAATATACTATCAACACATTTATGCTTAAATTTCAAAAACAAAAGTTTTACATAACTTATTACTTTTTTTAGCATTGCAAGACATTCTTTTTATATGCTGCCATCTGTTATCGTTAATCTCTATTCAAAATTTCAGTTTTAAAATTTAAGTAGTATAAAATAATACTTATTTTCTATCAAAAGACTAACTTTATTTTGAAAAATACTTTGTTCTTTAGAAGTAAAAAAATAATTTCTGTAAAATAAATGATAGTACATCTAAAATGATTTAAAATTTTGGAAAAATCATCGATATCATTCTCATATAGTTAATTCTTTCGTAAACATAGATTTCGAAAACAGAATTTTAAAATATTTTAAATAAATGCATAGTTTAAAATTTTTTCTCCCATAATTTAAGAATAGTGCTAAATTTTTGGCCCATGTTATGGAAAAATGAAACTTGTTTATTCTAAGTAGGCGATAAAGCTAGAAACAATAATAAAAAAGTAAAAAAAAAAAAAAATTGTATTTTTCTGCGTTTAATTTTGAAATTGGTAAAAAGTTATAACAAATATCTAACTTTTATTTTCGCTTATCAATTTTCAATTCAAATTTATTCAAATTTACTAAATTCTCTCAAATTTACTAATTTCTATATTATAGATATCAGAATTTAAGGAGTGAATCTGCAGCACTATCTTCATAAATCTATATTTGCTTGTGACCTCATCGTAGTTAGACAGGGATTATTATTATATAAATTGAGAGTAATTAAGCATATATGTAGTAAAATTTGCAAATGTAAAGTCCCCATACAAAAAGACTAGGGGTGTAACAAATAGTGATTTACATTCGTTTGTGGCATTTGAATATGATATTAATTGATTGATTGCATAATAAAAAGTTGAGAAAAAAACTAGTTACAAAATAAAAATTCGGATAATTTGAAAATTTTACTTATTAATAAAACTTCTCAGTTTTAGAAGTATTACTTTTCATAGCCATTTTATCTTTCGTTTTTTGCATTTATAAAACAAAATAATGAACAAGTAAAAATAATGTATAATTTTAAGTTTTAAAACAAAAATTTTGCATTTTGAAACGGTAATAATAAATTTAATTATAGCTTATAAGTATTATATTAAAAGACCTTCTAATACTATTTTTTTAAAAAAAGATTTGTCTCTTTGTGTAAATGAGCGCTAATATTTTCGTAATTCATATACTATGTCACGGAAAAAAGCAAATCCAAATAAAATCAGAATCTTATATACAGAGTTATAGAAAAAATAGTTATTATAATTTTTACGAAACATATAATCACTTGAAATCTCTTACACGATAAGAAACACTTAATATCAATATCAATATAGCATTAAAACGAGTTTAAGTTTTTATGCAAAGTGTAATTTTATGAGGCATATGCTGTGGGGTTATGTATGAGTTTTGTAGCACGCGTATAATGGTTTATTGTTCACTTGTATATGGGGTATGTAAATCAAATGATTAAATTTCTATTTTAATTGATGTGACAAATTACCTTATTCTGTGATTTGTACTGTAATATTTTGCCCTTTTTTGTGTACGGATTGTCTTGGTTCAGATCTTGGACACTACTACTTTATGCACGCTTTGTTTTATAGATGATTTATACTACATGTATATTTGTATATAATTCTGTTCAATTTTTGAGATCTTTGTTTGGTTCAATGTCTTTATTTCCTTCATTGTATATATTTATGAAAACTATCATATATTTGTATATTGTCTGTATATGGCTGAGTACTGAAAAAGCGACGGGTATGTTTTTTGCATTGCATGTAATGGTTTTTCTTGTCTGTTTGTATGATGCGGGTAAATTTAAATTGATTTAATTGGGTTTAAATACTCAACTGTATACTGTTTGTTTATGTTAGAATCTGAGAGTTTTGAATAGTATTTTGTTGAAGTGTCATTTAAGCTTTTTGTATCATACGAATTATAGTAATTGTTCACTTGTATGTAGTATGTGTGTAAATTTAGTTGTAAAACTTTTGTATTGATTGAAGTTACAACTGGTTTAATTTGTGATTATGTACTGTAATACCTTGCTCAACTATGTACAAATTGCTTCGAAATCTAGATCATGGAAATTGCTCTTCAATGTATATCTTTGTCTTACAACAATGTAACAGTATATCATACGTATAGCTGTATACTATTCGTAAAGAGTTTGTTGAAACGTTATATAGGTTTATTGTATATTAGTGCTTAAGGACAAATGTCTTCGAATACTAAAATGAGCTTAAGAAAATTGTGTCTTCATATATTCTAAAAGAAACACATTAAAATTATTTTTCAAACTTTGAGTGTAACACTAAACATTGTCATACCATCTGCATTGCATTAAAATCTTATATGCTGAATAACTTTTAACCTAATGATAAGATTTTGACATTATATGAGGCAATTTTCATGATTTGTGCTGTTCAATTAAGATATAATAATTAATTAGTTCAGCGATAAATTAAGTTACAAAATTTGACAGATTTTTTTTTTAATCTTTAAGATATCTTTTTTTAAATGGATTTTCATTTTACAAAAGTGAAGTTAAAATTTAAATACATAAATTAAATGAAATTTATCTTTTCAACTTTCAAAAATCTGAGCATGGTGTACTTTTTTAATTAAATCAATTGGAGGAAAGAGATTTATGAATTAAATGGATTGTTTTTACAATTATGAAAATTTTCACTGCGAAAATAATTTTTTTAATTTTTTTTTTTAAAAATTTTGAAAGAAATACCTATTGGCATTTTTTATAATTTTTTGGAAAATTTTTTTTAACGGAGAAAAAAATATTTTACCATGCCCGACTCGTTACACGGAGGAGAAAAAAATCTGGTAAAACAACTGTACTGCATGGTAATGATGTATCAGGTAAAAATAAACGATAATTTTGGTTAATAACACTAAGTTACATATGTTATTTCAATCATAGTTTTGTAATTTTTCTGTTTATATGGTAACGGTTAAAAGGAATTTCTAGTTTTCATAATTACAAATCTTATTACCAAACATTCAGTAAACGATTCAAAACTGAAAAGTAAATTTGATCGAATAAATGGTTAAAGTAGTCATGATAAAATTACCAATTATTTAATCACATTTACTAATTTTTATCACATTCTGTAGGACCATATTTTATTGTTAATTTTACTAAAATCATTACCAAAGTGCTTCTGTATAACTTACCGAGCTTTTTGACGTCCCATAGAACCAGAAGAACAGTAAAGTTTACCATATTGCGGTAGTTTTAACCATTCTTTTTTGATAAGAGAGGAAACTTCAACAATTATATTGTGACTTTTGAATTTTTTAGACGCTCCCGTGCCACAGGTCCTAAGTTCGATCCTCGGGCCGGGCAAGGTTGACTCAGCCTTTCATCCCTTCCGTGGGTCGATAAATGAGTAACAAGCATTCTTGGGAACTAAACACTGGGGGTTCCGCGTTTGGCTGACCACCTAACTGGAACATCTGTTCCTGCACCCCAGAGCCCAAGGTCAAGGAAACTAAGATGGGCACAGTATGCCTTGGCCCTCTATGGGCTGTTGCGCCACTGAGTCTAGTTTAGTTTTTTAGTTGAATTTTTAGATACACAGGCTAAGAGTTGAAAGAGTTATCAAGTCTGCAACTTTCAAATGTGTACTAAAAGAGTCTTATACTATCAAAAGTCTTATATAAGCATTTAATGTTACATCATTAATTTTATTAATTATTTTAAAGTCAGTTTAAAATATGTCGATCAAATACAAAACATCTTTTATACAAGGTGTTTCAAGAACACTATTCTTAAAATACACTTTAAAAATTTTTTCTCGAAGAGGAATTAAAGAAGCAGACACAATAATCATTAATCACAAATTAATAATTAGTACGGAAAAAACTAAAAAACGTCAAAACGTGACGAATTAGTATCAAGACATATAGGATTAAAGATGTCACATGATTGACTGCGTCATAAACATTAAAGATGTTTCTAATAATCACTTTTCCCCACTTCTAACATTAAAACGGATTGAGGTTTTTAATTTCACCCTTTTGGTTAATGATTTGTCCAAAAAATAATTTAATCTTTTCACACTTTTAATATTAATTTGTGCTCCATGTATATAATTTCTGAAAGATTTTATTAATTCATATTAAAGGGGAACAATCTATAAATTATATTTTTCATGTGTTGGATGCGTTCATTTATTAAAATAAGACTTTTTGAGATAATCGCTTTAGAATTTCTCTTCAGAGCTTGTTTATTTTAAACGATTTTTGAAACAAGAAGAAATTAGATCAAATTAAATTTCAATCCAAAATGAGTTTTAATCGTATAAAATGTTAATCTGGAATGAGATTCAATCAGAATGAATTCAAATCGGGAGTGAAATTTAATCAGCTTAAGTTTCAATCTAAAATGGGATTTAATCACGTGAAACTTTAACCAGCAATAATAATGAATTAATTTAAATTTTAACGCGAGCTAGATATATACACAGAATTTTATTTTGGAATAAATTTTAATCGTCTAAGATTTCAATTCAATTTGAATCTGGTTAAATTAATGTAGTTTAAATACAAATTTAATCTAGATATATTATTACAATTTTAAACCTAATTAAATAGAATTTTAATCTTCAATACAAAAGTAACTCTGATAAATATTTTTATAGAAAATATTTTTCTTTCTGTATATTGCAGACATTTTGAGAGGTGAATTTCATTAAATGTGTTAAAAGTTTAAAACTTTTGAAATTTTGGGTTCGCCGACAAATTCGCATTCAAGAAATTTTACGTTGGTCATCTAAAATATTTATTGAATTATATCGAAAAAGATTTCATGATCACAACGAAATATGACCATTTCACAGATGGGTATAAAAACAACGTTTTTTTGTCGATTTTGTTTGTTTGAGAGAGAATACTCTTTATTTAAGATTTAAACTAAAATAAAAAAAAATGCTTCTTCAATTCTGAAACTGCATTTACTAAATCTTTAAATAAACATACGTAAGATATTAAAATAAGTATGTATTAAATTTCAAAGCTATAATGCTATAAATGTATTAAATTTTAAACCTATAATACTATAAATGTATTAAATTTTAAAGCTAAAACAGTTAAATTTTAAATTTAGTGAAGTGTTTTGAGGATAATGTTTGTGTATTATTGTGTGCATATGTTAAAAAATGTATGAAATTTAATTGCATTATTATTTAATTGTATGTATAATTATATAAATTTTTTATATTTTGAGGGAATGTATTTAAATACATAGGGCAAGTTCTTGCCGCAATAAAGTCGTTTTTTGTTTAACTCACATTAGTAAATTAATTCGTTTATTGCTATCAATCGGTTAGAGCCATATTGGCTATGTGGATAGAGCACTCGCTTTCCAAGGAGGTGACCTGGGTTAAAATTCCAGCGATGGCTTGTCGATACGAATTCCGCATCCGGCTTGCACGTTCCAGGGAAAGATATTTATTTTTTACACTTACATATGCCACATTAAAACTATTATTAATACGTTTCTATTGAAATAAATACCTAAGAATAATATATTAATGCACGTCTTGAGTCGTGGTGGCTCAGGAGATAGAGCACACACCTTCCAATGAGGTGAACTGGGTTCGAATCCCGGAAATGGCTGATTGATTCGAATTCCGCACCCGGCTTGCACCGACCACAATGCTAATCTAAAAATATCCTCAGTGGTAGACGGATCATGGATTAGAGTCCGCTTGCCGACAGACTAATCGTGGGAGATTCCCCTCACTACTTGATCCAGGAGTTCCCTAGTGTTCTGGATTGGGTTCAAAATTACAAGGCTACGAGGATGACCTCAATAAATTGAATAGGCTGTTCAACGACTGTTAAAAAATAAAATAAAATCGGTTAAAGTTATCAATTGGTTAATGTTATCAATCGGTTAATGTTATCAATCAGTTAATGTTATCAATCGGTTAATGTTATTAAAATCATTGGATCCTATTGTATTCCGAAGTTATTTTCAATGATTTAAATGTCTGTAATATCTGGATGTAATTTGACTTAGCAATCTTTTTTGTTACCGAGTTCAAACAAAACCGTTTTAATTATGAGGACATCTTGCAAGTCGGTGTACCAGTTGTTTTGCAATGACAGCTCTTAATATATTACAGAATGTTTAGAAAAAAAATAACGTAAGAAAATATACGCACGAGTGATTGCAAATTAATACTTTAGGGAACACTGAAAGTTCAGAATGAGAAAATTCTTTAAAAAATCCATCATTTGGTATTTAAAATATTAAAACAATTCCCATTTTAATAAGTATTGTGCAACAAAATGTATAAAAATCGGAGTTTTCCTTACAGAGTTATAAGCGGGTTATGTAGTTCTCGTTGACAAATTTGCTTTTTCTCGCAATGGAATTTTTCAATGTTCTCAAAACTTCAAAAAGTTCCTTACGCAACAATTCTTGTTTTATTGTTATAAAACGTTTTTCAGGTACTTTTCGATCTGTCTTGTTTAATTTTAAATGCGTTTTGTTAATTTAGTATTTTAATAATTTAAATAAACATAATTGAAACGTTTTATAAATTTTGAATGACAAAATAAAAATGTAATACTTAGGCACATTACATTTTAATACGGTTACCATAACCACTTAAACTTATTTAAATACCTATAACCGACGTTTTTAGGCAAAACTTTTATTTAAAAAAATTAAAATTCGTTCACAAGGAATTTTTATATATCAACAATTAAAAACCATACTTTCAGCTATTATTTTAAAACCAATCATTATTTTGTTCTAAACCATTGTACAAAGATTCTATTAATACTAGCAATATTCTGTTAATATTTGTAAATGATCAATTGAAAATTGCACATTTTTCTTTTCAATGCCCTCTTTACCGAATAGAGAAAGAAAAAAAAATGAAAAGATCTCATAAAAATGTGACGAAGCATTATCGCGGTTGATATGATGGTTAAATAATGAAGTATTTATCCATTGAATCTTTATTCGGAATCACAAATTTTTTCTTGATTTTCAAATAAACTGGTTTTTGAAGATATTAATCCGTTTTACATTTTAACTTATGTCAATTAAGGTTTGTAGGAATTTGATAAGGCTTTTTCCCTTTACACTAAAATAATAAATTTTATCTCTCCATGCAATATAGGTCTTATTCATAAATAAAATTAAACATTAAAGGCGGCCTTTATAAAATATCGTGCTAATTTTTTTTCAAATAAAAAGAACATAGAATTGAAGTATGTTACAATCCCGGATAGAGAAAAAATGAAATTCTGCAAAAGCAAAACCAGAGAAAATTTTAATTTCTTCGCAATTGAATAAATAAATATTTCCTTTTAAAGAAAATTTATCTTTGTAAGTAAGTTTTTTCATTTGGTGTTAAAACCTCTTAAAGAAAAAAGTCTGTTAACAAAATTCAATGCTGCAAGCAATAAAAAATATTCATCTTAAGAAATCAGATCTTTAAGCAGTTTAATTAAATTGACCGGAAAATAAAATTGTTTTGAGAGATTCGAAAGAAAGCCTTTAGAGATTTATTAATCGTAAGATAAGTATTAATTGAGTTCCCTCAGACCAATAATCTGAAATGTTTTGCTAAGAAAATGAATAATAAAAAGATTTTTTTAAAAACTTTTCCTCGTAAAGTGTTTCTCTTTTCCACTTAAAAAACATTAATTACTTTCTCAGAATGAATTAAGAATTAAATACTTTCTCATTAATATCAAGAGCACAGTATCATATAATATATGCTTATTTCACTCACATATCCTCTAAAAAAAACAAAAAACAAATTTGTTAAAAGAATTCTGCCAAATTCTTCGCCATTTCTAATTAATATTTCATCGAAATGCATTTTGGTTACTTAAACTTATCGTCCGAAATCTCAGTCAAATTTTTTAAAAAATCTGAAAATGTAAGGGTATTTCTTTAAGAGTGAATTATTTTAGAATTAATTAAAACATTGCAATAAGCTTTCTTACATTAGAATGTTGATTTTTAAATTTTTCATACATCTGAAAATAAGGTTCTTTTCAGAAATGTCAAATAAGAATGACAAGCGAAGAGCCTCAATTTTTAAATTTTATTTTAAAGCATTTAATTAAATTCCAGAGTTGGGGCTTTATCTGAATAAAATTTTCAAATTTACGAATAAACCGCGGATAGAATAATAACACGCGAAAAAAACTTGATGATAGAAACTTATACACTCTCTCTTTGCTATTTTGTATTAGAAGATAATTTATGTTTGCGTGACAATAAAGAAAATAAAAAGAGTATATAGAACACATTTTTTTGAGCGGAAGTGCTAATTAATTCATAATCAGAGTTAAAATAAGTCAGTTACTTATCTGTGTAAGAATTATCAGTTTGAGTACTTAAAATTTTTAAAATAATCAAGGGATATCTTACAAATAACACATTAGTATTATGGAAAGAAAACAGCTTTCCTGATATTGAATATTTCATTCCCTTTTAATTCAGTGTCTTTTCTATTTTTATTTCTAAATCTTATTAAAAATTGTTTTGAATCTTATTAAAAATTAAAAATATTTGAAAAATGCAGTAGTTTTTCAAAATTATAAATAATCTTATTTAGTAAAAAAATGAAGTATATTGATTCAACTGGTACAGTAAGTTCATATCTTTAAGGTCTTAAAGGAAGTTTTTTCTAAGAATGTGAATGGACGATGGTTAGAAAAGTTAAATACATTTGACACTGCAAGTTTTACTTATTTATTTATTTTTTTAAAACGAAAATAGGAAGAGAAGGAAGAGATATTTCTTTATTATTGCCGCAGTTCGTTTCCTCGAAGAAGTGGCGATAGTTAGATGGCACTTTGGCGAAATGTTCGCTCCGACTATAAACGAAGAAACGGCTCCGTCAAAAAAGCATAAGCTTTCCTGGTACTTAAGTATACAATTTTTATAGTGATCAAATATAATTTAGATTGCAATATATATGAAAAACAAAAATATCCAAATGTACAGTATAAAGAGTTACATATTATCTCTTAAAACTGGACCTGGAATGTTATTATAAATATACATTTCTAACATTTTTCCATAAAGTAATATTTTGTAATCAATGTGCATCTTGTAGTACAATTTTGAGGTAATTTAAAATTCATAATATAATTAAATTTCTTACGAATGGATAGAACTGTTTGAAGATTTTCGGACTTGAAATATACAAGATGACCAATTGCTCTTATTGTATAATTGTAATTTTTGTAAAAAACGATTTCAAAAAGTAAGCGAAATTTCAAGGGTCAAAACCTGCTTCATCTTCAAACACCTTCAAGTTGCATCTGGTAAACAAACTGGTTTTAGTTGTTTTTTTTCTTACCCTACAATGCTTAAATATTTAACTAAAAATTGATAATTCATACAAACGAGTACTTTTAAAAGTAAAAAAATTATTTTCTTCAAACTGTAAAATAGGTTTCAATTAAAAAATTGAGAAGTTTAAAATTTCAAAATTCATAAATAAAAAGATAAAACAAATCCCTTTATGTACTATGGTATAAATAAATTGATGAAAGGATCATGCTCATTTAATTATTGAAAAGAAGCAAAAGAATTTTACAGAATATTAAGTTAGCTCTGTGGTAAGTTTTATGAAAAACTATTTTTTAAAATTATTTTAATAACCATTAAACAAAATTTGAATTATTTAGATTTAATTTTCGTGTAATTTATTTGAGTAGAATTGAAAAAAATTAATTGATAAAATTTATATTCGTTTAAGTGCAGTTTGTGCAAGAGACAAATAGGACATAAAGTACTCGAAATAAAATTTGTAATTTTTTGTACTCAATGTAGCGATATAAATAGTGTTGTAAACATCATCTTATGCAAAAGCGAGGTGTAAAAACTTATTCGAGTACAACGGAATTCATACCTATCACTGGATAAAAAAATCATCAATGGTAATTTATAGCGGTATTACATACTATGTCTGACGCAAATAAGAAAGCTTCCTGTGTTTCTTTAGCGTCCATACAACTAGTTACTAGGATTGAAAGAGAACATAAACCGTTAATTATAACGGTTTTATAAACTACGTATGACGCAAAAACCAAAAGAAAGTTCACTAGGGTGGAACTACTAAAGTGGAAACAAAACATTAACAGTTAGAGATATTCTTTAAAAATAAAGTTGCAGTTAATTTTAAGATCTTAAGTAGTTCAATGATATTCTTTACGAAACAATATTATTATTGCTATTTATTTATGTTATATCTTATAAGCAAAGTTTTATTGGTTGTAGCTCATTTAATAATTGATCATGCAATTAGTGCATTTTTAAGAGCCAGTTTTTATTCATAGCATTTAGAAGTTTATATTCACAAAAAAAGAAAACCAAGTGAACTAATTTGGTTCTAAAACATTCGTTTTCAATAATAAGTAAACTTTGAAGCAAAAATTCCATTTTTTTTAACTGTACTATAAGTATACAGAACACGTATTAAATTAGGAATTACATTATTTGATTCTAAGTACTCTTCTTTCGAGCTTTGGTTCTAATCTAGCTAGAAAAGTTAGGAAACAATTGTTCGAAAGTAATTGATTAATGCATACTTGTTTCAGATGCTAATTCAATTGAGCAAACAAATTGACCTCAATTCAAAGAAGTGGTTTCGAGAACACTTCGAACACTTCAAAAGAAACTTCAGCTCCAAATTATAGATAAATGTGAGATCTTTTTTTCATTGTTAGGTTATTTTGTTTTGTAATGTAATATAGAGTTGTTTTCATTCATACTTATAATATGACAATTTATGCTATGTTTGTTTATTTCAAGTGACTATATACTATTTTGTGTAGGATGTTAATATGAGATATTACTGATGAAGTTTTGTTAAAAAAAAAAACATTTTTTTGGTATAATTTATTACATTGGAGAACAAACTTTTTGTGGCATTTATACAAATTCCTGATATTGGTTAAATCGGAAACTATTTTTGGTTCAAAAGCTACAGATTTTCTAAAAAGGGCATCTTTAGTTTATTTTTTATCGAAATTTTTCACGTTTATAGACGTTATATATAACAGGAGATCACTTAAATGTTGCATCAAACTTCTGAGGGAGTAGGGCGCATCAATAGGATTGAAATTTTACAGGAACCGAAGCCCGGAACTGTCGTCATACGCGGCAATGGACGCTTCCTCTATTATGGGCTGTTCAGAAGCACACGAAGGAGCAGGCATCAGAATTGGGAACTATTCCTAGCTAGTTTTTATAAAATTTAAATCCCGATGATGTACCCTAACCTCTTTAACTCCCCTGTTACATATGACCCACTAAAACTTGTAAATTTATACAAAATATTGACTTAACAAGTAGTTTAAAGCAAAATTGTAGCTTGGGAAAAATCTCATATTCTCAGCTGAATCTCATCATAATCAAATCTCTCACTTTGAATAAAATTTCGTGCAACAGAAAAAAAAAATACTTTTTTCCAGCTTAATCTTTTCTAAAATGATAGAAGAAGTAGTTTGCACACCCTCAGAAATTTCTCGGAAAAAACGGGGAAATAATAATTTTATTGTTATTTTATCGCATTCAAGCAAAACAGTCAATAAAACCATAAATAAGATGGTATTGAAACTGTTTACTGTGAGGAAAACTGTTTATGAACTGTTATACCGTCGCCTAATACGGTTAAATAGCGAGAATTGTATCGAACCAACTAAGCCCATCTAATGAAGTAACTTAGTTCCCTTCAGTTTTGCATATATCATAGCCGAGAGGGCTAATCTGTCTGTCTCATGATCGACAGTACGAGGGTTTGAGTCCTAGCGAAGGCACTAACCTAGCTTTAACTTCAAATGAAGAGTTTCCCGTGTCCTTCACTCTCCAATGTCTTTTACTGAACGAAAAGCCTACCTCCAATGACCACTTAAATTTCTTTTTTTTTTATGGTTTTGATACCAGGCTTGTTTAGTTTAGTTTTGTATTCATGTTTTCATAACCATAATAGTTGTTAACTGTTTCAAAACCGTAAAAGTAAAAAATATTCTATACCGTGAACTTTGATGAACAGACTGCTGCCGGTTATTTTACTATACTTTTTAGATTGAAAATTCTAACAGTATAAGCTAGTCACAATCTTAGAAAAAAATTCTCTTCAGATATAAGCCAAACTATATCAGTAAAAAAATGTATACAATTTTCTATGAATAACAAAATGTTTTTTATTATGTTTGACATGTAGAATTTTATTATGTAGATATGTAGCATATTTTAAAGGTTAAAATGCAGAATTTCTCTTAAAATTTTAATTTTAAAGCGCTGCAATTTTTTTAACAATGCAATCTTATAATTGTTTTCGCAAGAATGAAATATTTTTCTCTAAATTTGGTGATATGTGATTATTATATTAGATAAATTAATTGTTTTTATTCAACGTTTTGGAAAAAAAAATGCGTAAAGAAATAGCATCTTTTTATAATTAAAGTTGTATTGTATTTAAATAGTCTGGTAGTTTCATAAAAAGTTCTATAGTTTTTAAGATTAAATTATATTTCATAGTAAGAAGTCATATGTATATTCGTAACAATAACTTTTAATCGATTCTCAAATTAAAAATGTAACAATCTGGAAACTTTTTTTTTCTTATCGCATGTTTCATTTAATTTTATTTACATTTTGATGCATCGTCAAAATAATTCTCTCTTTTTAACTATACTACTACTACTACTACTACTACTATTACTATTACTACTATTACCATTATTACTACTACTACTACTACTACTACTACTACCATTACTACTACTACTACTACTAGTACTACTACTACTACTACTACCATTACTACTACTACTACTACTACTACTAGTACTACTACTACTATTACCATTATTATTACTACTACTACTACTACTACTACTATTACTACTATTACCATTATTATTATTACTACTACTACTACTACTACCATTACTACTACTACTACTAGTACTACTACTACTACTACTAATAATAATAATAATAAGGGTTTCTCTTTTTCTCAGCCTTTCGCATTCAAATAAGTTCGCTGAAAAAAATGTGTGAGTAATCATAATGAGTTTTAATAACATAAATACATTTAGCAATGATGTAACGGTTTCAAATTTCATTCTAATGTTTAAGGCAGATGTAGAGGGAATCTTTAAAAATGTATTTTATTCTGCAATCAAATCAAGTTTGTGGTATAAAAAGATTACTAATTATATGAATGATTTTTATTTATTGAGAAAAGAATTAAAGAGATAATTTAATTAGTAAACATTGAAAAAATATGTTACGCATATATTTGCGCGACAAAGATTAAGTAACAATAATCTTAATACCGATAAATAAGAAGTTAATTAACATTTTTAAATTTCAAAAGTTATTTAGATGGGTTTGAAGATAATCATATTATTTTATCTTTTTTATGATTTAATTAATTGGAATGAATATATTTACATTGATAAAAATGTTGTTTATTAAGTAACAAAAGATTTATTTAGCTTGCAAAATAAAGTTAAATAGATAGATAATAATTAAGGAATATAAAATTTTAACAAGTATTTTTATAAATAAAAACCATTTTAAAAATATGTTAAAAGTTCCTTTTAAGCACATTTTATGATACGTAATTACAATAGTAAAGAGGAATTAGTTGTAAAGCAATGAATTATTTTGTTTAAATTTAAAACTATTATTTTAATTTGAAAGAAAGATAAAAAGGCACAGAATTCAAACCTTGAAACAATTAAATTTGCTACTTGGTTGCTGGTATTGTATAAACTAAAGTACACCGGCAACTATATTGTTTCAGATTAAATTAATCCCCGATTTGATTACACGCAATTAATAAAGTTCCTTAGAAAATTCTAGAAATAATGAAGAATTGTTAATCAAGATAAATTTGAATACCTAAATTGATAAATCGATTCAGAAATCTCGCAGAAGCTGCGCCTTTTAATAAAATTTACTGAAAATCTTTTAATGGTTTAACGGAATAACCAACATTTTATTAATCGGTGCATTTATTTGATTATACTGAAATTAATAGATATGTTAAAATGATAAAAGTATGCTTTAGTGTTAAAAATTGAGAATTCAGAGATCAAATTGATATTAATAAATTTAGAAATTTCTCACGTTTCAAGATCAGTAAAGTGCAAGGTAATATTACATGGATTTAACAACTGAAATATAGATAAGTTAACGTTCGGCATAACAACAAATATGCAAATTACGTAATAAAATTGTAAAGCTTTTCACATCTACATTGTAAAAAATTCTGGTTTCAAATTACTGCAAAAAGTACCGACACTTAGGGTGACGGTACTTTTATCCATAGAATCCATTTTTACCGGAACAAAACGGAAATAAAGCAAAAAACGGATTTTTTTCAGTAATAATTAACGTGAAATCACTGAATCACTCGAATTAAATAAATACCGGTACTCATGGTTCCGGTACCTTTTACCATAATTTGATCCGGAATATTTTACAGTCTACTTACAGGATACGAATTTTATAACAGGATTCAATTATTATTAAAATAAAAAAAAAATACTTAATGTTGTAAGGAAAAATTGGAAAAATAATGGTCCAGAATAATAAATGAACCAATTTATTTGTTTCAAATTTTTTCTATTAACCTTTAACATTTTATACTTTTCTGGAAAGTAAACATTTATTTTAAGAAATGATGGAAAATTAATATTTGTGCTCATCACAAATTGTGCTAAAGCACAAACAAAATATTTGTGCTTTAGTTAAGTGTTTTAAATTTAAGTTAGTTCAACTAAAAAAAAGACAAGTAAATTACATCGAGGACATTTTCAATTGCAACCAGATTCAAATAATTAATTTCGCATGATCCTTGTGTTTTCATTAAATTATCGTTATAAGTCGTTACAAGGAAAAATGTGTCGAATTAATCACTACAACACTATTTTTTAAAAAGCAGCGTGTTACACTACAAACGAGAAAAAAGTACGCATAGAAAAAATATGATTAAAACTACCAGAATACGGTAAAATAGTATACCATATTTCTGGCTGAATGGGAACAACAGAAATTTCGGTAATTTTTACTAAAGCGCCTTGTTAGTTATTTTGGTGAAATTAGCAATGAAATATAGTTTTACAATATGTGATAAAATTTGGTAAATGTGGTAAAATTTAGTCATTTTATCATGATACATTTTTTTTTTCCTATGGGCTACTTAATCAGTCTTCCCGATGAGCAGACCTAGTGCGTTCTCCAGAAGTGGTATCCACTCTTTCAGTGGCCACCACAAAGGGTGAGATACCATTGGCCATGTTAATTTGGACGTCTAGTTTCTGCCACACTAGATGGCAGCACCGAGACTCTATTTGGATGCTAAAGTGCACTAGAAATTTAATTTTGCCGGAAATGCCAAGAGCCAATAAGGCACTCCAGGGATATTTTACACGCCGCATAATCATACGACATGGCCGCTGAGGATTTTCTGCATCCCAAAAATCCGGTGTCTGGGCCGGGGATCTCATGATACATTACAGCATGGCATAAAAAACATTTATGTTGTTAAATTTACTTTTCAGTTTTGTATTTTTAACTTAATGAGTGGTAATAAGAAGTCTAGTTTTGAAAACCAAACTTTCTTGTTAACCGTGAACGGTAAATTTACAAAGAACGGCAAATCTACTCAGTATGTGTTTATATATTGCATATATTTATATATTGTATATATTTGGTTTTTATTTCCCGAATTACGGTTTTTTTTAGCAGGAATTTTATTACCATTCCGTACGGTTATTTTACTAGAACTTTTTTTCTCCCGGTATAGACTGTAGTTCAGTATAAACTTTCAATTCTTGTAGTACATTAATTCCGAGAATTAGTCCTGACTGATGAGGAATTAAATGTAAGTAAATTCTACTTATAAAATTCTACTCAACTAGTTTGTCAAAACTGTAGGTGAATTTGTTGGAGTTTGCCTCAGTATTTTTAGAAGGAGACCACAAATAGTCAAATTACAAGAATACGAACATCGAAGATATTACCTCAAATCAATTAATCAGATAAACTATGCATCGATTATAATAAAACATCTATAAAATTTAAATCTATTGCAGATTTAATTGTATTGGAAATTGTAACTGCAATGTTTTGGAAATTGGAATAAGAGCGTAATTCATTGGGAATGGGATGATTACTAAATAATTATAAATATTTGTAATTAAACCATTTATGAAACCGCTTTTCTCAACGACTTTTGAAATTAAACAAGTTTAATATAAATTTTTTGGTTAGCTAAATTGTTTTTGTAAATTGAAAAAAAATATTTTTAGACATTTCAGGAAGCTCATTTAGACATTTCATAAAAGGGAAATTAGAGCTTTTTATGTGACATTTCATTTAATTAAAAATTAACCATCAAAATGTATATGACTATTTAAAACTATTTTTATTTTCAAATTTGTGAAGTAAATTCATTTTTTCTTTTCACAGCCGATCTTCCAAAAATTTTCAAAAAAGTCTCTGAAACGTTTTCATGTTGTCTATAAAATGCAAAATTATACACTTTTCAGCAATCACTCTCAAAATATTTCTGACATATTTGAAATATTTCTTAAAAATCTCGAAAATATTAAAAAGATAAAATACTGGATATTTAAAAAAAAAAAAAAACTATTAAAAGAAATATTTAAAAAATAACACTTCTGAAATATTTCAAAAGTCACATTCCTGAAAAGTTTAAAAAATAACATCTGAGAAATATTTCAAAAATAATATCTCAAATATAAAATCAAGAAATGATCTATTGTCAACAAAAAAGTTTTACAAGGGAAAATTCCAAAAAATACTTAGAATATCTTTAAGACTATCAACTTATCTGAAACGTAACTGAGACTTTTTTTGTACTTGATAAAATTTTTCTGAATATTACCTAATGGTTTTACTAAGCTTTTTAATTAACTGATAATTTCATTTCTATAAAAAATAAAGTTGTTGACAGATATTTTTTATAGTAGATGATTAATCATTAGTTAAATTGAGATGAAAAGTAGTGTTTTGTCTTGGAAAATCATGAATTGTATAGCAAAATAAATGAAGCAGTTAGTTTATGATATCATTTCAGAGGGTAGATAACTAGCTTTTTCAAGATAATGTTTTTAAGATAACATATCATTGTCCCAAAAGGGAAGAAATTCTCGTAGGGATGAAATTAAACGATCCCATCAAATTGTTGAGCGAAGTTGGCTTTTAATGATAATTACTTAATGAAACTGATGATGATTCCGCATGAAAGAATATTTAGTTTCATTTAATTTTTATTATTTACTTTTCAATCATAAAATCATGGAAATTCGTAATCTCGTTTATATAAGGTTTATTAGAAAATGCTTTAAAAATTTAAAATCATTTAAAAATATTTGTAATATTTAGAAGCGTTTATTTAACGAAAAGAACTTATGTCATCTGGTATAGAAATAAAATACAACCAAAACAAGGAATGTTTTTTAGGACATTACTATGACATAAATATCAAAAGTATATATATATATATATATATATATATATATATATATATATATATATATATATATATATATATATATGTATATATATATATATATATATATATATATATATATATATATATATATATATATATATATATATATATATATATATGTATATATATATATATATATATATATATATATATATATATATATATATATATATATATATATATATATATATACATATATATTTTGAGTTCTCCTCACTCCTATTGTATTGATATATTTTGCTTAGGCTTTATTGAAACAATATTAGAAAGCGCTACTTTTTGCGGATATAATCGTGTGAACTGTATTGTATCTTTTCATTTTTTTTTTATTTTCCAGCTTTTTAATTTATATATTTTTTAAATTTTTTAAAAATATTTTATTTTAATAATTTTTCTCCTTTTTCTCATTAATATTTATTACTTTCTATTCTCTATTTTTTCACTCTATATTTTTAACTCATATATAACTTACTTTTAACATTATATATATATATATATATATATATATATACACACATTTATATAGATAGATATTTGATTAATGTAATCATTTTCCGAACTTCTGTAGCACATACATTTTATTGATTGCTATAAATAAAAATAGATTTAAATAGTTACAGAAACAAAAAAATATTTACGGCTGTCTTGGTTGCTTTAGGAAAATAATGTTCTGGTATAAATTTCAAGTTTATAAAACACGCCATAGATTACAAAGTGAAGAAGAACTAAAGTTTTAAAATGAATTATTCATTTTGTGTGATGTAAATTTATGGCATAGCAAACCGATAGGGAATTAATGGTTGCTGGATATCTTTTTGCAACGTCATTTTTTATTGATACAGTTTTTCTCAACCGAGGAGAATAAAAAACGAACAAAATGCTTAAAATTGCTTTTTTATTTTATTTAAATAAGAATAATTTAATTTTAGTGCCTTATAATAGTGTAATTCAGATAATGTATAGACGCATTGGTCATTGAATTAGAAAACTGCGAAATTTTCTAACAAATGCTCGCTAAGGACGAAGTATGCAAAATATGTTTATGACATAAACGGCTCATGACATGTTATCTGTTTTTGACAAAATCTGTTTAGGACATGTTATAGTTTAAACCTCAGCAGAATGCTTGCAGTATAAATACGACGCTGCTGGTGAATTTTAGGATAAACATAGTAGAATGGAATTAATGTCCCATCTTTCCCCACTTAAAAAAGGCCTTAATTTTACCACAGTTTAGAAGTAGTCACACAATTGTGAAGACACCAGAACTAACATGGTTTTCAAAAGCAGCCATATAAATGATAATTAGAAACAGAACACTAGTGATGGGCAATAACAGGTATTTTCAAATAACAGGTTCCAGCTGTTACAATACAAAAAAATACCTGTTCCCAATACCTGTTCCAAAATAACAGGTCTAAGGAAAAAAGTCCACTTTTTTATATTTGAAAGATAACTTAGAATGGCAAGTATTTTTGTAGCAGATACATATTTTTCTATTAATTTGACAAAGTTGTTAGGAAAAGTATTTTTTCTTTCTAAGAGTAAGAAAATATCGCTAAGTTTTTTTTCTATTTATTTTTTTAAACTAAAAAAAGCAGTTACATATAAATTTTTGTTTTATTCTCTATTGTTTAGGCTCGGTGAAAAAACTATATTTCGTCTTTTTTTATGTACACATATTTTTTTTTTTGTGATTATACTTTAGATTGGGTAGTTCAAAATGGTTGAAAACACTTCAAAAGCATATTTGTTAGTGTAATCAAATATAATAAATAATAATAGAAACAATAATTTTTGTTACAAAATATAGTTCTTTTTAAGGCACTTTTAGGAGAATTGAGTGACGCAGAAATAATTCTTTTACAAAATTTGCCTTTTTTTAACAAGCATAAAATAATTTAGAAAGCTTAGAGAATTAAAAAAGTTTTGAATATTACAATGTACATTGTTTCTAAATCTAAATAAAAAGAATTTAGGAATTCCCTATTACATTCTGTTTGACGATATAACCAGAATCTTTTCATTTCTCCAAGAGGGGAAAAATGGAGCTTCATAAATATTGAGATAAATTAGAATTTTTTTAAAAAAAAATTATCTCTGAATTTAAAATACAACATATAGTGTATTATTATTTTTAAATCAAAACAATGTAGAAGTTGCACATTATATTTTGTATATGTGGCAGAATAACCAATATTTTTTTCATTTGACAAAAAGAAAAAAATAATAGTCTAACTGCATGCATTGCAACCTCGTCGCAACTTTTTAAATAGTTCGAATAACATCATTTTATAGTTTTAAACAAAAAAAATATTTATAAAAAAATTTAATTGATTGAGCTTCATCAATTTGTACCAGCTAAAATATTTAGCAAATTAAATATAAATAGAGCATAATCCCAAACTTTTAAACATTTTTTTAAAAGTAAATATTCAAAATAAACATCAGTATACGAATTTGGCGTAATTTTTAAAGAAACAAGCCTTCTTAACAATTCCAAACTTTTCTTGGATTATTTAAATAATACTTTTCTTTCAAAACAATTAGCACATTAATTTCATAATATCACATACTATGCAGCCTTAATGATAATTTTAATGTCAAAGGAAAATTCAAAACAATAAAAAAAAGAAATTCGCCAAATTAACTGTAATGGATTTTTTCCTTTCCTGCAGAATATTATCATTTAAAAATGTTTATTTATTTTCTTCAAAAATTCAAAATAAATAAATCTTTTAAGCAACAAAATAATAGGCAATGGCAGAGAGACATCTATTTCTATGCGAGTGGACGAAATTCAACACAATGACAAATCACTCTTCACATAGAACATTGATTGAATTACTACAACAAATAACTATGAGGGAAATAAAGGACACGCCTTCATGTAAAGATATTGAGAGAGTCGATTCGTAACCTTGAAGGACACGGTCGAAATAGGAACCGAAAGTTATATTAGGGGGCCAATGGCGTAAAGAGGTGCCTGGATTCTCGAAGTAAACTACTTGATTAGATGTCCCCCAAAAGACGATTGTAATTAATGCAGTAAATACAGTAATCGGAAAAATGAGGGGGGGGGAGAATTGGAGCATTTTTATGTAAATGCTGGCCGTAGTTACACTATAGTGAGCAATTCACTATTTCAAAAACAATATTCTGAATTTTTCATTAAATGTATAAAATACATAAATTTAATGACCCCTAAAACTTTATTACTAAACTTCACTATTAAATCACATTCATAAAATATTTTGTTCAAGCCAAATATATCTATTAGATAGTTTCCTAATAAAAATAATAGCAATGTAATTAGTCTTAAGAATCCATAATTGACAACTTTATGCTTCCTTTGGCTGAAAGTTAAGAATTGTTTCTCTTTTTTCATGAAAAAAAAAATATATATATATATTCATAATATTCTACTACCCTTCATCTTCTCTGTACTATTGTACTACCCCTTCATGCTTCGTCATAAGTTCAGCATTTTAAAGTAGACAAAGTAAAAAAGAATACAGATAGGGAGAAAAATTATAGTGTTTGATATTGAGGTGATATATAAATCGACTACGTCAACCTTCATCTAACAAGTGGTACCACATAAAATGAAGAGTAAGTTAACATATGTTATATACTAGCGAATTAGTATTCAATATTTATAGCGGTAGTTACACCACAATAATATAGCATGCATACAACGAAAATAAAGTGTTTAAATATAGCTTGAATTCGGATACTAAATATAGTTTTAACAATTTTAACACCCCTTTCTGATAAGGGAATAAAAAGTTTAAATAGTTATTATCTTAAAAAAAGTAAGAGTAAATGCGAAAGAGAGAGAGTAAGAATGTATTTTGTAGGAAATTTTTGTGAATTTTTTTTTCTATCTTACATGTAGGAAATATGTATCAATATCAAAATTAGGAAAAATATTTAAATGCTTATACTATTTGCATCACAGAAAAAAAAATTAAAACAAGAAAATGTAATTAGAAGCAACCTGCCCCCCTCCCATATGGCCGAGCATCATTGCCTATTCCTAAATACAAATTTGTTCAAAAATACTAACCTGCTTCACCTGTTCCAAAATACTAGGCTGTGACAAAATACCATCTGTTCCAAAATACTAGCTGTGAAAAAATATCGCCTGTTCCAAAATACTAGCTGTGAAAAAATATCGCCTGTTCCAAAATACTAGGCTGTGACAAAATATCACCTGTTCCAAAATACTAGCTGTTAAAAAATATCGCCTGTTCCAAAATACTAGCCTGTGACAAAATATCACCTGCTCCAAAATACTAGCTGTTAAAAAATATCGCCTGTTCCAAAATACTAGCCTGTGACAAAATACTAGCTGTGAAAAAATATCGCCTGTTCCAAAATACTAGCCTGTGATAAAAATAACAGGCTGTTCCGACATAGCATGTTTAAAATATTAGGTGGTAGTTTTATTAATAACAGGTTGTTAAGACACAGAAGTAGAATCACAAAGGAGGGGGGGGGGGCTAGCAGTGGACTATCAATAATTTTCAATTTTTAAAATTTTTTTATTTAAACTTTAGAAAGGCTATTTCTTATTAAGAAATTTAAGACACTCTAAATGTATTTTAACAATATAATTGCAGAATAATCATTTTCTTAGCGAAATAAAAAAAAAGGCATTTGATTTACTTCGGACGCAAAATAATTTTAATGATCGAAATTTAAGTACTATTATTAATTTACGATTGGAATTAATATTTAAATTTAAGTTTAAAGAATGACATTTAGTTTTATTGGAACTAAATTTTATGACTTCTATTACAGCTCTTTTATTTTTTAGACTATGAAAACACAGAAATTGAGACTTACAATGATTTCACATATACGTTACAAAACTTATCCTATGCTACTCACGTCCCGCAGTGGACTGATTGTTAAGACACGGTTCCCATCAGATCACCGAAGTCAAGCATCACTGGCTGCCGTCAGTGTGCGGTTGGGTGACCACATGGATCAGTCTGCGTAGGGACCGAGGGTGTGCGGTATGGGTCCCCGTTAAACTGTTCTACCGTAAAGTGCTCGAATTCGCGTGCAGTTCGGCGGGCTACCGAAGCGGGGGTGCCATCCCCTCTGCAGAGGATCAAAATTGTGATGGCATGTCTTTGGATAATCCTCAGGGATGCTTCCCAAACAGTCGCCAATAACCCATTGTGCAGTTCTAGTGGGACATAAATGAACTACATCGTATGCTACTCACGCGAGAAGTTTTTAATTCTTGCTGATGCAAGTAAACAGTTTTTTAAAGTCTATAAGTTGCTTTTAAGTTTAGAAATATCATGTTTACACTTACAGGGAGGGGGGAAAAAGACAGTTGAAAAATTTTTGTTCTATTGATCGGATTTTCACGTTTTAAGTGCTATCTATAATAAGACACATTCTTTGACTAAACCGATTGTTTGTTCGATGAATTTGGGCTATTTGTTCTTCCTTTTAATTCAATTTAGGCTTGTTAATTTTACTTTTTACGTATTCCTTGCAAAAAAAAAAAAAAAATAAATAAAAATTAAACGAATTAAAAAAATGTTATTCATTATCATAAAATTTGTTTAACTAAGGGAAATACAATGTAATCTTTTTGAAATTATTTCTTAATTTATTCTAATTTGTTTAATAATGGTTGAAACAATTTTGAATACCAATGCACATTAACTCATGTATCATTTGAAACTATGTAATTTTAAATGACGCAATGCAAAATTCGAATGAAGTCATGTATGTCTTTTTGAAATTTTTTAACTTAGAAACGATTTGATTTATAATGTTCAAATTTTGCATTTTAAAATTACACAGTTAAAATGACGTAAAATTTACATACCTTAAATTTTAGTTTTTTTATTATTATAAATAACAAACAATAATAAATAATTATTTAAAATTAATTTCATAGAGTGGATCACGTTTCATAGGCGGTATTTGTTATAAATATTATCGTAGAATTTTTTCCCAAACCTATACAAGACTGCCTAGGCATGGTTTTTAAATGCAGTTCTAGTGACACCACGCAATATGAAATAAATAAATAAATAAATAAATAAATAACTACCTATATATTGAAATATTAATTATTGAACTAGAGAAAATAAGCTATATATAAACATTTTTAGAATAATTCATTTGATTTTATCAAAGTTACTCGTTAAATTATTAGATTTAAAACAGCTCTTAAAAAATTATAATACTGGAAATACAAAACTTGTATAGACCCTCGCAATGTCTGGCTACGGCCCTGTCATAATAAATAAAACGTTATTTTTTTTCTTATTATAAACTGTACAAAGATTGCCAAAAAAAAGCAGTTTAACAATTTTTGCCAAGATAATTGAATTAAAATTTTTGCCTAGTATTTTGGAACAGGCCTTTGAAAGTAACCTGTTATTTTTATAACAGGTATGATTAAATAACAGGTTCCAAATACCTGTTCCAGAAAATATTGGACATCTCTACAGAACACACAGTCATAGTCTATAAGACGTTACTGTGGCTTGGGCTTCATGTACTAAGACCGTGGTCAGTGTACTCTTCGACGAATTGCATGTCAGAAAAAGAACACTACTGTGCCTCAGCTGAGAAAAATCTTCAAACAAGGTTCTTCAAACCAATTACGACACGAATCATGCGTAGAAAATAAAATAGATTATTGGAATACGTAGTCGGTGTAAGGAGACCTCCTGTGAGGAAACGTCTCATTTCTGCCAGAAATTTTGGAATTCGTTAGCAGTGGTGTCAGGAAAAACGACACCGGACCACCTGAATATTAAAAATGGATTAAAAAAAATGAATGTTGCAACAATGTAAGAAGCATAATTTAGAGAGAATCTCATGAAGCCTTCTTGCTTTGTTCGTTCTATAGAGTGGCCGGTGGACATATCTTAAAGAGAGACATGTTCTGCTGGTATGGAAGTAGTGCCCTGGTTTTTCTTTTGAAGGTTAACGAAAATTCATGCAATACCAAGACATATTCGTGGATCAACTGCATCCTGCAATGTTACATTTTTGTTCCGAATGGGACGGATACATCACGGACAATAATGTCAGAAGTGTTCATAGATGGTTCAATAAATATTAATGTCATTTTACACCTTTCCCTCCAAACACTAGTCTTAGGTTTAATGCGAAACGTTTGAGACATGTTTGAAAGTTTCATAAGTTATTAGTAGACAGCGGATAATATGCAATTGTATACGTTCATATGCAATTGCATATTTTAGCACTTTTTGCCATTTGTGCATATAAATGCATAAAAAGGTATATTTGCTCTTATAAATGCATATTTTCAGCATTTTATGGCTTTTCCCTCCTAAAACCATATCACTATTCTTTTTATGTTAACATAAGGAACGCTTGAAATTTTGTTTTGTCATTCTTTATCACCTGAAAGGGTCAGCTGGATTGATGTTGCTGGGGGTGATTGCAATCACGTGAAAAAGATGTAGAAATGAGGTGTGTGTCGGGAAGGGGGGGGGTACAAATGGCCCACCCAAACAGACATTCGTCATGGAAACCTCAGAAAGGGATGGTCAGATATTCTATGAAGGGATGTCTTTTCCTGGAATAAATAATTGTCAATCTGTGTGGGAAAAATAAGGCTTTTGTGGTAGGTAGAAAATGACCTCCCTTTCCTGTGATTGATTAGTTAAAAGGTGGAGTGAATACATTTTCGGAGAGAGCTGCTATTCTAACATATTTCGATAGTCCATTCGATAGCTAGATAGTTTCGACATCCATCAGCTGAATACGTAGTTAGTGAAGCTTCGAACGTGATTTTTGACTGCTGAATTTTATAATATGCCAAAAATTAAGTCGACTAAATCAAATTTAATGAAGACATGGATTTCGGACTATGGGAAGGACTTTACGACCGATGGGGAAATAGTATTTTGTGTGATTTGTCAAAAACACATTTCCTGTAAAAAAAAGTACCAAATCGATCAACATATAAAGACTAATGCTCACTCCGCGAAGAAAAAGAAGAATACAAAAGGATTTGTTCAAAGTTTATTAACTATTCCTGTTCAAGCAGTTAAAAAAGAAAGTGATTTTTCTAGTGATTTATGCAAAGCCTTAGTAAGCAGCAATATTCCTTTAAAAAAGTTAAATAATCCAAACTTAAGACAGTTTTAAAAAAAATTATTGTACCAATCAGATCATTCCCGATGAATCGACTTTAAGAAAGAACTACCTTCAACCGATATATAACGAAGTACTGGATGATATTCGACGTGATATTGGAGATGGCCCTATATGGATTGAAGTCGATGAGACGACAGATAAGTGCGGTCGCTATATTGCTCATTTTATTTGTGGAAAAATGGATAATATTCCTACTCGAACACATCTTCTAGCAAGCAAAGCCCTTGAAAAAGTCAATTATTCAACCATAGCAAGGTTTGTCAATGATTCTATTAAATTATTATGGAATGATAGAGATGGTTCTGAAGATGTTTTGATTTTTGTCAGTGATGCCGCTCCGTATATGGTCAAATCTTCAGCAGCACTGGAAATTTTTTATCCCAGAATGCTTCATATTACATGTTTGGCTCATGCTGTTCACAGACTGGCTGAGACTGTTGGAGAAGTATTCTCCTCTGTGAATGATTTATTTTCTAGTATCAAGAAAGTTTTTCTCAAGGCACCTGTGCGCATAAAATTGTATAAAGAAATGTATCTTGATTTGCCCTTACCTCCACAGCCTGTGATAACTAGGTGTGGTACATGGATTGAAGCTGCATTTTAAATTTATTTTAAATGCATATTTCTAGTTTTAAGAGCATACATTCAAGTTTTTTAGTGCATATTTGCATGCATATTTTGTCCGTTTTTTAGTGCATATGATCTGCTGTCTAGTTATAAGACTCTTCTTACATTTGTTTAGAGGATTTTAAAGTTTACATAGTCAATGTGTAGGATTCTCTGGATAAAAAGGAAGCTTGTAGAATCGATGCTCTTACGGATATAGACTATAATCCGCGCAAAAAGATACCCAAAAATTATATATCTGAGATTTCTTATTCATTGGCTAGTGTGTATTTATTCTCTAATTAATTTTATAGTACACTGAGAACATTGTTTTGGTGAAATTATTGAACTTGCATGGTAATGACATTTCTAATAAAAAAAACCCAAAATTCTGGCAATACAAACAAAAATCAACGATAATTAAACTTCATTTGACAATTTCTCCGTTAGTATGGTAACGATTTACAGAAAATTCTGGCTTTTAAAATTAAAATTCTGATTACCACACATTTCTATAAATACAGAACTGAAAAGTAAATTTCACCGAACAAATGTTTTTTCTCTTGCTTTGTTCTAAAACATCACGCAAAATTACAAAATTTTACAAAATTTACTACCAAACACCATAGTAATAAAATAATATTTTATCGCTAAGTTTATCAAAGGTCATTACCAAGTCTGCTCGGAAAAAAACTACCGTGCTCTTTATTGCTCAAACAGAGCCAGAAACATGGTAGATATTACTATATTCTTAATATTAAACAGTGCATTGGAATTTTATTGAAGTTGCAGAATCTCTGCACATAATTATTGATTAGAGAATCAATATTATGATTCATTGTTGAATTGTAAAGCTGCAGCAACTTTTCACAGTACTATTGATCAAGGTGTTCATATTATGATTCAATCAATACATGCTGAACTGAAAAGCTTCAGCAACTTTTCACATTATTGATCAAAATATCGAGATTATGATTCAATGTTAAACTGTAAGCCAGCAGAAATTAAATATTGAACTGCAAGGTAGCAGCAACTTTGAACAAGATTATTGATCAAAATGTTGATATTATGATTCAATGAATCAATATTGAACTGTACGGCTTCAGCAACTTTTAACAATATTATTTATCAAAAGATAGAGATCATGATTCAATATTGAACTGTAAGACTGCCGAAATTCAGTATTAAACTATAAGGCTGCAGCAACTTTTCACAATATT
Organism: Parasteatoda lunata; assembly: GCA_949128135.1. Lineage (NCBI taxonomy): Eukaryota > Metazoa > Arthropoda > Arachnida > Araneae > Theridiidae > Parasteatoda > Parasteatoda lunata. The sequence continues at coordinate 24,278,959 of OX421979.1, forward strand.
ATTGAACAAAATGCAGCTATTATGATTCAATATTGAATTGTAAGGCCGCATCAGTTTTGCACAACATTATTGTTAAAACTGTCGATATTATGATTAAATATTGAATCTGATTTTCTAAGAGTGTTAATAATGAATCAAAACAGTTGTTTAAATTCTATAAATTTCAATTTCATAATTTTCTATACGGAATAATTCCCTCAAAAACTCGTCTTTTTTGACGTTCTAAAATATTTCTGAAGGATAAAAATAAACAGTTGATTTTCTTTTAAAGATATAAGAAATTGTGGAACATTCGTATCTGAGATGAGTAAAATTTACTATATAATTTTATGTTTTCTTACAGAAATTACGTAAGTAAATTTTTTTTTAAATATTAGAATAAGAAAGTCTTAAGCTACTTGAATACTTAGTTTGATATCTGATATTTTTCTGACGCTCTGAAATATATTTTTTACGGATAAAAATAAATAATTTATCCATTTTTAAAGATAATATTTAATTGTTAAACAATCAGATCTAAGTAGAGTAAAATTTACTATGTAATTTTACGTCTTCTTACAGAAATTACGTAAGTAGAATTTTGTTTAATATTAGAATAAGAAAGTCTTAAACTGCTTGAATACTTGAAAACTTAGTTGGATATCTATGAGAACTAACTCTTGAAACAAAGACACTAGAGTCGACGTTTCCTTTGGATTGGCTTCGAGATATGGAGCTATTGAGCAAACTTATAAATATTTGTTTGCCTGAAGGGACATTTTTGTTTACGAAAAGTAGTACTTCGTCGGATAATTTAGAAAAGTAAGGATGCTATAGAAGCAGATATATAAAAATGCTTAGATAAGCAAAGATACAAACAAATAAAACTTGGAATAAATGTTTTTTTTTTGTCAATCTATATAAAAATATTTTGTTAAAAGCAATGTTATTTTTAGTTTATGAATTGTATTTTTTGATGCAAACATAAAATTTTAAAATATTACTTTTGATATTTCCTATATATATATATATATATATATAAATATAAAGATGTTTTTTTAATCGCTTTTCCATGGAATGGCGCTAATGAGGTTGATTTTTATAAATTTGTCCTAAATAGTGTAATGAGCAGAGTATTTTGTATACATTAGTAATCTTTGAAAATGAAAAGTGAAGGTTTATACACATATATTTGTTTAAATTTTGTATAACAGCTTATTTAAATGAAAAACTTAATTGAAAGCGTTTTATATATTTTTTAAAGAAAGTTGTTTTTACTCTGGAAATAGACTAGAAATATAATTTCCTAGAATTATTTATTCTAGAAATATAATTTTTATTGACTATTCCAGAAATAGCATAGATACTATAGGAACTGGCGTGGACAAGTTATAAAATTGATTATTCAGTTTATTTTGAATTATAAAAGCTGAGTAAAATCTCAAATCGAGTTGATTAAAAAACTTTGTAGGAAATTTACTTTTTTAAATTTATGTATTTTCTCATGCAAATTGCGCATGAAAATGAGAAGTAGTTTTGTAAATTTAAAAAAAAAAACATTTAAAAAAAATGTGATTCATACATAGCTGAATTATACCAGCTGTTCACATTAACCCCATATCTAAACCAGTCGCCATCACCAGTTTATTAATTTGCAATATTTTTAATAATCAAAACTTATTTAAGATATTTGTATGTAATATAGAGCGTAATTATACTTTTAATAGTCAATCTAGTCAACAATTTAAAATAATACGAATCTGATATTAAAAGAAAAAATAGACATTTTATGTTCAACTAAGTTTCAAAATGTCTACACATTTTGAAACTTAGTTGAACATATATTTTTTTTGTCCAATCGATCAATATGAGATACTTGCATATAATAGTGAATGCAATTATACTTTGTATTAATCAATGTAACTAACAATTAAAAATAATTGTATAGAAAAAAATAGATATTTTATGCTTAACTAAATTACAAAGAGTAGAGATGCTTTTTTTTTTTTTTTGTCTAACTGTAAAGATGGAAAAGTTAAAATATCAATTTCCAAACAATCAATTTCAATTACTGCAGGTTGAGAGAATGTTTTTAAAGAGTTATAACCGTGGCAGATTTGTAATTAGCTATTAAAGTTAAGATATTTTAGAATTGTAAAAAAAAAGAGATTTTATTTGGAAGCTGAAAATTAGAATATTTTAATTACTTGTAGTAACTGATTGTATTTTATGATAACGGCAAATGGTAATTCTTTACGTTCTTTTTGGTGATAAATTATCAATTTCTGGCTTTGAAGCGTTAATACCACAAGGAGAAAATAATTCTGGTAAAATTACCGTACTGAACACTGTTAAAAGTTTCATTCTAAAATTATGGTTAAATAACTGGCAGCTGTCTGTCGATACGTTTAACCGTAAAGTTTACGGTAAATAACATTTTTTCCTGTATGGTTTTGAAACCATTTACAAAATGGATGGTTATAGAACCATGAATACAAAACTATACGGTTTTTTAACCATTTACAACTAGCATTTTTCAAAAACGTAGAATTTTCTTTTTTATATAACTAGACATAGGAGCTCAGTTTTTAGTAAGGTAATGGGCATTGGACAGTGCCGGACACTGGAAATTCTTCATGTGTTGAAGGTAATGGAGGAAATATTGTGGTGTCAACACTTGGACTCGAACCCAAGTTCTGCCGGTCATGAGATTGACCGACAAGCCCGCTCGGCTATGATATGTACGCAGTTGTAAAGAACTAAGTAGCTTCATTAGGTGGTTCTAGTTGGAGCGATAAAATTCTGGTTGTTTAACCGTATTAGGTGAAAGCAGTTAATAAACAGTTTTTCTCAAACTTAACAGTTTGATTACCATTTCACTTATGGTAATTTGACTGTTTTGATTAAATATGGTAAAATAACCATTCAATAAATTGTTATTTAACCATTTTTTCCGAGAAATTTCTAACAGTGAATGGTAATGACATTTCTGGAAAAGAAATTCATAATCTTTCCTAATAAGTCTAAAATACACGGTATTTAAATCATTCATATGGTAATTTTTCTGTTCACGTGATAACGATTTACTGGAAATTCAGGTTTTTAAGGTGATAGTTCTTATTACCACACATTTAGTAAAGAAAATACAGAACTAAAAATTAAATTAAACCGAAATTATTTTTATGCCATGTTCTGAAGCAGGGGTTTCAAATTCTGGAGCAAATTTTAAATTTAAAATGTAAATATCTATTCTCTGGTGGTTGCAGCAGACAAACCTTAATTTTCTCATTGAACATTTTGTGTGCTACTATGTAAGTTTTAATACCAACCTTTTTAAAGCAACAGATATCTTAACAATTAGATATCTGCTGCGCACTAATTGTTTAATACAGAGGTGCACATTAAAGTTATTGTAGCCCGAATTTTTATTATTTATTATTAAAAATATTATTAATAACAATTAAATATTTTAAAAATCTACTTCTTATCTTAATTTATAATTCAATACTTTTGTTTTGTACAACTTGGTAAAAATCTGACAGTAATATTTAATGTTACTTCAAACATAAAAGAGTCCTATTATTTGGCCCCTCGCCCTCATGTAAGTTGGAAACTCCTGTTCTAAAGTATCGTGATAAAATTACATAATTTTATTCCATATTGTGAAATTTTACTTTAATGCTAACTTTACAAAAACCATTACCACTTTGGTAAAAAGTGCCGAGTGTTTTGGTGTTCTCATAGTGCCAGAAACTCGGTAAGTTTTACCATATTCTGGTAGTTTTGATCTACTTTTTTTTGTCAGTGTTGTTTTAAACTGGAATATGAAGATTTGAAAAAACAAAAAAATGAGTCGCATTTATTACACGCATTCTCAAATTTAAAGCAAATAATAATCAGGAGTTTTCATAACATAAATCGTTAAATTTGTTCAGTTTTTCAGTTGCCTAAAGAAAACAATTAGGAGTAACAAAATTAATTTTAAAAACTATCCCATCTTTGAAAGAGTCCAATATATCAATCCACAAACTAATTTCCTTAAATGTTTCCTTTTCACGTCCCCTAATTATCTGTGATGAAACCTAAAAAAATAAGTGATATTGAAAATAAATGCAATTTCATTTTCTTAATGTTTTTTACCAATAATAGTAAAGAAATACATTTTAACGACCAGAGAAAAATTTTAACGGATGAGAAAAAAAATTTCCCCAAAAGATGTATTTTCCAATTAAACTAATTGCTGTCTCACAAAAATGTTTTCTTTTGTATTGGTTTTGTATTGTTATTAATTTTAAATTATCGGTTTATTACTTAAATTTTTTTTAATTAAAAATAATTGGTAAGGGTAGATTCAAAACTATATTCTTATTACTCTTTAAGCAATAAATACGTTATTTCTGCATCATTACAGGCTTTATTTGAAAAGATAAGTTAATGTTTGAAAATAATGATGCAATAAAAAAAACTTAAACTTTGGCAATTACGGTTATAAATCATAACTAGTTATCGAGAAAAGTAATGATTAAACTGAGGAACAATTTTTTTTACGGTCAGTTGCATGAGATTTTTTAAACAGATCCTAAATACTCTCTTATCACTAATTTCAAATCTGCTATCGACTTCTTTCTCCAAGCTACGGTTTTTTTAAATGACATTTATGATATATTTATTTGCCGAAATGCACACGTTTTAAAACGTTATATGTAACAGGGATCACATAAGTGTTACGACAAACTTCTAGGGAAGTTATTACACATCATCAGGATTAAAACTGCACAGAAGCCCATGCCTGTAAATGTCGTCATACGCTGCTAGGGGAGCTTCTTTATTGTGAACTGTTTCTTCTTACGCTTCTGAACAGGTAATAATAGGGAAGCGCGCCTGTTGCATACTATGATATTTCCGGTGTTTCCATGCAATTTTAATTCTAATGATGTGCACCAACTCCTCTGGAAGTTTGTCAAAACTTTTACGTAATTCCCAGTTATATATATATCGTTTTTAAACTTGCATATTTTGGAAAAAAATAGACAAAAAATGTCATTTAAAAAATCTTAAGGTTTAGGAGCAAAACTAATTTCTGATTTGAAATCCTCACATCCAAATTAGGCAAGATCAATATTTGCATAATTGCAATAAAAAATGTGCTTCCCTGTGTTATTAGAGCATTTTAATAAGATTCCAGTAAAAAAAATTAATTTTAAATGTAACATTTTTCAAATAAAAAACATTGAACTATAAAAATTAAACAAAATGTCAACATATTATATGAAAGGCAATATAATAATAAATATTTTTTTAAAAATTATTATTGCATTTTTGGTGAAAGAGACTAAAATTTTTTCACAGGCAATAACATTTTCTGCGTAATGTGCTTCTATCTTGAAGAAAATTTAGAAACTCATTAAGTACCATTGCTGCTTTCATTGATCTGCATTCAAGCAATAATCCAGATAAATACGAAAATAACAAAATGAGTTATTTGCCAGCATTTTTAAAAAAACTAAAACAATTTAGGCAAAAAATGCTAAATTTGGATAAAATGTGCCTAATGAACCAAGTCATTCATATGCATGGTCATTCCGATGGAGCGTTTGGTGAAAACGCCACTCGTACCGCTGGTTGGAGATCCTGGGGTAGTGAGTTCGATCCTGGCTGCAGACAAAACAACCGGCGTGTACACGCAGCAAGTTGCACGATAAGTCTGTCGTGGCTGAAAGTCCTCTCGCTGGTTTTGTTGTTTAACTTTGGAGAGAGGGGTATCATCTTAGGCCCTGTCCACGTCATCTGGCCAGTGTTAAAATTACGTGTCATTTCTACCGTAGCTGTTTTAAAATGGAGCCCTGAAAATGGGTTAGTTGCTTGCTTATAGTTGGGTGATGATGATGTATATTGTGTAAGCAGTATATGTATATTATGTTATTATGTTACAAAATTATTTGCATTAATACTAAATTATGTGTAGGTAATGTAAACTCAAATGAAGTAAATTTATACATAATGTGTTTTCCAGTATTTATATATTTGTCTTTTGCAGTTTTTAGTGCAAGTTGTTATTGCTCTACATTAAAATATGAAAACCAGATATTGATCAGCTGTTATTGGTCAATTTATACTATTGAAGTATAAATTGATACTATGCGTCATACATTTCAAATACACAAGTGATAATAATGATTACAATAAAGAGGGTTTTCCCAGTATTAGGTTGTTAAAGATTAGCAGCTTAGTGGGGTTGTAATCGTCTGATTTAAACAGGTGACTTTAACAATGTCTGTTTGTTTATACAGATTATTTCATTATTGTAAGAATTTCGCCAAACTGTGTTTTTTCCTGGACAGTACTGATATTTTTTAGCAGTATATTTCGCCTAAACATTTGTAGTCAGTTTCCGATATCTTCACTCAATGTACACAGTTAGCTGCCATAGCAGACTTCTGGTCCTTCTGGTTTTGGCTCTATTGCTAAAGAGTCGCGTTCTTAGTTTTTTTTATAACCAAATTAGCATTTGTTTGTCCACATCAAATGGAAATGAATTTCAACAGTTATTTTCTTTAGCGGTTGATAGTTGTTCCAAAATAATTACGCTCGGTAAATTTCTTAAAGGTGTGATTACTCACTCCCAATGGTGCGTTATCAACTTCTTGAAAATTTAATTTTCTTTTCATTGATGCTTAAACCCGTTTTTTAGCCTCAGTCTAAAGAGCTACAGTTCGTCTATGTAAATAACTCCCTCAGCCATTCATCTGGATCAGTGGTGGTGACTATGGTAGCAAGGTTTAACTATTTCATTTGGGGTGTTGAGTCATCATTTAAGATAGATTTCGGCTTAGGTCGGGGAGAAAAAGGGAGTAAGGAGAGAGAGAAGCTCTCCTCTTTGAAATGTGCTATTTCTTGCTTCCATAGCAGTAGACGGTATACGACTTCGTGGAAAGGTGAGTTCTTTCCAAAGACGAACTATACAAACGCTTCAATAAACAGTCCATCTTGATATGTCAATAATATCAAGATCGTTGGTATATGTCCGGACTTCAGTAGATTGATGTAAAAGTACAGTTAGTTGTTATTTTCATATGTTTGATGACTTTTCTAGTACAATGTTAAAACCAACCGACGTGATTGGGCAACATCTTTCCTAAGCCCTCCATTAGCGAAAGAGGTTTTGAATACCTCATTCTGCATTTTGATGTTAAATTCAACACTTGAAAGAATTACTTTGACAAGATAGGTAAGTTTTGAAAGGATTCTAAATTTCGTCATTACTTCAAATAGCTTTTTCCTTTTTACGATGCCTTGAAATGAAGGAAAGATGATGTTTTTTTTTTAAATTTTATAACCGTCGATGAGAAGCCGACCCAATTTCCGGATTTACGGCTACTAATGTTCAACTCCGTAGCCTTGTAATTCTGAACACAATCCAGAAGACAAGGGGACTCCTGGATCAAGTATTGGTAAAAATTTGCCTTCGTGGAGAACTTTTTAATGGAACTAACCCACATTTGCGTTACATGGAGAGGAGGACCACGAGAATCTCCAACGGTTAGACAAACGGCAAAGGGACTCTAAATCATGATCCGTCTACCACTGAGGATATTTCACGTTAGCACTGTGGTCAGTGCAAGCCGGATGCGATTCGTATCTACCAGCCGTCGGAGGGATTCGAACCTGGTTCGCCTCATTGGAAGACGATCGCTATATCCCCTGAGCCATCGCGGCTCAAAAAGATGATGTTTATCAATGTTAAAATATTTGGTTTAGTCTTGTAACTCTCTTAAGGCATTGATTCTCCAGCAGCACTCTTTTAATTATTGGAATCCGCGTTAGTATTTGCGATGATTTTTGTTTCATAGGAAAGTAACTTATTTTATAATATGAACTGTGATGGCTCAGTGGTTGGAGCATTTAACTTCAAATTTGAAAAGCTGGGGTTCGATTCCTGGTGGTGCCTTTAAGCTTCATATCAATGGGTACCAGCTTGTCTGAGAAATAAAGGCAGCCTGTGCGCAATATTGACTACAGTGTCACAATTGTTCCGTTAGTCACGAAATTGTGGAGCTTTAACCACCTTGACCTCCTTTAGCTGACTGTTGCTGGAATGCTTTATTTTTACTATAATACATTATACGTTTTATTATGTTATTTATTAATTACACTGGGAAATTTTTTGTGGCATTTTTACAAATACTTGACCTATCTTAATATGAGAATTTCAAATCTGAAATTAGATTTGCTTCTAAAGCTACAGATTAAAGCTACAGTCCATAATTTATCGAAATATACAAGTTAAAAAAAACTAGGTGTAACTGGAGGTTAGGTAACTGTTGCCAACTATTTCTAGGGGAGTAAAGGTACATCAGTGAGGGATTAAAATTGCATGGGAACCCATGCCCAGAAATGTCCTCGTGCGCGGCTTGGGGCTCTTCTCTATTATGAAGCACATGAAGCACATGAAGAAACATTTCAGATTAGTACTAGAACCATATGATGATAGTTATGAGCATTATGTGCCTTAACTCCTAGATGTTTGTACATTTCGACAGAAAATAGACTGAAAATGTAATTAAAAAACAAAAACAAATAGCAGCTTGGAGAGGGAAAGCATCTGCAGATTCGAAATCAGTGATGTGGTATATTTGAGATATGCTAAAAAATCTCATGCGATTGAAAAAAAATTGTTTGCTAGTGTTATTTTTGCGTATTAGAAATAATCTGAGATTTCTTTTTACGCATTTACGTTTTAAGGTTTTAAATTGCGAAATTATTTTACGAGCTGTAGGTAAAATTTAATTAAAAAAATACAAGTTTAAAATAATTCAAAAATATTTTTGTATTCTTTGTTTATTTAAAAATATTGCATTTTTCATTATAACAAAGATTGAGAATATAAGTAAGAGGCGAAAATAAGTATTTAATTATAAAAAAAATCGAAAAATTAAGTTCGCTCTTTTTGTGGAAAACTTAATTAAACAGAGAAGAACCCTCCAGTGATTTATAAGTGTAATGATACCATTTTATTTTAATTGTTTATTTTTTGAAAAAGCATTTAGAAGTTTTTAATGTATGCATCGCAAATTTTGTGAAGTAATTGAGATCTGTCTTAACAGGAAATAATTAAAAAAAGAGAATATTTAATTAAATGGGTTTTGAGAATTTTTTCATTCATTTAATATTTTTAATTAGTTTTGTGTCCAATTTATTTTTACTCTCTGCTTTTTCCTTAATAAAATTTTAAATCAAGGAGTTATTGAGAAAATTATGTTATTGATATTTTCTACACTCAAAAAACGTGTTTATTAATTTTTGAAGCCCTTTTCCCCCAAAAAATTTGCATATTGTCACTTAAAACACTCACGTTTTAAAATTAAGAACATTTTTTTTTAACGACGCTTTGATAAGTAGGTGTTAACTTAGTTTTATTATTTGGTCAAATATTTTGTTTTCTTTGGCAGTTTTCAAAAGTAAAAGGAAATATTTTTAATTAAATAATTTCCAAATACGTTTCCCATCACGTTTTAAATGTGTTGATTTTCTTAACATACTTATTTTCTCAACCATTAGTTATGTTTTTCGTTCATGAAGAAACACATAGTTCACTAAACCATCATTTAAATATCTACGCTGTATACCTTTTAGCCATTATAAGTTCTGATAACTTTTTTCATTGTATTCGGTATGCATGAAGTAAACTGGAATTTATCTTTTGAAACTGAATGTGAATATTTATGAGAGTGGGAAACGTAAAGTTTCAAAGAAACAACTTTGAAACTCTGAAATAAATCTAAAAGTATGTATTTAAAAAAACATCCTTGCATCCAATTCTAATTTAGAAACTCGGGTAAAAGGAAAATAATTTAAAGTAACCAAAATTAGAGATTAAAATTAAATTTTTTTAATTAATAGGACTCTTCTAATAGTTAAAAAAACAATAAAAATTGTAAAATTTGTTGATTTATGCAATTCAAGTGACAATGCATATGACCGCGGATGTAAAATTAGTCTAAAATTTAAAGTGTAACCTTATTATGAAATATGATCCAGTTAAGTGACATCGATAAAAATGTTTATTAATTTTTGTGAAATTTCTAATTAATGGCAGTGAATAAGTTAACTAACATCTGGGATCAGATAAATTGAAAAGTATAAAAATGATAATCTGACGATGTAAATCTCGTTGAGAATGTTGATTGAAATCGATGGTTATATTAATTAACATTTGAAGACGTTGTTGCAGACGTTGTTGTGTGAACTTATTGAGACAATTATAATCTATTAAATTTAGTCACAATTCAAGTTTAATAACCATGACTTAACATTAAGCATTCTAGAATTATACATACTTATAGTATCTTTCTAACTATATATATATATATATATATATATATATATATATATATATATATATATATATATATATATATATATATATATATATATATACTCTTCGTATAACGCGCACGAAAATTTGGATTGTACATGTGCAATATCTCGTCTTTCAAGATCGTAGATAAGAAGTTTTTTTCCCCTATCTTTTGCAATAATAAAAGAACTGAATTTGACATGTATGTGAGGGTAGAGTTGAAAGAGTAATCATGTGATTCTGAGAAAAGAGATTGTTGTATTCAGCAGTGCAGGTGTGTGCAAGAATGTTGTTCCCCACATTCCAGAAGTAAAGGGGGGGGGGAGGGGTATCTGGAATGCTGTCTATTGCTGTCTCAAAAGCACACCACAAATCAGGAGACAAAACGTAATTCCTCTTCTGCCAATCGCACCATTTGATGCCCTGTCTTTGAAAGTAAACAGTGTAAGCTTTAAGAATTCAGTGTAGTTTTTAGTAGTAGTATATATTCTTTGGACATGGCTCCTACCAAACGAAGCAAACACAGCGCTGGAATTAAATGCAAAGTAATTCAATTTGCGAAAGAAAATGAAAATCGGGCTGCGGCGAGACATTTTGGTATTGGGGAAAGCTCGGTGCGTGAATGGAAGAAAAATGAAGAGAAAATAATGGGTATGCCTAAGGATAAGTGTGCATTGCGTACGGGACTAACAAAATGGCCGATGTTAGAGGACAATGTAGAGAACTGGGTTTTGGAAAATCGGCAAAATGGCTTGATTGTAAGAAACTGTGTTCGCTTGTTTGCTCTAAAATGGGCAAAGATTAATCCACACGAGAGTGAAAATTTTAAGGCTACTGTGAGTTGGTGTAGCCGATTTATGCTTCGAAAAAATTAAGTTCTACGTGAAAAAACCAAAGTATCGCAAAAACTACCAAAAGACTTGGATAGCAAATTGTTAAGCTTTCAAAAATATATTATAGAACTGCGAAAAAAAAAGGAATATTAACTTTCGCAAATAGGAAATATGGATGAGACTCCAGTCATGATCGGTAATAAAACGATTGATTTAAAGGGAGTAAAATCTGTCAACGTAACAACAACGGGACATGAGAAATCTCATTTCACCATAGCCCTTTCTTGCTTAGCGGATGGAACGAAACTAAAACCAATGATTATTTTTAAGAGAAAAACTTTTCCTAAATGTAATTTTCCAAACGGTATTTTTGTTCGTGTCCACGAAAAAGGCTGGATGGACGAAAATAGTTTTAAATTGTGGGTAAAAAATGACTGGCAAATCCGTCCTGGTTGCGTAAGAAAACCAGAAAGCCTTTTAGTGTGGGACATGTTTAGGTCCCACCTTACAGATAATACAAAAAAATTGTTGAAAGAATGTAACACCGACATGGCAGTTATTCCGGGAGGATTGACACCATTAGTTCAGCCATTGGACGTCTGCTTAAACAAACCATTTAAAGCCAATTTAAAAAAGCAGTGGAACACTTGGATGTTGGAGGGCGAGAAAACCTTTACGAAAGGAGGACATATGCGTCATGCAAGTTTGGAAACAGTGTGCGAATGGATATTAAAAGCATGGGATGAAATTAAGCCTGAGATGGTTAGAAAATCATTCAAAAAATGCAGCATTTCAAATAATCTGGAGAAGATGACTGTTTATTTATGAATGAGGGTAACACAGATGATGAAGACGAAACAGATTGTGATGACGTGCCTGAAGAAATAATGGAAGACGAATATAATTAACTATTTATGTAATAACGAAAATCAATAAAGTATATAGGTAAAGATATGTTATTTCTTTAAAATAAAAGCATTTTTCTATATTTAAATTTTTTTAATCTATAATTTTTTATATTCGGCGTATACCATGCACCCGTAAATTCCAATGTTATTTTTTGTATTAAAAGTGCGCGTCATGCCCCGGAATATACGGTATATATATATATATATATATATATATATATATATATATATATATATATATATATATATATATATATATATATATAAGCAAAAAAATTGAGAAAAAATGGAGGAAAAAAAAATTGTGCAATGATTGTTATAATCACAATTAACATGGGTAAAGAACAAAATTAACATCTATGAATATGTTGACTGGCAAAAATATGTTGATAACGTATATTTACATGTTAGTTCATATTTTTGAGCAGGTTAATCTGGTAATTAGCCAACATTACTTTATTTTGTATTTCGTTCCTTTTACTCTGTTATAAACATAATTACAGTAGGTTTTTATACAATGATTTTTAATATTTAATTATTTTAAGAAAAAATTTGGATATATCAGATAAATGGTATTTATGTTAAATACCATGATTTTGACTTTCGAAACTGTCATCGGTGAAATAAAATACATGTATATGTGAAACAAAATATTTAAACATTTTAATTAGCGGTTGTGAACGTGTTAACTGACACAATTAAGCATGTTAATTAGCACATTCGTAAAAATTTGCACAAGTGCTAATCAATTTTAGTCACATAACTCTAATTTACGAGTCAACTTCAATTACGCAAATTCATCATCGAATATTCTAGAAAATTATAGAAAGTCTATCTTAAGCTAGGTTTTTGAGATTTTTAATTAAGCATTGATTTTCATTGATTTTTAATTAAGCATTTTATACAAAATAATTTTTGTGACGCGTGTTAAGATTTTGTTTTGTACTTCTTCCTTCCTGTTGAATTTCCTTATCCTTCATTCACGCATAATATTTTATTTTAGAAATGAAACAAGATTTTCTTTTTTCCATCTAAATTATGCTGAAATAACATTAAAATATAAAAATATTTACGTAATTTTCTTTTAAATTAATTAAAGTTAATACTCGTCATACTGATTTTAGTTCTTTTTAAATAATTATAACTAAGAAGCATAAATGTATATTCAGCTTTTATTTATAAAACATTTTAAAGTGCATCACGTCACAAAGAGAGACATGTTTTCTTAAAAGAAAAACACTTAACACTTTCAAAACTTCTAAGATAATAAATAATCTATAAAAAAATTTTCGTTTATGGTAAAAAAATAATGTTTTTAGAAAATTTTATACTCTTTTAGTTTTTTATAAACACGAATTTAGTATTATAAATATGAATTGAAATTAGATATTCAATAGGTATTTGAACTGTCTGAATATGTAAATACATGAATTTTCCCTTAAGTACCATTCATCAAAATATTCAATTTATTTAGGAATTCCATTAGCAAACTTCCCATTTAATTTATTATTAACTATGGCCCTATTGTTAGATTAAGACAGATACTTTAACGGGTTAATTAAAATTTTTAACTGTCTTACGTTTGTCAGTTTATGGAAATTGAGTTTATTTTTTGAGATTTATAAACATATTTATTTTTCTACTTGTATAATTCGTATGAATATGAATCATTTTGTTTACTGATTGTTTAATTGCTCTGTTAATTGGAAATAATGTAAGGAGAAATAACTCGTGCACACAATTTGTAACAAACATTTTGATGCCTTCAACACTCTGCATTGCTACAAAACGGAAATTTTCACTTCTTTAGAATTAATATGCTTTTCCGAATATATTGTGTTTTTACTGTTTTAAAATTTGAGTTTTAAATTCATAGAGTAACAGAAAAAATCCCAGGCTGTTAACAAAAGTAATTTAAAATTCAAAGTCAAATTGTTTTCCAGTATGATTAATTAAAGGTAGTCAATTGAAAATTTACTAGCTCTATAACTTTTTAAAATAAAAGCTATTCTTATTGTATAATTTGAATTCCAATTTAAAGTTAATCACCTTTCTCAAGATTTTGTAAAACTTTCTACCATTGATTACTCCTTTCAAAATAAGTTAAACTACAGTGAAATTTTGAGAAAGGATGTACTACTTTGAAAATAATTTGTAACGTTTATTAAGTGATTAGAGGCAGTTTAAATTTTTCAGTTAATAGGTTAAGAGGAGTGTATGCAACTCCTACTTAAATATAATACTTAAAATCCCAATATTTATAGAATTTTAATTAATTTCAGCTCAGGAAAAGTTGAATCATTGGAAATAGTAAATTATTGGATTTATATTTATTTTCTTATTAATTTTTAAGGAATTATAGGTTTCAGAATTATTTGAGTATTGAGAAAATATTTCAAAGTTGAAGAGTGCTTGAATAAAAATGCGAGCATAGAGAAAAATCTTTAATTTGGCAAACTATTAAATTAAGCAGAAGCTGATTTTTTGACTTTAAATAACATGCTTGTTTAATTATTTCTATTTATTCTAAAATTCAGGTTAACATTAAGGTTAACGATTGCATGCAGATCAAAGAATTTTAGATAGTATAGATCACACGGAGAAAACAGTTCTGGTAATATTACCGTTTTGTATTATAAATAAATTTCTGGTAAGAAAACATAGTTCTAGTAATAAAACAAAAATATACGATATTTAAACCATTCATTTGGTTAATCTTAAGTTCATATGGTAAAGGTTCATTCAGTTTTGATCATTCATTTTTTCTGTGTAGTTCTGAATATTTAACGTTAAAAAACCCTACTGTTTTCGTTATATTGAAACTACTATATTGAAACTATTATATTGAAATGAAGCCTAATAAGTATTTTTAAGAAATTTAAACTTATATGTATTTTAGCCAGGTGCTTTTTTTGTTGTCAAATATTGCAGTTTGAAAACCAAATTTTATTAATCATAAGCTATTCTTTAGATTTAAAACGAATGTAAAAGTAATTCTACCGGATTACTTTTAAAAAATGCAAAGTTTTAACTTTTAAAAAATAAAAATAATGGATTATGGCTTAATAGTTATTACTGTTTTCCACAGAATGGTTACTAAGTATTTTTAAGAAAATTGAATTTGAATCTTTTTAAGAAAGGATTAAAATTCAGTTTTTTAAAAAAAAACTTTTCAGTTTAATTTAAAAGCCTAATTAACAACTAGTTTTATTTAAACTAACAAAATATTTTTGAACCATGAAAGTTAAGAACTTCCCCGGAATATCCGATAGTTTAATAAAAAGTTATTTAGGTTGGTTTGCTAATTGAAAAAATGATTTTTTTTAAAGATTAAAATTGCATTAATTATTATTTTTACAAAGAAACTTTCTAACAGCAAAAATGTTATTAAAATGAATAAAAGCACGAACATTTTTTTAATTATTCAAGCGATGTTAACAAAAATAATAAAAATGTTTATTTTAATTTCATTTTGTTTATTAAGTTTAGCCTGAATAGGTTTTTTAAGTACCCTTTTTTAAATGTCTACTTTATTATTACTGTGATTTTAATTCCTTTGACGTTATTGAAAGCGAGCTATATTTTAAGAATTCTCTATTTTTGCATAAACACTTAGAAAAACTGACTTGCTTTATACGAAAGCATTCATATCAATATGTGGTTTCATTTGTGTAGCACTGCTGTCGGGTGGTTACTTCTACTTTTTAGAAAGTGTAATTAGAATTTTTTATGAAATTTTAGGAGGTTTATTACCCTTTCCTACTTTATAAAACACTGAAGAAGTTACATTTAACAGATTTATCACAATTTTTTAATTATTAAACCTGTCATCATTAGGTTGTTATAAACAAAAAACTAGTTAAATAAAAATAAACAAATGAAGATAAATTTTTAAAAACAATTGAAGAGCTCACTTGGTTATTAACTAAGATTAGCTTCTAGACTAGCATTCTAAGTGATAATATAACAAATTCACAGTCACATAAGCAGTTAAAATATAGCAACAGCAGACTTATAGACTGTTTTTCAGCAACCTGCAAGAGTCTTATTAGAAAAATAAACCATTTTTCAGTGAAGTGACTGGAAAATATTTGGTTCTATACACGCTTTGAAAACCGACATGCCCAACTTTTCTACCTGTAGAAAACTTGTCTGGTAAAATTACAGTACTATATGGTATCCGGTAAAAAAATCATAATTTGAGTAATAAAATTAAAAACTGGTTTTACCTGAAATTTTGGCTCTTAAAATTATAGTTTTTAATACCACGCATTCAGTGAAAAACACAAAACTGAAAATTCAATTTAACCAAGTAACTAAGTTTTATGCCGTGCTCAAAGGTATCATGACAAAATTATCAAATTGTACCGCAATTACCTAATTTTAATGCATATTATGAAAAAAATATATAGTTACTTTTACTAAAATCATTACCGAGCCGGTTTGGTAAAAATTACAGTGATTGTTTGATCTACCCATAGAGCCAAAAACACTATAAATTTATTTTAACATTTTATAACATTGTTAACATTATATAACTTTTTTTTCTCAGTGTAGTTAATGGGAATGAAATTTGATACTTTCATCCATAAGATATTCTATTATGATTTTGGTTGAATGTTATCCTTTTCATAGTTGAAGGATATTAAAAAGATGTACTCAAACACCGCTAAGAGGTTTCATTTAGTGAATATCTTTTGGGAATTTACCCGTTGGTAATTAAACCATAAAAAAAGTTCAAAAAGAAGGTTACAACTGGTTAAGATTTAAAATTTTTAATTGTATAGTTTTGCTGAATTTTGAGTTTTATCAACCTGGATCTGTTTTTAAATGACAAATTTTTTTTTAGGCATTTACATTGATTGGTTCTTTATATTATGCTATCATCAATTACTGGTAAGGTTTATATAAAAATAAATCGGATGAAATTGCGATATTTTGAATTTTATTGCTGAATTTATTAAAATAAAATAATGAAAGAAAAATGAAAAATTAATTGAATTGTTTTTTGGGGCGTCATGAAAACAGTGTTTTCGAGATGAGCTTGGAAATAAAATCTACCACATCATAAACAGAATTCTTGACACATAATGTCATTGATAAATAATAAAGAAAAGAGAAAAATGTGTAAAATTCGTGCGATTCAGTTAAGATGCATTTTTACTGCAATCTCTTATGATCAAACTGTGGTCACTGATAAGTCGTAACGAAGTCATAAAAAATTACAAGAACTTTGGAAATTAGGAGTTATGTGCAATTCTTACATATGAGAAATACTCAAAGAACTTTAAATGATAAAACAGGGTTTCTTCTAAATTTGGCTCCATCTCTCGTTGTCTTACTAAATAATAAAATCAAAAAAGGAAAAAAAAAAAAAAAAAAAACAATTTACAGTTACCATTTAATTCAGTTTTACTTCTCTTGGAATGCAAAAATGTTAATTCAATTTCATTTGATACGATATAAAAAACAATTACAATTTAGTTTTTCCATTGCAAGTTTTACGAAAGGAAAAAACTGAATTAGTTTCAAATGATGTAAGATTTGTAATTAACTTGAAACTAGATCCGAATAATAAACTCTTAACATTCTTTTTAGCAACAATTTTAAATTGAAGAACATTGTTGAGTGTAGTTGCTTTATAATCGATAAAAAAATTCTCCTAGGAACATTTGTCAGTCTGACAGGTTGCATTCTTTTTAGATCTTTTTCATTGCGGATTTTGTTTCGTTGCTTCTAATTATTTTTTTTCAAATAAGTAGTAAATTAAGGAGTTTTATGTAGAAACACACTATCTGCGTGATTTAATGACATAAAATTCAACATTACAGTTTATTCTTGAAAGAAATGTTCTAATTTTGACAGCTTTTCTTATAATTCTTGTTATGCTTTTAAAAACGAGTGTATACAAAATAAAAAAATACCACCATTTGGATTTTGCGTGATCTATACTATAAAATATTACAGATTAAAAAACAGTGGGACAGCTAACAGTTCAGGGTTATAACAAGGTTATAACAGGGTTATAATCACGGCACTCAACAAGAACGAGCCACTCGTTTTCATTCTTCGGTGATATTTGAACAATTATATGACATTCTCTTTAATTGTCAACGGCTGAGATCATTGGGTTTACAATGTAAAAAAGTTTGAATTTTGTAAATATTTTTTGAAAAATTACGGTATAAAATACCGTAAAATAATTATGTGCATCATCTATAAAATCCATTTTACAGTAAAATCCTTCTTAACCGTTAAATATTATACTGTAATTTTTGAAGTAAAATTTATTTATTTAGAGTGATTTAGTAATTTATGGTAATTATTACTGTAAAATTACGGTATATAAAATGTTTCATAGCATATACGGTAGAAGTGGATTTCAAGGTATAAAGTACTGGCATACTGAATGCCGGTACTTTTTGAAAATTACGACAAGAACTGCGTATGTATACAGCAAACTCAGTTTTATACGTGTTGTTCCACGCATAACTTTTATAGTATGTAAACATGCAATAAATGCTTTATATTCATTAAATGTGTGTTTTATATGAAAATTACTTCTTTCGTGAATTTGGATACTGTTAATTTTACACTGAGAAAAAAAATTTACCCTATTTCTAGCTCTATGGGAACATAAAAAAGCTTGGTAATTTTTATCTTTATATCTAACAGCTGGACATAAAATTCATTTATTTGGTTAAATTTAGTTTTCAGTTTTGTTTTTTTTACTAATAGTCTGGTAATAAGAACAATAATTTTGAGAAACAGAATTTCCGGCGAACCACTGCCTTATGCCATGCCAAAATTACCAAATACTGTGGTAAAAATATTGTAGATTTTAGTTTTATTTAACAGAATTGTGATTTTCTTTAACAAGAAATGTCATTACAGTGCTGTAATTTAACCAAAATTGTTTTCTTTTCTTTAGGTTTTTAGTCTTTTTGTGTTCTACTGTTTTACATTTCAAATGTAAAAAAAATAAATAACAGTACCGAAGTACATTAGAACAAATTAAAGTCACAAAAATAATTTTATTTTTTAAAATATAAGTAAATAAATAAATTTATAGTTTTTAAGATAGCATATTATGATTGACACTAGGGAACAGTTTTGTTGTTGTTGTGTTTGTTGCATTAGATTTTTTTAACAGACCTTAGATACTTTCGTATCGCTTATTTTTAAATCTGTAATAAGTTTCTCTCTGCAAGATAATTTTAATTTTAAAGCGATATTTTAATTTTTTTTGATAGAATGTACAAGCTTAAAAACGTTATATGTAACAGGGGGTCTCTTAAATGTTGCGTCAAACTTCTAGAAGAGTTAGGGTGCATCATCAGGGTTAAAACTGGATAGAAACCCATGTCTGGAAATGTCGTCATACACCACTAAAGGCGCTTCCCAACTATAAATAATGCCTTCGTGTGCTTTTGAACAGATCTTGTTAGAGAAGCGTCCCTAGTGACGTACGACGACAAGTTAATCCAATCCTGATGATGTGCCTTAATTTCACTAGAAATTTTTCACACATTCACATGACTTCCTGTTATATCTAACGTTTTTAAACTTGTTCGTTTTGACAAAAAATATAATTTTAAAAAATCTGTAGCTTTAAGAGCAAAACTAATTTCCTGCTTGAAATTCTCACACTCGAATTACTCAAGAACAAGTATTTGTACAAGTATAGAAAAACAATTGCTCCCCAGTGCTATTTTATTTTTATCATCCTTATCAATAAAGCATAAGAATGACATATTTTATGATGCAAATCATAATAAACTATTGTTATATATGCTTAAATATAGTTTTTGCTAAATATTTTAATTGCAGAAATTTAATATCTCAATCACGACAAGGAAAAATTAATTACGCTCATATAATTGGTAGTCGCAGGAAATTATTAAACATTAGTTTTATTACAATTGGTAGTCGCAGAAAATTATTAAACATAAGTTTTATTACAATAAGTCTTTAGAATTTCATTGTTAGAAATTAAATCCTAAAATTCTTAATTCTCTCTCATTAGCGAAGTACATATCGACATTCAACAAAGACTAGGAATTCAAGTGTTTCTCTTTAATTTTACAAACTCAAATATTTAATTAAGAACATACTTTTAAAGAGTGGATATAATTAATGGAGGAGAGTAAAGTACCATTTTCTGGAGTATAAGGAGAGCTCAATATTGAAAACTAATCCATTTACTTATTTTTTCATATTTTTTCTTATTTCATGCAATTGTTTTCCCTCCAATATCGCATAAAAATGTTGTTTTATAATTCTGTTCAGTTCCGAAAATGAAAGATATAGCTTTCATATAGTATAAATATAAAAGCATCGGGCAATAGCATAGTTATAAAAGTTATAGTGCAATGTAATAGTATTAATGCAATGTTTAGTTCGATTGTTTCTTTTAAAATCACACTGTGAAAAATTCTGGATCAAAATACGATATAAAAAATCGGCACTTTGGATGCATCCTCCGTAAAATCCATATTTATCGTAAACTATTATACCGTAGTTTTAACAGTAATATTTATTAAACTTTAGTGCTTCAGTAATATTATGGTAACAATTATTGTAAAAATTACGGTGAATCAAACTTTTTGTTCTGTAACTTGTTCTGGAAAGTATCAGTACCCGGAGTCGGTACTTTTTTTTATCGTAATTTGATACGAAATTTTTTAAAGTATATGATAATGACATTTCTGGTAAAAGCAAAAGCATAATACCGGAAGTAAACAAATAATTATTAAATCAAAAAGGACAAATCTTTTTTGAAAAAAAAAAGCGCTAAAAAGCAGCAGAAATTTCATAAGAAGAGAGAATAAAAATAAAAATAAAGGAAACGGAGGGAATAAAATAAATTAAAAATATGACCACTGAAGCCGACATCATCAGGGGGTACTGGCCCCAGTGGCCATAAAACAAAACCTTTTCTATTGAGAGAGATGGCAAAAGCCTAAAAAATTTCTCTCAGTACCCCGAGGGTTTTGTATAGAAGTCCAGAAGAAAGAAAAGCATATAAGACATAGAACAAATTCAAAAAAGACATAGAACAAATTCAAACAAAATCATCAGAAATTAAAAATCATCAGAAAATAAAATAAAAACTCACATAAACTAGGTCAAACGGCAGATTCACAAGCTAACCAAATGAAAATGAAACACTTAAACCAAATGAAAACAACGCCCTCTTTTAAACTGCGCAGATTGATAAAATAAAAGAAAGAAGATGTCAAAAAGAAAGATTACGTCACATATTAATAGAATGCTTAACTGGGGCTGCTCAGTTAAGTCTTGAATTGCGCCCTGTTAAAAGAAATCAAAAACTAATATTCTTCAATCATTTTCTTAATTAAAAAATTAACATTGCAAAAATTATAAGGAAAATCATTATTACTCAAATTTTTCATAAAATTATTCACAGCTTCCCGAAAACTTTCAACATTATTGCAAATATTTTTAATCCTAACTAATTGTGAAAAAACTAAATTTTTAAAAATTCTATTACACAAATTAGTATGAAAGTTGCAGAAAAATATAACTTTAAATTTAAAAGCTTTTCTTTTATCAAAAATACCAATTTTAATAATTTTGTCAACAATATCAATTTTAAAATCTAAATACTCAACATTAAAACAATTCTCATTAGTCTTCTTCAAAACCAAATCTTTAGGATAAATACTATAAATAAAATTATAATTATCACAATTAAACAAAATCAAATCATCAATATATCTAAATGCTTTAAATTCATTATACTCAAGAAATTTAGCTTCAAAAAAATGCAAAAAAATATTAGCAAAAGCTCCAGAAAAGGAATTACCTTGTGGAATTCCAATAATTTGTTTATAAAAATCTAAACCATTAAAAAGAACATTCTCAAAAAGATTAAACTTACATAAATCCATCCAATAAGACTTATCTATTTTCTCATTAAATAAATACCTATCAAAAATGCCACTACAAATTTCAATAATCTTTTCATGTGGTATACTTGTATACAAATTTTCAAAATCAAAAGTGTTAATGTTGTATATATCATTATTACTAATATAATCCAAAACTTCAACATTACTATTAACAACAATATTTTTCTCTTTTTTAATTTTAAGCAAAATAATTTTTAGAAAACTAAAAAACTTTTTACTAATATCAATTGTAACAATTAGTACCACACGCTATAAACCTAAATTTAACAGGATTTTTATGAAATTTAACAATAGGTAGTAAATATGGAAATGTAATCCTATTTAACCTAAATTTTAATTTTTTACTAAACGCAATAATTCTTTTTTCAATAACTTTCTTATCTTCTTTTAATTTTAAATAAGTATTATTTGCGTTATATTCTCCAATAATCAATTTTTTAAAAAAGTACTTACACATAATACAAAAATTATTTGAGGCTTTATCCACTACTGTAACAATAAATTTATCTTTAAGATTTTTAATATTCTTAGATAAATCATAATCAATAATAGTACCACTAGAATATGAACTAAAACTGGCATTAAATAAATTAAATTTAAACCTTTTCAATTATTTTAGCCTTCCACTCTGAAAAACCCTCAACATGCCAATGATATTTTCTGGAAATTTTTGCTATAAAAAAATCAAGATCCTTTTTAATGGATAAAATAAAATCTTCTTATTTCATTTTACATCTTGTCCTAAATTTTGAACCTTTACTTAAAATATTAATTAAATCTTGATTACCAACATTCTCTAAATTTCCCGTAATAATATGTCCATAATCATTATCAATATATTGAGAAAAATCCTTTTCATTACAATAACAATCAAATTTAGAAATACAATTTAAATTTCTACTTAAAAAATTATAATTACAAACCTTTTTCCTAAGCGTAGAAGAATACTTAAAAGCAGAAGTAAATCTAATTTGCTTTAAAGAAAAAAATTCAGAAAGACCATGTATAATCTGTGGCAATTTAGCAATTTCAAATTTTTTATCGTGAAAATTAATCGTACAAAAAACCTTTTCAACATTATAAACCTTATTATAAAGCAAATCAGTCTTACTAACACCAAGTTTTGATTTAATTAAATCCAAAACAATAAATTTAACAAGTTCAGTATCATATTTAAATTTAGAACTAAAATTAATTAGGAAATTTTTAAGAACTTTATTTTTAAAACCAAAAACATATTTCCTAATATTGAAAATATTATTCAAATTAACAGGTAAGTTGCAAATATTCGAAAATTCATTAAAATCAATAACTTTACCTTTACTTTTTCCACCACCTCTTTTATTCCTATATTTTGAATCGAAAACCCCAGGAAAATTAAAAACTTTAAATTTGTCATAAATACAGTATTCTTCAGCATTAACATTACCTTCCCCATTAAACTTACTATTTAAACCATATGGAAAAAGAGTTTTAAGACTACTAATGTAAATATTTTCTAAATCAAGTCTATTATCTAAATTTTCCATAAAATCCAAAATGAATGTCTAATAAAACTAAAACATATGGCATTTAAACATTTATTTTGAAAATTTCTCTATTAACGGTTTCTTGGAAAGTCTGGCTTTTAAAATTGTAGTTCTTAACACATATTTAATAATAATAATAAAAAAAGAAAATACAAAACTGGGAAGCAAAATTTTCCAAATAAATGCTTTTTATGCTAGGCTCTAAAGTAACACGATAAAATTATCGATTTCCCCCACATTTACCAAATGTTATCAGATTCTAAAAAAAAAAAAAATCGTATTTTTAATGTTAATTTTGCAAGCATCATTATCGAAAGGCTTCGGAAAAATTAACTAGTTTTTTTGGTGTTCCCATGGAGCCAGAAACACGGTTATTTTTTTCTTATTCTGGTAGTTTTAACCGTACTTTTTTTCTCAGTGTAAAAAATATTAAACGAATCATTGTCTCATTTAGAATCAAAGTAAATGAAGATCATGGGAAAAAACGGTTTATGTTCCTTTTTCACGAAAATGACGATTTTATTACCATCTGTTGCATTTTGAGTATTACTAAATTTTGAGAAATCAATGTCGTGAAAAATCTGTTATCTCTGAGGGTTACTCAATGAATATGGGCAATGCTGGTTTATAACTGTTACTACACGGAAGCTTTCGAAAATTCTTTCCCTCTGAATCAGTTTTCAGGGGCATAAATTCATAGCATTTCTTCTTTGGTCTTCAGACATATAAAAAATATTTAATAGTTATAAAGTCAGGAAGACTTTAAATGACATCTTAATAAAGCTGCAGTTATAAAAACTTGACAGTAACGGAAGATACCTTTGCGTCGGAATAAATAGTATAGAAAATAAATTTAAAAAATACTAAACTAATAGTTGTAAAAACCACAATGTTATAGATTTATCAAAAAAAAAAAAAAAAAAAAAAAAAGAATGGTTAAATAACAATTTCTTTAGATGTTATTTTATCACATTCAAACAAAACAGTCAACAACCATATGGTAATCAAACTGTTAACAGTGGGAAAAATCGTTTATTAACTGCTTTCACCTAATACGATTAAGCAACCAGAATTTTATCGCACCAACTGAGCCAATATAATGAAGTCAATTAATTCCTTACAATTGCGTACATATTATAGCCGAGAGGGCTAAATTGTCAGTCTCATAACCTACAGAGCTGGGGTTAGAGTCCTAGCGTTGATACTACTATTTCTCCTTCAACTCCCTTTAACACATGAAGAGTTACGAGTTTCTTGCACTATCCGATTTGTGTCCTGCACTCATCAATGCCCTTTACCTAACGAAAACTAATCCCGAACTCAGAATTGGATCTTCTGTTCAACGCTGGTTATAAAATCAATTCATTTTGTCTTGTGTTTTATACGCTGTTTAATTTTGCCCATTATTGATAAAACATGGTCCAACGTAATATATAAAAGTAACTTTAGTGCAAATAGGGTATATTTTTAGGGTATATTTTTAAAAGTTGTAAGCTTATCATGATATGAAGAAAAGTAATCATTAATAAATTTAAAAGATTTCATTATTTTAGTAAAAAAAGAATATTGGAGAGAATTTAGAGAGAATGCTTGAGGCGTATAATACACTACTGGCCAATAAAATTGCTACACCAGGAATGCAACAGAACCAGGAAGGAATAACAGAATGATATTTATTGGGTACATACATTATAGTTGGAAGAACAAGTGATTACATTTTCAGGACATTTGGATGTATGGATTCTGAGGAAGCAGTACTCAGCCTCCTCTGGCAGCAATAACAGCAGTTATTCTCCTGGGCATCGAGTCGAACAGAGATTGTATAGCATGGACGGGTAACGAATTCCACACAGCTTCAACATTATGCCACAATTCATCGACCGTAGTGACTGACGAGTGATGGCGTGCTAGTTGTTCGGCATCCATTGACCAGACATTCTCAATTGATGAGAGATCCAGAGAACGTGCTGGTCAGGGCTACAGGCGAACATGTTCTGTGTCAAGGAAGGTTAGGACAGTGCGGGAAATATCCGGCCGGGCATTGTCCTGCTGAAACGTAGCGTTATGGAGGCCTCAAAGATAAGGCAGAGCATTTGGCCCTAACACATCTGAAATGTAACGGCTGCTGTTCAAAGTGCCGGCAATGCGAACAAGAGGTGATCGGGACGTGTATACAATGGCACCCCATACCATTACTCCAAGTGATGGGACAGTATGACGATGTCGAATCCAAGCTGCCAATGGGCGTTCTCCACGATGTGGTCAAATATGGATGCGGCCATCATGATACTGTATACAGAACCTGGATTTGTTTGAAAGGACGACGTCATGCAATTCCTGCGTCCAGGTTCGTCGCTGATCACATCGTTGGAAGCACTCCTGCTTGCGATGCAGCGACAAGGGTAGCCGAAGCCATGGTCGCCGTGATGACAGTCCATGCTGCTGTAAACGTCGTCGAACTGTTTGTACAGACACTCGTTGTCTTGCAAATGACCCCCTTTGTTAACTCAGGGTTCGTGACGTAGATGTGCGATCCCTTAAGGTCATGTGGATAACATGTTAGTCTTCTCGGCTGTTAGCGATGGGTTGACGCTGAGATCCTGCACGGCGTTCCCCATGACCATCATGAACCCATTGATTCCTTATTCTGCTAACAGTCATGGGATCTCGACCAACGCGAGTAGCAATACTTCGGAATGATAAATCGCAATCACGGTAGGCCACAATTCGACCTCGATCAAACTCAGACACGTGCTGGTAGGCATTTCTCCTTCGTACACGAGGCATAACAAAAACTTATTTACACATGACAATGCTCAAATTTCGGTATGAGAAACAATTACTGACAAATCTCTTCTTTTATACACATTTTAGGTGTCGCTTCACCGCCTGCTTTTTATGAATGAGCTGATGAGCTAATCATTTGCGTACCTCAACATGCTTTATTCGTCCAGCAAATTTCACGTTCGTGGTGTGTCACCTTTCGGGTGTAGCAATTTTAATGGCCAGTAGTGTATATGCGCTTTATGCATTCTTTCTCAACACTTATTCTTCTTATATGCACTCATTACGCATAATTTGTTGAAACGAAACGCTAAAAAGATGTAGTTTTGGAAAAATATGTACAATGATAAAAAAGTACGGTCAAAACTGCCAGAATATGTCAAAGTTTACCGCGTTTCAATCTCTATGGGAGCATTAAAAATATTGGAAATTATTACTGAAGCGCTTTGTTAATGATTTTGGTAAAATTAACAATAAAATATGGCTTTATAATATAAGATGACATTTGGTAAAAGTGATCACATTTAGTAATTTTAGAATAATACCTTAGAGCATGCCATAGAAATTATTTACCATAATTTACTTATCAGTTTTGCATTTTTTACTAAATCTGTGGTAGCAGAAAATCTAATTTTTTACACCAGACTTTTCGTTAAGGCGTTACCAAAGAAATCGAATAATAATTTAAATGAATGCTTTAAATACAGTATAATTTGGTTTTTATTGCAAGAATTATGGTTTTTTACCCTTCAGAACTGTCATTACAATACAGTATGTTAATTTCCCACGAGGGTTTTTCATTCCAACATTAGCTTTTGTGATGATAGTGACAATTGTTGATAAAGAAAAATTATTAAGCATAAATTTTTTTTAATGCTTGTTGGTTTAAGAGTTCTGAGGAAAAATAATGCAACAAAAAAACATGTTTTATTGTTTTTCATGCTTTAATAAACATTAGTTGACAAGAGGGTACTTTTGTTGCGTAGTCGTACCATTTCTCTTACCATTTACGTTAAATTAGACCAACTTTTACTGCGACGCATATTAAATAAAATGTCAATTGAATACAAAATCAAACTAGAGATCTATTTATTTTTCTCCAACAAAAAGAACTATATAAAAACCTATAGATATATTTTTACAATAGAGTCTTATATGTAAAATCTTAATGAAATATTGTAGCAGGAGATTTACAGATTATAGCACAATATCTATGAGGATAGAAAACTTTCTTCGTTAGTCTGCAATTCCTCACGTTTTGAAGAGAAGCTTATGTTTAAATTGTCTTCAGTTAAGTAGCCAGAGGCTTTATTTCTAGTTACATTTTCAGACTCAAGACATTTCGCTATTTTTAGACACTGAAAATGGATTTGCAGTAAGATCCTTATATAGGATCTTTTATTCAAAATTTAAACAATTTTTGGAGGAACGTCTATGATAATAATCTATTTTTGGCTTACAGTATGTTCATTAGGTGATAGTTAATTACTTGCACCAAATCACGAAACAAAATTGTGACAAAAATGTGTGTGTGAATTTGAGATCTAAGGTGATTTTTACAAACAAAGATGATTTTGTTTATCTTTTATAATGTTTTGTTTTATGATTTCTTAAATTATAGGATGACGCTCTGTGGCTGAGTGGTAGCGCTTCGCCATCCCGTGCCACGGGTCCTGGGCTCGATCCTCGGCCGGGCGGGGCTGACTCAGTCTTTCATCCCAATGAATCATTCATCGACCCACTGAAGTGGGTCGACAAATGAGTACCAAGCATGCTTGGGAACTAAACGCTGAAGGTTTCACGTTCGGCTGACCACCTAATCAGAACATATGCTCCTGCACCCCAGAGCCCAAGGCCAAGAAAACTGAGATGGGCACAATGGGCCTTGGCCCTCGATGGGATGTCGCTTCACTGAGTTTAGTTTTAAATTATAGGATAAGACTAGGATGACCATAGATGACCATAGTTTTTTTCCAAATCGAAATTAAAGTTCCTGGAATAGCTATGTAATATACAGGGTGTTTATAAAGTCCCGGACCCATTTTGATGTTAAATAACTCCTAAAATAATAAATATAGATTAAAATTAATAACATAAATGGTTAGATAGACTCAAAAAGTTTCATGACCCTTGTCAATGAACTTCATAGAAGCCTAGGAGGATGGCGTTTGCAACAGATATGGTAGGAAGGATAGAAACGATGCTGATTTTCTGAAGCGCATAATGTTCTCCGACGAAGCATCATTTCATGTTTCTGGCATTGTTAAACGCCATAATGTGCGCATATGGGGATCTGAAAACCCCCATGTATACCGTGAGGCACAAAGGGATTCCCCAAAGGTTAATGTGTGGTGTGGACTATTGCACGACCGAGTGATTGGGCCTTTCTTTTTAGAGAAAAAACGGTCTCATCAGTCGTATACTTAGACATGTTGGAAAACTTCGTATTTCTACAACTAGAAGAGCGTCAGCCACATGTCTTTTTGCAACAAGATGGTGCACCACCTCATTGGGGTGGTGCACCATTATCGTTCATAGTTCTTTGAATGACCATTTTCCAGGAAGATGGATTGAGCGAGAAGGTCCAATTCCTTGGCCACCTAGATCACCTGATATAACGCCACTGGACTTTTTTCTTTGGGGATTTATAAAGGACAATGTTTACAGGAGGATCGTGTCGAACATTGATGACCTAAAAGCCAGAATTACAACCACAATAGCCTCTGTGGATGCCGACATGCTTGCCGCTACCTGGCGTGAAATGACTATTACTTGATATTCTCCGTGCGACGAAGGGGGCACACGTGGAAGACAAGGGTCATGAAACTTTTTGAGTCTATCTAACCATTTATGTTAGTAATTTTAATTTATCTTTATTATTTTATGAGTTATTAAACATCAAAATGGGTCCGGGACATTATAAACACCCTGTATATATTTCTGTATATTTTAAATTCTCATGCATGCACTCAACATATTTTGAGCAAAAAATAATTAAATATTGAGAATACAAAATGAAAAAAAATATATTAAATTACAATTCGAATTGTTTGAAAGCAAGAAGCCATCTCTCCTTACTGTCGAGTTTAGATGGCCATCTAATACAGAATAAGAAAAGTAAAAATAACACATTTCATACAGTTGACCATGAAAAACATACAATAAGCTGTTATATCTTGGAATACAAGTGAAAAGAATTCAGTAAATAAAACCTAAAGAACAGATTTATTTAATCCTTTTCGAAATAAACTTACCACATTTTTAGCAAAAGATTTTAAGTTTGTACATGTCACATGGAGCCATTGCATGCATTATACACATCTTAATCCAGTCAACGTTTTTATTTGTGGTACTGTAATAGATGAACTTTCTTGGAAGACACCAAGCGCTTCCTTTGGTGAGCCAAAAAAGACAGATCAACGAGAGCTGTGAGACAGTTAACATACCACGTTGTTCCACGTTCGGTACCAGTTTTATAATAAATAATTAAGGAAAGCGGAGTATGATATATTTACTGTCTCCCAACTCGCGTCGAACTGTCTCTTTTTTTGCTCACCAGGGGGAGCTATAGGTGTGTTCCAAGGAAGTTCATCGGCCACAAATTTTTCTTAATGTTTGTGTTAAATGTAAATTTGTAACATTAATTGTATAATTATTGATCTAATTAAACAGCAAATATTGCTCCGCTTTTCTTAATTATTAATTATAGTTCTGTATTCTTCACCATAGTTAACACATCGATATTTTTTAAAGTCTGAGTGTCCAGAATCGGATAATATATAGCGTTCTATTGGATGATATGTTAGGTTGGCAGAATCAGAATGATTAAAAAAATTCTAAAATCTCAAAAATTTAAAAAGTGATTTAACTGATTTCAATGTAATAAAAAAGCTAAGGAATTCTTTTTATTAGCTTTTATTTTAAAACTGCGAAACGAAACAAAACGAAACGAAGATCATTAACGAAGATTTCGTAAGTAGATTTATTTATTTGGAGATATTAGGTTTGGTTGTGAGGGCTAATTAACTAAACTTCATCTTAATTTCTTACTTTTTCAACCTATTTTAAAATTTTTTTTAACTACTCGACGATGGAAACGTCAAGATAAATTAATGAAAAGTGGTCTTCTCTCCTTGATTTTATGCGGTCATCTCTCCTTAAGCTGATGATTAGATGACCACCGAATTTATAGCGTCATACCATTAATATTACTTGCGTTTTATTCAGGAACGAAGATTGGACTAGTTATGCAAATAATGAATAATTATTTGAAATTATATTGTACTGAAACATGCATAGCATATTTCCTAACAATTAAAATCTAAATTATCATCTTAATAATTTTTTTTAATACATAAAAATCCTTAATATAATCGGTAATCTCTTAATATTACAATTATGAATTCAGCGCTGAATAAAAAAATTTTTTTTGAGATTCCCTCTACATCTGCCTAACATATTAGCATAGAACTCGAAAACCATTATATGGTTGCTAATGTTTTGAACTCATTAAAATTCGTTATTATTTCTCACCCTTTATTTACCGCCAACACATTTGAATGCGCAAAGCTAAGAAAAAAAGCCTTGGCAGTAAATTAAATCAATTAGTAGCTAATACATTGATTCCTAAACTTTCCTGGGGGAACGATATTTAACGTATGCATGACACTCTCATTTTTAATTATCTTGGTGGACGAAGGTGACATGTTGGGCTTAGTCCTGTCGCCTCATTCTCCGGGCTATTATCTTAATTTATTTTTATTATTTCATTCTTACGGTGCGCAAAATGGGGCCATATGGAGACCATATTTCCCAGATTGCGGCTGCCTCTTTTATTTTAGTTGTCAGAAATCCAAATTCGTTAGAGAAAAGGTATGGTTATTTAGACAAAATACGTTTTTGTGTCTAATTTCGTAACTTAAGACATCGCCTGCACTAATCAATTAGCATATTTGAGATCACATCAAACCATTAAGATTGAGTCCTAGTTCGTGAAGATCCGATCAATAGATCAAAAGTTATTCAGGGTGGTCCATTAATTTTCTTGTGCATTGTAATTTTCGGTAAAAAATAGACAAAAAATGTCATTAAAAATAGTTTGGAGATAGAAACCTATTTCAGATTTGAAATCAGTAATATTTCGAATGATACTACGTATCTAAGATCTGTAACAAAAAAAAGTTGATTGTAAGTAAGTAATTGATTCTTTTAGTGAGGCTAAGCAATTTTATCCAATTTATTATCAAACTAATTTTACGAACGAATTTAATTTAAATAATATTTTAATTATTTTTTTCATGATGACCGTTTTGATTCTACAAAATTCGGACTTATTAGCAAAGCTAATTACCTAATTTTATAATTTTTGCGTCTTTAATTATTTATCAGGTATCTAGTTCTATTCTTGTTTACATTCAAAATGAAACATCGTTAATGTTGGAAAACTTTTAAAATTGTTCATAGATAAAAAAATAATTCCCTTTTAATTAATACTTTTGAGGTCTCTTACGGTTCTCACAAAAATACAGTTTTTAAAATTTTACTTCACTGAATAATTTTTATCAAAAAATAACAATATGTAAGAAAAAGAGCGAATGTAATTAAAATTTTGTAATTAGTTATTCGTTCACAATTAAAATTTATTTGTTGCTATTTCTAGAAAAAATATTTGAAACGGCAATTAATTTATGTTCTTAAAAGTAAGAGAAGTTTGAGTCCCGGGTAGATGTAATTAGAATTCATAGTTTAAATTGAATTTTGTAAGAATATGATTCATTAATTTAAAATATAATTAAAAAAGTACAAAAAGAAGTTAAATTTAACACTACAGCTGAAATTTAGACTTACCTAAAACCGTTATTAGGAGTCAATTAGACTTTGATAAGAAATTGATGTTATTTCAAAGTAAATGATTTTTTAAATGATGTATATTAAGGAAAATACAAAATGTAAGAGTTTTAAGCTATAATTTTTTTCCGATTTTCTTTATTTTTACTATGACAATATTACAGTATTCTGTAATATTCTATTACATATCATTCTCTAGCTAGAGCGCAAGTATAATACGAAAATAAACAAACAACATGAATATAAATAATACACATTTGCGCAAACGTTTTAAAATGTTAAGTTAAATTAGTTTGGCCTTAGCGTAGGCGTATACAAAATACCCGTGAGATGTGAAAAGTGACAACAAACATCGAAAAATTGTTTTCTTGTATTTGTCATGACTGTTTTTCGTTTTATCTATTCGTACCGCGATGTTAAAAGCCATGTTTCTTGTTTCTAAGAGACGTAATTCTATAAATTAGGGCTATCTGATGCTCAAAAAACTAATTTGTAGTTCTTTATCAAACACAAGAAAATTCCTTGAAAAAAATCCAAGCATCAAGCAATATCACAAACGCTGTAAAGAAATGCAAGACACCTGTAAGTTTCACTTCTTGTAAAATAATTTCCTTAGCACCTAGTCTTCTAAGCCTCATTTCGTACTATTGCAATTCGTATAGCCTGGCTTCCACTCTGTCCTATCATCTGCAAACATATTCGCATGAATACTACACTGTTAGAAATTTCTCGGAAAAATGGTTAAATAACAATTGAATGCATGGCTATTTTATCATATTTAATCAACACAGTCAAATAACCATAAATAAAATGGTAATCAAACTGTTGAGTTTAAGAAAAACTGTTTATGAACTGCTTTCACCTAATACGATTAAACAACCAGAATTTTATCGCACCAACTAGAACCAACAAATAAAGCTACTTAGTTCTGCGTGCATATCATAGCCGAGCGGACTTATCTGTCAATCTCATGACCTTCAGAACTGGAGTTCGAGTCCTAGTATTGACACTACAATATTTTCTCTATTCCGTTCAACACGTGAAGAATTCCCAGTGTCTGGCACTCTCCAATGACCATTAACTTACGAAAAGCTGAGCTTCTATATCTAGTTAAAAAATTATTACGTTTTTAAAAAATGCTAGTTGTAAATAGTTAAAAAACCGTACAGTTTCGTATTCATGGTTTTATAACGATATTTTTGTAAATGCTTATAATACCATAAAGGAAAAATATTTTCTTTTCCGTAAACTTTACAGTTAATCGGATGGACAGACATCTGCCAGTTATATTACCGTAATTTTAGAAGGAAAATTTTAACAGTGTATTCACAATTATGGTATTCTCTTTCTTTCGCACCGATATTGGCATATAGTTTTCATTTTGCAGTGCAAAATGGCAAAGAAGTAACACTAAAATTAGGAAGAAATTCTCTTTTGTTCAAATGTAGTATCCCTGCAATGTCGGCTTTTTTTTTACTAAAAAATTTCATCTGCAAGTTTATTAAGGCAAAAGACAGTTGTCCCTCAGCGCTTGCAGTTAAGGTTAGGTTCCATAATTAGAACATTTTACATTTCCAAGTTTTAAATCAATTGTCCGTTTTTCAGCTGGCACAAATACTGATAGAAATTCATTTTTTTTTGGATTTTGTATCAGTTGAAAGTGATGTAGATTGTACGTCATACTATAAATTTCCATTATTATTTACATGACAATAACTGTTTCTTAACAATACTTTCTTGTCCAGCATTATTACAAATATAATTGTTTATAATTAGCAAGTACATGGTTTCTTTGAGACATAATAACGAAATTATATTTCAATAGGAACTCAACTTAGCTGCTTCGGTAATCGAATTTACATATAATTTCACGAAAACTGTTACACATGACAACATGACAATTTTTTAACATGATGAACCTTAATTTCTGCTTCACAAATCATCTTCAAATTGTTTTATGTTCTGTAAAATCAAAAACAGATATGAAACTTTAAAAATGAGGGTTTGTCATATTAGGGTTGGTCAAAGGTATATTAGGGTTGACCCCTTTTGGCTGTTTTAGGTATTTCCATAATTATTTTTTTTATGAATCAACAGAAATGCATGAATTTTTGATACAGTATATTTAGAAACAATTCAGGGAAAGTAAAAAAATATAAGTTTCGAAACTAACTTGTATCTCTTCAAAAACAACATAAGGAATGGCAAAAAATGATCAAAATGACCTCGACGGCGTTTGTAGTATTAAGACTAAATTAATCTTTTTAATAAACTTTTTTTTTTAACTGAATAAACTAGATTAAAAAGTTAAATTTAAAACTAAAAATAACACATATTTTTTTCTTTCAAAAATGTATCGTAAAAATTACTCGAGTCAGTTAAGAGTTATAGAATTTAAAATGAGTAAAGATTTGACTTCTTTTAAGGATGATATAAATATTATTAAGGTAAATATATTTTTGTTGTTTCCATTACTAAAAGTAGTGTTTCTGAGCTTTAAAAGTAGGTGAATTTCCTTGTTTCTTTTTAAATGCAATTATAATAATATATTTTTAAAAAATAATTGGCTATCGACTAGACATCAATGCGATTCGAACCTGAGTCACTTCATTGAGCGCGCTCTGTCCCCCTAAGTTTGTAAATTTGGCTCTAAATGCTTTATTACGAAGAAATAGTGATAGTGATTTCGCTTCTATACTGCATTAATATCAATTTCCTAATAAAGTAGAATCGCAGTCGAATTTTATTTAAACGATGTTCCATACCATAAACCTTAAAGTTATTGCTAAAAAGTAAACGAAACGCCTAAAAGTTGACAAAATAGAGAAAACTTGTTTTGTCAATTTTTTTTTTTAAAACTGTTAAATACGTAGAGAAATTCCGAAAAATCTACGGGTATTTTTCACTGTGTATATTAAAACCAAATATAGTGACTAGACAACACAAGAACAATGAACTATACTTCAGATTACAATTAAATGTACATTTTTAAGGTATAAGGTTAAATGACAAAATGTATTAAATAGAAAATACATTGAAGACGAAAGCATTGTAAGACAAAATACATGAAAAATAAACACATTTTAAGACCACATTTTAAAACAAAGAATAAGTTGGAAATTTTAAGATTACATTAATGCACAATAATTGAATAGAACTCAAAATTAAAAAGTGACTTGATCCATTACTTGATTCATACACCTTCTTATCTAGCCACGGTTATCATGCCTAGAAAAGAAGAGTGCCACACCCCGATTAGAACTATAATTTAAATGACCATAGACCAATTTAAATGACCATTATCATAGACCAAACGACAGATTTCAATCAGCACATCATCTAACAAATCTAACAACGGAGTCAGCAGCTCATTGTGATTATCGTGAAGATACTCATATGTCATTTCCTAAATAAGTTCATCAGTTTATATTATTCATTTGTATGTAAATTGTTAATGTTTTATGCTCCAAAAATGTCTGCGAGAGATTCGATTCACTTGGTAGCTTATAGCAATTAGAAAGCTGCAATTTATAATAGTGACTTGTAATACATAGTCGAATAAGCTGATAATCACATTTTACAAATTATAATTGACATTGACATAAATTGAATTAAATATCTTAGAGACATTCATTTTTGAGATGGTATCGAAAGACTAAATTTGAGCCAATTTCATTCAATTACGTGTTTAGTGAGATGCGTTTAAATTTCATTATCTGAAGAAGTGATTTATGAGATAAACTGATTTACAAACGAATTTAAAATCTTTCTGACACTTGTCACAGTGATTGTCAAATCATTTAAAATTATTTTCCCAGTTGCTTAGTTTTGGCCATATTTTTGAATTATGCCTAATGTTCAATTTCAATTCAAAGGGGAAACTACTTCAATTTAAACTGCTGTATAATTTAATTTATTTATATACTTGATGTTTTTATTATCCTTGTGTCATGGAATCTAAATTTCTGCAGTATTTTAATCATTTTGCAAAAGGAAATTTTAATGCTGAAAATGATGCATTAAACGCATGACGTTTAGAATGTATAATGCAAGTTTTATTGGAGATAAAAATAATTGTATCCAATTATTAACAATTTGTAAAAAAAAAGAATAATTCTTAATAAGGCTTCCAAAATTAGAAAACATGTTTTTTGTTTATTTATTTAATTCACTCCATCTTTGTGAAGGGAAGATCTGCTATTTTTCTTTTTTATTTTACTTGAGAAAAAGTTTTCTCCTCTCGGTGAATGATTCATACTTGCAGTTGCACCTATTTTCAATTTTATTCTTTCAAACTTTCTTTCTTCTCTTTCTTGCACGAGGTTGATCTATACGGGGACTTTCAATAACGGAAAAAAATTCTATAAAAATATTCTATAAAAAATATTCTATATAAATAAAAAATATATTTTTTTTAATTTATAGAATATAAAAATTAGAATATTTTTATATTCTATTGGATATAAAAAAATTCTTATGGAATATATATATATATATATATATATATATATATATATATATATATATATATATATATATATATATATATATATATATATATATATATATATATTCTATAAAAATATTTTATAAAATAATCTATAATCCCTTCTAGAAAAAAAGGTAGCCCTAGAGAGAAACGTGAGCCAGGATGGCTCAGCCTCCTCCAACGGGCTCCAGAGATCGAAAGTACCTGAGGAAACAAATTTCGACACCAAGGAACAGTGCTACCTGAAAATTGCTTAGTAGTGCGAACCCCGTGTACGAAAAAGTAAAAAAACAAAAAAAGGTTTCAAAGTGTAAAAGAGAAAATCCATTCATTTGCTAGTATGAATCATCCACTACGGGGAGAGAAGCTTTTTCTCCAGTAAAATTAAAAAGAAAGGAAGCAAAACTTCTCTTTCCAAAGAAGCATAAATAAAATAAACGAAAAAAAAAAAAACACAAAATAAAATTTGAGACCAACTAAACAGAAAATTCAGGGAAAAAAGAAGTTAGAAAAAAAAAAAAACAATACTAAAAAAAGAGATTTATTAACAACATGAAATGAAGAAAAATGAAAATTAATTCAAACCGAAATTATTTATATTAAAATCAAAGATCAAAGTAAATTATAGTCACAGGTCATTTTGACATGGTCATAAAAAGAATAAATAAAATTTCTGACAAATAAGTTATGTGGTTTTATACAATGTTAATCAGACGCAAATTGCAGTAACATCAGTCTCATTATTTCGATTTCCAAACATAAGAAATTATCTTGTTTTAAATCCAAGAAGATAGTCTTTTAAATAGGGTAAGTAATTTTTAAAAACTGTTCAAGGTAGTGAGTAGTATTTTAAAAATGCTTGTTTAAAACTCATGATTTCTGAAAAATAAATAGACACAGCAGTATTTACGGTAATTGTTCATCATTTAAAAAATTAAGTTCTGCATTTCAAGTTCGAAAAGAGTAAAAAAATTAAGTCTTGCATTTAAATTCCTGAAAAATTATGTTTGGGACAATAAAAGGACGAAGCATAAAAAAGACTTCGTAGCGCTGCAAAAAACTTTCGCAAGACGTTACAATTGAAAAGTCCTTAAAAAAATGTCAAAAGCTTAAAGATATTTTGTATTTTATATATTTATTGTATTAAATACGTTTTGTGAGAATGGGAGTTCGAATTCTGCCGATCAAAAAATCGACGTGTATTAATTAAATGGTGACTAGTGCATGTTAAATCTGTCTGGGTCACAAAGTCCTCCAAGTTCCCATAACAAATCAATACCTCGAGAAACTGAATTGGAGATTGATCGTTCCTTAGTTCAGGTCAAAATTACTCTCTACGAATCGATTAAAGTTCTGTGAATGAGTCTTCCCTGTGGCATGGGCTGTGACGTATGTGTGTCACAAAATCATATTCTTGGTCGTAGATGGAATCACTGAAAAAAAAGAAGGGTACCCCCTGCTTTAAAAATTCGTTTGGTATCAAGCAGGGCTTGCTTTTATTGGCTAGTGGATTTTGTAAGAACAACAACATTAAATATATCAGTTACATATCATTCAATTAGTATTCATTCAATTTTTAATTTGACAGCATAAGTATCTATTACAAAATGACATGAAAGTGTTTATTATGTTCCGTTAGTAAAACCTTTTTTTTAAACATTTATCTGAAAATAATTTAGCTAATGTATCTATATCTAAAATGAGCTAATATCTATATAACAACACCGTTTACCCTTCTTTTTGTCAAAATTGGAATTCTTATCTTAAGCCTTTATTTAAAAAAAAAAAAAAATAAAAAAAAAAAAAAAACGTAGCTTTGAACAAAACCTGCATCAAAGCAAAGTTTTGATTCCGAAATAGGCAAAAAGACTTGTTGTGGTGTAATTTATTAGTAAAAACAAACAAAATATAATGCAACAAATTTTCTAAAATGTTACATTTTCAACCAAGATAAAGAATTAAAATCTCCAGTTCCGAAAAGTAAAATTTCCTGCCAAAATAATCTTTGCAATTTAAAAGTATAAATAGGTGACTTTTTGCAGTTTATGAAAAGAGGGTAGATTGAAAAGTTATATGATTAAATGTTTACTTATGCAAAAAACGTCAACGACAGAAAAGAGGAAAGGATTTGAGAAAAAGATATCCAACCATAAAAAAATAAATAAAGTAATATTCATTATTTACATAACTTATTTGGAAAAATAATGCAAGCTAAATCTTTGTTTTCTTGCATCTTAAATATTAAAATGCCAAATGTTGCAAAGCTATTTTACAATAAAGTCTATATTTATAAATAAAAGTTTTTTTATTACAATGTTTTGGATCAAGTTATGCCTTATAAATCGTTCTTGAAATTTGAAAACATAGTGTAAAAATAAAAAAGAACTTATATTCCTAGCTTTAGAAGTTTTAAGTCAATCTGTTTTAATATCCTAATTATATCTCTTCTTTTCTAAATATTTCTGCCAAGAAACTTGTAAAAATAGACAACGATTTTCGTCGAGTACCTAACAAATAGTCGGAAAATGTATATTTGATTAATCAGTAGATGTTTGGAGAAGAAAAATAACAATCACATTACTATTGTTACAATGCAAATAACATAAATTAATTATATGCCTTGAATTGAAGAAGAGTCGTATGCAAATTGTATAAATAAAAGCAAGAATAGGAATACTATATATTGATTTTGAATGACTGATTTGTGCATGAGAAATGTTTCATAATTGGATGATAGCTTGGAGGAATTCTTGTTTTGTTGTATATTGCTAATCAAGAAATTAATTATAAAATCATTGTCAATAGAGAAAAATTTTAACCTAATGAAATTTTCCAATTGTTTGTTCTTAATAGTATTGCTATTATTTATTAATGTCTTAAGGTAGTTCTTATTTAAAAAATAAAAACAGAAACAATATACTTCATTCTAATTTTTTAATTATATTTCATTGTATAGTCTTATTATATTTTTTCATTTAATTTCATATTACAATTTAATTATATTTCTTCTATCCCTTTCTCAAACCATGATGATTGGATAAAATTTCAATAATTGTGTAAAAATTTATTTAGTAAAATTTTCTATTTGTTTGCACGAGTGTCTATTTATTAACGATGCATTGAGGTAGTTTTAATTTAAAAAATAGAAACAGAGGCATTATTTATTCTATTTTTTCAATTACATTTGAAGTCTTATTTGTCTTTCACAGTCTTATTTATCTTTCACAGTCTTATTTATCTTTCACAGTCTTATTTATCTTTCACAGTCTTATTTATCTTCCATAGTCTATTATCTTTTATTATAGTCTATTATCTTTTATTTATCGTTTTATTGTATTTTTTCTATTTAATTTAATATTACATTTTCTTTGTATTTTTTTTATCTCTTCCTCAAACTATGAAGATTGCATTAAATGTCAATAATCATTTAAAAAGTTATTTAATAAGTTACTTAATAGTAAAATTTTCTAATTGTTTGTGCGTAATTGTATTACTTTTATTTATTAACGATGTTTTGAGGTTATTTTTTATTTAAAAAATAGAAACAGAGACATTAGTCTTCATTCTATTTTTTTCAATTACATTTATAGTCTTATTTATCTCTCATTGTCTATTATATTTAATTTGTAGTTTTATTGAATTTTTTTCATTTAATTTAATATTACACGTTCATTATATTTTTTTCTATCTCTTCCCCAAACTATGAAAATAGCATAAAATTTCAAAATTTATGTAAAAAACGATTTAATAAATTATTTCATAGTAAAATTTTTTATTTGTTTTTTATTTGTAAGTGTATTGCTTTTATTTACTAACGATGTCTTTAGGTAGTTTTTATTTGAAAAATAGAAATAGAGAAGGTATTCTTCTTTCTATTTTATCTATAAATTGCATTTCATTTTAATTTATAGTCTTACTGTATATTTTTTTCATTTTATTCAATATTACATATTCATTATATTTTTTCTATCTCTTCTATGAAGATTGCATAGAATTTCAATAATTATGTAAAAAAAAGTTATACAGGGGTATTTTTTTAGTAGGAATATATTTTAGAAAATGAACATAAAACGAAACCCAATGAAAAGATATCTAAAAAACAGCTTTGTTATTTTGCTTCAAAACCAAAAACCGAAATCAAACCGAAAATGGTATTTGTTAGAATCCATTAGATTAGGGCTTTTAAACAGTATCACTGAACACTAAAAAATATTTGTATTCCTTTAAAGTCAAAACTTAATTTAAGATTTTTGTTTTTCAATTAAATCTTCAATAAAGTTCATCTCTTAAAATAACACATTTTTTTCCTTCTTATCTTTCTGATTTATTTGATAGCATTAAATAGAATCAATTAGTGAAAGGGTGTTTAATACCAACACTAAGTGAACAAAAATATTGAAATGCATTTATTTTAAAAGTTAAAACTTAATTTAACTGGTTTGTGTTTAAATTGAAACTTAAATAGAAGTTAATGTATTAAAAAAAAAAAAAAAAAAAGAAAAAAGCATATTATGAATTCTCTTTTTCTTCATTTGAAAGTTTGTTTAAAAAAATATATTTATTTTTTCCTTTCTCATGCGTTTGTTGTTTGAACTGAACAATTATGAGAAAAATTGTATTTAAGAGAAGAATTGCATTTAAAAGAATAAAATAGAGTAATAATGTTTAACAGCAACACTAAGAGAAAAAAAAAAAGATTGCAAAGTATATCTTTCAAAATCTGAAATTTATTTTAATATTTTTGTGTTTAAATTAGGGCTTAAATAAAGGCTAATATCTTAAAAAAATAAAATAACTTTTTCCTAATCTAAACTATTTTTTCAGAGAAAAAATATTTTTTGTACCTTCCTGATCTGTTTGGGTGAAACTTTTCGAATTTTCAAAAAAACTT
Source organism: Parasteatoda lunata (assembly GCA_949128135.1). Taxonomy (NCBI): domain Eukaryota; kingdom Metazoa; phylum Arthropoda; class Arachnida; order Araneae; family Theridiidae; genus Parasteatoda; species Parasteatoda lunata. The sequence goes on from OX421979.1 coordinate 24,320,511, forward strand.
TTTTTAATTCTACATTCCATTTTTTTTATTTTTCACTCTTCATTTTAATTTTTACATTCAATTTTTGTTTTTCAAGGATAAACAAACTTCATTTTTATTAGAACAATTATTCTAGTTTTGAAATACATAAATATTAATAAACACAAATTGAGGAATTGCATTACCTTTAAAAATCATATCCGGAATTAATATTTAATTTTTCATGGAAACAATAAGCACCTTATATCCTGAACCCGATTGGGTACATATTTATACCGATGGTAGCCTTTTGAAGGACACTGACAACGCAGGTGGAGGGGTTTATAGCCATCTCTTCTCCTTTTATTTTTCAACTGGAAATTGCACAACTGCCTTTGACGGTGAAGTTGCTGCTATTCGTGTAGCACTGTCGCAGCTGCACTGCCATCTGAACAGTTTTGTTAAGACTGTAATCTTTTGTGACTCAAAAGCAGCAATTTTTGCTGTGAATTCAAGCACTACTCCCGCTTCCTTTAACATCCTTGAGTGTAAAAAGCTCCTACAGGGTCTGTTCGGGATTTCTAAGGAAATTGTTTTGCAGTGGATCCAGGGACACTGCGGTGTAGCTGGTAATGAGTTAGCAGACCATCTTGCTAAGCAGGGAGCTTCTATCCTTCAGACATTAAAGAAAGCTGTACCTCTTACCAATGCCAAGCGCCTAATCAAGAAAAAGATGATGGATCTCACTTTAAACCAATACACAAAGAAAAATTCTGGTAAGATCTGGTGGAATAATCTCAAAGATCTTCCTACGTGGCCAAGACGTAGGGCAGTTGCTGAGTTTCGACTGACTACCGGACACGACTGCCTCCTCAAACATCTCCATCGAATTCATTTTGCTCAAGCCCCTTTCTGTTCACTCTGTGACCTTCAAGAGGAGATGGATGCAGACCACCTTCGTCTTTGCCCGGCACTAATAAAGGACATCTCTTTGTGTGACCGTTACTGGCGCGCAAGAGACTTATTGGGTTCATAGACTTCTCTTGCCACGTTTGTTATTGTTTGTGTTTATTTATTCTGTTGTTCCTCCCTTTGTGGTGAGTGGTCTTTTGCAACCTTGGCCATTGGAGATGAAAAAATATTTAATTTTTCAAATCGAAACTTAAATAAAAACCAATAAAAATATAACAAATAGTTCAGCTAGTTCCAATTTTAGAGACTTTTAAAAATAGAAATATTCAGCTAGTTCCAATTTTAGAGACTTTTAAAAACAAAGAACTGAAATTAAATGTATAATGCAGGAACCATTTTAAACTTGACATTTATACACTTTAAAGATCAATTCTGACTCTCTTGAAAAGTAAACATTAGGATAAAATGGAATATTCATGTAATTCGAAAATTAATGGAACTTTTCTTTTAAAGATGGTTAAATACCTTTTTTTATTGCTTAGGTAGAAAACTGAATTAAAATTTTATTAAAAAGATACTTTTAATGTAAGATTTGGACTGGAGGAAAAAAGTCTAAGTTAAAGGACTTGAATTTGAATTTATTTTCTTAGTAATCTGAGAAAAAACCTACGTATTATCTTTGGAACTGAATTAAAATTTCATTGTTTCAATAAGAGAACTAAATTTTATATATAGATTTGAAATAAAAAATATAAAGTATATAAATATTTAAGATTTAATAATATGGGGAAATCTTTCATATAAGTTTTTATATAGTTACAGAATTATTTATTGTTGTTATTTATGTTGACATTCGTTTCGAAATGTAATTACAAGAGTGTCTTGCATATGGAGATCTTACCAAGAGCGTTTTTGATTTACTCTCGATTTGATCGAGCGAACAAGTTAAATACAAGTGTCAACATGAATAGTAGAAATATATTAAATAAAAATTTTAAAAACTACTTTTTTCTATCAGACTAAAATGAATGAATTATTATTATTAAATTAACGAATTACGAACATCTATTACTAAAGAAATGTGACTTAGGCCTTTATTTTTAGGTTTGACTAAAATAAAATTATTTCCCCTTTTCTAATTTATTTGGAAAATGTGTATTTTTAAAAATTTTTTTCTTCAATTTTTTTTAATTTTGACTAAAGTAGTAAATAAACTAAATAAATAATAAATAAATATGTAAAAATTCACATGAAGAAATATTAGTAAAATTAATAACTCGATTCAAATTATTGAAAATATAACGTTCAATTGGATACCGATTATGAAAATCAGTACCCTTTCTGACCCTTTCCTGATGTAAATAAATTGTTGACCTCTGAATTACTTTCCTTTAATTACTTGGGACAAAATATTTTCACCTCATTATTTGCTAGAAGGCTCACATAATAAAAAAAACTGAGATAATTTTGTGTTTTAGGCTTTGAAAGTTACTTTAGTTTTTTCCTTTAAAATTGAATAAATATTTTAGATTTCGAAAATACATTTCAAATAAAATAAAAAAAATTTAAAAAAAGGCATTCGGATCTATTGTTACAGCAGTTAGTATTTAATTTTAGTTTTATTGTTACAATAGTTGCTGCAAGCAAATTAATCTTTGAATAATTTTACTCAAAACAATTCAAAAATTTCATGTTTTAAATTCTAATATTTTTCATTACATCAAAATATAGATTCGTCAGCATAAAAATTTGGTAAATTTTTGTAAGTTGAAGATTCAAGCAATTCTTTTGCTAACACAGAAGTAAAAAAATGCAATGTGTTAACATTAAAGGCAAATATGATCCGAATAACCAGAAATAAAAATGTAAGTAATTTTTTTATTGAAATACACACGCTTTTATTTTAAATAATTTAAACACAGTTACTTTTTAATATTAATATTTGTTATTAAATCAAAAACTAGAAAAATAAATTTTTTAAAAAGTTTTTAGTCCTTTTAAAATGAAGATTTGTTTGATGTTTTTGTACACTTATTACATGATATAATGGCATAAAAAATGCAAAAGTTTTAAAAGTTTTCAATATATAACCTAAGAATATCCTATGTCCTAAATATTTAGAACAATTTCGAAATTGTTCATTTTAAAATCAATTTTAAATTTTAAACATCATTTTAAGCTTCTTTCTTTACTCATCATTTTTACTCTTTTTTAAAAAGATTCTTTTTGCATTTTCCATAACTGATAAATCAGCACAAAAAATGCAAAATATTTGTAAAAAAAATTCAAATTTATCAAAAACCTTTTTGAATCCAAATGTGATTAACCATTTAAAATTTAAGTGGTTGAAAGAATTTAATAAGTATTTATTAACATGTCATAAAATGTTTCAAACTTTTTTTTCCAGGAAGTAAAGTTTAGTTTTAAGTTTTTTTTTTAAGTATTCAATAATAATAAAACAAATTCTTGTACACTTGAAATAGCAAAATAAATAACGCTTGGTTAACTTTAAAAAATCAGGAAAATAATATAAATAAAAAATTCTAAATCATGATAGTTCAATTTTTTTAAAGGTTCTGTTGAAAATAGCGTGATATTTGAAAAAATAGCAATTAAGACACTTTTCTTGAAACTTTTTTCATTAAAAATACTAGAAGTTTTATCTTTTTAAAATATGTTGCTCGCTTCACGTGCTTAACTTACTATCGAGACATATTTTTTTCGATATTATTATTATAATTATTGTTCTTCCTACAAAAAGTATTTTTTTAATGGCAAGACTGATTGTTGCCATTAAGAAATAGTACGTTTTGCACTTAAAAAAATTCTAGTCAAATTACCGCACTATATGGTAATGATACTTCTGATAATTTTTCCATACATATGGTAACGGTTTACCAAAAGCTCTTGTTTTAAAAATTATAGTTCTTATTACTAAACATTTAGAAAATAATATAAAATTGAAAAGTAAGCTCAACAAAATGAATGGTGTTCATTAGGAATGAGGGTATTATGATAAAACTAATAAATAATAACCAACCCATTAACTAAATTTTAACGCATATTATCAAACCATATTTTATTGGTAATTTTTCCAAAATCATCATTACCAATGCACTTCAGTAGAAATTATCAAGCTATTTCGTTTTCCCATCAAACCAGAAACACGGATATATATATATCTATATATATATATATGATAAAACTAATAAATAATAACCAACCCATTAACTAAATTTTAATGTAATCATTTTCCGAACTTCTGTAGCACATACATTTTATTGATTGCTATAAATAAAAACAGATTTAAATAGTTACAGAAACAAAAAAATATTTACGGCTGTCTTGATTGCTTTAGGAAAATAATGCTCTGGTATAAGTTTCAAGTTTATACATTATATAGATTACAGGGTTATCTATCTATCTATCTATATATATATATATATATATATATATATATATATATATATATATATATAATATATATATATATATATATATATATATATATATATATATATATATATATATATATATATATATATATATATATATATATATATATATATATATATATATATATTGACAGAGAAAATAGAAAAACTTTGAAAATATATCGTTTTGAAAAATATCTTCTAAACTTAATATTGACTTAGGAATTGGATCCAAACTTAAACTCTACTTATTTGAAGAGTGGAATTTAAAAATATTTCGAGCATTTCTTAAAGCGTAGATTTAGAAATATAAGATGTTTAAACTTAAGTCTTTTCGCTTTTAAATAGTTTGAAGCAGAAGTCACTTACGTTCACTAAATAATTCTGCAAATCACTTTACTTTTTCGATAAAATAAATTTAAAATTCATATAAATCTAAGCATATCTAATAATTTTTAAAATTGCACTTTTTTTAAACGAGTGTGTTTGAATTAAATCATCAGGGTACCAAGCTATTCCGTAACTGTAATTTAGAGATAATTTTTACACATTTTTGGAATACACTTCATATGGGGATGGACAAAAATCATGTTAATACTTCTATGATAATATATTTTATCATCTTTCTTCAGAAATGCTTAATGAATTATTTTAAAACTTCAGAAGTGATCATGCTTTTCTCATACATATCAATATTCTTATTATTTATTAATCAAAACTTTTATTAGTTGCCAAATATGATTCACAATAAAATTATGAAAAAATTTATGCTTATGTAATGATTATGTGTTAAGGACTCTTAGAGAAAACAATTCTGGTGAAATTTGGTAACCGTTTCGTCTTTTTCTTCTCCTCGTATCGTTAGTTTTATTCAAACGTTTTTCACGAAGTCGAGTTTGTCTGATTCAGACGTTTCTTTGTCTTTTGGATTGGGTTTGAAATCATACAGCTGCGAAGAGGATAGTTGATGCCTTAAATTTATTAAAACTATAAAATAAAACAAAATATGAAGTTGTATTGTTCAAAGAACATCTTTTACCATTTCAGTTTTGACTGATAGTATGGAAAGAATATCTCTTTGCGTTTAGTTCATTTTAATTTCACAAAGAGTGATTTATTAAATTTTTAAATTTATTTTCAAAAGGTAAACAAATAAATTACCGTCTGCAATATTCCTACAACTCATTTATGTAATAAGATTGTTTTTGCTTTTTACAAAAAATTATGTGTACTTGGTAAATGAGAGTGTGAAATTAATTATTAATCAATGGCAATCTTCTTCCATGATTTTTAATTTCTATGATATTATAATCTAATTAATACAATATCATAAAAATTATCAAGTTTGATATTTGTTAAGTTTGGGTTTTCATGGCAACATTCAATTGAAGAGCTGATTAACTGTTTTTACCAAATGCACTTGGAAAATTCATCCACCCCGAAACATTAAATTTAGTACCTTAATCTCCCTGAGATATAAGAAATTTAAAAACCAGGCAAAATAAACTGATTTTGTATTGTTAAATTAGATTAAAATAAAATATTTTGCCATAAAATCTCATTTTTTACTAGTACAAAATTCATCAATTATATGCTTAACTTTTTGCAAATTTGAATTAAAGATTGGCATTTAATTAAAAACTAAGATATTTGATTAAAAATATATTTATTATAAATTCGAATCAAATAAGAAGCTGAGGATTAATTAGTTACTGGGAATAGCAAAAGAAATATAATTATTTTATGCTTTGAAGGCATGGAATTAGCAAAAGATTATTTCCTCATATTGTTTAATGAGGTGCAAATTAAATTAAACACTCAATGCGTTGGGTCGAGTGTAATGCCGTATACAACAAATTAGATAATACCAAAATAAAAACTTCAAGAGATTTTAAGTATTAAGCTAATTAAGATAGCGTAAAAATTATCAAGAATGTTTAATTGATAGAGACAAAATTAGAGACAGATTTTATCCATTACGATTTCTGTTTTATTCTAATGTAGAGAATTTAAGTAGCGTAATTAATATTTATTTAATGATTAGTGTATCGTGCTAATTTTGTGGAAGAAGCTGATTAAAACTGATTTTTGTTTTTGCTTTAAGTTATCGAATTGAATCAATGATATTTAATAGGAAAGGAATTCTAAAATCAACTTATTCACACGAAGTGCTTTAACTAATTTATGAAATAATTGTTACATAAAGGAGGAAAATGAATTAAAATTGAGTTCAAATGATTATGTCCTCTTTTAAGATGCCTCTAAGTCTTATAATTGTATCTTATAATTATGTCTTTAAGTATCATAATTGAATCAATTATTAGTAATTGAAAAAGTTTTAAATTTTAAAGCTGAAATCAACTTATTCACACTAAGTGTTATCACTAATTTATGAAATAATCATTACAGAAAAGAGAAAAAGAAATTTAATTTGAGTCAAAACATTTATGTCTTCTTTTATGTTTCAAGGTGTCTTACAATTATGTATTTAAGTCTTATAATTGAATCAATGATAAATAATGGTAAAGAATTCTTAAAATTTTAAAAGTGAATCTACTTGTTCACATAAACTGCTTTCACTAATTTCTGAAATAATTGTTACAGAAAAGAAAACAAAATGAATTAAAATTGAGTCAAAAGTTTGCGTCCTCTTTTATGTTTTAAGATGAAGTGTTATAATTGATTCTTATAATTATATCTTTAAGTATCATAATTGAATCAATTATTAATAATTGGAAAGAAATTTTAAAATTTTAAAAGTGAATCTACTTATTCACATGAAATGCTTTCACTAATTTCTGAAATAATTGTTACAGAAAAGAGAAAAAAAAGGAATTAAAATTGAGTCAAAACGTTTATGTCTTCATTCATGTTTATGATTTCATTTAATTTTTTAGGTATACATTTTTTACTACTATTGTTTTGATCTTATATTTGAATAATTAAAATTAATTTTTAATTCAAAATAAAATTTACGAAATAATTATGTGCATGACGAATATGGTTGAACTGTTCTACGAGTAAAACCTTAATAAACGTTTAATTTTATCATAACTTATCGATAATTGTTGATTTTTACTATAATGAAAAAAACATTAATAAATAATGTATTTGAGAAATATGGTCCTAAATATGGCAATATTAACAGCACAGAAATTTAATCTGCAATTCTGATTTTAATTCTGACGCAGTTTTCAAAACAATAACATACTTCTTAGTAGAATGTTTGTCGCTCATTCTTTTAGATAAAATTTGGCTAAAAATTTGACCTAAAAAAGTAAAAAAATACAAACTATACTCTGAATGCAAGAAGTGTGATGTTTTCTTTGTGATTGGCTATAAGCCGAGTGATTTAATTCGGAACTCCTACATATTCTCCTACATATAACTTTTGATTTAATTTACTAATGTGTTATCCCAATTAAAATATTTCACTAATATTTTTGAAATAGCACATAAACATTTCAAATAAGTTTCAATTTATAAGTATGATGTTCCGAATATCACTCCTTATATATATATATTTTTAGAATCCTAATCGCAGAAATAAATATTAAGCGTGCACATTGGGGGTTGCAAGTTCATATTTAAGCATTGAAAAATCGAAATATGACAAGTCATTGTACATGTATTAAATATCATCATCAGCATTGGCATGGCAGCCTTTTGTGGGCCAAGGTCTTCTTTAGAAGTTTTTCTCAATTTGCTTTTGTGTTTGAAATTGCTCAGGATTCAAGATTATAAAAGCTTCATCCATATCTCTTTTTGGGTCTTCTTCTTGGCTCTTTTATTGGAGGAGTCGTTTTAAAATCCTTTACTGCTATTTGCTCCTCTGCTCTAATTTTCATTAGGTGCTCTGCCCATCTCATTCTACTTAATTTCATTGCTTAAATAATATCCTCACTTTTAAATACTCTTTAAATTTCGGAATTATGTCCCTTCTTTCAGATAATTTTAGTACAGAGAACAAAACCAACCAGAACTAAACATCAAAACAGGTTTAATTGGAGGTTGAAAGTTGAAGGTATTTATAATAATTGTCTTATCATTGTCCTCATCGATTTCTCCTACAATAATATATATGTTTTGTTTTATACTGCATGCGCCCTCTTGTACTATGATGTTTTAAATTTTTATTGCATTTTTGAATTTTTTTCACTGAAAAATTAACTTGCATCCTGCAGCGTGTATACTTTTTGTTTTAATTTTTGATATGAATGCATATTCTTAAAAATATATATTAAGGGTAGTCTTAATGGAACACCCTGACGAATAAAAAGTTGGTTATATATAATTCGTTAGAAGAATACCTATCACTTATTTTTTTTATATAAAATCGGGTTCCGCAAAATCTGGAGTTTCGAATAAACTTTAAAAAAGTTATAAACTGACCACTAAATGATTATTGTCCTAAAAATTACAAGGTAATCAACTGAGTAATTTAATTTGTAATTTTTAATTTTAATATAAATTCAATTTTCTAATGTTAGAGTAATTCAAATATTTTATTTACACTTTTGAAATGGAATAGGGAGTATAAGAATTCCGCAAGAATAACGCAACAGTTAATTTCAATTTTTAGGGTAGCTAAAGATCTATAATATTTCGTTGACTATGTAAAATTTAGTGTAAAGTAGTGTCCACCTCGTTTATTGCTGACGTATACTAAAATTTTTAACGGTGCGTGTAATCATGTTTTTTATTTACTTTCTGATTGTTGCAGATTATTTATTCATTTTCTATTTGCTTGTTTATTTCACAATACAGATTTTCATACAAATCAATTTCATAACTTCATTGCATTAACATTTTGTTTAGAAAAAAACAAACACATATACGCGCGAATTCTTTTCAACAACTGTTATTTTGTTCATTTAAAATAACATTTTGAAAGATAACTACTCTACTTAATGTGCTTGTTACAGCTTTATATTTCAGTTAGAAATTCATTTTGAACTATCGAACTGTAACTAAACATGTACAAACAGTAACTATACACATACTGAAGTTCGCTACTTAATGTGCTTGTAACAGCTTTATATTTCAGTTAGAAATTCATTTTGAAATATCAAACTGTAACTATCTTTCAAAATTTTTATAAAATTGACAAAATAAAATTGTTTGAGAGAATTAGTGGGAATATATTATCATAAATGTGCTAGTATTTCAAACTAAATGTTTTTGTAATGAAGCCATTAAATTGATTCTAATGCGCTTGAAAATATGCGTTGCCAATAAACGCCCACACAAAAAAATAAATGAATAAATAAAAAAACTATAACATTGAAAAAGTAAATAAAAATGTGACTAAATGTATTAAAAAAAATTTGGTTTGTTTACCTCACACCAAAAATGGCGGAAACTACTTTAAAGCAAAATTTTGCATCCATAATTTTGCATCCGTATTTTAAGAAAGGAGAGATTTTCTTTCGTGAAAAAATATAAAATTTTTCTTTTACACATTCAACTAATGTATATTAAAGTAAAGCAATAACAGTTTATCATCATCATTCCAGAAGAAAACTATATTCTTTTATGTCATTCATTTCTAGTATAATACCAAAATAATGCTATTTATTATTTCATTTTGGATTTCATCCAAATACATTGTGAGATTCGTTTTACTTTATTTTTTAAAACATTTTCATCATTACTTAAATTCTTGGAAAATAACTTGGCACATAGAACCAGTAAATAGAAAATACTGATTTCTTTAACAAAACGTGTTAGTAAAAAGATTTAAATAGGTCTCTTGCTTATGGGACTCGAAGATTCATTAAAAAAGAAAGATAAGCTCTAACAGGAGCAAGAAATAAGCTAGCCCTTTTTATAATCTCGAAAAAGTAAAGCAATCCAGTCATTTTGAAAATTGGCATTTCTTTATTTTTATTTGTTCGTTATAAGAAAATGAGTATAAAACAAATTTAAAATAATGTCGGAAAAATGTTTTTAACATATCAGTGTAAAAAAAAATTTATAAAGCTACTTTATCGAAACTTTTGCTCCTTAGTAATCATTATTTCTTCAGAAATTTATTTTGGAACATTTTATTTTTGCTGTCTAAAAAGATATTACATAGATTTATTTGGATATATGCTTTACCTTTTAATCCATGCAATTTATATTTGAAATGCTTTCATAATTACAAATTTTGTGTTTTTCAAAATTTCTGAAATTTTTTCAGTTCTATTATTTAAAAATATTAAAAGAAATGTATAAAATGTTTTTAATAGTATAGACTGGTAAGCTTCAGCAATTTCTTTGTAATATAAAATACGCTGTAAAATTATATTAAGATTTGATAACAAAACAATATAAATCATTTTTATTACCGTCAATAAAAAACAATGGTAGCTTTCTTCACATCCACTGAGACTTCAATACACAGTTTTCAAACATCTTTTACAAAGGTTTGTGCAGCATGGAATTATAAGTAAAAATTGCTTTTTTATAGCATTCTGCACGGAGAAAAAATTTTTTGGTAAAATTACTGCACTGTATGGTAGCGATTATTTCTGGTAAAAAACATAATTCTGGATGATAAAATTAAAATATACGGTATTTAAACCCTTTATCTTGTAATTTTTCGGTTCAATTGTTAACGGTATTCCTCAGATTTTTGTTTACAAAATTATAGTTTGTATTACCGCACATTTAGTAAAAAATACAAAACTGAAAAATAAATTTATGTGTATAAATGGTTTCTATGCTACGCTTTAAGATATGTTGATAAAATTACCACTTGCACAGTATTTGATTAAATTTTACCACAATTTATAAGATTATATTTTACTGTCAACTAACCCATATCATTATCAAACCGTCTCGGTGAAAGTAAATGTTTTTTTTGTTGTTTTTTTTGTATTCTCATGGAGACTGAAATATAGTACATTTTACCATATTCTTGGAGTTTTGACTTACTTTTTTTTCTCAATTCGGGGTTTGAATCTTAGAAGTTATTTGCTCGAAAATTTTAGATTTTTCTACCGTAAGTTTATACGTTAAATATTTAATTTGCAGTTTAAGGTACTGTCACGTCAATGAAGAGTTTTTCTAAGATTTTTTTAAAATCTTTTTTACAGCATATAGTTTTATAACAGACTTACAGTCACTAGAAATGTATAAAGTTGATCTTGAAGTGAAAAATCTTTAAGATAATTTTTTTTATTTCTTTTATTTCCTATGAGCTGCACAATCAGTCTTCCCGATGAGCAGACCCAGTGCGTTCTCCAGAAGTGGTATCCACTCTTTCAGGACCACCGCAATGGGTGAGATACCATTGGCCATGTTAATTTGGACGTCTAGTTTCTGCCACACTAGATGGCAGCACCGAGACTCTATTTGGATGCGAAAGTGCACTAGGAACTTAATTTTGCCGGAAATGCCAAGAGTCAATAAGGCACTCTAGGGATCTTTTACATGCCGCATATCTTTTTTAAGATAATATGTCTTACAATTTTTTTTATTAAATTGATACTAATAAACGATACCGGCTTTAACTGTTTAAGTTGATTATTAGAACTATAAACTAGTGTTTTAATCTTCGGGCTCTGTTGAAAATTAGGAGCGATTTACTTTATTGATTGGGATCATAGAGCAAAGAAAAAGAAGAAGATGGCTTGGTAATCATCATATCTTTTTTTTTTCTCGTGTGGAGAGCTCCATGGCCTCACTTTTAAAATGCTTTTTACTAATCAACTTGAAGGAAGTTATTGCTTTGAAACTGTTGAAATTATTTGTATGGTTGAAATTATTGCTTTTTTGTAGTACTGCTGTAAAATATTTGGATTAAATCGACATTAAGATAGTATAAGAAATTGGATATAAAAAAAAAAAAAAACCCGTAATAAAACGAAAATGGAGTGATAGCTGCCTAATATTCCCTCCATCGTGTAACTTAACAATTCATCGCTTGTTCTCATTGTTGCTTCTTCGATTTTTTTAGATATTTCTCCGAGTCCTGAGATTGGTTGTTTCAAATATTGGCCTATAGATTAACGTCTTCATTACCTCGGTCAACATGTCTGAACTTTTGCCTCTTAATTTCTAAACACACTCTATAAGAAAATTTATAGTTTTACCTTCACTGAAACATTCGCGGATGTTTGAACTTTCTGAAGATTCCAAAAGATGTAATTTATTTGTGTAGAATTCCACTTAAACAGAAGTGATTTTCGAAAAATGACGCTAAATCCACGTGTTTTAAAACGCAAGTGGTTTTAAATATTATAACTTAGCTTTTCTGAAAATAATACTTTTTCTTTTGACTTAGTAGGTCTGTGTTCCGTATGAATCTTCAAAATTTATATTTACTTAATATTTCTAAATAATACAGTCAAGAACATGCAGGTGCACGCATGCGTACTTTGGTAAGCAAAGAGAAACTTATGGCAGCGTAGTAGTCAAGTGAAATCTCATAGTAATATGAGTATTTCATTTTATATCTATTTAGTAATATTTTTATGTGTATCTAATACATTATAAAACATTTACATTTACAGTATAAAACATGTACATTTTATATCTATTTAGTAATTATTTTAATTACATAAAAATTCAAATTAATTAGTTGTTTTATATTAAGGTACATACATTTAATAATTTGCTTTGCGATCTCCTGCGTTATGGAAGCTCTTGGTTTCGGTTATAAAAAAATACTTATCTTAAAATTTTCACTTATCATAACTATATTTCAGTGGAAAAAAGTTTAAAACTATACTGGTCCCACCCTAATTAAAGTACCTGATAAATAAACTTACCAAAAAATTATATGTAAAGACAAATAATAGAGTATCGATTCAACATTAAAGTTGATATGTTTATGTGATGCTCAAAACGATACAATAATTTCTGAAAAATAAGAGCACGTAAAACTAGTTATCATAAAGTGATTGGAAAAAAAGATAAAGTTATTTTATAGTTTTATGGAAAGCAAAACTGCATGACAAAAACTAAAATTTGAATTGATAATTGTAATTCGTTTGTAATTAGCAAGAAAACAGAGAAATAGTGTGCTAACAAATAATGATACTTAAAAGAATTAATATTTGGAAACGACCAAGTTTGAAAACTCTTATTCTCTTTAAAAATGGATGAAATGTCTTGATAGATTGCCAACAAGATTTAAATCTTTAGAAATTCAAGAATAAATCTTATAAAATTTCTAATTTTTTTTAAATGCGAAAAAGAAAAGTAAATAGTTCAGTTATGCAGCTAGCAGATATGATTAAAAAACTATTATTAAATTTTTTCTGGTAAATTTTTATCCCATAGTTTCTTATTTTCTCGTATGCATTAGGGGACACAGTAAAAAACTATAAAAGGCTAAGACATTCGACCGATCTCCTAAACTTATTGTTTAGGAGTATATTTTCTTCACATTTCTTCTTCATTTATTCTTTCTTCATATTTCGGGAGACAAAAAGTTGAACCTTTCGCACAATAAAAAATCTCCGATCAAATTACGGTATAAAGCACTTTGAGTGCATCATCCGGAAAATCCATTTTTACCGTAAAACATTATACCGTAATTTTTGCAGTAATATTCATTTAATTAGAATGGTGATTTTATGGTCATTATTACTGTATAAACTACGGTATGTCACATATTCATTCCGTAACATGTTCAGGTAAAAATGGATTTCACGGAAAAAAGTACCGGCACCTTGAGTGTCGGCACTGTACACTGTATCAAGATAACTTTTAGCTGAAGGATTAGTGTTTTATAATAGTACTAGGAGGCTTCGCCCCCTGCTCAGTGGCGCTCAGCAATCACCGGAACTGCTTTCGCAGTTCATTTCGGATTGCTTCGCAATCCAATGCTCGCTTTGCTCGTTCATTGGATACGTTCTTAACGTCTAGCTTTTGTATACTTTTTTGAATACTGAAGTTCCGAAAATTTTCACTGTAGAAAATTCTAAACCTGTACATTTCAATATTAATTTGAAATTGCAATTGCTAATTTGGGCATTTGGCGATACAGCACTTATAGAATTGAAGGATTTGTTACGTCAAGCGCTCAGGTATCATAATTTTGATTTATGTTGTTAAGCTAACTTCCAACTGGCAACAGCATTTTTATTTTTTAAGTTGTTTATTTTTATTTTTGCCGCAGCTGAATTGAACAACCTGATAATGCTCACTCTGGTTATTGTTTCCGTTTTTAAAAGCGCTATATGTTGAGCCACCTCAGCTAGATTTGGCATGTGACATTTTTAGATGCAATCATTGGTTGATTTTCTAACGTTGCCACACGGGAAGTTGTAATGAGGCTTTTTTTTGGTGCCGTGTAAGAGAAATATATATATAGATTCTTGAGAAATTTCATCTTATATTATTAAATAAAAGTAATTATATAATAATAACAATAAGAGAATAATAATAATATGCTATATAAAAAACGATACTAAGTAGAGGGCACCTATTTTGGCTTTCATTGCTTGTCAACCTCCTCAATTTCTACTCAATCATTTTTGTTTCCTGACGATAACCAGATTGTTGCAGCAAAATTATGAACCCCCAAATTGAAATATCTCACTTTTATTATTTGTATCAATGCAGATTTGATTCCATTAATCTAGTCTCCGAATTCAGACAAATGAAAGAAAGTCTAGTAATTTTTCTTGGTTGAAATTGCAATTTCATCCATTCATATTTAATTTTTGGTTACTTACTATGAATGCTCGATAGATGAAGATATTATTTAGCAATAATGCAAAATGTCAGCAGAAAATTTTTCTGTAGTAGAAAATCTACTGCACCAGAATTTTAAAACCTTTATTATCCATTTCTCATTTTAAATGCTAACGTTACACAATTTCATTTAAATTTTATTAAAAAAAATAAATATATTATTATTTATCTTACTTAGTTTACTAATACCTTAATCATAAGATGCTGCATAATAAGTAAATAATATGCGATTTGTTTGTGTTACAACGAATAAATAGTACTTTCAATTGTAAACCTTTTATTTTGAATAATAACGAATATCAACAATGTTTACATATATCAACAATGAAACAAATGTCAACAATGAAAACATACCATATTTGACCTAATAACACAGAATAATATTTAGTATAGGGGATGAACAAGCATTAATAGTAGATACCGTTAAATAAAGGATAAATATAATGTCTAAGTAAATACCGGCATAACTTTTATCAGTTTTATGTGATTACAATCAAATATATATGTATAGATCTTCTTTGTTTTATCAACAATCATACAATTTGATTTTTCAATCAAAGGAGAATGCACGAAATAGTAAGATAATAATTATCTTTTTTATAATATAGAGATATTAAAATTGTAAATAAAAATTAATATACATTGAAGGTTCGTAGACATATTATTAAATAACTAATTTCCATATTTTTTTTGTTTAAATTTTTTATTAACAGAATAATTTCTATTAATAGAATACAACGTTTTTTTTTTGCTTTGTTTTTTTGGTTAGATTTATGACCTATATATTCTCTACTATTTTATGGTCTACTTTTTCTAAGAAATTTATGATCTGATCTACTGCTAAGGTCTATGATATATTTGACCTATATATGTTCTTTACCTTTCTCTGTCTTTGTTGGTGCAATCCCCACTAACTATATCAAATTTTTATCTTTTTTGGCTCTACAGTTTTCATGATAAAAACGGTTGTGCCTGTTAAGTATCTTCATGTACAAAATACCAGCATATAATTGAATTGATGAGTCCAGAAACCAGTCACCTCCTTTTTTTCTTCCAAAAATGAGATTTGTGCATTTCTAAGTTTAGTTGAAGTAGATACTTGCATACCATATAAAATATTCATCTCCTCTTACTATAAATAATATATATTTTGTTCAATAAAATCTCAATTTAGTTCGAAAACATACCATATCCTGGAGATGACCTGTTCTCGGAATAAACTTTGAAATATACCGCTAGAGGGCTGCCACTGTTATGAAATTGGTCGCATAACCTAATAATTAATTATTTAGTTAAGGCTTTTAATACTGTTGATGTTTTTTTATCACACAACGAGTGATTAACTGAGTAGTTATTTAGATGGTATATGTAATATAATAAAGAGGGATAAAAGTAACTATGAACTTAAAAAGAGGTGACTACAAATAATATGGTACTTGATTTCAAAAGCTAGCCACTGGAGCATTTTATGAAAATTGCGTAATTAAATACCTGTTTGGAAAAGCAAAAAACGAGAAGCATGTGTCACATTATAGCAAATTTAATCATAAAAACACTACACCTGGAAAAGTTGAAGTACCTTCTTTCATTAGTGGTTTATGCAAATTAATATTTGCTTTGTACAAAAAAAGTTCTTTAATAGTGACAGTATGACCTGTTAATAAAGCATAATTTGGAAGAGTTGCCATATTCCACAAAAAAATTGCAGACGTCAAGAAAGTATAAATCAAATCAATAATATAAGTCAATAATATAATATAATCAATCAATAATCATAATATAAATAAAATTAGTGGCCTAAATTTTAAGTGTCCTAGAACAGATAGTCGTAATCCAAATGACTTCTGAATTTACACAAATATCCATGAATATGTAGTCTAAGACTTAAATAAGTCTTTATTTCAATTCCAAATGACAAATTATTAATATTTTCGGTTGTTAAAAGTAATATATATTATTCATTTTAAGGCCTTGTCCAAAAACTTGTCATCTTTATGTTCTAACTATTTCTTAAACCGAACGACTAAGTTATGTTATCACATAATGACAAAATATTTTGTAATCATCCATATTTTAATATTAAAAAATAAAAAAAAGCTCCTCAACTTAAAATTAATTAAAATTAGTTTGGTCAGAAATGACCGTTCTTCGAGCTCATTGATTCAATTATATTAACAAAATTATATAGTGATTCAGTAATTAAATTTATTTTTATAATATGTAAGAATAATATTAGCATTATATAAAAAGCATTTATATAAAGCTAATTACATAAATAATAAATATTCATTAACTAATATAACATTCATAATTAATGGAGCAAATTAATATATACAGCACTTTTAACAACTTATTTATTCATTTTATGCTTATATTATTATGTAAACAAAATTATTTTTATTAATAGAATATAAAAGTTATTTATTAGAAGTACAAAGTAACTCGATATAGGTTATGGCCTTCACACCTGCGTACTTTTGTTACGGCAAAAGTTATTACTCGAGCAACTATATCAAATTTTGTCTTTATTCTCTATAGAATTTCCTTGACAGAAATCTGGAGTTTATTGTTAAGCCTATCAAATGTCTTCGTGAATGAAATATCAATCTCACTTCAAACCTCTGAAAATGTTTATCCTATAACGGAATATTCTCGGAATTCATAGAATAGAGAAGATAAAATTCGATACTAAACGTAATGTACGAAAAGTGTATTATATGTTAGTTATCAAAGTAATCAGTTTAGTTTGGAAAAATTGATATTGATTTACTATTTTCCAGGCCATTTAATGCATTTAATGTACATTCATTTTTCATAATAATTCTATAGAATTAAAGAAAAAGTTACTATTTTTGGAGTGAGAAAATATAAACAAGCTTGCTTTATAGGCGTGGCCTAGAAAAAATATACTAATAAAATACTTTTCAGAATGAAATAAAAAAAAGGTGTACACATTAGAGGGCACAGATTAACCCTTTGCTTATGGCTGGTATGACTCATATTCCAGAATAGCAGCTGCGATCATGCGCCGTAGGGTAACAGTTAATATTTACGTGAGTACGTTAATATTACTACTCAACCAACATTGACATCACAACACAGAAAAAAATGGTCACATTAATCACAGATATTACCGGTGACTGCTGCAGGCGTCTAAGTGGTTTTAACGTTACACTGTTTGAAATTTCTTGGAAAAAATTGTTAAATAATTATATATTTAATTGTTATTTCACCATATTCAAACAAAACAGTCAAATAACCATAAATAAGATAGTAATCAAACTGTTAACTGTGGGAAAAACAGTTTATTTACTGCTTTCAACTAATACGGTTCAACAACCAGAATTTTACCTCACCAACTAAGCCCACCTATTAAAGCTGCTCAGTTCCTTGCAACTGCGTAAACATTACAGCCGAGAAGGCTAATCTGTCCGACTGACGATTCACAGAACAGGAGTTCGATTCTCAACGTTGACTCCACAATATTTCCTCATTCTCTCAACACATAAAAAGTTTCCAGCCTCCTGAACTTGTCAATGTCAATTGCCTAACAAAAAAACTAGCAATTATATCCAGTTAAATTTTCGGTTTTGAAATCATGGTTAAAAAAACCGTATAGTTTTGTATTCATGGTTTTATGTGACCATACTTGTTTAAAATGGTTTCAAAACCGTAAAGGTAAATATGATATTTACTGTAAAATTTACGGTTAATAGGATGGGCAGACTGCTGCCGGTTATTTTACCATAGTTTTAGAATGAAAATTCTGAAAATGTACTTAATCGTATGGCGTTACTTAAATTACATAATCACAAAATTAATTGCATTAAATTGCATTGTCATTTAAATTACAATGTCACATTTATGTAACATCAGCTTTTGATGTTGCATAAATGTGACACTGAATATTTGTTGCGAATTTAATAACTCGGTAGTCATTATTGAAATTTCTTTTTGCAGTTGACAAGTCACATTTTTTTTTATTGTTGTCTCATATAAAGGTATCCATGTTAGTCACAGTGGAACGCTACGAGTACTATGACGTCACATTAGCTTTTTTGAGATTTCACAGTTCTACAAATAATATTGATGTGGCATAAATGACACTTTACTTGACTTCATAAAAGAAATCACTGCTTTTTTCAGAACCTGATAACGGCAAAGTTACTGAAACGTTTCGAGAAACTCAATACTTATAAAATTAAAATAATTAAGATATATGCCTATCAATTAGTTTGGCAATTTTTGTTTAAATATATTCATTTTCATGCTTTTTGCAAATACGTAATACTTGAAAGCACTAACAAAGCACAAATAATAGAGAAATTGTAAGAACAGTAGAAGATTTTAAAATTGCGAAGTTAATGTTGTTAGTAAAGCTTTTCTAAAAAGATAATGAAGCCTTTTATTTACCTATCTGAAACATCTCAAACAGGGAGAAAATTGCGTCAGATGGCTACAGGGTAATAAATGATTGTGATGCCATCTGTTTACTAGAAATCAAATTAATCCATAGCATGATAAAACTAAAATAGACTACGCAGCAAGAAATTTTATAAAATTACGGTAAAATTTCAGACAGAAGTCTGTTCATCCAATTAACAGTTAAGCTTAAGGTGAAGAAATTTTTTTATCTTTATGGTTTTGAAATCATTTAAACCATGAACGCAAAACTGTATGGTTTAACCATAGACAACTAGGATGATTTCAAAGCCAGAAAAAAGAAATTTAATTGGACGTTGGAGCTAGGTTTTTCATTGGATAATGGGCATTGAAAATAGGTTGTCGTTGAATTGTGTTTTATCAAATAATGAAGAATAATGAACAGTGGAACGTGGTTCAATTAGTTTATCTAGTTGTTTAAACTATCATAAAAGATGGGAAAAGTTAGACTTTTTTTCTTGTTGAGCAGCTTTATGATGCTGACATCCGTACGTGAATGAGAATATCGTATTCTAATAGTCCAGGGTAACAAATTGGAGAGCGCAGGACACAGAAAGCTCCTCGTGGGTTAAAGAAAATGGAAGGAATATTGTGATGTCAATGCTGAGACTTGATCTCTCGTTCAGTCGGTCATAAGATCGAAAACTTAGCCCTCTAGGCTAACGCGTACCCAGCTACAAATAACTAAATGGCTTCATTAGAACAGCCTAGTTGATGCGATAAAATTTTGGTTGTTTAACAATATTTGATGAAAGAAATTAATGAACGGGTTTCCTCACAGTTAACAGTTAGAATACCATCTTATTTATGGGTCTTTGACTATTTTGTTTGAATGTGGTAAAATAACAATTACATAAAATTGTCATTTAACCATTTTTTCAAGAAGTTTCTAACAGTGTAGTAATCTAGGATAATTTATAAAAATATGAGAATGTTTTTGATGATCTCTCACTATGCAATTTTGTTACCGAAAATATTGTCTCCTGCAACAAGCTAGAAGAATTTTACATATTAATACATATACGACTTAAATTTATTGACTTAATTTTTTTAGCTGATATTTTGAGTCAATTAAATGCTTGAATTATTTTAAATAATATTTTTTTTTTTGCAATCAAAATGCTTGAATGGTTACTTATTTATGAATTGAAGTTTAATGTGAAAAATACAGATTTATATTTGAATAGAATTGCATTCGACATCAACATAAGAATTTTATGAAAATCTTTTGTTTATTTTTGTTACTAAATTTCGACATATTTCTGACTGCATAATTCCGATGAAAGAAATTTTTATATAGCATAACACATACACCACATAACTTTGAATATGAAAGAAATACTATGAATTGTGAAATAAAATGAATTTTTATAATTATATGAGATTAAAATCGAAACTACAAAAAAATTTTGCGTTTTGCTTGTTTCCAATTTTATGATTTGTATTTTTTGAATAATTTGACAAACTACCTTAATCAAAATATTTAGCTCTTTGAATAGTAGTTTTATGCGTTTATTTCGGAATATAAATGATGAAGTACCAGGAACATTTTAATATTTTTCAAATAATATAAAAAGTATTGATGGGATAAAATTAAATGATGATTAATAACACATTAGAAATAAATTTCTCTTGAAACCTCTGATTGGAAAATAATAAAATGGATGAGGAAAGACTTTGTTTTAATTTAATGGTCTGTAATAAATGATACATTATGAACGGCTAAAAAATGGAAAATGATGAATTAATGAAATTGCATTAATCGAATTTATCATTTATTGGAATGCAAAAAGAGGTAATGAAAAATAAATGTCTTTTTCATTACCAAAATAAAAGCATTTTCGTAAAATGCAGATTTAGAAAAAAAAAATCATTATTAAATGTTATGAATTTGTTATTCAAATTATTGCTTAAACAGGTTCATATATTAGTTAAAATAAACTGTATCAGTCATAATTTGTGATTATAAATTAATGATATTTTCATACACAAATTGAAAATGCTTAGTTATATTTACAAATATTTTGTAAGGTTTTTCAATATATTATTTAAGGAAATTTAATAATTTGCTATTATTATATCTATACACAATGTGTTATATCTATGCATATTTTATGTTGTTTTGATATGTTATATTTCAGGATATTTAATATTTTTCGATTATTATATTCATAAACATCGCGTAATTATATCAATACACATCTTGTATTATTTTGCAAAATTATATATGAGGAAATTTAATATTTTGCTATTATTAAATCAATACACATTGCGTTATTATATCGATACACATTTTGTATTATTTTGCAAATTTATAATTAAAAAAAATAATATTTTGCTATAATTATATTTATACACATTGTGTTATTATATCTACACAAATTTTGTTTTGTTTTAAAATATTTATTTAAGGATATTTAATATTTTGCTATTATTATATCTATACTCATCGTGTTATTATTTCTATGCTCATTTTGTATTTTTTTGTAATATTAAATTTAAAGAAACTTAATATTTTGCTATTTTTATATCTATACACATTGTTTTATTATATATATATATATATATATATACATATTTTGAATTGTTTTGCAATATTTATTTGCGAATATATAACGTTGTGCTAATATTATATCGATATATATTACATTATTATATCCAAACACATTTTGTATTGTTTTGCGATATTATATTGAAGGAAATTTAATATTTTGCTAGAGAAGCTCTTTTTGTCAATGTTGTTACGTAATATTTTCTAAAGAATCTTAAAAACAAATTTGAAACAGTTGTATCAATAATTATTTTTTACTACTACCTAGTATGATGTTTCCTCTTATTAAAAATGTTTAAAAAATTTTTGTTATCATGTATAAAGGAATTTAGTATTTGTTAAGCAGAGTTGTTAACATACTTTTGTTTCAGACATATTCTATTCTAACAATAAGCATAATTCTTATTTAATGTTGATCTATGTTAACTTCATGAATCAGTACTATTCAATATTATTTGCTACCTAGTATACTGTACTATTTTTCTATTTTCCATAACTTTTTATTCAGATAAAATACCATTAACTTTCTGTATGCAATCATGATGACTTTAAATTTGGATAAACAATTTTTACTATTCAAAACTAAACCACTCTTTAAAAATAGCTGTATTTTCTTATGTAATATATTATGTGGAATCTTGGTAATATATCTATGAAATTATAAAATCTCATAGTTAACCATTATAATTCACCTAATGTGATAGACATTTAACTGTCCTTATGTTGTTCCGAGTTATCAAATATTGCTCAGTATATGATAATACTATCATACTGTTCCTAGTATTATCATATATTGCCTAATATATGATAATACTGTGTCATAAAGTTCTTGGAATGTTGCTTAGTATATGACAATACTGTATCATATTAGCTAAATTGAACTCTGTGGCAGGACAGCTCATGGAGGGCCAAGGCATATGGTGCCCATAACGGGTTTCTTGAACTTAGGCTCTGAGATGTAGGAGCAGATGTTCCGGTTGGGTGGTCAGCTGAACTCCCAGTGCAGTTCTCAAGCATATGCTTAGTACTCATTTCATCAACCCACAGAAGGGAGGAAACCTGAGTCGACCTTGCTCGGTTTGAGAATAAAACCCTGGACTTACGGCTCGGAAGCGCAAAGCGCTACCACTCAGCCAACGGATTTCACTGTAATATATAATTTCTAGTATTATCCTATATTGTTTAGCATATGATAATATTGTATCATTTAGTTTTTAGTGTTATCATATGTTGCATAGAATAAGATTATACTGAGTTCTTAGTATTATTATCTATTGCTTAGTATATGATAGACTGTATCATATAGTTCCGAGTATTATCACACATTGCATTATATATGATAATACTGTATCATATAGTTCCAAAATTATTATATATTGTCTAATATATGATAATGCTAGATTGTATAATTATTAGTATTATGATTGTCATGTTATGTCTATAAAACTATAAACAGTTTCAGTATAAGTCATAAACCAAGGAATCCAATTACAGAGCTGTGTTTAGATTTTGTTGATGCTATTCTCCTAAGATACTACCGAATTTTTTTTTTTTTAGTTATTAATATACAAATCCCCTCCTAAGAACATGAAAATGTATTTAAAATTAATTGTTCCTAGACTTTGAACTCTTACTAGTTTATAATACTTTTTTTAATTTATTAAAAATATGGATTTAGATTTTTGGTTTTTATTAATATTCTATTGACAATTATTTTTATTGAAAATTAAAAAGAATATTCACAAGATATTCAAGTATTATGTATCTGTTTTTCAAATTTTCTTTTGCTCATTTAATATTGAAAGGTATTTTGAGAATTAAATATAGACTATTGTTCCAAATTAAATTGTCATTGATTAATCATACTTGCTTAAATTTATTAATTAAAACAAATTGAAGAAATGCAATGCAATTTTAAAATAAAAGTAGCTACTTACATTTACGTTTCACCAGTTCAAATTACGCAGTAAAATGTTTAAAAGTGAATTGCGGTAAGAAGTGCCATTATTCAGGGTGGCGGTACTTTTTACTGTATAATCAATTTTCACCGGAGCTGATAGGGAACGAAAAATCTGATATACTTTGATTAAAACTACTAAATCATTCTAATTAAGATAAAAATTAAGATATAATATTTTACGGTAAAAATGGATTTTACAGTAAAATGGATTTTATGAATGATGCACCCAAACTACCGGTACTTATACCTTAATTTGATACGGAATTTTTTACAATGTGAGTGATAAATATAATTAATGTTAAGAGTTTAAGTAGCTCTCAATAGTTTAAAAAATCGAAAGAACTTTTCATTAATAAACTGAAATATTTTGAAGGAAAAATCAAAGATTTTTATGATCCCCTCCTTATAATCCTTAATAATGATCCTTAATAATAGTAATGTAGTAAAGAAACTAAACTTTTTGTTTGGATAGAAATTAGACATAAACCAAATTCATCATGTTATGTTTTTTACAGTACTTGCACAAAATGTGCGTGATACTTAAATGAGTCATTTTATCATAAAATGAAGAAAATTTAATGGGAAAAACATGCTATTTTCTCACAGTAAAAACCCGATTTTTTTTTTCGCATCATAATTTTCTCTAAAAATAAGACATTAAAACTTAGCGACAGATGTGCTTAAGAGGATCTTTACGAGTTTGGCGTTACAGTAAGGAAAAAGAAAAATTTCCCCAAGAGCTAGCTCGCCAAAATTCCTCCCACTTTGGAATAACAAACGCAACAATCTACTGCTGCAACCCTGTTTTTCGATTCGAAAATTTTCCCGAGTCCCGGACTTTACCGGGAGTGTTCCAGGTTGCTAGGTTGGTTGCGCGCTTTTCTACCAACATCTGCGACTGTGCGCGTCGATTAGCATAATTCACGGGCTTCCTTTCGTATCTTTCGAATTTCCCCAAAACATTTTAAGTGTTTTTCCGCAAGGCAGACGTTCAAGTGTGATTTTAAGAACGGATTAAGAATTGTTCTTTTTCCCCGGAAATTGCTCTTGTTATTGCTTTGAAAGATTCGATATAAAAAAATAAGGTAAGCATGCTTTGATTTGTTTGTATATTTTGTTTATTTTTCTATTTAATTTATTATTATTTTTAAAAACTTAGTTTAGAGATAGGTTGAAACAGCAATGTAAATTCAATGTCATTGTCCTGGAATAAATTTTTTTTAATGAAAAATTTACAAAGGACATGAATTGGTCAAAATGTGCAATCATTTTGAAAAAGGAAAAAATTAAGATGAGCGAATCTCTATAACACTAACATTTGTAATACTCATATATATTGTTACGGAATAAATGTTTAAGGAACAAATTAGTTTAAACAAAAACATAAATCTATTTAGTTATATTTGTTTTATTATCCTTTCTTTTTCTTTGACAAATTTCATTAAAAAGTAATAAGAAGGCACTAATAGTTTTTGGAATAATTTTTGGTAAGAACAGTATGGAGATTTTTATTATTGATTACATGCATAAAATTTACCATTCTATTAAAAAGGGAATTTTTTTTGATGAAGAATCGAATTCTGGTAAAAATATCATACTGTATGGTAATGACATTTCTGGTAAAAGTTAACCATAATTCTGGTTAATAAATAAAATACGTAGTTATTTTTTCGATACATTTGGTAATTTTTCCGTTCATATGTCGTACAATAGAAAAATTAATGCAAAAGCGGCAAAAAAAATCAAAAATTGAAATTTTCATGTATTTGACATTTTCGTACTTTTAAAATTTTTCTTTTCAAACATCCATTTCGCTTAATCAGTTTTTTTAAATTGTACTTTACCGCACAGAGAAAAAAATTCTGGTAAAATTTCTGTAAAATCGTATTTTTGTGAATGTTACCAATATCAGTAGCAAGGCGGTTTGTTAAAATTTTCGGAGCTTTTTGGAGATTTCATAGAATCTGAAACATGGTAAATTTTACCACATTCCGGTAGTTTTAATATGCTTTTTTTAGCGTGCGTTTTACTGCTTAATTAGTCCGATAACATTTTATTCAGATAATATTCATAACGAATTAAATTTTTTAAGTTAGGCATTTTTATTTTTAAATTTGTTATAATGCTAAATGTAAATTTAAACAACTTGAGTTCTTCATTAATTTTTCTTATAACAATAAAAATTCAAGGATTTAAGACTCAGATAAAAAAGCGACTTATTTAAAATTAATATGTTCAAAATATATATAAAAGAATATATTTTAATATATATACTCTAATATAATGTATTCAAATACTAATAAATTCAAAAATAAGTATAATGCATTAGAATATTGAATAACCAAAGTTTTATTTATAATTACTTCTTACAAGTTTATAAATATATTTATCATTTGAACTAGCAGGTTTAACCTTAAGCTTTATTCTCTTTTACAAAAAGTCGTTTTTTATAAGCTTAAAACATATATTTTAGTTTAATTATAACGTGTTATAAAGGTACGTCAAACGTAGCTTTAACGTAGCGTTAACGTAAGAAATTTAAAGAACAAAAGTCTTTCGTTAAACAAGCACTATTTTTAAAGATTTTTAATCAAGTAAATGTTTTTACTTGATTGAAAATTGAAATATATAAATTTGTTTAATACAATTAATATTTCATGCAAATGTGCAATTTATATATTAAATATGACAATTAGCTAAAATTAATAGTTCATATCAATGTTGATAGTAATAGTTAAGTTAATCAGTTTAGTAGTTAGTTAAGTAGTCAATAATAATAGTTAAAAGTGTAACTATAGCATGTCGTTGAAAGTTTAGAAACAAAAACAATATTTCGAGAGCTAAAAGACCTAAAAATTATTGAATTAAAATAATATAGTAATTTAAAATTCAAGCAGGATAATAATCAGGATATTTTGAGCTGTTAAACAATATGATGTATACATAAATTTTTCTAATTTAAAATCTATCTTTTTATTACAATTAGGCTCAATTTTATTTTGAAAATAAAATGAAGAGTATAATAAATTAATATAAAATTTCATTTTTATTCATGTGCTAAGATAATAATACATTTTCTAAGGATTTGCAAATGTTTTAGATCATCTTCATAAATATAAATTTTGTAATTTTTTCATAGTTCTTTATATTTATTTCATAAGTATAAAGAACTATGAAAAAATAACAAAAGTCATGGAAAGTCATAGTCATGGAAAGAAAATCTTTCACTTCTTTAACATATCTCAACACCACACTTCTTGGTTATAAAACCATGAATACAAAACTATACGGTTGTTTAACAGATTACTACTAGCCTGGTTTCAAAACTGTAAAAAAAGAAATTTAACTCGACATTTGAGCTAGGCTTTTCGTTAGTTAATGGACGAGAGTGCAGTGCGCTGGAAATTCTTTATGTGATGAAGGGAAATACTGTGGTAACAAGTCTAGGACTTGAACTCCATTCTATCGGTCATGAGATCGACAGCTTACATATTATAGCCGAGAGGGTTATAATATGTACTTAGCTGCAAGGAACTAAATGGCTTCATTAGGTGTGCCTAGTTAGTGCGATAAAATTCTGGTTGCTTAACCGTATTAGGTGAAAGCAGTTAATAAACGGTTTTTCTCATATTTAACAGTTTAATTACCATCTTATTTATAGTTATGACTGTTTTGTTTGAATATAGTAAAATACCATTAAAATAAATTGTTATTTAACCAATATTTCCAAAACATTTCTAACAGTGTTAAGTAAATAAAAAGTGTAAAAATTTTTATGCTGCAAAAAAAAATTCGCATCGAATTTCGGTTAAAAGAAAAGTATCTTTTTATCAGAAATTCTATTTTTATCGTTAAAGTTTATGAAAAACTTGATAAATCGTAACTTTTACAGTAATATTTACGGTAAAACATTGAATCACTGTAATTAAATGTTATTATAAAAATCACGGTATAAAATTTTACAATAAAAATGGATTTTATGGTAAAATGTGTTCTATGGATATTGCTGATTTTTAAAGTAATTTCATCCAGAATTTTCTATATTATTACCGATTTTAAACTTTTTATCGAAAAACGGAAAAAAATATAAGCATAAAAATTGCAGCTAAAATAATTCAAACATTATAAGAATCTATTATAGAAAAATATATTTGATTGGATAGTAAAAATAGGACTGGAACTTAGTTAGATAATTTTACTCTCATGTGGTGCTAAGCTTGGAGATGTGTTTAGTCCAGAAATATCGTCGTACGTGGTGTTGTTTTATGTTCCGAAGCAAACAAACAAACAAACAAAAAATCTTAATAGGGTAGCTCGCCTAGCGGCTTATTATGACATTTTCAGGCATATGTTTTTATGCAATTTTTAATCCCGATGACTTGCCTTAATTCCCCTAGAAAGTTGTTGTAACATTTAAGCAATACTCTATTACATATAAAGTTGTTTACGCTTATATATTTCGACAAAGAATAGTCTAATAATGTCATTTTAAAAAATGAAGATGGAGAGGGAACAGATTGCAGATTTGAAATCGGCGATACGAAAGTATTAGATCTAATGCAACAGAAAACAAAAAGAATTATTCTTTAGTGTTATCTTAAAACTGTTTTACAATAGTTTCGATCAATTTGTTTAGATTTTTGGAAGTTCCACGATTTTGTTTTTAAATTTACAGATTTTTTATTCAGTAAACGCAATTAATTTAAAATACTTATAAATTATAGCATGCTTCAAAAGTAAAAATTATATATTAAAAGTGTGGTATTACAGCATAGTTTTGCGATCAATTTTGTTGGCTAATAAAGATGGTAATTAATTCTCTTAAAAGTTATTTGAAATTTGAATGAAACACAGAAAAAACTACGCTCTTTTTCTTTATTTCCTTATACTAAATGAATTACAGTTATTGGATACAAAATATATCTCACAAACAAATTTATACTGAAAAAAAATAATTAAAAGATAAAGCAATAGTGCAGTTTTACCTTATATAAAATAAAGCAAATAAAATCATGATTCGTAATTAATTAGAAGAATTTTCTTAAGCTAAAAATTTAGAACAATTTCAAAATTAAATTGATAAACATTTAAATAATTGTTACGTACTATGAAATTCAACAAAAGATGCTTAGAAAAATATATATTGACAATACTTGTCAGAAGCTAAAATTGAAGCATTTAATTTGTTTCGCTTTGAAAACAATAATATTTCTAAAGAATGCTCTTTTTGAATAACATTTTAACAAACAATCATTTAAATAAATTAAAATTAAATGACAGATTGTAATTATTTATTAAAACTAATAGGTAGCAGGTTATTCAAACTAATTTAAGAAAACTTTTAAGGTAAATCAAGCATACAAACATTTGCGATTCACGTAATTTAATGAATTTAAACAAGCTAATGATACCAATATATTTATCAATAAAAAAATAATAAAATGCTTACTTCATATCTCATTTTAACGATTTTTTAAGATAAGGTACCAAATTCTTAATTAAAATAGTTGAATTTATTAAAAAAAAATACTTGGGAAATATTATGGGAAATATTAGTAACAATATGTTGCAATATTGTCAACAATTCAGTCATCAGAACTTCCTAAATTTTTTCTTACTAATCTTAAGTTTAAGCAGAACAAATCAAATTGGTTAAATTATTGAATTATTTCCTTAACTATATGTTATGCGTACATTTGATGTAGCGTTTTAATTTAATTAATTTATTAATATTAGTAAAGATCAATAGTTATTATTTTTATTTCCAATCTTTTTTAAAACATAAGTTTTAGTAAAAATAATTTTTTTTGAGAGAAGTTTATCACAAACGTTTTTCTGAGAATAGTAAATGTTTGTATTCTCGTAGATATTCGAATCACGTAAAACTGACTTCATCACACAAACTACCTGCCAAAGGCAAACCACTGTTTCGTTGATTGATAATTGCTTCTGCCAAAAACAGATTAATGAGAACTGAATAACTATATTTATTAAGATGTTTCCTTTTGTATGAGATTTAAAATTTTTTTTATTATCGTGAATTGAATTTAAGAGTTATGATTATAAATTTTTTTTAATAATAACTCTTTATAATAATAACTATTGTTTTCAATTTATTGTTCACAGATAAATGAATATATTTAGAATTTTAGTATGAATTTGAAATATTTTACAAATGCAAATTATAATGATAAAATATTTAGGTTTTATTTAAGAAATAAAATATGTTGCAAATAAGAAAAAGCAATAAGAATGAAAAAAAGAAATAAGATTAAGAAAATGAAAAAAAAAGTAAGGAAAAAATAATATCATTAAAATTAATATAAACTGGCCGCCCATAGCTCGAGGCACGATGAAACTGTATTTAAATATTCTAAATCCTCAACCCCTCTTCCAATCCTAAAGTCCCAATCTTTATTAGATTTATATAATATATTACTTAAACTTGCTATCCTCGTGGAAGTATTCTGATTTAAATTTTAACTATTTTCAAGAGATGTCTATGATATCGTTAAAGTTTTTTATGTATTCAATTTTATCAATAATTTATTATCTATATGGTAACCCTTAAATCACACAAATCAAAGTAAATATGAGCTCGGGATATTGCAGCAGTAGGCAGCAGAAGTATTGAAATTATTTCCTATATATATATATATATATATATATATATATACAGCATATTCCAATAACCTTCAGCCATCAAATGAAAATTGGTGATTTTCAAGTAGAATTCATTCTACTGAACTAAAAATTGAACTGTCCCTGAGAACTTTAGGAAACTGATTTCTAAAGAAAGTTTTTCTTAACTGCTCAAGATTTCTCTGAAAATATTATAGCTGTTTGGCAGTAAGTATGTGCACCTAAGTGTTTTAGTTGCTTCGTAACAAGTTTAATCAAAGACGAGAAATCGAGTTGGAAGTGCTTCTCTTAAATCGAGCCTGAGATTTTGGCTTACTGCACTTGTAGTTTATATTGATAAACTTGTATCAGGAAAAGCACACTGTAAAAAATTCCGAATTAAAATCACGGTAACGAATTTTATTACACAATATTAAGTTATAATTTGTAAATTTATCAAATTTATACCGTAATATTAATTTAATGCAGCACTGTAATTTTAATTAAAATACAGTGATTCAGTATACGTTAATGTAAAATTTCACGGTTTATCAAATTGTTTGTTTCGTAAAATTTTGCGGTAAAAATGTATTTTGCAGTAAAAAGTACTGGTACCCTGATTTCCAGTGCTTTTAACTGTAATTTTATTCGAAATTTTTTGCAGAGCAGTGAATGATTATTCTAGAGTAGAATAAAATAGTGTATCAGATTAGTATATTGAATTTCTTTAAGTAAACATTTTTTAAAAAAAATACGTATTTAATTTTTTTATAATGTCTTTGTTTTTTCTATCTTGTACTTAAGTTTGATTTACCCACAAGTAAGTAGAGGTTGAATCACACTGCATTATGACATTAATCCCATTTTGCAGTATAATACATTAATACTTGAGCAATTATAAAAAAAGTGCAGATAAGCAAAGTGTGGTTAAATAGAATTTTAATATATTATTTTAATTATATATAAATTAAATTTTAATATATTATTTTAAATATATATATAAACAGAATTTTAATATATTATTTTAAATATATATAACTAGAATTTTAATATATTAAAAAAAAAAACAGTCAGCTTTTTGCTTCGAGAGTTCTAAAACTATTTAAAGTTTATTGCATGATGCGACAAGGAAAAAGAGAAACAATACGAATAAATTTTGATCTAAAGATCATGGCTTTCAGGAATTAAAATGCAATGTTTATAGTTAAAATGTTAACCATTAACATGGTTTTTACATCTGCAGTTGAAATTAAGGACACAAAAACGTATCTTTTCTGAATAAACGCGTTTCTTAGAACAGAATCGAATTTCTAACCCTAAATAGTATGGGGAGGAGTAACGCAATCTGTTAAATAGGCTCATAATTGTTTATTTAAGAGAGCAGTCAAAAGTTAGAATTTAACTGCAATTTCCTTTTTTCAGCAATTCTTGATCAAATTACGGTAAAACGTACTGGCAATCAGAAGGGCGATACTTTTAACCGTTAAATCCATTTTCCCGGAGCATAATACGAAACAAAAAAAAAATCTGATATACAGTAATTTCTATCGTAATAATAGCTACAAAATCACTGAATAACTCGAATTAAATATTACTGTAAAATTACGGCGTAATATTTTGCAGTAAAATGCATTTTACGGATATTGCACCCAAAGTACCGGTATTTTATGACGTAAAATTATCAATATTTTTTACAGTGCAGTCACATCTCTGAAACTGTATAAGCAAATTCCGGCACTCAGGGTGCCGGTATTATTTATCGAAAAAATTCATTTTTGCCAGAACGTGTTACGAAACATAAAATATAATGTACCGTAATTTTTATTTCTGATATACGGTAATTAATTAATCTGATATATAGTAAAAACCTGAAAATCACTCTAATTAAATATTACTTTAAAAATTACGATATAATATTTTACGGCACAGATTTTGCGCATAATGCACCTAAGTGCCGGTTCTTCATAAGATAATTTGGTTAGAAATTTTTTACAGTAAGCGAATTTTTTTGCACCAAATTTTGAAATTTGCAAAATTCCACAAAATCCATAATTATTTACTATTATATCTTTTCATTTAGTTCAATAATATTTGAAAGATATTTATTGTAAAGTGCATTCATTTTAAAATTATTTTAAATGAAAATAATTCTCTGAAAAGGTCTCAATACTGTTTTTTTTAAAAAAAAACTATGATTTTTTAAAATTTATAGTTTTGAAATTATTTGACCGATTTTTGTCTCAAGAATTATCTATTTAAAACTACTTTGTTTACTTTACTTAAAAGTAAAGTAAATTATTATATTTAAAAGAATTTAAATATTAGAATAATTTACGATTCAAAATGTATTAAGTTATTAATAAAATAAAGTATTTTTATCGAACACGTTTTGGATCAACAAGTTTTACACTTATATATAAAACGTCTTTGAATTACTTACGTTCTAAAAATTTGTCACAATTCGCTAAAAGTGAAATTAACTATAAAAGGCTAAAACTTTCGACCACTCTCCAAAATTAAATGTTTGGGAGTTTATTTCCTTCCCATTTCTTCTTCATTTATTTTTCATCATATTTCGGGATACAAAAAGTTGAACATTTAGGTAAAATAAGCACACAAGGAAAAATCTCCGATCAAATTACTGTATAAAGTACCGGCGTGTCTCATCAGAAAAATTCATTTTTACATTCAAATATTATACCGTAATTTCCACTGTAATACTTATTTAGTCAGAGTGAATCAGTAATATCACGGTAATTATTACTGTAAAAATTACTGTAAATAAGATTTTTTTCCGTAATATGTGTCGGTTATTATGTACAGTAAAAAGTACCAGCAAAAGAACCTGAATGCCTGTATTTTTTATCGTAATTTAATCATACATTTTTGACAGTTTATTTTTTGACCCTCTAGGAATGCCTGCAAGTATGAGTAAATATTCGTGAATTAATCAGAATAAATTTATGCAAGATTATAATTATCGGCTAATTTATTATATTGTATAAATTTATTCTGAAAGGTACAATAGTTGTATTAATAGTAACTTATCTGACTATTTATCTACTGTACCGCTTAATGTGATAAGTGTATTAAATGTTATGGTAACATTGAATTACTGCTAGGATCAAAATGACAACTACTTAAATAGTTTTATACCAATTAGATTAACGCCAAAGGGATAAATGTCAGTATATATTCTGCAATTCAACTATTCAGTCTCTTGACAATCGCAATACAATTAAGTTCTAAAAATAGAACACTGAGTTGGAAGTAGCAAAGGAAAGTATAAATTGAGTAATGATATTTGAAGAACTTGTATGAATACTAACCACCACCTTTTGCATGAGGTATTAAATTGTAAATGTTTTAAGTATATTTGAAATTTGCTTTCAATTTATGCGACTTTAGAAACTTTTAGTTTCTTATATGTCAAGCACTTTATCCTGCTTAAAACATGAATATTTTTTTAAATTATTGGGTAAACTAAATCAAAGTAAATTTAAAAAAAAAAATACGATAATACTCTTAACTCTCGTGCTGTAAAACTAATTTAAGAGTTATTATTTATTTTCTAATCAAGTGTATTGTTAATGGCATTATGAAATAGACATTGATGATTTTGCTGTTTTATAATCATGTTAAATAAATTTAAATCGGAAATAACATTAATAATGATGGTAAACAAAATTCATTCATTTAAATTTGCTTGTTTTATAAAACGAAATAAATAATGTTTGATTTATAGCAATTAATACCATTAATTCAAAAATTGAACTCAACAATTATAATTTGTTTATCTAGAATATTTTACACGTTCAAAAAAAATTCATTTTATAATTTTATGAAGAAAGATAAATAAAAACAGAAGATACAGACGAAACACGTATTCTTATAATATTTGATTTATTTGCATATATATATATATATATATATATATATATATATATATATATATATATATATATATATATATATATATATATATATATATATATATATATATATATTTCGAATTCCTAATAACAGCCAGACAAGAGGGTAAGAAAAAGTATTATTAGGGAATAACTATGGAACTGAGAGATCTCTTTTTTACCAATGCATCATCTAATTAAACTTAAAAGCTTATTTCTAACACTTGAAGACACTGGACGTTTAAAATGATTTAGCCATGCAATAAATCTTAAGTTCATCAATCAGACAATGCATGTACAATATATTAAATTTGTTAAATGTAAAAAACTCTTTAGAAATCACGTGGATAATTATTAAAATACATTTTCAATTACAACTAATCAAAAAGTTTCTTGCTCTACCTAAATTTTAGCTTTTTAAAAATGTGGTTAAAAATAAGTTTTATCGCAAATTTTATTTAAAATGATTCTAAATATGCATGCTTGGATAATTTAGAAAATAAAAAATGAAATTTTCTTAAAACTTGTTTTAATTATTTTGTAATTCATGTTATAAATATTTCAATCATTTCAATCATTTTTCTAGACTTATTCATTATGAGAAAAATTTTAAAAAAAATTTATTCTTAAAAAATGTTTTGTAAGTTTCATTTTTTAATAAGCAACTCAATAGGCCAGAAATAGTTTTTTAAAAACTTTTATGCATAAAACTTTTATACATTTATACATTTATACACTTTTATACATTTTTTTTATTGTATTGTAGTTTATCAGTATTATAAACATTATATTATGATATCTTATATATTAACATAAGTTCAATTTTACATTTTTTATTTATCTCAGATATTAAATTTAATATTAAGTGAAAGCACACAAAGATAAATTATTTCCCCCATAAAATAAATGAACGAAAGTAAATGTTAAATATAATAAAAAAGAATATACTTATACATACTTATACTAGCATACTTATACATGCTATATATACATACTTATACATGCTTATACTATACTATACTATACTATACTATACTATACTATACTATACTATACTATACTATACTATACTATACTATACTATACTATACTATACTATACTATACATACTTATACATACTATACTATACATACTTATACTTACAGAATTTACTATAAAAATATACTGTACTTATTTTCTAAAATAAATTCTTTTTTCAAGTTATATCAAAGCGGAATGATAACAAAACAAAGTATTTTCCAATACTGCCATTGTATTTATTTATATAAAAAGAAATTAAAATAGTTTAAATGAATTACTTACGATTTATGTTTTTATATACTTTTATATTTTACAATGCTTAGTAAAGACTTGATTATTTATGTCTCGCAAAAAAGCTTTCCGAAAATCACCACGGCTTTTTTTCGAAAAAGTTTTATTTTCTGTTTATAACAAAACAATCGTTAAATCTCTATTTTGTTGTTTATAGTATAAAAGCTTAGTGAGTCTACAAATAGATTTTTCTGTAAATCTGTCTGTTCTAAAAATGTCATAGTTTTCACTTTTATTAAATTCTTTTAGATAGTTGGTCTACGTGAAAGAGAACTTTTTCCTAAACGAAAAGAAATTACGACTTGCTTAACGACGACTTGCAAATAATGTTCCACAAAATATTCGATTTATTGGTCTTAGTTGATCCTCTGAAAAAAAAAAGGATTAATAAAATAAAAATAATAGATTTAAAAGAACCTTTTCTTTTTATTAAATTCTAATATAGTTAAAATTTTATGCAATGCAATTTCATTCAATAAACAGTTTTTAGAAGGATAATTAGAGCAATATAGTTTTATTTTTACAATAATATTTATTTAATTACAGTGATTCAGTGATTTTACAGTAAATATTACCGTAAAAATTACAGTTCATCTGATTTTTTGTTTCTTAAAATTTTACTATAAAAATGGATTTAACGGGAAAAAGTACTGGCACCCTGAGTGTCGGTACTTTTAATTGAAATATGATTTTAAGATTTTTACAGTGTACCGGTGTTTAAAATTTTTTTTCTTTTAATGTTAACTATATTTCTGCTTGTAAAATTACTGAGTCTCTTTTGAATACTTTTCTGTATTTTTACAGAAACTTTAAATTTTTAATTCCGTGTAATATGACACGAGATTCTTGATAAATGATTCTCAATGAATTCCCATGAAGTTTTGCTGAATTTCTTTACAGTGTAGCTATAACAGTTTCTTTCTGTTTCATTTACATATGTTTTCACGAAAAGAATCAAACAGATCTCCATCCGTAAATAATTACGAAAGTTATAATGATATTTTCTATACTGATAATTATTGTCGTTGTTTACAGTTTTCGTTATCTGTAATTATCGTAATCTCGATATTTAATCTAAGATATAGTTTTAACTTTATTTTTCACGATTCAGTCATTTTCGATTTCTTCATTTACGTCTGGCAAGTCTTGAGAATGGGCTCCTTTTTGTTTGAGCGCTTGAGACTTTTCGGAGTCAATGAAGTTTTTTAACTAGTCGAAAATGTATCATTACTATATTAGGCATACCTTATTTTTCATTACATATTTCTTTCGTGGTATTAAAAGTTTTATTTGCTGTTCAAATAATAATAAAAAAATAACATTTATAACGTTTTTATAAGTTCTTAGCATAAAAATACTTGTGAAAGTCAGATTTTATTGATTCACTAAGACACGAAAATGTAGAAAGCTAAATACAAGAGCACAACATTTTGTACTCGAAGCCCAATCCGATATTTAAAGAAATTTAGATGATAAAAAACGTAGAAAAATAACAAATTATTATATTTCAATTCAAACTGGATTTATTTAATTTTTATTTCTCGTTTGTTACGAACTAACAAAAATAAAAGAAAGATTTTGAGAACATATTTAGAAAATATTATTTCAAGACAAAATAAACAAAGCTAAAACTTTTTTCATAATGAAACTATTTTCACCAAAATAAAAAACAAAACTTTTTACAAATATTCCTAAAACTAGCTTTTTTTAACTACAAAAATAAAAATATTAAAAATGGAAATCTTAGTATTTTTTTTTGTACATATTCTTTCGCCTTTTCATATAATTAGCCAAGCATTAAAATAGTTAATCTATTAAAACTGGTGAGAAAATTTTAATTTTGTGCGTTTGAAAAAAGTTGATTTCTGAGATTTGTTGAAGGAAAATTGAATGTTTGAGCTAACAAGGTATATTTCGAGAAGATTGTTGACATTTGTCCAAGTTTACTTAATGGATAAGATTTACTTACTTAAGTAAATTTTGATAACATCTTTTATTTAATTTTAAATTCATTTTATGCCTGGAGTTAATTCATATGCTTCAGTGTATTTCTCAAATAGGATAAGTCATGATAATTTTTTTTTAAAAATTAGCAGCAATAGTTAAGTCTAAAACTATCTTTAGAGAAAAACTATATATTGTTTAACTTTGATTCAAAATATATTTTTTTCACGTTACCTAAGAAAGCTAGTTTATCAATAGTTTCATGCAGCTTTTTTTTTGTTGAAAAATTTAAACTAAACGAAAATCTTTTCTAGTGTTTTAATACTTCTGTCGTAATAAAACTGTAAATTTGTACGAATATCTTAAAGTATTTCTTAGATATTTAATATTATTTACTTTTTTTTAATTGTTTGTTTTGAAAAAAATTATAAACTTTTAACATTTTATTTATAAATTAACTTATAGCATTAAAAAAAAAAACGGTTCAGATTAATTTTTGTAAAATATTTGTTGGCTTTTTTACATCTTATTTTCAAAGTTATTTTAACTCAATCTCTATGAGTCAAGATCCTTGTAAAACATAATGTATTACAGTGAATAGAGTTATTTCGTTTGACTAAAGAAAAAGAAATAGATGTTGTAATTTGTAAAAGAACGAATGAACAAATAAAGATCCAACTACATAACCCCCTTGCGCACAAATAGAAAGATACATTAGATAAGTAATTCCAAGTAACTAAATCTGCTAGATATTGCGTGATTAAAAACTTCAGTCACTTCAAAAATATAGGAATAGGAAATAACTGTCAACATGTTTCAAGCACTCAAAAATAGACACCCATTTTCAAGACTTGCCCTACATAAATGAGAAGAAAGAAAAGTGATTTGAAATATAAAACGCAAAGTTGCTAACGAAAAATGGAAACAAATTAAGGTGAGAAACAAAACTGAAAAAAAACACCGTAGCTGTGAAAAAATAAGAGATGAAACACAGAACAAGAAACAGTGGTCGAGAAAGGCAAATCAGGGTAAACTATATTTCCACGAACTATCTAGAGTTGGGGAAGTAATGTCGTTATCAAAGAAAACAGTATTTGTATTAATAAAACTAGATTCGAGGACATCAGAATGAGCTGATGTGAATGGGGTGGAAATAATTTTGGCATGTTTGAAATTGTATTCCAAGATTCGAACAATGCGCAGCGATTGAAGATTTCTTATATTCTCGGTAACTGACATATCTACCGTGTTTAAGTTAATATTTTAAAGCACGTCTAGATTGTTTGATGTAACCAGAGTCACACTGACCAGAAATATGTTAAATGCCGCAAATATACTTATTTTTCAGGTATCAGGTGTACATCAGGTCTATATATTACATCATCAGGTATACATCATTATGCTACATCAGGTATACATCATTATGCTACATCAGGTATACATCAGGTATACATCATTATGCTACATCAGGTATACATCAGGTTTCAAGTATACACATTTTCAAGTCATATTTCGATAACATTTTACACCCAGAAACTTGATTTTTATTATATCCGGCTTACAACTTTTTGTTCATTTATTTTATTACTCAAAAAATGACAGTGTAAATAAATAAATAGATATAAATAAATAGATATAAATAAATAGATATAAATAAATAGATATAAATAAATAAATAAATAATGTAACTGCAGACAACTAACATAAGTTACCCCTTATCAGCTACTTGCTGCTTCTTTTTATTTCAACGCTGTCTATGTTAATTCAGTGCATTTTGTCTTCAATTTTTATCGCTTATACAACCGATAAAACTAATTTCGTGGAAATTAGCGTATCAGTTTCAAGCGAGAAATCGATTAAGGTTAAGGTTCACGTTCTTTTAAATTTTTTAAGAAAATCGAAAAGATAATGGAATAGGCGTGTTTTCGAAAAAATAGGTGAACGAGACAAGAAAGCATTATGATAAGACCTATTATAAATTAGATAACTGGTTAAGTGGCATTTTAAAGAATAGATTCATTGTAATAACTAGACATATTTTCTTGCTTTTATAAGGCTTAAGCTTGAAATTGGTTAGGAAGAAAACTATGTGATTAAATTAAAGCATTAAAATTTTCTTAAGAATAATTATAATGAAACTTTTAGAAACGTATCCTCCATAAATAATATCAATCAAATACTAGAATTTCTTGTTTAATTGAGATATAAACATCGATTTTTTTTAAGATATATTATAAACTATAAGTCATTCAAAGTATTTATTTGTAAAATTTACTAAAAAAATATACCATCTTTCTTGATTTATCTTCAACAAAAGAAAAATTTCTCATTTGATTTAAAATTTAGGCATGAATATTGTTAGGGATGATTTATATGAACTTTAATCAAGATATTTGATGGTTATTTTTAATAAAAATACTTAGACTATTTTGAGTAATTCCTATAAATACTGAAGTTCTTATACTTTTAAATTTTGCGGCAATTATAAGTTGAAAAACTTAATTAATGCTATTTAATTATTCACCACCTATAATGTCTAGTATTCGTAAAACACGTTCTGAGACATATTTTTTATTTAAATTTTCATGCAGCAATTTTGCAGTTTTATATTTACTTAATAATATAAGTATTTTTAAAGGGAAAAGTTTAGGCGAGAAATATTATTCTGTAAAATATTGTGCCGGGAATAAAATAGAAAATAAATTGTTAAGAAAATAAAGCTTATATATTTTGTTATCAGTATTTTGGAATATATTCAAGAACATGAAACACAATAAGGACTTATTTTTTCTACTAAAAGATAAAGTGATTAGCGACGAAGCTTCGCATTTCAATTCTTATATAATCCACATTTATAAATTCTTAAATATCAATTTCCTTTAATTTGTTTTTAAATTCAATTACATTGCGTAGAACAAGAGTTAATTTACTAAATAGTGAACTTATTTTTCAGTCAGCTTTTATTATACCTTTAAATGATATTTGCTCCAAAATATTTTAAACTGCCAAACTGATAAAAATTGCTTATTGACTGTTTTCGTATAATACGGTTAATCAATCAGAATTTTATCTGCACCAGCTAGGCCCATCTT
The DNA here is from genome assembly GCA_949128135.1 of Parasteatoda lunata. Taxonomy (NCBI): domain Eukaryota; kingdom Metazoa; phylum Arthropoda; class Arachnida; order Araneae; family Theridiidae; genus Parasteatoda; species Parasteatoda lunata. The sequence goes on from OX421979.1 coordinate 24,361,341, forward strand.
AGGAAGCCATTTAATTTCTTGCAGCTGGGTACATAGTATAGCCGAGCGGGTTAATCCGTCAATCTCATGACCGGCTGAACGGGTTCAAATCCCGGCGTTCACATCACAGCATTTCTTCCATTCCTTCAACACATGAAGAGTTTCCAGTGTTCTGCACTATCTGATTGGAGAACCTGTGCTATTAGAATACGAAATTCTCATTTAAGCAGACATGGCAACACCACAGAGCTTCTTTACGCAAAGAAGACTAGTATTTCCCATTTTTCAAGATAGATGGCATCACCAGATAAGCTAATCAAGCTATTTTTCTCGACTTATCTGACAAATTGTAACTCACAAGCAACCTAACTCCAATGTCCTTTGCCTAACGAACAGCCAACCTTAAAAAGTTAAAATTAATTTTTACGGTTTCAAGACCATCCTAGTTGTAAATGGTTAAAAATCTGTATAGTTCGGCATTCTTGGTATTTAACCATACTAACTTTAAGCGTTTTCAAAACCGTAAAAGTAAAAATGTTTCTTACTGTAAACTTTATGGTTAATTAAATGGATAGACCGCTGCTGGTTATTTTACCGTGATTTTAGAATGAAAAGTCTAACAATGTGCTAAGTTCAAATATTATTTTATTATCATTATTTTTCTTTTCGGTGTAGTTTCAATGTCATTATTTGAAATTTTATTGATTGTAAGATCCATTAAATTTTTTTGATTAAATGTTTTAAGTTCTGATTAGAAAAATTAGAAAACTTAATGTAAGCTTAAAAGAAAATCTCTTTTAAAGGAAAATCTCAATCAAATATATGATAAGATCAAAGCAAATTGATTTCATGGTAACGTCTTATGAAGAGAGGTACTTACTTTAATACGATACAAACATATACCGGCTGATGTATTTCAAAATTACGTAGCAAGTTGTCAACGTAAAGGGGGGATATTGGGATCGAGCATTCAAACGACACATTAAAACCAATTAAATTTTTTTAAATTTTACTTATTTGCTGAGTTAATAATTGTGTTTACATAACTGAATTTAGAATTTTTAAAAGCAAAATTTAATTATTTAACATTAACGTTCATGAAATAATGTTGTTCAAATAAACGTTTTTGAGTGCAAATAAAGCTTTTTTATGGAATAAAACGCTTTTTTAAACTTTCACTGCTATTAAGAAATGCTAAATTTTTACTACGTAAAATGTGAACTGGCTCAGAAATCTGAAACCTGACCAAATCTTGAGAGAATATAATAGTCATTTTTGAGAGAATACAGAAGAAGACAATGGCTCTCTTAGAGGGTTCTTGCCAAATCTAATAATTAATAACATGAAAAATAGATGGACCATAAAACTCAAATTGGAAGGTGCGGTTTTATTCTGCATATTCTGATTTTCTTGTTTTAATATATTCTAACTCCTACGTATCAATTCTATTTTTCTAACTGAATGTTTAATATTACGAAATGGCAAATAAAGAGTATTAAAAGGTGAAAACTTAACGCCTTTACTACATGCAATTAACGCACACATATGTAAATGAAATTTCTCTTTAGAACATACTGTATTAGTTTAATTCACATGTTTTTACGATGGCTTTGAGCTACAAATTTAATTTAGAATTTCTGGCATATTTGGAATTTGCACAATGCTCTCAGATATAGAGTTAAACTTGGTGTAGCGTAGATATGAGTAATTCATAAAAGTATGCAAATTAGGAGTCAAAATAACATCTTTGTTCGGACAAAATTGTCACATGCTAATGAAGATGATATCTTCAAAATGTCAGCTCTGAGAAAATTTTAGGATAGATAGTAGAATAATAATTCAATCTATGAAGGAATTTAAAGTTTGAGACAAGACCCTTGATTAAGGTTCTGATTCGATGAAATAAAAAAAAATATAGTAATAAAGTTTTAAATTATTTTATTGAAGTTATTGTCAATGAATCTAACAACAACAAAAAATTCTCTTGCCAATTACTCAGAATTTTAACTCCTAAATATTGTTTATTTGTCCTAATTTATGCAATATGAGTGTCTTCCTATTTAGCAAATGTCATAGAAAATTGAGTATTTTTTCAATAATTTGTTTTTATACATCATGTATTTATATATCATGTATTTATATATCACGTATATATCATTGAAGTCTTTCCAATTTTGACATAAATTATTCTTTATTCTTTATGCAGCTTTCAGTGCTTAAAAGTAAGTTTGTTTAATCATTTGTAAAATAACCTTGATGTGAGATTAAGAATTTTCATGTACATACTAACAAAAATTTTATATTTTGTAATGGCAAATATTCTTTTTAAACCATGGCGACAAAATTTGCTTCACGTTTTAAAATGTTATGAAAGTATCACATAGACGAAAATTTGTAAAATAATCTTGAATCTAAAGCAATCTTGATGTGAGCTTAAGAGTTTTCATGCACACGCTAACAAAAATTTTAGACTTGTAATAGTAAATATTTTTTAACCAAAGCGAGGTAGAAAAGATTTGTTTAATTAATTAGTATTAAGTATTGGTATTAGTATTAATTAGTAATAAGATTTGCTTAATTAATTAAAGATTTGTTAATTTGTTGTTGATTATGTTTTTAAATGTTATCAAAGTGTCATCTTGGCGAATATTAACATTAGTTCAGAACAGTGCAACCATGTCTTCAGTCGTAAAAGTAATAGGAAAATTAATTTAATTTTTTAATTTTTTTCACGGAGAAAACAATTTTGATGAAACTACCGCACTGCTTGGTGAAGACATTTATGAAAATATTAAAAAAACATGATATGGTTAGTAAAACTAAAATATACGGCATTGTAACCATTCATTTGGTAATTTTTCCGTTAATATGTTAATGGTTTACCGAAACTTCTGATTTTCTAAATTATATTTCTTGTACCCCCACATTTAGTAAAAGAAAGAAATAATTTAAAGTAAATTTGGTCAAACAAATGGTTTCGATATCATGTTCTAAGGTATAATGATAAAACTACAAGATTCAACCACATTTATCAAATTCTATTAAGCATTATAAAACTGTATTTTATTGTTAATTTTACCAAAATCATCAACAAAGCAATATGGTAAAAACTATCAATCTTTTTGGTGTTCCCATACCATAGAATTACAAAATTAGGGTAATTTTGTCTATACCTTTTTCTCAATATTGAAGACGTTCCTAGAATTTAGGAAATGATGCAAAGAGTTAAAAAAATAAATAGCAAAACGAAAAAAACAACAACTAAATATTGTTACAATGTTAAGTAAATCTAGTAACTGATTAAACAAAATAACCTCCTTTATCTTGTAGCGGTTAGAAGAATTTAAGATAGTTTTTGGGAATTTTAACGGGGTTCTTAGAACATACTATTAAAATAAAAGCTTTCCTTAGTTTTCTAAACTTGCCTACAATTATCATTTTTACCAGGCTTCAAAATTTACAATTCTAAAATTAATATTAAAATTTTAAATGGTAGTTTAGTACAATTATAAAATATTTATAATGATTTTAAAAGTTAATCGACATTTTTCAATAAACTTTTCTTGTTTTGTATTTATTACTCAACTCTGATTCAAACAAACTTAGTTTTATTATCAAGATTCGACGATGAAAATTTTATCAAGAATTTTTTTCAAAGGTTTGTAAAGGATCGTTTCTAATTGAATAGAACTGATTTATTTATAAACTTTTTTTATCATTTTTTTATAACATTTTTTCTCTTTAAAATGCCTATCATAGATACGAAAACAATTATTACTTTTTCACCTTAGCAGTTATATATTAAATCCAATATTGGCATTTAATATAAAACTATAAATAGTAGATAATCGGATAAAATATAGATAATCCGATAGACGAAGTAAATGCTAAACAATATCCCTTGAGATATTTTATCAAAATTTATTTTCTATTTACAGAAAAGCATAGAAGTTATACTAAGCTTTGATGAAATCTTACAATGAAGACAAAAATAATTAATTAAATAATAACTTTGTTTACAAAAATTTATATAAATGCATCACAACCCTGAAATATTATTTTTTGTGACTTATCTCTATCCCCTAATTTGTTTTAAATTATTCAAATTTAACATTAAAAATTTGTTTCACTTAGCTCACAGAGAAAAAAAAACTCTGGTAAAATTGACATACTGTATGGTAAAGACATTCCTTGTTGAGAAAACATAACTTTGGTAATAAAACCCAAAATATAAGGCATTTAAACCATTCATTTGATTAAAAACTTCATTCGCTTCAAAAATATACCAATTGGAAATAAAAGTTTACATGCTTCCAGCTCTTTAAAACAGGAACCCATTTTCAAGATTTGCCAGACGTGAATGAGAAGAAACAAAAGTGATTTGAAATATAAAGCGTAAAATTGGCAAGGCAAAATAAAGATGGAAAACAGAATAAAAAATAACCTCTTGGCCCCTCATGGCCACTTTTCATGATCTGTTTTTAAAATTTTTTATCTCTGGGCTACTGTTTTTTCTCTTTTTCGCTCCTTTATTTTTCCAATTTTTGCTGGCATCTTTGTGTTTTATGTTTCAAATACCATTCGTTTCATCTCATTCATGCCTGGCGAATCTTGAAAATGGGCACCTACATTTTGATCAATTGAAACATGTTTAATGTTATTTTCAAATCATATATTTTTAAAGCAAATGAAGTTTTCAAACAAGTAATATCTTACAGTTTCTGTTTATTGGAAATATTTTATTTAACATTCACTTGGTGATTTTTCCATTCTCTCTCTCTCTTCGTATGCCTGTTTAGGTTAGGTATGCCTGTTCTCTCTCTCTCTTCGTATGTCGGTTATAGGGCGGACCCATTCATTCATCCACATATTGCAATTTTGACCTGAATCAGAGAACAATCGATCTCCAATCCAGTACCCCCAGAGGTATTGATTTGTTATGGGAACATGGAGGACTTTGCGACACGTCAGATTTAACGTGCATCAGTGACCATTTGCTACACAGGGAGTCTTCGGTCGCCGGGGTTCAAACCCACGAACTCTCGGTCATTGGCCCTGCGCCCTACCGACCAGGCTAACACGTTCCCAATTTTTCCATTGGTAACACTTTTTAAGAAATTCTTGCTTTCAAAATTGTAAATTTATTACCACATATTTAGTAGAAAATACAAAATTGAAAAGAAAATTTAACCGAATTAATATGTTTTATGCTAAGCTGCAAGGTATCATGATAAAATTACTGAATTTTACAGCCTTTTCCAAAGTTTATCGCGTATTAAAGAACCATATTTTATAGTAATTTTACAAAAATCATTACCAATGTGCTTTGGGTAAATATTATCAAGCTTTTTTGTCTTCCCGTCTAGCTAGAAACGTGGTAAATTTTACCATATTGACTATAGTTTTGACTATACTTTTGTAAATTAGACTATACTTTTTCTCTCAGTATTAGTTTTATCTAGGATATGAGGCCTAATAATGAGATATGAGACTTAATCTAAGATATGAGGCTTATGTTTTGGCACTCAATGAATTTTTTATTTGCGTATTATATCTTTATACTTACAATAATGTATTTTAAAAATAAATGGTTTTTGTTGGATGATTAACGCAATATTGTCTTTTTTAACAAAATCAAAAGCCTACACGTTATTTTAAATATTTTGTAAAATATAAAGAGTCAGTAAATTGAAAATATACAAATTATTTATTAGTTAATTGCGTTTTTTATAAAATAAAACATTTATTTACAGGCATAAATTATTCACACGAAATTGAAAACCCTTGCTTCTGAGCAATTCAAGACACTCTGAGTTTTTTTTTTATTATTTTTTTTTTTATGAAACATTCGCCTTTTAGTGACATTTCTAGTGCTTCATTTCCGCCAGGAAAGAGATTTTGTAGGATCTTCTCAGTAATTTGATTTACGGTCTATCTGATGCTCGATTGCTGCATTTGCAAGAAAAGTCATCAATAAAAGGTCAAATTTCTTGCTTACGTGACGCGTTTCTGGATTAAATCTTCTCTTTAGTAAGTAACTAAAGTTGCTATTTCAATTGCTATTTTTATTTGGACCTGGATATTTGAAATATCTAAGACTGTTTATTCATTTGGGATTAAAATACAGTACTTTTATCTCTCAAAATGCTTGATTTAAAATTTATTGAGTTTTGAAAGTCACGGATAATTCTATTATATGTTTTTAATAAATACGAATAATTTCAGTGAATGTAATGAAGTATTTAGTGTTAAATGTCGAAGCGGAATTTGATTCAGTGTCTGCCCTTTGAAGTAGAATTTTCATTAGACATACTTTTTTTTATAGTTTTTATTATTTTGAATTAACTTAGGTCAAAATTTCACATTTCAATAATATGTGGTAATAAAATACTGTAAGAAACACCGGTTTTTTTCTGGGTTAAAGGCAAAATCTTCCAAACACGGCTCACTTCCAAACAATAATTTTTCAAATGCGAGCTAATTTGCTGCTTTTTCGATCTAAGGGATTCAAAATTGAAATTTCTTTAATTTACAAAATCAGGGGCCGTGTTGGTGATAGAGTGTTCATCTTCCAATGAGTTGAATAGGGTTTGAATCCCATCGATGGCTGGTCGATACGAATTCCGCAACTGGCTCACACAAACCATAGTGCTGACATAAGATGTCTTCTGTGGTAGACGGATCATGCGTGAGAGTACCCTTGCCGTCAGGCTATCTATAAAAGGTTTTCCTCTCCATGTCACGTAAATGCTGGTTAGTTCCATCAAAAAGTCTTCCACTAAGGCAAATTTCTCCCAATATGAGATCCAGGAGTTCCCTTGTCTTCTGGATTCGGTTCAAAAATGCAAAATCACGGTGTTGAGCATTGATAGTCGTAAACTCAAAATTGGGTCAGCTGTTCTGCGACGTTTATAAAATAAAATAAAATTTACAAAATCAACTATTGATTATGAATGGAAAAAAAATTTAACTACATTTCTGCAATTTGTATTTTAATAAAAATATTATTCCTATAGTCAAAAAGATTTTTTTAAGTATTTTACTATTTTTTTATAGTTAATAAATACCGAAATAGATTTTAGCTTGTGATTAGAGTGCCAGAAAAAAAATATATAAAAGGGACACAGATATCCCATCTGCGTGAAAGGGTTAAAAGAAAAAAAGAATCTTTTCAATGGGGTCTAAACGTAAATTTCTGTTTGTATTTTTGAGAATATTTTTAATACTTAAAAACACAATCCTCTTATTAATATATAACTATAACATAAGTTTCTTACTCCCATTGTATTGAACTCAAATTCGCTTGTACTGTTAATTCGAGAGATGCAGATATGCAAAAATTAAAATATATCTCAGAATAATATAATACACAACTAAAAATCTGCGCACAGATTTTAAAGTTTAAGTTTGTTTTTTGTAGACGAATAGCAGTATTAAAAACAACAATAGACACTCACCAATTCGTTATCGAGTGTAAACAATTACAGACGAAATCCGATACGCGAAAACATTGGGGATTTTTGGAAAAAAGAAAATTTAACTTATGATATATGTAAATGCGCGTGGACTCGATGTAAACTCTTTTAATTTTTTGGTGTTTAAGGCTTTTATAACCTATTAAATTGTATATAAAAATTCGGTTTGATATTATTGCTGCAAAAATTGTCCATTCACATAATTTTTTGGGTTTTTCAAAAAGAAAATTTGGGGAGTTATTAACCACAGTTCTTGCAGTGCATGAATTCGAAATAGGCTTAGCTAAACCGAAGCGGATAAAAATTAAATATTTTGAATTATTTTAATCCAATTGGCAGATTTATGTAAATTTTTTTACGACAGTACGGTAGTCGTCAGATAGTTTCCAAATATACGCCACGATTAATAAAAATAATTCATGAATGGAGTAAATGCATATGAGTTTGGTGTAAGCTTTCTCCTTATTATATCATAAGATTTAATTACACAATTTAAGGTTTTATGAACGCTCGATATGGTATCAACTTGAAATAACACACAATGTGTAGGATTTTTCCTCATCAAATTCGAACAGAATAACACCACAGTTTTTACAGTATATGCCAATGGGTTGTGCGTTGATTATTTATACAATAAATTTTGTGAATGTTTCAGTCTTAATTAATTTCAGAAGCATAAATGTTTTAATTTAAATCGATTATCAAATAGGATTACATCACAGTATTTTTAGTGCATGACAACATGTTGTCTTTTGATTATGCATACTGTAACTATATTGTTACAGTTTTTCATAAATTTTAGAAGTATAAGTGTTTTAATTTAAATCGATAATTGAATAGGATTACCTTACAGCTTTCACAGTGTATAGCAATAGGTTGTGTGTTGATCATTTTTCTGTCACTATAATGCTTTAGTTTTCATAAATTTGAGAAGCATAAATGTTTTAATTTAAATAGATGATTGAAACGAATGTGCTAATAACATTAATTCTATATTCCACGTATTAATAAAATTTAATTTTTTATTGAGTTCTTCTGGGGCGTTTACGAATAGATTAATTTCCAGACTTTACTATGCTTTGTAGTTACGATGTTTCTAATACAAAATTTATTGAAGAGCAAGATCTTATTTAGTAGAATAAAACAATGAGCTATTTCCGTATCTATCGACTTCCTCCTATCCTCTAAGGAGAAATTCCCTAGATTCTAGCGTGAACAACAACTTGTAAAGATATATCATGACTTACGCACATACATGTAAAAAAAGTAGTCCTCCAACAAAAAAGAAGGAAAAAACTAAAAAAAAGAAAAAAAAAAAGAATCGAAAATAATTTTAAAAAAAGGAATAACATTTAATAGTCTTGAAATTGAAATTCATGGAATTTATTGTAAAACTTTTGTTTAGGTCACAAATGAGTTTGTAAACGTAAAATATATCCAATCATAGGCAACTTCTATTCTGCACATAATCGTTCAAAAAGTCACAGTAGCGATCATGTTTATTTCTCAATATGTGGAAATGTTCTACTTCCTGCAATTAGCATGAAACCCTTCCGTTTATAGTTTTGTAAAGTCCAATAAATGATGCGAAAATGTTAGAAAATGGTTTTATTTTTAAGCATTATGCAACAATCTATTTATAATAAAGTAACCTAAGATTTTTAAGAGAAAAACACAGTTAGTTCTAATTTATATTATAATTATAAATTATATTTTAAGTATATTTTCAAATTTATATTATAAGTTTTTGAAATATTTATACTTTGTATTCAGAAAATTTTTAAACGATTTTTTCAATAAGTTTTGAAGCTGAGAAAAAAGTACGATTTTACTAAGATTACGATCATCCATTCCATCAGATTTTCATTCATCAATCCCCGGAGTGTGGTTTTGACCTTAACCAGAGACCGATCAATCTGCAATTCAGAACCCTCAGAGGTAGTTTACTTTATTTAATAACCGTCCGTTGAAGAGCCGACCTAATTTTTGGATTTATGACTACTAATGTTCAACTCCGTAGCCTTGTCATTTTGAACCCTATCCAGAAGACAAGGGAACGACTGGATCAAGTTTTGGAGGGAATTTGTTTTCGTGAGGACTTTTCTAAAGGAACTTACTCGCCTTTGCATTGCATGGAGAGAAAAACCACGAAAACCTGGGTACCTTGATGGCAAAGGGGTTCTGATCACTCATTTGTCTACCACTGAAAATATTTTGCATCAACACTGCAGTCGGTGTGAGCCGGGAGCTGAATTCGTATCAACTAGTCACTTCTGGCATTCGAACCTGGTTTACTTAATTGGGAGACGAACGCTCTATCCCCAGAGCCACCATGAATCCATCAGAGGTATTTATTTGTTATGGGGAATTGGAGGACTTAATTTCCCTGACAGATTTAACGTGCACCAGTCACCATTTAACACATGGGGTTTTTTCGGGCGGCGCGATTGTGTCTCTCATGAACACGAGTCCTACGCCCTACCGATCGAGCTACCTCAAACCTTTTTTCTTATTTAATACAATGATATTTGTTATTTTTTTAAAGTACCTTCAGAAAAAAATTGGGAATACTTATTTTTATATTAAAAACTATGACTACTGTAAAAACTGTTTGTTAACATTAGCAAAATAATATTTATTTAGGGAATTTTAGAAGAAATTAAATGATATCGTAGAAAAATCAAGTGATATCGTAAAATCCATACAAGCATTACGTATTTTAAACAGATCAAATAAACCGAATTTTAAACTGATATATTGGGTGAACTTAAGTATTAGAAAAAAAATATGTAAAAAATGTAGATGAAGTCCAATATTGTAAGAAGAGAAAGTTTAGTACTGTACAAATAATAATAAAAATAAAATTTTTAAGTTTTTATGAGTTTTAATGCATTAAAATATTTATGAATGTTGGATTTTATTCATTCACTAAACCAAAAGTCTATAAACAGTAAGTAATGCTAACTTTTTTAATTCTAAATAAAAAAACGTAATATTTTATATTCGAAATCAAAATTAATTTATTAAAGAAATTTGAATAGTACACTCTACCGTATAATCCAATTTTATCGTAAAATATTACACTGTAATTTTTGAAGTCATATTTATTTAATTAGAGTGATTCAGTGATTTTATGGTAATTATTACTGTATAAATAATCACAATATATTAGATTTTTTTAATTCCGTATAATCTTCCGGTTAAAAGGGATTTTACGGTAAAAATTGCCTGCACCCAGAGTGACTATGCTTTTCACCGTAATTTAATCGGGGATTTTTTACAGTATAAGAAATGTAGGAAAATTATATATATATATATATATATAAATTATTCTATTTCATTCGAAACTGGATTTTTTTTTAAATTTTTGTTCTTGTACAGCACGAACTAACAAATATTAAAGTATCATTGTCACAAATCATTATAACAGAAATATTTAGAAAGAAACTAAAAACATGCTTTTCATATATTTTACCTTACGAATAAAATCATCTATTCAACGGTAAGTATTCTTACTCTTCGTTGGATTTGTAATTCACTGTCAAAATATATTTCAATACTTATCGTTAAGAAGGCAGATGATTAATTTATGGAACAAATGCCAATCGATATTACTGTCTTGTGAATAAAAAGGAAAGAAAAATAAAGAAAAGGAGAATATATAGCTTTTGTCACTCTTTTGATAGCTCGAAAGAGAAACTTTAGTAGGGTTATAAATATTTTTCGAGATACGTTAAAAAAATATGAAGCCATTGATTTCGCATGACAAGATATTGAAAATTCTTAAACGAATGGCAGAAAAATGTTATGTGCAGTGCGCCAAAAGAAAAATGGACCACCCATAATAACTTTTGATCAAATTATCGGATCTTCACGTTCTAAGGCGCAATCTTAATGGCCCGAGGGGGTGACCTAAAATATGCTAATTAATAAGTGCAGACGATATACGAAATACGTCCGATATACGATTTAAATTACGAAATCAGGCCCAAAAACGTATTTTCTCTTAATAAACATACATTATTTTTACACCTAGTTTGGTCAGGAGAGCGCTCCAACGTTCGAACTCCTAAATTTTAATTTTACTTTTTGCGTATTTCGCCATATCTCGAGAACTTTTTAAGCGAATTGAAAAAAAAAAAAATGCCAACATTTATAAAATTCATTTATCCAAAGATAATTCCATGCAAAAATAATTTTTAATAAATATATATCATTTTTTATTATTTTATTTAATAATGGTCGAAAAAATTTCGAATTGTAAGTTATAAACTTTTTCTAATAGAATATATGGGAGAAATAATATCAGTACTTATAGAGAATTACATCAGTGCTAATTTACCATTTACTCTTAATATAGAAATAGATGGAAATAATAGGCTATATTTTGAGAATATCTTTTAGGAAAATACACACGGAGAAAATTCTGTTAAAATTACCGTACTGTATAGTAATGATGATATTTCTCGTAAATAAAAACGGGATTTTGGTAAGTAAAACTAAAATATATTAAACCATTCATTTGGTAATTTTTTCGTTTATATGGTAACAGTTTACGAAATGTTCTGTCTTTCAAAATTATAGTTTTTATTAACACACATTTAGTAAAAAAAATTATATTGCTCTTCATATACTTACTTAAGATTAAATAAAAAATAATTTCTGTGTGACATGTGATTCTGTGGTGAAACAATTTAAGAAAATCTGCTATTGTCTTTCTACCTTTAATTTTAACACGATCTTGTTCTTTAAACAAAGGTTTGATTAGACAACAATAACGACCACGCATTTCGTGATCGTTATTGTACTAACTTATCCCCTTACATTTCATTTATGAGATGGGAGCTCTATTAATATTCTAATTCCGTAATGAAGAGGTGGGTTTGTTCTCTCGTGTCAATAAATGATAATTTCAGGTATGGCATCCCTGAAATTGGAATATATCTAAGAGCAGAAATTAACAAATACTTCTTAAATACTCGTAGCTATGTGAGAAAAAAAATCATTAGAAAATGGAAAACTTCAGTATCTTAATAAGTAATTGAAGCGTGACAAAATGTTACTAAACTTTAATACAACTCATCATACATTTGATAGATAAAAATATAATTTCATGAATTTTCTGCTGATTTTGTAGATTTTTTTCTGATAATATATATTTGACTCGGTGGATAACTTAAAGTCGTTTTCAAAATCTGGTGTCATTAGGATATTACTATACAATTCTTTTATGCAGTGTTTTTAAATGATATTTTTTGGTAATGTATGGCTGACATTTTCTTAGTAGTGTAGTGTGTGGTAATGGCATTTTTGATAAAAAAAAACTGTAATTTTGATTTATGAAACCAAAACATACTATTAAACCATTCCTTTTGGGTAATTTTTCCGTTTATTATAATGGCTTACTTGAAATTCTGGTTTTCAAAATTTAGTTATTATTACCAATTATTCAGTAAAAAATACGAAACTGAAAAGTACATTTAAACGACTAAATGGTTTTTATACCGTGCTCTAAAGTATCATGGTTAAGCTACCAGTTGTTTCCACGCGTTTATCACATATTATAAAACCATATTTTATTGTTCATTTTTCCAAATTCTTTGATAAAAACTACCGAGGTTTTTGGTGTTCCCGTAGTGTCAGAAGCATGGTAAATTTTATCATATTCTAAGAGTTTTGACTATACTTATTTTCCAGTGTGAAAGGTTAAGACCTATCTAGAAGAAATTTGTCTCCATTTTCCTTAGAAACAAAAATGATGGCAAGAAAACTTGATAAATATAAACCTAATATGGATTAAAACTTGTCAAATCGTGAAAAAGAATCTTGTTTTGACATTGTTCTAGAAAACTATTAGGGATCCAAAAAATAATAAAATGATAAGTGAACAAAAATTTTTTATAATATATCATACCAAAAAAAAAAAAAAAAAAAAAAAAAAAAAAAAAACGCAAAATGTAAACTAGTAGTTTGCGTAACAGAAATAACAGACAGTAGTTGCTAATTTATCATTTTATTTTGAATATGCGTATTTAAATTGTTTAAAACGTCCAAAATAAAAAATTTGCAGAAAATAACATGAAGGTAAAATTCAATCTCATATTAAACGTTTAACTTAAGAGTTAACATTTTATTGTAAACTTTTTTAGTTGTAAAACTCTATTTTCCTTTTAAAAAATTCTTTTTCCTTTTTAAAATACTTTTCTTGGTTGTTTTTATTCATCAATTTGTTATAAACGTGATAATCTTCATGATAAAAACATCTTTTGTTTCACTCGATAACAATAAAGTTTTCATTTTGGATTTTAAATCATACACTGTAAAGAATTGAGGAAAAATTTATGTTAAGAAATAGAGGCACCCTAAGCGCTTGTACTTTTTACTACAAAATCCATTTTTATCGGGACATGATACGGACCGTAATTTTACCGTATACATACCGTAATTTTAATCATATTACCCTTTATGTAATTGCATCTTTCCATAATTTTTAAAATACTGTAGTTTTTATACTATTAATTACCGTAAGATTTCTGAATCATTCTAAATAGATAAATATTTCTGAAAAAATTGCGGCATAATATTTTACGGTAAAAATGGATTTTACGGTATAATAGATTTTACGGATTATGCATCCAAAGTGCTGGTAATTTGATCCGGAAATTTTTACAGTGTAGATGCTATCGATTTTATAAGTATGGCAGTGCAATTTTAAAAAACGCAAAAATTTAATTGTAATTATTTTCTTTCATATTTTGTAATTTTTAGGTTTACTTGTCAGTTTTGACTTTTTCGTTAATTAGACCTAAAATGTTTCGCTATATAATTTAAAGCAATATTTACAAATTCTTTCGTAAAGTGTTCTCCAGAATGTTTATAGCAGAGAAGCTCTTGTGTATTGTGCTGCCATCCAGTAGAAATTACGGAAATTGTAAAGTACCTATCTAGAAACTTTACTAAGTGATAGTTTGATTTAGAAATGCCATCTTGGTGAAAAGCGAGGCATATCATTGTTTTGCCCCTAAAACTTCAAATATGCCACAACATCATCAAAATACCATCTAATTTTATTTGCCCATTTATGTGATTATATAGAAATTTTCAGAGGAATGAATGCTGATTTATAAATTACAAACTATAATTTATATTCCTTTACTTACAGAGAAAAAATCTGGTAAAATTACCGTACTGTTATGATAATGACATTTCTGGTAAAAAAAAAAATCATTATTCTGATTGATAAAATCTAAATGTATGGTTTTTAAACCATTCGCTTGGAAATATTTTTGCTCATTTAGTAAGGGTTTATTGGAAATTCTGGTTTTCAAAATTATGCTTCTTAATACTACGCATTCAGTAAAAAAGTAAATTTTACTAAAACGTAAGTTTAACTGAATGAATGGTTTTTATGAAATGTCCAAAAACATCATGATAATTTTTCCAAATTTCTCATCATTTATCAAATATTATAAAACTATATTTTATTGCTAATTTTACCAAAATAATTAATAAATCGCGTTGTTAAAAATTACAGAGTTTATTGGTGATTCCATAGAACCAGAAATACGGTACATTTTACTATTTTCAAGTTGTTCTCACCATACTTTTTTTTTCTCAGTATGTTTATAAGTAAGATTTTAAACAGAACATATAAATTACTTTTTTTTTTAATATCAGTATAAGAAAATACCTCATAAGAAACCAGTTTGAATACATGTATTGAAAAAAAGTCTATTCAAACCAAACTTCAAAATAAATATATCAAAGTTAAATTAAGGTGAAAATTGTATTTGTTATTCAATAAATGTTTTTCAACTACTTTCTTTAAAAACGAATAGAAAAGAAAAGGAAAAAAAAACTCAAACGAAAAACAAAGTATCCCACTTTTTGTTACAGAGATTTAAATCGACAAGCATCGTTATTTTTTTATTAAATTAAAGAGCAACATTTAATTCTTTTTTGATAATAATTTGTTTTGAAGTATGGTGACGTGCGAAAGTTTTTTTTTCTTTCTTAAAGAAACATACTTTTTCTCGAACCGATCGAATTCTTTTACGCTTGAAGAAGTTTCTTCCTTCTTTTATCGAATATATAACGGTCGATGTTTTTGCCTTCAGGGGTTTCGATGTTGTCACTGGTATACATTTGCTTGCGACAGCCTGGCTAGTTTCTTGTGAAGATTTGCAATATCGATAAATCTGACTCTCTGAATAAATATAGAACCCAGAATAAAAGTTAGTGAGCTCTTAAATGTATTTTGATTTTTCTCAATTTTTTTTTTTTTGAAGTTTTGTTTAAGGGCAACAGATTAGATTTACACGAAGTTGCGATTTAAATCTTTAAATATATTGCTTGTTTTCTATTATCTAAAATCTGAAATGGTGATATCAGTTAATTTTTTTGAAGAAATAGTCATTAAAATATTTTTAAAGATATGAATTTTGATTTGAAATAATCATTAGGTACACTGTAAAAATGGTTACTCAAATGTCAGGAAACTTTTTTCGTTTTTGAAGAAACCGTTTCCTGGCATATGTTCTAAGCTCATATTTTGTCAAAGTGGCGAAATAACTATCGTTACTACTTCGAGAAACCAAATTTCGTCAAAATTAGAGACATATTTCATTAATCTTAATTCAACTCCTACCCCCCTCCCCGAAAAAAAAGCTGGTAGAGCTTAAAAGTATCTAGATTTAATAATTATCATTTCATAGTAGGTACCATATTAGATCATAGGTGGATCAATATTACTCTAACAAAAGACAGATAAAACAGAGACATAAATTACACCCATGCCCGAAACGGGATTCGATCCCGATATCTTCTTGATACGAAGCCAACACTTTGACCACCATACAGCTCTATCGGCTTACTTCATCACTTTAATTTCGATGAAATATATCTAAAGGGTTGTTGAATAGTCAAAAGTGAGAGTTCTATTTCTGATAGTGCAGAACTCATTTATAGATGTGTTTTTTTTAACATTTCATATCAGTTTAATTTTATACCAAGTTCGAGATAAATAAAATGGCAAATTCATATCGTTATATTTTGATATTTTTTTGCTTAGTATTCTAACAACTAATTTGTTGTTCTAAATATTCATAAACTAACTTGCTTTATTTACTTATTTACTTTTCTTAGAAATCGTTTGAAGAGCGGAGTGCATGTACAAAGCAAATGACATTTTTAAAGTGGCTATAATGAGGGCAAGAAGAAAAAACGTGGTATCCAAACTGCTTTATTCTAAATTTTTTAGAGGGTGAGGTGGCTAATAATTATTTGCTTCTTTTATTTACCATTACCTAATTTGAAAAAAAAATAATACAAACATACTCAAAACTAATGTGGATTATTTATGTTAAAATAAAATGAAAGCAAAATCAATTCTGTAATTTTAAGCGCATCCAGATTAATGCGATCATTTTATGTTATTTTCCTTAATTCATTAATTCCCCTGAAAATGTTGCTTACCTGTTTCATTTTCTAAGAATTTCATTTGTCGATAGTTGATAAAAATTCCTAATAATATTGAAAGTTAATTTACATAAAATTAAACTATGATGAGGTTAGAAATAATTACCATTATACTTGGAAACCAATTATATTTTCAACCCATTAGTGTTCCAAAATATATAAAGTTTTCATAACATTCGCAGTAAACCCACAGTAAAAATAATTATACATATTATAAAAATAGTTCAACATAGAAATTTTGACAGATGATTGCAGAGTTGCTTTATCTGTTGGGATTATCATAAAATGCTTTAAATAATTATAAATGGCTTTAATACTTAATCTATTTTTTATAAAATGTATAAAACGTATTATACTTAGAAGAGATAAAAAAAAGTATGGTCGAAGAATGTAACAAAAACTACCGGAAAATAACAAAATATACCGCTTCTAACCCAAAAGCTCGTTAATTTTTACCGAAGCGCTTTTGTAATAATTTTGGTACAAGTAACCATAAAATATTATTCTATAACATGGCATAAAATCTGGTAAATATGGTAAAATTTAGCAATTCTACAATAATATGATAAAAATGGTAATGGCTAAATTTACCATCGTTTTACTTTTGTAAATGGCATAAAAACCATTTATTCGGCTAAATTTGTTTTTCATTATTGTATTTTTTACTAAATGTATGGAAAGAAGAAGTATAATTTAAAAAATTAAAATTTCGATAGGATCTTATCATCTGAAAGGAAAAATTGCTAAATGAATAGTTTAAATAGTTAAATGGCTATATTTTGATTTTATTAACGAAAAATATGGTTACTTTACCAGAAATGTCATAACCTTACTGTATTATATTTTTACCGGAATATTTTTTTCCGTTGTACAATTTCAAACCTTCAAGTCTTGATAAATGAGGATCACATAAATTCGATCATTTCAGCCCATACTTTTTTTTATCAATGAAATCTTTTACACTGTTAAAAATTTCTCGGAAAAAAATGTTAAGTGAAAATTTATTTAATTGTTATTTTACCATGTACAAGCAAAACAGTCAAATAACCATAAATAAGAAAGTTATCAAACTGTTAACTGTGAGAAAAATCGTATATTAACTGCTCTCAACTAATACGGTTAGACAACCAGAATTTTATCACACAAACTAAGCCCACCTAATGAAGCCGCTCTGTTCCATGCAATTGAGTAAGTATTATAGCCGAGAAGGCTAATCTGTCCGTGTCAGGGTCGTTAGAACTGGGGTTCGAGTCCCAGCGTTGACACCACAAAAAGACTAGCATTCATGTCTAGTTAAATTTACGGTTTTGAAACCATGTTTAAAATGGTTAAAAACTGTATAGTTTTGTATTTATGGTTTTATGACCATACTAGTTGTAAATGGTTTCAAAACTGTAAAGGTAAAATATGTTATTTGCTGTAAACTTTACGGTTAATAGGATGGACAGAGTGCTGCCGGTTATTTTACTATAATTTTAGAATGAAAATTCTAACAGTGTAGCATCACACACAATCTTTGCTTTTTGTTATTGCGATTAGATAATCTTTATTTTATGTTTTAAAGTTTAAAAATTTTAAAAAAGTAATGCATACGTTTAGTTAGTATACCCGTATATTTTATAGTATACCAGTGATATTTGAAACTTTATCCTTTCAATTTAAAAATAAACAACACAAGATAAAATTAAAGAATTTTAAATATGCAATCCATTTTCTTTTTATTGTTTTTGCTTTACGCAAAAGGGAGATTTATTTAGACTTTCTATTGGGCAGAATAGGGTTTTAATCTTATGAAAACATGTTTGTACAAACAGAATTATTTTGCATTTTAAAGCTTTTGATGTATTTTAACCGCATAATACTTTCTAAGGCTTTGTTTATGAAACAAGTAGCTTATAATACGTTACATAACAAACAAATAGCTTATTTTACGTTCGATCACATAATAATGTTGTATGTAATTTTTCATTGTATAACATTTTGGAATTGAACTTCAATAAGTAAATTTTTTTTACAAATCTATGTGTTTATTCCAAACAAATGCCTTTAATATATGTATAAGTCTAATTCTAAAACCTATCGTTAAAAATAATATATATAGGCATTATTAAACTAATGTTCGTACTTAAATTTTATTTACTTTCATATTGCTTTTTATTTTGTTTTTACTATTTCTTTCTGAAACTAACTGTTACTGTTTGTTCAATTTTTTTCTTTCCTTCTTTTGATAATATGAGAATCGTATTATTGCTTTTATAAGGAAATTACTTCTCTGTTTTATTTAATCAATAGTAGAACATCAAGAGATTTTTTTATATTTCTATTCTTTTTATATATCTGTATAAAGAAGTATTTATATTTATTTTTGAAAAAAAAAGTATAGTTTCAATTTGTTTTTGATATAGGTTTTTAAACTAATAATATTTAATTTTGAAAACTTGCATTCTGGAAGAATAAGAAAGATTTCTGAGAGATACGGATTTTTAAGTTTTTTCCTTTTATTTTGATTCTTTTAAACCATTGTTTTGCTGATAAATGTGCTGTAAAAATCTGAAGTTTTAAATTTAATTCATAAAAAAATTAGTCACCTTTAAAGAAATCTTGACATGCATCATTTTTACTATGAGACTTTGTCACTTGACTCTTACTTGATTTTTCATAATTTCTTTAGGTTAGGAGTGATGAATATGTTGTGGGATGAGTTTGTAATGAAATATTTTTCCTGTGTCTTATAGTGATTAGCATTTTTAATTATAATTTCTTAGAATGATTGATGTTAAATATCCGTCAGTACATCCGCTAGCATTCTAGAAAATATAAAATGCTTCTGTAAACTTGAGATCAAAAATATATAAACTATTATAGGGTATTTTAGAGGCGAACAGTATTCATCTTTTAAGTTTAGTTTTGTTTTTCTGTTTCAAAGTTTAACTGTACTATAATGTTTGATAATATATTACCGACAACGTCTTCGAATTTTAAGTGATTTCAGCTGTAAATTTTTAAGATTTTTTTTTTTTTTTTTGGAGTCTTAAGAACATTGCTCTTTTAATAAGTAACAAATAACTAGACGCTTTAAATTAAGTAAATAAATTAATTATGATTGAATTTTTATTAATTAATTTTTTTTTAAATTAAGTTGTAGTAATTAAAACATTTTTAATTATTTTTATTTGCTCAAATTTTTAATTGATTTATTAATTAAATTGTTTTGAGGGTGAATTGAAATGTTTTTCCACATTTAAAGTGTTACATACGCTAATACATATGTAATATACATATGTCTAAAAAATTATTTGGTAGTACATTTTCTTACAATTGGTTAAGCAATATCACAATTATTTCTAATAATTTATTTTAGGTACGCTATATACAGTATCATTTATTTTACATATATCTAAGTTGATAAAATTTAACTAATGTTTTTTTTTTTGACAAAACAGTTCTTAAAAGCTCGTTAAAATGTTTTTTTGTAAACACGTGTAAACTATTATAAGCGTTATAACAAAAATAAATTTCTTATCTAGAGTTAAGCTTTTTTACCATTAGAATGAATGTCTTGAAACGTTGAAGTTAATTGACTGCTTAAGTAATTATTTTCGTGTAACAGAATAGCTCGATAAAATGGAGTGAAATTAGCTAGTTAATGTTGATTTATGTCACCGCCCTAATTAGTTTGTCACATGATACGTCTTTGAAGCCCTCTTTGAAAATTTATTCCATAGTTTTCAAACATTATTTTTTGGAAGAAGGTTTAATTTCTGTCTCAATGAAATGGAGCAATTCATAATATGAATTGAAATTGGATATATTCATATAATTCTCATAATCTCGAAAAAGTGAATAAATTGAGAAATGTATTCTATAGTTTTCAAACATTATTTGTTGGAAGACGGTTTAATCACTGTCACAGTGAAATAGAACTATTCAACTTATAAATTGAGATTAGATACATTCAATGTAATTTTCAAAATCCCCAAAAAATTAAAAAAAATGAAATTTTTATTCCGTATTTTCTAAACGCTGTTTTTTGGAATACGGTTTAATCTTCATCTCAGGGAATTAGAATTATTCATATTAAAAATTGAGATTGGATATGTTAATATAATTCTAAAATAAAGTGAATAATTTAAAGATTTAATAAATAGTTTGTTAGAGGATTTAACTATTGGAGAGTTAGGAGAATTAGGAGAATTTTAACTATATACTATATACTTTATTTATACTTTTTATTTACGCTTTAATTTTCTTTGACTTTATTCATTTTTAATTTTTTCGCCTGCCTTTCTTTTAGAAGTAACGAGGCAGTTTCTATTTAGATGGTGAATTTTTATAAAAGTTATTAAAGATAGAATAAACGTATTGCTGTTTTAAATTAACTGTGTCATTTCGTTTGCAACGTTGAATCCATTCTTTACCTGGTTACTCATTTACTTTAATGAACACGTGGAAAATAATATTTTTTCCTTTTGTGTTTCTATCAGAATTTTTGCAAGTTGCAATCGCGCAAACTGGAATTTCGTTAATAGTTTTAAATTTTTGTAAATTCACTGCAAAAAAACTGAGGAAAGTCATTATAGAAAACAACAAATGTCTTGGAATATGTCACAAAAAGGAATGCTCCAATATTAGTAAGAGCTAGTTAGACCGAACGCTTCATTCTTGAAGTAAAAGTCACCGTGATGTCACTGGAGAAAATCGGAGGTTTTGTGCGGCGAGAGTTTCTTCAAAGGAGTGAACCAGCCCTTCTATTCTCTTTAGCCCTGGGAGTTGATAGATAGTTTATTTTATTATTGTGAGGCATATATTTGTAGGCTTGTTTGCAATTTCCTCAGTACCGATTTATTATAAACCCTTAGTAAGTTGATGATCAGATATCATGAGAAAAGGTTATTATACAGATTTATCTATTGTAGCTTGGAGGGAGTGGGGTTGAATCCCCGCCGTATCCGTAAACGGGGTGGACAAATAATGGAAAAGCTTCTATACCAACACATCTTTTTATTCATACTTCTCCAGAAATACTAAACAAATTATTTTATAACTTCAGTAGTGTTTAGATCACGCGATTTCTTTTACATATAATGAAAAAAAATTTTAAAATAAAAAATAAAAAAATTCTTTAACTACTCATATCTTGCGCAGTTTTAAACGAGTTTTTCTCACATTTCAAAGCAAGTATTTTATAATTAATTTTAAATTGCCCTAAACATTTTATTGAATATTTTTAAAATGATAGCACAAAAACGTAAGACATTTTTTTAATTTTTTATAATAGTGTAGATACTGACTCAAAATAACAAAATAAATTGTTCTAAATTTCATAAGTCCTAATTTGAAGTGTGATTTAATTTTTTTAGCAATTTATTTCATTAATTAAATTAATTATTGTAATTTATAGTGCTAGATTAACAGTGTAGATTTATAGCATAGTATAACATAAAAATAATAGTAAAACGTTTAAATAGTATAAGATAAGAATAGGAATAAAAAAGTATAGATTTATAGTGAATGATAGTGATTGATTAATAATTTATATTTATAGTATAGTATGTATATATAGTATAAAATAAAATTAATAGTAAAAGCCTAAATAGTAAAAGATAAGAGTAAACATATAAGATAAGATTTATAGTGATTTATTAATAGTGTCGAATTATAGTATGGTATAAGAAAAAAATAATAGTAAAACGCTTAAAATAGTATAAAGTAAGAATAAGAATAATAGTATAGATTTATAGTGATTTAAAATGACAAAATGAATAGTTTTAAATTTTATAAGTTTTAATTTGCATACTGATTTTATGTTTGTCCAGCAATTTAGTTCATTAATTAAACTAATTAAGATGAATATTTCAGTTTATTCTAATGCAACAGAGTTTATGATGAAAAAAGTAACCATTAAATATGAATTAAAACAGTTTTTCAAGATTAATTAATAAACTTTTAATTATAGTGATTAAATTTTCAGGAATAAATTTATTTGTTTGTTTTATAATCGTTTTTTGAATCCAATAATGCACTTATATGTTTGTAATTAAATTGCTGCAATAAATCATTTTAAATAAAAAAATATTTCTGTCATCGAAAACCTAATTAAGTTGGTTCTTGACTTTTTAAAAAGTATCAGCTAAAATGATTGTTTTTAAAACATACCTTAGAATATTTTTAAAATAAAATGAAAGTAATAAAGACATAAAACTGCAATGCAGAGCTTTGAAATTTTTTTACATCTTAAAACTATGTTAATAAATATCTAAGAGATAAAATTTTCGCGTTTTTTTGGAAGAAATATGTTTTAAAATACATTTTTTATTTTCAATTTATTTTTACTCATGAGTAATTAGGTATCTATTTAGTGAAATAAAATTACAAAAAAATTTTGGGAGATGTAATTATTTAAGATCTAAAATTTTTAAATGTATATTGATGTTGTTCCTAATAATATTATTACATTAATTAAGTTTTTGTTCATAAAAATATTAATAATAAATGTTCCTAATAATTATTATTTGTTCATAATAATAAAAATGTTTAAGTAATTGTGGGCTAAAATTTTTTAAATCGAATAATTGCTAAGTGCATTAAAGTTTAAATGACATTATGCTATTATATAGCTATAGTAGCTATATAATAGTACTACAAGCTAAAAATATAAACACGTAGAAAAAGACTTTTTGCTGAACTATGCACATAAAATAATTTTGAACTCGTAAACTACTAAGAACTAAAGCCATGTAACTACTCTTAGGACTAAATGATACGATTGAAAAATTTGTTTAAAATCTTATATTCTACGATTCAATTGGTCTGGAAATATAAGTACTATTTCTCTACTATTGATCAGGAATATTTAAAATTAACGTCTGAAACTTTGTTTGACCAAATAATCAACCGTTGTTTTACAAACACTTTTAAAGATATCGTTATAGTTCATTATATTTTGACTCACTTAAATCCCCGTGTACTCATTGCCAGCATTAAAAATGTAACTTTGCATTGGAATACCGAATTTTAGATTGAACTAAAAATAGGAGTGCTTACCGAAACCACTGGAGAAGTTGATATAAATTAATAGATACTTAAAATTTATTTTAATTATAATAATAAAATGACAATATTGAAATATTGGCCTTAAATTTTTATATTCTAAGTTTTAATCGGTCTGGAAATATATTGCATGTACTTTTTTTTTACTATTGATTAAGTTCATTTTAATAATTCAATAACCAAAACTTTGATTGACCTAATAATCAAACTTTTTTTTGACTAACATCATTTAAGATATAAACGTAGTGCACAAAATTTCGGTTTACCTAAAAACCTAAGTACTCACTGACAGCATTAAAAAAGTAACTTCACATAAGTTTCCTGAATTTCGATTGAACTAAAATTAGAAGTACTAGGTAGTAGTACTTTTGGGTAGAAGTAGTAAGCATAGAAGTATTTGATATAATTTTAATAGATACTTAAATTTAAATTTTACTGAAAATCATAGTTATTATTCATTAGGATGAAGAAATTGATTTAAATTTATAAATTTATTCGTTGTTTAATATAAAAATTAAAATACTCACTGACATCATATAAGAAAGAATATTGACTTCAATGTCTAACAAAAATCAGTATATTCCTAAGAGTGGATCAGTGATATACATTTGTTATTATCCTGAGATACTTTTTAATAAATAGCATTAAAGTAAAAATAAAGCAATGTCCAGATATTAAAATTGTTTTTTGGAGGGTTTATAAAAACAATTTCTTTATTTTTTTTAAGTATTCATTAAAGAAAAATATTATTTAAAAAATTAGTTTTAGAACTTTCATTCATAAGTATGTAGCCTTTTCTTCGCAACGGTAGCGTATTTTACCTTCGAGCGTCTAGGGACTTTCTTTCCTCGTAAGCCAATTATTTCTAATCTCCCTGTAATTAAAATGTTTGTAATTTGTCAAAAATTTTGGCATTTTTAATTAAAAATAGTTTTTTTAAACATGTAGTTGATTTTTTTATAGAAACTAAATAAATAAATAAAGTTAACAGAGACACAATTAGTTGCTTTCCTAAGTGTTTTATTCTTTAAAAAATAAATGAATGAAAAAAACTCAGCTTTACAATTGAATCGAAAATTTATTGTCTTCAAAACCTGAAATGTTCACAAATACCTGCATTTTCAAAGTGACTGTGCTGGTTTTTACAGGTATTAAATATTGTCCAACATATGCAGTATACAAAATCTCAGCACTTGGCGGCACAAATATTTACAGCAGTTAGAGATAGATGTTTCGCAATGGTACGACAGTTATATATTTTTTTTAAATGCTTCCAACATTTAATTATTTTAAAAATTTCATTTTACAAAATTATGCATATTATTACATTAATTAAGTTGTTGTTCGAAATAATATTAATAGTAATAATGTTCATAGTAATTATTATTATTTTCATAATAATTATGTTCATAATAATGTTCATAATAATATAATAAACATTATATTATTTTAATCACAATGTTCATAATAATTATTTTCAAAAATATATTTTATTGCATTTTTAACACTGAGAAATGACTTCGAATTAATACAATACAATGTCCATTGCGCAATTATATATTAATAAAATACAGTATTCATGTCGTTTTATTTCTCAGAGGTACTGTTTTAATAAAAGGACATAATAAGAGGACATCTGCCATAGGTTGTTACTTAAAAACTATGTTTATTTCAAAATTGAAAATACAATTTGGTTCCACATGAAAAATTTATACGATTAACAAAAAAGTAATTATATATATATTTTTCAATAAAAAACATTGCGTGTTTACATTCAGAATCTTCCATAATAACTGCCCATTATGTGTAATTTTAGATACCTCTCCAGTACTAAAGTCAACATGAGAAACCTCAAAACCAATGATTATATTGATAATTGTAGGAATTTTTAATGCTTATCACCTTTCATCGTGTTTTTAGCTCTACGTGAAAACCAAAAAGCTCGATAATTTTTACCGAAGTAATGATTGGTAATGATTTTGTTAAAATTAACCATAAAATATGGTTTCATAATGAGTGATAAAATTTGGCAAATGTGGTACAATTTGGCAATTTATCATGATACTTTAGAGCATGGCATAAAAGCTATTTAATCGGTTAAATTTACTTTTCAGTTTTGTATTTTGTACCGTAATAAGAACTTTAATTTTGAAAGCCAGAATTTTGGGTGAACCGTAACTAAATGGAATTTTTTTTTTACCAAAAATGTCATCACCTTACAGTACTGTAATTACCCCTGACCTTTCTTCTTCATGCTAGTGCATACAGACATAATCATGCGTGCTAGGGTATACAGACATTGGGTGTTTCTGCAGTTTTTAAATTCTCAATAATAATAATTAATAATCTGAGTGGTTGCTTTGGTGGTTGTATATTAGATTCTAATCTATTTTATTAATTTCAATTCAGTCATATTTCATTTGACTCTGAATTGAATCATTTATTTACAGGTATATATTTAATTCTATTATCTTTTAATATACTCTTAGAAAAATATGTTCAACGTTGAATCATAAGATCACCTCATTGAACCTTAATAAAATTTAAATTAAATAGAACTTCAAAATACATCAAGTTAAATTGTTGACTCGAAATAGAAATTGAGAAATTGAAACATGTTTCCGTTTAAGTTGCAACTTGAGCGTAAACGGGCTCCTAAAACCTAATTATATGGTTAAATTTGACTTCTATAAGAGTTGAAACACATTTAAATGACTATTATTTGTCTTGCATTTTAAAATTTCTTATTATCTGAATTCCATTACAATTGATTCGAATTTGTGCTGATTTTATTTTTTTATAATCTACATAAATCTCTAACGTAACCTCACAAAAATGGTTTGTTTTTACCGACAACAATGCTAAAGTCACAATTCCATTAAAAATAGCAAACATTCTGTAATTTTGAAAAATTTATGTAAAGTAAAAAATGTTTGTGATATTAAAGTATTCGGACAGTTAATGACATATTTTAAGTAAATAATACGCTAATGAATAAAATGACAATCTTATTTATCTGTTTAAAAAGTAATAAGAAGTAAAATTGTGCCTTTTTAAGGCTTCTAAATCATCTTATTATTACGTTATCTTCGTTTAATTAAACCGTTTAATTATTTAAAAATTATTATATATTATCTTAAACTATTTTTGACTAACAATTGAACTAAACAAGAAAACTTATTGAGTAATGAGTTTTGATGTATTTTGTTTTATTTCCAATGGCTGTGGCCATAAACAAGACTGGGATAAAAAAAAGTTGAAGCAAAAATACAATTGTAACAATAATGTCGAAATGTTCTTGAGATAACCGGCTAATGGTTATCGTCCATTAAATCAAACATAAAAACTCATTTTCTCTGAATAACCATACCTCTTTTTCTACGAATTCGGATTTTAAAACCCCAAAATATAGATGGTAGACGCAATCGGGGAAATATGGTCCCAAAATATTATTAATTCAAAAATATGAATTTTTTTAAAAAAGTCGTGTTTTTAAAATTTAATTTCTCAGGAACTATATGACCAATTTTGCTCAAAGTTTGTGTTTTTCCACATAAAATTACATTCTCTTAAATGATGACAAATATTGCATACCCTACCATTACCTATTATTAAATAAAGTAATAAAAAATAATAAATTTCTACCAAAATTTACTTTTCTGCATTAATTATCTTTGGCAAAACATCATGTTTAATAATGATTGTGCTTGTAATATTCATTATAAAAATTTTCAATTAATTAAAAATGTAAGAAAAATGCTTAAATCGCTGAATCTCGAGTCATACTTTTTTACTTTTTTAAAATAATACTAAATATCATGAAGACTTCTAGAAAAGTATCCTGTCTGAAAGCAATTTTTTTTTTATTTAAAAAGCAAAGGGAAAAAACTGAACTTTTGGACGCAATGCAGGAAATAATAATGATAAAAATATGTGACATACTAAAAAATGAAGAAAGTTAAATAACGTATTCTTACAATTATAATTAGATAGGCATTTAAAATTTATATGGTCACCATTTTCAGCAGCGTATGTTTTTCACAAACCTGAATAATTTACAAAATATCACACAAATCAAAACGAAAAAGAAGTGCCGAAGTATCAATAACAAGTGCCAATCATCAGTGTCAAATAATTTATTTACTTATAAACAAATATTAAGTGATACATTTTAACTTCATAGATTTTACATATTGTGCATATTATTTATAGATTTATCGTTCAACATATCGAGGTAAATTGCAATTTTTTAATTCTACACTGAGAAAAAAAAAGTTTGGTCAAAACTACTAGAATATGGCAAAATTAAAAGTGTTTCTGGCTTTATGGAAACATTTAAAACTCAAAATTTTTGCTGAAACAGTTTGGTAATGATTTTGGTAAAATTAAAAATAAAATATAGTTTTATTATATGCGATAAAATTTGATCAATGTTGTAAATTTCGGTAATTTCATAATGATACCTTAGACCATGGTATAAAAATCATTCATTCGGCATAAAAACCATTATGCCTGCTTGAAATCAATCGAATTTTTAAGACAGTTTCTTGTTTTTCCATTGGCGCCATCTATGGCCAAGAATGCGACTTCAGCCACACACACGTCACAGCCCTTTAATAGGGAGAACCCATTCATACATCCATTTATTCATCCACAGATCATAATTATGACCTGAACCAGAGAGCAATCAATCTCCAATATAGTACCTCCAGAAGTATTGTTTTGTTATTGGAACATGAAGAACTTTGTTACCCGTCAGGTTTAACGTGCACCAGTCACCATTTGCTACAAGGGGAGTATTCGACCGGCGGGAATCCCCTGGACACGACCCCCTGGAAATGGGCCCAATGTCCTATCGATCGGCAATCCCGGTGCATGTTTGATAATTCATGAATGAAACATTGTTTGAAGATAAATATTCAAGAATAAAATTTAATAAAATTCATTATATTTTATTTAATATAATTATGAGAAAATTGATTATAAACACTTATGTCAAATAAAAGTGTTTAGTTAATTAATTTTAAATAAATTAAAAGCACTTAAACTATGCTGATAAAGATTAATCTCGCAAGATATTTATTTAATTATATTTTTAAAAAGAGTATTACTCATTAAATTTCAAATCACTTCCTTCATTAATGCACTTGTTATTTATATGCTGACTTAGTTCAATTAACTTTCGGGTTTTAAAGAAAGAAGATAAACTTTTCTTCATTTTAAAAAAGTTGTTTGCCAAATAAGATGAATTTGATGTCAAGTATTAAAAGGAAGTGGTTTTGACAGGTTGTCGGAACAATTTGAAATGTGTGAACTTTTACTCTGGTATGAGCTCGAGGCGTTTCCTGAATCTAAGTTGTTGTACTGCAACGAAAATGGCTTAGACGTAATCCCGCCATTATTGAGTATTGAAAAATTAACTGATTCTGCTTGAAAGAGGGGCATATACTTTTTGAATATTTAGGTATTATGTTTTAGAATTTATGGTGTCGTATATTAGTACAAAATTCTTCGAGTTGAAATATTTGTAAATATATTAACTCCCTATTATTTTGAAATTTTGTTTCCATCGTATGGGAGATCTTTCATATTTTATCACCGAAAGAATCAGTATTTTAAAACTTATTTGGTAGTATTTGTTGAAAAGTGCATGTTTTGAAGAAGAAATAGTTTTTGATAATTCAATTTTTTAAGTTCGAGATTTAAAAAAAACTTATTATTCATTGGTAATTAGTTTTAAAAATGGGGAAGTTTAAATCAAATTTCATTGGCATCTTTTATTAAGATGTTTTTACAGGAGATCTCTGTATACAGTCAGTTTGCTATTTCAGATCACTAAATCACTGAAATATATAAATCGAAATTTAAAATTTTTGTTCGAAAAAAACAACAGAGAGAGGTCTAAAAGAAAATGAGAAGGGTACTTCATAGACAAATTTCTGTAAAACTTGAATCAAGAATGAATCCCCTCTTAATATACCGTGTGTTCCACTATTCGACTATTATTTAAGAATTAGACCAATTGAATGCTTGCCAATGACGTCCTCCTAGGTAAATCGTGGCAATTGTTGATTTAGAATATATTTACGAATTAATTTATATTGAAAAGCAAGGAAGTATGTTATGTATGTCATAACGATTTCTGTTCTATTTATAGGCGTTTATAAAGCATATTATTTATGTAAAATAAATTTTACCTTATCTTCGAGAATTAAAGTTTTCTATAAGATATTTACAAATATAAGAGAAATTCTAATAATGTCAAGCTTAATTATATCGCTCATGGGCAGTAATAGCTGCACAACCCAAAAAATCAAGTTTTGAGATAAATGGGTTTAAAATTTTCATTGCTAGGAAAAATGCATAAGAAATGATTCAGTTTGCCTAAACGAAGATTACCTTCAAGTTAAATTTTGAGTTGTGCTGCTGAAAGAATGTGTATTTTTATATTTACACCTGTTCTTATTACAAAACGCGTGTTTTTAGAGTTGTGCCACTATTGCAGCCCATAAGCAATATTATCTTTTAAGTCTTGTTGTTTCCTTTGTATGCTGTTAATGTTTAGAAATATGCAACAAGAGTATTTTAAAATGCGTAATAATATTAGAAATTAAACTTAGTGAATTATGAATTAAATATATAAACATTGTTTTTACTTTTTTTAATAAAAATATCAAATAAAATATGAAATATTGTTTGTTTTTGGCGAAATATATTTACAAGAGAATACACATTTGTTTAAGGTTTTAATACTTGGAGGAAAAAAGGAATTGTGGATAGTACTACAACTAACAAGTATTCAATTACATCTAAGTACCGATGTACAAAAGATTGATATAAAATATTGATATATAATATATATATTGATACATTGATATATAATATATTATATTGTTTGATATATGTTAAGTACGAATCACTTTAATAAATCATAAAATCATTTAAATTAAATTAATCAAATGAGCAGTTTCTTACACAAATCGTCTTTGTGATAAGGTTAACTAATAAATATGAACTAATAAATACTATTTACGATAAGGATAAGGTTAACTATTAAATAAACTAAGCTAAAACAATAGGAATAATTTAAATATTAAAATTGCGTCATTTAAAAAAAAAGACATTCTTCTTGTATGATCAAACTTTAAAGTTATTTAGGGCAAAAACTGATAAACGTAGAACAGCAGAAGAAATAAATGTATAAAAACAATTGAATAAAAAGCAATAAAATTCAAAGTTATTTTGCTTCTATGACAATTCACCATAGTTTGCGTAGATCAAAAGTAACAGCCGTATTTCATACATTTGCTATCTACAAGGATTTTGAAGTAATCCAAAATTTCTAAAAAAATATTTATTATTTCCTTTTTAAGCGTTGTAAAAATATAAAACATACCCCCAAATTCTTCGGTTATACATATTTTTTCATATCAACTACAACTTAACAAAGTAAACTTTTTGAACGTAACCTTGTAACTATTGCTTAAAAGCTGTGACGTATTCAAAAGTGACGTAAAAATTCACAAAAAAAATTCACATTGACAAAAAAAAATAAATTCAAAAGTGACGTAATGATACTGAGTGTACAGAGATGATTATTGACATTCGAAAGATGGAAGGACCTTTTTGTCCCCTCGCTTTTTTTGTTGCTCTGTATTTAAAAAAATAACTTACTGAAAGTACTGAGTATTACAGGCTATTCTGACTATTCCTGAGAATTTGATCTGTCCTGGAGTGGACTGATCGTAAAAACACGGTTCCCGGTAAAACACCGAAGTCAAGCATCACTGGATGAGGTCAGTAAGCCGGTGGGTGACCACTTTGATCAGCCTGCTTTGATCAGCCGAGGGTGCGCGATATCGAAACTGCTCTACCTTAAAGTGCTCAACTTCACTTGCAGGTCGTCGGGCTACCAAATCAGAGGAGCCATCCCCTCTGCAGAGGATCAAAATTGCGATGGCATGTCTTCCGATCATCCTCAGGGATGTTTCCCAGACCGTCGCCAATAGTCTATTGTGCAGCTCTAGTGCAACGTAAATAAATTACCTACCTACCAGGAATCGGTTTCCAATTCAAGTGTTTATTCAGTCACTTATTTGTTAGGCGTATAGGAAGGTATACATATAGAACATTGTACTTTGAATGACGGGAGAAGACTGAATGGCCTCTTGGTATGTACCACTGGTAGGTTTGGGTATAAGGTACCTTAGTGTATGTAAAAAGTACTCGAGTTTCATTAAAAAAATAAGAGTATTTCAACATATCTATAATTGCTATTCTGGGAAAGGCAGCACAGGACCCTTCAGACTTTCAGGGTATATAGCACTATTCAGTGAATATAATGTTAAAATGTCACATTATTATCTTCGGTATAAGAGTATTTAAGTATAATTTTCGAATATTTATACGTGTCACACTTTTTCAGTTTCAATTATATATTGTTGGATAATGGAATTATATACAATATGTTGAATACAATATGTTGGAATAAATAAAATTATATACAATATGTTGAATAGACATCATAATCTAACTTTGACTTAATGATCTTGTGACTGTCACCATTTATCTCGAAGATGAAATAAATAAATAAAAATTGAAAAACTTAAAATCGATATTTTGTCTACACAGTGCTATCTTTTCTCGCATTTTAGTCACTGTCAATCCGATGAGCTACTTATTGTGGAGACAAAAGTATAACCGACTAATTTGGAAATCTAACCTTTAAATTTTAAAGCAAAAGTACAAGTATGCGGAACTGAAGGTACAGTTTTAAAATAGAAAAGAATAAAATTCTGAAAAAATATACGTTGTTTCAAATGAATATTTAAGGCGTAAATATTTGGGCCAAATTTAAGAGGAATTAACGGAATGTAAAAGAATCACATGCATGATTTCGTTTATTTGAATTAGCAATGGATTATTATTATTATTAGCTATTTCTTAAGATCGCTAGTTAAATTGAGGTACATAAAACACGTCATTTGTTATCAAATTGTTCCATTAATTTTAAGTAGTTAATACTATGGCGTCATGAGTTCGACAAAACCGAATATTATTAGGATTTTTTTATTTGTTTTGATGCACAAAAAAGGTCAATTGAACTTAATTGTAATTATCTGAATACCTGTTCATGTCCCGTGGTGTAAAAAAATAAACAAATCGGTAGCGACAAAGCGATATCATGCATCAAAATGAAAGGCATTGACTGACGCAATTAAGTTAAAACAATTCCATTTTTTTAAAATCTATCATTATTTATTGCCTTTACTGGTTGCTTTTCATTATTAGATTAAGTCAAACATGTGTTACGAAATTCATCTTATCAAAATAAAAATTAAATATATTCAGTATTATTTGGAAAAATATTAGTGCTCGTGTTTAACTTCTGACATTATAAACTTACCATAACGTCACATTTCAGTTTCCTTTTGGGGATAAAAAAGGTTTATTTTCAGAGGTAAAAGTAAATAGTTAGGTCGGGCCCTATTTTTGAACGTATTTACACCAAATTTGGTCCGAATCGGTTCGGAATTGCAAAATTATATTAGGTATATAGACACATTTAAACATTCTGCTTTATTTATGTACTATACTTTTGTGTCCCAGTCACATGAGCAAATTTAAATCATTTATTTAATCCATATGAAACGGCATTGGTGAAAAATATCCTATTCACACCAAATATTCAAAATATTGATTAATGACTAGTTTTTTTTAAAACAACCAGATTTTATACAAGCTTTCTTAACATTTTCTATTTTTGGTGCATGCAAAATGATCAAGAAATGCCACATTTATAAGAGATAATAATCTGTCTTGATGACTTTATTTTTCGAAAACATCCAGCTTTCATTAGGTCATCTTTTTTATTTGATTTTTTCACTATTAAATTGCGTTAAAATATCCCATTCACATTAAAAGATCCTATTAACATCAATAAAAAGATCCCATTCACATTAAACCCTGAAAATCTGTATTGATGATTAGATTTCTTTTTAAACAACCATTTTTTATACGAGCATCCTTTATTTTATTTTATAACCTTTATTTTATGAAAAATGATCAGGAAAATGTCCGATTTATATGAGATCTTCAAAGTCTAAATATTTCAAAAACATTCATTAATCATTGACAATACAATAAATTGACATTGACAATAAAAAGATCTCATAAAAAATTATTGAAATATCATCAAAATGTACCATTTATATGAGAAAATAAAAATCAGTCTTGATGGCTAAATTCTGCAAAAACATTCCGATTTCATTAAAACCTTCATTATTTGCTTTGATTCATACAAAACGCTTTAATTATTGAAAGATCTAAATTTCAGGAAATTTTCAAAAGCTGGATTGAAGACCAATTTCTTAAACTACCATATTTCTCATGATCTTTCATAATTTTATTTCAAGCATGCAAAATTATCAGTGAAATATTGAATTTATATAAAATTTTCATAATAATGAATTAATGACTGAATTCTTCAAACACATGTAGATTTCATTAGATATTCTTTAATTTGCTTGGATCCCTATTAAACAAAAATGGTTATAAAAATATTCCATTAATATAAAATCATCAAACTCTATAAAGATTTTACTGTATAGTTAAAAAAAAATCAAGATTTCATCAGATCGTCAATATGATCAAATCGTATTTTTTTAATATGATCAAATCTTGACCTTGTCAATTAATATACTCAAAACGTACTTTTTTTTAACGTCCCTGTTAAATTTTGGATTGATAACCTAACCGTTTCTTAAAACCAGATTTCTTCAGTCACCATTTCCTAAGAAACTGAAATTTAACAATGCCTAAAACCGGCTAAGATTAAAATAGACTTAAAATGAAATAAAATTGTTTTTCATGTTTCCAATAAATCTGCCTTTTCATTAAAAAAAATATCAAAACTTCTTTTACTTTCTAATATCAATGATCTTCAATGTGAAAAATATATCCTTATTTATATAAAACTCCTTTAATTTCTAGTCTCAATGCTCTTCAATGTGAAAAATATATCCTTATTTATATAAAACTCCTTTTACTTTCTAATGTCAATGTGAAAAATTTTCAAAGTGAAAAATATATCCTTATTTATATAAAACTCCTTTTACTTTCTAATATCAATGCTCTTTAATGTGAAAAATATATCCTTATTTATATAAAACTTCGTTTACTTTCTAATATCAATGCTTTTCAATGTGATAAGTATATCTCTCCTTTTACGTTCTAATACCAAAGCTCTTTAATGTGAAAAATGTATCCAATATCAAGAAAAATAGCCTTTATTAATAGAAGGTTTAGTCATTTATTTTGTTCTTCACATAGTCGAAATTCCTTTCCTTTTGTCTAACAATACATCTATAGATAAATTTGATGAAGTTCAGCAGGTCTTCGTTGTCAACAATGTCAATTATGTATTGATGATACTTCATAGAGAAAAAGAGGGAAAAAAACCGATATTTCGTCGAGTCAGAAATAATATGCCTTGAAGGTGCCGTTCGTTTTCTCTCCCATTGATTATTGATCTCCTCTTAACCACATAAAAAGTTCCACTTTCTTAGTTTGTTAAGTTCTCGCTTTTATAAATTTCTTGATTTATTTCAACGAACAATTTTCTTGACATAGATTTTTACTTTTTTTTTCTCATTATAGTTCTCATTTTTTTTTAATAAAACGTAGTGGATAATTAGTAACATTATAAATTCTTAATGGATTGAAAGTTTCTTTTTTTAAAAAAAAAGCTTTATAAGAGTTATTTTATCGATTTCGTCCAAATTTCGGAATTTGCCATTTTAAATGAAACAGTGTGAAACAATATAAAAATTTGTATATCTTAAATTGAAAATTCTTCTTGACCTTTATTTTATAAAATAATAATGAATTATGAGTAATGATAAAAATAACTTTTATGTGGAGTTGTAATAGTGTGGAGGAGTAAAAAAAACTTTTCTGTGGAGATTTAAGATTTTCCTAATGTGTGCAAATTTGTGTTTGATTTACTAAAATATTTTCCGAAATATAACAAAATGCGCTAAAATGTGAAATTAACATTAAATGGCCCAAACTTCAAAACGTTCTAATGACAATACTACTGCAACTGGCAAAATTACTAGGTAACTACTACCCTCTTTTCCAGATTGTGGCTACCACCCATGTTTTGAGGAGAGGATCTAAAACTGAAATCCTTTAAAAAAATTAGGTGTTTTCAGCGCAAGTACGTTTTTGGGCGTGATTCCGTAACTAAGTTTGACATTACATAGTTTGAAATATAAAAATAACTTATTTAAGCCCAATCCTTTCAATAGCTGAAATTGGCCTGTCGACGCAAAAATATGATCATTAAAATAAAAGTTATTTAGGGTGATATCTTTTTTTCTTACAATTAAATGGTATAAATATAGTCATTGGATATGAGACGAACAAAAATATTCAATATGAGTGATGTAAAAAAAAAGAAACATCATATTTTTTCTCAAAAAGAGTTGAGGATATTATTGTTCACTTTAAAAAATAGACAAATAAACTCTTAAATAATTAATTTTATCTTTTCTCTATTTAAAGAATTCCCCACGCCACTCTAAGGCTGCCAGCTGCTAAGGAAACGCGAAATAGCGTATTTAAAAGAGGGAAGTTCCATAATAAATTGACGAAAAGTTACTCTCTTTCCCTCACCACTTTGAGTAAAAATCTGCCTTAAATAATGACGCATCACCCCTATTGAAAATAATTAAATATCTTAACTATAGTAAACGCTACTGCTCTAGATGAAGAGCAAAATGAGTTCCATACATCGACAAACAATACTTTACCACTTGTTTATCTGTTGTCATATCATATGTATATATCATATATATTTATTTAATAATACACGCAGAGACACTGTTTTAAAAAGACATTAATGAGAGGACGTAAGTCATACGTTGCTAGTTTCGGTTTGTTATATACTATGCTTATTTAAAGCTTAAAAAAAATTTGTTCTTCATGAAATATTAATCTAATTAGCAACAAGAAAATTAACTATTTTTTTAAAAGCATCATTTGTTTACATCCAGAGTGTTACATAATAACTGCCTTTTATGTATATTTTAAGGTTCCTCATCAATAATAAAGGCAATATGAAAGGCCACAAATATTGATTATGTTAATACTTGTAGGGGTTATTAACACTAATCGCCTTTCACGAAATTTCTGTTTCTTCTGGACTAAGAAAACAAATCATGGTCAAAACTGCCAGTATATGGTAAACTTTAACGTGTTTCTGGTTTTATGGGAACACCAAAACCCTCAGTAATCTTTATTGAAGCGCTATGGTAATGATTTTGATAAATTGAGAATATGGTTTTGAAAAATGTGGATTTGGTAAATTTGGTAAAGTGTAGCAATTTTACCGGGATACCTCCGCGCATTTATTCAGTTAAAATTATTTTTCAGTTTTGTATTTTTTGCTCAATGTGCGGTAATAAGATCAATAATTACAAAAAATCAGAATTTCCTGCAAACCGTTACCATATGAACGGAAAAATTACCAAAGTACTGTAAATCTTGATTTTATTAACCAGAATTATGTTTTTTTTAAATCAGAAATGTCATAACCATATAGCACGGCAATTTTACCAAAATTGTTTTCTCCATGTGGAAATCAAATATGCTTTGATGCTCCCAATTCCGTCCTTCGGCTGATTTTGATCACGTTTGTGTTTCCTTCTTTTTTAGATATTTGTCTGGAGACCTGATGTGCATAAATTTTGATAAGGATCTAAAAATATATGTTAGAGATCGTCCTTATGGAACTCCCAATGTGTTGCATAATCTTTTTTTTCCGCTTTCATTTAATTCATCCATTGTTTATTTCCTAAAATTAAAAACACAATACAACTTGTTGACTTTTTAAAATTTTTATTATTTGGTTTAAACACGAGAACAAATATTACTTCAGTCAAAACATTAATTTAAAGCACAGGATTTACAACTTTATTTTGTAACGCAAAAAAAGTCAATTAGTTTATTTAAACTACTAAATTGAAAAGTTTAATTCATTTAAAAGTTTTTTTCATAAAAAAACAACTAAAAAAGTTCTTTACAAACACGTTGTTGCAAGCATGTTGTTTAAACTAAATAATTTTTTTTGTGGTTATAAAACATTTAACAAAAAAAAATTTAAAGAAAACGTTACATATTCTCTGAAGATTCAATTTGAAGATATTTAATTTTTTTTTTACCATAAAAATTTTTATGCCGGTTCTCTTTTTTGCTTTTATGAAACAAGTTTATTAGCTATAAATTAATAGAAATAGATTTTATATAGATATTATTTAGATTATTAAATTTTTAGATTATTTTATTAGATGGATATTATTTTAGATTTTTAGGTTTATATATTATTTAATTATTATATATTATATTTTTAAAAAAAAATTTCTGTGAATTAATAGAAATAGATTATGTAGAATAATATAAATAGTAACTATGAAAACTGTGATTTGATACCAGAGTAACAAATTAATTATAAATGTGTATGAAAGTGCCAAAACTTTTTAACAATTTTGACCTAAAAACGTTTAAAATAGTAAATTTATAAAAGATTTTTCTAAGCTAAACTTTAATGGTAAAAATTTCTGAATTTCATTTTATGAATATTTTCACATATTCTTTCGAATGATTTTGAAATAAAAATCTTTTAAGCACGTCAACTGCTTAGGATTTAAAATGATATAAGGGAAAGAAGATATATTAAAACATAAATTGAGTTATTAATTGAGATATGAACAGATCCATTTGCCGACAAATTATATAATGAAATAAATACACCCAATTTATTCGAGTTATGTAAGTTCATTTTGGTATTCATTCGTAACTGATATTTATTACCTTTTATCCAACATATATCATGATCTGCAGAGCAAAGATGACACTTAGCAGGTCTCCTTTATTATAAATGTCAGTTGTCTTCTCATCTCTCATTAGAGAAGGCCAGATAAACTGATAAATCACATGATCTTGAAAAGTCTGCCGATTTTCACATCTACTGTGTATTACTTTTTCATTAATTATAGTTCCCCTTATTGAATTCTTCTTCAATAAGGGTGCCAAATTTTTAAGAAAAATTGTCACTCTTAGAAATTTTTTTTTTGCATGCTACTATCAACTTTGCAACATACAAAAAAATTCAAATAAAACTTTAACTTATAGACTGATTATGGTATGTTTTTTGTAAGTCCGAACAGTAAATATATATATATATATATATATATATATAATATATATATATATATATATATATATATATATATATATAGGGAGAGAGAGTCGGGTAGCTCCACCCACTTAAAGAGTATTGCTTATATTTCTGTATAATATTGAGTAATAATCAATATTTTTGTATGTTTCTATTGCTTTATCATCTAATTAAATAATGCAAAAAGAATAAACCAAAAAAGAATAGTTTAACTTAAAAAAATAGAAATTTAAAAAATTTGACTACTGTATTCAACATATTTTCAAAACTATTGTTTACCAGTTTACCATGTTACCAGTTGCATAAATACTTGAAACTTTTAAAATAATATTTTTTTAATATAACAATTAATGTCCGACATATGAATTGACAGTGGGCGAGGGTACCCGACACTCCCCCATATATATATATATATAATATATATATATATATATATAATATATAATATATATATATATATAATATTATATATATA
The DNA here is from genome assembly GCA_949128135.1 of Parasteatoda lunata. NCBI lineage: Eukaryota > Metazoa > Arthropoda > Arachnida > Araneae > Theridiidae > Parasteatoda > Parasteatoda lunata. Next base: position 24,401,038 of record OX421979.1, read on the forward strand.
TATATAATATAATATATATATATATATATAATATATATATATATATATATATATATATATATATATAATATATATATATATATATAATATATATATAGTATATATATATATATATATATATATATATTATATATATATATATATATATATATATATATATATATATATATATATATATATTATATATATATATATATATATATAATATATATATATATATATAATATATATATATATATATATATATATATATATATAGCCTCTAGTTACACTCAATTTGCGCTTTTGTTTTCATAGTTTTCATATTTTGTAATCTGGCAATCTTGTTACGTAAACATTTTAAATCATTCTTGAAAAATTTCCCGTTCATGAAAGTTGGCTATAATTCACTGCTCGCTTATAGATTTTGTTTTATTCTGCTCTTCCTTTATATTTTATTTTCTGTTTTTACGTGCTATTTTTACTTATTGTGTTTAATTGTTTTTTTTTGTCGTAATTTGTGTAAAAAAAATTTTGAGTGCTCCTCACACAATTGTATTGATATATTTTGCTTTGGCTATATTGATACAATAAATTAATTAATTGTTTTTCTTTCCCCAGTTGTTTGTCATTATTTCCCCCCCCCCCTCCTTTTTTCATTTGTCTGTAATTTACCTTTGTTTTTTCTTCATTTTAAACTTATATATATATATATATAGATATATATATATATATATATATATATATATATATATATATATATATATATATATATATATATATATATATATATATATATATAAATATATATATATATATATATATATATATATATATATATATAATATATATATATATATATATATATAAATATATATATATATATATATATATATATATATATACTAATTAAAACATAAGTACAAACTTAGGTTATCAAGGTTAAGTCCGTATTAAAATGGCTTTTAAATTTGTTGTTTTGCAACCGAGTTATCAATTTAAAGATTAGTTATTGAAAATGTTTGTTTAGATTATAATGTTGCGTTTTAATTTGCTGTTTCATTAATAACCATTGAATTGTTTTGGGAAATTCTAGCAATGATTGTTTTATGTGAATACCACTTAATATTGTCCAATATTTGGAAATTTTTTGTTGGTACAAAGTTTCAACGTTCGATATAATTTCGATATGGTATTTTTTTTTTTATTTGTAATTTTTTTAAAAAAAATGCTAAAATCTGCATCTTAAATATGACATATTAATTGGAGCGTGTGATTTTAGGCCAATAAAAGTGAAGTGGCAAAGCATATTATTATGAAATTGAATATACAGTTGAAATATACAAAAAGCTTATTTATTTAAAAAGTAAACTTAAAAATTTCAGTAGAAATTAAAAAAATATTTTAATGCCTTAAAAGGGATTATTTGTTATACAAGAGAAAAAGAATAACTTTAATATTGTCATAGAAGCTGATGAACAAAGCAAAATAAGGCCAAAATCTTTAGTACTTATAGTACTTAAAGAAACTGTAACAAGGCCAAATTTAGAGTTTAAAAATTGCTTTTTCAACAGACTTAAGCCCTTAAATAATGGAAAGAATTCTTTTGTTTTAACTGAATAAAGCTATCATGTAAAGGATTTACAAGAAAAATTTAAAGTATTTCGAAGACTTCTTTTTAAACAAGAAAATGGAATTAAAGGACTTGAAAGCGATTTTATAAATCTGTTATCTCAGCAATAATATTAAAGAACAGAAAAGTTTCAAGATTTGTTCTTATTCCCAAAACCAAAGAACTTGTTTAGAAAATAGTTTTCAATAAATTAAGTCTGAATCAGATTTATATTCATTTATACTAGCGAAAAACTTTTTCATATGTTATATAACAAGCTAATTCTCTACTCTATTAAAAATGACTTTTTTTTTAAAAAATTTTGTCATTTCAATTTTTCTAGTTGTATAAACATAATTAACTTGGTAACGGATTATCAAAACTGTGTATAATTGGATGGAGTATAAAGGGACATCAGATTACCTAATCCGATTACGTTAGGGAGCGTTGTTTTTTTGTTTATTTCAATTTAGTTGTTGTCTGGCAGCCAGAAGTGTAATTTGGTTATTGTATTTATGTTTCAAGTAAGTTTTTTGTGCGTCTTATTCTTATATATTTGTCTTGATTTTATACTTTTGTATTTGCTTTATGAATTTTATATTTTTTATTGTATTCTCTTTTTGAACTTTGGCCAACCTTTGGTGTACAGAGAGAGCAATTTAGACATTTGTCGTGCTCTCCCGATAGAAAAGGTTTCGCATTTATGACTTCCGGAGCTGATACCCTCTGAAGACGTCAGCTTCGGTTGTCATATATATTCATTTTTTTCATTTGTCATTGTTCCCTTTGTTATAATTAATATATTGTTATCAAAATTTGCAATATATAGCAAAATGTTTGAAAATTTTACATAAGCTAACTGCTTTTTTACTTTTTGTGCTTTAGAGCAATGATTTTATTAGTCCTTTCGTTACATTTAGTGTGATATATATATTACAAATTTCGTATTTTTAGGTTTCATAGATGGACTACTATGCATTGAGTCTATTCATCAGTCTAATGTGACGATGGCACTTCAGCAGCGGGAAATCTGCAAAGTTGGAGAATCTCCCTCGACAAGGAGACGCTCCCTAAGTCCCCGACGTGGATCAGGCCATGCAGACAAAGAACAAGAACCCCTCATTACTTTGAATCCGAATTGCGATCCTTCCAAATCATCTAAATCAATATCTTCCCCATCTTCTTCTAGATCCTCAACGCCTGAAATTTTACGATCGCCATCTAAAGGTGAAAGGCGCGTATCAACACGTCTTCTTATGCAGAAAGGTGAAGGTAAATCAGATTTGGCATCAAAACATGCTGGCTCCAAGTCTCCAAAACATGCTGCGTGGAAAACGTCTAAATTTTTCAGTCGTAGTATGGCTTCAGGAGAGTTGCTCAAGGGATTTAAAAAGCTGTCGGCTTCAGCGCCACCAAGTTCACCATTGGCTGAAGAAACGAGTGAACCTTCCACCTCTGATGCCAAAGAATCAGAATCAAAGTCTTTTAAAAGCAGATTCAGTTCCCTGCGAAGAAAAAGTGGAAGTGATTCAGACAGTGTGCCAAATGTCGATAGTGAATCCTTAAAGGTAATGATAATATCCAAGCATGTATAGTTGCAAATGTTTGAATATAAATAGGGGTATTATTTTTTGGATGGTTATACCAGGATATAAAGTACTCAACACGCATCTTAAACCCGGAGATTCAAAAATTCCCTCTCTGAGAAAAAAGCTGTGATCATAACTACCAGAATATGGTAAAATTTATCGTGTTTCAGGTGCTATGGAAATATAAAAATGCTTGACAATTTTTACAGAAGTGCTTTGTAATGATTTTTTCTGAAATTAGCAATAGAATATGGTTTTAAAATATAAGGTGACATTTGGTAACTGTGCTAAAATTCAGTAATTTTTGTATTTTTCACTCGGTACAGTTTTGTATTTTTTGCAGAATATGTGGTAATAAGAACTTATATAAAACAGAATTTCTGTAAACTGGTACTATCGGAGCAGAAAAATTACCAAATGAATAATTTTAATACTGCATATTTAGATATTAACCTGAATTATGTGTTTTTTTTACCAGAAATGTATTTACCATAGTATGGTATCGTTACTAGAATTTTTTTCTCTCCAAGCGGTATAACCATCTATGGATATTTGCATTTACGAGTTAAAGTTTAAACGGGGTAAATTATTAAAAATGATTATATTATTCATGAATAAGTTTAAGCCGAACATCACAAATTAAGCAAAATTAAAATCCTAAAATAGATCAAGTTCTGAGTTGCCATACATTGAATGTTACATCTCATTAAGTCTATATTTACGTAAACATCGAATTATTGTTTTATAAGATAATTAGAATTAAAAACATTAAATAGTGTTGATATTTTTTTCGTTATGGATAGTTTAAATTTAAGAAGTGACTGTATTCTTTTTCATTATGCTTTTCATGCTAATATATACTCTAAATATATATTGGTTTTTATTTTAAAAAGTGATAACTGTGTTTAAGTTTCGTTTTCAGATTCAAAGTAGAAAAGAGAATTTAAGAAAAAAAATTCTTTTGTTGAATTAGAGCGATACTAAAACATATCAAAGCTCTTGTATGCTCTAAAAGTAATTCAATTTATTCAAGAATATTTTTCTTAATTGAAAAATCTAATGCTATTCATATTTATATTCATTCAATATTTGAAGTCTAACATTTTAAGTTTAAAATAATTCTAAATTCTCTAAAATGTAATTTGTCTGAAACATAATTAAGTTTGACTTTATGTCTATTTGAATTGGGAATTTTAAAATTAAATTCTGTTTTTTTTTCTATTTAAGCTGGGAAGTCCGGAAGTCAGAGGAATCATTTGCAAGAAGGAAGACCTTCTTTCTCTCATTAATAAAGTACCAAACAACAAAGAGAGACGAGTGTCTTCCCCTGCCGAGCTAATCGTTCCAGTAGCTTCCAGTCTTCCAACGTCACCTATACCAGTTCTCAAGTCCCCTTCCATCAAAGTTGCTCCTAACTCTCCACTGACTCGTGGATCCTTCAGATCCTCAAGGTCAGCATCCCTGGATCCAACCACCTTGCCCAATGTCGAAAGAGCGGTGTTCAGAGGATCCCCAAACAAGCCAGCAATCAAGACTATGGTATACCAGCCTCCTTTAACGAGCCCAGCTCGTCCACCGACTATCAGAAGAACTGTAACGGATGATATATGTATTAAAAAGACTGGGACATTCTTGGAAGTTGTACCAGAGGTTAAAAGACGGTTGTCTGGACCTTTGATTGAGATTAAAGATAGGATTGTAGAGGAAAATGAAGATGCTGAAGGAGAGAGCAGTGATATGCCTGTACAATGGGACGATAAAAATTTTGTGGATCCAAACTTGCTTGGTGGTGCAATTGAAGCCTTTCTGAAAGGTATGGGTACGTCTCCCACGCCAACTCCGACGACAGAAAAGAGAGTTTCTTTCAAAAAGAACTTGATTAAATGATTTATCGATGTGGATATTTTACATCCCTTTTGAGCATGGAGTATTGATGTTGTAATATGTGTTTTTTTTTCTAATAACTGTTTACTTGAAATATTCCAGATGTTTAAAATATGAATTTAATTAACTTGGTATTATGTTGAAAAAATTATCGTAGTTCTGCTTAAGTAATGAAAAAAATCAGTCACTATTTCTTGTTACTAATTTCGAATTGGGCAAAACTTCCGTAACCCAGATATTAAATCCTGCAATCCGATCCTGCTGACTTTTACAATGAACAGACAATTGCACGCGCAGATGCTGGGTTTATGGATTGACATTAAGCCACCCAATTTTGCCCTTCAAGTGTGCCCCATTCTGCATTTTTTTAAAAATTTTTTATTTCTTCCATTTGCTTTTCCGGTTGTCGCAAAAACTTGATGAACATTTTGGCACAGGATCCAATTCATTTTCATTCATTGGCACCCAATAATGAAAGAGTTCTGAGATTGAAATAACTATAGGTTTGTAAAAATAACTGTTATATATATATATATATATATATATATATATATATATATATATATATATATATATATATATATATATATATATATATATATATATATATATATATATATATAATATGGACAATAAGGACAACTGAAACTTAACGATCAAATTCGATTTAAAAATTGTTGTTATGCAAAGATTTTATAAACTAGCTTTATTTTTAATTCTAAATATTTCAAACCTAAATCTAATGATGATTTAAAATATTACGGAAATAATTTTAATGAAAATAAATATCTGTTAATATTATAGTAATTTTAAAAACAGGTAATGCAATTACTTGTGTAAATTATATTGTAACTCTTATATGCACATAAAAATATTGTTGTTTTACATTTTTGTTTAAGAATCACTGTTAGAAAGATTTTCAAAGTTGAGCAAACAATTTTCAAGATAGTTCCGAAAGAAATATTATCGATTTTAAAAAACCCACTTATTCGTTTTTTTTTTTTCTAAACATTGTTGAGCATTTAGAGCATGTTACTACACTCAATAATGTATACAAGGGGTTTTCAAATTCGACTGTATTTGTTTCGAAGCTATTTTGTCAAATTTTTGCTCTATTTTGAAAAACTCTTTTTTACAGTGATGATAGTAAAAGCTTTATATTTATTTACTGGATGTTATATAATCATTTTCAAAATTATGTGTTAAATAATTTGCTCAATTTTCTTATAGGACGTAATAAAAAAGAAATGCATTATTGTACAAAAAGAAGGTTTCAGAACAAAATATATCATGCAATATAAGCTTTAACGTGATGTATTAGACATTTTATATATTTAAGATAGTTTATATATCATATTTTCTTATTATAGATGAGAACATAAAATGTCATTTATATGGATTCGACTCACAGATTATACATAAATGTTTCTTAACTTATAATAACATTTATACTACAAATATATTATGATTGTTAAAAAATATAAATAAAATTTTTATAAACTAATATTTTATAATTTTATTCATAAATTTTGAAATCTATCTTCAACTGCCAAATTAATAGATATTGTTCGGTCTTTTCTAGTTTATTTGTTGATTTAAAACACATTTTAAAAAGTGCGTTGAGACTATCAGATTTTCAAAGTATTAATTAAAATTTTGTATTTAATAGTTTATAGTGCAAATAAATCCCACGAAGCTTCCGTATTTGAATTGAAAAAAAATCTGATTCAGGCATATTCAGATTTTTAAATACATGGATGTTTTAATGTTGCCGTATGGTTACATTTTAAGGAAGATTTATCATTATATAATTTTGTTCAAAAATTATGTTCAGTTAAATATGTGTTTGAGCTAACAATTACAAATGAAATAAATTAAAGTAAATAAAAATATATTTTTTAAATAACTGTTAAGTATTCGTATATAAAGATACATCACAAACAATACAATTTACTGAAATAATTAATAAAAATTATTATTCGAATAGATAATAAATAATTAATAGAAAATGTTTAAAAAAATGTTTATTGTTTATTTTTTAAATAAATTTTTTTTGTATTTATACCATATTGTAATGTGTAATGCACACAAAAATAAACAAAGTTTCTAAAACAAAAATTTCAAAATTTTGTCTCTCTAAGGTATTTGGGTATCTGACACTCAATAACATACAAGACTTAATTCTTGTAATCTACTGTGTTGAATACGCAACAACATGATAATTAAACTGGAGTGGATATGAGATCTCACTCTGAATTTTTTTTTCTGCAATATTCGAAATCGAATATTTGGCAGTCAATGTTCTATTAATTATTCTGTTTCTGTAATTTTTAATTTGAATTAAATTGGAATTTTAAATTAATGGATAAATTAAGCAATAAAGCTATCAGAAAAAATACAAGAATTATTAACTCATAAACACTATAATTAAAAATTTAATTTGTGAAAAGTATTTTACGAAAAGAATATTATTTTATTTGCAATTATTTTATTTTTATATTAGAGAATAATGTAAAAGTAAAATTCCTAATTAATCACTCTGTAATAGGAACTGAAATGAAACAATATAATATTTTATTTGTATTTTTGGCAACAGTTCTGCATGTGACACTCAATGTATAAGTTTTTTTTAATTCTATATAGCATGCTTCTCTATAACATCTAAATAAATCCACTGCTTCTTAAAAAGCAAATTTAAATATATTTCAATTCCACGCATATATTTATTCATAATCTTCTCTGTGTCTCCGGAATTGTGTTTGTATAACCTATTTGTTTCAAATCAAGTTTATTTAACATTTACTTTTTTAGAGTTTTTTGAATTATTTGTATAAAATAAGCTGATATCTATTTTTAATTAATAATTTCAATTCGATTCTGTGTTGTTACAATAGTTTGGTTTATTTGAAAAAAAAAATAAGTGTATTTCATTTAAATTTTCATTTTAAATTTATGTTTGCATTGGTATGTTATGTTCGGATAGAATTTACAAACGGCCTAAAATTAATTAACAAATTGTAAAAACTGTTTATACGATTATTAATGCATATAAAATGATTGTTTTGTTACGTAAATAAAATATTTGGGTGTAAATAATGTTAAATATGAATGTTTCCGATGGAATGTTACCTCTGTGTATTCTGACAATATCATTTAAAACTTTTTCTTTGAAAATTAATGAGGCTTGCTGAAATATCTTTTAACTGTACATAAAAATAAAGCACAATTTTAATTTATTTTCAAATTGCAAAATTTATTTTTACGCTATTTTTAAAAATATCAAGTGTATAGATTTTGGTACCGCACTACTGTATTTGACACCAGCATGTGGATGAACTTCCGTAAATGATACCCAAGACGCCTGAAAGTTATATTATTATTTAGTTGTTGCAACCTTCGTGGGGAACATCACTAAGCTTAGTGTTGAGTTTATTAACTTTTGTTATTGTGATTTTCTTTGTGTTTTTAGTTTTAATTTTTGAAAGTTATAATATATTTTCTATTCGATATCTTTTACGGTTATTTTTTTAAGAACTGAATTGTAATAGCATTTCTGACGAAAAACAAACTATAGTTCCAGCAATAAAAACAAAAATATACGATACTTAAATCACTTAGTTGGATAATTTTTCATTCATGTGGTAATGATTCATCGGAAATTTTGTTTTTCAAAATTATAGCTCTTATTACCACAAATTTATAAAAAAAATGTAAACTGAAAAGTAAATTTAGAGAAATAAATGGCTTTTATGACATGCTCTAATGTATCATGATAAAATTACCAAATTGTACTAATTTACCAAGTTGTATCTCATAACGTAAAACCACATTTTATTGTTAACTTTACCTGCATCATTACCAAAGCTCTTCATTAAAAATTACCAAGCTTTTGGGTTCCCATAGCAACAGAAACACGGTCAATTTCACCATATTCTGGTAGCTCACAATACTTTTTTTTCTCAGTGTGGTTAAAATAGCTAGCGAAGAAAACTATATGGTACCCACTGAGATCCAAAGAAAATTTCTAAGCAGTCAATTTTTATTTAAATATTTAAAAAATCAAACTTTTATTTTGAACTTGACATTTTATTCCCTTTTCTTTCTTCCATTTTCAAATGTTTTTATTTGAGTTTGATTTTTCACAGGCATTTCGTATTCAGATCCTAATGCATATTTTGAGTTCCAACTCTTTTTTCGAGTTTGATTTCAACGCATACTTTGAATTCAAGTCCTAATGCAAGAGATTTGAGTTCAAGTCCTAATACGTATGTTTAGCTTCATAATATGTAAGGGTATTTTCAGCTCTTAATCTCAATGTGATAATCTTGCTCTTTGTTTGAAGGCAACCTCAAGCTATCAACGACATTTCTATCTTTCATAAATATTTTCGACTTAGTGTGTTTATAAATGCTTATAAGGAAAATATTTTTATGTACCTGCTTATGCACCGCGTTACCAAAAGTAATTGTTTGTAAATAATAAAAATATATGTTGAATGTTTATCTGTATACAATTTATGTAAAATGAATAAAAACTGATTATGTGTGTTTGTCTTTGCACTTTATTGGCCGTTGTTGCGACTTAACATTTGAAATATTTTATGTAGTTTACATCACAACATCAAATAAGAATTTTACCTGATTAAAAAACGTTAACTTTATAAATAGGAATATTTAAAATATAAATTTTATAAACAAGAAATAACAGTTTCAAGCGCTCAAAAACACACTCCTATTTTCAAAACTGGAAAGACGAATGAGAAGAAACAAAAATGATTTGAAATGTAGAGGGAAAAGTTACTAACGAAAAATGGAAAAATAAAGGTCAGAAACAAAACAAGAAAAACCACAGTAGACAAAAATGAAGAAAAGAGAAAAGTAAAACAAGAAAAACCATAGTGATTGAGAGGGGTAAATCTGGGTAAAATGCAATTGCATGCGGTAGTGAGAGGTGGGGAGGAATTAATGTATTAATATAATTATTACAAGGGTATTTCCCATTCACATCTGTCAAGTTTTGAAAATGGGTGTCTGTTTGTAAGCGATTGAAACATGTCGACTGTTATTTCCTATTTATATATTTTGGAGCGAGTGAAGTTTTTTCTCAAGTAATATCGTGCAACTTCAGTTTCTTAGGATTATTCATTTAATATAGTAAGGATTACTTATAGCCTAGCTTCTTTAATTCTAATTTATGAGATAATGGTTGTAGTACGATTAATCATTTCGATTTGTCCATTATTATTTTTTTTAGAAATTTAGGTATTAAGTTTTAGAGACTAGAACCATCAATTCTGCTAAGTTGATGTTACCAACATACCAAACTTTGTTAAATATATTTGAAAAAGCATGTTGTGTACTGAAAATGGCATATATCTATAAGATATAAGGTTTGCATAATAATTAAGTTAAATGTAAATAATCCTATTACACGTAATGTTTTGGGTTAATTAAAAAATAAACTTTTGCGTATATAGTAAATATGAAGAGTAAAGAGTAAAAAATTGCGGTAAAAAGGGCTGGCATTCTGGATGCCGATATTTTTTACCATAAAATCCACTTTTACCGAAACATGTTACGGAACAAAAAAAAATCTGTTATACCTTAATTTCTTACAGTAATAAATACCGTAGAATCTCTGAATCACTCTAATTAAATAAATATTACTGTAAAAAGTACGGTATAATATTTTAAGGTAAAAGTGGATTTTACGAGAAAATGAGTTTTATGGATGATGCACTCAAAGTGACGATATTTTATTCCGTAATTTGATTCAGAATTTTCTAGAGTGAAAGTGGATTGAATTGAATTGAATAAAAGTAAATTGAATAACAAATAAAATAGTTAAGTAAATTGAATAAAAACTAAAATAAATTCAGTATTAAAAGCCACCGTTAAGAGAAATTGTGACACCTTTACGCATAATATACAATTACTAAAATATTATAATGCATGTTTTAGTCACTTTTGCAATTAATAATAAATGCCGCTTTTTATTGATCAAAACTTGATATTTATAGTTAATGAACGTATACATATATGGGCGAATCTCAGGAATCATTCATTAATCGAATTCGATCTATTCTCTTGGTTGTCCAGACCGTAACCCTGTCGAACCGTAACCTCAGGATTAATTAATTAGATTTAACATAATAAGGGCATCAAAATTTTCGATGTTCACGATTATTTTCTGATATTTTATACATTTTCAAATAATTCTGGAGGTGTAAAAATAGTCTGCCTATTATGTTTTATGATTTTTTTTATTATCAAAAGTTAGTAACCTCAGGATTAATTAATTGAATTTATCATAATAAGGGCATCAAAATTTTCGATGTTCACGATTATTTTCTGATATTTTATACATTTTCAAATAATTCTGGAGGTGTAAAAATAGTGTGCCAATTATTTTTTATTATTATTTTTATTATCAAAAGTTAAAGGTTTTAGAGATCTGCACATATAAGTTTTACACATATTTTGTACAAAGTGCCAAATTTTCCCTATCATCCAAATATAATATCAGAAAATGATTCGTTCTTTGCATTTTGTGCATGCAGAAAAAAATTCTGATAAAATTACCTTACTGGATGGTAATGACTTTTCCGGTAAAAAAAAACAGTAACATAATTTTGATAATGAAACCAACATATACGGTAACCATATTTGGTAATTTTTTCGGTCATATGGCAGCGGTTTTCTTGAAATTATGGTTTTCAAAATTATCGTTCTTATTACCAGATTATTAACGAATACAAAACTGAAAATAAGTCAATTTAACCAAATAAATGGTTTTGTGCCATTTTCTGCAGTAAATTTTACCATGTTCTAGTAGTTTTCTAACCATACTTTTCTTCCTCAATCTGTTGTAACAAATTTGCTTATGAGTTCTGATAAAAATTAAAAGTAATATTACAATGAATGAAGATTAAAGTTTGAATATTTTTCTGGAAATCGTTCACAGTTTCTTAAAGAGAATATTAAAATGTAACCATGAGAACGAATCTTTTGTATTTTCTAAAAAAAAACATGTTTTGTACTTTTCAAAGAATCATATTTATAGGTTAAAATTTCGATATTTGTTATTTTCATTACATTAAAAATAAGTGAATTTTTTAATCTTAAATTGTATTTTTGGGTAAATAATTGGGTGTAATTTTCTTCATGTTTTTATTATCTTGCATCTATTTCTTATAAAAATATTGCTTTTGCACCAATATAGAAAGACGCAAAACGAATAGTTGTTTATCTTTTTATTGGGACATGTAATCCTATACTTTTATCACTTAAGTCCCAAATACAAATCCTCTTCCTGTAAGCCGATTGGTATACAATAAAGTACAGTCAATTCAATCTTAAGTAAATTTTCTTGCAATATTTTTTGGAAATATTGTGTTCTATGAATTTTTATGAGAGCATATAATATAAACGCTTTCAATTGTACATAAAAAGAAAAGAAAAAATGAAATACCATTTAAGTTTGGAAAAAAATTAAGGATAGAAATTTTTTTTTTAAACTTTTGTTCCTACATTTTTTTAATGAAAGATTTTATTTGACAACGATATTTAAAATAAAATTAGAATGCTTTTACATTACGCTGACTTCACAAAATTGGAACGTTTCAATATCTTTAATAAAAAAGCAAAAAGCAATATACAAAAAAAGATGGAATAAAACTAATCGAAGCTACATTTAAGGTGGTTAAATAAGTTTCATGATGCCCGGTGGCTGAGCGGTAGCGCTTCGCGCTCCCGTACCACAGGTCCAGGGTTCGATCCTCGGGCCGGGCAAGGTTGACTCAGTCTTTCATCCCTTTAGTGGGTCGATAAATGAGTACCAAGCATGCTTGGGAACTAAACACTGGGGGTTTCGCGTTCGGCTGACCACCTAATCGGAACATCTGCTTCTACACCCCAGAGCCCAAAGGTCAAGAAAACTGAGATGGGCACAGTAGGCCTTTGGCCCTCTTTGGGCTGTCGTGCCACTGAGTTTAGTTTTTTAAATAAGTTTCATTAAATACTATAATTATGATACTATCTACATCTCTATAGTACATATTCTGTTTTCTTCTACTACGCCTTAACTTTGCTGTTTTTCAGTTTTTATTTAAGACACTTAATAGACATTTATTTTTTCTGAATATCTAAAAGACTCTAGATAAACACCAAAGAATATATTGCCCATACAATGTGATTATAAACATCGAAATGCTAGCTACGAATGCTCAATTAAATATGTAATAGATGTTTCAGAAAGGGTTTTGATAGCCTCCAAAATGAACATCATTATCTATGTGCTCTCCGAAATATTTTTGAAATGCTGCTAAATAATAAAAATATTGGGGTAAACTCTGAGTGATAATGAGGTGGGAAACTTATATAAAATATGCTTTAAAAATTTTCTGAAAAACCATATAATTTTACTGCAGAAAGGGATTTTTTAAATAAAAAATTGTTGCTAATAGGAAAATGAGAAAAGAAAAATCTTCAAACTGAAGGTTAGTAACTTTAGAAAGCTTTTCAGGATGGGACAGAATCAATAGTAAAATTAAGACACACCAAACCTAATTGCGCAGATAAAATAGATGTACGAGAATTAATAAAACTGTTAAGATATATAACAAAACCAATTGTGTAGATAAGCTACATCAGAACTAACTAAACTTCAGAATTAATGCTGTACCAGAATTAATTAAGTTGTTATAAGGAGGGAATTTAGGATATGCTAGCTGTTATTTCGGTGTTATTCAGGTTCAAAACTATTCAGCCATACGGTTCATAGGAGTGTGGATGCAGTTTCTTTTGAGTGGTAAATTTTATTGGCTCCTTCACCTGTAGACATTAGCTGAGCATAATGGAGTGGTCCTCACGCCTGGGGTGATCCTACTAGGAGTATACACTTCCAACGAATTTCGCCAACAAATTAACGAATTCACCCAGGGCAACCCTCTCACCACGTTGTGGTAGTCTGCTTGGACTCAGAGACAAGTCACCTGAAATCTCTAAAATTCTCTGGTGGAGTGAAAATCAGGGCGTACTACCCTATGGCGTACTACCATGGCGTACTACACCATGGGAGTGCTACATGGGGTAGTGCGCCATGCTGAAAACCTTTTCCCATTGTTTTAAATGGCAGCTTCTTCAGGCCACACTCAATTATATATTGGACTATCTTGGACTCAGAAAAGAAGAAATCTACTCTTCTTTACTGTTTGTCATCGACAAGCTTAAAGTCAAAGGCTTATTCGACCTGGTTTGACTGGTAGAAGAAGACTATTGAGTTCTTTTTAGTGAAGGAAACAGTGTACCAATGTCATTTTACAGAGTCTGAGGCCCATTTAAAAGCGTAAGTTATTGGTTTTAATATTTTTAACTGCTAATAAACTTTGTTAATATCTTACTTTGTAAACTTAATAGCATATTGATAATAATTCAGCATATTAATAAAAATCAACATAAATGTATGTCCAATCTTTGCCTCACATGCTTTACTTCGTAGATTTAATTTTTGCTTTTTAATACCATAAAAACTTTGCATTATTTCCTTGTTTTAAAACTTGAATATCCATACTTAATGTCAAAAAAGCTTTGTTGAAAATAAGTTATACATGAAATTGTAACACTTAAAATATTTTTAATCAAAGGAAAAATTTAATAAAATGAGACTAAAGTGATACAGAATTTCGGGTTCGAATTAATAATACATAAATATTATTACTACATTCTGCACAATTCATGAAGCTATTCTCAGATATTTCATTACTGAAACATAAGGTTTATTAATATTCTAATATTCTGTGATGAAACATTTACTACAACTGAGTGTTCCCTATTTCCGGATTCCGTTATGTTTTGTCATTGAATTTGTTTAGGTAAAAGGGAGTTATAATATCTGGATCGTATTCAAGTTGTTGGTATCCAAAATATATAAATAAAGGATAATCGATAATTTAAACGAATTATTTATTAATATGGCATGCTCGTTATTTATTAAATGGGAAATGTAAATATTGATGTGAAAATTAAAACAAAAGTAAAAAAGATTTTTCACAAACTCAATGAATGAGAATTTGTTACTTAAAAACACAAAATTAAAAAAAAAACTCAAAAAATATAGAGAACAAAGATATGTTTCTTCTATGAGTATAAAAAAGTTTTAATGAAAACAGAATTTTTAAACAATTGATTATAATTATTTTAACAATTATCAAACATATAAAACTCAATTTTGTAACGAAATTTTAATCAAAATAGAAAAAAAAAAGCTCTAAGTCGTTTTTTATTTGACTTAAATGAAACTGTATAGGTAATTAAAAAGTGACATAGTTTCGTTTTCTGACGATAGAGGTAGCCAAAAATCTACAATTACTTTATTAAAAAGAGTTAAAAAAGGAATGAGAAGCAAAAACGTTTTTATAAAGTTACATTCTTTCGATTCACATAGTCAATCAATAATACTTTAATTCTACGGAATTTACATTTATTCATATGAAACAGCATGCGTGAACGAAATATGAAATTAGTTTCTCTTTTTTGACTATTGGAGGGGTTAAACAATCAAAAAAGTAAGTTTGATAAAATTAAAATTAAAACATCAATAAATTTTCAAATTTGAGATTTTATTATTGGGATTTTATTATATGAAACTGCACGTGTGAATGAAATAGGACATTACCTTCGCTTTTTTGATTATTGGAAGAGGAAAAAATAAACGTAGCATTTTGGTAAAATTCAAATAAAAACGTTAATACATTTTTAAATTTTTGGTTTTATTATTGTATTTTTATTATATGAAAACTGCATGTGTAACAAAATATAACATTAATTTCGTTTTTTTGACAATAGTTTTTGCTAAAAATCAGCAAAGTACTTTCATAAAATTAAAATCATAACGTCAATAAATTTTCATATTTGTGATTTTATTATTGTGTTTTTATCGCATGAAATTGCATGTGTGAATGAAATATGACATTAGCTTCGCTTTTTTGACCACAGGAAGTGGTTAAAAATCAACATAGTACTTCGGTAAAATTAAAATCAAAACGTCAATAAATTTTTGAATTTGTGATTTTAAATTATTTCCATTGATTTAGACGCCAAGAATACCAGAAGAAAGAATAATATGATCTGTCACATGATTTTTCAAAAAGAATTATTTTTTTAATGATAACTGGTTTTCTGTTATAAATTATTGAAAACCGTCAGTCTATTTAAGGACGCGCTGTATCTATAGCACACACATGCCTGCTAGAAAAATAAATGTACAGTCGAGTCAATTTAATATGTAGATTTTACGAATACGAATCTTTATTTAAACAATTCAGGATCCCATTACGGTAAAAAGTACAGTGCTCAAGGCAAAAGTACTCAGGGTGCCAGTAATTTTTACTGTAAAATTCAATCTTACCGGAACATGTTATGGAACAAAATTTCGATATAATGTAATTTTTACAGTAATAGTTACTGTAAAATCACTGTATAATTCTAGTTAAATAAATATTATGATAAAATAATAAATGGAAAAAATGGGTTTTACGGTAAATTACTCTTTACAGATGATGAAAGTGCGGGTACATTATGTCGTATTTCGATCCAAAATTTTTACATTTGAATATTTCAGTTGGAAATATTTGATATAGGAACATTTCGTTTGGAATGATAATAGTAGAGAAAAAAAATCGTGTTTTTATTGTTAAATATGTTATTGTAATTTAGATTTTCTTAAATAATCTGTAGCCTAAAAATTATAATGTATTATGATAAAAACTAAATCTCAATCTTTTAGAAGAAATCAACACGTATCTTTCTTTAGAAAAGTTAGCAATGATATCCTTTCACTTTGTAAAAAATCAATATATTGATTTTCAATCATTACCTTCGAATCAGACTTCTCTGTAACTTCCAGGAAAGTGAAAGATACGTTTCTCCTTAAAAAAAAGAAGAAATATTGCATATTTTGAGTAATAGCACAGAAACAGGGCGAAAGAAGTGCTATAAATATCTTTTCAATAGAGTTGCTCATTTTACATTAAATATGAATAGCACATAAGAGTGCATTCCTGGAAAAGGATATTCTTAGAAAAGATTATTCTATATAGAAATAGGAAATATAATGCTTTTTCTTGAAAAAAACATTTCTAATAGAAAGTTGAGGATTCTCAGAAAATGTATTTAACTTAAGGCTAAGAATTTATTAAAATGCTTTTAGTAAGATTATTGGTATATATTTTGGATTATATGTTTTTATAAAATATTAATGTGTGTTCTTCATGAAAAGGCTATACTACATATTATAGAAATTACTTTACGAGTTGAATTACATTACAAGAATCGAGTTGCTTTAAGCAGTTTCAAAATAATGTATTTTAGAAAGTATTGGAAAATATTGATTACCTCTATTGATATTACTTATATCGAAACTATTCTTTAAAGAAGGACTATAATATATTAAAAGAATATATAGAGTGTATAAAAGGTAATATAAAGATCAGCTAAATATTCAATTTCTTCAGAAGAGAGTTTTTTAATGGGTGTTTTTGGTAGCATACGCAGTGATTTGCATTTAAGAAAGAAGATATTACTGTACATTGCTCGGTAATATGCTGGAAATTATGGATAAGTGCCAAATACGTATTTGTAAAGAAAATTAAAGAAAATGTTTATATAAAAATGCCAAATTTGAAAAATAAGTGACTAATCAATATAGGATTATAGTATGAATAGCTACATAATATGCATGAAATGTTTGTTTTGTAAAAACGACACGTTTAAAATAGTGTGGTTTCTAAATACAGCTATTTTAGTATGTAGGAAAAAGTTTTTAAATTAAATATATATGCCGAAATTTTTTTAAATTGTTTAAAAGAGTGTGTGGGGGCGGAGTTATCGACCATGCCAACCGTCATCTATCAAAAGGTACCTCAGGATTCATTCAAGTTAGCATGGCTTATATACCAGTGAATCGATGTTTAATTTTCGTAGTGGTAGTTACGCCACAATACTCCCCCACCAGAATTTTATCAGGGATAGAATTCGATGAACAGACTCCACTAGTTGCTGTACTTTGTGACAGACCGGGAAAGCGGTTCCCGGATTTTTGAGTGCTGAATGTGAGAGGTGTATCAACTTCACAGTAGTAGTCGCTCCTGTGTTGCCATTATCAGTTGAGTGTATGCAGGCGTTGAGAGTGTATGACGTTGTATGTTCGAGACGAGACTGAGTAGCAACAGCGCAGGAGGGTGATGATGCAGTCACAAATAGCAAGTCAACTTTCAATGTGGACCATCCATCGAAGTAGGCGTTACTGTTAGGAATTTTGCGAAGTGGGCGTTACTGCGTGATCAAATCACGTCCGGAGACCACCAATGTGGGGGCGGAGTTATCGACCATGCCAACCGTCATCTATCAAAAGGTACGTCAGGATTGATTCAAGTTAACATGGTTTATATACCAGTGAATCGATGTTTAATTTTCGTAGTGGTAGTTACGCCACAAGTGTTTTCTAAAAGTAATTTTGGAGAACAAAACCATCATTTTCAAGAAGGAAATAAAATGCTCTTACGTATTGTGACGTAATCTATTGGAAATTCCAAAAGTGTGTCAAATACCTATCTGAAAAGAATATAAAGGAAATGTTTGATGTAAAAAATGTTTGATGTAAAAAAATGTCAGCTTTTAAAAATGTTTGGCTTATTAATATAAATATGTAGTATGTACAGTCAGCAAAAAAAAAAAGATATCACCCTGAATAATTTTCGTTCTAATGATCGGATTTTCACGAACTAAGTGTCAATCTTAATGGTTCCTGGGGGTGACCTCAAATATGCTAATTAGTTAGTGCTAACTATTAATTAAGTTACGAAATCAGACACAAAAACGTACTTTCTCTGAATAAACATAATTTTTTTTTTACATATTTGGATTCCTTATCTTCAAAATATAGGGGGTAGCCGCAATCTGGGAAATGTGGTCCCCATAGTTTGGTCAGGAGAGCGATTCAAAGTTTGGACCCCTTAATGTTAATTTCACTTTTTGCGTTTTCAGTCATATTTTAAAAACTAATGAAGCAATTCAAAAAAATATTGCACCAACTCATAAAATGCATTTACCCAAAGATAATTTCATGAAAAAAATAATTTTTAATAATTATTAATTATTTTTTATTATTTAATTAAAGAGAGGATGAAAAAATTTTGAATTATAAGGTATGGATTTTTTTATATCATATTAATCTACATACTTTTCAATTGAAAAATCTAAAGTTTCAACTGTTTTTATTTATTAGAAGATGAGAAAAATTAAAATTAATTATTTAAAAAAAATTAATTTGGCGACAATGAAAAAATGATTAAATGGGGCGATTAATATTAAAATGTGATAAACTTACGAAGAACTTGATTTAGCGCGCGTGGCGTAAAATTTCATTCATATTTTTTTCGCTAATAATCGTTTGCTAATCTTTTTATTTTTATTTTTTTTAAAACTATAAAATGCAATGTTTCTTTTTAGTCCTCTAAAAATCTATTTGGAATTAAGTAAAGAAATTTGAATAAAACATTTTATTGAATAAAAAACATTTTATTCAACGAATGTCGAGTTTTATAAAAGCATGTTTTTGATAGAATATGATTATACACCAGATTGTGCTTATTTAATGTGATTATTTTTTAGTTTTTTTTTCTCAATAACTGATACAATTACAATAATATACATACGTATGAATAGATTTGGAATAAAATATTTATTAGTTTCTTGTATATATTTTTTATAAATATTAATAAAAATACGTAGTAAACATATTTAAGCATATCTCACATCATCGCAAATTTCTCAACATCTTATAAATCGTGTTAATCTTAAAAGTAATTTTTTAATCACTTGTCCGGAAGTGTTTCGTAGAACTATTTTACCAACTATTTAATTAAATTTTAGCATTTTTAAAAATTTTATACTTTACCCTACTACATTTATTATTTCTTCATTAATATACTAATCAATTTTTTTAGTACTTTAATTTTGATTTTCTTTAAAGTAAAGTTCCTTTTTACATTATAGTCAAGTTTTTTTTTAAAAGAATTATTGTCTGCTAGCTAAGAATAAAGCCTTGTTAAGAAATTAAAAACACTCCGCTGTTTAAAATTATTTAATGCAAAACAGTTGATTATTTACTAAGCATACTATTTTTTTCGAAAAAAGAATATAAATCATTGATTGTCTTTTTTGTTTTGTTTCTTGTGACTTCATCATAGATTATCTAAAATAGTGTCCATGTTTTATAAGTCACTACCAAGAGTATAAAGATACCGAACATAAAAAGCTGTCAAATACGTAGCCAAAACTTTTAAGCGTCTTAAAATATCTCAGTATCTTAAATGATTCTTTCTTTATGATTCCATGTAGATTTTTTTCCGGATAATATACTAAACTATTTTGTTTAGTTTTTTACTTTAGCACGATTCCCAAGATATTATTGTAGTATAATTTGTTATCAGGAACAATGCCTTATTTTGTTTAGCAGGAAACACTAAAAATTGAAATTTGTAAGAAGTTTCCGAAGCCGTGTGAATTTTAGAATCATCTGATTTAAAAAAAATGCAATAAAAAAACGTAAATTTCTGAACTTATTTTGATTAAAAACAAAAAAATAATAAAAAACGTGGCAAGAAGGCTAACATACTTTTTACAGAACTGTGAAAACCAGTTTTTCCTATATTTCGTCAAAAGAGGATAAGAATGATATTGCTCCAAGGGACCTACTCAATAATTTCGCTATTTCCAGAATGAAATCTGTTTGATCGAAACATACAGGTATTTCTTTGAAAATTAAAACGGGGAAAAAATTAACTTTTATTATTTATCTAAGCTTATTTCATTCATTTAATGATAGCGGTATCAAGGTTAAGGATATGCGATTGAAGCCCCGTTTACTATTATACTATAAATGCGTTAAATCATGTTGCTTGAATAATTTATTTTAACCTTATTATTTAATAATTTTAAGCAAATAAGGGTGTAAAAATAAACTCGATCAAAATACTCCGAAAGTATACCCTAAAATATTTGTAGAATAAACTTTGGAATCTATATATACAAAATACCTTTTCAAACAACTTCGAGTAGGACGGAAACGCTAACTTGTTTAAAATAGTTGTCCTTGCAACTATTTAATTTCGATTTCTGGTGCTAGGGGACATTCCATTTTCACATT
This sequence comes from Parasteatoda lunata, assembly GCA_949128135.1. NCBI lineage: Eukaryota > Metazoa > Arthropoda > Arachnida > Araneae > Theridiidae > Parasteatoda > Parasteatoda lunata. Next base: position 24,422,308 of record OX421979.1, read on the forward strand.
CGATTTTTGAAATTTCTATTGTAAACGGAATTTTTTTATATCCTTAAATTAAAATGTTAAGGCTTGCAGCAAAAAAAAAATTGTACTGCATTGATTTTTTTACAAAATAGCGAATTATTATTTTTTTAATCTAAGAACCTGTGCCTATAACTTAAGTAAAACTTATTTAAATATCGAGTGAAATAATTTAATATATGGTGTAACTAAATAGATAATCCCAAGAAATTGAATAGAAAATATAAAAACTTCATTGATTTAAAAATTAATAGATGATGATAAAAATAGACATGTTTTGAGCACAATAATAAAAGCAAGTTATTCAAGCTTGACAAGTTTTGAGAATGGGTGAATATATTTGAACGCTCGAAACATGTCGACTTTTACTTCCCACTTCATATTTTTTGAAGCCAGTTGAGTTTTTATCATCAATTATACTGTTTTACATTTGGGTCTTGATCATTATTTTGATAAGGATTTTACACTCGTTAAAGTAAAAATATGCATTTTCATATTTCAACAGGAATTATGTGGTCTTTAAAAACATAAGAGCATCAATATTGCAAAAGTTATATTTAACTTGGTTTAAAATTAAAATTTTGAGACCAGATATTTTTAGATAATGAAATTAAATATTTTATCTTTTAAGTTTTCGTGCCCCCCTTTCAGTAACTTAAGGACCTTACAAGCTCTGTTTAAAAAGAGAGTATCGTATCAGATATATATAAGAAAACAAGAATAATCATAGTATCAGTATTTGGTGGTAAATGTAGCTTTTCGTAATTGAAGAATATGCTGTGCGATATTTTATGGTGAATTTGCGAACGTAAGTTTCTAAATGTATCGAAGCATAAGGATGCTATTTGCTAATCATCTTTATCCAAAGAAAACCTTGTTATCTAAATATCTAGCAGAATGAAGCGATTTTTGAAACAATGATTCATACTATTTGCAACATATTATTTCAATATCTTATTCTTAAACATAACCTATTTCAATGCTTTTAAAATACCACTAAACATTCAGCAATTCCTTGAGCTTTAGGAAAAAGAAATATCGTAAATTATAGAAAAACTTGTGAATGCGCATTAGAATTACTATACGATATACATTTTATTTTTCAAGCACTTTTTTTTTCTTCAAACTTTCTTGCCTAGAAGACTTGATTAAAGCTGTAAAAGTGATTATCCCTAAAATTTTGTATTTAGCCATAATAAGTTATGTTAATTTGATTTTAGTATGAAATCCTCGAATAAATATAGCAGAAACAACATAATCTAAATAATATCAGATAAAATGTTCATGTATTTAAATTCTAAAACTTAGAAAATCGTAAATAATTTATAATCGATTAAAATTTTCTTTTCAAGGGAGATTAAAATAAAAAAAACTTTGCTTTTTGGACAGAAATCAGCTTAAAAATTGTCAATTGCCTAGAAACTTCGAGATATTTTCTATTAACTATTAATTAAACCTCTCTGAGTAATCACAGAACATAATTTCAATTTTTTTTCCAGTCAGAGCTTGGTTGCTTAGCAACCTAGTAAAATTAAGCATTTTCATTTGAATTAGTCAATGGGTTATCTTAAAATATTCATTTGCGCTGGCGACTTTTTTTGGCGGTTTTCTGGACTATCGCCAAATATATAAACCTTTGTTGCGACCCTATTTACCATCCATTTTTTTCAAAATTTTGTCTACCCCCCCTAATTCAAGTATCTGGATTCCAAATATGTAAAAAAAAATATATGTTTATTCAGAGAAAGTACGTTTTTGTGTCTGATTTCGTAACTTAATTAATAGTTAGCACTAACTAATTAGCATATTTGAGGTCACCCCCAGGAACCATTAAGATTGACACTTAGTTCGTGAAAATCCGATCATTAGAACGAAAATTATTCAGGGTGATATCTTTTTTTTTTTGCTGACTGTACAGTATGAATAAAAAAGTTGATATAAGAGGCTGAGGAAAGTTTGGCTTACTAGAGTATGCATAGCTTTAAAGTATGCATGAAAAGTTTAATAAGAAAAGGTCATTTTTGAAAGTATAGTTTATATAAATATATTATCTTAGACCCTTTAAAAATAAATTCAACTAATTAAAAATATCTTTAAAACTTTATTTTTATCTCTGTCTTTGTGTATTTTTGGATAAAATTCCAGACAAGAGGACCAAAGGAATTTTGAAAGAAATATTAAAACAAATTATTTTTGTATAAATTCAAATTAATACAATAACTTATAAAAAGGATTAAAATAAAAGTTGTGAAAACGAAGTTACCTATAGTGTCACTCTGAAATTAGGCTGATTTTTTAACTATATATACTTACTCTTTTATGTTAAGAAATTATATTTGTAAAGAGTTATGTATATATCGTTTCGGTTGTAGAGCCAAACATTTCTGAAAATATAAATTTAGGAAATGAAATAATACCTTTAGTTGTAGCTAAATATTTTTTGTTGGGTTATTACAGGATATTTATTTTAATTCAAATTTAATTATAGTATTACATTTTATTATAAAAATTATATTACAAAAATAACAAGACTTCTAGAATGCAACGAAAAAAAAACTATTCTTTTCTTCTGAGAACTGCAATGAGCACAAACTTTTATTTATACTCTTATTTTCTTATATTCTAAATCTAACTTAAATTTTTTTTTGACATTATTTAAATACTAATTTTCAACTTGCTAGGATTTTAAGTCCTATTGTTTTTCTTTTGTTAATAAAAAAAATTTTATTATTATAAATCTTAACAACAAATTGTGCTTTACCATTATTTAAATACTAATCTTCAATTTACTAATATTTTAAATGTTATTGTTTTTCTTTTGTGATTAAATTAAATTTTTTATATTCTAAATATTACTTTTAAATTGTGCTTTACCAATATTTAAATACTAATCTTCAACTTGCTAAGATTTTAAATGTTATCGATTTTCTTTCGCTAATTTTTTTTAATGCTCTAAATCTAAATTACAAATTGCACTTTGCCATTATTTAAATACTAATCTTCAACTTGCTAAGATTTTAAATCTTATTGTTTTTCTTTTGTTAATAAGTTATTTTTAATATTCCAATTCTAATTTTCAACTTGTGCTTTATCATTATTTAAATACTAATCTCCAACGTGCCAAGATTTTCGATGTTATCGTTTTTCTTTTGTTAATAAATTATTTTTTTTATATTCTAAATCTAACTTACATCTTGTGTTTTACCAATATTTAAATACTAATATTCAACTTGCTAAGATTTTAAATGTTATTGCTTTTCTTTTGTTATTAAATAAATTTTTTTAATGATGTAAAACATTCTCCTAACACACCGTTGTGTTAGGGCACAATTTGTAAAAATAAAAATTTTAATGAAACAATTTCTTGATCAATGTTGTTGCAATGTAGTCTGCACTAACGACAGCCCGACCTAACCAGCTTGTGCCCATCGATCTGGAGCAGGTTGGGATTCAATCCGCCATAGAAGAACAAATCCCACCCAGTCTTTCGCACTGGTAACTCATTGCCTCTAACCAATTAACCATCGTGGCTCAAAATAGTATAAATTATTCTTACATATTTTATTCATGGCAGAAATTTGTTGAAATATTTTTAAAATATCTTAGTAATGTGAACATTAAAGCTATAAAATAAGGACAGAGAGACAATAAAACAGAAACTATATTACTAAGAAAAATAGTGATGCGTTTCATATGTAACTGCTGAGATGATAACATATCGCTGGTTCAAAATTAAAACGACACATCTGCAACGTATTATGTTTGCAGATATGTCGTTTTAATTTGGAACCAGCGATATATTTACATACTCTTCATTACCTAGAAGGCGAAATTTTCATGGAACATCGCAGTTTCAAACGGAGCAGTGAAGTTACGATGTACATAAAACACTGGACCAAACAGTTAAAATAAAAAACGATAAGTGGAAGCATGGAGCATTCCCATGCCATTGGCTTGAAACAGAGGAGGAAGTTAATATGTACAGGTTCAATTAGACCAAACAGATAAGATAAATTAGGATTAATGCATGCACAGAGCATTGCCGTGACATTGATTTCAAACAGAGGAGGAAGTTAAGGTTTACACATGCACACCTGATCAAAACAGCAACCAATAGCTTTTAAGGAAATTGACTATGTGTGACTAGTACCTCAATTGAATAAATGCTTAAACGATTGTAGGTAATACTTTTGAGCTTCATTAAATAACTTGTTTTTATCGATTGTGCCTAATGCAGCATTTCTCTACCTTTCAGTATTCACGGCCCCGTTTTCAATCATAATTTTCATCGCGCCCCCCACTTACAGTAAAATGTGTACAACAATAATGTATATTGAGTATTTTGAATTCGGTCTTTAAATTATTTTTAACTCCCTGCCAAAACAAAAGTAAAGTGAAAGCCAGCTGCAATTGAGATTGTAGATACTATGTTTGGAGTTAATTTTTCAAAACAATTACAGTCCACACCTCTTTCAAATGATAGTGTTGCTCGTCGAATTGGTGATACAGCTGAAAATGTAGAGTGTCAGTTTTTCTCGATGTTGCATGACAAAATGTTTTCAATACAGTTTGATGAAGCAACAGATATTAATAAAGATGCTCATTTAATTGCCTACGTTTGATTTTGTGATAACATGTCAGTAGTAGAACTACTTTTCTGCAAATCATGAACTCAAAACAACAGTGCTAGCATTATTTGCTGTTTTAAATGATGTAATGGATGAGACAAACATTGAATGCAAAAATTACATCGGAATATGCACCGATGGTGCTGTTCAATATCTGGAAGGTTCGAAAGTATACAAGCACTTGTAAAATAAAAATCGCCTCAATGCGTCTGGACACATTGCATGATCCACAGAGAAGCTTTGGCTTCGAAAGAAATGTGTCCTGGTTTAAATATTGTGTTAACTACGGTTGAAACCGTTGCAAATTATATAAAAATAAGAACCCTGAGATCGACAATCTTTTCCTCTCTTGGTAATGACATGGGTTCAGTACATTCAGAGTTACTATTTAAATGTGAGGCAGGATGTTTATCAAGTGAGAACTTTTTGCAGCGTGTTTATTAATTAAAAGAAGAAATCGCCATTTTCCTAGAAGAAGATAACAGACCGGAAACCGAGAATTTTCACTTTTGTTTATTTGTGATGAAATTGAGCTACTTGGTCGTCATATTCGAGAAATTAAGTTACTTGAATCTTCAACTCCAAGGAGCAAATACACATGTTGGATACGAGTGATGAAGCTAATGCCTTTTGTAGAAAATTGGAACTATGGAGCAGAAATTTAAAGCAAAAAAACTTAACAATATTTGCAAATGTGGATAATTGTACTAAAACTTATAAGGCTGAAGAAGAAAATGTAAAAGTTGTTTTTTAACCATTGAAAATCATTTAGTTATGCTGGCAAGGAATTTAAAAAAAAGTATTTTCCTGCTGACGACAAACTGATAGCAAGATACGAGTGGGTTAGAAATCCATTTCAGAAGACTCTAGAAGGACTCTCAGTTGATGAGGAAGAAAAATTCATAGATTTCACGATAAGTGGCGAAACCAAAATACAATTTAGTAATAAATCACTATTTGAATTTTGGACAGGAGGATGATTTTTCTGCACTAAAAACAAAGGCATTTTGCACTCTATTGCCATTTTCAACATCCTACCTTTGTGAAACTGGATTTTCTGCTGTGGCTTCTTTGAAGACAAAATATAGATCACGGCTAAATATAGAAACAGAACTGAGAGTGGCTATTTCTTATATTAAGCCTCACCTCAAAAAACTTTGCTCTGCAAGACAGGCCCAAGGAAGTCACTAAAAATTATTAATTATTTTTTAAAATTTAGTATGTTTTGATTAAGTAAGGTGGGTAATCCAAAGGTCGCCAGTGCTTCTAACGTACCCCCCCCCCCAAAGTAGAACTAAATTTATTTTGAATCATAAGATGTCCCTGCTGCATTGTAAATCTTGTATCTGAGGTGCACAAAGCTGAATTGGAAGATATTTCCTTAAATGACCTCCATTGTATGAAGTGATTTAATTTTTTGCAGTTGTCGTTCTAATTTCCGGGTGAGAAGATATTGTAATTTATATGTGTTTAAATTCTTAGAACTTTGAGTTATGATATGTTTTCTGAAAGTTTATTTCTTTTTCTTTAACCACATTAATTTAATTCGAATTAATCTATCAGATTAATAGTTTTAAGTCGTGCAAATGGTGAGAGAGACCATATGCATATTCCCAAGGTGGCCCGACACCGGTGCCACCTTGGGGACACGTGGGCCACCTTCGGAAACAAACGTGAAATCTATAAAAGAGTGAATTATAAATTATTACGTAGCATATTATTTCTCAAAAAGGAATGATTGAATTGAATGCCAATTGATTTATTTCATTTTAAGCAAATGTGGAACTTTGGTATTTTTAAAATATTTATAATATTTTGACGTTCTCTGCACTTTAATGGAGTAGGCGATATTTTGTTTCAAGTGTTTTGCGTTGTTTGCATTTTAAAGTAAATTTTTAGGTATTTTTTAATTTTTTTGATAGTTATGAGTGTTTCTGTTGTCGATTCTGGTATTTTCTTGTAATTTTGGGTATTTTTATACTAGTTATGGGCTTGGTTAGTTAACTCTAGTATGGTTATTTAACTGATACTTGTTAGTTAATCCTTTTGAAAAAATTAACTCAGTAATTCTTGATTAATTCTAATGAGTTAACTCAAAAGAATCGTTAGTGACTTCACACAAGAACTATCAATGTAAAATCAATAAACAAATTATACACTCTGAAAACAAATATCTTTTTTAAAGTCGGGAAACTTATTCCTACAGCAAGACACTTAAAGTGCCTTTTTAAAAGACGCTTGCCAGTCCAAGTGTTTATTATAAAGATAATTTGAGTAAGTGAAAAAGTGATTTTAATATATGGCTCACCTTTGGAGCCTGTGAGAAACCTTAGGCGCAGAAGCTACAATTTTGAAACTGAAATAAAAAATAAATTAAATTTTATTTTAAAATTAAAAGTATACGTGGTATATATTAGAGACAGGTGTAAAATGTCACAGAAAAAAATTCAGCTACACAGACTTAATCAGAAAATTAGGAAAAATCCTCAAAGCAAAGCAACCCTTGGCTCCCCACTTTAAGTTTTGATTTAATATGTTGTTTCACTTTAATAAGTTATTAAATATGTCGAAATGTATTTTGTTTTCTATGTGCATGTGCGCTTTCTTTTCATCCAGTTATAAAATTTCTTTAAATAATATTTTCTCTTGAATATTCTCGCGCCACCCCTTTAATGTGCTCGCGCGCCCCACAGGTTGAGAATCGCTGGCCTAATGGATCAGAAAAACCAAGTGTTGCTTTAAATTGCGACTAAATGAACGTGAAACATATAAAATCAATGACTAATCCCTTTAAGACATCCTTTGCTAAAATCCTTTTTAGGATTATCTTTTCCAATTTTGCGAAATCAGTTGATTGCTATAAATTTTGCAAAAATAATTCAACATTTTACTTAGTTTTCTTGGTTTGCAATGTAGAAGATACTCGTAAATTATAATTTTAAGTCAACATGGAATAATTCTCAATGAATACGTTTTTCAGATTAATCATAATAAAATAAAATAGCTTAACATTTAGCATTTTAAAGATACATTGGGAAATTTATTCGTTAGCATTTAAGATACTTATATGATTTTTTAAGAATTAATGTTCAGCTCAAAAAACTTTTATGCAAACTATATTCTTAAATTTAAATTCCATTTATCAAACACGAAACTGTACAAAAATAGGGAAATTATTTGTGTCAATATTTCGTATTTTCCCTGAGATAAAAATAAATAATAAAAAAATAAAGAAATTATGTGTATCCATTTATTCAACATAATAAAAAATTTTAAAAGTGTAATTATGTTACCGATAAATGTCTTTGATTCATAAAGAAAGATTTGATAATATTCTAATTTTCTACTTTAAAAATTTGAATAAAAAAGGCTTTTTTACTTAAAACGATTAGTATTTTTTATCTTTTTATAATGAAGGTAAATCTGATTTTTAATTTGAGTTCTTTGTTTAACTGTTAATTATAATTACTTTTATATTGCAAAAAACAGCCTTTTCATTTTTCTAAATTGCTTTAACTCGAATTTTTTTTTTCCTGCGAAAAGTGCATATTCTCATAATTAAGGAAAAGTTTTGATTAATTTATTATAAAAGATTTTTAAAGTGAATAATTGAAAAAAATAAAGTGAATATTTTTTTCTATAGCATCAAAAAGGACAAAGGACGAAAAAATGCAAGATTTGAAATTCTATTAACTTACAAAATATTAAAATTATAAAATAGTAACGCATTAAAAATTAATGTTTATGTCTAAAATTTTCGGGGTATAGGGGTGTAAAGTATCATATTTAAGTGCATTAAGAGTGTAAATTTCAAAACTATTTTAATATATGTGCAGGTTGAAATTCGTATGACCGTTTAGACATGTGCATGTAGAAAATGATTAAGAGAAAGTTTAATTTGGAAAAGTCAAAATTATTAGATGTTTCCTCATTCCCTGCAAAAATGTCCAATAACTAAATTATCTACAAACTTTTTTTGGATATAAATTTTCTTAATAACTTGAAAAACAAAAGATTTTTTTAAAGAATCGAAAATGGTTTCAAGTGCATCAAAAATGAGAAAGAAATGCAAGCTTTAAAATTATATATACTTACAAAATATCATTTTGAACAATAATAGCTCAGTAATAATAATTTTTATCTAAAATTTAAAGGGCATCCACAGCACCTCTGAAAAGACGCAGATGAGGAAGGAGAAATTTGGTATAATAGCGGAAAACCAGAGACTGAACCACCTTGGAAGATGTGTAGATCAGTACGGGTACGAAGCATGATACCGTCCCATACGAGAATTCCGCTTCCTCCAAATCAGTCTCTTTCGATGATGTTTGTGGATTTATCACGTGTTCCTCGATGTCTCCAGATGTGTATGCTTCCAGAATCCTTGGTCAGACTAAATCTGCTCTCATCAGTGAAGAATACTCGACCCCATTGCGCATCATTGTCACCACAAGAATCAGTGTAAATGGAACACGCCATACTGACCGCCGTTCAATTAGACCACCCTTGTTCAGTCTTCTGGCCACGGTAAAAGGTGATTTCAGGAGTCCAGTTCTTTGCTGTGTTTGTCTAGCGATTTCTCCAGCTGTCAGCCGTCTGTTCCTTCCAGTCCTTAGGACTGTATACTGATCATCCGCTGCCGTGGTTGTGCGAGGACGACCTCCACTGAGCCTCCGGACAGTTGTTCCTGTCCTCTGAAATGTGTTCCAAGCTCTTGAAATGATACTGTGGGTGCTCCCGAACTCCGCAGCCACACTGGTTACACTTCGACCTTCTTCCAACTTCCCAATGATTCTACCTTGCGCAAACTCATCCAGATGTCGTCTTCTGTGTTGTCTGTTGGACATATCACAGCAGTAAAACAAATTCACTTCGTTCAACACCTTGCAATACCATTCACATAAATACTGAGCTTCCACTGTCAACTCGTTTTATTTCCTTACACGCCCCCCGGTACGTTGTGGTGCATATATGCAAATATTCCACTTTACCATAATTGGTCTTCTGAATGACCTTTCCCCCCGTTGTAATTGCCTGTTTTGTTGTTATGCTTATATTTTCATTTCGCCTTTAATTTTGGACCACCAGTGTGTTATGAACCTTATGTGAGAGTATTTTCCACTTATTAATTCTTAGAACAAACCCTGAAATGCATGACAAAATCCTTCATGATGAATTCATGAAAGAATTTCTTATAAAATTTAGGTTAATTTAACTACGATATTAACACAGAAACATAAATTAATATTAAGTTAACATCCTGCTTGAAAAACGAGCTTTATAGTATAGTCACATGCGTTAAATACAGAACTATGACCACTTTACTCTGTTTTGCTTCAGTGAAAACAAAATCTTGAAAATTCACGGTAAGAAGGACCAAAACTCAAGATGGCAGTAATTTTTCATTGTAAACCCAATATTTAACTTGAAAATTTATGATAAAAAAAATTAAGAAAAAAAAAGAAAAATTATTGGTGTAAGAGTGGGAGAACAGTAAGAGTATCAAGTCCGGGAATCGAGGAAAAATTTTGTATAATAAAGTGCGGCACATCTTTGTTTTTTTTTTATTATTACAGGAGAAAAGCAACGACCATAACTAACTTAACAAAGCATTTATTACATTGCTTTCATAATAATTGAATCATCAAATCATAACGAAAAAAATTGAAATTGAAACAGTCGTAATAATATGAACATTGTATTGTATTGTATTGTATTGTATAATTGTATTGTTCATATCGCTATTTTAATGATAATAACCTTTTATTTTGAAACTAATTTTGCCCAAAACTTTGTTCTTTCTGCAACCGTCTTTAAACCAATTATAAAAGCATATATATATACATGGTCTGATATATATATATATATATATATATATATATATATATATATATATATATATATGATATATATATATATATATATATATATATATATATATATATATATATATATATATATATATATATATATATATATATATATATATATATATATATATATATATATATATATATATATATATATATATATATATATATATATATATATATATATATATATATATATATATATATATATATATATATATATATATATATAATTTCCTATTTACTATGAAAGATATAAAAGATGTCAAAAGTATCTCAGCCAATGAAAAATAATGTAAAATATTCTATTTCCTTCAATCTCAGTAAAGTAATATTTCAATCAAAATATTAAAATTTTTTGTTCTTATAACACAAAAAATTTTTTCTCAAGTTTCAGTTATTTAGTTATTATTATTTTTTTCTTTTGCTTTCTTTGAAAAGATTTAAGAATTTCGGAGCAATTACGGGAAACTATTTTAAACCTTTTCCGCTACGACTTTCAAAGTAAACTAATCCTTTCGATATTTGAAACACAGGAAGTCGTCTTTTTTGTTTGAAAAATTCAATTTATTTTTTATACAATGTAACCGAAACAATTTACTTCGTTTAAATTTTCCCGGAATTATCCACTAACAATGTTTTTTGCATCCCTTTACAAGTTTTGCTTTATGTATAAACAAATAATTGATCCCTTACTTCCTGATTCTGCGTAATTTTTCTGCAAATATGTGTGTTGATAAGTTGACCTTATCGTTCTATATGCTGCATGGTGAAAAAAATCTGTTCCTTAAATTTTCATGACAATTTAATGAGGATGAAACTACGTTGTAGTGTTATGAACTGCATCAGTAATTAAATTAAATGAAAGATTAAATTAATTTAGTCTCAAATTCAAACCAATTATACAATTCTAGTGGATCTAACGCATTCCATAAGCTTTATTTCGACACGCGAAATGCTTATAAATCGGATCATATTCAATCTCAGGCTTACATTGTAATGCGAGAAAAATAGGTACTATTTCTTGATTGTCATATGCAGTGCTTTGAATTGGATGCGGTTTCAGAAATATTTACCATTGTTTTGAATCAATGAGTTTATTCGTTGATTTAACCATAATTTTGACCCATATTTGATCTAATTATTAATTGAATCATAAATTGAAATCATGAAAATGTGTATAACGAAATTTAGAGCTGAACATTTTAAGTGAGGGTTACGAAGCCTTTTTCAACCCCCCTCACATCATAATTGCTTTATCAGTGATTTAAGCGCCACCTATACTTTACGTCATAGAAAGGAAGGACTATTTAGCCTAGGACAAGAGAAAATTATTTTAAAAATATTTTGCAAACATATTATAGTATATTCATGCTTTCTTTGTAAAATTTAACACATTTCCTTTTAATTGATATCAAGATCAGAGTTCTTTCTCATACCAAAAAATTATAAAAAATTAATAAAGTGTCCCCTAGTTGAAACTCTCAAATGCAGTTATTAATAATATTAAGTAACAAAACACGAAAATACGTATAATGAACTTTTTAAACGAGGACTACGAAGCCTATATTCTACCCATGCCACATCATAATTTTTTTAGCAGCGAGTTAAGCGCCATCTATGATTTACCTCAAGAAAGACTTGGACAAGAGGAAATTATTTTAAAAATATTTTACAAACATATTATAGCATATTTATGCTTTTTTTTTTTTGGAAAATTTAACAAATGTCCTTTTAATTGATATCACAAACGGAGTTCTCCCTCATACCGAACAATTTTAAAAAATTAATAAAGTGTCCCCTAGTTGAACGTCTCAAATGCAGATATTAATAATATTGTGTAAATAAAACACGAATATCCGTATAATGAAATTAGAAATTTAACATTTTAAATGAGGGCGACGAAGCCTTTTTCAACCTGTCTCATATCATAATTGCTTTATCAGCGATTTAAGCGCCACCTATGCTTTACGTCTAGAAATACTAGGACAAGAGAAAATTTTTAAAAAAAGTTTTAACAAGTAAATAATAGCATATGTAAAGCATTAAAATCATGGGGGGGGGGGTACTGTATTAAATTGAATCTGGTTACTGTGTAAAATAAAATATTCAACGATGTAAATAAAGTATGTTATAAATAAATAGAGTAAATTCTTCTGCGTTGAAGAAATGATACTCAAAATTAATTACTTATCGATGTTTAATCCCTTAGGAAAATTTGCCATAGGTTTGCCATACACTTTTACCATACATGTACGGCAAATATTTGCCAAACGTATATGGCAAATGTGTATGGTAAAATTTTACCATAGGCAAAACCACATAGGAACATCCTATGGCATTTGTTTATCTCCTATGGCATTTTTTTATATTAAAGTTTGCCATGCATGTATGTCAAAAATTTGCCATACGTATATGGCAAAATTTTACCATAGGCAAAACCCCATAGGAATATGCTATGGCATTTTTTTATATTAAATTTTGCCATACATGCATGGCAAAAGTTTGAAAAAAGTATATGGCAAAAGTTTACCATAGGCAAAGCCTCATAGGAATATCCTATGGCATTTTTTATGACATATTTTTGCCATGAAACTAAGGTATGCTATAGCTTATGAAGAAATTTTTCCATAAGCTATGGTATACCATTGCCATACAGCTATGGCAACATTTCTCTATTGGTATTTAACATAGAGTTATGCATCAAAAATAATCTAATTTAATCTAATAATATTCTAAATCTAATTTTTTAATATTAAAAAATTTGCACCATCTACATTATATGGTCTCCTAAAAATGTTTTTAAAAAAATTGAAATTACTCATTGGCGATTCTTAATATAACAAAATTTTTCTGTTTTTGTTAACGTCATTAGAGTAAATATTTTGCGATTTTTAAAAAAGTTTAATAACAAAATATTTCAGTTATTTGTCCACTTTGAAGTCAAAATATTTCTTATATATATTTTCCATGACAAGATGGTATGATACAGTGTTTAAAATTACATAGTTTTTCCCTAGTGATATAAGTCACTTTAATTGTGGCTTTTTTATTTTCCTTGGCGAAAAAGCTTACTCCTAACTCGTAGCTACTTCTTGGCAAACAACTGCATACTTTTTTTTTTAAAAAAATCGCAAGTTTTAAATCAATTTGGCACCTTGGCGATTGTAGTTGGCGAGACAGATCACACACACAATACGGAAATATCCCCGAAGATAATAACTAATAAACACAATAAGCAAAGGGAAAAACAAAAATTAATAAAGGAAGATTGACCATTTTGAGGGAAAAACGTTAAGTCCAGGCAGGGGAAAGGTAAATACGTGAGTAAGAAGTGTTTTTTTTTTTTTTTTTTTTTTTTTTTTTTTTTTTTTGAGTAAAGAAATATACTAACGAGTGGCATGGGTGAGTCCCCCTCAGACCCCAGAGAGGTTCATACTATGAGCACACAAAAAGATGTTAGAAGTGTTTTAAATAGAGGGGATGTTCCATAGGATTTAGGCAAAGATAATATCGTCACAATAACAAAAGGAACGAGTACTAATCAAATGAAGGAGGGGCAAGAGACATGAAGTTTATGAATATTAACTTATAAACAGTAACAACTGATTGCTAAATCAACAAGAGATTAAGTAAGAAAATGCCGAGAAAAAGATAAATTGTACTTGGCCAGGGATAGTAACCAAAAGAACAATGTTAAATGGGGCTGTTATAGGAAATCGCTATGTTAAAATCCATATTACCTAAAAAACAATGTAGTACACAGTCAATGTAAGAAGTATACGGATAACTAGAAATGTATGGCACTAAAAAGAATTTGAAATGAATTAGTTACAACCATGGAACAACTTGACATGTGGTTCAGCTTCTATTTTGAGATGTGGCCCATCATAATAAAAAGATAATGTCTTGAACAATCTCTAAATAATGGTTGTAGCGTCGTTGAAAAATTAACCTTAAGATATGTTGGATATTTTCAATTACATTGTACCAGGTCAGGTGTAAATAGAAATGAACAGAGACAATATATAAAGATTTTTTATGAGACACACATAATAAAATATAATATAAAATAATAATACCCTAATATACGTAGATTGATATCAATAACATTGCCTGGGCCTATGTATAGCAAGAAAACATTTAGTAATATAATGTAAACACTGACTTTGATAAAAGTATGAAGCAACATTAGATAGAGATTATAACTGGAGAGAATAAGGTTTATTCAAAACATTATAAATTTAAAGAAGATGGATATGGCGTAATTGGAGGCACTTAACTGTATTTGTATTCATATGTTTTGATTTGATTTTGTTATGGGAAATAGAACGGCAATTATAATGAAAAGTGGATCAACTTTAAAAAAAGATAAAAAAATCACATGCTAGGTTAAAAAATAAAAGAGATATGCCGTTATATTAAGAACAATTGGTAAAAAGACATATAGAAAAAATGTAATGAGAATAAAAACGATAAGATATTATTAAAAGTATGCAAAGTCAGCGTTTACAAATTGGCGATCATTAACATTGCGAAATCCTATACCCGAAAAAGACACATTTCGAAAAGATAACTGTAATAAAAATATGAAAAAAATAATTATCTATCAGATATGAAAAAATAATTATAGATCAGAATCGCAATCGCATAGGCGAATGCAAAGAAAAATTATTATGTAGAAATTAAAATTAAAAAGAAGTAAAAATGTAGTCAAAGTTAGCGATGAAAAGTATTCTAATTGAAATGCGTGTTAAAATGGCGGTCTGGTACTCTAAGCCTAAATTCATGGAACGTCGGATTTTAAAAACTCATAAATGAGAAATAAACCTCTCCAGAGGTCAAAAAAGACTCACCGGAGATGCCTTGAGGGGTTATATCAAAGAAATAGTAGGTTTTAATATTAAAAAAAGGTATTAAATGCTTTTTTGAAAAATATTTATCAGGCTACTTAAGAGACGTTGTAGCAGTGGTGGAAGCTAGTAGATCAAGGAGCCATTGGCCTATGATGTCATGCCATATAAATGCCATACAGGTCTCTATGGTTACCATTGGCTTATGGTATCTTGCCATACAACTTTCTATGGCAGTCATAGGCTTATGGGTTCGCGCCATACAAATCTCTATGGTAACCATAGGCGTATGGTATCTTGCCATAAAAATTTTTATGGTAGCCATAGGCTTATGGGGTTGTGCCATACAAATCTCTATGGTAACCATAGGCGTATGGTATTTTGCCATACATATTTCTATGGTAGCCATAGGTTGCCATAGATTACCATAGGTCTCTCTAGGGCAAATTTTCCTAAGGGATTTGTTGTTTTATTAAGGAATTGTATATAAAATTTTGTGTTTTAATGCCTGGCACTTAGTAGATGATTCGAATAAATTATTCTACTGGGTAGAGCTCAGTACATCAAAGGTTAATCGAATAAATTATTTCAAACATTGAGTTGATAATAGGCTTTTAAGGCAGTCTTTTATAAATAAAAATAGCATAAGATTCTGACATTGAACAAGGGTTGCTAAAATGAAGATTTTCCGCTTTTTTCCCAATTTCGCCACAAGTTCGAATTCTGGAAATAACTGGTAGATTTGCACGGTGCTACAAGCTTTCAATAACCACAATGCTTCTGCAAAATCTATCCAATGTCAAAGGGATTTAGGTGCAGAGCTGCCTTGATATCGTAATCTCGACCTAAGTGTCTACCACTTAGAAATTATAAACGTTTCATTCGATTCAAAACATTAATTAGAATTTTTACTAATAAGCCCCATGCACTAGAATCACACCAAGGAAAATGGACTGCAATTCCTCTTCAGTATTGTTCTGAAAACAATCCTGGCACATGCTAGTACTATCACAATGCTTGGAATGGGCTATAGCAGTACTCATGTTCTGTTTGCGTCACATTGGAACTACGCTATGTTGCCCTAATTTTAATAGAATGTCAGATTGTGGTTGGAGCCACATAGCGTCCGTGCCATGCTCCCCAACAACAAATACGAAAGATAGTTATAGTAACTTCCATGTCTCCTCACCACGCTTCATAGACGTTCAACACTGTGTATATATTACCGCAGAAAACATTTACATAAGAGTGTATTCTGTACTATTTAGTGAATCAGTCAGTGAATCAGTCGGTGAATCAGTGAATCAGTCGGAACTTGAATAAATTATTTTACTTTAAATATAATTTTTAGGAATTTTCAACATAGGTTATATCTTTTAAATAGAATTAGTTACTATTTAAGGACGAAAATGATAAGAATATAAATTCTACTTCAGATAAAGGTGTAACAAACGTGTAAGATAATAACAATGAGGGTTTTAATTTTTATTTTTTCAATATATGTGTTTGTTTCAGCAAATAAACGTTAAGTTTAAATTTCATGAATTTTAAAAATAGAATAGATCTTTTAAAATTAATTTCCATTAATTTCTATTTAAGGAACTGAAATGATACGAAATGATACGAAAATGATACGAAATACGAGTTCTACTTTAGATAAAGATGGAGAAAAACAAAGTACAAAATAACAACAATGAGGGATGAAAAACTGTTTATTTTTTCCTTAAGCTACAAGAATTGCTGTCTTATAACTTAAGAAAGAGAAATGAGCAAAACTGTATTTAAATTAGCACTGGAGGACTTTAACAAACTTCTTTCATTTTTCACCTAATTAACATAGTGACATTTCGCTAATTAGAAAGTTTCTGCCCACAGTACGATGCATTTCTTTGCTGTAAAGAAAAGTAATTGGCTGATTAATTATAAAGATAGAAAAAGACCTTTATAATGGAAATTTTATTGATAAAAATCGACATCATTTTTTTATTCTACTCTAAAAGACACAATTAAAATTTTCTGTTTTTTTTTTTTTTTTCTTCATGTTTTGTATCTTACAATTTTTAAACCAAATACGTTTAAAATATTATATAGTATGAAAGGTTGTGGTCTGTTCACTAAATTATTGCTAATAAAAAATTAACGATATTTGCTATGCATGCCAATATTTTAATTTTTTAGTTAATAGTCATAATTTACAAAAACGAAAAAAGTCATTTATTTACTTAAACTACTTTAATGTTATTAAAAGCTAAAATAATGTAACTTTGCATAAATATTATTTAAATTTGTTTTGATATCGGATAATTTTTAAATCTTCATTATCGATTTGTGTTTGTCTCAAAATAATAAAGCCTTAACTTTCGTGACCCCCCACAGGGCCGACATCAGGCTGTTGCCAGAATGCTCCACTTAAGAGTATTGATTTGACACCCTTGTGCTTTGAAAGCATTTTCTTAGGGTAAAAAGTACTGAAATTAGAATGGATGAACATATGAAACATTTTGAAATGAAAAAAAAAAAAAAAAAAAACCATACGAAAATTCTACTTAAATTTCTATAATTGTTACTTTGCTGAAACAACAATGATATTTAGTTTTTTAACTCTATATTTTATGTTTGTCTATGGAATATCTATACTTTATAACCGTCGTTGAACAGCCGTCCTATGTTTGGGTTTACGACTAATAATGTTCAACTCCGAAGCTATGTAATTCTGAAGAAGACAAGGGAGCTCCTGGATCAAGTATTGGGAGAAATTTGTCTTCGTAGAGGGCTTTTTGATGGAACTTATCTGCACTTGCGTTACATGGAGAGGAAGACCACGAGAGCCTCCCAGCGGTTAGCCTGATGGCAAGGGGACTTCCTTCTTCCTTCCTTCCTTCCAGACGCGGATACGTACCTAGGTTAGTAAAACCTTTACCCGTATCATCCGCGTCTGGCCACTATTCCAGCCAAACTCGACCCTGTGCTTTATCAGTGGCAATTATTTAAAATTACAAAAGAATGGGGGATTATAATTTTGTTTTTCACACATACAGAAATATTCATTTGAATATTGTTTAAACAAGATTTTTTTTTATGTATGTCATAGGAAGTGACAATAAATGAATTTTGAAAAGTAAATTATTAAAAAAAGGTTAATGATAATTTTTTTTAAAAACTTCCAGGTATTAAATAATAAAAGAAAGTAATTAAAATGTTTTAATAATAAATAATAAAAAAAATAATAGAAAAAAGATATATACAATATTTACAACTTATAGGTATGCAAACCAAAATATATATTAGTTTTTTTTTTTAATTAAAATTTTAGAATATTATCATTATCAGAAAGAAAATTCACCACTAATAATAATTTGGATTTAAGTGTATTGTTAGTTAGGAAATGTTTTTGCCAGGTTGGTAGATTAGTTATATTCGATGCACGAGTATGCCATGAGGCTGTATAGATGCATTCAGTAAGATAATGTTCTGGAGTGCCCAGAAAGCGCATATACAGTGATCGTTATTTGAGATATTTAGATATTTAAAATAACATGGGAAAGGACCATGCCCAGCTAAAAACCAGATTTCTTGTTTTGATGGTATCTTCTTAAAATAATCTACTTTATTAATAATTTTAAATAATCTTCTTCCCCTATCTGAATTGTTCCAATAATTTTGCCAAATTTGTGATAAAGAGTTCTGAAGTTGATTCTTTAGATATGAGATCGGGAAGGGATATGAGTAATTTTGTTGTTTAGTTGTCGATAATTTGGCTAGGTCATCTGCATTTTCATTACCTGTTATGTCGTCATGTGCTTTAATCCATGAGATAAATATATTTGTATTAAGGAGTAATTTTTGTAATTTAGCCGAGAGTGAATTTTTTGTGCCTGGGTTGTTTAGAATATAGTATTGATTTAGAATCCGACCAGATTGTATATTTTTTAGATTCCTTAAATGAAGTTAGTGATTTGATGAATTTAATGCATTCTAAAATAGCAAGTTGTTCAGCTTGGAAGACTGAGTTGTTATGGCAAGGGGACTCTAACCCATGATCCGTCTACCACTGAGGATATTTCACGTCAGCACAGTGGTCGCTGCGAGTCGGATGCGGAATTTGGATCTACCTGCCCTAGCTGGGATTCGAACTCGGTTCACATTAAACATTAAAAGGCGAACTCTCTATCTCGACTTCTCTTGAACGTTTCTACCAATTGTGCTCAAATTTTTCGTTTTGACAAGTTAAATTATATTCTTTAATGTGATGCAAGAAATGTATACACTTCAAAAAATTTTCTAATATTATCAAATGAAATATTAAAAAAATTATAAATAATTATTAAAAGTTATATTTTACATGGAATTATTTTTGGATAAACACATTTTGTAAGTGTGTGAAAAAAACTTTTCAATTCGCTTAAAAATTTTCTGACGAAATACGCAAGAAATAAAATTAACATTAAGGGTTGCTAATTTTTGACCTTTCACCCAATCAAATCAATCGAACCATATTTCCCAAATTGCTGTGATCCCTGGTATTTTGGAGGCAAAAAAATACGTTTATTAATGGAAAATACGTTTTTGCATCTGATTTTTCAACTTACAATATCGTCTGTCCTAACTAATTAGCATATTTGAGGTCACCTCCTCGAGTCACACAGATTGAGTCCTAAAACGTAAAGACCCGATCATTAGATAAAAAGTTTTTATTTCCTATGAGCTGCACAATCAGTCTTCCCGATGAGCAGACCTAGTGCGTTCTCCAGAAGTGGTATCCACTCTTTCAGGACCACCACAATGGTTGAGATACCGTTGGCCATGTTAATTTGGACGTCTAGTTTCTGCCACACTAGATGGCAGCACCGAGACTCTATTTGGATGCTAAAGCGCACTAGGAATTTTAAGTTTTGCCGAAAATACCAAGAGTCGATAAGGCACTCCAGGAATCTTTTACATGCCGCATAATCATACGACATGACCGCTGAGGATTTTCTGCATCCCGAAAATCCCAGTGTCTGGGCCAGGGATCGAACCTGCAGACTTGGGCTCAGAAGGCCGACGACAAACCAACTGCTCCACCCAGCCACAAAAGAAAAGTAATTCAGAGTATTTCACTTTTTCTTTTGCTCACTGTACAACCTAATCCATGTCGAGTTAGTAAGCCTTGCATATTTCCTTCGCTTAAAAGTTTTTAAGATATAGCGGGAACAAAAAGAGAAATTAAAATACCGATCTTCTGACAAAGCAACCATATTTTTCAAATTCCAACCCTTTAGACCAATGAAATTGAAAATTAATACGTCATGATCAGTCATTGCGGCTGTCGTTATACAAAGCTTCCTAACTGTAACTGGATTTTTACAGTAACAATTTTTATTATTATCTGAATGTATGTTCTGTCTAAGATAAACTGCGTTCCATATCACGTTTGATATTATTTTTTTTGCTTAAAAATGAGTGTATGCTGTCTAAATTTTGGATACATGGGTTCGGTTAATTCGACTATTATTTATTTCGGAGCTACTTAGACATATTTTTGCAGAAATTTGAGAAATACTTTTGACAGTAACAATTTTTATTATTATCTGAATGTATGTTCTGTCCAAGATAAACTGCGTTCCATATCACGTTTGATATTATTCTTTTTGCTTAAAAATGAGAGTATGCTGTCTAAATTTTGAATACATGGGTTCGGTTAATTCGACTATTATTTATTTCGGAGCTACTTAGACATATTTTTGCAGAAATTTGAGAAATACTTTTGACAGTAACAATTTTTATTATTATCTGAATGTATGTTCTGTCCAAGATAAACTGCGTTCCATATCACGTTTGATATTATTCTTTTTGCTTAAAAATGAGAGTATGCTGTCTAAATTTTGAATACATTGGTTCGGTTAATTCGACTATTATTTATTTCGGAGCTACTTAGACATATTTTTGCAGAAATTTGAGAAATACTTTTGACAGTAACAATTTTTATTATTATCTGAATGTATGTTCTGTCCAAGATAAACTGCGTTCCATATCACGTTTGATATTATTCTTTTTGCTTAAAAATGAGTGTATGCTGTCTAAATTTTGAATACATGGGTTCGGTTAATTCGACTATTATTTATTTCGGAGCTACTTTGGCATATTTTGGAGAAATTTGAGGAATGCGTTTTTACAGCAAAAGTTTTTATTATTATCTGAATGAATGTTCTGTCTAAGATAAATTGTGATAGAACTCTAAGGAATTGTTCACTATTCAATAAGTCAGATAAACTTTTTATGACTCATCGCTAGTTTTTTTTCTATGGCGTAAGAATCTTATAACGCAGTTTATGAGACAACTTAAGCCTGTTATATGATCCTAAAAGATTTGGATAACGATTTTATGTCATGGTGTTTATTAGATGACTTTTTACCGTAAAAGATGTCTTTCGATGATAAGCAGCGAAAAATAAAGGCTATTAATGCATATCTTTTATATGTGTTCGGAAACTATAATCTAAATAAGTTATTGCTATATATCCGAAAATAAGATTTAGTGAAGAAAAAAATCAATCTTAATAAATTTTCTTAGGAAATTAATGATTGCGTAGATCTTGCTTAATAAAAAGTGATTTTAGTTGCTTTAAAATCATCTTAACTGTACTGATACATTGTTTCTGACGTAACATTAAACTGAAAAGAAATCACTAAACTTTTACGAAGTAAACATACTTTAAAGAGTAGAAATCTAAAATAATTTTTAAAATTATATATATATACTTACTCCAGCCGACCGGACTGTGAAGGGGCCAGGAAGCTAACCAGACATCAGAAAGTTCCTGAGTTCGAATTCCGGACAAGGCATGTGTGGTATATTATACCACATATGAAATGTTTGTTTTATAACATAAATATATTTTGCTGTATTTATACTTGGTAAATTAAAATGCATGGTTTAATTAATTTGCAATGAATGTCATTAATTTAATTACGTTATTTTAATAGGGTATATTTTTGTTAAATTAATAATTTTTTAACGAAGAAAAATTAGTGTGATTTAATTTCGACCTCTTTAATGTAATTTATGTAATAAATTATGACAGCCAACCAAACTATTTTTTCTATATATCATTTCCACAATACATTGGATTAGAATATTTTAAATAATTGTTTATTATTTAAATAATTGTCTGTCAGAATTTTTTTTTTTTTCAATTTCATTTTGAATAATTATTATTTATGTAGACTAATTCTTTAGTTCTCTTTATGTAATGATAACAATATTCTTATTTCATTCTACAATTTTTGTCCTGGCATTTCTTTGTTTGCTAACGATTACATTTTGATCTTGACCTCCTATTATTACAGATTCAAACAAAAAAAATTTTTCCAATTGGAATTATCAGAGTCGCTTTAACTGATCTTTTGTATGAGGGGATTCTCTCTTAGTCTTTTCGGCCATTTAATATGTAATATTTTTCAATAATTTTTAGTCTCTTCACTGCAGCATGAATGCTCTTTCATTCTCTATACTATCTGTCCTTACTGTGGGATCAACATCGGCCCATCTAATATGGTGCCTCTGAAAGAGTGGACAAAAAATCTGCTTTACTGATACCTGAATGATAAGTGTCAATCGGGCGGTCATTTGAAAAAAAAAAATACTTAATCGTATAAGAAAAAAAAGGATTAATTTTGTTGTTTGAGAAGTAGTATAATAAATTCTTTTTCAATTCGAAAGATCTGTCACTTTAAGAAAATTTAAAGTGCATAGATAAGTGCTCTAAAACTTGAGTCAACAATTAAAGGGGAACAACACAGTAGAAGCCTATAAAAAAGAAACTTAATAGAGCTTTTCACCTATTCTATAGATCTTACGATGTACTACAAATACGAAAATTTAATAAATTAGCGCTTGTGTAATATAATGCGTACAACCTTTTTTTTTTTTTTAAATATCCATAACTTTCTGTACTCATAAGTTGAGAAGAAAATCATCCAAATTTGATTCTTTTAAGCCTCATGAATATAATTTTCGTTTCAAGCAGGATTTTTAAAAACTGAATTTTTTTTCACAAAATATCTGGCTTCGAAAAAGAATTTAAAAAAAAAAATGCCACAAAATAAGTTACATTTTAGTAAATTACTTAAAAACAATTAATCTAATTCAGAAAAAACTTATGTGAAACGAAAACTATATTTATTTTGAATATTGTGAATCGATTGAAAATTATACAAGATAGGGATGCAGTAAGCAAGGAAAACATAGTTTAAAACATAGAAAACATAAACAAGGAAACAAACGAGTAAATTGCGCTTAGATTTTTGCGATTAATATAAATATATGAAGTTTTGCAACTAATCAGGTCTATAAGATGCTTCTCCTTAATCATTTTTAGCTACCTCAACTGCTAGTCTAGCTCTTTTTCCTGTCTATTATGTGACGCCTCATATTTTTTTAGAGTAGATGCCGAAATTCCACAGTCATCTTCATTTAGAGCATATTCTTAAGCTGTTGGGCATTAATTTATTTCTTATAAAACTGACAATAACTTTTTGCAATCGTCTTTAGAAATTATTGCAGCTAAATGGGTTACAGTTTCAACTATTTATATTGAAAGTTCCATTAACTATTTTTTTTTTGCGTGATTTAAACACATTTTTTCAATACAATAGTTAGAACGATTGTATTTTACTTAAATGATTTGATAGGAGTGAGTAAATATATAATTAACTGAGGGTACAAGTACACTTGTCACAGAAACTTCGTGCTACTGTATTATCAAAGAATATACAGCCCCTGGCCAAATTATTAGACGCACTATAAGAGTCATAGTTATCAGGTGATACTATACAGCTTTACTGTTTTTACGCGACTGAAACTGGTTTGCATTTGTTTACGTTCGCGTATCTATTGGTTAAATTAGGCGATATATGATATGAATTCGATGATTGGATAAATTAGACGATATATTATATAAATATAGAATATTTATTATACCAGAATATTTATTATACAGAATATATAAATATAGAATATATATTATTATATTGTAATAATTAGATCAAATTATTAGACACATTGTATTTTTTCTTGATAATTACTTGTTTGGCAAGAGTATATATGCAATACTTTTATATTTAAACATACATGTAATAGGTTTTTACTCAGGAGATTTTTTATATTCTTCCTATTCGTTTTTATTTTTAACG
Organism: Parasteatoda lunata; assembly: GCA_949128135.1. Lineage (NCBI taxonomy): Eukaryota > Metazoa > Arthropoda > Arachnida > Araneae > Theridiidae > Parasteatoda > Parasteatoda lunata. The sequence goes on from OX421979.1 coordinate 24,446,848, forward strand.
TATTGCATTACAATATTAACCAATTGATATATGAACGTAAACATGTGCAAACTGGTTTCCGCCGCATAAAAGCAATAAAGCAGTATAGTATTTACTGATAATTAAGATCTTACATAGAATGTTATAGTGCGTCGAATCATTTGGCCAGGCACTGTAAGAGAAGTCCAACTCTTCGAATACGTAACTAACGTGGGGAAATGTTTGGTGCGATATGCTATACCAGAAAAACCACTTACAGGGAGAGCAACATACTCAGATGCAGCAAAGCATCATATGTACCTAGAGCCAAGGCAAGAGAAGCAATGTGGCAGTCAGACGGTACGTCATTTGAGAAACGGTTGTTGGAGAGAACTCTGCATGTATAATTACGTACTCTGCCTCCTGCTAACTGTCATTTTATTCTTTCTTTCTATCTTAACCCCTCAACAATCGGTTAATTCTCAAGAAAACGGTCATAAAAGTAAATATTTTTTTGGCTTTTGTATTTGTATTACGTATTTGATTAGTGCTAATATCTGTTTTAAAATAAACTATCTACAATTACCTTAAAAATATCCTGGTACTGCCATCTGGTGTGTAAAATGAGAAATAAAATGTTTTCCGGGCAAAAAAAAAAAAAATTAGTTTTATTCTTATTGGCACGTTACTACTGAACCCTCCAGCCCGTCAATATCATGGGAGCGAGAAATAGAGGGCGAAACCTCGTCCCGCCATTTTCACGGGAGCGAGAAGGAAGGGGTTAAGATATGTTAGCAGATTTAATGAACATGAATGATATAAATGTACTCTAAACGAAATATCTTAATGAATAGTACGGTACTGCTTAGAAATTGTGCAAAAAAGCAGAACAAACTAACAATTAATAAAAGGAGAATTTTTCCCTATCTCAGTATAGGTTGGGAAGAAGGAAGGGAGAAAACCCACTTCAAAAACTTCTGGTGGGCTCCTGAATGTTGCTTTTTCTTTTATATACATGGGCAACATTGCATATAAAAGGACTGGTTTGCATTATGTCTATCGAAGCTAGCCTTCTTCCCCTATGTATATTTTTTGATATTATGCTGTAGCTTTTCCAATTATAGGAAAAATTATTGAATATTCTTTAACAATTATCTTAAAAGGATAAACTATCAAAAAATGTAATCAATGTTTTCTCATTTTTTTGAAAATTTTACCGTGTTGTTCCCTCTTAAAATCAACGTGAAAGAAATTGATTTTCTAGAATTGGGAAAAGAAGTAAATGAATCTACATAAATTACTTTCGATCAAACTGTAAGAATATTACTGAACAAGTTGCAATCCTGATTTTAGTTGTTCGAGGAACATATTTCAAATAGGGTTATTGATTACATTTGCATTTTTTTTTAAGTTTCTAAATCAGACGCGAAGATATAATTTGAATACTCATTCCGTTTTTACGATTTAATTTAATTCCGGACTCTTAGATTATGGGGGTATCGATGCGATCTTGAAAATGTAGTGTGAGAAAAATATAAATACTTAATGTTATTACTATTTCGCGCTTTTCTATATGATGTATCTAGAACTAATAAGTGAAAACACTGCACAATAATATTTAACTTAGTTTCGAAGAGATAAATATTAGATAAAAAAAATTCAAATTTTTAAGTTTTTTTAACTGCTTTTTTTTTCTTCTCCTGCTAATTAATTTTTTTTAAACATAATACAGAAACTAAAAACTTTTTTCTGCAGTGTTCATTATGCTTCTTGGTTATGTCCTTTGGTCAAGGATCTAGAAACAAGATGAAAAGAATTTCTTTCGATTTTTTTCAGGCAGTTCTCTTTGCAATTAGAACCTATTGAAGAAATAGTTTTTTTTATCACATTCTTTAAACCATTTAATTTAAACTTTAGATGTCATAGTTTCTTACTCTCAGAAGTACACCGAAGAGCCATTACATTATGACCACCCTGCTAAAAACATGTAGGACCACCTTTAGCCCTCAAAACTGCTAGCACCCGCCGTGGCATTGATTCCACAAGGTGCTGATAGGTAGTCTGAGGTATCTGGTACCAAGCGCTCACCAACTGGTCCTGCAATTCCCTCACATTGCGAGGGAATAGCGTGGCAGCACGAATTTGGTTTTCCAAGTAGGACCGCAAATGCTCTATTGGATTAAGGTCAGGGGAATTTGGGGACCAAGACATGACTTGAAAGTCACTGGAATGTTCCTCGAACCAATCCATGACGATTCGACCCTTATGATATGGTGCATTATCCTGTTAGTAAACACCATCCCCCGCAGGAAAAACTGCTGCCATGAATGGGTGAACCTGGTCTGCAACTATCTTCAAGTAGCTTACCGACGTCAGGGATTGTTCTATGAGGATTATGGTTCCTAATGTGCCCCATGAAAACATTGTCCACACCATACTACCCCCGCCACCGGGTTATAGCCCATTGTTATAGATGGAGGGTGGTCATAATGTAATGGCTATTCGGTGCATAAAGTATTGTTTAAAATTACATCTGAATTCGCAAATTTGATTAAAAATACAAGAATTTGGAATATCAACCTAGTTAAATTTTTAAATAAGTAATTTCCTTCTATATATATGATACCAACCCACACAGAAAAACAAATTCTGGTAAAATTACCATACTCTTTGATAAATGACATTTCTCTTAGAAAAAGACCATAATTCTAGTATTAAAGACCAAAACTTTATGGTGTTTAAACCATTCATTTAGTAATTTTTCTGTTCATACGGTAACCGTTTACTGAAAATTCTGGTTTCAATTATTATTATTATTTGCCAAATTAGCTGAAAATTTAATGTGTTGTAGTTCAAAACATTCGGATCCAAAAATTTATAGACTTCGAGATACGAAGCCTCAAAGATAAATAGTAATTCTCAGTTCTCTAATTTAGTCACGGCATTAACGTTGTGTACCCTGTGATGGTTGTAGGGCTCATGTTATGTCTTGTTGCTCATGTTTTGGCCCTGATTGTTTAAACAAAAAGATACTTGGAAACATAAAAATTTATATAGTTAAGCTTAAACATAACTAATAATCAATTATTTGAATATTTTTTATGTTTTGTCAGGGAGGTAGATTTGCTGCATTATATTTACATACTATTAATTAATATCGGAGATGGATATGTCTTCTCCATGCATATCCTAGATACCATATAACACGCAATGTGAAATGCCAATGTAATAAATGATAAAATTATCAAATTTATTGCATATACCAAATTTTATCACGCGTTATAAAACCATATTTTATTGTTAATTTTATCAAAATCATTACAAAAGTGCTTTAGTAAAAATCATCCAGCTATTTTATGCTGGCATAGAGCCAAAAATACGGTAAATTTTAACACATTCTGTTAGCTTTGACCATTTTTGACCATGTTATCTCTATTTCGTGCATATCCTAAAAACCATATAACACACGCAATGCGGAATACCAATATAATAAAAGATAAAATTACCACATTATTTATATTTACCAAATTTTATCACATAAAATAAATCTATATTTTATTATTCATTTTACCAGAAACATTACCAAAGTACTTTGACAAAAATTACTCAATTTTTTGTGCTCCATTGAGCCAGAAATTCGGTAAATTTTATTACATTCAGTTAGCTTTGACCATTTTTGACCATGCTATCCCTTTTTCATGCATATCCTAAAAACCATATAACACACTCAATGGAAAATACCAATGTAATAAGTGACAAAATTGATAAAATATATTTGATAAAATACAATACAAGTGATAAGCATTTATTACATTTACCAAATTTTATCGCATGTTATAAAACCATATCTTATTGTTCATTTTTACCAAAATAATTACCAAAGTGCTTTGGAAAAAATTAGTCAGCTATTTTGTGCTCGCGTAGAGCCAGAAATACGGTAAATTTTATCATATTCTGGTAGTTTGGCCATTTTTGACCATATTATCTCTATTCCGTGCAGATCCTAAAAATCATACAACACGCGCAATGTGACATAAATGATAAAATTACCAAATTTATTACATTAACCAAATTTTATCACACGTTATAAAATAATATTTTGTAATTAATTTTACCAAAATCATTACCAAAACTATTTAGTAAAAATTACTCAGCTTTATTGTGCTCGCCTAATGCCGCAAATACTGTAAATTTTACCATATTCTGGTAGTTTTGACCATTTTCTTTCCTCAGAGCACGTTTGTTTGGCAAACGTTAAAGCGCATAACTTTCGACAAAGAAAGATTTAGAAACGGTAAAACTGCATTTATTCTGTCACTAAACGATTACTGCTAATTTGGTGATTAAATGAAAACGTTGATCTCTTACCCTTTGACATTTGCCTTCTCTTAATAAAGTCAGTGACAAGGTGATTTTCGGAAATCCATTATTCTGAGGACAAATTAAGAATAAATAGATATATTATTAGTAATGAAGAATGAAAGATAATTATTAAAAGTGACATAAATGCCTTGTAAGTACCTTTTAAATGTCATAAAAATAGATTAGTTTAAGTTATTTTGTCACAAGTCAATATCTTTTATCACAAAATGAAAGAAATTTGTTTAGACGATTTGAGATTTATTATAAATTAAGTTTTTATTATAAATTAAGTTTTTTGTTATTAAAACTCTTTTTAAAAATGTAAGGAAACTTAAGAATTAAATTTTATATATTATATTTTTCGTATAGATGACAGAAGAGAAAAAATATTGTAATATCTTAAAAAATTATCTATCTCGAATTGAAAATTTTTTTTTGTTGAAATTTATTATTTCGTTAGCTTCGTTAGCAAAAATAGCTTACTTCATTAGGAAAAATAATGCGATTTAAAAAAAAAAAAAACGAAAAATTTTAAAAAATCTATTACACTTCTTCCAATGTAGTTTCACAGTAATTAGCAGTTAAAATAATTATTTTATTGATAACTATATAATTTAACACAAAAAAAAGTTAAATGTAAATATTAATTTTTTGTTGTTTATTTTCATTTTGAATAGCATTTTTGTGGGGCTCATGAAAATTCCCTATAAAGACTACAATAATGGAAGAAGTACTTTCAGTTTTTGACATTTTTTTAAATTTCTGAAGAAAATAATTCAGAGACGTGGTGTCTCAGGGAATAGAACGTTTGCCTTCCAATGATGTGAACCGGGTTCGAATTCCAGTGACTGCTGGTCAATACGAATTCCACACCCAGCTCCCATTGAGCACAGTGCTGAAGTAAAAATATCCTCTTTGGTAGACGGATCATGAGTTAAAGTCCCCTTGCCGTCAGGTTAACCGTAGGAGGTTTTCGTGAGTTTTCTCTCCTTGTAATGTAAGAGCGGATTAATTCCATCAAAAAGTTCTCCACGAAGGCGAATTTCTCTCAATACTTGATCCAGGAGTTCCCTTGTTTTCTGGATTGGTTTCAAAATTACAAGGCTACGGAGTTGAACTTTAGTTGCCGTAAACCCAAAATTGGGTCGGCTGTTTAATGACGGTTATAAAATAAAAGAAAGTGACTCAAGAAAGTTGATAAAAAGTTATTTTATAAAAATTTTTCAAAAGAGTTAGTGCGAGTATTTCACTAAAAATGCGCTAGTTTTTTTATAGAAATATTTTTGCAACAAAACCATGAATTGATATTAATGCGAAGAAAAATATGTATTGTCTGTGAATAAACAAACGAAAAATGAGTAAATAAATAAATGTAACCTTAACAGGGTGTTGACGTAAACTAAACATGCTTTTATATACAGAATTGTAGTAATCGTGCAAAAAATTGTAAAACATTGAAAAAATAATAACTTTTTGGAAGAATTATTGTCAATATATTACAAAATGCTTTTGCAATGAAGACTTACATTGATTCTAATGCGCGCGTGTTGTCAGTAAAAAAATAAACAAAAATATAATAAAAACTATAACATAATAAGACATAAATAAAAAAATATGATATGATTCACTGCAAAAAAGTTACTTGACCTCAATACCAAATATGGTGGCAACTATACACCAAAACTTTGTACAATCGTTAATTTATTTATGTGTATAATGAATGAACATATTACTTTTTATGTTTTTTGTTTAATGTATCATCTCCTACCATTAAAACACATTCATAAAATTTAGCATAATGCATACTGATTAAATTCATCATCAAATGCTCATTTTTATATTTAATGTCCATAAATTTATAATAAGTTTATTAAAAGTTGTTTTTCCTCTATTGCTTAAGCTAGATTTCTAATAAAGTATTTTTTGGTAGCATTTGTAATAAGGCTTTCAGTATTAAGAAAAATTTTACAAAAAGTACAGGTTTGTTCTCTGAGCTTAAGTAAGCACATCACACATTTAAAACTAAAAATTAAAAATAAGATAAAATTTTTTTCTTCAAAAAAGTGAAATCAAAATTATAATTGCCTTAAAATTACAATAAACTAATTTTCTAAATCTACAACTGTGTTATCAAGTCATTATTTTTACTGTATAGCAATTATTAAAGAGGGTTAGTCACGCAAAATTTTTGTTTTAGCTCTTCATCACATTAAATTACACACTTAAAGATAGAAATTGAATTTGTAAATTAACGATAAATGCACTGTGAAAAATTCTGGATTAAATTACAGTAAAAAGTACTGGCACCCTTTTTTCAGCATCCATAAAATCAATTTTATCTAAAATATATCTTAACCGTAAAGTTTTATACCATTATCATTCCAATAATACTTATTTAGTTACAGTAATTCAGTGATTTTACAGTACTTACAGTAAAAATTACTGTATATAAAATTTTACTTTTTTTAATTTAAATTGAATTTTACGGTAAGAAGTACCGGCAGTCCAAATGAGGTTACTTTTTACTCTTTGTTAGAATTTTAACTCTAAAATTACAGATAATAATTAAAAATAACGGGCAGCAGTCTGCCCATCCAATTAATCGTACGGCGAGTTTACGGCGAAGAACATTTTTTAAATTCAAATGTTCTAAACCGTTTACGACTAATATGGTTTTAAAACCATGAATTTAAAACTATATGGTTTCTTAACCATTTACAATTAGCATGGTTTCCAAACAGTAAAAAATTGATTTAACAGCACATAGAAGTAGTTTAGTAGTTTTATGGTGCTGCCATCTATGGATGAGAGTATGGTATTCTAATAACCCTGAGCCACAAATTGGTGAGTGCGGGACACAGAAAACTCTTCATATGAAGGGAAAGTACCCAGCTGCAAGGAACTAAGTGGATTTATTAGGTGGGCCTAGTTGGGGCGATAAAATTTTTGTTGTTTAACTGTATTGGGTGAAAGCAACTAATAAAGCGTTTTGCTTACAGTTAACAGTTTGAATACCATTTTATTTATGGATATTTAACCGTTTTGTTTGAATATGATAAAATAACAAATAAATAAATTATTATTTAACCATTTAACCAGTGCAGTAGTTTGCGCGGAAGATTTTTCAGTGAGCGTGGCCACAATTATTTTTTTTTTAACTAAGGTATAAATTAAAAAAAAAAAAAAAAAAACATTTATATCAGTCTTATTTTCGTGTATAACATAAAAGGACAAATATTAAAAATATTTAAGAATTTGTATAGTTTTCTTAATAGATTTCTGCATTAATTGGCCAACATTCAACAACATATTTACCATCTGAAAACCAATGAAGGAATAAAATGCCTAAAATAGAAAGTATTCCAGATAAAACTCAAAGAAGACCCTCGAAATAAGCTTTAATGACGATGCATTCACGTTGCTTACATACAACTCAGGTGGAAGAGAAGGATATAGACAAAGAGGAATTATTCCCGTGCAGCCTCAACAGCTTTAGCGCATTGTAACTTTCGATTCCTAACTAAACGGTTTGCTGTTTTAGATAGAATTAATGAAGAATTCGCATTCGCAAACTAAATTTATTCAACTGGAATGATGGCTGGAAAACTACGGTTAATATTGAAAAGTCGTTTCATATTATGTAATAAATCCTCTAAGGTTTTGTTAAAAATTCATAAATAAAATTTGAGCAGAATAAATAATCTAAACAATGATAATAATGGGTTTAAAAGTTTTATGTACTTTAATATTGAGTCAAAAAAGTAGAAAAACTAGATTGGTGGTGCTTAAATGTAAATACAGAGTAGAATGTCGATTATCAGAATACTGGTTTAAAAGATTGCTCAGTTATCCGGATCGCTCAAGGACCATTTGTTTTTCTGTTTATCTTACCTTCTTCTTCATCTTTAAGAAAAAAAAATCGTTAAAATGCTTCTTTATTTTTAGAATGTCTTAAAAGTGTCGGAAAATGACTAGTTAAATCCCTCATTGACCTTAATAGACACATCGCGTTCTTTCCGTCCCCTTTATCAATGGGAGGGGCAAGTAGTTTCTACAAGTAGTAGCAAGTAGTTCGCAAGTAGTTAGAGAGGGGCAAGTAGATAAGGGTACATATTTCTAATAAAATTTTAAGATGCTTCTAATAAAGGTTTCTAATAAAAACAGATTTCTAATAAAATATTTTATTCTTTTAAACACGCCATTTGTAATATGCTATGATAGGCTCTACTACAATAGCAAATCCTAAGCCTGAAAAAGTGTGAAAGTTGCTTAAGAACATCCTTACAACATTTAGCTATGAAATGAACCCAATAATAGGAATAAATACGACTCTTTCTGACTGTGAAAATTTTACAAAAGCAAATTTCTTTTTCTTTTTTTTTTTTTTTTTGCAAAATATATATTTGTTCTCATTCTTTAAATAAACATAAATGAAAAAAATTATCTGATCATGGCCGTTTTTAAATATATTCAATTATCCGGATTTTTCTTTATCCGGATCGGTTTTGGTCTCGATTGGTCTGAATATTTGGCGCTCCATTGCAAAGTTTGCTGTGTTTCAAATGATAAATGAAGTTAATAAATAAAGTTAATAAATGAAGAACTTACCATAGATTATTAAATAATTTACTTGGTGCTAATGGTATGCCATCTACGTCTAATAATGTAAAACTGTTAACATTCTAAAAATAAACTTTATTATTTTATTTATTACATTATCTTAACCTTATATTTAAAGAATAATTTTATCTTAAATAATAGCGTGAACAATATTCATAATAATAATAGTTTTACTTTCAATTACTTAATGGACAATAAAAAATATAATAAGTGTTTAATTATAAATACAAAGTTGTCAAGTTTTAGATTCTATGAATGAAGAATTTATTAAAGCACGCTAAATTTACTTTCCTGAAATTAATGGCTTAGCCCCTAGGATTATTAATAATTTTTAACATCTTGAAAATTTTTAAGATGTATAATATTATTTTTCTCACATAATATTATTTTTATCACATATAAAGATTATTTTTATCACATAATATTATTTTTATCACATATGAAGATTATTTTTATCACATAATAATTATAATGATAATAATAATTGTGCACTTTGATTCTGAATTAAAATATAAAAAAAAAAACAACTACAAAATGACAAAAAATAGATTTATTATGCTTAAATATACACATAAATTTTGTTTAGTTTTAGATAAAATGAAGGAAAAATTTACTACAACGCACCATATTTATGTGGTATTAATTGCTTGGCACCTACGATTAAAGATTAAAACTTTTTGATATTTTAAGGATAATATTTTTTTAATTCAGTTAATAGTTAGCTTTTTGTTGCTAAGTAATGTTACTATCATTAATGGTATTCTAAATAGTAATAATTATTGTTTCTGTAGACCTTAAAACTAAATCAAATCAATAAAGATGTAAAGGTTTTTGAATTTGCTAACTATTATTCCTGATAACGGAAAAGCATTTTAAATTTTGTTTGACAACATGTCAACTTTACTTCCTTTAACTATCTGATTTTACAATTTTGTTTACGAAATAAGTTTTTAAAATGGTTTCTAGCATTGTTTTATTTGGCATTGCAAATAAAAGTTTAGTTTATATGAATTATTTTAATGGCAAATGCTTAAAAGCAGAATTAAAAGCCAAGTGATGCTCAAGCCATGAAATAATTTGCCGTTGCAGATAAGTGTCTGTAAATAAAAATATGTGAAATATTATGCAAGGTCAAAGTATGTGAGGATTCACCATATTATGCAAAAGAAAAAGAAAAAAAAAATAGAATCCATAAATCATAAACATTACTTTGTCCCGATAGCCTCTTCAAATTTTTCCAAACTTGCTGTTCTAACTATCTCTGGTTTCAATTTTGTTTTTTTTTTCCTAACTTACTTCATCGTTTCTTTGATGTCAACTTAAGCTCTCAAAACCTGACTATAAATTAGTACTGCGGTTTATGACTCCTTACATACTATAAATCAAATTAATATAATTCTGAAACATACAAACATACTATAATTCTGAATCAAATTACGGTATAAAGTAGTGAAATTTTGGGTGCAGCATTGTAAAATATATTTTGCCGTACACTGTTAGAATTTTTATTCTAAAATTATGGTAAAATAATCGGCAGCAGTCTGTCCATCTGATTAACCATAAAGTTTACGGTAAAGAATATTGTTTCCCTTTATGGTTTTGAAACCGTTTAGTACTAGTATGGTTATAAAATCATGAATACAAAACTATATGTTTTTTTAACCATTTACAGCTACCATGGTTTCAAAACCGTAAAAAATAGAAATTTATTTGGCATAGGAGATAGGCTTCTAGTTAGATATTAAACATCGGAAATTCTTCGGGCGGGTTAAAGGGAATGAAGGTGTCAACGTTGGAACTCGAACCCCCGTTCTGTCGGTCATGAGATTGACATATTAGCTTTCTCTGCTATAATATCTAAGCAGTTGCAAGAAAATAAGTTGCTTCATTTGGTGGGTTTAGTTGGTGCATAAAATTCTTGTTATTTAACCGTTTTAGGTAAAAATAGTTAATGAACGATTTTTCTCACTGCTAATAGTTTCACTATCATTTTATTTATGATCATTTGACTGTTTTGCTTGAATATAGTAAAATAACAATTAAATAGATTGTTATTCAGTAATTTTTTCCGAAAAATTTCTAACAGTGTAACATCCATTTTTACCGTTAATTTTGTACCGTTATTTTTAGAGTAATATTTAATTAATTATAGTGATATTCAGTGATTTTACAATAATGACATTAAAAATTTCGGTATATCAATTTTTTTTGTTCAGTAACATGTTCTGGTATGAATGTAAAAAAATACCGGCACTCAGGGTACTGATATTTTTTACCGTATTTTGATCCAGAATTTTTTATAGAGCATAGTGGTATATTTTGAAATGCTTTTGTGTATTAAAGTTTTCAAACGCAATTTTTTTTTAAAATTTTTTATCTCATGTTTAATTTGGTATTTTTTATGTATTTAAAAATCTGGTAGCTAGAATAATGACATTAAAATATAAATACAAAAAGTGTTATAAGTATTAGAGTTTCATGTAAACAATGTTACGAGATTTTAATTCTGAGCTGGTAAAAGAAAATTTATTTTACATCGAATGTGTCAAATGGAAATAAAAATTAAAATATTTATTCAATGCATCAGAATTTTGTCTAAATTTACATGCTCTGTAAAGAATTTTTTTTAAAAAATGCATAAGGAAAAAAAATATAGTTGGAAATCACTTATGTTATTTTCTTCTTTTTTTAATCTTTTAGCTTTGTATTTCTTTTTAAAAGAACTTTACAGTTCCTTCAATTTTTATTAAAACGTGTTATTTTTAACGTTGCGAAGAGGAAAAAAAATGAGAAATAAAAAAACGTTTTGAATCAATGGGTAATTAAATTTGTTCATGAAACGGAAGAAAATGCAATAACTTATGCATGTCAATGTTTTGTTCTAAGAAGTATAATTAAATAATATTTCAATTAAAGGAATTCCTTAATTAATCCTGGTATCATCACGCTATTTTATCTTTTCAGCTTAATTATTTTTTTAGAGACAGCTGCATACAGCTTGTAATTGGGTTTTTGGCATTTAAAAACATTATTAGCTTTATATTAAAGGTATTTTTTTAATATCAAATTCTTTTTCTATTACTTTACAATCATGAAGATAGAAATTAATATTTCAATCAAAATTAAATTAAATTTATATCGCAATTAAATTTGTAATTAAAATTTTTACACTAATAATACTGTAACAAATTTAAATTAACCATTACTGCAATATTCAAAAGCATAATATAGATAAAAAGTATCATGTTATTTATTAAAGCATCTAACATTGTAAATTTTTCTTGTTCGGATGGAACCAACTAACACGCCCAAAAATATATACACTGCTCAAAAGAATTGTAAGTAATAAAACAACGGTATAGTCAAATATTGTTTTGCATAAAATGGAAGAAGAGAGTAGCAAATGCAAATTTTCTTATTTTCAAACTTCACAGTATGCAAATTTTGAGATCGAAGACGACGGTTTAGTGGCAGCGAATTTGATTTGGCTTTCAACTTAATGTACGACAAAGGGAAAAGAATGATTGACATTCAGTAAGTTTCGATGAGTGCGATGTCTCAACGAAGCCTTTAATTGAATTATAAGATTGGAGAGCTGTTGACCGGTTAGAGGGGGTCAAACACAAGTCGAAGTAGTAGAAGCCATTGGAGCTTCAGAAAGTGTGATTTCCAGGATCTGGAACTGCTTTTTGGAGACTGAAAATGCCTGCTGAAATCAGGATAAGGGTATAGATGTGCAACAACGCCCAATGAAGACCATCATTTAAAGCTAACGGCTGAGGGACACCGAAATGTGAATGCTACTCTTCTTCAACAACTCGGATACTGGCACCACAGTTTCGTCACAAACAGTCCGAAACCATCTTCGCGCTGTAGGTATGTATGCTCGCTGACCAATGGTGTGTGTCACGTTAACAGCAAGGCACCATCGCGCCAGCAGGGAGTGGGCAACAAAGCATGTGAACTGGAGAAGAAATGAATGGCCCAATATTCTTTTCGTTTATGAGTCCCGTTTTTCTGCTCATCCTGATAATATGCGTATTTTCATCTGGAGGGAACGTGGCACTTGAAGCAATCCTGCGTTCGTGCACGAAAGTGTAAGAGTTGATGGTGGGGGAGTGATGGTCTATGTTGCCATCTCCATTGATGGGCGCATCGATCACTATATAATTCGAAATGGATCTCTGACTGGTAGCCGATATAGGGATGAGATTCTGAGAACTATTGTAGTCCCTTACGCTGAAGCAATTGGAGATGACTTCAGGTTAATGGACGAAAAGTGCAGACCACATCGCGCTAACTTGGTGAATGATTTCCCTTTGGAGGAAGGAATCACGCGAATGGATTACCCAATGTGTTCTCCGAACAAGAACCCAATCGAGAATGTTTTTCACATTCTAAGCAGATGAATTGCTGGACGCTTACCAGATCAACTCTCCACCACAACTCACAAACTCTCCACCCCAGCCCCTGATTAGCTGCCTAAGTGACTCGATGTTCAACGTTGCTGGCCATCGGGAGAAACCATACTTCCTACTAAAAACGATATTTTTTTAAGGAACCACTTTTTTTATTTGTTCTTCACAATTGCAAAAATTGCTTTTTTTTTCGCTTTTGAACCCAAAGGCTCAATGAAACGCATTTATTTTTCTGCCAAGCAAATGTAATTTTTATTTCATATGGCCTACGACGTCTGCCGATAATGCTTCAATCAGTCAAACATTTCCCTAGGTGCAAGATCAACCCTCAATCTCAATACCCTGTAAATATTTTGAGCAGTGTATATCGACGTCAGCACGTTAATTGGAACTCATCTAATGAGAACTTTTAAACTTAACCGCAGCAATATTAATAAGAAAGTTAACCGCATAAAAGGTGCTCAGTAATCACCACTCTTAGGATATGTATTTCTAGAATCTTTGTAAAAATAGTTCAACAAAACAAAATATTATAAATCTCAAAGTAGTATTTAAAAGTTTTAAAAATTGTAAAAAAATTATTTAAAAACTAAGCGAATCTGTATCAAGATTAAAAAGAGAAAATGAGGTTAAAATCATAAAAAACGGTCATTTTTCATAGATAATGAAACGCTTTTTTCTTTAGTTTGAAATCTTCCGCAAGTTTTATTTAGGGAAATTAACTGGGTTTTGATGATTTTAATCCCACCCTTGCTTATACTGAAATCGGCAAAGTATCATAAGATTTTTATAATTTTTTAAATCTTCTTTTTTAAATATTGATATTTAAGCCTTAATACGGCTCAATTTTTAAAAATATTTTCAAAATATAGACAAACATTGGCTATTACTGGACGCCATATTCTTCCAGTACAACAATAGCTTCAAAATTCAAACTACTCCATTGTATGCTCCATTGTATTGCTCCATTGTATACCTTCGATATATTCTTAACAAATAAAACTCGATATAGCCTTTTATGTGATTTTGATTTTTAAAAAAAAAGCTTTGGATAGGTCCATTCCACATTAGTATGTATTATTTCAATGTTATTGCCCACGATTCCTTTTTTAAGGTAGTTTTAAAATGCATCATAAGCTCGCAGAAATTTTTTTTCTAAAATTATTTTTAATTATAATTTTATGACCGGGATAACCTGGTTACCAGGGACAGGGAGTTCGAATCTAGTCTGCCGAAGATTTCCTGTGTAGTAAATGGTGACTAATACACGTTAAATCTGTTGGGTCACACAGTACTCCATGTTCCCATAACAAACTATATCCTTGGGGATACTGAATTGGAGATTGACCGTTCTTTGGTTCAGGTCATAATTACGATCTGTGGATGAATGAATGGAAGCATACATCGGTCCACCCTATAAACGGACTTGATGTATGGGTGTGGCAGAATTCAAATTATTTTTCCAGATGGTGCCACTGAAAAACAATAACAATCACACCCCTTGCCTTAATCGCCTACCACAACAATAACAATAAGTATCAATTTATTTTAAATATTATTTATTTATTTTAAATGTTTCGATTTAAATCGTTTATTTAAATTTATTAGCTTTTAAAATTTCGTTTTTTTTTATATTGAAGTAGTTTTTTGAATTATGCATGCGTCTCATAAATCCAATGATCCAAGTGATTAATTTAGTTTTTTAAATAAAAATTGTTTTTTACAATTTTCTTAAATTTTTTAGTCGATTTGACAGCGTTTAATACCAATGCATAAATTATTCATAAAAAATTGCTACTGTGACGTAGGTTATTACATTACTTATTTAAAAAATATCAGTGTCAATATATGAATTATTTTGAAACATATTTATTTTTTAATTTTTTTTCATTTTTATTATTTTTTTAAGCTAAGCAATTGCAGTAAAATATGACTTATTTCCAAATTTTTTTTTTTACTTTGCTACTCTTTAGAATACATTTAAACCTTATCTAATATTTACAAGTATGCTGTTACAGTGCTGTTTTAAACTGTCTGTCACTCACGCTACCTATTTTATTGTTATAATGATAGGAAATAAGTATGAAGGAAAATATAAAAATAAAATTTTTCTAAGCACTTGTTGCTACACAAAAATGAAAATTCACGCCTTTCAACATTACCTGACAACTTGTCAAGGTTTATTTCTTTCAAAACTTAACACGATATTTTTTGTTTTGATAGTTTTGTTTTAAAGTATTTGAGTAGGTTTATTTATTCTTCCTAGGTATTGAAAAATTTTGGAAAATTTTGGAGTATAATAATTTTTTTAATTCCTTGTTAAAAAAAATATTTTAATTAGCTTCATTGATTAAACTCTCAGCATTTTTAATTAATTTAGAGTGATAGAATGGGTTCAGTATGAAACGAAAATGGTAACGTATGTTATATATATATATATATATATATATATATATATATAGTAACATGAATATGGTAAAATTTAACCTGTTTCTGGTTCTAAGGGACCACCGAAAAGCTCCGTGATTTTTATTGAAGCGATAATGATTTTATAATGTCTGATACAGTTTGATAAATGTTGTACAGTTTAGTAGTTTTAGCAAGATACCTAAAATCAAGTCATAAACACCATTTTTTGAATTAAATTTACTTTTCAGTTTGATATTTTTATTAAATGTGTTGTAATAAGCGCTATAATTTGAAAAACAGAATTTCCAATAAATCTTTACGGAAATATTGCCAAATGAATAGTTTAAATACCATATAATTTATTTTCTGTTGACTAGAAGTATTGCTTTTTTTCTACCAGAAATGTTATTAACGTGCATTATAGTAATTTTTCCAGAATTCTTTTCACCCGAGAATGAAACGAAAGTAGTAATGTAAGTTCGAAAAGAAAATATTTTGGCAAAATTATCCATCTAATTCCATAACTGGTTTTTTCACAATCAACAGCCTGAGGCTTCCTATGTTTTGTTCATAGTTATGTAAATAAATTAAATTAGCATAATTATTCCAAGGCATACTAGTCACGAGGTGTGGTTGAAAAATGCAAAATATCCCATATTTTATAAGCTTTTTGCCTTGAACCGTCATGGCTAATTATATAAAATAGATTAAAGTTGTCTATTGGAAAAATAGTAAGTGAAAAATATTTTTGAAAGAGTTAAGATTACAGAAGCGAAGATAAACGACATGCTTGCACAACAAAGCTTCTATGTTTCGCATCTATCTAAATTTGATACAAATTTTTTTTCTCTTTTAAATACATTTAATCCATCATTTTTTTTTCTCAATAAATTATATTTCAATAAATAATTTTTTTTAGCATTGTTTTTCCCTTTGTGTTTGTCAGGCAAAGTATTTATACTGTACTGTTTATTAGTACTGTATATAAGTACTGTATATAAGTATTTATACTGTATATAAGTACTTTTAACCTGAATGTTTGTAAAACATGAAATTTTTAAATTTCAGAAAATAATTAATAAGCTATTTCTATCACACATAAACTAGTTTTTATGAAATTTTTGTTCTTTGAATCTTTATAAATTTTGGCAAAATAATTTTTTTTCTAGATTAATTTTCTTTTTTACAAAACAACTTTATCCAATAAATAAGTAACGGCTTTTTGCAGATTATATTATAAAAAAGTTTTCAAAATCAATTTTGTCGAAAGCTGTTATAATAGGATTAAGACTGTAGTGCCAATATATTTTTATTTATGCATTATTGAACTTTTTGAGAAATTTCATGACAAGGGAAATCAGTTATTAGAATTTTTAAGTTTTAAAAAATTTGATAAAAAAGAGCTTTTCATACACTAGATAAATAAATATTTCAAATAAATATGAACATTTAAAAAATATTTTTTTAATAAAATAATAATTAATTTCATGCATCATATGTGGGACAGATTGATGCCCTGTTAAAAAGGGTTTTTCGAAATTTAGTAAAACTGTGCCAAAATAGATCCGAAACAAATAGTAGTCGAATTTAAAAACCTTATGTATTCAAAATTGAAACAGCATAAAGTAGCATTTCTGAGCTGTAATGTGTAAGAGAGAGCTGTTCGTTGGCTGCCGGGAGGATTCGAACCAATAACCTCCAAGTACGTAGTAAGAAGCTCTCACAATAATAGTTGCACAATACAGACCAGGAAGACTTCCTACGGCATCCGCCGGCAGCAATGATACATAATGGTATATTAATGTACTATTTGAATGTTTTTAAAGGGTTGCAATTTGGGAAATATGGTCACAAATACTTTTCAGAAGACCGATAATTTTATTTTCACTTTTTGCTTAGTTCGCTATATCATAAAAACATTTAAGGAAATGGAATATATGAAGCTTCCTAACTCTTTCTGGACAGGGTTGTACAACTTAGAGCATCTGACTATGACCTGGAATTAGGGCTCAGCAGAATTTGAAACAAGGAACTTGTTCTCACCCCCCCCCCGTCCCGATAGCTAGCAAACATCACACACACATTTATATATACATATATATATATATATATATATATATATATATATATATATATATATATATATATATATATATATATATATATATATATATATATATATATATATATATATATATATATATATATATATATAGATGGTCAACTTGACATCGAGTTAGTTATTTTTATTAGCGTCGCACTAGAGTTGCACAATGGGCTATAGGCGACTGTCTGGGAAACATCCCTGAGGGTGATACGAAGAACATGCCATCGCAATTTTGACCCTCTGCAGATGGGATGACTCCCCTGCCTTGGTAGTCCGACAATCTGCGAGTAAAGTCGAACACTTTACAGTAGAACGGTTAACGAGGACAAATACCGTGCACCTTCGTTCCCTATGCAGGTTGATCAAAGTGGTCACCCACCCGCTCACTGACCGCAGCCAGTGATGCTTGACTTCGGTGTTCAACTGGGAACTGTGTCTTTACGATCAGTCCACTGCGGGACTAACTTGACATCTAAGACGAAAATAAAGTTCAGCTTGGCTACACTGCAAAAAAAAACACTGTTAAATTTATGGAAAAAAATTGGAAGCTGGTGTGCTAGTATAAACTAATCGTAAAAGGATTTGAAAAAATAATTACAGTAATAGTTTTAAACCATAAAAAAAATAAAGTAAAAAGAACGGGAATATTCTACAATGTACTCATTAACAGTATACTATCAGTAAGCATTATCAGTTCTGACAGTGTACACATTGAATAGGATTTATATTCTATCTGTTCCGAAATTTCATTAAAAATAATTATATGCAAAATGACAGGTAAAATTAATTTAATGCAAAACAAAAACCAAAAATCAGGAAATTTTAAATGTCAAAAATTTTAAATGAAGGGAAAGTAGTTCCAAAACAAAAGCTTTAAAACTAAATTAGAAACTGTACTCCAGAGAGAGAAATTTAATTGACTAAACAAATCCTGTGTTGTACCATTGATTGCATTCTCAGATAACAAAACCTTCAATCATGCTGTAAATATTTTCTTAAAGTGTTAGTAAAAAATACAAAAACTGAAAAGTAAATTTAATCGAATGAATGGTTTTTATGCCATGCTTTAAAATATCACAATAAAGATTACTAAATTTACCAACATTGATCATGTATTATTTCATCATCTTTTATGTTAATTTTTTCAAAATAATTACCAAAGTGCTTCCGTAAAAATTTCCAAGCTCTTTAATGTTTAAATAGAGCTAGACACAAGGTAAGATTTACTTCATTCTGGTAGCTTTGGCCATACATTTTTTCTCAGTGCAGGTTACAAAGTTAAACGACAATGAAGTTCAACTTAGCTAGGTATAATATTATAGCAATAAACTTGAACATCATTTACGTTCATCAATCATCAATCTGTCACAAAAAAGTTTCTTAAAAATAATGATATGCAAACTGAAAGCTACAATTAATTTAAAACCTAATACTGACTAAAAATCAGAAAATTTTAAATGTCAAAAATTTTAACTAAAGAGAAATTTCTTTCCAAACACAGAGCCATCAAAATAAATTACTAACTGCACTCTAGGGAGAGAAATTTAATTTACTAAATCCTGTGTCTCACTATTGATTGCATTCTCAGACAACAAAACTTTCATTCATGCAGTAAATTCTTTCTGAAAAGTGTTGGTTTAAGTTATGAATGTAAATTAGCTTTTTCAAATAAAAAGAACTATTTTTGAAAGAGTATCAAATTTAATTTCAGTATAGTATGTTTGATTTCAATCACTCTAAATAAGTGAAAATTTTGAAGTCTGAAAGGAATTTTACTTTCAACAGACAGAAACTCACGTATGAAAGACACTTAATTTGTTTGGCGATTTTTTTTTTTTTTTTTAGAATCTTCATAGAAATTTCAAAGGCTGATTCAATTTCCTTTTCACTTTACGGAATTTTGAAAGAAAACAGCACTCAGCCGCTGAAGAATGGGAAATAAAATGTTTTAATCAAAGAATTGAGATTGTATGCTTTTGTGTCTAAAACTTGAAAGGTGTGTCGAGATTTTCTAAGAGACACTCTAAGGAAATTTAGTACTTGTTGTTTAATTTGAATAATATTGCTTTGAAAAAATTCCGGAAAATATAAATGACAACTTTTTTATCTAATACTTTATCTTAATTTAATTTATAACAAATAAAGCAACAAATTGTGAATCCAGGAATAAATTAGGTTTCCATACAATTATTATCGAGTCCAATGGTATAATGCACAGTCAGAAATTTCTCGGAAAAAAATAAAAATTAAGGTATAGTTGTTAAATAACAATTAATTTAATTGTTGTTTTAGTATATTTAAGCAAAATAGTCAAATAAGCATAAATAAATATCCAAATTGTTAACTATGAGAAAAACCGTTTATTAACTGTTTCACCTAATACGTTTAAACAACCAGAATTTTATCGCACCCAACTAGACCAACTTAATGAAGCTACTTAGTTTCCTGCAGCTGGGTTCCTATTATAGCAGAGAAGGCAAATTTGTCAATCTCATGACAGACGGAACGGGAGTTCAATTTCCAGCGTTGACACTACAATATTTTCGCGATTCTTTTGAACAAATGAAGAGTTTCTAGCGTCCTGCACTCTCCAATTTGTGACACTGGAACTATTAGAATACGATACTCTCATTCCAACACCATAAAGCTGTTTATTACAAAAAAAATTAGTATTTTATGTCTTTTACGGCAGATGAAATAACCAGATAAAATAATCAAAATAGATTTCAAGATTCATTTTCATAAAACACAACTCAACCACAACCTAACGTCAATGCCTATTACCCCACGAAAAGCCTAGCTTGCTCCAATCTCAAGTTAAATGACTTTCGTAGGGTTATGAAACCATGCCAGTTGCAAATGGTTCAAAAACCGCAGTATTTTCATGGTTTTTTAAACATACTAGTTGTAATCACATAATTTAATCCAATTAAGTGCTTATTCAATAATTCATGCGTTAACCTCATAGAAACGTATAGCTAAAACCGTAACCTAAAATTATTGGTTAAAAACCTTATAATATATATATATATATATATATAATTATTTTTTACAAAGAAGAGGAAACTTAATTATCTAATAAACTAATGTATGCGCATGATTGAAAAAAAAGTCAGTGATTCATTTAATCAAATAATTTCTCTGACCAAATCGAAAAAGATACAATAGAAATACATGATCAAGGCTATGACGTCTTTTTACTAAATAACTTATGATTATTTTGAATGTATAATAGATATGCACACGAACAATATGGAAAGGGCCAAAATTTTTAGGTATACAGCAATCACCAGTCCTTCCAGTGTTAAGATTTGTTGAGAATAATGCTTATTTACAATAGTTTATTTTTAACTATATTCCATAAATCACGGTAATAAACAATTGTTGGGAGTGAAATCTATTGTAATGAAATAAACTTTATTAATTAGTTGCAAAAAAATTCGTTAATTAAATGATTAAAAAACAAACATCAATTGGCAATTTTTTATGCCAAGTCAACAAATTCAGTTGCGCAAAACAACATTTTAAATGTCAAGGAGCTTGTTTTCGAAAATTATAACCGGAAGTAAATATTAAAAATAAAGGTACTAGGGTAATTTAAACAAAAAATTTAATTTATACTCCAATTTTCTTAAATACAAAAAAGCGGGAACAGCTGGCATTTGAGAACTTCAGAGTAATCTGCTAGTAAACCTAAAAAAATCTTTCTTTGCTCAGTGGTAAAAAAATATTTCAAGCAGAAGAAGTGTCACGGAAGGCTTTCGAAAAGTGTCACCATTTAGCATTTTAAAGGATTAACTTAAAACTTTTTCTGAAAAAATAAACTAAAAAAAAAATTGAGTTTTCTCAAAATGCTTGACATTTTTGTTTTCAGGTAAGCTTTTGTTTGCTTTTTAATATTCACATTTTTCAATTATAGTAGGTTAAATTTGAAAAATAGAATTAGTTGTAGTTGCATTTATAAAATAAAAAAAATTTACTTCGTTGGCATTAAAATACTTCATAGCTGAAAACTTACGCTGTTTTTAATAATAATACACGAAGAGAAAGCTCTGGTAAAATTACCGTACTGTATGGTAATGACCTCGGTTGTTAAAAAACATACTTATGAATATACTTAAAAAAACATACTTAACATACTTAAAAAACATTATGAACATACTTAAAAAAACATACTTAAAAAACATTATGAACATATTTAAAAAAACATAAAACATTAATAAAACCAAAATTTATAGTATTTAAACGATTCATTTGGTAATTATCTTGGTCATATGGTAACGGTTTACCGTATATTCTGGTTTTTAAAATTAAAGTTCTTATTACAACACATTTTTATAGAAAAATGTATAACTAAAAAAAATTTTTGCCAAATAAATGGTTTTTATACATTGCTGTAAAATATCAGGAAAAAATTATCGAATTTTTTCACAATGACCAAATCTTATCACGTATTATAAAAGTCTATTTTATTGTTAATTTTACTAGAATCATTACCAAAGAACTCCGTTAAAAGTTACTGAACTTTTTGGTGTTCTCAGAGAGACAGAAACAAGGTGAATTTTACCATATTCTAATAGTTTTTACCATACTTTTTTCTCTCAGTGCGGTGGCTTTAAGTTATCATATCAAGCTGAACATGTCCTTTAAAAGTTTATTCCATCAAAATTAAAATTTATAAAATATTTTATATTATTTAATAACCGCCGTTGAAAAGCTAACCCAACTTTTCAGTTTACGACTGCTAATTTTCAACTTCGTTGCCTTGCAATTTTGAACCCAATCCAGAAGACAAGGGAGCTTTTAGATTAAGTATTAAATTTCCTTTCATGGAGGTTTTTTTACATAACTAGCTAACATTTGCGTTACTTGGAAAGGAAAACCACGAAAACCCTCCACTGGTATCGTGACGTCAAGGGGATTTAAACCCCTGCTCCGTCTACCACTGGGGATATTATACTTAAGCACTGTTACAGGTGCTTGCCGAATGCGAAATTCGTTTTGACCAGCGTTCGCTGGGGTTCGAACCCGTTATACCTCCTTAGGAGGCAAGTGCTCTAACCCCTGACCCACCATGTCTTTATAAAATATTTATCAAATCTCTCATTGGTAAAAAATAATATTCTTTCTCTGGGATATAGGACACAATGATTATGTCAGCTGTATTTGAGCATATAAATAAATTTTGGTACGGATTTGTTCAAACTTGGTACGGATTGGTAATCACATACTATTTCACCATATTTTATGTTAATCTTACTTTATATTACTAATATTATTCATAAAAACAAAAAACTATTAAAAAATTTCAGCAAGAAGTATTAGGAACATGTATTTTTATTTGAAATAAAAAAATTCAGTTGATAGTTAAGCGAAATACGAAATAAAAGGAATTGAGATTAAAAAGTGTGATTATAATATATTTTTAATAAGAAATCTTCACTTGCACATACGATATATGATAATATCTTTTCACATTTTGAAAGAATTTGAAATATAATGATCTTATTGAAGTTTGTAATTGAAGAACGATTTTCTTAAAATTCAATTTATTTCTTTAACGTTTTGAAACGATTTCTATTACCCTGTTCACGAGTTGGAAATTCCATTACTCCTTCAGAAAAAGATGTTTCAAATTTATATTTCAATTCTGAAAGGATATCTTTTTGTTATTTTATGCAGAATTAAATTAAACGGAAATTACAATTAAACAAAAGCGTAGTTAAAATATGGATTACAAATATAGTACTATGATATTTTAGTATTTTTTTTAAAGAATACTTTATTAATTCATTTTAATTGGAGAATTTTATTCATTTTCTCATTTTAAGTTAATGGAATCCATATATTTAAAATAATTTAAAGATTTAAGAATTTCTATAGAAAATTCTTTATACTATTATTTTTCTGTGTTATATTCAACTTAAATAAAAAAAAATAAAGCAACCATTCATACGTATGGCAAGGTTTGTAAGATAGTATGTAATAAGTTTTTCTGTTTTAAATGTTATTTAATTGAATGTTTAAAAAATATTTAAAGTTTTAAAAAATCATTTAAAATATTCACTATTTATGATTTAAATTGGTTTTATTACGGATACAGTGCACTGTGAAAAAAAAGTATAGTTAAAACAGCAAGAATATTGTAAAAACCGCCTCTTTTCCGGCTCTATGAGAACACCTAAAAAATCGTAAATTTTTTATCTCAAACGCATTGGTAATGATTTTGGTAAGACTATCTATAAAATATGGTTTTATAATATGTGTGATAAAATTTGGTATATGTGGTAAAATTTGGTAATTTAATTATGATACCTCAAAATATGGCATAAAAATTCATTCATTAATTATCTTTATTTACTTTTCAGTTTTTTATTCTTTTACTAAATGTGTGGTAATAAGAACTATAATTTTGAAAACCAGAGTTTCCTGTGAACCAGTAATAATTGAACTGAAAAGTTTTTAAATGAAAGGTTTTGAATACTGTAAATTTTAGTTTTATTTACCGGAATTATGGTTCTTTTTACCAGAAATGTTAATACAATACAGTACGATAATTAACCAAAATTCTTTTTCTCCGTTTGATACATTTGTAAGTAATGCCGCTTAGTTGTTAAGTTGTATGTTTAGTTATGTTATGTTTGATAAGGTATCGGAAGACACATGCTAGCAGTTTGTTAGTTTGTTTATACGTTTTTCTAGATTAAACTACAATATCTTTTTGTCTAAAAGAAATTTTACAAAGCATTTACTGATTGTAAAAGTAAAATATTTGGCAATTTAGAGCGAATTAACATTAACTTTAAGGAAGTTTTTACCCAGTAATCTTGACAATATCTCAGAAATGCTTTTCAACAAATTCTTCTTATAAGATAGTCAAATATGAATCAATACTTTTTCATTTTGCATATAACAATAATCAAATAGCTAAGATTCAAAAAATTTGAAGTGCTTTAAAAATCTCCTTTTCCTTTTTTGGAGGTTTTCGGGTTATTTAAAATTACTATAGATAAATCTATATGTAATAGTATATGCTCCGAGCAAAAATTTCGTCAAATTGACGAAATAACTATTGCCACTCTATCAACGAATTTCGTCAAAATTAAAGAAATATTTCATCATTCTATTTTTTTTCCAAAAAAAATTTAGTATGTATCTAATGTATCTTACTTCTTTAAAAAATCACTTTAACGTAGTCACCATGAAGGCGGCGCGGCACAACAGGGACACATAAATAAATTAGAGCCATGCCTACAAAAGTATTCGAACTCTGCCTCTTTCTGGTAGAAGGTCAACTTCTTCCCCAGCACACAAAACGGTCAGCGTGATTCGTCAGTTGGTTTTCGATTGTCTAGTCTTTGTTTTAGTTTCGTCATTCTAGTTAACAATCTCCCACAATGCACAACTAAGAGGTTATGAATTAAGGGAACATTTTCGTCATACATTCGAGAGTTCGTGTTTCGTCACAAATCACGTGATTTCGTAACGAAAAGATTCTCAAAATCAACGAAATATTGCTCAAGGATCGCTGAGTCGTCAAAAGTGAGAGTTTTATTACTGAGATTGTCTACATTACAGTTTTCCACACTTGAAGAAATTTAAGTTTTTCAAATGAGAATATTATTGTTTTTAATCGCAGATGATACAAGGGTAGTATTTAATGTATTTAATATCATGAACCTTTTCTTTATTTTATCTTAAACTCATCTTAAATTTTATTATAATAATGTTTTTGATATAATTATATCACATTATATCATATTATTTGATATAATAATATTTTGATATAATATAATATTTAGTGTCTTAAGACACTGAAATTTTAAATAAATAAGCAGGATTTTACAAACAAAAGGACAAATCTAGTTGCATACTTTTGATATTAAGTACGCTTTCTAAGTTATTCATTTAGATTAAATTTCAAGTCATTTATTACAGTGGTGATAAAACAAAGTAGGTTCAAAAGTTAAATTTCTTCGTTATAACTACTTTTGAGAGGAATTTCTTAGTAGAGAATATATACTAAAAGTTCTCCTTTTTCATTTTTGTTTTAAATTGTCTAAACAAAATCTTGTGTTATTATATAATAAATTTATGAACCTAAGTTAGATTTAAATTTAGTTAAGAATGTAGTTTCTTAATGATAAATTGTATATGGTTTTTTTAAAAAATTTTTTTAAACAAATGAATTAAAGTTGGTTAAAAATTTTTGTTTAAACTACGTTCTTTTACAGCTCAATTTTTTTCAAAGAAAAGTAGTCTCATGTGTTTTAATTATTTTAAATCAGTTTTGTTGTTCAAAATTAACAAACTATTCCACGATTCTGCAATTTGTTGAATCTTTTCCTGTTAACATTTTGCATTCATTTTTCACTTGAATAAAATTAGAAGATTAACAAAAAATTTGTTGTAATTTTTTTAAGTAAATAAAATAAGGTAAATTTGAAAATTTTGTATATAAGGCAATCTTCTACTGCTGAATATTTTGTTGCAATAAAAGTATGTTGATACATTTTATTTAATATAGAGCCGTTTTATAAATATAAAAATGTGAAATGATTCCAAAACTCTGCCATTTTTGGTACTATTTTCTTGAAAAATGATATTATGTCTTTCTTGAAAAATTATATTCTATGAAAATTATATGTAAGTATATATTAAATTATATACTCTTTTGAATAAAATAATTTCATCAATACAATTTTTGTACTGTTGAAGTTTTTACTATACTAGTAATAGTCTTAGCTTACCTGTTAAAGCTTGTTATTATATTATTTAAAAGAAAATTAAAATATTAATAATTCATAATTATAACTGACTATGATTTAAAAAACTAAGCTATGTTTTTTTAAGCAATTCATCTCAAAGTAATTTTAAGTGTTCCTGAAATCATATATTGTGATATACTATGCTTTTTGAATATGAAATTATTCATAACGCATTATTGCAGTTTTGTAAACTTAAAAATTTCATGCTTGTAACAGATAAAATAAATGTTTTTACACTTGATTTTGTACAGATTTTGTTTGTCAATTTATTAAAATAGAAGAAAAGTCATAACTCATGGTTTTTGCAATTGAATGGCTTTCAAGAGAAATTATCAATAACTTTAATTAATTCACTTACGTCCATTACATAAATAATTTACAATCATAAACTTCCAATATAACAATATTTTACTAGATTTTTGATTTGAAAAGAAACATTTCTTAACAAATACACTAACTAAATATATTTTTAAAGAAAAAGTTTAAGCTTTAACTCAACGAAAATTTTACTTTTCTTTCTAAATTTTTAGCTTATGCCGAGTTTAAAATAAAAAAGATTTATATTTCAAAAAGAAATGTCTCGTTTTATCAAAACGTTGTGACTTTGTCAAATTTGACAAAGTTATTACCCACCTCGAATAGCATGTGCCGTCTTTACTAACAAATTTTACGTTAGAGGCAACGGAAAAACCATTAAAATAAATTTACGAGTTGCGAATTTTGTGTTGGCAAAATTTTGCATTTGAAATAAAAGACCATCGAACAATTTTATACAGTTTTTTTTATTTCATCTTTAAAGTATTTTTTGTTATTCATATATTTATAATAAAGTTTAACGTAAAAATATCATACACAATAAAAGTTCTTTAAAAAAAAACACAATACATAATTAACAAAGCTGTGTAAAATTATATTGTATTTTTGCAATTAAGTTTAATGCAGTTTATAGAATTCATTTTTGGTTCACTGTGAATGAAATGGTAGTATGATACGTAGTTTTCGTGAAATTGTAAAGAGTTTTATAAATAATGGAAAATACCAATTGTTTAGGTATGAGAGCTCGCCTTACATTAAGGTGAGCCAGGTTGAAATCCCAGCGATGGCTGGTCGACACGAAATCTTCACTTGGCTGCACTTGGCGACCACTGTGCTGACGTGATATATCATCCGTGGCAGACTTAAAGTGGGTTATAGTCCTCTTTACCGCCAAGCTTACTGTGGGATGTTTTTATGATTTTCCTCTCCATGTAGCGCAAATGCGAGTTTGTTCCATAAAAAAGTCCTTTACGAAGTCAAATTTCTTCCAATACTTGATCCAGGAGTTACCTTGTCTTCAGAATTCGGTTTAAATTACAAGTCAGTAGAGTAAAACATTGGTAGCCATAAACTCAAAAATCGGGTCAACTGTTCAACGATGGTTTTATAAAAAAATAGTTTAAATATTTAACCATCCTAATGTCTAAAAAAATAAAAAAATAAAAAAAAAAATTAAACGTTAAAAAAAAAAAAAAAAAAAAAAAAAAAAAAAAAAAAATTTCAAAAAATAAATAATAAAAAAATTTAAACATATGTATGTTGAGAGTTATTATTTCATGTTAAATGAATTTTTAAAGAAAATTTATTATTTTATTCGCTGTAAAAGAAAAATATATTAAATTCAGGGGAAAAAAACTGTTAGTTGGTTTGCCAGAAAAAAAGCGAAAAATATCATTCACAGAAAAATACCGTTATTTATAAACAGGCGCGTGTTTATTAAGCTGAGAAGTGCAGTTATATTAATAAACAAATTGCTTTATTTTAACAAACTCGCTCAGTTGTTTTAGTGAAAAATTCTATTAGTAATTACGTCTGTATTGTGGTTCAGGCCGAAAGCGGCTTTCATACGACCTGTCGACGCTTGGATTCCAACCTGGATCGTCGCATTGGAACATTGTTAGAAGTTTTTCAGAAAAATAGTTAAATAACAAATTATTTAATTGTTATATTACCATTTTTTCGTATTCAAACAAAAGTTATTGTTATTTGTTATTTTACCGTATTTAAACAAAACAGTCAAATAACCAGAAATAAGATGGTTTTTAAATTATTAACTGTCAGACAAACCGTTTATTAACTGGCTTCATCTAATGCGGTTAACCACCAGAATTTTATCGCACAAACTAGGCCCACCTAATGAAACAACTTAGTTTCTTGCAGCTAGGTACTAACTTTAGCCAAGAGGTTAAGATATTTCATCCCTTCCTTTCAATATATGAAGAGTTCCCACTGTCCCACACTTCTTTTTTATGGTTTTGGAGCTTCTTTTTTGGTTACGGAAAACCGAGTCAAACGGTTTTGTCATCGAAACAGCTTTAAACCTTTAAATATACAGATGAAGTCTGTTGTGCGGATAAAGGTTAAAAACAGAAAAAAATCTGTATTTTTTTCTTTAAATGGTTTTTTTTTCTGTGAAAAAAATATTTTTCTTCTTTAGAATTTACAGTTATTTTTACAGCGCAGATACTGATAAGAAGATGTTTTATTTCAAAACGAATGTTGTTTATTGGGAAAACAAAATACTTCAAGATATGTTCTAATAGAAATGTGGCGTTTTTTTTTACATCTTTTATATTTATTATACTATAATGTAGTGTGGTTAGCCAAATCAAAATTATTTTACCTGAAGTTCATAATTATGATAATTATTATATTTAATGTTTAAAAAGGAACTGATCATAGAGCTGTGCGAGTCTTGCAACTTGATAGATCAGGCTTTTATTAACCCCCTCATAAGGCAGTGGGGAGTATTCCTCCCACCGAATTAATTAATTTCAAATGTCAGTGGAATCTCTATTTGAATTAATTACTTTAAAACGACACTTCGAATTCCACAGATGGCTGGTCGATTCAAATTCCGCTCCAGGCTCGCGCCAACCACAGTGCTGACGTAAAATATCCTCAGTGGTAGACGGATCATGGGTTAGGATCCCCTTGCAGTCAGGTTAACCGTGGGTGATTTTAGTGGTTTTCCTCTCCATGTAGCGCAAATGTGGGTTAGTTGCATCAAAAAGTCTTTCACGAAGGCAAATTTCCCCCAATACTTGATCCAGGAGTTCCCTTGTCTTCTTGAGTGGGTTCAAAATTACAAGGCTACGGAGTTCAATCTGCTCATTAACTGTTATAAAAGAATATCAGTGGGATGGCAAAATGTGAAAACGAAATCGTGTAAAAATACCAACAGTGTAAGAATATGTATGAAAATTTTTTTCTTTTTACTTAACTTGGCTATTCGCTTATATGTATTACATCATCCTTAGTAATGGAATGTATCTTGTTTTAAGACAACAATGTGTAATTGTGTATTATTATAATACACGATATAACTAAGCGATTTAAATTATTCTCACTAACACGATAACACCACAAATGGCAAGATTATGCCGGAGAACGTGAATGCACGGCCTAATGCGTATTTAGGCTTAATGTCCACTCCAGTGAGAATTATGATATTTTAAGACAAATGAGGTTAGTTTACGTAAATGCTCTACTTTATTCTACAATCTAAGTTTGAACGTTACAAAACACGTGCTACAACATTTAAAATTTCATAGCTTTTGTTAACTATCCTATTAAAACAAGTTTTAAGAACAAGTTGTGGTACGTTTAAAAAGCATTTTTCATATAAAATACTTGCATTTTAATCTCACCTAGAGGCATCAACCTTGCTCACCAATCTCCAAAATTGTATGCGCAATTATTTAAAAAGTAAAAGTTTTTCAATGCATTAGCACAGATTTGGTTCCACAGATTTAGTTTCTGAATTTCTTGAGATAAAAGTCAAACTTTATAATTTTTTCTGGTTACCCTTGTTTTTACATGCACAAACTTGTTTTTAAATTCTCATTTGAATTTCGGTGACTATAAGAACTCGATAACTATTTTTTTGTTAAAACAATAATTAGCCATAGTACGGAAATTCAATTATTATTGCTTTAGAGGTTTTGATAATTATTTTATATTCATTATTTAATTACATACACTCACTGAACACAATAATTTGTAATAAAATATAATTTATTATACTTATAATTTATTATAAAAGTAACTATAATTATTTAAAAAAATAATATAACTAATTTATCTATAATAAAATGAAGAGTATGTCTGCGTGTCTGTATCTCTCATATCTCAAAAACTGTCTTGAAAATTGGAGAGTAGATAAAAGCAGCAATATGAGTCCTCAATTCGAATAATCGTTAAAAAAAATTGAATTTAAATCACTTATGAGAGACATTTAAAAAATGGAATTTTCTCATTATCTCTGAACTCGCCATTCATATAAATCAAACTGCGACGATTCCGTATTTTAACAATAACGTCTGTGATGTTTGCTAGCTTATAGCTCTCATTAATAAAAACGGGAGATTTAGTATGTTATTTAATTTCTAATTATTTTTTGTTTGTTATGTCAGATAAACTAAACGATTAACGTGAACGTGATGACGTGACCGGACTATGTCACCAAATTAGTATTCCTAAAGTTATCTGAAACTTCGTAAAATAATTTGAAATCGCCGGTTTTTGAAATAAATAAATATAAATAAGTTACGTACTGTTTGGCAATGTTAGCAGATAAATAGTACTAATTCGTTTAGAAGAAAGTTTAAAAAAATATCATACTATTATTGAGTCTAATGTTGCTTGATTAATTTCTTTAATAGGTACTACTTACCATAAAAGAAAACAAGTTATGCACTAAAAATCAGAATTAAATGGTACAAATAACTTAGGAGAAGTAGAAAAAGTTTCAATATTATTATTGACGCCAATGATGCCTAATTAGTTTTGTTTATAATTACAATTGGTGTTAGGGTAATTGGTGCAGTTTTAATAGGTTCCAAATATACTAATATAAGAGCAATGTATCATTGTAGAAAACTATTTCGTAACCGTGAAAACTCCTTGAATACCGTACAGCTGTACCAGTTGTACTGTATTGTACCAAGTGAATACAGTTAATCTTTATTTTATGGGATGAACTATTAAAAGCTTGTTTTTGCTTAACCCAGTAACGTAAAGCCACCGGAAGTACATATTATCCTATTAAAAAAAATAAAATTTGGTATTATTTTAGCTTTATTAATTGTGTTCGTTTATGTGTCTTTCAGTTTCGTGTATAATTTTCTAATATAGTTAGTATATTAGTTCTCTTTCGTGTATAATTTCTTGTTCAGCACTATTAATTCTTCTCTTTTTTCTTCACATCGTATGAAGAACGTATATCCAGCTATTTGTATAGTTATAAAACTTTGACTAAATATAGTCTTAAAATGTTATATAATGAGGTGACATTATACGAATACATTATAATAATTGAACAACGTTTTTACTATAAACCTTCTATTTTTAAATCAAAATCGTAATCAAAAGCGCAATTATATCAAAAAATAATATCAAAAATGAAAGGCAAATAAATAACACCTTATAAATATATTTAAGAGTAAATGATGAATAAATAGTTTTGAATAAGTAACCTTATAAATTTTGTGTATTTTGTCGTGATAACAGCTAAAGATATATGGATATTTTTTGTGCAAGAAATATCACGTCATGGGAATTTTTGTCCAATAACAATGCATAAAACAGTACGACGACATTTATCTTTATATGATTTGCTTTTTCACTAAATATCACGCGATTGCCAATATAAGTCATAAAATTTAAGCGATATTTATTGCTTTCTGAAGCACCTGAATTTTATGCATGCATAAAAAATTTTAACATACTAACTTAACTAAGACAAGAAATATATTTAAAATTGTACCTAAATTAAAAATAATCGTCAAGAAAACGTGATTGTTATTATTAGTTAAGAGCTGCTTCGATTGAATTTTATAAATTACAATTTTAAATGCTGCAATAAATGCTTGAAAATTTTATTTGATCATTAGCATAAAACATACCAAAAACTTATGTATAAGAGTAGAGTCTGATAGTTTTGGATATATGGATATTTTGTTAATGTTCACAATTTATCTTCATTTGGCTTAATTTTTTCCATTTTTATCAACTTAAGTTCCATTAATTTTTTGAATCAAACACCCGTGTCTTATGCAAACAAATTATGATTATATACATTTTGATATTTTGATAATATTATAACATTACGCGCATTATGGAGTTTTAAAAAAAAATCTTATTATAAGTCATAATACACAAATCCCATAATGTAACACGCAAGAGATAAAGACATAATTTTTCTCTTTTTTGTGTTTCATACATCTTTTTAATGTTTTAATACCATGAATTTACTGTTCAAAATAACTTGCCCGTAATTTCAAAAATGATAAATTTATTTTCTATGAGAAACATTTGTTAAGAGCTAAATGTAACATTACTAATAATATTATTTTCATAAAATTTTATACCTCTGGATTATCCCTTAGTCAAATAAAAACAAAAGATAAGAACACATATGACTATTTTTGCCATATATGAAGAATATTTTTGCCGTTTATGAAATGAAAAAAAAACGAATATATAGAACGAAAAATCCAATAAACTGAAACGGTAAGATATTTAAGGTATAGACAAATGTTAATTTGTATAAAAGTAGTTGAGGTGAAAAAGTCTGGCAAAATTTATTGCTGCACATTGTTGGGACCTTGAAGATACATTTAACTTTGATACCACCAAAATTCTTTTCACTACAGTCATATTAACTCATTTTTATTATTTTATTCTTATTCATATTTATTTCCTAGTTAATGATATTAATTTCGAACCAACCTTCCATTCTGAAAAGTTTATTCCGAAAAATTCATTCTCTCTTGAATGATCTAGCAGAATATTATGGATGATTCTTTGGTATACCGGATTAAATCCTCCCCTTTCCCCTGTTGTCCAAATTTCAGGAACCTAGCACACACTGTTCAGAAGTTATGAGAGGAATTCAAAAACACTAGCGCACTCTATAGTTATTAGAAACTATAAAGGGGCGCAAACTTATTCACACGCACATACACCCATAAACTCGTTCTCTTATTTAGATAGATTTTTCTTCTTGAAATATCATTTGATAGTAGTATAGACAGCGCTACAGCGTACAGCGGGGGGTCCCTAGTCCTGACGTCATCACGGAAAGTCAAGGGGTGCTTATTTCTGCCCGCCTATAAACCGGAAGTTGCTTATTTCTGCCCGCCTGAAAATCGAAACTTCGTCTGCAACGTCATGGGGAGCTTATTTCTTTTTTTTCTTAAGCCTAACATATTTGTAGTTTCGGTTTCTGTTTTTAATTTAGTTTCGTTTTTTTAAATATTATATAATTTATTAGTTTTTGAGGGTGGCAACACTTATTATTTTTAATATTAGTTTTTAAGGATGGCAACACTTGTAAACTTTGTTATTTGGGGGAGATATTGTATATTATGAAGTTATGACGTCATCTTTTATGACATAGTGAATAAATGATATCATACTTTTACTCTAGTGGCGCCATCTATGTGGGAATAAAATAACTTTTAAATCTATTTTATTATTTAATTCTGTTTTTAATATTATTTATTAAATATAATTAAGGCTGAGGATCGAACTCACGCCATCAAAAAGCCTTCGTGGGTCAGTAGTTGGATATCATAACCACTGACCCACGAATGCTTGGTTAGATATGTGTTAATAAGTTTAACTTTTGTATTTTGAACACGTGTGTAAATGAAAATGATTTGATATCGATATCTTAATACAGTTTCATCGATATATTTCCTCTTAATCATTGCGAAGAGGACTTTGTGAGCGCCTACGTTATATGGAGAGAAAAACCACGAAAACCTCCTATACTTAGTACAACCACAAGAAGGGGGTCGTGAAAACTTAACAGATGGCTTTGGTTGCACCTAATTTTCAGTTTTATTATTTTGCAAGACGTACTAATATAGATATTTAAGTAATATAAATTTTATTTCCATGAAAATAATTATCTAATTAAAAACTAATGTATAACAATACATCTAAGGAGTTCCTTCATTTATATAATTAAATACATTAATAAACATTATTAATATATATTTGTTTCATCTTTAAACTTTTAATTTTATCAGGTGGAATAATTTCATAATTACATTAAAATACAATAATATTTATTTTTTATTCTTATCAAAAAATATTTGAATTAATTTTAATTTCTGTTAAAAAAAATAACTAAATATTTACATATTACATATTGCGATTGATAATATTACATATTTTCAATTATGGATTAAATTTCCTTAAAATTTCAAATGAATTATTTTGAATCTAAGAAACATATAATGAAAATTTTTGCCGCTTGAAATTTTATATTCAAAACATATTCATTTTATTATTTAATATTACAATAATGCAAATAACTTACTGTTTTTTCAAATTAAGAGTACATTTAAAAAGTATCCTTAACGGATACTGATTACGGAACTTGAACAGATCAATTTCTCACAAAATTTTACACCGATAATTTCTGTCCGTGACGTTTGGCGTTTATCCACGTTTTATCAATTAGTCATAATATAAAGTATAACATAGTGCCTCATACTGATTATAGAGCGAAGATTTCTCATGAAATTTAAGAAGATAAATCTTACTATGCGACATTTGAGTTTTATCCGGTGTGGTACATTTTTATCACTGATTATTGAGCGTGGGATTATTACTATTTCTCACAAAATTTAACAAGATAGATCTCCGTATCCTTTGAATTTTATCTGTATTTTATTAGTTAATCACAACTGTAAGGATATAGTTTATCTATATACATGAGGATATGGGAAGAACATAGTTAGAGCTTATCTATGAGCAATAGTGTTGATAACAATCAGTATATATAGAGCTGCTTCACGGAAAAACAATTAAGTTGGGAATATTATTCTGAGTGTAGATGATTGTATAAACCAATATAGTTCGCCCTGCAGATTGTCTAAAATTTGGATTACCAGCAGAGTCTTAGTGATCAAGAGAGTCTGATTTTGAAAAAAAGTAAGTAATATTTCTTTCATTATTTTAATAAGCAATTTCTATTTAAATTAGTTCTTTTTATTTGACATTTTATTTATATTATCTTATATTCTCGAAAGTATATGAAGCATCTTAAGTTTTATTTGTGTTCTATGTTTAAGCTTTCTCATTTTACATACTATTAGTTATATTTTTCAAAAGTATATGAGTATTGAGCTACATGAGCTCTTTTTTTTAAATAAGGATCTGCCGGATTCACTCATTTAGTATTAGCTGTATCGAGTGAAGTGCATGCGTTGTTTTATTTGCATAAAATGTGTCTTCATCATTAGAAAAATTTAGTAAATATAATATTTTTATAATTTTTCTTTATCTTAAATTAAATTTAGTTTGAAACGATAATTTAAAAAAAATGTATACTTCATTTTTGATGAAATTACCATGCTTATTTTCTTTATAGATTTTTTTATTACATCACGGTGATTTTTAAACATGAGAAAACGTTCTGCTGAGGACCCTACTGACGATTTCAGTGATTCCGAAGTACGTATTTTTTCAAATACAATTTTTAACATATTTCAAATATTGTTAAGGAAAGGAAATGTTATGAAATACTTTTTAATTTATACGTTATAAAATACTTAAATTTCTTTTTTTTTTTTTTAGATTATATCTGAGCTTGAACAAAATTTCTTAGAAATAAATGGAGAGGACATTTTACCTGATTTTGAGCAAGATTTTTTGGAGTCAGATAGTTTATTGATTCACCATGTGGAACAAATATTTGCCGAAAATCCCACTATTTCTCTTCAGAGTGGTGAGGGAGCGGCCAGCGAAGTAAGCAAATTTTCTCATATAATCCTAGTTGCATATATGATATGTCTATAGAATGTAAGCGTAACTTTTGTATTATAAATGTCTTTTTGTTTATTTATTTGTTTTTTTTTTTTTTTATTTATTTGTTTTTTTTTTTTTTTATGTAAAAAAATAATAATAAAATTTTATTATGATAATGATTAAAAAAAAATAAAAATAAAAAATAAAAAAAAAAAAAAACAAATAAATAAACAAAAAGACATTTATAATACAAAAGTTACGCTTACATTCTATAGACATATCATATATGCAACTAGGATTATATGAGAAAATTTGCTTACTTCGCTGGCCGCTCCCTCACCACTCTGAAGAGAAATAGTGGGATTTTCGGCAAATATTTGTTCCACATGGTGAATCAATAAACTATCTGACTCCAAAAAATCTTGCTCAAAATCAGGTAAAATGTCCTCTCCATTTATTTCTAAGAAATTTTGTTCAAGCTCAGATATAATCTAAAAAAAAAAAAAAGAAATTTAAGTATTTTATAACGTATAAATTAAAAAGTATTTCATAACATTTCCTTTCCTTAACAATATTTGAAATATGTTAAAAATTGTATTTGAAAAAATACGTACTTCGGAATCACTGAAATCGTCAGTAGGGTCCTCAGCAGAACGTTTTCTCATGTTTAAAAATCACCGTGATGTAATAAAAAAATCTATAAAGAAAATAAGCATGGTAATTTCATCAAAAATGAAGTATACATTTTTTTTAAATTATCGTTTCAAACTAAATTTAATTTAAGATAAAGAAAAATTATAAAAATATTATATTTACTAAATTTTTCTAATGATGAAGACACATTTTATGCAAATAAAACAACGCATGCACTTCACTCGATACAGCTAATACTAAATGAGTGAATCCGGCAGATCCTTATTTAAAAAAAAGAGCTCATGTAGCTCAATACTCATATACTTTTGAAAAATATAACTAATAGTATGTAAAATGAGAAAGCTTAAACATAGAACACAAATAAAACTTAAGATGCTTCATATACTTTCGAGAATATAAGATAATATAAATAAAATGTCAAATAAAAAGAACTAATTTAAATAGAAATTGCTTATTAAAATAATGAAAGAAATATTACTTACTTTTTTTCAAAATCAGACTCTCTTGATCACTAAGACTCTGCTGGTAATCCAAATTTTAGACAATCTGCAGGGCGAACTATATTGG
This sequence comes from Parasteatoda lunata, assembly GCA_949128135.1. Lineage (NCBI taxonomy): Eukaryota > Metazoa > Arthropoda > Arachnida > Araneae > Theridiidae > Parasteatoda > Parasteatoda lunata. The sequence goes on from OX421979.1 coordinate 24,484,512, forward strand.
TTTATACAATCATCTACACTCAGAATAATATTCCCAACTTAATTGTTTTTCCGTGAAGCAGCTCTATATATACTGATTGTTATCAACACTATTGCTCATAGATAAGCTCTAACTATGTTCTTCCCATATCCTCATGTATATAGATAAACTATATCCTTACAGTTGTGATTAACTAATAAAATACAGATAAAATTCAAAGGATACGGAGATCTATCTTGTTAAATTTTGTGAGAAATAGTAATAATCCCACGCTCAATAATCAGTGATAAAAATGTACCACACCGGATAAAACTCAAATGTCGCATAGTAAGATTTATCTTCTTAAATTTCATGAGAAATCTTCGCTCTATAATCAGTATGAGGCACTATGTTATACTTTATATTATGACTAATTGATAAAACGTGGATAAACGCCAAACGTCACGGACAGAAATTATCGGTGTAAAATTTTGTGAGAAATTGATCTGTTCAAGTTCCGTAATCAGTATCCGTTAAGGATACTTTTTAAATGTACTCTTAATTTGAAAAAACAGTAAGTTATTTGCATTATTGTAATATTAAATAATAAAATGAATATGTTTTGAATATAAAATTTCAAGCGGCAAAAATTTTCATTATATGTTTCTTAGATTCAAAATAATTCATTTGAAATTTTAAGGAAATTTAATCCATAATTGAAAATATGTAATATTATCAATCGCAATATGTAATATGTAAATATTTAGTTATTTTTTTTAACAGAAATTAAAATTAATTCAAATATTTTTTGATAAGAATAAAAAATAAATATTATTGTATTTTAATGTAATTATGAAATTATTCCACCTGATAAAATTAAAAGTTTAAAGATGAAACAAATATATATTAATAATGTTTATTAATGTATTTAATTATATAAATGAAGGAACTCCTTAGATGTATTGTTATACATTAGTTTTTAATTAGATAATTATTTTCATGGAAATAAAATTTATATTACTTAAATATCTATATTAGTACGTCTTGCAAAATAATAAAACTGAAAATTAGGTGCAACCAAAGCCATCTGTTAAGTTTTCACGATCCCCTTCTTGTGGTTGTACTAAGTATAGGAGGTTTTCGTGGTTTTTCTCTCCATATAACGTAGGCGCTCACAAAGTCCTCTTCGCAATGATTAAGAGGAAATATATCGATGAAACTGTATTAAGATATCGATATCAAACAGCTTTTATTTATACACGTGTTCACTATACAAAAGTTTAACTTATTAACACATATCTAACCAAGTATTCGCGGGTCAGTGGTTATGATATCCAACTACTGACCCACGAAGGCTTTTTGATGGCGTGAGTTCGATCCTCAGCCTTAATTATATTTAATAAATAATATTAAAAACAGAATTAAATAATAAAATAGATTTAAAAGTTATTTTATTCCCACATAGATGGCGCCACTAGAGTAAAAGTATGATATCATTTATTCACTATGTCATAAAAGATGACGTCATAACTTCATAATATACAATATCTCCCCCAAATAACAAAGTTTACAAGTGTTGCCATCCTTAAAAACTAATATTAAAAATAATAAGTGTTGCCACCCTCAAAAAACTAATAAATTATATAATATTTAAAAAAACGAAACTAAATTAAAAACAGAAACCGAAACTACAAATATGTTAGGCTTAAGAAAAAAAAGAAATAAGCTCCCCATGACGTTGCAGACGAAGTTTCGATTTTCAGGCGGGCAGAAATAAGCAACTTCCGGTTTATAGGCGGGCAGAAATAAGCACCCCTTGACTTTCCGTGATGACGTCAGGACTAGGGACCCCCCGCTGTACGCTGTAGCGCTGTCTATACTACTTTTGATAAATATATATCAGTTGAAAAATATCATTTGATGTATAAAATTTTCATCGATATCGTATTATTTCAAGTTATTTTTCCCTAACTATTAGATATTTTTATTTGCTTTCAATGTATGATACTTGCAATCATAAATTTTTAAAATAAAATTATATATTAATAAATATTTAATCCATATTTCAAAACATTTTCAAAATTGATACTTGTTTATTTTAAAAAGTTGTCACCACTTATCAGATCCTTTAATTATATTTAATGAGGTTTAATCTTAATCTTTATGTTTAAGTTTCAGTTAAAGTTGATAACTTAGAATTATGAGTTTTTAACTAGAAATGTTATTACCATACAGTACTGTAATATTATTAGAATTTTTTTTTTCTCTGTGTATGATAGTGCACTTCTTTTTAAATATGATAGCTTTTATGTAAAATTTGTGATAAAGTTCAGAGGAAGAACATTCTAAGTGCCAGTTTAGAAGAAAAAAAAATTTTTTTCAGAGAAAGAATGTGATGTTTTATGAAAGAAAGCGGGATTCAAATACATTCGAAACAAAATGATCAGTGGTAATCTTATAAAGAGTTAAATTCGAGACCATAGTAAAACGGCAATACTGCGAATGCTTAAAAGCAAACAGATTAAATGGGTAGCGGATTCAAATGCATTTGAAAAGAAATTGTCGGTGATAATCCTATAAAGAGTTAATTTCGAGATCATAGCAAAACGGCAATACTGCGAATGCTTAAATATAAATAGATTAAATGAGTAGTGGATTCAAATGCATTTGAAAGAAAAATGATCAGTAACAATCTTATTAGTTAATTTTGAGACCATAGTAAAACGGAAATATTGCGAATGCTGAAACGCAAACAGATTAAAGTGGATTCAAATGCATTTGAAAAAAAAAATGGTCTGTGACAATTTTAAAAAGAGTTAATTTTGAGACTATAGTAAAATGCCAATATTGCGAATGTTAAAAGGCCGATTAAATGAGTATTGGGAAATTACAGATATCATCAAATAAAAGCTTATGGACAAGAGAAAAAGGCAAGGTGTAATCTTCATTCTTCGCTCACGAAAAAGAGCAACTTCAAAAATCTAATTTGCGGAGATTTACATAATTGCCGCTTATAAACTTCACCCTATTAGTTCTTCTGTAAAATCACTACACCAAAGAAAATATTTCTCAATTTAAAATTTATAAACAAAATTTAAAATTAAATTACCTTAAAAAAACATATGTTACCGAGCTATGACAATTATATTAAGTCAGAGAATTCTCTCCTGTAGCAACTTCCCAGATAACATGCAACTTTACGACAAATATTGTATTTTCATTTGGTTTTCATAGAAAGATTTGGCTTACATTCTTCTTTAAACTCAGTAGAAATATGAGTATGTCAAACTTGTTTCCTTAAAGATTGAATAAAAGCACGCCAAAAACTTCACAAAAAATTTCATATTTTAGATTTTACACTTAACTTTGTTTTTTATTTTCTTTCTTTCTTTTTCATTCTAGTTTTGTCTAAGATCTTAAATGAAACGTTTTTTTTTTTATTAAAAACTTAATAATTAGGGCAACCTTCCCCTTTAAAGTGTAAAAAAAGTATGTAAAAACAGACGCAAATAAACCTTGTTACGGTGATGGTCATAAAACTTAAAATACACCTTTTGAAGTTGAGTTTATCCTTCGTATGAGAGAACTTAGTACTCATGATTTGTAAGGGATGAGGCATCCTCATTTTCAAAAGTTTTTTTAGCCTTTTTTTGTAAAGGCAGATCCAATCTCGATATAAATGGCTTATTTATGCAAGCTTAATGTGAACCTCATTGCGCGTAAACTAGCATAGTTAAATTTAACATTCTTCCATTGCACGATTTATTTGCTAATCATTTATAAGCCTAATCGGGGCTTGTGATAAAGGTTATTGCTGACATTAATCAACCTTACACTGCTATCTGGGTTTTCTCAATCTTCCCAAACATAAGTTTTAAATTTATTATTTAAAATATAATTAAAATACAATTAATAAATATTTTAAAGAAATTTAGTTATCTAATTTAAATGACCTATTTTCTTATTTATTCCATTGAAAATTTAACTTAATAAAACTTAAATCGATATTTTTTTTAAAAATTTAGTTGATTCCTTATATTAGGAAATCTAATGTTATCTACCCTTCATTCCCTTTGTCGTTCCTGAATTCTATTAAATGTTTGAATCAGAAATAAATGCTTCAATTAACAGTGCACTCAGTAAATGGACCATTTGAAGCAAGGTAATAAATCATTGCCAATAATTACAGTTGAATTCGTACAGTAACTGCTAGCTGTCTTGAATTTGCATAGCTCAAGTAATTGAAAGAGGTTCTAAAGCATATATTCAGTATTGTGCGAAGATAAGAATGCATTTAACATACTGAATTTAAAAACTATACTTTATTGTAAATAGTTTACTTTAAGTTCTGCTGTTAGCTGTTAAAAGGAGACAATAATGACAAAAATATTTCTATTCATATATTCCTTACTACATGTTTATTCTAAAATAAAACATTTATAGCTTTGCTAGAAACATAAGCTTTTTTTTTAAATAACGTGAGTGACAAACGCCAAACTGTAAAAAAATCTGTAAAAAGATAGAAATTCTCTGTAATTCTGTAAGTAAGAAAAATCTGTAAGTTTCCCACATAAAATTTTCTATTTTAGTAGTAGTTCATTTACGTTGCACTAGAGCTGCACAATGGGCTATTGGCGACGGTCTGGGAAACATCCCTGAGGATGATCCGAAGACATGCCATCACAATTTTGATCCTCTGCAGAGGGGATGGCACCCCTGCTTCGGTAGCCCAACGAACTGCACGCGAAGTCGAGCACTTTACGGTAGCACAGTTTAACGAGGACCAATACCGCACACCCTCGGTCCCTACGTAGACTGATCCAAGTGGTGACCCACCCGCACACTGACCGCAGCCAGTGAGGCTTGACTTCGGTGATCTGCTGGGTAAAATTTTCTATACTTTAAAACTAAAGTAAGACATTTTTAAATTGCAATTAATCTGTCAAAAGACGCATTTTCTTGGCAAACCTACCACCATTCATCAATATTTTATATGTTAGGTACGTGTTTTGTCTAGTTTTGGTGTCGAGAAACTTTAATATCGAACCTGAAACGTTTTTGATATTGCATCTTAATCTGTCAAAAGACGCATTTTTCGGCAAGCAGATAAAACCTGCCACCATTCATCAACATTTTACATGTTAGGTACATGTTTATCTAATTTCGAAGTCATTTGACATTGATTAGTTTTACCACCAGAGCTAGTTTCTCTGCCTGATTTGCAAAGACGTATTTCATATATGCAACAAGTTTCTGTATTTTTACTGAACTGGCTTCATACAATTGAATCGATGCCATGAGTTTATATATAAAGCTTTTGAATCACGATGGTTTGAGTACACCCTTTTTCATGGTGGTTAGATCGTCCAGAAAAATACTTAAATGCCCTTGGTTCGATACCAGCCGGTGGCCAACTAGCCACTCTACTGCAATTCTTCATTTTGATAAACACGCTACTCTACCGCTCCCTCACTGATTGAAACACTACAACACATCGGCTTGCTCCACGAATAGCTTTGACGGGACAAACACAATCAACTTGGTGACAGTAAGCATTGATTTTTTTAACGTCAACTATATAGTCTTTTAACGTTTTCTGTATTGTTTTGCTATAAAAAAAATTTTGTCAACTTTTTTTTTCTCTGTAGAGTATGGAAATTATCTGGGAACTTAGTCCCTCGAGATTTTCTAAAATATTACAATATTTTCTCAGTGAGAAAAAAAACGTATCTTATCTAAATTGTATCTGTTTCGTGTATATGTACAAACTGCACCTTGGACCGATTCAATGTTGGGACTGAACCAACTGACAGCCACCTAACCCTTTTAAGTTTTATTAGGTCTAACAAAAAAATAATTTTATTGTTAAAGGTAATTCGGTACTTACTTTCCGTAGCTTTTAAATTCAAAGATAAGAACTGTAAGATTTTATTTTACTATTAAAGTGATTGAAAAAAAAAATTCTCATTCTTCCTTTTTAAATTGAAAAAAAATAATTTCAATTAAAAAGGTGGTTTAAGAGATATTATTATTAGAAATTACATAAATTCAAGCTTTATTGATGTTTCTGCCTGAGAGCAGAAATTTGTAAATCAAAGGTTTAAAATAATTCAGTAAAATTCGAAAAATGTTACTTATGTGTTTAAAGTTTCGGGTAAATGTGAGGAATCTTATTTGGGAATGACGTATTGATGCTTGATACTTTTGAATATAAGCTTCTTTTGGCCCATCTTTGTAAAATTACTGAATAAAAGAATTTCTTATACTATATTTATTCATAATAAAGTGTGTATGCAGGCAATTACAAAATATTTGTAGACTGACTGGCAAAATATTCTCTAAAGGGGAAACTCCAAAGCTTAAAATATTCAAGAAATTCAGAATGAAACTTTCTACAGACGTGGAAAGATTCAAAGGAAACCGAGTGAGTGGCAATATTTTATTTTAAAATATTATAATGTAACCTATTGTGAAAATCATTAGGCAGTTCGTATGGTATTCGGGTAGCCCGATTCGGTTAAACTGACTTTCTCTTAGTGTTTGTCTGGTCTTTGTTAGCATACTCAGTAAATGAAACTTGAAACACTATCGAGTATATGTACTACCAACTCCTTTGATAAATTTCGATGAATTAGTTTTCATTTAACTTATAAAAGTATTGCTATTTACGAAACGTATAGAGATTAGAGATACGGTAGAGTTCGTCGAGTAGGATGACTTTCTTCGTTATTATGGTCATAAATCAATAACATAATAATCGTAAAGGTGATTCATTCTCTCGTGAATTCATTTACTCTTTCGAGAAATTTAGAAGGAATTTTCCGTTTTCATTTAACTTCTAAAATGCTTCCAATTAACGAAAGTAATAGAACACTGTAAAAAATTCCCGTTCTAATTTCAGCATCCTGCAGGTACCTGTTCTTTGGATGCTTTATCCGTAAAATAAATTTTACCATAAAATATTATACAGTAATTTTTACAGTAATACTTATTTAATGAGTGGTTTAGTGTTTTTACTGTAATTATTACTGAAAAAAATTCAACATATCAGATTTTGAGTGTCGGTACGTTTGACTGTAATTTATTCCAATTTTTTTTAATGAAAAATATGATAGAATACGCTTGTAAGCCTGACTTACACTTAATGAATATGGACTTCAATTGTGTACAAGAAACTTGTATACTCGTTTATTGTCTCATTAGTTTTGAGCGAAATTTTATCATTTTTATTTAACTTCTTAAATAAAAACTTTTTTTATATTCATGAAAGTTATTGAGATTAGAAATACGGTACAATATCAGTCACATAATAGCTAAACTCTTCGATTTAAAAATATTAAAATATTGTGTTGAGAAAAGCAAAACTAACCTTGCTAGTTTCTGCAGAAACTAGCAAGGCTAAGTTTGATTTGTGTATTTAAAAAAATAAAAAAAAATTCATATATTTTTTTATCACGAAATTGTCTTAAAAATTATCCATTTATTAATATTACATTTTTTCCATTGAGCATGTATATCTCCATTTTATATTACTTTGATCACATCAAGTTCTTTTTTCAATTCTCATAAATAATAAATTGTAAAATTTAAACTGCTTTTTTATCAAAAAAGGTTTTGTTTTGGGAAATAAAAATCACAATTCGAAAGTAGTTATTAAAGAAATATATAATTTTTCAAATCATATGGAAAGAAATTAATGATGGAATAAAACTGCACGATGAAAATAAATTAAATATTGCGCAGTTCCAATCTGTTCAGTAAACCACGCTGTTAGAAATTTCCCCCCAAAAAATAGTTAAATAACAATTTATTTAATTGTTATTTTACCATATTCAAATAAAACATTCAAATAGCCATAAATGAGATGATATTTAAACTGTTAATTGTGAGAAAAACAGTTTACTCATAGATTTTACCTAATCCTGTTAAAAAACTAGAATTTTATCGCTCCAACTAGGCCCACCTAATGAAGCTACATCGGAATTTGGGTATAGCCGAGAGGGCTAATCTGTCAATCTTATGATAGACAGAATGGGGTTTCGAGTCACAGCGTTGACATCATGATATTTTCCCCATCCCTTTCAAATTACTCAAAGTTTCCACTGCTTTGCCCTCAAAAATTTGTGATCCTGGACTATTAAAATACAATACTCTCATGCACGCATAGAGAGTTGCTTAACACAAAAACGACTAGAATTTTCATGCTAGTTGTAAATGGTTAAAAGCACTCATAGCTTTGTATTCATGGTTTTTTAACCATATTAGTTGTAAACGGTTTAAGAACCGTAAAAGTAAAAAAATTATTTACCGTAAAATTTATGGCTAATTGGATGGATCGGTTATTTTACCGTGATTTTAGACTGAAAATTCTAACAGCGTATGTTAACAGCGTATGTAATTTCCTATGCGTGTTTGCAATTTTTTGTACGTTATTGCGCACGATTGAAAACGTTTTTTACATATAATATTTCGAGTCCTTATATTGGTTTTTGCATAACATTGTATATTTATTCCAGTTTTGAAAAAATTATCAAATTTTTATATAAATATAAAAAAATATTTTAAAAATACCTTATCTCTTAATGCAAAATAAAATATACGACTTAATTTTTGAAATTAAATTAGTTTATTTCATTTGCATCATCAAATATATAAAATTATTACTTATTTTTAAACGACATAATATTTCAGGTTGTCGAATAAAAAATTATGACAAGCTATTATCTCTGGGAAAATTACTACTTTAAAAATATTTCCCCTGCTAGACTTACTACCAATATTGTTTTAATAGTATTTTATGAGTGGAAAGGCGATATGTTTCGAGCGCAAAAAACAAAGTTCTTATTCTCAAGATCCAGAAGAAGTGAATAATGAAAGTCAAACAGATTTGAAAAAGAAAACGCAAACCTAAGATCGAACTATCGACAGAACACTATTTGCCACTTGGTATCATTGTCACAAACCAACTTTCAAGGTTGATGGCATCCTCCAACAATTCGTTGCGTAAAAAATAATAATAATAATTAAAAAAAATATTTTCAAGTTTTGCATATAACTCTCTCTAATAGTTTTGATAACATATAGCTTACCTCTTGCTTCCGTTCAAAAACGAAACGCACAACAGCAACCTTTGTTAATTATTTATAAATTTTCACTTAAAATAAATTATGTTTTGTTGTTTTACAAATAAATAATAATTTATATCACTGGAGTTTTGAATGTAACGAACACAATATTACACTTACTAATAGCCACTGCCCTCTGATATAAATTGTAGTACCATAGGGCTCAGCTTTGACTCAGAATTGTCTTTAAACATATTTTCAATAATTTTTTTTGTTTTTTTTATTAAAATAGGACAAAATAAATAAAAAGCATGATACTTATTATTTTAATAATTTATGTTTATGAAATATTGCATGCAACACTTGTATTTTTTCTGTGTTAAAAATAAAATCTTTTAAACACGGGCTAAATCCAAACACGGCAAAACAATAATTTTTCATATTTGTATTTATTTGCAGTTATTTAAATATAAGAAAAACAGTTATTCATCACTGAAATTTTTTTAATTTACAAAATAAATTATTGATACGTTTTTGAAAATTAATGAAGTCCTGTAATCGGCTACTTAGCAGTACTTTGGGTACAGGTATTTGGAGAAAATTTCCTTCCCCTTCAGATCTGTATCAAAATTAAGGAAGCGGCCTCACAAAAAATGTAATGGTATGTGTTCGAATTATTCTCAGAGATGTTTCCCAGTCTATCGCCAATAGCCAATTGTGCAGTTCTAGCATGACGTAAATATAGTACCATACCTAGTAACTATTAAAATTAATTTTTATAATTAAATAATACCAAAACATATTTTCTACTTGTATTTAGATAGTCAGAAAATTATATAAAAGAGACACCGATGTCAAAGGGTTAAAGATAAATCTAGGACCGTCGCTAATAGCCCAATAGTGTAGCTCTACTGAAACGTTAACACCCAAAATCAAAAATAAAGTCTCAAATAAATGCCAATTTTTTTTTTACATCCAGCATCTCAAACGATTTAATTAGCTCTTCAATCTTGAAAGAAATTTCTTTTTTTTTTGTATTTTGTTTGTATCGTACAAAATTTTTTGTTCAAACCTAAGTTGCTTTTAATTACCTACTTTGTTTTAAAAATACAATTTTAACCACGAATTAACGGAAGATTTCATAAATGCGAAATTAATTTCCTCTAATCTCAAACTCTATCTCTAGTTTTAGAATTCTCATTAGACAGTACGAACTGTAAGAGTTGAAGGCAAGAAGTAATGGTTGTTTCATGGCAGTAAACAGTAATTACAGGAGTTGATTGATTGTCCAGTTGCAAATAGTCAATTTACACACGCTGATGGTCACTGAACCATTAACTTCTGCTGAGAGCAGTTGATGAAATGCTTTCTGGGATGCGATGTGAGTCTTAGATCTCCCTGGTATCGATTTTTGGTGTACCTTAGCATAAATGAGAAAATAATAACCTAATCTTGCTCTGTTATCAAAAATACTGTTGCATGTTTTTTCTAAAGACAAAATTTGAGGATGAATAATGAGTTGCGTTTCTTAACATAAGTATTAGTTAAATTTACGTTTTCGAATGTAATGTTATTAAAATTTAATTTTATTAAAAATAAAATTAATTTAAAAGTTTAAAATTTTAAAATTTTTTCATAACTGAAAAATTTAGGAAAAGAAGTTGTTGGATAAAATGAGGAATTTCGGGAGGAATGGTCAAAACAACCAGAATATGTTAAAATTTACAGTGTTTCTGGCTCTAAGAGAACACCTACAAGCTTGATAGTTTTTACCGAAGCACTTTGGTGAGGATTTGGTAAAATTAACAATAAAATGCAATTTCATAATATGTCATAAAATTTGGTAATTTTTGATAAAATTTGATAATTTTATAATGACAAGGAAATTATTTTGTAACCTTATTATGGTGATTTTATCAAGAAGGTAGTAGAAAAACATTTTAACTGCAATTTTATGATATTTGAGGAAACAGTTTTACAATGTAAAAATAAATATTAGGGAGTTGTTAACAAAATAAATAGTTATCTTTGCAAGATAGATTTACGTTCATATTTACTATTTACTAACTACTATTTACTATTACTATTTACTATTTACTGTATCAACTATTTACTAACCCTGCTTTAAAATTTTGTTAGGTCAGGGACCTCGGTACACGGCGAAAGCCGAATCTTTTACCCTGCTGATTCTGCGTATGGCAAAAAGTTAATTTGCATGCTTTTTTTTTTAAATATTGAACATAAATCAATTTAAACTGAAAATGTAATAAAATGTTTCCAAATAATATTTTTGTTGAATTATTTAAAAGTGAATTTTTTTAATGAAAACCATTTCGAAAAAATTTATTCAGAAAACAATTATTTTTGATTTAAAATGGGCTTTTATTTACTAATAAATTCTTTAATGATGTTTAAATTACAAGTACCAATGACATTAGAACAATTAATGTCTTGTTTATAAGAAAACATTTATGTTCTGTATGCAACTGCTGTCTTTTATACTTTTATAAAATGCTAAGCTTATTATTAAAAATTAAATATCAAAAACTTATTATTGCATTTACTAATTAGCTAAAAGCAAATTTGGAATTAGAGTAATACAATTATATAACATTTTTTTTTACAGTTATAGCATTTGTTACAATTTTTATTGACTTTCAGAAATTTTTTGATTAATTCCTTAATTCTAATTTTGTCTTTATTTATCTATTACAATAATATCATTAAAATACTTTCGCAGCATTTGATTTCCGAATTTTTATGCTCTTTTTCCTAAGCGGACGCTTCTCTTTAGTGAACATTTTTCTCCCTCTTAAAAGTGTTCATTTGAATGAGGTTTCCCTGACTTCACAAAACTTCACAAAAGTTAAATATGTCTTGCCTAAACAGTTATTTTATCTTGATTATGAAGGAACAGATGAAATGCATGCATTTCCAATACTTCAAATAAGGGTAGTTTTAGTGTTACTATGATTCTAAATATAGACGTGTCGAACATAAATAAGATTTATTCGGCACTATATATCCGGTAAAATTGACCCGGTATTGGGTCTAGAGACAAAAAAAAAATAGTCTGGGTACGGGTTATGAAACTACTGGGCCGATTCCGGGTAATAACCGGGGAAATCTGGCCTAGTACCATTGCTGGGCACCAAGAACATCTATAGTATCAATAGCTACAGTATCTATAGCTACAGTATATCTAAAGTATCAATAACCAAAATGATATCATATTCATAAAGTAAGATTTATTATTTCAAAAGCAAAGTTTTCTTTCTTTATAAAATGAATTAATGTATTTTTCAAACAATAGGAATATTTTTGTAACTAAAACCATGCTCTAGTAAGTATGAATTTAATTATATGCAATTGTTATTAACCACGTCATAAAAATTTATTTTACTGTACAAAAATGCTCATCACACCTTAATCAAATTACAACAAATTATTTTACAATATATTATATTACAATATATTATATTACAATAAAATTCATTACAATACAATTTGTTCATGTACTTGCGTGATGGAGTAATAAATATTTCTTTTTTTAAAAAAAGGAAAAAAAAAACACTTTCTGAAGTTTCCAAAAGGTTTAATTAAGAAAAAAGTATTATATTTCTTATTATAAAAGAATATTATTTTTAAGTGCAATTGTATTACTTTCTTTGTAAGATATCATCAGTAATTTTTTCATCAAAACACAACTATGCTTTTATTTTAAGCAACTAGTGTTTAACATTTTCATAAATTACAGTAAAATTCACGTTTAAAAGTGCATGAATGCTCAATTAAGTTTTAAAATTATTGAAAAAGAAATAGCAATGATTGAACTGTTGAAAAGCATTTAAACATTTCTCTTAGTTCAAAGTTAAATCAGTCTTTTACATTATATTCTTTTTTAAAAAGTAGAATTTCTAAAAACTGTAAAAATATTCTCATATACATTATTCATGACACATTTTTGTTTGAACTGTTGACTAAGTACTTAATTCAATCTAAAGACTGAATATTGATTTTCATTAAGTGAAATTTTTTTTTTCTAGTTTGTGGAAACAGAAAAATGCCAAATTATTCTTCAAATAAATATGTTTTAAGATACAGTTTTCTTTAAATTTTTGGTGAACTACATAATTATAAGCCAAAGACTGAATATTACTTCATTTTTGATGTTATCAAATACTTTTAATTTGATGGAAGCAGAGAAACTAGCATAATTATTGTGCACATACATTATTTTTTTAAAACACATTAATGATTAAAATGTTAACAAGCTAAATAATTCCCATTATATAGTTGATATTTATTTATTTTAATCTAACAAAAACTTCCATTCCATTTCCATTTCTCTGAAAATTGTGGTAAAATATCAATTTAAATAAAATTTTACCATTATATACCAATATTTTGCCATATCTAAGCAAAACACTCAAATTGCTATACATAATATGGTATTCAAACTGTTAATTGTGAGAAAACCGTTTATTAACTGCTTTAAACTAATACAATTATACAACCATAATTTTACGCACCAACAATGTCCATCTAATGAAACCGCTTTGTTCCTTGTAGCTGGGTACATATAGCCGAGAGGGCTAAGCTGTCAATTTTATGACCGACAGAATGGGAGTTTGAGATTAGCGTTGACACTACAATGTTTCTTCAAGTCTCTTCAACATATGAACAATTTTCGATATCCTGCACTCCCCAATTTTTGATCCTGGACTATTAAAATACGATTCCTTCATTCATGTATAGATGGCAGCACCATAAAACTACTTTATACAAAAAGTCTACTATTTCCCATCTTTCCAATAGGTAAAACAACCAGATAAACTAATTAAACATCCTACCACAATTCATTAGATGAAACACAACTCAATCACAACTTTAATTTATTCGGAAACATGAAAATCCTTAAAATTTGTATAATATTCTTTATTTAATGAAAAACCTGGTTCTAATGTATGTTCAGTTAAATTTTCTTTTTTTTTCCGTTTTGAAACCATACTAGGTGTAAATGGTTAACAAAAACCCTATACCTTTGTATTTATGGTTTTTTTAAGCCAAGTGTAAACGGTTTTAAATTCGTTAAGGTAAAAAGTGTTCTTTAACTGAAACTTCATGGTTTATAATTGTTAATAATAAATTGTTAGCAATCTACATAAATTCAACCAAAAATTGATAACTGATGTTTTTTTTTTCCTTAAGTTAAAAACTTCCGTTTTGAAGAATCAAAGTAACTGTTAAGTTATACTCGATGTAAAATATTATTTGCTTAAAACTCAATTTTGAATAACTTGTTCGCAAACATAAATACAGTCAAAACTACTGCCCCAATAACTCTGCTAATTCTCTCTAAGCTAATGTGCTTGAAATGTACCGAAATAGATTTCTGTCTTTCTCAATTTACTGATAATATAAGCCAGAGTAAATTCTTGGCAACAAATAATGACGTTCCACCATTGTTATGTTGTTATTAGTATCCTTAATAAATTATGCAGAAGAGCACTTGAAACTGGAAACAAATTTAAGAAAAGAACTGCCATTTAGAAATTAATTAATCTCAAGTATAAAAACAAGTGTTTTAAATTTGGAATAATAGTATTTATCGAGATATTCCAACTGAATTGCTTGTTTTTGTAAATTTATCAGAAAAATTGGTTTTTAGAGAACGACTATATAAATTTCTATTTCAATAGTGTTTATATTGTGTTTTATAGATGTTATTAAATGCGATTATATTGAATTTACTAATTTAAAATAGTTTTGAGAACAAAGACATGAATATATGTGAATGGAAAAGATATAGCATATATTATAGCTTTCTATTTCTTTGGCTGCTGATAAATTGCATGTTTTTGTAAACTCAATAGAAATAACGGTTTTTAGAGTACAGTAAAACCTGTTTTTGTGCGGTGGATAGGGACCGCATAAAAGAAATCGCACAAAAAAATATTCGAAAATTTTATGAATTCTTGCATATAATAAACAACTTTGTACGATATACTACCTAAAATTTTTTATGCGGTGGACAGGGACCGCATAAAAAAAGTCGGACATAGAAAATACATCAATGATTTATGAAATAGATGAGAGAATGCTTTCAATTAAATTAAATAATTAAATTAGACCTAAAGAAATTTTAAAAAGATTTAATTCTTCATTGTACATATACATGGAGAAGTTTTCAAGTTGTACATTAAATAGTGGAATTGTCTGTCTTTTTACTTTCTTTTGGCTATAATTATTCATTTTAAGTGAGTACTTATGTCTAAAAATAAAATAAAATCATAAAAACTGCATATAAATAGAAACAAAAGTAATTAATTTATTTACCTTTAATCTCACTATAAAATGAATCCTTAACCACGTGAATCGTGCATAAAACTCTGAATACGAAGCTTATACTGTTCGCGCGTCGAGCGACATTATGTACATAACTGACTCTGCCTAGTCAGGACGCTGTTTAAAATAAATAAACAGAGCATCGCGAAGTCCAGATACATCGTTGTCAAGGAGGCCACATAATCAGAGTTCGTCCACAACATGTATATGTACATTGATAGGAAACATTAAACAGTTGCTAACGCCGCTAAAATTCATTAACCGCATAAGAAAAAATCGCACAGAAAAAAAAAATCGCACAAAAATAAAATCGCAGAAAACTAATCGCACAAAAACAAAATCGCATAAAAAAGGACCGCACAAAAACAGGTTTTACTGTAATACGTTTTTAATGTATATTTCAATAGCTTTGCGTTTAGTTTTTTGTTCTTTATTGATGTTAGATTTTTGTATTTTATTGATTGTGCGATAACATGAAATTTACCAATTTAAGATAGATTTGGGAATAAAGATATAATTTGAGATTAGCAAGATAATACTCTTGGGAAACTTTCTTGGTAAAGAGAAAAAGGGGAAGACCAAAATTGACTTGGTAGTAACAGATAATGGCGGATTTTTAAAGAGAAAAATTTAAGATACTAGAGAAAGACAGCTCCAAAGCCAAAAACCGGGAGCTTGGAGAAATTGTCTAGATGCTTTCTGCGCCAAACGTTGTGAAGTGTTTAAACTAATAAGATATATAGTATATGAGATTTAGATATAAATCTATAGATTTGTGTAAACATAATTTCTCCATTATTTAAATTTATTAATTTGTTCATGTTTAGTTTAGAAGCTTTAAAATCGAACATGGTAAGAGTTCATTTTGACTATATTTAAAAAGTTACATAAACTAACAAATTTTTAAATTAGTTTTGAGAAATGCATTTTCGTATATATCTTAAAATATGATCTGAATGGCTATGAACATGGGCTCCACAATCTGTAGGATATAAGCTGTCAAAAACGGAAATTCTGGAAAAATATTTTTTTTTATTTAAAATTAAATCCTTTAGATATAGTATGATCGAGTTGAGAATATGGTAAAAAAAGAGTGTTAATGTAATAATAAACTCGATTATTTTTATTACAAGTCTTTTTATAGATAATCCTTGAATATTTGTTTATAAAATAATTGATCGTCTTGATATTACATTTGTTGTATTATGCACAATGAGATATCTGAAATAACAATGTTTATTTTAAAATATATTGTGATTACACGCCACTATTTTAAACATTTTTGTCGCACTTTATAGCTAAAAATGTTTTGGAATCCTTGTAGTGTTGACATTCTTGGAGTCTGTAGATTTGCTGCAACTTCAATATTTTTCTATGTTGAACCCTATTTTATATTTCTTATGCTTGATTACGTGATATTATGGTTCAACATAGTTTGAGACCCGAATAAGTTGTAGTATTTGCAGCGATTTGTTACCGTATTTCGGTTTAAGGTACCGATATTATGGCTCAATCTTGAACTGATTGAAGCTTAGAAATAAAGTCCCTCTTTCTGACAAAATTGGTCAAAATTTGGATATTGCAGAATATTGTTAATTAACATACTGCTCATTGACCAAGCACAACAATTATAAGCATAGGTGATATGGGTCTGCTGTTGTAATAACTTCAGGAGATTTTTTAAAAATTTATCCTCCTACATAAAGAAATCATTAAATTGTTTCATAGCAGAAAGAGAGCGAAAACTTTTCCATGAGAATGTTCTGATAAAATTAAAGTACTGAAAGGCAATAACATATCCGTTAAAATGAAAACATAATTATGGTTAAAAAAGAACAAAATATACGGCAAATAAACCGTTAATTTAGTAATTTTTCTGTTCATATAGCAACGGCTTACCAGATATTTGGGCTTTCAAACTTTAACTTCTTATTACCACATATTTATTTAAAAAATACTAAACGGAAAGTTAATTTTACTGAATAAATTGTTTTTATGCCATGCTTTAATGCATCATGATCAAATTACCAAATTTTACCACTTTTTTCGAATCGAATTACATATTATAAAACCATATTTTGTTGTTAATTTTACCAAAATCATTACTAAAACGTTTCGATAAAAATTAACGATCTATTTAATGTTTTCATAGAGCCAGAAACATTGTAAATTTTACCGTATTCTGATAATTTTAACCATCCTTTTTTCAGTATACAATCAAGTAAAGCATTTCTCATTCAGACACATTTTAGTAACTGCGCTGAATTAGAAAACTTTTAGTTAAATGTTAATTAATTGTTTTAGTTAAATTTAGTTCCTCAGTTAAAAAAATAAGTGCTGTTTAGGAATTTACTGATATTGCATCAAGGAAAAAAATTTAATAGCATTTTAAAAAAAAGATAATAAAATTGTGCGTTGAAATCAATAAAAAAACTTTTTTTTTAAACTGTTGTAACGTTTGTTTATTTTTCTTGCGTAAAATATAATATTATTTTTTTGCCATTCATAACGGCTGCATTTTTAGTTAAAAAATTAAAAGAAAACGTATTTTTAAACAAGACAATTTTAATTTTATTATAACTTCGTATGAAATAGACAGAAAAATATCAACATATCTCTATATATGTTTCGTGAAAAAAATATAACAACATTAAAATGTAGTAAATAGGAAAGATATAGTTAAAATAAATGAAAAATGAAGAAATTAAGAAAATAAAACAGCAAATGTGTTTTCCTTCGTCTTCAATAACGAGAAAAGAATAGTCTTTGGAACAATATTTTTCTTAAGACACCTTCATTTATTCAAAACTATCAATCCTAAATCTTTTTGTTCAACTAGAATATGACAAATAAATAAATTGTCGAATGTGTGTCTGATAAAACTTATTATGGCATTCCTAAAAAGTTTTTGTATTTCTTCATATAATTTGTTTCTTCTCAATCTGAAAATACGTAAAAACATTTATGAAACTTTTCAGAAGAAAATATTCATTGGTACGGAAAGTAATTACAGTTTCCTTACATGACTTTTTGCCTTAAAACATAAAAAAAATACAAAATATTTTTAACATGATAATAAATATCTTTTCATGAAATATTTTTTGGTATATTTTATTTGAATTTTAAATAAAAAAACAAATATACATATAATACTTATTTAATGCTACAAAATGACTTATTTGGTTTAAAAAGATATGTAACTGTAATTTGAAATTTATAAAATTTAGATTTAATGTAAAAAAAAACTTCAAAGAAATATTTATTTGTGTTATTTCCTTTCATGCCTATAAAAATCTATAAGAAAACCTGCTTCTTACGATCACAACGATCTGAATAGCTTTTAAGAGTTTTAAATTATATCTTAAAAATCAACCCTTTTCAAATATAGTTAAACAGCGTAAATACAGCACAAAAAATAGGTATTTAGATAGTCATATTTATAGTTTCGATTCAATAAAGAAGAATCTTCTTCAGAGTTTTAACTGTATTTTATGACTGAAAATTGAGAAAGTTTCTTGTTTAGAGAATTGAAATTATAATATGTACAGTGCTAAGAAATCCAACCTGAATAACTTTTGATCTTAAGAATTTAAGCGTCATCGGTTGAATAGTTCCTGACAAATCAAATTTCAAAACAGTCGTTTGTTTAAAATTCAATTTCTCAGGAACTATTCGACCAATTTTATTCGAAATTTCCATTCTGCCATATAAAATTACATACTTTTAAATAACGTAAAATATCAAATTAAATTGTTTTGAATGTTATTAAATAAAATAATAAAAATTAATAAATAATTATTAAGAACTATTTTTTGCTTTAATTATCTTTGGATAAACAACTTCTAAAATTGTGTGAATTTTTTTTTCCAAATCGCTTGAAAAGTTCTCGTGATATAGAGACATAAAAAGTAAACTTAAAATTAAGGGCTCTAGACTTCGAACAGCTCTCCTGACCAAACTATTGTAACTGTATTTACTAGATGGCGACTGCCCCTTAAACTTATGGGTAAAAAATACATTTAGAAAGTACAATTTATTGTCTGAGTTCGTAACTTAAAATATAGTCTGCAGAAAGTAGCATATTTGAGGTCACATATGTGAACCATTAAATTTGAGTAATATAAGAACAAAATAAATAATAAGAACAAAATACTTTAATAAAAATAACAAAAATAATTCAGGGTTGTTTTTTTTTGCGCACTGTTCATTTCCGTGCCCTTGTTTATGTTTGATTCAAGTTGATTTGATTTATTCATAAACAGTATAAAGAATACGCTATATGTATTTGGATATTCCCTCTTTGCGTATTAAATGATAATTTGAATAGAATACTAAACTTGTTTTGTTTAGTTTGTTTGATCAGTGCAATTCGCTTACTTTTACATAATATCGTTCGCCTCCGTTGATGGCGTATTTTCATTGGTCAGAAAAATCACGTGAAATGATCCAGTGTTTTCACTTAAGGCTGTTTTTCGAAGGCTCCGTCGTAAGATCAAATCATGCTTTTTTGCGAATAATATGCTATTTTTATAACTGCTATTACTCATGATTGTTAGGTCAAATTTTGTCTAGCTAAGGCCAGAGCAGGGAGAATGGGAATTCGAGTCTTAGGGTTGATACCACAAACTTTCTGCATTTCTTTCAACACATGAAGAGCTCCCAGTTTCCTGCAGACCCCAATTTGTGACCCTGCCTTTTCAGACTGTATAGTTGGCAACACCATAAAGCTGCATAACACAAAAAAGTCCAGATTACTTATTTCTTGAGATAGGTGAAGCAACCAGATTAACTAATTAAACCTTATTACACAGTTCATTCCATGAAACACAACTCAACCGCAACCTAACTCAAATAGCTATTACTTAACGAGAAGCCTAACTAAAACGTCCAGTTAAATTTGTTTAAGATTTTGAAACCATTCTAGTTGTAAATAGTTAAAAAAACATACAGTTTTAAAATCATGGTTTTTTAATCATATAATTTGTAACTAGTTTGAAAACCATAACGATAAAAAATGTTCTGTGCTGTAAATATTAGGGTTCATTAAATGGAACTGCTGCTTGTTTTGCCGTAATTTTAAAATTAAAACTTTTGTAGTGTAGCCTTTATTCAATGTATGCAATTAAAATAATGAATGCAAAAGTTTAAAAAAAATTTAGAAATTAGCTTTTCTTACTTTTACTTAAGAATCTTTTTTAAAGAGCTTTTTTTTAACTGTAATATAAATAAAAACTCTGTAGAATAAAATTACAAGAGCTATCAAGTAAACCTCTTTATGTTTAAACTTTAATCCTAATAAAACCAGGGCCAAATTTACTGAACTAGATATGATTTATTACAACGAAACCAATTAAATTCTTTTAACTAAATACAATTTATATGTAATATTCTGTAAATCACTAAGAGCCAGAAATTTTGTTCAAATTACCATACTGGTTATGATTATAAAGGTAAAGAAATTTTTGGTAAAAAAAAAAAAACATTTATATCTGATACTAAATACCAAAATGAACAGTATTTAAATCATTCCTTTTGTAATTTTTCCCTTCATATGGTAATGGTTTACCGAAAATTTTGGCTTTTAAAATTATAATGTTACCACACATTTATAAAATACAAAACTGAAAAGTAAAATTAAGAACCAAATAAATGGTTTTTATACCGTACTCTAACACATCATAATGAAATCCTAAAATTTTGCCACTTTAAAAAAATGGTGATTGGCAAGCAAAGGGATTGTTGAAAGGGTTTATGAAAAATGCGCAATGTTTATAATATTTTTTATTGTTTTACTTTACTAGGTGCTGCGACGATTGTTCTACTTTTTTTAAAATAAAAATGAAGCGTATTTAAATTACCAGGAAGCCTTTAAGTCAATTCAATTCCTTCCATCCGTCAGACGATATTCCGTATAGATCATCCATACTAATACAGCAACAAATATTTCTGAAAATTCCTTAGCCCATGAAATTCAATAATTCTTGACTTTTTTCTCTCCCGTAATGGGTACTTCAGCTCTCTTAATAACGACTAAGTTTTATTTTTTCTGCAATGTGTTTACAAAACTTCTC
Organism: Parasteatoda lunata; assembly: GCA_949128135.1. Classification (NCBI taxonomy): domain Eukaryota; kingdom Metazoa; phylum Arthropoda; class Arachnida; order Araneae; family Theridiidae; genus Parasteatoda; species Parasteatoda lunata. The sequence continues at coordinate 24,505,954 of OX421979.1, forward strand.
ATAAAAAAAAAACAGCTGCCTGAAAAAAAAAACACTCTCAGAAGTTGCAAAATTTGCGTATGATTCCTGGACTGAAAATATCGTCGATTTGTAGTTCCAATTTTTATTATTGCAAATACTATCTGGATTTTCTTAGGAATCTTACCATACGGCATTTATTTTTATAGAATTCAGCAGAATCATTTCTCTTTTTTTTCTGTGTCTTAACCGGATTATCATTTTACCAAATTGGTAACATCTAATCCGGATAAATGAATACCTACTTATTGTTAGCTCTAAACTTGTTTCAATTCTTAAAGTACGCAATTAATTTTACTGAATTCAGTTACTGAATTCGCAATTAATTTCACTGAAACCATTTATCTTTTTATTTTAGCGTTGATTAACTTGGAAGTTTCATTTTTTCTGTAACGAGTTTACAAAACTTCTTCTCAGTAAAAAGCAGTTTCTTTTTTTTCTGTACATTAACCAGATTAACATTTAACCGAATTTCATTTGGAAATCCTATTAAAAAAAACAACTTATTATTAGTTCTAAATTTGTTTTAATAATTAATTTTACGCAATTAATTTTACAGAAGTCAGTACGACCATTTCTACTTTTACCTTAATTCGCATTAATATTACAGAACTATTCGCATTATATTCCGTTGTCCAATATAGTCCAAACAAATGTAATTCTCCTTATTAGTGGTAAATTCATTTTACTAGTAAAAGTGCTGCATTTATACTTTTAGGATTATCTATCATCGTTTCCTCTCCCTAGAAATTATTATAGCAAATTCTATACAGGATTAGCAATTAACTATTTGGTAAGACGGGATTACCATGCTTGATGGTTTAGAACATATATACAGAACATATACAGAACATATGTATAAAGAAACGAAAACATAGATGGACGAAAAATAGAAAAAGACGAAAATGCAATTTTTAGAACATGAAGCAATATTTGAGAAGAGCAGGAAGTAAATTTAATATCAAATTACTTTTCTTTATACCACAATAGTGTGAAATATAAGAAACATTATTCGAGGCACGTTTCATTTTCATCAAAACCGAAAGAAACGTGTTCTTTTAGGTATTCCTTTAGCTTCAAAAAGTATCGATAAATATTTCGCCCTAAGAGACATTAAATAATAATGATAAGAAAAATTTTTTCCACTTATATCACGTTATATATTACGGCTATTTACTTTTTTTGTTATTGAGTTCTTAATATAAAAATGGCATTAAATTCATCTTTCAGTCTTTTTTGTGGCATCGGGTTAATTTTTTTATTGATGGTTACACTGAGAACTATAAATTTATAAAAAAAAAATTAAGCTTATTTGTAAATTTTTTTTACCATTGTTGGTTACAAGGAGTACTATAAATATATACAAAAATTAAACTTATTCAATTTTCAAAAATTTTATTCTCATTATCTTCCTCTTCACTAATAATGTTTTATTTTACTTCGAAAATTGGCTAACCTAGGTTAACAGTTTGGTCACCATTATATTCTCATCATTGCATTGCGGTTAATGGCATTTCAATAATTATTATCTGCATATACTCAGGAGTGTTTTTATATAGATTGTCCAATTGGAAACATTATAGGATTTTATGACGTTTACTTCTATGTTGTCAATGGTAATAGCGCCAAAAAGTAGCAAACAAATATCGCTATTGTATAATCTATATGATTTACTAAAAATGAATTTGTAAAGAAATTAAGGAATAAAAAAAAGAAATTGAAATTGATGGGAAGATGGAATTGATGAAAGAAACTGATAGTAGGAATGAAAAAAAAATTTTTTTTGAAAATTTCATAGACATAATAAAATAAATGTATGAGATTTTATCGTTTATCAGGAAATCATTAAACAGAAAAATCAATTCTTTTTAGCACTTTTTCAATGATTTTGCGATTATAATATGCTCGTAGAAAACCCAACATTTATGCATTGTATATTTTACCATGAATGGTCGAAAACAAGAGAATATCGACTTTCCCCGGTGAATATCAACAATAACATAATCCCTTTGGTGAATGTCCAAAGTATTTGTTATATCCTATTTGATATTAATTTATTCCTTGATAGTATTATATTTGATATTATAATTTCTTCTGAGGATAAATTAGGAGAAACATCATTGTTCAGAATACCGGTTAAATGCATACTGGAAAGTGGCACTTGACCTTAAAAAAACATTGATGAAGGATATACTGGAAGAATGTTTACCGGGTAGTGGCATCATTTATTCTCTTTTGATCTTCTGCAGATGAGATGGCACCCCCGCTTCGGTAGCCCGACAACCTGCGCGTGTAGTCGAGCACTTTACAGTAGAACAGTTTAACGAGACCAATACCGCGCTCACTCAGCCCCTTCGCAGACTGATCCAAGTGGTCATCCACCCGCACGACTGACAACCGCTAGTGATGCTGGACTTCAGTGATCTGTCGGGAACCCTGTTTTAACGATTAGTCCACTACGGGACAACATGATTCTAATAATAGAACATAAATATGCAGCATTCAAACGGCTCACTAGGTCTATTTTTCCGTTCATATTGTAGCAGTTCACCGGTGAATCTGGTTTACAAAATTTTAGTTTATTTAACCACACATTCAGTTAAAAAAAAAAAGCTGAAAACGAATTTAACTAAATAAATGGAATTCTATGCCATACTCTAAGGTATCAAGATAAAACTATAAAATTTTGCCACATTTACCAAATTTCATTACATATTATGAATCCATATTTTATTAATTTTACAGAACTCATTACCAAAGCACGGGGGTAAAAACTACTGAGCTTTTTAGTGTTCCCATAGACACAGAGACATGGTAAATTTTACCATATTCCGGTAGTTTTGTTTACAGTTCGTCTCTTGGTGAAAGATGACCAAATAAGATTAAGAGCTTAAACATTGTTCTAGAAGCACCGTAATTAAGCCATAAATATTATAACAATGGGTATCTCCCAAAAATTAAAATTATACTTTCAACATTGATGAAGAATAAGGTCCGGTATTGTATTTCATGGTTACAACACCACAGAGAATTTCACATCTATGAAGAAACTTTGTATCTGAAGTCCACTTAATAAAGGAAAAATGTTGTTGTTACATATGGCTTTATTGGAAATATTAATCCATATACAATGTTCAGCTTTAAATGGACATAAAAAAAGGAGTAAAAAGGAACAAAGTTACAAAAATATGCAAAGAAAACACTTGACAAACGCATATTAACACAAAAAGAACACAAAGATAAAATTACAGTAAAAAAAAAAGCTGAAAAAAAGTTTAAAAAAAATATAAATATATCTATATATACAGGAAAGAAAGAGGAGTAGTCTTTACAGAGAGTTCATGTGATTTCTGGCATCCCAATAAAGTTTACAGAGATCACCCCGCTCTTGGGATTGTTTGTCTAGCAAAGGGCATACAAGCAAGTGGTCTGAGTTCATGGTTTCCGAGTTGCAGATTTGGTACTCACTCGATGGAAGGATACCTATTCTGTTGAGGTGCTCTGTCAAGCTGTCATGGCCTTGCCATCACCGTTACTCATTTAGCACCACCCAGGAGGCACGTGTGATTTAAGGATATCACGGACGCGAGTAACATTGCCTCCCAAAAATGAAAAATGTTATTTAATTCTATACTTACAAATTCAAAATTAAGCTTTATAAAGTTACAACGCATGCGCAAATGCTTCCCAGAAATTAATGTTATTGTGAATGGGTAGAAAAAAAAAGTTTATAATTACGGTTAACGGTTAGTTTGTGCATTAAATTCTGATTCTTTAACCGCATAGGGTGAAAGCAGTTAATAAGCGGTTTTTCTCCCAGTTTTATAACCATCTTATTTATGGTTATTTGACTGTTTTGTTTGAATACGGCAAAATAAAAATTAAATAAATTGTTATTTAGCTATTTTTCCGAAAAAATTCTAATAGTTTATTTTGCAAAAAAGAGAAGAAAACTGTTTTTATCGCAGTATAGTTTACACTTTCATGGAATTTTTATTTATTTATTCTTTAGCTCAAAGTAAAGAAAAATGTTATTGGTTGAAAGAAGATTAAGGAACGCTTCTAACTTTTACTTTTCTTAGCGAATTCTCTGCGGAGCCTAATATTTACTTAAAAACTCCATTCTGTGCTTCTAATCAATATTCTAGTCTGATGCAATTTGTCATCCCTTTTTAGATACTATTTGAATAGGCTCAAACAGAATTCGAATGAATTTTTTCCTTTCCTTTCTGATAACAGTTGTGCAGTTTTCTAGTTTTAAAAGCTAAGCAAGTTTGTCGCTTTTGCTGTGCGTATTCTTTTCTGTTTGATGATGAGCCATGAATTACAAATTATTTGAAAACTAAATAATTTATTTCGTATGTTTATTCTAATGTATCCAATATTGTGACTTTGAAAATAGTTTTTAACATTTTCTTTTTATTTAATCACCTGCAAACAGAAAAGGTGTATAAAAATATACAGTTCATCTCTTTAAATTCAAATTTGTAATAAACTTGGTAATTTTGAATCTAAATTAAAATACATTGTTTAAACTCATGTTGAACCACAATAACGCTCAAAGTTGTTGAAATCTTAAAGGTACGTATATAGGTAATGTAATGTGTATTTTTTCTGTTTCAAGGGCAATGAATTACAAATTAATTGAAAACTAAATATTTTGCGTATGTTTATTAACGTATGTTAATGTTTGCGTATGTTTATTCTGAGAAACCCAATACTACTGCTTTGAAAATTGTTCTTAACTTTCTACACAAACAATAAGTTTCTTTCTTTATAAATAATAAGTGAACCATGTCAGAATAAAAATATGGAAAGCATAAGTAATAAGTAGTAATATGTCTGTGGGCTTGATCACTAGTTTCTTCTGCAGACTTTTGATCCCGTCAATTAGTGGTTCAAAACAATATGTCAACTCTAGCAGAATAAGAGTACGGCAAATATTAGAAGTAAGTAGTGATAAGCCTGAGGGTTTGATTTTTCAATAGAAAATTATGATAATATATTGCAGGCCTTAGATTTTGATGAATCAAAGAAATGGCCATAGTTACAGTTTTGGTTCAGTTAATAGTCAAATTATTTTTTTCTTTTGCTCCACGTCTCTAGCACACTAGTGCTCTGTTTAGAATAGCTCACATTAATGTTTTGGTGTTTTTCTGTCTATGCCGCTAAAGTTTATAGATATATTTGCTGTATCATACATTGCTCAAGGCGCCCCACGTAGAGGTGGATCGACAAATCAACGAATCATATATGGAAATACGGCATTATTTTGTTTAACCGATTTTCAACTGAATAAGCATTTTAGCCGGAAGCCATTTTGTAATTTTCAAAATGTATAAAATGATTAAATTCTCAAACAGCAAATATTTTTTTTCTTTGATAATAAACGAAGAAAATGACTATTATTATATAAATTTGAGAGAAAAATATTTGCTGCCTTTGACTTTTCAAATTGCATTAATGTATTACAAGTTATAGGTAATTAATCAAACTAAATAACGTGCGTAAGATAAAAACGGATTTAATCTTATCTTCATATCTTATCTCATCATACTCCTATCGTTACGTTCTAAGACACAATCTTAATGGCTCGAGGGCGTGACCTAACATATGCTAATTAATAAGTGCAGATTTATCGAGATCAGACACAAAAGCGTACTTTCTCTGAATAAACATACCTTTTGTTTCGAAGGATTCAGATTTCTGACCCCCAAAATATAGAAGGCAGCCGCAATCTGGTCAATGGAAATATGGTCCCGATAGTTAGGCCAGGAGATGGGTTCAAACTTGGACCACTTAATGATAATTTTACTTTTTGCATCTTTCACCATATCTCAAGAATTTTTTTAAAAAAATGAAAAATATTTGCACAAAATTACAAAATTCGTTTATCTAAAGATAATTCCATGCAAATAATAGCGTTAAGTAAGTATTATTATTTTTTGTTATTTTAATTAATGATAGTCGAAAAAATCTGGAGTTGTAAGGTAAGCAGTTTCTTACACCATTTTAAAGAACATAATATTACATAACAAAATACAAACTCTGAGTGAAATCGATCTCATAGTTCTTGTGAAATTACATTTCAAGAAAATTTTTTTTACAAATTCCATTTGTCAGGAACTATTCGACCGATTTTGCTCAGATTTTGTGTTTTTCCATGTAAAATTATATTCTTCAAAATCCTGTGAAAAGTTTTAAACCTTAAATTTTAAATTGTTTTGACTATCATTAAGTAAAATAATAAAAAATAATCAAAATTTACTATAAATTATGTTTTGCATCTTTCGATAAAAGAATTTTATCAGGGTGTGCAAAACAATTCGCTTAAAAAGTTTTCGAGATATGGTGAAATGAGCAACAAAAAAAAAAAAAAAAAATTACATTAAGGGGTGCAAACTTTGGACCTCTCTCTGGACTTAAATAGTGGGATCTTACTTCCCAGATTGTAGCAATCCCATATATTTTGGGAGTCAAAAATGAGAATCCGTCTAAAAAAAGGTGTGTTTATTCAGAGAAAGGAAGCTTTTATGTCTAATTTTGTAACTTAAAGTATTGACTGCTGTGACAGCCCTGGTCTACCACTAGTTTGGTATCACGTGTCTTAACTTTCCTTTTTAAATGCAAGATGTATATTTTTAGTCCTTCACATAAATTTATTATTTTTATTTTTATTATCGTTTTACAAATACCCAACCATAAACAGCACAACTGCATGAATTAATTACCAAATTTGAGATCCCCCCCTCGAGCACTTAAGATTGAGTCCTAAAACGTGAAAATATAATCATTAGATCAAAAGCCTTTCAGTGTAGTCCGATTATTTTTTTGCGCAATGAACAAATCTATTAATACTGCAGAAAATGGACTTTTCAGAATAAAAATGTTTTCATTTAAGAACGTCCTGAACGACTAAATCTTTGCAGTACCTTCTTAAATAATGAAAGACAGATGCCTGCAAGTTCCAGGTTGAGATTATAGTATATCATGCGAAATGACTTAAGATTTTGAGGGAAATGATAAGAAATTCATAGTTTGAAATGAAAAATGTATTCTTTTGAAATGATTTTTTTTGGAAGGGAATGGAATGCAAGGTTTATGGATCCAGGATAACTATACACATAAATATTTAAAAATATTGCTGGATGTAGGATTTATAGAATATACAGTAAGTCACAAAAATAATGCTATGAATAACTTTTGTAGAAATTGTTATTTTATTTTAATATACTTAAAACAACATAATTAGTGTATACTAATAAATAAGTTACGACATCAGACACTTTCTCTAAGGAAACTTCAATTTTCCTTGATGGATTTAGATATTTGTCCATCGCTTTTTTTGGAATATATGGTCCCAATTGTTTAGTAAAGGAAGAGGTTGAAGTAAAGACTATTTAAATATAATTTAATTTTCTGCGTATTTAGCTATATCTCGGGTGAGCTTAGTTGTTGAGTTATAAAATTTCAAACGAGCAGTATTTTAAAATTAATATTTCTCAAAAACTATTTGGTCAATTTCTTTCTAAAATAAAAATTATAAAAATTCCGTTGAAAAAAAGTATGTTTATTCTGAGAGAGAACGTTTTTATGTCTGCTCTGTTAAATTTTAAATAGCATTTAATTCTCTTAAATGAGGTCAACAATTTTAAACCATCAAGTTTCGCTTAGTTCCTGAAAATATGATCATTAAAACAAAAGTTATTTAAGGTGATATCTATTTTTAGTTCGCTCTACACTAAATTTATAACTTCAATAATAATTATTATTATTTATTCCAAATTTGATGTATTATTTTAACCAAACGCTCCAAAACTGTAAAATGCATGAATTACCCATGTCACCTGAAGGAACAGTTTGCCTTCAGGAAAAAATATCCATATTTATAAAGGCCTGAATTGCTTATAGTTCATAAACATTATTCATTTAAGCCAAAAGTTTTAATTTTATTTAAAGATACGTTTGCTTTCAGCTAAGAAAATATCCATATTTATAAAGGCCTGAATTGCTTACAAGTCATTAAAAATATTCATTTAATTCAAAAATTTATATTTTATTTAAAAAAACGCGGCGTATATTTTAACTTTTACTCAAAAAGTTGAATAAATTTTTTTAAACTGTATCTTTTTAATTATTGTCATAAAAATGCAGCAAAAACGGAAATGAAATCCATTTCTATTGTACAAAGTATTCTATTAAATTACTTTTCATTTCCTTAATTAGGAAAAACTATGTTATCCTTTTATTTCCGGTTAGATAACATTTAATTTTTTTTTTTTTTGCAATGTTCTTTTATATTTAGAATCCTTTAGGGGAATAAATACGAAGATACCAAGTGAGTTTTGTTATTTTCTATTTAACCCTGCACATTAATTCGAGTTTTACTATAATGCATTCTAATTGAATTCGTATCGGAGAAAAGTGAATGGTCTTTTACTAACGTAGAAAAAAGACATTTGTATAAATAGAAAAAAAGAATAAATTCCATTGAGATATCTAAAGATGTGATTAATGTAAGCTCTACCTTTAATTAATGTAAATCGTTTCTTTGAAGTAGATAAAAAAAAACAAAATTTAATTTTGAAAATATAATTAATGCTTTAAAATTAATCCAACAGATATAATTAATAGAAATTTTTATTTTAGATAGATTTACAATGCTAGATTAGCTTGATTTACAAAGCTAGATTACAATGCTAGATAGACTTTTAGATAGGTTTAGATAGATTACGATTAATGGAAATTCCAGCATTGGCTAATGTGAATATTTCTATAAGAGATTATAAAAAGAATTTATGTTCGGGAAAATGGCTATTCTAATTTTACCATTAATGGAGCAAAAAAAATCGATATTAAAAAGCTACTTGTTAAAAATAATTGGTTAAAAGATTGAAAAAGTAAAATTTCTATATAAAGTTATAGACTAATAGTTTCAGTAATCATACATCATTTAAATGTCATATATCATTTAGTCATACACCATTTATCCCTCTCAGTGCATATTATAACCGTCGTTAAACAGCCAAAAAAATTTAGGGTTTCCGACTACCAAAGTTCCATTCCGTAGTCTTGTAATTTTGAATCCAATCCAGACGACAAGAAACTCCTGAATCAAGTATTGGGAGAAATTTGCCTTCGCAGAGAACTTTTTGATAGAATTAACCAGTATTTGCGTTACATTGAGCGGAAAACCACGCGATCCTTCCACGGTTAGCCTGACTGTGGGCCCTTACCCATGATCCGTCTACCACTGAAGATATTTACTGGTCAGCGCTGTGGTCAGAGCAGGCCGGATGCAGAATTCGTATGTACAAGCCATCACCTGGTTCATCTCATTGGAAGATCGCTCTATCCCCTGCGCAATCGCGGCTCTAGGTAAATATTCTGAGGAAAAAAAAAAAAAAAGAAGCAGCATCTTGTTTAGATGCTGAAAAAAAGGTACATCTAAAAAGGTCAGTTTTAGCATTATTGGTATATGCCCTGCCGAATCCCTTAAAAAGGACTATTTTATGAACATTTAAAGATATTTTGATTACAAAAAAGTAGAAGTTCTTTTAGTGATTTCTAAGAAATTCATAACTTTAATATTTTGGTTTGAATTGACGGGACACTATAAGATTAACTGTTTTATAGTACATCTTTATTTATAGTGTTAAGTTACAAATTTTAAATTTGATAGACGAATTCATTTGTAGTTTTAAAATTGATGAAGCCCTAGCTTTCCGTATGGATTTCAGACTTAATGTATATAATCATATTATATCACACTCTATTAATTCCAATTTTTTTCTATTCTATATAAAATTCACTAATTAGATTTCTAAGTACAAAAATTGTCAGATAATAATAATGATCATTTCATGCATTTGCATTGGACATATAGATCACATAGTATGATAAAGTTTTTCAACATAAGGTTTTTACTATCCTCATAGCAAAATTAATAAAGTTATGAGCATTTGGCATTTTAAATATATATAATTGACTTATAATATTTAAATTTTTTTTATTGAAAAAAAAAACTTATATTTTTTTTATTTCCTATGAGCTGCACAATCAGTCTTCCCGATGAGCAGACCTAGTGCGTTCTCCAGAAGTGGTATCCACTCTTTCAGGACCACCACAATGGGTGAGATACCGTTGGCCATGTTAATTTGGACGTCTCGTTTCTGCCACACTAGATGGCAGCACCGAGACTCTATTTGGATGCTAAAGTGCACTGGGAATTTAATTTTGCCGGAAATGCCAAGAGGCAATAAGGCACTCCAGGGATCTTTTACATGCCGCATAATCATACGACATGGCCGTTGAGGATTTTCTGCATCCCGAAAATCCTGTGTCTGGGCCGGGGATATCCATGATTATATAAGGTTATTTACTTGTCGTGCTTTTTTATAATTTTATTTTTGTTTTGTAATACTAATTTGTAATTGTCCCCCTAGGCATTATATTGGATCTTAATAGTACACTATCTACCAATAAGTATTTGGACACCTATGCAAATGACTATATCTGCTGTCCTGAGATACGTCACGCCCTCTGCCGGTATATATCGTGTTGGGTACAGTATTGGCATTAGTCCCATGCAAGATGCATACTGCACTATTTTAGATAACAATGTGCTTCCTACGTTTTGGTAGTTTTACGGGGTGGATCCCTGTTACTTTCCAAGATGACAATGCCAGGTGTCATGTTGCGTCATATATGCTTCATCATATCTGCTTAAAATTATGCAAAAGTAAGTAACATTTTACCGTAATACCCAGTAGCAGTATTCTTATTTTTATAAAAGTTATAGCAAACCATGATTAATCCAAAATTTCGTCTATATAGCCTAAAATATTGAATTCCCTGTTTATTTTTTATCTGACATTACATAAAATAACAACAACAAAAAATATTTTAGATTTCTACGCATCATATGAACTTAAAATTCTATAAAAGTAAGTTACAGTTATCTAGTTATGGATAGTAATGGATATTTCTTTTTTCGTCAAAGTTATAGTAAACCATGATTACTCCAAAACTTCGTCTATATAAATATCGAATTATTTTCAACTTATTTTTCATTTTATCTTAACATTTACATAAAATAAAAGACATCTTCTAGATTTTTGTGCATCATATGTTCTTGAAATTATGCAAAAGTAGGTTACAGTTATCTGTAATAGCCAGTAATGGATATTCTTATTTTCATAAAAAGTTATAGTAAATCATGGTTACTCTGAAACTTCATTTATATAGCCTATAATAGCGAATCAGTTAATTCATACTTTTATTTTAACATTTGCATAAAATAAAAATATCTTCTATCTCTTCTTAAAAGCATATAAAATTAATATTGCGAACGTAAAAAACGAAATTCACTGACTTCAAAAATGGGAATTACTGAGATTTAAATAACACTCTGACATAAAGAAAATAAACATTTTTTTAAAAAACAAAATCAATGTAGGATTATGTATTGGGTATTCATAAATGTCTGAGTTCATAATAATTCCTGAAAATATAAATATATTTATTCACTTCTCACTTCTGAATTAAAATTGAAACTTTTTCTCGTAAAATATTTAAATGTCACGTTTTTCACTTCCATTTAAATAAAGTAATGGAAAGACCGTAAAAAGATATTTTGCTCTGTGATGAAAATTTCAAAATGCTCCTTATATTTACATAACCTGAAGTGAAACATAATATAAATTTACATTTTCGTTCATTAAAAGCAGTTTTTTTAAAAGCAGTTCTGCTTTTTGTTTTTTTTTTTTTAATTCTTAAAATATCCCGAGAAGAACTCAAACTTATGAACAAGCCCTTCTAAGCAAATGCTATTTTCAATTGAAATATTTTGGAAAAGTAAAATGAATAATATTTTATGATAGTTATAATGATAACGCTCCTATATATATGATGACAAAAATTTTACAGAAATTTTTCAATGAGCTGTTCATTTAACTAAAAATAATATTTTTATATCTACCAGATCAATTTTAATATCTTAATGCTTACTTAGTTTTTTTTTAAAGCATACAATTTTTGTTCAACAATAAACCTACAAAAGATCTTTTTTTAAGAAACATTTTACTAAAATAACTTATTTTCCCACGATGTTTGATTCTTGCATAGTGGTACCAAGACCGTGCAAGTGGTACCGTGCATAGACCAATATTTATGTTAACGGCCATATTATCATCATCAGGCATAATAAAAATATGTCATAATAATAAATATGAATAAAATGCCTCTATAATAAATATTATTCAAAGGATAATAAAGTAAATGTGAAAAACCACATAAATATGTCAAAATATAGTATGTTAATTTAACTGTCGTAATAAAAGTTTTATTTTATAACTAACAATCCAATTTTTGTGTTTACGACAACTAATGTTCAACTCCGTAGTCTTGTTATTTTGAACTCAACCCAGAAGGCAAAGAAATTCACATATTGGGAGAAATTTTGCCTTCGGGAAGGACTTTTTTTTAAAGAAAAAACCCGCATTTACATGGAGAGGAAGTCCACGAAAACCTCCCACGGTTAGCTTGATGGCAAGGGTACTCTAACTCATGATCCGTCTACCACTGATGATGTTATACGTCAGCACTCAGTGGTCGGTGTGAACCAGGGGCGAAATTCGTATCGATCAGCCATCGCTGGGATTTAAACCCTTCCCTGAGCCCAGCATATTAATATGAAAAAGTTAAAATAAAACAGTTATTATATAATATTTCTATTTTTGTTGCATCAAATCTTTTATGTTTTATTTTGTACTAATCAGAAGATAATTCATCATCGCGAATCTACCTCTTCACGGTTTCCCATTTTTACTTCTACTTCCAGCAGTATTGCTTTGAATAGTGGGTTTTTCCTCACGCACTCGCCGGTTTACTACTCCCTATTGATTATTCTTATGCAGCGAGTTAGTCAATGGAGATTCTTGGTACCCTGCTACGATCTCATTACTTCGGGGCTTCTACTTTCCACTCTCAATTCATTATTCTTCCACATTCGATGGGAATCTTTGGTTGATTATTAAACTCACTGCTTCGTATTTATTACATGAATAACGTCTTATAAAATGTGTGGAAAGTTTTTTTTTGTTGATTGTGCTATAATAATTTAAGGAAATTATGTGATCATTTTGAAAACTAGCTGCTTAAAAACATACTTAATTAGGAATATTTTGTTGAAGTTTGTTGAGGTTACAAAGTTATTGCAATTAAAAATGTTTACATGTATATTTATTAAGCTTATTAGAACCATCTTGGTGCAATAGCAAAAAATTCCCGTAAAAGTCCGCTCTCGTATGTTTAATATTTGACATACACTGCACTATCAGTGTCTAAAGTAATGAATCAGAAAAAAAAAATTCTTGCCACACCCAGAAACTGTTTTGAAGTTTTAATATTTAATGTAAATTTACAATCCGAATTTTAAAATCTATAGCTTAGAATTCAGTAATTTGAATTCAGTAATTTTAGTATTTGTAAATCTGTCCCATTTGAAGAAACCTACTAATGAAACAATCTGTAATCAATTGTAATTTCCCCCTACGATTACTCATAAGTTACTCTAATAATTTGAAACCAAAGACAACTCCACTGTAAAAAATTCCGGGACAGAATAGGGTAAAATGAACCAGCAATTAGAATGCCAGTACTTTTTACCGTAAAATTCATTTTCACCGGAACACGTTACGAAACAAAAAATTTAATAAAATCGTAGTTTTTACATTAGCAATCAATGTAAAATCACTGAATCACTCTAATTAAATATATATTGCCGTAAAAATTACGGTATATTGTTTTACAATAAAAATGGATTTTACGATGAATGGACTTTACTGATTATGTATCCATAGTACCGGAAATTAATACCGTGATTTCATCCGGAATTTTTTTACAAAGCATAAGGAAAACAAAACTTAATAAAACTATGGCTTCTGCAGACAAATTGAATTATTCTACGAATTTCTACTGTTCTGAATATTTCATATGATGTTATGTAGAAAATCTAAGCATAAAAACTATTAAAGAGATTAAATAGGATTTCAAACGTAAGAAAATAAATTGGAAAAAGAAATTCTATGGATCCGGATTTGAAACAAAACGCTTCCTATCTAGAATTAAATACAAATTTCATTAGGCATGAAAAGTCTGAGTTGTGTGTGTCCAGCATCATGTGTTTTGTCTTCTTAGTAGAATAAATCCTCCTGGGAAGTGATTCGAGAAAACAGGTGAGGTTAATATTATTTGTTTTCTACCAACAATAATCTTATTTCTTCAAGAGATCCTTTGAAAAACATAGTTTAGTTCTTATCTGGTAAAGTAAATGATCTTTTGTTTCAGTAAGTAAGATTTAGTAAAAGAAAACTATAAGTACATTTCTTAGAATTGGTAAAAGAATCTCCTGTTAAACCAAAAATAAGCTTTGTTATTTAATTTTTTATTTTTTATATTGTACCACAAATCTCCATCAGGGATATATAATTTCTGATGATAAAATTAGCAATGTCTTTTTTTTTACGTAAAGAAGTTTATATTTACCTTTTTTTCATCAGCAATCATTTTTAAAACATATGCAGGGTATTTTGTAATGGCCGCCCTTAATATGTTAATTTAGAACCCTTATCAAAAATGAAACAGTAAAGTATACACATGGGTTTTTGCAAAGTAATGTGAAAGCACGAAAACAAAACAAAAATACTATCGAGATCTGACAAATCACAATAAAGGAAGGCTGCTATTATGCAGAACAAGACAGGTTCGATTGTGCGATGTAGATCAGAACTGAAATACTATTAGTAGAAATATCTTTAAGTTTCAGCAACCAATTAAACCTTGTTTGACGTTTATTACCTGAACTGTAATTCGTCAAATTTCGGTAGCGAATAAAAGTTAGTTCACTTATCTGTATGAAATTTTTAATTTCCTATTTGAGTAGGATTCTAAAAGTACATATGAACGGCAGTCTTTGTGGAATAGAACATATACTATTATTCCTTCCATTACACTTTTACTGGTGAAAAAATAACACTCATCACCAAGTTAATTCATATTGGGAGAAATTTCGGGGAAATTGCGAAAAAACCTGTTATGACTTGGTCAGAAATACACACAGAAACAATTCATTCACAATAGGAGAAGCGCTCCTAGCGGCGTATGAGCAGAATTCCAGGCATGGATTCCAATACAATTTTAATTTGATAGTGTGCCCTAACTTCCCTAGAAGTTTGTCGCAACACTTATACGACCTCCATGTTTTATATAACGTTTTTAATCTTGTACATTTTGACAAAGAATAGACTAAAAATGTATTTTAAAGAAACTGTAACTAGGATAGGGAAACCGATTGCAGATTTGAAATCAGTTATGATGAATATCCAAGATTCATTAAAAAGTCGGATGCAGCAAGAAATAAAAAAAATTGTTCTCCAGTCCTCTATAATAATTATCATTCTAGAATAATAAAAAAAATTCCCCAGTGTGACAAGCGCTATATTAATTATCATTTTAGAAAATTTTTTTTTCCCTAGTATGATTAGCACTATAATAAATATCATTTTAGAACAAAAGAAAAAATGGTTCCCTAGTGTGATTAGTACTATAATAAATATCATTTTAAAAAAAAAAAATTATTCCCCAGTGTGATTAGTACTCATTCCAGAACAAAAAATTTTTTTTTCCCTAGTGTGATTAGCATTATAATAATTATAACTTTTGAACAACAAAATTGTTCATCTGTTTGATTAGCATTATAATAACTATTATTTTAAAAACATATGCTATCACATTTTTTCAAGTGAAAAAATAAAACTCATGGCAAATTTTATTAATATTGTGAGAAAATTTGAGCACCTGACAAACAGCATTTCTTAAAATTCTCTGTACTACCTAATCTCATCCATCAATAATTATTAACCTCTACAAGCCGCAAGGGAAGATAATTACTAAGCTATTTACTTTTCTCATAAGTCGCTAGAAACTCGGCTTATTAGTAAAATCCACTTTGTTAACAACGAAAACAGAAGCGCACTAAAGCATTTGAGAAGATTTTCATTTAATGTTATTAAGAAGACTGGCTTCGTGTTAATGTGACCCTAACAAAGCCATGTAAAAGCCACTGACTTTGTGTAGCATCGTAACTAACAAGGGGACTTAATTAACAGAATTCCTTTTAATTAGAATGTTGATGCAAAGTAGCGATAAATCATGGTTTTTCTTGAACTTGTTTGTCAAAAATGATGCATTTTGTTTCATACTTTAAATGCAACAAATTTCAAAATTCCGTTGAAATTACTATTTGCTTTGTTTTTGATTCAATAAGGGCGTTCTTTGTTAACTTATTTGAAAACAATACTTAATGTTCGTATATATTTTGGTTTTGTGTTATAAGTAAAAAAGAATATATATATATATATATATATATATATATATATATATATATATATATATATATATATATATATATATATATATATATATATTACTAACTAGGGGTTACGTAAATATTGCGACAAATTTTTAAGGAAGTTAGAGCACATCATTAGAATTAAAATTGCATAGGATACCATTCCCGGAAATATTGTCGTACATGGCTAGAGGCGCTTTCCTATTATGACCTGTTCAGAAGCACAAGACGAAACAGATCATAATAGGAAAAGCTCCTTTAGCGGCGTATGGTGACATTTCTGGACGTGGGTTTCTATGCAATTTTAATCATGATGATGTTCTCCTCTCCCCTAGAGCGACCACCAGTTATATATAATGTTTCTAAAATTGTAGAGTTCAACAAAAAGTAGACTAAAAATATCATTTAAAAAAAACTATACCTCGGAGAAATGAAACGATTACAGATTTGAAATCAGTGACGTGATAATACCCATGATCCATTTAACCCTTTCGCGCCTAACGGGACACATACGTCCCAAACAAATTTCAAAAAAATCTTTTGGGACAGAAGCGCTTCACTATCTAATGGGAGACTTTCCCACCAGTCCTGCTAATATTTTTGAAGGTATTTTCATTCACAGAACATTGATGGCACTACCGTACATAATGCTGTTCTAATCATAGTTTATGCTCCAAAAATTGTTCTGCTGAAAAAAAAAAAAAAAAACTCGTCGCGAAAGGGTTAAATATCAACATGCAATAGAAAACAAATAAAAATGTATTCCTCAGTGGTCTTTATCTACTTATTTATTGTAATACTATTTAAACTTCTGTAACAAATCATTGAAGTTTCTAACAGTAAGAGATATATACATTAAAACAGACTTTCCGGAATTTTTTCTCGTTTTTATTTATTCCTTCTGTCTAACCACTTTGCCAGAATTAATCACTTTTTTTTAATTATTAGTTTTCCCTATTGTATCATCTACGAAAGACTTCAATTTATCTTACCGAATTGGGAAATTCTTCCATTTTCTTTTATCTAGTGTCTAGACCAACAATGGAGGGGAACTTTCGTGTGACGTAGGTCAAATTTTTTCCAGTATTTTTTTAAAGTTAAATGCTATCCCGAGGTTAACTAAGTCAGAGGTACTATTTTAAAGGGGGGTATCCATAATTTTAAAAACGCTAATTTCTTTTCAGTTATAATATAGGTTATACAAATACAGAAAAACCTTTTTTTTGTGCGGTGAATAGGGACCGCATAAAAGAAATCGCACAAAAAAAATTCGAAAATTTTATAAATTCTTACATGTAATAAAAAGTTTGTACGATATACTACTTAAAACTTTTTTTATGCGGTTGATAGGGACCGCATAAAAAAAGTCGGACTTAGAAAATACATCAATGATTTATGAAATAGATGAGAGAATGCTTTCAATTGAATGAAATAATTAAATTAGACCTAAAGAAATTGTAAAAATATTTAATTCTTCATTGTACCTGGAGAAATTTTCAAATTATACATTAAATAGTGGAATTGTCTGCCTTTTTACTTTCTTTTGGCTATAATTATTCATTTTAAGGGAGTACTTATGTCTAAAAATAAAATAAAAATCATTAAAACTACATATAAATAGAAACAAAAGTAACTAATTTATTCATCTTTAATCTCACTATAAAATGAATCCTTAATCACGTGAATCGTGTATAAAACTCTGAATACGGAGCGTATACTGTTTTCGCGTCGAGCGACAATATGTACGTAATTGACTCTGCCTTGTCAGGAGATTGTTTAACCTTTTCGCACCGGACGGGACACGTGCTGTCCCAGTCCATGGGTGAAAGCCCTTATATAGCAAGACGGAAAAGAGAAAAACCTGGTACGTAAGACATTTCATTCCAGCATTTTTTTCGAAAAAAATGAAATATCTGTAACTATCAAGATTTCTTTTATAATCCTGGCATTATATAAAACTGCTTCTTTTCCAAAATAAAGTAGATATTGTTGAAAAATTTAAAAAAAGAATAAGTAAACTTCTCTCCAAAACTAGCTATAACTGAAAATGTTTCATTACCAGCCTTTCCTCTTTTCAGTCTCGCTTTCATCCCTGCTGATTTTTCGCCGTATTGAAAGGGTTAAAATAAATGAATAGAGTCGCGAAGTCCAGATACATCGTTGTCAAGAAGGTCACGTAATCAGAGTTCGTCCACAACATGTATATGTACATTGATAGTAAACATAAAATGGGGCTAACGCCGCTAAGATTCATATACCGCATAAAAAAAATCGCACAAAGAAATCGCACAAAAATAAAATCGCACAAAACCAATCGCACAAAAACAAAATCGCATAAAAAAGGACCGCACAAAAAGAGGTTTTACTGATGGGAAATATCTATAATTTAAGTGACTGAACTATTTAAAAAATTTTAGTGAAAAATGAAGATTTTGTTGGTTTTTTAAAATGATGCAATTTTTTTTAAAAAAAATATTAAAAAATCACAAATTATATCCTTGTAAAGGATAATGATATTTTTCATGTCATTATCTTATATGCAAGGAAATATTTATCTACAAAATATTGAATGCTTGTAAAGCGAGAATTTTGGATTCCTTCTTTAAGGCTATTTTTCGAAGGCTTTGTCGTAATATGAAATTATGCTTTTTTGCTAATAATATGCTATTTTATAACTGCTGTGAGTTTGCAACTGTTACTCATGACTTTTAGGTCAAATTTAGCATATCTAAAGCCAGCGCTGTCTGCGCTTATTTTGAAAATGGAGCAAAACGTCAATATGGAGAAATGCCACAGTTTTGTAAAGATAAAAAATGTTTAAGATCTAATTTTTAATATTTAAAAACTGGCTGCATTGCTACATTACCTGGGCTCATAAAAATTTGCAAAAACTGTTAATACGTCAGTGATTTTGATAATATTCATCTAGTTTGGAAAATGTCGCCAAATTGGCGATTTTTTAAAAAACTTTAATAACTTTTAAAATATTTAAAGTAATAAATTTTTTAAGCCCAGTTAATTATCTAAAGGCTCCGATAATTCTTTACGGTAGGATTATATATGTAGTTTAAAATCATCGCATTGCTTCAAGTGTAAGGAACTTAAACTATGGCTTTTTAATTTTCCTTGGCGACAGAGCTTCGAAACACAACGTTTATAGATTTAAATTAAACTTATAGGTTAAATGAATTATATGAAACTACCAACGTTCTATTAACTGAAGTTCATTACCGATCTTTGAGAAATTTACTGTGAGATCAATGCCTAAAGCGAAATAATTGCAACAAATATTAACCTTCTGTACTTTGTTATCTAACAGGGATTTGTTAACTGTATTTGAATTTTTAAGTTGAATAATATGATACAGTATAAATGCTTTAAGTAAACAAATCATGAAAGCAAGTCATATTATTAAATTTTAACAATTTTATTTTGAATCATCAAGCTCATCCATGTTATCAACCATGCATTTTTTTTAAATAAATAAAGTTTTCAACTAAAAATAGAATTCTTTTAATTGTTTTCATAATAAGTAGGGGACTTCGTCACACTTCCTGAGAACGTTGACTTTTTAATCATCACCTTTAATCACCTTGTTACTTAATCATCTCCCTTAAAATATATTGTTAGTGACCTGGCCTAATCTGAAATAAAATATATGCACATTAAAGAACACAAATTCATATTAAAACAAAAAAAAAAAAAAAAATCATGATACGTATCTAGCGAATGTTTAAAGATTTTGGAGATATTATGGCGAATTTTTAACGGAAGGTGAAATTAAAACCTTTTTGATTCCGGAACGAAGTTGAGATGTTGAAGAAAATCGTTAGAAACACCTTAAAACTTTAGGCGATGATAAAACATTGGTATTGATATTTTTTAATTCTTCCTTAATAGTTATTTGACAAATTTTGATAATGTTTTCGAACGCAAATGTGTATTTACGATCCTTAAAGCTTAATTCTCTGGTAGTGGTTATACGTTATTTTTTTAACGAAATAATTTTTTAATTTGAGTTTTTAAAAAAATATTAATTTATTCGTTCGCAAAAATAGGTGATAAAATAATAATTTCATTTTAATCAATTAGAACGAAAAAAATGCATGTTGCTATTTTGTTTGGTTACTGGTTCAAAATTGGAAAACAAATACGAACATGACATTTATTTTTATCAGAGCATATTTATTAGAGCATTTATAAACACCAAATATATGATAACTGAATAAAATATAAAATTTCAAAGGAAAAAGTTTTAAATGTATACGCAAAATAAATCAAGGACACAGGGAGAAAAAAATTCTGGTTAAATTACCGTTCCGTGGTGGTAAATATATATATCTGGTAAAAGAAAAACCACGATTCTGGTTAATAAAAACAAAATATACGCTATTTAAACCCTTCATGTAGTAATTTTTCCATTTATTTGGAAATGATTCAAAGTTATAGTTTTTATTACTACACAGAGTAAAAAATACAAAACGGTAAAATAAATTTAACCAAATAAATGACTTTTATACCATACTCAAAGGTATCATGATAAAATTAACAAATTTTACCATATTAACAAAATTTTATCAGACATTATAAAACCATATTTTAATTTAATTTTACCGAAATAATTACGAAAGCACTTCGGTAAAAATTACCGAGCTTTTTCCTGCTTTCATAGAGCCAGAAATACGGTTAATTTTACCATATTCTGGTAGTTTTCATCATACGTTTTTTCTCAGAGCGTGTGACGTAAATATTATAGAGCATTGTTACAAATATTACACCATTAACACTGTAACTATTGGAAAATTGTGCATTCTCCCGTAGATTTTGCAATAACGCCAATAGATGGGGACTATATTTTTTTTCATAGTCAAGAAAAAATCCCATTGCCTCATGATTGTTCTGCTAAAATATCAGTTCATTCTAACGAGTATTTTTAAAATTATCGATTTTTGAAATCGTAATTTAACCAAATCGATTTTTGAAATCGTAATTTTAATTATAATGACACTATATATTGCTTTTATACTCAATATCTTTTTATACAATTAAGTAAATAACTCTGCTATGTGGGTAATTAATTGCGTCTTTTTTCGTTTTTTATTATTATTAATTCATACGGCAAAACTTTATTTATTAAAATGTTCATCATAGTGTTAGTAGCAAAGTTAGTAAACTTCGTAACACGATATAAATAACATAAAACTAAAAGACCATCCAGAAGAAATCTGTTTCTCAAAAGAATGTGGTGATCCAAGTTAAATTGGATAGATTATTGAACATGCCCCCTGGAATTCAAAGAATTTATTTTTCAAGGAAATCGTTTCACTATTATTGTTTCTGGTGATGTGAGTGGGAAGAAATAAACGTTTCTTATACCTTCCACCTACATCAAACAATTTGTGTTGTATTTCCAAAATCTAACAAGAGAAATATATTTGATGTTTCTTAAGAATTCTAGTTTAAGATATAATATTTCCTAACATTACACACTTCAGAATTTGAAGTAAATATGTAATTTTATATTTAATTAGAAATTCAGTTTAGTAATTTTAATAACTCCTTCTTAGTGCTTTTAAAAATGAAAAAAATTATTTTGATTATGTTTTAAGAATTGTACCAAACAAAAAGTACATAGAGTATGCTTAGAAATCTTTTATGAAGAATTTTTAATAATTTAAATATTATAAATTTATATTACTAATTTTTGAAATAATGACAAATATTATGTTTCTATATTAAAGGATTTTGGTTCAATTAAAAAATATAAGATATAATTTTTTAAGATATAATATAAGATATAATCTTTAATCTTTCAATAAAAGATATAATCTTTTCATCAGCCCACACGATTATATCCGAAAAAGTGTGCTTTCTAATATTGTATCAATATAGCCAAAGCAAAATATATCAATACAATAGTGTGAGGAGCACTCAAAAACTCACTTTTTTTTAGTGAAGTGAAATTTTTTGACTACAGCAGTACAGACTTAAATCGTGATCTACTCAACTGTGAAAAATCTGTTAAGGATTTTCTGTTGGATTTCCTAGTAGAAAAATATCTTTCAACATATTTTCCTTTTTTTTTTTTTCGTAGCCTTTTTTTTTCGTATTCCCAAGGAACTTTTCTAGTAGAAAATTTTAAAAGATTACAGGATTTTCTTAAGTAAATTTTGAAATTTGATTTGGAAAGAATCATGAAAAAAGATAATGAAAAGAAAAATCTAACTTTAATTTCAGTGTGGTAAAAAAAAGATATGAACCATTATCTTGGCTTTTTGATCTGATAAAGGCCATTAAATGTTACCATTATGTTACCTTTAAAAAAGTAATTGAATGTCCCATATGTTCTCCGTGCATCTTAAAGATCAAACAATTCTAGATTTTATTTAAACATGTTCTTTCACTAAGTTTTTTTATATGGTTCAAAGGATTAGGCAAATGCACCAAATAAGTATATTTTATGCTTCAAGGAGAATTTTTAATTTCATTCAGAAGGCATTTATTTGCATTATTTGTTTATCCCAATATACAACCATATTTATCTAAAAATGTGATTTATAAAGTAATTTTCTACAAGGAAATGAAAATTTTCATTTTAAAAACAAATTGATTTTTCGCTTTTTATGTCTCGTTTAAATTACTCTTCTTTTTACTCTTTATTTAATTTATTTCATTCAAGGGTATTTTATTTAAATTATTTGCTCTTAAAATTGTGTTTAATTCGGTAAAAATGATGCTTAAAGCAATAAAAGAACGATTAAAAAATGTGTTTATTAAAAAAAAAATAATTCTTTTATAATGTAAAAATTATATTTCAGATCAAGAAAAATTAATTTCGCTACTAATATGTCGCACTTAGTTGATATCACGAAAGATAAGTCAAATTCCTTTTCTATAAAAAAGGATAAAGTTTTTATTATATTTTACATACTTAAATACTTAATTTTGTATTTGATAGTTTGATTTTTAAAATTGTGCGTAGAAATTTTATTATTTGTTCTTTCAATTTTAATAATTTTTTTTTTAATTCAAGTGTAATATTTATTAAAATATTTTATTTTTTATTTTCTTTTATTAAAAAATCACATATATATTCCCTTGATAGTATGCATAAATTAAATGCGCAATTTTAAGTCTTTTATTAATAATGTCTAGAGTTCTGCAATAGAAAACTTAATCAGAGCTAAAATTATTGTTTAATATAAAATCTTCTTTTAATATTTAAATTAACCTTCAATATTTAAACTATATTAAACTATAACTTTTAATATTTAAATTAACTTTCAATATTTTAATTTTACTTTTCACTATCTTATTTTTTCAGTTCGATAAAGTGCTTTCATACATTTGCTTATAAATTTATCGATGACATAAGATATATGAAATGGAAGAAATGTTTTTGTTTTGAAAAGAAATGCTTAAGGTTGTTTTTTTTTAACTTAGAGAGAAAAAAAAATTCTAATTACGTTAAAAAAGTAGTCTGTTCAAAAAGAAAAAAAATATTCTGTTTTGTAAAACCAAAATATGCAGATTTTAAGTCATTAATTTGAAAACGGTTAACTGCAAATTTTGGTTTTCAAAATTAAACTTCGTATTACCATACATTTTGTAAAAAAATAAAGAACTGATAAGTAAATTCAAAAGCCATGCTCAAAGGAATCATGCCATGCTCAAAGGAATCATGATAAAAGAATAAAATTTTACAGCATTTACCAAATTTTATCACAGATTATAAAACCATATTTTATTATTAATTTTACCAAAATCATTACTAAAGCAATCTTCGGTAAAAATTACCGAGATTTTTCCTGCGTCCAAAGAGCTAGAAACACGGTAAATTTAACTATACTTTGGCAGTTTGGACCATGCTTTTTTCCTCGGTGTTTTTTTAATATGCGTGTATTTTAAAAGTCTAGTTTATAAATCAGTTATAAGATTTAATTTTTTAATTTTCTTTAATAGATTTTTAATTTGTCGAAACGGATTTATCATACTATTTGGTAATAAATTTCATTTTCAATAAATTTCATTAGTTTCATTTAAATAAATTCTAAAAAACAAAGAAAAATTAAGAGTTTCGAAATTAAACTTGAAAAATTGCTAAATTACTTTCTTTGATTCCGAATTCAGAAGATTTCACAAGAACAAAATAGTGTTATATTCAAATAATTATAAAACAAATATAGATTTTGCATGTATTGTCTGTAAATTAATTGCATTTGCTTAAAGTTTCTTATAATTAAAAAGTAATTTAAACTAGTTATAAAAATATGCAAAATACTTAAGTTTTTTTTTCTTTGTTTAATTTTTTTTACAAAAAATAAAATTGTTAATATCAGCTAATTACGCAAAAGTTAAACTTTAAAAAATTACTACAACGTTTTTAGGCATATATCCTACCATATTTTGACAGACTACATCAAAATGTGTAGAAAAAAGAAAGCTAACAATTCTTAATTCTTTCCTAACTTTTTTATCCTTAGATATAAAAATGAATTAAAAATGAAGTAGAAAAAACTACATAAGAATTTTTATCAATTAGGCTCTTTTGCGAAAATTTTTTACAAGACTATGCATTTATAACTGAATTAATTCTACTTTATGATGTAATGAAATTTGCCCTATCATCATCACTTTTTTGGTAGCAGATAAAAACCATGGAAAAAGTACCCGTGAATTCTAAAAAAAGACAGAGTAGAAGGCAGAAACGCCAGAATTTTTTTTAAATACATATAAAAAAGTTCTTAAATGAGTTTTATTTGGAAAGCTGCCAAATTCATCCTTTTATCTTTTTTGATATGATTTTTTATAAAAATTCTTTTTTGCGTAGAACACATTGGAATTACTTTAGGAAACTTTTAGCAAAAACTGCTTCAAACTATAAGTAAGATGTTGATTAGAATGAATCACCTTAAACACTCGTCGTTTGAAACTACAAACATATTTTTTTATTTTAAATTTTTTGTTTTATTTTCCTTTAAATTCAAATAGTTATAATTATTGAAATATAACTAACTGTAGGTAATTATGAACTCCCAGATTAATTAATTAAAATTTTTAACAGTAGCTTAATTATATAACGATAAACTGGAGCAAAAAATATCATAGCTTTGAGTGAGATAAGTTTAACGATAATTCATAGTTAATTAGAGTAATATGCGAGTTCTGAAGAGTAAACAATTGCCTGAACTCTAAGACAGCAAATCGAAATGTCTTTACTTTTTATTTATCAAAATGTAGAAATATAAAATTTTCTGAAACTATGTTAAAGATTAAATGAGCGTTAACCTTAAAAACATGCCATATTACTTTTTTAATTATTTACGACAAACCAATTCTTAGCTACTAACAAAAGCTCTGCTTGTTGAATTGAATATTTTTTAATAATGCCTCTAATTTAAGCTAATGTTGCGAAACCGGTTTATTAAAATATAAACAGTCGTTAAAAGTAGAAACTGCAATAATCTGTGCTTTCAAAAAAATAATAACAATTTTTTTGGAATGAGGTGATATTGCGGATGTTTCCCTTAAAATACAAACAAAAGACCACCTGTCTTTGTAAAGGAAAACATGGCACTTGGTGTGGATTGGAAAAGATGAGTTTTTGTCGACAAGGACAAAATTCAAAATTGATGGAAGATAATGCTTCACATAACATTTTCAGACAATGCGTGGTGAAAACAAAATATGTTGCAAGCGTTGAAAACAGGCATGTAAGCTGTAAAAATCTATTTTTTTCGTAAAAGAATAATTATGAGCTCAAGTTGCAATATAAAAAGAATGTCTCTTCAAAAGCATTTTATGTAAAATAATAAATTTAAATTATACAATTGAGACACTCTATAGATGACAAATCACCCACTACCTGTCTAACCATAAGCCAATTCAAAAGTATTTACTCAATGCCATTGGAGTAAAGGATAGATCCATTATAAGCGCAGTATCAAAAAAGAACACTGCCAAAAGTCAAGCCGAGTGAGCTAAAACTTTCACTTTTGACGATTTAGCAATCATTGAGTTGCATTTCGTTAATTTTGAGAATCATTTCGTCACGAAATCACATGATTTGAGATAAAACGGGAGTTCTTAATTGTATGACGAATTTGTTTCCTCTACTCGAAACCTCATCGCAGCGCATTGTGGAATATAGAGTTAATTAGAATGAAAACTAGACGACCGAAAATAAAGTGACGAGACAAACTTTCCAAATATATGGTGGTCAAAGAATGGGCTGCGTCCCATGAAGTCCAAAGAGGTCCCATGTTCGAATCCCGCTTCAGACATCTTTGCCGTTTATCTCTCTGTTGTATGTGATTTTGCTCGGACGACTTTGACCCAGACTATATGGTTCCCATGTTAAAGATTAGGAAAGTTAGATACATTAAGCGGAGAAAAGAAGAATGACGAAATATTTCTTTCACCTTGACGAAATATGTATCCTCGAAGAAGTAACGAAAGTTATTTCGTCAAATCGGAGAAAGTATTTTTTACAGTGAACCCTGGAATATCATATGTTATTATTTAAATAATTTGGTTGAAGACTTCAGGCCAAAATATTTGTTGGAAATAAAAGTTAACCTAATAATGTGAAAGCTAAATGTTTATTGTGGTTGAAGAAAGAAAGGTTAAAATAATAGATTTTGATACTCAATTGCGACGTTGAATAATAATACTCAATACCACGCTTACATTGAAATTAAAAAGTAGCTGGTACATTTACTGAGAATAGAAGTATTTTCATTTGAGGTTAATAATTTTAATTAAAACAAATTAACTGATTCTTAATTAAAACAAATTAACTGATTCTTTATTTAAATAGGGATTGGAAATGATTAAAAAATTAATTATGAATTTATGAAATAAAATAAATTTAAGTGCAAGGAAAAGTGTAATGACTACACGGTCTTTTTATTTGTTTAAATTCAATCAAGATGTTAAAAATGACAATTTTTGGGAACATAAACATAGTTATTTTTGGAGATTTTCATTGAAAAGTAGCATCGAAATAATAGTTGCTACTTAAATGTGAAATCAGTAAAATAAATGCCAAAGGCTTATTTTAGGATTTCTGCAATTACTTATTAAATGTCTATGTGCTTCAGAAAAGTTTAAAAAGGCATATCAGTGTTATCGGCTGAAGAACTGTAAATGATTTAAGAAACAATATATTTTCGTGTTTACAAAATATGAAAAAATTCATATTTTTTAGTCTTTCGGAAAATAAATTGAATCTCACATCTTTAAAAACTAAAGTAAAAGTTTCTTTGGGCCGGGCTAGCATGGTTATTAGGGTGCTAGGCCTATGTCTAAGAGGTCGTGAGTTTGATCCCTGCCAGCCAAAGACTCCGTGTAGCATATAGTGATTAGTGTACGTTAAATCTGTCGGATCGCAAAGTCTTCCAGTCCCCATAGCAAATCAGTACCTCTTGTCGTACTAAATTGTAGATTGATTGTTCTCTAGTTCAGGTCAAACTTGCGACCAGTGAATAGATGAAAGGTGTGTGAATGAGTCCTCCTCGTGAAATGGGTTCTAATGTATGTGGCAAAGTCGTATTCTTGGTCATAGATGACTCCACTGAAAAGCAAGAGTTGTACTTTCACTAAGTAGGCTTGTTATCATTTGCAAATGGCGTTAGAAACAACAACAACAACAGATATTTTTGTCTTTTTAGAATCATATATCCTGCAGTCCTAAACGGCGGATAAGGGATGGGAGCAATTTTAACTGCCAATCCTTAAAAAACTGTTACTAAATTTTTACCAGTCCGACCGAGAGGGATGTGTGAAAATAAAATCTTCGCATAGGATTAACATTGGAGAGATGGTTACAATTTTAATCTCCCCTCTTTAAACGATAAAATGCGCTTATTAATGTTTTCTAGCTTACGGTTCTGTTTATATCAAAAAACAAATTTTACTAGAGTTAGTTAAATGTTCTTTAAAAATCCTTTTTCCTTCATCATTTTGTCAGGACCGTGGTCACCAGTAACCAAATAGAATGTTAAGAGCTATCTGAAATCACATTTTTATAACGTTTGTATTTACGTTTTATATGTGTTTTTATTAATCAAAATTATCTTAAGTCCAAAGTAATTGAAATAAAAAATATAATTAGGTACTAAAGTGTCGTTACATTAGAAAATTTGCTTGATTGTAGAAAATTTTCACTTGACTTTGTTGGACGCAATCAATAGCATTATTTTTGGTGCCGAATCAGTTAATTTTTTGAGTTTATCTTTGAGTATTGTGCTTTTTCTTATGAGTCAACTGCTAAAAGCAGGTGAAATTAATGGTTTTTCAGAAGGATATAAATATGGATATGGAAATATAGGGTGCAACAAAAAAGCATGGACAAACAATTTTTAATATAACTTTATAAAAATAAATAAACAAAACATAACAAATAATAATAAAAGTATACTTTTATTGATAAATGAATTTAATAGGCTTCAAAGTATCCGTCTTTTGCAGAAATGCAGAGGCGCAAACACTGACTGAAATTTTCAGCAATGGGCTTTAAATTTTCTGCATTTAATCTATCACATTCCCTGAAAGAGATTGCTACATAAAGTTCAAACTGTAATGTGCTTTAGTGCAGGCTCTAGACTCCAAAATGCACACTAAAAAAAATTCCGTATTAAACTACGTGAAAAAGTACCGGCACTCAGGGTGCCAGACTTTTTTACCGGAAGATGTTACGGAACAAACAAATCTGATATACCGAAATTTTTACAGTAAAAATCACCGTAAAATCATTGAATCACTCTAATTAAATGAATATTACTAAAATTATTGCGATAAAATATTTAACGGTAAAAATGGATTTCTCGGTAATGTGGATTTTTCGGAGGATGCACTCATAATGCTGATACCTAATACCGTAATTTAATCCAATGTTTTTACAGATTGAACCATACACTGTAATCCAAACGACATAAATTACACAATCCTTTAAACGTAATCCATGGATTAAGCTTGACATTGCTAAACAGTCACACAGCAATACGTAAAGTAAGAGATATATAATAAAATATTGTTGTCGTTGGATATCTCCATTGTTTAGCAACGCTAAATCAGCAACGCTAAACCATTAAATCTCTCACTCTAAGAAAATCTAATACCAGAATTGGGTTTAAGAAAATATTTTGTGTCGAAAGTCCCAGACAACGATGTCGTGGTATATGGCCAGGGATGGAGTGTTGGTCAGCACACTTCACACAAGTTGGTAAAACCTTTTTACCATTGGAATAAGATAGAAATGTCCATTGATAAGGCTGGTGATAGCCATCTGGTCCTCCTTACTAGCACCCAGGTCACTTTCCCTGGTATCGTTGGTGAACAGGTGAAATGGTTCAAGAAGTATTTTAAGTTTTTTTAGCTCTTGAGAACAGCTCCAAATAAGTCAATGAATCAGGTGTGACCAACGGCTTACCTCTTTAGCCGAAATATATGCCGTCTCATTACCATGTATATCAACGTGGGATGGTATCCATTGGAAGTGCACTTCACGAAAGATGCTCCATTTAATTAATAATTGCCCTTCCTGTACAATCACCCACTTTATGCCATTTTCAAAGGTGTTGAGTAGAGCTTCGTCTGTCAGACAGGATCCATACAGCAGATGAATCGGGAGAAGACAAAATAAAGCCCAACATTAATAGCAGTCAGCTCACTTCTGAAGACACAACAACAATCTGGATTTCTCCAGCTTAATTTTGTTGTACATTCTTGGGATAAGATATTCACGATTCACGGAGAGTGCAAGAGCTCGGTGCCTGCTGCCGAAGGCGACAATAGACCATTTCGTCGGAATTAGGAGACGATGGGTAGTTGATGAAATTAAATATGCCTAGTTGAAATAAAATTAAGTGAATAAAAAAAAGAAAAGGAGGAGCGTGAACAAGCATGATCTGAGAGGTCATTTGACCACACCACGAAAGTCATAAGTATGAGTATCCATAGGGCTACGGGTAATAATGAGATACAGAAACAGTTAATGAGTAAAATTCCGGGTAAATAAAAGAAAACACAAACAATGAGGTACCTACATACATATTAAAGGTCGACGATAATGAAGAAATAAGAATTAAAATGATATTCAAAAAAGTAGAAAATATTTACAAAGCGGGCTATATACAGGTTAATGACGATAAGAAAACACTAAATAAGAATAAAATAAAAGGAATATATACAAAATATGTACAAAAGCGGACGCTGAGCATGGTGTCGTGACGAAAAGGACAAAAAGGGTATGTAGAAAACATGAGGATGCAGGAGTAAATGCTAAACCTAAGAGTATGTATACTTGAAGTAGTGAAAGTAGTTTTGATATCTATCATGTTGACCCTTCTTGAGATAAGATATAAATTCCACTACTGTATTATAATAAAATATTTCATAATTAAAGTGGTTTACCAAAAGAAATAAACAAAAAATTAAAAGGAATTAGTTAAGTCGTGTTATTCTGTGATGCAATTCCTTAGTCTGAATTTTTTTCCCCACACCTTGTTATCATATAATGTTGACAGTATTTACATTATATCATTGTTATACCAAATTTTGCATTTTAAATTGCCTTTTCACATTTTCTGTTTAAATATATAAATACAAGATAGATATTTTCAGTAAAATTACGATTGAAGGCTTTAAAAATATACTTATAATTTATAAACAAATTTTCGTTTAACAGCTTTTGCGTAAACTTTGAATAAATTAGAAATGAATAATTAAACAATGCATACATATTATCTTAGATTGATTATTCGAGCATTTCAAAACGTTTCAGTAAAGCATTGTTCAGCGCATTCATTGGAGCGTTAGTTTATTACACAACTCTTTCAGCTGTTTGCTTAATTAATTTCAAGTTTTAATATTTCTGAAGTTGATACAATTAAACAGAATAATAGAAAAGTGAGAAATTGTTTGTTTACTCAATTTTAAGTATTGAATTAACATAAATGCTAATAATTATGACAACGAACAAAAGCATTAATATTTTCATTAAAATAAATTTTTGTTCTTTAAACACATGGAAAATAGTTAGCATTGTAAGTTAACTAAACATTTTTCATGTTATTAAATCAAACCCTGTGAAAGAACAATAAATTATATTTTCCTTACAACGAAATTAATAATCTAGTTGCTTTTAAAGCAAGTAGAAGGCTCCACCCTGTTCGCTCCTTTTAGCACCCATAGTTACTTTTCATTCATCATAACTTTTTCTGCTTAAAAGTCGATAAAAAATTGTTTTGTATTTCTTACTATATATAAAAATCTAATGATGGTGTCGCAATTTCGTGAGTTTTTATTGGCCGCGAAATCACGTGATAGGATCCAGTTTTTCCTCATTCATTTAAATATTGTTTTGGTTGTCATCAGCATAAAATTAATAATAGTCGTAAAGGTATTGTTTTTCTTTAAATATTTTTGTATCCCTAATTTAAACTTATTTTCCAGTACTGCTATTATTAGCGAGAATATTAAATTATGGTTGTGAACTCATCAAATTTGTTTGAACAATATAATGTTATAAGAATATAAATGTTATTTTAAAAAATGATTACTTCGAAAAATCACTTCCGTTCATCAAGAGATCCAAATGTTTATAATACCAATAAATAGTAATATTTGGACTTGGGAAGTAGAGGCACAAGAGTAAGCAAACAGAATTCCTTTTAGTACATATATGTTAAGTGAATAATTTTAACTTATGTAGAAAAACTGTTTTCTGCCAGGAAAAGACAATTATTGCGAAGCAATCATCGGGGTTGGTGAGCGGCAGCGAACAGGGGGTTTAGCCCCCTAGTAATTACTAAAATTTATGTAAGTGCATTTTAGCAATAGGTTAATCGGAATAAAATTAAAAGATACCTGGATTTTTTTAAAAAAAACTAAATTTACTTAAAAAAAAAAAAAATTTAAAATTGGTTAATCCCCAGTACGCAAAACATTAAGAAGTAAGAATTGAAACGTAATTTTCTTGTTATCTTTAGGTCTTATCAGCAAAGTTTAATTCAGTAGTTGCATTTCAATGATAGGAGTACATATTTATTTTACTACAAGTTTAACAGTTAATAACTCTCGAATCAGCTTGTAAATGTCTAATTCCATCCAACGCTTTGTACATTTTCTGCACATTTTCGTAATTTAATGTTTTTAAGTCTTATAGTTTTTGTGCGGCAAAACAAAAAGCAATGTATTTTTAAGCGTGAAATAGTTTAGATAAATAAGCACTTGGAATAGAAATAAATTTCAAACAAATTAGAATTTCGAGAAAAAAGTGAGTGTTAAATTTACATTAAAAA
The DNA here is from genome assembly GCA_949128135.1 of Parasteatoda lunata. NCBI lineage: Eukaryota > Metazoa > Arthropoda > Arachnida > Araneae > Theridiidae > Parasteatoda > Parasteatoda lunata. The sequence goes on from OX421979.1 coordinate 24,538,687, forward strand.
TATGACCACCTCATCGAGCCAAATTTCAACTCTGTAATTGCATTCTTACGGCCTGTAGAGCAATCCGCATTGCATTTTCTCCTACAATACATATATAAATAACTAAATATCAAATTTTAAATTTTTCCTTCCATCTTTCTTCCTTTGCAGTTTTCTACATACCTTAGTAATTTTAAGGATGTAAAGCTAACAGTTTTTGAGCAGCAAAACAAAATGTAATGTTAGGGTAAACATCAAAAACAGCCGAGGTGGCCCTTACGACTTTAAGGGATCATGATAAAACTAACAAATTTTATCACATTTGTCATTTTTTATCCCATACTATAAAACAATGTTTTATTGTTAATTTTACCAAAATAATTTTCAAAGTACTTCGGTATAAATTACTGAGTTATTTGATAATTCCATAGAGCTAGAAACACGGTAAACTTTTCTATATTCTGCTATCTTTGGACATACTTTTTTCTCCGTGTACGGAATCGCAGCATAGATTTACACGAATAAATTTACTTCTCATCCATATAACTTATTATAAAACCATATTTTATAGTTAATTTTACCAAAATCATTGCCAAAGTGCTTCGATTAAAATTGCCGAGTTTTTCGGTGTTTCCATAGAGCCAAAAATACGGCAGATTTCACCATATTCTGGTAGTTTTGATCATACTTTTTTCTCAGCGTAAGGATAGCGACAGGAGCATCCATTCACACGAATAAATTTACTTCGTAATCCTCAGAAAAAACTCATAAAAAGTACGCCTACCGTTAATTGGAATATAATTGTAAGTAGGGAATATTGATTTATATTTGACTATAATTCTGTAAAAATGTTTTATTCTAGTTAAGTTGACTCAATATGAATTAATTTGAATGACGGAAATATTTCGCGATAAAAAGTTTTATTGCGGCAATAAAATTTAAAAGGGATCAAAAGTGATGTTGTTGTTGTAGTTCATTTCCGTCACACTAGAGCTGTACAATGGGTTATTGGCGACGGTCTGGGAAACATCCCTGAAGATGATCCAAAGACATGCCATCACAATTTTTATCCTCTGCAGAGGGACTGGCAACCCCACTTCGGTAGCCCGACAACCTGCACGCGAATTCGAGCACTTTACGGTAGAACAATTTAACGAGGACTGATACCGTGCACCCTCAGTCCCTTTGCAGCTTGATCAAAGTAGTCGCCGCAGCCAGTGTTAGAATTAACGCCGCAGCAAGTTTACTGACCGCAGCCAGTGATGCTTGACTTCGTTGTTCTACTGGGAACTGTGTCCACTGGGAATTGAAGAACGTGCCAATGAAGAGATGTGCGCTGTTGGTTGGCACAAACTAACTTGCTGTTGTTGTTTACTACTGAATAAAAACAATAATAATGAAAAGCATCAATATTAATAATGAATAACAACATGATTAATAATGATTAAGAACAATTAATAATGAATAAGCACAGTTTAATGAGGACCAACACCGCTCACCCTCGGTTCCTACGCAGACTAATGAATGGTCAGCCACCCGCACACTGACCGCAGCTAGTGATGCTTGACTTCGGTGATCTGCTGGGAACCGTGTCCTAAAGATCAGACAATTGAGGGACAAAAGTATTAGTGGAAATACTTGACAAAATTATGTAATCCGGCTGTCGGTGTTTTGCTTAAATTATTTAAGTTCAGTTTTGTTTCGAGTATAACTTTATCACGTGCTACAATAAGAAACAAATGACACGCAAACATTTATTTTTACTTTAGAATCAAACCTAAAGTTTCATAACATCCCTTTTCAAACATGAATTCCACATTCCAAAATCCATAATAACAAAAATATTTGTTTTGGAATTATTGAGTAAATAAACACTTGTCATAAAAGGCTTGTAAGCATACTTTTTTAAACATTTTCTCTATAATACTCAAGTCTCTATAAGTATAGAGTATACAGATAAATCCATTTTCTCAAATCATAATCTTTTGTTATAGAAAAAAAAAACTTATTGCACGTGTTTCAAATAAATATCCGCATGTAAATGTTTCTTGAAGTCGCTTCTGTTCTGAAGTATGTACATTGTAAAAAAAATTCAGGATCAAATTCGATAAAAAGAACATGGTGCTGGTTCTTTTCAACGTAAAATCAATTTTCACTGTAAGTTTTATGGCATCCCGTAATTTTTACAGTATATTTACTTAAAGCCCCTGAATCACTATAATTACATAAATATACCGTAATTTTTCAGTATTATTTACTGTAAATCACTATATCACTGCAATTTAAAAAATTTTATTGTAGAAATAACGATATAATATTATAAGGTAAAATAGATTTTACGACTTCCTCAGTCAGGGAGCCAGTACTTTTTATCCTAATTTGTTCCGGAATTTTACAGTGTAGCATAAATGCGTTACGCACACACACACGTTCTAATATACTAGTCAATAGTTCAAAAACATATTTTCTTCTCTATTTGTGTCTAAAATATACAAACTCATCAAATTCAACATATTATGGTAGAAAATATACGTTTTCTTTTTATAGCTCAATATGTATATATTGATATATTTTTATAGCTTTTTATATGTTTAATAGCTCAATAAAAAATTTAACAGCGATGTTTTTTTTAAAAACAAAATATAAAACATTTAAAGTACATAAAAAGTATGCATAATTATTTACATTTAAATAACAGTGCTAAAAAGTCCACTAATACTGTGCAAAAATAAATATAAAAAGTCACCTCATATAACTTTTCATCTAATCATAGGATTTTTACGTTTTACGATACAATTTTTAATGTTTAGCAGGCTTAGATAAGATATTCTTATTACTCAGAGAAGACGGTAATTAAAAGAATGAATTTTTTTTAATTTAATCTTTTTAAATAATTAACCTCTTCTTTACGGAGTTTGATAACCGTGATATGAATGATTTGGTCCTAATGAAAAAGTTGAAAATGTTTGCCCCATAATATTTGTTTTTGCTTATTTCGTCGTACCTTTGAGATTAATGAGCAGAATTAAATGAGAGATTAAAAAAATTTACTCGTTTATTCACAGATAAATTCCCACACAAAAAATAATTCTTAATAATATCTAATTTTTTATTGCATCTGACTAACTTGCGCCAGCTTAAATAGTGTTTTAGAAATATATGTAAAAAAAACCAAAAAAATGTATTATTAATTTTTATAAGTATTTTTAAAGTGAATTTCCTGTAGAATTTATTTCAAAAAAATAATTATCAAATTATAACTGAGAGTGTTTAACGTATATCCATGTTTTTACATTTAAATTTTAATCGCATTCAAAGTAAATTCCAAATAAAAGTATACGCATTAAAAAGTAATAAGATATTTAAAATATATAAAATACAGTGTTACTTCTAAAAAAACATTTTACATACTAGAAAAAAGGATTAAAAAAAAATAAATAAAAACTTCGGGATAAAAAGCTAATTTCACATCACGGAAAATGTCATTCCTTTTATGAAACTTATTAACTTTATAAAAAGTCTTGTTTACGTGCTTCAAAACCAGTATTTGATTCTTAATTAAGAAATACGAAACAGGAAATTAAAAAAGTTTTTTTTTTTAATCTTGCATTTTAAAAGTTATTTCATTTGAGAAAAGGATAACTAAACATGTAATTTAACTGAGTTCTGTTAGAAATGTAAATAGATATTTAAAAAGTTTACGCTTTTAAGCTTTAATAAAACTGTGAAATAATTAGAACAGAATGTAAAAATTAATTAAACTTTCAGTCTTAATTACGAATTGAAAATTGCTGCTTAATATGTTTTAAAAACAAAATATGGTTTGTAAAAGACTTTAATAAATTAACTGAATATTATTTTTTTACACCATCTTATTAAATTTTTATTTATATTTACAGTCCCAACCGAGGAAGGAAATATCTGTTCTGCCTGGAAAAAAAAAAGTTTAATTAAATAAATACAATTTTTAAAATTTTGGATAAAATTTTAGATTTTTAAATTTTTTAAAATTTGGAAGATAACTAGAAGGATTTGGATTGTTAACTAGAAGGACGAAACTAAATTGAAGACTAGACGATCAAAACTAAAGAGACGAAATATGTCGACCGGTTTGTAAGATGGTCAAGGAGTTGAAAGAAATGTCCTAGATGGGTCCCGGGTTTGAATCCTGCTTTAGTCTTACGTGTAATTAATCTTTCTGTTCTATTTGTCTTTATTATGTTATTAAAGGGAGGTTGACCCAGCTGTACGGTGCTCTCTATGAAGTAATTTTTAGAGAAATTAGATACATTACACAATACGAGCCTATTTTTAGAGAGGGGAATAGAATGACGAAATGCTTCTTTATTTTTTACGATTCTCGCTTTCTTAAAAAAAAAGGTGATAGTTATTTCATGCCATAAAATATCCTCAGTGGTAGACGGATCACGGGTTAGAGTCCCCTTGCTGTAAATCTAACCGTGGAAGGTTTCTGTGGTTTTCATGTAACAGAGATACGGGTTAGTTCCATCAAAAATCTTCCCCCCCCCAAGAAGTAAAATTTCTCATTACTTGATAGAAGAGTTTCCTTGTCTTCGGGAATGGGCTCAAAATTACAAGGCCGTGGTGTTAAACATTAATGATCGTAAGCCCTAAATAGAGTCGACTGTTATAAAATAAAATAAAGTCATTATTTCGTAACTTTGACGAAATGTTCACTCGGAGCATATACCAGAAAACTGTTTCGTCAAAAACGTAGGAAGCTTCGTAAAATTAGAGGGCCATTTTTCACAGTGTATATATAGTTGTATTAGAAAGTATTTTATCCAATAGAGATTTGAGAGCTCTATTTTGTGGAAAACTCATTTTAATAAACCACAACTTACGAAGTTATAATGTTTACAAATTATAAATAGATTTTCACTAAAGTTAAACTTTTTAATTTTGATTAAAAGCTAAAATTAAAATCCGCTTCAATAAACTTTGACTTTTCAAGCAGAATTTGCACAAATTATAAAAAAATTTTCATTGCAGTTAAAATTTTTCAATTTTGATTAAAAGTTTTAAAAAAATTCCCTTCAGCAAACTTTTACTTGTCAAGCAAAATTTGCAGTTAAAAAAAAAGTAGGAGAGAATCTTGACGGTGTTATTTGATTTAACAAAAATACCAAATAAGGAACAAAATAAAAAGCCAAATAAAGAGCAAAGAAGAAAAACTCCTACACGACATGGTTGAGTGGTGAGTGTTTAATTTATTTTCTTTTTAGTTAAAAAATATCGCCTACACTTCATAGCTAAAGGAAAGTGAATTCCAAATTTAGAATTACATTTCAATTTCCTCTAAAGCAAACATCTCTTAAAGTGAATCTTCAGGTACTTGATTTATATGACAGAATTAAAAGGGGAAAAAATATTGCCCTTAAGAGCGAAGCACAAATTCCATAGATTATTTATTTTAAAAAATTTTCGAATAGTAATTTTTAATAATACACTATATTAATAAAAATGTTTGAACATTTTTATTCATATTCCTCTAAAGCAAACTTTTTTTTCAGTGCATTTTCAGACTTTTGGTTCATATGGCTGAATTTATGGTTAAAAGCATTGCTCTGAATGACAAATCACAAATAGTTTAGATTCTTATCTCTCAATTTTAAGACGCATAAAATTTTTAAGATATAATTTATTATACTAAACCACATTACTAAAATATTGTTTTTGAAATGTTTGTTTATAATGTGAAACGTTTCTATGATCTTTAATTTTAAGAATATTTAAGGGCTATCAATTTCGTGGATTTTCAGTTTTTTTTTTTTTTTTTTTTTTTGCAATCAAATATGAAAAGTTTTCAGAAAAGAACAAAAAATTGTAAAATATCGTATCAAGAATGAATCAAATTCTCCTAACTACAAAAGTTCCATTTACGTTTTAATAATACTCACAATCTTAATAAAATGTATCCCCATTTACATAGATTCTAAAAGAACATGTAAAATTTGTTAGAGCTATTTTTTTTGTGTTGTTTATTTATATATTTCATTTTGGTTGCAAATGTATTCACATTTGAAAATTCGCTAATATGTTATTTAAAATAAACGAAAAATAAAATTTTTTTTAAATAAAATTTTTTCCCTCACACAATTATGTGCAAGGGTCACAATTATGTATGTGTTAAGTATGTGCTTCTCTATTATTGTTTCTTTTTATATGTGTTAGTTATGTTTCACTAGTATGGTTCTAGTTAAGCATACTAGTTATGCGTCTTTAATATTATGTTTTTCGATATTTTCTTGTTATGCTTTTCTAACAGTACAGCAAGTCTAGTTCTCTACTTATGTAAATCTATCATTGTGTTTTAAGATATATACTGGCAATAAAGTGTTTCTATCACAGTGTCTCGTATTATGTATTGAATTTGCGTCTCTGACAAAATACTGATTATAAGTCTCTAATATTGTGTACTAGCTAACATTGTATTTCGTTATGTGTACTGGTTATGTGTTTCTTAATGTATACTGGTTATGCTGCCATGACATTGAATTTCGTTATGTGTACTGATTATGTGTCTTTAACGCTGTGTCTCTTAATGTGTACTGGTTATGCTGCTCCAACATTGAATTTCATTATGTGCAATGGTTATGTGTCTCAAACGCTGTGTCTCTCAATGTGTACTTCTTATGTGTTTCTAACGCTGTGTCTCTTAATGTGTACTGGTTATGTTTCTCTAACATTGTATTTCGTTATGTGTAGTGGTTATGCGTCTTTAACACTGTGTCTCTTAATGTGTACTGGTTATGCTGTTCTATCGTTGTATTTCATTATTTGTAGTTATTATGTGTCTCTAACGCTGTGTATTTTAATATGTACTGGATACGCTGCTCTAAGTTTGTATTTCATTATATGTCTCTTAATAGCTATGTTGCTTTTACATTGGATTTCATTATGTGCACTGATTATCTATCTCTTATGTTTTGCTAGCTAAAATAAGGTACGAAATAACACAAAGAATTCCCTTAATTAGTAGCTCGAAAAAAATAGAAACTTCAACTATTATTCTTACATGCTGTCATGAATAATCTTATTTTTTCCATATCAAAGAGATGGGTCTGCAATATAATTTCATTTGCAGTACTGTAAAGGATTAGATATTTTATGAATGTTAATCAGAATTTTTAATAATGGTTTCAAAAATTTAGAAATTTTTGTTTTTATGAACATATATTAGAAAAGCTTATGGGTTTTACTTTTACTGCTTTGTACTTTCCAAATGTAGCGAAATTGATTTTGGATATTTTTTGTATATTTTTGGTTATTTTTAAATGCAAGTCCTTTTCACACTGCTGTATTTCTGAATTCTGATACAGCTAATATAATATATTTCGCTATTTTATTAGTTTTAATGGAACTAAATTAAAACTGAAAACTACTGTTTAAATTTTTAATTGTATTTTTCACATTTTTAACGCCAAACTTAATAACGGACAAACAGCATAAAAAGATATTTTGTCAATAGTTTTTTTCATTAGAAATAAAATTGCCTTACTCCTTCTTTTACTAATTGCCTTCTTTTACTAATTTATTGTTTTTTATTATTTCTGAATTCAAAATAGTTTTATTATTCTTTAATGGCATCTGAAATTATTTAATCACAATAAAAATGAATTGTATCTTTGTAAGAGTACTAAAACAAAAAAATTCCTTATTATAGTTGCAACATTTTTCAATTAAAATTTTTAATATGTCATATATATGAAATTTTAAAATTAAAGTATTAAAATTTTCCTTTTAACTCTTTAAATAAATAACTTTAAATAACTTTTAAATTACTTTTTAAAAAAAAAACTAAATTTTTTCTTATTATTTATATCTAAAAATATTTAAGCATTCATAAATAAGTGCGTAAATTTTAATCAATTAACTATTATATATAAATTGAATACCTGTTATATTTCTATGCTTCAAAAAAGTTTTAACATATATGTTATGCATCTGAATGATTTTTATTCAAGCAATTTATTACGGCTGTTTTGTGTAAAGTATATTTTATCTCGTCCCATTACTGTTAAATCATTTTTTGCGTCATTTATACTGTTTCTTTACGATAATTATTTTTGTTACTAAGAGAGAAACATCTTTTGGGAATTAACTACAAAGGGCAGATGAACTCAAATATTTACTCGATGAGCTATGATCCTTATGGATTTCACTTGAGGGGACTGAATTTGTGTGTGCAAGGTATATTATGCATAATGATGAAGGAACGATCATTTACTAAGAAAAAAAATTTTATGGTTGTTTTAGTATTTCAGGTGTTCCTGGATTTAACATCAGGCACAATGTTTCAACTGCGTAGTTGAGGTAAGTATTCAGAACTTATATTATCAAATATATACTTAAAGAAATATTGAATAAAAAATAGGTAATAATTATTTTATTTCATAGGGAGATTGCCCCTACACGCTCCGCTCATTTACCATTTACCCCAGTAATTTTTTCGCAATTATCATTGCTTTTTTTCCCCGTAAAACTTGATATGTCTAAAACAAAAACATTTTGTTAATAAAATATGCATTTATTACAATTGAAAGTAAGATCATTTCGTCAAAATGCTAATCGACATGAAATAAACGAACACTAGGTTTGAAAATTAATTATTTTTAATTGAAAAAAAAATTAAATTTAGGATTACAGATTGTTTGATTTCTCAATAACAAGAAGTAAAAAAGAATTAATTTTTCTTGGCTAACAAGACATATAACAGTAGAAATGGGAAATGCTTATCTCTCTGGAATCAAATTTTTATTTCAAAAATCTCATTATAAATGTTAGGATTTATATCTGACAACATCTAATCTCATACATATAATCTCTTATAATCTCCTCTTTCCATCTTTTTTCTCTTCTAATCTCATCATCTAATCTCAACATATAATATCTTCTTTATCGGCATCAACTTAAGCTCCAGCTTACAAATTAAAGATCTAGAGAGAAAAGAGATATTTTTGTGCAGCGTTCAAAATTTTTGCTCTAAATTGTCACTATTTAAAGCATAAAAAACTGATTAACGAAAAAAAGCACTTAAAATTGCAATAACATTCGAAAAATTTGACTCACATTAAGTTTATAAACGAAATTTCTCTTTCAACACGTTTCATTTTACTCCATAATTGCCTTTCAGCGAGATGCAGACTGGTTCGCATTGTATTTTTTACTTACAAGTTTAGCAGTAGTTATTTTCAAATTTACAAGCGAAAGTTAATTTTTTTTATTCCACCCTCTTACACATTTTTCTAGCTTTGCAATTTAAAGCTCTAAAGTTTTATAGTTTTTGCGCAGAAAACTAAATGTAACTCACAGAAAAAAAGTTTAAAAAAATTCGCGCATTCGCTTAAAATTCCAATAACTTTTGAATAAACTGGATGTTCCAAAAATTTTATTAAGTTTATAAAAAAAAAATATGGGACTTTCAGCTCAATAGATAATCAATAAATAACAATAAATATTCAATAAATAATAAATTTCAACTCTGGTGTTCTTTGATATGTAGGATGATTTACATGAAACTCCATGATTTTTTACTCCAAATTTAACAGTTAATATTTCTTAAAGTATTTGTTGACGCCGGGTGGCTGAGCGGTAGCGCTTCGCGCTGTCGTGCCACAGGTCCCTGGTTCGATCCTCGGGCCGGGCAAGGTCGACTCAGCCTTTCATCCCTTCAGTGGGTCGATAAATGAGTACCAAGCATACTTGGGAACTAAACACTGGGGGTTCCGCGTTCGGCTGACCACCTGACCGGAACATCTGCTCCTGCACCCCAGAGCCCAAGGTCAAGAAAACTGAGATGGGCACAGTAGGCCTTGGCTCTCCTTGGGCTGTCGCGCCGCTGAGTTTAGTTTACTTGTTAGATGTTAATTTTTAACTCCAATGACCAGTTAAATATCTTCTAGATGCTTTTGGAATCATTCTAGTTGTAAAAGGTTTGAAAACCGTAAAGGCAAAAAACATTCTTTACCGTAAACTTTAAGGTTAATTCAATGGGCAGACTGCTGCCGTAATTTTTGAATGACAGTTCTATAAGTGCATATATAGTATCAGGCTTTCTAAATAAATTACAAAAATGTGAAACTTCATTAATGACAATAAGGATGAAACAAACAAAAAATTAGTGGTAATCTTCAATGTGGTAGCATCATTGCTTTACAAGGTGTGTAAAGTTGAAGTTCGGTGATAAAAAAAGAGATGTAATGAATAACATAACTTTTGTTTTCCAAGAAGCTTTCATACATTTATACAAGAAGCTTTGAGAATTCCTCTGATCCAAGCTCATGTGAAAGATGTTAATCTATGCCTTCTGTATTATAAAAGAGGGAAACTAAAAGTTTGTCTTTTGGTCCACTATATTTGTGTGATATTTTAAAATGAAAAAATTGGTATTGACTTTTTTATCTGAATTTACGATTTCTTATTATTTTATACTTTTCAGAATTTATAATATTGGAAACATTTTAAGATTTGACTTGGTAAATATGTTTTTCTGGATTTGGAATTATTTATCTGTGTAAATTTGCACACTGAAAAATAAACGAATCACCGTAAATAATTTTTCATCAGTCAGATCTTAACGTTCCGAGACTTAATCTTAATGGCTCGAGGAGTTGATTTCCAATATGCTAACTAATAAGTGCATACGAAATTATAAGTTACAAAATCAGGTACGAAAGTGTTCTTTTTCCGAACAAACATACCTTCTTTTGATGGATTCGAATTTCTTAGCCCCTAAAATGTAGGGATAGCCGTAATCTGTGAAATATGGTCTCAATAGTGGTACAAAGTTTAGACATCTTAATGCTAATTTTACTTTTTACACATTGCACCATATCTCAAGAAATTTTGAAGAAAATTAAAAAGTTTTTGCACATAATTATAAAATCCATTAATCCAAAGATCAGGCAAAATTTAAATTTTCGGATCGATTCCAAACGAAGAAATCGAATTTTTAAAAACTCATGCTTTTAAAATTCAATTTTTGGGAAACTACTCGTCAGATTCTGCTCCAATATTGTATTTTGTTATGTAAAATCACATTCTTTAAAATAATGTAATTTATTGCATTAATGTAATGTACTGTATACCTTACAATTCAAAACTTTTTGAATATTATTAAAAAAATACATATAAATATAATATTTATTAAAAGTTATTTTTTCAAAAAATTATCTTTGGATAAACAAATCTTATAATTGAGGGCAATTTTTTTTATAATTTGCATGAAAAGTTTTTGTGATATGGAGAATTATGGAAAAAGTAAAATTAACATTAAGTGATTCCAATTTTGAACCGTTCTCCTGATTAAACTATTGGGACTACATTTCCCAGATTGCGGCTGCCCCCTGTAAGTTAAGGGTGGGAAATTGAAAATAAGGTACACTTACTTAGAAAAGAAGCGTTTTTGCTCCGGATTTCGCAACTTAAAATATGGTATGCAATAATTAATCAGCCTATTTGAGGTCCGCCTCTCGAACCTTTAAAAGTTATTTAGGGTCATTCGTTTTTTATTTTGCACACTGTACAGTCATCAAATAACTTATGCAGCACACAAATATCGAATACAAACAGGGTGATGAATATGATTAAAGATTTTCCACATTTAACATTACATTTTTTCAAAACACAGGATTTATAAGCGTTTCTGTATACCTACACTGTAAATAATTCCGAATCAAATTACAATATAAATTATAGTCTCTTTGGGTGCAGAATCCGTAAAATCCATTTTTACCGTAATTTTTACAGTATTATTTATTTAATTAGAGTGATTCAGTGATTTTACGGAAATTTTCACGATAAAAATTACCATATATCAGAATTCTTGTTCCGGTAAAAATGGATTTTACGCTAAAAAGTAAATGTAGAGCCTCAGTGTCAATATTTTTATCGTAGTATGATTCCGATTTTTTGTTTGATGTGTTGCTAAGATGTTTGTTTATTACTTCTTTTAATCAATTCAATGGTGAAATAACGACTTTTGCACATTTCTAATAACGATTCATAAATATTTCAAACGTTGCCTTTGTTAAATATAATTTATATGCACTTAAATAATCTGGTTCACGCATTTTGGTGGGGAAATATTTTGTTACAGTTACAGTTATATACAGTTAGAAAAATTTCCTCTGCTGCATTTTTGCGTAAATAAAAAAAATATTATACATAGGATATTCCATTCAAAATATACATACCATATTTGTGTTGTCGATAATAAAAATAATAAGAATATTTATGATGTAAAAATGGATTGATTTTATAAAAGGTTATATTTATGTTCCTAAAAATGAGAAACGAAAACCCAATAAACAGTATTCTCAGTTTTCGATCTAAAACTCAGTTCAAAAACTTCATGTAGCTTATATTTTTCCCGAGAAGAAAAACTTTAATTTAGGTGAAATTCTCAAAGTTGAATTTCATTATCGAAGAATTTCTTATAAATCTTTTCTCTCGGAAGTAAGGTAGCGGAGGTAATATCCACCTTCGATCGAAACATCTAAATGGTTTTGCTGAAGAGAAAATGTAAATATTGCAAAGACCAAACGATTTTCAATTTCCTTTGAGAAGTGAAGAGAGAGAGAAAAATTTAGAACTAAAGACGTCTAACTAAATCAATACTAGAGTCATTTTATTTTCTTTAATTTTAACGCATACGGGTTTTACCTGGTCAAAATATAAAGAAAAACCTAATTTGCTATGAGTTATTTAAAAACACTTCTATTATTTTTTTTTAAATATTTATTAACTAGAGATAATGCTGCAGCAAATTTTATTTACAGTTTATATTTCATTTTGCAGTTTTGGATTAAAAAGCCCTTTTATCGAAGTAATAACAACTAATATTCTCATTACTGTTGTGCGTCTGGGCACCTAGCAGCAATGTGTGATTAATTCTAGGTGTCTTTAGTTACTAGTTAGCAGAAGTTACTAGGTGCCCTAGTAACTTTTTAATGCTAACTTCGATTTAACCTATAATTTGAGCTGAAATATGGTGATAACTTCAAAATATACAAAAAATAACCACTAATGAGGTGCTTTTTTTAAACATGAAAGTGGATAACAGTAAAGGTTAGTGGGAGCCGATGGAAAGAAATCAACACTGAGGAGCTATTTTCTCTACATGCGTTCCTTAATTTGATCATTTCTCATAGAGTTTGTGTGTTAACGCGGAATTTATAATTCTGTTATTTTAAGTACAGAAGTTCAAGTTTTAGCCAATTCTGTTCGTGAAATTTTGATCCTAAACCTCTTCTTTCCACAAAAAAAAATGGCCGAATAGTTGAATTAGTTATGTGTTAAGAAAAATGAATTACTTTTCATAAATCACTATCAATCCCCAAATATCTTAACATAATATTACTAGGAAAAATGAACCCTATAAAAGGTTAATCGTGTCTTACTTTCTTTCAATGAGGATCCCAGAAACTATCACGTACCGCGAGCCTGTAGAATCTGGAATTGATCTTGTGGAAATACTCGTTTGCACCATTTATACTATCAAGGAATTCTTTGTGCTCAACTGTGTCCAGCACTTCATGCTCTATTGATGGCTTGGAGAGAGAGTTTTTTGTATGGTGCAAATTTCGAGCATTGGTTATAACCAGAGATTGGAAGTAGTACACTACAAGTAATGAAATCACTGTATATTTTCCGTAGTTTGTAGCATAGTGTGCTACATTTTTAAAAAGTAGTGAAGTATGTACTGCGATACAAAAAAAAAACAATAGTTTGTAGTGATTCCTGGCAACTACTTAGTTTAGAAAAGTAACATGGTTCGAACGCTACTAATTTTTGAATTTGATGGATACAAATTTTCGCCGGTCGGTAAAGGAAGCAATTAAAATGACCCCACGTCATCAACTGAGGTTTAAAAGAAATTATGTATTTAATATCACATATAGGTAATATTTAAACTAGCCATTAAGAAAAATAGATAAATAGTTACTTTGGTCACACTTTAAAACGCGAATGCACACGCGTGAAATATTGATGTTATTTCAAAGAAATGGAATGTATTTTCGATATACTTAATTTCTTAGAGGAAATAAATAGCATTAAACAATAAAAAAATAGCTTGAAACAGTAAAAAATTACAATTATTTGATTATTTCGAATTTTTTAATTTAAATATTAGCTGTCGAAAAAGGCATAAAAAGTTGAAGATTAAATGAACAAATTCGAAGAAAATATTTTTGTTAGATTGGATTGTTACTCCTCTGAACACATTAAAAAAACAGTATTAAGTTTCGGTAGTGTAATGGTAACAGATACTTTTTTTCGGATAATGTACGTGACGTCATTCATGTATATGATTACGTAATCTGTATATAAGACATATCAGACATGCATTGCTGAAAACAGATGTCAATTCATTATGTTGTTGTGTCCGGTGATGATAAATCATATCTGGTTAAGCTGTAATGAATTATTTTCAGTTGTTTGCTGTATCGAGATGGTACTGTAGGTAATAAAAAAATATTTAAAATATACAAGTTTCCATACTTGAGTTAACACCCTCACTAACTACTGAGCATGTTCTGCCAAAAATTTGGAATAACAAACTCATATAAACATTAATAAATATTTCTTACTTATATTTAACGTAAGCCAATTTCTTATTCAAAACCATTTTGAAAATAGCTATAAATTAAGATATCCAGCAAAATTTGTCTCCTTAAAATATGGAGTCTCCTTAAGATATCCTACACTGTCTCCTTAAGATATCCTTACTACTCCTTAAGATATCCTTAAGATATCCTACATTTGTCTCCTTAAAATATCCTACACTGTTAAAAATGTCTCGGATAAAATGGTTAAATAACAATTTATTGAATGGTTATTTTACCATATTTAATCAAAACAGTCAAATAACCGTAAATAAAATGGTAATCAAACTGTTAAGTTTGTGAAAAACTGTTTATTCACTGCTTTCCCCTAATACGGTTAAACAACCAGAATTGTATCGCTCCAAATATGAAGCTACTTAGTTCGTTGTAAATGAGTGCATATCATAGCCGAGTAGGCTTATCTGTCAATCTCATGACCGGCAGAACTGGAGTTCTAGTCCTAGTGTTAACACTACAATATTTCCTCCATTACATTCAACACATAAAGAATTTAGTCTCCGACACTCTCCAATGCCCATTACCTTACGAAAAGCCGAGCTCCTATGTCTAGTTCAATAATAATTTATTTTTTTACGTTTTTGAAAAATGCTACTTGTAAATGGTTAAAAAACCGTATAGTTTTGTATTCATGGCTTTATAACCATACTTTTTGTAAATGGTTTCAAAACCATAAAGGAAAAAAATTTTCTTTATCGTAAACTTTACGGTTAATCGGATGGACAGACAGCTGCCAGTTATTTTACCATTATTTTAGAATGAAAATTTTAACTGTGTACAATTCCAAACAGTTTGTAGTCACCACATTTAAAAATAATAGTTGTAGTTAGCTAACTACATTTATAACTAATAAAGTAGTTGCAATTGTAGTAAACTACAAAAATAACGTTGTTTTTCTGACCACTGGTTATAACATTATATATAATCTGTATTTATCTAGTGCGCCATTTGTACTTATGATGCCTAATAATGGCTTTCAATTAAGGTTATTTATCGATGGCTCTGTCATTAATTGAAAAAAAAAGTTTCAAGCCATTAATATTACATTTTTATAGCCGTTGTGTGTTTGTAAAATTTATTCATAACTGTTAAGTTATGAATAGGCTTAGGTTAAATTAGGTTTAGGTTTTTAATCTTAATCCATTGTTTCCTACTCTAATTTGGAAATTGGTGCAAAATACTGCCATGCAGATAAACCAGTTTTGTAAAAGTGAAAAACAGTTATCTAATTTTTGAATTTTGAAAAATTGACCCTAATGTTGCATTTTTAGACTAATACAAATGTACAAAAATGGAGAATTTTGGCAATTTTGAAAACAATTATTGATTATTTTTAAATAATTAAGTTATTTGTTCAGCTTAAATATCTAGACCTTTGATATTATAGTAACACAGTGTATTATAGTTAAGTAAACAACTTTCAAACTAATTTTTTTCATTGTGTGCCGTCAAATTTCGAAATCGTTAAAAGTGTGCCACCCTCAAAAAAGGTTGAGAATCACTGATCTAGACAATTGTTTTAGGAAAAATATCTAGTTTAAAAATGAAGATTTATTTTAAATCAAAGAGACTTTCTTTTACATTTTCTGGTAAATTATCTGCAAATGACAAGTTTTTGATATCCTTTTCCTTTAACGTTTCTAGTTATAGATTGCTATGCAATTCTCAATCCTCTCCTAAAGAGGACACTATATACCACGAGAGAATCTCTTCATTGCAAATTCTCTTTTAATTCCATAAGTAATTTTGTAAGCATAGAAAACTAAGTTCAACCAAACTAGAGTAAACCATGAAAAAATTTTCAAAATATCAAAAGAACAAATTATGAGAGGATGACTTAAGATTACGCACTAAAATAGTTCTTTTTTAATAATTTGTTTGTATTTTGATATTTTGGATTTTCCTTTGAGCGATTGAAATTTCATGGCTTACTCTAGGTTTGTCTGAACTCTCTTTCTGTATTTTAAATTATTAGGGGGACTGGAAAGTAATGCCGTTTTGGTGTATTAATTATTCGTTAGTCTTAAAAACAAATAAATTTTTTTCTAATCCATTCTGATTCATTTTCCATCCGGCCTTGAAAGGTTGATGCTAACGAGGGTGAATACATTATTGATTTAAAATAAAAACCTTGATAACAAATCAAATTTTAACCCCGTCTTGCCCCCGTTAGGTGACATCCGGAGAATACTGTAGGCTCTAAGTGCGCGTATCTGACCTCTCAGCAAAAGAAAAAGAGGATTCAAAAAGGTAGGCTTGGTGGCGATCCATGGCAACACCAGAAGGCCTCAAAGAATTTAGTGAAATCTTAAAATTATCAATAGTAATTACTCAGAAAATAGAATTAAGGAGTTTGAGTGTTCAAACATAATAGGCAAGGCATCAATTAAAAAAAAAGCATTGAAAAAAAGGTAACAGACATATTGTGATGAAGAAAAGTACCAGAATTTGCAACTTGATGACAAATTTCAAATGCACCGAAATTCATTACTTTCCGGTCCCCCTAATAGCTACAAAGGTGAAATAGAATTTGTCATGAAAAATTTCTCTCGCGGAACATGTCCTCTTAATGCTTGCCACAACATTTTTGTTACACGCTTTATTTCAAAAGAAACTATTTTATTTACAAAAAATAATTTAGGGTAAGATTAATCCATGTCTGGCATTTCTTTTATAAGTAAAGTTTTTAATTATACCTATTAGTTAAAAGATACAGATAATTGTTTAGATTAATATGCAAGAACATTACTTTAAGATGCTCCACTTAAATATCATGAAGCTATTATAAATCAGACCATTCGACATAAGTTTATGCTTCGCCTTTTTCAAAAAAATTCTAATACTCTGAAAAACAGTTTACTTTAAAAAATGAAATCCCTTAACTTGATTAAAATTGATGAAATATTCCTTGTTTGGAGTCATCTCCTTTAGTTTTAAATACATTAAAAATTTTAGCAATGAAAACAGAAACTCGAGTGAGTGAATAAGTACTTCTCGAATAAAAAATACGAAAGAAAATAAATGGCTTAAGTAATTATAATGACACTTGACTGTAGCAGATTTTTTTTTCATTTTTTCCATCCAAAAGAAATGTGTTTATGCCTTGTAATGGAAAAGAAAGTTAAGCCTTTATTAAATTTTCTCGGGATTCTCTTATACTTGAAATAATAAAATCTGTCAAAAATAATAGAAGTTATCTTGTTTTTTTCAATCTTAAATTCTTTCGAACAAAAAATGAAAAACAATTCTCAAGTTAAAGACCTTTCATAGAAGAAAAATAAAGAACATTTAATTTCTTTCTTGGATAACTTTATTAATGAGGTCTTAAAGTATATTTTTATGGTAGTAATATTATATGCGATCTCGTGAAAATAAGATAGCTATAAAAATAAAATAAATAAACTGGAAAGTTGAAATAAGTTTTATTAACAGATGTGTCGAATATTTTTTTTAAGGTCGAGCTTAAATTATTTTATTTAAATAATCTCCATCTGGATTTCAAACCTTCATTGGTAAGAATTAAAATATTCGAATGCATCTGCCAGTTTCCAACTCAGAAATAAAACTCACACTTAGGACGATTCAGCAATCCTTGAGCTGTTTTTCGTTAAATTTTAGAATCATTTCGTCACAAGATCACGTAATTCGTGAGTAAGCGCGTACTCTCAAATATATGACAATAATGTTTCTTCAATTCGGAACCTCATCGCAGTGCATTGTTGCTGATGGTTAACTAAGAAGACGAAATCAGATAAAGACAATACGATCAAAACTAGAATCACAAAATCAGCTGACCGATATGTATGGTGGTCAAGGAGTTGTCCTAGTATCACTGAAACGCTAGGTTTGAATCCCACTTCGAGAATGTATGTAAATTATATCTCTGTCCTATCTGTTCTTTTTGTGTGGTGGGGTGACGTTGATTTTTCGGTATGTAGCCGATGATGTGATTAACAATACAACCGGCATAAAATTTAAGCAGCTTTCATTTTACTATTTCTCCAAAATATTAATGCATAAATATTTTTTTTTGTCAAATCTGTAATCAGGTGTACTATCGCGCAATAGGAAAATCAACGCAAGTGAGAGAAACTTAAAACTGATATTTCTATATATTTGGTGCTTTTATACTTTTAGCTACATTTTGCAACAAAAAAAAACTATGCGTTTTTTTTAAATTCTATTTTAGCACACGAAAAAAAATTACAGTAAAATTATAATACTGTATAGTAATGCTATTTTTGTTTAAAAAATGAATAGATAAATAAATAAAACATTTTATTTAATAAAACCTAAATATATTTTTATTACCTCACATTTAGTAAAAAATACAATATTGAAAAAAAATTTAACTTAACAAATGGTTTTTATGTCATGCTCTAAGGCAGTGATTCTCAACCTTTTTTTTTGTATCGGCACACTTTTAACGATTTCGAAATTTGACGGCGAACAATGAAAAAAAATTAGTTTTAAAGTTGTTTACTTACCTATAAATACACTGTGTTAAATAGTTTGTGATAATAATTTTGAATGTGAAATAAAATAATATGTACTACAAAAGCGCGTTTATTAAGTGATTAATTATTTCTTTCGACTAATTTTTTATTAGTTAGTAACAGTTATTTATTTATTTTTTGCTAGTTACTAATTGTTAGCTTGTTTTCTATAGTTATTATCTGTTAGTTTTTTCACATTAATTTTAATTTTTTTTTGTGATTTCTTGTTAACTAGTGCTTTTGCTAATTATTAACTGTTAGCTAAATTTTTGTTAGTTATCCTTTGTTTTTATAACTATTTATTGCGTAGCTTACTTTAATGATTAGCTTTTATTTCCGTTTGAAAGTTAATATTTAGATTGCTTACCTTTGTTAATTAATAATTTTAATAGTCATTAAATTTCCTACTTATTTCAAAAATTTTTTAAAATTGACAAAGACAATTTAAACACTTCCTTCTTATTTTGACTTATTTTAAGATTGTCAGAGACAAGACAATCACCGACAAAGATTTTAACGCGGTTAAAGCGTATAGTATAATATATATATATATATATATATATATATATATATATATATATATATATATATATATATATATATATATATATATATATATATATATATATATATATATATATATATATATATATATATATATATATATATATATATATAGCAAAATAAATAAATACAAAAACAATAAACAATTAGGAAAAACAATAAGTATCATTTATTGCGCATAAGCTGCAAGTAAATAGAACTCATAAGATAAGTTTAAAATGAAGAAAAAACAAAGGTAAATTACAGACAAATGAAAAAAGGAGGGGGAGAAAAATAATAATGACAAACAACTGGGGAAAGAAAAACAATTAATTAATTTAAAAAAAAAAAAGATTAAGTTTTTTTAAAAAACCGGAAAATAAAAGATATAATCTTTTCATCAGCCCGCACGATTATATCCGAACAAGAAAGTGCTTTCTAATATTGTATCAATATAGCCAAAGCAAAATATATCAATACAATAGTGTGAGGAGCAGTCAAAAATTTTTTTTACAAAAATTACGACAAAAAAAAACAACAATTAAACACAATAAGTAAAAATAACACGTAGAAACAGAAAATAAAATATAAAGGAAGAGCAGAATAAAACAAAATCTATAAAGCGAGCAATGATTTATAGCGAACTTACATGAACGGGAAATTTTTCAAGAATGATTTAAAATGTTTACGTAACAAGATTGCCAGATTGCAAAATATGAAAACTATGAAAACAAAAGCGCAAATTGAGTGCAACTAGAGGAGTTTTGCTTTCTCTCTTCTATTTTATATTCTTTTCTTAAATAAATATTTATTTTCTAAAATTATTTATAGTCAACCTCTTTAAATTATCCAGTATAATATTACCTCGCGCACATTCGTTTTCTGACCCATTCTTGGTAACTAGCAAATCAAACGGACTTCAGTAATGCAACAAGAACGTACTTTAAACTCCTCTAGTTACACTCAATTTGCGCTTTTGTTTTCATAGTTTTCATATTTTGCAATCTGGCAATCTTGTTACGTAAACATTTTAAATCATTCTTGAAAAATTTCCCGTTCATGTAAGTTCGCTATAATTCACTGCTCGCTTTATAGATTTTGTTTTATTCTGCTCTTCCTTTATATTTTATTTTCAGTTTTTACGTGTTATTTTTACTTATTGTGTTTAATTGTTTTTTTTTTTTTGTCGTAATTTTTGTAAAAAAATTTTTTGAGTGCTCCTCACACTATTGTCTTGATATATTTTGCTTTGGCTATATTGATACAATATTAGAAAGCACTTTCTTTTTCGGATATAATCGTGTGGGCTGATGAAAAGATTATATCTTTTATTTTCCGGTTTTTTAAAAAAAACGTAATCTTTTTTTTTTTTTTTTCTTTTTTTTTTTTTAAATTTATTAATTGTTTTTCTTTCCCCAGTTGTTTGTCATTATTATTTTTCTCCCCCTCCTTTTTTCATTTGTCTGTAATTTACCTTTGTTTTTTCTTCATTTTAAACTTATATATATATATATATATATAATATATATATATATATATATATATATATATATATATATATATATATATATATATATATATATATATATATATATATATATATATATATATATATATATATATATATATATATATATATATATATATATATATACTTTTCTTTAATTAAAACTTTTCTCGTAATAAAAAAAGAATAATTTTTATTGTATCATTTCTAATTTTTGGCGGCACACAAAAGTGCCGCGGCACAGTGGTTGAGAATCACTGCTCCAAGGTATCACCATTAAATCACTGCATTTGCCAAATTTCAATACAGATTATCAAACCATATTTTATTGTTAATTTTACGAAAGCCATTACTAAAGAACTTGAGTAAAAATTACCGAGCTTTTTTGTGTTCCCATAAAGCCAAAAACAAAGCTAATTTTAAATATTCTGGTGGTTTCGATCATCCGTTTTTTCTCAGAGGGTAAATAGTATTAGCAATAGAAAGAAAATAGTTGTCTAGTCATTTTTTTAAATCTATGGATATCACTTATACGAGTAGTGTTTTTGTCTATAACACTGCATTATAGCTAGTTATTAACTTATCTATTAGGCGAATTGAAGGAATTGTTTGATTCCTGATTTTATGAAAGAAGGTATAAAATTTTAACTATCAAAGTATTAAAGTAATATTAATTAAATAGTTATTTGTTTCGTTAGTACTTTGTATATTATTTGCTTAATAAATTATCTATTTTAATTGATAGAAAACTAAGTTATTTAAAAAAAACAATTATGCTCTTTTATTGCTTGTATTGCTTGTTAATTTGTTCCGCATGTTTTGACGAAAACTCTGAAACACAAATGAATTTTTCTCGCCAAACTTATATCTTTGAAAACTTTTTTTACCTAACCAAATAGAAAAGGACAAACATTTTATACTTTTTAATTACCAACCTCAAAATTTTAAGATATTGAATACTTCTTATTTATAAGAATACACGTATTTTCTAATACCTTGCAATAAACTGCAATATTTAAGCTAAAAATAAATCTTTTCAGATAAGTTTTAATATTTATAAAGCATGAGTGTAAAACCTATATTTTATTTCATTTTCAAATAATTAAACTGTTCACTAATTTAATTATTTTTTACAATTTAAAAGTAACAAGTGCATCAATTAGTTACCTTAACAGTTTGATTAAATTTCAAATCATAATAAATATTTATAATTCTATTATTGCGTTGTTCTTCATAAATGAAACTTATTAGACTTAGTCACGTAAATTATAGAATAATCATAAATCCGTTCAGAATTATCATTCCAAAATGTTATCAGTCAATAACCCGCGTCCCTACGGCATAAATCATTATGTTTACCTAATCTAATTCACTGAAACTTGAATATTTGTCGAATCCATTTAGAGATGGTGGTTGAGATTTATAAATGGAATGTATTATAAAATATTTTAATATTATAAAAACCCCTAATGCGTTTAGAGAGTTATTCTGCGTAATGTAATTATCTGCTAATTAATACATTCATATGTAAAAGTAAATCAATAATTAAATATTGCGTTATAAGATATGAAAGAAATAATAATTATTAAGTCTCTAGACAAATAACGATAAAATATGAGCAGAATCTTATATCGCATATTTCTATTGTAACATAAAATATCTTTCCTCTTTTTTTTTAATGACAGGCCTTAATTTTTGTTCATTTAATTTGGAAGAATCCAGAAGTGGTGCTCTTTAACTTTGCTCGGTGGGCACCTGTGAACCTTATACACGGTGGCTAGCAACACTGCTATAGATACCCGTTCTTAGGATATGTCACATTCGCACATCACACAAGAGAGGACAACACAGAGAGAACCATATATGCGCTGAGCAGAATGAGCCGTGGTGGCTTAGGGGATAGAGCTATGAGGTGAACCGGGTTCGAATCCAAACAATGGCTGGTAGATTCAAAATCCACACCCGGCTCGCACCGATTAAAGTGACGTGAAATATCCTCAGAGGTAGATGGATCATAGGTTAGAGTTCTCTTGCCATAGGGCTAACTATGGGAGGTTTTCATAATTTTCCTCTCCGTGTTACTCAAATACGGGTTAGTTTCATCAAAAAATCCTCCATGAAGGCAAATAAATTTTTGTCAATACTTGATCCAAGAGTTCCCTTGTCTTCTGAATCGGGTTCAAAATTACAAGGCTACAGAGTTGAACATTGGTAGCCGTAAATCCTAAATTTTGTTGGCTGTTCAACGAGGGTTATAATATACCCTGAGAGGGATAACGAACCTACAACCATTGGCTTCGCAGTCAAACGTGCTAACCGCTCGGTCACCTCTGACCTCTCCTTTTCTTGTAAATATATATCGCTCGTGGGCTGCAATAGCAACACAACTCAGAAAAACACAAGTTTTGAACTAAGAACAGGAGTAAATATGAAAATACGCATTCTCTCAGCTGCAATACTAGCACAACTCATAATTTAACTTCAACAAGGTAATCTTTGTTTAAGCAAAGGAAATTATTTCTTATGCATTATCCTTAGTAATGAAACTTTAAACTCACTTATCTCAAAACATGATTTTTTGAGTTGTGCCGCTATTGCAGCCAATAAGCGATATATTTTTCTAGTACAGGATCTAATTATTTATGCACAGAGAAAAAATAATAAATAAAATATTAAATTAAAAGTTACCTTAAATTTCATTA
Source organism: Parasteatoda lunata (assembly GCA_949128135.1). NCBI lineage: Eukaryota > Metazoa > Arthropoda > Arachnida > Araneae > Theridiidae > Parasteatoda > Parasteatoda lunata. The sequence continues at coordinate 24,562,562 of OX421979.1, forward strand.
AAAAGTGTAAGAAAAAAAATAAAATGTTTACCTTAAAATGCATTCTATTTTAATTTAAATATAGAAAAATTTGAAATGCATGAAAATGTTACAAAACTCATTTGAATAACGAAGTTTGAAAATATCCGGAAACCAAACAAGAAATCAAAGTTCAATGTTTATATACATAAAAAAGAGTTCTAATTATGCTAATTTTAAAATGACCAGATCTTTAGAAATTTTGTTTTTACATTCGGAAACAGTAGTAAAATTTTCGAATGAATTTGATAATTATTATAACGTTTGCTTACAGAAATAAGTATATAACATTTTATATTCATATACATGAAACCTCTTGAAATTCAATAAATTATAAATTATATTTCGTTTTTATGTACATGAAAAAATGTATTTTAAAATTTTAAATAAGTATTAGTTTGCAATTTGTAATACAGATATGCCATATTGATGCACTCGCATTCAAAAACTGAACAAAAAAGTTTCATTATTAAATTCAGTAATAGTCTTTGATAAAGAAGAAAAAATAATTTGAATACAAAATCAGAAAAATAATAAACCTGTAGAATTTTTTATTACATACGATATTTCACTTAAATAAAGCATAATTTTTAAACTTTAATAATTAGCATAATTTTATTTAATTTTAAAATTTAAATACCAAAAAATTTAAATGATGCGCAAAAAACGTTTGGTTTAGTAATGTCAAATAAACTCTTGAAATTATTTAGAAAAGTTTCCAAAAGAAAATGCTGGTCAGAATTAAATAAATAGATCAAAGCCTTTCATTCAAATTGTAAGCAACGAGGTTTTGTAATGTTACATACATTTAAAAAAAAAAAAAAAAAAAAATTAATTTTTTTAAACAAGATGCTTTACTCCCGTTCTTTGTTTCAAACCAAACTAATCCATATAATATGAACAAGGAAATTCAACCTATGCTTATTGATCTAGAGTGAAATACATGACTGTCATAAAGATACATGACTACGTAAAGATACATGACTAATTGTAATTTTGTTGCGATTAATTTTTCATTCCGTATGAAAAATTCAAAAAATCGTCAATATAAACTACTTAAGCGCTGTTTTTCGAAGTCTCCGTCGTAATATGAAATGATGCTTTTGTGCGAATAGGTAATATGCTATTTTTATAACTGATGTGAGTTTGCAACGGTTACTCAAGACTGTTAGGTCAAGTTTAGCCTATATAAAGCCAGCGCAGTCTACGCTTATTTTCAAAATGGCACAAAGCGTCAATATGGAAAAAAGCCACAGTTTTGGAAAAATGAAAAGCGTTTGTGGTCTAATTTCTTAATATTTAAATACTTACTCCTATGCTGCATTGCCTGAGTTCAAAAAAATTTGTGAAAATGGAAAATAAGACAATAATTTTAATAATGTTCAATAACTTGTTAAAAAAGTTCAATAACTTGTGAAATATTTAAGTTATTTGTCTATTCGAAAACCCAGATAATTCTTCAAGGCAAGATGATATATATAATTCAAAATCATATCATTGCTTCAAGTGTAAGACACTTAATCTATGGCTTTTTTATTTTTCTCGGTGACAAATTTTCGTAAAACAACGTTTAAAAGATAGAGAATAGAAAAAGAGGTTTTGAACAATAGTTAAGCGAGCGAAAGTAATCTGAAATGAACTGCCAACAGCATAAGCAGTTAGTTAAAAGGTATATTTTGCCTAATAACTTTTGAAACAATTATATAGCATCTCTGCTGAATCTCTTGATTTTTCGCATACATATTAAAAGTTTTTTTTACAGATTAAAAGTATTAACAAAATTTATACTTATTTACTATTTTTGTAAATGTATAATATTTTTTCTCGATTTATAAAAGTTAGTTCATAATAATTTTGTCAACCATTTCATATAATTAATTTCAGTTAATAGATAGAAGTATTAACAGTATTTTCTTAAAGTGTTTGCGTCTTTTATCTATAACTACACTAATGGAAAAACTGGTGGTAATTTTTCAATAGGCGCGGTGCTGAGTCAACTATTAGAGGAAATATACTTTTGTTGTCTAAATGCATATTTAATAATTTTTCAAGAATTTCATTCAAACCTGTAGGATTTGACTAAAATTGGAAAATACTAGTATGTTAAAAAAATTTTAATATTATAAATAATAAAAAATATAAACATTTATATATATATATATATATATATATATATATATATATATATATATATATATATATATATATATATATATATATATATATATATATATATATATATATATATATATATATATATATAATACTTTTAATGTACTCATCATAGCGAAAATAAAAAGGCTGGAAATATTCTCGGTTACCTGATTTCCGTTTATTCTTACGTAAATTGCAACATCAGCAGTTTCGATCGTCAATAAAAGGGTATATTTCTACCTGATTTGACTATTCAGAAAACTTTTTTGGAGAAATGTTTGAGAGACATTTTATATCTCTTTCGAACAGAGAAATAATGATACATTTCATACACAGCGTGCTTTTTTTCTGAAAAATAACGCCTTCTGATTGACGATATTTTATTTTACTTATTTAATTTTGTGAAAGATATAAGGTAAATTAAAACACGTTAAATAATTTTTTTTTTCAATTAATATATTCGAGAATTTACTAAGAATCATTAAAATTAAAGCTACACTAAACCAAAAACATAAAGTTTGTTTAAAAATGCAGAAAAAATATTTACAATAGACTCAGTAATTTTACAGAATTAAAATTCTGTAAATTACTTCCCACCAATAAACGCTTCTCCCACTTTGAAACTATCAGAAACATTAGATTAGAAACATTATCCATATAGCAAAAATCGTTCGGACAAACGTTGTATTTTCTTTTTATTTTGTTGACTAATTAATCATTTTTTAAACTTAGTATAAATATTAGTCTACAAAGCTTGTTTCCTTAAAGATTGAATAAGGCACGTAGAATCCTTTACAGAAAAATCTCATATTTTAGATTTTATTTACTACTGTTAGCCTTGTTTGTGACCTTTTTTCATTCTAGCTCTGTACAGACTCTTTTTTTCCAATGGCGGGAAAAACAATCAAATACAAAAAAAAAAGAACAATAAACATCAGAGGGAATAACAAGAAGGACCGAAGTTATTTTCCTAGAAGCTCTCTCGCCCGCCAATATTTAGCAGTCTTGGAGTCAAGTTAATAGAGTGACCTACAACGATGGAGATGTTTTCGGTTCATAGGTTCTTTAGAATCACAAAATCGACAATCAGGATGGTCATATATACGTAATCGATACAAATGGTCTCCTAGTGGTGTACCACGGGCAACGCTTTATGATGCAGAGTGGTCTACAATCTTCAGCATGCGACCACTGTAGAGGCTCTTATATGCAAAGTTCTGAATTTGTTGAAGACTTAATGATAAGGCCATAATGCGAATTGTGATTCCTTTTCGATTTCAAAATTTTTTTTTATCTTTGTTTTGTGAAAGCAGATTCAATCTCGTTTTAAAAGGGTTGTTTATGCAAGCTTAATGCGAACCTCTTAGTGCGTAAATTAACATAGTTAAATTTTACATTGCTTCAAGCTTTTATGGTTCATTTGCTTATCATTTACAAAGCCTTGTTGGGCATTGTAATAAAAATGACTAGCTGATATTAAAATCAGCTTTACACTGCCATCTGAGTAGAATTGAAACTACACTAAGACACGATTGGAGAGAGTACAATTCGAGCATAATAAATTTTTAGTATAGGGAATCAGACTTCTGGTTAAGTGTGATAGACGTAAACCTAAAACGCTGACAGCGTAGATAATTACTTATTATATAAATAAAATTACATCGATAAAATTACATTACCCGTAAGAAAGTATCTTTAGAGAAATGCTCAGGAGAAATCTAATACTCTGTTAACGAGAACCTCGTCTAGATGAAATAAAATTTAATGTGCAATGCACACAAAAAAACGGATTCTAATAACTCTATATATTCTAAATAACTTTAACGATCCGATAAGAAGAAGATCTGATTTAACGATCGGATCTTCTCGTTTTAGGTCTCAACTTTAATGGCTTGAGGGGTAACCTCAAAATGCTAATTAATTAGTACAGACAATATTTTAAGTTGCAAAATTAGAAACAAAAACGCACTTTCTCTGTATAAATATACCTTTTTTTAAACAGGTTCGAATTTCTGACCCTCAAATTATAGGAAGTAGTTACAATCTGGGAAATAAAGTAACAATAGTTTGTTCAGGAGAGCGGTCTAAAATTTAGAAGTTTTAATCTTAATTTTATCCTTTTAAATCCTTTTTTTTTTTAAATTGTGTTTTTAAAATTCGTTTCTCAGAAAGTATATCTTACGATTCAAAAAGTTTTCGAATTTTAAATAAAAGTGTAAGAAATATTAAATAATACTAAAAGTTATTTTTTGCATGAAGTTCTCTTTTGGTAAACGAATTTTATAATTCTGTGCAAACATTTTTCAATTCGCCGCTTTAAAAATTAGCGAGATAAGGTAAAGTACGTAAAAAGTAAAATTAAGATAAATATAACCAAACTTTGAACTGCTCTCTTGACCAAACTATTGGGACCATATTTCCGAGATCGCGGTTTCCCCTTATATTTCGGGGATCAGAAATAAGAATACAATGAAAAAAAAAGGCATGTTTGTTCTGAGAAATTACATTTTTGTGGCTAATTTTGTAACTTAAAATATCGTCTGCATTAATAAATTAGTCTGTTTGAAGTCATCCTCTCGAATAATTAAGATTAAGTCTTAAAGCGTAAAGATCTGCTCATTAGATCAAAAGTTATTCAGGTTGGTCCGTTCCTTTTTGAGAATTGTACATTAAATTAGATTTACCCTCTTATGCATATGGAACTCATATGAAGACATGAGCACATATAGGGACATTACTCCATAATGTTATTCAGATTCGCATTAGTGCTTTAATTAACATGTAGTCCTCATTTAGAACCACCAAACGGGTTTTGGAAAGCATACCAGGCAACAGGTCATCCAAGATAGTTAAGGCAATATGATCGCTTTGAAAGTCGATGGAGTATTAAAGAAAGAAGTGAAACTTTTATATTTCGTTTACTGATTTGGGAGGGTATATTACATTACAGGAAAAGTTGGTATTATTTTATATATTCTTATATATTATAAATGAAGTTTGAAAATTCAAATTTACCATAATTAAAATTATATTAATAAAATATTTCACAAAAGCATGTTTTTACATGCACACGAGAACAACAATTTTTGGCTATACTATGAATTTTGACTTTGAATTTTTAAAAGTAAACTATTATGCCACAATGCTGAGTTACTCAGTTTGTAGCATGCCTAAATACATTTTACTACGCAAATGAAAAATTTATTCACGAGGCAGTTAAATTTAGATAAGTTTTTAATTAATACATACGTAATGTAATCTATGAATTTAGTTTAAAATTGGTAACTAAGAAAGTTGCGGAAGCAAAATTATTTTTATAAAACAAAGAAAAATCAACAAAAATTTTTTTACAAAAATGAATATATGTAGCAAGAATAAGGAATAATTAAGACCGGGATAGCCTGGTCGGTAGGGCGCTGGGCCCATGTCCGAGAGTTCGTGGGTTCGAATCCCGGCGACCGAAGACTCCTCGTGTACTAAACACGTTAAATCTGTCGAGTCGCAAAAGTCCTTCATGTTCCCATAACAAATCAATACCTCTGAAGGTACTGGATTGGAGATCGAACGTTCTCTGATTCAGGTCAAAATTACGATCTGTGGATGGATGAATGGATGTATGAATGGGTCCGTCCTATAAACGGGTGTGACGTATGGTGTGGCAGAAGTCGAATTCTTTCCATAGATGGCACCTCTGAAAAACAAGAACAATTGCACACCTTCTGCCTAAACAGGTATACATCAACAACATAAGGAATAATTATAATCTATAATGTATGCAATAGAAATTACACTGAAAAAAATTCCGGTAAAAAGTACGGGCTCTTTGACTGCATCATCCGTTATGTACATTTTATCGCAGAATGTTATACCGTAATTTTTACAATAATATTTATTTAATTTGATTGATTCAGCGACTTAGGGTAATTATTTATGTAAAAATTGCTATTTATAAGACTTTTTATTCAATGACAAGTTCCGGTAAAAATGGATTTTACGGTGAAAAGCACTGGCACCCTTCAGTGCCAGTACTTTTGACCTTAATTTGATACGGAATTTTTTACAGTGCACACAAAAATTTAAAAAATTTACGCAGTTTTTTCTACGAAAATCTTTTAAGTTAAGCAGCCAAAAGTTAAGAGCAGCTTTTAAACTTTGCAGCACTTGGTGCTCATTGAACAAAATAGCTTATGCTATAAAAATGTCTCTATTTGCCACATTTTACTCATTAAATATTAAATTTAAATATTAAAAATATTTGGTTACTTTCAAATAAAAATATGCCTACTTTAATTTGTCTTTAGCATATTTTTTTTATTAGTGTTTAAAAAATTTCTAAATTTAACATTTAATTTTTTTCTTATTTATAAATTTTTAAATATGTATATATGTTATATATAAAATGTAACATAAATTCCTTTCACGAAATTTTTGCAGAAAAAATATTAAACATATTTTATTTATCAAGCATTGTTCGTCAATAAATAAATATTATTTTTCAACATTAAATATAAAACAAATCTAGATGTATTTTTACGAATTTTTTAATCACAAATTGTATATTATATTTTATTTTTGAAATAATACGTCTAACCATGAAAATATTTTATTTATTATGAATAGAAATGACAATGCTTTAATTTGCGTTTAAATTTTTTATATTAATGTTTAATTAATTTTGAATTTTAAATTGTATATTTCTATGAATTTTTAAAGAAATTGTAAAACAAAATAGAATTTTTTTACAAATTCCTTTAAAAAATATGTACCTATTTTATTTATAAAGAATTAGGTTTCAATAAAAAAATATTTGGTTTAATTAAAATAAATATGTCAGAGCTTTAATTTATTTCAGCATTTCTTTTACTTAAGTAAAAATGAAGCGATATATATATATATATATATATATATATATAACAAAAAATTCGACGCACCAAGAATTCGACGCTTTGCCGAGCCAGATTACAGTGGTGCATGGCTCGATCAGGCTGGAATGATGCCGACTGGGGACGTATAGTCTTTAGCGACGAATCCCGCTTCCAACTGTGTCCAACGATCATCGAAGACGTGTTTGGAGACGCACAGGGCAGAGGGGGGATCCTGCCTTCACTATTACACGCCACACCGGCCCTCAGCAAGGCATTACGGTCTGGGGTGCCATTTCATAACCCCCTAGAGAAGAAGGCCTACTGGCTCAACGATTTCAACTCCGTGACTCCGATTGTATGTTGAAGTGGTATGTTGGGAAGTTTATTCAGAAAAAATTTTCAATCTCTGCCTTTTTCCCAGCTTGCACCCATGATTATAATGAAATTATATTGATAAAATAAAATGTTTGGAAATTTGGTCATTTAAAAATATATGACAATTACGGTATGTTTTCTTCAAAAGTGTAGTAATCGTGAAATCGCAAGTGATGATATAATTTAATCAGCAAAAATTGCATTCATTATTTATACTGGTTATGTTCCTGTTATTTTATTAAAGGAAGAGTTGAACAGATATTTTTTGTTCAGTATATAAATTTGATATATTATGGTGGAGCTTTCTTGATATTTTGCATATGTCTTGTATGTTGAAGTGGTATGTTGGGAAGTTTATTCAGAAAAAATTTTCAATCTTTGCCTTTTTCCCAATTTGCACCAATGATTATAATGAAATTATATTGATAAAATAAAATGTTTGGAAATTTGGTCATTTAAAAATATATGACAATTACGGTATGTTTTCTTCAAAAGTGTAGTAATCGTGAAATCGCAAGTGATGATATAATTTAATCAGCAAAAATTGCATTCATTATTTATACTGGTTATGTTCCTGTTATTTTATTAAAGGAAGAGTTGAACAGATATTTTTTGTTCAGTATATAAATTTGATATATTATGGTGGAGCTTTCTTGATATTTTGCATATGTCTTGTATGTTGAAGTGGTATGTTGGGAAGTTTATTCAGAAAAAATTTTCAATCTCTGCCTTTTTCCCAGCTTGCACCCATGATTATAATGAAATTATATTGATAAAATAAAATGTTTGGAAATTTGGTCATTTAAAAATATATGACAATTACGGTATGTTTTCTTCAAAAGTGTAGTAATCGTGAAATCGCAAGTGATGATATAATTTAATCAGTAAAAATTGCATTCATTATTTATACTGGTTATGTTCCTGTTATTTTATTAAAGGAAGAGATGAACAGATATTTTTTGTTCAGTATATAAATTTGATATATTATGGTGGAGCTTTCTGGATATTTTGCATATGTCTTGTATGTTGAAGTGGTATGTTGGGAAGTTTATTCAGAAAAAATTTTCAATCTTTGCCTTTTTACCAACTTGAACCCATGATTATATTGAAATTATACTGATAAAATAAAATGCTTGGAAGTTTGGTCATTTAAAAATATATGACAATTACAATGTTTTCTTCAGAAGTATAGTGATCTTGAAATTGCAAGTAATGATATAATTAATGATATATGTTTTAAAATAAAATTTTTAAAAATGTTTTTTTCTTTTTTATATATATTCTCTTCTTACTGATTTAAATAAAGATTTTGTTCTATATATATATATATGTTTGTGTCATTATTAAAGCATACTTATACTTTAAGATAAAATTAATCTTCATATACTTAATTACCACATTCATAAAGTTCTAGTCTATATCATCAAAGTAATGTTTATTAATATGTCACATTAAATGTCACATTAAATCTTATTTAATATGTCACATTAAATCATTTTTATCACATGTATGCAAAACAAAAGAACATAGAAAGAAATTAGACGGACAGGTGTTAATTTGTCAGTTTACTGCAGTAAATAAAAAAATTTCAGAATAATTATATAAATTTACTTTAAATGTTTCAAAGGTTTATAAAGGATAAATCTTTCTATGCTTTTTTTATAGAATTTTATGTAAAGTGTTCTTTCTAATTACATTTTGTTTCCATGAATGTAATGTTAAGTACGAATTTTCAATTCTGAGGAAATTATTTTTAATCAATTGATATTTATTAAATATGATTGATTACTCTTAAAATAGTTTAAAATGGAAATTTATCCGTAAAAAAAGCTATGGATAAATCTTATGAAAATAACCAAAAAAAAAAAAAAAAAATCTTTAAATACTAATCTGAAATTTCTTACTGCGTTAATTTACTTATTCTTTATCATGATTTTTTTCTTCTTTTGGTTCATTTTAAATTTATTATTTTAAGGCAAAGATTATGTATACACAATTATTCAGATCATAAAAAATTCCGATTCTTATTTTTAGCTTTTAAAAATGAAAGAAAAAACAATAAAACTAATAAGGAATCTACTTTCCTCATATCTTCACAACCACCTCTGATCGCTCTGAAGGGAGAAAACAGCAACGCTCTTTTCTACCTTCTGATCGTGACGTCACAAACAAGCTCCTAGGCCTTCTACTCTAGGTGGTTATGGCCATTTCCTTTGACAGCCGGACCCCTTTGGTCGTCATTAGAGGTACAGTTACTGCACAGCGGTACGTCGACGACATCCTAAGACCTGTTTGGCTACCGTTCCTTTTGCAGCGCCCTGGGCTGAATTTTCAGCAGAACAATGCCAGACCACATACGGCACGTGTTGCTATGAATTGTCTGCAAGCTTGTCAAACTCCTCCTTGGCCTGCCAGATCACCAGATTTGATTTTTCTGATTTAATTTTTTTTTTCCTTTTGTCAAAATTTATATTTTTCGAAACTTAAAATTGCATCATAGGAAAAATATAAAACTTGCTTTCATGTTAAGACTCCTTAAACACAATCCAATTGAATTTGTAAGCAAAAAATAAACATTAAAATACTCAATTATTTTATTTTTTATAGTACAGTTTTACATACAATTGCTTTAGTAAATATGTCTAAAAATAATAATTTATTTTATTGAAGTACTTTTCGCTTTTAAGTTAAAATGCTTACCTTTAAAACGTTCAACTTAACGCTATTTCCTTACAGAATGAAAACTTATTTTAGTTAAGTACTATTGAGACAAAGACATAAGATCACTTTAAAGCAGATTGAGAAGTTAATGTAAAAAAATTATTGATTACTATTATAACTATGTCATACTATAGATGTTATAGTTATGTGAAAGAGGATGCTATTTTCTTCCAATAAAGCGAATATTAAACTATTAAATTTTCTAATTTTATCATATAAAATTTTTTTACGTGATCGTTAAAAACTTAACAAGCATAATACTTATAAGCCGTAAACCTATTTCTTTTCCTTTTTTTTAAAAAAATACCTTTTTTTTTCGAAAAAGGTCAATTATTGTTATTTTAAAAAGGTACGAATATTTATTAAATTTCAAAGTGTTATTGTAATTTATTTTTAAACTTAAAATTTCTAGCATAACTCAGCGATGCATTAGTTATTCAAATATATATATATTTTTTTTTTCAGTTTCGTATCGTTTAAAATGCAATCTTTATTTTATTTCAAAGAAATTAATGACGTTCAAAGTGCGATGATGACGCACTCACTTTCAGACCTGACGTCATAGAATAATGCAAAGGCACTTTCATGTAACACGCCAGTCGTATTTGAGATCAAAAGATAAACATTACTCTTCAAGTAATTTTTCAAGAAAGTTTAAACAGTTGAGTTTCTTTAGTTTGCGAACGAAATTCGACACGTCAGAATGCTTCATTAAAATTGAATAACATTTTATTTCAAAATGACATTTTTGAATTTTTTGTCAATATTTTAAGCACGAACTCAAATGTGGTATTATCTCAGGCGTTGAACTTTTAGCTCTTTTATTATATATATATATATATATATATATATATATATATATATATATATATATATTATATATAGGGGAGAGTCGGGTAGCCCCGCCTACTTAAGGAATATTGCTTATATTTGAGTAATAATCAATATTCTTGTATATTTCTATTGTTTTTTCATCTAATTAAATAATGCGAAAAGAATAAACCAAAAAAAAGAATAGTTTAACTTAAAAAAATTGAAATTTAAAAAATTTGGCTACTGTATTCAACATATTTTCAAAACTATTGTTTACCATGTTACCAGCTGCATAAATACTTGAAACTTAAAAAATAATATTTTTTTTAACATAACAATTAATGTCCGATGGCCCATTGACTTGAAAAAATATTCTATACATATGAAATTGACAGTGGGCGGGGGTACCCGACACTCCCCTAGATAAGAGAGATTTGTTTTAAAGTGCGTTTTTACTGCATTACTGAAGTACGTTTGATTTGTTAGTTACCAAGGATGGGCCTCTAGTTACTCCATATAGTTCTTATTACCTCACAAGTATTAAAAAGTATATAACTGAATATTAAATTTAATGAAATAAATGATTTTTATACCATGTTCTAAAGGTATCATGATAAAAGGACAAACTTTTACATTTACCAAATTTAATCACATATTATTAAATCATTTTTAATTATTAATTTTACTAAAATCATTACCAAAGCCATTCATTACCATTCTCTCATAGAAATTACAACTACTACTGTTTAACTACTAATTTTTCTGAACTGTTAATTACTATGATTCAACTCCCTAGCCTTATAATTTTAAACCCTATTCAGAAGACAAAGGAACTCATGGATCAAGTATAGGAAGAAATTTGCCTTCGTGGAGAACTTCTTAGTTTAACTAACCAGCATTTGCGTTACATGGAGAGGAAAACCATTAAATCTTCTTGAGATTTGCCTGATGGCAAGGGGATTGTAACTCATGATCAACTGTCTACCACTGAGGATATTTTTTCTTCAGCACTGTAGTCGGTGCAAGCTGGATACGTAATTTGGATCGACCAGCCTATGCTGGGACTCGAACCCGGTTCACCTAATTGGAAAACGTAAGCTCTATCCCCTGAGCCATTACGGCTCGGTGCTCTCATAGAGCCAAAATCATTTTAAATTCTTTGATATTCTGGTATTCTTGATCATACGCAGTCCACAATCCTCAAGTATGTGACAGATTTCTCCACCTTCGATATTATTTGAATTGTACTCTTTTTTTTTGCATCAAATTTAATGTATAGCAATATTTTATTGCAAACATTACGTGATTTTTAAAAGTTTTATTTGGCATATCATCATAGATGCGTTCGGTTCATGCATAATTGCATTTTCGTTAAAGCATTTATCTAATTCAATAGATAAAATATTATTGTTTGCACTGTTTTTTTGCTCTAAAAAAGTCAAGCAATACCCATTATGTTTTATACGCTTAGAACTGTGATAATCTATCAAAAATAACACCTTTCTTTATGCTATTATCTATCTAGATTTCTCTGACTAATATAAATCAAGAATAATTAAAGCAAATTCACGTAAAACAGCCTAATTCAATCATTATTATATCGCACAGTTCCAAAAGCTTTCTAAATCAAGTTTTGCAAACAATAAATAATTGTTATAAATGTTTAACAAATAGTATTTGTTGGTTAAGCAGAGGAAAGATCTTTAGTATATCAACTACTTTTCGAAAAAGTATTTTATTCTGTCTGTGCTAACAGAAATCTGGAGAAAAAAAAACATTTATAGTGCTATGCTTACAAAAGTGTTCTATCATATTTCTAATTTATAAATTTCTAGGGATAAAAGTTAGTTCGTTCGCGAAGCTTTTCCTTTCTCCTTTTTTAATTTTTTTCACGTTTGAAAATAATAAATTGTATAGTAAGACTTCTATCGTAAGACGGTTTCCTTTTGTTTAATGCAAAGGGATGATCTCATAGATATGAATGGCACCACCACAAGAAATAGTTCTCAGTTTTTGTAAATTGTTCAGAATCTAGTTTATAGTTATAATTTTTATTTTTATGCCTCAATTTGTCAGAAAAAAAGTAATAAAAAGATAAATTGAGACAAATTGAGATAAATTAAAAATATAAATTGAGGAATTACAATAATATAATAAAAGTTATAACATACAGGTGCAATGGAGAAGAGTTTTTATGCTATAAAGGGCAATCTAAATAGGACGTCAATCTCTTTCTACTTGCAAAACCCTCTTTGTTCCTACCTAATTAATCATTAAATTGAAATTAATTTTACAAACACTGATAGATTCTATCTTAAATATGCTGAAACAGCTGCTGTATTCATTTTCACAAAAAAAAATATATTCAAGCCGTTTGGAAAAGCAGCAAAAATAGATTTCTTGCTAGGAAGTTCTTGATATGCATAAGCAATTTCAGAAAAAAAAGCAAAAGCCATTAAAATTAAGAAAGGAAACTGATTAAAAAAAGGCATGGTCAAAATAACAAGATTATGGTAGACTTAAGCTTATAGTAACACCAAAAAGCTCAGTAATTTTTATTGAAGCATTTTACTAATGATTTTGTGAAATTAACAATAAAATATGTTTTCACAATGTGTGATAAAATTTGGTCAATGTGGTGAACTTTGATAATTTTATCATGATATCTTAGAGCATGGCATAAAGACTATTTAATAGTTTAAATTTACTTTTCAGTTTAGTATTTTTTTATTAAATATGTGAAAAATAGAACTATAATTTGGTAAAACCAAAATTTCTTGCGTCGTTACAATATAAATAGAAAAAAATCAAATAAATGGCTTAAATACCGTATATTTCGGTTTTAAAAGCCAGAATTATGATTGCTTTTTTACCAAAAATATCCATACAGTACGGTAATTTTGCCATAATTTTTTCCTCCATGCAACACTAAGAATCCTTAAAATTTTCGACTGCTGTCCTACTCAAACGCTAAACTTTTGATGGCACATTTTGCAATTTGTAGCTATTCCCTCTATTTAGTAAAGACCAAGAGCAAAACTATCAAGGGACCCAATCCATCAAAAAAATTTATTGGGAAGCAGTATTCCATAACTTAATTAAAAATTATCAACAAAATAATTTATTATTAAATATTTAAAAACTCTGAAGACAAAATTTTTTTTAGATTCTTTATTAAATATTTTCATCAACTAGAACGCATTAACGTCTTTCTCATCATTTCCATTGTCTCATAAACTGGATCATATTGTGAAATGGAATTTAGAAAACTTGCAAACAAAACCAGATAAACTTAAAAAATAGTAGATACACTTAAAAATAATCATTTTAAATATACTCCAGAGTAATCAACTTCGTTTTAATATTTTACAGTCTTGTTAACAATTGAATCGGGATCTTTTTTTTCTTTCTCCAAGGCAGCTTTCATTGTAATTATGCTGAAATGAGTTTAAGATTTTTAATCTTTTAAAATACGCTCCCAAGGGAATGAAAACGATCGAAGAATGATATTAGGCAAACTGAACCTCTCAACCTTTTTTCATTCTTTGTTGTTAATACAATAGTACAAAAGCTTCACGCCAAGTAGAGGTTTGGAAAGGCGTTTTAAAGGAATACATTATTTTTTAAAGTAAAGTTGGGTTAAAGAAATGATTGTATGATTTTTAATGGTTTGAATTTACGATTCGCAAGGTGTCTTCTATTTTCGAAGAAAATATCAATACATTTGAACCTTTTCTTGGATTTATAAATTTTAAATAGTAGTTTTGGCAAGCAAAGGAAGCTCTCGACGTAAGCTCACCATAGCTTTTTATGTTCATATTCACTTTCAGAAACTTAGACTCAATGTTTCTGTAACCTTGATAAAAAGGTAACGTGTAAGTGTGTTTCTGTTCAAGTAGAACCATAGTGTCGGGTTACTAATTTAACTTGTATTACTAGTTCAGGTTTTTACACTATAAATTTTTATTTAATCACCGGTTATTGCGACCTTAATAAAAGATTACGCTTAACTGTGTTTTCATTCAAGTTGAACGAGAGTGCAGTGTTACTAACTTGTACCAATAGGTTAGATTTTAATACTCTCTAAAAATTAGTTTGAACGGTTTCTGAAATCTAAATTATGGGTTATGTTTAATTGTGTTCTTATTCTGGTTAAACCATAGTAAAGCGTAATTACAATTTATGTAGAACAATAATATACACTGCTTAACAACTGATAAGCAACAACAGATTTATGCCAAGTAGCGTTCATGACAGTTCACCTATAACCATACAATTAAGCTAAGTGGGCTGGGCAGAGTTGGACCCTTTATCTGTTTAAAGGGCAATGTATACAAGCTCTTCATTCATTCGAAAAACCATGATGTGAGATGTTTAACTAATATAGCACCATTGAGTTTTGAACCTATTTCTGTGAAATTCAAGGTGATGTTGCAATAATTAAGTACAAAATATGAGCAATACATCAGGTAAGTGCTTACGATTGTGAACGAGTAGTTGGACGACTGGAAGCAGGTTTAAGTACTTCCACTGTGGCCACAGTAATGGGAGTGTCTAAAAGTGTCCTCTCGAGATTAAAAAAGGCAGCGATATTAAAAAATGGATAAAGCATGCCAGAGGTCGTGGTGGGAATACCACAATTCCAGAGGATCAATATGCATAACTAGTGGCAAAAAGGAACAAAAATGTCACTCCTAGTAAGATAACTGCTGTCCTTGCAACCACTACCGGTATACAGGTTTCTGCCAGAACAAACTCACAGCGATTAAATCAAGTGGGTTAGTATGCATGGGAGGCTGTTCGATGCAGCTCGCTTCTACCACGCCATTGTCGAGAGAGGCTACGCTGGTGTACGGAATGTATTGGTTGGGCTCACCACTAGTAGCCCAGAGTGATGTTCCACGACGAATCCCGTCTCTCGCTGTGGCAAGTTATTCTGATCATCAGTTAGTGTGGAGAAACAGGTGTGGACAACACTATGTTTATGAAAATGGTCGACATGACCCAGACTTGCTACTGTGCACATGCATAATACGTAATAGCAGAATACCTTTTCACTTCTCTCAGAGAGGTAGCGCTACATCCCATCGGTATTGCAGACAGATTATTTTAGACCATGTTCTCCATTTTAGGGTTGTGGTAAATCTGGAATTTCTGTTCATAAACGACAATGCGCTGTCACACAAGAGCACTGAGGTATCGGACACAATAGAAAGTGAAGATATTGTACATATGCAATGGCCTGTGTACTCCCCGGACCTGAATCCTATAGAGCCTGCCTAGTACGCCCTTGGCAGGCTTGTTTCACAAGGAACACGCCCTCTCCGAACTGTGTAAGAGCTGATAATCACCTTGAGAGTGGTGTGGGACAATACCCCCCAAGGACACCCCGATTGTTTAATATAATGCGTAAATAGTAGATGCAAATCACACATTAGTGTCCGAGGTAATCATGCATCTTACTGAGATACCCTTACCTGTTTCAGACAGGTAAGAAGACCCATTTTTAGTGGCTTTTTGGAAATCATCTAATAAGCATATTATTTCTATTTAATGTTCGTATTTTTCTATTTCACAATATTTCTACTATTTTGTATTATAATCAATAAACATTGCCTCTGCTAAATATGTACTTAATTTCATTTCCTCAATCAATATCTATTATGAATTATTCCGAAAAATGTAACTGTATCTTTGCAACTGTCAAACAGAGTAGTTTATTTAGGAACTGCAAGAAAATAGCAAAGAGTTTGGACGATACTTAAATGAAATTCTACTAATAATGATAGCAAAATTATAACTATCAAATGATAATGAAATTTTAAACTCAAAATGGATCATAAATATGAAAATACTATTACCAATAACATATTTACTAATTTGGCCCGAGGACAGAGTAGCGAACCTGTCACAAAATGTTCTGCTTTTTGGGTCGCAATTTACACACTTCTTCATGATGCTTCTTCTTCACTTCTTTACACACTTCTTATTTTTTCTCACTTCTTCAGAGAGGCAAGGAATTTTACCGGTTGCTCATGGTAGAATTTTAAAAAAAAATATGGTATCTCATAATTATGTCATGAAGTTTAAAAACATTTTTTTTTAAATGATAAAGCATTATAACATTTATAACAGCTGATGAATCCTAAATGCGCATTTAAGTTACATTACAATTAACATTTGTTAATGTTTATAACTATTTATAATATCTTCTGTTTCTGTTCAATAGTGTGCATGAGTTTAAAGTAAATATTAGTGTTCATATCATAAAGATTTTACTAGAGATCTCTCTAGTTTTACTAGAGATTGAGATTTGTCTAGAACTCGACGACCTGATCATTGAATGTAATGGAATATTTTGATAACACAATGTAAGATAAATTCCTATAAAATTTACTATACATGCTGCATATTTAATTTTTAAGGAATATTTTCAGTAAATTGATTTTGTGGGATATTTTTAAAGTTTTTTATGAAAGTATCTTTTTATAGATGACAATGCTTTTTAATTTTTTTTTTAAATAAAATATTGTTAAAAAGATGAAACCAATTTGAGACACGTTTCATAGCAAGATAAATTTGGTGTCAGACATCGTTAAGTGAATTTGACACGTTGTCAACTTTCTTAAAATGTGCTGTTGTCGTTCTTTCGGTAATGGTTTCCAATAGTTTCCTAACTTTTATTTTATATTTGTTGCAATGAAAGTTATGTAAATTTATTTTTAAGTTTTTTGAAAAACATTTACTGTGTCCGCTATTATATGTATTACAAGTTTCCCAGATTTTAAATTTCTTTTACTTCAGAACTTTAATCATTCCGAATCCCTCTTTAAATAATTAAATCAGTTAATCAATTGTATTTCTATTTTATAAAGAGCGAATGCAAAAATTTCAATTTACAATGCAATGGCTAACTTTTTTGTTTCAATGCAATTGTGTAACTAATTTTTATTAAAAGTCTCGACAACTGAGCATCAAAATCTGTTTTTAATCTTTCTTTCGCTAGATTACGTTATGTTATCTAACGTAATATGGGTTTAGCGTTAGAAGTGTCAACGGTATAAAACTTTTATTTTTGTGTGTTTTTTTTAAATTTAAATTCAACCAGAGCAGCACTTTCTTCTCACCCTGAGATAAAAGTTGGACCTACTTACTGGATTTATGCAGAAACCCTATGGCACTTTAATTTGAACGTTTTTATTTATTTTTTTTTTTTTTTTTATGAGCAGCATTTTGCTATGTTTGAGCAGCATTTGTTTCCTTTTCAAAAATACGACATTCATAACAAATTTTACTGTAGATATACCACACAATACGACACTAGAATATTTTTTTTTTTATAAATTCTACCATGCGTAATGCCTCTCCAGCCTCCCCCCCCCCCCCCGTCGAAAAAAAGGTACTAAGTACTGGATTTTATAGGACGGCACCACCCAAAGTGACACTTTGATTTTTGCTGATAATATTTTAAATTTCTTCTGTGCACACTCCTTCCGTCTTCTTTTCCCCCGAAAAAGAACGACATATGTATATCAGATTTTACGTTAGAGACTTTAATGTATCGTTGTAAAAATTCTATGTTATGATGCTGTATCAAAAAAAATGCATAGCTCTTTCTTCTGCGGAGGCAGAAATACTTGCTTTATATAAATGCATTAAAGATTTTCCTTATCACTTACAGAATTTATTAATGAAGCCGTCAAAGTTAAAATCATCATTTTCTATTTATAATTAATCGTTATCAAATGCGTCACCACACATGTGGACAATTAGTTGGTAGTGATTGGGTAAAAAAAAATAAAACTGAAATATTCTAAAAACAATAATTGTAAACCTCTAAAAACTTTGTTTACATCTAAAACCTTTGTATACCTCTAAAAACCTTACTTTTCTATTAATTTTATCTTTATCTAACTAGATTTAAAAATCTAATGATGGTGTCGCAGTTTTTCATTGCTGTCAGTTTATTTTTTTTGGCCAAAAAATCACATGGTAGGATCCAGTTTTCCAACATTAATTTTCATATTGGTTTGGTTGTCATCAGCATGAAATTTATATGAGTCATAAAGGTATTGTTGACATATAAATATTTATAAGTTTTAAGGTACTGTACTGTTATTATTACGTTTTTAATTTTGCTTGTCCTCTAAATTAAGAGTTAAAAAGTAAAAGTATTTTTTAGTTTTGAAAGAATAATTTCAACTAGAATTCAGCTATTCTGTTTTCAAGCTACATATTCAAATTCATATCGAGATCTTACAATTATAAAATTTTGATGTGTGGTATGTTATCTAAAAGTAATGAAGGGATAATCTATGCATATATTATTTGAAAATAAAATTTTCAAACGAAGACCATTTCATTTGGAATTCTGCGGAATAGTTAAAACAGGTGAGTGTTATGATTTTTATAATAAAAAATTTGCTTGTAAATATTTTTTTTTTCTTATTTGATGATAGTTCTCTACAGAATGGTTTTTTACGTCTGATTAAGAACTATAAGAATAAAAAAAAGAAACATGATAGTTTTCATTTCAATATAAAGAATTTTTAAAATCGTTTTTTATCCTAAGAATTCTTTATTTCACGTTTTTTAGTTTATAAGATTTTGATAAAAAGTGTTGTCAAAATACTTTTTTTGAACAATTAAATGGTATAGCATTTTGTGTTTATGTATACTTCTTGTATATTCTAATGTTTGAAGTAATATGATTCAGAAAAGTATGGAATAAAAATTCGGTACTTACGTATTAACCACAGCTACAGATTTGGCAGATCTTCAAGTGCCGCCAATCTACACTTAAAATTTTTGGAAAAAATCTTAAAATGAAACACTTTGTTTAAAATCAAAGAAGTCAATCGGATTTCGGTTGAAAATAGGCTATCACTAAAATGCTCTAAATGTACCGCCACATATAATGTTCACCTAGAATGTGTAATCCGTGAAATTCTGTGAGAAGCTAATAAAATTAAGGTATGCTTCCTCCCGCCTGAGTGCGGCATTTATTTTGAATTTTGTACTTTTCCCTATCTTATATTACCAAGAAGTCCCGCAGTGGACTTATCGTTAAGACACGGTCCCCAGCAGATCACCGAAGTCAAGCATCACTGGCTGCGGTCAGTGTGCGGGTGGGTGACCACTTGGATCAGTCTGCGTAGGGACCGAGGGTGTGCGGTATTGGTCCTCGTTAAACTGTTCTACCGTAAAGTGCTCGACTTCACGTGCAGGTCGTTGGGCTACCGAAGCAGGGGTGCCATCCCCTCTGCAGAGGATCAAAATTGTGATGGCATGTCTTCGGATCATCCTCAGGGATGTTTCCCAGACCGTCGCCAATAGCCCATTGTGCAGCTCTAGTGCGACGTAAATTAACTACATCTACATCTACATATTACCAAGAAATGTAGTTTTCGTTGTGTTTAAACAGAAAAGAGTACATTTTGATTACTTTTAAAAATAAGCTTAAATAAAGTTATATTTAATATATATAAAACCGAAAAAATCAGTTATTCTTACAGTCTTTAATATGATAATGATGCACCGTTTCAGGACTTTTATTATCACATGTATTTTAGAGATGTTATGTCAAAGTAATGGCTTATCCTCCTAGTTTAGGTAAGGCAAGGATAAACCGAATTTAAGCAAGCTTGTGTGACTAATTATTTACTTAATATTCAGATTGATGCTACTAGTATTGATTTCCTAAACTAGTTTGAAGAGAGAGTTTACTTAAAGTTAATATTATGTTATCTTCATTACTCAGGAAATATATGTATGCACCTTGTTATGAGCATGAAAAATTTAAATGTTATACTTGTTGTATTTATAACAAGTGTTGGATCTAAAAGCATTGATTTGCATTGAAATATGTGGGTATTTTAAACTGATATACCATATAAACTTATAGATGTTCTAATAGATTAGTCTAACGACTATTTAGGGCATTTTAAATTTTTTAAGCTATTTCTATTAAGCTAGTTTTAATATTTCTAATTTCACTTTCCTCGTTAGTGATTCGACTTCTTTTGATACATTTTCTTCTGTTTCTTCCCTTGCATTAATTAACCTTAAATGTATACATACCTTTTTGGACCTTCTTTTTGCTTTAATCAGTAGCGCTTCTACAACTTTGAATATTTATTTTACTTGTGTTATTCCCGTCTAAGTTATTAACTTGTGACATATAATATACGTGTTTTTTACTTTCATCTTTGCCTTTCTCAATAATGATTCGGCAACTTTTGATTTTATTCCAACTTAAATATTAATTTACGGCCTTTGATGCGTATAATTTTAAGAAGGATACGTTTGTTGAGTAAGGTAATTATTGGAATCTGGAAGTTGTATATTATGAATGTTTCATCCATTGTGCATAAGAGTTTGGCTGATAATTCTTTTTTACCATCTCTGGTTATTTACAAATTTTAACATATCTACCGATATTTAAATATATCTATTATATACAAAATTCACCCATCTGCTCAAGTATGTAAACAGTATAACCAGTATAACAGTATGATAACCAGTAAAACAAATCAACAATGAAAAATCAGTCCAAGGAAACTTACAGCCAAGTTATTAATACATTAGATGTTTTCCTTATATAGAACGCAATGCTAGTGAGAAATTAAATCCAACTATGATACATATATTTTTGTGTTTTCTGAGCCGTGAGTATTACTGGCTTCAAGGGTAATAAGATCTTCGCTTGAACGATCAACGAGGAAGAGTTTCATGAAATGATGATTATATGCTTAGCTGCGAAAGCGAAAAATCTTGATTTTCATTGAAGGGGAAATGGTTTATATTTATTGGATTGGGAAATATAAACTGGTTAATATTGTACGTACAAAAATAGATATTTTTTCATTTTAAATATTATTTATAAAATGCATCATTATAAATCACTCAAAGTGTTTGGGTATTATATTTTATGCGCATTTGTGGGTATTGTTCAGCAAACTTTAAAACACATTTAAGGCTTGAAACTAAAAACGAAAATTCTCTCCCAGCAGTTGCACTTACACTGAGTTTCGAAATTATCATGACCTTTTAACCCTAATAAAAATTAAAAAATTGTACGTGGAAATGAATTTGACATGTTCCACGTAAACCTGAAAAATTTAAAGTAAAACAAGTTTTTGATTGGAACCCTCAGGGCAATAGAAAAAGAGGAAGACCTAAAATTACTTGGCGCAGGACGATTGTAAATGAATTGAAAACAATGGGGAAAACATAGAGAGAGGCAAAATATCTGGAAACAAATACATTGAGATAAAAAGCTCTGATAGAAGGTCTATGCTAAAATTTGGAGTGAAGAAGAATATGCATGCATAACCCTAATACCTATATCGGCTATAACTTTCCCACTTGTGGGTGCAATATCTATGAAATGCAACATCAATCACCCTAGGTTACATACAAAGTAACTGGGCAAAAAAAAAATCAACTGCGTTTGAACGTGGAAGACTCACAGCCGTTTATAGTTAAACAGATGACGTGTGCGAGAGCATTTGCTATTTTTTTTTTTTTTTTTTGCAGGAAACAAACAAGCAAGCAAAAATTTGGGTCTCAATGTTAGAACTATGATGTCACAGGTTGCTGAATGCTTTGTCTGAAGAAAAGACTTGTCACAGTGGTGCAGTTCAGCAAAAGAACAATAGTACAAATTGTGGAGATTTGTTATCACAGAGAAAATTCATAAGTCTCCGAAGGAAAATTTTTACATAGGATGGAACTCTATGACCAATTCAAGAGTCTCTGTTCCTGTTCAAGAGCCTGTTTTTCGTTCAAGAACCTTTTCAGTTCGATAAGGAACCCAAGGATTGCATAGTAGATGAGTGGAAGAGGGTCAAGTGGTCCAATGAATCGCGTTTTCAAATACACCATGTGGACGGGAGAGAGAGAATATGTTTGCCCCACATTATATAATATATCGCATGGAACTCGATGACCTGATCAAGAGCCTTTTTTCCAATTCAAGAACCTTTTTAGTTCGATATGGAGGCCAAGAATTGCACAGTAGATGAGTAGAAGAGGGTCAAGTGGTCCAATGAATCGAGTTTTTAAATACACCATGTGGACGGAAGAGAGAGAATATGTTTGCCACACATTACATAGTATATAGCATGGAACTCGATGACCTGATAAATAGCCTTTCCTCCAATTCAGGAACCTTTTCAGTTCGATAAGAAGACCCAAGGATTGTACAGTAGATTAGTAGAAGAGGGTCAAGTGGTCCATTGAAGAGCATTTTCGAATACACTATGTGGATGGGAGAGAGAATATGTTTGTCACACATTACATAGTATATAGCATGGAACTCGATGACCTAATCAAGAGCCTTTCCTCCAATTCAGGAACCTTTTCAGTTCGATAAGAAGACCCAAGGATTGTACAGTAGATTAGTAGAAGAAGGTCAAGTGGTCCATTGAAGAGCATTTTCGAATACACCATGTGGATGGGAGAGAGAGAATATGTTTGTCACACATTACATAGTATATAGCATGGAACTCGATGACCTGATCAAGAGCCTTTCCTCCCATTCAAGAACCTTTTCAGTTCGATAAGAAGACCCAAGGATTGTACAGTAGATGAGTAGAAGAGGGTCAAGTGGTCCAATGAAGAGCGTTTTCAAATACACCTGGACGGAAGAGAGAGAATATGTTTGCCACACATTACACAGTATATAGCATGAAACTCGATGACCTGATCAAGAGTTTTTCTTCCAATTCAAGAACCTTTTCAGTTCCATAAGAAGCCCAAGGAGTATACAGTAGATGAGTAGTGTCAAGTGGTTCAGTAAATCACATTTTCAATTACACCATGCGAAAAGGAGAGGGCGAATATGGAGAGAACAGTTCCAAAACTGTGACTCCAACTGCATTATCTCAACACGTCGCGCTGGTAAAGGCTACGTGGGGGAAGTTTTCATGGCATTACATGGAAACCTTGATTCCAGTCAAACAGCAATTGAATGAAGGATGTTTAAGCATTATCGCAGATCTATATTCTTATGTTGCTGATGTACTTACTGCGGTACAGTACTCCCAGTTATAAAGTCGGTATTGTCCTCAGATAGTTTGAACAGCATGGTAAAGATTTTACCTTGATTATTTGGGCCACCACCACGATCTTAAAATCTCAATCCATAGGAGAATAAGTGTACGGAGAAAACAAATCCTGGTAAAAATATCATATTATACAAATGTAATTTCTAATAAATAAAATCTATAAATCTGGTCAATAAAACCAAAATAAGCGGTATTAAATTTAGATGATGCTTTGTACTAAAATTTAGATGATGCTTTGTACAACATAGTTTATTTAAAAGAGAGAGTGAAAAGGTACCTTTATCTGAATGGATAATGCTCACACACCACCCAATCATGGCCAAGGACCTAGCCTCATTTTTCAGGGCTCTATCTATTAACAGCCATGGCAAGAATGTCACGTAACCTTGACTCCAAACAGACAACGTTGGCAGACTCTGAAGTGGTATACTTCTATCGGAATTTACATACCACAACCAACGAGAGGACTTTAATTCTGGCACACCTTGCCGCGTATCACGTCGATTATTTTATCAGCTATGATTATTAAACTCACAAACCCTGGATCAACACCAGCTGTGAGAAAGACACCTTTACCGACTGCGCTGATGGAGTGTAAGGAATAGTGTAAGTGAATTTTGAAATTAAATATCTTTATGCCTTTTGAAATATATATATATTAAATGGTCACATTGAAATAAAATTTAAACAATCTATAGAACACTTTTATTAAAAAAAGAATCCGTTGTCAGACTTTTTTGAAAAAGAATAAAAAATTATATAATCTCTATAACACAAATGTTTCAATTTTTTTCGGATAAACAATATCCTAATATGTATAAATTATTTTCCATGAAATAAACAAAAGCATTTAATTATGAAAAGAACAATTTCATGCCCTAAAAATTATATTTTAGGTGAAAAATAAAAGTTTCTTTCAAATTTAATCCCAATCCTTTATGAAAATAAAGACAAAATCATTCTTGAAATTAGTGCATATTTTCTTACATATACTTTTTTGCAATTTTAATTTAATTTTATTATTTTAACAACTTCTTTTTCTAAAGAAATTTTTGAGATCTCTGAATGGCAAATAAATAAAAAAAACTCTTTGGGTCTTGGGACTACAATTATTTACTTTCCTCTCAAATCCCAAAACCTTTTTATAATTAGGTGTTCACAATTTTTAAATAAGTTCAATCCCCAACTAAGAAAAGAAAGAAAAAAAACACCTGAAAAGATGAGCACTCAAAACAAAAGAAAACTGATGTATTTTTTTAAAATTATTATTATTATTATTAGAAAATTTACTTTCATAGTACATTAAATTCCACATACAATATCATTTCAAACAAAATTGGTCGCCTGTAAAGCTTTTACATAAAACACAAAACAATGAGTTTAAATTTAATAGGCGATTTCGCTGATTTGTCTCGAATGTTAAAAAAAATCAATACCGTTTTTAAATTTTGTTTCAGAAAGTTTTTTTCTTTGAAAAATTATCAATATATTTGTTAAATTAAGTCGACTGTTCAACGACGGTTCTAAAATAATATAAAATAAAAAAATATATATTTGCTAAAAAGTATTTTGTTTGAGAAATTTTTTAATATATTTGTTAAAAAATTTATTGTTTCAGAAATTAACGAATTTATTTGTTAAAAAGTGTTTTGTATAACAAATTAATCCATATATTTAATAAAAAATATTTTGTTTAAGAAATTAATCAACATATTTGAAAAAAAAAAGATTTTGTTTTTGAAATTAATCAACATATAAAATATGTTTCGTTATTATATTTATAAACATAAAAAAACAGAAGAAAATAATAATGTTTAATTCTCACTTTGCGATGGAATAATCGCCCCAGAACAAAAAAAAAAAAAAAAAAAAAATAAAGTAAAAAAATTATGCATATAAAAGTATGCAATGTTGTATTTAAATTACAACAAAAAATACATATCGAAATGATATAGATAATAAATCTTAAAAATAATATCCTGTTTCTTTTTAATAAGTTTAATAAAAATAGTTTTAATAAGTATCAAGCCTATTTTTATTTCCATATTTTTCTGAATAAAAATAAAAGATTTATATAATAAACTTTTTTTTATTCTTAACTACGTATTAATAAGTATAATAAATGTAATAATATATTTAGTGAAAGTTTTTGCATGTTCCTATATACGAAAAATCTTAACTAAACTATTAACAGAATTATCAAAACGAATCAACAAACTGCAAAGAAATGATATTGCTGTTTTATGCAAAATTCTTTTTAATTATGTTTATATTTTTTGATTAATGATATGATAAACTCAGACTTTTTTTGAAAAACGATTTTTTGATTTTTTTATTTGAATATTTTATTATTTAGATGAAAGTTTTTTTTAATTAGTCAAATATAAATTGAAGAATTATTACGTCTGCATTAGAAAAATCGTTATTTTGAAGAAATTTTTTTTTAAAAATTTTGTCACACTCTTCTTATCTATATGTGCGTACATGTAAAAAAAATTTATGGAATTTAAATTATACTTACAAGAAAAATAAAAAATGATAACTAGTCAAAACTGATAGCTAATAATGAATTCATGAACAAATAATAGTTAACTATTTTAAAAATTAGTTACAATTTGTGGAATAATTTGTAAAAAAATATCAGAATATAAAACAATATAGAAAAAATTAATTGCATCTTCAATTGATGAAAAAACATTTTTCTTTTTCAAGATGAATATACTCAGCTAATACTGTAAATAAGGTTTAAAATTGTTAAATCTTTTTCTATTACATAATACTGTGCGTTATTTAAGTGTTTATAGGTATAAATTACCTCGTCTAACAATAAAGATCATTATTTCAACACAAATTAACAGATTTTAGTATTAAGGAACATGATATTTTCTTTGTATCATTTAATTAAATCCAACTTTGAGGCATTTGAGTACTTGCAACTCGTGAAGAAGTGAAGTGATTACGCCTAGCCATGTGATTTACATCAAATTTAACTTGATACCTGTAAACAACGTCACGCGTATAGCTTCCGAATCGACAAAGGCCAGGATGACGTCACTTGCAAGCATCCAATTGTGGTTAAATACGTTCTTCTAGCATGAAATGGTCGTTTAATTCCAAAAATTTCCAAGATACTAACATCAATGGATTTACGAAAACAAATACATTTTTAAGAGGCTAACTCATGTAATCGATTTCATGTAGAAGATAAAATTTAATTTATGAACTCTTTCGTAAAGTTAAATGACTTAATGAACATACAAACTAAATAATAAATCTAAATGAATGATTTTTTTTTAATTTTGTTATGTCAAAAAATTTAATAAAAAATGGAGTAAAGTTTACACTCGACAAAAATTATCGATGTAAAAGGAAATGGAAATGCATAAAATAAACAAAAAAAATCACAATTGGTTAAAATTGATTTGGTAAAAATAACATTTGATCAAAATAACATGGCAGTAATGAGTGAATAAATCGTGCAACTATGTCTGAAAATTTGAGAATGTTTAGATCAAAGCGTGTGTTAGTCGATTATTACTTATTAAATTGGTGAGACTTGAATGCTATTTAACAGGTTCACAGAGAATCTAAAGAAAACACACAGTGATGTTTTCTCGGTACTAAGAGAAAGGACTATAAGCCGTGAACAACATATAAAAATATTTGATGCCATTGAGAAATTTAAACGCTTAAGACAGTAACAATTGAAACAGCATTCATAAAACAGTATCTGAAAACATTTGATCTCATTGTGAGATTTAAACATTTAAATATTTGGTAAAGTAATACTCATATTAACATTGATAAAACAACATATAAAATTATTTGATATCATTGAGATATTTAAAGGCTTAATTCATTGAAAAAACATCATTCATAAAACAGCTAAAAACATTTGATGTCATTGAGAGATTCAAACGTTTAAAACAATAATAAAACAAAACTGATATCAACATTGATAAAAACAACATAAGAGAATATTTGATGTCATTGAGAGATTTAAACATTTAAAATATTGATAAAACAATACTTATTTTAACATTGATAAAAACAACTTTTAAAAATATTTGATGTCATTGAGAGATTTTTGCGTTTAAAATGGCAAAACGCTGGCCATCGTTTAAAATCGTTTGGCATATGACTGTTATCCTCGCTGTGACCATATGATCAAAATGCGATGCTCCTGTGATCAAAAAAATAAATAAATTTATAAGAAAACAAATAAATTTATTAAAAAAGTTAGTATGAATAAAAGGCAAAATAATGAGACAAAAAATTTCAATCAGACAGAAGGCTTCGAAAAATTTGGAGATGGACTTGATTCAGCAGTGGATTAGTATTGCAAAATAAAAAGTTTCAAAACATTTTCTTAAATGCTTTATGTATTATCTAAAACGAAAAAAAAACTTTTTTTTTCTTGTCCATGCATTCTTAAAACCTTTCATTTACGATTCGGAAATGTCTTTAAAGTTGAATATAATCTAGTTAATTTTTATGAAATAGTCTTTAGGTTAGGAAAATCGTAATATAATTTATTCCTAAAAACCAGTTGAAAGTATCTGATAAGCCTTATTTCAATGGTAACAAAACGAAAACTTTCCTTTCATGCTTTAGTTAACTGATTACTAGATTTGTTCAATTCTCGACTGAGCAATTGATAGAATTTCCATAAATTTTCTCATGACTGATGATGCACAAACCTGATTAATACGATTGCATTATAGGTTGTCTACCGCAGAGTGGCCGTTATTAAATGCTAGTTTATCTCCTAAGTATATATATTTGCAAAATTTATAGCTACATTTGTTTATGCTTAATGCTTTCGTACTGTTAGGCTATTGTTATTATAAGAATAATTTTCAAATGTGGGATTTATAAGTAAGTATAGATAAGACAAAAGAATTAACAGAGCAATAGTTTGCATATAAAATTAAAAATATATTTAAATAGATATTTATGCAGGGAGCTTTCTAATTACCCTTTTGAATATGCATTTAAAGAATCTTTTTCAAAAATGAATGGATCGCAAGTAATTTTTAAGTAAAAAAATAATTGGATGAACACTATTGATATCAATCGAAGGTGGAATTAAAATCATGAAGCCCTATTGAATAAAGATGAAAGGTAATTCTTTACAGAAAGTGAACATTTCTAGTTTGAATCGACAATCAAATTTCTTTTCATTTGAGCTCAAAAATGGAATAAGAAAAAAAAAAGCATGGTCAAAACTATCTGAATATTGTTAACTTTAACATGGTTGTGGCACTATGGGAACAACATAAAGTTCGTTAATTTTTACCGAAGCCCTTCAATAATTATTTTGATATAATTAACAATAAATACAGTTTTATAATATGTATCAGAATTCGGTAAATGGGATAAAATTTAGTAATTTTATCTAGATAACTTAGAGCAAGGCATAATGACCATTTCTTCGGTTAAATTTACTTCTCAGTTTTTTATTTTTTTTCTAAATGTTTGGTAATAAGAACCATAATTTTTTAAATCAAAATTTCTGGTAAATGGTTTAAATACCAAAAGAAAACGATAAACGCATCTATCCAACTAGTAGTTAAGCTTTTTTTCCGTAGCGTGTCGCTAAAAACATTATAGCTAAAGTGTTGCCATTTCAGCATGTATTGATAAATATTTCGTCGCTTTTTTATATGTTCTAACATTATAGTGATAATTTTTTTTAATACTATTTTGACATGAAAAAAAGCAAATCGAATATGATGGTTTTATATTTTCTAATTCTCAACAATTTAAGAATCTCAAATCCAAGACCATCTAAAGTAAGGTATGTTTATTCAGAAAATGTACGTTTCTGCGTCTGATTTTGTTTCTTAAAATATGAAATGCAAAAATATTTTAGCGTGCTTAAGTTTAGTGTCTTTAATCATTTAGATAGTCTCTTAGTACGTCATGATTCTTCCAATCATTCAATAAAAACGTATATTAATATTTGTTTATCCTAAGTTTTGCGCTCACTATACAGTGCGTAAAATAAGAAACGAATCACTCCGAATAACATTTGATCTAAAGATCGGATCTTCAAGTTCTAGAACTCAAGCTCAATGGTTCGCGGAGGTAACGTCAAATATGCTAATTAATAACTGCAGACGATATTTATAGTTATTAAATCAGACACAAGATCGTAAATTCCTTTAATAATCATACCATTTTTAGACATATTCGGATTTCTGATCCCCGCAATATATGGGATAGCCGCAATCGGGAAAATATGGACTCAATAGCTTGGAGAGTGGTCCAAAGATTGGACCCCTTAATGTAGCCTTTACTTTTTGCGTATTTCACCATATCTCGAGAACATTTTAACAGAACTGAAATATTTTTTACGCATAATTAAAAAATTCGTTTATCCAACGGTTATTGCATGCAAAATATAACTTTCAGTATGTATTTAATATTTCTTATTATTCAACTTAATAATAGTCGAAAAAATTTTGAAATTTGAAACATAAAAATTTGTACATCATTTTAAAGAGTTCAATTTTAAATGGACCCGGGACACTGCGATGCAGCTGGTAATGAGTTAGCAGACCATCTTGCTGAGCAGGGAGCTTCTATCCTACAGACATCAAAGAAAGCTGTCCCTCTTACCAATGCCAAGCGCCTAATCAAGATAAAGATGATGGATCTCACTTTAAACCAATACACAAAAAAAAATTCTGGTAAGATCTGGTGGAATAATCTCAAAGATCTTCCTATGTGGCCAAGACGTAGGGCAGTTGCTGAGTTTCGCCTGACTACCGGACACGGCTGCCTCCTCAAACATCTTCATCGAATTTATGTTGCTCAAACCCCTTTCTGTACGCTCTGTGACCTTCAAGAGGAGATGGATGAAAGACCATCTTCGTCTTTGCCCGGCATTGAAGGACATCTCTTGTGACCGTTACTGGCGCGCAAAAGACTTATTGGGTTCATAGATTTTTCTTGAAAGTCTGTTTTGTTTGTGTTTGTTAATTTGTTGTTCTTCCCTTTCGTGGTGAGTTATCTTTTGTAACCTTGGCCATTGGAAATAAAAAAAATTAAATGACAAAATATAAAATTTGAACAAATCGGTAAATTTTGAAAATATGACTCACTAGATTGCAGCTATTCCCTATATTCCAAAGGATCAAAAATCCGAATCCATTGAAAAAGAGGTATGTTTATTTAGGAAAAGTAGGTTTTCGTGTATGATTTCGTAATTTAAAATATCGTGTGCGCTTATTTATTAGCATATTTGCGGTCCCCCCCCCTTCCATTATGATTGAATCCTATAACGTGAAGATCCAATCACTATATCAAAAGTTATTTCAAGTGGTACGTTCATTTTTTGAGCACGGCAAAAATGATATACATACAATAAAATTTAAACCGTACCAAACTATACAATCCGTTGAAATTTTTCCCCTCAGTTTTTTTTCATAGCAATCTGTCTATTGATAAATAATTATTAAAATCTATAGAATTGTTTATTTCTGAAAAGATATATTCATATTAATAAAATGATTACATAGGATTACATACAACAAATAATAGGCATTTTCCAATGAGGTAAAAAAAAATTATATACAAAACGCAATTACTTATTATAAAAAAATCTTCAACAAATTACACAACATAATAAAAATTAGTTTAAATGATGAATTGCCAAATAAATGTTTCAGATAGTATAACAGTTCCTTCTTTATTTCATAATAGCAATAAAATGTTATGAAAACTCATTATTTTCACGTGGTTTTTGTTTCCTATCATGAAAACAGAAACTTCTTTCTCGATGGATAAAAATGTAATTAGGAAATCTAATTAATACGCGAACGACAAAATAATGAATTGCCTTTTCAGAATTCTTCATATTTGTTAGAGTAAATCGTATGGATGTTTTTATCCTTAAAAAGTATTTTCTCAATAATAGCATATAGTTTATTTTTAAGGATAAAAAACAATCAATTTCATTTTTTTAATTTTGTTTTTGATTTAGAATTCTACTCAATTTTTTACGTCCAATATACGTCGATTTCGTTAAAAATTTGCATTTTGCTACGCATAACTACAGTCCTTAAAATAAATGTTTAAAAATTTTGCAGCTTACAATTGAAATAGCTTCAATTATTATTAAACAAAAGAATATAAAATATCTAATTATTATAAAGAATTATTTTTTGCATAGAATTATCTCGAGATCAACGACGTTTATTAATTGTGTTCAAAAATTGTTCTTGAGACATGTCAAAAAGCGAACAAATTGAAATTAACCTTAAGTGGACAAAACTTTGGAATTCTCTCTCACCTGGTCAAACTATTGGGAAAGTATTTTCCAGACTGCGGCTACCCCCAATATTTTAAGTGTAAGGAATCCAAATCCATTGAAAATAAGTTATGTTTATTAAGAGAAAGTGCGTTTGTTGTCTCTGGTTTCGTAAATTAAAATATTGTCTGTACTATCTAATTAATTAGCATATTTGAGAACATATTCCTCTAAACCATTGAGAACTGCCAAGTGAATCCAATTGTTAGATCAAAAGTAATTCTGGGTTTTTCGTTTATTTTATTCTATTATTTTTTGCGCACAGTGCATTAATAAGTTCGTTTTAACAAGTAATAACATGCAAATAACTTTTAAACATCGCAAAAAACACAAATAATGTGGCATAAATAGATACACGATTCTTCTGTTCATGCAATGATTGTAAAATACGGCACGTCAGTGTCGTTGAAACAAGCAAGTTGTCGGGGAGATGCACGAGAAATTACAAACAAGTTACAACAACGAAAAAAGGATTGACCAATAGAGTTGTAACAAGATCTTGCCTACTTACTCCTCGGCTCGACAGTCCATGAAGGGCCTTTCCCTTATTTATTACACAGCTCTACTTTTTCTGGTCCTTGACATTTATCTTCCAATTTTTGGTTTTTATTGTTTTCATCAAGCCATTGTTTATTGTTTTCATCTACCTCATCAAGCCATCTTTTTCTAGGGTGTCCGGCCATTCTCTTTTCCTCTAGTTTTTCTTTGTTGCACTTTCCTCGCTCATTCACTCCAGATGTCCAAGCTATAGTATTCTTTTTGTTTTTATTAAATTTACTATATATTTTTCATTCTATAGTTTACTTCTTAATTACTCCCAATTCTTCTGAAATCTTCATCCTTGATTGGTCCATATATTTTCTTGAAAATCTTTTTCTCAAAAGTAATAAGTATTTTTCTTCATTCTAAGTGGTAGTCTAAGTTTCTGTTCCATATGTGACAACGGATCTATTTATTTTTTCGCATAATTGTAGTTTCTATTTTTTTGAAAGCAGAGATGATTTGAACAACTTAAACATTGAAAATGCCCATCTGTCCCCAGCTGCCAGTCCAGCCTTTATATTTTGCCTGGTTTCATCAAAAAACATTTTTTCTCTCCTCAGATTTTTTCACCTTATAAGTTCCCTGCACTCATCATCGGACCATTCATTTCGCGGCGTTTTCTTCTCCGTCTCCCGGGACATCTTTTGCTGTTTTTAGAACGATTTTTTTGACATTTTTCCCATTTTAATTCAGGCAGATCTTCCTGGTTGGCTCCCCAATATTTTCCGTCAATTGTCTCAGTAAGATTTTTTCTGGAATTCTCTTTTTCTCTTGTAGTCGTTCAAAGCTTGTATATTTATTTTTTCCAGTTTTTCACTCTTTTTTATTCTAAATCTGGTATTTTTTTTGTCTATTTTTCAAAACAACAATGAGAGAATGAAACTTTTAAACTTAGACGATTCAAAACCTTAAAACCGCACGCACAATACCTTTGAAATTGCGGATCTGATTGATTTCGCACTTTAACGAGTTACCCTAGGTAATCTGCAGGTTAGTACCATATATATATTAC
This sequence comes from Parasteatoda lunata, assembly GCA_949128135.1. Classification (NCBI taxonomy): domain Eukaryota; kingdom Metazoa; phylum Arthropoda; class Arachnida; order Araneae; family Theridiidae; genus Parasteatoda; species Parasteatoda lunata. The sequence continues at coordinate 24,596,450 of OX421979.1, forward strand.
GAACATCTTTCTAATTTTTTTATATGCAACACTAACTCTTTATTGGAATCTAATTTCTAGATTATTACTGTAATAAATATATAGCACTGTATTAAGTATTCATGTATTTGAGCACCAAAAATGGTTGCCACTACGTTCCAGCAAAGAAATGTTCCACTGCACACAAAACCAAGGATAGTTCCTGGTGTAGTGAAACATTATGTAAATCTTCATAGAACATAAAAATCACCCTAATGCACAATCGAAACATACATGCATTTTAAAATAGTTCATATGAGTAGTTTGTCCAATCAATCTGACAAGAAGAAATTACGTGGCAAATTATCGGCCACAATCAATATTCATAATTAATCTGTAAAGGGAATTGAAACTTACTTTGTATTAAAAAGACCATGGCAAAATTGAAAATTTAATCCAACAAAAAACTCACTGGTACATTCCATGTAAGCAAACCCTCATCTTGTCACTATTTTAAAATTGCACAATTATTTGACTTTTAAGTTTTAATAATGGTCTGAAAACATTTGCTATACATTTATAAAACATGCCCTACCAACATTTCGCAAAAGAATTTAGTTAAATTTATTAAATATACATTAATTGTTGACCAAATTTATGAAACTCTGATAAACACAACTTTTTTCACCAACAAGAATCATAACGTTTATCAATTACTGGTGTTAAGATTTAACTACATCTTTCGAAATGGGAAGGATGGATTGATTCGGTTTAAACCGGAAATAAAGTAATCATTTAAAAAAAAATTTTAAGTTTTTCAATACCAAATGTAGACACACATTAAACCACAGTTTTCACAGTGGGTAGTTGAAACTTACTTTGTATTAAAGAGGTTATGAGAAGTTTGTCAATTCAATCCGACAAGAAGAACTCACCTGCACATTTTACGCAAACAAAACGCCATCTTGTCACTATCCTAAAATTGTACAATTCTTCTTCTGCTTTAAACTTCTTATATTGGTCATTCTTTATCCAAAATCATCTGTTGTACAATTAAAACATGCCATCATTACTCACAAGAATTTAGATAAGTAGTTTAAAAACGCACTAATTATTCATTAAATTTACGGAGCTCTGGTAAACACAATCTTCTTCATCCACGGGCATCAGTATGGTGTAAACTTTATCAATTGTTTTAACAACACCCTTTTAAGAGTGTAAAAATGCTCGCTTTGGAATTAACTTGATATAAAGTAAACAATTTAAAGAAAAAAGTGAGAAACCAAAAACAATGAAATTCTAAAGATATGTATGTTAGCAAAAACAGCATTTCATCAAAGGACACACTGTCTGCTAACACACTGGAGCCTTTCAGTAGTCAGTGGTAAAACCAAAAGCTGACTGTGCCCCGAGGCCCCATAATGGAAAAAAGAAAAGAAAATGCAATACCTCATAAATTCAAATATTAAAAGAAAGAAGAAAGTCCAAAGATACACAAAAACACAAATCAAAAGTACACTGAGAAAACACTAATAAGGACGCGTCTACATAAAAGAAATATAAAGAGAAAGTTACAGTTAGAATAACCAAATAAAATATGAATCACCAGATCTTTAAAAATTTCAATGAAATTAAAAATATAGTGCTGACCTCTTTCGAAAAACATTCAATAATTTAAATATTATCCAATAATGTGCTGCCATCTATATTCTTCAAGAACAAATAAATTTGACTTATCCTTATTATTTTAAAGTTTTTATTTTAAAATTTGTTTAAATCAATTTCATACTTTGATTGGACTTGAAATAAAGTAATCATTCGCACAATTTTTAAGGATTTTTAACAACAAATTTCGATAGGTATTACACCGCAGTATAGCTGTGTAACATAGTTGTTAAATTGATTAAAAATATTAACAAATATTAATGATAAATTGATTCAAAATAATTTTAATCACAAAAACATGGCGCATGTTTTTCACTTATAAAAAATATGAAAGTTACTGAGGATTTTATATTTAAAATCTTTTATAACTTAAACTATTCACAAGTAGGCACAAACTACCTTTGTTCACTACTAAAAAGATTTTTCTTGATACTCGCCAAAACAGAAATATTTTTGTAAACTATCTTTCAGCTCAAGATCTCATAAACCTTACAAGCACTATCCCTAAGGTTAAGAAATCTTCGAAATAAACTGAGTGGAACAAATATAGCCTATTTTATTCTTTCTTGCTTCTGGCATTCTCCTTTTACCCACGTGGGAAAAAATCTGTGACTTTCTTTCTATCTATAAGCTGCTTTATACTGTACTTCAATTCATCTAGTCGCCTATTGCCTCATCAGTTCTTTTCCGCCTCTCACCAAAGAAATAGTATATCTTTTTATCAATGATAAAATATGAGAATCATCTACACAAAGAAAATATCGCGATCAAAATATATTTGTGTGTATATATATATATATATATACATAATATATAAGTTCAAAAAGAAGATAAAACAAAGGAAAATTACAGACAAATAAAAAAGGGGAAAAAGAAAATTATTAAAAAAAAAAAAGGACAGAATTCTTTTAAAAAAAATCCAGAAAAAAAAAAGATATAATCTTTTCATCAGCCCACACGATTATATCTGCAAAATAGAGTGCTTTCTAATATTGTATTAATACAGCCAAAGCGAAATATATCAATACAATAGTGTGAGGAGCACTCAAAATTTTTATAAAAAAATAGAACACAATAAGTAAAAATAACACGTAAAAACAGTAAGTAAAATATAAAGAAAAATTAGAATAGAACATAAAACATAATCTATAAAGCGAGTAGCGAAATTAAATGAACTTGAAATTTTTCAGGAATGATTTAAAATAATTTCGTAACAAGATTGCCAGATTGCAAAATATGAAAAGAAAAGCGCAAAAAGAGATAGCGTAACTAGAGGAGTTTTATTTTAAAGTGCGTTCTTGCTGCATTATTGAAGTGCGTTTGATTTGTTAGTTACCAAGGATGGGCCCGAAAATGGATGTGCGCAAGATAATATTATACTGGATAGTTTAAAGAAGTTGACTATAAATAATTTTTGAAAATAAATATTTATTTAAGAAAAAAATATAAAATGGAAAAGAGAAGGAAGCATGAACTGTCTGTTTTGCACATAATTTTAGCCACGGATTTGCCCGCGAAATGCATTTTCACATGGAAAAATTATATAAATTAACAAAGAAATCTTTTTAGTAAATAGTTTTAGCCACGGATTTGCCCGAAATTGATTTGCGCATAGAAAAGTTGTATAAATTAACAAGGAATTTTATTAGCCACGGATTTGCCCGAATTTAATTTTTGTAAAAATTTTTTGAGTGCTTCTCACACTATTGTATTGATTATTTTGCTTTGGCTATATTGATATAATATTAGAAAGCACTCTTTTTTGAAGATATAATCGCGTGGGCTGATGAAAAGATTATATCTTTTTTTTTTCTAGATTTTTTTAAAAGAATTCTATCCTTTTTTTTTTTAAATAATTTTCCTTTTCCCCTTTTTCATTTGTCTGAAATTTTCCTTTGTTTTATCTTCTTTTTGAACTTATTTAATGAGTTCTATTTACTTGCAGCTTATGCGCAATAAATGAAACTTATTGTTTTTCTTAATTTTCTTCGTGTTATATATATATATATATATATATATATATATATATATATATATATATATATATATATATATATATATATATATATATATATATATATATATATATATATATATATATATATATATATATATATATATATATATATATGTATATGTGTGTGTTTTATTTTATATTCCACATCAAGAAAACCTAATTTCTATGTCTTAATTGTTATTTGTGTGTTGTCCTTTCCTTCTTCCTATTTACTCTTATTTCAATTAACTACTAACTTCTAATTTAACTAATTAACTATTTTTAATGAATCAGGCATTGATTCAATAAACAACTCATAATTTACGGAGGTGGCCTCATTGGTTAGACGCACCGTTTCATATCTTTATTAGTTACCGCAGTTTCCACATCAAGAAGTGCTTCATATACAAGAAATATTCCAATTGCTGCTGAAATTTTTTTATTAGTAATTTAAACATTTACTTATTTTCAAAAAAGTTTTTTCTAAATTCCTCTCTTTTTGTACTCCTTTTTATATATACACTGAAAGAGTGTGAACCTGGGGTTCTCTCACCGGACAAGTCAATGTGAAACTAGCATTAGACATTCCTTTTTAAAACTCGAACCATTAAAATTTATTTATCCAAACAAATAATAAGGATTATTTAAAAGCACCACAACAATGCAACTCATGCTGGAGGAGTTAATGAGGGGGGAATAAGTAGAGGATACTAGTACGGATTTGTATGAACACTTACTGACATGAAGTTTCCATGTAGCCAGGCTGCCTGCATGCTATTCCTGCAACAAGGTACATGGTTTTATCGATTCCTTTCATCAATATTGTCTAAATCATGCAAGTTGATTATAATGACTAAGTCGATGATTGCTGAGTTATCCAATCTCATCCAACCATCCATAGAATAAAGATTTTAATGTATTGTTAAAGAATGAGCTGTTTAACGCATGTATTTGTGAACTCTTAATGCCTGTCTTATTGAATTATTCTGTGATCTGTAATGTTTACCCTTAAAATATATGTTAGGACATGCTCTACGTCCTATCCACTGTCATTCAATCAATGATTAATAAGTTAAATAGCAACCAATAGGAATACATTTCTACTGGCAAGGAATTACGAGTCGTATAGTAGGAATAGTACTAACAGCTAGATGCCATTCACCACCACAAAAATACGACCAATGATGGATAGATTCCACTCAAGGATATAAGTTCAGCCTCTGACTTGGGCATCTCTAATCCAATTTTACTAACATAGATGCCTATCTGTAGCATTTGGACAGTTACTTTTATTTATCTAAATTATAGTCATTTTATATTTTCCAATAATTATTGTTAAAAATCGCACTCAAATAAGAGTATATTATACTGTTTTATAGTAATTTATTGATTTGGTGGCTAATTTATGGGATTCGATATTTTGTTTACCAAATGAGAAACTTAGCTATTTCTGCAACTGCAGTTTTTACATTAATTATTTGAAAAACATAAAATTGGCACAAAATAAATATTATTTAGATGAATAAAAGTACCGTTTATACCAAAACAGCAACAAAAGATGCTGCAAACTTATTACTAACCACGAAAAATATACTTGATTAACAATAAGAGTTCTTTGGTGTTTGTTATTTAAAATATGATATGCATAAATATTTTCAGCAAGAGTTGGACCCACTGACGTCATTGCGCTACAGCGACGTAAAAATAATTTTCGAACTCACTCGAATGTGCCAGACGAGCATTTACTATCTGCCGAAGCGACGGCGTATCAAAGCTATTTGGAGCTTTTGTGTGTGTAAACAGGCAACCCATGGGCTTATGATTTGATTTAACCCCATAGAAAATAGTTACACAACTAGAAATATGGTGAACACGGAAGCCATGCAGCTGGTTTCGCTTCGCCTATCAAATTTTTTTTGGTGAATCTAACTGATGACTCACCTGAATAATGAAATTTGCAGGGGCGTCATCATGCACCATACTTAATTTATGTACGACCCCTTAACTAACTTTCGGTCTCATCTGGGTTCAGATTCTGCAGGCATTTTCATGATTTTAACCTTTTCAACGTGATTTGCAACCCCATGTAAGTTTTCATCACTGAATTTGTCACCCCTCTGAATTTGTCCTTAGAATTTTGTATCACGAATGCCATGCAAGTTTCAATACCATTAAGGGCACATAACAACTTCAGTTTTACAAAATTATATGCGTTGACTTTTTAATTTTTTAATCGTTTTGAAAATATTTAAACTATTTTTCGTGTTTAGATGTAAAATAAAATAAATTTAGAAATGATAAAAATCAGTTTGGTATAGTTAAAAGCTCCTAAAACATTATTTTGATAGTTAATATTTTTAAATAGTTTGGAATGTGGTAACCACAATAAAAAACTCCCTGTTGGAGTTTTATAATTTTAGAAAACTGAAACCTTTTCATAGTGTTATAATGGAATTTTTGTAAAACATTTTACGCACTTTTTAAACTGTTGAGTGTTATTATTTTTGAATTACTTGCAATTATAATTATCTGAACAAAGTTCTTTTTTTTTTTCATTTTAGGATTAAATTAAATTTGTAAAAAATGAACTCAAATAATTCAATTAATTATTTCATCAATCTTACTATATGTTTCGTGGCGAATTAGGCGACCTCTGGCGATGTTTGGGTGGGCGATTTAGTTAGCAATCTGTAGTTGTAGATCTAGCGAGATTCGGTGACTTATTCCTTTTTAGACATTTTTTATTTGCAATTTTTGATGTGAGTATGCAGTTGAAATATGGTATAAACGTTTCGGCGTTGGCCACAGTTTGGCGACATGCGTCAGCGCGTCATCACAGCGTTGGCGTCATTTTTCAAAATCTCACAAGGAGTAGTATAACGTACACTTGCATTTTACCATCAACTTCAAAATAAAACCAACTTTCAGTTCGTTTTTTCAGTTATGATACTAAAAATTGGAGTTCTAACGTACATTGGGATATGAATTTTTTATTAAAAAGTTAAATGCTCCTTTTTCATAAATACTTTCATCGGAATAGGTTTTATTAACAAAAATAAATACTGATTCGAAATATTTTTATAAGTGTAAAGCACAGTTTTTCTATACAAATAAACACTTATCTGAGCATTTTCTTTTAATATATTTTGAGTGTAAACTTGTTTTATTTTTAATCATATTCTACTAATGTAAATCATATTATATTTATGAAAAATTAATTAAAAAGTAAAAAGAATAAAATATTTGTAAATAAATAGAAATTTTTTTGAACAAATAAGAATATTAAATTTTCTAATGAATACGCGAAATTAGCTTTGTAAACACAGGATTAAGTAGTTCATAAAATTTTAGACAAAAAACAAATATTTAAATCATAAATTTTATTTTAAAATGCTTCTATATTATTTTTACTTGGAATTTGGTACAAAAATGCATTTACGTAGCTTAATTAAGTGTCAAAGCATGGATAAGATATCTTTATAATACAAAAAATTAAAAAAAAAATGTTTAATATTTACTTTAAATTTAAAATAATCTAATGATTGATGCGTATTTCTAAATATATAAATGAATTTCTGATGCAAAACGCTGGAAATAATTAATAGGTTAAAAGAAAGCTCGATAACCTTAGCAGTAAAAATATCAATTTGCAAAATGCAATTTGAGTTATTCATGCATTTGAAATTTAAGGAATCTATTGAATAATTCATAAAGTCAACAACAAAGAATCTAATCAGACACAGTTTTAAGATATTAAAATTAAACATAGCTTGTATATTCTAATTTTATGCGTGAAAGAAATAATTACCAGAATCATATGCTTATTCTAAGCTTACAAACTTTTTAATTTGCAAAAACATTATTATTAAAAACATTATTATGCATTTATAATTTGAAAAAAAAAAATTATGTACTAATTTAATTTTTCTTACACGAAAACACTGACGTCACTTCTTCAAAAAAATGAATTTCGTTCAAATTTTTTAAAAAAATCTACTCATAAGTTCATATAATTTTAAATCATTCTATTAAAAAAAAAAAAAAAAAAAAAAAAAAAAAAAAAAAAAAAATTTAGCGCCTAATGTATCTAACTTTTCTAATATTCACTTTAATTTGGGTACGATATGGGTGGAAAAACATAATAAAGTCAGATGGATAAATTACATCCATGCCCAAAGCGGGGTATGAACCTCGATTCTTCCTGGTAGGTGTCCAACTCCTTGAATACCATACAGTATGGTCGACTAAATTCACCACTTTATTTTCGATCGTTTTGTTTTTATTCTAGTTTAAGCATTGTTTTTAATAGTCTCCCACAATGCGCTAGGATAAGATTTCAAATTGAACGTCTCGTCGTCACCGATTTTGTGACAAAATGATTCTCAAAATTAACGGTAGTTGGGGACTTTATTTACGTCACACTAGAGCTGCACCATGGGCTATTGGCGACGGTCTGGGAAACAGCCTTGAGAATGATCCGAAGACATGCCATCGCAATTTTGATCCTCTGCAGAGGGGATGGCTACCCTGCTTTGGTAGCCCGAGGACCTGCGCGCGAAGTCGAGCATTTTACGATCGAACAATTTAACGAGGACAAATACCGCACACCCTTGGTCCCAACGCAGACGGATCAAATTTTTCACCCACCCACTTACTGACCGCAACCAGAGATGATTGACTTCTGTGTTCTTCTGGGAACCGTGTCTTTACGATTAGTCAACTGCGGGACTGAAAATTAACGAAATACTGGTCAAATATAGATAAATCGTCAAGAGTGAGAGTTTTATTTCTTAAAGTGTAACTGATTCCCCATTATTTGCGCTAAGACAATTACAAAAAATTGAAAGTTCACTGTAATATTTAGTATATCTTCACACCAAAAAAGGTGGCAACCATTTCACACCTGCTATGGAGTGTAAATGAGGTAGAAATTGAAGTTTATTATAGAGTTTGCGGTGCTCGCCACTCTCACCAGTTTTACCGCCAGCTTGGCGATTTAAGATCTTCAGGTAAAAGCAACCTGTGATCCTTGTGATATATATTCTGTCCTTCAGATGAAGAACGACGACTCACCTTTTCGACTTCGTCACTAGCTAGCTGGGTCGCAGGACGACACAATAATGTTTAATTTAGTTATGTTATATTAATGTTTGTGTTTGGGAAATAAATATGTTATATGAGAAATCAGCCTTTATCACTCTCCTCAGTGGTGACCTGGACGTCGCAGCACGATAAAATCAACTTTCATGGAAGAAACCTTGGATTATACCACATGAATTGGATTACCAACTACGATTCAAGTATATCTTGATGACGTGGCGACGATTCAAGTATGTTTTTATGGTCATTCGCTTGGTTTATGTATGCAATTTGTCCCTCTTAGTCATTAAGTTAGCGGTGGTACCATTAATATTTATGTAACTTCAATTCTAAACTTAAAATGCATGTAAAAATTACGTAATACATAAGTTAGTCTTTGAATTAGTTTTATCTTTTTAAGCTTGCTACTATTTAAAGTTCAAACTGTTTAAGCTTGCTACTATTTAAAGTTCAAAATGCCAAATGAAGGTGAGCAGAATCTTACCGAAGCTCAAATTGCACGTATAGCTGTTAAACTACCTCCAATATGGAAGAATAATATCAAACTTTGGTTTGTTCAGGCAGAAAGTAATTTTGATTTATCAGGAATAACTAACGACCAAACTAAATATAACAATATTATTGCAGCAATCGACCCAGAGACTTTATCTGCAGTTTCAGATATTTTGTTTAATCCTCCAGCTACAAATAAATACAATACTCTTAAAGAAAGACTTATCGCGGAATTTACAGACTCTGAAAGTAAACAAATTCGCAAACTTCTTTCTGAATTACAATTAGGTGACGACAAACCATCACATTTGTTAAGGAAAATGCAAACTCTGGCAGGTACATCTTTAAATGCAGATTTTTTGAAAACCTTATGGCTACAGCGTTTAACGCCAGAGATACAAACAATTCTTTCCGTTAGTTCAGAGTCGCTCGAAAATTTAGCTAAGCTGGCGGATAAAATAGCCGAAGTTAGAACGGATTCCCTTCTAAATGTTTGCGCAATGAATAATTTCAAGAGTTCAAATCCCTCACTCTCAGCAATTACAAGAGAAAATCCTTCGACATCGAACCCGTTACATCAGGAAGTATGTGCACTTCGTCAGCAAATAGCTGCACTTAGCCAGCAAGTTGAAAAATTATCTCGTGAGAGATCGCGCAATCGTTCTCGAACAAGATATAATAATTTTCGTAGATATACATCTAGCTCTAGGGAACGGAAAGGATCGTCTGAATTCTGTTTTTATCATTCAAAATTTGGTAAAAAAGCTAGAAAATGTTGCTCACCGTGCTCATATAACAATAAACCAGGAAAACTAAAACCGGCTGTTACAGCGACAAATGATCCGACAGCCGAACGTTCGTGTCGCTTATTTGTATATGATAAAAAGACTCATTTAAAATTTTTAGTGGATTCAGGTTCAGATGTGAGCTGCTTGCCCGTCCCGAAAATGATTAAAACTTTACATCCTGGTCCCTTACAATTAACTGCAGCTAATAATTCAAAAATTTTTACTTACGGGAGCAAATTATTGAACATTAATTTAGGATTACGAAGAGACTTTAAGTGGAAATTTTTAGTCGCTACGGTACCTATTCCAATTATTGGAGCAGATTTCTTAGAGCACTTTGGACTGTTGATAGACCTAAAACGTCGTAAACTAATTGATGGTGTCACTAATCTTTCTTTATTAGGCAAAACTACCAAAACTAATGTTTTTTCAGTAAAATTAATTTCAGGTGACACATATTATCATAAATTATTATCAAATTTTCCGGAATTAACTAAATTAACACCAAAAATTAAGCAGGCGTGTCATAATACTGTGCATTATATCGATACAACTGGTCCGCCTATACACAATAAACCTAGGCGATTAAGTCCAAAAATATATGATAATGTAAAACAAGAATTTCAGTTTATGTTAGAGCAGGGGATTTGCCGGCCCTCGAAGTCACCATGGTCATCTCCACTACATGTCGTTACTAAAAGCTCGGGAAGTATTCGACCAGTTGGAGACTACAGGAAATTAAACTCGGTGACAACTCCGGATCGGTACCCAATTCCCCATATACAAGATTTCACACACGCGCTGAATAACAAAAATATTTTTTCAAAGATTGATATTGTCCGTGCTTATTTTCATATCCCAGTGCACCCAGATGACATACAGAAAACTGCTGTGTGTACGCCTTTTGGTCTATTCGAGTTTCCTTTTTTAAATTTCGGTCTATGCGGAGCCGCGCAAACTTTTCAGAGGTTCATGAATGAAATTCTGGGAGATTTGCCTTTTTGCTATGTTTACCTCGATGATATCCTTATTTTTAGTGAAACAGAAGAACAGCATAAAACGCATGTTCGAGCCGTATTTCAAAAATTAAACGAATATGGTTTAACTGTAAATGTATCAAAATGTCTGTTTGGTGTGCCAGAAATTTCATTTTTAGGCCACTTAATAACTAAGGATGGCACCAAACCATTGCCCAATAAAGTAGACCCTATTTTAAATTACCCACAACCAAAAACAATAAAGGAATTGAGAAGATTTCTCGGACTTCTAAATTTTTTTCGTCGTTTTCTACCTCGCGCAGCTCATAACCAAACTCATTTAAACGATTTTTTGAAAGGTTCAAAGCGCAATGATAATCGTTTGATTAACTGGTCAGAACAAGCAATTAGCGAATTTCAAAACTGCAAAACCCTTTTAGCGAACGCTACGCTGCTTGCTCATCCTAACCCCGATGCAAATTTAGTATTGCAAGTAGATGCCTCGGATTTTGCTATTGGGGGAGCATTATTTCAAACAGAAAACGAGCATCTGCAACCGTTAGCATTTTTTTCGCGCAAGTTAACCGAAACTGAAAAACGCTATAGCGCCTATGATAGGGAGTTGCTTGCCGCATACGCTTCAATCAAACAATTCAGGTACATGCTCGAAGCACGAAATTTCATTTTGTTCACAGATCACAAACCTCTCACCTATGCATTTAAGCAAAAGTTAGATAAATTTTCACCACGTCAAGCGCGTCAATTAGATTTTATATCGCAATTTACAACAGATATAAGACACCTAAATGGTTCTGATAATATAACTGCAGATGCATTATCAAGAATAGCATCGATAAATATGCCAAATCCTATAGATTACAGCGAAATTGCAAAAGCTCAGGAAAATGACGAAGAATTAAACAGTTTAATCAAGAATCCTCAAAGTTTGGATTTAAAAAAAATAAATATGCCAGATACGAACACTATTTTATATTGTGACATTTCTACTAAAAACGTTCGACCTTTTATTCCAAAACAATTTCGTAAACAAATATTTGATACTATTCATAACTTATCACACCCCGGAATAAAAGCAACTAATAAATTGATTAGTAATAGATTTATTTGGCCTAACTTGAATAGAGATTGCAATATGTGGTCTAGACACTGCATTCCATGCCAAAAATCTAAAATAATCAGGCATACTAAATCCCCTATTTTTAATTTTCCAATAAAGTCCAAACGCTTTGACCATATACATCTTGATATCGTTGGCCCATTACCACCATCTAAAGGATTTTCATACTGCCTGACAATGATTGACAGATATACTAGATGGGTGGAAGCTGTTCCGATTCCAGACATTACAGCGGAGACAGTAGCAGAAGCTTTCTTTAAGACCTGGATTGCTCGCTTTGGATCACCTTCAGTGATAACGACCGACCAGGGTCGCCAGTTCGAAAGTAGACTCTTCAAAACCCTAGCACAACTTCTGGGCATCAAAAGAGTTCGATCCTCACCTTACCATCCTCAAAGTAATGGGATGATAGAACAATTGCACCGACCCTTGAAAGCTGCACTTAAGGCCTACAGTACAGACCATTGGTCAGACGCCTTACCAGCTATCCTGTTGGGTTTTCGAACTGTATATAAGGAAGATCTACAGTCATCATCCGCAGAGCTCGTCTACGGGACAACACTTCGTCTTCCAGGAGAATTTTTTGATTCTACTCCAATGAACCCGTCCCCAATTCAACTAGTTGAGGATTTAAAGAAACATTTCTTTACTATCAGACCTTCTCCAGCTTCTTGCCACTTTACAAAGTCAGTGTTTGTGCATCCAGCCTTAAAAGAATGCAGTCACGTGTTCGTTAGGAATGACACTGTGAAGAAACCCTTGCAAGTCCCTTACGACGGACCTTTCAAAGTGATTCAGCGAACCGATAAAACTTTTGAAGTTGATATTAGAGGTCGGAAGTCTACAATCTCCATAGATCGTGTGAAACCTGCCTTCCTTGAAAGTGAAGTAATACTACCTTCTGAAATAACTAAGACACTAAAGTGTGAAATACCATGTACTCCTGTAATGCAGGAGGCCAAAAATAGGTTTGGAAGAACTGTGCGTTTTCCAAAAAAGTATAGTAAGTGATACACTGCGGGGGGAGTGTGCGGTGCTCGCCACTCTCACCAGTTTTACCGCCAGCTTGGCGATTTAAGATCTTCAGGTAAAAGCAACCTGTGATCCTTGTGATATATATTCTGTCCTTCAGATGAAGAACGACGACTCACCTTTTCGACTTCGTCACTAGCTAGCTGGGTCGCAGGACGACACAATAATGTTTAATTTAGTTATGTTATATTAATGTTTGTGTTTGGGAAATAAATATGTTATATGAGAAATCAGCCTTTATCACTCTCCTCAAGTTAATTTTTGTTTCAAAACATTACTTTATTTTCTACCTCAGGTGTTTTTTTTTTACGTCTTTCCACCTCAAAGACACCATTTTTTTCTAAGGGAGGTTTATATTATAGAGGCATAGAATGTCTAAACTCGATTGGCAAAGGATGAAATGAATAATATTTCCCACTTTTCCAAGGTCATCAATAAAATGGCTAATTACAAACCGTTAAAGTAAGAAAAAATTAATGTTTTGGACCTTGCTCAGACATTCGGTATTTTGACAAACAAAAAACAGTCAGGCATTCTTTATAATGCTTTGGAAAAACATATAACAATTTTCATATTTCAACTTGGCTTAAAATGACTCGACCTTCTATAAAATGCTAGCTTTGGTTCATTGTCTGAAACACTTAATCACATAACACAAATTCTGAGAAAAAAAAATTCTGGTAAAACAAATGTACTGTGTGGTAATAACATTTCTGGTAAAAAACAAACCTAATTCTGATAACGTAACTAAAATATACGGTATTATAAACATTCATTTGGTAATTTTTTCATTCATATATAGTAACAGTTTACCGGAAATTCTGGTTTTCAAAATGATAGTTCTTAATATCACACATTTAGTAAAAATATCAAACTGAACAGTAGTTTTAACCGAATAAATGGTTTTATGCCATACTCTAGGTTATCATGATAAAATTACCAAACTTTACCACATTTGCCTAATTTTATCACATATTCTAAAATAATATTTTATTGTTAATTTCAACAAAGTCATTACCAAAGCCCTTTAGTAAAAACTACCGATCTTTTTGGCTTTCAAATAAAGCCAGAAACACGGTAAACTTTACCATATTTTGGAAATTTTAACCATACTTTTTTTCTTAGTGTATAAAAGAGAGGTTAAATAAAATATTTTTCAAAAAAATAGGTAAATTAAAAAAATTTTTTTATTACTTTGCTCTTACTAAAATTTAATAAAATTAAAAAATAAATCTTTTAAAAACTAAAAAAGTTCCATGTAAATCACTAAATCTTTCATAAATGCAGATGATTTCTATAAATATAACGTCTCTAATTTGAACGTGCTGCTTAATGCCAAGCAGTATGAATAAATATGTCATTAAACGAATACTTTAAGAAGTTCAATCATAACAAATCCCAGCAACTACCATAAAAGGAATTTCGAACAAAAATTTATTTCAATCTATTCCATGAAAGGTAAGTAATTGCTTTCAAAATAGAATGCACGAAAGACTAATTAGTAATTTATCAACCTACCTTCTTTGCCATGAAACATGTGGTATTAAATACCTTTCTTCAAGACTACGAACTTTTATGAAAGATCACAGAAAACTAATTAAATTTCAAAGCATGGTGTTTTGAACTGCTGAAATGGTAGAAAGATCTTTGGTGTTAAGATTTTAAGCTGGCGATAGATCCCAAGAAAACTGATTGATATGGTACTTTGAACTCATGAATAAAAATAAATTTCCTAACAAGATAATAAAAGAGATACTTAAAATGTAAACTTCTCACAAAAAATATCTAATGGCGCAAGGTTAATTAAATTAAATCAAATAATACTAGTGTAAAATAATGTTTAAATAAACTGAATTATTTTTAAAAATTATCTATATATAGAAAATGAAAAAAATCTTCGGCATTAAAGTCTTAGACTGAAATTCTCAAAGTTGTCTAATGTTTTGAGATTGACTTAGCGCATGGCTTCTTCTGATTCTTTTAGTTTTGTCATGAACTTATGGTTATTTTGACTTGAATTCATGAATTTAGGGTTCAACTAGAATCAACAATTGTTCGAGTTAATCATTTATCTAAGTTGTAGCAATTTTTTTAAAGTGTTATTATTAAATCCCATTTAAAACATTTCTGAAGATTCTTAAAAACATTTTTTATTAGTATATTTTAAGATTTCCGACAGTAAAGCAAATTTTACAGATAATATAGAGATAATGCATATCAATTGACCGTACCATCAGATAATATAAAACAGGTAGGTCAAGAAACTAACGCCTAATTATAGCAAACAAAAAGCCAAAAATTAAAAAGGAAGTAATAGATGGCCCAATTTCACTGTAAAAGTTCTGAATCAAATTATGATACCGGCACTTTAGGTGCATTATTCATAAAATCCATTTTTGCCGTAAAATTTTATACCGTAATATATTCATTTAATTAAAGTGAGAATGATTCATTGATTCTGCTGTAATTATTAATGAAAAATTTTTCGCACATAATTTATTTTAGTTTCGTGAAATATTCCAGTAAAAAATGGATTTCACGGTAAAAAGTATCGGCACTCTGAGTGTCAGTAAATTGTTCAGTTTGATCTAAAACTTTTCACAATGTAGGCATAATGTTTTTCATAGCATAAAAAGTATGGAAAATAATAAAACAAATATATGTTTCAAATATGTTAAAGGAAATCGTTACTCAAAATAGTTTAGTTGAATGTTCATTTACTGCAGAAATCAGAAAAATTGTGCAAGCATGCAAAATCTATAAAAGATCATGCAAATTTTTCTCCTAAAATATTGTATTTGTGACAAAGTTTTTTTTAACTACTTATACACAAATTAGTATTCAAAAAATTCACAAAAGAAGGGTAAAGTTTACAAATCATTCAAATTAAGCTGTTATTAATAATACGTCTACTAAATAAATATTATAATAGAATATATCTGCGTTTTTTTAAGCATTTATAGATAAAACACTCAAATACATACAAGGTTTGAGAATTTGCATTATAAAATAAACTACTATTATTGAATTCCTTAAATGTTTGGTTCAGAGAAATGATTCATATTTACTCAAACGTGTTCAGGGATTTGAGCTATTCGCGTTATTGTTGCCGAGAGGAATGGATTAAACACTCTTATGAGGGCAACTGAAACAACGGAAGTCATTATTAACACAATAAAGAATTACTATTTTTGATACATTTACTATAAATGAAAAGAACTAAACTTTGATGAGGGCAATTGAAATAACGGAAGTCATTATTAACACAATAAAGAATTACTATTTTTGATACATATACAATAAATGAAAAGAACTAAACTCTTATGAGGGCAATTAAAATAACGGAAGTCATTATTAACACAATAAAGAATTACTATTTTTGATACATTTACTATAAATGAAAAGAACTAAACTTTTATGAGGGCAATTGAAATAACGGAAGTCATTATTAACACAATAAAGAATTACTATTTTTGATACATATACTATAAGTGAAAAGAACTAAACTCTTATGAGGGTAATTGAAATAACGGAAGTCATTATTAACACAATAAAGATTTACTATTTTTGATACATTTATTATAAATGTAATTTATCATTAAAATGATATAAAATAATCTTTACTGTATACATTTAGAAACAAATAATTGAAAACCATTTATTTAGATAATTTTCTTCTTAAAAGAGGAGTATTTTATAAACATCATAGTATTTCTTGAATAGATATTTGTATAACTCACAGGATTTATCATTTTCTTGTAAAAAAAACTACTACATAATTATTATACGTCTAAAAAATTGAGGGAAATATGATATCATGAAGAATCATGCTGATTGATTCTTAAAATGAGATCTATTAAAATTATATTTATTTTCTGAAATATTTTTTATAAAATTTTTTTTCTTTCTTAAATAATACGGAATCAGAACAAATGAGCACTAGTAAGGAGAAAATTTGAAGAAATCTTATACGTTGTTTATAATAGAAGAGAAATCTCTAAAACAAAGCTAAACTATGCATCTCTAAATGATAAAGAGTTCGTAAGATATTTTTAATGACGTATGAAAATGATATAACTATTCTCAACAGTTATATACTCACAGAAAACTCGGTTCATTGTTCATCTTTAATATCGTTACCTGATATCATAATACCTTGAAAAATTTTTGTCACATTTATAAGGTGTAAAATTGAACCGTAATTTTGTTTAAGTGGAACAATGTTATTGTATAATCATGTTTAAATGCACAGAAAAAATATATGTTCAGAAATACCAGAATATGGTAAAATTACCGTGTTTATGACTCTATAGGAGCACTAAAAATCTCTCTTAACTTTTACCGAAGCACTTTTTGTAATTATTTTGGTAAAAGTAACAATAAAATATGTATAAATAATAATAAAATTTGGTAAATGAGATAAAATTTCATAATTTTAGCATGATATCTTAGAGCAGGGTGCTAAAACACCATGTTCGATTAAATTTACTTTTGAGATTTGTATATTTTACTAAATGAGCGGTAATAAGAACTATAATTTTGAAAACCAGAATTTCTGTTAAATCATTACCTAATGAACGACAAAATTACCAACTGATGAAAAAATTTCATTACCATACGCTACGGTAAATTTACCAGAATTTTTTTTTTTCTCCCTATGGGATTGATTTTCAATATATGATTGGTTACCACCATATTAATGTTTCTAAAAATCTTTGTGATGTTTTAGAGAAAAAGTAGTAGACAATGAAAGGGAAGTCTCAAACATGAATTTCAATGTTTATATTGACAGTCGATTGAGATAAGATTGTCATAATTATGCCAATTGGATAATTATGTCATAATTATCCAAGCCAATTTTACTATTAAAAGAATCACTTTGCCAAATCAGTGCTTTGAACCATAATAATATGAAAATTACTGTAAACTTAGTAAAATATTAAACTGAATTTTATTTAAATTCAATTTAGGTCACATTAAAATTGCAGAAACTTTGTATGATCATAAGTACAACATGCTCAAAAATTATAACAATATATGTTGATTTTAGCTACTTATAATTATGTATTTCTTATATTCAAGTGGATTAAAAAAAATTCTTATTTTTTAAAGAGTGGTTTGTGATCTTTTATAATTACATATTTAATATTTATTTAAGAAATAAACTTTTATAAACTTTGTTTCAGGAAAAAAATACTTGAAAAATACTCCAGAAAATATATCTATCGGTATGCATAATCTCAGTTTATAATTTCAAGGAACAAAAATAGTTTTTCAAAACACTTAATTGATTCAATTGAGCAATATTGTTTTTGCATTGCATTGTTCAATTTTGAGACATTATAGGTGCCACTTATAAAAATATGTTTAGTTGCTTTTGAAGTAACACTGATGAAAATTTTCATTTAAAAATCTATATTATATTATATCTTCATACTATACTATGAAAGATTAAATATTTTAAAAGAAAAAAAAGAAAATTATAATTATATATATTTTATGGGAAATTCTCAAAAATACTTACAGTATCGCATGCTAACAGTATGATTTAAATTCAGTCATTTAATAATTATGTATTTCATCTGATCAAGTAAATAAAAAAAAGTTTATTAATTTTTTAAAAAGTGGTTTGTAATCTTTTATAGTAATATATTTTATATTTATATTTAAAAAAATATTCTCAGAAAAAATACTTTAAAATAATATCTAACCATTTACACACCTTAGCCTATAATTTCAAAGAATAAAATCATTTTTGTAAGACACTTAATTGGTTTGATAGAGAAACACTGAAGTCGAATTTAAATAAATTATAAGTGCTGCTCAGAAAAATATGTTTAATTGTATTTAAAATAACACTGATGCAGAATTGAAAAATTTGGAAATGTATTTTTCAGGTATCATACCATAAAAATATACTTTGAAAGATTTAAGTTTTGAAAAGAAAACACAATTATCAATAAAAGAAAACACAAGTATCAATATTTTATGGAAAATTCAAAATATTTAAGCTGAGCAAAAAAGTTAGGTTAAAACTAACAGAATATGGTAAAATTTAACTTGTGTTTGACTCTATGGGAACACCAAGGAGCTCGGTAATTTTTACCAAAGTGGAAATAAAATATAATTTTTTAATATGTGATAAAATTTGGAATTTTTTCATGATACCTTCGAGCATGGCATAAAAACTACATATTAGGCATAATTCACATTTCAATTTTGTATTATTTAATAAATACCAACTAAGATCTTAAATATTTTTTTTAATTTCCTATGAGCTGCACAATCAGTCTTCCCGAGGAGCAGACCTAGTGCGTTCTCCAGAAGTGGTATCCACTCTTTCAGAACCACCACAATGGGTGAGATACCGTTGGCCATGTTAATTTGGACGTCTAGTTTCTGCCACACTAGATGGCAGCACCAAGACTCTATTTGGATGCTAAAGTAGATCATAAATATAGATAATAAGAATATACATAGATAGTAAGAATATATACCTATGTCGGACATGTCAGAGGGTAGACACCAGGCAAAGAGGAACACCCTGGTCCTCCAGGTTAAGGTTTGGGCGTAAGCCCACCCCGTAAGAAACTACTGTTCAGAAATCTCGGGAAGTAAAAATAATCAAGGATTCTCAAGTAAGATGTCTCTGCGTTACCATATGAACAGAAAAATTAGGAAATTGAGGGTTTAAAAATCGTATAGTTTTGTTCTCAGTACCAGAATTATGTTTTGTTTTACCTCAAATATCATAACCAAACTCTAAGATAAATTTTCCAGAAATTATTGTATTAATGAAATTCAACGTTTACATTTGACAATCATGTTTTATAAAACTCCTTCATATTACAATACATTTAATTTGCCATTCCATGCACACAAAATATAGTATAATTTTTGTTATTTTTTCCGAATCAGTTATTAATAAAATGACATTCATAATAAATAATTTATTAAGTGAATTAGTAAATAATAATGTACTAATTAATTTTTAAAATAATTGAAAATTAAAGAAATTACTTGAAATTGATTGAAATGAAAAGCATATTTTGCTGTAACGAGATTTTATGCTTCTTTTATTCAGAGAATAACTATTATTGATTCACGGATATTTAAAAATCAGTATAAAAATAATTATAATATAAAAATAATTACTGAAAATATTTTTTTATTTCTTGACATAATTGCGACAGCTAAATGCATTTTATATTTCTTCATTTTTGGCTTATTATTTAAAATTTTAATTACGTAGCAAACCTCAAATATAAATGTAATAATCATATTTCTCTTTTACATTGCAGATAATATATTATTAAAGAATAAAACATTATAGTTCAACACGTTTCAATACATTCTATTTAACTAGTTGGATTTTCTAATTCTTTTTAACTAATTAACTATTCATCTACTTAAAATATTAACGAGTTAGATAGGTTAGAATGTTACGAATGTGACATTTGTATATGAAATGAGATACTTTTTAACAGAAAAAGTTTTAAAAAATTGAGTCATAATTTTTAAGATATTTGGTTCGTTACGCAAGCGTATACGGGAGACAAATTCGAAAAAAAAAAACCATTCTTGTTTAATATTTAAAAAATGTTATTACTTAAACAGAGTTCCATTCTGATAGCTTAAGCTAGTTAAAAAATTAATGCTTATTTATTTCCGATGAAAAATCACTTTGTTTCATAAATTTTTAAGAATGTGTTAAGTCTTTTTTTTATATTTAAAGTTTGTGTAATTCATTTTTCATGTTTTAAATTATTGACATAAGTGATAGTTTTAATTCTAAAATATTTTAAAACAGATTTCTAATTTTTATGACAGAAATTTTTTCTTTTAGAAGCATTTATTTTAAGATTGTTAATATTACGAATAAGTTTTTTAAATCTGAACTCACTTCTTGCAGTTAGGCCCAAAGATGTAGATGTCTCATTAGTCGTTTTGGTTGGGACATGTTATCCCACCAATATCCATTGGTATCACATGATAATAAGAAGATAAGTTTCTAAAATTAGGATTCAAACAACGTAAAAGGATATAAATAATACTTAGGTTAGAGCACATACTTTTTTCTTAACTCTATTTTAGTTAATTTCAACTCAAAATGAGGTATAAATCCTCATAAAGACGTAATTTCTTCAAAGCTATGGCGACATGACAGTTTTACAGTTACTGCCAAACATGCAAATAGAAGGAGGGATGTTTAAAAAACTAAAATGTGCAAAATGAAAGTTTAGAATGAGTTCTATTTATTCCAACAGTCTACTTGGAACGTCTGATGGAACGTATATATCCAGTTAGGTTCGATAGCGTTAAAGAGTATGCCCATTCAAGCATTTTGAACATTTTTTTTCTAAATGGGGACTTAATGCTTTAAAATGATGTACTTAAAGTTAATGAACATTAAAAATCTAAATAATTAAATTTGGAATTTTTTGTGGCTCTAAACAATTCATTAAGCCCAGACACATTTGGGAGTTTTTTCTCCCCTTGGAGATGTATTTTTAAAGTCAACCGAACTCGTAGCTAAACTGAATTTTTACTGATTACTATTAAATTTGAACTCGATATTTAAAATAACATTTTCAGAAATTTGTAAGATTTTTTTTAAATATAACATAATTAAATTCTTTTTTTTTTTATGATACGAATTTTTTGGCTATTTCAGAGGATGGAAAATTTTTTATTATTATTCGGAGAATGGCATGACATTATAAATGGTATTATTATTAGTACCATATTTTTAAGAAATATGTATCAAAACTTTATTCCAGTTGCCTTTGATTTTTAAGCGAAATAAATTTTGTGTACTTCTTGCCCAAAATTGAAAATTGCATTGCCTTCTGGGAATGCGGCTTTCAGAAGGAAAGGCTTTATCGAAGAAAAGGTGACGTTTTGTTTTGAATCGATATGGAAAATTTAAATTTCGCAGTTCACTAGTTGTACAGAGAAAATATTCAATATAGAAATTTCCAGATATTATATGTATATATATATATATCCGGTATATCAAAGTTTATCTTAAAATCTTACCTTTTTCTTTTTTAAAAATAAGGTTTGTTAGATGTATAATAACACATTTTATGTAGCATCTAAAACAGATCGATAGCACATACTTTCCTCTTATGTTAGTTTTCTCACGTTTTACAAGGAGTGACGTGAAATCATTAGCTTTTAAAATATGTCAGATAGTTTCCAAACTTTTACCCTTTTTTTGAAAAATCGTTTTTCTAAAATATAGTTTTTGAGTATGAATTCTTTATGAAAAAATAGATGTATCAGGCTTTTATATCGATCTTTCTTTTTTTTCTTTTCTTTTAGAGACACGTTAGTGCTTAGATTCCATAAATTAAGTACTAATTTATTTATTTCAAGTTATGTGAACGTTGTGGGAGTATTTGAAATATTTTATAATTAAAATACATTCTGTGTATCCGTAGTCAAAATTAAAATTAATCTTGTAGTTTCTTGACTTTATTTATCACAAATGTATTCAAAATATTTAGAAATAAAACATTTGTACAGTGTAGAATGTATAAAACTTTTCGTAGATATTTACTTTTAAATATTTTGTAAAGAATGCATCATATTTTAAATCATTCAATAACTTACGTAAATATATTTTCCAAAAGCAATCATTATAATATATATTTTAACCGGTACAGCTTTACGAAGTAAGTATGTCTGGTTGTAACGTTAGTCTCATCCAGTTAAGTAATGATTCTTTACAAATACGTACTTTCTAACTATAAAATTAAACTATACTGAACTGTCATGGCTATGCGGCCATGTCAGTTTTACAAATGCTACTAATCATCAAATTAGAAGAGAAGTTCAAAATACTGAAATGCGTAAATCTAATACTAAAATGGATATATTTATCTATGCTGTCTACTCAGGACGTGTGATGGGACATAATTGTTCAGTCAGATTCGAATGGTTAATAAGCATTTGCTATCTCTTGTAAACGTGAATCTTTAAATAGAATGGTATACAATGTATTATCTTTTTAAATCAATAACTTACATAAATATAATTTCAAAACGCAATTATTATAATATATATATTAACTGATACTGTGTTTTGAATGTAATATATCCGGTTGTAAAGCTCGTCTTATCTAGTTAAATCTTAAATAGTAATAAACGCGTGATTTCTTTGCGGCCATGACAGTTTTACAAGTGTTGCCAACCATCCAAATAGAAGGAAAAAAGTTCAAAAGACTAAAATGTGTACATCTAATATTAAAATGGGATTTATTTTACCCAGCAGTGTATTTGGAACGCCTCATGGAACATATATGTCCCTTCAGATTCGAAAGGTTAAAGAGCATTTGCTGAGATATAATATAATACTCAAAATTCACAAATTTTCTTCTATTTTGATAAAACCACACTATAAAAATGGGTTATTTAAATTTCATGAAACTTTCTTCGTTTTGGGGAAATCTGTTTCCTGATAATTTCGCCAAAGTGATTAAATAACTATTCAGCCTTTCATCTCTTCAGTGGGTCGATAAATGAGTACCAAGCATGCTTGGGAACTAAACACTGGGGGTTCAGCGTTCGGCTGACCACATGAACGGAACATCTGATCCTGCACCCCAGAACCTAAGGTCAAGAAAACTGAGATGGGCACAGTAGGCCTTGGCCCTCTATGGGCAGTCGCGCCACTGAGTTTTAGTTTTAGATTAAATAACTATTGTCACTTCTTCGAGGAAACGAATTTTGTCAGTAATCAAGAAATATTTACCTATTGTACTTCTTTTCCAAAAAAAATATAAACCTCGTAGTGCCTAAAGTGCTTAACTTTTCTAATACTTAAACACCATACAACTGGATCAATGTCACCTTACTATCACAGACATATAGGCCAGGGAGATAAATTACAACCACGGAAACGATATTCGAACCCGGTATCGTTCTGTTAGGAGGTCAACTTCTTGACCACCATACACGCTGGTTGGCTTATTTTTATTACTTCATTTTAGATCGTCTAGTCTTCGTCAAAGTTTCGTCATTCTCGTTAACAATTCCTACAGTGCACAACGGTGAGGTTTCAAGTTGAGGAAATGTGTTCATCATACATTTAAAAGTTCCTGTTTCATCAAAAATAACATGATTTCGTTACAAAATAATTCTCAAAATTACGAAATATAGCTCGAGGATTGCTGATTCGTCAAGAGTAAGAGTTTTGTTTCTGAGAGTGCGCATTATTGAGAAATTCTATGAGCTACAAATTTGTCAAATTAAAAACAAAATTATGTTCGCCGTTCGTTTTAGGGTTAGAATTTCAACAAAAGTATTAGGCTTAATGTTACATATAGGTTTGCTCAATTGATTAGTTGACGCTCTCATTCATCAACAAGCTTGGTACCCGAGTAGAAAATATACTCGACGAACGAGAGCATTAAATCAGCTCCTGTTCCATTTAATACAATTCAAACATCTTTAAAATCAGAATGTTCAACTCCTTAACCTTGTAGTTCTGAACCCAATCCAGGAGACAAGACAACCCCTTGATCAAGTATTGGGAGAAATTTACCTTCGCGGAAGACTTTTTTCATGAAACTAACCCAAATTTGCGTTGCATGGGGAAGAAAACCACGAAAACCTCCCACTGTTAGCCTGACAGTAAGGGGAACTCTAACCCATGATTCATCTACCTCTGAGGATATTTTACGTCAGCACTGTGATCGGAGAGAGCTGGATGCGGAATTCGTAACAACCAGTCATCGCTGAGATTCGAACCCGGTTTACCTGATTAGGAGGCAAACACTCTATCCTCTGAGCCATCATGGCTGTCTTTCATAATGTAGAAGAGATTGCACTTAGATAATATACATGATGGAGAAGGGAGTTTCGTCAAATATCTAACAGTTCGTGTTTCTAAAGCTCGTTATATTTTGTGGTGAAATAACTCTCAAAAATAAAGGAATAGCTGAATCATTACAAATGAGAGTTAATGCAGCATCTTATATAATTTAAAATTGTTAATAAAAACGTCCAAATTATATTAATTATATGATATAATTATTCTATGATATAATGATAATAATTATATAGACATTAAGTAAAAAATTTTCTTCAAATTGCGTAATCATAGTTCTTTCTTTATGTTTAAATTTTTAACTTCCGTTAAAGCATCTCTGCTTACAAATTTAAATTACAAGTAACTCCTTACACAAAAGCAACAACCATGAAAAAGTTTTAATATTTTATTTTTTGATATTTTTTCCCTGAATCGAGACAGAGAAAGAAAAACGAAACAGTTGCACCATCATTAGTAATGCAGATGAAATTTGCGATATGTTTCAGCTGGAAAGATTAAATGTTCCACGATCGTTATAAAAAAACTCAACTCATTATTACCTTAAGCTTCGCGAAAGTTAAAGTATTTCTTATTTTAATCCTTGAAAGGAAATTACTTTTTAAAAGCCGAAGAAATGAACATTTTTTGTTAGATTACTAGCTTTAGCGAATATGAAACATATGGAGTTTAATAAATATTTTTTCTTCCAAAATAAGGCTGATAGAAGAAAGTAAGTTTAATCATTATCTTCAAAGAATTTCACAAACTATTCCTGTAGTTTAAAATATTTTTATTAGTTGTATATTTACCAGTTGAAACTTAAGTAAACTTTAAAAATGCATTTGTAGCAGTTGTTTTTTCAATTTTATCATCAAGATTAAATGATCATACAAAACTAATACTGTAATAATATCAATATTTTCCAAGATTGTGTATTTTAAGCTTTGTACTTAATTACATACTTAATAATATACTTTGTAACAAGCATTAGGTCTGTTGTTGTTGTTGTTGTGTCCAATCCTTCAGGATCTAGCGGCAGCTAGATCAAATCCATGAGACCGTGAACTCTAGCGAAGTCAAGCACCAGAAGTGGGTTATCACTGATATCCGCAAGAGCGAGCCCCAAGCAATCGAGGATATGATCGGGGGAGGCCGGCATCAGATGGCACTTGGTGCACGTTGGGAAGACTTTGCGGCCGCAATCAAAGGTCATGCATTTTAGGTGTCCACTGATAAGTCTTGAGGCGGCCGTTTGGGCCTGTCTGTCAGCCTCAAGATCCAATGCGCATCCTGGTCTTTTCCTACAGCACCGGGGATGGGCAGGAGGGGAGAGCCTCTATTTTTTGCCACTGAGAAAATCTCTTGAAAAGTGAGGTCATAGTCGGTAGTTGCCATCTCAGATCAGCCTCTTTTAGCCAAGATATCCGCAACTTCGTTTCCAGGGACGCTGACGTGAGAGGGGATCTACTGAAAGTGGACCTCCCTACGATTTGCAAGAATTTTGAGCATATTTATTATTTGAATGCTCACGAGGTCTTTTACTCGACTCCAGTCCTGCAGATGTTGAATCGAGCTGCGGCTATCCGTAAGAATCCATATATCGCTAGAGTCAGTGGAGTGGAGGATGGCCTTTAAACCCTCCTCAATAGCAATTAATTCGCTCCTAAGTACCGAGCAGTTATCTGGGTTTCGTCTAGAGAGTCAAACAGAAATATTCTCGATATAAATACCACTCCCAGTGTGAATTGACTCGTCTTTACGGCCACCTGTATATATTAAAGTGGCATCACTCGGGATACAGTTTATAACCTCGAGTGCCAGCTGTCGTAGGTATTTAGGGACATCTGAGTTTTTATTTGTGTGGGACAGAAGTTCAGAGTGGAAGTGAACTCCGGATAGTCCCTCAATCGGGCTGACACAAGGTGTAAGAGATGAATACTCCACCGATTGGTGTATAATCTTCATTTTATCGGCCAGACCAAATGGGCTATTCCTTTTTGAGTCTCTGGTTGTTGCTCCAGTTAGATAGATATTCAGAGGTTCGGTTTTGATTTTCATAACTTTTTAATTTGTTGAAATATTTTACTAAATTCGAGTTTCTAACATGACTAAGAGGTGGAAGATTAGCCTCGTACAGTACTATATCGTTTGGGCAGCTATTTCTCAGGCCCGTTATAATGCGAGCCGCACTCACTTGCACTCTTTCTAAATGACGGAGGTTGGATGGTGAGGCACAGAAGTAGACTGGGAACCCATACTCTAAGATAGGCCTAATAAGTGTAATATATGTTGTCCTGAGCGTTTTGGCATCAGCGCCCTAGTCTCTACCAGAGATGTACTTGAGAAGATTTAGTCTCTTGCGGCTCTTGTTGACCAGATTTAGTATGTGCCCGTTGCTCGTGATCTCCTGATCCAAGACGAAGCCCAAGTACTTTGGATGTTTAACGTGGGAAAGAGGCTGGTCCTGAAATAGAATCTGAGGGTGATAAGAGTACAGGTGTTTATTGGTGGTAAAGAAACCAACATATGATTTTGAGACATTAAAAGTCAGTTTGTGGTCGTTTGCAAAGTTCCACACATCAATTAACGTAGAGTTTAAGGTTGATTCTATATAGTTCACGTCGGATCCGGAGCACCACAGCGCAATGTCATCAGCGAATATTCCGATATCACACTCTTCAGGAATGATCTTTTCCAACCCAGCTAAAAACAATGAAAACAGGGTTGGGCTAAGGACGGATCCCTGAGGGACTCCCTGATACATTCTGTACCAGCTGGATAAGGTCTCTTTATACTTGACACGAAAACGCCGATCTCTTAAAAAATCAGCAATCCTGGAAAGGGAACTGCCCTTGATTTTAAATTTGTCATGAAGTTTAATAATGAGTAAGTTCCACCATACTCTATCAAAGGCCTTTGAGAGATCCAGGAATACCGCCACGGTGTGATTGGTTGGTTTGATGTTTTGGGAGTCTCTGATTTTTTGACCAAAGTATAGAACTTGGTCAGTAGTGCTGTGTCCTCTCCGGAATGCAAACTGTTCTTTCGGTAAATGATTATTGGTTGTGAGATGAAAGGTAAGTCTGGAGAGAATCATTTTTTCCATTATTTTGAATGGATTACTTGTTAAGGCAATAGGTCTGTAACTTTCAGGTGAGTTTG
Source organism: Parasteatoda lunata (assembly GCA_949128135.1). NCBI lineage: Eukaryota > Metazoa > Arthropoda > Arachnida > Araneae > Theridiidae > Parasteatoda > Parasteatoda lunata. The sequence goes on from OX421979.1 coordinate 24,624,575, forward strand.
CATTTTTGTTTGGTTTCCTAATTGGGATAATGGTTGCTTTTTTCCAGTTTCTGGGTAGACGACCTTTGCTCCAGGAGAGATTAATGATGTCAAGCAATTTCTTCTTAGCCTGCTCACCAAGATGCAAAATCATGTGTCCAAAGATGCCGTCAGGGTCTAGAGACTTGGAAAGATTCAAATCACCGAGAGCGAGTTTTAATTCTTGCGGAGAGAAAGGATTGCTGAATAAGGGATTACATGCTCCAATGTTGCGGTGTCCATGAGCAAGATTTCTCGCCCTGCGGTCAATGGTCTTGTCTTGAGCACTGAAGGACAATTTGCTGATATTCTTGTAATGTAAGCCCAATATGTCTGCTGCTTCTTTAAAACTGCGGGGGACACTCCCGTCCTGGGCTAGAATAGTGTTACAAAAATCAGATTGTGGTTGTCTTTGGTCAATGTTCTTCACCAGTTTCCACAGTTTGGAATCAGGAGTTCTAGAGTCAAGAGTAGTGCATAATTCGCTCCAACTCTGCCTCTTTAGAAGGGCATACTTGCGTTTAATCTCTGCGTTTATTCTGTTCAAATCAGACTTGTCAGATAAATTACTGGTGTTGGATAAGCGATAGGACAATTCTTCTCTCTTTTTCAAGAGCGGTTGCAAGGTATCAGAGTTGTGAGAGAAGAATGGGGTGCACTTTTTGACTTTACCCCGAGGAACCGACTGCTTTGCTGCGTTAAGAATCCCATTTACAAAGTTACTCCTGTCATTGTCGGTGTTATTAGATAGAGGGGCAGCAAACACTCCGGAATTTGTGAGATCTTTGAACTTCTTCCAGTCGGCTTTCCTGAAAGTACTTTCCAGTACTTTCTTCGATCCGTAAGGACTTTTTGATTAATATCCAATTCAATAAGGATGGGATAATGATCGCTACCAATATTGTTTAACACGGTCCATCTGCAGTGAGGGTATAAGTCTGGACTGACGATGGAGATGTCTAGAGCTTCATTAGTATTATAGCTGTGTGAGGAGTGCGTGGGTGAACCATCATTTAGAACCATATAGCTTTTATCATCTACAAGATTTAGCAGTGCATTTCCTCTTGCATTGCTATTAGAACAACCCCAGTTAGGGTGTTTAGCGTTCAGATCTCCAAGGAAAAAGGTATTATCATCAGACCAGTGAAACAGGTTAGTCAGGCAAACCTGAGGAGCAGGGAGGGTTGTAAGAGTTGAAGACTTTAATGTTTTTGCCCCTCCAAGGGAACGAAATGCCCTGAATTTCAAGCTTAGTATCACTTATCTGTGGAATATCTATACTTTGATACTGAAGGTGCCTGACGAGAAAGGCCAGGCCTCCGCCAGCTCCACCAGTTTTCCTATCTGAACGAAAAATATTGTACCCCTTGACCTTTAGCGTAGAGGGATCTTTCAGTTTGGTTTCTTGAAGAGCAATGATCTGAAAGTCTTTAGTTTCAGCCAACTCAAGGAGTTGGTCCAATTTAACCCTCGTTGCTGCTGTACTGAGTCCGTTTATATTGCATTGGAGAATTCTAAGTGGGCGATGCTTGTATGGAGACTGACGCATATTTTTCGAACGAGGCCCTCTTCCTAAATCTCGAACGCGTCTCTGATTTACCAGCGCGACAGACGATGCTGTATGGCTTACTATAGGCGACATAGTCTCATGGAGAAGGGAAAGAGCAGCTTCTGTTGGTACAAGGTACTTGGAGCTCCAGTGGAGAGAAGTCTGACTTTGCTCCAGTGCCTGCAGATCTTAGCTGAGCATAGTGGAACGGCCTTCACGCCTTGGGTGACCCTACCAGGAGAAACTCTCCCGACGTACTTCGCCCGTTCCGCCCAGATACACCCCCTCGCCACTTTGAGGCGACCTGCAGGACGTGAGGGGGAGCATTAGGTCTGAAAATAGGTTATAAATCTAAGGTTAATCATCATGCTATCGAATTACTTCTTTTAATTGTTTTATTATTGTGGAAAAGAAAATATTTTGAAAAATGCATTTAAGAAGTCGTGCGAAGAAAGGAAATATTTTTAAAACAAGCAATTTTTTGCTTGTATGAAAATTTCGAAATAGTATGTTTCCAAGTGAGCAAAGAACATAAATATCTTTCACGTGGGAAATTGCTCTGCTAAAAAGCATACTAAATCATTGACATTGAGTAAAACTTTTCAATACTTTTGTTCTTTTAGCTATTTTATCTTTAGATTTTTAACACAAATTTGTACGAATGAACGAATATAGATTAAAGTGTAGAAATTAAAAACCCTGCTAATGCAAAAGAAAATATTATTCAACAGAAATAAAACTCAGACTTCCGGCACTGGCAGTGTTTTCTCCTTTTGGGATCTTACTAGCCCAAACTTTAAAATGTAGCTTACATTTCTTCCGTTTAGTTTTAAAACTCCTAAACTCCGATTTATAACGATTATTTTTCTTCAAATATATTTATATATTATTATTTTTGTTCTTATTCATTATTAATATTGTTATTGTTCATTAATAATCGTGTTGCTATTCATTATTATTCTTGTTGCTGTTCATTATTAGTATTGTTTTTATTAACTAGTTATAACAAGAGCAAGTTATATATTGTCAACCAGCAGCCGCACGTCTCATCATAGGTACTTTCAACTTTCTCCAATTAAAATTGGACCAGCAGTGGACTGATCGTAAAGACACGGTTCCCAGTGGACCACCTAAGTTAAGCATCACTGGTTAGTAAGAGGGTGGGTGACCACTTTGATCAGTCTGCGAAGGGATCGAGGGTACGTGGTATCGGTCCTCGTTAAATTGTTCTACCTTAAAGAGCTCGAATTCATGCCAGAGGATCAAGATTGAGATGGCATGCCTTCTGATCATCTTCTGGGTTATTTCCCAGACCGTCGCCAATAGCCCATTGTGCAGCTCTAGTGAGACGTGATGATCACACTTATTGAAAGAGACTGAATTGTTCTCAACGGACAGTTAGAAGCAGGCTAATAGCTTCGTAGTTGGAGATTTATCAAAAGATAAAACAGCCAAAAACAAAGCCAACCCGGCGTTATTAATATTAAATAATTTGACTATACCAAAGAGACCGTGAGAATTAATATAACCCTGTGGCTGAAACATTTTTGTGGTGAAAAAAAAATAAAGTAGCTTAAGAAATAAAAAATTAAAAATTAATTTTGATGTTAGATTTAGTCGCGACAGTGAATTAATGAGTTATACATTTGTATAAAAAAAGCTAGCCGTTATGTTGAATTTATGATCAGACTAAAATATTTATATTTGCTTTTCATAAAATGTAATAAAAAATTTAAAAATTTTTTTTTAATTAAAATTAGATCAAGAATGATTAAAAAACATTAAGTTTATAAAGTTAAAGAAATTTTAAAAGCTAGGAAATGTGTAATGTCTATAATGGCATCACGCGTACTTATACTTTTCTAATACTGCGTGTACTTCTTAAACTTGATAAGATGATATGTTTCAACTAAGCTTTCAATTAATTATTTTTTTAAAGTTGCAGCAAATATACACCTTGTCATGATTCAAGGTATGGGTGTTAAGTTTGAACTTTGAATTTTTCTTTTTCTAAGAACATAGGGTTGCCTCTGTAAGCGATCTTTATCTATACAAACTTCGCACCTTAGCCATTTTTAGAACAAATATTTTTGGTTTGTTACAACGTTTATTTTTTTAAATAAATATTTGGATAAAAAACAGTTTTATGTTTTATAATAAATTATAGTTACTTTATAAGCGTCAATTTCTTTTATTTAATGATCTTGGATATTAAATTTGTTTTCAGGGAATTATTCTATTTCTATTTGCATCTTTGGCGGTTTAATTGATTAATGAACTCTTTTCTAAAAATGAATTCTTTATCAATCATTGATTTTTTTTTCTAAAAAGCTTTTAATTTGGAAAATTGAAACAAGAAAGTTTTGTGAAGAAAAAAAAAGAGAGAATTCATAGACGAAGATTTGAAAGCTAAAATTCTAAGAGATACAAAGATATTCTCGAAATTTAACATCTGGAATTAGGGAATTTCTTCATTTGTTTATTGATTTGATATTATATCAGTAATTGATTACTTTAAACTTATAGTTTGTAAAAAAGGAAATCAAAAATATGTAGCTGTTATAAAAAATTGCTGGAAATAGCTATTATTTTTTTTTATATAGAGCGTCAATATTTTAAATTCAATTCTACATTTGATTAAAAAATTTATAAAATTTTATGCCTAAACGTTAATATAATAAACAGCGGCTATTTGATTTTAATACATCTATTGCTTTTCCTAGAAATGCATAAAATTTTAAACTCTCGAGTGAGTTAAACTAAAGCAAAAAACATTGAATAAAGCGTAGAAATTTAGCCCTTTCTGTACTTTATTTATTCTTTATTCGCGCTATTTTTCTGTTACTTTAATCTTATGTTGTTTTTTGATATATTGATATATTTTCCCCTTCTGGATACTGTGGTATCTCACATTCTGAGAAATAAATCTCTCACTTTTGATGATTCAGTATAACCTTTTAGCTATATTTTGTTAATTTTGAGAATTATTTCGTCTTTTAATCCTATGATTTGTGACAAAACGCGAACTCTCGAATATATGATGAAAACGTTTCATCAACTGAGAACCTAATCGTACTGCGGGAGATTTTTAACTAGAATGAATACCAGACGATCGCAAATAAAGTGACGAAACTAGTCAACAGTACTGAAGGGTGGTGGCATCGAGGAGAACAATTAGTTGGCCTCGAGGCGGAAAGATCTTAGGTTCGAATTCCGCTGAGTGCATGCATGCAATTTATCTCGTTCAGCAGCCCTAATAAATACAGATGATGATTCAGCAACCCTTGAGCTATATTTTGCTAATTTTGAGAATAATTTCATTTCGAAATCATGTGATTTGTGACAAAACGAAAACTCTCAAATATATGACAAAACTGTTTCATAATTTTGGAATCTCATCGCAGTACATTGCGGGAGATTGTTAACTAGAAAGGCGAAACTAGAATAAGGACTAAACGATCAAAAATAAAGTGACGGAACGAGTCAACCGGCTGTATGGTGGTCAAGGGGTTGGCCTCGAGCCAGGAAGATCTCGGGTTCGAATTCCACTTAAGGTATATATGCAATTTATCACGCTCTGTTTTGTATGTCTTTTTTGTGTTATTTAGGCAACATTGATAATTCTATATGGTGTCCGTTATAAAGTGATTATTAGAAAAGTTAGTTACATTAGGGTGCTACGAGGTTTTATTTTTGGTTAAAAATAAAATGACGAAATATTTCTTTAATTTTGACGAAATGTGTTTGTTCGAAGAAGTAACAATAGTTACTTCGTTACTTTGACGAAAGTTTTGCACGAAGCATATACCAGGAACCGGTTTCATCAAAAACGGTGAAAGTTTCTCGGAATTTGAGCATCCAATTTTTACCATGAAAGTATAATCTTTTATTTATTATTTTTAAAAGTGTAACACTCCTGTCTTACCTGTTGGTACATGAAATAGGTGCATTCTCTATAAGGGTGGAACACTTAATTTAATTGTGATGTGTTAGAGTACATGGATATATTGTGGCGAGACATTAAATGTCAATCGTTGTCAGACCACAGCCTCTGATAGAATCTGTTGAAAAAAGCCTATTAAGACTTCCTTCGCTGTCAAGTGCATTTGAAGAACAAAAAGGAAAGACAATAAATTTCACTTATCCAAATAATGGTTTGAAACCATTTCTGTTCTTGTCGACGCATTCTTATTGGATAGAAAAATCATATGAAAAAAATTTTTTTTAGCAAAGAACATACAAAAATCTTTGACTTCTCATGAATGTAATAATCATTAAAAACATTACAAATCTATACTAACATGAGTTGTAATGTTTTTTCTCTGTAAATTATCAATTTATCAATACTTTAATTGTATTTTTATGTCATTCTATTTTGATTACAGAGATATTAGATACATATTTGTTTGAGTTATTCTATTATACGATTTATATTTAACTTATTTTATCCTTTCCGTTAATCTTGTTACAGTTTTACTAAATTGAAAAGCAATAATATTGTTTATCTAATTCAAAGTATTAAAAACAAAAGCTTAAGACCAAACAAGTTGTTACTTATTATATTATAAAGTGTTTCCATGATTTTACTTTTATTGAACGTAAATAAATTATACTTATTTCTTAATAAGTTTTAATTATTTTTTGAGAAGTCATATTCAATTTTATGATATATTCTAGTAATTACATATTTAACCATATACAGAAAAATTTTATCGTAAATCATCCTATCACCATGGTAACTTTTTTATTAATGCTTTCAGTCAGGTCCTTTTATTGGTTTGTTTGTACAAATTTTTGTATTTAATGTAATTCTTTTTTTTTTAATAACGGCAGGCTCTGAACTTTCGTTCTTCGCCATAGAAGATTCCGGAAGTGTTGCTCATTTATCGTTACCCAGTGGGCACCTGTGAACCAAAGTTACGGAGGCGAGCAACATTACCCACGCCACACTACCACAAACCCGTTCATAGGGTGGGCCCAATTCACTCATTCACACATCAGAAGACAACATAGAGAGAGAAACAGGATTCGGGAGCGGGATTCGAACCCACGGCCATTGGCTTCACAGTCAGACACGCTAACCACTCGGCCACCTGGCCGGCTCAATGTTATTCTAATTTCATTGAATCCCCTTCCCCAATCGAATCACAGATTGTCAAGGTTTACATCTTTGTTGCTCTTGCCCACGTTATTCAGCCAAAATCATGTGCATTTTGTATAATATGATGCAATTGAAAAATTTGCTCTAAAATTTTATATTTGAACAAAACTATATTTACTTCATTGAGAATTAATCCCTAAAAAATATATCTATATTGCTTTGTATGACCAATGTTTGATATAAAATATTAATATAGAATTGAATTAAAGGCAACAGCACTGTAGAAGTTTCATTGGAATACCCTTAATTCGCATACTTTTGATGAAAAAAAAATATATATATATATAAAGCTTAAGTGCATTGAAATAATTAAATAGTATTGTAGTTAATAATAAATAAATACTTTAATTTGTGTGACATAGATTTTAAAAACAATAAATATTCTTTAATAAACTACCTTTTTCGTTATTTTAAATGCAAATATTAAAATGAAATTCAATGATTTATATATTTTTTTCTTTTTATACTTCATATATAATTTTCACTTGAAAAACTAATTTTGAACTGATTTGGAAATTTATAAAATTTTATCGGATTACCTAGAGACCAAACATAATATTTGTTTTAATTAATTTGGGTTTAAATAAAGTTCCTCGTCGAGAAAATTTTTTATGAAAATAGTTTAATTCTCTTTCATTATTCACTTTTAGTTAACTATATATTTTCTGTTTGTAGTATTAGGCAAAATATTGTTAGCATTTAATAAGGTTAGATGGTTTTAATAAGCAAATAACTATTACAATATTTGTTTTTTTTTTTGTCATTTGATTAATTACATTTCTTCTTATTAAATACAAAACCAGTTTTTATTCTATAATTACTTTTGAGCATTGCAAATATATCTTTAGTATACAACCTTTCATATGTCCTTTACTTAATATACAACGTTACTAAATATACAACGTTTACTTAATATACTTTTCTTAATATACACTGTTAGAAATTTCTCGGAAAAATGGTTAAATAACAATTGATTGCATTTCTATTTTACCATATTTAATCAACACAGTCAAATAATCATAAATGAAATGGTAAACAAACTGTTGAGTTTAAGAAAAACTGTTTATTAACTGCTTTCACCTAATACGGTTAAACAACCAGAATTTTATCGCACCAACTAGAACCACCAAATGAAGCTACTTAGTTCTTTGCTACTGCGTACATATCATAGCCGAGCGGACTTATCTGTCAATCTCATAACCTTCAGAACTGGAGTTCGAGTCCTAGTGTTGACACTACAATATTTTCTCTATTCAGTTCAACACGTGAAGAATTCCCAGTGTCCGGCACTCTCCAATGACCATTAACTTACGAAAAGTCGAGCTTCTCTAGCTAGTTAAAAAATTATTACGTTTTTAAAAAAATGCTAGTTGTAAATGGTTAGAAAACCGTATAGTTTAGTATTCATGGTTTTATAACGATATTTTTGTAAATGGTTATAATATCATAAAGAAAAAATTTTTCTTTTCCGTAAACTTTACAGTTAATCGGGTGGACAGACAGCTGCCATATATATTACCGTAATTTTAGAAGGAAAATTTTAACAGTGTACAACGTTAACCCTTTGATGCAGGTGGAACACAGGTATCCCTTTTATACATTTTTTTTTCTGACGCTCTAATTGCATGCACAAAAATATTTTTTGTATTTTATAACGATAAAAATTAGACTTATATTTTCTATAACAAAATCTGTTAGATTATTGGAAATATATTTATTAAAAAATAAAAATATTAAAATATAAAATCCAAAAAAAAGTAGTTTGAAATAAATATTTTTCCTTCATAATCAAAAAATTATCGATAATTTATTTCATAAATTAAAGAAATTTCAATGATGACTAACTTTTTCTTTTAGATTAAGTTATTCAACTAAGTGCAAATTTGAAAAAGTATTGTTCGGAATTGAACCGTGTTTGGAAGATTTTACTTTCAACGCAGAAAAAAAAATTGTATCTCATAACCATTTTTTTTTGTCCTGTGCTTTTTTCTAGGCAAAGGGGTTGCGATTGTTCTTGTTTTTCAGTGGCGCCATCTATGGCCAAGAATTCGACTTCAGCTACACCACATTGCCACTAACCCGTTCATAGGGTGGTCCACATTCACGCAATCACACAAAGGAGAAAGGACATAGAACACAGAGAGGGAAAGAAACATCCATGCCTTGCCCGGGATACGAACCCAGAACCTTTCTGATGCAAGGACAGTTCCCTGCCCCCTACACAGGCCGCACGGCTCTCAAAACCATACATTACTGAAATTTTAAACATAATATTTTTCATTCATTTTGATCTAAGATAATACAAAATGATGAATGATGAAAAAAGTATGAAGAATAGATTTATTAAAATCCTACGCTAAAGGGTTAAAATAACCGCATAAAGGAACAAGGTAGAATTATGGTAGTTGAACAAAGTCGATTTTCTTGTGAGTGTAGGAAAACGCTATTGAATATAACAACTTACTTTTGCTCGAATTTGATTTTTTTCTCCTTCAAATAACGGTCTTTTACCTCAGTGTCTTTCTGTTTTTGTAAATATTGAGAATTATTTAAAATTGTTAGTTAATTCTGTTAATTTTTATCCGGAGAAAAAAAAATCTGGTAAATTATTTACCAGAACTATTACTGCATAGTAATGACATATTTGGTACAAAAACCATAATTCTGGTTCATAAACTCAAAATATCTGGTATTTAATCCATTCATTTGGTAATTGTTGCTTTCATACGGCAACGGTTTATTCTGATTTTCAAAATTCTTGTTACAAACATTTAGTAGAAAAAATTACATTTAACCGAATAACTGATTTTTATGCATAATCTTAGGCATCACGATAAAAAATTACCAAATTTGACCACATTTACCAAATTTTTATCACACATTATAAAACTATATTTTACTGTTAATTTTACCATAATCATTACCAAAAAGCTTCGTTAAGAATTGCCTAGTTTTTTGGTTTTTCCATAAAACCAGATACATGGTAAATTTTATCATATTCTAACAGTTTTTATCATACTTTTCTTATCAATTTAGGAAGTGTTTGCTCTCAAGGATAATAATTAACAAACGGCACATAAAACTTTGAATGTGAAGAAAATTCCCGAACTGTAAAATAATTCCGGATCAAACTACGGTAAAAATGCGCTCTGAGTGCAGCATTAGTGAAATCAATTTACCGTAAAATCCATTTTTACCGTTTAATTTTATCCTGCAAGTTTTACAGTAATATTTATTTCATTACTCTGAATCGGTAAATATTTCTGTAAAAATTGCGGTACATCAAATTTTCTGTTTCGTAAAACTTTACGGTAAAAATAGTCTTGACGATGAAAAGTACTGGCGCGACCCTGAGTACTGGTACTTTTTACCATAATTTTTTACACTGCACTTTTTTATGTTTAAAAAGAGTTAGCTGTTTTTTATTTATTATTTTTTTTTTTTTGCATTATGAAGCACACAGTTTTTTATTTATTTATCTCATTGAAGCCGCTGTGATTTTTCAAGATATCATGGTTCAAAGGACTAGTATTATGGTACAACACTGAAAAAGAAAATTTGTTGATAATCATTTTTTCTATCCACCTTTGTATGAAACGTAAATAACGGTTTTTATTTTTTCGTTTTTTATTGTAATTCGCATAGATCTTCCAGCATAATGAGAGACATATTGATAAATATGATTTCCATCTAATTTTCATTTCCTTTCTTATGCTATAAATCGTTACTGTGATAAATATTCACTTAAATCTAGCGAGTTTCAAAACATCGTTTTATCAAAATATTAGTAATGTTTTGTGTTTGTGTGTGCGTGTCTGTATAGGCTTTTATGTTGAGGATTTTAGTTTTCTTTTCAAATTCACTTTAGTTTAAGCTTTGCTTAATTTTCGTTTTTTTTTAAGTTGAATGACAGCCTTTTACAATCTTTTCAACGCATCCAAACAACCTACAAGTTTTAAAATTCAGTCCAGATGTTGAGTAAAATATAAGAATTGAACTCCGTAACGATTTTTTTAAGGTAAAATCAATAGCATCTTAAACAAATTTTTTCTTGCTGTAGATTTAAACACTGCACCGATAAAGCTTACAGTACCCAATTGAATCTGGCTTCTTTAACTTGTCTTTCTTATAACTTGATTACAAGATGCTAAAGTTCCCCTTGAACTAAAATATGGTTTATTTTACATCTTTATTAAAGTGGTACCGAATTTTTATGATAGTAAGAATCATGGTACCAATAATATAGTCCACCAATGAATTGATTTTCTAAGATAATACAAAAATTGATATCTCATTACCTTTTAATTAAGACAAAAGATCTGTTAAGGTATTAACAAAAAATATCTTTTTTTCTACATTCTGTCAGAAATGAGTTCAACAATGAACCATAGTATCGGTATCTTGAACCACAATATGGTGTAAATTATCTGTAATCATAATAAAGTATTAATTGTGCTATATTTCGGCTCAATTTGAACAATAGTATAGAGTAAATATGTCTAAAAAGTACAGTAATGTCTTTCAAATTTGCAATAGATAAAGGTTGCAATAAGTTTAAAAGGCATTATGGTTAACATCCTTCGAAATTCCTAACAATATATTTACAACATATTTACACCATTTTAGGGTAGCAGCAAATTTAAAAGTTATTATAGTTTAACGCACTTAAATATTCCAAAAAATATATTTGAAACATATTAAGGTTGCAACAAATTTAAAAGACATTATAGTTCAAGACGCTTCAAAATTCTTAATATATATGCCACAAATTAAGGTTGAAGCAAAGTTAAGAAATATTATAGCTCAAATTGCTTAAAAATTCCTAACAATATTTTTGTTTCAAAATGAAATCGTTACCTATCACTCTTTCTTTAAGAACAATTGAATTTCAATTTATTTTCAAAGAAAGGAAAGATATCACGTCCATAATACCTGTTGGAAAACTTCGATAAAAAATCACGTATTTTGTTGTTGAAAAGAGTATTTTGTATTCTTAAAAGGAAGATGTTGAAATAAAAATGGTTTTGAAATGGGAAAAAAATAGAAAGCTAAAGCTTTGAAAACCTTTCAAGACAAGCTTATTTCTTGAAATATGTAACGCTTACTGTAACATTCAGAATTCTTACTTTTCAGTACTTCCTTTGTTCAATTAGATCTTTTAGAAACGTATTTTTGTTTTCTGACATTTGTTATCAGAAAAGTTATTAAATATTTTTAAAAAAGGAATTTCAAATAAGATTTCTAAAAGCTCAAAAAGCATGTTTTCTTTCTTTTTTCTTTAAGCATCATCTTTTGTTTCGTTGCTACAAACTTCATTTTTCAATGTTTCTAAATAATGTTTCTAAGAATCCTCTTTTACAAAATAATTCCAGTTGTATTTAACTATTCTACAAACTACGCTCATTTTATTATATATTTTCTTTTGAATGTTATCTATGCAATATTTTTCCATCTTCCAACTTTTCTTCAATGAACTATGTGAAAAAAGGCATAAGTTCGTTGACTATTCAAAATTCAAATTTTATATATATCTATTCAAGATATATATAAATTTATGTAAATTTATGTAAATTTATATATATCTTGTGTACAACAAAACCATCATTTTTGATAAAACATTTTAAAAAATTAAAATTTCATAAATTTTTTTAACTAAACACCACTAAACAACAACTACTCTCCGGTGAAGTATGATAGTAAAAAATCAGAGGTAAAGTTTTATTTTATTTTATAACCGTAGTTGAACAGCGGACCCAATTTAGGGTTTACGACTATCAATGTTCAACTCCATAGCCTTGCAATTTTGAAATCAATCCAGAAGACAAAGGAACTCCTGGCTCAAGTATTTTGCCTTCGTCGGGGATTTTCTGATTTAACTAACTCGCATTTGCGTTACATGGAGAAGAAAACCACGAAAAATTCCACCAATTAGTCTGATGGCAAGGGGACTCTAACCCATGATCCGTCTACCATTGAGGATATTTTACGTCGACACTGTGGTCGGTGCAATCAGGGTGCGTATTTCGTATTGACCAGCCAGGGCTGGGATTCAAACACAGTTCACCTCAACGAAAGGCAAACTCTCTATCCCATAAGCCACTACGGCTCAGAGGTAATGTTTGGTGCAATTAAACGTCAAGGACAGTGCTTTGCATCACAATACAACAGGAATGTGTCCTTACACTACTTTTGATGGAAAGTAATTGCCCACATTTCGTTGTTCATTAAGACTTAAGATTAAAATAACAATAAGATAACAAATGATTAAATAACAAATGGTAAATGAATTAAAATGGTTAAATAACAATTTATTTAATTGCCATTTTTCTATATTCAAACAAAACAGTCAAATATCCCCAAATAAGATGGTATTCAAATTGTTAACCGCGAGAAAATCGGTTTATTAATACGGTTAAACCAACCAGATTTTTATTGCACCAACTAGGCTCACCTAATGAAGCCACTTACTTCCTAGAAGATGGGTAAATATTATAGCAGAGAGGGTTAATCTCTCAATTTCATGACACATCGAGTGGGTGTTTAAATCCCAACGTAGACACCACAATATTTCTTTCATTCTGTTCAACGCATAAAGAGTTTCCAGCGTCCTGCTTTCCCCAATTTGTGACCCGGAACTGTTTGAATATGATACTCTAATTCCCGCATAGATCGCAACATCAAATTATGTGTTTTGTAAGTGTACAGGCCTTAAAGTAATGTACAAAACTATATACCGTACAACTCAGATTGTTTTCGAATATTATTAAATATTTACTAAAATTTCTTTTTTGCATGGAATTTTCTTTTGATAAACGAATTTTATAGTTGTGGCCAAAAATTTTTCATTTTGCATAAAAACTTCTTAAAATAGGGCGAAATACGCGAAAAGTAAAATTAACATTAAGGGCTGTTCGGATCGCTCTTCTGACCAAACTATGGTAACCATATATCTTAAATTGCGACTAACCCCTGTGTTTCGTGGTGCAGAAATCCGAATCCCTAAAAAAAAAAAAAAAAAAAAAAAAAAAAAAAAAAAAAAAGATATGCTCATTTAGAGAAAGTGTGTTTTTGTATCTGATTTCGTAACATAAATTATCCTCTGCACTAAGTAATTAGCATAATAGAGGTCAGCCCTTCAAACAATTCAGATTGAGTCCTAAAATGTGAAGATCCAATCATTAAATCAAAAGTTATTCAGACATTCCGTATTTTTTTGCGCACTATTCATAAGATAAATCTATGTTCCATTGGACGAAAATTAAATAAAAAATAAATTTAAGTTACACACGTAAGGTAAATTTAAATTTTCATGTATGTATCTTATTGTAAATCTTATTTGTTTTTTAGAAACTTAACATAGGAGAAAAACTTCAAATGTTTTCATTTGCATGCTGAAAATTCATACTGAGTTACGAAAATATTAAATTATTTTGAAAGAAACAGAATTTATATTGTAAAAAAGGACATATGTTATATCTTCAAGAAAGATATATATTATACCACACTGCATTTTTTATTGACAAAAAAAAAAGAAATTTATCTGCGTTGTTGTAGAATCATGATTTCTGTGAAAAAGCCCATATAATCGCAATAAAAAAAAGATTTTAGGACTGTAGCATTCCACTCACACTGAATAAATAAAAATTTTCAGGACGTTTTCTGCATTTTAAACAGAGTTTCTTATTCTTCTACTTTGTTATTTATAGAAAATGTTGGATTATAGAAAAATAAATGTTATATTTTTATACATTTATGAAATATCTTACATTTTTGAATGTATAAGCATAGTAGATAGAAATGAAACTTAAAAATATTGGATCATAAAATTACGTTTTCGCTGTTGCATGATCCGTAGAAACTATTATGATGTAATTATTAGTATTGAAAATGAAAAATCATATTTTATGTTTTAAAAACTCTAAAATCAATTAGGAAAAACATTAATTTTGTCACTCTTCATGAGTATGTTAAAGACAAGTGAATCAGCAGCTAAAAAAAGTAATCAAATGGACGAATACAAAAGAGTTCGCCACTCAATAAAAAGAAGATCAACCAGAATGGGGTTATTAGAAATTTAATATCCTCTTGAACCATAATATTATTCGTATTTGTAACAACTAAAAATAGCAAAAGGTCAACCTTGTCCGAAATAAAAATTTTGAAGAAATTATCGTCCTGTATGATACATTTCAAGTTTTTCTTTAAAAAAAAAAAAAAAAGAAAAAAAAAATTTTTTTTGGTTAATATAAACGAGATATACCATTCATTTTTATGTCACTTATTTTCCCGTTTTTATGCCATTTATTTACCCGGTAATTTTTTCGTTCATGTGTTAAAAGTTTACCAGAAATTCCCGTTTTTATAATTATAGTTTTTATTATCTAACATTTAGTAAAAAATACAAAACTAATATATAAATTTATCCGAATAAATGGTTTTTATGCCACGCTCTAAGTCAGGCCCGCGAGTAGCATCCGGCCAGCGAAGCCTCTTTTTGTGGCACGCGAACTAAAATATATTAGTTGTCATTTTTTTGCGGACAATTTTCGTAAAAAATCTATATAGGTTTAAAATACTTTTCTTTCGTTAAAAAAACCGAATTTCTTCTTTTCTGTGAAATTTAACATACAAACGGTCCAAAAAATCTCATTTTTCAGGTTTTGCATCCAAGAAAATATTGATTCAAATACAGAAATAATCTTGTATGTTGCTCTTTGTTGCTCTTTCTTATTTCCTTTTTTTTTTTTTTTTTTTGTATTTTGTCAATATAATTTAGCATGTGCGTATCAGAAATTTTCTCGAAGAAATTCTCCAATTTAACTTTTTGAAACCACTCGTTTTGGACAAAATTATTTTCATTTGTAAATTTTAAAGCGCATAAAGGAGGTAATGAATATCATGTTTTATTTCAATTATTTTAATTAAATAAAACAAGATGTGGGGAACATGAGCGAAAAGAAAAAAAAAACATTTTTTCAGATGCTCGAGAATTTTTTTGCTACAATTCCTACTAAGTTGAAAAAAAAATTGAATTTATCACAGAATTAAATTTAAAAGAAAAAAAAGCTTGTCACTAAGTTTCTGATTAAGAGAAGATTCAAAATGATACGTAACAAGCACTATTTGTAATGCTTGTTATTTTGCTTTTGAATATTAAAAAAACTTTATATTTAAAGCAAAATATAATTCTTATTTTATTAAGTTTTCATTTGAATGCAAGTACACTTCCTCGGTCCCTGTTGCAGGTGCCAATGAGTGTCAGATATGTTACCTCTCTTCTCCCCTATCTTTTCTGAGAATTTGTGTTCCTTGACTTGCGTAACTCAGTGTTAGCCAGAATTTCTTAATATGCAATTAAATATTTTTTAAAATCTACTTCTTATTTTAATTCGTAATTCCATGCTTCTGTTTTGTACAACTTGATAAAAATTTGACAGTAATATTTAATGTTCCTTCAAACATAAAGGAGTCCTATGTAAAATTTTGATAAAGTTGCGGCCTGACATTTGATTGGTGTTTTTAATTGATTTTTTTTTTCAAAAACTATTTTGCTTTAATTTTTTATTGAAGTTTAATAAAAGTAGGCAATATCTGTAAAGGATAAATTATTTAAACCATTTAGTTTTATATTTCTTTTAATAAACCAATTTAAAATAAGTTTGATTAATAGAATAAAACCAATGAAATAAATATTAAATTTTTTTTTTACTCCTTAAAATAAATCGGTATCGTTCTAGAATGTTACTAAAAGTCGGAAAAAGATAATTTACAAAAAATAGATCGAATTGATTTTTAAATTTAGAGCCTCAATTTATCAAGATTGAAAACTAATTCATAAATTTCATGATTTTTAGGTTTAACTAAAAAAGTATTTTATTAATATTTCCTTATTGTTCTACTTAAATGAAAAAAATATGTTCTAATAATTTTTGTGAAAATTAGAGATGAACAGTGTAAAAACTTTTACTAATTTTTTTCTCTTGACATTTAATTGTTTTTTTAAGCAATAATGAAATATTTTTTATGCAATTCTGATTGAATAAAGACTTTTTAAAAAAGCTAAGATTTAAGTTTTAAAATTTGTTTTTGCAAACACTAGCCTAAAAACTTGAAGACTAGAAGACTTCTTACTTAATTTTTTAAATGTTTAAATGTCCACATTCTTTGAAAATGCTAATATATGTGACAGAATGATGATAAAAATTTATATATTTTTATGTCATTGATCTAGCACATATTTTCATAATTTTAAATAAAAACTTTTCGCTTGTTTTAATATTGTTTTTAATTAATAGTTTTACAACTATGAAAGAAGTTTTAAAATAATTTAGAATTTATACTTTAATACACTCAAAATAATTCACTTAAACCGTAAATTAGCTAAATAAAAATATAATATGTTTAAAAAAGGTATGAAAACTGATTATTGAATTTTATTAATATCTCTTTTTATTATATCCTAAAGCCCTTTCCTTTAATGTTATTAAAATTTTGGATAAATTAAAAGTTAATATAGAAATAAAATTATTTAATATTAATTTAGGCTATTTACATTCATATTCTAAAAGGATTCGTAAAGAAAACACTTTTATTGCTTAAATAAATAAAAGAAAACTGAAAAAAATAATTTACTTTCCCTAATTTTCGATATTATTTCATAAAGTATATTTAGTAGAAAAGTATTACAAATAAATGGAAATAATAATTTTGAAAATGATATTTATAAGTTGTAACAATTAAATACAATGAACTGTATTTTGAATGAAAAAAATATTCTTATTCTTAATTGATTCCTTAAATAAAATTTGAAAATTAAATTGTAAGATGAAGATAAATTTTGTTTTACTGTTCAGTATTCTTTATTTGCTGATTTATATAGTTTTTGTTTAAAAAGTAACTAATGTAAATAAAAAAATTACTTAAAAAATAACGTGGATAATTATGCTCATAAAAATTATTATTTAGTGTAGCATTAGTTCAATTCAAGGATAATTTATATCATAAGCATTTTTAACAAATTAGCAAATCTTACTTATGTTTCTGCAATTAAAAAATGTGCTTGAGAAAGTAATCATCGAAAAACTTGTTACATACAATTTATTTCATTTTTATTTTACCACATTTAAACAAAACAGTCAAATAACCATAAATAAGATAGTAACCAAACTGTTTACTGTGTGAAAACCGTTTATTAATTGCTTTCACTTAATGTGGTTCAACAAGCAGAATTTTATAGCACCAACTAAGCCTACTTAATAAAGCTAATTAGTTCATTGCAAATGTGTACATGTCATAGACAAGAGGACTATTCTGTTAATCTCATAACCAGCGGAAAGGGAGTTCGAGTCCCAGCGTTGACACCACAACATTCCATCCATTTACTTCAACGTATGAAGAGTTTCCAGTGTTTTGCACTTGCTAATTTATGACTTGAACTCTCCCATACCCAATACTTAACGATAAACATAACTTCGATGTATAATTCAATTCCTTTTTCACGGTTTTGAAATCATGCTTGTTGAAAATAATTAAAAAAAAAACAGAATAGTTTCGTATTCATTGTTTTATAACTATACTAGTTGTAAACGATTTCAAAAACGAGAAGGTATAATATTTTCCTTACCATAACATTTACGGCTAATCGGGTAGGGAGACTGCTGCCTGTTATTTTACCATAATTTTAGTTTAGAATGAACATTCTAACATTGAAATAAAATTTTATTACACTATTTATTGTTATTTTTATAGCAGTTATTTTATTTTACTGTAGTTATTTTTTATAGTAAATGTATAATATTTGGTAATTTACCTTAGAGCAAGGCATGAAAACCATTTATTCAGTTAAATTTACTTTCAGTTTTGCACTTATATTCAATGCGTAGTAATAAGAGCTGTAATTTTGATGAATTTTTTTATACCGAATGGTTTAAATACCGAATATTTTAGTTTTAATACCAAAATTATATTTCTTTTCTTATCAGAAATGACTTCACCATACATTTCAGCAACTTTATTTAAATTTTTTCTCCGTGAAAAGAGGTTATAAATTTGCGTTTTTAATTTTAAAAAATGGATTAGGAGACTCTTGTCAAATAGTATTTGTTTTGTTTAGTATTTTCAAATTCGCAATCGAGGCCGTATAAGCTTATTTCAAACTTGATTCTCAAAAGAATGTCAATCAAACATCTTTTTCCGGCACGTGTCTAAAATACGTTATAGACATCATAGAAATTTAAATTATGCATTTGCGGAAAATAAAATTTTAAAACCGTATTCTCGAGTAAGAAATGCAGGAAAAGTTTGCATCTCAGAACTTGAAAATTTTGAGATATATATTTTATACATGAATGACATAGTATCCTACACTTCACGTTGTATCTTACTTATTACAGTTTTCTAAAAATTTGAACCAAAAATAATTGTTCATTTGGTCGAAAGTAGATTTAAATTGATAAAATAAAAAATTGAAAAGTTATTTTTAAAAATTTGTAACTTTTTGGAACATGCATTATTTACTTGTGTAAACACTTTGTTTTTGAATTATATTTTTCTGAAAATTAAATTAAAATATAAGTGTCCTGGTTTGGAAAAATATTGCCTTCATGTAAAATTGGATACAATGAGCATCAAAAACATTTATATTAACAAATTGCACCGCTGATCATTTATTTAATTGTTAATTAATTAATTAATTTTTTTAAAAATAATTATTTTTCTACCATAACATTCTTTTATAGAGGAGCTTTAGGTTTTACTTCTGAATTTAAAAAAATTGATAGAAATGGCAATCAAATGCACTTTTTTTAATGGAAATATGTAATGGTGCATTAAACAATTGAAAAATTTAGTAAAATAATCTGCAATGACGCATTATTAAGTTTTTGAGAACAATAAATTTATTACAGGCTTTCCTCTTTTAAAAGAAAACCTGTTTCTACTGGGTTTTTTTCTGACAAGCAACTTTTTCTAAAATGTTCAGTCAAATTTAAAAGTTTACTCTAAAGAAGTTTAAAAATATCTAAATAATGCACTGTGAAAAAAAATTATGCACAAATCTACCAGAATATGGTAAAATTTATCGTGTTTCTGGCTCCATATTTTTACTGAAGAGCTTTGGTAAGGATTTTGAAAAAATTGCCAGAAAATTATAGTTAAGATTTAGTAGAAAAATGTAAAAGTTGGTAATTTTATCATGATACCTTAGAAAAGGGCATAAAAACATTTTTGGTTAAATTAACTTTTCAGTTTAATATTTTTTACAAAATGTTTGACAAAAAGAATTATAATTTTGACAGATAGAACTATAATTCTAATTGTTACTAGCTTTTTTAAAAGAAAAATGGAAATAAAAACATTCTTAGTTGAGTTAAAACGTAGTAAATTTGTGTGATTATACAACGGATAATTGAGAATAAAAATTTAATCTTAAATTCAAAAAATTTAATTTAATTAAAACTTTAACGGATAATTGATATATAAAAATTTTAGCACCGGAAAATTTTCCGATAAATTAAACTCAAATTAATACCTCACACTTCCATTCTGTTTTGCAAATTTAAGAAAAATAAGCGTTTACTTTCGAAAAAATGTTCAGATAACATACTAATACACTGGATAAGTTTTCATCAATGATCTAACAAAAAAAATGACTTAAGAAATTAAAAATTTTTCTGATAAATATTTTTCTGTACTTCAACATATTTTACTCATAAATTTTTAAAATTAAAAAAATAGGGTATTTAAATTTTCATCACAAGATCTAAAATTATTTTTTTCTAAAATAATTACTTAAAAATCTTTTGTTGAATTGTAAATTTAAAGTAAAAGAGCAGTCGAAAATAAATGTTTTCGTTTGTAAAAATGGGTCTTTATAAGAATTAATACAATGTACCATTTTTAATCCAAAACAATTGCTGCATGGAAATTGTAATTTTTTTTTACGTGAATATCTTTTTTAATTACCATTCAGTATTTTTCTATAATAAAAGAAAACTTAATGAAATTATATGATAGTAAAGCAATTTAAAATTTTTTCACTGGGAAAATTTAAACTATTTTTACACAGATATCAATCCGTGTCACTAAAATAATAACTTAATATCTTTTTTGGATTGAAAATTTATATAAATAAGGCCGTCAAAACTAAGAGTTTCCTTTAGTGAAAATGTAACTTATTATACGAAATGATGGAAGGGATACTTAGTAAACATATTAAAAAGAATTTATTAAAATCGGAACAATTAATTTTTTGACATAAATATTCTTTATTCATGCATATAATTAAAAGAATAGTTTAAAATCTTTTTGTGGATTGCAAATTTTGAGCTTAAGTGCAGTAAGCAATGAGTACCGCTTTCAGTGAAAGCGCAGCTTCATATGATTTTATGCAAAAGACACTTGATAAATCAAGTCGCTGAACTTATTCATTTTAGTAAATATCTTTTATATGCGTCACTTATTAAAGTAATAACTTAAAATGTCGTTTCGAATTGTAATTTTTTTGTAAAACATTAAATCTGAAATGCATATTTTCTGCGGTACAAACATTATATGAAATGAATGGACGTTTGGTAAACCAATTTAAAAAAATCACACCACGTTAATTATAATTTTAAAAAAAATATCTTTAATATTTATCTTTAATATTTATCTTTAAATTTAACACTACGGACTTTTAATCTTTAGTAAAATCAATCATTAAAATAATATTTTCTGAGTTTCAAATTTTAATAAAAATGGCCGTTAAACATATGAAGTTAATTTAGTAAAAACATGGTTTTAAAACATGGTTTTAAAGTATACCGTTGAAAACAACATTTCATTTAATTTAGTATAAATCTATATAGATATTTGAAAAATTTATCAAAGAATGTTTGACACGAGGATTTAATAATTTTGAGAGGTACAAAAAAACTACTCGTGCCTTTCTTTAAAATTTAAACGTACATTTTGCTTCATAGTAAATTTTAATTAAAATATGAAACCAAAATAAGTGTTTACTTTTTTTTTTAAATGTAAACACTTTTTTGGAAGAGGCTTTTGACGGTTTTTCGAAGGAACTACACTAAAAGAATAGGTACACAAATATCACAAAACTTTCTTCGTTTTTGACGAAACCGTTTCCTAGTATATGCTCCGAACAAATAAAAAATCGTCAATTTGATGAAATAACTATTGTCACTTCTTTAAGGAAACGGATTTCTTCAAAATTAGAGAAATATTTCGTCATTTTTTTTTTTCTTTTTTTTTTCAAAAAATAAAAACCTTGTAGATTTGAACGACAACTAACCTGGCACGCGACCAACTCCTTGACCTGTGACCCTACAGACGGTCGCCTAAACTCGTTTCTTTCTATCGTCTATTCTTCATTCTAATTTCGTTGTTCTAGTTAACAATCTCTTATAGTGCACTACGATGAGGTTTCGAGTTGAGGAAACATTTTCGTCCTATATTTGAGAGTTAGCATTTCCTCATGGTTTTGTGACGAAATGATATTCAAAATAAACGACATACAGCTCGGGGATTGTTGAAGGTCAAAAGTGAGAGTTTCATTTCTGAGAACGAACACAACTGAAAAAATTGCTTGATTGTGATAAATTCATGAGTTGAACATCATGCCACACGAACACATTTAATATTTATTTTGATGGGATGAACTACTAAAAACATATTTTGATTAATCTAATAACGTAAAATCACTGAGAAGCACTAAATATCTTATTAAATAAAAAAAAATTTTATCGTTTCAGTTTTATTAATTGTATTGGTATATGGCATTCAATTTTGTGCCTGATTTCTTAGTGCTGTTCAGTGCTTTTTGTGATGTATTCAGTGATTTTTGTGATGTTCAGTGATGAATTGATTTTTTTTTTTACCCCATACGAAGAACGGGTATTCAGCTACTACTTTTTAAATATATTAAAACAAATCGGATTTAATTAAACTTCTAAAATAAACATTTTAATTTTGTCTTTTGAATATTAAATAATTAGTTTCAGCTCTAAAAATATTTATCCACTAGATATTTCAAAGACATAACCAGTATTATTAATTTTTCTCCTTTTGAGAAATTTCATCATTTTGATTTTTTACGTGTGACAGTTAAATCAGCTGAATTACTTAACCAGTTAAAGCAAAACTCGTAGTTTAATACATACAGGTCTCAACATGAATCCGATTTTATATTTTCCAAGCAAACACAGACATAATGACCAGAGATTCAATATGTAGCATTTAATTATGCAGCAACGGGACAAATTTTACATTGTCTAATTTAAGATAAATTTCTAATATGAACAGAAAAACAGATAGCTTGTCATTGGTCCGTAGTATCCTCATCAAATTTTAAATACTTGTTATTTTATCTAGAAATATTTAGTCACAAATTATTTCTATATATTAAAAGTAATATTTTGTTTCCTTCCTTAAAGGAATTTCCTAATTTTGACTTCATAAATGTGACAGTTAAGAAATGAGTTAAATTACTTTATCTGGTAGCATAAAACTCTTAGTTAATACATTAGCATGCATATTTCAACGTGAATCCGACTATATCTCCGGGACAAACGCGAGTATAACGATAATTTACACTCAACTAACTTTCAGAAACTTCATCCAGTGTATCAGGTAGGCTGCAAATATTTTTTTCTTATTTTACACTTACAAGAATCTTCACTTCATGAAGGTAAAAAAATAAAAATAAATTACTTTTAGATTAACTTTGATGCAAATTGTTGCGAGTGCAGTGATTAATGAGATATAAAAAAGTTTCAAAGCTCATTTTCGAGGGAGCAAACATTTTCAATCAATGTTTAGGAGAAGAAAGTTAATCGTTTCAGTTTTTTTTTATTGAACACATAAGAACTGATATTTTAAGTTGCTTTTAAGTTTCTATTTTGAAATCATCATATGTATTTTTACTTTGAAAAAACGAAATTCTATGTTCTCTTTATAAAAAGATATATTTCAGTAATTATAAATACAAAACGTTCATAAGAATAATCTAACTTATATACATAATAAAATAGCATTATGCGGGTTGAATATTCAGCAAAATAAAAAAGCAATTACTCTGTATAACTTTTGATTTAATCATTTCATGCTAAATATAAATAAAAATCTCAATGTTTTTTATTGCTCTATGTTAAATGCGTTAATTTTTTATTGTAAAAAACAATTTAAGTTATAAAATTGCCCAAAAAAATAGATAAATAGTTTTTGTTTTTATTAAATCAAAATAAATAACCAAGAAAATGTGCAAATAAAGAATACATACTATTAGAAAACAATTTCAGATCTTAATTTATTCGGATATTAGGAAGTGGTTTCTTCGTGTTCTATTTTGTATTTTAATTCGAAATTTAGTATCAAAGACAAAATTAAAACTACGTGATTAAAAACTTACATTTTATTATAATCTAACTTTTAATACACTTTAACACAGTTTATTTACAATTGAGCTTGTGCAAAGCATGTAAGCAAAATTCCATACGTCATTAAAATGATAAACAAGTTGTATTGCAACGTTAAGACGGGGAAAAAAGAAAAAAACGAGAAAACAAACTTATTGTAAGCTGATATATACATTTTCAAGTCAGTTCAGTTCATGAAAAATTTCGGAATCATCAAAGAGAATTGAATACTTGCAACTCAAGAAGAAGTGAAGTGATTATGCCTTACCATGCAATTTAAATTAGATTTAATTGGATATCTATAGGTGACGTTACACGTGTGTGTCGAATCTGATTAGCTTCTGAATCAACCAATACCATTATTTAGTGTCCCTGAATTAAAGAGGCCGACTCTTTCGCCATTTTGGAGCAAAAACTTTCACCAATGCGGAAGAGCTACAAGATTTGGCAACTTATCACTACAAATGGCGCTAACCTCAGCTTGGATAATCCGTAAAGAAAAGCGTGTTTGCTTACATCGATTTACATTGTTTTTCGAACTTTTTTTAATACTTTAACAAATCCATTACAAAATTTATTATTATTGTTATTTAATATAAAAATATTATTCATTACTAAATAGAAACAGTTTATACATATATTTGGTTCCTTATAATTTGGTTCTTTAAATAAAATTATAAAAAAAAAATAAACAATAAGCAAATGGAGCAGAATCAGTAAATTTATATTTGCATTAGGTTTAAGCTCATCTAAAATTGATCCTGGTTTTGGAAAACTTATCTATTTCAGTCTTTTTGCGGGAAATTTTAAATGATTTGGAATAGCATCAAGCTTTAATTTTGTGTTACCATATATCATATTTGCATTAAGTTGAAATTCTTCAAAATGAACCTGCAAGAAAATATTAAATGCTTTTTTATATTTTCATACTAAAATTAAATCACATTAAAATATTCAGAATTTAAATTTTGTAACCAGATTCGCTTCTGAATCGTCAAATTCCATGATTTACCTACGATGACGTCACTTGCAGGTATCCAATTGCCTGTTCGAGTCAATTTGTTCCGACTTGTGATTCTCCGTAAGAAGTAAACATGTGATTCTCCGTAAGAAGCACACAGAAAACCATTGAAGGTTCGAGGTCATATTAGGCTATTCATGACATAAGTAACATGACCAATATCTGTTACTTTTTCAACAATCACTTGGAGTATCATTTTGTTGATTCATTTTTCTAATTCTCCACAATGTGTAGGTATTTTTTTTAAATTATGTAACAAACTAACAAATCATAGAACACTAAATACAAGAAATATAGTTATAGGTAGAATAAAAAATAAAACATAAAACTAATAAATAGATTAAAAACTCAAGAAAATATAAAATTTTTTAAACAGAAGAGAAACAGAGGGGAATACAAAGCAGCAAAACTAACAGACAAATAGATCATGAAACATGACACATAAGAAATAAATAGATCGAAAAAACCAATAACAATACATTTAAAATTAATAGATAATGTAGTAACAAAATTACTAACAGCTCAAACAATTTAAATAATTAAAACGAAAAAGAAATAAAAGAGAGTAATGCAGGAAAAGTGTATTAGAAAATTAGAATACAAATAATTTTTTTTATATAAAATTGAAAAAAAAAGTGTTCTTGCATCTTTAAACTGCTTTTAGTTCCTTTCTATATTTTAGGATTATTTTTAACTACTCCCGATAAAATATTATGAAAGTACTTAGGCAATCATAATCGATATTAAATATTGTTTGGAACAAACAATGTGATTAGAAAAAATTAAAGGCTATTATATATTAGACGTATACCCTTAAGAAAAACAATTTTACTTTTTCTTCCGAAGAAATATTACACATCGGTGAAAAAATGTATTGTTATTTTGCCTTTACAAGAAGCAACCTGTAATTTAATTCTTTTCTTCCGAAATCTGAAGTTTTTTATTTGACAGAATAAGACATGATTGAGCATTTATGATCACCATTAACGAAATCCACGAAAGGAACTGCAGATTTTGTGAGTTAGAAAGGATTCAATTTTCTTTCTCGGAATCATAAGTTTAAAAGATAAGATGCTTTTGGGGAAATAAAAGGTTAAATATTACTTAAGCTTTATTTTATGATAGATTTTATTTTCTGTACTAAAACATTTTAGATGATTAAATTTTTATTTTATATTGGTTTTAAAAGTTAACTACTTTTTAATAAAATTATTTCTTATGAAATTACCTTTACAAAAACGGTGCTTTTAAGGTAGTTTTGAGGTTGACAGATGTGAAAAATACACATGTCGTAGACGATGAGGTTATGTTTTGCACCAAAAATAACCTCATTAAGAAACCTCAATTTCAGCCTAATTTATACCTCATAAAATCAACCTCATATATATCTCAGAAATAATTTTAGTTTAGACCGGGTAAAATTAATCACCCCTCAAATATACGCGTTTGAAGTGTAGAAAAATAATCCCTACACCTCAAAAACAACCTCCCTAAGCTGGTTGCTTTAAAGTAGATAGCAATCTACCTTATAAACAACCTCAAATGTGAATAAAAACAAATTTGTAAATTTTTATAAAACATCTTGGAAGGTTGACTTTTGAAGGTTGTTTTTGAAATGAACTTCAAATAAACCTCAAATCACCCTTGTCACACTAAAAAAAAAAACAACATATAAACCTCACAAATGCCGTAAATTTTTGTAAGGGTATGCTAAACTAAATAAAAATGTTTTTCCATTAGCAAATTTAATCTTAATTAATCTTCTTATAGAAGCAAATATACAAAGCAGGCTCTTTTTGTTCGTTTTTTTAAAAAGACAATGTTTGAAGAAACATCAGCAATAGTAATAGTTTTCCGCAACCGTAATAGTAAATATGAATCTGAGGACAATTTTTCTTAGACGTATATTTTTCATAGACAAATGTAAGCAATGGTAAATAAGAGAAAAAATAAAATGAAGATAGCAACTTTCTGCAATTTTATAGTCAATATCATAGCATCTTGATGTAATGTTATAGTCTGCTATATCTTACTATTGCGATGTACCTGATGCAATGCTTTATCATTATTATAATATAGTAATTCTAAAGTCATTATCGTAGCAACTTAGTGTAATGATGTAGTCAATATAATGGCATATTGAGGTGCGTTATAAACAACAAATTGAAAACAGCAAAATACACAATTCAGTTAAAATATTTAACCTTAAATAAAATGAACATTTAAATTTCAGCAAATTTTTGCCATAAAAAAAACAAAGCATAGTCCAAATTAAGGAACAAGTTAAACTGTTTGCGGTGAAATTGTATTTGCCACAATCTAATGCAATGTAAGGCATTCTATATCAAATTACAGTGCACATCACTCGGGATACTGGTGTTTTTTACCTTAAAATTCATTTTTATCAGAACACGTTTTTATCAGAACATTTTTATCAGGACATGTCTGATTAAATATTACTATAAGATTTTAGGTATTATATTTTACTTCAAAAAAGAATTTTACGGTTAATGCACCCAAAGTGCCAAAGTATAAATTTTATTACTTTGTACAGTAATAAAAATACGGAATTTTTTACAGTGTAACAAATATCGAAGATATTTAGATTGACCATCTATACTCTATGGCCATCTGACCTAGACTTACCCAATATTACTAAAATCATGAATAAAATCTTTATATAATCATTTATTCATTGATTTTCGGGGTTCCTCTAAAATAAAGTCAATCTCTTAGAGTTCAACAGCCGAAAAAAATTAGGACCTACGGCTCAAGTATACTATGTAGCTATCATTTATAAATCTCAAAGGCTTTGTTTCAAGAAAGAAGTTAAGCTGAGATAAGAATTCCATGATATTTTTCGAGAACCACCAACGAGTTTTATTGAAAAGAAAGGCATATTCATTCTAAAGTCGAGACTTCTCTGGAAAAACACATTTGTAAGAAATAGAAAAAGGTTTCAGCAACAATAAGATTCCAATCATTGAATAAATAAAGATGAGAAAAGTTAGATTCTTTTTGAATAGAATTGCTTTTACTTACTAAATCATTAATCTGTTGAGATTCCGAGGTATATAATTTTTTTACTATTCTTATTATAAAAATAATTAAAGATAGGAAACTTATAATAATTGATAAAAGGAATAAAAATAACTGATACTGTCTCTACTCGGTTAGCTCACCAATCCCAGCGAGTGTTTCGAAATCATTTTTGCTTTTTGACGATGTACATATTGCGTCATCTAAGTTAAAAACCATTTAATTAAAATTTCTTAACTTTTTTCTCGTATTAACACAGATTTGGTTTCCGCTTCAATTTCTATGGGAATGAAATTTAAGATAACAATTGTGCATTGATATCATTGGAATTTCTTCCAATAACTTGTTTGTTTTTCAATTCTTGTTTAAATTTTGATTTAACTCATAAATTAATGAACTATTTTTCTCCTAAGAGATATTTTTGGTTCAATGAAAAAGTTAATTACAAATATTGTCTAATAATTTAAAATAGATAATTATTAAATTCATTTAATTGCATTAATTTAATTGCATACACTTATTTGCTTTACGTTAATATAAAAAAAAAATTTCTGAACTATCAGAAAAGTAAAGAGCGATCATTAAAGAGTAAAAATACTTTCTTTAGAGTTTAATTAATGAAAAATAATAAATAAATATCTATATCATAAAGTGTGGTAAAAAGGCAGTACCATGTGATTATTTAATAAGGTAATAAAAAACATTTAATTAGAAGTCTTTCATTCCGATTAGTAATCAAAATCATATAAGTATTATTATTATAAAACAAGAAGAAAAGATGATAAAAAAATGCTACTGAAAAATGCCGCTAACTGCGAAACAAAAATATTTTGGGTAAATACCATTATAACATTTATTAGTTTTATAAATATAACAGCTAGAAACAACTGGATTTTCTTCATTTTTTTAAGCATATTACGTGCTTTTCTTTTCTTTGAAGATTGCTAGCAGCGGTGAGAGGGCAATTATTTTTGTGCTCTGTTAGAAATTTCACGGACAAAATGGTTAAATAACAATTTGTTTAATTGCTTTTCTTATTTTTACTATATTCAAACAAAACAGCCAAATAACTTTAAAAAAATGGTATTCCAACAGCTAACTGTAAGAAATAACGTTTATTAACTGCTTTCACCCATAATGATAAAACAACTAGAATCCCGCAGTGGACTGATCGTTAAGACACGGTTCCCAGCAGATCACCGAAGTCAAGCATCACTGGCTGCGGTCAGTATGCGGGTGAGTCACCACTTGGATCAGTCTGCGTAGGGACCGAGGGTGTGCGGTATTGGTCCTCGTTAAACTGTGCTACCGTAAAGTGCTCGACTTCGCGTGCAGGTCGTTGGGCTACCGAAGCAGGGGTGCCATCCTCTCTGCAGGGGATAAAAATTGTGATGGCATGTCTTCGGATCTTCCTCAGGGATGTTTCCCAGACCGTCACCAATAGCCCATTGTGCAGCTCTAGTGCGACGTAAACAACAACAAAAACAACATACACAACTAGAATTTTATCGCACCAAATAAGCTAACTTAATGATGCCACTTAGTTCCTTGCAGCTTGGTATATTTTATAACCGAAGGAGCTATTCTGCCAATAATCGTAAGCCGTAGAGCGGGAGTTCGAGTCCCAGTGTTCACACCACAACATTACCTCTTGATAAATCTCAATCTAACTCCAATGCCCATAACCTTATCAAAAGCCAAGCTCCAATGCCCAGTTAAATTACATTTTCATGGTTTGAAAAACGTGCTAGTTGTAAATGGTTAAATAATGGTACAGTTTTGTATTTATGGTTTTATAAACGTACTTGTTAAAATCGTACACCTAATGCGGTTAAACAACCATAATTTTATCCCACCAACTAAGCCCACCTAATGGAGCTTAATTAGCTCCCTGAAGATGTGCATAGATCATGGCTACGAGGTGTATTCTGTCAATCGCATAACCGATAGAAGGGAAATTCGAATACCAGCGTTAACACCACAATATTTCTTCCATTCCCACCTCAAAAAGAGCTTACAGTGTCCTGCACTCCCCGATTTGTGACCCTGGGTTGCTAGTCGTTAGAATAAGATACTCTCATTCACACATAGGTGGCAGCACTATAAAGCTGCTAAAAAGCTCCAATGTCCAGTAAAATTTCTTTTTACTGTTTTGAAACCCTGCTAATTGTAAATGGTTAAAAAACGTAAATTTTTGTCTCATGGTTTTAAACCATGAGTGCAAACTGTTTCAAAACGGTAAAGGTAAAAAATGTCATTTACCGTAAACTAAACGATTAATTAGATAGACAGATTACTGCCAGTTATTTTATCATAATTTTAAAAGGGAAACTCTAACTGTGTATAGTAATATTAAAAAATAAAAAAAATATTGGTAACGATGTTCTATACGGAAATAAACCATAGAGAATTTTTTTAAACATCAGTTTAGGAAAAAACATAGAAATATTAACAATATTTCAAATTTAAATATTTTTTTGAAAGAAAATATAGTTTCGTTTACGTACTTTTGTTATAAGTACAATATATTAGAGATTAACAGAAAAATCTCATTGCCTTCAAGTATTCCAAAATCCGTCAATTTTTCATGAATAGAATCAGTCAGTACGGTAATTTTACCAGAATTCTTTTCTTCGTGCATGAAAGGAATCTGAACTGTATCTGAAAATTCACGTATACACAATGTAGCTATTAGTTATATAATTCCTAACGTTTTGTTCTCAGAAACTTAGTTGTTTGTTCTACGCTTTTTTGGAAACCAACTGCGAGTTTTATTGGAAAAAAAGTCGTTTGCTTCTTTCTAAAATCGGAACGTCACCGAAAATACCGATCTTTATGAAATAAAAAAAACGCTTTAGCAACAACAACATTTCAATCAGTGAAGACGAGAAAAGTTTTTCATCTTTTTGAATACGATTGCTTTTATTTAGTAAATTATTGATATGTTTCACTTTTATAGATTTAAAATTTTTCTAACAATATAGCAATATCGATTGAGCTCGCTAACAATAGAATCAAATACCTATTATACCTAAAAAACAGAGTTCTGGTAATAAAAACCAAAATATCTTATTTAAACCATTCATTTGATAATTTTTCCAGTTCACAGTGTAACGGTTTACTGAAAATTCTGATTTTCAAAATTATAGTTCTTGTTATTACACATTTAGTAAAAATTACGAAACTGAAAAGTAAATTTAACTGAATAAATCGTTTCTATGTCATGCTCTAAAAAGTCGTGATAAAATTAACAAATTTTACCACATTTATTTCATTTTATCAGTTACTATAAAACCATATTTTATTCTTAATTTCACTTAAAATCATTACTAAAGTGCTTCGTTAAAAATTACCAAGCATTTTGGTGTTTCTATTTAGCCAGCAACAAGTTAAATTTTACCTTATTTTAATAGGTTCTCCCATACTTTTTTCCTCACTGAGAAGATGTAGTTAAGCAGAATAAATATCTGAAATTTTAAAGTCATAATTTTCTTGCGACATGTGTAAATATTACGTAATTATAGACGATTCATTTTAAATAGTATTCACAAAGAACGTAAAAACATGGTAACTTTTTTAGATGCAAATGTTATTATAAGAAACTGAAAAAATGATTGTAAATTCCTAAAGTGATCAAGTAATTTTCTAGTATATATATCTTTTCAAAACGTTTTAATAAACTCTTTTTCTTAAACAAATTGAAGTAATTGAAGTAATTTTAAGGTTAAAAGGCCGTATAGAAATAAAAGTAAAAAGTATAGATAATAACAAAGAATAAATTAAGAGCTTTGTTAAAGAAGGTACTAAAAGAGATTCTGATAAATAGTTAAAATTTGGATTTAAAGATATAAAAACTGCTAAACTGCTTAATTTTGTTTCTTCGGGATCATTAAATGACACAATTTAAGTTTTTTTCATAAACAGTTTTCTGCTGTTACTATATTTTTGAACACGATGCTCTTAAACTTATTAAAGTAGTCAAACTTTCTTACATTTTTTTTTTTACTTTTTTCAACGTTTACGTATTTAATAAAATCATATTATCAAATCACTAGAGCTATCTATTAAAATATTTTCTTGCCAGTGGAAAATAGAAACTTAGAGTTAGAATAAATACATTCGATAAAAACTTTTTTATAGTCTCCTGATCATTTCTTTAAAAAAAAAATCTAAATGCTCCAAGATGTAATCCCGAGAATTTTTAATAAGGTGAACTTACATTTAAATTAGCTCAGATTCATGAATTAATCCTTTTGAAAAATGATGTCTCGCGTTTTCGAACAGGAGAATAGGGGATTTGATCTCGTTCCGAAATTATAACAATTCTAATTCACAATATCAGAATGTAAAATGGACTTTATGGAAAAGGTAATTAAAAGGTAATTAAGGAAACTATTTCTGTGCCAATTAATCCTTAATTCTGTAAAATATTATATCTTTAATTCGGTGATAATTGCCTCCCTTGTCTACTAATTTCTGGAAGGCAATCACTTGTAACTTCTTTTAGAATAAACTATTTTAGAATACTCATAAGAATTAAGAAATTTTACTCATAAGAATCATTTAATCTGCGTAATTAAAGAAACTATTTTTATGCCAATTAAATATTATATGCTTAATTCAGTGATAATTGCCTCCCTTGTCTACTAATTTTTGGAAGGCAATCACTTGTAACTTCTTTTAGAATAAACTATTTTAGAATACTCATAAGAACTAAGAAATTTTACTCATAAGAATTATTTAATCTGCGTAATTAAGGAAACTGTTTTTATGCCAATTAAATATTATAACCTTAATTCGGGGATAACTGCTTCGGGGATAATTTGTTAAGTGTAATGAGATAAAATATAAAACAATTTTTAAAAAAAAGTGCTAAGTGAAGAAACATACACGAGGAAAAAATGATGAATATTGTTTATAGTGTATTGCCTAAACATAACTTTTTTTAAGATTTACGCACTGATAACAAAAAGGGCGCTTTTTAGCTTTCTCTGAAGGTAATACTTCTCTGCAAGCAGAGATTCAACTGTTTTTGAAACGTCTAAATTTTATGTGACACTGAATGACAGCTGAGATATCCCTTAATTAAGTCTATCTTCCAACCAAATTGATTAAGCTAAAAAGTATAAAATAATGTAAGATCATTAAATTGAACTGAATCATATTAAATGGTTAATTTAATAGTAGAAATAAAGCTAATAGTTTATTCATAAAAAATTTACATTTAATTTACGGAATTAAATTCAACACAAAAAATGATATTTAATCAATCTATGAAAAAAAATACAACATCAAAATGTTAAAAGCTTAATTTTTTTTCCTGAATATGTGACTTCACGCTTAAAAAATTATATTGCATTATCCGCATTTATTGGAGTTTGCCTTTTGCGAACAACTTTTTTTTACATTACAGAACAGAATATAATTTAGATTAATATATTTTTCAAAAGGAAGAAAAACATCTTCAAAGCCTTTAAACCTGTAGTTTTGAAAAGGGTTTCTATTTTCATTAATATATAATTGTTTATAAATTAATTTTCCAAAATAAGTAATAGGTTTTATCCTACAAATGCTAAAATGCTGAACATGACTTTTTTTTAAGATTTTTCGCGCTGATAACAAAAAGGGCTTTTTTTAGCTTTCTCTAAAGTTAATGCCTCTCAGCAAGCGTACAGTTTTATAATTAATAAACAAAGAATAACCTTATGGGTACAACTGAGGGTTTTAGGATTATATTTATATGAAATAATTATATTTTATCGAAACTTTTTATAAATGCTGCGTAACGTTTTAAAACCAACAGTTTCAGTGTACAGAGCAAAAATTTTATTCTCATTATTACGCTGCATATTACCCTTACAAGTGCAGCAGTATAGTACACTGTGAAAGTTTCACCGCTACATTACTGTAAGTGACAAAAAGTGTTCCAGTCACTGATTGTAAAAATAGATTTCTAACAATATAGCTATCATAACCATAAAAATATCCCCCGGAAATTGTTCTCGTAAAATGCATGGTCACTGACCTTAATTTAACGATATTCACTTAAAAAGTATCTTCATTTTGGGGCTGGACGTAGTTTAAAATTCAGGCAATTTATTTACCGAATCAAGGCAAATCATAAAACAAGGATACATTTTGTAATGCTGCCATCTGTAAGGAAATAAGAGAGCTGCATGTTCACTAATGAAGAGAGAGTTAAAGAGAAATGTGTTTAGAAGCCGCCTGAGTTCGAGCCTGAAATCTTCTTGTTCGTAGCCTGATCTGTAATCACCCTGGAAATGTATACACTCCCGAATTGTGTTAAGAAGCTTCATATAATTACCGTATAAATTAGTGGTAAACCCCACTAATTTTTCAGAAGTTCGTTACAATTACGATCATTGGGTTTTTTCTCAAAGAAGAAAGCTAGCTGTATAAATTAACGACGAACTCATCAATTGTAGATAAATTTCTTATGGATGTTTTAACTAAGTTTTTAAAATCTGATATTTTCCAAAAACGGTCAAAACTGCTACCCTAGTTTATAGTGTTATCACTGTGCAGTGCTATCATTTACGATTTTTCCAGTGCCATCTCTGACTTTAAAGCGTGGTTGTATTTGGAGTGGTCGAAAAACTCACCGGTTCTTAAACTCATAGAAAATCTATGAGAATCTGCAAGCAGAGAGTCACAAACGAGAACCATTTCGGAGCGAAAACTAACTTTACCTCTTCATTGATTCAAATAAGAAAGGGAAACGAGAGAATTGTCTAAAACTGTATAAGTTTGATCAAATCTATGACAAACCGAATAAAATTGATTTCAAATGTCAAAGTAAAACATAATAAATAGTAACTTGTCTAAATATTTATATTCCAATAAACGATCGTTTTCGAGAATATGTGCTTAGGAAATAATAAATAATAGACTCGCTTTTGCGCTGAGAAAAATTCCGGATCAAATTACAGTAAAAAGTACTGGCAGTCAAGGTATTACGTATGCATTTAAAGTAATTTTAAGGTAATACGTAGTCAAGGCCACTACGTATTACCTTAAAATGCATTTTTAGCGGAACATGATGCGGAATAAAAAATCTGATTTTCCTTACTTTTTACAGTAATAATTAATGAAAAATCACCAAATTCCTCCAATTAAATAAATACTACTGTGAAACTTATGATATAATGTTTTACGGTTAAAATGAATTCTACGGTAAAATGCATTTTTCAGA
This sequence comes from Parasteatoda lunata, assembly GCA_949128135.1. Taxonomy (NCBI): domain Eukaryota; kingdom Metazoa; phylum Arthropoda; class Arachnida; order Araneae; family Theridiidae; genus Parasteatoda; species Parasteatoda lunata. Next base: position 24,659,987 of record OX421979.1, read on the forward strand.
TGAAAGTGCTAGTACTTTATACCATAATTTGATCAAGAATTTTTTACAGTGTAATCACCAGAATAAACGAATCAAAATATGCAAAAAGGATTTTAGTCTTGTTAACCTACTTCTTGAGAAAGCTAATAACAAAAATATTTTCTGCTTTTCCTATAAGTGCTGAAATTTTCCTTTTTTATTTATAAGGCCTTCCTTTTTTATTTATAAGGAAAAAGGCTTTTAATTTTGGAGGATGCTTTGATTCTAATATATCTTGACTTCATTCAAAATGAAGAGTAAAGAAAATACTTCATTTTTAGGTAATCCAATCAACTAAGCCATGTGTGGGCTTTTCAAAGAAAGAATGAAAAAGAAACTGCATTTGATTGTTTTCTTCAAACTTAATAATTTAAAGGCTTTGGAAAGGACAAAAGAGAGTTAATAAATATAAAATTTACAAAACAAAATCTCTCTTTTTTTTCATTGAACTAAGTTTTATATATTTATTATTAGATGAAACCCTTCGAATTATCAAAAAAGACAAATATAAAGGTTACAGATTGTTTTCAAAAATAAAAAAAAACATAAAAATTTGTTTTTAAAAAATTTTACAGTTGGTGGAATGATAAATATACACAAAAACAAAATATTGCAGAATTACCGTATTGTATGGTAACGATGCACCTAATAATAATAACAATAATAATAACATAATTCTAATGATAAAAGTCAAAATATACGAAATTTAAACCATTTATTTAGTAATTTAATTCGTTCATTTGATAACGGTTTACCAGATATTCTGATTTTCAAAATTATAGTTCTTATTACCATACATTTAGTGAAAATACAAAACTGAAAAGAAAACTTAACCGAATAAAAGTTTTTTTATGCCATGCTCTGAGTTATCATGTTAAAAATATCACATATTATAAAATTATATTATATCATAATTTTTACCGAAATCATTACCGTTTCGATAAAATTACCGAGCTTTTTTGGTGTTCCCATAGATCTCGAAACACGCTAAATTTTACCATATTCCAGTAGTTTTGATCATACTCTTTTTCTCATTGTATGATTAATACCCTAAATATTGCTTAATGAAATTGAATAATGCTCAGAATAATCAAACAATAATTTTAATAAAAATTGCAAAAATAAACTTCTGCAAACTGTAAATATTTATAAATTGTATTTAGTAAAATTTTATATAGTAACAATCGAAACAACACGGTTCAAATATATAACAAGGACTGCACATGAAATATTCAATACTCGAATTTAGAAAGGAAAGAAACGGAAAGTTTGCAGTCTCCTATTTCATGAAGAAGTACCTTTCCAGACATAAAAAAAAGGATATATCTCAAATTCACAATGACACTCGCGGCAGGATACAATTCGTTCTTCTTCAAAAGAGCAGTCATAAAAACTCTCAAAAAAGGGAAAAGAGTTCCTATTTTTAGGATCTTCTTTCAATTTTCTCAGACACAACTTTCTTCCTGTAAGAGTTTTATTCTAAGTGCATCGAATAATAGAATCTGTCAAAGATAACAGCTATTCATCTTTTCCATTTTATGAATATGGTTTTCTTTTTTTTTTTTTTTCAGAATGAAATTTTAAAGTTGGGATTTTCATTTATAGTATTTGAGTTATGAATTAAAATCTATATATTAACAAGTAATTATTACCGTGTTTCATATTTCAGAAAATAAGAGACTTCTTACACGCTGTTGTAGCAATGGCCAGAAAATTTATTGTGTTTAATGACAACAATGATATAAGTGTTTCATACTCATTTATTTTTGACATAAAACAATTAAAACCAAAAAAAAAAAAAAAAAAAGCGAATATGTTTCATATATAAATATTTTTGACACATAGTATATGTGTCAAACATAAATAAAACATATCATAACATACATACGTAACGGTTAATGTGAGTAGTCGATTATTACTAATACTAACCTGTCAATATTAATAATAACCAAATAAACCAGTTAAAGTAAATAATTTAAGCAAATTTATCACATTTATCGGTTATTATTAATAATAACCAATGAAGTTTGATCAATGTCATTCTTTCACGTTTTTATTTCTCACGTTGACCAAAAGAAGCGGTTATTATTAATTTTGAACGGTTTAACTGTTTAATCACGCCGACCAAGTTATTAATAATAATAAGTTAAAGTGAATAATTTGAAATTGTTCCAACTTTAACCAAAGGAAGCGGCAATTATTAATTTTGACTGGTTAGTATTAATAATAACCAGATTCAAACTTTAACCGTAGTACATGTTCAAAGAGGCACACCCATGTTCCATTGATTTATAAATCGCTCAATCATTTTATAAATATTTTTGTGAACACAGTACAGAGATAAACTCGACCTTATTAGTGGATTTAATATCTAAAATTATCACGATAAGAATGTTATAAAAATAGAATACAATTTAGTTCATTTTATTATCATTCTAATTGTTTTTAGCATATTTCAGTTATTAAAGTTCATCGCATAAGTATTTTTAGAACAGTTATAAAGTTCTTTGTAGCTACAAGTCCGAAATTCAGAGAATGCAATGACCGATTCCATGAAAGCTGGTTATTCAAATATTTTAAACAAATAGCCACAAAAATTTGAAAAAAAAAGTTTTAAACATTTTATTGTAACAGTGATAATTTTGAGAGTAATTTACACGAGAAACTACCCGATCTTTTTTTTTTTTAAGAAAACACTTTTTAAACAAATAATTTTAATTATTAAATATTGCTCAAAGAGGCACACCCATGTTCCAATGATAATAAACCGTTTAATCATTTTATAAATATTTTATAAATATTTTTGTGAACACAGTACAGAGATAAACATGAGATATTATTTATGAGTAGTCGAAAAAATATTTCAATTACATTTATTTCTTATCATTTACATATATCATATAATTTTCAATTTTATCGTTCATTATGGCCAATTTCCTTGGGAACTAACATTTGCAATGGTAATCAAGCGTGATAACAATTCCATATTTTGTATTCAGGAATGAAATAATGTTTCACACACTAGTGTTGTCAAAGACACGATGATGTCTGATGTCAAAATGTGGTTGCTAATTTTCATCACTACGTTGATCATAGGCTACTCAAGCGCCGACGGTAATTATTCTATTCATTTATTTTCTTGATTTCAAACACAGAATTAAATCAACCTGAGATTTCTTTAAAAATCTTGAATAAATATTTTTATAAAGTTAATTAAATTCTATTAAAATGCGCGTTTATAATTCTTAATGTAAGAGGTAATATATACGGTGACCAAGGTATACAGTACTTATGATATGGGTACGAGGTATATAGACATTATAATAAACAGTATCTATCTAGATGCGATACACGAGTATATATATATATCTGGAAAAATCTGGATAATATCAGGATACCGTAATTATATCCAGAAAAATTCCGGATCAAATTATGGTAAAAAGTACGGGCATTCAAGGTGCCAGTACTTTTTACCGTAAACTCCAGTTTAACCGGAGCATGTTATGGAACGAACAATCTGTTATGCCATTTTTTTTTTTTTTTTTTGCAGTAATAATTACGTAAAGTCACTGAATCACTCCAATTGAATAAATATTACTGTAAAATTTACTATATATTAGTGTACGGTAGAAATAAATGTTACGGTAAAATCGATTTTATGTATGATACACCCAAAGAGCTGATACTTTATATCGTTATTTAATTTGGAATTTTTCAGTGTATGATAAGTTACAAATGTTTGTGGAAGAAACATTAACTTAACTGATGACCAAACTTTACTGATAATAACATGGTATCAGGCACAAGCCCATTTTCGAATAAAACCACAAATGATAATGACAACTCTTGAGATTTCTTTATCTTTCTCTTAATTGATGAAATTATTTCTATATTTATTTCTTCATAATCTACCAATTTAGATGAAATCATTTCTTTCATCGAGATTTTGTCCATGTGCTATCTACTTTTCTCCTGAGCCATCTATTATTAACGTATATGGCTAAAATTTAGTTTTTGGTATGCTTGGATTAATGCAACATACAAAAAAGAAAAGCATACAAAATTACACAAAATATCACACATTTGACTATGACTATATTTCACAATACAAGAATGATCCAAGTAAATATCTCTCCGGTGGCTTGGATATATATACATAATAAGGTGCACGTCAGAGAGGAGAGAATAAGAGGCAACACTCCATCTATAAAAACGTATATAAAATTTAAAAGGAACTTATCTTCTCCTAGTGTTGCTGCTCTCTAGTGACAATGATAAAAAATAAACGATTTTCATTATTCCTAACAAGAATAAAATGTACAAAACTCGCTTTTTATGCTATGCACGAATCACTAAAATAGTTTTTACTTTTTTTCATGAAATAATGCAGGAAATGGAGTGCACTTTATAAAAAAAGAAAATTGTGTGGTATAGTAAATCGATATATTTGATTTCATTGAGTTAAAAACTTTATGAAACTATTAAATATAGTAACTGGTGCCGCCATCTAGCGATGCGTATAAAAAGTGAATGTTAATGATTTACTTTCATTACAAAAAACAAAACTTATTTTGTATTTTTAGAAAACTCACGCTTTTGAAAATAGACATCTAAAAGTAATCAGCCCAAATATTATTTACTTGTATTTCAAATAAGCAGTATGAGTCTGTAATTGCTATGATAAGAATGGGAAAATGTCGCAAAAGCTATCATATCGTTAGTAGTAGGAAAAGGTGAAAAGACCCAAGTGAATAGCAATGGCACATTGCTTTTTTTTTTTTTTTTTAGCTATTTTGGCTGGAGTGGTTTACTCTTATAATATGTCACTCATTACGCGTTATTTGCAGAAACAGCATTATCTTTGTATCACTGTTTAATGACAAATACTGCCATCTAGCGAGAGAAAAGAAAACTAACACTTTTTGTCACATTATCAACTGTCCCCAGTAGAACCTAATATTAGATAATATCAGAAAATCGGTAAAATCTAACGTTATCTTGCACAACTTCTAATATTAGAAAGATACAAGAGGTCCCTGTTTGCTCAGCTTTATATAATATTAAATTCAATGCAAACTAATATTGTCTAGTGTTCGCTGTAATATTGTATAATATTAGATTGTATGCAAACTAATATTATCTAGCGTTAGCCGTAATATTATTTTGCATTAGTTTTGATGCTATATAATTTTAGATTTTGTTTTTTCTGATATCTTGCATTGCATTTTGATATCTTGCATTGCATTATCTTGCATTATATTTTGGGGTAAGCAAGAGGAAGATATGGATGGTTGAATAATTCGGCGGTATAATTTTACTTAATTTTATGTATTGCTGTGAAGCAGTAAAACATGGAACAATAGTTTAGTAATGTCTTTCCATGCATTATTTACTTTAACAACACATAAATACTAAAAAAATTTTATTCCCGAATTCGATAACCAACTATTTTCCTTCCTCTTACTCCAAATTATTTTGGATCCAACTGATTTTTATGAATGAAATTTTCAAATTTTATTAAGACATAATACTTAAATATATAAAGTTTTGATTTTTTTTTCTTTCTTTATATCAAGATTTAAGTGATAAATTTTATATCATTTCAAGTGGTTATCTTTAATTTTAAAAGTATTATTAAATTTTTTTTTAAATCAAGCCAAGTTTATCATAATCACAATTGAATTTGATAAATTAATTAATAAATAATTTAAAATAATATAATAATCTCTTTAAATAATTCAGAAATAAATAAATTACTTACTTCTAAATATTTTTCTTCTATTGAAATTGAATGGAGAAATACTTATGTAACTTAATTTTTTCTATACCTGAAATTTCACCTAACAGAAAAACTTAAACAAAACCCTGAAGATATTTTTCAGACATCTGAAGATATTTTTTCAGACAGTGAAACCAGAAAAGGATTTAATATTAAAATTTGTTATAAAATTCTTATTCTTTAGAAAAAAAAAATACATGGCACATCAGAAAAATTTAATAATTCTATAATTTAATAATTCTATAATTTAATTTAAAAATTTAATAATTCTATAATGTATTAAACCAGCAATTTTATCCAAAAAATTTACATGACATTTCAATTTGAAAACGAAGTAATATTTTGTTTCATCTTATTAAATTTGCACTAATATATAATAAAATATACTAAAAATTGAATGCTAAATTTTGAGCAGCATATCTCTTATTGATAAAAAATAATCTCCTTTTTTTTCTAGGCTTACTGACATTATACGTTTATTATTACTAAAATGTTTCTCTCTCACATAACTTCTTTCTCATTCCCCCTTTTTGTCACATCATCAACTGTATTTCAAACTTTTCGAACTTTCCTAATTAATATAATCTCTGAGATGTTACTTATTGATTGTATATGATAAGAATTATTTTTAGATACTGTTCTTAAAAGAATCATAGTTTGAGAATTATTTTAAATTACTGTAACTTAACGTAAAATATAATATAACTTAACTGATTTAAAATTTTAAAAAATAAATTTTTTTCCATTTTGAGAAATTTTTTTTTCTTCACATTTTATAGATTTCGATGAAGCATGCATTAGCACACTCAAGGTTGGACAACCAAAAGTTAAAATTATCAACGTTCGTCAACCAGGAATTTTGTACAGTCCTGGATTTGAAAAGAATTCCAATTATCCAAATAATGTTGAATGTGCATACCAACTTCAAGCACCAGAAGGAATGGTAAGATTCCCTTTTTAAGAACTGGATTGAAATAGTTGTTTCCCCTAATTTCTACGATTAGAATCAGGACATATTAGGTATTAGGTTCCTTTTTTTCAGTAGAATAGTGTTTTTAGAAGGTCACTGAACAATAACAAAAAAAATTAGTCACCTTTATTGAAATGATGAAAAGCATAGTTTAATATTGTGCTACTCCATGTTTGGATTTCATAACCGTCTGAATATTAAGTATGCTAGGATTAGGTATGGTGATTTAGGCTCTTTACTTACTGTTCTAACATATCTCACTCATCTTCTATGCGGATCAGGTCAGGTGATTTTGCTGACCAATCGAAATGTAATTGAGTGTGTGAGTATTTCTAAAATAAGTCGCATATTTTTCCAGCTCGTTAAAGGTAACTGATGTCATCGTTAAAAATAAGGATAAAGGCAATATTATGAGACATTGACTGATATTTTCGTCATGAAGACATGATTGAAAGGCAACCACCTGATTATTCAGCATTTTTCCATGCATGAATAAACATGCTGGTTCATATAAGTGGTCAGTGACTGCTTCAGTAATCTGACCTCCACAAGAAAACAACTCCAAAACTCCTTAAACCTACTTCTATTGTATTGTTATTCATATTATTTTAAGAGTGAGTAATGTTAAGTCCGGGGAGCTAATACAATATTCTAATACTTATTTAGATCAAAATAAATAAATTTTAGAAATTTGATACAAAATTCCGCATTTATGATGCGATCAGGGGCAAATTTCCCTCTAAGTAGACATGAGGTATATAGACTGGACTACAAGCTGAAAAGTAAAAAATTATGATAATCATTAAAAAATATATTTGAAACGTAATTTCTAGAAGTTAAAGAATATTTTAACAAATATTAAAGCTTCGTCAAGAACACCCTAAATTAGACTCGATAGTTTTAAAAAATTTTTGAAAGCAGCAAAAAAAAAAAAAAAAACTCTATTTTCGAAATTGTAAGGAGTAATTTTCCTTCATTATAAGAATTAGGATATGATTTTTGCATTTTGATTTACTGGTTCATTATTTGCAGCGACATCTATTGAAACATTTTTAAACAAAAACTAAACATTCCTGATGGGAAAACGTGTACCCAATCACATGTTTTTGCTGCAAAAATTATTTAATTTGGACCGTTTATTAAATTATTTATTTTTATTTATTTAGTTTAATAATAACCTTCAGTGATATTAGTTTTTTAACGAATTTAGAACGGAGATTTTTCTAGATAATTTAAAATGGCAGAGAATATTATGCTTCATTTTTTTTATTTAATAAATTTGATTTATAATGATTTTGACCACTACTCTTGTAAATAATATTAAAGCAAGTTACGGTATTCTGATTACTGATTGACTCTGGTCACCAATCCCGTTTATCATCCAAATATAATTTTTTTTACCTTAGAAGTTGATATTTTACACAAAATCAAAGAAACTTTTCTTTTAAGATTTCGACCTCGAACCTTTGACGTTTAGTCAAAGAACGTAAAAAAGTTTTTAAAATGTACTTTTATTTTGCAGAAACTACAGAAAGTGTCTTGGTTATCACAAATTACCAACATTGTTTTTAATTCTTTTACAAAAATAAAATCTTTTACTTACATAAATAAGCTTCTTTAATTCATAAGCATTTTTTTAATCATCTGCCAATGTAATATATTGATTTCAAATTAATTAAATTTTTATTTTCTTAAAAAAAATTTACAACTTTTTATTTACATTGTTACGCTTTTTAAAACATTTTTTTAAAATTAAAAATCAGCAGGATTTAAATATTGAGAATTTTTCTCTTGCAGCACGTACGACTTCATTTTAATACCCTCGATGTAGACATCACAAATAACTGCGGTGGTGATTCCGTGAGTGTCCATGATTTTGATTCAAGTGGAAATGGTATTTTGGTGAAGATGCACTGTGGAAACAATTTACCGAACGATTACGTATCCGATTCACACGCGTTTGCAGTCGTATTGAAAACTGATGAGTTTGGCGCAAAAAGAGGATTCAATATCACTTATTCTATGCAGACAAACACCGGTAAGTTTAATTTATGCATTCGAATGTTTTTTCTTTTATTTAAAATATTAAATAGCTAATGGTTTTATCGTATTCATTTGCTTTCCTTTTTCACTACCGTCTAAGGAAAACTCCAGTGAAAATTTTGATACCAGTTGAATACACGTTCTTCGTATAAGTAAAATTAAGTCAATAATTAATAAATCGCTCAATTAATAATTAATAAAGTATAATATATATGGTTAATAATAAGTAATGAATAAATGTATAGTGTTGATTAATTGCTAATTTATAGAAACATTTAGTAATTAATCAACACCCCCACAATCTTGAACAAAACTAAAAGACACATACCATTAAGGTTAAATCAATTAAATTTGTTTCACTTTCATTTTGATCCCTTCCAGGTTGTTTTACGTTATTAGTTAAAGCATAACACGTTTATAAAAGTTCATCTCATTAAAATAAATATTAGGAAAATTTCGCAGTTTTTACGTTAGCTTCCGTATGCTCCCGTACGCAAGATTGAAGCAATTGAAGATGAAAACAAGCACGCCCGAAGCACTAAAAAAAGCCCACGAAAAATGCTATTCATAAATTTCAATCCTGCAGTACCGATACATCAGATTCCGAACTTTATTTTATTGTTTTTATCTACATATTTTAATGACTTAAAAAAAATTAATTTTATCTTAATATAAATAACCCTTTTATTTAGTTAACTTAATGAATTCTTTCTTTCCGATAGAATCTCGATAAATGAATGTCTGTGTCGATGGTTTCTTGCCTTCAAAATTTAGATGATTTTTAAATTAGCCAGAACACTCAAAACAAAATTAAAAATAGCGACCACGCTCACAACTGTGTTCCTAACGCAGCTCTCACAACCAACGCTCAAAACACGATGATCTTCATACAGCCCTTCGGACTTCTCGCAAAACAGCAATGGCAGCTAATGGAATTCATTCATAGAATTGTATCACAGATAAAATTCTGGTGGAGAAGTAATTTAGCGTAGCTACCACTATAACTATTAAATTCATACTCACTAGTATATATGACATGTTAACTCAATTTTATCTTGAGGTACCTTCTGATAGATGACGGTTGACATTTTCGGTAACCTAGTCCCGCTAGGGGTTTCCGAAATATTAAAAAACGTTTGTGAAAACTGTATCCTATATTCAGGAAGGTTTCGTTTTTTTTTTTTTTTTTTTTTTTTTAGTGCAGCAAAGGAATCTTACAATTAAATTTTTACAATTTTCAAACTAACTAGGGCACTCAGATTTCTACTGGAGTGCCCTATTAGCTGACAATGAGTGTCTCAATTGTTTCCTGACGTCTACAAAATGTTTGTCGCAATCGAAACCTAGCCAATGTTCGACTACACGGAAAAGTTACATTGTAAGTGTGCTGGATAGCAATAACAATATCACGATTTCCCGATTCTTTTTTTTTTTTTTTTTTTTTTTTTTTGACAAACACCTTATTTTTAATATTTTTACATAAAGGGATTAGTCGCCAATCCGTATTTTGAGTGTTGTAAATTGTTCCAAACTAAGCTAAAGCTCTCTAAATGGAAACACTGTAAGTTTTAGTCCTATTCCAGAAATTACAAACAGAATTAAGATCCTGATTTTGTCTTCGCCATCAATCCCAATCTCTTCCACTTTCCAACTAGAAAGAGTTCCCAAATTTCAACTGAAACTCTGTATCTGATACCACTGCAATTACAATGGTTTTCAAAATGCTGCAAAATTCTCTGTATAGTCCACTTGTAAAGCATAGTTATAATTATTTATTTTCTAGATGAATACCCATTCTTCACACGGGTTGAAAAAGCAATTAATCCGCACTATCCATAATCCATAAATTGGTATTAATCCATACTACGAAATACACGCACACAGAACTGAAAGACATATCATATACCGACGCACTCAATAGGGATAAAATGCAGTGAAACCACTCTGGAGTGATTACTCTCCGTTCAGTAAAATGGTCGTTAATGGAGGTTGGTCGTTCTTAAAGGTTACATCCATTGACTTCACAATTGTTATTGAAAGGTACGTGATTTTAATTTTAACTACTGTCATTTTCTTGGGGCGGAAATGCCACTTCTGTTGGCGTCATAAAAAGACGGATCTATGAATTAAAATTTAGCGTCAGTAAAAATAATCCCAACTAATGTAATTGTGTGTAAAAACAAATTTACGAATTAGGAATGATTTTAATTTAATTTTATATCAGAAAAATCAGTTAGTTTTAAAAGACAAGAGGTTTGTTTGTTTGAAATGCTTTTTTTTCTAATAAAACTTTCAATTCTAAAAGAAACTCGTTTAATATTTTATTTTATAACCATCGTTGAACAGCTGACCCAATTATTTGGGCCTGTGATTACTAATGTTCAACTCCGTAGCTCTGAAATTTTGAACCAATCCAGAAGACAAGGGAACTCCTGGATTAAGTGTTGGGAGAAATTTGCCTACGTGGAGGACTTTTTGATGGAACTAACCCACAGTTGCGTTACACGGAGAGGAAAGCTTCAAAAACATCCCGTTATTAGCAAACGGCAAAGGAACTCTAACCCATGATCCGTCTACCACCGAGGATATTTCACGCCAGCACTGTGGTCGATGCAAGCCGGATACAGATTCGTATCGGCCAGCCATTTGAACCCAGTTCACCTCATTGGAAGGCGAACGCTCTATCTCCTGAGCCATCTCGGATATCCCGTGACTCATCGCGGACAATCATCATCGATAGCATCGTCTTTAGTGCACTCTGACTGCAACATGAGGTTGTACCGTCAAAAAGAGCTCTCTAATTAAGTGCCTCACGCAAATATTCTGAATACATTTTAATCTACTTATTTGCTTTGTTAAATTTTTTGTTTAGCTATCTTTTCGTGTTTTCTTATTTGACCTTTTCCGCATTTGATGCGGATATTTTCCCAGTCACTGGGAGAGGTTTTAAAGGTCATCTCTTAAAGGTTTTTTGCAACGCAAAGTCGAAGGAAAAAATTCCATGCCTCCTAAAAGTGGTCGTAATCAGAGGAGGTCGCTACATAGAGGTGGTTTTTCCTAGAGGTTTCACTGTAGTACCCATTTTTTCGTTCATTTATTAATTATTGTTGCCCGTGTCGTAACTTAACGTTATTTTATTTTTAAAAAAAACATTTTTAGAAATTATTTTATTGAAATAAAGATAAAATGTTTTCTCAGCATTCTCTGGCGTGGCACACTTACTCGAAGCATGACATATTTATGGCATTCAAAATTTCCCACAATCAAGCGATTTTCAACTGTACTTACCTTATTTTTGGCTGGGGGGGTTGAAAAACCTATCACCACATTACCTTTTATCTCCTGATAAATAATAAAAATTAACGCTCCAGAGCAACGAATTTTATTAAAAACTTGTAATAGATAGGGAATTCAAAATAATTTACATATATTCATCGAATTTTAGAATTTTTCGTTTTATGTAGTTATATAGTAATTTGATATATTATCGATTAGGCTTAGTAGGTGTTTAGAACATTTTACATTTAATGTTATTGTTTTTGCAATACTTTCATGAAAGTCAAAGTTTAACGATGCACTGAGAAAAAAAGTCGGTCAAAACTACCAAAATATAAAAAAAATTTGCAGTGTTTTTGACTGTGTGGGAAGACCAATATCAAATCCAATAATTTCAATAAAAATTATAGAATTAATAATGGATTATTATATTAGAGCTTTTAAATTTTTCACATTGCTCATTTTTGTGGAAGCATAAAATTTTCCAAACAATTCCATATATTTATCTTAGATTTTAGCTCTATTATTCGTAAGAAACTGTTTCTGTCAAATTTTTTTTTACTTTTGTCTTCTTTATTTCATTCTGTGGCATGATAAATTCTACTTTAAACAGAGAAAGGAAAAGTTCTACATTCTTAAAATTTTTCCGTATATATTTTCCTATTAGTTTAAAAAGATTAATGGTGCATGTCATCTATATAAATATTATTTTGATTAATATTCTGGTTTAAGATATTTTCTTTATATTTTAAAGCGTCAAAGGGGTTTTGTTAGATGTCTAGGTTTTATATGTCTAATTAAGTATTTTCTTTTTAGGTTAAATTTAATTTAATACAAAGTACTATACTTAAATATTTCATGGCGCATGGCTCGTTGCGCGCCCAAACAAGGAGCACTGAAGTGAATCTTGACTTAGGGATTACTTTGACAAAAAGTTACTAACTCAAATTTTATGTTTAAATAAATTAAAAAATATAAAAAATTTAAAAAGTTTAAAAAATGTAAAAATATAAAATGTAAAACTTGTCCCTTAGCTGATAATTCCCAGATTGGTGGATTTTTTTGTAAATGTTTTAATATTAGTTATTTAATTCAGTGCAATTGCTGTAATTTGTGGTATGTTGGTCAAACAGGTCTTAAATTTCATAAGCGGATTAATTCCCACAGATCTGCTATAAAAAATTTCAATAATAGTCATTACTGCTGATAATGAAATTTTTCCTTATCATGATTTGCATTTCATGATTTTGATAATATTACTATTATATATTACTATTATATATTACTACTTTTTATTTTAGATTTTATGGAAAATTTAGATAATAGACTTGATTTAGAAAACATTTACATTAGTAGTCTTAAAACTCTTTTTCCATATGGATTATATAGTAAATTTAATGGGAAAGGTAATGTTAATACTGAAGATTATTGTATTTATGATAAATTTAAAGTTTTTAATTTTCCTGGTGTTTTTGATTCAAAATATAGGAATAAAAGAGGTAGTGGAAAAGGTAATGGTAATATTATTGATTTTGATGATTTTTCGAATATTTGTAACTTACCTGTTTATTTGAATAATATTTTTAATATTAGGAAATATATTTTTGGTTTTAAAAATAAAGTTCTTAAAAATTTCCTTATTAAGTTTGGTTCTAAAATTAAATTTGATACTGAACTTATTAAATTTATTACTTTGGATTTGATTAAATCAAAACTTGGTGTTAGTAAAACTGATTTGTTTTTTAATAAGGTTTCTAATATTGAAAGGGTTTTTTGTGCGATTAATTTTCATGATAAAAAATTTGAAATTGCTAAGTAGCCACAGGTTATGGTCGTTCTTCTGAATTTTTTCTTTAAAGCAAATTAAGGTTTCAGCTGCTTATAAATATTCTTCTACGCTTAGATAATAGGGGGTTAATATATATGAGTAAGAGGGGGTATGGTCCCCTCTTACAAATATACAGTCCTTGCAGCATGTATTTCATACTCGAAATAAAACAGTTTATCATTTCCAGTGGCAATAGGTCCATATCGTTCAGCAACGCTGTTTTCATTCCCTGAATGGTTCTTGGGGGAGTAGCGAGTTGCATTTGCCCTGCCAACTGCATCCTAGGCATGCTCTATAGAGTTGAGATCTGGAATTCAGTCTGGCCAATCCATCCGGCGAATATCCTCACTCTCTAAAACTTCGTCGACCAGATGATCTCTCTAATATTAATTAAGTTGTGAAATTAGACACAAAAAATGTACTTTCTCTGAATAAGCATATATTTTTTTGACATATTTGGATTCTTAACCTTCAAAATATAGGGGTAGCCGCAATCTGGGAAATATGGTCCCCATAGTTTGGTCAGAATAGCGATCCAAAGTTCGGACCCCTTAATGTAAATTTCACTTTTTACGTTTTTAGTCATATTTTTAAAACTATTCAAAGAAATATTTTTAAGCAATATATATTTCTTATACATTGCTTATATAATATATATTTTTAAGCAATTCAAAGAAAATTGCATTCACTTATAAAACCGATTTATCCAAAGATAATTTCATGCAAAAAATAATTTTTAATAATTATTTATTATATTTTATTATTTAATTTCATTTTGAATGAAAAGATTTTGAATTATGAGGTATAATTTTTTTTTTATATCGCATTAATCTACGTATTTTTCTATATCAAAATCTAAAGTTTCAAAAATTTTTATATGGTAGAAGCCGATAAAATTTAAAATTAATTATTCTTAAAAAAAAAATTTGGCGACAATGAAGAAACATTTAAATGCGGCGATTAATCTTTAAATGTGGTTAACTTACGAGGACTTGATTTATTCGCGCATAGAGTGAAATTTCATTCATATATGTTTGCTGATAACCGATTGCTAATCCTTTTTTCAAATTATTAAATACGATGTTTTTCTTTTAGTTTTCTAAAAATTTATTATTAATTTAAAAAAACGATTCGAATAAAGCATTTTATTAACGAATGTTCAGCTTTATAACAGCATCTATCTGATAGAATGTAATTATAAATCAGCTTTTTTTTGTTTTAATTTGTTAGTTTGTTCTTTTAATAATTCATACAATTTCAATAATATACCAAAGTATGCATAGATTTGCAATAATATGTTTATCAATTTTTTCAATTTCTATTTTATAATTATTAATACGAATGCGTAGTCAACATTTTTAGGCATCTTAAAACATCCTTACATCTTATATATCACCTTAATCTTAAAATAAATTTTTTAATTACCTGTCTTCGAGTGTTTCGCAGAAATATTTTTCTAACTTTTCTCAAAATCTTATTTTTTATGCTACCATATATACAGGGTCATTCGAAATTCCCTCTGTTTACTACAACCTTATTTTTACTACAACTGGCTTCAGTGGTACATGTTACTGCCCTCTACCGGCAACTGCTTAAATTGAAACTTGAATACTTTCGGAACAATTTCATTTGTTCTTTTATGCCATATTCATCTTCGTTTTTTTACTATAACGCTTCGAAACCCCGGAGGGAATTATGAATAACCCTGTATTATTTTTCCATTAATATACTAATCAATTGTTTTAGTACTTTAATTTATGTTTTTCTTTAAAATAAAATTACTTTTAAAATTATTGTTAAGTTTTTACTGAAAGAAAACTTAGATTTATTGCCAGCTCGCTGAGAATTAAATCTTGTTAAGAAATTAAAACTGATCGAATGCATTCTATCAACTGACTATTTATTAAGCATACTATTGTTTTCGAAAAATAAAGATAAATTATTAATTTTCTTTTTTTTCTTCTTCTTATTTATTTGAATAATAAAAGTAAATGCGTATGTGTGCACAGCAAAAAAATACAACAGATTGATTTGTTTTTTAAATGAACAAAAAACTATGGACATACAATTTTATTTTGACGTTCAAAGTTATTCTTGCCCGTTAACTTAAAGAAAGTTACCCTTTTCCTTTAAAAAGTTTAAAATATCTGCTTAAAAAGTTGTTTATATTATTTCTCAACTTTTGCACAGTTCAAAAAATATTGCTTTATCAGAAAAATGTTCGATATGCCTTGTTTTGTTAAACAACTACTAAAATAAAAAATTGTAAAAAGATTCGAAAACGTGCTATTTTTAGAATCATCATCTCAAAAATTGTTCTTTTTCTAACATTAGGATTTTTTCTACTTAAATAATCTATAATAGTAGTTTTATTACACGTTTTGAAGAAATAATGAATACAACTTTGAATCTAATATTTCGTAATAAGGAAACAAGAATATTAATAATTTATTAATAATTGTTTCATTGCACCGAAGTAGTTAATTCTTTTCGAAACAATCGGCTTTGCAACTATTTAGCTTGCAACTATTTTTTAAACTGGGGGTTATTTCATGTATATCATTCAACTTTAAAATTTCTAATATAAAATACAAAAATTACAAGACTGCGTAAGCTGGTTTTAATTAATAATAAAAAACGGACAAAATCGTCGGCAAAAGAAGTTATCTCATGAAAAGAATGTCAGAGTCAAAAACTGTAACAAGTGTTACTCTTGTTTAATTTTGGGTATTATAAACCTAAATTTTCCTCTCTTTTAATTTTGTAAATTATTTGTTTTAATAAACTAACGAAATAAGTGTGTAAATAATATCCATTCGTTTTACTAGAAACCAAGTTTACTTAGTATCATTCGCAAATCATATGAAGTGCAAATTCTTGAGCTCAGGCGTAGGGTAGTAGGATATTACATGCATGATCAGTAGTTTCAAGAATGAACTCTTATATTAGAAGGCGGCTAACTTCTTTAAAAATTCTAATTCGGAAAAATACTTGTTATTTTACAAATGTTATAAAGCATGTGTATTTTTTAAATGGTTATTTATATAATTTTC
Source organism: Parasteatoda lunata (assembly GCA_949128135.1). Taxonomy (NCBI): domain Eukaryota; kingdom Metazoa; phylum Arthropoda; class Arachnida; order Araneae; family Theridiidae; genus Parasteatoda; species Parasteatoda lunata. The sequence continues at coordinate 24,676,954 of OX421979.1, forward strand.
ACATTGGCCATAAGTTTTATCTTGATGAAGCAAAAACGAAGACCCTAGAAAGCAGCCAAAAACTAAATCATTATGAATTATTATCTTTTAACTTTTTTTTGAAATCTCTAACCTTGCTTTTTGAACTCTATGATCCGCTGTAATATGTTTTTGTTTGAGTCAAAATATTGACATTTTTTTATATTTTTTTCAATTAACATTTTTAAAGATTTGAACTCATTTTTTAATTTTCTCTCTCACAAATTAAAAAATTGTACTATAATTTCAGACTAATTACTCTGATAAAAATGTAACAGAAAGGTGAAATTCCTATATATATTTCTGAAATATAAATTTAAAAGTTACATTTTATTGCCTACACATATTTTAGTTGAAAATTTAATTTCGATTTTTGGCCAAAGATCATTGTCTTCTGGCCCACTGTGCATTGCTGGAAATAGTTAAGGGTAGAGGGGTCACAATATTTTCTCTAATTTAACAATTAAAACTAGTAAAATTCTAATTAAAATTAGCAAATCTCTAAATAATCTACAACTAGTCCTTAATAAATTAAGAGCACTGTGGTATCAGGATCGATCGTAATTATAAAGTTATCATTAAATTTAAAATTAAATTTTGAAACCCAACATTTCGTGACCACAAATTTACGAGGTTATGAAATTAAATATTGAATGTTGTGATGAATATAAACATAATAAAATACATTTTCTTAGTTTTCCCTCCTCATGTTTAATAACTTCTTAAGGACCTTACGAACTCTACCTAAAATGAGGCTATCGTATCAGATGGTGAGAATTGTAAAATACGTTTTTAAATAAAGGAATAAACAAAGAAACTTTAATAACCATATTTGGTGATAAATAAGTAACCGATCGCAATCAAAGAGCTTAGGGAAAAAAATGTTTGCAAAAGTCAGTTTTGGAATGTATACATTTGTATTATTTGCAAAGCCTACTTATTTAAGAAAACCATGTGACCTAAATATTTGTCAGAATGAAATGACCTTTTACAATAAAATAAAAATACAAGTAAAATTTACTCTATTATACTCTTTAATATTTTGTCAAAAAAAAAAAAAAAAATACCAGGAATTTTATGAAACCTTCTGATTGCGCATCAGAATCGTGCTCCAAATTTTTTGCAGGATCTTTTTTTTTTCTTTTTCATTTCCTTACCTGAAAGACTTGAACTGAGGTGTAAAAGCAATTAACCCTACAACTCTTCATAAATTTACAAGAACTTTTAGTACAACATTTTTATACAAATAGCATCTTTAAAAGAATAAAAAAATGTCAGATAATAAGTTCAAGGTTCAAATTTTGAAATATTGGAAAATCAAAAATAATTTCATTCTTATTTCTCCATTTTAAATTCAAACATTATTTTCAAAGTATTAATAAGAATACTACTATTTTCTTTGCCCAGAAAAGAGATCCAAAAATTTTCTTCTTGGTTGCCTATAGCAACAGAGACACACAAAGTTATAACGTCTTGTCAGTCATTCAGTTTCTTTATGGTTGTTTTAAATTGTTTCACTTTCTATGGCGAGGTAATTGGGCATTTTTTTAAACTTTCGCCATATATATAAATCTTAATTGCGGCTCAATTTACGACCCAATTTTTTCGAAATTTTTCAATTTTTCACCCCCCTATTTCAAGGGTCAGGATTCCAAATATGTAAAAAAAAAATTATATGTTTATTCAGAGAAAGTACGTTTTTGTGTCTGATTTCGTAACTTAATTAATAGTTAGCACTAATTAATTAGTACTAAAAGAATACAATTAATATCTAAACAAAATGAACAAAACTTCTTTTAAAAAAATGCGCTAAAAAGCAGCAGAATTTTCAAAAAAGAGAGAATAAAAATAGAAATAAATGTAGCAAAAGAAATAAAACAAAATTAAAAATATGACCACTGAAGCCGACGTCTTCAGGGGGTACCGGCCCCAGTGGCCAAAAAACAAAACCTTTTCTATTGAGGAAGAAGGCAAAAGCCTAAAAACCTTCCTCAGTACCCCGAAGGTTTTGTTTAAAAGTCCAGGAGAAAAAAACATGCAAGACATAAAACTAATACAGAAAAGAAACTCATACAACTCATCAGAAACTCAAATTCTTCAGAAAATAAAAATCAACGGAAAATAAAAACTCACATAAACAAGGTCAGACAGCGAACTCTAAAGCAAACCAAATGAAAAGGAATCACTTAAACCAAAAGAAAAACAACGCCCTCTTTTAAAATGCGCAGAATGAGAAAATGATAGGAAGAAGTTGTCAAAGAAAAATTACGTCACATATTAATAGAATGCTTAACTGGGGCTGCTAAGTTAAGTCTAGAATTGCGCCCTGTTAAAAGAAATAAAAAAACTAATATTCTTTAATCATCTTCTTAATTAAAAAATTAACATTACAAAAATTATAAGGAAAATCATTATTACTCAAATTATTCACAGCTTCTTGAAAACTTTCAACATTATTGCAAATATTTTTAATCCTAACCAATTGGGAAAAAACTAAATTTTTAAAAATTTTATTACACAAATTAGTATAAAAGTTGCAGAAAAATATAACTTTAAATTTAACAGCTTTTCTTTTATCAAAAACACCAATTTTGATAATTTTGTCCACAATAACAATTTTAAAATCTAAATACTCAACATTAAAACAATCCTCATTAGTTTTCTTCAAAACCAAATCTTTAGGATAAATATTATAAATAAAATTATAATTATCACAATTAAACAAAATCAGATCATCAATATATCTAAAATCTTTAAAATCATTATATTCAAGAAATTTAGCTTCAAAAACATGCACAAAAAAAATATTTGCAAAAGCACCAGAAAAGAAATTACCTTGTGGAATTCCAATAATTTGTTTATAAAAATCTAAACCATTAAAAAGAACATTCTCAAAAAGATTAAACTTACATAAATCCAACCAATTAGACTTATCAATTTTCTCATTAAATAAATATTTATCAAAAATGCCATTACAGATATCAATAATCTTTTCGTGTGGTATACTTGTATACAAATTTTCAAAATCAAAAGTATTAATGTTGGATATTTCATTATTATTAATATAATCTAAAACATCAACATTACTATTAATAGCAATATATTTTTCTTTTTTAATTTTAAGCAAAATAATTTTTAGAAAACTAAAAAACTTTTTACTAACATCAGAATTGTAACAATTAGTACCACACGCTATAAACCTAAATTTAACAGGATTTTTATGAAATTTAACAATAGGAAATAAATATGGAAATTTAATCCTATTCAACCTAAATTTTAATTTTTTACTAAACGCAATAATTCTTTTTTCAACAACCCTCCTATCTACTTTTAATTTTAAATAAGTATTATTTGCGTTATATTCTCCAATAATCAAATTTTTAAAAAAATATTTACACATAATACAAAAATTATTTGAAGCTTTATCCACTACCGTAACAATAAATTTATCTTTAAGATTTTTAATTTTACTAGACAGATCATAATCAATAATAGTACCACTAGGAAAAGAACCAAAACTGGTATTAATTAAATTAAAATTAACCTTTTCAATAATTTTAGCCTTCCACTCCGAAAACCCTCAACGGGCCAATGATATTTTCTGGAAATTTTTGCTATAAAAAAATCAAGATCTTTTTTAATAGACAAAATAAAATATTCTTTATTCATTCTAAATCTTGTCCTAAATTTTGAACCTTTGCTTAAAATTTTAATTAAATCTTCATTACCAACAATCTCCAAATTTCCCGTAATAATATGTTCATAATCATTATCAATATATTGTGAAAATTCCTGATACCAACAATCATTACCAACAATCTCCAAATTTCCCGTAATAATATGTCCATAATCATTATCAATATATCCTGAAAATTCCTGTAGCCTTTCTGTTATGCCCAGCTATAATGGACAAATTGCGATCTTCTCTAGCCGTCGTGGCTCTTGGACTACATTGCCCAGGCTTTCTCTCGATGTATCTGGTATCCTGGAACTATTTCCATAAGTTACACACGAGGCTGGACGTTAAATTGAACTCTCCACAAATCTGGATCTGAGATTGGCTTGCTTCTAGCCTTCCCACAATTCGCCATCTCATTCTATCATCTAAACATTAGTGGTTACTCATTTTTACTGTTACAATTTGAATTTAACCTATTGCTGTAAAATAACACTAAGAAATTTGCCGAGGTGTGTTAGCAAAAGAAATGCGTCGTAACTTACGTGCACTTATAAAGCCTGTTTCTCTACTGGCTCTGCTTATACACATTAGTACGCTTGCGTATGTGAAGATTTGAGTATTTTGTCTAGAAGCAGTGGTTTTACATTCAGTTCAGTTCTTTTCATGAAATTCGATAAAATATGAAAATCTTTTCTTTTAATTTATTTCATCAGGATAATTAAGATAATTCCATCATAAATTTTTTCATTTCATAATTTGAAGCACCATAATTTGACGTTGTATTCCTTATAAATATTTTTTTAAATAATATCAAACGGTTATTTTATGGTTGATTTATTGCATTGATTATATTTCTATTTTAATTTTTTCTATTATTTATAATCTGTGAAAAATTTCGGTGTATAAATGCCACCCTTTGTGGCGTTGAGGTTAACGGCGTTGAGGTTAATATTTTCGGAAGCAAATCATCAAATGTATCTTTCTGCTTCTGTTTCTTGGGATTATTCATTTACCATGGCCATTGTGCCCAAATGTTAAAGTTCTACATACTTCATATGCTACGTTTCTAATAATGTACTTTTTTTTATTGTTATAAGACTTTGTTTTCAGCGATGCTTTTAGCTAATAAAAACTGCGATAAGCTAATTTTCTATATTTGAATTTCAGAGATTTTTCAATATTAGAATTTAATAAATTTATAGCTGCTACTTATATGAGTCCCGCAGTAGACTGATCGTAAAGCCTCAGTTCCTAGTAGAACACAGTCAAGCATCACTGACTGCGGTCAGTAAGCGGATGGGTGACTACTTTGATCAGCCAGCGTAAGAGATAGAGGGGGTGGCGTATCGGTCCTCGTTAAACTGCTCCACCGTAAAGTACTCGACTTCGCGCACAGATCATCGGGCTACCTGAGCGGGGGAGCAACCCCCTCTGTAGAGGATCAAAATTGCATTGGCTTGTCTTCGGATCATCCTCAGGGATGTTTCCCAGACCATCGCCAATTATTCAGCTCTCTTGCGACATAAATAAAGTTTCAACTATTTATATATAAAAAATCCCCAAACTGAAACAAAAATTAATTGAATGTTTGCTTTTAATTTGCCTTTTAGTTCTAAACTTTTTTTTTCTCTTTTTATAACAAGAATATTAAATTGTAATTTTTCGTCAGATATTTTTTTCAAATTTCTTACAAATGAAACTTAAAAAAAAAAAAGGAACAATATATTTTTGTAACTCAAGCAATTGATGTAGTAATTTAGTAAGAAAAATTTTTATTATTGCGAGACAAGATTTTTGTCGAAAAAATAATCCCTTTCAGCAAATTGCTTTAGACATCTTGTTTGAGTTATGTACAGTTCAACAAGTTCTTGGTAAACTGCAGCTCAACCGTGAAATAAAGTATGCCGGCTACTTGTTTATTTTTTTGTTTCTTATATTAGCTTGGCATATGAGCATAGTGATAATACATCTGGAAAAACGTCGGAGGTAATAACAAGGATAAATCAATTATAAGGGAATTCAGAATCAAGAAAAAATATTTTTATCGTTTAGTAATTCGACATTTAATATTATAACTGGGTAAAACCTTCATTTTAAAAAAAAAGTTAAGCTGCGTATGAAAAGTTATTATTTAGCGTCGTAATTTTTTAAGTGCTTTGCAGAAACTGAATTTCGAAACAAATGTTTTAAAAATTTAAGTATTAATATAATGTGTAGACTGATATACATGTTAATTAGTACGTAGTAGCTAAAACATATGTTTCAGAAATTTATAGTTTAATTGTTGTTGTTATTGTCATAGGCCATTAAGGCATAGGGGATACGATTATTTTTGTTCCCAATGGCGCCATCTATAGCTAAGAATTCGATTTCTGTCACATACATTCATAGAGCGGATTCGAACTCCCACTCTCACGAACGTCTGTCTAGCGCCCTACCAACCAAGCTATCCCAGCATAACTTTCATTGATGCAATAACTAAGTGATGAACTGTGATGGCTCAGGGGATAGAGCGTTCATCTTCCAATGAGGTGAACCGGGTTCGAATACCAGCGATGGCAGGTCGATACGAATTCCGCACCTGATTCGCACCGACCACAGTGCTGACGTAAAATATCCTCAGTGGTAGTCGGATCATGGGTTAGAGTCCCCTTGCCGTCAGGCTAACCGTAGAAGGTTCTCATGGTCTTCCTTTCCATGCAAAGCAAATGCGTGTTAGTTCCATCAAAAAGTCCTCCATGAGTGCAAGTTTCTGCCAATACTTGACCCAGAAGTTCCCTTGCTTTTCTTGCTGGATTGAGTTCAAAACTACTAGTCTACGGACATTAGTAGTCATAATCCCAAAATTGGGTCTGCTCTTCAATGACCGTTATAAAACAAAATAGCTGATTGATAGTGAAGAATTTACAATAACATGTGTAGTATGAGTCGTAGATGAAGGGGAAAATCAGGCTATTTTCCCTTTCACCTACTTAGGAGACTTTTTTAGAGCGCCAAGCAAACTGAACAAGTATTTTCGTATTGTATTTCCGTTCAGCCTAAAATTTCTTAGACCTGTTACAATGAGCCCAGGTACCTTTAGACTAATTAGAAAATATATCATTCACTGCTTAATTAGCCTAAAATTCTCAGGCCGTTTGTGATTAGCTTAAAATAGTGAGTGCAGGATTCTAGAAAAAATTCTGGCTGATTAAGCATTAGCAATGCATTTTAGCTATTAACCGTTTTGGCTTATTGAGCAGCCTCGAAGCTGCATCGAAAATTCTTCAGGAATTTTCTAATCAGCTTAAAGACACATAAAGATAGCAGGGTAAGTTGCAATGTGTCTACAAAATTGGACTGATTTGAAAATGCTGAGATATTTCCAATTAAACTGGTACATTGCAAAACGCCAGCGACAGGATTTCAAATGGATTTTCAAAACACCTAATGGTTATAGATTCAGCTTAATATTTAATTTTATAAATATCAAGCTGAGTTTAGAACCATAAAAGAACTAAGTTCATTAATTTTAATAGTTACTTTTAAGAGCGGTGGGTCACCAGTTCAACCTTAAGCTTCATAAAGAAATCAAAACGTGCAAATACATACTAACAATGATCGATAAAATCATTTTTCGAATATTTAAAGAACACTTTTAGCGTTTCTTATAGCACTATTAAAAAGAAGACGATAAACATTTTGTTATAGTATATAAATGTATTACACTTAGAAATTGATAATTTTAATCCTTTATGCAACAGAGAATTATTTCTTGCAGATATATGCGAAAAGGGAAAGAAACAATGCAGAAACAGAAACTGTGTGGATAATAAATCTTTGTGCGATGGCAAGGATGACTGCGGAGATGGAACAGATGAAGAAAAATGTAACAGTAAGAAAATTAGTTTTAATTAATTTTTTTCCTTCCCTTCTTATTTCTTGAAGCTATGGCTACAGCATATGAAATCACAACTCAGTTGTACTTTTTTTACAGGAAATGCAACCAAATTAGTTTCCAAATTTCTAACAGGTTGAAAACCCAATTATTATGAACACATTCAATTACACGCAGCTTGAAAGCAATTTATGGTTAAGGAGATTACCTAAATTTGTTGTGTTTAATCTTTTTCGAAAAAAAAAAATAAAGACAAAAACTAAAATTGGAGAATCATTCCCTAAATTTATTATTCATGGATTCGTTTCTTAAAAACTATGTTCGTTCATTCAGTTTTAGCTGCTTCTTTTTTTTTTCTACTGAAGTAAGTAAAATAAAATAAGGTAAAATAAAGTAAAATAAAAAAAAACTTAAGTAAAATAAGTTCACCAATAATTATGTTTTTAAAGTAAAAAAATTATTTTCCAAAAGTTTTAGGGGAACCAGACATCAATTTTGTTTTTGTGACTTTTGATTTCCGTCTCTGCCACAATTTATCTCATTGAATACTTCAAAGTCACGCCAAATAGCTTTTAAATTAAAAAAATTATGATGTGAGGAATTTCTTCATACACCATACTCACCTGATTGCGTCACCAGATTTTCAAAGATCCTATCGTTACAACACTTTCTGAATGACCGAAAATTTCAAAATTTTGATGCTGTTCAAAATGCCATCTCTAAATATTTAACCTAAAATCCATTTAATTTCTATCGATCGATTAAAAGTTTGCCCACTAGATGGCACCAAATTATTGATAACGATAGTTACAATGTATCATTGATTAAAAATAAAAATTTTTTAAAAATTTAACTATTTAAATTTAATTAAAAACATTTTTTTCCGGTCTTTCTAATACTTAATAAATTATACAAAAGTTTAATGTCAAGTAACATTATTATGGCTTGCTCATTTGTCAACTGAGTTTCATAGCAATTTTCTATTTTACTGTATACATCTAATTAACCATGAAAACTGAGGAGCCTGCCTCTAAAGAATTTAACAGTATAAATTCGTCTTAAATTTTTAAAATCAAGTGTATTTTTCATTAATTGTTAACTAGAATTGTGAATTAACAAAAATTGAAAGAAATCATATTTGGCTAGACAGTCCAAAGCGAGTCAATGCCTTCTTCTGAACTCTGCTTCAATGCATACTATTTTTGACATTTGTGCGGCAGTTTCTTTCATGGATAGCGAGAAAGACAATTTCCACCAATTCCAATTATCTCACTCTGCGTCTGCTCCTTCTTGTAAGCGGTTTATGAAGGAGCATTTTTTAAATGTGGAATCATCAGCTACCCAGCTCGGAATGAGCTACCCAACTCATCCGGGTTTTTTTTTTATGAACTTTACGATAAATATAAATCTAAATAACTATAAACTTAACAAAGTGAAATAAATATAAAGTGAAATAACTTATATTCTTAGGATAAAAGTTATTATCATTAATAATTTAAACTAACTTAGAATAAACTTATATTTTTTTGATGCATCATAATTCCATATTTTTTAAATTATTCGAAGCTATTTTGTATAAAAAAAAACAAGATGTGCATTTGGTTTAAAATTATATGTAGAGAATTTACCTTTATTTCTGTGTTGGCAGCCCATGGAATTCTTAATCAGGCTCTGTCCATAATACACAATAAACAATTTTACAATATTACTTGATCCTTTATCTTAACTCACTTACATCGGCTTACTAATTTAATGTATACATTTTAATGCGTTATTGTTAAGAGAATATATGGTTTACGGAACTTGTGGAAACGGATCTTACTTAAGCATTTAATCTCAACTCTCTTTCAACTGAATGCTAATCTAGTGTATACATTTTAATTTGTTATTGTTAACAGAACCAATAGTTTATGGAACATGTGGAAACGGCTATTACTTAAGTATTTAATCTCAACTCACTTCCAAGTGTAAGCTAATCCAATATATACATTTTAATTTGTTATTGTTAACTGAACCAATAGCTTATGGAACCTGTGGAAACGGCTATTACTTAAGTATTTAATCTCAACTCACTTCCAAGTGTAAGCTAATCCAATATATACATTTTAATTTGTTATTGTTAACTGAACCAATAGTTTATGGAACATGTGGAAACGGCTATTACTTAAGTATTTAATCTCTACTCTCTTCCAATATATACATTTTAATTTGTTACTGTTAACTGAACCAATAGTTTATGGAACCTGTGGAAACGGCTATTACTTAAGTATTTAATCTCAACTCACTTCCAAGTGTAAGCTAATCCAATATATAGATTTTTATTTGTTATTGTAAACAGAACCAATAGTTTACGGAACGTGTGGAAAACCAGAAATACAACCAGAAGGTGCTCCAGATTTTGACAGAATTGTCGGTGGTCGTGAAGCTGTGCCTGGAAGTTGGCCCTACATGGCTGAGTTAGAGATGAATCTAATTGAACCAAATGGTCATGTTTGCGGTGGTACGCTGATTAATAGCCAGTGGGTGCTTGCAGCTGCTCATTGTTTTAGTAATCCAGCATTGTAAGTTCATAACATCCTTCATAAACATCCTTCTTTTAAAACCAAAATCCTAGGGTCGGCTAGCAATAATTATTGCCATTTTTTTCAAATTTTAATTTATTAGATACACGAAAATACTACATTAAAAAAGACATCCATTAGTGTGAAAAGATAGGTTATTAAAATAATTGGTTTGGAGGTCTGTTAGGGTTATAACGTCTTAATTCTCGAGTAAGTCCAACAATATTAAAGTGCAGAGATAAAATGATGACCAGCGCAAAATATGGTCTGAATCAGAATTTATGTTTTTAAAATTATTGTAATAAAAGGCATATACATTGATTTTCACTCTATATCATGCCGAAGGCTCTCACTTATAGATAATATACAAAAGGAAGAAGTTATGCAAAACATATAGCTCCAGACCCATTTATGCAAGCATAGAGAAGCTTAGATAGTGGATGAAAGGAGTAGTTATAACGCCCAATCCTGAAAATCGTTACAATTTTTAAATGCTGATAAATGAATTTTTTTTTTTTTTTTTTTTGATTAACTGTAGGCAATCCGTTAGGCAAATTAAACTGTAGGCAATTCTGTTTCCTCAAATATTTAAAAGATAATATCAATTATGTTTGCTAACTTACAGCTCTACTTAATATATATATTAATTAGTGGAAGAAACACTTTCAGTTTCTAAGTTTTTATTGAAATTTTGAATTTCTCAGGATAAAGTTCAAAGCCTTTAGGGGTTTGAGGGACTACCAATAAATTTAGAAAGAAAACAAATAGTTTTGAATACCCTATACCAGAAAATCAAGCAGTAAACTTGAAGCTTGTATTGATTACTTTGGTTTTTATTTGAAATAACTGCATAAAATTTCATAAATTCAGCTTAAATATTTATAGAGAAATGAACATTTTTATAATAAATTAATTTAAAATTAATTTATTTGTCCTATAAATTAATTAATTTAATTTATAATAAATAATAAATTGATAATAAATAAATAATTAAATAATTCATTTGTCCTATGTTTTTTTTTATTTTACTATAACTTGATTAAATACTTGAATATTGAGTAAAATTACACAAAATTTTTAGAGCAATTTAAAATTAATTACAAAATTATTGTTTTTAAATGGAAAAAAAATTGCTACGAAATACGCAGCTCATGAGTATTTGAAATAGTTCTTTTATACTGCTCATGCACGGAAAAAATTGCTATAAAATATGCAGCTCATGAGTATTTGAAATAGTTCTTTTATACTGCTCATGCACGGAAAAAATTGCTACAAAATACGCAGCTCATGAGTATTTGAAATAGTTCTTTTATACTGCTCATACATGGAAAAAATTGCTACAAAATACGCAGTTCAAGATTATTTGAAATAGTTCTTTTATACTGCTCATGCACGGAAAAAATTGCTATAAAATACGCAGCTCATGAGTATTTGAAATAGTTCTTTTATACTGCTCATGCATGGAAAAAATTGCTACAAAATACGCAGCTCATGGGTATTTGAAATTGTTCTTTTATAATGCTCATGCACGGAAAAAATTACTACAAAATACGCAGCTCATGAGTATGTGAAATAGTTCTTTTATACTCTCATGCACGAAAAAAATTTAAAATTATTTTTTCATAATTTTGTAGTGAATCGCATTTGGAAACTGATGGAAAAAATCTTATTTAAATATATTAAAAACGTAAGAAGTTTCAAGCAAATTTCTAAGTAGTTTTTGTACTTTTTAAAAGAAAGCTCAAAATGATAAGGGGTTTTCCACATATTTCATTTTGCTCTTGCTGTCTAGTTATTATCGGGTAATTTGCCATGCTACATAATAAAATTTGTCGAAAATTATAAAAGAAAATTATTTTTAATTTTTTCCTCTCATGTGCAGCATAAAAGAACTAATTTAAATATTCTTGCCTTGTGTATTTTTAAACGATTGTCTTTATTTTTTAAATTTTAAAACACTAATTTTGAAATTAATTTTAAATTGCTCCAAAAATTTTGTTTAATTTTACAGAATCTTTTTAAAATTATAGCGAAAAAATAAAGAGAAAAAAATTTAGTTTATTACTCCCAATCTGGGAGTGATCACTCTGAAGGGGGAAATAAGGCTATTCAGAGGGACGATAATCCTTAGGATGATGATGAGCATTCAAAAGAAAAAAATCGTAAATAATAATAAAAGTTAGCGAACCACTCTTTATCTCGTTTCCTTCAACATATTTAGCAGAAAGAGGATTTAATTCTGTCGTCTAGCTTCTCACAAAACAAAGAAATAGGTTGGATATTTGCTTAAAAGTTTACCTGTGCTTAAATCTGACAAACATAAAGCTTGACCTTCAAGATTTAACTGAAATTCACCAACCACAAGGCAGTCAAAGCACATAAACACCCATGCACGTAATTAATCATGAAACATTGTTTTGATATTAAAAATGTTTTAGCATTTTCCCAGCATTTTAAACAACTAACCATTGCATTAAATTCTAATTTCATTAAAATAAATATTAAATTGACATTTAACTGCAATTTCCTCGACTTAAAAAAAACTTAGAAAACCATCAACTTAGAAAAAAACTTATTTATTGACTTTTATAACACAATAATAATTTTTGTTTCTTCTATTTAAGCATGAGAAGCCCACACCACTGGCGAATTCATCTGGGAAAACACAGAAAATATTTTAAAGATGAGTACGAACAAGTCCGACGCGCAGAACGCATCATCATTTACAACAATATCCCTCCAACCAAAGTAAGTAACTTCTAGCTTATGCAGGGTGTTCCCTAATCACCACCCTTAATAACATTTTTGTTTATATTTTTAAAGTCACTAAAAATGAAATAAAAAAATGCACACAATTGGAAAGTCATAATTCTGTTTAAACAAGAGAAGTAAAATCTCAATTTAAATCTGATAAATCACTATTGAGGAAGGAAAAATTAAAAATATTACCTGTTTTATCACCCGATAAACTTTTACGGTGTTTCTTGTAATTTAGTCTAGTCTTCTCTTCTACTCTAGTTTTCTCAATTACTTTGAGAAATCAAACAAGTTTTGATGTTATTAATAAGACCTTCCTCGTTAATGATTCGGAAGATTTGGATATCTTTTTTTTTTTTTTTTTTTTTTCTTTTTTTTTTTTTTGTTGTTACGAAAACAGTTGAGAAACTAGCCTTCGATCCACTGTAATAAAAAAAAAATCACACATAATTTCCTTTATTATTTACAAATAAAAAATAAAAATTTAATCTAATATTAAATGAAATAATATTAAATAAAGAATTGAAATTTGCATAATGCTAACATTATGAGAATTCATAAACGATCTTGTGTTTTCCGAGCGCTGTGAGGATGCGCGTTGCCATGCAGCAGCACAACTATTTACAAAACCCAATTCATAGTAATGTCGGTGGCTTATTTTATTTATTTTGCACCATGGAATTAGATTATTCCTTACATATCGCGCATATTTAGTGAGATTTTTAATAGTAGCACACATTATATGACGTCATTACAAGCAAATGATTTACAATGCGCTCCTCTTACAACGATACTTTGGCTAGCATTAGGATGGCTAGAAACTTTGCAGTAACAGATCGTCTGTGACGTGGCTGTACACCGCCTTCTACTTCTGGCGTTAGGACACAGTAGAAGTTAGTTTCCGAACTGTTTTAATACATTTATTTGAAATCCCAAAGTGAACATTATGAACTTAACACAACACTGTTATTATAATTTATATCATTGGTAATTGATAATACGGACAGCTTGTACAATGCAAAGTTCAATTGCAAAAAAAAAGACAATTTTGCAATAGCAGTTAATATACAGTAAAAATTTTCCTTTTGATCCATACGAAAGATTTTTTTAATTTTTGGTTGATATCGAAAAGAAGTAGACAATTCGACATAAGCAGTTAATATTGGGTTGTCAAAAAAATATTTGAACACCCTTGCAGCATCCCTTCCTGGCATATCTCGTTTATAGCAATAACGAATCACAACCCTAAGTTCAGTTTTATCCAAAACCATTCAGAGCATATTGATGAAATATTGATGAACACCAAAAAACAACAACACAAAATTATAATTCATAAAAATTGAAATTGTGCGGCAGAACTTTTTAACAACCTAATATACAGTAAATTTTTTTTTTTTTCTTTGTTCAAAAGAGACAAAAATAGACAATTTCGCTAAAGCAATTTATATACAGTAAAAAAATATCCTTTGTGATTAATAAGAAAGCATAAAATAATATTTTTTCTATCTTTAATTTGAAAGAGAAAGAAAAATAAACAATCCAGCAAAAGCAGTCAATATACAGAAAAAATTTCAGTTTGAAGAAAGTATAAAAAAAAAAATTTAAACAAATTCTATTTTCAGTTCTAAAGAAAAAGAAATAGTCAATTCAGCAATGACACTTAATATATAGAAAAAAATTTTCTTTGTGATCAAGAAAAATTTTTTTTATATAATTTTGGTTCGAAAGAGAAAAAAAAATAGACGATTAGACAGAGACAGTTAATATACAGTAAAATGAGATTCTTTGTAATTAATCAATAAAAATGTTGTTTGTTTTTTTTTTCTATTTTTAGCTCGTACGAGGAAAAAAAATAGACAATTCGACAAAGGCAGTTAAAATACAAAAAAAAATTTCCTTTGTGATCAATAAGAACGCATAATTTTTTTTTCTATTTTTAGTTCGAAAGAGATGGTCGGTATGACCTTACCCATGATATGGCTTTAATAAAATTGAATGCCCCTGTTAAATTCACTAAGCACGTGCAGCCAGCTTGTCTTCCAAAACTGAATACAAAACTTGGTATTAAGAGCAACTGCTTCGCAGTTGGTTGGGGTGCAACTCGAGGTAAGAAGCATATTAATTTATTTTGGTATAAAATACATTATATTTCATTGAATTAATAATTTCACTGTCGAATACAAATTCACCCTTTTGATACAATTTCTTTAATTTTCAATGAATCAATCTTAAAAACTCTTCTTATTATTCTAATAAACTAGAAATGAATGCGTTAATGTTTATTAAATTTTAATGGATTGATTATGGATTTTTGAATTAATCTTATAAATAGTTTTTTTTTAAATTTTTTTTACACATTGCTTTAATGATAATTGTATTTGACTATAGATGGAATACACATGGCTCTCATATATTAGATAACAAATGCTGCTTCAGTTTCAATAATTTAATGAATATTTAGATAAATGTGCTAGCAACTCTCTTGCATAAATGGTTTGAGGATACTAGTTTGTCTGAAGTAAGGACCCATTCGTCTGGACCCGTGGTGGTGACTATGGTAATGAGGTATAACTATTTCACGTAGGGTTGTGAGGTCATTGTTTAGGACAAGTTTTGGCTCGGGACGGCGAGAGAAATGAAATCTTTTTCTTCGGTCTACAGTGTTACTGTGTTATTCATATGAACTAGAACTAGGCTAGAACTAGAGGGAAGAGATGATGAGCAGCAGACGGTCTCAGACTTTGTGGCGGGGGGGGAGTGCTTTCTTACCTTAAACAAACTATCTTTACTTAACGCTGTTTCTTGAAACTCTGTCGCCAAGGAAAATAAAAAAGTCACAGTTTAAGTGCCTTAAACTTGAAGCAATGCGATGATTTTAAACTATAATCTTGCCGCGACGAATTATCTCGGTATTAGAACAGACAAATAACTTAAATATTTTAAAAGTCATGAAACTTTTTTTGAAAAAAAATCGCAAAATTCGGCAAAATTTTTCCACCTGGAGTAAAATTATCAAAATCACTGACTTATTCTCAGTTTTTGAAAATTTTTATGAACCTAGATAGTGCAGTATTGGGGTAAGTTTTTAAATATAAAAAATTTAGATCACAAACCGCTTTTCATTTCAACAAAACTGGAGCTTTTCTCCATATTGACGTTTTGCGCCATTTTCAAAGTAAGCTTTGACAGCGTAGGCTTTAGATAGGCTAAACTTGACTTAAAAGTCATGGGTATTCACAGCAGTTCTAAAAATAGCATATTATTCGTGAAAAAAGCATCATTTCATCTAACGACGGAGCCTCCGAAAAACAGTTTCAATGCTGAAATTTCGACAGAAATCACAGGTGTAGATTCCAGGGGGGGGGTAGGGGGGCTAGCTCACCTCAAGGGGTGTAATCCCCTCCAACAATTTACTACGTTTTAACGATTTTTTTTTTTTTTTTTTTTTTTTTTGGAAATATTACCAGCAAAAATGTGTTACGTGGATTTTGAAACGAATTAAAATTAACTAAGGTTTTTCATAGCATACTAAACGAGCTCCAAAAACATTGCTTGACCAGGATTCCTTACTTAAAAGCATTTTGTATGATTTAAGCTGTCTAGTCTACGGTTAAGAAAGTCTTGATATTAATGTTTAGGACGAGCAATTAAATTTTAAAGTGGCCGCGGATGGTCAAAAATGACATCATAACGTGAGGGAAGGGGTATGGCTACTAATTTCGTTTTCACGTGTGGACTTATTTTATTCTTACAAAATATTACACAGAATCACTATTAAGTTTGATTTCCATAACTTTTGACTCTAATAGAAACTATCACAAAATTGAGCGAATTCTAAATAGCATTTCTTTAACCCAATTTTAATAATTAAAACTTTATTTAGTCGTAAACATTTTGCATTCTGAACAATTGTAACAGAAATAAAGCAAAATACTGTCTACAGTCACAGTATTTATATTAATTACCTATCAGATCTTATAAGAACTTAACCCTGTTACTATTTTTTTTTTTTCATCAGCGCCTCTTCAAAATTCAGTAAATTGCATTATTGTTTGCTATTGAACAGCCATTACTTTTATTTAAATACATTTTTTGAAAAATATTAGGCTAAGAACGCGTTTGAAAATGAATGCAGTTATATATTTTGAGTTGTCTGTATATTGACAAATTTTCACTTATTTACTTGTATTTTGCATTCTAATCATCTAATTTACTATAACCAAGATCTCAACTATATGGAGAATAAGAAAATGATATTTCAATAATTTTAGTAGTGGTTTCCATAATAATTCATGAGGAATATCAATAATTTTCAATTAATTAGTTAAAATATTGTAAAGTTAAACAATTCTTTCAACTTTTAAAAATCATTCAGCTATTTCAACTATTTATAACATTAAACTAGTTTCTCTTAGTACAACAATTTAAATTCACATGCATACATAATCAGACTATTTTTATTTCTCGCAGCTTTCAAATCACTTTTTATTTTGATAAAAATTTCTAAATTAAAATTAAGTATTGTTGATAACATTTGTTTTATCGAATTAAAGAGAAATTTTTGCGATATTATGTTAATTTATTTACAATTCAAATCTTTATTCTAGCTGTAGATATTTCTGCAGAAAATTGTTTATAAACGAATTTTTAAAAGAAAATCTATTATTAATAAGTCTTGATACAGCAAATCAAATCGAATCTAATAATAAATGTGATTTTTAAAAAAAAATTGTTTCCTTCAATGTTTATGATTCACCACGTAAATACATTATAACGATATCTTTATTTTTCTTTTTACCAGTAAGGGAGAGTGGGGTCAATTGTAACATTTTTTACTTAACTATTTTTAACTAGCAAAAAATCCAATATATTATTAGTATTAATTGACAGACGAGTAAAGTAGACTATCCTCTACTAGAAAAAAAATACCTTATTTTAAATGTTATTATATTAGTTATTAACAATTTTTGACAGTCGTGCACTTGTTACAATTGTCCCCACTTACGGGGTCAATTGTAACAGTTCATAAATTCAACTAAAACATAGTTAATTATACATATTAATATAGTTGTGATATATTTTTTTATTGATCAAAATAGTAGTGATTATTTTAGAAGTAAAAATAATAATGAGTAGAGACCTAAAGGGTTAAACTTTTAACTTTAAGGGGCTAAAAATTTTAATTTATGCTGTGAAAGATGACAAATAAAATAACGCACATGCAACATAATATAAATGATATAGGAAACTATTGGTGGTTCTTTGAGAGTTAAGTTATGGTTTGTAAACATAAGATTATTTATTTTCTGCTGTTACATTCGTCCCTTTACTTATTGTGACAATCGTCCCCAAGACGCCATTTCAGCTTCATTTGTTAAAAACAATGCTAGTTAATTAACAAAACTAATATTTTTTTGTTTGAAATGTTAATTAAGGTGTCCACTTACATATTCGGTTAATAATTTTTATTTGTTTAAACAAAATTACTTTGTTACAATATAATATTCTAATACCAAAAAAAGTACTTACGTAGCGTGAAAATATCTTTTGTGATGTAACTCTTTCAAAAGTACATAAAAATGGTTGCCAGCAGGGGTGTACTTGTAGATTTATTAAATACACCTTGTGTGCCACCTAGGAACCAAATCTAGAACCCGACACTCGAAATTTTTGCTCTGTTACAATCGTACCCTGTTGCAATTGACCCCACTCTCCCCTATAGAGTTATGATACTCATGAATATAATCCCCCATATTTGAGACCAGATCGGCGCCTATAATATGAAATAATAACTTGAAATGAAATATCGCTGTTGCACAATGTTAAATGATTGTCTTATTTGACTTCAGATAGAATTACTAATGATCACTAAATTACTAATTACCAAAATCAGTTGAAATACAGTATATTTTAAATTGCAATAAAAAATGCTGGCGCAGGAAAAAAAAACAAATAAATAAATAAAAATAAAATTTTATGTATTCTTTTTGTAAAGTATTAAGAGTTAGTTTTAAAGCGTATGGGAAAAAAATCTCTACCATCAAATAAAGATAAATGGTGTTTTCCTCTGATAAAAAATGAACCCTTAAGAAAAAGAAAGGAAATCAACAGACTTGTTAAACGAAATATATGGCATTCAATATCATCACAGATCTTTAAATTTTGTCAAAATACAATACTGCCCTGCAATTGAAAAATCAACGTCAGCGACAAAAAATTCAAAATTGAGATTTTTCTATATTT
Organism: Parasteatoda lunata; assembly: GCA_949128135.1. Lineage (NCBI taxonomy): Eukaryota > Metazoa > Arthropoda > Arachnida > Araneae > Theridiidae > Parasteatoda > Parasteatoda lunata. Next base: position 24,696,089 of record OX421979.1, read on the forward strand.
GTTATCTTTATCTGGTAAGCTACAAATTGCAAAAATAAATAAATTGTGTTTTATCAGTTTTTTGAAATTCTACTTTAGTTTTCATAGTATTATCAATAGAAGGAAAAAAGTTGTCGTGCCACTTTTCTCGGAATCAATCGTGAAGTACGTTGTTCTTGCAATTGCACTACATAATAGTATAGAGGTAATCAACTAAAGCAATGCAACACAGATTGAGTAACTGAATTTTATTCGATACAATTAGATAACAAGTACTTAAATTTTGAGTGATAATCACAATAAAAGAATAATATCAAAAAATGATGACAAATTAATATTACAAGCAAATATCATTAAATAAGAGGAAATAAATAATTTCAGGTAAATTTTAATAAATCATTAACCGATTTTAGGTAATTTTATGTAATTTTTCCGTTAAATGAGATAAAAGGAAATTGTAAGACAACTATCATTTTTATTTTATATTTATGTAAATATACTTAAAATAAAGGATTGCATAAAATAATCACTAAATAATAAACAGAGAATAATCAATCTCTTGTTATTTCTATAGGTACTGGTGGAAGTGATGTACTGAAACAAGCTTTTCATCCAGTACAGAATGACATTATGTGCAAGAGACGCGTAGGTGGTACTTTCAATCGGAATACAATGATATGCGCTGGAAGCATGGCAGCAGGAAACGGTGTTTGTCATGTAAGTATGGGTGGTTTTAGATTCGATAAAATATTTTAATTCAACAATACAAATATAGAATTAGGTTCTAAAAAGTTATTAAAATAATTATTAGCAGCTAAGAATTAATCCCAGCAGTACGTTCGTTTTATTACAACTAAGATGGTCTGTTTTAAAAGTTGTGACTTATATAAGATCCTCAATAAAGAAAAAATCAGCAGAGTCAATAATTACTAACTTTTTCGATCCAGTCCACTATTCGAAATCTGAAATAACTTGAAATTTTTCTGGTAAGGCACTTTTATTTACGTCGCACTAACAGATTTAGAACAGCATCACTCACCATTTAGATAAGAACAGCATCGCTCCCCATTTTGTACGCGGGGAGTCTTCAGCTGATGGGGATCGAAATCACGACCTCTCGGACACGGGCCCAACGCCCTACCAGCCAATATATTCCGGCTTGAAATTTTTCAGTTAAAGAAATTTACATTTTTGGCAGACCAAGTTTTGATTAGGAATTTGTTTCCCATCACTAGTCTTAGATCTCTACCTATTTAATCCATTTTTAGATTTCTGCATTTTAATCCACCGCGAAACCATGGTCAGACAAAGAAATGGACAACACATCATTTTTTCATTTCGCGATGTAGTAAAGTTAACTGTTAACCGAACTTAATGCCTAACGTAAAAAATTATTTGAGAACTAAACAAACTATGGTTCTGAAGTGTGATTGTTACTTGTCGAGATTTCGACCCTATACGCACGGAAACGCGTCGAGATATTTTTTTTTTTTTTGTTTTTTTTTTCAACAGAAGTGGTTCAAAATCTTTCCTCATTCCGGAAATCAGTCAAACTTAAGGCAAGGCATAGAAAACGAATAGCGTAGAAATTAATTTTATGAATTTGCACTGTTGAAATTATCATTTCTGCTCATAAATGGTTCTCTGTGACCAAAAAAGGGGTTTTAGTGGTGTTAAAATATTGCCTTATTGTAAATTTCTGCAACACAGTTATTTGCTGAAGAAACTCTGAAACATGGGGAGCGAACATAATAAACGAACCTAAAATAATCTTTTGCATTAAGTGTCCGACTTTGCAAATTTACAACGAAAACCCATAATTTAGTAACATAAAGTAGAGCATTCGCCTACCTTAGAGGCAACCTAGGTTTGAATCCCAGAAGTGGCTGGTTGATACGAATTCTGCTCCCGGCTCGCACCGACCACAGTGCTAACGTATAATGTCTTCAGTGGAAAACAGATCATGGGTTAAAATCCGTTACCGTCGAGTTATCCTTGGGAGGTGTTTTCTTCAACGCAAATGCGCAAATGCGTGTCAGTTCCATAAAAAAAAATCTTCCACGAAAGCTGTTCCAATGCTTGATCTGGGAGTTTTCTTGTATTTGGAGCTGGGTTCAAAATTACAATGCTGCAGAGTTGAACATAGATAGTGGTAAACTCAGAATTAAGTCAGCTGTTCAATGCTGGTTATAAAATAAAATGTATAAAAGATAGTACATTATTTTCTTAGAAAATAAGGCAATCATTAGAATCATTACCGTTAGAAAAAGCAATTTAGAAATAAATTTTATGAAATTAAGTGAGACATCTATAGTTTACGGATTTATGGTTTCTTAGAGAGTTGCGTAAAATGGCACTTGATTGTTTTGAAATGAGTATTCGAAATTCGTGCTTTTTAAACAATTATAATTCAACCAATATTTCAGAGATCCTTATGATTCTATTTTCGATTTATTGGGAAATACCACATGGCATGCCCTCTTACAACAATAATTCTACATTCAGTTACTTTTCGTTCACCAAATCTAAGTGACATAACTAAGTGAATTATCCAACCTTATTCTAAAGTTCCTAATTAATCCATTTTCGATTATATTGCTTTGAGAGCAACCTGTTTTTTATATATTAGCCAGTTTCACTCTGTTCTACTCTGATTTATTAAAATAAGATGAAAAAGAAAAAAAAACAGAGATACATAGACAAAATACTCATAAAAGGTTTTATATTGCAGGGTGACAGTGGCGGACCATTAATGTGTGAAATAAACAAGGAATGGACAATTATGGGGGTAACTAGCTTCGCGACGGACACAAATACGGCACAAGGACTATGTGGTTTGATAGCTCGACCCAGCGTCTTCAATAAAGTTGCTCCCAAAGTAGCATATATAAAAAGAATGATTAACCTCTATAGTTGATGCTGAAATGTTAAAACAATTGAAAATTTCTGAGATACCTAAAAAATTAAATAAATTCTGACTCAAGTGTATTGTGTTGTTTAAAAAATATAAAAAATTTGCATGGCCATTCTGTAAAAATAAACTACCCACTGTGAAATATTAAAGGTCATAATAAGTTTTCTTTTGTTAAATGAAATCAAACCTTCCAACGTTAACAGAAATAGATAAACTATAGATTTATAACTACAGTATACTCTCGATATCTCTAAAACCTTGTTATGTCAAAAAAATATTTTCCCCCTTGGCATTACATATCCACCTGTTAATTTGAATTCCTATGTCGAAGAGTTTCTTCTCAAAACCTTGCTATGTCGAATAGTTTTCGTTCGAGAAAATGAATTTTTTCTGAAAAATCACAATGTAAGCTCATTGTTAACCAACTCTTTCTTTATTTAATGCATTATTAAGTTTGTCTTACTTTTAAAAATTATCATTGCTGCATTTAAGATTTATAGTCAACTATCATTACATACATAATTATTAGTAGTTATGCTTCATAACTCTACTTTTTAGAGTACTATTTTAGAATATATTTTTCTACTTTTTAGAACATATTTAGCTCTAAATTTGTAAACTCGAAATTTTTTTAGCGTCCATTCAACTTGGAGATATCGAGAGTATACTATACAACTATCGTGTTTACCTTAAGCTGTAAGAGAACAGGACTTACCGCAGAAATTTACTCCAAATTCTTTTATAAAAAAATATTCTTAATCTTTTTAAGCACAACGGAAGAGTTATTATCTCTATATCAGAACAGGGACAAAAAAGTGCAATTATTCGAAGTTATATGATGATGAAATAAAAATATTAGGGGTACTATTATAAGTTATGTTCAACTATGAAGAATTAATTAGGCTCTTTTAAAAATGTAATTGATTTTTGGTAAAAAGGAAGAATTGAATTGACTTTTAAGAATGCATTACTTTGCCTGTTCTGAAATATTGAAATTTATATATTCTATCTAGAAACTGCCTGAAAAGAATTTCTGTCTCTTTACTTATTGTGTTTTGATTAACGATAAGTTCAATTAATTAAGAAAAAAAATCTTTTTTGTTTAAAAAAAAAGAACTTTCCAGAAATAGATATCTAATGGTTTACTTATGGGATCAAAACAATGAAATATTTTAGATTTCAATTTAAAAAAAAACTAGTTAAACTTAAAAGAAATTACTAGTGACAGTTGTTAAAAGCGATGAACTAGATCATTTATTTGAAAACGACTATAAATTAAAAAGTGATCTAGTTACGATGGGTGATCTAGTTACGCCACTGATGTTTTTTTCTGTTTTTGTTCTTTGGTATGATGTTCTTTTTTGTTAGTACTGTAAGTTTAAAATAATAAAAAGTTGTTAAGTTTTTTACCGTTGGTATTGGCAGTTTTTTAAAAAATAGAGTTGTGTTTTAATCAGTTATAGTTTCGTGTTTTAAAAGTTTTTGGCGTCCGCGACAGGACATTTTATTTTAGAACAATTTTTTCTACAGTTAAAGGTTTTAAGAAAGAAGATTTGTTGCTGGTTGCAGAAGAAATTGGTGAAGTTATACCAGCAAAAGCAACAATTTCTGATTTAAAAAAGTTTATTCTAAACAGCGATGAGTACAAAAGTGATTCAGAATTCGCCATGTCTATTTTAATTACGACTATAGCTGAACGGAAATAGAAGGATGAAAGAAAAAGAGAAAGGAAACAACTCTCACTAGGACTCAAGTTCTCAAGTTCAACTCAAGTCCAACTCAAGTTAGTGCAACTCTCTAGTGCACGAACTTGAGTTGGCGAGAATTCGAACACAGTCAATCGTAGAAGTAAGTGAAAATTCACCATTATCTGAAACTAGCGTAAAAGAAAATTTCATCTACCAAAATTAGAGTTTCGCCAATTTTCAGGTATTATTAAAGACTGGTTACCATTTTGGAGTCAGTTCGAACATATTCGTAAAGATGACGACATAGCTCCTGACAACAAGTTTCAATACCTAATTTAAGCCCCTGTTTCTGGATCTCGTGCTCGGGAAATGGTGGAGAGTTTTCCTCCAACTAGCGCCAATTATACCAAAGCAGTGGAAAGCTTGAAAACTCGTTTCGGTAGAGATGATTTGTTAATAGAGGTGTACGTTAGAGAGCTTTTGAAATTAGTAATTTCTCTACATAAAAATGAGAAGTTTTCTATGACATCTTTATATGATAAACTTGAATGACATATGAGAGCTTTAGAAACTTTAGGCGTTACGACTGAAAAATTATCATCGATATTATACTCAATGGTAGAATCCTGTTTTAATGAATTTTTTTGAAGGATTGGAATCGTCATCCAACATCGTCTGCTTCTGTTGACGCCAAGGAGAGGTTGAATAACCTAATGCAATTATAAAAGCAGAAGTAAAAGGAGAAGAGCGAATAAATTTGGCGAAGTCGGGTTTTGAATTAAATGAGTCTAAATTCACTCAGGGTTGAGAAAAGTAGCAACGGTAAAAGAATCCTACTTTTTATAACAACACTCCTACTGCCGCCAATTTGTTGACGACAGCATCAACTTCAGTTGTATTTAAGTGCATATCTTGTGATGGCAAGCATAAGAGTGCTGAATGTTTTTCAGCTCAAAAAATGAGTCTGGAAGAAAGACCAGAACATTGTTAAAGAGAAACGTTGCTGTTTCGCGTGTCTAGGTATTGGGCACACAGTTAAGAAGTGCCGAGCTGTTTAAGATGTCTTATTTGCTCTAGAAAACATGTCCTGTTGATGTGTGATAAACTGGAGCCCTAAAAGACTTCGATGAAAAAGGAAGAAAAAGTGCCAGTTGAAAATAACGTCACCGTGTCTAATTTAAATGAGGGTAGTACAAGAGTATTTCTTCAGACTTTGAAAGCTGTGCTGGTATATGGAGATAAAAAGAAAAGTGTAAGATTACTTTTAGATTCGGCATCTCATAGATCCTACATTTTGAAAATTGTTGCTTTAGAAATGGGCTATCCTTCTCTTCGCCAAGAAAGATTAGTTCATTCGCTTTTTGGCGGTGTTTTTAACAAACAGATTACGCCTGACTGTTACAAAATATGTTTAAGGGATTTGAGTGAAAAATTCGCTTGTAATTTTGATGCATTGGACCAAGAAAAGATTTGTGAAGTTGTTCGACCCGTTTGTAACGGATCTTGGATAAGAGAACTAGAAGAGGATAATATTTTTCTATCTGACGTAAGTGATAGTAGCGGATCAATTGACATACTTGTCTGTGCCGACATCAATGCATCATGTTAACTGGAAAAAGAAAGATGCTGAAATCTGGTCTTGTAGCTGTTGAAACACACTTAGGGTGGACATTAATGGGAAAAGTACCCGAAGAAGAGACACCGAAGGAAAATTCAAATTTTGCGATGACTGTAACATCAATGTTCGTAAATAAACTTGACATATTCCTTTTATGGCGGCTAGATTTGATTGGAATCACTGATCCTATTAAAAAGAAGTCCAAGCAATATATTGATTTTCAAACTAAGGAACATTTTTTGGAAACAGTGAAAGTTAATGGTGAAGGGCGGTATGAAGTTTGTTTGCCTTGGACTGATGACAGATCGCCGTTACCCGCTAATTTAAAATCAACTCAGAGACGACTGGAACACACAACTTCGAAACTTAAGAATATGAATTTGTATCTAAAATACGAAGATGTTTTTACAAGTTGGCTAAAAGAGGGCATCATAGAAGAAGTGCCACTGAATAGTATGAAGTAATTTCGACACACCAGAGTAGTTTTTTGGTGTCACATGCAGTCCTTTCTTGTTAGCATCAGTAATTGGCTACCACATCAAAAGAAATGACGAATAGGATATTAAATTTAGGAAAACGTTAGGTCGAATTTTTTATGTTGACAATTTTGTCACTAGTATTGATAATAAAGAAGAACTAGAAAAATTTGTACAGGAATCAACAACTCTTATGTCCAAAGGAAAATTTAAGCTTAGAGAATGTGATTATTCTGGTTAGTGCGAAAAAATTGAGAAAGGAGAAACCCACGTTTTAGGTCTGATGTGGAATAAAGAATCAGACAAGTTAAAAATTGACATGAGCTGGAAGAATAATGTAGATACTAGACAAGTAACTAAACGTAGCATGTTATCTATGGTTCAGAAAGTCTTTGATCCTTTTGTTTTCTTCTCTCCAGTCCTGCTTTGTCCAAAAATAATGTTACAGAAAGCATGGGAAAAAGGAATAAGATGGGATGAAGACATCAAATGCGAGTTAAGAAAAGAGTTTTTACTATGGCTTCAGGACCTAACTTATTTGAAAGACTTTAAAGTACCAAAAATATATTCAACTTACTAAAGAGGAGCCATGATTCCCAGGATGGAACTTCTAGCAGCTGTCTTTGGAATTCGATTGACAAATTCCATCATTGAAGCTCTACAATGGAAGAATATCAAGAGATACTATTGGAGTGATTCGACTACTGTGTTGGCATGGATTCAGAGAGACGAAAACTGGTAAGTGTTTGTTCGAAATCGAGTAAACGAGATCAGAAAACTAAGTGATCCTATGTCCAGGAAGCACGTTCCTGGTGAGAAAAATCCGGCAGATTTGCCATCGCGTGGCTGTAAAGCAAATAAACTAATATCGTCAAGATGGTGGGAAGGTCCTCAATGGATGAAAGATCCCCCTGAGTTTAAACATCTTATGTGTGCAGATAAGAATCCATGCGATGAAGATGATGCGATTCCTTCACAGTAACTAATTATGAAATCTCCAAAGACAACTGGTACTACAAGAAATTTTCCAGACATGAAAGCATTGTTAGAATTATAGCATGGATACCCGCTTTAAACACAATTGCCAGAGACCAACGGAAAGAAAAAAGGGAGAGTTGGTTGCTACAGAGTTTCAAGAATCAGAAGAGAAATTGATGCACATAATTCAGAAAGAATGCTTTTTATCTAAAAATGATGATCGAATTATAACTCTCCAAATATTTAAAGATGAGAAAGGCATTATCAGATTAAAGACCAAAATTACCAATAGAAAAGATGACGAAAACTTTTTAAAACTTACTATTCTACCTCCAAACCATGAGGTAACTAACAGATTGATAACCTACACACATGAGAAAAGTTGTCACGCAGGGGAGCAAATGCTGTTGAACATTTTAAAAGAAAAGTATTGGATTTTACAGGAAAGAAAAACCGTGAAACAATTCTTGACCAATTACATTACCTGCAAGTGGTTTAGTTCTAAAAATCTTGATACGATTGCCCCTCCACTTGAAAATCGAGTAAAAGATGCAGCGGTTTTACAGATCACAGGGATTGATATGGCGGGCCCACTATTTCGCAAAGAGAATAAGAAGAGCTGGGTGTTAATATTCACCTGCGCCGTTTATCAAGTGGTGCATTTTGAGCTTGTCACTGCTACTTCGACAGAAGCATTTCTAATGGCGTTTCGAAGATTCGTATCGCGTAGAGGAAGATGCTGAACTGTCTATTTTGATAACGGTTCAAGTAATTAAAAAAACAATAATAATAGCAATGATTGCAGGTTAAATTAATAAGTAAATTAAACCTGCAATCAGTCTCAACTGAACATAATTAATTGAAATTTATAAATGTACATTATTACAGAGCCAAACAAACAATTTCATGTTAAAAATTACACAGAATATACCTAATACAATAGTGTCGCACTGTTGGTAAACTATTTATTTGAAAAAATAATTAAGTTCAAAATGAGAAAAAACAAAAATAATGTATGTAATCATTAATGTAATAATTTTTTTAAAAAAATGTCATCTCTAATTTAAAGTATCTTTCAGTTTAAAAGTTTGCAATCATGCTCATCAGGCGATTGTCCATAACATGATTGTTTCATAAAGCTCAATTTGTACAAAATTCCCTAAAGTATAAGTAACACTTATGAGGAACAAAAAAGAACGAAAAAAACACTTTTTTTAAAGTTAATCTTAAAATGCAGCTAGTAACAATGCAGTTCATTATAAAAATCACAAATGAGAATTTTTATTTATTAGAAAAAGCTCATGGATGTAACAATATTCACACTCTCATAGTTGTCAAGGATCCCATGGGATAATGCAATAATATTCCCATCTCATAAGAATCCATGGGATGATGCAACAATATTCACTCACTCTCATAAGTATCCACGGAATAATGAAACAATGTTCACGCAATCTCATAAGAATTCAATGGGGATGATGGATTCAGGATCCATGGGATAAATCTTTTTCGAGCCATAGAGGAATGGGTTGTCTGAGTTTTGTGAGCAGTTTGAAAAATGCAATGTTGTGAGGGAGGTAAAAAGCTTTCAGGATCTTCTCTGTCTGGTAATCCATAGGAGGATAGAGGCTACCTTTACTTCGTCCCAGCCTCTTAGTATTGTTACGCTCCAGGCTTACTTGGCAGAAGAAACCTTTTTTTAGGATTGTACCTGAAATCAGTTTTTAACAATTTGAATTTAACACAACTATATCAAGATTTTTAACGTTGTTACACTATAAATATCTCAACGAACCAACTATACTTTTCAATTTTATCGTTATAAAAGAAAAAAAATATCAGAGATCACAAAGACTTAAAAAAAAAAAAGTTCCCTGACTTTACCAAACTAATTATCAAATTTTCCTTTCTTTTTTTAGATTCATGACAAAAGTTTTATTAATTTTACAATTATACCTAACATTGTTCTTATATATAAAATATATTACAAAACACTTACAATTGCCGCTAAAATTGAATTAATTTTAATAAAGCTACTACATAAATAATTGTTTTTTTTTGGCGGGGGGGGGGGTGAAACTTGCAATTTAATGTACCTCAAATGATTAATTCAGTTGCCCTGACTTTGTTTTTTTTTTTTTATTTAAATTAAACTCTCTGCCATTTCCCTGATTTTCAAGATTGATAAAATTCCCTAATTTTTCACTATTTTCCTTGCCCTGAGGCCTCCCTGAATGAAGACTGCTTACACACATTCTGCCCTAGCCATTTTTGACTATCCCAAATAATCCATATATGGTTAATCAAATGTCTACTTTATACTACTACTTAGTAACACTAAAATATTGCATTCTCACTACTCTATGTTAAATTATACGTATTTATCCAGGACAAGAAAATTTATATCATAAATCATAAGATTATTTAAAGTTTTAGCTAAACAATCACAGAAGCAAAGGATGACATATTATGTAACTGGAAACTGATTTTAATACAACAATCAAACCTAAGCATTTAATTTCTTCAAATAAAAACTGTAGGACATGTACAATAAATATTAAATTTCAATGAATAAATAAAAATATACAATAGTTATTAGCATTGACTCTAGGCAAACTTTTTAACTGCATTTTGAAAATTTTAAACATTTACAATATAAGAATTGTAATTACAATCAGAGGTTAAAATATGCCAATTTTATAACAATTAACCAGTACTTTTATAAAAATTAGTAAAAATCACAGTAAAAAAAATATCGTCATAATGACACTAAAAAATTAAGTATCTTTTTTAAATGTTCATGCATGTTCTTAAGTTTATTACTAGCAAAATTATTTTTAAAAAAAATTTCCACTTCACAATTTTGAATATGTCTTACATAAAAAGCTTTAATGTACAAAATTTTTTTATAAGTACAAAAATATTATTGAAATATTTAACAAAATAAGTATATAGTTTAAAATCCTGGATTAAAAAATAATAGTTAATAATTATCTCAGTTATATAATTATACTTTCAATAATCATATGTATTGAATTTATAAAATGTAAGTAAAGTAATATGTTCTAATGCTACAAACTGATTAATTATTTTTGATAATTAAGTAATAAAATGTAAGTAAAGTAATATGTTCTAATGCTACAAACTGATTAATTATTTTTGAAATCCTTCATATTTGATATGCAATAAAACCTCAAAATAAATTGCAATACAAACCTTTTTAATAACATTAAACATAAAGTAACCTCATAATTCCAATATTACATATTAACAACATTAATTACATAATAAAATATAAATTTGATTCCATGGTCAGAAAAAAAGTTTTTTTCTTTTAAATATTTATAATTTTATGTTATAGAAAGAAACAAATTCTTTTAAGCTGGTATTTTTTGGTTTTTCATGTTGATATTTTACGGGTGACAGTTAAATCAGCAAGATTGCTTAACCAGTTAACGCAAAACTCGTAGTTTAATATATACAGGTCTTAACATGAATCCGATTTCATATTTTCCAAGCAAATACAGACATAATGACCAGAGATTCAATACGTAGCATTTAATTATGCAGCAACGATATTAAAAAGGGACAAATTTTACTTTGCCTAATATAAGATACATTTCTAATATGAACAGAAAAACAGATAGCTTGTCATGAGTTCGTAATATGCTCATCAAATTTTTAATGTTTGGTATTTTAACTAGAAATATTTAGTCACAAAATATTTCCATATGTTAAAACTAATATTTTGTTTCCTTCCTTAAAAGAATTTCCTAATTTTGACTTCATAAATGTGACAGATAAGAAATCAGTTAAATTACTTTATCGGGTAACATAAAACTCTTAGTTAATACATTAGAAGGCTGGTCTTAAAGTGAATCCGACTATATCTTCGGGACAAACACGGATATAACGATAATTTACACTCTACTAACTTTCAGAAACTTCATCCAGTTTATCAGGTAGAATATTTTTTCTTTTTTTACAACAAGAATCTTCACTTCAAACATGAAGGTAAAAAAATAAAAATAAATTACTTTTAGATTAACTTTGATGCAATTTGTTGCGAGTGCAGTGATTAATGAGATATAAAAAAGTTTCAAAGCTCATTTTCGAGGGAGCAAACATTTTCAATCAATGTTCAGGAGAAGAAAGTTAATCGTTTCAGTTTTTTTTATTGAACACATAAGAACTGATATTTTAAGTTGCTTTTAAGTTTCTATTTTGAAATCATCATATGTATTTTTACTTAGAAAAAACGAAATTCTATGCTCTCTTTATAAAAAGATATATTTCAGTAATTATAAATACAAAACGTTAATAAGAATAATCTAACTTACATACATAATAAAATATCATTATGTGGATTGAATATTCAGCAAAATAAAACATCAATTATTCCGAATAACTTTTGATTTAATCATTTCATGCAAAATATAAATAAAAATCTTAATGTTTTTTATTTCTCTAAGTTAAATGCGTTAATTTTTTATTGTAAATAACAATTTAAGTTATAAAATTGCCCAAAAAAGGAAGTAAATAGTTTTTGTTTTTTAATAAATCAGCGTAAATAACCAAGAGAATGTGCAAATAAAGAATACATACTATTCGAAGACAATTTCAGATCTTAATTTATTCGGATATTAGGAAGTGGTTTCTTCGTGTTCTTAATTGCATTTTAATTCAAAATTTACTATCAAAGACAAAATTAAAACTACGTGATTAAAAACTTACATTTTATTAAAATCTAACTTTTTATACACTTTAACACATATTATTTACAATAGAGCTTGTGCAAAGCACGTAAGCAAAATTCCATACGTCATTCAAATGATAAACAATTTGCATTGCAACGTTAAGACAAAAAGAAAAAAAAAAAAGAAAAAAGCCTGAAAACAAACTTATTGCAAGCTGATATATACAAGTCAGTTCAGTTCATGAAAAATTTCGGAATCATCAAAGAGATTTGAATACTTGCAACTCGAGAAGAAGTGAAGTGATTACGCCTTACAATGCAATTTAAATTAGATTTAATTAGATATCTGTAGGTGACGTGACACGTGTGTGTCGAATCTGATTAGCTTCTGAATCGACCAATGCCATTATTTAGTGTCCCTGAATTAGAGAGGTCGACTCTTTCACCATTTTGGAGCAAAAACTTTCACCAATGCGGAAAAGCTACAAGATTTGGCAACTTATTGCTACAAACGGCGCTAACCTCAACTGGGATAATCCGTAAAGAAAAGCGTGTATGCTTACATCAATTTACATTGTTTTTCGATTATTTTTTTAATACTTTAACAAATCCATTACAGAATTTATTATTATGGTTATTTAAAATAAAAATATTATTCATTACAAGATAAAAACAGTTTATACATATATTTGGTTCCTTATAATTTGGTTCTTTAAATAAAATTATAAAAAAAATAAATAAACAATAAGCAAATGGAGAAGAATCAGTAAATTTATATTTGCATTAGGTTTAAGCTCATCTAAAATTGATCCTGGTTTTGGAAAACTTATCTATTTCAGTCTTTTTGCGGGAAATTTTAAATGATTTGGAATAGCATCAAGCCTTAATTTTTTGTTACCATATATCATATTTACATTAAGTTGAAATTCTTCAAAATGAACCTGCAAGAAAATATAAAATTCTTTTTTATATTTTCATACTTAAATTAATCACATTAAAATATTCAGAATTTGAATTTTGTAACCAGATTCGCTTCTGAATCGTCAAATGCCATGATTTACCTACGATGACGTCACTTGCAGCTATCCAATTACAGGTTCGAGTTAATTTGTTCCGAATTGTGATTCTCCGTAAGAAAACCATTGGAGGTTCAAGGTCATTTTAGGCTATTCATAACATAAGTAACATGACCAATATCTGTTACTTTTGCAACAAACACTTGGAATATCATTTTGTTGATTCATTTCTCTAATTCTCTACAATGTGTGGGTATTTTTTTAAAACTATGAAACAAACTAACACTTTATAGAACATTAAATAAAAGAAATTTTAATTATACGTAGAATAAAAATAATATATAAAACTAATAAATAGATTAAAAAGTCAAAAAAATATAAAATTTGTTGAACAGAAAAGAAACAAAGGGGAATACAAAGCAACAAAACTAACAGACAAATAGATCATGAAACATGATACACTAATCGATCGAAAAAAGCAATAATAATACATTTAAAACTAATAGATAATGTAGTAACAAAATTACTAACAACTCAAACAATTTAAATAATTAAAACAAAAAAGAAATAAAAGGGAGTAATGCAGGAAATGTGTATTAGAAAATTAGAATACAAATATTTTTTTTATATATAAAATTGAAAAAAAAAGTGTTTTTGCATCTTTAAACTGCTTTTAGTTCCTTTCTATAGTTTAGGATTTTTTTTAAGTACTCCCGATAAAATATTATGAAAGTACTTAAGCAATCATAACCGATATTAAATATTGTTTGGAACAAACGATGGGCATAGGAAAAATTAAAAGCTATATATTACACGTATACCCTTAAGCAAAACAATTTTACTCTTTCTTTCGAAGAAATATTACACTTCGGTGAAAAAAAGGTATTGTTAATTTGCCTTTACAAGAAGCAACCTGTAATTTAATTCTTTTAGTCCGAAATCTGAAGTTTTTTATTTGACAGAATAAGACATGATTGAGCATTTATGATCACCATTAACGAAATCCCCAAAAGGAACTGCAGATTTTGTGACTTAGAAAGGATTCAATTTTCTTTCTCGGAATCGTAAGTTTAAAAGGTAAGATGCTTCGGGGGAAATAAAAGGTTAAATATTACCTAAGATTTATTTCATGATAGATTTTATTTTCTGTACTAAAACATTTTAGATGATTAAATTTTTATTTTATATTGGTTTTAAAAGTTAACTACTTTTTTAATAATATTATTTCTTATGAAATTACCTTTACAAAAAGCGGTGCCTTTAAGGTTGTTTTTAGGTTGATATGATGTAAAAAATGCACATGTCGTTGACGATGAGATTATGTTTAGCACCAAAAATAACCTCATTAATAAACCTCAATTTCAACCTAATTTATACCTCAAAAAATTAACCACATATATAACTCAGAAATAATTTTAGTTTAGACCGGGTAAAATTAATCACCCCTCAAATATACGTGTTTGAAGTGTAGAAAAAATAATCCCTACACCTCAAAAACAACCTACCTAAGTTGGTTACTTTAAAGTTGATTTCAATCTACCTCTAAACAACCTCAAATGTGAACTTAAAAAAAATTGTACATTTTTACTATACACCTTGGGAGGTTTACTTTTGAGAGTTGTTTTTGAAATGAACTTCAAATGAACCTCAAATCACCCTTGACACCTCAAAAAAAAACTCATATAAACCTCACAAATATATTAAATTTTCGTAAGGGTATGCTGAACTAAATAAAAATGTTTTTCTTTTCGTAAATTTAATCTTAATTAATTTTCTTATAGAAGCAAATACACAAAGCAGGCTCTTTTTGTTCGTTTTTTTTAAAAGACCATGTTTGAAGAAACATCAGCTATAGTAATAGTTTTCCGCAACAGTAATAGGAAATGTGAATCTGAGGACAATTTTTCTTAGACGTATATTTTTCATAGAAAAATGTAAGCAACGGTAAATTAGTAGGAAGAAAAATGAAGATAGCAACTTTCTGCAATTTTATAGTCAATATCATAGCATCTTGATGTAATGCTATAGTCAGCTATATCTTACTATTGTGATATAACTGATGCAATGCTTTATCATTGTTATAATATAGTAATTCTAAAGTCATTATCGTAGCAACTTGGTGTAATGATGTAGTCAATATAATGGGATATTGAGGTGCGTTATAAGCAACAAATTGAAAACAACAAAATACACAATTCAGTTAAAATATGTAACCCTAAATAAAATAAACATTTAAATTTCAGCTAATTTTTGTCATCACAAAAACAACGCATTGTCCAGATTAATGAACAAGTTAAACTGTTTTCAGTGAAATTGCACTTGCCACAATCTAATACAATGTAAGACATTCTATATGAAATTACAGTAAACATCACTCAGGATGCTGGTGCTTTTTACCTTAAAATAAATTTTTATCAGAACATGTTACGGAAAAAAATCTGATATACCGTCATTTTTACAGTAATATTTACCGTAAAATCACTGAATCATTCTGATTAAATATTACTATGAGATTTTAGGTATGATATTTTACGGTAAAAATGGATTTAACGGTTAATGCACCCAAAGTGCCTAAGTATAAATTTTATTACTTTGTACAGTAATAAAATACAGAATTTTTCACAGTGTAACAAATATCGAAGACATTTAGATTGACCATCTATACTCTATGGCCATCTAACCTAGACTTACCCAATATTAATAAAATAATAAATAAAATCTTTATATAATCATTTAATCATTGATTCTCGGGGTTCCTCTAAAATAAAGTCAATCTCTTAGGGTTCCACAGCCAAAAAAAAATTAGGAACTATGGCTCAAGTACACTATGTAGCTATCATTTATAAATCTCAAAGGCTTTGCTTCAAGAAAGAAGTTAAGCTGAGATAAGAATTCCATGATATTTTTCGAGAACCACCAACGAGTTTTATTGAAAAGAAAGGCATATATATTCATTCTAAAGTCGAAACTTTTCTGGAAAAACACATTTGTAAGAAATAGAAAAAGGCTTCAGCAACAATAAAATTCCAATCATTGAATAAATAAAGATGAGAAAAGTTAGATTCTTTCGGAATAGAATTGCTTTTACTTACTAAATCATTGATCTGTTGAGATTACGAGGTTTAAAACTTTTTAGTATTCTTATAATAAAAGTAATTAAAGCTAGGAAACTTATAATAATTGATAAAAGTAATAAAAACAACTGATACTGTCTCTACTCGGTTAGCTCACCAATCCCAGCGATTGTTTCGAAATCATTTTTGCTTTTTGACGATATGCATTACGTTTCATCAAAGTTAAATATCATTTAAATAAAAGTTCCTAACTTTTTCCTTGTATTAGCACAGATTTGGTTACAGTTTTATTTTCCATGGGATTAAAATTTAAGATAACAATTTTGCATTGATATCATTGGAATTTCTTCCAATAACTTGTTTGTTTTTTAATTCTTGTTTAACTCATAAACTAACTCATAAATTAACTCATAAATTAATTAACTATTTTTCTCCTAAGAGATATTTTTGGTTCAATGAAAAAGCTAATTACAAATATTATCAAAGAATTTAAAATAGGTAATTATTAAATGAATACATTTAAATAGCATTAATTAATTTAATTGCATACATTTACTTGCTTTACGTTGATGTTAACAAAAATTTTCTAAACTATCAGAAAAGTAAAGAGCGATTATTAAAGAGTAAAAATATTTTCTATAGAGTTTAATTAATGTAAAATAAAAAATTAATTATCTATATTATAAAATGTCGTAAAAAGGCAAACCATGTGATTATTTAATAATGTAATAAAAAAACATTCAATTAGAAGTCTTTAATTCTTATTAGTAATCAAAATTATATAAGTATTATTATTATAAAACAAGAAGAAAAGATGATAAAAAATGCTACTGAAAAATGCCGCTAACTACGAAAAAAAAGTATTTCGGGTAAATACCATTATAACAATTATTAGTTTTATAAATATAACAGCTAGAAACAACTGGATTTTCTTCATTTTTTTAAGCATATTACGTGTTTTTCTTTTCTTTGAAGATTGCTAGCAGCGGTGAGAGGGCAATTATTTTTGTGCTCTGTTAGAAATTTCACGGACAAAATTACTACATTCAAAATTACTACATTTTTACTACATTCAAACAAAACACCCAAATAACTTTAAAAAGATGGTATTAGTTAACTGTAAGAAATAACGTTTATTAACTGCTTTCACCCATAATGATTAAACAACTAGAATTTTATCTCACCAAATAAGCTAACTTAATGATGCCGGGAGTTTGAGTCCCAGCGTTCACACCACAACATTACCTCTTGATAAATCACAATCTAACTCCAATGCCCATAACCTAATGAAAAGCCTAGCTCCAATGCATGGTTTTCATGGTTTGGAAACCGTGCTAGTTGTAAATGGTTAAATAATCGTACAGTTTTGTATTCATGGTTTTATAAACGTACGTTGTTAAAATCGTACACCCAACGCGGTTTAACAACCATAATTTTATCCCACCAACTAAGCCCACCTAATGGAGCTTAATTAGCTCCCTGAAGATGTACATAGATCATGGCTACGAGGTCTATTCTGTAAATCGCATGACCGATAGAAGGGAAATTCGAATACCAGCGTTAACACCACAATATTTTTTCCATTCCCTCCACATAAAGAGCTTACAGTGTCCTTCACTCCCCGATTTGTGACCCTGGGTTGTTAGTTGCTAAAATAAGATACTCTCATTCACACATAAGTGGCAGCACTATAAAGCTGCTATAAAGCTCCAATGCCCAGTAAAATTTCTTTTTACTGTTTTGAAACCTTGCTAGTTGTAAATGGTCAAAAAAACGTAAATTTTTGCACTCATGGATTTTAACCATGAGTGCAAACTGTTTCAAAACCATAAAGGTAAAAAATTTTCTTTACCGTAAACTTAACAATTAATTAGACAGACAGACTACTGCCAGTTACTTTACCATAATTTTAGAATGGAAACTCTAACAGTGCATAGTAATATTAAAAAATAAAATAAAAATATTGGTAACGGGGTTCTGAACTGGAAATAAACCATAGAGAATTTCTTTTAAAAATCATTTTAGGAAAAAAGCATAGAAATATTAACAATATTTCAAATTTAAATATTTTTTTTTTCAAAGAAAATATAGTTTCGTTTACGTAGTTTTGTTATAAGTATTCTTTGCATTAAATTTGCATTTCATATATTTTGCAATAAATATTTGCAAAATAATTAACGGTAATTTTTTGGTTTGTATATTCATAGTAGCCTATATACTTTTTTGTACATTAAATCAATGTTCCACAAAAAAAATCTATCATTTAGGGTTCATCATTTAGCGAAATCATTTAGGATTCATTATTTATCTATCATTTTGCCAAATAGAATTGGGAACTGCCGCCTTTGATCATGGCATAAGAACCGTTTATTCGACCAAATCTTCTTATCAGTTCTGCATTATTTACTAAATGCACGCTAATAAGAAGTATAACTTTGAAAACCAGAATATCTAGTTAACCATTACCATATGGACGGAACAATTACGAAATAAATGGTTAAAATACCTTATATTTTGGTTTTTGTTACCAGGCATGGGTTTTAATGGACATTCGAAAAAAGGAAATGTCATTACCAGTCAGTACGGTAATTAACGCTTTAGCAACAACAACATTTCAATCAGTGAATACGAGAAAAAATTTTCCTCTTTTTGAATGCGATTGCTTTTATTTAGTAAATTATTGATAGGTTTCACTTTTATAGATTTAAAATTTTTCTAACAATATAGCAATATCGATTGAGCTCGCTAACAATAGAATCAAATACCTATTATACCTAAAAAACAGAGTTCTGGTAATAAAAACCAAAATATCTTATTTAAACCATTCATTTGATAATTTTTCCAGTTCACAGTGTAACGGTTTACTGAAAATTCTGATTTTCAAAATTATAGTTCTTGTTATTACACATTTAGTAAAAATTACGAGACTGAAAAGTAAATTTAACTGAATAAATCGTTTCTATGTCATGCTCTAAAAAGTCGTGATAAAATTAACAAATTTTACCACATTTATTTCATTTTATCAGTTACTATAAAACCATATTTTATTCTTAATTTCCCTTAAAATCATTACTAAAGCGCTTCGTTAAAAATTACCAAGCATTTTGGTGTTTCTATTTAGCCAGCAACAAGTTAAATTTTACCTTATTCCAGTAGGTTTTCCCATACTTTTTCCCTCACTGAGCAGAATATAGTTAAGCAGAATAAATATCTGAAATCTTAAAGTCATAATTTTCTTGCGATATGTGTTAATATTACGTAATTATAGGCGATTCATTTTAAATAGTATTCACAAAGAACGTAAAAACATGGTAAATTTTTTAGTTGCAAATGTTATTAGAAGAAACTGCAAAAACGATTGTAAATTCCTAAAGTGATCAAGTAATTTTCTAGTATATATATCTTTTCAAAACGTTTTAATAAACTCTTTTTCTTAAACAAATTGAAGTAATTGAAGTAATTTTAAGGTTAAAAGGCCGTATAGAAATAAAAGTAAAAAATATAGATAATAACAAAGAATAAATTAAGAGCTTTGTTAAAGAAGGTACTAAAAGAGATTCTGATAAAGAGTTAAAATTTGGATTTAAAGATATAAAATTTGCTAAACTGCTTAATTTTTTTTCTTCGGGATCATTAAATGACGCAATATAAGTGTTTTTCATAGACAGTTTTCTGCTTTTACTATATTTTTGAAGACGATGTTTTTAAACTTATTAAAATAGTCAAACTTTCTGAACCTAAGGTCTCCGAATCTCAGTTTATTCTACATGAAAAAATTTTAGGTGCATTTTTTTAAAATTTGTTTGAATGATTGCATATTTAATAAAATTATATTATTAAATCAAGGCACTAGTACTATCTATTAAAATATTTTCTTGCCAGTGGAAAATAGAATCTTTAGAGTTGGAATAAATGCACTCGATGAAAACTTTTTTACAGTCTCCTTATCCAAAAAATGCTCATTTCTTTACAAAAAAATCTAAATGTTCCAAGATGTAATCCCGAGAATTTTTAATAAAGTAGAAACTTACATTTAAATTATCTCAGATTCTTGAAATAATCCTTTTGAAAATATGATATCTCGCGTTTTCGAACAGGAGAATAAGAGATTTGATATCATTCTGAAATTAAAACAATTCTAATTCACAATATCAGAATATAAAAAGGACTTTATGCATTAATTGGTTACCTACAAAAAATGGAAGTGCTTCTGAAAAGCTACTCACAAAATACCACTCTTACTTAACCACTTAAAAAAATCAGAGTTAAGTTATATTTGAATGTTACTATACTATTACTATATTAACATTTGTTCAGTACTTATTGTGAATTGCTTCTCAAAAGCTGTTCACAAAGTACAACTCTTACGTAATCACTTAAAAGTATATTCATTAACTGGTTAAATACAAAACAAAATTCCTTTGAAGTAATTGAGTCAAAATAATGATTAGTCACAGGTTAAAACTGCTCAAGAAAGTATTTTTGGTGTAATACATTACTATTTCTATCCTGTCTACAACGAGGTACTTCATAGTGTATAGGTTTCTAGTGGAAATTTCGGAACCTCTAAAGTTTCTATCTAGAAACAATACCAAGGAACAAATTGAAGTAAAAATATCACTTTTAAAAAAAGTGTGATAAATCACTATTTTGTTCCAAACCCTTCATTTCATATATAAGTTTATAATTTAGTAGTCTCTCAAAAGCAATTCACAAAATAGCACTCTTACCTATTCACTTAAAAAAAAAAACGATTTAAGATATATTTAAGTGTAATATTATTAACAATTATTCAGTACTTATTGCGCATTGTTTTTCAAAATCTACTCCCAAAAAGTACCACTCTTACATAATCACTCATAAAACAGAGTTAAGATAGATTTAATTGTGATATTATTAATAGCTGTTTATTACTTGTAGTGAATTGCTTTTCAAAAGATACTCACAAAGAACTACTCTTACGTAATCACTAAAAAAAAACAGAGTAAAGATAAATTTTATTGCAATATTATTAATACATGTTCATTAACTATTATGAATTGCTTCTTAAAAGCTACTCATAAATTGCCACTCTTTCCTAATCACTTAAGGAAACAGAGTTAAGATATATTTAATTGTAATATTATTAATACCTGTTCATTAATTACATTGAACTGCTGTACAAAAGCTATTCACAAAATACCATTCGTACCTAATCATTTGGAAAATAAAACAGAGTTAAGATATAGTTAATTGTATATTATTAATACCAATTTATTACTTATAGTGAATTGTTTCTCAAAAGCTGCTCACAAAATAACACTCTTACCTGATCACTTAAAAAAACAGAGTTAAGATATATTTGTTTACAATATTATTAATACCTGTTCATTAATTATTGTGAATTGCTTTAAAAAGCTTTTCACAGAATACCACTCCTACCTAATTACTTAAAAAAACAGAGTTAATATTTAGTTGTAGTATTATTAACACCTGTTCAGTAGTCATTGTAAATTGCTTCTCAAAAGCTACTCACAAGGTGTCCCCCTTTCCGAATCACTTAAAAAAAAAAGTCGAGATATATTTCATTGCAATATAATTAGCTCCTGTTCGGTACTTAAATTGAAGTTAATACTAGCTTTGTAACGAAGCACAATAATATATAATGTTTTTATTAAAGAAAACATAATTTTTGCTTTAAAAAAGTTTTACACACACGAAGTAAAATATTTGTCAGTTTCTTAAAAGGAGCTAAAAAAATATTTCTCGTGATAAAAATAAGAAAAAACGTATTCTTATAAATTTAATAACATACTCGTAGATAAGAAGAGATTACAAAATTTGTCGAACCATTTACTTTTGCTGAAGATAACCCTGATATATGATAATATCATGTTGCAAATAGACTGTTCTGCGTTACACCAAATAAAATTATTTTTTCCCGTCATTTTTTAGATAGCACAATTTTAAGAAGGCTTTAGAAGCTAGTACTTTGGGAATATTTAGAATAATTATTATAGTAAACATATTTCATAAGCATTAAACCTAGTACTTAGGGAATAATTACTAATAATCGCAAGGCACAGTCAGTTTTTGGTTGAACCACTGCCTACAGACAGGCTCATGCATGTTAACAAGGCTCTATGTCCCCTGAAAAAGTACTATTTTTGCTGACATTCTTATTATTTTTTAAATTTAATTTGGTTTTTATTTAAGTTTTCTCATATTAATTTAAACTGAATAATTACGACTCACACGAAACAAATAATCGTGGTTTTATTATTTGCCAGTCTTCCACTTGCCCAAACAAGAAAATATATTTGTTACGGATATTTTTTTTCTCTTCAATTTTTATAATTGCTTTTAACTCTTTTAATACAATATGTTATAATCGGTCTTAACTGTGTCTGCATCGCACCATTTTTTTGAAGATGAACTTATTCAAACTGTTTTGATCAACGGCTATTATTTTTTTATAGACTATGACCGTATACCTCATTCGTATGCTGTTTCGGTTAGACAAAAACTCTTAAATCAATCTAGAGAAGGTTTTA
This sequence comes from Parasteatoda lunata, assembly GCA_949128135.1. Classification (NCBI taxonomy): domain Eukaryota; kingdom Metazoa; phylum Arthropoda; class Arachnida; order Araneae; family Theridiidae; genus Parasteatoda; species Parasteatoda lunata. Next base: position 24,719,061 of record OX421979.1, read on the forward strand.
TATTTTACTAAAGTTAATGGATTTGTACATTAGTAGTCGTAAACCACAACAATTGGGTCCGCTGCTCAAGGACGGTTTAAAAATCATGCACAGTAGATACATTTCTCCCCAGTCTTCTGCAATATCGTGGGGGAGGAGGGAATCCACCTTCTGGCAGCCCAATTGCACGACCACGTTCAAAGTCAGTGAGCTGTCGATATTGATGACTTCTTCGTCTTCTTAAAGCCATTCTTGACTAATAGCAACTCTCTATGTCAAAATTTAACGAAAAATAACTTTTACGAGCTTACTTATACTTATTCAAGGCAAACCTGATTTGCATGTTCACAGTGACGCAACTAACGCCAAACTTTTGCGCCACGCGCAAAATTTGAATTGACATCATTTTTCAGTGGTATAAATAAGCGTACCAAATTTAGTTTATCTAGCACAACTTCTTGGTGTTAGGATTTTTTTTTAGTCAGTGTATTTTTAAAGTTATTAAAAAAATTTTAAAAATCGCCAATTTGGCGACATTTTTCCTCCTAGATAAAAATTATAAAAATTAATGCTTTATTCTCGTTTTTTGCAAATTTTCATGAATCCAGATAATGCTACATTAGAGTACGTTTTTAAATATTAAAAAATTTACCTCAAGCGGTTTTTCTTTTGAGGAAACTGTGATTTTTCTCGATAATGGCGTCTTCACGACATTTTCAGAATAAACATAGAGAGCGCTGGCTAAAGGTAGGCTCAACTTGAGTTCTGTGAGAAAGATAGACTAAAATTGAACAGTCATGAGTAACTGTTGCAATCTCACAACAGTTATAGAAATAGCATTTTATTCGCAAAAAAGCCTCATTTGATGCGACATCAGAGCCTTCGCCTAAAGTCTAATAATTAATTCTTTCATTGAAAATATTAACTAGAAAAGCTAATGTACTAGAATTGAAAAACTGACTTTTTCTCCTGGATATTAGCCTTAAATTAAATAGTGAGAATTTTATTTAATTGTACAAGATTAAGAATATTATTTTATTATAAGATCAAAAATACTTTATTCTAATAAAATAAGATATTTAAAGAAGTATGTTACAACCAATGCCCATTTAAATAAAAAACAAAAAAGTTCAAAAATTAGGAAAACAATTTATGATATTAAAAATTTATAGTCTATTCCAAAGATAATACGTAAAAAGTATTTAATATAATTTAAAAAAAACTTATTCAGTTCATGTCAAGACTACTTTTAAAATTCTGATTCAAAATTTTTGTTCCAACTGAGGAGCACTATTTTATAAACGACTAGAATATGTTTTTTAATTTTATGTATTAATAAATTTAAAAATAGAATCCTTTTCGTTCGAATATTAAATGGTTTATGATGTCAAATTAAAAACTACATAATAAAATGTTCAATATTAGAAGAAATACACAAAAATATTATCAAAACTTCCATTCAGTTTCAGAAAATACATTTTCTTCTTATATTTCAATAAAACCTGATCTCAAAGTAGTTTCTGAAGCTTTTTAAACAATTCTTTTAGATAAATTTTTCTAATTCAAACTTTCTTTAAGAAACATAAACCAAAAAGAAATGTAGGATGAGTGCTATCTGTAGGAAAAAGTTATAAACTAGATTTGTCGAAACTAGCTTAGAAAAATGGCTATCCACATTTTTTTTAAAATAAAGAATAAGACAGAGAAAAGCATTTAATGGAAAATGAAATATCCATATAAAGAAATAATATTTTCAAAAACTAATTTAATTTATTATAAAAGGAAAAACAATTAATGTATTGTTATTTTGCCAGGTAAAATATATAAATTTTAATAAAAATAAATTTTTGTTACTCTTACAATTATCTGAAAAATGCTTCTATTAAGTAGGTAAAATTTAATTATCTAATAAAAAAATTTAAATTATTAAAAAGTTATTAATAATTTTTTGATTATGTTTTAATATTATTAAAAAATTACGAATTATTCTATGTTAAGAGATGCTTTTCATTTTTTTTTTTATTACAAGGGGATGATTTACGCCTAATTAAGGAAACTATTTTTGTGCCAATTAAATATTATATCCTTAATTCGAGGATAATTGCTTCCCTTCGTTAAGTGTAATTAAATGAGATATAAAGCAATTTTTTAAAAAAAGTGCTAACTGAAAAAACATACATGAGGAAAAAATTATGAATATTGGCAGACTGCAAAAAACTCAGGCAAAACAAATATTACAGAAAGTAGTTGACTAGGTTTTGGAAAACAATCAACTTTTGCTAATTTTAGAATAAACCACCAATAGTCTTACTTATAAGAATTATTTAGTCAAATCTTTTATCTCTCTCTTTTTTTTTTCTTGCATTTACGACATTTTCTCTTACTTGAAATTTCTAACTTATGCACCTGCTGGTATTTATCGTGTGCCACGCACGAGTCTTGACGCACATAGCACGCATCATGAATGGATCTAAATATCGATCCAGTTTACGAAACCTGGATGATAACAGATCAGCATATTCTAATAATGTTTCTCTCCTTTATATATAAAACGATGTAAACAATAAAATAAAATTTAAATACGAAAATAATAATAATAGGAAAATGCAGAAAATTGCTTATATTAAAAAAAAAGTAATAACGAGGGCCGAAAATAGGTGCTAACGCACAGTTGAAATTTCTCGGAAAAGATGGCTAAATAACTATTTATTTCAATGTTATTTTACCATATTTAAACAAAACAATGAAATAACCAGAAATAAAATGGTATTCAAACTGTTAACTGTGACAAAAATCGTATACTAACTGCTTTCACCTAATACAACAATAGTTAAACAACCAGAATCTTATTGCACTAATTAGGCCCACTTAATAAAGCTATATAATTCCTTGCAGATGTTTACATATCACAATATAGAGGGCAAATCTGTCAATATCATGGCCTATAGAACGGGAATTAGAGTACCAGCGTTGACACCACAATTTCTTCTCCATTCCCTTCTGCACTTCCCAATTTGTTAACCTAGGCTGTTAAAATACGATACTCTCATTTACATACAGGTGTCAGCGCTATAAAGCTGCTAAAATATCTGCAATGCCTATTCAAATTTCTTTTTTTTTCACTTTCTTGAATCCATGTTAGTTGTAAATGGTTAAAAAATCCGTATATTTTTGTATTTATGGAATTTTAACCGTATTGGCTGCAAACGGTTTCAAACCCGTAAAAGTGAAAAATGTTCTTTATAGTAAATTTTACAGTTTATTGGATGGACAGGCGGTTATTTTACCATAGTTTCAAAAGGAAAATTTTAACAGTGTAGTATTTGCGACGTGTGAGAAAGTGCGACCTGGCTTGACTTTTGACGTCATTTTGTTCAACAGAACCAATCACGTTTTAAAAACAGATGCTAATCAGTCGATTAAGTCGTCACGTTTGAGCATGTGCTTAAAAAAATCATACGCTTAAACGAACCTTACCGTCGTCATGCAATGTGAACTCGTAGTTAATGGAAGGCTCGAAAATGAAACTTTTGTAAATTACAGTATGTTTTCTTTCAGTAAAGAATGGATTTCAGGGTAAAATAGATTTTACGGGTTATCCAACCAAAGTGCCCGTACTTTATTCTGTAATTTGGACCGGAATTTCTTTGCAGTGTAGTCTCTAGAGTAAATGAATCGAAAACTACAAAAACTATTTAAGACTTGCTAAATGCTTTTTGAGCAAGGTGAGAACTAAACTATTTTCTGCTTTTCCTACAAATGCTAAAATGCTGAAAGAATATTATGTTTATAGTGTATTGCCTGGACCCTAAACATAACTTTTTTTAAGATTTTTCGCACTGATATATAAGATAGCAAAAAGTGATTTTTTTTAAGCTTTATCTAAAGGTAATTAGAGTGCAAGCAGAAATTCAACTGGTTTTGAAATGGCAGATGTCTAAATTTTACGTGACACTGAATGACAGCATAAATTGAGATATCCCTTAATTAAGTCTATATTCCATCTTCCAACCAAATTGATTAAGCTAAAAGGTATAAAATAATGTAAGATATAGTATCATTAAATTGAACTGAATCATATGAAATGGTTGATTTAATAATAGAAATAAAACTAATAGTTTATTCTTTAAAAATTTACATTTAATTTACGGAATTAAATTCAATACAATATATGATATTTAATCAATCTTATCTATGAAAAATAAATACGACATCAAAATGTTAAAAGCTTAATTTTTTTTCCTGAATATGTGATTTCACGATTAAAAAATTATATTGCATTATCCGCATTTATTGGAGTTTACCTTTTGCGAACAATTTTTTTTCTTACATTACAGAACAGAATAATAATTTAGATTAATTTATTTCTCAAAAGGAAGAAAAACATCTTCAAAGCCTTTAAACCCGTAGTTTTGAAAAGCGTTTCTATCTTCATGAATAATTAATTGTCTATAAGAAAAAAAGTTTGTTTTTTAAAGAAATATAATTAATTTTCCAAAATAAGTTATAGCTCAAATTTTAAATTTACACTTTTCAAACTATGCAATATTTAGAATCCAATTATATTTATATATATATATATATATATATATATATATATATATATATATTAGGAGAGAGAGAGAGATAATTATACTTATATTGTTTTTTAGTCATATTTTAATTCAGAGATGCATGATAACTTATTGTTTATGTATTGTCCAAAAGAAATGTACATTTAAGCATTTTAGAAGCCATTTACGCTTTCTTGTCAATGCTTTTATTCAAATCAAAACTAATTCTTTATAGTTTTATAATTAAGAAACAAAGAGTAAACTTATGGGTACAACTGAGGGTTTTAGGATTATATTCATATGGAATAGTTTTATTTTATCGAAACATTTTATTAATGCTGCGTAGCGTTTCAAAACCAACAGTTTTAGTGTACAAAGCATAGATTTCATTCTCATTATTATGCGGCATGTTACCTTTTGCAAGTGCAGCAGTATACTACACTCTGAAAATTTTCCCGCTTCATTACAGTAAGTGGCAAAAAGTGTTTTAGTCACTGACTGTAAAAATAGATTTATAACCATATAGCTATCATGATCATAAAAATACAGATCCTCCCGTAAATTTTTCTTGTAAACTGCATGATCACTGACCTTAATTCAAAGATTATTCTCTTAAAAATTATCTTCATTTTAAAGCTGGACATTGTTTGAAATTCAGGAAATTTCTTTACCGAATCAAGGCAAATCATGAAACTAGGATAAATTTTGTAATGCTGCCATCTGTTAGGAAGCAAGAGAGTTGCATGTTCACTAATGTAGAGAGAATTCGTGAGAAATGTTCTTAGAAGCCGTCTGGGTTTGAACCTGAATTTTTCCTGTTCGTAGCCTGATCTGTAGTCGTGTAATCAACCTGGAAATGGTGTATACAATCCCGAATTGAGTTAAGAAGCTTTATATATTTACCGTATAAATTAGTGGTAAACGTCACCAATTTTTCTGAAGTTCGTTACAGTTACGATCTTTGGGTTTTTTCTTAAAGAAGGAAGCTGGCTGTATAAATTAACGATGAACTTACCGATTGTACAGAAATTTCCTAGAGAAGTTTTAACTAAGTTTTTAAATTCCGATCTTTTCCAAAAACGGCCAACTTTGCTACCCTAGTTTATAGTGTTATCACTGTGCAGTGCTATCATTTAGGATTTTTCCAGTGCCATCTCTGACTTTACAGCGTGGTTGTATTTGGAGTCGCCGAAAAACTCACCGGTTCTTAATCTCACAGGAAATTTATGAGTATCTGCAAGCAAAGCGCCACGAAATTTGATTTCGGAACGAAAACAACTTTATTTGTTCATTGATTCAAATAAGAAATGGAAACGAGAAAATTGTCAAAAACTGCATAAGTTTGGTAAAATATATGACAAACCTAATAAAATTGATTTTTCAAATGCAAAGAAAAAACATATTAAATATAAAACATATTAAATATACAACGGTTAAACTTACGGTATAATATTTGGCGGTTAAAATGAATTCTGCGGTAAAAGGGATTATACAGATGATGCATCTGCTTTATACCAAAATTTGTTTCGGAATTTTTTACAGTGTAATCACCAGAATAAATAAATCGAAATTTTCAAAAAGGATTTTAGTCTTGCTAACCATCTTTTTGAGAAAGCTAAAAACAAAAATATTTTCTGCTTTTCCTATAAATGCTAAAATGCTGAAAGAAGAGTTATGAATGCTGATATTACACTATTCATCCTGAATTTTATACAGTGTATAAAATTAATGAAATTCATGAAATTGCAAAATTATCATCCATAAAATGCCGGATATATTTTATTGGGTTGAAAATGCTTATTAAACGAATTATTTGAAAATAATGGAAAATATTTGCGTAAAATGTCTTTTTTTAACAACATAAGAATAAAAAGGTGTATTTATATTTTTAATTTTCAAAGTTATCTGACAAAGTTATGTTCAAGTTCTACTTCTTATCAAATTTTATACCTTTTTTCTCTTATAGTGTAAGTAAATCGCATTAAACCAGCATGAAAGATACAACTTAAAGTATATTTAATCTCATTATGTAACAGAACAAAACAAAAAATGTCAGAAAATTTGAAAATGTTAAGAAGGTAAATATTGTAAAAAAGAAAAGAAAAAAAAATACCTAGAATAGCTTTACTTTTTTTTTTCTTTTTTTTTATAAGGCCAGGAAAAAGGCTTTTAATTTTGGAGGATGCTTTGGTTCTAATATATCTTGACTTCATTCAAAATGAAGAGTAAAGAAAATACTTCATTTTTAGGTAATCCAATCAACTAAGCCATGTGTGGGCTTTTCAAGGAAATAATGAAAAAAAACTGCATTTGATTGTTTTCTTCAAACTTAAAAATAATTTATAGGCTTTAGAAATAACAAAGGAGAGTTAATAAACATAAAATTTATGAAACAAAATATCTTTTTTTTTTTCATTGAACTAAGTTTTATTTAATTATTATTAGATGCATCCCTTCGAATTCTCAAAAAAGACAAAGAAAAAGCTTACAGATTGTTTGCACAAATAACAAAAGCATTAAAATTTGTTTTAAAAAAATTTTGCAGTTGGTGGAATGATAAATATACACAAAAACAAAATATTGCAGAATTACCGTATTGTATGGTAACGATGCATCTAATAATAATAACAATAATAATAACATAATTCTAATGATAAAAATCAAAATATACGAAATTTAAACCATTTATTTAGTAATTTAACCCGTTCATATGATAACGGTTTACCAGATATTTTGATTTTCAAAATTATATTTCTTATTACCATACATTTAGTGAAAATACAAAACTGAAAAGAAAACTTAACCAAATAAAAGTTTTTTTATGCCATGCTCTGAGTTATCATGTTAAAAATATCACATATTATAAAATTATATTATATCATAATTTTTACCGAAATCATTACCGTTTCGATAAAATTACCGAGCTTTTTTGGTGTTCCCATAGATCTCGAAACACGCTAAATTTTACCATATTCCAGTAGTTTTGATCATACTCTTTTTCTCATTGTATGATTAATACCCTAAATATTGCTTAATGAAATTGAATAATGCTCAGAATAATCAAACAATAATTTTAATAAAAATTGCAAAAATAAACTTCTGCAAACTGTAAATATTTATAAATTGTATTTAGTAAAATTTTATATAGTAACAATCGAAACAACACGGTTCAAATATATAACAAGGACTGCACATGAAATATTCAATACTCGAATTTAGAAAGGAAAGGAACGGAAAGTTTGCAGTCTCCTATTTCATGAAGAAGTACCTTTCCAGACATAAAAAAAAGGATATATCTCAAATTCACAATGACACTCGCGGCAGGATACAATTCGTTCTTCTTCAAAAGAGCAGTCATAAAAACTCTCAAAAAAAGGGAAAAGAGTTCCTATTTTTAGGATCTTCTTTCAATTTTCTCAGACACAACTTTCTTCCTGTAAGAGTTTTATCCTGAGTGCATCGAATAATAGAATCTGTCAAAGATAACAGCTATTCATCTTTTCCATTTTATGAATATGGTTTTCTTTTTCTTTTTTTTTTTTTTTCAGAATGAAATTTTAAAGTTGGGATTTTCATTTATAGTATTTAAGTTTTGAATTAAAATCTATACATTAACAAGGAATTATTACCGTGTTTCATATTTCAGAAAATAAGAGACTTCTTACACGCTGTTGTAGCAACGGCAGGAAAATTTATTGTGTTTAATGACAACAAAAATATATGTGTTTCATACACATTTATTTTTGACATAGAGCAATTAAAAATAAAAACTCGAATATGTTTCATTCATATTTATTTTTAACACATAGCATATATGTCTCAAAAATAAATAAAAAATATCATAACATACTCGTATGTTTGTTACGGTCAATGTAAATAGTCGATTATTATTAATACTAATCGGGCGATATTAATAATAATCAATAAGCCGGTTAAAGTGAATATTTTAGGCGAATTTATCACATTAACCTAGTGTCTCCTGAAGTGTTGTACGCGTACCCCCAGTGGTACGGGAACAGTTTAGCGGGGGTACGCGTTCTTATGCGAAATAACTTGCAGCAAACGAAAATTTCAAAAAATTTTATTTAAAAACAAAGCTATCCATGAAATTTTACGATTACGTATTTTTCTATTGGCTATTTTTTGCAGAGTTAACAGTTAATAATTAGTGGTGTCAACAACCAGTAGTGATTTTTGACTTTTGTGCTATTTTTTGTAGTAAAAACTGCATTCATTTTTTATTGTTGGTACACAGCGTTACAAAAAATTTAGAATGGGTACACAAAAGTCATAAGTTTGGGAAAAACTGCATTAACCGGTTATTATTAATATGAAGTTCGGTCAATGTCATTCTTTCGTATTTTTATTTTTCCCTTTCACCAAATGTAGCTATTATTATTAATTTGGCCAGTTTAACCGTTTACTCACATTAACTAATTGGTAATATTATAATGATGTAAAAACTTTTTAGATAATAAAAGCCTCAATATCAAAAAAAAATGTAGTTTTGCAAAAGAACTATAATTTTGCAAAAAAAGAAGTTCACTATGACAGTCATAACAGCATAAGCAAAAGATTTCAGCTAGCTATAACAGTATTGTTAAGTTTATATTCTAGTCAATTCATTTTCATAGCATTCTATATTATCAGCTATAGAAATCTTCTTCAATTTAGATTCCCCTACGTCTAACTTTAGAATTTATAACAAAAATGTTAATATCTAACAAATGTCTCGATGCAAATTTTCATTAAATATAATTGTCGAAAAAAGTAACATATGATTTCTTTTACAGAAAAGAATGTTATTAATTTATACAACTACAATCCACAATTCGTAAGTTTTAATTAAAAACATTTAAATTGAATCATTAAAAAAATAATATATATATTAGAAGATTTAAACCAGCTATACTTATCAAGATTTAAACTAACTATAAAATAATCAAAAATTCAAATTTAATGTTATATGTTGAAAATCTAGTATGCTAAGTTTTAATTATTAAATATTGAAATAGCGTAAAAAATTTGCATTTTATAGTTGAAATAATTTTAGAAAGATGATTACATGGATACATTTTAATAATAATTATATCTCAAATTAATAATTTATTATAATGATTTTTAATTTTAGAACTAATCAAATTGAGAGGATTTAACGATATGTTAATTTATTTAAACGATATTAAAAATTACATTAAGTTTCATCCAGTCAAAGACGAATCAAAACTATTTTATATCTCTATATAAAGGGAGGCTTTGACTGTGTTTACATGATTGAAATTAATTTTTATAATATTTTTTATGAAAACAGTAGAGAGAAGCTTGACCCGAGTAGTGAATTTAATATCTAAAATTACCACGATAAGATTATTATTAAAATATAATACAATTAACTCATTTTATTATCACTCTAATTGTTTTTAACATATTTCAGTTATTAAAGTTCATCACATAAGTATTTTTAGAACAGGTATAAAGTTCCTTGTAGCTACAAGTCAGAAATTCAGACAATGCAATCACCCATTTCATGAAATTTGGTTATTCAAATATTTAAAAAAAATATGCACAAAAATTAGGAAAAAAATGTTTTTAAACATTTTATTGTAACAATGATAACTTTGAGAGTAATTTATGCAAGTAACTACCCAATCTTTTTTCAGAGAAAATATTTTTAAACAAATAATTATAATGATTAAATTAATTATTTCAGAGTAGTCGAAAGAATAATTCAATTTTATTTATTTATTTTCATTTACATATGTCATTTAATTTCTAATTTATCGTTCATTATCACCCATTTCTCTGGGAACTAACATTTGGAATGGTAATCAAGAGTGATAACAATTCCAGATTTTGCGTTCAGGAATGAAACAATGTTTCACACGCCAGTGTTGTCCCAGACACGATAATGTCTGATGTCAAAATGTGGGTACTAATATTCATTACTACGTTGATCATTGGCTACTCAAGCGCTGACGGTAATTATTCTATTTTTTCTTTCTTTCATCATTTCAAACGCGGAATTATATCAACCTGTGATTTCTTTAAAAACTTTGAATTCTTTATTAGGATAATTAAATTCTATTAAGATGCGTGTTTATAATTCTTAATGTAAAAGGTCATATCTACAGTATCTAAGATATACACTACATACGACATGGGTAAGAAGTATATAGACAGTATAATAAACAGTATCTGTCTAAATTCTATTCACGGATATATATCTGGAAAAACACAGGTATATATCAGGCTTGTAGCCTAGATAATATCCGTATACCGTAATTACAGTCAGAAAAATTCCAGATCAAATTCCGATGAAAAATACGGGCATTCAGGATGCCAGTACTTTTTAAAGTAAACTACATTTTAACTGGAACATGTTATGGAGCAAACAATCTGTTATACCATTATTTTTGCAGTAACAATTACGTAAAGTCACCGAATCACTCTAATTAAATAGATATTACTGTAAATTTTACCATATTTTACGATACAAATAAATTTTACTGTAAAATGGATTTTATTGATGATACAACCAAAGTGTCGGTACTTTATACCGTAATTTGATCCGGAATTTTTTACAGTGCATGAGCCATGTATTATTAACGTATATGACTAAGATTTAGTTTTTGGTATGCAACCTACAGAAAGGCAAAGCATACAGAACTACGCAAAGTATCACGAATTTGACAATAGCCAGATTTCAAATTCAATAATAGTTCATAGTTATATCTGTCCGGTGGCGCGGATATGTATACATGACAAGGTGCCCATCAAAGAGAAGAAAATAAGAGGCAACACTCCACCTTTAAAAACGTATATACAATTTAAAACGAGTTTGCCTTCTTGTAGTGATGCTGCTATCTAGTGACAATGATAAAAATAAAAGATTTTCATTATTCCTTACAAGAACAAAATATTCAAAACTAGCTTTTCATGCTATTCAGGAGTCATTAAAATAGTTTCTACCTCTTTTCATGAAATAAGGCAGGAATTATAGTCCACTTTATAAAAAAGAAAATTTAATAGTATAGTAAATCGATATCTTTGATTTCAATGCGTTAAAAATTTTATGGAATTGTTAACTATAGTAACTGGTGCCGCCATCTAATGATGCTTATAAAAAGTAAATGTTCATCATTTGCTTTCATTACAAAAAGCAGAACTTATTTTGGTATTTTTAGAAAATGCACGCTTTTGAGAATAGACATTTAAGAGTATTCAGCCCAAATATTGTTTATTTATATTTCAAATAAACGGTACGAGTCTTTAATTGCTTATGATAAGAATGAGAAAATGTCGCAAAAACTTTCGTGGGCATTAGTAGTAAGAAAAGGCGAAAAAGCCTAAGTGTATAGCAATGGCACATCGCTTTTTTAGCTATTTTGGCTGGAGTGGTTTATCTCTTATATTAATCTATCTCTGATTACGCGTTACTTGCAGAAACAGAATGATTGCAGTTTGGTTATCTTTTTATCACTGTTTACATAAGTGCTGCGAGAGCATCTAGCGAGAGAAAAGAAAACTAACCCTTTTTGTCACATCATGAACTGTATTTATGAATTTTCCTAATTATTATAATCTCTGGCTCGTTATCAATTGATTGTACATGATAAGAATTATTTTTTGATACTGTTCTTAAAAGAATCCTAGTTTGAAAATTATTTTAAGTTACTGTAACTTAACATAAAATATAATATATTTTAATTAATTTAAACTTAAAAAAATAATTTTTTCCATTTTGAGAAAAAAATATTTTTTTACATTTTATAGATTTGGATGAAGCATGCGTAAGCACACTCACGGTTGGACAACCAAAAATTAAAGTTATCAACGTTCGTCAACCAGGAATTTTATACAGTCCAGGATTTGAAAAGAACTCTAATTATCCAAATAATGTTCAATGTGCATACCAACTTCAAGCACCACAAGGAATGGTAAGATTCCCTTTTTACGAACTGGATTGAAATAGTTGTTTCCTCTAATTTCTACGATTAGAATCAGGACATATTAAGTTCCTTTTTTTTTTCAGTAGAATAGTGTTTTCCGAAGGTCACTAAAACAATAACAAAAAAAGTTAGTCACCTTTATTGAAATCATGAAAAGTATAGTTTAATATTGTGTTGACTCCATGTTTTTGGATTTCATAACCGTCTGAACATTAAGTATGCTAGGATTAGGTATGATGATTTAGGCTCTTTACTTACTGTTCTAACATTTTTATTGATAAGCCCCATCCCGCCCCCAAAGGGGGCATCCGGGTAAAAAATTTTACAAAAGTTATAACATGATGAGCTAAAAGTTTCTAAATACAGATGAAAAGATGATCTCCAATACACTTTCCAGTTTAGATAAGTGGTTACGAGAGATAGGGCTATGACGTAATGAGCTGAATTCAAACAGATGATCTCCAGTCTACAAGATGTTCTCCAGTTTACAATTTACAAAAGTTGTTAATTAATGATCTGAAATTTCCCTTTATACAGTTGAAAAGATGTTCCCTAATACATATTACAGTTTTATCGGGTGATTACCCAAGATAAGGCTATGACGTAATAACTTGGGTTTGAACAGATGAATAGATGCCCTCTAGTTTACATAAAATAAGATTTATGATATGATGAGCTAGAATTTCTTTATACAAATGAAAAGATGCCTTTCAATACACATTACAATTTAAACAAGTGATTGTAAGAGATAAAGCTATGACACAAATCTCGATCATCTTCTATGCGGATCAGGTGATTTTGCTGACCAATCGAAATGTAATTGAGTGTGTGAGTATTCCTAAAATAAGTCGCATACTTTTCCAGCTCGTTAAAGGTTACTGATGTCATCGTTAAAAATAAGGATAAAGGCAATATTATGAGACATTGACTGATATTTCCGTCATGAAGACATGACTGAAAGGCAACCACCTGATTATGCCAAATTTTTCCATGCACGGATAAGCATGCTGGTTCAAATAAGTGGTCAGTGACCACTTCAGTAATCTGACCTTCATAAGAAAACAATTCCAAAACACCTTAAACCTTCATCTATTGTATTGTTATTCATAATTATTTTAAGAGTGAGTAATGTTAAGTCCGGTGAGCTAATACAAGATTCTAATACTTAATTAGATAAAAATAAATAAATTTTAGAGATTTGATTCAAAATTCCTCATTTATGATGCAATCAGGGGCAAATTTCCCTCTAAGTAGACATGATCTATATAGACTGCTGAGCTGAGCAGGACAACAAGCAGAAAAGTTAAAAATTATGTTAATCATAAAAAATTATATTTTAAACGTAATTTCATGAAGTTAAAGAATATTTTTACGAATATTAAAGCTTTGTCAAGAATGCCCTAAATTAGACTTTACGGTTTTAAAAAAATTTTTAAAAGCTACAAAATTAAAAAAAATAACTCTTACAGTAAATTTGTGTAAGAAGATTTGGTAAGAACATTTTTAATTTCAAAAATTCTAGTTTTAGTTTAAAAAATTTTCGGGAAAGGGCAAAGCAAATCTCTTTCACAGATTATTCCGCTGCATTTTAATACAAGTTAACTACTCAGTGAAATGGGAGAGCTTGGCAATCTCACTGAGAGCTGAACTTCTACTTGTCAAACAGCTCAGTTGTGTTTAAGTATTTATGATAGTGTGTTTTAATACTAAAGAAGTAATTGAGGTTTCGAGTTTTCGTATATCCCTGATGGTGAACATTTTCGAATCTGGTTTACAACTGATGGTGAATATTTCCGAAATTTTAAGGAGTAATTTTCATTCATTATAAAAATTATGATATGATTTTTGCATTTTGATTTAATGGTTTATTACTTGCAGCGCCATCTACTGAAACATTTTTATACAAAAATCAAACATTCCTGAAGTGAAAACGTGTGCCCAATTACATGTTTTTTCTGCAAAAATTCTTTAATTTAGACCGTTTATTAAAATATTTATTTTCATTTATTTAGCTTAATATTAACCTTTAGTGATTTTTTTTAACAAATTTAAAATGGAGATTTTTCTAGATAATTTAAAGTGGCAGAAAATATTATGCTTCATTCTTTTTATTCAATAAATTTGATTTATAATGATTTTGACCACCACTCTTATAAATAATATTTAAACAAGCTATGATATTCTTCTACTTGCTGACTCTGCTCACCAATCCCGTGATTGTTTATCATCCAAAATTGATTTTTTTCCCTTAGAAGTTGATATTTTATACAAAAGCAAAGAACTTTCCCTTTTAAGATTTTGACCTCGAACCATTAACGTTTAGTCAAAGAATGTAAAAAAATTATTAAAATGTACTTTTATTTTGCAGAAACTACAGAAAGTTGCTTGGTTATCACAAATTACTAACATATTGTTTTTATTTCTTTTACAAAAATGCGGTCTTTTACTTACTTAAATAAGCTTCTTTAATTAATATGCATTTTTTTAATAATCTGCCAATGTTCAATAATTCACTTTTTATTTTCTTAAAAAAAAATTTTAAAACTTTTTATTTACATTGATAAGATTTTTAAAACGTTTGTTTTTATTTATAATCAGCAGGATTTAAATAGTGAGAATTTTTCTCTTGCAGCACGTACGACTTCATTTTAATACCCTCGATGTAGACATCACAGATGGCTGCGGTGGTGATTCCGTGAGTGTCCATGATTTTGATTCAAGAGGAGCTGGTATTTTGGTGAAGATGCACTGTGGAAACAATTTGCCAAACGATTACGTATCCGATTCACAAGCGTTTCAAGTCATATTGAAAACTGATGAGTTTGGAGCTAAAAGAGGATTCAATATCACTTATTCTATGCAGACGAACACCAGTAAGTTTAATTTATGCATTCGAATGTTTAAAATATTAAATAACTAAAGATTTTATTGTATCCTCTTTCATAACCGTCTAAGGAAAACTCCTGAGAAAATTTTGTACGTATATCAGTTGAATACACGTTCTTCATATGGGTAAAATTAAGTCCATAATTAATAAATCGCTCAATTAATAATTAATGAAATATAATATATATGGTTGATAATATGTAGTGAGTAAATGTATAGTGTTGATTAATTGCTAATTTATAGAAATATTTAGTATTAAATCAACCCACACAATCTTGAACAAAACTAAAAGACACATACCATTAAGGTTAAATCAATTAAAATTGTTTCACTTTCATTTTGATCCCTTCTCTGAGGTTTTACGTCATTAATACACGTAATCAATTAAAATTGTTTCACTTTCATTTTGATCCCTTCTCTGAGGTTTTACGTCATTAATACACGTAAGCATAACACGTTTATAGAAGTTCATCTCATTAAAATAAATATTAAGAAAATTTCGCACTTTTACGTTAGCTTCCGTACGCTCCCGTACGCAAGATTGAAGCAATTGAAGATGTAAACAAGCACGCAAAAAGTACTAAAAAAAGCCCACGAAAAATGCTATTCTTAAATTTCAATCCTGCAGTACCGATACATCAGAATCCAAAATTTATTTTATTGTTTTTATCAACATATTTTAATTACTTAAATAAATAATTTTTATCTTAATATAAATAACCATTTTGTGAATAACCATTTTAAATAACCATTTATAATATAAATAACCATTTATCTTTCGCATGGAATCTCGATAGATGAATGTTTGTGTCGAAGTGCCGTCAAAATTTAGATGACTTTCAAATTAGCCAGAGCACTCAAAACAAAATTAAAAATAGCGACCACGCTCACAACTGTGTTCCTAACGCAGCTCTCAATACCAACGCTATCAAAACACGATGATCTCAATACAGCCCTCCAGACCTCTCGCAAAACAGCAATGACTGCTAGTGGAATTCATTCATAGAATTCTATCACAGATAAAATTCTAGTGGAGAAGTAATTTAGCGTAGCTACCACTACAACTATTAAATTCATACTCACTAGTATATAAGACATGTTAACTCAGTTTTATCTTGAGGTACCTTTAGATAGATGACGGTTAACATTTTCGGTAACCTAGGGGTTTTCGAAATATTAAGAAACATTTGTGAAAACTGCCCTATATATTCAGGAACGTTTCTGGATTTTTTTTTTTACAGTGCAGCAAAAGAATCTTACAATTATATTTTTACAATTTTCAACCTAACTAGAGCACTCAGATTTCTACTGGAATGCCCTATTAGCTGACAATGTATGTCTCAATTATTTCCTGACCTCTACAAAATGTTTGTCGCAATCGAAACCTGACCAATGTTCGACTACACGGAAAAGTTACATTGTAAGTGTGCTGGATAGCAATAAAAATATCACGATTTCCCGATCTTTTTTTTACAAACACCTTATTTTTAATATTTTTACCGTAAGGAATTAATCGCCAATCCCTATTTTGAGAGTTGTAAAATGCTCAAAACTCTTTAAAGCTCTCTAAAGGGAAACAATGTAAGTTTTAGTCCTATTCAAGCAACTACAAACAGAATTAAGATCCTGATTTTGTCTTCACCATCAATCCCAATCTCTTCCATTTTCCAACTAGAAAGAGTTCCCTAATTTCAACTGAAACTCTGTATCTGATACCACTGCAATTAGACTTGTTTTGAAAATGCTGCAGAATCCTCTGATTATCCACTTGTAAAGCATACTTATAATTATTTATTTTCTAAGCAAGCAGAATACCCAATCTTCACACGGGTTGAAAAAGTAATTAATCCACACTATCCACAATCCATAAATTGGTATTTATCCATACTACGAAATACACGTACACTGAACTGAAAGACATATGAGCAATTCTACAAATAAACGCCAATTAGGCTGCCAAAAAAAAAATTTTTTTTTTGGTGGGGGGCACACTATTTCTATATGAATTTTCTTCTTTTTTACACCCTAAAAAGGCAAGAAAAAATCGTGAACATGCAAGTTTTTCTTTGTGACATACTTTAATTGGGACATACTCTTTCTGACATACTCAGATAAATCTGAGCCATTTATTCAGATAAAACGATTTTTACATAAATATAATATTATTATAATGTCTATCTAAAATGTATTTATAGAGATTTCATACTATAAGATTATAATTTAGTATAAAAAACAAAAATAAAAAAATGTAATCAAAGTTCGTAAATTGAAAAAATCGGAAAAAGTTTAAAATTGGTATTTTGTCATTTAAAGTATGTAAATATTTTTTACGTTCAATATTTTTTCTTGCTTTTTAGGGTGTAAAAAAGAAGAAAATTCATGTAGAAATAGTGTGCCCCCCCCCCCCTTAAAAAAAAAAATTTTTTTTTGGCCGCCTAATTGGTGTTTATTTGTAGAATTGCTCATATACCGACGCACTCGAAAGGGATAAAATGCAGTGAAACCCGTCTGGAGCGATTACTCTCCGTTCAGTAAAATGGTCGTTGATGAAGGTTGGTCGTTTTTAGAGGTTACCTCCTTTGATTTCAAAATTGTTATTGAAGATACATGATTTTTTGCAAACGATTTTAATTTTATAATTACTATAATTTTCTCGGTCCGAAAATGCCACTTCTGTTTGCGTCCTGAAAAAACGGATCTGGTAGCGTCAGCAAAAATGATCCCAACTAATGTAATTGTGTGTAAAAACAAATTTACGAATTATGAATGATTTTAATTTAATTTTATATCAGAAAAATCAGTTAGCTTTAAAAGTCAAGAGGTTTGCTTGTTTTATATCCATTTTTTTCTAAAATAATATTTTTTTCTAATAAAACTTTCAATCCTAAAAGTAACTCATTTTATATTTTATTTTATAACCGTCGCTGAACAGCCGACCCAATTTGTTGGGCTTATGATTACTAATGTTCAACTCTGTATCTCTGTAATTTTGAACCAATCCAGGAGACAAGGGATCTCCTGGATTAAGTTTTGGAATAAATTTGCCTTCGTGGATGACTTTTGGATGGAACTAACCCTCAGTTGCGTTACATGGAGAGGTAAACTTCAAAAACCTCCCGTGGTTAGCAAACGGCAAAAGAACTATAACCCATGATCCGTCTACCACTGAGGATATTTCACGTCAGTACTATGGTCGGATGCGGATTCGTATTGGTCAGCCATCGCTGGGATTCGAACCCAGTTCACCTCATTGGAAGGCGAATGCTCTATCCCTTGAGCCATGCAAATATTTTGAATTCATTTTAATTTATTTATTTGTTTTGGTAAATTTTTTGTTTAGCTATTTTTTCCTGTCTCCTTATTTGACCTTTTCCGCATTTGATGCAGATATTTGCCCAGTCACTGGAAGAGGTTTTAAAGGTCTCTCTTAGGTTTTCTTCAACGCGAAGTCTAAGGAAAAAATTCCACAGAGAGGTGTGCTACATAGAGGTGGTTTTTTCTATAGGTTTCACTGTAGTACCCATTTTTTGTTTATTTACTAATAATTGTTGCCCTTGTCGTAACTTAACGTTATTTTATTTAAAAAAACATTTTTAGAATTTATTTTATAGAAATAATGATAAAATGTTTTCTCAGCATTTTCTGGCACGGCATACTTACTCGAAGTCGACTTATGACATTCAAAATTTCCCACAATCAAGTGATTTTCAACTGTACTTATCTTATTTTCGGCTGGAGGGGGGAAGGCTTGAAAATTCTATCGCCACATTATCTATTATTTCCTGATAAATAATAAAAATTAACGTCCCAAAACAACAAATTTTTATTAAAAACTTGTATAAGAGGGGGAATTCAAAATAATTTACATATATTCATCGCATTTTAGAATTGTTAGTTTAATGTAAATAATTAGTGTTGCGATATATTATCGATTAGGCTTAGTAAGCGTTTAGAACATTTTACATTTAATATTTTTGTTTTTGCAATACTTTCATGAAAGTCAAAGTTTAACGATACACTGAGAAAGAAAGTCGGTCAAAACTACCAGAATATAGAAAAAATTTTACGTGTTTTTGACTCTGTGGGAAGATCAATATCAAATCCAATAATTTAAATAAAAATTATAGAATTAGTAATGGATTATCTGGAGTTGTATTAGGGTTTTTAAATTTTTTCACATTGCTCATTTTTGTGGAAGCATAAAATTTTCCAAACAATTCCATACCTTCTATTTTAGATTTTAGTTCTATTATTCGTAAGAAACTGTTTCTGTCAAATTTTTATTTACATTTGTCTTCTTTATTGCATTCTGTGGCATGATAAATTCTACTTTAAGCAGAGAAAAGAAAAGTTCTACATTCTTCACATTTTTCCGTATATATTTTCCTATTAGTTTAAAAAGATTAATGGTGCATGCCACCTATATAAATATTCATTTTATTCAAAATAAAGATAAGAACAAGAAAAAATATGAGAGTTATATTTTTATATAAAAAATGAGTTATATTTTTTAAAAGACTAACTCCTAAGTAGTTCATAGAACTAAAAAACGATTACAAAGAACTTCATTAATTCAATTAAAAATTAAATGATAAACTCCTTGATAAATCAACCTAACTGGTAGTTGAGCGTTTTAACGTAACGTGGCGCTAAAAAGGTTAAGACCGAAATGTTGCCATTTTGGCACGCATATATTGAAAAAAGCGTCTTTTTATTTTTTCCAATATTAGAGTGGAAACTCTTTTTCTGTGGTAAATACAGACATACATATAAACATTCTGCTTTATAGATCAATTAGATTTAATTTAATTAGTTAACTTGTTAGTTAAAAATGACAAGCTTTTATAGAAATGGAAGCTATTTTATGAGGTTAAATTTGCTGAGAAAATACTTGCACTTAAAATAATGGTATTTATTTTACTCCAGAGAAAACCTTTAAAAGCAACTGACACACTAGAGATTAAATATCTGTTAAGAATGTCAGAATCGTTCTCATCCCGTATCATTATTCATTTTCCAGGCTGGATTGTACGGATCTATTTTCTTGTCTGATTCATATATATATTTCGGACGTATTCTGGTAAAATAAAGTAACATATAATTGAGAACCTAGCGAAAAAAATTGGCTTTTAAAACAAAGAAAATATTCTTTTAATGATCAGACAACTATTTTTAGAATCATTTAGGAAAATCTAATTTAAATATACAGAAACATAATATTGTGATTTAAAGTTTATTTAATTCCTCCTTAAAACGTTAAGCGATAATTATAAAAAAAGAAGACAAAATATTAGCATTTAATAGGGTTGACAGTTTAATTAGTTTGTGAAAGTAAGGTTTAATTACATTAAAGAATTAAATGATACAAATTATTTAATTGAAATAGTTTCTTTTAGTTTCATTAAAAAATCATTCGGTGAGAAAATAATATCAAGCCCCTTACATTCATTGTAAATGAAAGGTCGACAGCAAAACGTATGGCAGTTTTATTATCACTAACAAAGTCACAATAACTTTCACAAATGAATTCATGAAAGTGAGAAAAAAGGAATAAAACCAGTAAATACTTAATGAATAAAAACACAATATTGTTCACAAATAAAAACCATGAAATCTCTATTATTGAAAACTCCAAAATCTTTCACAAATAAAAATGTGATATTGCAAAAAATGGAATAAAAACCATCAAACCCTTATGACTGAAAATACAAGTATCTTTCACAAATAAAAAGAAACGAAACTGCAAAAAATGGAATAAAAATTGGAAAAAATAGACAAAAAATGGAAAATTGCATTTGTAAAAACACAAGATCTATCACACAGAAAAAAAAACGAAAATCGCGAAAAATGAAATTAAACCAATGAAAACTTCATTTGTAAAAGCACAACATCTTTCACCTTTCAAGAATGATGCTGTGAAAAATTAAATAAAAGCCAAGAAACCTTTATTACTGAAAATGCAAGATCATCCCCACATAAAAAAAGGAAAATTCCAAAAATGAAATAAAACCAATGAAAACTCCATTCGTAAAAACACAAGATTTTTCACTATTGAAAAAGAAAAGAATGATACTACTAAAAAGGAAATAAAAACCAAGAAACGTTTATTATTGAAATACAAGACCCTTCACCAAAGAAAAGAAAATTTATACTACGAAAAATGGAAAAAAATCTTTATGTAAAAAAACACAAGATCTTTCACACAAAAAAAAATTGCGAAAAATAGAACAGAACCAATGAAAACTTCATTTGTAAAAACACTAAGAAAGATAAAATAAAACTACGTTGTATTTCTTGATAATCTCAATCAATCATTCCTGTACAAGTAACTAAGTTCTTTTGAGTGGCTAGCGTAAGACCTAAAAAAAATTATAAGCTTTTTCTTTATTCGCGGCAACACTGACTATTCTAGGAAAAAAGTAAACACGGTTGTCTTCTTAATCTAGTTTTAAAGAAATTTCTGTCGATAAACGCGTGTCAGAATAATTTATCCATTCTAAGTTATTAATAACATCTTTCTTTTTCACTACTCATGATATTATAAACATTTCAGAAAAACATTTCATCGCATCCTACTTGCTGAGAAAGGGAACATCTGTTTCCTATTTTATTCAATCGATTTATCTCAAGTTTTAAATTTGAGCATAAAATAAAAGACGATAACATTTTATTTCTTATATCATCATTCGGGGTTACTTTAGGCCACCAGGATAACTTTTTGATTTTTACAAGTAAATTTTGCACATTGATTTCGTTTCGGGTTTGATTGTAATTTTTCATACTGTAAATTCCTTCTTTTAGAGAAGTTTTGAAACACATATTTTAATACTGCGTGCGTTTTAAAGGTAAGCTTATGAACTTTTACTTATACACTGGTGAAGAAATTAAGAGAATTTGCAGACTTGGTCACTTATCTCTAGAACTGCTGAACCAATTTTAATGAAATTTTTATATGTACATGCATTGATACAATACAAAACAAATAACAATTCAACAATTTTAATACACAAGCATGATTGTGCGTAACACTCGTTGGAGTCGTAAAATATGAAACAGCCGCTGCAGAATAAACAAAAAAATGGGTTAAGAGGGTGTATGGTCCCTTCTTACAAATATACAGGCCTTGCAGCATGTATTTCATACTCGAAATAAAACAGTTTATCCTTTCCTGTGGCAATTGGTCCATATCGTTCAACAACGCTGTTTTCATTCCCTGAATGGTTCTCTGAAGGAGGGGGTTGCATTTGCCCCGCCAAGAGCATCCCAGACATGTTCTATAGAGTTAAGATCTGGAGATCTGGCTGGCCAATCCATCCGGCAAGACTCCTCACTCTCTAAAAATTCGTCGACCAGAAGAGCTCTCAGTGGGCTCGCGTTATCGTCCATTTAAATGAACTAAGGGCCAATTGCACCCCTGTAAAAGCGAATATGGGGCTCCAAGACCTCATCCCTATACCTCACACCAGTGACATGCAGAGGTGTGCGGCCATCCAACAAGATTCCTGCCCAGACCATTAGACCTGCCCCGCCTTTATGGTCGATTTCGCGGATAAAGGAGGGTAGGTAGTGGTTCTCTTCATATGAACGTACAGCGAGAATCGGAGTTGATGCTGAACCGGGACTCATCAGTGAAGAGAACGGTCGCCCATTAATCCATACTCCAATTTCTATGCTCTCAGTACCATGCTGAACGGATTCTCTTGATCGTGGAAGTGAGCGGGACGCAAACAGCAGGTCTTCTTGCAAACAACCCTCTCTCATGAAGTCGTTTGGAAACAGTCACCCTTCATTCACGCATTCCTGAGGCTGCTGATAAGTCGCGAGAGAGCTGAGAAGCTGTAGCCCCTCAGTTACGCATCGCTATAATGGACAAATTGCGATCTTCTCTAGCCGTCGTGGCTCTTGGACGACTTTGCCCAGGCTTTCTCTCGATGGATCTGGTATCCTGTAACTATTTCCATAAGTTACACACGACGCTGGGCGTTAAATTGCACTCCCCACAAATCTGGACCTGAGACTGGCTTGCTTCTAGCCTCCGAACAATTTTGCCACCTCATTTCATCATCTAAACGTTGGTGGTTACTCATTTTTACTGTTACAATTTGAATTTAACCTATTGCTGTAAAATAACACTAAGAAATTTGCCGAGGTGTGTTAGTGAACGAAATGCGTCTTAACTTACGCGCACTTACAAAGCCTGTTTCTCTACTGGCTCCGCCTACACCCACATGTACGCTTACGTATTTGAAGTACAAGATTTGCATTTTTGTCTGGTTTCATATTTAGTTCAGTTCTTTTCATGAAATTCGATCAAATATGCAAATTCCCTTAATTTATTTTGCCAGGATATTTAAGATAATTCCATCATAAACTTTTGCATTTCATAATTTCAAGCACCATAATTTGAAATTGTATTCCTTATAAATATTTTTTTTAAGTAATATCAAACGGCTATTTTATGGTTGATTTACTGCTGGTTGATTTATTATTTATTTTAATTTTTTCTATTATTTATACTCTGTAAAAAATTTTGATGTATAATTGCCACCCTTTTTGGTGTTGAGGTTAACGAAATTTTTTTACATTGCATGTAGTCACATTCTTTATTTACTTTTTCACTGTTATAGTTTCAATCATTCATTTTTGCATTTTTTTTTTTTTTTTTTTTTTTTTTGGTTACTGACAACACATATTTTCATGCGCATTGCGATTAATTTAACATCTTCATTGAAAAAAAAAAAAAAAACATTTCACTTAGGAAACAAGTACTAGTTCTTTCAAGCGATTGCTATCTTGACAATTTTATATATATTTTTATATATATTTTTTTAAACAATAACTAAAGTGCTTCACTTATAAACGCATTTATTTTACCTAAACACCAAAAATTATGGAAATTATGCACCAAAGTTTTTTTTTGCATATAAAGGAGCAGCAAAAGCTACCAGACTTATTCGAAAAAAACTGCCTTGAAAAATTTTCCAAACTGAGACTACCTACTTATATTTTGAGAGTCAAGTTGAGAGATTTTAAAACAGAATATTTATTCAGAAAGTACGATATTAGGCTTAATTCCATAACTTAATTAAAAATGAGCACTTTTAATTAGTATCACTAGAACAAAAGTTATTCAAGGTTATATTTTGTTTTAGTTCATTGTATTTTTTCACAGTCTGAGTATTTTTACAGTAGAAGCAAGTTCCAAGTGCACGCAAACAGTCCATACATAAACTTAGAAAGCTTCTATTGATAACAAAATTCAAACCCAAAGATTATGAATACCATGACGCCAAAAATTTAAAAAAATGTTCGGGATTTTTAGATTATAACAAGGGATATCTGTAAGTGACGTAGAGTGGGTATCTCGACCCTGATTGGTAGTAGAAACGTGGCATTATGTTTACGTTTGAAACTGTTCTTTTTATACTATCTCAAGTATGCCAAGCCCATCAAGTATCAGTTCCCTTAAAGTGATACATTTTATATTCTTATACAAAGATTTTTTCACGAAGACTTCAATTCTTTCATTATATATTACTTTCTTAACACAAGGATGACCATAACACAGGCATGACGCCATGTAAAACATAAACAAACTAATTATGCATCGAAGTTGCCAGGTACAAAAAACAAAATATGTCACGGTTACAATAACTAAATAATAAGTCTAAGTTAAATAAACATAGACGTGAAAGAATTATATTTCAATAAATTCGATGTGAGATACGGCGCTGTATTTAATTAACTTCACCTTTATTAACATTCTAACTTAGGAGGAGAGCATAGCTCAACTTGAACACACAATTTTGCTTATAAACAATCAGCTGCCGTTGTCGTCATAGGTCACATGTGTGGCTTTAACTTAGAGTCATTATAAAGGTTCAGGTTTAGAATTGATACATAACTAATGGCACAAATTTAACCTTCCTGAAAGCAAATCTTTTGAACAGTGGAAAGCAAACTCAGATTTTGCGTAAGGAATTTGACACGTGCTAATATCAGATGCCTTTCTTACACTGGCGATCATTTTATTTCATAGCCGTCGTTGAACAGCTGACCCAAATTTGAGTTCACGACTACCAATGTTCAATTCATGCTATTTTGAACATAATCCAGAAGACAAGGAAACTACGATATCAAGTATTGAGAAAAACTTTACCATCGTAAAGGATTGTTTCGATGGAACAAACCCGTAGCGTTATATGGCGGGGAAAACCACGAAAACCTCCCACTATTATTTTGACGGCAAGGGGACTCTAACCCATGATCTGTCTAGCACTAAGGATATTTAGTGTCAGCACTGCCATCGGTGCGAGCAGGGTGCGGAATTCGCATCGACCAACCATCGCTGGGTTTCGAACCCGGTTCACCTCATTGAAAGGTGAACTCCCTATCCCCTGAGCCACCACTGCTTACCAGCAATCATTGAAAGATGTTTTCGTTGTTCTTAATTATATAGAAACTTCATTTACTTCCAAAAGTATGAAGATAGCAATGAAAAACATGCTTCGAGCCCTTCATAATAAGTGCCCATTTGAAAGTCTTGCCAGACGTGAATGAGAAAAATAAAAATCTTTCGAAACCAAGAACTTAAAGTTAGCTGTAAACGAAGGACCGCGTTAGGTGTAAATGAAACAAACTAAAACAAACGTAAAAAAAAAACTAGAGAAACCGCATTGGCCTGGAAGAGCCAATCAGAGCACAATGTATTTCCACGCACTATGGAGAAGAAATGAATTACGGAAGAAATGCTTGAAAAAGAATTTTGCTCCGACTCGCCTATCACGGTTACTGCGGTTTTTCTAGTTTTCTTTTTGCACTCTCATTTTTTTTTTCAGTCTTGGCGTTTAGTTTTGATTTTCATCTTTGTTTTCACATTTTTAGTTTCAAATTGTTTTTGTTTTCCTCATGAACGTCTAGCGGGCCTTGAGTATGAGCGCCTATTTATGAGCGCTTGAAACTTGTCGATATTTAAAACCATCTTTATATTTTGGGAAGCAAATCATCGAATGTATCTTTTTGCTTCTGTTTCTTGTGATTATTCATTTACCATTGCCGTTGTGCCCAGATATTAAATTGCTACATACTTCGTATGCTACGTTTCTAATATATGCTTTTTTTATTGTTATTAGACTTTTTTTCGGCGAATAAAAACTGCGATAAGCTAACTTTCTATATTAGAACTTCAGAGATTTCTTTTAATGTTAGTATTCAATAAATTTATAACTCCTATTTATAAAAGTACCGAAGTGGACTGATCGCAAAGACACAGTTCCTAGTAGAACACAATTAAGCATCACTGACTGCGGTCAATAAGCAGGTCGGTGACCCCTTTGATCAGCCAGCGTAGGGACCGAGAGTGCGGGGTATCGTTCCTCGTTAAACTGTTCCATCGTAAAGTTCTCGACTTCACGCACGGGTCGTCGGGCTACCAAAGCAGGGAAGCCACCCCCTCTGTAGAGGGTCAAAATTGCGGTGGCTTGTCTTCGGATCATCCTCAAAGATGTTTCCCAGACCGTCGCCAATAGCCCATTGTGCAGCTCTAGTGCGACGTAAATAAATTTCCAACTATTTATATAAAAAAAATTCTCAAACAAAAACAAAAATTAATTGAATGTTTGATTTTATTTTGCCCTCTAGTTCTAAATTTTTGTCGCTCTTTTTATAACAAAAAGAATAAATTATAATTCTTCGTCAGATATTTCTTTCACATTTCTTACAAATGAAACTTAAAAAAAGGAACAATATATTTTTGTAACTCAAACAATTGATGTAGTTATTTAGTAAAAAAAAATTTTATTATTGCGAGGAAAGATTTTTGTTGAAAAAATAATCCCTTTTAGCAAATTGTGTTAGACATCTTGTTTGAGTTATGTACAGTTCAACAAGTTCTTGGTAAACTGCAGCTCAACCATGAAATAAAGTATGTTGGCTACTTGTTTATTTTTTGTTTCTTATATTAGCTTGGCATTTGAGCATGGTGATAATACATCTGGAAAAACGATGGAGGTAATAACATGGGTAAATCAATTATAAAGGAATTCAGAATCAAGAAAAAATATGTTTTATCGTTTAATAATTTGACATTTAATATTATAACTGTGTAGAACATTCTTCTTAAAAAAAGTAATGCTACGCATGAAAAGTTATTTTTATGTGCTTTGCAAGAACTGAATTTCGAAACAAATGTTTTAAAAATGTAAGTATTAACATGGTATGTAGACTGATATACGGGTGATTCATTGGAAACATGACAATTCGGAACAAAAATTTCTTCAAATTTAAAGTCTTTAAAATAATCAAATATTTTTTTTTACATTTATTTAGTTACATTTATCAATACCTTACATACAGCAGTGTAGTTTATTGACATTTGCTCCAAAAAACAAAAAAAAATAGAAATTATAGTTTACAACGTTTGAGAAAAAAACAAATTAGATATTTAAAAATTTATGAGACGTTTTGAAGCTAGTCATTATGGAAATATTGTTTGTGACATACCAGGAAAATAACATTTTGAAATTCAATTAAATTTTTTAAATATACAAAACAGTTAATGCTAGTACAAGGTCATTTTAAAATACTAACATCAATGCTATTTATTAAAATTTAAAAAAAAAAATTCTTCTAGTAGTATAGTATTAGATCATGGAGCAAGAGACTGTAAATTGTCCTACTTCATCACCCATACACGTTAATTAATGCGTAGTAGATAACATATATGTTTCAGAAATTTATACTTTAATTGATGTTGTTATTGTCGTAGGCCATTAAGGCATAGATGGTACGATTATTTTTGCTTCCAGTGGCGCCATCTATAGCTAAGAAGTCGACTTCTGCCACACCCATTTATAGCGTGGAACCATACATCAATTCATTCATCCACAGATCGTAATTTTGCCGTGAACCAGAGAATGATCAATCTCCAATTCCGTACCCCCTGAGATATAATTTGTTATGGGACCATTAAAGACTTTGTGACACGGCAGATTTAGCGTGCCCCAGTCACCATTTACTACATGGAGAGTTTTCGGCCGGCAGGATTCGAACTCCCACTCTCACGAACGTCGGTCCAGCGCCCTACCAACCAAGCTATCCCACCATAACTTTAATTGATACAATAACTAAGTGATGAACTGTGATGGCTCAGGGGATAGAGCATTCACCTTCCAATGAGGTGAACCGGGTTCGAATACGAGCCATGGCTGGTCAATACGAATTCCACATCTGGCTCGCACTGACCACAGTGCTGACGTAAAATATCCTCAGTGGTAGTCAGATCATGGGTTAGAGTGCCCTTGCCGTCAGGCTAACCGTGGGAGGTTCTCATTGTCTTCCTCTCCATGTAAAGCAAATGCGGGTTAGTTCCATCAAAAAATCCTCCATGAGGGCAAATTTCTCTCAATACTTGATCCAGAAGTTCCCTTATCTTCTGGATTGGGTTCAAAACTACTATGCTACGGAATTGAACATTAGTCATAATCCCGAAACTGGGTCTGCTGTTCAATGACGGTTATAAAATAAAATAGCTAATTGATAGTGAGGTAGTTACAATATAATGAGTATGAGTCGTAGAAATCCGGCTGTTTTTCCTTTTCACCTACTAAGGAGACTTTTTCAATGCGCCAAACTAATTGAAAAAGTCTTCAGTATTTTCCGTTCAGCCTGAAATTGATTGGGCCTATTGCAATGAGCCTTTAGACTAATAATAAAATATTGCATTCACTGCTTAATTAGCCTAAATTTCTCCGTTCGTTTGTGATTAACTCAAAATAGTGAGTGCAGGATCCTAGAAAAAATTCATGCTGATTAACTATTAGCAATGAGATTTAGCTGTTAACCGTTTTGGCATATGGAGCAGCCTTTAAGCTGTTAAACAAATTCTTCAGGAATTTTCTAATTTGCTTAAAGACACCTAAAGACAGCAGGGTAAGTAGCAATATGTCTACAAAATCAAACAAACTACAAAATGCTGATATATTTCCAATTAATCTGATATATTGCAAAACGCCAGCGACAGAATTTCAAATGGATTTTCAAAACGTCTAATGGTTTTAGATTCAGTTTAATATTTAATTTTATAAATATCAAGCTGAATTCAGAACCATAAAAGTACTAAGTTCATTAATTTTAATAGTTAGTGTTAAGAGCGGAGGATCACCAGTTCAAAACCTTAAGCCCCATAAAGAAATCAAAACTAGCAAGCACATACTAACAATGATTGATAAAATCATTTTTTGAATATTTAAAGAACATTATTTAAGGTACATTTCTTATAACATAATGAAAAAGAAGACGAAAAACATTTTGTTATAGTACATAAATGTATTACGCTTAGAAATTGATAATTTTAATCCTTTATGTAACAGAGAATTATTTCTTGCAGATATATGCGAAAAGGGAAAGAAACAATGCAAAAACCGAAACTGTGTGGATTATTTATCTTTGTGCGACGGCAAGGATGACTGTGGAGATGGAACAGATGAAGAAAAATGTTACAGTAAGAAAATAGCTTTAATTCATTTTTTTTTCTTCCTTTCTTATTTCTTGAGGCTATGGCTACAGCATATGAAACACAACCAAGTTGTACTTTTTTACAGGAAATGCGACTAACTTAGTTTCCAAATTTCTAACGGGTTGAAAACCCAATTACAGTCAGACCTCGATATAAGGTCACCCTAATGGATATCGCAAAAGTGACCTTATAAGCTGGGTGACGTTTTAACCGATTCATTAGCAGTTAGCAGTACATTTTAAAAATGGTAATACAAACGAAAATGATCAGCCATAAATTAAATATTTAAGTCAATAAATTTTAACATAATTAGTAAAGAATTACAGAAAGTTAGATTTTTATAAATTTTTAAATTTAAAATAAAGCTGTTTACAAATTTCTTCAAAGTGTACATGCATACAGTGCATCTTACCTTATTTAAAATAAATCATTTATGCAGGTCTGTCTCCTATCGTTACAACACTTTCTGAATGACCAAAAATTTTAAAATTTGGATGCTGTTCAAAATACCATCTCTAAATATTTAACTTAAATCCATTTAATTTCTATCGACCGATTAAAAGTTTGTCCACTTTTTTAAAATTTAACTATTTAAATTTAATTAAAAACATTTTTTTCCGGTCTTTCTAATACTTAATAAATTATACAAAAGTTTAATGTCAAGTAACATTATTATAGCTAGCTCATTTGTCAACTGAGTTTCATAGCAATTTGCTATTTTACTGTATACATCAATCTAATTAATCATGAGAACTAAGGAACATATGCCATGAAGCTCATAAAAGCCTTTTAAATTTTTTAAATCAAGTTTTTTTTTTTTTAATTGTTAACTAGAATTCTGGATTAACAAAAATTGAAAGAAATCATCATCATATTTGGCTAGACAGTCCAAAGTGAGGTAATGCCTTCTTCTGAATTCTGCTTCAATGCATACTATTTTTGACATTTGTGCGGCAGTTTCCTTTATGGATAGCGAGAAAGACAGTTTTCAACAATTCCATTTAATCTCACTCTGCGCAACACCGGAGCGTATAGAAACGGATACAACTTGAACATTTGATCTCAACACATTTTCAACGGAATGCTAGTTTAAAGTATACATTTTAATGTGTTATTGCTAACAGAACCAATAGTTTACGGAGCGTATAGAAACGGATATTACTTGAACATTTAATTTCAACTCACTTTCAACTGAATGCTAGTTTAATGTATACATTTTAATGTGTTATTGTTAACAGAACCAATAGTTTACGGAGCGTATAGAAACGGATATTACTTGAACATTTAATCTCAACTCACTTTCAACTGAATGCTAGTTTAATGTATATATTTTAATGTGTTATTGTTAACAGAACCAATAGTTTAGGGAGCGTATAGAAACGGATATTACTTGAACATTTTATCTCAACTCACTTTCAACTGAATGCTAGTTTAATGTGTACATTTTAATGCGTTATTGTTAACAGAACCAATAGTTTACGGAGCGTATAGAAACGGATATTACTTGAACATTTAATCTCAACTCACTTTCAACTGAATGCTAGTTTAATGTATACATTTTAATGTGTTATTGTTAACAGAACCAATAGTTTAGGGAGCGTATAGAAACGGATATTACTGGAACATTTGATCTCAACTCACTTTCAACTGAATGCTAGTTTAATGTGTACATTTTAATGCGTTATTGTTAACAGAACCAATAGTTTACGGAGCGTTTAGAAACGGATATTACTTGAACATTTAATCTCAACTCACTTTCAACTAAATGCTTGTTTATTGTATACATTTTAATTTGTTATTGTTAACAGAACCAATAATTTACGGAACATGTGGAAACGGCTATTACTTAAGTATTTAATCTCAACTCACTTACAACTGTATGCTAATCCAATATAAACATTTTAATTTGTTATTGTTAACAGAACCAGTAGTTTACGGAACGTGTGGCAAACCAGAAATACAACCAGAAGATGCTCCAGATTTTGACAGAATTGTCGGTGGTCGTGAAGCTGTGCCTGGAAGTTGGCCCTACATGGCAGAGTTGCAGATGGATCTAATTGAACCAAATGGTCATGTTTGCGGTGGTACACTGATTAATAGCCAGTGGGTGCTTGCAGCCGCTCATTGTTTTAGTGATCCAGAATTGTAAGTTCTCTTCTTTCATAAACATTCTTCTTCTAAAACCAGAATCATAGGGTCGGCTAACAGTGATGATTGTCTTTTCTTTTTAGATTTAATTTATTAGATACACGGAAATACTACATTAAAAAGACTTCCATTAGTGTGAAAAGATAGGTTATTAAAATAATATGTTTGGGTGGTCTGTTAGGGTTATAACGGCTTACTTCTCGAGTAACTCCAAAAACATTAAAGTGCAGAGATAAAATGATGACCAGTGAAAAATATACTCTTAAATAGAATTTTTGTTTTAAAATTATCGTAATCAAAGGCATATACATAGATTTTCACTCTATATTAATCCGAAGGCCCTCATTTATAGATAACAACAAAAGGAAAAAGTTATGCGAATCTTATAGTTCCAGACTCGTTTATGCAAG
Organism: Parasteatoda lunata; assembly: GCA_949128135.1. Classification (NCBI taxonomy): domain Eukaryota; kingdom Metazoa; phylum Arthropoda; class Arachnida; order Araneae; family Theridiidae; genus Parasteatoda; species Parasteatoda lunata. Next base: position 24,751,501 of record OX421979.1, read on the forward strand.
CATACAGAAACTTAGATAAAGGATGCCAGGAGTAATTATAACGCCCAATCCTGAAAATCGCTAAAATTTTGATAAATGATTTTTTTTCTTCTGATTAACTGTAGGCAATCCGGTAGGCAAATTAAACTGAATGCAATTCTGTTTCCTCAAATATTCAAATGATAATATCAATTATGTTTGCTAACTTACAGCTCTACTTAATGGGAAAATAGTTTTTGTCTCTACTCTATGATATTTATTTATCACTGAATTAGTATTTCTAAAGTTATATGAAACTAAGTGATTATTTTGCTTAGAGTTCCACTTTTAAAAGGTGTTTCGGTAAAACTAAATAAATCAATGTTTAAAATCAATGGTAAAAAATAAGATATGTACAAATCAGCAAATTTAATAAGGAAAATGTACTTATTCGTTACCTGGATCAGCAAAATGTTCCCATACTATTATTGTTGCCATAGACCATCATTATATATATATATATATATATATATATATATATATATATATATATATATATATATATATATATATATATATATATATATATATATATATATATATATATATATATATATATATATATATATATATATATATATTCGCGAAATTTGTTAACTGTTAAATTAGTATTTTTCCTTTAACCACATTTTATTTTGCTACACACCGCTAAGTTTGGTTTCTGCTTTCTTTTATTTCATACTCTTTTTCAACTAAATTTTTGTAGCGATATCGACGCATTATAAGGAATAATTTTTTTCTTGGGATAATTATTCTTTATACAGAAATATCGCATTAAATTATTGCAAAAGATGTGTCCTGAGCCAGACAGTTTTCTATTTTCTATTATTTTATTTTTATATTGTATTATTATTATTATTTGTGTATATATATATATATATATATATATATATATAATGATGGTCATTGGCAACAATAATAGTGTTAATGACGATATGAGCGGACTGTAAATTTAACGATTGGTTTTTTAATACAGGACAATACACCATAGAATGTCCTTACCAAATGAAATAACGATATATTTTTAATATCCAAAATTTATTTATTAGAGGAGGATGCTCACCATAGCGCATCCTCTACGAACAACGAACGAACAAGGAAGTAATTAAAAACACAAACATTAAGATGAGTTAGCCAAGTTGGCGAGCGATCATGGCGACATAACACATTTTGATACATGACATTTAACATTTTCCCCCGCATTGAATAATTATATTATTCAATTGATCATCAAGTATAAAAAAAAAATTAGAATTTCAATCAATTTGATAGTTTTAAGAACAAAACATTGTTATTATTATTCAATGCGAGTTCACCGTATTCAAGTATAAGTAACAATATAACAAATAATTAAAAGTTTTTTTTTTTTTTAAAGTATATAAATCAAACAATTAACAAAATAAAAATTATTCAATTGGCAGCAAACACAATTTAGATATAGCACGTTTATATGTACCTGTTGAAGTGCGAATTATAGCTACGCGTACATTATTATCTTTACCTCTGATAACTTTTATTATCCGACATAAAGGCCAATTACACACAGGTGTATTATCTTCTTTTAAAATTGCCATGCTACCCGGGACAATATTAATTTTCTTAAAGTTCCATTTGTATCTCTGTTGGAGGTGATTTAAATAATCACGCTTCCAGTTCTTCCAAATTGCTTGAACAAACTTAGTTAATACTTTCCATCGAGTTAATCGATTTGAAGGTACATTTATTTCAGGCTCAGCTATGGCAGTTGTCGATCGACCGATTAAAAAATGTGCCGGAGTTAGAACATTAAGATCACTAGGGTCAGCTGATAAAGGAGTGAGTGGTCGCGAGTTCAAGATTGATTCAATTTGATTACTAACAGTTAAAAATTCCTCATACGTTAATTTGGTAGTTCCTACTACTCTTTTAAAATAAAATTTAAACGATTTAACACCTGCTTCCCAGATACCTCCAAAGTTAGGTGCTCTAGGCGGAATAAACTTCCAAATTATTTCCTCCGATGAACAATAGTCATTTAACTTATCTTTTGATTTTTCCACCAAGTTATACAATCTTTTTAGTTCTAAATTAGCACCCACCATATTTGTAGCGTTGTCACTAATCAAAACACTACTCTTTCCACGACGCGAAAAAAATCTTTTTAAACAAGCTATTAGTGCATCTGAAGTTAAATCATCCACCATTTCTAAGTGGACAGCTTTAGTGGCCAAGCAAATAAATATCGCGATGTAAATTTTGTGATAGATTCCCTTACGTTGATTTTTATATTTAATAAAAAATGGTCCCGTGAAATCGATCCCTGTTTTATTAAATACTGCACCAGGGTTAACCCGCTCTGGTGGCAGATTTCCCATTATTTGATTAGCAACAACAGGTTTTTGTTTAAAACAAACAACACAAACATGAAAAATCTTCCTAGCTAAATTTCTACCTTGCAAAGGCCAAAACTTTTCTCTAACAAAATTCAATAAGGCTTGTGGCCCTGCATGCAAATTTTTTACATGATAATGTTGCATAATCAAACTAGTCAATTTATGTTTTGATGGTAATACTATAGGAAATTTTGAATCATAATTCAAATTCGATTGTTCCAATCGACCACCTACGCGAATAATATCTTTATCAAGAAAGGGATTTAAAAACTTTAACTTACTTTTTGGAGATACGGAAAGTCCTTTACCTAGCGATTTAATTTCTTCTCGAAACTCACCTTTTTGCACAAAACCTATGATTTGATTTTCTGCTTGTTTTATTTCTGCTGACGACAATGACCCGACCATTTTTTCCCTTGGATTTCTGCAATTAAATAAGAACCTGCGAACGAAACTAAAAATTCTAATTAATTTAAGGTACTTAGAGCAATTTTCAATTAGGTTAGCAATACAATTATTTGTATTAATTATCACTAATGAAGAAGTGTCCGACTGTGGTTTTAGTTCAGATAAATATTCAGTGGAGTTATTAGAAATTGTCTCTTTGTCTATAGTCAAATTTAAATCTTGTTGCAAAAAGGGTGGACCATTCCACCAGAGGACTTCCGATTGAAGTTTTTGAGGTTCCAGACCACGTGACACCAAATCAGCAGGATTATCTTCGGAAGACACATGGTGCCATTGAAAGTCACTAGTCAGTTCTTGAATTTTACTCACTCGATTTGCAACAAATATCTTGAGTAGGTGTGGTGACTGTTGTATCCAAGCCAATACGATGCTAGAATCTGACCACAAGTGAATAACTGATATGTCAAGTTTTAAACATTTGACAACCTTTGTTACGAGTTTGGACAACAGCACAGCAGCATTTAGTTCCAATTTAGGAATTGTAATTGTCTTCAAGGGGGAAACTCTGGATTTACTACAGAGGAGGTTAGTTGCGATTTCTCCATTCGATGCGAAGCTCCTTACATAGATAGCTGCTCCGTATGCTTTTTCACTAGCATCTGCAAATCCATGAAGCTCTACAACTTTCACTTTTTCCATTAGCACAAATCTGTTGATGTCTAAGTAATTCACCTTACGAAGTGAGTCTAGAAAATGGTTCCATTCTCGAGCTTCTTTTATTGGAAGTGAATCATTCCAATCTATCTTTAGAAGCCAAAGAGCTTGCATGAAAATCTTTGCCCTTGTAATTAGCGGCCCAAGGAGGCCGAGGGGATCGAAAATTTTTGCAATGACTGATAAAACAGTTCTCTTCGTATATTTAACAGGATTGTTGACAGTCATTTTGAAGGCAAAGCAATCAACTTCGGGTTTCCATACAAGTCCCAGTGCTTTTACTTCTTTTGAAGGATCGAACAAATAGTCACTATTCACAGAGTTATAACCCAGAAGTTGGGGATTATTGGAGCACCATTTGTGCAATTCCATACCACAACGAGCAAGCATTTGAGAAAGTTGAGCTTGCAATTCTTTCGCAGTATCCACTGTCTCTGATCCAGACAAACAATCGTCCATATAGAAGTTGGACATGACGACAGGTGCTGCTATTGGAAATTTTTCACCTTCGTCAATGACCAGTTGCTTTAAAGTTCGTGTTGCCAGGAACGGAGCACAACTTGTACCGTATGTGACAGTTTTCAGTTTATAAACTTTAACAGGATCATCAGCACTATTTTTCCATAAAATTCTCAAAAGTTCTTGCTGTGATTCATCCACTAAAATTTGTCGATACATCTTCTTAATATCCGCTATAAATGCGAATCGATAAGTTCGAAAACGACATAAAATTGAAAATAGTTCTTCTTGGACAATTCCACCGTTCAAAAGCTGAGAGTTCAAAGAATATCCAGTTGAAGTAGCTGACGAGGCATCAAACACAACTCGGAGAGGGGTTGAACTCTTCTCTGGTCGGTACACACCTTGATGGGGAATGTAGTAGGTCATTTTTGGCTCTTCAGATTCGATCACCTCTTCCATGTGACCTAAGCGTTGATATTCGTCCATAAAATTTTTATACAGTTCCAACATAATTGGTTCTTTTACTAAACGCTTATACAACCAGTTTAATCTCCGAAGAGCGTTGTCCTTCGATTCGCCTAATTGAGAATTACTTTTTTCTCTCATTGGCATTTTAACCTTATAACGGCCAGTATCCGTTCTCGTATGATTTTTGACAAAATATTCCTCACATATTTTTTCTTCGTTTCCTTGAATAGCAATTCCCTCATCAACTGTTTCAATTTTCCAAAATTTTTCTAATGTTTCATTAAGATTTTCGGTTTCTTTTAAAAGCCCACAATAAATTCGATTTTCAATTTTTGGCATTTCAATTGCCCCACTAATTACGTATCCAAATTCCGAGTCCTGCAATATTATTTTTTGTTCCGAAAGATGTATTCTATTAGGTTTCAAAATCTCGAAAAATACTTCCGCACCTAATAATAGGTCAATTTTTCCAGGTCTATTAAATGATTGATCTGCTAAATTAATATTGTGAGGCCAATTAATATGGGTAACATCGATATAATTGGACGGGGTGACATCAGTAATTTTTGGAACAATAAGAAGTTCTAAAGATCTCAAAAAACTAAAATTATAATTTGAAATAGTAGTCTTTATTTTAGACTTAACGGTCATTTCTAATCCATTAATTCCAGAAACAGCAATATTTATTTTTTCTTTCTTTATGCCTAATAAATTAGCACAAAAAGTAGAGCAATAGCTAGACTGACTTCCAAGGTCAAGAATCGCTCTCAAATATAATCTTTTTCCACTTATAGATTCAATATAAACATTTGCAGTTGCTAATAAAACTGTTTTGCCTTTCATTAAAAAACAGTTTGAATTCGAAATCAATAATTCTTTTTCTTTAATGTGGTTTTCAGTTTCACATTCGTTTGGCAATGTGCCATAAGCAGTTGAATCGAAAGTCTTACTAGGGAGGGGCTCCTGCAATGATTGACTAGACATAATATTCTGTTTAGCCAAGGCGCCAGATGTGCTCATTTCCTTTGAAATATGCAATAAACTATTATGCTTTTTCCCACACTGATTGCATAAATATTTCGACAAGCATTTGCTTATATGATGACCTGGCATTAAGCAATTAATACACAAATTATGTTTTTTTGCTACATCATATCTTTCTTTAGGAGAGAGTTTCTTAAACATATCACAAAAATATATTGGATGCGATAAATTACACAAAATACACTTTTTATTTTTCGTATTTAACACAAAGCTTTTGTTTCGAACTTGAATAGGGGATTGTTTTGTTTTCATTAAACTATTTCTGTGAATGTTGTCCAAGACCTGGCTTCTTTTTTCTATAAAAGTTAATAAATTGTCTAATTCTGGTACTTCGGTATTTTCTAAGGAAAGCTCAAACTGTTTCTGACTTTCACGATCTAATTTTTTCAAAATAATATTTAAAATAATAATATCAGACAAATTGTTTCTTTCAAACTTTAAATTTTTTAAAGCTCTCACATTTCTATTTACGTTATCAACAATTTTTCTTAAATCTTTAGGTGATTCATTAAACAGTTTTTCGATTTCAAGAATAGATTGAATATGGTTATCAACAATAATTCGTTTATTTTCATATCTCTCTTCCAATGCTTGGAATAAAGATATAAATGTATCATCTTCTGTTTCCAAAAGTTTTGCTTCTCCTTTTAGCGAAGCACGAAGATAATGTAATTTTTCATTATCTGACAAATTATTGTTGATTCCAATAACACTATTAAATTGATTTCTGAATGTTGCGAATTCTAAATAATTTCCTGAAAATGTTGGAATAGGGACTTCAGGAATACGATAGTTAATGCAATTTGACATAGAAGATTGTTTATCATCTTTTGCATTATTTATAGGAATAGTTGCTTTAAAATTTTTAATGAGGTTTTTAATTCTTACCTCTAATGTTTCTATTCTCGAATCGATATCCAACAAATCTTCTTCGACTTTATCCATTGCAGCTTCATTTTCTACAGTGTCACAGTAGTTGTCACGTAATATGCCAACGGATGATTTAATTTTTTCAATATTACTTAGTTTTGTGTCCAAGTCAATTTCACTATATTCATCATCTGGTTTATTCAACAAAGTTTCTAAACGAGTTAGCTGAGCTTTGATGCTCCCCTTTTTATTGTTAAGTTTTTCCATGGTTACGAAATCGAAATTTATTCAAAATCTCCGGCTCGACGGACCATAATGTTAATGACGATATGAGCGGACTGTAAATTTAACGATTGGTTTTTTAATACAGGACAATACACCATAGAATGTCCTTACCAAATGAAATAACGATATATTTTTAATATCCAAAATTTATTTATTAGAGGAGGATGCTCACCATAGCGCATCCTCTACGAACAACGAACGAACAAGGAAGTAATTAAAAACACAAACATTAAGATGAGTTAGCCAAGTTGGCGAGCGATCATGGCGACATAACACATTTTGATACATGACATTTAACAAATAGTATGGGAATATTTTGCTGATATATACACTGCTCTGACACACCTGGAAACACTTTCAGTTTCTAAGTTTTTATTGAATTTTTGAACTTCTCAAGATAAAGTTCAAAGCTTTTAGTGGTTTGAGGGACTGACAGTAAACTAAGAAAAATGACAAATATTTTTGAACACCCTACACCAGAAAATCAAGAAGTGAACTTATAGCTTGAATCAATGACTTTGGTTTTTATTTAAAAATTTCATAAAATTTATAAACTTTCATGCATAAAATGCATAAAATTTCATAAATTCAGCTGAAATATTTATAGAGATATAAACATTTTTATAGTAAATTAAATTATTTGTCCTATGTTTTTATTTTATTTTACTATAACTTGATAAAATATTAGAATATTGAGTAAAATTAAAAAAAAATTTTAGAGCAATTGAAAATGCATAAGAAATTATTTTTTTAAATGGGAAAAAAATTGTTAAAAATGCGCTTCTCATGAGTATTTAAAGTAGTTCTCTTATACTGCTCATACACGGAAAAAATTTAAAATTATTTTTTCCTAATTTTGTAGTGAATAGTATTTGGCAACTGGTGGAAAAAAATCTTATTTAAATTTATTAAAAACGTAAAAAGTGTTAAGCAAACTTCTAAGTAGTTTTTGTCCTTTGTAAAAGAAAGCTCAAAATGATAAGGGGCTTTCCACATCTTTAATTTTGCTCTTGCTGTCTGGTCATTATCGGGTAGAGTAATTTGCAATGCTACATAATAAAATTTGTGGAAATAATCTTTAATTTTTTCCACGCATGTGTACTATAGAAGAACTAATTTAAATATACTCATGCCTTGTGTATTTTTTAACGATTTTTTTTTTAATTTTAAAACACTAATTTTGAAATTAATTTCAAATTGCTCCAAAAATTTCGTTTAATTTTGCAGAATCTTTTCAAAATTATAGCAAAAAAATAAAGAGAAAAAAAATTTCGTTTGTTACTCCCAATCTGGGAGTGATCGCTGTAAAGGGGAAATTAGGGCTCCTCAGAGGGACGATAATCCATAAGATGATGATGAGTATTCAAAAGAAAAAAATTGTAAAGAATAACAAAAGCCAGCGAACCGCTCTTCCTCTCGTTTCCTTCAGCATAAAAAACTTAGAAAAATAACTTATTTATTGAATTTTATAACACAATAATAATTTTTGTTTCTTCTATTTCAGCATGAGAAGCCCAAATCACTGGCGAATTCATCTGGGAAAACACAGAAAGTATTTTAAAGACGAGTACGAACAAGTTCGTCGCGCAGAGCGCATCATCATTCACGACAATATCCCTCCAACCATAGTAAGTAACATCTAGCTTGTGCAGGGAGTTCCCTAATCACCACCCTTAATAATATTTTTATTTATATTTTTAAAGTCCTTAAAAATGAAATAAAAAAATATACACGATTGGAAAGTCATAATTCTATTTAAACAAGAGAAGTAAAAACTCAATTAAAAATCTGATAAATCACTACTGAGGAAGGTAAAATTAAAAAGATTATCAGTTTTATCACTCGATAAAATTTAACGGTGTTTCTAATAATCACTTCTCAATTTCCTCAGGAAATCAAACAAGTTTTGATGTTATTAGTAAGACCTTCCTCGTTAATTTCGATAACTTTTAGGGCTTTTTTTTCTGCTGTTACAAGATCAGTTTAGAAACTAACCTTCGATCTCCTGTAGCAAAAACATCCCACATAATTTCACTTTTTGTTTACAAATAAAAAATAAAAATTTTAACTGATATTAAATGAAATAATATTAAATAAAATAATATTAAATAAAATAATATTAAATAAAATAATATTAAATAAAATAATATTAAATAAGAATTGAAATATGTATAATACTAACATTATGAATATGCATAAACGATCTTGTGTTTTCCGAGCGCTGTGAGGGTGTGTGCTACACAACCATTTACAAAACTCAATTCATATTAATGTCGGTGGCTTATTTTATTTATTTTGTACCATGGAATTTTATTATTCTTTATATCTCGCATTAAGCGAGATTTTAAATAGTAGCACGCATTATATGACGTCATTACATGATTTACAATGCGCTAGTCTTACAACGATACTTGGGCTTGCATTAGAATGGCTAGAAACTTTGCAGTAACAGATCGTTTGAGATGTGGCTGTACACCGACCTGGCGTGATGGCACAACAGAAGTTAGTTTTTGAACTGTTTTAATACATTTATTTGAAATCCTAAAGTGAACATTATGAACTTTACACAACACTGTTATTATAATTTATGTCATTAGTACTTGAAATATGGACATCTTTTATTATGTAAAGTTCGATGGCAAAAAAAGAAATAGACATTTCGGCAATAGCAGTTAATATTAGGTTGTAACACCAAAAAACAACAGCACAAAATAAAAACTCGTAAAAGTAGAAATTTTCGCAAATGTTGCACAAATTTTTGAAAAATCTAATAAGCAGTACAAATATTCTTTGTGATTAATAAGAATGCATAAAATTAATTTTCTTTTTCTATCTTTAGTTCGAAAGAGGAAAAAAAATAGAAAATCCGCCAAAGGCAGTTAATATACAGAAAAAGCTTTTTTTTGAGGAAAGCATAAAATTATTATTTTTTCTATTTTTAGTTCAGAAGAGAAAAAAAGTAGACATTTCAGCAATGGCAGTTTAATATGCAGTATAAAGTTTCTCTGCGATCAATAAGAAAAGAAATTTTTTTCTATTTTTAATTAAGAGAAAATAAATAGACAATTCGTCAAAGGCAGTTGAAATACATTAAAAATTTTCCTCTTTATCAGTAATAAAGTTTTTTTCCTTCTTTTTTCTGGTCAAAAGAGGGGGAAAAATTGACAATTCGGCAAAAGCAGTAAAAATACAGTAAAAAATTTTTTTTCGAAGAAAGCATAAAATTTCTTTTTTTGTCTATTTTTAATTCCAACGAGAATAAAATGGACAATTTAGCAATGGCAGTTTAGAGTAAAAAATTTCTTTGTGATCAATAAAAAAGTTTTTTTTTTTTTCTATTTTTAGTTCGCAAGAGGAAAAAAATAGACAATTCGACAAAAACAGTTAATATACAGAAAAAATTTCTTTTGTGATCAATAAAAAAGCACAAAATAATTTTTTTTTCTTCCATTTTTAGTTCGAAAGAGATGGTCAGTTTGATCTTACCCATGATATAGCTTTAATAAAATTGAATGCTCCTGTTAAATTCACTAAGCACGTGCAGCCAGCTTGTCTTCCAGAACTGTATACAAAACTTGATATTCTGAGCAACTGCTTCGGAATTGGTTGGGGCGCAACTAGAGGTAAGAAGTATATTAATTTATTCTGGTATAAGATATTTCATTCAATTAATAATTTCACTGTAGAATTTTTTAATATAATTTCACTGTAGAATTGTGCTGAATTTGTTTGATAAAATTTTTTTCATTTTCAATGAATCTATCTTAAAATCTATCTTATCTATCTACTTATCTAATAAACTAGTATTTATTGCGTTAATCTTTATTAATTTTTAATGGATTAATATTTTCTGAATTAATCATAAGAACTTAAATAGTTTTTTTTTTTTTCATTTATAGTCTTAATAACAATTGGTTTTCATATATTATTTAACATATGCTGTTTAAGTCTCAATAGTTCAATGAATGTTTAAAATGAATATGCTAAGAAATCTCTTTCTTAAATAGTTAAACTTGATACACCCATTTATTTACTTAATACTGAAGGGAATAGCTTGGTTGGTAGCGCATTGGACCATGATCAAGGGGTCGTGAGTTCTATCCCCGCCTGCCGAAGATTGCCCGCATAATAAATGGTGACTGGGGCACGTTATATCTGTCAGGTCAGGAAGTCATTTATGCTCTATAACAAATTATACCTCTGGAGTACTAAATTGGAGATTGATCGTTCTCTGGTTCAGGTCAAAATTACGATCTGTGGATGAATGAATGAATATATAAATAGGTCCACCCTATAAGGGGCCGTGATGTGTGTGTAGTTGAAGTCGTATTCTTGGGCACAGATGGCACCTTAAATTCACTTAGTTTCACCAAACAGGCTTGCTATTATTGGCAAGTCGCATTAGAAACAACAACAACCACTTAATACTGAAAAACTTGATAGGAAACACTGGTGTTGATTCCAGAGGGTTGAAAGTGGGTAGTTCTTCTCAAGGAATATAATCCCCTCCATCAATTTGCAACGTTTTAACGATTTTCTTTAAAAATATTACTAGTAAGAATGTTTTACATGGATTTTGAAACGAGTTAAAAGTAACTAAGATTTTTCATAACCTACTGAAGGAGCCCCGAAATCATTGCAGGATTTCTAGCGTAAGATCATTTTGTGCGGTTTAAACTATCTACGGTAAGAAAAGTTATGCTATTTGTGTTTACGAGCGATAAAGATTCAAAGTGGCCGGAATTGGTCGAAAATGACATTACTACGTGAGGGAAGAGAGAATATATGTATTGGCTTGCGTTTACTTAATTTTGGCTAATTATTTCGTTTTCATTAGTGCTCTGGACTTATTTCATTCTTAAAAATTTTTACACAGTGTTACTATTAAGTTTGATTTCCATAACTTTCGACTCTAATAGAAACTATCACAAAATTGTGCGAATTGTAAATACCATTTCTTTAGCACAGCTTTAATAATTTAAACTTTATTTAGTCGTATGCATCATATATTTTAAGCAAATGATACAGAAAAAAATAAACACAGAATAAATAAACATAAAAGAATACACACAAAAATTTAAAAAATAAAATAAACAATGTATTTATATTAATTACCTATTAGATCTTATAAGAACTTTACCCTGGTAATATTGGTACTATTTTTTTTATCAGTGCCTTTTCAAAATTCAGTAAATTGCATTATTGCTTTATATTGAACAGCCATTTATTTTATTTAAATTAATTTTTTGAAAAAATATTAAGCTAAGAACGCACTTGAAAATTAACGAATTAAAAAAAAAATTCTATTTTTAGTAAGTCTTGATACAGCAAATCTAATCAAATCTAATAGTAAATATAATTTTGAAAAAAAAATTATTTCTTTCAATGTTTATGATTTACCACGAAAATACATAATAATGATATATTTATTTTTCTTTTCAGCAGTATAGAGTTATAATGCTCATGAATATAATCCTTCTCTACCCACCCCCACTCAAACTTTGAAACCAAGTCTGCGCCTATAATATGAATTAATAACTTGAAATGTTGCACAATGTTTAATTATTACAAAATGTTTAATAATTGTCCTAATTGACTGCACATGGAATTACTGTTGGTTATCTTAAAATCAGTTGAGATACAGTATATTTTAAATTTCAATAATTTAATGAAGAATGCGTGTGTAAAAAATACAAAAATAAAAATTTGCTTGTATTCTTCTTGTAAATTAATAAGAGTTAGTTTTAAATCGTATGGGGAAAAAATCTCTACCATCCAATAAAGATAAATGGTGTTTTCCTCTGATAATTATAGTGAGAACTAGCAGGCATTTCACCTGTTTTCCTTTTAATGAAATCACATCTATAATCATTTATCAAATGAAAAATGTAATTCCATCAATAACAGAACAACAGAGACAATTAACGCATTTTGGTAAATTAAGCTTAATGAATGATTCAATTCTACATTGCAATTTGTGTGCGGATAAGTGATATCATTATCATCACCTATGAGATTCTGATTAAGCATTGAACAGATAACAAACATTCTAATAACAATTTTAAAAAATGAAGCCTTAAGAAAAAGAAAGGAAATCAGCAGACTTGTTAAACGAAATATATGACATTCAATATCATTATAGATCTTTAAATTTTGTCAAAATACTATTAAACTGCCCTGCAATTGAAAAATCAACGTGAGTGACAAGAAATTCAAAATTGAGATTTTTATATATTTGGTATCTCTTGCCGACCGGCCTGTGTAGGGGGCAGGGAACTGCCCTTGCATCAGAAAGGTTTTGGGTTCGAATCCCTGACAAGGCATGGATGTTTCTTTCTCTCTATCTGTGTTCTATGTCCTTTCTCCTTTGTGTGTGAATGTGACCCGCCCTATAAACGGGTTGTGGTAGTGCGACGTGGGCGACGCTGCTCCACCGCCGTGGCTTCGCCACAGGTGCCGACTGGGTAACGAAAAGAGAGTTAGCAGTTCTGGCACTTTCTGTGGCCAATGGACAATAGTTCCAAGTGCCCGCCATTAAAAGAAAAAATATATTTGGTATCTTTATCTGGTAAGCTATAAATTGCAAAAAAAAAATTTGTTTTATCAGTTTTTTGAAATGCTACTTTAGCTTTCACAGCATTAGCAATCGAAGGAGAAAAGTTGTCGAACCACTTTTCTCGGAATCAATCGTGAAGCACTTACGTTGTTCTTCCAATTGCACTGCAGTATAGTATAGGAGTAATCAACTAAAGCAATTGAGTGACTGAATTTTATTCGATACAATTAGATAACAAATACTTAAATTTTGAGTGATAATCACAATATGAGAATAATATCAAAAAAGAATGATAAATTAATATTACAAGTAAATACGTATCATTAAATAAGAGGAAATAAATAAATTCAGGTAAATATTAATAAATCATTAACCGATTTTCAGTAATTTTTCCGTTAAATGAGAATGAAGGAAATGGTAAGATAACTATCATTTTTATTATATATTTATGTAAATATACTTAAAATAGAGGATTGCATAAAATAATCACTAAAGTAATAAGCAAAGAATAATGAATCTCTTAATCTTATTATTTCCATAGGTACTGGTGGAAGTGATGTACTGAAACAAGCTTATCATCCAGTACAGAATGACATTATGTGCAAGAGACTCGTAGGTGATAGTTTCTATCCGAAAACAATGATATGCGCTGGAAGCATGGCACCAGGAAACGGTGTTTGTCATGTAAGTATGGGTGGTTTTAAATTCGATAAAATATTTTAATTCAATAATACCAATGCAGAATTAGGTTCTAAAAAGTTATTAAAATAATTATTAGCAGCTGAGGATTAATCCCAGTAGTACGTTCGTTTCATTGCAACTAAGATGGTCTATTTTAAAAGTTGTGACAGATAGAAAATGCGCAATAAAGAAAAAATCAGCAGAGTCAATAATTACTAACTTTTTCGATCCAGTCCACTATTCGAAATAACTTAGAAATTTTTCAGGTACGGCACTTTTATTTATGTCGCACTTGAGCTGCTTAGATCTCCACCTATTTAATCCAATTTTAGATTTCTACATTTTAATCCCCCACGAAACCATGGTTAGACATGCAAATGGACAACGCATCATCTTTTCATTTCGCGATGTAGTAAAGTTAACTGTTAACCGAACTTAATACCAAACGTAAAAATTTATTCCAGATCTAAACAAACTATGGTTCTGAAGTGTGCTTGTTACTTGTCGAGATTTCGACCCTACACGTACGGAAACAAGTCGAGTTTGTTATTTATTAGAAACGGTTCAACATCTTTCCTCTTTCCGGAAATCAATTAAACTTAAGGCAAGGCATAGAAAACGAATAGCGTAGAAATTAATTTTATGAATTTGCACTGTTGAACCTGTGATTTCTGCTCATAAATGGTTCTCTATGAGCCAAAAAAGGGGTCTTAGTGGTGTTAAAATATTGCCTTATTGATATTGTAAATTTCTACAGCATAGTTACTTGCTGAAGCAACTCTGAAACACGGGGAGCAAACATAATAAACGCACCTAAAATAATCTTTAGCTTTAAGTGTCCGACTTAGCAAATTTGCAAAGAAAACACATGATTTAGGAACATAAAGTAGAGCGTTCGCCTACCATAGAGGCAACCTAAGTTTGAATCCCAGAAGTGGCTGGTTGATACGAATTCTGCTCCCATCTCGCACCAACCTCAGTGCTAACGTATAATGTCCTCAGTGGTAGACAGATCATGGGTTAAAATCCCGTTGCCGTCGAGCTATCCATGGGTGGTTTTCTTCTCCGTGTAACGCAAATGCGTGTCAGTGCCATCAAATAAATCTTCCACGAAAGCTGTTCCAATACTTTATCTGAGAGTTTCCTTGTCTTTGGGGCTGGGTTCAAAATTACAAAGCTAAGGTGTTGAACATAGATAGTTGTAAACTCAGAATTAGGTCGACTGTTCAATGCTGTTTATAAAATAAAATGCGTAAAAGATAGTACATTATTTTTTAGAAAATAAGGCAATCATTAGAATCCATACCGTTAGAAAAAGCAATTTAGAAATTAATTTTATGAAATTAAGCTGGACATCTATATTTTACGGATTTATGGTTTCTTAGAGAATTGTGTAAAATGACCCTTGATTGTTTTGAAATGAGTATTCGAATTTCGTGCTTTTTAAACAATTATGATTCAACCAATATTTCAGAGATCCTTATGATTCTATTTTCGATTTATTAGGAAATACCACTTGGCATGCTCTTTTACAACAATAATCCTACATTCAGTTACTTTGCTTTCACCAAATCTAAGTGACATAACTAAATGAATTAGCCAAACTTATTCTAAAGGTCCTGCCGAATCCATTTTCGATTATATCGCTTCGAGAGCAACCTGTTTTCTATATATTAACCTGTTTCCCTCTGATTTATTAAAATAAGATGAAAAAGAAAGAAGAAAAAAAAAACATGATACATAGACAAAATACTCATAAAATGTTTTATATTGCAGGGTGACAGTGGTGGTCCATTAATGTGTGAAATAGACAATGAATGGACAGTTGTAGGGGTAGCTAGCTACGTGACAGATACAAATATGGAACATGGACTATGTGGTCTGAAAGGTCGACCCAGCGTCTTCAATAAAGTTGCTCCCAAAGTAGCATATATAAACAGAATGATTAACCGCTATAGTTAATGCTGAAATGTTAAAACAATTGAAAATTTCTGAGATGCTTAAAAAATGAAATAAATTTTGACGCAAGTGTATTGTGTTATTTTGAAAAACATAAAAAATTTGCATTGCCATTCTGTAAAAATAAACTACCCACCGTGAAATTTTAAAGTTCATAATAAATTTTATTTTTTTAAATGAAATCAAACCTGCCAACGTTAGCAGAAATAGGTCAACTATAGATTTATAACTACAGTATACTCTCGATTTCTCGAAAACCTTGTTATGTCAAAAAAATATCTTTTTCCCCTTGGCATTACATATCCACCTAATGTTAATTTGAATTCCTATGTCGAAGAGTTTCTTCTCAAAACCCCTGTTATGCCAAATAGTTTTCTTTATAGAAATAGAATTTTTTCTGAAAAATCACAATGTAAGTTCATTCTTAACCAACTCTTTCTTTATTTAATGCATAATTATCTTTGTCTTACTTTTAAAAATTATCATTGCTGTTGTTCAAACTAAGAAGCTGAGATACGTTTTCCAATGGTTTATTAAAACATATAAGGCGGCACATAAATGTTATTTACAGAAGATTTAATATTATAAAGAACGTAAACACATATTTCCAGACAGTAACCAATGTCAACGTAATTCTTTAACGCAACGCAAATTTAGAACACAATTTTCTTGTTGCCAGATTACCAAACATTATATATCTCGTTGTCATGGAAATACAAAATAAATATCGTTTGAGTCACAACATCCTCCCACCTTTTCTATTGCCGCTAAACAGGCTCTAGAGCAATACAAAATGAACTTACCCTTTGACAGATTTAAACAATAAATTTATCCAAGCTGAAATAAAGTAGAATAAAAGTCTCTAATAAAGTTTATAAGTCCAATCTATTCAAGGGAACAATGCGTCGTCCATAACGAGCTCGTTTATTACTATATTGAAAAGTGTCTTGTTCTGAAGCCTTTTGAGATAATTCAGGAATAAGTATGCTCTTATTGCCTGAATCAACGGTTACATTTTCGGATGATTCCAGAACCTCCTTGCAAACTTCAAATTCGTTCTTCTCTAAGGGGTAAGTTCGTTGCACTGGATGGATGTTTTCTTGGTTTGCTATACGCACCCTTGCTATTCGTTGGATGTTTTCTTTACCAGGAAACAGTTCCATAACTCGTCCGCTTTTAATTCTAACTCATCATCATTTTGTGGTTTGTAAGTGTACAATGATCGGTAGTGTATAGGTTCATTGTAAGTATCTATATGAAGAGTTTGGGTGAGAGAAGATTTGCCATCTAGTTTGTCTAGTTTAAGAGTAGGTTTTTCCTTATTTGTCCGGAGTCCTGTAGTAAATGTTGGACCTTCATTAAATTTTGGTGGCGATCCATTAATAATATGACTGAATACTGGACTTGCTGGTGGTTTGGGAGATATGGCTCGAGGGCCAGGACACTCTCCTGGTTCTTGAAGAACTTGAACGTATGAAACAGAGAAAATGCCTTTCTTGGTACCTAAGCACCCTTCGTACCAATTTCGATCAGCTTTCCTTAATAGAATAACTTTTTCTCCTTTGAAAAGCGATAATTCCATTGGTATTTGGGCTCTGAAGTTGTATTTGACTAGTGCTTCACCTTCCATTCCTTTTCGAGGTTGCAAATTTGCTTATTCATTGGGGATAATTTCTACATTAGAAACTGGAAATATGCCTGTTAGACCGTGATGTTCGCCTTCATACCAATTTCTGTCAATTAGCTTATTAATATAAACTATATCTCCTTTATTCAGACTAAGCTCTCTGGTAGTTTGTGCTGTAAAAGGATATATAGCTCTGGCCATAGTCTTTGGTAGGTATCCCCTATGGTATCCAGATGGACTCAATCTGTAGTAGGCAGAGTCAAATGGATTGCCGTATTGATAGAGAGGAATTGACGATTTTTGAGATGGTGTGAAAAAATCACTGTGCCTTCTCGTTTCAATTTCTGCTAGTTCCTGTTGTTGTTTCTTTCTTCGTTCTTCTTCTTACAATTTTCGCATCGCGTCTTCTTGAATTTTCTTTAATTGCTCTTCTTCTATGTAATCTTCTTCAAGATGTCTTCACAATAGTGAATATTTACTTCCGTTTCCTGATATTGATTGAGGTTTTTCTGGTACAGTTTTCCGCAGACCGGTGAGGGGTATTTCTCTTCCCTTTTGTATTTCTTTGTACCAGGACTTCTGTTGTTCCGGATCTACTTCAGTGCTTCTTCCCGTTTTTCGCATTAGCGTTGAATCTGATTCGTAACCATCACTTAAAAGGACATTTGGCCACCGACGACTAAGTTCTTGCTGGGTTTTCGGACTACTTCCTAAATATTCATGTTTTTGAAACTCCTTCTCAGCTAACGAAGACTTTCCTGGTTCGAATTCTGCGATGCTTCGTTTTTCCACTTTGTAAACTTCACGTCGAGGCTCGTGTCGTATTATTGTCGTATCAACAGGTAAAGGTCTAAGTTTTTCTGATGATGCCTGGTGCTTATTTGTGACAGGTACAGATTTTTCAGACTTACGTTTATAATCTGAAGTAGCATATTTCGCTTTCAACTTTTCATTTCGATCAAACTTGGGTTCAGACATGTATCCACCGAGATGAACCATTTGTGTATGACCACTTTCGTTAGGAAATTTAACTCTATGCAACGACTTATACGTGTACCAGTCACTGGTGTATTCTTCATTTACACCCGTTCGAAGACCAACTAGAATTCCATATTCTGTTGGACCAATGACATCATATTTGGGAGATTGACCCTTAATAGAATGCGTCGTGGTTTCTGTCGTAACTGTTGGCACTGCTTAATAGCTGTCCGTGTGTACTTTGTTACCTTCCACGGTAACTTCTTGGTCAATTAGAACTGCATTCTTTGGTATCGGCGTTGATTCAGGCTTGTCTTCGATATAAAGAGCGCCCTTTGGTATTTGTCCTTCTCTAGCTTTTTATAAAAGTGTAATAGTCGGACTTTTTGAAGGAGGTAAATAACTACTTCATCCACTTTTTGTGAAAGTAGTTGGTGCAGATGATATATCTGGAGGTTTGTAGTCTTCTTTTGGTCCATTACTCGTAAAGAAATCTGATTTTTTGAGGTTTTCTGCAGGTTTAGGAGATTCGAGTTCCCAAATTTCTTGAATTTCTGAGTTGTGTAGACAAAAGGAGACCATACCAATTACCGTATTCCTCCTTACACTGCCTAAAACGCTCCAACCTAGTCTTGTCTCAATAGCAGAGACACCTGATTTAAGAACTTCGACTCTTCCAGTCAGCAGTTTTCCAATTTCGTCAGCTCCCAATAACAGTCTAATGGGTGGAGTCTCTTTCCCAATGTCAGTCAAAACAATATCATGACTCTTAAGTTCTGCTAATAAATTTTTCTCATGTACTCTGGGCAATGGAGAGCATATTTTCGGCTGACCTAAAACAGAGACTGTACATGAAAAAGTTCCATCAGTTTTTTCTATACTGACATTATAACGGTCGTGTACTGCTTCAGGATTTTGGCGTCCTCCAAATAAACCCTGTGAAAGTATTTCTTTCCCTGAAGAAGAAAGACCAAGTTCTTGAGCTAAACTTTTTTCAATGTAAGATCGTTGAGAGCCGTCAACTAATAGAATGCGTACGTATTGGCTTCGACCCTTATTTCGTAATCGTACAAGGAGAGTTTTCAAATAAATTGCATTTGGAGTCGATGGAGCTATAAATAGAGTTGATGCACTCTCTTCCTTCCGAACGGTATTGGCGGACCTTATTTCTTCTTTCTTAATTGGTTTAAAAGATGCATTATTATTTACATGTGGTAGTTCAGGACATAAAACTGCATAATGTCTCTTTGAACATATTATACACTGAACTTTACTGCGGCACTTTCGGGCTATATGTCCACCTTTCAAACAAACTAAGCAAAGTCCCTTATGTATTACCACCATCTTCTTGTCTTCTCTAGTCAGTTTATTGGCTCTTCCACAATCTTGACTGAGATGTGAATTATCACAGAAGACACATTGGTGTTTTTCGTATGTCGAAGATATAAGAGAGGAAGCGGATGGTATATCCTTCTTAACCAAACCTGTATTTTCTTTCTTAGTTTTTATTTGAGCTCCAAATCCTGATCTAGCTAATTTTATCATCTCTTCACCATTGACTTCCTGTCGTAAAAAGTTCATAAGTTGTTCAAGAGACCTTTGGCTGCTCTCAGAAACCCCATTGTTAGTACCTGGTGTGGAAGACATTCTATGTCTTTCCCAGGCTCTTAAAACATCTTCAGGAAGACAAGATTCTACTAAAGGTGATAAAAAATCGGCAAACTTTTCTTTAGATCTACCTAATGTATCCAGGGCTCGTAAGTGTGACTCAAGTTGATCGTACAAATTTGTCAAATCTTCACTTTTCTTGCCCCCGACAGCATTATCAACAACTAATTTCAGCAACTCTCGAACGTAAACCTGCACTAACAGATCATCTCCGCCGAATCTTTCTTTAAGAAGCTCAATCGCTTTGGGATAATTTTGAGCCGTTGGAGGGAAACTCTCTATTAAACCAGCTGCTCTAGAGCCAGGAGTTATAGCTTGTATTAAATATTGAAATTTGTCTTCCGATGGCATTTCTTTATCTTCATGTATTCTAGAAAACTGGCTCCAAAATCTCAAAAAAGATTTACTATGGCCGTTAAATTTTTAAAGTTCCAGCTTTGGCAAACGATATTTTCTGCTACTTGGCGCGTTTTCTGCAATGACGCCAACACTATTTTCGATGCGTTCTAATTTTGATTTAAATGAAGGATATTGATCTCTATAGTTTTCAGCCTCACTAAACTCTTTCCTTTTCATTATCCTTTAATAATATTTCCGTAATAGAATTCTGTATTGATTCTAATCTTTGAAATTTATCGGATAACTGAAAACTAAATTCTTGTAAAATATGCGTATTAACTTCTTGTTTATTAATTTCTGTAGAAATAACCTTCGTAAAATTCGTAAACGCCGTTCTTAACGTTTTCCGCTGTAGTTTTAATGCTTCCATTTTATCAATAAACGTACAACAGTTTTTAGTAAACGTAACAATCGAAACCAAATTCGTAATAATAATAATAGGAATGGTACCTTTCACGGACGCCAAATGTTCAAACTAAGAAGCTGAGATACGTTTTCCAATGGTTTATTAAAACATATAAGACGGCACATAAATGTTATTTACAGAAGATTTAATATTATAAAGAACGTAAACACATATTTCCAGAGAGTAACCAATTTCAACGTAATTCTTTAACGCAACGTAAATTTAGAACACAACAATTTTCTTGTTGCCAGATTACCAAACATTGTATATCTCGTTGTCATGGAAATACGAAATAAATATCGTTTCCCAGGTAGCAAAGAGATATGATCTAATACTGGCAAGATGCAATATAATACTGCCGTGCTAGAAAACGCAATACTCTTGAATCCTATCTTCTAATGTTAGAACTAATTTGATATAAGATTATATAGTATTCGATCTAACATCCGAAATTTTAAAATAATCATCTATTTCATTACTTTTGGTACAGCGCCACATTTTTGCGAAAGGTTATCCCATATTATTAATAAATAAACATTTATTTATGAAAGAAAACAATAAATAAAATATTACTTAAAATATCATTTTTAGCCACTTCAAATTTATGCCAGAAAACATAAAGATAATATTAGCAGAAATAAGCTGTTTCCGCCAGTGCAATTGTTGAGTTGTAACTTCCTTAGAAATGGGAATGTTTACATCGCCGCCGCCATTGATCGTGGTTATCAGCTAGAATGATATTTTTAACTTCAAAGGTATTTATAATTTAGTAATTTTTTACTAAACTTTATAAATTTCAATGAACGATACATAAAACTTTATAGTATCGTTCGCAGGTAGTGTTTTTCCATAGTGTCTTCACGAATGTTTGCATACGTCGCCGCCATTGATTGTGGTAATCAGTTTGAATGAAATTTTTAACTTCAAAAGTATTTATAATTTGGTAATTTTTCAGTAAACTTTATAAATTTCAATGATAGATACATAAAACTTTAAAGTAGTATCGTAGGTAGTGTTTTTCCTGTAGAAACATTCAGTGTACTTAATAATCTTGACCGCTTCTTCAAAACATTCAAGAATTAATTTAATGATTTAATAAATCTCTCAATAAATATTATGATTGTGCTCATTTTTAATAATGTTTGCTTGCAGTAGTTGACTACTCTGCTAAAACGTATTGTCCGACTATAAATTACAAGTATTGTAGTTAGTTTAGAATAGGCTCGTAAAAACAATGTTTACAAGGTAATTCACATCTGACAGAATTTCACTGCAACAATGATAAAGATAAAAAATAATATTTAGTAAAGAAGTTTGCTATGTTAAAATAATTATTAATTAATCGGCTACTTTTTAGTTAAAACCATTAGGTACACTTTAGAATGTTTGAAATTTTATTCACAAGAAAAACACTATTGTTACATTATTTAAATTTCCTGTTTAATATATTGTAAAATAATTAGTTAAACATTTTGATTTTCATTTCTTGAGTATAGACAGATTTGCATGTTTTTGATACATGATTAATTATATTAGTTTATAAATGATAGCAAATGGTTAAAAAATTAGCAACAATATGGTTTATTCAAAGTTGTGTTTACGTTAAACGAAGAGCAGTGCTGAAAAGGTATTAAAATTTTTATTTAGGAAGTTATTAATAAAAGTGTGAATATTTCCTATTGGCTCTATGAGCTTAAATAATGTACAAAAATATTTTGATAGTTAAGTATCATTGTACTTTATCTTTAAAAAAAAAATTAAAAAGCATTGAATTTGATATATTTTTGTATCTGTATATATACTTGAATATTCACTTCAATTAAAAAGGGCTTAAGGGTTTTGGACTACAATTTCTTCTTTTTTTAAAATAAAAAATAATTAAGAATGAGTAAAATTATTACTTGAGATCGGTTATAAATGAAATGTTTTTCGATTCTTGCGCAGTGATACTAAGATTTTTTGGTGCGGGTATTGTTACTGAAATCTACCTATTAAATTTTAGACCTATTAAAATTTATTTTAAATGATTTAAGTTTTAAAGAAATATTCAATGTTTAATAGTTTTAAATTTACTAATTTAATGTTTTCAATGTAAAGTAATGTAGAGTTTTAAATTTCGTGTTTTCAATGTAAAGTTTAACTCTTCTTCTCTTATAATTTTAGCTTCGTCTGAGGCTGCTGGATAATGCAAATGGAGAATGACATACTGGTAGAAGACGAGGGCCCGTAACTTTGATCTTAACAGAAAACAAAACAATTGCTGTGTATATGCTGTTCGATTCTCTTTAAATCTTCCGGAGCTGAAATTCCTCTTGTTGTTGTGTAGAAGTTTGACGAAAGGTGTATCTCTGTGTGATTCATCCCTGCTGTGTATTTGCTGACAATTTTATAAAATCTTTCAATCAAGCAACAATTCATCAGTTTATTGCTCTGAAATATAGTTGCACATAAGCAAAAAGTTGCAAGTGAAGGGAAAAGAACTTTGAACTGCATGAAATAAATGACTGTAAAGTTTTGGAATTCTTTCTATTTAAAAATAATAATTAAAATGATAACACATAATCGAACTGTTGCTTTTTGCATTAAAAATAAAAATTATTTTATTTAATGACAAATATGTGTTCTTCAGGATTATGTTTATATTAAACAATGACGGTAAGAATATATTGCTTTTATAGTTGAGTGAAGTTTATATTGTGTTTTGTTTTAAAATAATATAATTAAATTGTGAAATAATGTTTGTCATGATTTAGTTTGATTAATTATTTTTTTATTCTTGACTACTTCATTGTGTAATTTATACTGCATCTTTGTAATAAATCTTCGAAATTTTAGAAAATGGGATAGGCAGATATGTGTTCATTAATAAAACTTAATAAGATATAATGTTGGAAATTTTTTTGTAGTCATGATAGTAATGTTTAAGCATTTTGAAATTAGACGTAGATAAAATTCGGTTTCTTTTAAATTTTCAAAATATCGGAGAAAATTTTATTTTAACATCATTGTTAAACAGTAACTCTAGCTTATGGGCATTTATACTACTAGCATTGTATTTTTACTTTAATTTTGAATTATTTAGTTCAAATTTGAGATAAGAAGTGTATATATATATTTTTATGATGTTAAAATAATGATAATAGTAAAATTTTCTTTGGCTTAATATTAAAAATTTAGCTGGACATTTATTTACATTATTGTTAAAGCAAAAAATTTAAACCAACGTAGAGTAGAATCTTGTTTAAGTTTTCATCAGTAAGGTTCTTTGCAAAGCAGGTTTTTAAATACATAATATTTTTTTTTTATGGCTAATTGATCAATACCAAAAAATTGACTCTAGCGTCTGCTTAATTTTTTAAAATTTATTTTCTGAAAAGCTCTGTTTAAAATGTTTACATATTATACCTGCTTTTTGCTAAACCTATTTATGTCATAACGCATAATCTATAATCAGCGAAATGAAAGAAATGGAATTGTTTTAAACAAAACTCGTTATTTTTATAGCAACGTTCTCAAAAGAGTAATAGATTGTAGTCAAATTTTAATCATTCATACCAAAGGCAACTTTTAAAAGATACTGTTAAAAATATTATTATTTTTTCGTCTTGTTCTTGATTGCTATTATATGTTTGTGTAAATTTAATTTAGATTAAACATAATATTTACTGACAGTTTTAAAATTAAAATATTATGTAAATTGTTTGCAAAGATTGTTGGTTTAGTACATAACACCTTTAAATAATGATCGAATTGATGATAATTTCTGATGTGCCCCTAAAAGTAGTTTTTACATTACAAAAAATTATAGCAATTTTCATAATATTAGTTACTTTCCTGGTTTCACTCTCTGGAAAAATTTCCACTTTGTGTTTGGGTTTTGTTTTAGGTGTTTTGTTCAATAAAATTTCAAATACTTAAAGAATAAAGCTACGTAAGTATTTCTCCATTTAATTTCTGTGATGATATCAGAAGCAATTTTTTTTAATGCTGATTTTAAAGTATAACTCAAACTCTTGAGGATTTTCATTATCAACATTGTGTTTATTATTTTAATTTTGGAAACTTTCACATAATTATTCATTTAAAATTTGAGACAAAAATTTCTGCTTTTTTATTTTTATCATGTTTAAAATAATATAATTGTAAAATAATTATAATCGTAAAAAGTTCTTTTGACTGAATAACATTTATATTATGATAAAAATTCCTGATCAATTTAGAAAAGAATATTGCTTATATTATAAAGAATATTATTAAAGAATATTTTGTGATAGCAAGGTTTTTCAAAAGTAACTGATGGTAGTCAAATTTGGATCAATATAAAAGCAACTTATAGTAAAAAAGTATTATGTTTTTTCGTCTCATTCTTGTATGCAATTAAATGTTTGTGCAAATTTAATTCTGATAAAATACAATATTTACTATTTTTTTTTTTTTGGTTTTGACATTTAAATGTTATTTAAACTTTAAGTAAATAAAAGTACATAGTACTTTAACTAATTATTGAATCGCTAAAAATTTCTGATGTCCCAATGTAAAATTATTTTTACATTATAAAAAATAATTGCAAATTTTTTTAATCGAAATTCATAAAGGCTTTTTTTGTTTCCACTCCCTGAAAATATTTCTACAGGTGCCTTTAGGTTTTGTTTCAAGTGTTTTGTAAGTAAAATTTCAGATTCTAAAAGGATAAAGTTACGTAAGTAGTTCTCTCTTTAATTTCAGTGATAGAAGTGAAATAATTTATGCAAGTAAGTAATTTGAATTTTTTTTATATTTTCTTTATTGTTTCAGTTATTACAAAAAATAACAGTTTAAAAATTCGAGATATAATTTTATTGTAATATATTTGGAAATGAATGACTTAGTTATATAGTAGAAAAAAAAAGTTAAGCTAAATTTTCGACTCAATTCAAATGTAAATTTAACTTAGCAATTATGTGGTGTTGTTTTCTTAATTTACAATTTCAGAATATAAATAATGAATGATAATTGTGAAATTGCAAATGGCTTAAGTTACACATTTAAAAATATATATATATATATATTACAAACTAACAAGTTCAATTAAGAATTTGTTAAAATAAGAAAATAAGCTCATTTTTTAAAAAAAAAATTTAAGAGTAAAATTAAAAACTTGAAAATTATTAATGATATAAAATTTGTCAGAAAACCCATTGCATAAAGAAAGGAAAAAAATATCAATAAAAGTTGTGATATAGTATTATTTCTTAAATAAATTTGAAATATTCAGAAAAATCAGCAGAACATAAGCTATACTTTGGAGTAAGAGGGAGGAAAATGGATGGTAGCAGAGTTCGCTAAAATAATTTTATTTAGTATTTCTGCATTGCTGTGTAATAATGCATGGAATGACATTATAAAACTATTGTTCTATGTTTTACTGCTTAACAGCAATACAGAAAATTAAATAAAATTATATCGCCGAATTATTCTACTACCATCCAAATCCTCCTCTTGCTTACTCCAAAAATAAAGAGCAAAGCAAGATAATATCAGAAAATACAAAACCTAATATTATAAAGCGTTAAAACTAATGCAAAATAATACTATGGCGAACGCTAGATAATCTTAGTTTGCATAGAATCTAATGTTATATAATATTACAGCAAACGCTAGATAATATTAGTTTGCATTGAATCTAATATTATACGATGCTGAGCAAACAGCGACCTCTTGTATCTTTCTAATCTTAGAAGTTGTGCAGGATAACGTTAGATTTTGCCAATTTTCTGGTAATATCTAATATCAAGTGCTACTTGGGTTGAGTCACAACAGCTGTATTTAAGAGTTATAGTCAACTATCAGTACATGCATAATTATTAGTATTATTATGTTTCATAACTCTTTTTAGAGTACTATTTTAGAATATATATTTCTACTATTTAGAACATATTTAGCTCTAAACTTGTTATCTCGAAATTTTCTTAGCGTCCCTTCAACTTCGAGAAATCGAGAGCATTCTACACAACTATAATATAGTGTTTACCTTCAGCTATAAGAGAACAGGACTTACAACAGAAATTTTCTCTAAATTTTTTAATAAAAAAATATTTTTAAGCTTTTTAAGCACAACAGAAGTGCTATTATCTCTATATTAGAACAGGGACAAAAATGTGTAATTGTTTGAAGCTATATAATGATGAAATATAAATATTGGGGGTACTATTATAAGTTATGTTCCACGATAAAGAACTAATTAAAGCTTTCATAAATGTAATTAATTTCTTGGTAGACTGAAGAAGAATAGAATTGACTTTTAAGAATTCATTGCTTTGCCTGTTTCGAAATATTGAAATTAATATTCAATCTAGAAACTGCCTGAAAAGAATTTCTGTCTCTTTACTTATTGTGTTTTAATTAACTGTAAGTTCAATTAATTAAAGAAGAAAATTTGTTCTTGCCTAAAAAAAAAGAACTTTCTAGAAATAAATATCTAATGGTTTACTTATGGGATCAAAACAACAAAATATTTTGGATTTCAATTTCAATAAAAGCTAGTTAAACTTAAAAGAAATTACTAGTGACAATTGTTAAAAGCGATAAACTAGATCATTTATTTGAAAACGACTATAAATTAAAAGCGATGGACTAGACCATTTATTTGAGAACGACAATAAATTAAAAAGTGATCTAGTTACGCCACTGATGTTTTTTTTTTTTTTTCCTTCTGTTCTTCGGCATGATGCTCTTTTTTGTTAGTACTGTATGTTTAAAAAATAATAAAAAGTTGTTAAGTCTTTTACCGTTGGTATTGGCAGTTTTTTTAAAAATAGAGTTGTGTTTCGTGTTTTAACAACAGTAAATGAAATTGTCACTAAAACACTCAATGTAACAAATTAAGAAAATTATACACATATTTTAAAATAAAATTAAAATATTTATGGTAAAGCTGCCCTACATATTGAATATTCATGAGAACTAAGTAAACCGTGTATAAAGCTAAACAATATAAAGCGAGAAAAAAATAAATTAATAAAATAAAGCCACAAAAACAAGCATACTTTTGTTTGTTCTAAAATATAGAACTTTCTTCAATGTCGAAAAATAGATGAGTTCTTCACATTTGTACTGAAACTATGTCTGTTAAAGTGACATTGAGCTTTTTTCAGGTTGTTTAGCTTTATATACGTTTAACACAAAGTTAACCCTTTTTTCCTTGAAGGCTTGAAGCGACGTGACGTCACTCATCATATTCTGCATAAATTGTTTTTATAATTATTTATTAACTTTAAGTTTGTTTTTCATACAACTTTAATTCTTACATTTTAGAATTGCATTTTAATGTTGTTCTATTTTTTATCTTTGCATATTTGCATCTTAAATACTTGATGCCGCATTTAACCTAAACTAGTCATGTATAAATTGTAAATAAATGTAAATAGTAATTATTTAAAGTGTTTATTCATCAAACCATTCATTACGCTTCATTGGTGACCTGGACGTGATTTGAACAACTCAAGTGCAACCGTTGAAAAAGCTATGCCTATTACTGGAGATACAGAGCTCGATAATCCAAATACTTCTAAATATATTGAAAGCGTCTCAGTAAAACCTCCTCCTTTTTGGAATGAAACTCCAAAATTATGGTTTGCGCATATTGGAGCTCAATTTAAGAATGGTAATGTTTTGGCTGAAATTACAAAGTACAACATTGCTGCCTTGGAACAGAAAATTTTGAATACGGTAAGTGATATAGTTTTGTCACCTCCCAAAGAAAATCAATATACCGCATTAAAGGAAGCACTTATTGCTCGTTTAAGTGATTCCGAAAGTGTTCAACTAAAAAAACTCTTCTCCGAGCTAGATCTTGGCGATAAGCGCCCTAGTCAGTTGCTACGAGAAATGCGAAATTTGGCGATGGGTAAAGTAAATGACAATGTTTTAAAACCACTTTGGTTAAAAGAATTGCCGCAGCAAGTTCAAGTCATTTTAGCTGTCAGCACTGAAGCTCTTGATAAAGTGGCTGAAATGGGAGATTAAATTGTAAAAACTTGTGGCAGGTACTAGTGCGTTGGTGAATTTTCTGCCAATAGAAACCCAGAAGTGACTAAATCAGAAAGTCTGAATTTATCAACAATATTAGACAAAATTAATGAACTTTGTAAAGAAGTTAGTGAGCTGCGAAGATCACACAGTACCTCTGGAAATAAGAATAATTGTAATCGCCAAAGTTCCAATTATAGGAACCGATCAAAATCTAGAGAAGGTATTTGCTGGTACCATCGTCGTTTTGATAAAAAGTCAACCAGATGCACTAAGCCCTGTTTATTTAATGCTGATTTTGAAAAATCGGAAAACTAATTAGGCCATCGTTGGCGGCGCAAGACGATGGTAGCCAGAATTCAAGTCGCCTATTTATTTATGATCACTCTAGTAAACGAAATTTTCTTATCGATACTGGAGCTGATGCATCTGTTTTACCCGTTTCTTCAAAACAGAAAAAAAATCCTGATCCAAAATTTTACTTGTATGCTGCTAACTCTTCACAAGTGCACACGTTTGGGACACAGCGACTTTTCTTCTATCTGGGTTTAAGAAGTTTGACTTGATAGGTGTTGCAGTTCGCGGGCATCTCACTCCTTCATCTGTTCATAAATATAATAGTTGAGACTTAATGGCATTTGGTAAAGAAAGGATACGAGTGTTGGCAGTAGGGCCTCTGTAGGAGTACAGTTAAATCTGATTAGGCTTAAGAAGAAAATTTTTTTGGGCCTTTATTGTTGCCAATGTTTATAAAGCAATAATAGGTGCTGATTTTCTTAAAGAATACGGGCTTTTAGTTTATATTAAAAAAAGAAAATTAATAGATCCTACTACATCTTTAAAATCCAGGTCGACTTGTCCATGTTCCGTCAACTAATTTGACTACTGTGTCGTCTAAAACTACTAATCCTAGAATTTACCGACTGTTGAATGAATTCAAAGATATAACTGTAGAACATTCGACAGTCAAAGAGATCAAACATGACGTCACTCATCATATTATGACAACTAGTCCACCAGTTATGACAACTAGTCCACCAATTGGCGACACTTAACAGTTTTCTCAATGGAAAGAAGAAAAATGATAAATCAATAATAAATTGGACGGAAGAAACTATTCAAGCTTTCGAAAATAGTAAGAAAGAACTATCTCTACCACATTATTGGCGCATACAGATCAAAAAGCGAAATTAGCTTTAATGGTCGATGCATCTGATCATGCTATTGGTGGTGTGGTGCAACAAAATATTTCAGGTGTCTAGGAACCACTGAGTTTTTTCTCCAAGAAGTTGACAGATACTCAAACACACTATAGCACCTATGACAGAGAGCTACTAGCAGCCTATTCCACTGTAAAACATTTCAAGTATTGCTTAGAAGGACATAATTTTACCATTTACACTGACCACCGTCCTCTAATTTACGCATTTCTGCAGAAAGGTGATAAAGCATCACCGCGACAAATGAGGCATTTAGATTTTATCAGTCAATTTACAACTGATATACAGCACATTTCTGGTGTAGATAATGAAGTAGCTGATGCACTATCAAGAGTTGATGAAGTTGTCCTTCCGGAAACGATTGATTTTAGTGCACTAGCCAAGGAGCAAGAAACTGATGAAGAGCTCAAAAATCTTATGAAATTTAACACTAATCTAAAGTTTGAAAAATTACCTATTTTTGGAACCGATAAAGAAATATATTGTGATATTTCTACAGGAAAACCACTGCCTTATGCCACAAAGAGTTTTCGAAAAGTAATATTTTCCTCAATCCACAACTTATGTCATCCAGGAGCTCAGCACATCTAGTGAAGAAAAAGTTTGTATGGCCTTCAATGAACAAGGATGTCAAAGAATTCACTAAAAACTGTCTATCTTGTCAAAGATACAGCGACATGTGCATAAACCGGTTGGGGAGTATGTACCAACTTCAAAAACATTCGACGAAATTCATCTGGACACACTTGGACCTTTGATAACTTCCGAAGGACAAAGATATCGCTGGCCAGAAGCCATACCGGTGCCTGATATTAAAGCAAACACCGTTGCAGAAGCAATTTATAGTGGTTGGATTTCTCGCTTTGGAACACCGTCAATAATAATTACAGATCAAGGAAGTCAGTTCGAGTCGTCTCTTTTCACCGAACTCGCCCATCTCTTAGGAATCAAGTGAAGGCGAACCATATCTTACAATCTTGCTTGCAATGGGTTTATAGAGCGATGGCATCGATATCTGAAAAATAGCATCATGTGCCATAATAATCCTCAGTGGACGAAAGCTCTACCTTCTGTACTACTCGGGCTACGCTCCACTTTCAGAGAAGAATTCCAAACAACTCCATCTGAATTGGTTTATGGCTCAAATATAAGATTGCCTAGTGATTTTCTCCATGAAACACAAGCATCTACTGACATTTATATTTTTGCTGGTCAACTACGAAAATATTTCTCTCATGTTAGGCCTGCTCCACCTTCACGACATGGAAAATCTCCCATTTTTGTGACGAAAGATTTTAACACTACTTCTCATGTATTCGTACGAACTGACGCCGTTCGTCCGCCACTTCAACCCCCATATGCAGGACCTTTCAAAGTACTTTCCAGAAATAAAGATTACTACACAATATCAATAAAGGAAAAATCCAGAAATATCTCCATTAATCGTTTAAAACCATGCTTCGTAGAACAGTCTGCAGACTTGAAGAACAACGCCTCTTCCTTCAGTTCAATGCCTACAGTCGGCGCACCTTCAGTCTTTCCAAAAATGGCTGCTTCAAATGTCAAGAAGAAAAGGGTTACATTTTTTGACGAACCGAAGGCTTTTTCCAACAAGACATCACGTGTCGGGAGACCTATTAAAGTTTCATCGAAATTTCTCGATTCGTTCGAATGAGGTCCTCACTGGAAGGGGAGTAATGAAACGACGTGACGTCACTCATCATATTCTGCATACATTGTTTTTATAATTAATAATAACCAGCGGGTTACCGAGCTCGGCTCGGAGAAAACAGGTATCGAAGCTAACTCGAAGATTTAAATTTTCAATTGTGATTTATCAAAACAATACATGCCATAAGAAAATTTGTGAAACCATTGGTGAAAAGATAACCGGTTAAAGTGCACCATTGTAAACTATCTAAACAAAGTTAGAGTTTGGAAAGGGAACTATTCTATACAAACGTAAAGTTTGAAAAGTCATAGGAAATAAAATGTAATTGATAACAAAAAATTATACAATTAAAGAAATGGTACAAAGTGAGCAGTGTAAAGATTGAAGTGTGTTGAAGTTCAATATTTTTGACAAATTTATTTAGAAAAACCAAACATATATACATACATAAGAAACATATTATAAACCTATAACAGCATAAACATAATAAACATTAATCATCGATTGCGAAGTCTTCCATGTTGTCCAGGTAGTTTCTTGTCGGAGAGGCAGGTGCGGCTGGTGAGTTTCTCTTGTTCAGGACTTCCTTCCATACGACGTTTCGGGTGTGGGTTGGATTCTCAGGAGGCAGCAGGACCTTCAACGCACTTTGACGCTTGACTCTTGAAAACGCGACGTAGAGCATTCCGTGCACGAAGACCGTCGTGAGGAGAAGCACGCCGACGAATTGGAATGTTTGGCCTTGTGACTTGTGTATCGTAATGGCGAATGCTGGAGTAACTGGGAATTGGTGCCGTTGCATAGTTGCGCCAAGCTGTGATTTGCTGGAGTCGAGCGTGATCCTTGGAAGGTGTACTTGTCGGCCTGCGTGTTCACCGGTGATGATCTTAGCCTTGATGATGTTGTTGCAAAGTTCGGTGACAATCAATCGTGCTCCGTTGCACATTCCTTCAGAGACGTCCAAGTTTCGGAGAAGCAAGATGATGGCGTTCTTCTTGAGCTTCAGATTGTGTGGAGGCAATTCGGCGATGTTGATCGAGTTCAGGAATTCAGGCGCGAATTGAATTCCCCCTTCATGTTGATCTTTTACCGAGTCGAAACTTGTGTATGTCTTCTCTTCGCCTGGAAGCATAGCGATAATCTGCTCATTGATCTTGTCCTTATCGTCGTTCAATGGTGCAAGAATAGCGCGATTCTTCATTGCTTCGTAGTTCCCACTTCTGAGGCATGGTCCGAAGATTTCATCGATGAGTTTACCACCAGAGCGAATTTCTTCTGGGACTTCTATTTCGCCGAGTTCATTCACTTCGAGTTCCCCGTCGCCGAGCTTTAGCAGGTATTTCGCGAATTCTTCTTCTTCGGGATCAACGCGCATGTTCTTTTCGAGCGAATAAGTCTTGAAGTGTTGCCACAAATGGCTTCTCTTGATCAAAAGGTCGAGTATTTCGCTTTTGTTGGCACGTTGTTGAACTGGACAGCACTGTCGGAAGTCGCCACCAAGCACCATGACTTTGCCTCCAAACGGAATGTTGTTGCAAATCGCGCGTAGGAGTTCGTCGATGTTGTGCAAGTCGTATTTTGACATCATCGGAGCTTCGTCCATCAGACACATGTGGGCTCCTTTGAGTGCGTTCGCCTTCGGTGATCCTGGTTTGATGGATGATCTTGAGTCGGATGTAAGCGGGACTTTCAAGCCAAAGGTTCGGTGCGTTGTTTGACCACTCGGTAGAAGAATCGCTGCTATCCCGGTGTAAGCCATGCATTTCACTTTCTTAAGCCTTCCGGTAACGATGCGATACAGCGTGCTGTAGACGAATGTCTTCCCGGTTCCTCCTGGTCCATCTATGAAGAAGCATTTCGCAGCAGGAGTCGGGTCTTCAAGTGCTTGGATTATGGTGTCGACGATTTCACGCTGCTTTTCGTTGAGTTGCTGGTACATGCGGTCTCCGATTGCTGTTGATTCGTCGACGTCGACCATATCGTGTTCCAAATCTTGCTCATAGTTGTCGATGTCTTCCATGCCATGTGTCTGCACCCAGTATCGGAAGTTGCGGCCTTCGGTAGCTTCGGTGTTCCGCTTATGCGCGATGATTCGGTAGGCACGCTTTATCGCTTCTTCTATGGAACCACCAGTGCGTCTTGCTTCTCGAATGAAATCTTCCGCGAGGTCCTCTTTGAACAGTTCCCATAATCTCTTCGGGTTTTCTGGCGCACCAAGTATCAGGATTTGAGCGAAGAGTATGCGCATAACACTTGGCATTTTCGATGAAGCAGATTCGCGGAGTCCTTCTACGTACTGTTGGTCGTCGTATGTGAGGCCTCTGGCTAGACACGCTTGCTTGTAGGTTGCGTGCTGGACACCGTCGACAATGTAGAGGTCTCTGAAGTTCGTTGGTTCTTTGACGTGGAATAAAAGCGTGCGCAGGAAGAAAAGTTCCAGCTGGGAAACGAAGTTGACTGGATGTACGCGACCAATTCTGCTGCAAGCATTCACGTTCTTCTGCCAAGTGCTCGTCTGGCCAATCCATCGGTAGTGCTCCGGCATTTCATGGTAATAGTGGTAGGTGACTGCCTTTCTGTTCGCTTCGTCTTCTTTCAGCGCGGTGTTATGGCGGAAGTAAGCCCTTAAGGTCGATCCCTTCTGTCCAATATCGGCAGGGTCAACTGGCGTTTGGTCCAAGTTAACGCCATCTTGTCCGGGTAGGTGAATGTCAAGTCGAACGACGGTGTGGGTTTTCGCTTGGATCTCGAAATCCTTGAATAGGCGCCAACATGCTTCAACTGGTGAGATATAGCGAGCTTCCACGTACTTCTCCGGCTCGTTGCAGACGATCGTCTGCTGGTTTTCGACGGCCTTTATCGTAGCACAATCATGGCCCTTGTAGATGTACTTGTAGAGGTATTTCACCGGTCCGATGCTGCCGACGAATTCGACATTGATGTGGCATTGATACTTCTTGAGCAGGTAGGCGTTGTACGGGACGACGTGGCGGTTGTCCTGGCGGTTGCAGTCTTTCCTGTAGATGGCTTGCTCATGCGAGAATTCTGGGTTCATTGGATCCAACAACGGATTGTAGCGTCGGCGATACCTCGGCTTTTCATCGTCCACCAGCGATGTCATGTCTTGATGTTCCATTGGAAATCCCCATCTGCACAGGTCTCTTCCATGTTTGCTGACCATGCACGGAGCGCTTGGGTTCATATCACCACACGGGTTATGGATCATCCATTTCGAGATCAGTTCCTTGAGTTCCGGATCATTTTCTGGAATTTCCGCCGAGATAAAATCGTCAAGTTGGTCAGCGCTGTGAATCTTGTCCGTTGGCGACATAATCACTAATAGGTGCATGTGCGGTAAACCTCGCTTTTGGAACTCGATGGTGAAGACGTACGCGGATGCTCTTCCAAAGACTTGATGCGTCATGATGTCTTCGACGATTTGGCGGAACTTGAGACGTGCGACTCTTGCAACGATGTCTGGACGGGTTAGAGCCAACAGGCTATCCGGAATTGCGGCGTTGAATTCATTGCGTATCGCTGACAGGAGTTCTGGCCACTGCGGATTGCAGGTAACGGTGATAAAAAATTCGGGCGATCCAAATCTTCGCACTAATGCCATGGAGTCTTCGAAATTCTCGGTGTACCAGCGCGTTGATCCGGGAAAAGATGACGGTAAGATGGTTGTTTCGCCAATTGCAGCATCTTTTTGCGCAGCCACGCTTCTGAGCATGTTGTGAACTCCGGCGTATTTCTCGGCTTGAATTTCACGCTGATGGCTCTTTATCCACTGTATGCGATCTCTTTCGACGCGAATGTAGGTGTCGACCACGTATTGCTGGAGTAAGCGTCCGCCAAAGTGAAGTGCATTAAACTCGACCAATCGTTGATCTATTCCTGCATTTGTGCAATCGATCGGGAGTGGCTTGGCATAATTCGGACGGTAGGCGAGTCGGTAACAGGCTAATTCTGCGCGTGTAACATGATTTCTTGATGGATAAGGCGTGTGCAGCGGCATTCCAACATAGAATCCAAAAGTTCTTCTCGGGGAGAAAAGCGGGTAGGTAAAAGGCTCGACGCGACCATCGATGTTGCTAAGCTGCGTGATTTTTTCCCCGCGTTCTCGCATGACCATTTCATTCTCTGGGATGCTTTGATCGGCGTTGAGAGTCAAGACTGCGGCTATTTCGTTTACAACTGGTGCGTTGAATCGTCGAGGATCGTCGCCTTCGCGGTTTGTAAAGACGAGGTGGACATTGAGCGGTTGTACTCCGGCTGCGATTGCGCGTTGGTTGGTTTTTTCGATCACTTCTCTCATCATCATAAACGATTGGGCGAACGGGTTGTTAAAGCGCATGATCTCCTCGAGTAGTTGCAATAGTTCTTGGCTTAACTCTCGGTTGACCTCAGATCGCGCAGCTGTAGCCTCGTCCGGGTCCATGAAGTACATTTGGGCAAACTTCGGCTGTTCAAATCCACCTTGCGGGTCTGAGTCGGGCGCGTTGCCAGGTTGATCTTGTGATGGACTTGACCGCCGGCGATAAACGCGTAGATTCAATGTTGATTGACGGTTCTGTCGTCGTCGACTTTGAATGAGGCAAGTGCAAAGCAGGCGTCGATGTTGCGGATCCTTCTGTGGAATTCTTCCGATAGGCGGTGTTGTCGTGCAAATAGAAGCGCTAATTCGTTTGGAAATTCGGGCATTGGTAGTTTGATTCTTCCATGTAAGCAGCAGTCGCCAAATGAATCTACGTGTATTTTGTTCTTCACTCTTTCTTCTGGGAAATGCAAAGAGCCATCGTGGATGCAAGCGACGTTAAATGGACCAAGACTTTGATATTCCACGTCGGAAGTTACAGCATTTTTGTAGGTTGACGCAGGCCGAGATTTCGCAGCTCTACGGAGTCTTTCATTACGGCGGCGTTGTTCCTCTATGCGAATGTTGCGGCCCCTCATTGTTTCGTTTTTTCGTCTGCGTCTCTCATAATCGCGGTATTTTTCTCGTTGAGATGCATTAAGTTCCATCAATATATCCGAGATTCGTTCCTTGCTACGCTGCTTGACTGCTCTTGTCGGGCGCAACGGCGTTATCATCGGGTCTTGGATATTCAAAGCGTGCATATTGGTCGAAGATGTAAAAGATGCGGTTACAGATGGTCCCGACATGTTCAATTGGTCACTGTTCACAACGAATTCGTAAATTTGCTTCCGTTCATCCGCTTCTTGAAAATTCGATTCCACTGTAGATCTGCCCCAAAATTCCTAAGTCGAAATCAGAAGGAGGATAATAAAGGGGTGAGTGTGAATAGAGGACCTGACATGAGCAATGGTCAACTGGAGGGGTTTTCTCGAGGTTACTTTATAATTTTGCTTGGCTTGTTTTCAAAGTAGTCAAGAACCTAAGAAGGTTTTTTACAGCAAAAATGGTTCACATAATTTTTGTTTTTGGCTCGTCACGAATTGCATGCTTACGAAGCATATTTCTTTTCTTTATTTTTCTGTTCACCTTGCGAATCTTGAAAATGTGGAAATTTCCTTCTAAATATATCAAGACATAAAAAAATTCCTACTTTTTTTTTTTTTTATCTATAATGGTAAAGTAAACTGGAATTTTTTAAAGAAAAAACTTTTTTAATGAGATATTAATTCATATTCCGGGTCTTTGTAATATTCTCTTATACTGTACCCATATACTGTATTCTCTTATACTGTATTTTTTTCCCTGTTGTGAAATTCTTTTTAAATATTAGCTAAGTATTTATGAAGAAATTTTGTTATATTCATTGGTTGTTATTATACTAGCGTTTATTCATTTTATTCCAATAATATTGTATTATTAATTTAGATTATCCTTATCTGATGCGATAAATTCTAATTAAAAAAATCTTTTATAAATTTATGCAACACGTGAAAAAAAAAGTTCTTCCGAATGACTTTTTCGTAATTTATTTTACATGCACAATAGTAAGTAATAAGATTTTTTTTTAAAAAAGAAAAAACATCGTAAAATATAAAAACAATTTCGTAAATAAAAATTTGTTTAATTAAATAAATGTATTTACATCAAGAGAAACTAAAACCACAAATTTTTGATTAGAAAAAAAATTATCAATAACCCTTATGGCTAGAACGACAACATTGAAATTGTATAACAAAAATTTTTAAAATGAAATCCTTAAATGACAAATAAAGTGCGACTACTTGGCACCCTTGTCTTCTGAGTTGGATTCAGTCTAATTTAGTAATAAAAGACATAAGTTTTATTGCAAAGAATTCATTACCAAATATATTTCAATAAAGCATAACAATTAAAAATACAATTTTCTAAAAAGAAATAAATTATATAATTTGAAGGGAAAAAAAACGTATTGTTTGTGTTTGCAAATTGCAATTCATTGTAAAAAATGTTATAAAAGAGAAGAAAAAAATTTTTTTCTCTTAAAAACTAACGACTAATTTTGCTTATTTTTCTAGAATGAATAAATCTTAAATTGTGATAAAAAAAGAAAGGTCACAACAATCAGGAAAGAAAAAAATGGAAAAAATAGTTTTTTTTTATTGTTATACAAAGCTTTTTTATTTGGTTTTCAAATTATGTAAACTATACAGGCATTTCAAAAATGCTACTACATAAATTAACAACTACTTAACAAAACAAAAGTCTAAATCAGCAAGTTTGAAGTTTATTTCATGCATTTTACTGTTTCATTAAAGCTTATTTATTACCCATTATTTAGATACTTATTGTAAATTTAAAATTAAAATTTTTTGTGTTAAGTTAAGCATTATATCATTTGCAAATATGAAATAAGTAAAATAATAGAAAATAATAAAGTAATCCTAAATATAATGAAATGTTTATAAACAATAAAATAGTTATACACAATAAGTTATAGTAAATTTAATATTATTTCATTATCAAATAGTAAGTTACAACGGTTATTTAATTTTCACAAATTAAATAACCCTTATTAACTTTTTAAAGTAAAAGTACTCAGTAATACGGATGAGAGATTAGGGCACTTGATCCAGAAATACTACACTACAAGGGCTGTACAACCTACGGCCCGCAGCACAATAAAAAACAACTATTATAATATTTTTCGAAAAAAAAAATCTGAAAATTGTGAGTTACGCAATTAAGTTTTTGAACGCGCCAAATTTAAATCAATGAAATTTTCCGATCGCTTTTTTCGGTGGTTATCACTTCGAATTTCCAAAATTTCAAATTCCCAACAATTTTAATACGACAGAATCGTGATGCGTGAATTTCGAATTTTAAAAATAACTTTTATATTTGAGTCTATTTCACAGTTAATCCAAATGACTTTTCGATCGCTTTTTCGGAGGTTATTGTCGGAATTCCACGTGTTTCTTAAAACTCCGATCTTTTTATTGCAAAATTATTATTATAAAAAGCAAAATTCAACAGTCAGTTTTAAACTAGTATTTATAATTTTAAGCTTTGTTTCTAATTTTCGATAGCTTTAAAAAGACATTAAAAAAGACAATTTTAAGATTTAATATACATAAAATCTCTTATAATTCACTAAATATCAATGTCCTAAGGTTAAAAATATATTGAACTTAATCCCAACTGAATGTTGAATGTATATCTATACATAATGTTTATGTATTTTTGGCGGCATATCAAAGCAAATATTTCATTTATTTCATGAATTACTTCATGAATATTTCATATTAAAAAAATTATTTTAACGAAAAGAGAAGAAAAAAAATTCTCAATTATATTCAAAATTAAAAACAAAAATGCCTGTTTTACTTATTTTGATTATAAAACATATTTTGCTTAAAAAATATCTGTAAAAAATGTTTGTTTTTTTTTAAATTTTTTTTATTACTTTTAATGTGTTTTTAATCTTACTTCTTAATAAATACGTCGAGACATTCTTTACATTTTATCAAAAATAGACGAAAAACAGGTACTTAATTTTTAATTGCTATAAACAATATATTATAAGGAATCTGTCTTTTAAAATATTTACTGAATGCAATATGAAGGAAAAAAGTGTTCTAACACTCTTTTTCTGAGAATCGTGAATACACAACTACTTTCATGTCAGATTTCAAATTAATTAGGATCAAATTTAAAGGAGAAAAAAAAATAAAAAGGTCAAATTTATGTTCCAACTTTATTTAACCAAGCATCATTAAAAAATATAAAATATTAAAGTTTAACAAAGAACCAAAAATATTTTTGCAGAATATTGAAATGTATATTTACGAATATTAAATTATATATTCACGACGGAATCAAAAACTTTCGTTGGGGGCATATCAAGAGCAAAAGCAGCATTTATTTTATTATTATTTTTTAAATATTTTATATTTAAAAAAATTCTGTCGATAAAAAAGAAAACACCACTTATCTCAATAATATTTAAAATTATAAATGAATGAATCTGCACAAAAGAAAAGAGAAATTAGATTTTTATTAGGAATCGATTTATAATCTTATTTTATTTTTTAATAAACTCTTTATTTTATTATACTCTTTATTTATTTACTTATGTTTATTTCTTTAAAAAATTACTGAAACTACATTCCTTGAAGTGAAAGAAATGTAAAAGCGATAGCTGATCTAACGTAGCAACCCCTTGAGAGACTGGGACAGGAATGAGGGAGTGTGGACTAAAGCTGTAATTATCCCCACAGGAGGTAATATGAGGGGTAGGATCTCAGGGCAGATATACTGGGACACCGAAAATTCTTATCCAGGAAAAGGCGTCGATGAGGGAGGTATTGTCGAGCATAAAAGACGATGTAAACTCCGCAGGAAGACGCGTCATCTTGGTAGTTGTAAGCGTTGCGAGGTTTCACGATGCATCCTTTCAGCTTTTCATTCGTAACAACGGTATTCAAAACGTGTCGCAGTATTTTTCTCAAATCAGCATCGATGGGCAGCGGGTTGTCGACTGGATCGCAGACTAATAGTTGACGTTCTCCATAGCTTGCTTCGTAAATTCCTAGCATCCAGTGCTCGCCTCTATCCATTTGAGCTCTCTTGTGAATGGGAATGAGTAGCACGTCGAATCCTTGTTGAACGCCGTATAGATAGTTGGAAGCCTTGTTCTGGTCGCTGATATCGTTGAGAAGAGCCATTCATTCATAAGCGCCACCCGCTGTTGTAACGTAGAAGCGTGCGACAAATTCAGGGTGAAGTACAGCAACTTTGACGGTCGGGTAAGCTTGTTCGGCGTAATGGAGAAGCATTCTGACAATGACGGTATCTTCTAGTTGTCCATTTGCGGGTAGAATTGAGTTGATCGCTTGTTGTTCCAAAATTCCGGCTCCTTGAAGAATTTCATGTAGAGGTGCGTTCTGCATGTTGAAAATGTAGCTTGAAATCTGATGAATGTTGAAATGTCGGACTTTGCTGACGGTGATTTGAAATCGAAATCAGTTCCTTAAATGCTTTTTTGGAAATTCGAATATTTGGAAATTGGAATTTTGAACGAATCAAAAAGAACGAATCTTTTTAGTCAACGAACGAGCGCTAAATTCAAAATTTCATTAAGAAATTTCCCTTAATAAAAAGCAGTGGAATTAGAATCGTACTTTTTCAAAAGAAAATTTAGTAAAAATATCAAAGTTATCCTTATTTTTTTCTTTTATATTTGTTTTATCTTAATTTTGTGATTTAAAAATAATCGTGTGGTCATCAAACTTTATTAGTTCGCCATATTGGCTATAGATAGCAGCACGTTACCGCTTGAAACTTATTAGGCAATAGACATAGAAAATTTTAAGAATTTAAATCGTGGAAAGACTTATTATAACAATTATGAACAACGACAGCTAAGCGTTCTATTTACGTATCTAATATGTTGCCACATTTTTAATACAAAAGTTAAACATTTCTCCACTTTGATAAATGTAAACTAATGCGAACCTTACAATTAAATTATTAATTCCTTCGTATATTATTGGTTTAAGTTGTCGAAAATTAATATTTCAATTGTAAGGTTCGCATTAGCATACATTTATAAGAGATATGTATTTTTTTAATAAGTTTTTTGAATATGGCACTTTGAAGACGAAAAAGTATAGATTTTCTTAGAAAATGACTGATAACTGAAAAATTAATCCAAATTTTTGAAAAAGAAAAAAAATACTTCTTTTCTTCATTATGTCAAAACACAATTATGTGCCGAGTTTCGTGCCTGGGCGAGGCTTCTGGGGCGATATATTGTGATTACAAACAGACTAATACAGAACTAATAAAGTTTGAAAATATCCTATCTGTAACTCCGAACTGCTCGACCGTAGCGCTTCAAAACCGGCGCCAATCGATTCCTCGTGGCCAAAAACCCCAGACCCCCAAGTTTACCGGAGTTTATTAATTCTGGGGCGATTTTCAACTTGGCAACCATTCCTCGTATTATAGTATAAGATACATGAAATATGAGTACCTATACTGCCCTCGTGAGATCTATATTGAAATATGGTTTCCAGGTCTACTCCTGTGCTTCGGCCAGTAATCTCCAGAAGCTTGAAAAAGTTAATCTTAGTGCAACCAGAATTATTTCTGGATTGCGTAACAGTTGCCCGAGTCATATTCTATTATATGAAACAAATATACAGCCTTTGGAAATGAGAAGGGAATCTAACCTTGTAAAATACTATG
Source organism: Parasteatoda lunata (assembly GCA_949128135.1). NCBI lineage: Eukaryota > Metazoa > Arthropoda > Arachnida > Araneae > Theridiidae > Parasteatoda > Parasteatoda lunata. The sequence goes on from OX421979.1 coordinate 24,793,960, forward strand.
CCAAATTGGCTAGGTTGGGCACTCAGAATCGGACAGCTGAATTTTTGCTTAATTGGCAAAATTATCAAAGATTAAAAAAGGACAGCCCTCTTTCTCTTGGTGCAGTTAAGTTCAATGTTGAACCGCAATTCATTTGCAGTCCTGTATGTCCCATTGCGGGCTTGCTCAGAGTGTTCTTCCATACTACACTGCTCTCTGAGGTTACTAAGGGCAACCAACCACCCTCCGAAGTACTTGAAGCAATTGGCTTTGGAGATAATAAACCATGTTCCGGCTGACGATCTTAAAATCTATACGGATGGTAGCGGTGACGATCATCACCACACCGGCAGTGGAATTTACACTATATATCCTGTTGAAATTCACGAATCAAGATCACTAAGAAATACAGATTTCTGTTCAGTGTTTCGCAAGGCTATTCAAACAGGTCTGGAAAATATCAGGACAAGAGCCACTTTGGGGAATGTCTCGATCTTCACGGACAGTCGTAGCTGTATTCAGCACCTGAGCAATTGGGAGAGAGTAACGGACCGGGCTGGTGTCTCTATACTTCGTTTATTAAATGCCCTCTCAGCCTCCCATGACATCCATATTCAGTGGATACCCTCACACGTGGGTCTTTTTGGCAACGAACGTGCCGATTAGTTGGCAAAAGGTACTTCCCTCCCAGCCTCTCCTCCTCACTTACTCTGAATTATTTTCTATCCGCAAATCTAAAGTTGATAAAGCTTGGCTTGTTCCACCGGATCACAATTGGTATCCCCGCAAGCGTCCTGGAGAAGCCCTTGACCTCCAGGGTACACATGCCGTCCAAACCGCTACCTGCAGATTTGTCAGTGGGCATATTAAGAGCCTCACTTTCAGAGGACAAATTAAACTTTTTCCAACTTGTAAAAAGAGCAACTCTAGCAAGGCTAGTCCTCACCATCTACTTGACTGTCTGAATTTCGCCATGGAAAGATTCTTGAGAGACCTCTCCTTTCCTTCGATTTTTTGAAGACTCACGGCCTCATGGATATGGTATAGCTCCGCTATCCCAGCTGGGATTGGAAACAACAAATATGAGTGTGGTTTTTTATTTTTGTGATTTCATAATCAAGTTGGTGTTTCATGCTTTTAAATACAGTAAAACCTTTTTTTTGTGCGGTAGATAGGGACCGGATAAAAGAAATCGCACAAAAAAAAATTCGAAAATTTTATAAATTCTTACATGTAATAAACAAGTTTGTACGATATACTACCTAAAACTTTTTTTATGCGGTTGATAGGGACCGCATAAAAAAGTCGGACTTAGAAAATACATCAATGATTTATGAAATAGATGAGAGAATGCTTTCAATTGCATGAAATAATTAAATTAGACCTAAAAAATTGTAAATATATTTAATTCTTCATTGTACATATACCTGGAGAAGTTTTTCAAATTATACATTAAATAGTGGAATTGTCTGCCTTTTTACTTTCTTCTGGCTATAATTATTCATTTTAAGGGAGTACTTATGTCTAAAAATAAAATAAAAATCATTAAAACTACATATAAATAGAAACAAAAGTAACTAATTTATTTATCTTTAATCTCACTATAAAATGAATCCTTAATCACGTGAATCGTGTATAAAACTCTGAATACGAAGAGTATATTGTTCTCGCGTCGCGTGACAATATGTGCGTAACTGACTCTGCCTTGTCAGGAGATTGTTTAAAATAAATGAACAGAGCATCGCGAAGTCCAGATACATCGTTGTCAAAGACGCCATGTAATCAGAGTTCGTCCACAACATGTAATATGTACATTGATAGTAAACATAAACTGGTTCTAACGCCGCTAAGATTCATATACCGCATAAAAAAAAATCGCACAAAAACAAAATCTCATGAAAAAGGACCGCACAAAAAGAGGTTTTACTGTATTTATACATTAAATGAAAATCCACCGCTAACAAGTTCAACAAATGAAATACTTTATTGACGAGCACACATGCATAAATAGTTTTCAATTAATCAGCTTTGAAAAATTCAACCACTCATACAAATTTAACGATAACACTTTAGGTCACAACATATCATATTACACAACTATAGCCAAAAGACATCTAACATAGATGAAACTAGTCAACAAGTAATAATTAAGTATGGCACTTTTATGCAAATAATTTAACAGTAATAATTCTGAATGCCATACAAGCAGATTCTGATTTTTTTTTTGTTTTTTCAAACATTTAGACAAACTATTCTGAGATCAATTTAAAATCTGAAATGCACAAGACAACATAAAATACTAAAATGCTTTAAAAAAATTATTGGTAATGAAATTAAAATATTTTAATAAAACATTAAACAGTGTTCTCCCTAAGTTTCTTCAGAAGGCTAAGTTTCTTGCCATTTTATCCCAATAAATGCGCCTTTTTTTTTTAATATAAGCCGCCATCCCATTTTGAAAAAAAATTAATTTACAGTTTAAATAATAATTACACACTAGTAAAATTATCTGCTTTTATAGGTTTCATTCTGATTACTCTTACAATATTTACTTGGTTAGGATTATTCCAAACTAGTTTTTTTTTAAATAAGCAATTCTTTTTTCAGGGGGGAAGGGAATATTAATAAATTTTTTAAATGATTTTAAATTTCAATATTTTTCTTAAATACTTAAAAAAAAAAAAAAAAAAAAAACATATAAATATTTATTTTCTCATAATTTTCAGTTTAAATTACAGAAAAAAGCCTTCAAGGTGTTTTTTTGTGCTCAGTTTTTGTCTTTTAGGATATCTTTAATTATTATTTTTTTCTTGTGAACTACAAATTTTACCCTTAATTTGATAATGAGAGAAAATTACTTTTTTAAATATGCACAGAAAATAGTATAACAGAGTAATTTAAAAATTGTTGAGGATAAAATTCACTAATAACATCAGCACATATTACAAATTTTGATAAATTTTTACGGTAATAGATGAGTGCCCTTTCAAAACTCTGAGTGCTCTTTAGTGAGAGAAAGCGCTCTAAAATTTTTATTCTTAAGTAGAACTCTGCATTAAATGATTTAGAAAAAATCCCCCTTTCAAGATTAACAAATCCCTTAATTTCAGGAAGAAAAAAAAGTTCAAATAGAAAAATTAGAATAATAGTTCTAGAAAATTATTTTCGTCAGAAAATAATTAGAGTATTTTTCACTGTAAAAATATTTATAAAACACAAACATGTTCGAATTTATAAAAATGAGTTTTAAAATAGAAATAATGATTTATTAAAACACTCTAATGGAGAAATTAAGAATTAGTATCAGGATAAACTGTAAAACATTAATTAAATCACTTTTTTATTATTTTCACTATTAATCTCCTTTATACAGTTTTTAAAATTCTAAATAGACGAAAGCTATATCATGTGTATTTACTACACAAAAAGAAAGCAAAAAAGACTCAATAAACAAGGAAAAAAAAGCTAAATTATGGTCAATTGGACAACTAAATAAAATTATAAAAATATAACTTTCTTATAAAAAATAAATGTGCTTGTAGTTGCCAGAATGAATGTTACTGGGATTGCAGTTAAAATGAAAAATTAGAAAAGTATAATACCTTCCTTACAAACTATAAAAAATTTTATGACTTCAGTTATAGGTTAATATCTCTTATTCAATATATATATATATATATAATTAACTTTTAATAAAGAGAGGAGTTTGCCATACAAATATAAAATAAAATTTTGTATATATCTTTTTAAAGAGCAGGAAAAGGATTTTTAGAATTGATATTAAAAAAAACAATTTTTCAATTTTTAATCTATGAACTATATGGTAGGTAGTTTCAATTTTTAAAAAGTTTTATAAAAAGGGAAAAAAAATTGAGAACAGAGAGTTGGACAGATACATAAGTTAAATTATTTTATAAACTTTAAATTGTGTGAACTATATGGTAAGTAGTTTCAATTTTTAATCAAACAAAAAAAAGTGTCCCAATAATAATAAATCAACAAATAAATAAATGTAACAAAAGCTGCCCGAACATTTCATATTAATGAATAAATAGAACAAATCATCATTGAATAAATAAATTAAGACTACAATAGGAATCAACTGACAGCGTCAAACAAACAATTTCATGTAGAAATTACACAGAATATACTTAATACAATAGTGTCTCCCTGTTGGTAAACTATTTATTTGAAAAAATAATTAAATTAAAAATGAGATAAAACAAAATATAATATATGTAATTATTAATGTATAATTTTTTTTTAAAAAAATGTTAATAATTAGGATAAAAATATACGTGTCAACATGAATTTAAATGCTTTGTAAGTAAACAAGTGTAACATAAAAAATAATTTTCATTGGTATATTTGTCCCTGGCAATTCAAAATTAATAAGGATGAATTAATAAGGATGAGTTAATACTAGATTTTAGGCTGAAGATAGAGTAAAAGTATTAAAACATCATAAAAATAATTTATCTTAATAGTAATAATTTACCATCATCTCCTCATATATAATTTTCTATTACATTACTAAATAAAAAATAATCCTTTACTAATTAAGAGAGAAATAATAATTGAAAACCATAATTTAAAAAGTTATAAATTCTCCAAACTTGCATTTGGCATTCTCTCTAAACATTTCATCTAAATGCTCAATTACATTACAAAAAGAAATTGAACTAGATGCAAATTACATCAATGAAGGTCAATACCATAATCAAATAATACCCATCTAAATAAATATTTTTTTAAGCAGATTTTAATCCCAGGAAAAACTTAACCAGTAAGACATAAAATTTTTGTGAAAAAAATTACAGACCCAGTAATACTTAAAAGAAATATTTTGTGATCAATATTTATCACGGCAATGAGAAATAAGAAACAAATGCTCACCCAGTGATTTTGACACGTGCAGGAGGGAAAGGGTTGCTCAGAAATATTTTTTTATGAGTAATTCAGGGAGACACAATTGTATCTGATATTATACAGAACAATATTTTAAATTATAAAAAAATATTTAGTCCTTAAAAATTATTTATATTTTCTCAATAAAGTTAAAGACGCCTTAAAATAACTATAACTTACAACATCAGCACATTTTTTTTCTTTTCCATAGTTATTTATAAAGCACTGCTAGTGAAAGATGCATTAATTTAAAAGGTGCAACACTGCAAACTACAAAATAAAATAATTCTTATTCTGATTGTGCAATAAAATTTTGTAGCTTAAAAGTTATGACTGAACACCAAAACCAATAGAATGGTTTTCTTCTCATTATATGAGGAATCACAGTTAAGACAGCTTTCACAGAAAGCAATATGTTATAACTTCCTAAACCTGTGCAATAAAACTGCACAGCACTATTCAGTTAATGATACAACTGAATTTTGAAATTCTTTTTTTTTTTTTTAAAAATCAGCTTATTTTTTTGTTTTGTTTTATGAAAAAAAAAAAAAAAAATTAAAAGATGAATGATTTAAATCCTTTTAAACAATTCAGATACATTTATATATATATTTATATATACAAAACCACAAGTTATTTAAACATATATTACATACTAAGATAATAGTTCAGCTAAGTATCTGTATTTTCTTTACAAACATCACACATAACAATATGAAATTAATTTTATTTAATAAAAAACACATTTGTGCACATTGAACACAAAACGTAAATTTAAAAAAAACTATTCTGATAATAGTAGATTTCAGATAAAAATAAGTATACACAATAAAAAGTCATTCGTTTTAATTATTATAAAAAAAAATTACAACTAATAAATAACATTGTTACAAATCTATCTATTGTTAAGTAACAATCGACAATGATACGATTTTTGATGAAAGTAAAGTTTAATATTAAGACTTAATATATTGACACTTATTATAATAAAAACAATTGCACAAATGTTTGTTACAATGCTCGACAAAATAACATTCATTAACACTTCCTCTTTTAAAAAATCCTGCCGCAGTTCAGCAATATAAAATTAAGAAAATGTACAACATTGTTTAAAAAGATGCAGAGACAATATGTCATCTCTAATTTAAAGTATCTTTTAGTTTAAAAGTTTGCAATCATGCTCATCAGGCGATTGTCCACAACATGATTGTTTTATAAAACTCAATTTGTACAAACCCCCCTAAAGTATGTAACTAAAGTAATAACACTTATGAGGGGAAAAAAGAAAGAAAAAAATACTTTTTTTTTTTTTAGTTAATCTTAAAATGCAGTTAGTAACAATGCAGCTCATTATAAAAATCACAAATGAGAATTTTTACTCATTAGAAACAGCTCGTGGATGCAACAATATTCACAATCTCATAGTTGTCAAGGATTCATGGGATAATGTAATAATATTCCCAATCTCACAAGAATCCATGGGATAATGTAATAATATTCCCAATCTCACAAGAATCCATGAGATGATGCAACAATATTCACTCACTCTCATAAGTATCCACGGAATAATGTAACAATATTCACGCAATCTCATAAGAATCCAATGGGGATGATGGATTCAGGATCCATGGGATAAATCTTTTTCAAGCCATAGAGGAATGGGTTGTCTGAGTTTTGTGAGCAGTTTGGAAAGTGCAATGTTGTGAGGGAGGTAAAAAGCTTTCAGGAACTTCTCTGTCTGGGGATCCATAGGAGGATAGAGTCTACCTTTACTTCGTCCCAGGCACTTAGTATTGTTACGCTCCAGGCTTACTTGGCAGAAGAAACCTTTTTTAGGATCGTACCTGAAATCAATTTTTAACAATTTAAATTATACATAACTAAATCAAGATTTTAAACATAGTATCACTATAAATATTTCAACAACGCAGCTACACTTTTCAATTTTATCTTAAAACAGATTTATCTTATTTCTTTGATTTTCTTTTTTAAATTTTATCTTAGAAAAAAATAATAGTGGAAAAAAAAAAAAAAAAAAAAAAGATCTTATCTTAGAAAAAAAAAAGTCCTCTGGTTTTTTCAAACTAATTTTATCAAATTTTAATGACTTTTTTAATTTGTGACATAATTTTATTAATTTTACAATTATACCTTGCTCTTATATATATATAGAATATATTACAAAACACTTGCCATTAACATTGATTTACAGAAACATTTGCCTTCAAAATTGAATTAATTTTTAAAAAAAACTACTACATGACCAATTTTTTAAGGAAAAATCTTGCAGTTTAATGTACCTCAAATGATTAATTCAGCTGACCTGACTTTTTGGTTATTTTAATTATATTCTCTGCCATTTCCCTGATTTAAGAGCTTTATAAAATTCTCAGATATTTCCACACTTTACCTGTTTTATGGCCATGAATAAAGACTTTTTACACACATTTTGTTCTAGTCATACTTTAAATCACAGATAATACAAATGTGGTTAATCAAGAACCAACGTTATTTTTTATAAAATTCCCTGACTTTTCCATTTTTTCCCTGTCCTGTGGTCACTCTGAATGAAGACTATGTTTATACACATTCTGTCCCAGCTATATTTGACTATCCCAGATATCTACTTTGTCTTATCCAGATCAAAAGTCTACTTTACCAATTGTAACACCAAAATATTGCATTCTCACTACTTTATGTTAAATTATACATATTTATATAAGCTATAGATAATTTATATCATAAATCATAAGATTATCTAAAATTTTAGCTATAGCTAAAAAAATCACAGAAGCAATCTTTATCAAAGGATGACAGATTATGTAACTGGAAACTGATATGAATACAATATTCAAAACTAAGCATTTAATTTCTTCAAATGAAAATTGTAAGACATGTACAATAAAATTATCTAGATAAGATTACCTAAGGTCGATGCTTATTATTGTAATACAATAATAAGCATCAACTCTAGGTAATCTTTTGAACTGAATTTTTAAAATTTTAAAGATCAATATAGTTAAGATATGCAAATTTTATAACCATTCATCAGTACTTATTTAAAAATCAGCTCAGTAAAAAAAAAAAAAAAAAAAAAAAAAAAAAATGACAATAAAAAATTTAGTATCTGTTTCAAATGTTAATGCATGCTCTCAAGTTTAATACCTGCATAATGATGAAAAAATTGTTTCTACTACACAATTTTGAACATGTTTTTCACAATAAGTTTAGATGCACAAACTTTTTTTTAATAAATATAAATTGTCATTGAGATGCTTCACGAAATATGTATAAAAATTAAAATCATGTATCAAAAAATAATAAACAATCATCTCAGTTACCTAATCACTTTCAACAATCATAAGTTTTGAATTTATGATATGTAAGCAAAATAATATGTTCCAATATTGCAAAATTAAGTTATTTTTGAAATCATTCACATTTGATGTGCAATAAAAGCTCAAAATAATTTGCAATGGTTGGTGTTTTCTCTGCTAAAATACGTTGCAAACTCTTTACTGCCTATATTTCCGGATTACTGTTTCTGGTGTATTTTGAGGCAATTTGGCTCACAACGTCATCATTGTGTTTTCAGATTATCTTGAGAAGTATTTCTTGCATATGTGTATTTGTTACATGATATATTGCGTGAAAGAAATTATCAATTGAAGACTTGTCATTTCAAGGCATATGAATCGTCATTTGAAAAAAAGAATCATTACTATATAATATCCTATTAACCTTGTCAGCAATATACAAATTCAAAATTTAAACCTAAATGATAATTTGTAAAATGAACTTTATCTCGCTCCTCGAACAATATATTAACACTAAGGTATGATGGTGCACAGTTCGCAACAAGAATAATAAATAAGTAAAAAGAGGCTAAATTAAGACTGCCAAAAAACTAGTTATTTCTAAGTCTACATACACATATTTTTAGCAATACATTTAAAACAAATTTTCAAAAAATGATAAACAGCTAAAAACCTTTAAAAATTTTTTTAAGAAATAGATATAAGAAATAAACAAGGTTATTTTTGGGCGAAATTAAAGCATAAAATGATTGTAAATGCATTATTTCTTTTGTAATTAAGTTATAATATCCCAGTTATAAATAAATCAAATGATTTAGCAGCAATTTTTTTTTTTTTTTAAATAAGCGTTAAATATAGAATGAATAAAGAAATTCATACATTCCGCTTCTACCCACATACTCATGATGTTGCATCATTTTATTCAAACATCTCTAAATTTAGAAACAGTATATTTCCGAGTAAAAATAATAAAGTTGATCTTTAGCTGAAAGTGGGGCTAAACTTGACCTTCAAGAATGATTATTTAAGCATTTCATCAGATCATTTTTTATAGAGAATGACTAGCATATTTTTTTAACAACTGCAACAGAAGAAAAAAGGAGGGGGAATCATACTTCTGCAGATTATTGTAAGAGACTATTGATGTGGTTGCAGGAGGGGAGTTCCTCAACAGCTTTGATAGAAAGGGAAAGATCTTGTTACGCTATTGTTACATTCTTGGAAACTGTTTTCTAACTGCTTTGTTAATTCTTTAAATAATTATTCAATGTATTTTTTAAAAAAATAGATTGCTGCAAAAGATAAAAAGGAGAAAAGTAATAATGAAATTTTGCAGAATCAATTAAACATAATAGAATTTTCAAGCTCAATAAAAAAAAAAAAGATAGGTCGCACCATAAGATATGTTGAACATACCAAAATGTAATGTTTTTATCATAAACACCATGGCGTATCTCCACAAAATTACAGTAATGTAATTTTGCAATTAGAAAATTTTTCGGAAATAATAGAATCATGAAAAGAAACACCATTTGACCAAAAAAAGTCAAACTGGCTGTATACAAATGATAAAATGGTTAGGGTATGCTTTAGTACTAAAACTTTTATGATAGATAAAGAATAAAAAAAATTTTGAAATTTTTTTATCATTATGAAATTTTAATTATGTAGCATGCTTAGACTGCATCATTGAATAAAAAATACAGATACGAGAATTTTGAATATTGTTTTATATATATATATCTAAACATCATTTTGATAACACTAGAATCATAAATAAAAACATAATGCATATATACATAAAAAATATGTCAAAATTTTTCACCAAAACTTGTCATTCCTATTCATACTTAATATTGTCGTAAGCATAATATATTACTGTATTATTAAATTTCTTTTCTTTAAAAAAACCTTTAATTTTAACATTTCTTTAACATTCTTTTAAAAATTAAAAGAACATTAAACATGAAGTTAAAGCAATTTATACAATTTAACTTTAAAGTTAGTTGCTGACATTAATTTATTTTACATATGATTTTGCAAGAGTGCAGTGATACATTAACATTTAAAAACTACCTACATTAACATTTAAAAACTACCTACATTAACATTTAAAAACTATTAAGATTTAAGGAAAAACGCAATATTTTTCATTTAATATTTTTAAACTATACACTATACATATCATATAAATAGAAAATTAAAATATCAAAAAGCTTTTTATTTCTTTCAAAAAAAAAAAAAAAAAAAAAAAAAAAAAAACAGGGTTAGTTTTTTTCTTAAAAAAAGTTTACTTTAAACACATTGGTTTTAAACTGTCAAATCCTGTTTGATACTAAATAAAGTAAAATTAAATATAATAATGAACAATACAAAACATTAAATAAAATAAAATATTCTTAAAACAAGTATATTCTAACATTTAAAACAATAGATTGTAAAAATATTTTACCTTAAATGATCTTTGTAATTAAAAAAAGGTTTAATTTTCAGGAACTGTTGCAACTTGTTCATAACAGCTATAGGATCGGACTTCAATTCTTCACCATCAATGATGAGTAACTATAAATTGAATATTATTTAAAAGCTATTACAAATAACATACTAAATAATATACTTCTTCTAAATTTATTTAACTTCAGTTCAAACAATCCTGTAAATTAAGAAAAATTTCAACAAATGTTGAGTTTACAATTATATTAGAGAATCAGTAAAAATAAAAAATTATGAACTAAAGAAAAAAAATAATAGTGTTTTTAAATTATCTTGATTTTTATTATTGACAACTGAGAACAGACACACACAACAAAACTTTCATATTTCCTCAAAAATTTATGAAATTTCCCTTATTTTGAAAACTAATAAAAGTTTATCATTCCTTTATTTGTTCCTTCATATTAATGTTTAAAATACAGTTAAAGTTGAAAATAAATATGTAAAAATTTTTTTAAAGAATACATTAAAAATTCAGATTACATGGGAAAAGAGGCAATGGGCAACACTCACATTTTATGGTGTTGCTAGTTATTAACAGATCAAAGATAACAGAAAAAATATTTTTACTGAATTACTATTTTTAAAATTATAACAAAAATTTTTGCTGAAAAATATTTTAAGATTGAATCAAAAACTAATCTCAAACAAGACTTTTCATATTAAGTATGAAACAAAATAAAAAAAATATTTTTGTATTTAGCTTATGCCTTTATTCAAAAAATGACTTCAAAAATAAACATTAATAGACAAATTTTAAAATTTTTTTTATTATATACATACATCAAAACAAACACACACACATATATATTCAAAAAGTTTCTTTTTAAAATCATTTGAAATTACTCTTTTTTTTCCTCATAATCTAAACCCTCAAACCTCAAGCTAATGCAAATGAAAAACACCAATTGGAGGCCAAATTCCAAATAGATAAGATTTAGAAATAATAGTTAGTAGATATTAAAAAGCTTAATTATTGATAATTTTTGGTTAATATTACCAAATATTTTATAGACTGAACTTGCATTATTCAGCCAAAATCAAAATTTTGTAATTATTAAAAAATTTTTTAATTTTTAATCATAAAAAAGCTACTATAATTATAACAATCTCAAAAATTATTTAAACAGTAAAAAAGGTCGGTATGGCCGTTCTTGCTTTTTGTTGCTTAGTAATTATAAAAGTAATTAACTTGAAGTAGTGCAGTTTTCTGAATATTTATAATATGCTATTTATATGCTTATTTAACTACTAAGATTTTAGCCTCACACGAGCTTTGGAACTTATACCAAGAATAACCACATGACCCAGACAGGCCCTTTAGGTATTATTTAATGATAGAGCTTCTATAGCTTTAATTATTTTTTTATTAAATTTGAAACATATAGGGGAGTGTCGGGTACCCCCGCCCACTGTCAATTTCATATGTATAGAATATTTTTTCAAGTCAATGGGCCATCGGACAATAATTGTTATATTAAAAAAAAGATTATTTTCAAAGTTTCAAGCATTTATGCAGCTGGTAGCATGGTAAACAATTGCTTTGAATATATGTTGAATATTGTAGTCAAATTTTTTAAATTTCTATTTTTTTAAGTTAAACCATTCTTTTTTTGGTTTATTCTTTTTGCATTATTTAATTAGATGATAAAACAATAGAAACATACAAAAATATTGATTATTACTCAATATTATACAGAAATATAAGCAATACTCCTTAAGTGGGTGGGTCTACCCGACTCTCCCCTACTTTAAATTAAAAAAGCTACAAAAAAAGTCGGAAGGGACCAATCCAACCCCTCTGATTTTCCAGGTAGCCAGCAATTTTCAAACTCCCTTGTCTTATTACAAAAGAGTGAAATCTTACTTGTTGTGGTGAGTAAAATGACAGCCACCTGTCCAAGTGCTGGGCATACATTCCAGGCATGAGACAACGACTTCTAAGCTCTCTTAGGGCTTTATGCCCTCTATCACCAGTAGTGACTATCTCTTGGAAACTGTAATTCAGTGCAGTGGGATCCTTGTGACCTCGCATATGCTGTAATAGATCATTACATTAAAAACTTACTATAAAATAATAAAAAAGTTAAATAAAATAAATTACTGGATAGCTAATAAATGTTGAATAAAACTAAACTTCAGAATGTTAGGTCTTATAAAAGGCTTCATAAATACAGAGTATCGATTTAAAACTATTCATGTAATTACAAGCAGACTTCCTGACAAAGAGTGAGGAAAAAGGACATGTGTAAGTCTATTAAATATAATATATTATCTATTTAATTGCACAACTAAAAACACATTAAATATCAAATCTTGCCAGAAAACAATAATATGAATGGTCCTGAAACTTTTTTTCTTTCCAAACCCTTCTTCTAACATGTTATGTAGATGATCAATGTTTGGTTTCTCATGCTTAAATATTTATATATACTGACAAAGCTATGTTTTTAACACCATCAATGTTGTATATTGGACAATTGTTGAAAAAGGGTACAAAATTAAATCATAAACTTAGTCTTCATGTCTTTAAGGAACAATAAACAGTAATACATATTTAAATGTGTTATATAACATTTTTGTGGATTGCTGCGTTTGACTATCGAAATTCAGTTGACATGAGCTTAAAGAACACAATGATTTAAGGAGCAGATATCCTCAGTCTCATCTTAAAAAAGCTTGAAGTATTTCCAAAAGTCACAAAAACATTCAAAAACTCTAAGAACCAAGAAGCGATATATTGCTCCTAGGGTTTTGAAACTTGATTACTTAAAAACTTGATTATTTTAAGAGATTGTATTCTAAAATAATAAGATCCTTATAATTACATATATCCACAAAATGTAAAATGGCAATCTGAACAGAAATTACTTTTCAAAAATTATAAAAAAGGAATTTTTGAATAAATATTTATAATCAATAGTTATTAATTATTAATAACTATTGATTATGTCTATTAAATTGTATTTGCATTAATCTATGTGTTTGATTATGTCTACAAAAATTGTGAGAAATATCAATTTATTACTAAAAAGGTTTACAGAATATATAACAACCATTAAAGTACTCACCTGGTACCAAGAATATGCTCGTTTGATGGGACTAATCAATATGGTAATAAGTTTGGCGGAGGGTAATAAAGCATGTGCTCTCATTGGCACTAAGTCTCCATCAAAGTAAGTAGCACTTTTCTCAAATAAGTACTTATCAGTAGAATTTTTAGGAACAGGAAAAAAATTCATATACCTAACAAGAAATTAAAAAAAGGATTTTTTTTGTTATTTAGAGTTTCTTAAAAACTGAACAGTTACAAAAAACACATTTTCAGCTTTTAATTTATATCCCAAACCCACTTATCCGAGCCAGTGAAAAAAATTACTATCTTTATATATTTAACTCACAATAACAATCAATGATAATTGAGTGTGATACTTCTTTCTTATTTATTTAGATATGTAGTTTCAAAAGGTTAGCAACAAGTTTCCCTGGAATATATGAAAAATAATAGAATTTCAAAGTTTGTTAAATTTTAATAAAATACAGCTGCATGATCATTTCTCCTCACAACAGAGATTAACTATTGACTATTTTAATAATGAGAATTAAAGATAATAAGAATTAAAGATAATAAGAATAAAAATGTACATTAAGAAAAATGTCATAAGTTTGGAAATAACATTTCACTCATTCATGGAATTAATTTTAAAGGTTGAATATTATAGCTTGGGCATAATCTAATAATTTTGATAATTAAGCATATAAAAAGTGATATATTTCATATGATATAAGATATGTCATTAAAAATTAATACTATCTTATTATAATTTTTTATCATTATAATATCCTACTTTATTTACCACAAGTCAATGAAGTTTCGAAAATTAGAAAATATATTTGGTAATACTCCAGTACATTTTGTGAAAATAACACTGGTGACCACAGATCCTAGAATTGTATCCAAAAATTTCAAAATCAGACCAAAGGCTAGAGAGTTAGGAAGTCTATTATTGTAATTTATTTTATATACCATGCAATAAAGTCATTAAAATCAGATACTATATATAATAATACTTCGGCAAGTGGCAGTCTAGATTTACAGCAGGTATATTAATTTGATTTGAAAAAATGATTTTTTTCTTTAAATGGCATCCAATTCTGTACATCAGATAAGTATTTTTTTAAACACAATCAATGTATTTTTTTCAAATATATATAATTTTGAGACAAGGAAAAACTAATACCATACAGAAAAGAAGTGTTAAATACAAAAACTGAAAATAGTTTCAGTATCAAAGCTATTACTATAATATCAAATCAATGCTTATGTCAAAATTGTGAATACTTACCAATCCAAACCCTTATAGTAGTTTCTACCGTTGAAAAACTGTACTTCTTCAAATGTTTCAGGACTAGGATAATTACTAACAATGGCAGGATGCATTGACAAAAATGTGTATAATGCAGTGGTACCTGTAATTTTTATAAATGAAAATTAACAAATAAACTTATTAATTATAAGCTATTTTGATTTTTAAAAAAAAGTTGAGAGACCTCGGCTACAGTGAAACGAATTAATTTTAATCAATAGGTATTGTTTTTTAAGCACTTGAAAAATATAACACTGCAGCAAAGAATATTAAAGAATTTTTAAAAATAACATTTGTCAAAATAAACATAACAGAAATTAATATTAAAGTAGTCAATTTACAATTACTTAAAAATTTAAGGAACATTAAACAAGGACTGAATTTATACATTTTTAAAGAAATGGCATCAGCATTTTAGAGTTGTGAGTTTTCAGTTGACAAACATTAAAAATAGAAAGCAATTGCTTTAGATTTTAAGAGGGAATTTCATTAAATTAACAAAGATTAGTATCACAGAAAAACTACAATCTATGTAAACATCTCTGCATGTTTTTAACACTTTGGGTTGGTCCTGTAAAGAAAAATACTGAATATGGGATAGAGGATATAAAGAAACTCTCCATGTATTTAAACCCTAATTTCTTGAACGAACAAATGGATGTTATGTTGACAGAGTTGGCACAATTCAAGTTTACATTTTCTAGGGCTCGCATCCATAGAAGCCCTGATTTGTTTCCATAACACTGACTTGGATGCTGGAAAAGTTAAAAAGCAAGAACTGCTCAGTGAGATTTTGAAACATGTTCTAGAACATGTGCTATTCTACCACTGATCATAGCTTCCCGTGAGAGAAGCTTCAGCTATTATATAAACTGAAGACAGCTTTCAGAAACTCTTTGAAGATTGAGACACTTCATGATTCACTCAGAATTTCTATAAATTGACTGCTTTTCACAAAAGAGTTTTTGATGCTAAAATTATGCTAAACCACAAATTTGATACTAAGTCTGAATTTGACACATCAAACTTTAGTGTTGAGAGGCAATACAATTAGAAAGTGTTAAAAATAATGGAACTTTTATGATTTTAAATGCAAATTTGCTTTAATTTAAATGTTTGAGTCAAATTTGATTGGTAAACAGCATGATAGATTTGATTCTCTTAAGACTTATTAGTGAACATAAATAATATAGCTTGTAATAATTTTTTCAAATAGCATTTAAAATTAAAAGAACATTGTTATCTTAAAATGTAGCAAAAAACGAAGATGGAGCTGGCTCGGACATATCCTTAGACTGCCCAAAGAAAAAATTACATCTGTTGCGCTTACATGGGCCCCTGATGGTAAAAGAACAAGAGGAAGACCCAGATTGACCATCCAGCGCATGTTTTTGAGGGAATTAAAAGAAAGTAGAATATCTGGCTGGGAGGAAGCAAGATCCATTGCTAGGGACAGGAGGCATTGGAGGGATATGCTAGAGGCCTTAAGTGCCCAAGGCACATAGAGGATAAGTAAGTAAGTAAAATGTAGCAAAATAAGGTAATATCACAGAATTACATTAAAAAAAACAACCCTTAACTGTGAACTCTTAATTTAGAAAACAATCAAAATCAAAAATTAAATAATAGAAGAGTAAAATTTAAAAAAAATATTACTGGTAAAAACCCATAAATTTGAGATACAAAATTATTTTACAGGAAACAATATTTTTATAACTTTTATTAATTTTATGCTCAAGAAAACAAACAAACAAAAGAAAATAATGTGAATAAACTGGATCATAACATGTGATTTTCCATCCAATAAAAAGGTACTCACAACAATGAAAAACTAAGAACTGTGTCACCATCATTTTCATATATAATAAAAAAATTGGTTTTAGTTTTCATTTTCTACATTACTTATGTGGTTTAGTCAGCAAAAAGTTCTTTGTACTACAATTTGAAAATTATTTCTACATTTTATGGAAACAGTGGCAAGCAAAAATTTTAGTCTGGCTAGAATTTACGAACCGAAATTTTATGCCCTGCCCTAGCAATAAAAATAAACATATAGAAATGGCTTAAATATTACCATTATTAGAAATAAATTTTGCATTTTACCAATTGTTTCAATTAAATAGAGTTGCCAGTTAGAATACTATTATAAATATACAACAGAATTCTGACCAATGTTAATTATAATAAATTAAATTCGACTTTTTAAGGAAGAAAGAATTATGATTGCTAACTGCAAATTATTTAATTACCAACATTAGCATTCAATAATAAAAAGCAATCAAGCAACACAGACATAAATTTCATTAAAATTAAGAAACAAAAATCAGAAGAATGTCATGCCAGAACTTTAATATTTTATTTCTCGTATTAAGCAGTATAAAGTTATAAATAGACAAAAAGAAGGTAATAAAATAACAATTGATGCAACATAAAAACAAATTTATAATACAAATGAAATACTGATGCACATAAAATAAAATTTGAAATTGTTATACCTGTTTTTTGAGGGCCAATAACAAGAAACTTTGGTAATTGCTCACAGGACTTAGCAGATGACCATATGGCTTTATGGCGTTTGTCATTGCAAGGGTTCTGCAATTATTTAAACTCAATATTAGTAAAGAGTGTAGCACTATTTTCTAATAATAAAAATTAAATATTTATTAGAGTGATTATGAAACAGAATTACAATGGGAGAATAAAATTTGGATCACTGACTGAGAAACCCTGTGATTTTTCTGAATCCTTGAATATTTGTGAAAATGAATGTTTTGGAAACATGCTGCTTATTGCTCAGTAAAAAGAAGGAAAAAAAATTCACAAAATCTATTTGATCACATTTAATTACATAAACTATGTCTCGGACATAAACATAAAATATTATATTTCAATGACATCTTAAATTTCAACAATATCTGCAGAAATTTTAGAGTGACAAGGATAAAGACAACCATTTTTTCTTTTCTTTTTTACTATTACAAACAGGCAAAACTGTTTTGTTAGTGCCTTAATTAACACACAATTTTGTCCTTTTCCAAATTTTGGGAAAAAATAGAAAAGCACTAGTACATTATAACTTAATATAATTTGTCAATTTTATTTCTGCAAAAAATGTAGCTAAAACTGTGCAATACACATTGCAAAACTGTAAAATTACACATATAACAAGATCGTTACTCATGCATTTTAAAATGTTACATTTAATAAGGGATTTTTTTAGTTTCAGCCTTTGTGTTAAGTTTTTTAAAACGGTTTTTAAGTTGACATAAATTCTAGAAAAAAACAATTTCCCACAAATTTTATAAAATGTAACTGAGTATTCTTTTTAACACAACCTACAGCACTTAAATGGTTATATAAAAAAATAAGACTACCAAAACCTTTTTTTAAACGCTACTAATTTGCAAATTGAAGTAAGAATAATGCAACCTGATCTAGAATTTTGAACCAAAAGCAAAATCCTTCATGTTGTTGTTTTTTCAGATGATCAAATGATTTTAATAATCTGGACTCATGCAATGAAGCAATATTTTTTAAACAGTTAGCTTTGAATGATTTGTTGAAGATAATAAAATTGAAACTTATAGAAAAAAAAAAAAAAAAAACACTTAAAAATATAACCATGATAGGATCTAAATTGTACACAAATAAGAAATAAAAGTATATAATTTTCTTCTTAACATAAAAATTTCTTGAATATATTTTTTGTTTTTGAGACATACTAAAATTTTATTGTAAGTAGCAAGTAAGGAAATTTATTAAAAGTTAGCTAATTTACAACTAATCATTTATTTTTGCTTATTTATCTATGGTATACTAAAACTGGCCTTAATTCATTCAGAGTTTTCTTTGCCTTTTTAAAGATGTAAAAATCTTGTAGACTTGATGTAAAACTTGATGTTTTCTCAACTTTGACTATCAAAATAAAATATTAATTCAAATAACAAAGTTCAAATTTTTTTAAATTTAGTTTCAGCACACCAAATAAAAGGGTAATTAAACATGTGTTAAATATTACAAATAATTAACCAGGAAAATGAATTATTATATAAAAAACGATAGCTGTAAGCTGTTGAAGGGAAGAAATAAACGTCTCTACGCCATTGTGACTAAAGAAGTTAATTTCCAACATTACTGCCATCATGAGAGAAATAGAATTATATACAGTCGAACGCTACTAAAGTGAACTGTTCGAGGACCAGCAATAAGTTCACTAAAAAATGGAGGTTCACTATATCAAAATTCTTGGAAAATTTACTAGTATATCATAAGCATATAATAGTACATAATTTTATAAATTATTAAATTGATTAATTAGATAATAAATCAAATAATAAAAAGATAAATAGTTACTTAAATTTAATATCAACAATTAGTAAAAAAATAGTATAAAACTGAAAATAGAAGGACTCAAGATAGAAGTTGGTGAAATTTCACATTCTTCAACATTTGAAAGAGGGATAAATAGTTTGAGAGGTGGTTAACAATTGTTTGTCACAGTTTAAAGGCGAAAATTAAGTAAATGGTAAGAGTAAAGGCATAAGAGTAAAATTTTGACACAATGTAAAGAAATACTGTCATTTGCAATTACAACTTAGATTTAAAGTTAGAGAAATGAAAAATATCTTAAGTCCACTATAAACGAACTAACAATTTTTCAGCTGTTCCCTACGAGCATAAAATAACATTAAAGTAACGGGAGTTCAGAAGAGACTACTTAAAAAGCTTACAACCACCAAATGTTCACTATATCCCAAGTACATTATAGCGGGGTTCAACTGTATAACTAAGAATAAATGCATAACTGAAATGCATACAAAGATTTTAATTTGCACTCTTAATTTGTAAACATAAAATAAATATACATAAATATTAACTCAAATTAATGTCATTTTTTTTTTTTCATTTCTAATTTAAGCAAAACAAACTACAAAAAGATTATTTAAATACGAAGAAAAAAATCAGAATGAATTCTATATTTAAAAAAAAAAGAATTTATTACTACCATACTTCTTCATTTATAAGCATTAATTATAACTATAAACATTAATTACAACTATATAATTACCATCCACAGAGGATCTGATTCTTCAGGGTAAGTTTGGAAATATTTGTCAGCTAATTGTAGAGGTGGTAGGGTAACTAGTTGAAGGTTAGTCCAGCATTGAACAAACTTTATAACAGACTCAAATGTATAGAGAGCAAGACGATCATTACCGTAGTTTGAAAGATGGGTCATAAATATATTGACCTGGAATCAAAAATTATTTTCAGAATAATTTGTCTCTCTCAAAGTCACGTTTGAAAAATTAAAAACATCATTAAATAAATATATTCAAAAAATAAATAAAAAATATTTATAATAAATAAAAATAAGAAATGCATTTCAAATTAAAAACAAGAAAAAGATTTATAAGAAAAAAGAATTTGTATTTAATTATAATAAGCAGGTACTTCTTTTGTATTAATTTTCATTTATATGTAATTGACAGAATGAAGGATTTAAAATACTGAAATACATAAGATATTTTATAGCATACATATGCTTTTTCTCATATAAAATAAAACATTTTAAATGATAATTAGAAGCTAAGTGCACTAAAGACACACAAAAAATACACCAGCAAACACCATCAAACCTAATTATTCAATTTTTAGTTAACAGTAAATTTATGACTAAATTAGAATTTTTAATTATAAAATATTACCAGCCAAACATTTGTTATAAATATCTTTAGAAAGCTTATGTTAACTTAAATCTAAGATTATGTATGAGTTTTTATAAAAAGTGAAATTAAGAAGACTAACACTTACTTTTAAAAGGTATCGATAGCAATACTTTCAATTTAACAATTATTTTAACAAAAAAAAAATGTATAAACAGGGATTATTTTTCACCCAGGAAAAAAAAATCTAATATATTTAAATGTATTCTACTTAACTTATATGCAATGTACATTATCAAGGTATTATACGCATTTTGTATTAAAAGTATATATGCATCTGTTAGCGTTTTCTTATTTACTCTTTTACAAATGAACTAGAAATTGTCAACCCTATTCCGAGTTTCAAGATTATTTGTGCTAGTTATTTAACAATGTAGTCACTTGTTTACTATGTTACACTTAACTTAAAATCAGATAAATTTGTGAATATTTCATTACATTTTATAAAAGTTTAAGATAATTTAAGAAAATCAATAATTAAGCTGCCTTGTTATGAAATAGAACCAAAAGGTGCAAATTGTGTAAAAAAAGAAAATGCAATTTTTAACAAGATTTTAAACACACATAATAATAAAATTTATTTTGTAATATTTTGATACAAGGCAATCTTTTATTATTATAATTTATAATTTATTATTATGTTTATAATTTATAAAAATTATAATTATTATTGAAGTATTAATCATAACAAATTTCAGATGTTATTAAGAAGCTTTCTTTTCAAATATATAACAGTAAACAAATGGAATATTTGCATACAGTTAAATAAGAGCGATGTTTTTAAATTTCCTAATAATCTAAAAACTTACTAATATTGTTTAAAAAATAATTTTTAAATATTTTATTAATAAAAAAGTAAAATACAATGACTAACTTACAGGATTGTAAACAAAGAGATGGAAGAGTTCTCCTCCTTTAATACTGAGTTCAAGTTTTTCAGGACCCCCTGGGTATTTATCCAGAAATATTGTATGAGTGTAAAGACCACATGTTTGTCTTGGAAGTACCTACACACAAAAATTAATTTAAAATAATGCAAAGGGCAACAATTGGTAATACATTTCATAAATAGTGCTAAATAAATGTGAAAGAAAATGGAAGAGAAAAATATTACCAAACTATAAATCAACAAATTAAAACATACAGTAAAATAAATTCAAAAGTTTGTGTTATAAAATTTCTATTCAATCTATTGTGAAACTCAGTAGAAAGGAACAAATTTAAATAAATAAACAGATTTTTAAATTCTGTTGTCATGTGATCATACAATAAACAAAACTTTCCTCTTTTCGTCTTTTCAGTAAATTAAACCAACAGACACATTTGTTTTACATACATAAAAATTCAGCAATACAACTACTTTAGTCATCAACATATTATTTTATTCATTTTGTCTTTATGACATATTTCTAAAAATTACTAAATGCAATTAACGTGACATTGTAAAATAAGGTTACATGCATAACTACACATGCACTGAAAATTAAGTATTATGGATTTACAGTTTTAACAATGAAAATGAATGACACAAATTACTGTATTACCAGATTAAACGAAAAATTGTCTGTATAATCAAACATACTAATTACTGTAAGAATAAAAAATGTCACGTGTTGCACTTACAAATTATAAAAAAAAATTTTTTTTAAATAAACACATATACTATTCTATTCAGCACTATTTTATTTGCGCTAAAGAAATTATTGTGCAGATTTAAGGAAAACTCCTCCAGACAGGAAGTCTGGACTATCTGCTGCTATAGTAACAAGCGAGAGCATTTTTCTAATGGGGGTGCAATGGAGGAATGAAAGTGTCGATTGGTTTACTCACGGCCTGTGCCAAGATCAAGACAAAATTATTCACACCACACTCCGATTCGGAGTGACTTTTTCTAATAATCATGGTACCCGCCACAAAGTCAGACTGATGTCTGGAAAAGTCTTCCTGAAAGCCGCACTATGGTTTCAATTTTATTTCTATTTAGCATTTCATTTCTATTTTATTTAGCCCTCTTTAAAATATAAACATAAATTGGAATTTAAGTTATCAATTTTTAATTTTTCCACTAAATAATTAGGCAAAAAATTAAAAAAAAAAAAAAAATCTATAAATCTCTGTAAAAAATAATCTCTGTATTCAGAATAGGGATTACCATTATATTTCGATGGATAAAGCCTCTTCTCAACCTAGCTGGCCTGAGATGAGGATACTCTTCAGTGCTCGTAACTCTAACATTCCAAACTCTCTTCCAGGCTTCATACAATGGCTCATGAACAGGATAAACTCCTGAATGATGTGGGGCAACAGAATAACCTGAATCATGTGGAATGCCATGCTTCTGAAATATCAAAATTACATTAAATGGAATGCCACTTTACTATTTTTTTTAAAAGAAACAATAAAACAAACTGGTTCATGTAGTAATAAAAACAAACACTTTAATCAATGCATGCAAAAAGTAATAAAAATGTTTAATAATGTATAATACTAATGATGGCATCAATAATACATAAATAATATGATGATATTTATTTAGTTCTTAGAAGTAATTAATTTTAAAAATTAATTAGCAAAATTTATTAACTGATGATAAATGCCACAAACACAAATTTTTCTACTTATCTAGTTAGTCAGAAAATTCAACTCTAAAGAATCATTGTAAAGACATTGTCAAATGAAATTAGAATAGAATAACTACCAACGTACATTGCCTGAAATATTGTGAAATTTAATCTAAATAAATGTATTGCAAAATTTCATTCCTTTTAAAGAATATTAACTCAGAGCAAAAAATTTAAATATAAGCAATTTATTACAGAAATTTTTCTTTCTTCAAATTTTACAAAATTTCAAACTAATAATAAGATAACACTTTAATGAGAATGATAATCAATAATAATTGTAATTGTGACTATTCATACAAATAATATTCTGGAGTAATTACTACGAGGCGCAAATTTTCAACTCCACATCTGTGACCGAATATTTGGTGTTAGCGAGTAAGTTACAGAGTTTGACGTGCTGTAACTGACAGGTGAAATTTCTGATATTTTGTTGTTTTTTTTTTTAATGGTGGTTGGTTGATATTAAAAACTTATGGGAACCTAATTTTAAGTTAATATTATTACTTTACAATAAACGTTTTTCCATTTTTCAGTTTCTTCATAAATTCCTTCATTGTTTTAGTCACCAAAAAATTCTTCAGACTAATCTGGTCATTTAAAAAAAATTTCATATTTATTGTGAAAACAGCGGAGAGTAAAAATTTTAGACTGATTGTACATTTAAAAATGAAATTTCAAGATTTGTGCAACTTCTGATAATACTCCACTATTTGAAAAATCATAAGACCTTCTCTTTCATGAGTGAGTTATAAATTAAACCCAGTTGCCAATTTTACAGCTTATTAAGTACAGTCATTTACTATATTATTATAAAAGATAATTGAAGATCACAACATGTCTAACGTAATTCAGCTTCCTTCCCCCATAAAAAAAATAATGAATAAAACATGTACTAATTTTAAAATGAAACTAAATTCCGATTAAATACTAAGAAATGTCATGCAAAACTGATACCACCTGTGATGCTTTCAGAAGGCATTTTTAATATCAAAGCTTCATTTTCTTTATTTAATCATAACAGTTATAAAAAACAGCTATAAAAAAATTTCTGTCGATGAAACAAGATAACAGATCCCTAATTCATTAGTATCTAAAATTTCATGTGAAAACTTAGAAAATAGTTAAATGTATATAAAAAGAAATAGTTTTTTGTTTCTTATGAATGAATTAATTATTCATAGAAGAAATAGTGATCTAACTGAGGTGACAGAGTGAGGTGAAAACATTTACAAGTGTTTCACAGCACTAACTTTGGCAAACTCTCTGTTCAACTTCATTTCCATCTCAAGAGCTGTTATATTTTCAAATAAATGTGGCTGGCTATGACTCCACATGTGACAGAACCACCAAAATTCATCTGCATGCTCTGAAATACAAAGTGAATATAACATATGTTAATAAGTAATAAAATTATGACCAAAATAAAAGATATATGTATCAAGAATTATACAAAATTGCTCAAAAATGTTGTGACAAATTTTAAGGGGAGGTAGGCACATTTATTAAGATTAAGTTTTGCACTGTAATACATTACTGGAAATGTCATTGTAGGCTGCTAAGCAGTATACTGTTTATAGCCTCCATGATTTATCAATTCTTGATTTGTTTTTACCATTGGGAGCTTCTGATAAGCGTATCGAAAGCCTATGAAATTCTCAATCGATATTGTGCAGGATTTTTCTATACTGCCACTAAAATCAAATAAATGGATGTGTTGATAATCAATCAATATTCTATTTGTGTTAGGCATGCAAAACACAACTAAGGTGCAAACTCGGAGTACATGTTGTGCCATTATAAACTGCATTCTGTTTTCATCTAGTATGCCACTTGTACTCATAATATTCAACAAATTACTACCTTAAGTCCTTTCAGATTACCATTTTCCTTTAAGATACTTCCAGTCATGGGTTGCTATGCAACTCTGAATCTTTGTTGTAATACATATATGCATTTCTTCCCTTAAAAGTTTGTTGCAACAATTCTGAGAAATCCTGTGTACACTGCTTAGTAAAGAATAAATCACAACAAACTAATATTCTTGTTTTAGAAGTCTTTACTTAACTATATGAAAATAAAAATCCTATCTGGACAAGTTTTTGTGCCACAATAAACTCTTTCACCATGACAGTGAAGGTTTACCATGTGGCACCAAAAACATCTAGGTTTCAACTTATTATTTCTGAATTTTAACTTTATAATAATCAAGTTACACTTTCAATTATTAAAAAAGGAAAATACACTGCATTTTAAGATATTTCAGTTATTAAGAGAATACACTGAATTTTATGATTAAATATTTTTAAAAAAAATACAAATTGAAGAATTTTAAGTCGATTGAACAAACTATAAAATATTCTGTTCAAAAGCAATAGTTCAAATAACAAACCAAGACTAATAATAACAAAAAAAATTGAGTTTGGTATTGATACTCATCACTTATTTAATGATTTAAAGTCAGTGCGAATAGGAGGAATCTAACGGATACAATGTATGAATTTAAAATTCCAGACAAATTGATTAGATTTGTTATGTGCACAATAAGTGATGTCACTTGCAAAATCAAATTCATAGAAGCCTACTTGGTATGTATTAATAATGGTGTTAGACAGGGTGACAATTTCAAGTCTTCTCTTCAATAATGCATTCCGTATAGGCCAACAAAATGCTTTTTGAAGTTAGTATTTTATTGAGATTTCACTTTTTCTCCAGAAAAACAAAGTCTAATAAATATATTCTCAGAAAGAAGCTTGGCTGGGTCAAAGAAAATGGCCTTTGACGTTTTGCTAGGAAATCTAGTGAATTTTTAAAAGATCTAGGTATCATCAACAGTATAAAAATAAGAAGTTGGCTGCTCGCCTTTCAAGAATGGATAAAAAAAGATCTAGTAAAAAAAAAAAAAAAATTTTCATTGCCCTTTATTAGTCAAAAAAGGAAAAAGCCGAAAGAATGATGGCTTGGTTCTGTGGAATCTCGCTAAGTGATTGGGATAAAGGATTGGCAGCCCAGACCAAAAAAAAAAAAAAAAAATTATAATATATAGTCCTGGAGAAATCTTCAGCAGAAAATCTTGACCAACTTTGGACTATCATGTCAAATATGATGAAAAAATTTAGAATATTACCTATTAGCATGTCATCTCCAGTGTTCTCTTCGGATGTACCTTTATGATAAAATTTTCCAGAAAACCCTAGGTTGAATCGAAAACCTGGTACAATTCTCTTTATTCTAGACTGAGCATTCAGAAGAGCCTGAAAAAAATGTTATAACTTACTTTTCCAAGAAAAAAGATACAAATAAATGAAATTGCATTCACCCCTCTATCATAGAACAGTAAAATTATTAAAAAACAATTGGAAATCAGATTAGAGAATTATAATGAGATAATGTCTTGTCTTAGGACAGTGTGTAAGTTAGTGCTCTAAGAATTAAGTGAAGTTAAAGGGAAAAGTAGTAGTTATAAATAGAGAAAGAAAGATGAACAGAAACAAATGAGTGTATTCTGTTTCAATAATAGGACAATAAAATATCTTGCTTTAGTTATATATTTTAAAATTTTTAGAATAACAGTTTAACATAATATTTAAATTATCCTTCAGTAATTTTTAAATAATCATTCAACTGGACACTTGTTAAGCAAATGAGTATAAAAAATATTCTGCAAGCAGTTCCTACTTTGAGAAAACTTTGTTTGTAAAAAGGAAAGCAAGTAATTTTCTAATGTTAAACTGAATAAATCAATAGAAAAAAGTTATTAGTATCTTAATTATTAATCATTCTTGTGTGATAAATTTAACTGTTAAACTAAAAAATGCATAAATATGTCAAAATTTTGCCTTTCAACTCCTTATTGAGAATTAGTTGACTTCTTATACAAAATAAATTGTAAGCGCCAAAAATCTCTAAAACAAATTTAATGATATTCATACCTTTCAATTTAATATTTTTTAAGAATCTTTAGTTTCACAATTTAACTAGGACTTATTTTTAACATTTAAAGCATAAAAAAAAGTTTAAAATATCAGAAATTATTTGGTAGGTATATTAGAAGTTAAAGAATATTAAGAAACATTCTGTATTTTCTTAAAGATAAAATTATTTGTAATTTCCTTAATTGGGCATTATTTAAAACATATTGGCTACAAAATTTAATTTTATTGCCTTAAGTATTCATTAAAAACAAAATTTTTATTTTAAATTGAAAAAACACAATAGAGAGTGTGAGGGGGGGGAATTCATATTTTGCTTTAAATGGCTATTAGCTGTTAATTTTTTCTCTTATCCTGAATGATATAAGATGTACCATACATTAGCTGATTACAGGGTGTGTAGCCAAATTATTTGACAAAAAATAAGCACCTTTTAATCACTTTTCAAGCACTCAAAAAATATTTTTAAGCACTTTAAAAAATATAATTAGGCAGGGTTGAAAAGGTTTTAACAGTCATGTCAAAAAAAAAATAATAATAATAATAATAATAATAAAAAACATCGGCTGTTTGGCAACAAAAAAAAAAATCCTTTTGGCATTCTTTTTGACAATTGTCAAAAATCATGCAATTTTGAAACATGTAAAACAAGTCATTTTCATATATACAGACTGACAATACGCCAAAATAGATTGGGGTTGAATTAATTATGAAAACGTTTAATAGAACAATGTGAACTGTGTCTTTTTGCATAATTCATAGCAAAACTCAACATGGTAAAGGAAAAATCTCATTTTGGAAAAGGGAAAATTAAGCACTTTTTAAAAACACCCAATGGAAAAAGCACCTTTAAGGGCTTTTAAAAAACAAAAATCGAAAATAAACACCTTTAAGCACTTCTTAAAAATGCTGTGATTATAAAACAATGTAGGAAGACATCATACATAAAAGTAGTATAGCAGTAACAAATTTATTACATGTTTCAACATGCATAGTATAACTAATGTACATGACCTTAAATTAATTACATTTGACATCGAAATAAACAATAAATATGAAAAATAAAATTTTATTAAAAAAAAAAAAAAAATAGAATAAAGCTTGTTCTTTTCATATGTTTGAGTCTATAATATGCATTTCGAAATAACAGAATACTCTTCAATATTGGTTTGTTAAAACTGAAAAATTTTCAGATGCAGATTTTGCAGTTTACTGGTTCTTTAACTTTCAAATCCTTTTTATCTCCTTATTATAGCACAAATGTAGTTAATTCCCAAATATATATATATATATATAAAAAAAAAAACATTAAAACTAGCAAAGTGTACAAAACTTTACACAAAAGCAAAATGTAACAAATTTTCAGTTACAATCAATTTCTTTTTGAGTGGAAAGGAGAAAATACTTTGAATCCAAAAACACAACTTCCATTGAAATATTAATACTTCCAATTATATAAAAAAAAAAAAATCAATTTACTTAAAATATGAAAAGCTAAAATTTATGAAAATCTATTTTAAAAGTTTTATAAACAATTTAAACCAGGGCTTTAAACTAAAAGGAGTATGTTTACACTGGTTGTTAAAATGCTAGACCTAAAATTAAATAATTATTAATGGTTGTCTGGGTCAGCAAACAGTTACCAAAAATCAAGTATTAAAGATGATATACTGATTTGGATTTTTGATATGGTTTTTTAAGTCTCTCTTTCTGTCTTTGAAATAGCAACATACTCCACCATCATTGTAAACACTAAAAATTTTTTCTTTTTCCTTTAATTTTACTTTAGTAACTTTTAATTTTTACTTTAAATATTTAATAAAATGATCTACAACATATGGTAAATATGCAACATTTAAAAAAGAACAATGATAAATAGTCCATTATAAGTTTCAATTATAATTATTATTAGTTTACAAAAATTTAAAGACAAATATGAAAACTAGAAAAACCTTTTTTTACTGGTTATTTGGATCAGTGGCTAGATATTCTTAATATTACCCCCCCCCCCATTTACTTCAATAATAATAATAATAATAATAATAAAAATTACAAACAATAAAAACAAGTTATGCTATTGTTGTTAAAAAAAGCAATCTTTGAAAGCAAGATCTTTAAATCCACTTACAATAACATCAGCAGGTTTCATTCTTGTAGCTTTTTCACCCACAAAAATGTCATCAATATCAATAAGAATGTATCTCTGAAGAGGAAGACTTAATTTTCCGTGTGACAGAAATGAAATTGCATCTAGAAATAATAATCTGTGAATCCAAAGTTGAAAACCATTACCAAATAAAACTCGAGATATACCATCGAAAGAACCATGATCCTGTCAAAGACAACAATAAAAATATCAGAAAAAGTAATAAAATTATGCATATTATAATATGCACTTTTTTTCAAAAAGGTGAAGATTTTTAAATAATTCTTATGAATATTATTCTTATGAATATAATTCTTATGAATTCATATATTTATTCTCAATCACAAAAAAAAACATAGAATAAATAAAAAGACAATAAAGAAATTAATGCAAAAGAGCCAATTTGCTATTTGTGGTAAAAAAAAAAAATTTAATTTATAATTCTTAGTTTAGTAAATTAAATTTTAAGTTATTTTAACAATCACAATATAAAAATATTTTTTAAGTACATATTAATGTTACTTTGCTCAGTGGTGAACATTGGCGAAACGAAGGAAATTGTGTAACTTTCAGTTTTTGTTTTCTGGCCATTTTATTTCATCTTTTGTTGAAAGTGGAGTCGTTGGCACGTTATTAAATTTGTGTTTTTAAAAGGGAACAGAAAGTTTAAAAATTTGAGACCAACTGATATAAAAGATTCATTATTTAGTAGCATTTAACTTTATTGCCAGGGAATAGCAAAAAATATGGCGGTTTTAATTGGTGTTAATAATTTTATAAAGATACGATAATTTATAAATAATTATAATTTTAATAATTTACTTGTAATTACATTCATAAATATTTGCCTCGTAAACTTTTTTACATTAAACCTAAATTTATGAAAAGAAAAAATAAATAAATAACAGGCTTAGTATGATTTTGAAGGCAAACTTAAAAAGCCATGACTGTAAAAATCATGTTTCATTGACAAAACAAAAATCACAGTATGTATATATACATACCCTATACAATGGAAGAGACACTTCCAGTTGCTCATACTTTTTGAATTTCTCAAGAAATACATAGAGGATTATTTTGTAAATTTAGAAGTATTAAGTTCATTTGATTTTTTACAAATCGCACTTGCAATAAAGTTTTAAGCTTTCAGAGGTTTGATAAACCGACATTAAATTAAGAAAGAAAACAAGTATTTTTTAACACTGTAGCCAGCCAAAAAATCAAGCAATAAGCTTGTAAATTGTATCTATTACCTTGGTTATTATTTGCAATGACTGCATAAAATTTTGTTTATCTAGCTTAAATATTTATGCACATATGAGCATTTTTATAAAAAAAACAAATTTTTTTTGTCTTATGTTTTTTTGCTGTAACTTTAAAAATATTCATTAAAAAAAAAAAAAAATTTGGAGTGATTTAAAATATATTAAAAATATGCAAAAAAATAAATTGTTAAAAAGTGTGCAAGATATGAGTATTTAAAGAAGTTCTTTTGTACTGTGCATGCATATTAAGTTTAAAACTATTTTTTTTAAATTTTGTAGTGAATCATATTTAACAACTAATGGGAAAAATCTAATTTAAATACATTAAAAACGTAAAAAGTTTTTTCTAATCAAGTAATTTTTGTACTTTTTAACAGAAAGCTCAAAATAATCAAGGGTTTTTCACAAATTTTATTATGTAGTATTGCAAATTACACTACCCTATGACTGGACAACAATAACAAGATTAAATATTTGGAAAAACCCTTATCGCTTTGAACTTTCTTTTAGAAAGTACAAAAACTTCATTGAAAATTGCTTAAAACTTTATGAAAACTTGATCCCACCCTGCATTTACAGAAACATATTTCCTTACTTACTACTAAAAATAAAATGCAACAAAATTATTAAGAATAAGATACTTGCATGTACTATTGTTGTTAGCAAGGGATCAATTCCCTGAGAAACAAACGATGACTGATAAGTTTGGGAACGTGCTGATGCAAGAGCTTCGTAGGTGGTGTGGTTTGGTTGGAAGACTGTCCAATCAGAGCCTGGAATGTTACCATAGAAGACCTCTCCAGCACGTGTCAATCTTAAAACAGTTGAATCTCCATTC
Source organism: Parasteatoda lunata (assembly GCA_949128135.1). Taxonomy (NCBI): domain Eukaryota; kingdom Metazoa; phylum Arthropoda; class Arachnida; order Araneae; family Theridiidae; genus Parasteatoda; species Parasteatoda lunata. The sequence continues at coordinate 24,825,552 of OX421979.1, forward strand.
AGATGATAATCTCGTAGAGCCATATTTGTATGAACATATAAAGGAAAACCTGAAACATTTGAAATATAAAATAATTTTATTTTATACAGGGTTTTCAACTGGTACGTTTGGGCATAAAAACAAAGTTATCAAGTATCAATAAAATTCAAAACAAAAATGTAATAAAATTAAATTATTAAAAACAGAAATACCTTTGATGTTTAAACAAAAGATTTTATAAAAAATACTGTGTATTTTTGAGTTCTTATAATGTTGCAAGTTCAATAGTGAGTTATTCTAAATGAGGTGCTAATTTAAAGTCTGATCCGAAATGAAAATCATACAAGGGGCATAAAAAAGAATGAAAAAAAAAGCTGAAATTATAATTTTACTAAATCAAGCAAGTGAAAAGTAACACATCTCGAGTGAACTTTAAACCTCTGACTGCTCAATATGTTGACCAAAATAGCTTCAAAAATTGCGTTTTTTTTTTTTTGTTGCATATTTTGAATCTATATACATTGGAGAATTGAAATATGTATTTTTCCTCGCTAGAAAAGATTTTTTAAATAGATTTTTATCATGAGAAACTAAGCTGTCAGAAAAACTAATTTCAGATTTTATTAACAAAAAAATTTTTTTTTAAATATATTTCAATTGAATTACAGTAAATTTCTATTTATTACATAATATAAAAAAATGTATAAAACTTAAGAAAATACTAGAAGAATCGAAAAAATTATCAAAAAATTAAGAAATTATCACTTTCAAAACTAAAATCACTTTCAGAATCTGATAAATCACCAGGAATATATATACTCTGTCAATCACTGAATGTTTTCTAGCAGCCATTTCTGATTCGAAAAAGTTGGCAAATATAGTGAAGTTAAAGCATGAAATACCAAGTACCTTCTAACAACCAAATTTAGTGGATGACTAGTTGGTGTAAACCTAAATTATACGTTTAATACTGTACATAGTTTATTTCACAGGTTGAACGGTGAATGCTAGGATTGTGAATGTTGCATATTTACTGTCATGCTAGGATTTAACTATTTTTAATCAAATAAAAGGCAAGAGAGTAGAAAAATAACAAAAAGTCTGAAAACACCTATCAACTCAAATCATGAAAAAATATGTAAAAAAGCATGCAAAACTATTTTGCACAAAAAACAAAACAAAAAAAACGAATTATGACATCATTGATTCTGTTTTGCAAAAGAAAGGTTTTGTGAAGGGTCATTAATGGATAAATTCCAGGAGCTGCTGGGTAACGTAAGTAACTAAATAAAACAACAACAAAATAGAGACCACCAGTACTACCTAATACAAAAAAGGTATAGAAACTTTTACAAATATAAAAAGTTGGTTTGATTACATACACTAGTACGCAAACAAATTTGCTTTTGAACTTGCAATTCATTCTGCTAATAATAAATTTTAAAAATGGACATCTGCAATAAGAGTTAAGATTGCTAATTTGTTAGTTTACAAATTGTAGACTTTTAAGTGTTTATTGAAACATATGGACTTTTCACTGTAAATCTATAATATATCACAAATAATTAGTTTTGATTGAATTTTAAACTTTAAGAACACAAGATAATTAAATACTGGGAGACAAACCCTTTAATTGAGCACCAACATAAGTTTCTTCCTGAGCCTTCATGAAACCAATAATCCCTACATTATATTCTCGGCAATATTTGTCAAGTAGTTCTCTGTTCCATTTATTCATGTGCAAATACTTTTCAAAATTTTCAAAAACTATAACAGCAAACTTCCCTTTATCTAAATTGGTGAGAAGAGGCAAGCTTTTTCCAGCTATTTCCAACTTAAATCTAATGGAGAAAAAAAATATAAATATTTTAATTTTAAAAATCAGATACACATAAACTAACCACTTATCAAAATAAAAGTGCTAAACAAAAATATAATATTTTTGTTTAGCACTTTTATTTGTAGGGAAATATTTCATTTTAGAAACATTTCTAAAAATAACCGGGCAATTTGAAATATCAATGTAAGAAAATTGGAAGGTGATAGAAATAAAAAGTTTACAGCATTGTATGAAGGAAATGAGAATATTATTCAGACTAAATCTCAAAATTAGTAACATAGTTCATCAATAGATGGCGCTGTTAAGTATGAAAAACTAACAATGTTTTTAAAATTACCTTAATTCGCAGCTACAATGTGGAAGGATCTGACATTCAGCAAGCAACTTTGTTACTAATTATGAAACTTGCTGAGAATCAAAATCTTTTCATCTTTAACTATTTTTCAAATTGTCAGTCATTTTTTAGACAATAAGCAAAAGAATAATGAATTTTTATTATAATAATGCAATTATTACAATCAAATTAGGTTTTCCCAAACTAAAGTAAATAAACAGTCAACATATTTATGAAGAAAAAAAATTGTCATTTTGAAAAATATTACTGACAAGAGAATACTCTGCAAAGATTAGGGAAAAAATTGTCAATGAAGTCACTCTTCAGGGAAATTAAACTTTTACCAAACTCTTCATAGTTGTATTATAGCAGTAAAGTTTGATAAAATCTTGTTTTTCCTCATTTTACCAAATTGTTTTTTTTCTGGTGTTTGTTTAGCTTGTCAGAAGAGAAATTTGCTCTTTAACTCTGATATATAGGGAAAATAAATGTTTACATTATGGATTTAACATATCTAACAGGAAATAAAAAAGAAAAATTATATATTGAATAGTAAAGCAAAGCCGTAAACTAATGTGACTAGTGTTTATTTATTTATTTATTATTATTTTTTTTATATACAACAAATTTTAAAGACTTCTTAGAATGCAAAAAAGAATTAGACAGGAAAATGATAATTTCACAAAATTTTTCTTGATACATAAAAAAACAAAAAAACGAAGATATTTGCATTATGAAATAGGTCTATTTATACCTCAATTTAAAATTTCTTTGACATTGAAATTAACGTTTTCCCAACTTTTTCCTGAAACTTTCTCCGATTTTCCATATTAAAAGTTCACTGACTTGTCGAGGTTATCCCGATTGCTATATATTCAATCAGTATTATACATAAAGATTATTTAAAAATTTCATCTTTGATCAATAGAAAAAATTGTTTGGAAACATGGATCCAATCAATTAGTTGATTGTTACAGAACCAGATTAATGATTAAGATTAAAACCAGATTAATGCAAATTTAAAAACTGCTAACTTGCTTTTTAACCTTTTTTTTTTTAAATAATCCACTTTTAAACTGTTTAAAGAAGTATTTTGAACAGATATTAATGGGTTAAAGCTATTCCAATTCTGCAAGAAACTTAATTTTACAAATAAATTTTTTTGGGAAATATATATAAATTAATTTTTGTAGTAAAATGAATGAAACCTACTTGATTCTAGAAGCTTCTAAAATTTCTGCTATCTGTCTTCCCAAATGGGAATATTGAGTCTCCACAAACACAAGCACTTTGGCATCAAGACGTAGCCTAGCACTGGACACATGGGCATTGGTCGGAGGGAATCCATAGCCTTGCTTTGAATTATCAATTGATCGGTCTAATGAATTTTTGCAGCGAAAAGTTAATTCCTTGGGGGCCTTTATCATGCTAAAAGAGGAAAATAAAAAACATTAAAATATCTTGAGATGATTATTCAGTTAGTTCAATTAGCTAATTAAAAATTTGATAATAATTTTTTAAAAAAGTCCTAATAATAAACTTAATGAAGAACAGAAATTATATCAAGCATCAAATCATCAAGAAAATTTTTCTATGCCATGTCTACATTATAATTGAATATTTTAAATGTGAGACACCAATATTTCAGAGATGAACTGATACTTTTTTTATTTAGACACTCATATCAATAAAAGTTTATATATTTAGTGGAGTTTAAATCTAGCATTTAGCAATCTCACTAGTAGATAAGAACGTATGAAAATTCCAGCCATGTTTTTAATAATCAAATGCACAAAAAACATACTTTATGTACAAAAACATAATTTACATATTAGCAAATGCCCGGAATGCTTACTTGGTTGTGAACTAAGCTCAACACCATTTCACTTAAACATTTCAATGTTCAATTTTTTGAATTTTTTTACACCTTATTTCAAATATGCTTAGGCAGCAGTTCCTAATTTTTTAAAGCCGTGGAATCCTAAATGATTGACTTTCGTTTGGTAGTTCCATGAGATTTAATAAATACATTTGTTAAGAACAAATAAATTAACAAAAGACTTTTAATTATTTTAAAAATATGTAATGATCTAATTTTCTTTTAATTATTTTGAAAATATTTGTCGAATGATTTAAAAATGAAATTTTTTTATCATATTGTTTTATCAATATTTGTCTTAAATTTGGGTTTTACACCAGACAGTTGAATTCACAGGTCTGGAGTGGATCTAGTCTAGTCCTTTTGATTGAAGTGCATGCACAAACTAAAAATGAATGAGCTGAAATTTGGTTTCATGAAAATAAATAAAAATAATAAACGTCATGAATGGTTATTATATACAAAACATACTTCATTGTTAAATTTGGTTAATTTTGTTCAATGCAAAAAAATAAAAAAAAAATACAAAAAAAAAATGGAATTTTTCATAAATGCATATCCTTTTCATAGATTGTATTATTATTAGAAAGATGCTTTGAAATTTATTTTCTCACAAACATTTCAATTAAATAATTTCATAAAAATAAAGGAAATATTAAATAAATGATGAATCACTAATTGGATACAAATATAATCAGTTTTCTAAAAATAATAAGTGCTTAAAAAAAGTTCCCAACTCTCGGAGCCCCAGTGAACCTTCTACAGAGCCCTAGGCTACACGGAACACCATTAGGGAACCACTGTGTTAAGGGATTCAGCCTAATGCTCACTATAGCTACCTTTCATGTTTAAAGGGTCACAAATGAGAATCTGACGGAAAAAAAAGTATGCTTATTAAAAAAATATATGTTTTTGTACTACATTTTGTAGCTTAAAATATCACCTGCATTCATTAATTAGCATATTTAAGGTCTAAAACTTGAGAACCATTTAGATGGCCTTTTAATAAGAATATTCTTAAAACAAATGCTTGATCAAAAATTAATCGATGGGTTGATCTTTAAATATAATAAAATTCAAAATGCATCAGAAACTTGTAAGTGAAATAACAAATTAATTGGCTATTGTTAAATACTAACTTATAAGTTGATAAAATATTTTATATTTCTCTTTGTTTAACCGCACTTTTACTTATCTACCATTTTACTACTTTAAATGGTAAATTTATTTCAAGTTGCTAATGAACTTTCCCATTCATCACCAAAGATCTTTCCTTATGAAATATTAAAAAAGAAAAACAAGACACCTAAACATCTTAAACTTGAAATAAAGGTGTCATTTAAAACTTTGCAAACTATCTTGGTGTACAGAAGTATCTGAGCATAATATAATATTATATTATATTTTAAAGTATAAAATTTGGCGATATTTTCGCATTAAAAGAAAAATTATAAAAATAAATTAATAAATCTCAATGAGCCCATACAATGCGGTGTTAAGAGTAGCTGTTGTAATATCAGAAAATGTGACCACATGCTTTTCATTTTCACAAAACAGAGGGCGTTTTTTACATATGGAAATTTTGCTTCATAATAGGCATAGAAAGCACTGGCTAAAAGGAAGGCAAAACTTACTTTATAAAACTCTAATTTATAAAACTGCTACAAGCTCAAAACAGTTATAAAAATTAAAAAAAATTTTAGTTTAAAAAGTGTTATTTAAAATTTGCAGCACAAAAATACAGCACTTCAAAAATAATTTATTAGAAAATAAAAGAATAAGATGAAAAGCCAAAGGCACCATCATAATGTGTCAGAATAATTTTATTTTAAAAAAAAATGTAAATGCATCATACAAAAAATATCCTGTATTTAATATCTAATTAGTGTTTAACTTTTTTTCAATTTGAATGTTATTTTATTTAAAATGAAATGAAAGGTTGTATTTTAAAACAAATTAAATGTTCAATCGTCTTGAATCTGAGAAACTACTACTTAAATAAATCACAAATCAAACGTTTTTTTAAACACTCATTTGCTGTCTTATACTACACCAACTACTATAGTGATTAAACGAAATCTCAGAACTAAGGAAAGTGATAGAAAACTCATATGCGTCATTGAAAAATGAAAATAAAGAATACCTTAAACTAAAGAAATACAGCAAAAAGAATTGTTAAAAAATTGTATCTAATTAGGAAAATTAGCATATTGCTGACGATTTGAATAATGAGATACAGTGTGTTTTTTAATTACTTAAGTACCATGCAAAAAAGGGGTTAATAATACAGTTGTAGCAGAAGAAAAATGAAATTCGATTTCAAAAGACAACCTCTAAATGGATAATCGATATTTGAAGTTCCTATTACAAAATGAAAGTGCAATTTTACACATCATTAGCAAAAACTGCGCATACTTAATTTGAGGTGTTGATTATGAAGTCCTCATTTACTGAATTTTGAAATTTTAGTTCTCTTACATGTTTCTAGATTGCGCTTTTAAATACTTAGAACACACTCATAAGTTATCCCATTTTTAAATTAAAGCTCTTTTTTTATTCTACTATGACGTTAAAAATATTGCTACTTCACATTTGAGTAATATAACTTTGAAAGATATTTTAAAATGTTAAAAATGTGTCACTACGCATAGCATTCAACCCCATAGCTGTCTAATTTTGAACACAATCCAGATGACAAGGGAGCATGTCAATCAAGCGTTGGGACAAACTAGCTTTCGTGGAGGTTTTTTTGATGGAACTAACCCATATTTAAGATACAACGAGAGGAAAACTTTGAAAATCTCCCAGGGTTAGCCCGACGGGAAGGGGATTCTATTACATAAGCCGACAACCACTGAGGATATTTTACTGTAGTCAGTGCAAGCCGGGAGCCGAATTTGCACCAACTAACTAACCACATCTAGGATTTGAACCCAGGTAATTTCATTGTAAGGCAAAGATTCTATCCCCCGAGCCATTGCAAATGCGTTACTTTCTTAGATCATTCAAAATCGTAAAAAAAATTAAAAAAGAGCACATAGAAAATAGTCCGCCATTTTGACCGTCCACCATTATTGTTATGAGCATAATCAGAGATGGCCTCCCATCACAAATTAAAGCGTTATATTTGTGGTACATATGTACTAATTTTTATGCGTCTATCAATAGAATCGCGATTCATCTATATATTTCACCAATCTGCCGTACCATAAGGAGGGGGGGGAGCAGAATTCATTAAAAAAATTCATACAGATGCATATTCATAAAAAAATGGGAACGTTAATTTTTGTAGTAACAAAAATTGTAACACTATAGTATAACAAAGTAAAAATATGACAATCACAATAATTACACAGTAGTTCCTTTACATTTAGTGCATGGCTTTACGGAGAGTCTTTTAAATTAACAGCAAATCTAATCGCTAGAATAAACAAAACTAAGCAGGAATAATTGCAGAGAAAAACACAACTGCTTCAAGCTTTCCAAATTAGTAGAAGAAATCCATTTTCACCCGGATACAACAGGCACCAATCGCAAACTTTTCTAATTCATTTTTCCAAAAAAAAAAAGCCAACTTATATATTCGAAAAGTAAAATTACGTCTTCATCAGCAAAAACTGCGTTAACGGAAGACAAAATATCCATTTCAAATTCATTAAAAAGCAGCCAACCCACACAGAATTTCTATTAACGGTAGAGCGTAAAGGGCGGCTCATCTTTAAGCCCACTCCACACAGGAAATCATTATCGTTAACAAAGCATTGATCCTGCCACAATCTGGCCGACGTCCCATTTCAGGAAAGGGATCCCGTTATGATATCATTATAGGTGGTTGTATTTATGGGCATTGTATTAATAGAGAGACAAAGAGTAATTACTTATAGAACATCGCGTGCCACAGAGGGATCATCTCAAACCCATATGGACGGAAGTTTCAGGTGGACCCGATCTACTTCATCAATTGGACTTGAATCACATATAAAATGATAGGTTTCTGATCTACCTGCCAATATTGTGGTTCGCCAACGAAGCCATAGTGAATCATATCATGAAAGGAAATATGCGTTTTCCGTGGTCTTCCATTACAGTTATGTTGAGCAGTTTGCGTTGAAACACGAATAACGTGATCGGCTGTCATTTAGAAAGTCTGTGGTAATTAACAAACTACTCAAGTGGAATTTATAACGGGAAACGGGGATACGATTACGTATTTAATGCTCTATTAGAATTAAGGCCATTTAAAATAAAGAAAATCAATAAATCGATCTTACGCATTTCAACAGCCAAATACAGAAAGCTCCGATAGTTTCTTTTTTTTATCGAAGTTTCAACAAACAAGTTCTTAACTGTTTCAACAAAATTAAATGAAGTCCTTATTTAAAGAGTAAGGCAATTCCGTTGATCAGAAAATTGGAGTTCATCTCCTTTTCATACAACTAATTTCTAACTAACTATTCTAATAGACGACAAACGAAAAGCCTTTTGAGTAGTCAAACCCTACTAATAAAAGAAATGCCGTTAGTATTTATTTTTAAGTAGTTTTTAACTTTTTAAAGTAGACTTTTTTTCCGCTGTCAAACAAAGGGCACCACAGTTGTCAAACAAGATAGGAAAAACAATACACTTTTGACTTAAAGCTATGCTTTAAGGCTCTGTATTTCAGAATTTTTTATCCAGCTTTTTTTGGCAAAATTCCGCTAATTTTTTCAACATAATAAAAGAAAAGTTCCACGTTTTCGAACTAATTTCCGCTTTTTCAAATTACCGGAGGGAAAAAAAGTTAAACTTTTTAGGCTACGCACTTTTTTTTTACCTATATAAAAGTTCACGTACATATCGAGATTCGTATTCAAATTTTTAAAAAAAAAAAAAAAAAAAAAAAAAAAAAAAAACCGGCATTTTTTCGATTTGGTATCAAATATTTTTTTATTAAAAAGTTTATAATATTCAATGGATATACACTTTATACGTTCAAACTTCAGATTTTTTTTCCAATTATTTAAAATGTGTTTTGCATATAAAATTTTTTTCATTTCAAATTCCACCTTTTTTTTCTTTTTTTTTTTTTCTTCCTTGAAAACAGAAGGAGCTGGTCCGCTATTCAAATAAGACCTTCAAAATTTTTCCATTCATCGTCAATCTTCAAATTAAAGTTATTTTCACTTTAGTAGGCACTATGTATATGTAAATATTACTATTTATTCTAGTGTTTAGTTCCAGCAAAAGCCAGATGAACTAAACAACCCTAGGAGACAGGAACTATCTCTTATTTCACGAAGGAAAATCGTTATGATATCAATATGATGCTTTATAAATAGCATTGAGTGAGACGAAAGACAAAGAGCAATTACTAATAAAACACAAAGTAATTACTAATAGATCCCCAGAATACCATCTCAAACCATCATGGACGGTAATTCCAGGTTGACCCAATTTATTACACGAGTTAGACTCGTATAAATCAATAAGTGCCAGATCTAAATGTTAATATAGAATAAATATCGTGATCCGCTAATGAAGCCACTATGAGTCATAAGAGAAAGTGTGTGTTTTTCATGACCTTTCAAAGTGCAAGTTCCAGTAGAACACAAATTGAGTGTTTGGTGGTCAATTGGAAAGTCAATGGTTATTAACAACCTATTATAGCAACGTTCCAACCGAGAGATTAGAATCCAATGAAGTTTTTATGGAATTATGTTGTCCTTTGTAATTTAAAAAGAATCCATACATCGTGGTTTTGAATTCATTTCAATCAAGTTAAATTGGGTACCACAAGTTAAACGATACTTTGATGTTAGTTAACTTATTTATTTACTAATTTTTTTTTTTTTTTTTTTTTTTTACGCATTAGATATTTTTGAGTAAGCGTAAATAAAGATAATGTTTATCTAATAATGCATAAAATCGAATTCTACACCATAAGAAGCCATATTTTTAATGTTTTTGTTTGCCATGCTAACATGTATATATTTCTTAAACATTACAGTATAATTTCTAAAAGCATTTTCCATAAAACAAATAACTGATATTTAACCAAATTACCAAGTTACAGAGAATATTCCATCTGCATGCTACGTGATTTGGCTAGATATTTCACAAATGTATAACGATTTTCCGTAAGAAGATTTTTATAACGGTATGACAATCAAATTTTTATACTTAGCAATTTATCAGCCGAATATGCGATACGACATTAACAACGAATACATGCGAATTTAAGTGGTGATTAGATGGTATTCACCTAGATTAATCAGTATATCCAGATTAGAGCAATGTGGGAGGAGGAAAAAAAAGATTTAGTAGTTTTAAGGAAGAATACCGCAAATCTATATACGTTCTGTGCAGCGCAGTTACTACGAAACAAACTTTGTTCTCTTAATAGTTTTCGCGGAACATACTTACGCAAATGTGCCACATGTTACGTGAAAATGTTTAACGTCAATACAGTCCATTCTACCACTTTTTTAGTGAGAGGAAGATAATACTAATTAAAAAACTAATCAATTTTAGAAACATCAGCGTAACATCTTTCCTCCTTTAAAACCGTTTTGTTTTACACAGGCTTGTTTTATTATATTTAGGCGTGGGGAAAATTAAATGCTTTAAAAAAAATCACTTAACGCGTTTTTTCACAAAGCAACAAAAGTGTACAAATCTTACCTGTTGAGATGGTAATTGGGAATGAAGTAAGCACAAAAAATAAAAGCCACCAATCCCAGAGCACAAGTCGTAAACCAACATCTTCGAATCCTGTGAGTGAGGCAACATTTCTGAACCACACTAGAGCCAAGACGTTTCGATTTACGGAAGATGACTTCCACGACCATGCCTCTTAAAAAAGGTCATGTATTGGTGACCTCCCCCACAGTTACATACGCACACGGCAAATGTCACCGTTTGAAAACATGGAAGAGTTCGTCTTCAATAATGAACAACATTTAAAACACTATAAATACGAGGAAATATTTCACGTCCTTTTAACGATCAAACAGTAAAACATTTTGTCTTCCATAAAAATCTGAGATCATGTATAAAAGCAAAACACTTATGGTTGTTTTAAGTTTTGTCTAATAAACTTTCTTTATTTTCTAAACACAAATAATGTTCACTGCAAGATGGTAGGAGGAAATATAGCAAGCCACAAATCTCCTCCATAGTCCAACTGCAGGGGGGCTTAAGAATTTAAAGTTGAACTTCTCGTGAAGTGCGTAACATCTTTCATAGCCATTTTAACCTGCAAAATAAAAGAAAAATAATAATTACTAACAATTTTTTTATAACAGCAATAATTAATATTACTAAAATTTGAGTGATGTCACATGCTCTATAATCACCTCACCATCAATCATTTTTAGAACACCAGTCAAAAATAGATTCGAGAATCTACATTATATTAAGCGTTGTTACGATTAAAGATGGTTAAGATTTTGCAACCATTTAATTCCGTTTCACTTCTTTCTTTCGCTTAAGTTAGTGGGTTACCACAATGCAATCTCAAAAGTAAAATAATCTTCGACTATTGAAGCCAGAACCCCATTAAAAGCATCACCCGGAAGGAAGAAGTTAACTGGATGTCCAATAAACAGAGAAATTTTGCATGCTTCCCCGCCCAGTTAACATTTTCCTTTCACTTCAGACCACCGTTGTGCATCTAACAGGTTAGCAATTACTTTTATGCATGCGTAATGTTGATCAAGTCAAGCGGAAGTAAGTTAACCGGACGGAAAGATATGTAGAATCTATTTATCCTAGCGTAACAAATAACAAACCGCATAATCACGCAAGTAAGCACTGCGCAGCGCAGTTACCACAAAGTTTACGCAGATCCTATGTACGGAATGCTACGTAAAAGTACAAAATCTGACTGATGTCTCTAAAAATCCGTTACTATTCAGGATTTATAGTGCGATCAAGGAAGAGATGGACAGAAAGTAAATAGATTGCCAGAATCTGAATCAGGTTTGCCATTTTTGGTGATTTTCTCGCATTTTTGCTGTGATTTTTTTTCAGACGCTTTTCTTACAGAACTAAGCATTGAACTGTTTTCGTTCTCCATCGTTGAGTTAGAGAGAAGAAATCACACAGTAAAAAGGTAACAAATATTCGCCGTCTGTTTAGCGCCACGTCAGACACTTGTTTGAAGCCGCTAAGTAATGTTTTTTTATTTATTATTATTTACATCAAGTCTATCTTTACACAAAGTCTATGAACGGACTATAGATCCATTTATTCGGATGACACATACGTCCAATATTTCATTAGACGCGTAAAAAATATTCATTTAGGCCGATTGATAAGGTTTTATTAATTTTAATATGAATATCATTTCAAAAAGAATTAAAATTTAACAAATCATATTAAAAGTATAATTAAAATCATCTAATCCAGACTATTTGTAAAACGGTAAACATACCAGAAAACCAGGACTTTTTTCTAATTTCATTACGTTTTTTCAGGTAATAGTTGTTCTAACAAATGCAACCACACTTTTTACAAACTCTTTCTTAGCATTGTTCCCAGACATATACTTCAAGATCTTTAGTAATTTCTACTGAATATCAGCACAATATACAAAAACATCATACTTAGAAATCGTTGTGTATCCCCCCACCCTCTCCAAAAAACGCTCTTAAAAATCACTCTCAAACACTTTGAAAATGTGACTTATATCATGCCCAAGCTCATCATTCTTTAGTAAAGTATTACACTTATAAAATAATACTTTTTGTGAAAATTGCAACACCATGGAAGAATTGATATCTGCAAATGACGTCTCCGTAGGTGGCATTTGTCGATTTAGAAGGCAATCAGGTTCGACACAGAGGCGTGACGTCGGTTACAAGTATCCAATTAAATCCGATTTACATCACATTGTTAGACATAATCGTTGTACTTCTCGAGTTGCAAGCATCCAATTGTCAGAAATTAATGAAATTGATTCCTCGTTTTAGTGATTGAGGTACAAATAAACAGGCGATTTCGAAATTCTAATCATTTGCACGTCTCACCTTTCTTTACATTTCATTTAAATTCGAGGTCGGTCAATTTGCAATTTTCAAAAACATGACTCTCCATGGTGTACCCTCAAGATTATTTATTTAGAGAATTTATAAAGAAAAACACAAATTCACTAAATTTGTTTGAAAAAAAAAATAATAGCAATTGTGAAGAAAATAAAGACAGGCGACTGCAAAGATAACAAGTAGACAGTCGAAAGTCATGAATTAAAATAAAAAAAAGGAAAGGCACAAAAATATGAAATCATATTTTTTTCAACCAAAAAACCAAAGGATGATGTGCAAAACAGAAAGTCATTTCGCAAATATAATTACCCAACAAGTACCATTTTTCGATACATATCAGTCACACCTATAATTCCGATACGACATTAGATAAATGACTAGATAAGGGTTATCCACTTGGGACTGGTGTTTATTTTTGACAGATCTCCTTCAATGACAGATGGCTAAGCAATAACGAAAATAAAAGGTCGATTCACTAAAAGAGATCACCACTATCCAGTTGTGGAAAGATGATAGGGGGAAAGGAAATGGAAAACAAACAGACTGTCTGCATTTGGCAAGAATTCTCCTATCATTCCATAAGAGTGATTTATAACACCTCAAAGAGAACAGAATTATTATTTTTTTCTTTATACCGTATCGCTTACAAATTTATTTACAACAAGCATCATGACTGCTGAAAAAAAGCGGAAGGAAGAAAAAGTTAATAAAAGAGGATATGAGTTATTGTTTTGCATGCGAGAGTGATTGCGGGAAAAAAGAAAAAAAAATGTGGCATAAACAACGCCCCCGCAAGCCGCACAGCAAAGGACACGTTGGTAAGATAAAAACTAACTTTAAAAAACAATATATTTAGAATTTTTAAGGAGGGGGCACTCACAGTGAAAAAAAAAGGAGGCGTTTAGCCCAGGCTTATTCATATTATGCGCCAATTTTTTGACAAACGAGTCGAGTCCAGATGCGAAATAAAACACAAGCAATATTTATTATTGACTATTTGTATTTTAAGCTGCAGTTAAGCAATGAAAAAGTGTCTTCCCAGAATGGACTGAAACGCCATGAATTATCACCCATTGATGTTAGCGCATATGCTACGGTTTGGTCAGCGTAGATTATTTTATTACACTTTAAGAAAATAAATTTCTTAAATATTAAATTAAAATTAGCATAGCAAATTTCATACAAAGATACGCTAAAATAGTATCAATAGATAGGTATGTATGTATAGAGTACCAGCCACTTCTATACGTTACAATCTAAGAGTATTGTCCTCTGTAAGTGCAAATGTATGATATTCGCAATAAGAAACATAATAATGCACAGAATGAAGGCCTTGTTAGAATTGTAGGTTATCTCCACTTCTTCAAAAAAAAAAAAAAAAAAAGTATTAAGTTAGCTCCACTTTCAAGTTTAAGCAAAGTTATTTCATTTCTATTTAATTTAAAAACAAGTATTCCTCAATCAGATAATTTTCGATCTTTAATTCTCCATCAGATAACAGAGAGCACCACAAATCGGAATAGAGTGCAAAAATCATTACAGATTTAAAACTCAAAATATACAAAGATGGAGTTGCCCCATTATTTAAATAAGGCTTTTATATAATATGATATATTTGCACTTCGCATGAAAAATACACATGCAATATTTTGTTTTTATATATATCCGTCGTTGAACAGCCGACCCAAATTTGGGTTTACGACTACTAATGTTCAACTCCGTAGCCTTGTAATTTTGAACCAATCCAGAAGACAAGAAAACTCCTGGATCAGTACCCCCAGAGGTATTATTGATTTGTTATGAGAAGATGGAGGACTTTGTGACTCGACAGATTTAACGTGCACCAGTCACCATTTACTACACGGGGAGTCTTCGGTCGGCTGGGATCGAACCCACGAACTCTTGGACACGGGCCCAGTGCCCTACCAACACACATGCAATTTTGAAGGAAAAAAAAACAATACTTCCAGTTCAATTCTATTAATAAATAAGGACTTGAAGCATTTTTTTAAAAATTCTTTTTGAAACAGCACTTCGCCTGTAAACTCGTTCGATAAAATATCATAAAATCCGACTACTTCTCGTATAGAACGAGTCAGATTACATATAAATAAAACTTATAAATAAATAATACCTAATAAAATTTATTTTATTAAATCGAAATTTAAAACTAGTCTGGGCTATCAATTCGACAGCACATTTGAATAACTTGAAACTAAAAGGCAAAGAAATCAGTCTAAAAAAGGAGGCCATCGAGGATCCTACAACAGTCATTCTGAGGAGCCCTAGGGTTCAGCAAAAGAGTTAAAAGGGTTCCAAAGATCTTTTTTTCTTTTAAAATATTTTGAGCATATTTGGATCGAATCAATAATCTATTATTTACTTAATACTTCGGTTGTCTTTACAATGTTATTGCCAATAAAAAAGAAAAGGAAATTTTGAAAAAAATTAGTAACATTGCATAGAATAAATCATGAAAAGGACGTGCATTTATTACAATTGCATTAATATTTCACATCACACTTTTCAAAACAAAATAAAATAATTTAATTTGTTAATAAACAGATATTTCCCTAATTACTATTGTCAACGCATCAGTTCCTTGTGACAATTATTTATATATATATATATATATATATATATATATATATATATATATATATATATATATATATATATATATATATATATATATATATATATATATATATATATATATTATTGTTTTGTTAATCGAATAAACCCTTCCCGAAGGGGGGGGGGGGAGAGAAATAATTCGAATAGTTTTCCAAGTTTCCCAAAGTTTAAATTCCAAATATAGTATTCTAAGAAAATATTTCTACTTTTACAAACATCGTATGCGCATTCTTATTGATATTAAATAATAATTTTTTTTTGTAAATAAATAATTTTTATTTATTCATAAAATTCATTAATAGAAAATTATGTAAAAAAAAATTGATTTCGGGCAATTTTTTTAAATAAAATATTATAAATTTAAGAATTGTTTAAGTTTACTTAATGCGTTACACATTAAAAGTGATACACAACTAAGTTGTGTTATTTAAAATATGTCAATTGAAATTATTAAAAATGAGAGTGATTTTGATTCCATTATTTCGTCCGAAATGAATATTCTGCGTTGAGCAGTATAGGCTAAATACCAAATAGTATTTGTCTGTTGCATCTGTAATGTAGTAGCGAGCAGCAATTATTGAGCATAATCTTCTATTTAAAACTTCTTGAAAGGGTTTTTAGCAATTTTTGCAATAACAGGACCCTATTTGCACAAATTCACAAAAGCAGGACCCTGGTTGAAAGATTGCGACTTAACGTTTATTTTATATTCACAAATTATGAGTAGTTTTTTCACAATTTTACAAAAACAGGACCTTTCACAAAATGTCTGGACAGACCCCTGATATATATATATATATATATATATATATATATATACATTCCTTTTAACGAAAATCATAATTCGGCTTATTTTATTCATTTCCAACTATTGTGTATACATCAAAAACAAATTCAATACAAGACAACATTAAACTCCCGGACAGCGAATTCAATTGTCGAACATGATTACTAATTTAAGATTATTAATGATAGAGCCACGGAATTTTCAAAATAAAGCAGTCTTTTATTAGTTCGTTCATAGTTGTCTTTATATATTTAATAAAATCAGTGCTCTGCCGAAAGAAGGTTAATCATTCAGGGTTCCGTAACCGAAACAAAATGGAAACAGCAGACCTACACCGTAGAAAGGAAACCCGCAAAAGGGTCGATAAAAAATAAAATTAAAAACAAATAAGTTACATGAGCATTTTTTTCGTTGCAATTATTTTTGAGAAAAACTTAATAGCAAACTCTTTTACATTGTTATGAAACTAATACTTAATCTTCAATAAAAAATATTGATATTTTTCAGAAAATTTAGGACAATACATCAAATATTTGGTGGTAGAGAGCCGTGAAAAGCTCGATTTGAAATACAATACCTAAAATGCGAAAGAAAAAAACTGAAAATAGGAATAAAAATGACTCTTTTCAATACATACAATCCCAAATACCAATTTTGAATGACATCAATAACCACTCTATCTAATAACTACTCTATCCCCCCACTATATCATTCCGTTTTTAGGGTACATCTAACGCCCTTCTCCACAATAAAGGTGTTTTTAAAAATGATACGAAAAATATCCAAGTGGGTGGACACGCGTGGTCAAGAGTAATATCTCTAATAGACCACCCGTCACATACGAATAAACTTAGGTTCAGCTAAGCTATATTTTTTTTCTTTACTTATGTTACTAAAAATCTACTCAGTATTTGAAGAAGAAAAAATGGCAAGGATTCTTTTAGAACGAAATACATCCTGGGCATGAATAAATCCATCATCAATGAAGAGAATTATGTGTGGTCGTTCTATGTTTTATTTGCTTTCAGTGAGCAACAATAGCGGAAGAACGATGGTTTGATGATTTCCGAGGTACCATAACGGATATTTTTCGTCATCCGACAACGAAAATTATGGAGCTAAAAATAGCTTTTGAATACATAGTGCATCTGGCGCACACAACTGCAAATTCTAAGACAACGTTTGAAAAATGAACGCGGAAAAAAAGGCAACCGAACTCACTATATATTTATTTACCTAAAAAAAAACTATATTATTCTTTTGCATAAAAAATACTAATCTGTACAAAAAAAATATATTCATTAAAAAGTTTGATTTAGAACTAATGATGAAATGTTAACGTCGCCTAAACATTTTCTCCTCTCAATTACTTATTTTCCTCCGCTTTGTATCCAATCAGGGCGCGTAGCCAAATTATTCAACAAAAAATAAGCACCTTTTAAGCACTCAAAAAATATTTTTAAGCTCTTTAAAAATATATCATAACTAGGCAGGGTTGAAAAGTTTTTCACAATTAACGGTTTTATCTTGTTTTAACCGTCATGTCAAAAAAAAAAAAAAAAACCTTTTGGCATTGTTTTTGACAATTGTCAAAAATCATGAAATTTTGAATCATGTAAAACGAATGGCGTTTTCACACGCTACGGACTTACAATACGCCGAAATAGATTGGGGTTGAAGTAATTGTGAAAACGTTGAATAGAACAATGTGTCTTTTTGCCTAATTCATAGCGAAAATCAACATGGTAAAGGTAAAATTTGGCACTTTTTAAAAACATGTAATGGAAAAAGAACCTTTAAGAACTTTTTAAAAACACTACGCACCCTGTCCAATGCAGGCATTTTCTTAGCACACACTTTGTAATGGAGTATTATTCACCATTCCATTTTTCATTCTAAGTCAATTGTTTAGCGAGCTCTAAGTTTAAATATTTTCCGCATAACCTCATCTTCAGTATCCGATTTATTGATCCAGGCACTGGGCTTCCTAAATGTTTCAAATTATCTCTTTTGTCTTTTTCCTTAAGCGCATAATCGAATTATGAGTTAGCAAGAACTGTAATAAATATAAGCTCAAATTTATTAATCTATCATTTTTTTTTTACTCATACTATAACTAAGTAATTTCGTAAACAAACAACGCTTCATAAAAAATAAACAAGTAAATTTGGTTTAAAGTTACAACTAGGGGTCTCTTCATAATTCCGGGTTTAGGGCCCCCACATTTTTAGATCCGGCCCTGATCATTTTTGCTTTGAATTTTAACGAAAACCGGTTCTGAAGCCTACACAAAGCACGGCTAGTTATGCAATAGAACAGGTTGAACCTCTTTCCTGGCTTTGGAGATAATCTCAATCTGAGGCAAATATAAACATTAAAAACGAAAAAGCGGCTCAGTTCCGTTCTAGTTGTATATCACATTACTGCGATTTCTTAAAGCACCGATTTCTTATTAACAGCTTTAGGCCGAAAAATACCACACACCGTTATCTTTTGACAAAATCGACTCAACTAAAAAGAATATAAACTAAAAGAAAGGAAACAATAAAAGAAAATCAATATTAAGAAAGTTGGCTTCCTAAAATGCAGCCAAAATCCAATGAACTGTGTCCGAAAGGAAAAATACGAAACCTTTCAAGAAAACTATTCATTTGATGCCTAAAGCAGTAATAAAGCTGATATAAAAAAAAAGTCAATTGAGCACCGGGGAAACATTTAAAGGAACGAAAAGCTTTCTAAAAAATAAATCATGAACATAAGAACGTGCCTAACTATTTCTATTGTACTTCAATAATAGTGTTCAAAATTCAAAAAAGTATTCTTTATCCCGCAAATAGAAAACTAAAGTGCATGTATTTGTATTTTATTACTGAAACCTATACTACAGAATGTTATAATTGCTTTATATTTTTATTAAAAAAAAATGTATGTCAATATTATTAATGCATTCAAACAGAATCAGATGCTCCGATTGTGCATGCTTACGCAAGAATAAAGTAAGCAGTACAGTGTTAAAAAAAAAAAAAAAAGAAGAAAAAAAAACGGGCTACCCTAAATAACTTATGATCTAATGATCGGAACTTCACCGTCTAGGACTCATTCTTAATGGTTCGAGAGGGTGACTTCAAATATGCAAAACATTTAAAGCGGGCGATATTTAAAGTTATGAAATCAGACACAAAAACGTACTTTCTCTGAATAAACACAATTTTTTTTAAAGGATTCGAATTCATCAACCCCCCCCCCAAAAAAAAAATATATATATATATTTATATATATATCGGCAGGCACTGAACTTTCGTTCTTCGCCATAGAAGATGCCGGAAGTGTTGTTCATTTATCGTTACCCAGTGGGCACCTGTGAACCAAAGTCACGGCGGCTAGCAACGTTACCCACGCCAACCTGCCACAAACCCGTTCATAGGGTGGGCCACATTCACTCATTCACACATCAGAAGACAACACAGAGAGAGAGAAACATCCATGCCCAGAGCGGGATTCGAACCCGCAGCCATTGGCTTCGCATTCAGGCACGCTAACCGCTCGGCCACATGGCCGGCTATATAGGGGGTACCTGCAATCTGGGAGAGATGGTCCCTATAGTTTGGTCAGGAGAGCGATAAGTTAGGAAACCCTAATGTCAATTTTACTTTTTGAATATTTCATCAAATTTCGAGAATTTTTTTAAGTGAATTTAAAAATTTCTTCACACAATTATAAAATCCGCTTATCCAAATATAATTCCGGGCAAAAATAAATTTCAGTAAATATTTATTATTTTTTATTATTTTATTTAACAATAGTCGTAAAAATTTTGAATTGAAAGGTATACAATCTTTTACATTATTTTAAAGTAATTTATTTTACACGGCAAGATACAAAATTTGAGCGAAATCGGTTGTATAGTTCCTGGGAAATCGAGTTTTAAATGGACGTTTTTTTTAGATCACTACCGAATTGTAATCAATATCGAAAACATTAGCACAGTAGAATCAAAAAATACATAAGAAAAAAAAAATTCATCAAAATCGGACTATGCGAATCATTAATGAGGAATCGGAAGGAAAAGAAAAAAAAACTTCAAAATTAGTTTATTTAGCGATTGAAACTTTTTATAAGACGCTTTTTACCTCTTCTTGTTACCCAACGGCAATCGCACATATTTTAATTCCTCGCTAATGATTTACCAGGCTTTAATAAATATAAAAGCATTTTAATGCAAAAATTTCACAAGGAACGCGTGTTAGAACAGTCGGGTTGAACCCGTCTTATCTTTGATGCCCTCCTAAAACATTTTATCTGAAAGAAAAATAACTAAAATATTAAAATTGAAGTTTAGACAGCTTTAAGAAAACAATTTATTACGTTTACGAAGTTGTTAATCATATCGTGATGATACATTCATGCACTTTCACAACATTTTCATAACAAGGCTTGTCTTGAGCACTTGCCTCATTTAAATACACTTTGAAAACTATTACCAGGCAGAGAATAACACAAATTTTATATTCCTCTAAACGAAAATTAAGTCCTCCCTTTTCCCATCAACTTGTCCATTAAGAAATTTTTAAATCTTTTCCTTCCATCCTCTTCGACACATGGCCGGGTGTCAAAATTACAGAGATAGTCGCCTAACAAAACTTGTTCGTGTAAGGGTGCATGCAAATCATCATCACGCCCTCCCTCTGCGCTTGAATTTATTCACTCGACAATTTTAATTCAGTATTCGGTAGGGTGCTGATTTGCATTTGGAAAGTAGAAACACTGAAATGCGCCAAATAGAAAGAATAAACGAAATATTAAACAAACAGATAAGAGAATCCTAAGTCAGTAAAAGTATGGACAAAATTATTGAGATTCCGGGTAGTTTGAAGGGGTAAAAAACATTTTAATACATTTTTTGAATAAGACCGAGTCGATTATGAGTTTTAGCTGCATATATTTTAACCTGACAAATCAACGAACATGAATACCGATTAGTTTAGGAGCCATATGCTAACATCACAATAAATACAGGGGGGAAATCTTGCTTTTCTTGTAAACTTCAAAATAGCAGTTATTAAAAATAAAAATAAAAATTTTAAAAAAAACACGACTGTTACTAATACCACTAATATGCTACTAACATAAAAAAATCAATTATCTTAAGTATTCTTAATATTAATAATTACCATAAAAAGTTACAAAACAAAGGAATAACACTCAACCAAGTCATTGTTTAACTAAGACCAACGATATTGTAGATTAAACCTTAAACCCGGTTCTACAAGTCAGCATAAAAATGCGAATAGACAACAAGGTATGTGGATGGATAGAATTTGAATCTAAAGTTAAATCGAATCTTATCTACAATACGCATTCAAGGAGAAGAAAACAAACGTTGATACAAAACAATATCGATTGTACGTAGTTAAGGTAAATAAATCAAACCATGTAATAAAATTAAGTATAATACATAAATGAAATAAAGCTTTTTTGCGAATAATATGCTGTTTTTATAACCGCTGTGAATTTAAAATTGTTATTCATGACTGTTTGGCCAAATTTAGAGTATCTAAAGCCAGCGCTGTCTTCCGTTTACTCTGAAAATGCGCAAAACGTCAATAGGGGAAAAAGCTACAGTTTTGTGAAAATCAAAAGCGTTTGTAATCTAAATTTTTTATATTTAAAAACTAACACAAATGCTGCATTACCTGGGCTCATAAAAATTTGCAAAAATTGAAAATAAGGCAGTGATTTTAATAATTTTCATTTAGGTGGAAAAATATCGCCAAATTGGCGTTTTTTTAAAAGGGTATAATAACTTTTAAAATATTGAAGTTATTAGTCTGTTCTATACCCCAGAAAATTCTTCAGAGCAAGAATATAATTATAGTGTAAAATCATCGCATTGCTTACACCCTTTAAGTGTAAGACACTAAAACTATGCTTTTTTTTTTTCTTTTTTCCCTTGGCGACAAGAGCTTCGAAAAACTGCGTTAAGTTTGTTGCTGAAGCCCTACCTTTTGGTAATGACTGAAAAATAACTTCATTCTATTGTTTCAGATGGCTGAAAGATTTATTTAGTGTGAGTTCAACATCTGATTACGCCTCTTCTTTTTATCTATACTTATCCAGCTGTCGAAACATGTTATCAATTGTTATAATACGTTTAAAATATAATTAAGTCTTTTCTTACTGTTAAATTGCGTTGTCAAAACAACAAATAATTAAGTTAAATTATAAAAATAAATTCGTGATTACAAGACTCGAAATTTAACCTTTATTTATTTAACAGCGATCTCTGGCTCAGAAAACGAACGATTAAACTTTTTATTTCTTCAAAATGTATAAATTTAAAACACACAACTGTTCACTAATTTAAAAACGCCTAGGCCGAAAAAGAACAGACAATTTCAGATAGGGTTTAATAAAATAAACATTTTTACGAATTTTTATTTTAAAGAAAACCGCATTCACACAAGACAATTGCTTAATGATATGAACTTAAAATAGCAATTTAATAGATGGGCTTAGCACATTCAAGCGACAGTTTTCCCAAAACAAAACCGGTTATACGAAATAGATTTTAGACTTTAAAAGTACCAAATGGTTAGAAGTAACTTATGTCTATAGTTCGATTCCGAGGCAAAATAAATAAGCTTAAAAAGAAAAGAAAAAAAAAGGTAAAGGAAAAACAGATTGAGGTAGAAAATAAGACAAATGTTTCTTAAATTCTTATCAACTTCTGAAAAGATTAAATTCTTTTCTTAGAAATCCCATAATGCGAAATAAAGGCAGAAACGCTTTTGAGATATCTCTGGTTCAAATTTGCTCGCGGTCAAAGTTAAAGCTTAAATAGAAATATTTCAACCCAACATCACAGGATAATGTTATCATGAGACAAGAAATATCGCATGCGCATAATTTTTCAGTAAGAGCTAAATCTAATCTAATGATCTCGATTGAATGAAAAGTTGCCGAAAACAGCAGAAGAGTCAAAATTAAATTGCAATTATAGCACAAAAGTCGTTTTTATTTATTTATTTATTTTTGTTAAAAACCACCCTAAAAAAACTGGCTAAAATTAAAAAAAGACAGATTTTATTCGAAGAAATAATTTTCAAAAACTGTAATAATGTAAAGAAGTAAAATTTTTTAATTAAATACTAAATTGACGTAATAAGTTTATTTCTAATAGTAGTTCTAAGTAGTTAAAGTAGTAAGCATATGAATAATACAAAATAAACTATAATTAGTAATTTTTTAACTTTTTGAACATAATATATTATTTCGAACGAATTCATGTGTCTATTTTATAGGAAAGTTCAGCACAATTAAAAAAAAATATTTTGTATCAATTTAAAGCACAACTAGGATGAATTAAAACATGACCCAGACAGATTTGGAGCGATTTCGGATAAAAATGTCTGATCATTTAAATCAAAAAACATTTTACCTTTTTATGGAATAAATACTAGTTAAGTTTATAAAATAACATGTTTCACTGATATTATTTTATTTAATACACGCTGTTAGAAATCTCTCAGAAAGAATGGTTAAATAACTATCTATTTCAATTTTATTTTACATTACTTAAACAAAACAGTAAAATAATCATAAATAAGATGATAAAAAAACTATTAACTTTGAGAAAAATCATTTATTTACTCCTTATACGGTTAAACATATAACAACCAGAATTTAATCGCACCAACTAAGCCTACCTAATGAAGCCACTTAGCTTCTTACAACTGCATACATATAACAGCCGAGAGGACTAACCTGTCAGTCTTATGACCAACAGAAATGGGGTTCGAATCGTAGTGTCGACACCACAATATTTCTTCCATTCCCTTCAACACATTAAATGTTTCCAGTGTCTCGCACGCCCCAATTTCTGTCATGCTATCTTTTAATCCCCTTAACCTAACGAAAACATAGCTCCTATTTCCAGTAATTTCTTTTTTGAGGTTTTGAAACCATTCTAGGCGTAAATGGTTTTTAAGAAAAAAACAGTATAGTTTTGCATTTATGGTTTTATAATCATACTAGTTGTAAATGATTTCGGAACCGTAAGGGTAAAAAAATGTTCTCGATCGTAAACTTTACATTTATGGACAAACTGCTGCCGGCTATTTTACCGTAATTTAAAAAAGAAATTTCTAACAGTATAGTTATTAATAAAATTAATTTAAATACACTAATTTCGTAAAATAAAAAATAAAATTTTAAAAAAGTAATATATATATTTCTTTCTTTCTTTTTTTTTTTTTTTTAAGCAAAGACTGGCTTTTTAGCAACCCTGCTTTTATCACAAAATAAAATTCCGTAACAAATAGCATTTTCCTGAACTCGTGGGAATATTAAAACAATTACAATCACTTACTGTAATTAAAATATTTACAGATCATGATTTATAGAAACTAAGTTGTATATCGAAGTTGGCAAAAGAGTCATATGTTAGCAGCGCCTTGTAGTAGTTTCTTATCTTAAATGCGGTACCAAAAAATAAATAAATAAAAACAAATAAATAAACAAAAATAAAGACCAGAGCCACATACAAAAAACAAAAAAAGTTTGCGGAAGGAAAAAAAAAAAAATACGAAGCACGAGCAGATAAAATGTAGTATTTACTGTTCAAAATGAATAAATAAATAGTAGAGGCCCGGGGCGCACAAGCTTGGAAGGAATGCTCTTGGTTGGGAAAGCAGATTACTTCGATTTTATCGATCGCGCCCCATCAGTTGACGGTGCAAAAGACGGTGGGGAGGAACACTATACGCCCATGTGCCGATAGTAAAAGTTCAAAGTGATGGAAAAAGTTAGTTGGGTGAAACTGATAACACAAATAAATGCTTTTCCATAGTCACCAGGAAGAGAAATTAAAAGATTTTCAAAAAAAATGTATGATAAAAGTTTATCGTAAATTAAACGTTTAACATCTTTCACTCCGAAGCTAAAATCTTAAATTTATTTCAATATTCCGAACTTTAACCAAATATGTATTTTAAAGAGCTAAACAAGTTTCAAAAAAAATTTATTTATCTTTTATTTGCATTTGGACTTACGCTAATTTTTTTCGCTTTGCTGTTCTAAACGCCCCAATTTTTATTTGCATTTGCTTATAGATATAAATTTTAGTCTCACGGTAAACATTTTGTTTTAAACTTGATTAACAACATATGAAAATATTAAATTCTACCACTAAAATGACTACTGCACAAAATTTAACAATAATTTTACTTATCATAATCAAATGTGACTCAAAAGATTTTAAAAAAAATATTTAAACAAATTAAAGAACGCCGTAGAAAATTTAATTATCCGTAAAAACAAGAAGGAAATCTGATGAATAGTTTCTGAGAAATCCAAGGAAAAGTTGAAATTTTGTTTTCCGGAAAACTCGATGGGAGTTCGAAGATTTATATAAGTTACGTGCTTTACGTGCTATCAATTCTGTATTGGTTGCTGTGAGAATTCCAAAAAGTTAATAAATATTTTTGCACACAATAAGTTTTAGAAAATGAGAAGAAGAAAAAAGATAGAAGTAGAAAAGTTCTTTAGTAAAGTTCAATGTTTGAAAAAGTTCATTATGGTTGGGTGGTAACTCATTTAAAAAGTGTTAAAATCTCTAAAAACACTCGTTTGTCAACTGAAGAAGGCTCAAATTATTTTTTATAAATAATCTGGGTATGTTCGCTATCCAATTAAAAAGCGAGTTGTAGAGGGAAATATTGCGACGTTTTTAACCATTCCGTTACATAGTGTTGTGTTTTAAAGTCAAATAAAAATTTAAAAAAAAAAAACTGACTGTAACATCATGGCAGGTGAGAAGAAAGCAATCAAGGTGCTCTTATTAACATTAAATGTAGACAACAACTTCTCCCGTATAACTTTATGTATAAGTTGAATAGCAAAGTAGTGACATTTTAATTAGCTCATGAGTTTTCAGAATTGTTTAAAAAGTACTTTAAAAATTCTTAACTCGTTAGTAGCTATTCAGAAATCACGATGCAAAAATAACCCGTAACTTAACTAAAATATCCGTGATTATAAATAAGCACAACATTATGGTGTCTCCAGAATTGGGTAATAACTAATCAGCATTCATTCTGACTTGGCGACAAAAACACAAATTCAACATTAATAATCGACTAAGACAACTGTAGCATGTCAATATCAGAAAAAAATGTTTCTGAAAAAGAAAAAAAAAGATATATGAGGATGCTATTTTACATATCACGAAATAAAATAAAAAAATTGGATATCTTTCGAATTTCATAAGAAAAAGATCAAAGTGGTAAGGGATCAAAGAGAATGGAATATATCAAAATGAAATTAAAAGAATCACTAGAAGGCACAGACGAAAGTTCTTAAACAACGTTATATTAACAAAAGGAAAGAGGGCAAAGAAGGTTAAAAATATAAGAAGTATCCTCTTATTTAGGTGGTTAATGTAGTGTTGTTTAAGAACGGTTAAGTTAAATTCCAACAGTCTGTTAAAAAAATAATTATCTTTTAAATTAAGAATGCAATGTAATTTGCCCTGTCTTTTCCATCTACACCCTTGAACGCAGAATTTTTATGAAACATATTTTTCATACTTTTGTAATTAATTTGAATTAATTTAGGTCTTAATAAGTGAAAAATATTGTTAAATAAAATTTAATAGCATTTTAATAATTTAGAGTTATTAAATACAGCATGGGACACAAGTGCCTTTTGTTATGCGTTAAAGGTTAAATCATACAAACACGGCTCACTTCCAAACAATAATATCTTCAATTAGCACTTATTTAGGTCTAACAAAAAGAGTTATTTACCGTTGAAATTTCTTTAAATTAAAAAAATAAATTATTGATAAATATTTGAATATGAATAAAAAAAAATTATAAATACTCTTTTTTTTTTTTTTTTTTTAATATTATATTTTAGTACAAAAACAATTCCTATAATCGAACAAATTTTTAGTAACTATTAAACTGTTTTTCAAAATTTAAAAAACTAAAATATATTCTTTTCTGTAATCAGAGGGTAAAAAAAAACACATAAAAAGGGACACCGGGGTCCCATCTGCGTCAAAGGGTAACAACGGAGTCGACTAATACCGGGTTCAGATCAAAACTCAACTCCATAGTTTGTAAATTTCAAACAAACCCAGAAGACATAACACTTCTGCGACAAACTAGTCTTCATGGAATTTCTTTTAATGGGAACTAAACCATATTATTGCGTTGCATGGAGATGAAAACCATGAAAACCTGTGATTAGCCGGACGTCATAGGGATTAGCCTATGCTCCCTCAATCAAATGAGCTATAAATATATAGGTGAGGATGAAGGGACACCTTTGTGATATAAACATTAAGAACCTTCAATAGTATGGTAGAATAATATTCTTTTAATTACAAACAAATTTTAATTTTTTTATTTTATAGGTTATTTATAGTCAATTTTGGATACAATAAACAAGTCTTTTATTCTTGGGGGGAAAAAAACATCAGAATCGAGGGGGTAGGGAGAAACAGCACATTAGACTAGAGTTATTTGAACTGTGGGTCCAATTGATGACGCGGGGCCTTCAGTAGGGAGTCAGCAAAAATTTTAGCAATTTTGATATTTTTAAAATTTCCAAAATTTTAAAATTTGAAACTTTAACTTTTTTAAAATTTCTAAATATTTTTAACAAATATCTGAAAATAAATAAAATAAGTCTATACAAAGGAGAGAAAAAATTTTAACCTTGGACCTTGTTCTTGAAATTAAAGTTAATGATATGAAACTTCAATAGTATATTATGGTACAAGTATATAAAGTGACAGTTTCACGCGTTTGTCAGATTCGCAAAACGTTAATAGGTTTTTTCGTAAATATTATGGGGTCCCCACACCAAGAAGTTTAAGAAACCCTGCGTTACAACAATAACAGGTCGCACTTTTAAACTTTCCTGCATTGCTCTCACGAAAGAATATTATAACTAACTTGCATATTCATCAAATTTCATTAAAAAAATAAAATAAAATGCGGAACAAAGTGGCTGATACAGAAGAAATGATGATCCAGCGATAGTTATCTTCTTCTCCTTTTCATTCATTACAGCTTAAAAGAGCAGCAAGCTGTATCTATATACCGGAAGTGATGTCATTTGGAAAGCAATTGGGAGAGAGAGTGAAAGATAAGGAGGAGGTAGAGTGGTATCCCTCTTTTCCGCCCCGGCATAGTCTAATGAGCCATTGTAGCATCATTAGGGGAATGTTGTCTATCTCTGGAAAACCCACACAAAATGGGGTTGTAGTGGTGATAGAGATCAGGGAGAGGAATGGTAGGTCTGAAATTTTATGCAGTGACACGCACTTATTTTTCCTCTTATTAGAACACGTTACACTTCGACCAAAATTGTTTAGTTATTTAATTTTCGAATTGTTTAATGAACTATGAACTCAAAAAGCAACATAGCATCATATTTGGTTAGTATAATTGATAAGTCTCTAAGTATGACAATGGGATCGTTAGAATGCAGAGTTGGCATAAGAATCAGATGCGACTATACTGCGCCTAACTTAAGAGTAAAAAATGAAACTTTGACGCACCTTGAGGTTGTGGAACCCGTAGTTATTTAATGATAAAACCCCTATAGAGCTTGATAGAGTAGTTACAGATAGTGGATTAAACGTTAATCAATTAAATGAATTAAAAATATAAATAAAAAAGCAAATATTCAAAGATTAAAATGTTCGCTTTTTTTATTTGAAAATTTTTGTATTAACAAATACTATCGTGTGAGAAAACGTTTCCTAAATATTCTTTCTTTCACGTGCAGTTAAATATAAAATAATCGTTACATACAACGTATTGCATCTCACGTCTCTAATGGTGTCTTCTACGCCTAAAAACTGATGAATTATTTATGCAAACGTCGTGCGGGGGCAGTTAAAACACATGCTTAATTTCAAATCATACACGCATGCTTATATCGATCACATCTGAAACGTTTTCTTCAGATAAATTATAATAAAAAACCTATTAACCTCATAATCAGATCTAAGCCTTTTTATAAATTCTTTTGACACAGACTTTTTTTTTTCTTCTTTCGATTAATTATATGCTCTTTTGTTTGCATGGTTGAAAAGCTTTGGTTTTGTTTTATTGAGAAATACTAAGTGGTAGATAATAACTTAAATAGTGTGCGGTCTGAAGAATTTGATGTGCATTTTTCGAATTATTCATAAGGTAGATATAAATATGGAGATAAATTAATAATTTTGGATTTCGACGTAAAAGAATGTTGAGTTACTTAAATGTTGCGAGCGTGTCGTAAGAATTTGAAGCATTTCGTCCTTTTTTTTTGCTTTTAACGCGAAGGAAATTCCATCTTAATTTACTATTCACAGATAAAGTTCATGATTATTATTTGCTTCATTCTGCAATGCTGTAACCTTTCCAGACATAAAATACGAAGCCGTAATCCTCTCAGAATCAATATATTTTGGAATTTCTTCCTTTTTCTAATAATAAAAATATACATTCTAAATAAAAAATAATAAAAATATACATTCAAAAATACAGAATGTAATAAAAAATGGCATTTTGTACTTTTGAAGGTAAACTTATTATAAGTTTGCATGTCTTAATTTTAAAAAAAAAAATTTTTATTTACTTTAGTTAAAGTTAGAAACAATTTTCCGCATTTCACATCATTTAACAAGTTTAAGATAATAAAATCGGGCGAACGTTTAGATAGCCTAATCAAAACTTTCCACCATACTATTAAATAATTTTCGTTACAATGAAAAGCATTAATATTTTTTAAATATATTTAGTACGAAGTGGTATTAATTGCTTATTTCTTTATGGCTTAGGTTTAGGGTTAAGGTTTTTTGACCCACCCGCAAACTCGAAAAAACTCGGGTGGGATTTTTTAAAACATAATCAAAACATGTCCTTTCTTATATCAATTGTTATTTTTTATTTGACCTATAAATAATAGTGCATAAACACAAACATACGTAACCCTACCTTCAAAACTTAGTGTATTTAAATAAATAAGTATGTAACTTTGAATTAATATAATTTTCCTTGCTTCAACATTAAGAAAAACCACTTTTTTAAACAATAATTTGTGCTTTCCTAAAGTCATTTGTTTTGAACTGAACAGGTGCAGAGTAGGAGTAACTTTGTCTTTCTCTTATGTCCTTTATAAATAAGTTTTCAAAGACGAATAAAATAAGCATTTATAAGTATTATAACAAAATATTAAAAATAGTATTTTTTTATTCATTTCAAAAGAATTTTTTAATTTTATAAAAGACCTAAATGGATAGATTAAAATAATTTTGTTAGTAGTTAAATTTCAATGCTACTGGCTAAAAAATAATGATTTCAATATAAATATTAATTCAATTTCAAACCATGATAAAGTATTGAATAATATGAAATTAAAGTTAACTTATATTGCATTATAAATTTTATTTAATAAAAGTTTACATAATGATTAATTATTTTTGCTTTGATTTATGAAACGTTGGCATTTAACCAGTTTTTCCAACCTTAGTCTAATTTTAACAAAACAAGATCAAAAGTAGAAAACACCCTTTCCACAAATGAGGGCCGCGCTAAGCATTCGCCACCTCGCAAAATGCGATAAAATCCTAAATTTGGCGAATAAAATTCTGTTTTGGCGAATGCCTTTTTCCACTGGAAAATAAAATATATATTCAACTCGATCCTCAAAATTACGTCAAAATGAATTTTTCGAAACTAATCAGTATTTTTTATTCCATTACAGTAATTTTCGGTAGATGCGCCGCATAACCAATTAGAATTGGGACCAAACATTATAAGCCTGATAGAAACTACCATAAAATAGTTATCTACGATAAAATAATTAATCATAAAATTGTTTAAGATTTGCATTTGGCGAAGACTTTTGATACTTGACTAATTTACTGCTAATAATTTGAAATTCTTATCGCGGCTCCAGCATGTATGCAAGATAATGAAATTTTTTAAGGGTTTGCTTCAACATCGATTCAATTTGCGATTTATATATTAATAGTGTTTCATTTTCTCATAATAT
Source organism: Parasteatoda lunata (assembly GCA_949128135.1). NCBI lineage: Eukaryota > Metazoa > Arthropoda > Arachnida > Araneae > Theridiidae > Parasteatoda > Parasteatoda lunata. Next base: position 24,857,088 of record OX421979.1, read on the forward strand.
TTAGCCAAAGTTCAACAAAGCAAGCAATATTATATTTTTCTGTTTGCATTGTATCGAGGGAATGCAACAACAAACGCAATATGATGCACAAAAAATACAAAATGCAACAATAAATAAATATAATACAGGAAACCATCCTGTATTAATATCAGTTGTCGCATTTCTTTAGTACTGAGAATTAATCAACAGATAAATTATATGGGAAATAATATTTATCACAAATTGTATTGGTTCTGGAATTTTCAAAGCAAAGCTAATTCTAAATACATAGTTTAAAGAGCAATTCAAAAAACTTGTTAAATAAACGATAGTTCTCTAAGTTGGAAAAAAAATTAAATTTAATTATTTTTTTTTAACAAAAAAATTACTTTAATTTATAACAGATTTAATTAGATAAAACAGAAAACAGCAAATTTTTCTGATCCCATGATTTTATTTATAGTCAAAGAAGGAATTGATTTAAAAGCCTTTTATAAATACCAGCATGAAAAGATGGTACTACATTGAAATTAAAGCTATTTTTCTATTTCAATTCATTGATTTAATTATTATTTTTACTAAGAAAGTTTTCTTCTTAACTAAAATTTTTCTCTTTTGAATTAAAAATTAAACCAAAAAAGAGTTAAACTAATTAATATCTTCCCAACGAAATATAAAAAGCACATCAAAACCCATCCGCGTTTTTTTTTTTTTTTTTTAAGGGTTTTTTATTTTTTATTTTAGTATGAAAGTTTAAAAAAAGGGAATTTTTTAAACCATGAAATAAAATATCAGAATTCATTGGTTAAATTAACTTTAAACAGTCGATTAAAATTTATTAAATTTTAAGAAACATTTTTAAATATATTACAATTATTTTTGAAAAATTCTAATTATTATATTTGCTTTTAACGTAAAAGCATATTTTGAATGTTTGGGACTGCCGGTTTTTAAATACACCCAACGTTTTTTCCAAAGCCTTAAAATAAAATTAGATAATGCTAAATCCTTTAAGTAATAATTAATTTGCTAGAAAAGAATCTAACATTAACAGCAATTCAGGGTGGAAATTCTTTAAATGAAAAAATTGAAAATAACTTACCAATAGAACTTAAATTTGACAGTAGTAATTAAATTCTTCTTGAAATTAAATTTTCATCCGTCACAACAGTTTTAATTTTTCTGAAAACAATAATAGTTTTAGAGCCAATAGCGTCGATATAAAATATATAACTAATATCATTGTGAATACCAGAATTCATAAGTAAAAGTACATGTTAAAATATAGTGCAAAATAATTTAATAACAATTGAATTTTTCAAAATAATAAAAAATAATAAAAATGTTATACGTTTGCAGCATCAACATTTTTTTTTTTTTTTTTTTTTTTTTCTCTTTGTTTCAAATAAATAATTGAATTTCAGGACTTGGATAAAAGCCAGTTTTTTCCAAAGATGATATTTTGACTTCAAACTTCATTTCAAAATTTTCATTTGATAAAATAATATTTCTGAAACAACTTGTAATCCTAAATTAAAATAATAGTTTTTTCCCACAAACTCACTTAAAAAAAGAAAAGCATTTTTTTTTCCAGAACAATTTTAAAATTTGGTTTATCATATTGACCTAATTTACAGACCATGCTTTTTTTTGTTGTACTTGAGAAATTTTTCATATTCAAAACATAACAAAACATGTTTGAAAAAATTATTTTTAAATGTTTTGTTGCAAGCAATTTTCTTAGAAGGTAAACAAATGTAATATTCAAAGCAATAAAATAACAACACAGTTATCATACTATAAAGTATCAAAAGTTTGCATGTAATAGTATACCAAGCCAATAAAATACGCAAGATAGTAGATACAAAATATTTTCAATTATTACATTAATTGATCAATACTGCAGAATTTTGGCGCTTAAAATTTTCGAAAGTATGTTAGAAATTGACTATCGCACAAACAAATAGGCAAAAAATTCTGTTTAAAATTAGCTAAACATTATCAAATGTATTAGATTGCATAACAATGTAAAATTTAATTTTAATTTACGAAATATTCCCAGAATTTTAAGTTTAACTAAAACAATTTTTTTAAAAAAATAGACACGGAATGAGAAAATATATAAATAAAAAATTTTACTCCGTGGGTTACATTGTAAGTTATTTTCCGCGCCAACATATTTTCTTAAAAATTTTTTTAATCTAAAGCTTGGATAAAAAAAAAAGGGGGGGATGAAAAAAAAAACATTCTAGGAGTTTTCTTGTTATTAATATTGTGTTTACTTTCAACCTGAGCTTGAACAACAAACAAGTTTTACAATAAATAAACGCCAAAGGGACAAATTTTTGGTAAACGAGGGAGAGGGAGAATAAAGATGCAGGTTTACACAGTTTTTAAACTTATGAATCTACTTTTTATTATTGCTCCATTTATTTATTTTTATCATTTTTGTTGCTAATTAATTAATTAAGCAGTAAAATACATGATGCTTAGTTTAGTAAACCTCAAATTCTTTCATTTCTTTACCCGTATGTAAACCTGAAAGAAGAACCATGAAGACCCGTGAAGAACCATGAAGACCCGTATGTAAACCGCAGTTTACATACGGGTCATTTACACATTATTGGAAAGAAAATAAAAAACTTACAGTAAACAAAATGCTACAACTTAAAAAAATCAAGGAATTTAATAACTTCATATAATTGATTTCACATGTTTCAAGTTAATTCACGCGACTCTATATCAAGCAAGATTTGCTAGATTGCTGTAAGTGAAAAAAGAAAAAAAAAAATTTAAAAAAAAAATTGGCAAGTAGGGATTATAATCGAGCATTGCAATGACTATGCAATACAAATAACCTGATTATAAAAGATACTCCCTCGATCGCCCTTTCGACAGTAATTGAGGCATATGATTCCGAGTTAACACAGAATTTGAGATCACTACAAATTTGCCCTATGTAAAACACTTTTATCAAACAATTACGAACGGTAAATGCAGTACTTGTTTTATCGATTTAAACATCAAAAATGTCCATTATATGTTTTGTAGCAATCTAGACATGAACAATGTCTCAAATTGCTAAAAAACGTCAATGAATTATAGAGAAGAAAGAAAAAAGAAAAAAAAACAATATGGTGAATTTATCACATATTTAAAACAATTTTTCGAAGTTCCGCAAGCAATTGCTGTCATTAATTCCCTCGTTAAATTACAAGCCAGGTTTCTGATTATACCACAACTTTCTTAAGTATCTCAGATTCCAAGAACATGTAAATTGTGTCGCCAAAAAAGACTTTTTTTTAACGATATCAAAAAGCTTTTCATTCCGCATGTTTGCAAATGGATTTCGTCACGCGAACACACTCTTCGGCATTTTAACTACCAACAAACAAGTGTAGCATATTTTAATAGTCCATTATGCTCAGTCCCTTCACATATAACTTAAGTTAGGCCTAAAATCCTCTTATTCATAATGGAATTAAAAGAGCAAATGCGAACCCCTTTTTAGACATTTTCATTCCTTAGAGATATAAGAGTAAGTAGAAGTTTTAATTAAACCAGACATTTCGAGATTCTTACCATGATTTTAGACATATGTAAGCATTCGCCATTTCGTAAGTATGTAATTCACAATTTTTTAATGTCAGCGAAATTAAGTAAATGTGTTTTCATTTTAAGCTTTAATAAAACTAAGATGGAAATTGACATCGTTCATTGCGCTACTAAAATCATGCTAGTAGTACAGACCAGCGATTCCCAGAGCCTGACTAAGACAGGGGCATACGGGGCAGGTGCCCCGAGCCCCCCATATCAGAGGGGGCCTCCAAATCGAATAGAAAGTATATTGTACGTATCTTTCTTTTTTAACTTTTTTAAAACAAAATATCAGTACAGTGTAAAATTCGTAAGTTTCATGTTAGCTTTTTCGTTAATCTATCGAATGAACACAAAAAATCTGTATTTCGTAAATCCCTGGCTTTTTGGGGTGAAATTCATCTAAATTTTCGCAATTACGACGGACATATTTGGCCAATGAATAACCTGTATTTTTGCTTATCGCAAAATTTAAATACCTCCATAAATTCGTTTCTACATTACTGAAGTAGTAAAGCAGAGTGGGGTCCCAAAAGAAGTTCTTGTCTCGGGCCCTAATTAGGCGTCAGGCTCTGGCGGTTCCCAAAAAGCGTTGCCGGTACCCTATATCAAATATTCCCTATTTTTTCAATCAAATTAATTTACTTCTTTTTAAACCAAGTACCTTTACCGCAATATCGCGTTTTGAAAATAAAAACTTCAGTTTTTTCCCACCTTACAGTGCAAATTTAAAAAAGGCTCAACTCTCTGAGTTATTGTGGTAAGAGTTCCTGCATAAGATTTAAGCCGCGCATTTAAAGTCAACAATGTTTTTTATTTTAAAAACGCTATATCGCGGTAAAGGTACCTTGTACCTAAAGGAAAAAAAAAAAATTATCCAAGCAATTATTATTACGAAACAAAATATCTTAAGCAAACCGAAAACCTTATTCGTTTATCCTAATATAATTCCATGGAAAAAATAGCTTTTAATAAGTATTTATTATTTTTTATTCTATTTAATAACAGTCGAAAAAATAGAATAGCGATATAAGTCTATATAAGATAGTTCCCAATTTTAGACCGTTTTCCTGACTATTAAGACCATATTACTGCAGCTACTCCTAAATTTCTAAGGTCAGAAGTCCAAATCAGTAGAGAGATAAAAAAAAGGTATGTTTATTTAGAAAATTACATTTTTGCGTTTAATTTCGTCACTTAAAATATCATCTGCAGAAATTAAATTAATCAGCATATTTGAAGTCATCCCCGTGAGCCATTTAATTTGATTCTTGGTACGTGAAAATCTGATCATTAGATCGAAAGTTATTCTGGGTGTTTCGTTTCTTTTTCTTTCGATATACCATAGTTTCTATTGCATAATTTTTGCTTCTAAAAAAATTAAATAACTTAAAATATCATAACAAATTCAATAAATTCCAATCACAACTTTTTCTCGGAATAAAAAAAAAAAAAAAATGATAAATAACTTTATAGCATTTAAAATGTTTCTCATTTAAAAAATGATGTAAAAAAGGGGAAAAAATACACTAACCCTGAAACTAACAACTGCAAACTTATCAGAATCGAGAAAATAGTAAAAGGAAAACCAACTTCCGGCCAGTGAAGAAAATTCGTGTAAGAATTCGTCTGTATTCCAAAATTAATCACAGCAATGCATAATATTAAAAATAAAAAAAATCTAAAGATAAAGTAACGAAACAGAAATGTTTTCCTTTCATGCGTGGGCGCGAGTCGAAAGAACTCATTCATCAACTCCATGTTTCTAAAAATAAAACAGCGGAAACTTTACAGCCTTCATATATGCAATCGAAGATAAATAATCAATCGGTAAAAGAGCTTTCGTTGCATTTTTTTTTTTTTTTTTTTTGGTAAGCCATATTTCTCACCTTTCCATAATAAAATAGAAACGATTCGTTCAAGAGTAATTATTATTCACTATATAACGTTATAAAAGCATATGAAACAAGAGTAGGGACTCCTCGCCGTTGTACAGTAGTAGCCGCAAAAATAGATAAATTAAACTTATTTTTAACAATAATTTAATAATTTCCTCTTACACATGCTTTTAAAGTCAATATTCCTAACGTTAAATATATCCCCAGTAGTATACGCATATGACTTAGAGCCCCCACGCTGTCGGGCTAACCGTGAGATTTTCGTGGTTTACCTCACCATGAAACGCAAATGCAAGTTTTTTCCATCAAAAAGTCCTCCAGGATGGCAATTTTCTCTCAATACTTGATCCAGGAATTCCATTGCCTTCTGGATTGGGTTCAAAATTACAAAGCTAGATAGCTAAACATTGGTAGTCATAAACTCAAAAATGGGTCGGTTTTTCAACGACGGTTATAAAGAAAATATCCTTAAGACTGAATCCCTCGACGTCGGGCTAACAGTGGAAGGTTCTCGTGGTTTTTCTCACCATTTAACAAGAATACGAGTTATTCATTCTATCAAATGAGCTCCACAAAAGTTCATTTGTCCCAATCCAAGAGTCTCCTTGTCTTCTGGATTGGGTTCAAAATTACAAGGCTACGGAATTGAACATTGATGGTCGTAAACTCAGAATTTAAAGAAAATTTGTCATTTTCTATATCATCCATAACGTAAATATAGATGTACTTTAAAAGAAAAATTTTATCTCTTTTAAATCAATCAAATATTAATTTACGAAATTTCAAAATTTTTATCATCATATAATGATAAAAATATTGTTTCCCATAATATTTTAATCAAAGCAAATGAAGTTACATATGAAATCCACTTTGATATTTGTGTTGGTGCAAAAAGAAAAAAAAAAAAGAAACTAAATACAAAATAATAAATAAAAAAATAATAATTTTTTTTTTTCCAATGAGCTGCACAATCAGTCTTCCCGATGGGCAGACCTAGTGCGGTTCTCCAGAAGTGGTATCTACTCTTTCAGTGGCTACCACAATGGGTGAGATACCGTTGGCCATGTTAATTTGGACGTCTAGTTTCTGCCACACTAGATGGCAGCACCGAGACTCTATTTGGATGCTAAAGTGCACTAGGAATTTAATTTTGCCGGAAATGCCAAGAGCCAATAAGGCACTCCAGGGATCTTTTACATGCCGCATAATCATACGACATGGCCGCTGAGGATTTTCTGCATCCCGAAAATCCGGTGTCTGGGCCGGGGATCGAACCCGCAGACTTGGGCTCAGAAGGCCGACGACAAACCAACTGCGCCACTCAGCCACCAAAAAAAAAAAAAATAAATAAACTTGTTGAAGGACATTACTTTTTTGTCTAATATTTATTAAAAATAATTTAGAGAATAGTTAATAAATTTATTTATACGTTTTTCCTTTTTATACTATCTAAATGAAAAAATTAAACACATTTATAGCTAATTTTAAGAACATTAATCTACCCACTTAAGAGAATTAAAACACATAACATTTGAGAAAGCAAACAGGAATCTGTCCACCTGTTGGTGGATTTCTGGCGTCAAGACATTTAAAAAAATAAAAAATAATCCCATTGATAAATGTTTTCCTCAACTAATCACTCAAGTCAACAATAAATTCTATGTTCCAAGAAGCACTACGCGAAACAAATAACCATAAAATCCAGTCTTTCTTCTTTCTAACAAGAGGAAAATTGACGTTCAGTATTCAAATCAAAAACCGTCCAGTCCGAATTTTCTCAGAAAAACTTGGAACAAAGCCATAAAAAAAAAAATTTCTCGACAGCTTGATGGCCAGTCTCCAAGCCCAATCTCAACATTTTACATCAAAATTGCTCATTGTTATCTTTTCTACCTTCGACATTTACCAGAAAGGCGAAAAAAAGTTTTCGTAAATACACATGGAATCCGGTTTTTAGAATGCTCTTTATCTGGTTCAGTTCAGCAGGTAAAGGTTCTTTTTGTCTAGTAGTAAATCGTCTGACTATTGTTGGCGCATTCTGTAATAGAAGAATTTTTCCCCCTTGACCTCAGCAAAGGTGGGGTCTATAAACAGGTCGATAGTTTACTGACGAAATCAACAGTGGCATGGAGTAGCGATAAACAACACATTCCATTCAGGTATTCTGATAAATATTATTCGGAAACGATAAATAAAAAGCTAACACATTTATTAATTACAGATACTGGTTTATTATTCATACTTCACAGAATATAACTTATATAAACTTCAACTCAGCGCTAGGAAAACGCATAGAAATTTTCTAATAGATGTAAAAAATGAATATGTGAACGCTAATTGTTATTTGCATTAATATTACGCATAAGTCAAGATATTTCTATAATCGTGAAAATATGAATATGAACAACTAAACTAAACGTTAAATGTACAATTATTGAATGACAGATACTTTATTTATGAAACTCACAAAACGTGTCGCATGTAATTATTTAACAGTTTGCACAAACAAGAATATTTTTTTTTCCACTTTTCATTTTACGAAGAAGTCAAAGTATATTATTTTATCTCTTATTTCACAGTACTCGACAGCAATATCTATTTATATTTTAAATGTCAAGTTTTTCACAGTGACAGTTCAGCACCTTAACCATTGAGCTACCGCGGCTCACCGCTTTATAGTACATAACCAGGTAAATACTGGTTTGTCGAACGGAGAAAAACGGTAAAGAAGATTTACTTTCATAATAAATGTTAGATTTTCAAAAATCGTTCTATGTTAAACATTTCTATGCAATTAAAAAAAATGAATAAAAAAATTCAACAATATTCGGAATACGTTTTTGCACTAATAATAATAAAACTAATTTTCGGGGGGGGGGGGGGGAAATCATGTAACAAGTGCTTATGTTAACCAAAAATATAAGTACATACTTGATATAACAATCTGTGCAGGAAATAATAATGATAACCGAATAAGGCTACTAGGTTTAAATTTTAAGATTCGAAATGTTATGTATGCAACCAAACCTATGTCGATACAATAAAAATGTTGAGATATTTCAATAGAATAATTTTGAAACAACGATCTGTTTATCTTCGATGTTTGAAGACAAATTTTGATAGCTTCGCTCCGGAGCACTTAAAGGCGAAGGGTTAAAATTCATGTTAATCTTAACAGATATGTGCTCGCGATACACGTAATCTCAAAAACTTCTTGTAGTAATTACAAAATTCCTACAGCAATAAAAAAAAAAAAAATGAAACAAGATTAAACAGTACGTAAGTAAACTGAAAAAAGTTTCTTCAACGGGACAAAATTGCGTCCCAACTCCAATCAGAAACGAAATTTTGCAGTCGGGGTTTTATTTTTTAGTGGTTTTTCACAGCAACGGGGATTGAGATTTGTAAAAATACGTTGCATATTTAAATTTAGATTGGAACATAGAATCTGCAAACCACACGTAACATTTCTCCATGCAATAAAATTTAATATTTAAAATCCATTAAGATTGCCGAACTAAAATTACAAAAACAAGATTACTTCGGATAGCATTTACCGAAAGAATACCCAAATTCAAAACAAAGGAAAATAGTTTTAAAAGTGTTAACTAATTTCTAAAAAATGGCTTACTAATTAAAAATAAGAAAGAAATAAACAGAAATGTACTAGAAAATGAAAACCCAGAAAAATAACAGAGAAAATTAACTTCTTTTTTCTAAAAATAAAAATTACCGGTACTTCCGTAATTGGAACTTAACTAAGATCCATAGAAATAACTCAAAAGCCGTTGTAATCATCCCCGTATTCATTTAAAGACAATAATTTTTTAATATCGCTCAATGATAATAACAGTTTTAATGCTTTCATATAAGTCAAATTCAAATTAACTATTGCACACTTTTTTTCACCCCCCCCCCCAGAATTTTCGTTTAAAGCTCTGCTCATTCATAATATTAGATATTATTAATAAGCCGACTCGAAAGAAATAAAAGCTACTGAAATATAAAAAAAAATTTTTTAACTCAAACCTTCACTATTTCCGGTCAACGGTCAGATGTAAACAAACACAAACTTACCTTCACGCACTGTGGATAAAGAACAAACTGAAAAACAATTCAACATAATTACGCCTCAAACGCCTATCTTCCAGAGTTTTCGTTCGAACGAACACTTTTTATCTCCATCCTAAAACAAAAAACTAAAATCGTTTTAAAGCGATGCGAAAACGGGAGCAACGTTTTCGCATTTCTGCTGTACGGCGAAGTGTGTATTCTCTGGAGTTTCAGCGGGAAAAGCAGCCCATTGATTTTCCGGAAAAGTCCGGCCCTAAGAATGTCATCGGAGTTTCCTCTCCTGTTTGTTGCCTCTCCGGGGAGTATAAGCTTTTCCGGATTCGCCGCTTCCACGTTTTCAATAATTCTTCGCCGTCATAGCTCTTCGAAAGCAATTCTACCTCCAAAGATATTTCAAACCTTCGATCGATTAAGCCAGTCGTATGCATTTTAATGGAAATGTAATCAACTTGGACAAAGAGCTGTAAAACTAGATATGGGACAACGAGCAATTTTTCACTTTTCTTCCGTTTGTCATTTAGTTGGAAGTGACTTGATTTCATTTGCCCCGGCGATAATTATTGAAGATACGAGACAGACGCTAACAACAAAAAAAATAATGCTTCTACGTATTAGTAATAGATATAAAGAACCCAATAATCAATAGCTAACAGTATGTAGGCAATGTAATTTGCACGAATTTTGAGTCTTCGATAACCTTAAATGATACGTTTACTATTTCAACCAAAATATTAATAAAGAAAAAGAAAAATTTTGGACATCATGTATACGTCCAAAATGAACCGATTTCTTTATCCTTAGATATTTCAAAATTTCAAGTGGATGATTATTTAACGCAGCGGAACCCTAAATAATCGATATTCTTTCGACGGAACGCCACTTCATAAATAAAGTAATTAAGGTAACTGTGAATTCATTAACATATAAAAAAAAAACTACTTAGTTTTTAAAATATTAATTTCTAGGAAAGGAGGTTTTCATCGCTTTCATTAATAATCTCAAATTAGGTTTCAGTCCTTGTGCTTAATTTTTTTAGTCTAAAATTATAAATTTGAATAAAGCAAAATAAAACGAAATAAGATTTACTTTTAAATGAGAACTTAAAAGATCAGATATAAACGTTGAAGATGACAATTAGACAAACACATTTCTTTATTACAGAATTTAGTTATTTTATTTTGATTTGGAAAGCGCGATAGGAAATACTGATGCAATATCTTATAAATGCTCAGTAAAAAAAGCAACTTGTAGAGAGAGTAACATTCTCATATTCAGCAGAGCATCACGTGTACGAAGATCCAGCGCATGCGCAAACGAAGCAAAGTGATGGGAGGAGATATGTCACCTAAACCGGTGGTTGGATAACTTTCCCACCAGGTACGTTACCTACTGTAAACCACCATTTTATGATTTCGTTCTATCTCAAAATGTGTTAACATTTTAAATCAACACGAGTGATATGAATGAATTCTCAAAGAAATATTTTAATAAATGGCACACTACTGTTTATACCATCTATAAATAAAAAGTGAAAACTTTCTTTCTATTCATCTCCAGTAGTAGTTGGGAGTAGGAGGGGTGAAGGTGGGTTTAAACCGGCTTCAAGAACCTCTGTAGCTGTGCCCCTAAATATTTTTTTTTTTTTCCTTTACACACATAAACCGTACCAATCCTTGGGATTATGTCTATGGAGCCGAGCCTTCTTCCCCTTTGTCCGCACCTTCTTTGGTACAAGGCGGACAGCCTAACCGTTATACACCACGAGTACATACACATAAGCTGGAAAATCTTATAGGTTTATAAGTAAATTAATTGCAACTTTAATGGGGCATATTATTACAGGGTTAGTTCAGGTGATTAATCTGTACCCTGTCCAGGGTTTTTAACCTGGCTCTTTAATTTTGAATAAATACGATTTTTTGAGATGCGTATTTCCTTTGTAACAGGATTAAATGCCTTTAGTGACTTGTGGATAAAATATTGGTCTGTGGGCTTAGACATAAATGCTAAAGTCGTATAAATGTAAAGGAGAACCTATAGAAAGCTATAAAACCATCTACTTAAATAAAGTAATCCCTTGCTAAAAGTTAGGTTTAAAGTTACCAAGTATTCATTAATAACATATTGAATAATAATTCACTATTCTTCATAGCTCTTCGAAAGCTATTCTACATCCATCCGATCAATTAAGTCAGCCAGAATTTTAATGGAAATGTAATCAACTCCAACAAAGAGTTGTAAAACTAGATTCGCGGCAATATTATACTTTCTTCGGTTTGTCATTTATTGAAAGTGACTTGATTTCATTTGCTCTGGCGTTAATTATAAAAGATACCAGACAGACAAAACTTCATACTAAAACAAGTGATATTTTCTCCCACATGTTATTAATAGATACAATGAACAAACATAATCGTTGTGGACAACTAACAGCATTTATGCATAATTAAATTTTCACTTATTCGTGTTTTAATGATTCGTTTACTGCTCCTAGCCAGCATTGACGAAGATTAAATATCCCCAATCTTATGAGGTGAGAGTTCTGCAAACGTGACCTTAAACTTGAGAGGTTCTTGGTTTTTCGTCCGCATAATGCAAATCAAATCATTAAAAAGGCCATAAAGATTTCTACTTAAAACTTTCTGACGCAGATGGGATACCGATGTCTATTCTATATACTTTTTCTAACGCTAATCATAAGCAAAAGCATTTTTGGTATTTTTTAATTATAAAAAACAGTCTAATGGAAACTAAAAAAAATTTTTATATTATCGGAATTATATTTGCATTAAAATATAAAATCAAAATAATAATAATAATATGAAGAAATATATATTTTTTACTCATATTCAACAAATTTATCAATAATTTATTTTGTAAATTGAAGAAATCTCAATGATGAATAACTGTTTCTCTTCGATAAATCTACATAAGAGGAAATTTGAAAAATTATTGTTTGGAAGATTTTACCAACGCAAAAAAGACACCGATGATTTACGCTGTATTTCATAACCATCAATTATTAAAATGGTAAATATAATAGTTTTCACTTATTTTGACCTAAATTAATACAAAAAAATATGAAGGAAAAAAAAAATAGGAAAACTAGGTTTAATAAAAAAAATTCTACATCTTCAGGGGTCTGTTTAGAAGAAATTTGGGTCCGTTAACGGACCCTTCACAACATAATTTATCTTTTAATCGGACCCTTCACAAATTTGTTTATCTTCATTATAGTTTTGTTAATCGAATAAACCCTTCCCAGGAAGGGGTGGGGGAGAAAGATAGATGTAAACGAACTAAGTTTAGTCTTTCTTCGGCAGACGCTTCTTCCTTCCTTTATTCGTCCGAAATGCATATTCTGCGTTAGCAGTATAGGCTAAATACCAAATATTTGTATGTTGCATCGCTAATTAAGTAGCTGCAATTGCTGTTAATTTTTTAAAATGTAGTTATTTTAATTATAATTTTACAGTGTTGAGCATAATCTTGTATGTCTTTACAATTTAAAAACTGCTTGAAAAAGTTTTTGAGCAATAACGAACCCTATTTGCACAAATTCACAAAAGCGGACCCTGGTTGAAAGAATGTGACTTAACGTTTATTTTATATTCACAAATTACGAGTAATTTTTTCACAATTTTACAAAAACGGACCTTTCACAAAATGTCTGGACAGACCCCTGATTTTTAAATCAGAATGTTCTTTGTGTACATGGTTTGGTTAAAATTATTAAGTTATGAACGTGGAAACTAAGATAAATCATTATGTTTACTTGTTACTTAAGACAAATAATAGAATTAAACATCCCAGCAAACAGCGATAGACATGTTTTCTAAAAGCTGGTAAAACTACATCTAGAATAAGTTGCATAAGGGAAAAAAAATTTTGCGGTGAGTAACGTAAGCCTGATACTAAACATAACTATAGGCAACGTAAGGATATAACTAACGTAAGCCTAGGTAAGTAACGTAAGCCTAAAACTAACTGAAATTTAAGCAAAAAATAAAAATAATAGGCCTGTTAGTTTTGAAGTTAGCAATAGACGTCCGGGGAAACATGGGAAAAAACTACTCTAAATCATTTAAATATAAACAGATTAAGAAAAATAATAATATATAAGTTATTTAAAAATAAAAAAAAAGTTTAATATAGAGTGTAGTAATAATTTGCTGTGTTCTGTGCTAATTCCGTGTAGTAATCGAAACTAAAATAAGTAGAAATTAAGGAAAATCGGTGGTAATCAGCTGCGCCTGGCTTGTCATAAGGCCTGAGAGGCCCAAGCCTAGGGCCCCCACATTTTAGGAGTCCACCTAAATGTTACAAATATGTTCTATTTGTGTTGTTACATTCTATTTGAGTATTCCTTTTTGTGTCTTAAGAAGTGTCGATTAGAAACAAAAGTTAAGAAAAATTGAAATAAGTATAACCTTAAATTCGATTATATATCGTAATTTATTTAAGTTTTAAATAACTTATGAATTCTTCATAATTAAATAAGAAGTAAATTTGGTTTAAAGTAACAACTATGGGGTTATTGACAATTCTGTGACCAAGGCCTCCGCTTTTCTAGATCAGGGCCCTGAAAATCAGTGGCTCTTTTCAATTTGCACTTTTTCTTTGTCCCCCTTCGGTAATAGCATTTTGTGAAATAATGGTTTGCAATCAATTTGGAAAGAATGGGTCATTCACAAATTATAAAAAAAAAAAAAAATGCCGTAGGAAATTTTCGAAGTTCGTAATTTTATAATTGGAACTATCATTCGTTGAAATTACCTAAAAATCGGTGGTAGTTGTCACTTGTAATGGCAACTTTTTTTTTTTTTTTTCTACAAACACAAAGAAAATTCTTTAAAAGTAAAAGTGACATTTTGACGGTCACATCACGAAGAAATAACGGAAGAAATCATGTTAAAAATAAAATTTTGAGAAATACTCATGGTTTGCATGTCAATGGAAACTTCTTAAAATGGAGAATGGCAGTAACGTCTCTCCCGCTCATTTTAAAATTTAGTACAGTAAGTTCTTGCATTTACATTTAGATGACAAAAGCGTTAGAACAATCGAACATCTGGTTACGCCAAAAGGTCCATTTTTTATTCCGTCTTTCAACTTCGCTTCACTGAAATTCGGTTTTAAATTCAACCATTTGAAATCGGCCGAAGTTTTCTAAAGTTTGAAAAATTTTGCCGACCCTTTAGTTGCGGAAGTACAATAAATGTTGAAAAGCACGAAAGTTTCCCATTGCATCTTTAATAACTAACAATAATTAAGGCAGATATAACAGGATAACAAACTACTTAAATAATGACGCAAGAAAAAAAATTCTACATACCTGTTTAATAACGATAAACTGTCACTAAAAGCCGTGGTGGCTCACGGTATAGAGCGTTCGCTTTCCACTGAGGTGAACCGGGTTCGAATCCCAGCAATGGCTATTCGATACGAATTCTGAACCCGGGTCACACCGACCACAGTAATAGACGGATCATGGGTTCGAGCCCCTTTGCGGTCAGGTTAACCGTGAGAGGTTTTCGCGATATTTTTCCCTCTATGTAACGCAATTACAGGTCAGTTCTATTAAAAAGTCCTCCACGACGAAGACAAATTTCTTCCAGTACTTGATCCAGAAGTTCCCTTGTCTTCTGGGTTGAGTAAAAAATTACAAGGCTAAGGAGTTGAATATAAGTAATCTTAATCCCAATCTTTTGTCGGCTGTTCAACGCCGTTTAAAAATAAAACAAATTAAATCTCTGCATTATATTTATTTCTTTCAAAATGTATGATCTTCAATCTTTAGAATCAAAGCCAAAATTAAACATTTAGAAGCAGCAAATTTAAATGAGGCAAAAACAAAAACACTTTTGAAATCTAACGAATCACTACTGAGGTAGACGGGACTGGTAACGTTGAAACATGTTTAATTGCCGGGGAAAACAGGCAGATTTTTAAAAACTACCCCAGCTTCACCAGGCAATCAATATCCGCTTTTCTCAGAATTTATTGACGTTTTTGTCTAGCTTTGATACTAATTATTTGAGACCCTAAATGTGGAAATTTGACTTCATCTTGATAAAGATTCTAAAAATAGATTTTAAGGACACTGCTTACGGTATGCATGTTCACTAATAAGAGTAAAGAAAAATAAAAGAAAAAAATTTGTATTATGAGTTTTAAAATATAAGAACATAACAGACTTCAAATAGTTTTCCTACAATTTAAATATTATTTCCTACAATAAATTCTTTTAATGAAGAACAGGATATCTGCTAGATCAATTAAAGAAAATGCTTAAAAATTAATCATAGTATATATTGTTTTTCAAAGGATAAGTTAATTAACTGTGTAAATCTAATAATAAAATAAATGATAAATCGAAAATGATTCTCTTTTTGGGCCCTTTATTAAAATTACTTCAACCCTAGTTTGACGCTGTGGACAACAAAAACCCGTTTTTAGTGGACAGAGATGACCTTTACTATCGTAAGATACAGCGATTCAAAAATATATAAGAAAAAAAAATCAAAGTGGAAATATAATCAATGCAGCAAATTAACCACAAAGGGGATGTAACTTAATATTAAAAGATTGGTAGTTACAAGTTATTAAACGTACATTTATGATGCAGATATCAAATTTTTTAATAAAGCTTTGTTAATTCAACTTTGCCACACAGTAATAAACTTTACAAGAAGGATATTCTCATGAAAATTAACAATAAATAAAAGTATAACTGAAATCATAGTCCGAAATTCAGCCCGCAAAAGTAGTCTTAAGTTCTTCCCCCTAGCCATAATTACCAGGGATGACAGTTTTGACCGCTTCACTGATTATCCCGAGTTAACTCGGGTATGTATATATTGCAAATATTTATTATCCAGAGAAAACTCGGGCGAAGCAAAATTTGTCAGTACGTTTTGTTTTCACCCAGCCGGAAGCAAATAAAACAAAAAAATAAAAAAAGTAACTATTACTTCACTGGCGTTTGGAAATTATCACTTTGTTGTCCCTTGTTTTAAAAACTATCATACAGAGACTAATATTTACCTTTATTCATTTGCCCGAGATAACTCGGGATAGTAAACTGATGGTAAATTAAATGTTTTTTTTTATACATGAAAAAAAAAATTACAATTTCCACTTAAAACTTTAGAATGTTTTGTTTTAATTTCTTGTATCTATTAATGAAAAAAAAAATATTTCTTTTTTTTTTTTCTTCTCTCTTTTCCTTTTGTCATAAGAAATTGGTAAGAGAAGCGATTTAACTAAAAGAAAAAAATTCTTTTCTTTAATAAGAAATGAACTATCCGCTAATAATTTGATAGTCATCGGATCGATGAAAAAATGGCGGCAACGATGGCCAAATGAAAGAATTCTAGAAGAAATATCTGTCTTTTAAAAACAACATACTTACGTACGTACAATATTTTTCCAAATTTACTGCAACTAATTTTGATACAAATACGGAACAAACGGCTACAAATAATATTTGCTGCTCTTCTATTTCATATTGGCATCATTCCAAATGTTAGTTTCACAAATCAAGATAACTTTAAAAAAAACAACCGCCCTATTTGACGTCAATTTTCAACGAAATAAACAGGATGAATAATTAGTGCCTAATTTAATTAATACTTAGAATAAATACGTAAACAACTGAACATACTAACTAATCATCGTGCTTCAGATTAAAAACAAGGTTCTCTTAATTAACGATGTCTGGAGTACCCTGATAAGTAAGCATAAAAAGTTATTTACAAAAATAAGCGCAACAAAATTATTTATTGAGAAATAAAATTCCAATTAATTTAATTGGGACCGAAATAGAAACAAGGAGAATTAAGGAAATAAAATAAGAACATTACACATAAATCTTGTTCGTGAAAAACGCATCTACAGAAGTGAGTAATCAGCAATAGATTACAATTATAAGTAAAACACAAAACAGACACATTTAATTTTATCCAACTTATCAAAAATTTCACTTTAATCGAAGTAAAAACTCATCCAACTCATCAAAAGTAGCATTTAAACAATATGAAAATTTATATTGGTTATGAACATTCTACAATTCTGTTCAATAACAGATTTTTTTTTTTTTTTTTCATTTACTTTTATTTTCCTTTAGATTCGCCAAAACTGTGCACCCAATATTAAACCAGAATGTAAATACAAAATAAAAATAGTTAGTAGCAAAAATAAATGCTGTGATATTCTTCACTAAGTATTAAAACTTCAAGTGACTTAATTCGGGATAAAATAAAAACGAAAATTAAAGTAAAATCGGAACTTTTCAGATGATGCGGTTAAAACATCTACAACAGTATAAATTTGGAAAAAATAAAATAGCATACTATTACGGAAATTATTTCCTTAACTCATTACCCTTCATTCTATACATTAAATGCACAATTAATATGCAAATTTTAAGTTTAAATGCTTGCAATTGCAATGGAAAAATAAAATATACTATGTACGCAATGCATTTTTTACGATTCAGTTCAAACACAGCAGTGGACGTTAAGACATGGTTCCTAGTAGATCACCACTAGCATCACTTGCCGCAGTCAGTGTACGGTTGGGTGACTACTTGAATCAGTCTACGAAAGGGCGAGCGTGTGCGGTATTGGTTACTGTTCTACCGTAAAGTGCTCGACTTCGCGAGCAGGCCGTCGGGCTACCAAAGCGGAGGTACTATTCTTTCCGCAGAGGATCAAATTTGGGATGACAGGTCTTCAGATCATCCTCAGAGATGTTTAATAGCCCATTGTGCAGCTCTAGTGTTGCGTAAATGAACTACAATAATTTAAAAACAAATTATATTCTTTTCCTTATTTAGTAATTTTAATTCAAATTTATAACACCTAAATTGAGTCGGTACTTACAAAACAGAAAGTAAATACTAAAACAAACAAAACTTATTTTCGTAAAAATTGTAACAACAAAAATATTTTTTCTACTTGTAGTAACAAAAATATTTTTTTAAAATATCAATGATTTCGTAGAAAAAAAAATACGTTTCAATCACAAAATAAAATCACAATAATCAGATTAAAAAGTGAAGCACCCACGTAACAAGCAGGAGCTTAAGTTTAAGACTATAGCATGGAAAGTTATGCCCAGGAAAAGTCATAGACCAATTGCATGATGGTGGAAGTATGATCAACTAAACGCACTTGCAATCTTTACTTCCCAGACAAGCTAGTACTTATCAATCTAAAGTTGGAAAGAATTCAAGCCACTATCAGATGTAGATTCCAAGCACACAATTTACCGCACTACACTATAACAGCTCAATGTATTATATCAATAATGTAATCAAATTATATTTAAGCATATTAATGAATCACTTCGCATATCGAAACCAATTCAATCAAAAATACGACTTTGATTTATATAAAAATCAGAATAACTTTTTAAAACGAAAAATATCTTAAAACAATCGTGGACA
Organism: Parasteatoda lunata; assembly: GCA_949128135.1. NCBI lineage: Eukaryota > Metazoa > Arthropoda > Arachnida > Araneae > Theridiidae > Parasteatoda > Parasteatoda lunata. The sequence continues at coordinate 24,876,087 of OX421979.1, forward strand.
TCGTGAACTCCCAAGCCTGAATGACAGATTTTTTTTTTTTTTTTTCTTTCTATTTCCCTAGTATGAATACAGTGAAATCTTTAGAAAGGTTACCTCTGTGTAGCGACCACCTTTATTTACGACCACTTTTGGGGAAGACCTTGTGTTCAAGAAAAACCTTTAGGAGAGACCATCAAAACCTATCCAAGCGACAGGGCAAACCTCTGCACCAAATGTGGAAAAGATCAACTAATGAAACACGAAAAAAATATCCAAACAAAAAATATTAATAAAATAAATAAGTAGATTCAAATGCATTCAAAATATTTATTGTAAGTGGCTCTTATTTAGAGACCTGTGTTGACGATCTTTGAAAGAGATCGACAACCTGATGTTGCAGTCAGAGTGCACTTAAGACGACTATCAATGATTTTAAAATTGAAAGCTAAATTAAAAAGAAAAAAGAAACTAAGCATTTTAAGCAAACAAACATCTTAACTTTATTTTTCTGTTATAAAATTGAATGCAAATTTAAACAGAAACATAATTATTTATTTATTTAAAACAGTTTTATCATTCATAATTGGTAAAATTGTTTTTACTCATAAATAGGGGTCATTTTTATTGACGCTAAGTTTTTATTCGAGATGTCAACACAAGTGGCATTTCTGCACCAAGAAAATGACACTCACTAAAATTTAAATCGTTTACGAAAAATCACGCACCTTCTATAACAGTTTGAAATCAATGATGGTAACCTCTAAGAACGACCAACTTCCAGTAACACTAGATTGCCTAAGGAGGTCATTTTGACTGCTTTTTAATCTCAATTAGAAAAACAATGATGTATAAATGTAATGACACACTTCCTTAGAATTTTATGACTTTTTGTACAACATATAATTTTTTTAATTGTTAATATTTTCTAATAACTTGTTATATAACGGTAAATAATATAAAAATAATTAATTTTAAATAAATTTCTTAACAAATCAGATATTCTTTTACAATCCAGTCATTTTGACTGCACTGCTTTTAGGCAATATAGGTATATACTAAAAGGGGTCTGTTTAGAAGAAATTTGGGTCCGTTAATATCTTTTCATAAAAACGGACCCTTCACAAAATAATTTATCTTTTAATCGGACCCTTCACAAATTTGTTTATCTTCATTATTGTTTTGTTAATCGAATAAACCCTTCCCAGGGGTGTGGGGGGAAAGAAAGACAGATGTAAACGAACTAAGTTTTGTCTTGGGCAGAAACTTCTTCCATTATTCGTCCGAAATGAATATTCTGCGTTCAGTAGTATAGGCTAAATACCAAATATTTTTATGTCGCATCTCTAATTTGGTAGCAGCAAATGCTGTTTATTTTTTAAAATTTAATTTTTTTATTATAATTTTACAGTGTTGTATCTCTTTACAATTTAAAAACTCCTTGAAAAAGTTTTTTTTACAATAACAGGACCCTATTTGCAAAAATTCACAAAAGCAGGACCCTGGTTGAAAGAATGTGACTTAAGGTTTTTTTTTATATTCACAAATTACGAGTAATTTTTTCACAATTTTACAAACACGGACCTTTCACAAAATGTCTGGACAGACCCCTGACTAAAGTTTCAGTCTTTCTAATGTTAACGACCATTTTACTGTGGAACAAAGATAGGTCGCCCCCCTAGAGGTTTCACTGTATATGAGTTGGAAACTCTCAATTCAGAAATCGTCGTTTCGCCATAATTTCACAACCAACAACCTCGACATCTGCAGTTAAAAGAAAAATCAATAACAATAACACTGCCAATACCCTAACCCGAAATAATTCCACTACAAAGAGCAAATTACTCATTATAATCGATAAACGATTAAAAGTTCCATTAGAACTGTAGAAAGTGCCAAACTAAAAACTCCGAAGAAACAGACTCAGCAATAAAACTGCACCGCCAAAAGAAAATTAACAGCCGTTATTCCCCGCACTAAACTGCTGTTGCACTGTTAAAGCATAAAATTTCGAAGTACACAAACTGAGATAAAAATTTTGCCTCCAGAGGGAGGTTAATCAACATTTTTATCATAAATTTAAGAGCTCAATGAGTTAGTACTCTGTAACAAAGTTTCGTGCCTGGCTCGGAAAGAGGGTAAATTACGCACGATTCATTAGCGGCAGAACCAGACCATATAATTAGGCAGCTGTGGCCCGTATTATTGAAAAATATAACGTCCACCCTGGTGCAACACAGCCAGATGATGACCAATTAATTTAGAAAATATGGCGTTTACAGAAATAATAACCTAGACGAGAAGGTATAAAATATTCAAGCGATTGCGGAGAGGAAAAAGTTCGATTTATTAAATGGTTGTACTTGGGTATGAAAATTCAGAAGAGTATATAAGATAATTGCATTATATAATAAAATATTAGAGAAAATCAACATAAATATAAGTTTATGGATGCCACTCTAAAAATATTTCAAGACTGAACTTATTTTTAACACAATATATAGTTATTTACTAGAATTTTATAGCTCAGACTCCAAAATGTACCTTTCTTTCTCATATATTGAATCAGTTGTCGAGTTTTTTTTCTTTTTCTTCTTCGTTTTATTGATTTATTTTTTACAGCAAACAAGATTAAAATAACAGCTAACCTTGTACATCTTTTTTACATCAATCACTGAATAATAAAGAACTAATTTTCTTTAAGCAAGCAGGCGTTGAAGTTCAATCACATTTTTTCATTAATGAGCTACATTATTACTTGATAAGAGCACAATAATTATGAAAATTAACAATGTTTACATTAAAATGTAATTTTTTTTTCTTATTTAACGTTTTTTTTTTTTTAAACATTTTAAAGGAAAAACAGAAATTCTAATTAATATTAAAAACAAATGAAAAAGAGATGTTAACTATAGTCTTAATTAATGAGAATAAAAAAACTGATCACACAGCACACATAAAATTTGTAAGAATGACTATGCTTAAACATAACTTGAATGTACTAAATAAAAGTCAACTACAAATGAGCGCATATTAAAAGCCATAGTGTGCAATTCAATGGAAATCTCACTGTGTTTTATTAGCATCATTTTTAAAAGTAATCGGATAGGTACCTAGTATAAGACAGTCTATGTAACTTTCATGAGAAACTACAGAATCGATTTACGCATTTTTCTCCTTAATATGATGCACATTCCATAATTTTATTATTAGTAAGTTACTTTAAGGTCGTTGATACTAATTTCAATAGCTGAAGAAGATATATTATTAAATACTGATATTCGAAGTTAACCTAAGAAATTAACTTGCTTTTGCCTGTTTCCCACATGAAACATACTATATATAGTTTCTGAAAAACTAAGCAACATTTTTTTTTTCCTTTAGAATTTTTTCAGGGGCTTTCTGCGATATACCTCTCTAATATACTACTATCTTTCTGCAAGATATTTAAAAATAACAAAAATACATATTACTAATTTATTTTTGTCTTCTAATAGAAGCGTTAACTTAAAAATTAAATAAATAAATAAAAATTGGATCGAATAAAATAATTTTTTATTTAAATACGTGATATATTTTATTCTAATATTATGGGCGATATTCTAGCATTTTGTAGATAGATATTACGCTAATTATTTCCTTTTTAGATAACACACTAATCATTTCCTTTTTCGTATTTTGTAATTCATCATCACATTAAAAAAACCTACAACAAAAAAATCATGAAATCTGTAGAAGTAACAACCGAAAAAATAAATAAATAAATAAATAAATAAAGACCGCGAAATCACGCAAATCGGACTCTTATAAAAGGGGTTACTAAATGCGTGCTTTTATTTCGAGATTCAGTTGTAATAAATAATATCGGATTTCAAAAGCTATGTGAAAATCAGTAGTAATAACTGCATGAAAAAATAGAACGAAAATTTCTACAAAAAAGAAAACCAAATTTTTTACTTCATTATTCTTTATTTTTCATTATTCTCAAATGAAAATAGAAAAATCACAAGATTTTTTTTTTTTTTTTCCCACTCCGATGGGAGAGAAAGGCATCTTTTGAATATAATTCAGAAGAAAAGATAAAATCTTGTCTGCAAGAACTCGGTAACGTTCTGCGACAATGACGTCACGATTCTGCCCGGAGGACGTTCATAACTATATTTAAAATTAATCAATTACTTGTTAGCAAATATCCTTATTAATTGAAATTTCATCAAAAATTCTTTTAAATTTTAAGAAAAACAGATGAGTTAAAAATTGCTAGCGCAGCATTATAGAATAACGAATTTTTAAATAAAAGAGATACAACGTAAGTCAATTTTTTTTCAAATTAGCTTAACACTCGCTGTAGAAGATTTTCCATTCACGCACATGATTTGATAGAAACTAATAAACCAATCGAATGCTTTAACCCTTGAAGGCAGAATTTATCATAAAACATTTTTCATTATTCTGTATTAATTTAGGTCAAAATAAGCAAAAAATTTTGTATTTAACAAATTAATAATTTATGGATATGAAATAAGCATGTAACAGCGGTGTCATTTTCAGTGTGAGAGTAAGAATCTTCCAAACACGGCTCAATTTCAAAATAATGTTTTTTAATTACATTTATTTAGATCTAAGAGAAACAGTAATTCACCCTTGAAATTTGCTAAATTTAGAAAACTTCACAAAATACTTTAACTTAAAAACGGACCCCTCACAAAATAATTTATCTTTAAATCGGACCCTTCACAAATTTGTTTATCTTCATTATTATTGTGTTAATTGAATAAACCTTTCCCAGGGGGTGGCGGGGGAAAGAAAGACAGATGTAAACGAACTAAGTTTTGTCTTCGGCAGACGCATCTTCCATTATTCGCCCGAAATGAATATTCTGCGTTCAGCAGTATAGGCTAAATACCGAATATTTGTATGTTGCATCTCTAATTTAGTAGCAGCAATTGCTGTTTATTTTTTAAAACTTAATTTTTTTTTATAGTTTTACAGTGTTGAACATAATCTTGTATCCACTTACAATTTAAAATATTCCTTGAAAAAGTTCTTTGCAACCCTACAGGACCCTATTTGCACAAATTCACAAAAGCAGGACCCTGGTTGAAAGAATGTGACTATATTCACAATTATACAAAAACGGACCTTTAACAAAATGTCTGGACAGACCCCTGAAATCAATTAGTGATAAATTTTTTAATATGAATGGGAAAAAAGTTTATCCAACTACTATTTTTTGTGGATCTTATATTTTAATACAGATATAATTCCAACATATTTTTTTAGTAACTGTTGTACAGTATTTAAAAAAAGAAGAATTAAATATATATATATATATATATCGCACACATAAACGTTATGACACCATTTTGTAAGAGTTCGAATTACATTCTGGCATTACATTCTAGAAATGCTGTCGAAGAATTTAACCCAAAAGCAGGCATTTTATTGCGAGCTATAATCACGTTAATTTGTTAACACAAAATAAGTAATCGTAGCTTCCGCCTATTAATTATCAAAAAATATAATACGAAGTCTAAAAAGAGTCCTTACACGAAATCAAAGCTTTTCAGCCGCAATATTTCAAAGGCTCGCTTTTCCTCGGACGGTTTTATCCAAATCAATAAACACCTCCAACTAGTATAAGTTAATTGTTATTTTGCGGATCGATCAGAACTTTCCACATAACACGCAAAAAAAGCAATATACATACCGCCCGAACGACAAACGCAAGGCTGTTAGCAACATGACTCAATCAAAATAAACATTTCGAACCACGCACACTTAACTTGATTATTAAGAACAGAAAGATGACACAAACAATAGCGAATGGATTGAACTAACAAAATGAATAATACAAACTATTATTTTAAAGGATAAATTGTATCTCCTCCACTCCTTTCCTATTAGTTTATAGTTATTTTTACCACATAATTTAACAATAATAAAACTGAAGTTTAACTAAGAATGATTGTAACTAAAATTGACAAAATTATTAATTATAGATATCACATAGTAATAACTGCTCCATAGTTATTTTTTTTTCTTAATTTTTCGAAGCATTTATAGGCATAATTCATTAGGTTTTTCTGGTTGACGTTACTTTTCAAATGAAATTGAGACCACTTTTAATTTTATTCAACATTGCATATGAATACCATTTTAAAATTAAATAATGCAAAACGTAAGATAAAACAGTGAATATTTAGAAATTTGCCTTAATTTGCATGAGAATTTGTTAAGAGTTTATTTTAAAAACTTTTGCATATGAATACCATTTTAAAATTAAATAATGCAAAACGTAAGATAAAACAGTGAATATTTAGAAATTTACCTTACTTTGCATGAGAATTTGTTAAGAGTTTATTTTAAAAACTTTTTTTAAACCGATTATGTTTTCAAATTATATTCAATTACTTTAAAAATTTGCAAAATAATTTCTATCAGACAATAATATAATATTTAAACTGCTAAATATAGAAGAACTTTGTGCATATTCTGAATACATGCTAGATTTTGTTACACAAAAATGAAATCACTATATCTATTTAAAAGCCGAATACCTAAATATTCGGCCACCATGATGGCTGAATATTCAGTTTTCGGCAAAATCAATATTCCTTGCACCTCTAACAAACACTAGTTGAGAGATGGCCGAAAATTCGATCATTAGTTCAACAAAAGCAGTAAATCTATCATGTAATTGTAAAGCAAGTAACATAATACAGCAGACAAATGCAAAAACCAGAACAAAAAAAAGTTACATCTGAACTATTATATTACCAATTTATTAGAAGGCGGGACAAATAATAACCACTTTATGTTATTTTTCTTTCCTTCCTTCCTTAATTCCTCTAAAAATGTCACTAACCTCGTTCTTCTATGAAGCTCTTTAATTGTGTCGGTATATGCCATTCAGTTCTGAGCATGATTGTGTAGTTTTTCTGAGTACTGATTTGATTCTTTATCCTTTTTATTAACCCCATGGCATTCCGCTAGTATCTTATAAGAAAAACGCAACATCACAGATCCTCATCATCAGAGATATTTTAAATCAAATGATTTACACATTGATTACAGAAATGTGACCCAACTAGAATATAAAAAATACTGAAACGGCGTAGCAATGCCAATTTGTCAAAATTAAATTTAAAAAATTAGCACGTAATATTAAAAACCCGAAGAATACAGTAAGAATACTAAAAATCGTTCATCTGCGAACCAGTGAAATGTATATATATATATATATATATATATATATATATATATATATATATATATATATATATATATATATATATGGGCGAATCTCAGGAATCATTAACCTATATGTCTTCAAACTTTTCTTATAAATATATAACATAATAAGCAAAAATTAATTCTAATAAAATTACAGGAATAACTATGCATTCCTAACTTTAAGATGCGTACATCTTAATGCGTACATCTTGATCGCGAGTAACTTGCTTTTGGCTTTCATTTCTTACTTCAATCCTACATTTGACAACTTTTCATGAGTTTATTTATTTTTATTTTTTCAATATGTGTTCTGTTTAAAAAAAACTGAAAATCACTAAAAACATAATTTAGTAGCTCAGCTGTACTAACATATTTTCTTGAATGATATTTTTCGTGAATATTGACGTTTGCAAACACTTAAAGTTTGTCATCAAATTTTGGCACGTCAAACTGTAACCATCGAAAATTGAAAAAAAAGGTATACAATCCAATTCTGCTAGTTACAAGTTAAACTAATGATACAAGTTTGTTCTACTTTAAAAATGCTTTTAGAATATCACTACACTAACATAAAACTTGCAGAATTAGATTGTATACCTTTCTTTTAAATTTTCGATGGTTACGGTTTGAGGTTTATAACAAAAGCTTGAAGTTAATGATTCCTGAGATTCGCCCATATGTATACACACAAATATAAATCATAGAATGAAGCCAAATATCATTTCAGAAAATTTTGGGTTTGTTAATTGACTGCTCGGGAAAATTTTCAAAATGAACAATAAATTTCATGCTTCGGTTATTCCCTTTATCAACAGGACTGTATTTTAACCTTGTAGAAAGAACCAGCGTATTCGTTAATTTAGAACATTTTACAAAAATTCTGAACACACCAGTGAGTCCTTGTTATTTTTTTTTTACTTTAAACAAATATCAGAAAATAACCTCCTGGAAAATCCTAGCAATCTCCTAAGAAGGAACAATTTATTTTAATAGGGACATATATTTCTGAATTTAGACTGCTTTTTCTTAGAGTGTGATCTTTTTTAATAATAAAAAGAACAATTAAGTTTTTTCATACAGACATTTTTGATCAGTAGTTATTGTATAGTAAACAGTGAGTTTTCAGATATTAAAAAAAAAATTGCCATTACAAATATTAAAAAAGAAAAAAACTACTGAAATTAATTTTTTGATCTGTTAATGCATTCGTGCATTTATGTGAATCATGTATTAGCCAGTTTTAAATGCAGTAATGCAATTTTGAATAATATTTCAATTATAATTATAAAATTTTTCAAAATTTTAAACTTAGGTATTTAAAAGTATCTTTAAAAATATCCCATTGAAATCAAATAAAGCTGATTTTTTTTAAATATAATATATAACGATTATTAAAAAAATATAAACGACTAAATAAATATAATATTTATAATGATTTTTTGGCATAGATCAGTTTATGCTGAGAAATATTTTGAGTGTAATATGCTAATCATATAGAAAACATTTGAACACAAACATTTGTTGATTAAAAGTAACTTATCTGGCAGCATCATGAGAAATTATTAAATTAGAACACACGATGCATAGCCAGATTTTACTTACTTTAGACAGGTACTTTTAAGTTTACAGACAGGTACTTTTTAAGTTTAAGCATTAACAAAATATTTTTAATAATTTTTAAAAAAAAAAAAAATGGTAATTAGGATATGTGCAGTAATAAAAATTATTTTTCCTATTGTTTGAAGTTAAAATCAATAAAATAAAATCATAAAGTTCAAAACCATTTTCAAAAACTTAACATAATCATGATAAAATAACTAGTTTCTTATAAATATTACAGAGAAAATTGTGAAAATCATTGCATTTTTTATAATCTAGAACTAAAATTGACACAGCAAAGAAAAAATATCTTTTTTATAGATAGAAAATTAAGCACTTTTTAAAAATGCTATGCACCCTGCAATTATGAAATTAGAATTATTATGCATTAGAAATCATTTGAATCTAAAATACTGTTATTTATTAAAATTTAAATATTCAATACATTTTGAGCTTGAGCACTAGCCTTTTCTTTTTTTTTTCTTTCAAATTTCTTCCAAATTTTGTAAAGGCAAAATTATTATAAAAATAAAAAAAATTTTCAAACTATTATATGGAAATTATAAAGTTTCCAGTTATGTATAATACCATCAGAAAAAATTTTTGTAATCCAAAAAAACCTTTTAAAGAAATTTGTCTTTTTAAAACTCGCCAGAAAGGAAAAAAGGATTTTTACACTTTTTTCAAGAAAAAAAGATTTTCCTACCAATGAGGGAATATTTCTGTATCGTGATCTGGCGCACCAACTACAATCGCCAAGGTGCCAAATAGATTTTAAACTTGCAATTTTTTTAAAAAAACAAAAACATGTAGATACTTGCCCGGGGACTGCGAGTTATACTTTCAAGTTGGTCCCTTTCTGTGGCATTTTCTTTTTCGGGCGAGCAGCTGCCCGGAAGTTTCTAAGACTTTGCTATCATTCTGCCACAGTTCACAATACGGAAATTTCCCCACCGATGGAAATGTGGTTTAAAATAACATTTACATGATTTAAAATCACAAATTGCAATTCCAATTTACACAATGAAAGATTGCAAATGAATAATAATAATTTAAATTTTATACCAATAATTTTACCAATTAATTATTACCAATAATTAATAACTCCAAAACAAGGGAATTCAATTGTTAAGTATGATTTGAAATTAATACGTTTAGTTTCAAATTATACTTAAACGATAAATGCTTACATAATGAAACAAACACAAATTAACAACATATAAAATTTCCATCGAGACCTAGGTATAAATTGTGATACAGAAACTGATAAAAAATAGTTCAGTTCTAAGCATTATTTATGCTACAATTTAAGTTGCAATTTCGAGCACTTTCTACTTCTTAGCATTAGTCATATCCTGAAGCAGATGCTTTTTCATTTCTCTGATATTCATTGCCCAAAAATATCGGCAAACTCTTTTGAATTGTGATTTTTTTTTTTTCCAAATAAAAATCTATATTGATGTGTAAAAGTATTTCTTTGCCTTATACAATGCTATCTGAGAAAAATCTAAGATTCCTTATTAAGGTAAAAAAAAATGGAAAGAAGTTAGTATAGAATTTATCTTAAATGTTTAACGACAAGCGCAATTCAAATGGGGAAATTACTAAAATAAAATCCTAATACACCATACGAGATAAAAATACAAACAAAATTTTAATCGAACATAATGGTACGCAAGATATCTCAAGTCAATGGCACTTTAATAAATGCATAGGCATGTATTTACTTTAGAATTATATCTTGAGATCATTAATACATGTAGCAATGTTTTACAACTGAACTAAACTAAATATGACGTTTACTTACGAATCTAGAACAGACACAGATAATTTTTAAGCATTATTCAAAAGAATCAAATGATTTTGAATAATCAACAATCTATTAATAAATACTTTAATCATATACTGATACAGATTTTAATACCGCAAGCAAACTATGCGGTATTGCATATTGCTACTGCAAAAACGAGAGGTATTGCATATTGTTATTGTCCAAAACAAAGCAATATTATTTTTAGAGAAAAACGTTCTATAAACCAAGTTAATCCTACAAGGCATTTTTAATTAAAAAGTCTTAACAAAAACTATTGGTAAAAATCTCGTATCATAAATTATGTATTTTCAAAACCTACGATAAAAGTTAAAAACATTACTTTGTTTACATAGCAAGCATTTAGGCTTAGCTTTGGCTTGTAAACATTGGCCAAATGTCAAATAATATGCGATCTAATACAATATTTCCGGCATTTACAGTAAGAAAACATTACTATTGATAATAATTTTACTTAAGAATCACAATAAAGAATGATTTCCAATATTATTAATCGTAAATAAGGATCTTGGTACTTAGATACTTGGCGATGTTGGCGACTAATCTCTTTTCTAAAAAATTTTATAAATTGAGAACCACTGAAATACGATTAGTTCTTGAATACAAATACACAAAAAACAGATAAGAAAACTTATAATATCGCATTTTAACTCAATGGACAGAAATAAAGGAAAAATTTATAAGAATTCTATTAGAAAAAAAAAGGAAATTCAAAAGCCGGCATTTGTATAGTAGGACGAAAGCAAATTACTAGAATTAACACCCTAATATGATTTATTGCCTGAAAACCTTAATAAAATGCTAATTATTGAATTTTAATATAATCACAATAAATAAAGAGGGCGGAGATGACTCACCAAAATAATTCTATGCGTGTAATGCACGTGGAAAAATGCCAAGGAATGCAACTTGGCTTCAAGGACAATCGCCAAGGCCAGTATGAAGTTGCTTTATTTGTTTCTTCTAAGAAACCGATATATTAACTACTTTTTTGACACTTTCACATAATCGAAATTCCAGGAACAATAACGATTCTAATGTATGTTTCTTTTGTATCCAAAGAATCGTATTAAATCCCTATCGATTCCGAACTTCTTACACAAACACTATCACTCACGTCAGCCGCACATCCAAACAACCACATAACTTCGATTTGGAGTGAAACTGCTGGCTGGATTTTGTAAGTCGTGTTTGATGCTTTCTTGGCTGAAAATAGGGTTGCTGTAAGGGCGAGCATCTCATGTTAGTTTTCTAAAGTAAAACGCCAAGTTATGCCAAATAAAAATTAGACAGCTAAGGATTATTTTGTAAGCTTTCTTGGAGAAAGATAAAATAACTTGATAAAAACGGTACCGTTGCTATCAAGTAAATTGTCGTGTCGCAACTTTTTATTGATTTAGTAGTATTTCTAATTGCAATATCGACTCACTAGAGTTTTACATTAGTTTAAGGTGACAAGACGAGAGTAAAAAATTATTTGTAAGCGGACAAAAACAACTTTAAATTTGTGAAAGCACTAAAAAGAAAAAATATTTAATTAATCATCATAATTAGTGGCTCAGCATGAGGGTAAATCAGAGGAATTATTCAATTGCTAATTAAAAACTATTAAAATGAAATAGTTTACAAGATATTTATAAAAATTAATTATTATTATTATTATTATTGTGATAACTTCGATTCACTAAAATTATCGGTTTATTAGGTGACGGGAATTAAATGTTTTTATACATTTAATGACGATTTTACTTTCATATAGTATATAAAGAACAATACGGTACTTACGTCGCACTAGAACTCACAATGGGCTATTGGCGACGGTCGGGAAAAAAATCGTAATTTTACAAATTATTAAATTTCAGAGCACGTTCAATTTCCGATCCAGTACCCCCTGAGGTATTGATTTGTAATGAGGACTTGGGAGTTGTAACCCTGACAGATTTAGATTTCATCAGTGTTCAATTGTGCACAAGGTGAGTCTTCTACCGGCAGGGATCGAACTCACGACCTCTCTGACATGGTATCAGCGACCAACCAGCCAGGTTAACCCAAGCCACATATAAAGAAAGAATTAATCATCATTCTTAAGGGGTCAGTAGAATCAGAGGAATAGTAATCATGAAAATTAAAAACAATTAGTTTACAAGATATTTACCAAAATTAATAAACCTAATAGATTATAATTATTATTTTTATGAAGAGGGACATAGTTGACTTCCATGTACAGTGCGCGAAATAAAAAAACCAACCACTTTGTATAACTATTGATCTTAATGATCGGATCTTCACGTTCCAGGACTCAATCTTAATGGTTTGAGGGGGTGAATTCAAATATATAATAAGTGAGGACGAAATTTTAAGTTACGAAATCAGACAGAAAATTGTAGTTTCTCTAAATAAACCTGACTTTTTTTTCTTTCTTTTTTTTTTTTTTTTTTTTTTTTTAAGACGGATTTAAATATCTGACGCCCAAAATATAAAAAGTAGCTGCAATTTGGGAAATATGGTTCCAATTGTTTGGATCAGGAGACCCGAAGTTTGGTTGCCTTAATGTTAATTTTACTTTTAGCATATTTCGCCCTATCTCCAAAACATTTTTAACGAATTGCAAAATTTTGCACACAATTATAAAATTCGTTTTTCCAAAGATGTAAAAGTGTAATTCCATGAAAATATTTATTATTTCTATTATTTTATTAATGCTCGAAAAAGTTTTGAATTGTAGGGTATAATTTTTTTGCATCATTTATTATTATTTTTTTTTTTTAAATAATGATGCATGGAAAAATATAAAAATTGAGCGAAATCTGATAAATAGTTTATGAGAAATCGAAATTTAAACATACGACTTCTTTAAAATTCGATTTCTCAGGAACTATTCTACCGATTTTGCTCAAATTTTGTATTTTGCCTTGTAAAATTACAGACTTTAAAATAATGTAAAAAATTTTATACCTTACATTTCAGAAATTTTCGACTATTATTAAATAAAATAATAAAAAAAATAATAAATATTTACTAAAATTTATTTTTGCATGGTATTTCCTTTGGATAAACGAATTTTATAATTGCGTGCTAAAACGTTTCAATTCGCTTAAAAAGTTCTAGAAATGGGCGAAATATGCAAAAAGTAAAATTAACATTTAGGGATTCAAACTTTGAATCGCTCTCCTGGCCAAACTATGGGGATCACATTTTCCAGATTGCTACCCCCTAAATTTTTGAGACAGAAATTCGAATGCGCAATGAGAAAGGTATATTTATTCAGAAAAAGTACATTTTTGTGTCTGATTTCGTAACTTAAAATATCTTCTGCGCTAATTAATTGGCATATTTGAGGTTATTCCCTAGAACCATTAAAATTGAGTCCTAAAACGTGAAGATCCGATTATAAAATCAAAAGTTATTCTTCAGGGTGGTCCATTCTTAATAAAGAGGGAATTAATCCTCATTATTAATGGCTCACGAAGAGGGTGACTCAGAGGAAGGATACGGCTAAAACTTAAAAACTTTTAAAAGTAAATAATTTAGAAGTTATTCATCAAAAATAATAACAAGTTACTATAGGTAGAGTTATTTTTTATTGTTATTATGGATAGCATTGACTGAGAATTTTAGATTACGTTTAGGTAAAAAAATAAAAAAAAATTACGTTTTTCTTCTGTAATTAATAATTATAGTTTACTTAACCTTCACAAAATTTAATAAATATAATAATAATGCGTAGCCTTGACAAAAATTAAGCAAAATTCGCTTTTTCGAAGTGAAACGGTCAACCAATGAACGTTGTTGCCAAATTTTCATGAAAATTTTTTTGTAGAAAAATCGTTCTTGAGGAAAAATGGTTAAAATAATTTTTTCAGTAATTTGGGATCAAAACTACGATTATGTAGCCATTTTGAAATTTGGCTCAATTTAAGAAACTTGCGTAACTACAGGCGATAGCGCGTATGTTAGAAATTTATATATCTTTTTTTCTTTGTGAGCCAATTATTAATTAATAAAGAGACTTATTAAACTTTAAAATATTTTTAAAAAAAATAAGTTTTTGATTTTATGAAACTTATTTAGTCAAATATTTAGTATAATATTAAATAATAACATTCCTTGAATGAAAATTAAGACGATAATATAGATAATCACTTATCTTAATCATGTTGAAAGTTTTTTAGTCTAAGTTTGACCTAAATATAGTTTAAGTTTGACCTAACTATAGAAGAACACATAAAATTCCTGAACGATTGGAATGTCGATATCAACATATGAATAAGTTCTCTTTTAATTTATAGTTTTATAAACCAATTTGTAGTGATTTTGTAATAATTTCTAGTTCAGTGATTCTCAACCCTTTTTTTTTGTGGCGGCACACTTTTAACGATTTTGAAATTTGACGGCACACAATGAAAAAAATTAGTTTAAAAGTTGTTTACTTACCTATGTTACACTGTGTTAAATAGTTTGTGATAATAATTTTGAATGTGAAATTAAATGATAGGTACTACAAAAACAAAAGCACATTTATTAAGGGATTAATTATTTCTTTCGGCTAGTTTTTCATTAGTTAGGAACAGTTATATTTTTTTTGCTAGTTATTAACTGTCAGCTTGTTTTCCATAGTTATTAACTGTTAGTTTTTTACATTAAAGTTATATTTTGTGAGTTCTTGTTGACTAGTTTTTTTGCAAATCATTAACTGTTAGCTTATTTTTTTGTTAGTTATCCTTTGTTAATTTGTTTTTATAACTATTAATTGCATAGCTTACTTTAATGATTAGCTTTTATTTCCGTTTGAAAGTTAATATTTAGCTTGCTTTCCTTTGTTAATTAATAATTTTAATAGTCATTAAATTTCCTACTTACTTTAAAAAATTTTTAAATTGTGTGTCAAAGACAATTTAAACACTTCCTTCTCATTTTAACTTATTTTAAGATTGTCAGAGACAAGACAATCGCCGACAAAGATGTTCACGCGATAAAAGCGTGGAAAAATTATATAAAAAGTGTATATATATATATATATATATATATATATATATATATATATATATATATATATATATATATATATATATATATATATATATATATATATATATTTATATATATATATATATTATTATTATTATTATTATATATACACTTTTCTTTTTAATTTAAACTTTACTCGTAATAAAAAAAAAGCATTATAATTTTTATTGTATCATTTCTAATATTTGGCGGCACATTTTAAGAATTTGGCGGCACACGAAAGTGCCGTGGCACAGTGGTTGAGAATCACTGTTCTAGTTATTGTTCATTACACAATTTTATGGTCATTAAATGTATATTTGAGTGTGCATGCCAGACATTGATATTTAGATCTTTCTTTTTTTTTTTTTTTTTTTTTTTTTTTTTTTTTTTTTTTAATAGCATAGCAAAACTACAATATTTTGTACAAATATATTTTTTTTAAACTTTTTTTAACTGATATGTTATAACATTATATGTAACTTTAAATATAAATTAACTTTTGCTCCAATCGTTATAAAAAGTAGAAATAAATAATTTGAAATTAACTTTTACTTAACAATGAAGTTAATTCTTTCCATGGATTTGCTGGAAATTTCAATTGAATATAAAATGGAGTCGAGCTCTCGGAAAAGTTCAGGGTCCGCGTTGAACATTTCCTCTACTGACTCTAGGCGTAACGCTCTAGGACTCCAGAGCTCTGCCGACTGATATTCCCCGAATCAGACTCTCACAGTGACGTCATAAAAAGTAAAAAAATGGTGACAGTCAGGGCCGGATTAAGCGCACACGGGGCCCTAGGCCATTCAAATTTTTGGGGCCCTTAGATTAATTTTTTTTTTTTTTTTTTGTATATTTTTTATTTATTTAAATATAAAAGTATTTATATATCTTTTCATTTAAGATAGCATATTTAAATAAATATGCTATAAATATGCAATAATAAAAATAAATAATAATAAATTAAATTTTACTTTATTTTATTAAATTAGAAACTAAAAAATAATTTTTAAAAAATTTGAAAAATCATTTTTTTTCTTAATTTTTTAAAATTTATTTTCCCATTTACCCATTTACCCATTGGGCCTAATCTGGCCCAATGGGTAATCCGGCCCTGGTCACAGCTCACAGCATTCACTGTTGTGACCGTTTTAAACTGCGCCAATTAGGTCAAAAGTGACTTATTAGATGTTACTTTATTTTGTGATATCAAATAAAAGTTTCCTTGACTATTTATTGTGACTTTAGTCAGTTGAAATCGGAAATTTTATATTACGCATTTAGGTTTTGAATGCGCCAATTCTAAATCAATATAGTTTCTCCATTGATTTTTTTCGATGGTTATCACTACGAATTGCTTTAAAAAAATCTCTATAGTTTTAAAACGACAAGATTATGATAAATAAATTTCGAATTTTAGTAATCACTTTTGAAGGTCTTTATTTGTTCCCATTTCCTAGTTAATCGTGTTTGGGAAAGCTATTTTTTTTTATAACAGTCGTTGAACAACTGACCCAATTTTATGTATTTACGACTGCTAATGTCAGCTCCGTAGCCTTGCAATTTTGAACCCAATCCAGGAGAAATTTGCCTTCATGGAGAACTTTTTGATGGAGTTAACCCGCATTTGCGTTGCATGGAGAGGAAGATCACGAGAACCTCCCACGGTTAGCCAGGTGGCAAGGGGACTCTAACCCATGATCTGTCTACCACTGAGGATATTTCACGTCAGCACAGGGGATAGTGCAAGCCGGATGCGGAATTCGTATCGACAGGGATTCAAACCCAGTTCGCCTCTTTGGAAAGCGAACGCGGCTCTGGGAAAACTATTGTCGGATTACCACTTGTTTTTTAAAATTCCGATCGTTTTAATACGACTAAAGAATTTAAAATCGACGAATCGAAAACGACGTCACGGAAGTCAGATGCGACTTTACAAACGAGTCCCAGTCGCAATTTTTGTTGTAATCTCGCAACGGAACTATGTGGTTCAAGAATGTCCTCTTTATGTACCAAAAGGTTGGGGTATTTAAAGAGTTCTTTAATATAAAAATGTAAGGACACGAATATCCATCTTCATTGATAATGATGGGGGCTGAAAATTAATTAAAAATTATGCCTTTTAGAAAATTATGATAGCACAAATAAAAAGAGGGTTGTTCATTTCGTCGGAAGCTTATTTCGCCTTTCACCAAGGTTGTCCTAATGTAAATTTTTGTTTACTGATTTATTTATTTCACATACATGAGAATGCCTTCATAATTCTTAGAATTGAATAAAATACTAGCTTAATTTATGAAGCTAAAAATGTGATTATGAGCTAATTTATGATAAGACATCAAGGTCTTTATTCTGTGCTTTAACTTTTAAGTGGCCTTGAATTATAAAGTTAACTATTTACATTCAAACACTTTATATGTTTTTTTACAATTTCAATGAAAATTTTTTAGAAAATAAATATTTCAGTAAGTAATTAGATTTTCTTTAAATAAATGGTAGATGAAATGGAGGGGATAAAGCAGTCATATTTTATATTTAAGTCTATTTTTCCCAACTATTTTTGGAATGGGTATAGTTTTTCATGATGTCTTCCATCGATATGAACTAGAGCTGAGTGATATATCGTGAAATACTGATATTTTCCAATTATCGCAATAACGATGTAAAAATATATTCCTACAATGTATCGTGAATACGATAAATATTTACACGTGATAAATATCGAAAAATATTGACACTCAATACATACTGATATATATATCGATATACTGAGCTATATCGATGAATACTTAAAAATATAGGCATTTGGTGAACATAAAAAATACCGACAGCTGATAACGAGCAAAAAATACCGTCAAAAAATACCGACACTTGGTAAATATCGAAAACGCCAATACTTGATAAATACCGAAAAATACCAATAATAGATAAATTCCTTTATACATATACTGTTATTCAAAGGATAAAATGGGCAGGACAATCGACAAGATTGAATAATATTCGAATCACAAAAAAGATCTCTTTGGTTAAACCAATCGCCACTAGAAAAAGAGGAGGACCGAGACTTTTGCCCGACTGCTTAACAACTGATTTCAAAACTATAAAAGTAATAAATTGGCAATCCTTGCCTGAGAACAGAACAGCTTGGGTCAAAATTCTGTGAAAGGCCAGGGCCCACCCGGGGCTATCTCGCCAATATTCCACCAATTCTTTCCTGAAGGAAATGAAAGAAGTGTTTCACAATTAAAGGACATTGGAAACTGAGCTTGCTTGGCGCTTGTTCTTTTGTTAGGGATGGCGGTATAATAAATGTATTAGAGGATATATCTGTTTTAAAATATTTAGATTCCAACAAAGAAATTAGTTGCTTCATTCATTACGAATCTTTGAAAGTGGACTTTCGAAAAAATATATGCACAGCCTATTTTTTATTTATATCAAAGACTCACTCAAAAAATTAATAAGGAGGAAGATATGCGGGAAAGTAACATCAATTCTTAATACATATAAATCAGTAATGCATAAAAGATGATAGAATAATTATTTTACATTATGTTTAATATTTGGGAGTTAAAATTTATGATTTCTCAATGAGTGAAGAAAAATAGCAATTTTATTTATATTTCATATATAGATATCTAAGAGATATCTTAAGAGTTTTTCTAATATAATTAGAAATTACGAATTATTAGAAATTACGAATTATTTTAAAAGAAATTTGCGTCATTTCCATGCACGCTTAAAATATGGTAAGGGATTTAACTTCATCAATCTTGAACTATGCTACTTAAATATATACAAGTCACTGTCACAATTATTTTAGAGCAGGGGTTTCCAACTGGCGGCCCGGGGGCCGCAACCGGCCAGCGGAGCCTTTTTTTGTGGCCCGCGAACTAATATATCTTTGCTGTCGTTTTTTTAGGACAATTTTCGTAAAAAATCTATATGGGTTTAAAATACTTTTCTTTCGTCAAAAAAAAAAAAAAAAAAAACTAATTTCTTCGTTTCTGTGAAAATTAACATAGTAACGGTGCAAAAAAAATTTATGTCTCAGGTTTTGCATCCAAGAAAAAATTTATTCAAATACAAAAATAATCGTGGATGTTGCTCTTTTTTATTTCTTTTTTTTTTTTTTTTTTTTTGTGAATATAATTTAGCATATGCGTATCAGAAATTTTCTCGAAGAAATTCTCTGATTTAACTTTTTGAAACCACCCATTTTGGACGAAAATATTTACGCACACATTTGTAAATTTTAAATGTAAATATCTATTCTCTGGTGGTTGCGGCAGACAAACCTCAATTTTCTCATTGAACACTTTGTGTGCTACTATGTAAGTTTTAATACCAACCTTTTTAAAGTTTTATATCTTAACAATTAGATATCTGTTGCATATTAATTGTTTAATACATAGGTTCACATTAAAGTTATTGTAGCCCAAAGTTTTATTATTTATTTAATATTTTTAAAAATATTATTAATAACATTTAAATACTTTAAAAATCTACTTCTTATTTTAATTTGTAATTCAATATACTTTTGTTTTGTACAACTTTGTCAAAATCTGACAGTAATATTTAATGTTCCTTGAAACATAAAAGAGTTCTATATAAAATTTTGATAAAATTGCGGCCCGCCATTTGATTTGTGTTTTTAATTCTGGCCCCGGCCTCATGTAAGTGGAAAATCCTGGTTTTAGAGCATTGTAAATCGATTAATAGTTACACACATTAGGTAAAAAAAATGTAAATATTAGATCAATATTATTGGGCATAATAAAAACTAATACTAACTATAAAACATTATTATTTCTAGCATTCTCAGCTGAGAATATAAATATTTAAGTTTCATGACAATTAAATAGCAAGATAATTAAGTTAGGAGTTATTTGCAAGCTCATAATTAATAACACAACTATTTAAAAAATATTTGATTTCTAAGATTCAAAAATTTCAGAAAGAAGTAATAAGAGGCAGAATGATTACGTTTTCTTTTATTTCACAATAGAATTTTATTAAATTAAAAATGTAATTGCGTGTAATCTTTTTATTTATTTATTAAATTTTCTTAAATATAATTTCTCAAATTTACGTTGTAATTCTTATAACAACATTTTAAAACTATACAATATATATCCAGATTTTGAATTTTTAAAAAATTATATTCATTTAAAAATTTGAACTATTGGAAAAATTAAAATTTATTATTATTATTTATTATAAAAATTTATTATTCATATTATTATTAGTATTGTAATTTTTATTTATTAATATTGTCATTTTTATTGTAATAATTTGGAAGCTTTTATTTCCTGCACCATCAAAAATACGAGGAAAGAAGACCAATAAGAATAAAAAAGCAAATAATTAATTTTTCTTCAGATATTTCAGCTTACATATGCGAACTAAATTCTTTAACAATTTCAGTTTAGGTTTTTTTTTTTTTCATTAGTAAATAAATATTTGTCGGCAAATTTATAGTCTGTAACATTTCTTAAAACTTTTAATTATTGCTGAATGGATTTTAAAAACTCCTTCAGTTCTCGTTGGTCAAACATTATTTATAGTGGATCAAACCACTTTCAGGATTATAATCCCATTTGTACACTTTTGAATAATAATCTATGTTCATAAAAGGATAACGTAACCTCGGAGAAAGGGCTGAATTTGTTTCTCCTCGTTTGCAACGGTTTTTAAATGATTTCATAAAATATGAAAATTTAAATAAATCATAAAATGTAAGTAGCATGTAACACAGAAATGGATATCTGTATAAAATTCAAGGATCGGGTCACATGAATATGGAACGATTTTATTTAACATTTGGATACATTTTTTTTAAAACTAAAATGTGTGTGTTGATTTATAATCATTTTCTTTCTTTCAAATAACTTCAAGTTATAAAAAATATGCATGTTTAACGAGCCCTTGAGGGTTTTTCCTAACAAAACTTTCGATTTTTTTTATTTTTAAAATCCTTATTACGTCCTGTTCTATTCTGAGCAATTTGATACCAAAGATAAGGTAATACTTATTTATTTCCAATGGGCTGCACTATCAGTCTTCCCGATGAGCAGACCTAGTGCGTTCTCCAGAAGTGGTATCCACTCTTTCAGGACCACCACAATTGGTGGGATACCGTTGGCCATGTTAATTTGGACGTCTAGTTTCTGCCACACTAGATGGCAGCACCGAGACTCTATTTTGGATGCTAAAGACTTAAAAAACTTTGAAAATTATAACAAAAGTATTAAAACCTGCTTATTTAAAACAGAAAGTATTGCACCTATCTTCTAAATCGGAATTATAGTTAATTAATGCAACGTTTTGTCTTTAAATCGGTTATCCCAAAATTCAAATTTTTTTTTTCTTTCTGCGCACAAGATTAATCGACTTTTAATAAACCTACTGAGTTAAAACTTGGTAATTGGTTAGCTAATTTAAATGTGCGACTTTTTAAAAAATTCGATTTCTAAGTAACTATTCCACTGATTTAATTCAAATTTTGTATTTTGCCTTATAAAATTACCTTCTTTAAAATGATGTAAGAATTTTTAAATCTGACTATTCAAACATTTTTCGCCTATTATTAAATATAATAATGAAAATAATAAATAATTATTAAAAATCATTTTTTGCATGGATTTATCTTTGGATAAGCGAATCTTATACTGGAGTAAAAAAATGTTTTCGATTCGCTTGAAAAGTTTCGGAAGATTGTAAAATGCGATTAAAGCAAAATAAACAATGAAGGGGCTACAAATTTCAGAACGTTTGCCTGACCTAACTATTGGGATCATATTTCCTAGATTTCAGCTGCTCTCATATCTTGAAGGTCAAAAATGCAAATTTGTCGGAAAAAAAGATATGTTTATTCTGCGAAAGTGTGTTTCTGTGATGATTTCTTAACTGAAAATATCATCTGCGCCAATTATTATTATTTTTATTTAAACGAATACGGTTACGTGCATTTTACTTGGTAATCTCAGTATTTTTTTAAGAGAAATATCGGTATTTATTTTAAAATTTTTGCTATTGTATGCATTACTTTTTTCAGTAACTTATGACACATAAGTCTGCTGTCTGAAATCTATTGAAATACCAGGTAGTTTTGGTTTAAGTACGAGTTTATTGTTTAAGCAATTCTACTTTACTACGGGGAAATGATTAATGTCAAGAAACATGAGCAGAAATATTTTATTGATAAAGAAAAAACTCCATTACCTTCAAAAATTATACAGGTGGAAGGTTTTGCGTGCTTAAAAAAAAAGGCGCCCATCTTCAAAACTCAGGTGACATGAATGAGGGAAAGAAAACATATTTTTAAAAGCAGAACCCAAAGTAGCAAACAAAAGTATACAAAATATAAAATAATTAAAATGAAAAACAAGACAAAAATATCGCAGTTTCCGAGAGATGAAAATTAGGGCAGGTTGCATTTCCAAGCGATATGGAAGGTTGGGGTGGAACTAATGTTGTTTATTTGGGAATCGGCCTCCATATGAATGAAACAAGATTCCAGACCATCAAGATGAGCTGATGGCAGGAATAAAAAGAATTTTAGCTTTATCGAAGTGAAATTTATGTATAAGTTTCCAACATTAAATGCAAAAGATGATTTATCGCATTCTTTATGATAGACATATATGTTTCCTTAATTTAAATTTGAAAGCGCATGTGGTTTGCCTACGGAAACCATAGTTGCATTAACAAGATATGTTGTATATGTTCCAGCAATTATTAATACTGATAATATTTGATAATCGCTGGGGTTTTTAATCTGATTTGTTTTCCTGATTAATATCTGTTGAGTCTTGGAAACGTTCAACTTGATTCCGAATTCTTAAGAAGTGTTGTTTGTTCCCTCAATAATTTTTGAAGCTAGTGAAGTTAATGAAGTTATGAAGTTAATCTATCTTATGAAGTTAAACTTTATGAAGTTAATCTAGTCGACTGTGTTTTAGTGAGTGAGCTCGGGTCACGAAGTGATCCAGAAGTAGCAGTTAAAGCTGTTCCAGGAGTTGGTAAGCAATAACAATCAGAGTGGTAGAACCCAAGTCATTAATGAAAAGGGTCAGTTAATGATTTATGTAAAAAATAATAATGTAAACAGATGACAAACATTATACACTATCAAATGATAGCAATTAGTAGACTGTTGGAAAATAAATTACAAAAAATATTTTGAAAAATGCAGAGCTATATGCTTCTTATTTCTCTAATTTTTGAAAAATTTCATATTTACGTTTACAATTCTATATTTGTAATTGTTACTGTTTAAAATATATACATATATCATTTTATACTAAATTAGAACTGCATTTAATGAAAGAAATTTCGTTTTTTGAAACAAAATTTTAATCGGTGCTGATTTAGTTGCTTTGTGAAACTCAATTTGCAATATCGTTATTATGAGTACATACAATCGTATGTGATTACATAGCAGTAATATAATGATTTGTTAAGGTAGTATTAACATTATGCTAGTCAACTCTGCACTTAATCAAAACTGTAAATTTCTAAAAACTTAACAGAACGTTTTGAATAAATAAGATGTGTTTTCTGTTAAAAAATTAGTTTGATTACAATATGACATAATGGACAGAAAATGAATTGAAAGTTAATTGTAATCATTAAATAAATAAAAAATCTTTAAATGCATTTAAAAAATATCTCCTTTCATCAGAAACTGCATTAAAAATATACGAGCTGCTTAATTAATCTAGAAAGAATACTTTGTTTTAATATATTTTTAATGTAGGAGATTTTTTTAATTACCATTTCATTTTGAAAGGCCTAATATCATACTTCGAAATCTTAATACAACACTGTATTATTTTGTTTTGCATCTTATTCTCTACTAATTCGAAACAGAACAAAAAGTTACATGTAATTAATTTTATTAAGGTATGCCACATGGGGGACTAAACATTTCTAATATGTTTTCCCCTTTTTTAAGAATATGTCAGTCGTATGCTAAAAAAAATATGCTACTTTTTAAAAAAAAAAATTTCCTTTCATTATGAATGAACCACATTTATTTTCAACGACATTTTGGGATTAAGTTTTCGAGACACTTCACATTCGCCACTTAATATTCCAACATATTAAATTCTTCATTCAAGGACCATTTTATTCTCCGCTTCTTTTTTGTTGATCCAAAAGCTTAATGAAATTGCACTCTCATCAGCCACCCAGATAAAAAGAAAAGTGGGATTGTTTCAGTTTGTGCCTACCTCCTATACATTGTCCAAAAGCATATTCTGTGGGAAACTGTCCTTATGACGATTTGTGGAGAACAATAGACAAAGTTTTCCCGCTCTCTGGTCGATAATTTCCTTGTATTTTTTGCTGTTTCGTCTGATTCCACGTTTCTGTTATGTTGGGACTGGAAATATAAATCTGTTCGGAATAAAAGAAATTTTGTTCTAATATTGGGAAAAGTATGTTTGCGGTGCTGTCATAATGACAGAAATGCATTTGCGTTTCTGTCACGGAAATTACATTTTTCGACAATTTGTTCCCAAGGCACTGAAATTGCATTTAGAAAATGGTGTCTTTTCTGGAATTTTATATTATTTGTTTAAACGTATGTTTAAGATTATTTTGAAATAAGCAATAAAATTCACTTTTTTTTTTTTTCATGTATCAAGCCTTAAAAATTGGCACTTCATTAGAAAAATTAATAATTTATATTGAAAATTTTGCTATGAAAAACAACTGTATTAGTGTCTTAAAAATAAATAGGAACTAAACTAAGATGGAAAATGGAGAAATGAGAGAGAAAAAAATCAATGTATTTTTATTCAGAAAACTCAAGAACAATTTATTTTTAAAAGAGGTTATTTTTATAGGAGAATTTATTTTAGAGCTTCGGTGATTCAGGGGATTGAACTTTCGCCTTCCAATGAGGTGAACCAGGTTCGAATCCCAGCGGTGACTGGTTGAAACGAACTCTGATCCTGGCTCGCACCGACCTAAGTGCAGAAATAAAATATCTTCAGTGGTAGACGGATCATAAGGGAGAATACCCTTGCTCTCAGACTAACCGTTAGAGGTTTTCGTGGTTTTCCTCTCTATGCAACGCAAATGCGGGTTAGTTCCATCAAAAAAGTCCTCCGCCAAGGTTAGTTTGTCCCAATGCTTGATCCAGGAGTTTCCCTTGTCTTCCGGGTTGTGTTTAAAATTACAAGGATACAGAGAGAAACATTGATTGTCGCAAACTCAGAATTGGGTCTACTGTTCAACTTCTGTTATTAAATATAAGATAATTACACTGCAACGTCAAGCATTATCAAAAATATGGGTTGAATCTGGGAAAGGACAAATATAAATTTTAAAAAAAATGTCTTAATTCTGATGTAATATTGTAAAGAGAACAAATCTAAACCCGAATAATTTAAATTGCGAAAATTAGAGGTACGACTTCAAGCTGATATCTTCCATTCAGCCTCTCATATGACC
This sequence comes from Parasteatoda lunata, assembly GCA_949128135.1. NCBI lineage: Eukaryota > Metazoa > Arthropoda > Arachnida > Araneae > Theridiidae > Parasteatoda > Parasteatoda lunata. The sequence continues at coordinate 24,902,200 of OX421979.1, forward strand.
AAAAACATGATTTAACTTCTTTCCTAAAAAAAAAGTAAATTAATTAATAAATAACTGAAAAATAAGATACATTTTGGTAACTAATGCATTGTATGAATTCTCAAACAATACCGATCTACTTTAACAGTTTCTTAATAGTAAGTCATATTAATAGTTAATGATAGCTACTAATTCAAGAACTGGCTAATAAGCCAGCTAACCCTCATCTGGAAATGGATTAAAATATAATGTCTGAAGATCTGTTAGACTGTATAAGGTTGAACCTAAATGACGGATTAACATAATCGTCAATTTGCTTACTCCCAAGTTCTATGTCTTAAATGGAGAAATAGTTGTTAATTGAGACTTTTTTTTATTTCTTACTAGCCGCTTAAGGTGGCCAGCTGTCCGCCAGAGTTTTCCTTGTTTTGCCACAAATGCAATCGAGCTTGGGATGTTGAAGCACGATTTTCTTCTAGCCTTCTTCGACGTTCCTGGGATGTTCCTCGGGTCCTTGCATTTCTGGTTGAGACACGATTATTTTCTAATCTTCTTCCGCGTTCTTCAGATGTTTCTTGGGCCCTAGCACTGCTAGTAGAGACACGATCCTCTTCCAATCTTCTTTGACGTTTCTCAGGTGTTTCTCGGACCCCAGCACTGCTAACTGAGACACGAACCTCTTCTAATCTTCTTTGACGTTCCTCAGGTGTTTCTCGGGTCCTAACACTGCTAGTTGAGACACGATCCTCTTCCAGTCTTCTTTGACGTTCCTCAGGTGTTTCTCGGGCCCTAGCACTGCTAGTTGAGACACGATCCTCTTCTAGTCTTCTTTGACGTTTCTCTGATACTTCTTGAGCTCTAGAACTGCTTGTCGAAATTCGGTCATGTTCCATCCTTCTTTGACGTTCCACAGACGTTTCTTGGGCCCTTCTTCTTCTTTGAGAATCTCTTAATATCTTTTTCTTTGACAAAATACAAAGTTTTTTGGAAGGCGATTCTGCCATGTCAGTAATCGGGATTGAAGAAGTCAACGAATACTTTAGAACAACAATTACTATGAAAGCAAATCATGAAACTTCAATATTAAAATCTAAGTGCTTACCTGCAAACTGAAACTTTCTGAAAATAACTAATTACATTTAATGAAAACTGTTAAAATAAAGAATAGAAAAACCAAAGAGATCCAAGGTAAGTGTGATCGTTCCTTCAAAAACAATTCAATTCCTATTTTATATATTATATAGCTGCAACGCTTAAGAAAAAAAAAAACTAAAATGCTAAATACATGAAAAGTACACGAAAACGAATTAATTTTTTATGGTATCAATTTCTATTTCCATATCGCTACAAAAATTATCGTCTTCGCTTAAGAAAAAAAAATAGAGCATGGAAAGAAGAAGAAAAACTTATTATAACAATTATGAACAGCGACAAATATATCAAAGCGAAGCGTTCTATTTACGTATCGAATATGCTGCCACATTATTAATACAAAAGTTAAACTTTTCTCCACTTTGATAAATGTAAACTAATGCGAACCTTACAATTAAATTATTAATTCCTTCGTATATTACTGGTTTAAGTTGTCGAAAATTAATATTTCAATTGTAAGGTTCGCATTAGCATACATTTATAAGAGTGGAGAAAAGTATATGCATTTTTTTAATAGTTTTTTGAATATGGCTCTTGGAAGACGAAAAAGCATAGATTTTCTTACAGAAAGACTGATAACTAAAAAACTAATCCAAAATTTTGAAAAAAAAAAAAAAAAAAAATACTTCTTCATTATGTCAAAACACAATTATGTGCCGAGTTTCGTGCCTGGGCGATATATTGTGATTACAGACAGACACATACACAGCCGCATTTATTATTATGTATAGATGAGTCTCATTATTCTATTCTGGCAAGTAAAATGTTTTTAGACTAAGCCTTAATTCTGCCTAACCCATTGTTGCAAAAAAAGGACTAAAACTGAAATATATTATACTTTCATTTTCAGATTTAATAAATAATTTAACGAATAATTTACTGGTGAGTTCTTACGAGTAAAATGAGAAAATTCATTAGCAATCATTATATCAATGGCATTTAGGTAAAACACCAGTAAAATATCCAACTGAAGAGAAGGTATACTCAGTGCTAGGTATGAATAAAGCTGAATAACGTGAATGTCACAAAACGCGAATTTCGTGCCATAATTGACGTCTCATTCATGTTGTTAAGCTTTATTCACAATAACATCAATTATCCGACACCTGATTTTGGGACTTTTCAATTGTTCGACCCTTTCTGTTCCGAAGTGCATACTAAATTAGTGCTATTGAGAAGATGGATGAGTCAAGAAAAGGTCACATTTAATTTTCATCACAACGGAAAACCCGGTACAGATTTTGCTTGCTTTAATTACTAGAAAAAAAGTTTATTCTGATGAATTCCTAGATAGTTTAAACTACGATAAGAACGATATGAGTTGTGAACAATTTTGTGATAATCCAACTGTTCAGAGCTTATTCAACAAAGCAACACCTGAATCTGATGTTTCAGAAAACTGATGAATCAGAATGTACTCTCAGTAGTATTATAAATCACTCGAATGTGGGATTTTAAAACTTTTAACTTAACTGCGCGCTTTGAGTTGTTTTAAAAACTGGAAGATGCTTATGCTGATCAATATTATTTTTAGAACGAATATGAAATCTAACTGCTAAGAAGATAAGTCAACAGGAATAATAAAGCATAACTGATTTTTATTTTATGATATATACAAAATTCGAACGAAACCGGTAGAATAGTTCCTGTGAAATCGAATTTTAAATCTACGTCTTCTTTAAGATTTTATTTCTCAGGAACTATTCAACCGATTTCGCAAACATTTTGTATTTTGCCCTGTAAAATTAGATACTATAAAATGATGTAAGAAATTGTACACCTTGCAATTCAAAAAAATTTTCTTCTATTATTAAATAAAATAATAAAAATTAATAAATTCTTACTAAAATTAATTTTTTTCATGGAATTATCTTTGGATAAACGAATTTTATATTAGTGTGAAAAATTTTTTCAACTCGCTTAAAAAGTTCTCGAGATGCGGCGATATATGCAAAAAGTAAAAGTAACGCTGAGGCGGTCAAAACTTTGGACCACTCTCTTAACCAAACTATTAGGAACATATTTACCAGATTGCGGCTACCCACTATGTTTTAGGGGTCAGAATTCATCGAAAAAAAGTTATGCTTATTCAGAGAAAGTCCGTTTTTGTGTCTGATTTCGTAACATTAAATATCGTCTGCATTAAATAATTAGCATGTATGAAGTCATCCCTGTAAAAAAGTAATTCAGGGTGGACCATTTCTTTTTTTTTCGGGGGGGGGGGGGCACTGTACATATGTGGTGTCGCGTAAAAATCTTTGATATGAAAAGAAAAAATATGTCGTATAGAAAAGTTTAATGATCGTAAGGTTTAGAAATAAAAAAGAAAAGATGATGGAAAATGAAAAGAAGAAGAAAGATGTATTTAATTATTTTTTCTTTCATGCTATAAAGATTGTATCACTAAGCATTCTATTTTTGAAATAGCTCATTATTACGAACAAAATAAAATGGAAATGTTTTTTTCTCAAAGTGGGATGATGGGAAGGTGAAAAACACATTTATGAAAAATTCTGAATGAGCATAATGAGCTTATTTATTTAATTATTAATTTTGTTTTTCGTAGCATTTATTTTTTTATATCTAATAGAAGCGTACAAATGTTTTCATTTCAAATAAAATTTATAGAACTTATCAGTTTCAATTGTGATATTTCCAATCAAAGCTTAGCAATACGTTCATTTCAAATGTGTTAAAATTTTGTTAACTTCTCTCAATCGTTTTTAAACATCAATACAAATTCAATTTTTTTATGAAAGAAGTTCATTCAATTAACGAGGAATTTATTTCGAAGGAACTTTTATTATTACAAAAGTATTTTAGTTGGTTTCAAATTTAATGCTTTTGTTTGAATTTGATTAAATAGAAAGCTATCAAAAGATTGATAGATGAAATGATAAACTAATAATAATTGATTAGTAAAATATTGATTTGATTATTGAAAATCCAGATCAGATTTTTCTGCATTTTATTATTATTTTGCATCTAATTATTCATATTTATTACATTACTTAAAACTGACTATGTTGTTACTCATAATCGGGAAGTTTTGTTTTTTTTAACTTTTTTAAAATCATATTTTATGATCTTTTTAACTGTAACTTTAATAAAAGAAACTATTATAAATTGCATTTTTATTTGAAGCTCAGTTTTCTTCAATAGAAATCTTCCAGATTTTACATCTTTTAAGTTAGTTTCAAGGATACGAGGCTTTCTCTAGAGATGTATCCTTTTTCTTATTTCGTTCTTTTTTATTGTGTTAGACCTAGTTAAAAGCTCGGTTTATTGCTTTCAATAAACAAAAAAATAAACGAACCAACTTAAATAATTTTTGATTTAATTATTGGGTCTTCTAGGAATTAATCTTAAGTGTTCGACAGGTTGAGCTCAAATATGCTTATTAATTAGTAACTTGAAATTCTGACCCTCAAAGTAAGGGAGGGGGTAGCCACAGTCTGGTATTTATGGTCCCAATAGTTTCGTCAGGAGAGCGATCCAAAGCTTGGGCCCGTTAATGTTAATTTTACTCTTTGCCTTTTTTCGTTATATCAGTTCCTGAGAAATAGAGTTTTAAAAATACAACTTTTTCAAAATTCAATTTAACAGGAACTATTCGACCGATTTTGCTCAATTTTTTTATTTTGCCATTTAAATTTGCATTTTTTAAAATGATGTTAAGATTGACCTTATAATTCAAACTTTTTTCAACTATTATTAAATAAAATAATGAAAAAATAATAAAAAAAAATAATAAATATCTACTTAGTTATATTTTGCATGGAATTATATCCTTGGATAAACGAATTTTATAATTGCCTTCGCTTAAAAAAGCTTTCGAAATATGGTGAAATATGCAAAAAGTTAATATTAAGAGGTTCAGATTTTGGACCGCTCTCCTGACTAAACTATAGCTACCATATTTCCCAGATGGCGGCTACTCCCAACATTTAGGGGGTCAAAAATCCGAGTCCATTGAAAAAAGAATGTTTATTCGCAGAAACTATTCTTTTGATTTTGTAACTTAAAATATAGTCTGCACTAATTATTTTAAATATTTGAGGATACCTCATCAAACCTTAAATATTGAGATCTTGAGCATGAAGATTTGATCAGTAGATCTAATGTTATTTAGGGTCCGTTTTATTTGCACATTGCACATATTGCAATGTTTGTTTTTTGTGCATTATAGCCGCATCCAGCTTTTTTTGCCATTAAATTGTGTATCCACCAATCATATATTTCAGTGTTAAGTCTTCACTATGTTCAAATACTGAACTAGGAAGATATCCACAACTAAACACCGCTTCACATTTGGATTAATATGATGAAATAAATATACTCATAGAATTTAACCATGATATGAAGATTCAAATCTTGTTAAATTACAAATATTTTTTATATCAAAGGATGGCAATTTCAACCACAAGAGGTTTGTTTGAAAATAAATAGGAGTTCTTCTCGCTTTATTAAGAATCACATAGTTAATAGCAATCTTTTAATAGTTTCAAGTAAGTAATATAATTTTTTCGCATTGGATTTGGCACAGTATAAATATTGGCGAACCTATAATCCTGTCTTTTACTCACCGTAGAATGGAAACTTCGCGCCAAACTTTTTTTTCTGCAATTAAAAGACAACAATTATTTTTTCAACAATTATTATATTTTTGTTTTGTATTTTTTTGAAGTATCATTAAATTAGGAAGAATCTGACAATTATGGGATTGCAAATCAATGTTGATCTACAAAAATTGTCATTTTATTGTATTTCTTTAGCTGCTTGCGCTGAACTTCGCCAAATCTCATCTGGAATACAAATTTTCCGCATCTATAAGGTAACTTAGTATTCAGTTTCCTATAGTGTAATTAATATAACGTATTTACAAATATAAACCTTTATGTTTCTTCGCTTTTTTTCCCACGGTGATCAAAAATATTGCACTTTTTGTGGTGACTTTTTTTCCATTTTTGGTACGGTGTCAATCAAAGATAAGTGAAGTAATCATGGGTACTATATTGTTGCTTTCAGTAAACTCTACCATAGAAGAATGCTTGTCCGACATGTTAGAAGCCAGAGTCTGCCTAGTTCTACTGTACTCACTTCCAAATAGAATTTATATTATTTGTTCGAATATTGTGAATTTTAATGCTTTATTATCACATATAATAGAATTAATGATAACAATAGATTTAGAAATAATAGAAATATAATTATTCATAATTATAATAATATATATAGTAATTTTTTGGTATATTTAAGTCTGTTCACAAAAATGTTCTTAAAAATAATTTCATGTTTAAAAAATTTGCAAGTTTATCTGGATAACGCTATGTGCTAAAATAGATTTTAGTCGATTTTAAAGTAGCAAAAGTTAAGCAACACAAAATTATTTCACTTGAAAACAATTTATTTTTCTTTAGAATGAAATCTTACGTACCAAACGAAAAAAAAGCGTGGAAAAGACAGATACATTTGGTAAAATATCAGAACTCCATGTTTCAATTTAAATAAAAAAGTCCGAAAAAATGTCTTAAAAGAGTGACACAAAGTCACCCCATTTTACGGTACACCATTGTGAGGGAAGTCTCATAATTTTCAATCTTAAAGTTTCAAAATTGGAATTTTTTATTTTTCAAATACTTCAAATCGCTTTCAGAATCGTGCCATTCTATTATTGTACTTAAAAATCTTTTTTTCTATACTACGCAGTTTATTTGCTGAAAAATAGTGTCACTTTTTACTGAGGCAGTTCTATAGAAAAGTATCAAAAATAATTTTAAATAATAATCTCATAAAACAGCTTGTTAATGAATTAATTTATAACTAGTTAATGGCTTTCAAAATATACGGAACAAAAACAACGTTTTTGGTCAAAAGTGATCTTATTTTATGCAATTTTCTTCGGATTTCATGATTTAAATAAGTTGTCTATGCTTGGAATAAAAGCAATTTCGTTCTTGTGTTTGCAATGCTGTCGTAGTGATCAAATCGTATTTACGTTTCTGTCACGAAAATTGCATTTTTGACGATTCGTTCTTGTGGCATGTTTGGAAAAGGGAGTTCTTTTTGAAATTTGCCGACACGGTTTCTCTTTGCACTAGTAAGAAGGTTTTGTGGAACATAAATAAAAATAACCTTTAAGTCTTGTGATGTTTACAAGAAAATCGCACAAGAGAGAGCACGCAAAGCAGTTAAGTTATTCAAGAGATATCATTGTGGTGATCCCAAAATTATGAAATTCTAAGGGAGAAATACGGATGGGCAGTTAAATAGACTGAATCGTTTGATGAATTTTTATATTCTTTTTAATCAGCAATATTTTAACACAAATATCATTTTTAACAGATATAAATATAAATATGGCTAAATAGCTCCAGCTGCTGTAGTATTCTTTAAAAATTTGTATTGTTTTGACCTACGCTTGAAGACTTATTTTTAATTATAAATAAATAAATTAAAACTGTATTGTGGCCACTTCGATCTTACTGTACTGCGCGAAATCTACTGCTATTGAGCAATCTAGGAAAGCTGATTAAATGCTATTAACTAAACTTGTCTAAAGTGACATTTTATTTGGGTCCAAAAATTTAACAAAATGTATTGCGTATTTCAGTTTCAGGAAATAGTTAATTTATGTTTAAATTCGACGTCTGCTGTAACTTAAGATTAAGAAAACTTAATAAAACCTTTTTAAACTATTCAGTGTCACATACTGATCCAGGGTCAATAAAGTATGTTGTTCTCAATAATGTATCTGATGATAAAAACGAAAGAGTAAGTTTTTCAATTGCTTATTTCGGGGTTTCAGATGGTACAGTGGTTAAGGATCTGAGTTGTCATGATAAAGTGGTGTCCTGAAGAAGATGCGTCCAAAAAACACCAGCTTGAATATAAAGTGACGGTCGGGTCGCAATTCTAACTATATCACCACTACCACGCTGTAAGTCACGATATTGTGGAGCCTCAACCTCAATGATTCCATGGCCCACAGAGGGCTGTTGTGAGAGAGCTTTGTCTTCTTTTTTTAATAAGTTTTTGGGAGGCAGGAAAATGTAGGTTTAGTAATGCGGATATACATTTTAGCGTTACTTACATTTTCTGAATCAACATTTCCTAATTTAATCAGTATTGTTACACCTGATTTATCGAGCAGGATGGTGTAAAGGTGCAAGTAGATGTGTGGCAAATAAAAGTTATCCTTTCAAAACGTTTTATTTAATAACGAATTTCAATCACATAGATTGTCAAAAATATCGATGTTTAAAAATATATTGCGATATTTTTTTCAATATAGCTAACTTAGATTGTATTTCATGTAGGTTAATGTTTTTGTTACCCAAATAAAAATTATCACTTATAATATAGAAATTAATAAATATCGTTGCTTATAATATTCACAATAATATTTTTTATGTACGTTATGTTATCGATAATGATTGCCAAATTGTTGAATTCGATAACGGGAATTATCAATAATGATTACGGCATTAGCGTATCGGATAGGCATTATTGTTAATGATTACGGTATTGTCGTATTTAATACATTTATTTATATTATCCTCTGCACTGAGTAAAATAGTATGGTCAAAATTACCAGAATATCGTAAATTTAGCGTCTTTCTGGCTCTATGGAAACACCAAAAAGTTTGGTTATATTTGTTAAAAGTTTGGTAAACATTTATGTATATTGTCCTCTGCACTGAGTAAAATAGTATGGTCAAAATTACCAGAATATCGTAAATTTAGCGTCTTTCTGGCTCTATGGAAACACAAAAAAGTTTGGTAAATTTTGCCGAAGTGCTTTGGTTATGATTATGGTAAAATTAACAGGAAAATATTTTTTTATAATATGTGATTAAATTTGGCAAATGTGGTGAAATTTGAGTAATGTATCATAATACTTTAGAGCATGGCATAAAAATCGTTTATTCGGTTAAATTTACTTTTTAGTTTTGTATTCTTTACAAAATAAGTGTTAATGAAAAATATAATTTTGAGAGTCAGAATTTCCGGTAAACTGTTACCATATGAAAGGAAAAATTGCCAAATGAATGGTTTATTTTGATTATTTATACCGGAATTACAGTTTCTTTTTTTTTTTTTTTTTTACCAGGAATTTCATTATCATACAGTTTGGTAATTTTAACAGCTTTTTTCCCTCCGTGTGTAAACTAGAATCTTTGTTGTTTCTACGAATTGGTGAATTTGGCCTCACGATCCCTACGATAACCCCCCTTCACAACAAGTATTCCCTTTAATAAACATTCGAATGTAAATTAAAAAAAAAAAAAAAAAAATCTTTTGGGTGAACAATCATGAAATTCAAAAGTGTTTCGTGACGGACCTTATTTAAACTATCTTTTGCTTAACTGAAACAGTAATGGGTAAAAAAAAAGCAAATTATAAAAGATAAATAAATTTTTTTTTTTTAATCTTCCGTTAGAGATGCAAAGTTGAAAAGTAACAAAACATATATAGAAATCAATTGAGTTAATTGCGTTTGTTTTTTATTTAAATACTTTTATTTAGATTTTATTTAGAAATATTTTCGTGACACAAATAATTAAAAAAAAAATAGAACGTTAATGAACAAGTCATTAACGAACGCGTCGTCTTGAACAATCTAATCCTTCAATAATATTGACTATGAATGTAGTTTTTACTGTTTAAATCATTTGTTTCTTTTATATTACATTTGTTTGTGCATTCTAATTAACGTTTTTGAATCAGCTCTAATGACTTTTTTTATGTCATTCAGCATAGAGTTTTTTTTATAAACACTTTATTGTCCATTTTCGTTTTTTTTCCGAATATTTTTTTCATAATATAATTCTTAAAGAAATCAAAGAAATTCTTTTTTTTCTTCGAAATGTAATCTTCATTTTATTTAAGAGAAATTATTTTTATTATTATTATTTGAACAAATCGTAAAATTTATTTAAGGCAAAAAAAAGAAAAAAACATTAATGCTTACTTTAAACTTATTCAACATGCTTAAAAAGTTACATTCCTGATTATTTTTTAATTATATAATAGGTAAAATAAAAATTTGAATTTTGATTACGAAAAATCATTGCTTAACTGGGATTAATACAGTTAAGAAACTTAATTTATAATTTTTTAAATGAAATGCAACAAACTAATTAGCATTTAAAAGTTCAATTTCAAACTTGCATGATTGCAATATTGTTATATATTAATTTTCATCGGTACATTAATTTTTATTAAAAAAATAAATAAATAAAAAAAAAAAAAAAAAAAAAATCGAGGCATCACAGACCAATAATATAATTGAATTGTAAAAAGTATTTTTATTTTTATATTTTTAATCTGTCTTGTAACAATTGGCTGGTGGCTGGGTCGCGTGTAGGCGATTTTCCCTTTATGAGTTTAAAGTCCCTTCGCAAACGATTATTCCCTAACAGGCAGTAAATGGCTGAAGAGGAGTGATGTAATAGATGAAGAGGAGTGACGTAACGGTATGCGAGCCTATCAGCGATTGCCAGAGGGCGCTGGTTTTCCTCCCTCCTTTTTTTCGAATCTTCGACGCAGAGCGCGTTAGTCAGTCTCTTAAAAAATTTTCTATTCTTAGGTGTTGAAATTTTAGGCTGAAGCTTCGGCCTAACCGGCATCCCGCATCCATGGATCCGATAAACGATAAGTACCATTTCAATTAAACGAAAATTCTAATTTTTTTATTTGCTTAGTAAAGTGATTTAAATCATGTTAATGTTAAAAAATTTTAACTTAAATTAGGAACTTTAAAAATTCTAATTACTCCGCCAATTTTAAACCACGTGCATGATGATTTTTTTTTTAAAACCCAGCCAATTATTTTTATAAATTGTAAATGTTTGATATGTTCATTAATATAATCTAAGCTCTTATAACATTTTAAATTAATTAGAAGGTGCACCGAATTTTCGAATATCTAAGGTATTCTAATTGTTTAACGAAGACACTATATTTGTATAAGAGCAAATGCATTGTAACCAAGAATTATGTTTTAATATATATTTGTTTTTAAAAGTTAAATTAGTCTCTAATTCTGACTATGTCTCATGCTAATTCTTTGGATAGGGTCAAAGCTAGTGCACGTGCAGTCTAGTGCCATGATTTCTCAAAGATTATTTATAATCTTTTTAAATAGCTGAATATTTCGTTAAATAATGCAAATTAACATTGCTTGTAATTAATTCTAGTCCAAATTGCTATTTAGATTAGCAGATTAACATTGCTAGCAGATCTTGAGTCACGTGGATGGCCTGCACGAGCACGTTAGGGAACAGTGATTAGTGAGGTTAAATGTAGGGATGAAGTTATTAATTTTGACATTTAAATCACGATGAAGTTATTTCGAGGTCTAGTTATATTTATGACTTTTAATTTAAAAATTACACAACGCAACCATCGTTATTAAGAAACTATTCTAAGTACTATACGATCTAATTAAAGTATTATTTTATTAAATGCTTAGTACTGATGGATAAAAGTCCAAAAGGCACTTAAAGGTAGTTAAAAATGAACCATACTTCGAAATTGAAAAAATAACAGATTTTTAAATTTACAACTCCTGGTTAGTCTTTTAAAGTAATTTAATATATATGTTAAATTATAACTAATATTTTAATTTAAAAAAAAAAAAAAATTTTAATATAACACTATTGAGGGTTAAAATTTAAATATAACACTGGTGCCGTGACCAGGATGATAAGTTTAAATTAAAATAAATACTACCAATAAAATAAGTGGTTATATAATGAGTTAATACTGACATAAAATTACATATGTACACAATATGAACGTATGTTTTGCAGTGTAAAATTGTAGCAGTGTTGTTTTCTGAATTATTTTTAATTATGGTAATACTATGATTGTGTTTAATTCTGTTTATGGTAATTACTATACTTTTTTGAGGTATATCAATGAATATTTGTATTATATGTTTTTAAATGTCTTATTAGGAAATTTGTGTTATGTTATAGTCATAGTTATGGGTTATAGTAATAGGCAATTTAAGTCCTTGTAATACTGGATAGGTTGATTTTCGAATAGTTGGTTAAATAATTTATCGTTATGGATGAGTCAGGTGAAGCCACGGAAATTTTAGCTGCGAGCAATACTCCCGTTGTTATTCCGAGTGTCAGAGTCACTTCAAATTTTATTGCAGATTATTTAAATTTTATTCCCAAATTCGACGGTAATTCTTCACTAAATGAATTTGTTCATAGACTTAACGAAATAGCAGAACATTGCGATTGGTCAGAAAAAGATAAGATATTCGCGTTAAAATTGAGAATTACAGGAGAGGCGCAAGAATACCTAAACAGTCAAAGAGACAGGGACATAACTTTTAACGATATTGTCAAAAAATTAAAAACTAGATTTGAAAGAAAGAATTCGGTGACTACTAGTATTGGCAAGCTAACTTCCGCTTACCAGTTACCTGTAGAGAGTGTTAGACAATTTCTTTCACGAATTGAAAGCCTTTCATACAACTGTATTCCGGAAGAAAATGGTGAGGCATTCGAATCATACAGGCTACAGTTATTACTCAGCGCAGCGAGACAAGGCATTAAAGGTGAGATTTTAAAAGGAATAGGAGCTGCGGGGTTCACAGACTATAGGGAATTTAAAAACCATGCCATAAACTTCGAGGAAACATTAGCAATCGCGAGGCCCACTACAGAGGAGGTAAATAGTTTCGAATCTAGAAATGAGTGCGATAATAGTACAGAAATAAAAGAATTAAAAGAACAAATAGCGATTTTGGCAGAAAACATTAAACAAATGCAAATAAGGGGTAGGGAAAATAAAATTAAACCTGACCATCAAAATTTTAGGCAAGGCAGTCAAATAAAAATATGTAAACGATGCAACAAGAGAGGACACATTGCACCCGCGTGCAGAACTTTAATTTGCAATTTTTGTGGAAGGCATGGCCACTTAGAGGAACGTTGTTTCCAAAAACGGAAAGCAAATAATTTAAACGAGAAAGGGGGGGAATAGATGAGGCGCGTCTTTCCGTTGCTACCCCACTCATAGTGCCATCTTTAAACATAATGAGAAAAGAAAGTATAGTATCCTTGCCCAAAATTCAATTAAAAATAAATAAAAAAAACTACGTTGCTATGTTGGACTCGGGATCATCTCTTAATGTTATATCCAGGGAAATTTTGGAAGAAATGCAGTGTAAATTTAAAATTGAAAAATGTAACTTGTTAGTTCAAAATTTTACGGGTGATACAGCCAGAATCAATTCTTTTGTTAACATACATTTTAAAATTAATGATAACCTTTTTAAGGAAGATTTTTTTATAACTCCTAATCGAATAAATTCAGACTATGACATGGTCTTAGGAAACCCATTTTTGGCAGGAAATAAATTTAACCTAAATTTCGATAAGAATTGTATTGAGAATAAAAATTTAAAATTAAATTGGACTAACAGCAAAATAGATAAAGTCGAATGTAATCTATGCGAAAAGGAAACAGGAATTAAATTATACACTCAAAACAAGTACATTTTAAAGCCTAAATCTGAACAGATAATATTTGTAAAATCACGGGTAAAGAATTTTAAGCATACTGAGCAGGTACTAATTTCTAATGTTCAAAAACTCAGTGATCTAGGTGTTTGGGTTGCTAGAAACATCAATAATTTTTCTGAGTCTAATGTTTATCCGATAACAGTAATTAATACCCAGGACGAATGTATACACTTAAATAAAAACTGTAATATCGCAATACTCGAATGTTTAAGCAAAACACGTGTAGAGCAATGTAATTCCTTGGAGACTGCACAACTTGGAGATGATTTTGAGGCATGGGGAGGTGATATCGAAATCGATCATTTAGAAGCAGGAAAACAGGAAACCTTAAAACAGTTTTTAGAGAACTACCCAGACATATTCGCAAAAAGCGTAAAAGATCTTTCAGGGTGCGACACCCTTTTACATCGCGTAGATTTAACTGACGATATACCGGTAAGGCAACGTCATTACAAGGTTCCCCACCATCTAAAACCCGAAATGGAAAAACAAATAAATGAGCTACTCGAGAATAAAATTATTAAGGAGAGTACGTCCCCATATTCAGCTCCGGTTGTACTAGTAAAGAAAAAAGACGGCTCTTATAGGCTATGTACTGATTTTCGTAAATTAAATTTAAAAACACTCCCTGACTCACATCCGATTCCTAATATGACCGATCTGGTAGATAACCTTTCTGGCGCCAAATTGTTCACCATTTTAGATCTCTGCGCAGGGTTTTATCAAATGAAAATTAATCCTAATGATACCTTTAAAACAGCATTCGCAACAGAAAATGGATTATATGAGTGGTTACGCGTCCCATTCGGATTGCGAAATTCACCTAATTCCTTTCAAAGATTAATGGGAATCGTCTTGTCTGGTCTCAGACCTTTACAAATTGGAGTATATCTAGATGATATCATCATAGCTTCAGAAAATGATGCAGACGAACACTTAAAAAAACTAAAAATCGTTTTTGATAGATTGCGCAAGCACGGGCTTAAATTAAAACCAAAGAAATGTAAATTTTTAAAGACAAATGTAACATATTTAGGATTCACTGTTGAAAATGGTAAAGTTTTCCCGGATAAAAATAATATTGATGTAATAAATAGTGCTAGAATTCCCAAAAATTTAAAACAGGTACAATCCTTTTTAGGCATGGTAGGTTTTTATCGAAAATTTATTCCAAATTTTTCTAAAATCGCGTTACCTTTAACAAACCTAATCAAAGAAAATACTAAAATTGAATTTAATGATGAAGCGCTTAAATCTTTCAATACATTAAAAAAATGTTTGATTAACGAACCATGTTTATTATTGCCCAATTTAAAAAAAGATTTCATTTTAAGCACAGATGCTTCAAAATATGCTTTAGGTGCTGTTCTGAGTCAGTATGGCGAAGACAATCTACTCCACCCTGTTGCTTACGCAAGCAGAAAGTTAAAAGGGGCTGAAATTAATTATTCAACTGTAGAAAAAGAAATGTTGGGAGTTGTATTTGGGGTAACTCATTTCAGGCAATATCTGTATGCTAAACATTTTACGGTTTTTTGTGACCAAGCTAGTCTTTCATACGCATTAAAATTAAGAGATCCCACGTCACGCATAGCCAGATGGGTAATGACCTTACAGCAATTTGATTACAAGATAATACACAAGCCTGGAAAACAAAACATTACAGCGGATTACTTATCGAGAGAAATAAGTCATGTAAATAGTTTAGAATTAATTTCATTTGAGTCAGAACTGCTTGAAAAAATTAAATTAAGTCAAAATTCAGATCCGTTTTGCTTAAAAATTCTGGACGAGTTAGAAAATGAGGATAACACCAGTTCAAAGTCAAATTTTTTTGTTAAAAATGATCTACTTTATTGCAATTCAAAAAATGATAAAGATAAGAAAAAAGATAAACTTGTAATTCCACTAAACTTAGTATCCGAAATAATAAAGTTATGCCATGATTCACCCACAGTTACTCATCAGGGATTTTCTAAAACCTTAAATAGAATCAAACAATACTACTTTTGGCCTAAAATGTACAAACATATTTTTAACTATATAAAATCATGCAAGTCTTGCAATGAGAGAAGAGCACATAAACCGAGTAAGTTAGCTCCTTTACAAAGGGTACCAGTTACATCGAAACCTTTAGAGCTTATTGCTATTGATGCTCTTGGACCCTTACCGACAACCTTCATGGGAAACAAATATATTTTGGTTTTCTCAGATTATTTCAGCAGATGGCCAGAGGCTTATGCTACCCCGGATATTAAGTCTGATACGGTAGCCAGAACCCTTGAAACCTTTATTGCTAGTCACGGAGTCCCAAATCATTTAATTACTGACAGAGGCTCAAATTTCTTATCCAAATCAATATCGGAGGTTTACGAGAAGCTGGGAATAAGAAAACACTCAACTAGTGCTTACCACGCACAGAGTGATGGGGTAGTAGAGCGTCTTAACGCTACAATTTTAAATTCATTAAGTCATCTAGTAAATGAGTCTCAAAATGACTGGGACAGACACCTTAATTTTGCTCTATTAGCTCACCGTACTGCAATGCACACATCAACAGGTTTTACACCAGCTTCAATTTTGTATGGGAGAGAACTACAGCTCCCACATAACTTGTTAACAGGGGAAAATAGACTATCATATGCAGATATTAAAGATTATGTTTTCGATTTAAAAGACAGATTAAAGAGATCATTTGATATTGTTAAGAAAAATCTCACTGAAGCGGCTAAGAAACAGGAGATTCGAAGGGAGAACATTTCTAAAGATAAAAATATTAAATTAAATGACTTCGTTTATTTATACACCCCCACCTTCAAACAGGGAAATTCAAGGAAATTAAGTAAATTAAACACGGGTCCCTTTAAAGTAACTAAAATTATATCACCAGTAAATGTTGAGATCGAGCCTGTGAGTGGAGGTAGCATGAAACGAGTGCATATTGATAGATTAACTAAGGTACCTTTGCGACTCGAACATTTTTCAGACACTAAATTAGATAAGGGTGATGTAAACAATGAGGCAATTAATTCTCCAGATGTTGAGGTGAAGAAAAAAATTCATGACTATAACCTACGCACTCGAAGAAAAAGGTAAAATGATTTGTAATTAAATTAATTGATTCGGAATTCAGTGATGAGTAAAAATGAAGTTGTGATTGATTAATGATTGAATTAATAATGAGTTAATTGAGATTAAGATTGATTGGAGTTGATACTATTAATTAATTAAATAATATATATGAGGTTGAGAAGAGATATCAATATTGATATATATATATATAAATTGAGGGATTAATGAGATAATTAAATTAAGTAAGAAAAATTTAGGATGAAAAATGTTATTGTAGATAGACATAATTGTAAGGCAGAACAATGATAAGGTTTTGGTAGTGAAAGCGGAAGAAGGTAAAAAAAAAAAAAAAAATGAAAAACTGTTTTAATTTTATGTGTATAAATTCATGAGGGTGGATGCGATCAGAGATAAAAAATTGTTAACTTCTGTGGATAAGAATCAAGTAAGAGGATGTTAAGTGCAACAAACGGACCAAGCAGCTGTTTGGTGATTTGGTAGAGAGGAGATTGGAGGGTTATTCCGAGCTGAGTTTCCATGGAAGAAGAGATCCTTGACAAATATGAGCTGAGTTCCAATGGAGGAGAAGAGAAGTTGATCCTTGACAATTCCGAGCTGAGTTCCCATGGAAGAAGAGAGAAGTTGATCCCTGACAATTCCGAGCTGAGTTCCCATGGAAGAAGAGAGAAGTTGATCCTTGACAAATCCGAGCTGAGTTCCCATGGAAGAAGAGAGAATGTTGATCTTTCAGAGACCTAAAGACACCGACCGATGGCCACGGTTGTTGTCTGAGTAAATGCAGCAACCTGGAACGTAAGGTCGACCGCTGGACGGATGACCCAAAATTTCAATAACATCAGCTGCAAATAAATCAGATCTTCAGCATCTTATGGACCTTCCAATCACATGGAGTAACAATCCTAGGATGTGCCATGGTCGAGAAGCCCATAGACTCGTATGCCACGATCATCCAATAGTTCTGATGTATAGTAAGCACAGTTGCAGAAAGGTGGAGGAATCCGGAATCCACTTGCCCTAACTTACAGCATTTCCCCAGACTCGGAGCCCACGTAAATCAACTTAACACCCAACCTCCCAACTCCTACCATACCTACCTTTGTCACCAAGATTTTCGATGAACTGAAAAGAAGGTAGATGATAGTCAGTCCTCATATTACTAAAGAACTGTTAAGGCAGAGCAGAGAAAATACACAAATGGACTGCTATTATTCATAAAAGTGAACTGTGTAATATTTACGATTTAATCATCTCTGATACGGGTCTTCACTCATGAGTCATAAGCTAGTATATTGTGAGGTTGTGATGTTTCGATTAACATGTGATGTCCAGTAGATAGTTAAAAGGGGTTAGTCAATTTGTCTTAATTAAAAAAAAAAAATAAATAAATAAATAAATAAATTTTTTTTTTCCCCTATACGGGATGGAATGTTATATATTAATTTTCATCGGTACATTAATTTTTATTAAAAAAATAAATAAAAAAAAAAAAAAAAAAAAAATCGAGGCATCACAGACCAATAATATAATTGAATTGTAAAAAGTATTTTTATTTTTATATTTTTAATCTGTCTTGTAACAATTGGCTGGTGGCTGGGTCGCGTGTAGGCGATTTTCCCTTTATGAGTTTAAAGTCCCTTCGCAAACGATTATTCCCTAACAGGCAGTAAATGGCTGAAGAGGAGTGATGTAATAGATGAAGAGGAGTGACGTAACGGTATGCGAGCCTATCAGCGATTGCCAGA
Source organism: Parasteatoda lunata (assembly GCA_949128135.1). Taxonomy (NCBI): domain Eukaryota; kingdom Metazoa; phylum Arthropoda; class Arachnida; order Araneae; family Theridiidae; genus Parasteatoda; species Parasteatoda lunata. The sequence goes on from OX421979.1 coordinate 24,920,717, forward strand.
GGGCGCTGGTTTTCCTCCCTCCTTTTTTTCGAATCTTCGACGCAGAGCGCGTTAGTCAGTCTCTTAAAAAATTTTCTATTCTTAGGTGTTGAAATTTTAGGCTGAAGCTTCGGCCTAACCGGCATCCCGCATCCATGGATCCGATAAACGATAAGTACCATTTCAATTAAACGAAAATTCTAATTTTTTTATTTGCTTAGTAAAGTGATTTAAATCATGTTAATGTTAAAAAATTTTAACTTAAATTAGGAACTTTAAAAATTCTAATTACTCCGCCAATTTTAAACCACGTGCATGATGATTTTTTTTTTAAAACCCAGCCAATTATTTTTATAAATTGTAAATGTTTGATATGTTCATTAATATAATCTAAGCTCTTATAACATTTTAAATTAATTAGAAGGTGCACCGAATTTTCGAATATCTAAGGTATTCTAATTGTTTAACGAAGACACTATATTTGTATAAGAGCAAATGCATTGTAACCAAGAATTATGTTTTAATATATATTTGTTTTTAAAAGTTAAATTAGTCTCTAATTCTGACTATGTCTCATGCTAATTCTTTGGATAGGGTCAAAGCTAGTGCACGTGCAGTCTAGTGCCATGATTTCTCAAAGATTATTTATAATCTTTTTAAATAGCTGAATATTTCGTTAAATAATGCAAATTAACATTGCTTGTAATTAATTCTAGTCCAAATTGCTATTTAGATTAGCAGATTAACATTGCTAGCAGATCTTGAGTCACGTGGATGGCCTGCACGAGCACGTTAGGGAACAGTGATTAGTGAGGTTAAATGTAGGGATGAAGTTATTAATTTTGACATTTAAATCACGATGAAGTTATTTCGAGGTCTAGTTATATTTATGACTTTTAATTTAAAAATTACACAACGCAACCATCGTTATTAAGAAACTATTCTAAGTACTATACGATCTAATTAAAGTATTATTTTATTAAATGCTTAGTACTGATGGATAAAAGTCCAAAAGGCACTTAAAGGTAGTTAAAAATGAACCATACTTCGAAATTGAAAAAATAACAGATTTTTAAATTTACAACTCCTGGTTAGTCTTTTAAAGTAATTTAATATATATGTTAAATTATAACTAATATTTTAATTTAAAAAAAAAAAAAAATTTTAATATAACACTATTGAGGGTTAAAATTTAAATATAACAATATGTAAGAAATCCTGCCACAAAATTTGCACTTAAAAATAAATATGAGTTAATGTTGCATTATATTGAGATAGATCGTTTTTAATCTGAAATAACACACACAAACTGTAGGGGAGCAGGAAAAAAAAAATTTCGAAAAATCATAATGCCAATTCTCACATTTACCAAAATATTCTTATTGTTAATTTAAAATTATATATGTATATATATATATATATATATATATATATATATATATATATATATATATATATATAATTACATCTCTCGAAATTAGGATGAAACTTAATTTCTTTTATTAAAAGTGTAAACTTTCGTTTTTTTAAAAAAAACATTAATAGATTACTATAGTTTTCAAATTAAAAAGAAACAGATAGTTTTTTTTTAATTTGTAATTTTAAATTTCGTGAAAAATTTTTTCGTGATACTAAATTAATTCCAGTTTAAGTTAGCAGAGTTTTTATATTTTTCATATTTTGAAGGATATTTTTCATGATGAAAACATTATTTAAATATTTACTGCAACGACATGTAAAATGACTTTTTTTCCGAGTTTCAGAAAACATGCTTTTAAATTTTACATAAACACGAAGATTCAATTTACAAAACCGCTTTATTTTTATACTTTCTTGGTCAAATTACTGTCTTATACTTTCAGCTAGCCCTAACGTTTTTTTTTTTTTTTTTTTTTTTTTTTTTTTTTTTTTTTTCAAGCTTAATGTTCTGAAATCGATATTTTAATGATTATTCCACTAAGACCAAATTCATCACATTGTTGGTTAAGGAATCTTGTTCAAAATTAAAAGAAGATTATTATAATTTGATTAATGTGCACATGCTGTTATAAATAATTCATTCTTCGATATATAACATGTAAGTTCCAAGAATTTTGCTTAAATGCTTTGGAATTATCCAGCAATCATCATGCATGAGGGGAAAAGTTTTGTAAATTGTACAATACGCAAAATATTAAATAATTTTATTATCGTTTTTAATTATAGTATCATAAATAATTTTATCGTAATAATTTTATTATCGTTTTTTTATTATCGCTAAATATAATGTACACATATTTATTGTCTGACGACATTATTATTTTCCTCCATTTATTATTGTTATTACATCTTTTCTATCAAGTCAGGCAAAATATGTTTATTCAATGTATTCATTCGATTTATCTTTTGGATATTTTCATAAGATAGTTCGTCAACAAATTATTATCTCCTAATATTCTATTGACACCATTTTTACTGTTACGTAAACAAAAATACTTGTCTTGTTTACTTAAATAAAAGTACTTGCTTTGTTAAATAAACAATCACAAGAAACTGAAGGGGTCAGATATTACTTGATTAAAACTTCATTCGATTCAAAAATATACGAATTAGAAATAATTTTGGCCCTCTCAAAATCGAATTTTGCCCAAAATTACATCAAAATTAACAAAAAATCATCAATTGCTGCACATTGTTGGAATCTTGGGCATAAGTTTAATTTTGACAATAACAAAATTATTATCACCCCAGTCACATCAGCTCATCTTGATACCCTGAAATCTTGTTATATTCATATTAATGCTGATTCCCTTGTAACGACATTAGTTCCTCGCCAAATCTACATAGTGCGTGAAAATGCATTTCCCCCTGATTTTCATCTTCTCGGCCTCTGAGGTATTTCTTGTTCTGTTTTTCATCTTTTTTTCTATTTCGACTACTGTTGTTTTTCTAGTTTTATTTCTTACTCTTATTTTTTCAATTTTTCGTTGGCAACTTTACATTTTATTTCAAATGCATTTATTTTATTTTCATTCCCGTCTAGCAAGTCTTGAAAACGGTTTCCTATTTTTGAGAGCTTGAAGCATGTCAACTAGTATTTCTAATTTGTATATTTTTGAAGCGAATGAAGTTTTTAATCAAATAATACTAACTTTGTTGTTTGTCTACTTAAAATGGAAATTGCTAGTTACTCTGTACCATAAAATAATTACTTTCAGAATCGGAAAAAGATAGTAAGATGTTCTTAAAGAATACTAAAAGTATTTTACTATCATTATTTTAAGGGTAATTAAATAATAAAATTTAAAGGTAATAAAATATTAAAATAAGGTAATAATTAGAATAAGGTAATAAAATACTTTTATATTAAAAGTATTCTATTATTTTATTTTATTATTATTATTTTACTCTTATTATTTATTTTATTCTTATTGTTTATTTCATATTTATTTTATTACACTTTTTAAAAAATAGAGCTCACAAGGAAACTTTTAGAATGCCTAATTTAAGAATGATTAATTTGCGAAAAGTAAAAATTTCACGGTAGCATTCTGCAAAATATATTCTATTCTATTTCTAATCAATTACATTTTCCTCGATGTCGCTTCTGATTGCTTCCGATTTCGATAATTCGCCAAAGAAACCAATAAAAGCCTAAGTTTACACAACCATTTTCAATTCAATGGAATACTGGAGAGCAGTTTTAAATCACCACATCTGACAAAAACAAATGCCTGATCTCAAAAGATAAAAAAAAAAGGAGGATTGTAGGAGTGAATCTTCATTTTGAGGGGAGGAGCAGAAAATAATTGGAAGGGGGCACCAGTTCCGTGTCATCTTCAGATGAGTAGGGATGGTTCAAAGTTCATATAGAGAGCGGAATGAAGAGGAAAATAAATAAATAAATAAAAAGAAATGTACAGACCTTCCGGTCCACCAACCCCTGTCTTTGCAGGCCTATTTATTACTATTTCCTTCATGATGGGCACCCAAGTCCCCTCCATGTTTTTTTTTTGTTTTTTTGTGGTTGGTATGTTGGATCGGCATCTTTTGCTTCATTCCGCTGCACATAATATGTGGTCCTTGTCCGTAGCCACCCTCACAGATTTTTTTTGTTGTTGCTTCATCCAGACAAGGATGTTGGAATGGTTCAGAAAAAAGAATGTGATCTCAGAAGCTATTTATCTTTTGCGCCTGGTTATATTTATTCTTGTAGGTTGAGTGTTCCTTTTTGATTGGATTTTGTTGGCATTTCTTGATTGGAAATCGGATTTAAGTGCGAATCAAACAGATGCTGAGTGAAATTAGTTCAATCTTGAGAGATATTTTCATATAAAATTTTTTTTTAATGCATAACTATATGGCTCCCAAATATGGCTGCCGCTCACCAAACCCGATGATTGCTTCGTAATAATTTCTATTTCTTGGCATAAAATAGTGTTTAATAAAATAGTCTACATAAAATAGTCTTGGCATAAAATAGTCTACATAAGTTAAAATTATTCACTTAAAATATATGTACTAAAATAATTCTTTCATGCGCTTGAGCCCCCACTTCCCCTATGCTTCTATTAAGATCCATTCCAATCGTTTTTTAAAATGGCATTTAAAACTTAAAAGTTTACTGTTATAACAAATTTGGAGAGTTCACAACGATAATTTATTATTTTCGCTTACCAAACGCACAGATATTTCACTATATATACAAATCTAATGACGGCGTCGCAGTATTTCATTGTTGTCCGTGCTTTTTTAATGAATGGAAAATCGCGTGGTAGTATACAGTTTTTCCTCATTCATTTTCATATTGTTTTGGTTGTCATCATAAAATTAATAACGGTATAATCATAAAGTTGCAAACAGATTTCCTTTTAGTAGATATATGTTAAGTGAATAATTTTAACTTTAGTAGAAAAACTGTTTTCTGCAAAGAAACAACAATTATTGCGAAGCAATCATCGAGGTTGGTGAACGGCAGAGAACAGGGGGTTAAGCCCCCTAGTATTAAATACAATTTGTCTCGCCTCAGTTTATGTATGAAGCTGATCGTTAAATTCTAAATCATTTAAAGAATTTCTTTAATTATAATTTATAATAATATAATAATGTAATTTGTACAAAAATGATAGTTGTAAAACAGTTATAAAGATTAGACATGGGTTTAAATGACTTTATCTAAAATGTAGCGTAGAATTACGTTATAATAATGATCATAATAATAATAATAATAATAATAAACATCTTTTTTAGCTTTAAACTCTTAATTTGGAAAACAATCAAAATCAAAAACGTAATAATAGGTAATTATCTTTAAATTAGGGATACAAAATTATTAATAAGAAAACTATACTTACACGACTTTTATAAATTTTATACTGGTGAGAATCAAAACATTATGGAAATCAATGGGGGAAAACTGGATCCCAGCATCTGAATTTCTGACCAATAGAAATGCATAGACAACAATGGAAAACTATGTCAGACCATTATTTTTTACGTTATATACTATAATCATTATCTATCCTTAAAAAAATTAAAAAAAACCTACAGGAAGTCTTGGACGCGTTATAGCATGAGCGTGACTATTTCTCTTTCTGACGTTCTGATTTTTTTATATATATTTACTCGGAATACTTAGTTGTTCTGAATTTAATTTTTCTGCTGTGTTTTTGCGAAAAAATGCGTTCTTCATATTTCAAAATATCAAATGAATATTTTTAAAAAAAAGTACGGTGGGAAATTATAACATATTGATATGATTTATCGTTGTCTGATCATTGAGATGCGGATTTACGCAATTTACTTTACACCAGCAGCAGAAATTCTTCTATCGGAAGTCGAAACAACCTCTACAAATACTGCCTCCTACCGGAAGAAACACGGTCGGGAATAAGGTGATCCCGACTGTGATCATGATAAAATTACCAAATATTATTATATATTTTAAAATCCTATTTTATTCTTAATTTTACCAAAATCATTACCAAAGCGCATGGATAAAATCTACCGAGCTTTATATAATGTCCCTGTCGACCTAGAAACAAGGTAAATTTTACCATATTCTGGTAGTTTTGAGCATACTATTCTTTCTCAGTTCACAACTCAATTAAACATGATAATTTTTTTACCCTATATTTTCTTGATGACGTAAGTTCCATAATTTCTTTGAAATTTATTGAAACATTGAGAATTTAACAATCCTGATAATTTTTGTCATAACCTCGCCCGAGATTCCATTTAGATACTGGCAAGCAGTCTGGCTCTTCTTGCATTGCAAAACATCATTAAGGTACAAATTTTTCATTAATAGTTATTTAAAATAATAAATAAATAGTTAAAGTACACCATGAAAGGAAGAACTTGCATACTTTTTAAATGAGTATAAGCACTCATTCCGAAATAATAATAATAATTCTGAAATAATAATTTTGTTCATAAGCAAAATTTCAGAAGTCTGTAAACATAAAGAGTATGGTCGATCAAAAAAATTTCTAAACAATTGAAAAACTGATTTAGCCCTCAAACAAAAGTTTTGTAACTATACTAGTTTTCTATATCTTTTATACATAAAAATTTCGATTATCTCCTAGATATCCTGAACTATTTTTTAAAGCAATATGTGCAATGAAAGATACATTATTAGTGAACTGTGGTGATTTTTATTACAGGAAAAACATATTTAAAAAAAAATTATTAATTGTAATTTTCAAAAGAATAACATTTAAATAGATCAATATGTACTAAATAAATATAAATGTATGGCCCAAATTTTTTATACGCTCAGAATTTTATTAAATACATATATTCTTCATTAATTACAATTTTATCAATTAAGAATAGGTTTGATCCTCGAATTATATGAATAAATAAGTCCATAACCTTAACTTTACATGCATTTTGGTGCATGCAGATTTGGAGCAGGCTTTGATTTTTCTCACAATAGGCTAAGAATAAACTTTAGTCGTCATCAGATTTTATTAATAAACAAAACTTTTGAGATTACATTTCGAATTCCGTTTGAAATTTATTTATTTACAGTAGACTCGTCTTTGTTTTTCTCAATATAGACTCGGAAGAAACTTTAGTCGTCATCGGATTTTATTAATAAACAAAACCGTTGAGTTTACATTTTGAATTCCTTTTGAAATTTATTTATTTACAGCAGACTCGTCTTTGTTTTTCTCAATATAGCCTCGAAAGAAACTTCAGTCGTCATCAGATTTTATTAATAAACGAAGCTGTTGAGATTTCATTTTGAATTCATAGGATATTTGTTTATTTATCAATAAATTTTTCCACTTATAGACTCATCGTAACACAAATTGAAAATTCTGTATAAATTTCTGATTGAACTTGATGAAGTTTCTGAGAGGATTGATTCAGCATTCTAGATGACACCAGTTTCATCGAATGAACTTGAACTCTTTGGTACGCTTTTGTTTTTCACATTACACCATTTGTTGTTGATTTTCTGCGAAAAACCAACAGAATTTTTTTTTACAATTCTTCTTTTAAATTAGGTTTTCTGAAACTGGTTTGAGGGAAAGCTCTTTATTGGCTCCGCAACCGCAAGACTACTCTGCTCACCCAGGTAGAAGAATATCATTTTAGTTAAACAGTATTCAAATTTATTTTCCAAGATGGATAAAACTGTCTAAATTTATCCGTTGTTCGTGACATACATGCATTTGGTTTTGACACTTATGCTTTTTGTTTCAACACAGCAGGATTTTTCGAAGGTAATTACGTGACATAGAAACTTCTCTTCAACGCGCAATGCAAATAATATTTTTTTTTTTTTTAATTATTTAAAACAGAAAAATTCTAGATACATACGAGGGTTGCTATTTATATTTCTGGCCTAATAATGAAAAAACAAATATGTAGGTTCGAAATTGGTTTTATCGTTTTTCAAAATATTCCATGATGATCAATACACTTTTGCATGCGTTTGAACCAATTTTCAAAGCACTTTTTCCAGTCCGATTGAGGTAACTCCAAAACATGCGTTTTGAATGCATCAACCGCTTCTTCGGGGGTCGAAAATCGTTGTCCACGTAATTTATTTCTGATGTGTGGGAATAAGAAGAAGTCATTGGGTGCCAAATCAGGGCTGTACGGCGGATGACCCATCAGTTCGATCTTTCGCTCCGTCAGAAATGCCTTTGTTTGAGTCGATGTGTGAGAGCTCGCATTGTCATGATGAAGAATGATTCGCCTGTTCTTCTGCTTTTTTCGAATTTCTCCGATGACTTCTGGCAAACAAATGGTCATGTACCATTCAGAATTGACCGTCCTGCGTTGCTCTAACGCCACTGTTGCCACATGACCGTTAATGCCGAAGAAACCGGCAATCATTTGTTTCGATGTGCTTCTTCCTCGAACAACTTTTGTTGGTTTTGCCTCGTCTTGGAAGACCCATACAGTTGATTGCTGTTTTGTTTCCGGCTCATATGCATTGATCCATGATTCGTCACCTGTGTAGATGTTATACACAGCCTTTGATGTACCTTGAACGTATTTTTCCAACATTTCCTTGCACCAATCGACACGAGCCTTTTTTTGAGCGTTTGTCAGATTATGCGGGATCCAACGCGAACAAATTTTTTTACGCTCAAAATGTTCATGCAATATTTTATTGATGCTAGTCATACTAATGTCCAAAGTCGCCTCTATCTCACGGTATGTCACATGACGATCTTGCTTTATCAGTTCACGCACAGTATCGATCTTTTCTGGCACAGCAACGGATTTTGGACGACCTGCACGGGATTCGTCCTGGATCGAACATCGACCACGATTAAATTCGTTATACCAATTTTTTACAGTGCTGTAGGATGGCGCTTTATCGCTGAATAAAGATTTAAGTTCATCGAAGCACTCTTGTCTTGACAATCCACGTCGAAAGTTATGAAAAATAAGGGCACGAAAATGTTCACGATTCAATTCCATTATTTGAAAGAGAAGAACTTTTCAATTTACTGTCAACAACACAAATGAAGCTATAATGGTAAATCGTCTGCTGAATTTATGTTTAAAAATACCAAACTTTCGATTAAAATCGTCTGCGGTCGCCTAGCAACACTTACTGTTGCCAAGGCCACAAATATAAATAGCAACCCTCGTATTAATGGATTGTGGCTACATATATAGTATCAATCTCAAATATGTGTTTATTTGACAAAGTAGATCCTTAACAACAGCTTATTGAAGGTTTTCAAAATACATAATATGTATATGGCGTCGACAAAAAAGTGACTTGCGTTTATTATTACTTTTTAACCCTGTTTTGTTTTGAACAAAAGTATTTATTATTTTTTTTGCATTTATGGGCAATATATAAATAACTAGTATAAATCAATCGATAATCATAATATTTCTAACATACTTTGTGGTGATTATAGGTACAGACAGCTGTACTATATCAGATTATTCTATCCATTAATGTAAGTAGATTTAGCTGTAATCTTCTTATTTTATTGATACTTAGTACGACAGTCTTAAGAATGTGTCTGTTATGTTCCATACTTATTTTTATTTAACCCAGAAACATTGCTAGGCAACATTTGTTGTAACAAAGCAAACGTTGCTTAGCATGTTTAGATTTAAATATCTGTTTCAGTTTGCTGTAGTAAACCAGCGTAAATTTATAGAACAATTTCGTGCAATTTTAAGCATATTGTTTGAAGTGTTGTTCATAATTATGTACAATTGTTCTAGCTGTGGATGTAAGAATAATTTCGGCAATTTAAGTAGGAAAAATTCTTAATTGTTGCCATACAGTTTCTTTCCGTCCTTGTAATACAATCTCCTTATTTCAAAAGTAAAATGCGTCAGTTGAAATTTCAAAGGTACTTTTTAAGAATTGTTTTTTTATACTGTTGGTGTATTTGAAAAAAGTTATTTTAGAGTATAAAAGAATTTATCATGACCACTTAAGAAATCGAATCGTATCGTAAGAAATAGAATCGGTAAGAAATTTAAGAAATCGAATCGAAAAGTTTCTTAATCGATTCAATCGTTTTTCGGAGATAATAAAAAGGCAAACTAGGAAACAGATTTTAAATAATAGTACCATCAGTTACTTAATAGCTCACATGACAGACGGTAGTATTTTTAAAACTATCATTTCATGAAATTTCAAAGTCACTTTTCAGTACTGTTTTTCTCAGAACATTGATATATCAAAACAAATCAATTTTTTGGAATGATTTGGCAAGAGATTTGTAAGAAGAAAATTAAAAAATTTCTTAATTCTTTCCCTCATTTCTCAAAAATGATCAAATGGCAATTTAAAAGAACAGATTATCAATAACAGTGCCATCAGTTACTTAGCAGGTCACATCATAATGATAATATTTTTAAAATCTCTCATTTCATGAAATTTCAAATTCACTTTTTTAGAATTGTTTTTTTGTAGAACAAGTCAATGTAAATTATGTTTCAAATTCACATTTTTTAGAATTGTTTTTTTAAAGAACAATTTAATGTATTTATCAAAACAAGTTTATTTATCAGAACGACTTGGTAAGAGGTTTGTGAAAAGAAAATTGAAAAGTTTCTTAAATCGATTCCCTCATTTCTCTGAGATGATGAAAAGGTAATTAAAAAAAATCAGTTTATCAATAACAGTTCCTTCAGTTACTTAACAGCTAACATGACAAATGATAGTATTTTTAAAATATTTTATGGTCCAAAGATTTTTAATGCATGCTATGCACCAAGCATATCCTTGGAGCAGCAATTCCCAAAATGTGTTTCATGGAGAGCTTGGGTTCCTCACATTTTTCTTTTTAATTAACAATGATATTTAAAACTTGTAAAAAGTTTGTTTACGACCAGTAACAGACTTTTTATTTAATATTTAGTTTTTTTAATAAATTATTTAAATCAAATTGCCAAAAAAAAAGATATGATAAATTTAAAAAAAAAAATTTTTTTTTCCATAACAATATATTGAATAAATCACTAAAAGGACATGCATTTATAAAAATTGCAAAAGTATTTTTCATTGAACTTTAAAGTTCAAAATAAAACAACAAAATTCAAAAATAAAAAATCATTTTTCTCCGATAATTATTCACCCTATTTATATCAGTTCTTTTTCAAAAACCATAATTCAACTTATTTTATTCAATTTGATTAATCCATATGCCAAAAAACAACTAGACTAAAAAGCCGCTTCAGACTTGCTATTTCAAATACCTAACATAAAACGTAGTCTTAAGACTGCTATTGATAAAACAATTAAAAATTTAAATTCTTCACATGAAATGTTTCAAAATTAATTAATAGTTTTTTTCTTCTGGTCAGCATGTTCACACCTGGTAATGAACTTTATTTAAGTTCGTTCGTTTAGGCCTCCATAGCTGAAAAAAATTGAGAAACGCTGCCTTAGATCATATTTTTACCTTACTAAAGAAGAATTATTGCTGACTCTATAAAATAACTGATATTGAAGATGTGCATTATTTACCAAATGTCATTTTTTAGAAGGCACATATCGCTATTGTTATTTAAAATAAAAATTGTAAATTTGCTATTGTTACCTGGAATAAAAACCAAGACTTTATTCATTAGACTGGTAATTAATTAAAGCTGGCAATCAGTACCACCAACAGTAAACAACAATGTTTTTTTTCCCTATTACCTCTTGCAATGCATGAGAGCATTCTTCCGGGGCAAGGCACTCGAGTCTCTTCTACGATTGATGAGGCCAAATTCTTCTTCTGAATACTATCAGACGATAATGCACGTACCTCTCGTCCCTTAGAAAAGAATACGAAGCGGGTGTTGAGTTTCGCCACCATCTTTTTACTGAATAGAACCTTCTTCTAGCGATGGATCATTAATTTCGAAAGAAGTAATGTGACAACTTCACTCGCAGTCCTCTCTTTTCTCGCCATGATGCCAATGAAATTGGCGAAAAAATAAAAAGCGTTTTCAGGGAAGATTTTCTATCGTCTGCATGTGGCGTTTTACCACTCAATGATTAATAGAAAACAAAATATGGCAAGCGGTTATTCTGGGAAAAGAATGCTCGCTTGAGAATTGTAGGGATTTGCATAAAGGTAAAAGGTTTTGAATGATGATGACGTGAGAGTGGAAAGCAGAGTCTAAATTTTTAAGTTGGTTTGTGTTCTTTTTAGCACACGTTTAAAAATTAATAATAATAATAATGCAACAGACGCTCAGAGTAAAAAAGTCCATTATTACGACAATGCACAACAAAAGAACATTGGTAGCAGTAAACTCAAACTTGGGTCAGTTGTTCAACAACGGTTGTATTATTTAAAATACATAATAACACTCCTCCTAATGAAGGGACCCGGGCTCGAATAGCAGCGAGGCCTGTTGGAAACGAATTCCGCACCTGGCTTGCTCCGACCACAGTGCTGACGTAAAAATATCCTCCGTAGCAGTTGGATCATGGGTTAGGGAGGTCAACCAGGAAATATTTTCGTGGTTTACCTCTCGATGTAACGAAAGTGCAAGTTAGTTCCATGAAAAAGTTCTCCGCGAAGGCAAATTTCTTCCAGTACTTAATCAAGGAATTCTCTTGTTTTCTGGAAGGAGTTCAAAATTACAAGGATACGATACGTTCAAAATTACAAGGCAAATTGACAGTTGTAAACCCAAAATTGGGTCGGCTGTTCAACGACGGTTATAAAATAAAAATTTGATGAATATGTAATAGTCATTGTAGCGAGCATTTCGTCATAAACGATTACTCATATTTTATGTAAACATTGCAATAAAATGACTAAAAATGTAATAAACACGTATGCTTCTTTTGTTTTGAGCAACTATTATGAATTAAAATATATAGAGTTGAATGCTTTTACCTACTGATTGTATACTGAATTACGCCCTTCTTAAATTCTACTTTATGAATTACTCTCTACTTTAGAGAGCTCTCTACGCTATGAAAGGTTGAAATGTTTACGATAGGAATGTCTGAATTACATTTTCCAAACCGTAACAGGTTTTTTTCAAGAAAAAAATTAAACGAAGTACAATATATTTTATCATTATTGATAATAGTGAATGTTAATTTTAATAACAAGTTCTCGAGAAGGGAAATATTGTGTACTAGATGCTAGGATAAATATACTTGGGAAATATTGTATTGCATGCTGCGTACAGATTATATACTGAATTACGTAGCTCTCTATTTTATGAAAGGCAGAAATGTCTACGGTAGAAATGTTTGAAGAGCATTTTCCAAAACGTAACAAGTTTTTGCACGAAAATGTATACTAAATTATATACTGAATTACGGAGCTCTCTATTTTATGAAAGGCATAAATGTCTACTATAGAAATGTTTGAAGAACATTTTCCAAAACGTAACAAGTTTTTGCACGAAAATATATACTAAATTATATAATGAATTACGTAGCTCTCTATTTTATGAAGGGCAGAAATGTCTACAGTAGAAATGTTTGAAGAACATTTTTCAAAACGTAACAAGTTTTTTCACGAAAATATATACTGAATTACGTAGCTCTCTTTTTTATGAAGGGCAGAAATGTTTACGGTAGAAATGTTTGAAGAACATTTTCCAAAACGTAACAAGTTTTTGCATGAAGAAAAAAAAATGAAATGAAGTGGAATATTTTTTGACATTATTGATAACAATGGATGTTGATTTTAAATTCTGTTTTTTTAATCGTATGAGGTGAAAGCAGTTAATAAACGGTTTTTATCACAGCTAACAGTTCGATTACCACTTTATTTATGGTTATTTGACTGTTTTGTTGAAAAATAGTAAAATAACAACTAAATAGATTGTTATTTAAACATTTTTCGCGACAAATTTCTAATAATGCATATGCGTTAAAGCAAGTGACAGTCGTTTTTTTCTAGACATTCTGCGGAAAATTTTTTAAAAAAATTTAAATTAGTTTACTTTTTAAATATTTAAAATAGTAAACTTTTTAATCAATAAATTATTTACTTAGCTTATAAATTTTGAAGTGATAATTATTTTCAAGTATAAAAGAAATTATTTAGACTGTTCCTTTTCTTTATTGTTTATATTTTTTCCGATTATTGTTAACGTTTTTTTCTTATACCCTTAATATATTTTTCCGTTATGTAATTCTTATTCCACTTCTTGATTTAAATAACTTAATTACTTAAATAAATTGCGATATAAAAGAGACTATAAAGATATTGAATACACTGAGAAAAAGAATATGGTTAAAACTAACAGAATATGGTAAAATTTACCGCGATTATGTCTATATTGGAACACCAAAAAGAACGGAAATTTTTACCGAAGTGCTTTGGTAATGATTTTGGTAAAATTAACAATAAAAAAGTGTTTAATATATGTGAGAAAATTTGGTAAACGTGGTAAAAATTTGGTAATTATATGATGGTACCTTAAAGCATGATATAAAACCTATTTATTCGGTTAATTTTGTTTTTAAGTTTTGTATTTTTACTAAATATGTGGCAATAAAAATTATAATTTTGAAAACCAAAATTTTCAGTAGACCGTTATAATATGAACAAAAAATTTAACAAATGAATGGTTTAAATACCAGAATTAAAAAAAAATTACTAATTAGAAAGTTTTATTAACAAGAATCATATTTTTTTAAAATCAGAAATGTCATTGCTATACAATACGGCTATTTTATCAATTTTCTTTTGTGCAGTACTTTTCAAATGACTAATATTATATATATATATATATATATATATATATATATATATATATATATATATATATATATATATATATATATATATATATATATATATATATATATATATATATATATATATATTTATATATATTTATATATATATATATATATATATATATATATATATATATATATATATATATATATATATATATATATATATATATATATATATATATATATATAATAACAGAGCTTCATCCCTGTTATCAGTGGTGTATTTAGCTTTAATAATGCAGTCGTAAGCCATGTTACACACAAAAAATCTTTATTAATGGTAGTAGGCTGTTATCGATAACACTTCACATCCACACTCCGCAAGGGAGGGGGTGGACAAGACTTTGGACAATTCTGGAACAATTTATCAGGAACAGAACATGATGAAAAAGCCATGCGAAAAGCATTGCTCTCGCTTTTATACTAACACAGATTTGAGTAAACAGGCACAGTCGTTGGCATTCTTGTATCCTTACGCATTAAGGAAAATCATTTCATGCTTCCTTATATGGAAGTAAAAGGGGGAGAGATTCTATAAATAACTCAATCGCATGTTTATCAGCCTTGACTTCCCTAAATAGAATCTCTCTACGCTTATTCTTTAACAAAGACATTTTATTAAAACGAAAGAGATTTAATTCTTTTATTAATACAAAAGTATTATACTTTTTGTATTACATCCCCCCCAAAAAAGATTTTTGGCAAGCCAAAAAGAAATCATAATAAAATTTAGAATTCTCTGAACTTTTAAAATTTATGTTGGTACGACTGTTCCTTTTCACTACTACAAATAACATTTTTTCAATTATCTGTAAAAAAAAACAACTATATACAATGACAATAACAAAAACATGATAATACACTTTATCTGTTTAGGCAACTAAACAGAAAGAAAAATGAAACATATTTTTATAACTAATCTACTAAAATTTTCAAAAATTTTTCACACAAAAATATACATAATTTTTATGGAAACGAACTGGACAACAAGTGTCTTTAATCAGAATTTAAGATTCTGTATGGTTAAAGGGGTTATTTACTTTATGAAAATTTGTATTCCCCGTTAAAATGGAGGAAAACAGAATTTCATGAAGCACAGCGATATTGAGAGATCCAGACGGGTCAATCCAAAAATATTTTATAATACTTTTCTCAACTTGTTGAGAAAAAAAAGTTCAAATTTCATCGCCCTCACATCCAATTGATGTTGAGGTAAATCTCCACACGCGATTCGGATCTCCCAAAAAAAATATAGGGTGTACTTCTTCCATTGAAGAAAGTAACATATTTTGTTTTGTACACTATTCATGATTTAATTTCAACATTTGTGGGTTGTTATATTTCCTAAGATTTGATACATGTACTATTTCAAAATTTTGTTTACTTAAACAATTCTTTTTATTTATTTTGTAATTAGCTTCTGAAATTTTTTGAAGAATTTTATACGGTCCACTAAAAGGAGGTGACAACTTCCTCGTATTAGGATAAGTAAATTCTTCAAACATAACTAATTCGTCAGTTTTAAAGTCTATATCTAAAAATCTAGCATCATAGTAAATTTTATTTCTTTCATGATATTCTTTAGTTCTTTGAATTGCTATTTTTTTAGCTTCCTCAACAGGTGGATAGATTTCTTCATTTAAAGGATTTTCATAGGGGAGTCTACCATGCATGAGGTATGCAGGTGGAAATTTTGTCACAGAATGGGGAGTTAAGTTATAAGTATTGACTATATCTTTTAACAAAGTAGGCCATGGAGTTTTAGTAGGTTTCTCATTGATTTTACACTTTAAACGTGTAATTATTGTTTTACCAAGGCGTTCTACCTTGCCATTTGACTGCGGATGATGTGCAGTTGTCAATAATTGTTGAATCTTATTATGTTTCAAAAATTTTTTAAAATGAGAAGACGTAAAGGCGGCGTTTCGATCACTCAACAAGGATTTAGGTATTTGATTTTGAAAAATTTGATGTAAAACATTAGTATACGTTTCTGAACTAATGGATTTTGACGCAAAAGCCCAAATGTATCTTGTTAGGTGGTCAATAATTAAAGTTAAATATTTTTTTGTTGAATTATAATAATTCAATCCACCAACACTATCTATTGCTATTAAGTCAAAAGACTGATTCACAGGGGGTAAGGATTGTAATAATCCAAATCTTTTTTGTCGCGGTTTTTTATTTAATTGGCACGTATGACAATGTTTACAAAATTTTGTTATATCTGATGTTATGTTATTCCAATAATAAACAGGGGTTATTAAGTTAATCATTTTCTGCACTCCTGGATGGTTAAATTTATCATGAGTAATTTGCAGAAGTTTTAATCTCAACGAAAATGGAACAACTATTTTAGTAAAATTTTTCTTACGTATACATAAAACATCATTGATATCAACAAAATTACCTTGTAAGTTATCTTTCCTTTGAGCTTCAATTATTTCATTCAATTTTAACAAATGTGAAACATGAACATTATTTTTACTATTACATTTGACAAGTGAATGTGTTGCATCTCTTGAAAGCCAATCTGCTTCAAAATTAGTAGAACCTTTTGTGTATTTAATATCATATTCATACATACTTAACAATAATGACCATCTAAACAATCTACCTTTTAAATTTTTAACATTTTTTAGCCAAACCAAAGCAGCATGGTCAGTATGTATGGTGAATTTCTGGCCAAACAGGTAATGATGGAATTTATTTAGAGAATCGACTATAGCAAGACATTCAAGTTCTGTAATTGCATAATTTTTTTCATAGTCTCTTAAGGAGCGAGAATGAAAAGCTACAGGATGCAATACACCACATTCATCTGTCTGTTTTAACACAGCTCCAATTCCAATTAACGATGCATCAACAAAAAGATGACATTCATGAATAGGATTAAAAATTTTCAAAATTGGTTTACAAATAATAGCATTTTTTAACAGTTCAAAAGATTGTTGACATTTTTCTGACCACACCCATTTTACATCTTTCTTTAACAAGTTGTTTAAAGGATGTCGAATATTTGCATAACTATCAATAAATTTATTGTAAACATTTATTGATCCAAGAAATCTTTGCAATGATTTTACATTTTTAGGGGGCATTAATTTTTTAATCACCTCAATATTATGATTATCGGGTGATACAATCCCATTGCTTATTTCATATCCTAAAAATTCTATTTGTTTTTGCAAAAATGAACATTTTGAAAGTTTTAATTTCAAGTTTTCTTGTTTACAAATATCGAAAATCTTTTTAAGGTGGGTTAAATGTTCATCATAAGAATTAGAAAATATAATAATATCATCAAAATAGTTCGTAGCAAATTTAATTTTATGTTTATTTAAAATTCTACGAATTGTACGTTGAAAAATGCTTGGTGCATTCTTCCAGCCAAAAGGTAATCTTAAGTATTCAAATAGACCGTTGTGAGTAGCGAATGCTAATTTCTCAGTGTCATCAGGATGAATACGAACATGATGATATCCCTGTGATAAATCTATTTTAGAAAAATAACTGCTATTAGACAATTTTTCAATTAAAGACTGTATTAAAGGTAGAGGTTCAGAATCTGTTTTTGTAATTTGGTTTAATTTCCTAAAGTCAATACATAAACGACTCTTTTTATTTTCATCTTTTTTAAAGACTAAAGTTACAGGGGCAGCATAAGGGGATGAACTCTCTTTTATAATGTTATTTTTTAACAATTCCTCTATTTGTAAATCAATTTCCTGTTGTTGTTTTGGGGATGTTTTGTACGGCCTTAGAGATATAGGTAAATCTGAGGTTAACCTGACTCTTTGTGGTTCCATTCAGATTTCTCCCACGTCGTGTTTATGTTTTGCAAAAATATCATCATAACTTTTTAAAATTTCTTTTAAGTCCTCATTTTGTATTTTGTTCTCATTTTTTATTCTTTCGTCGATATTGACCTGATAATGTGTGCACACATTACCTAGTACTATCTTCGAATCATTTGATATTTTTGGACCTTCTTTCTTTTTCCTATTTTTCCTTTTCTTTTTATTTTTGTTATCCTTAACATTATCTTTTTCAATGTTTACTTTTACTGAAACATCTTTAACTTTTATTTTTTCAAAATGTTTACTTTTATTGAAACATCTTAAACTTCTATTTATTTCAAAATGTTTACTTTTATTGAAACATCTTAAACTTCTATTTTTTTCAAAATGTTTACTTTTATTGAAACATCTTAAACTTCTATTTTTTTCACCATTTTTAACCCTAACACTTTGAAAATTTTGCTGTCTAATGTGCAAAGATAAGTTGTCACTGTTAGAATTAGCAGAGGTGATCAATCTCTTACCAAATTGAGTAACAACTGGCCCGACACAATTATTAAATAAACAAAAATCTTTGCAAGTCTGCAACCCTAGTAAAGCATATGGTAAATCAGTATCAATTATAAAAAACTTAGCTGATTTAATAATTTCGCCTATCTTAAGGGGAAACTCACAAATTTTGTTAAGTGTTAAATGTCCTTTCGTTTGGATAACATTTAACTCCTCACATTTTTTAATAGGAATTTTTAGTTTTGACACAAGGTCTTTTGGTATTATATTCAATGTTGACCCGGTATCAACATTCAATAATATCTCTTTTTTTACATTTTCATTTTGTTTAGGTTTTGGACGTCCATTTAAGTATTTTTTTTCCACTTTATATCCATTTAGGTATTTATTTTCCACTTTATATCCATTTAGGTATTTATTTTCCACTTGATATCCATTTAGGTATTTATTTTCCACTTGATATCCGGATATTATTAATTGCTATTGTTTATTTGTCATATTTTGAACGTTCATTTCAACAACATTAGGGTTGTTTACACACGAGGAGCCCATGTGAAACTGATTCAAAAGTCCTTTCTTCGAACAGTATTTACGCTGATTTATTGGGATCTCCTGTGTTGTATGATGTATTTTGGGTTTTGTCACATTCGGGGTTACACTTTTATTTTTAGGACAAGCCGGAGCTTTATGTCCTGGTGCATTACATTTAAAGCACCTAATGTCATATTTAGGGTTTTCCATTTTCTTCATGTATGGTCCCTTGTTATTTTGAAATTTATTTTTATCTAAGTCACTTTTAATTTTTTCATAGATTTTAAGTTTTTGTTTAAATTCAAAAAGATTATTGGCTCCATAAAGAATTGATTTATTATTTGTTTGGTCTGGTATTCCTTGAATCATGTAAGTGATTAGAGCTAAGTCATCAATATCACTTTGAGTGGCTATTTCTTTCATTTTAAGGAAATACTCTTGAAGAGTTTCATTATATCTTTGCTTTCTTTTTTGCAACATTGCATGTATTTCTGCACTATTACAATCAAATCCAAACTCTTCAATGGTAGTAGGCTGTTATCGATAACACTTCACATCCACACTCCGCAAGGGAGGGGGTGGACAAGACTTTGGACAATTCTGGAACAATTTATCAGGAACAGAACATGATGAAAAAGCCACGCGAAAAGCATTGCTCTCGCTTTTATACTAACACAGATTTGAGTAAACAGGCACAGTCGTTGGCATTCTTGTATCCTTACGCATTAAGGAAAATCATTTCATGCTTCCTTATATGGAAGTAAAAGGGGGAGAGATTCTATAAATAACTCAATCGCATGTTTATCAGCCTTGACTTCCCAAAATAGAATCTCTCTACGCTTATTCTTTAACAAAGACATTTTATTAAAACGAAAGAGATTTAATTCTTTTATTAATACAAAAGTATTATACTTTTTGTATTACATATATATATATATATATATATATATATATATATAATAAATAATTTTTAAAGCTTTAAAAATGATTGATTGATTAGTTAATTTATTTTTTCATCTGAAGAGTAATAAGAAGACATGCTGCTAAGATTTTTTTACGGAGAACTTTATACGGAGTAAATACTTCTAAGTTCAAATAACAATTTGCACTAAATCTGTTTAAAAACAGGATTTTTAGCTATCCTGTATCCACAACTACGTGAGCCAAGCGAGCTTTTGTCCCTTACCAGGCAGAAAAAAAAAGAGAAGTCTTAGTTAAGAATTTGCAACCAATTTATTTATATTTATAAATAACACTACACACTTTCTTATCACATAAGCATTTGAACTTATTTACAAGAGCATCACTGCATGGAATATAGACATAATAGGGACAGTTCTATGGACAGCTTTTAGAAATAGAGGTTTCTGTTAGTTGAAGATTTAGAGAGGAAACTTCTTTTGAAGTTGGAGAATTAGTCTTAAACAAGTCTGTTTGGGTAAAAATCTAAAAGGAGAAAAGCAAATTACAGTGGATGAAGATTCAAACAATTAAATGGGGTTTACATCAACTTTTATAAAAATGTTTTTATAGTTTAATTAAATTGTTTCTAAGTCAGTAACGTAGTATCAGTACTATTTACCAATCATTTTGGTTTACTACGTTAACGAAAGATTTCCATGGACGATATTTTTTTCCTCAAATGATATGTACGTACAGTGCTCCACGGACCACGATGAATAACTTTTGATCTAATTGATCTTCACTTTCTAAGACTCAATCTTAATGGTTTGAGAGGGTGTCCTAAAATATGCTGATTAGTTAGTACAGACGGTATTTTAAGTTACGAAATCAGACACAAAAATGCACTTTTTTTTTGGAAAAGCATATTTATTCTTTTAACAGATTCAAATTTCTGTCCCACAAATTGTTGGAGATAGCCGTAATCTGGGAGTTTGATCAGGAGAGCAATCCAAAGTTTGGACCCCTTAATTTTAATTTTATTTTTAGTGCTTTTCACCATATCTCGATTAATTTTTAAGTGAATTGAAAAACTTTTGCACACAAAAATAGAACTTGTTTATCCATAGAAAATTCCACACAATAATTTAATTTTAGTAAATATTTATTATTATTTATTGTTTTATTTAACATTTGTCGGAAACATTTGAATCGTTAAGTATGCAAATGTTTACACTATTTCAAAGTATCTCATTTTACCTGGCAAAATACAAAATTTGAGAGAAATCGGTTGAATAATTTTTGAGAATTAATTTTTAAGATATTACATATTTAGTTTAAAATAGTTTTAAAAAAATGCATCTCTTGCAACTCAAAATTTTACCGCCTATTATTAAAAGCAATAGTAAAAATAATTATTATTTGCGTGGAATTTTTTTTTAGATAAATTAATTTTATGATTGTGTGCAAAAAGTTTTCAATTCGCTTAGGAAGTTCTCGAAATATGGCAATAAACGCAAAAAGTAAAATTAATATTAAATAGTTCAAAGTTTAGATCACTCTTCTGATAAAACTATGAGAACCATATTTCCCAGATAGCGTTTAAATTGGAAGTCAGAAATCCGAATCCGTTAAGAAAGAGGCATTATTCAGGGGAGGAACATTTATTATTATTTAGAGAAAGAAAACATTTTAGTGTCTGATTTAAAAACTTAAAATATCGTCTACATTAATTAATTAACATATTTGAGGTCATCCTTTCAAATCATTAAGATAGAGCCCAAGAACGCGAAGATAATTATTAACGTTAATTAGATCAAAAGTTATTTAGAGTTGTCCTTTATTGGCGCTCAGTACTTCCTTTGCTGGGGAATATCTTTCTTTTCCTTTTTTTTTATTTATTGAAATTCCCCGTTTGGTCATAAGTAAAAATTCAGTTTGTTTACTTGACCATGAGTTTTAAGTTTTGTAATGATAATACAACTGCAATAAATAAATATAAGTAAAACATTCATGATGTTTTTATACCTATATTAAACACGTTTAATTATAGTGCTGTTCACGTCGTGTAGATTTGTGGTTCGTTGTGAATTTTAATGAGGACTTTGTTTTAATTAAAAAAAAAGTGATCTGGAAAATGTTACCTTACGAACAATATTGTACTTATTCGAATAATATCGGACCATTTAAAAACTATTTTGTTCATGCCGTCCTACGATTTTTGAGTTAAAGCTTTTGAATATGGAAAAGGAGTACAAAAGGAAATTTCCAACATTTTCTATTAAAAACTATATTTTAATGCTTATGACTGATATTAAAAAGGTTTTTCAATTATTAAAAAATAAAAAGTTGCCATGAGTTGATTAATTAAGTGTATCGATAGAATGTTCAAAAGTTAGTTAGTCTGACATTCTCATAGCCTTTACAACAATCAGGTGATAAAACATCAAAACGAAAAGGAAAAAAAGATATTATTTGAAAATTCATACAATTACAAACCACTATTTGTTATGGAAATAATGAATTTAAATTTCCAATACAAAGAAAAATATCGCCAAAGCTATAATTTGTTAGTATGTACCCACACTCTCCCTCTAAAAATTTAAAAAGTTTAATATTTAATTTCAAGCCATTAATTTTAAAAGGGATTAAAGTTCATTTCCTTATTAATTTCAATATTTATATTTTCACATTACATTTTATTCAGTTTCAATTTATTACGATTGCGTAAACTTAACAGTAGTTAGTTAAAATAATGGTTCCTGTCATTTTAAGTTTTTAATATTTGAAGATTAAATATCCTGAATTCCAAATTAACGAACCAATGCCATTTTCGAAATAATTTGGAAATATTAAATAAACGATCCTAAAATACTGAAGTGGAAAGATATTACCTGATTAAAAAATTCATTTGCTTCAAAAGTATACAAATAGGAATAACAGTCGACATGTTTCAAGTACTTCAAAAATAGGCGTGAAACTGCCAGACGTGAATGACGCCCCAATTTGAGTCTTGAAAATGGACGCCTATTGTTTAGGCCCTTGAAACATCTCGACCGTTATTTCCTATATGTATATTTTTGAAGCGAATGGAGTTTTTAATCATGTAATTTAGAAGTATGTGAAATGACAAACACTGTTTACGAATCATATACTGACGGGTACTATGAACTATAATAACATTGCTTACTTTGTAAACTCATCAAATAATAGATTTATAAGTAAAGTGAAAATTTTAAATGCGTTTTAAAAATTTCAATAGAGAATTAAAAAAATTTAATCAACTTTATTCACACATCAAAAAATGAATTGATATAATACCATTAAAGCACAAATAAAGAATCCTAATATATTGCCGCACAGAACGTCATCCCAATGGTGTCTATTATCTTGAATTCTTGAAAGTGTAACGAAGATAGTCAGGAGTATAAGCAAAAGTTGGATTAAAGGCTTTAACAGAGCACTTGATTCTATGTCCAGCCGTTTTTGTAAGTAGAGCTAAGATTTAAAGTATCAAAAATGTAAAATTAAAAAAAAATGTGTTTGAATGCATTCTAACACATTATTTAATTTTATTTTATAACCGTCGTTGAACAGCCGACAAAATTTTTTGGGTTTATGACTACTAATGTTCAACTCCGTAGCTTTATAATTTTGAACCAATCCAGAAGACAAGGAAACTCCTGGATCATGTATTGGGAGAAATTTGCATCCGTGGAGGACTTTTTGATGGAATTCCCGCATTTGCGTTACATTGGGAGGAAAACCGCGAAAACCTCCCACAGTTAGCCTGACGGCGAGGGGACTCTAACGCATGATTCGTCTACCACTGAGGATATATTTTACATCACCACTGTGGTCGGTGCAAGCCGGATGCGGAATTCGTATCAACCAGCCATTGCTGGGACTCAAGCCCGGTTCATTTCATTGGAAAGCGAACGCTCTATCCCTTGAGCTATCACGGCTCAGAAGATATGAGTATGAGATATATGAAACAGGGCTATCATAAATAATAGTTTCTGGACAAATTACTGTTATTTTACAAGTGAGCGTAGACCGCTAATACATGGAAAGATACATACACTCACCAAGTTTCTGTTTTATACTACAAATATTCAATGTGTACTTATGGTCAATAGCAGCACACGTTGTAATAAATGGATATTCAAATGTCACGAAATTTTCTTTGTTTTTGACGAAACCATTTCCTGGTATATGCTCCGAGCGAACAATTTGTCAAAGTGACGAAATAACTAAGTGACGAATGTTTCAACATTCTTCGTAGCAGTTGTAGAAAACAGAAATAATGCTGTTTGATTTGAATGGAAATTCCCCCCCACTTAATTTCAATTAAAAAGTTGTGAAATATTTTAAAGAGTCACTTGGCTAAAGTGGGTTGTTTGAGGAAATAAAATTCATGACAAATAAGGCTATGTAAATCTGATTCCACACTGAGAAAAAAAAATATGGTAAAAATATCCAGAATATGGTAAAATTTACCCTGTTTCAGGCTCTATGAGAACACCAAAGATAACGATAATTTTTACCGAAGAGCTTTGGTAATGATTTTGGTAAAAGTAACAGTAAAATAAAATTTCATAATGTGTTATAAAATATGGCGCTTTTATCATGATACCCTAGATCATGGTATTGAAACCATTTATTCGGTTAAATTTACTTTCCTGTTTTGTATATTCTACAAAATTTTGTGGTAATAAAAACTATAATTTTAAAAACCAGAATTTCCGGTAAACCGTTATCATGTAAACGGAAAAATTATCAAAAGAATAGTTCAAATACTGTTTAATTTGGTTTCATTAACCAGAATTTCGTTTTCATTTATTTCTTTAATTAATTACTTATTTTTTCATCATTGGAAATGTCATTACCATACAGTACGGTAGTTTTTTCAAAATTTATTTCTCCGTAAATGATGATGAAGACAAGAATAGGATGAAATCTATGCACCCAATGCCGAAAAATCTTTAAAAGCTCATAACTGCTAAAGGAAGACACATTTCAATTATCACGATATATTTGAGAACATGGTATGAACAAAAGTGTCGTTCTTTTGAAGAAACAAACCATTGTTTCATTTTGTTCCAATAAATTTGCACAGTTTATTATCTAACTCTTCAACGTGAAAACAATGTTATTTCTAAAATAAAATTTCATTTTTGAAAAAATTATGATTGAAATCATGTATGATTATTAAGTTTTCAATAAGAATCTCGTTTTCAATAATGAAATTAGTTTGTGAAGCTAACTATACAACAGCCTCGCATCAATATTTAATTTAAATTTTACAAAAAAATAAATAAATAAATAAACAAATAAAAAAATAAAATAAAATAAAATAAAATAAAATAAAATAAAATAAAATAAAATAAAATAAAATAAATGCGATTAACTTACCACCACATATATATAAGAATATGCCGCAAAAGCTGCATGTCCGGAAGGAAAAGATAATCTAAATATACATTAAAGACATATTGTATTAATAGTATTCATTGTATAGTACATTAATAGTATTTTATAGTGCTTAGTCATAAGATTCAGTAAAAAATAAATTTGGGATTGTAAAAAAATTTCTAATCACGTTGGTTTGGTACTGCAGCACCAAAATTTGGACATTATAAGGATCATAAAGATTAAAAATTACAAAGCAACCTATGGCCGGAATTGTAAATTTGTGATCATACAATTCCAGGGGCACTCGTTCAGAATGAACTAGTCATTCGTGCGCATTTGAAACAGTAATTATTTTTACACAATATTAATTTTATGTTATTTTTACGTAATTTAGAAATTATTGTAACAACACTGAATTCCACGTGGAATTATCTTTGAATAAGCAAATTTTATAATTATGTGCTAAAGTTATTCGATTATCTTAACAGATAAAATATTCGATTCCCTCAAAATATGGATTAATACTCATAAACTGACGCTAGCATTAGGGATTTTAACTTCCTTCGACTGCTCTCTCGTCTAAACTCCTGCAACCATATTTTTTTCAGATTGCAGCTACCCTATATATTTTGAGGAAAAGTTTTCCATATTTTCCGGAAAAAGCCATGTTTATTCATATGAAGAAGATATTGAAGATGTTCGTTTTTGTTTTTGATTTTAACTTAAATTATCGTCCGAGGTTATTTAAATAGTACATTTAAGATTAAGTTCTGGAATCATTACGATTGGTTTCCAATGCGTGAAAATACGATAATTAGATTAAAAGTTATTCAAGGTGTTCACTTTTTGTGCACTGTACATTATTTTAGCTTCTTGCCATCTTATCACATTATCACAAGCCAAATATTTAATTCCTACGGTTGGCTTAAGTTACCCTATTAAGTTACTATATTGAGGGGTAACTTAATCTAAACGTATTTATTTATTTTTATTTTTGTGCTTAGCATACATATTTTAGAAAAGTTTCAAGCTCGTAAGTATGGAGTGGAATATTTTTGGTGATTATATACAAATTTTTCAGTGATTAAATAATCTCTAAAATTAATTCTATTGACTTGGAAGATGTCTTTAATTGTAAAGTTGCTAAAGTAGCCATGGATGTCGGTACTTTTAAATTTCGATAAAAATAAATAAGAAATTTCTCAAAGTAAAAACGATTTCAAAAACATAAAAGTGCTGTCCTTAGATAAATTTTTTTTCAAAATGATGTATTTTTTTAAAATCTGTATTACAACTTTATTCTTGTTGAGAAGTTGTTGTTGAGAAGTTTTTATTCCGATATAGTTCTATTTGGTTTTGTGAAAGGAAGAAAGCATAGTTCTAATGATAAAAATAACTATACTATAATGTAAGAATTTTCAGTATGTTTGAGTTTTCCGTAAATTTTTTTGGCGTTAAAGTTAATCCCCGCCATCAAAGCTATAGATCAATATTTTATGTTAGTTTTGAGTTTGATAATAAGTTTTCAAGCTTTAACTCTGTGCAAAAATAAAAAATTTCCTTGTCAAGAAAAGTTGTCAGTTTCTTTGCAAAGTGAAGTGGAACATTGGAATGTGGATAACTGAAATTTTAACTGTAACTTGAAATTAAGATGTCTTCAACTGCGTAAAAATTAATAATGCGTTATGAAAATTAAACTTACCTCATATTTGTCTCATCTATATCTGAATTGGTACAAGAAAAAGTTTCAACATAGAAATGTGGATATGCAGCTTCAGTGCAGTTGAAATCAGGTCTACAAACAGCCAAGAAAGCTGGACGTAGTCTTCCGTATAGAAATTTAATGGTGTTGTTTAATATCTCTGTCATGAAAATCCCAAAAAGGAATATTCCACTGTATATATACACACGTTGAAACACGTAAGGAATGTTCCATCCAAAAAAACAAATGGCATCACCTGTACACTCATTAGAACTTCTATACTGTCTGTAAAGTTCCACTGAAATTATCTGGAAAATATAACAAAAAATTAAAATCATTGTTTACTTGATTAAAAACTTAATTCGTTTCAAAAATTCATAAAATGCGCGTGGAAATGCATTTTGCTCAAATGCGCCCCTCTCGTCCACTGTGGTTTTTCTTGTTCTATTTTCCTCTCTCGGCTACTGGAGTTTTTTCAGTTTCGTTTCTTATCTTTATTTTCTCATTTTTCGTTGGCAACTGTATGTTTTACACTTCAAATCACTTTGTTTCTTCTCATTCTCGTCTGGTTAGAGTCTTGAAAATGGGGTGCTTATTTTTAAAATGCTTGAAACATGTCGACTGTTATTTTTTTTAATGTGTTTTTGAAACGAAGGAAGTTTTTAATCATGGAATATCTTACCACTTTAGTTTCTGGCTATTATTTAAGAGTAGCTTTAGCAAAAATACAAAAACTTTGCATTTTTTCTTACCACTGCTATTGGAGGAAAGACAGACATATACCATCTCTGCTCGTCAGAAATTCTTTCTACTTTAGATGGATACATGATGTTTTCATCATCGCAAAAAAATCCTCGTTGGTACGGCTTCAAGTAGTTAGAAAACAAAGCTAAGAATGATGAAACTGAAAAGATTCAAAAATTAAAATTATCTACACTTACATTTTTGTCCAATATTTATTTACACATATGGAAAAAAAATCTCAACACAAAGAAAAAATTGTTGTGAAGTAAGGAAATTTTGGCAATGCGTTTGTCTCAGTAATATATTTAATTGATTAAAGTTTCAAGATCCCAGGTTAATACAATTAAGAGAAAAACCATTTTAAATATGAAATGCTGGTACATTAATGACCGGTGTCACCACCAGAATTTTGGGGCATGCATTGTGTCATACAGATGCCGTTTGTCATTTTGTGTTATAGAGTTCTATGCCTGCTGCCCTTGGTCAGTCTATACGGGGATAGTTAATGCTGATTGTGGATAACGCTGAAATTGTCTTCTAATGATGTCCCATACATGCTCGATTGGTAAAAGATTTGCGGATCTAGTAGGCCAAGGCACCATGTCGACATTCTGTAGAGCATGTTTTGTTGCAACAGCAGTATGAGGACAAAGATTATTCCTGTTAGAAATTGTCCCCTTGAATGCTGCTCATGAATGGCAACAGAAGAGGTTTAATCACCAGGTTGATATACAAATTTGCAGTCAAGGTGCGTGGAATAATCGCGAGAGTGCTCCTGCTGTTTTAGGAAATTGCTCCTCAGACCATAACTCCAGGTGTAGGTCCAGTGTGTCTACGCTGAAGGCAGGTCTATAGCAGGAACTCACCTGGTCTCCTTCTGACCAATATAACGCCATCAAAGGCACCAAAGCAGAACCGACTTTCATAAGAAAATACAATAGATCTCTACTCTTGTCCTCCAGGGAGCTCTAACTCGACAGTCGTAAACGGCAGTGACTGCCAAGAATCGTTTCAGTGGATACATTTCTCCCCAGTCTTTTTGCAATATCGCGAAAAGAAAATCCATCTTCTCGCAGCTCTATTACTCGACCACGTTCGAAACCAGTGAGCTGTTGATAATGGCTTCTTCGTCTTCTTGAAGGGATTCTTGACCAACAGCAACTCTTTATGTCAAAATTTAACGAAAAATAACGCATATGAACTGTTGAACACGTATTTAAAGCAACTCTGATTTGCATGTTCGCAGTGGAGCTACTAGCACCACTATGTGCCAAGTGCTAAATTTGAATAGACACATCATCTTTAGACAAAACAGGTAGACAGACATGATAGACAAGACTAACAAATTCAGTTCCTCTAGAACAACTCCTTCTTGGTGTTGGGATTTTTTTTAAGTTAGTATATTTGAATAAAATCATGAATATAATAATTGATAAACTTTAAGTTATAAAATATATAAATTTATCTAAAATATATGCGTAATTTTTTTCATGGTATGTAAAATTATGTGAAGTTATTTTCGCAACTTTGAATTTTCGGAGCTCTTACGACGATAGATACAGAATTTTGTGACTTGCAACATGTACAAATTTATGATAACGAATGAAAATTATTTTGTAATCTCCTTTATTTCATACCTTATAAACTATTATATCTATAACTTATACCCTGACTAGCCACCAATTTTTAATCTTGAACTCTGATAACATTATGTTTTTCGGTGCTCTTGCGTTTTTTTAAAATTAAATTACATTATACTGAAAATAGGATACTGTAATTAAATTGCAGGATACAGAACAAAAAACTTCTAAAAGCTATGAATCTATTTAAATAATCATGCAAAAACCATGAACACAATAAAAAAATGTCTAGGTTCAGCGTAAAATAAGTAAATTGTTTATATCGTAGACTGATTGAAAAATCCAGCGCTTCGTAAACGACTGACGTCACTTTGACTAATTGAAAAAGTCAAGTATTTTATACCTGATTTAAATGTCAGGTTTATTATAACCTGACAATTGTTTGGCTAATTACAATGGGCCCACTTATTTTTATGCCAATTAGAGAATTATCATTGATTGTTCAATTAGCCTGATTTATTTTAAAGAGTCTTGCAGGATTTTTGATAAACTCCCCAGGAAATCCAGATTCATTTCAATACACCTAAGCAAATTCGGGCTTATTGAGTAAATTTTAGCACATTTTTTAATTAGCTTAAACGCATTTGGATTTAAAGAATATTAGGATCAATTGAAAATTCCGGAGAGTTTTGCAATTAACCTGGCGTTTTGCGAAATGGTGGCGACGCATTCCGCCTATGCAAATTCAGGCTCATTGTGTAACTTTTCGTAACATTTTTCAATTAGCATTACAAACTTGAACTTAGAGAATACAAGGATCAATTGAAAATTCTGGAGATTTTCTCAATTAACCTAGCGTTTTGCGAAATGATGGCGATTAAATGAAAGGGTTGTGAATTCTGTGAGCATGACAATTGCTGTTTTGTAAAATTTCTATTTAAATTTGATAGTTAATTTATTACTCAATTTATTAATTAATTCACTTAATATATTTAGTCCATATGTATGTCATTGTAAATTTAAAACGAGTATATTTTTGAACATCTAACTCCGTATTAATAATCACAAGAATCTGTGAACAATATTTCATCGAAACAAATGTTAGCTATTGGTAAAAACTTACATATTGTGAGAAGAATGACGTCTATACAAACATTTAACGTAACATTTCTTGTCTTCACACAAACATCCATGGTAAATCTAAAAACAAAACAAACTGAAGCAAAAAATACTTCTTGAAGCTAAATTTTAAAAATAGGACATTAGAATGCTAATTGACTAAGTACGTAAGAAAGCTAAAATATGAGATTAGAATGCTAATTGACTAATTACGTAAAAAAGTTAAAATTTTTACATTTTGGTAAAAATGAGGAAATATTTTCATACGATGCAATTTTTACCAGTAATTTGAATAGCTAAACGTTTTAAGTAATATAACTTTGGATTTTAAAAAGCAGTACAAAGCTTGTCAATGGAAAAGCTTCATTAGCTTCAAAAATGAAGGTGGAAAAAGACCAAAATTTTTGGAGCGCTCAAAACAAGGCACCCATTATCCACGAGTTGGTCCGTCTTAATTATTCAATTTCTCGAAATTGTTCACTTCAATACGAAGTTATATATTTAATTCGGTTAAAACATTTAATTTGTTTTTTGGCTTGAATTATTTGAATATGAAATTGTGCATGCTTGATTCGTTATTCCAAGCAAACCATACAAACACACGTACAAACAAAGTTAAGGTTAGTTCTTATTTGTGTTTGAAATCATTAACCGTTGATTTAAATTCTGCATTCCTATTCGTCTTCAGAAGCTTCCATTTGCTTACTCTCATTCCTTGTTCTTTTGCTTCATTCCTGATGCTCACAGTGTAGACACCCCATTTCAACGTATTCAAGCAGACAGCATTTTTAAAACTTTAAGGTAATCCATAAGAACTCGAAACGGGCGTATTAAAGGAATCAAATTGACTGCCATTAAATTTTCTTAAAGTTGTTTTTCATAGCTCCGACTTCAAAGAAAAAAAAAAGCCATAGTTTAAGAGCCTTTCACTTGTAGTAATGCCATGATTTCAAACTATATATAATCTTAAAGAATTATTTGGGCTTTAGAACAGACAAATAATTTAAATATTTAAAAAGTTATTAGGCTTTTTTAAAAATCGCCAATTTGGTTACGTTTTCCTACCTAGATGAAAATTATCAAAATCATTGCCTTATTCTCAGTTTTTGAATAATTTTTATCAGTCCAGGTAATGCAACATTCGAGTAAGTTTTTGAATATTAAAAACTTAGACCACAAAGTTTTTTATTTTCAGATAACTGTGGATTTTCTCCATATTTTATTTCATTTTATAACCGTCGTTGAACAGCCGACCCAATTTCATGGGTTTACGACTACTAATGCTCAACTCCGTAGCCTTGTAATTTTGAACCAATCCAGAAGACAAGGAAACTCCTGGATCAGTACCCCCAGAGGTTTTGATTTGTTATTGGAACATGGAGGACTTTGAGACTCGACAGATTTAACGTGCATCAGTCACCATTTACTACACGGGGAGTCTTCAGCCGGTGAGGATCGAACCCTCGACCTCTTGTACATGGGCCCAGCGCCCTACCGACCAGGCTATCCCGGCCCCAATTTTTCTCCATATTGGCGGTATCGCCACTTTTAAAATAAGTGGAGACTGCACTGGCAAAGCTTGACTTAGCAGTCGTAAGTAACAGTTGTAAACTCACAGCAGTTATAAAAATAGCATATTATTAACAAAAAAGCATAATTTAATATTACGACGGAGCCTTCGAAAAACAGCCTTAACATGTTCTTCCAACAAGCTCTTCAACAAGGAAATATTACTTTATGTTATTTTATGTATTTAATGATCGACAGAAGAGCTTAGAGGATAAACATGTTTGATATCATTAAAGTAAATTTGTCAGAACCAGGTTTAGAATATATAGAAATCTCAGGTAAATATAGAAATATCTTTCTCCATTAATATTTATCTAATATCCAATATTTGAAGAAGACCATAAAATGTTCTTTACATGTTTTTTTAAAAAGCTCCAACATGAAATATTTATATGGAATATTAATTTAATTATTTTATGATCAACAGAACTTAGTGGAAGAGCAATTTCAACATCATTCTAGTAAATTTGAGGGAACCAGTTTTAGAACACACAGAAATATCAGGTAAGTATAAAAATATGTTTTCCTTTGCCTTTTAATTATGGGCGACAATGAAATGTTTTTAATATGTCCTTCCACTAAACACTTCTATGGATCATTTTTAAGCAAATATCCATAATTATTGACGACATCATTTAAAATAAATTTTATAATATGTATTCGAATACTCACCATAAGTAATATTCTTAAACGTTGCAGGTTTGAAGTTAAACAAAACTGTTGTTTTATGCAATTTTAGAAGACACAAAGCGTTATAAAATATTTTAAACTTTTTTTCTTTCAGATTGTTACATTTCATCCTAACTCACATTGTGTTTATAGTTTACAGTTTGAAAAAAAAATTGGGAAAAATACTCGTCGAATGTAGTAATAGCGTCGTAAAATCTATGTTATTCCAGCAGGTGTTTCAATGACAAGAAAAAAAAAAGCTTTTATCGATTCTGCTTATTGTTAAATTTTCACGACGAATGCAATAATATATGTACTGCGATTTTAAGGGTTATTTGTCACATTTTCAAGCTTAGATTCATGTTTTTGTACTAAAACGAATAAACAATACCAGTTCTTCTCAAGGGAATCAATTTGAGTAAATTTTACAAAGCTTTAAATTTATGTCTAATAAGATTCACGAATCAAAGGAAATTTTAAAATAATGAGGCAAAACAACAAATAAACAAACATCAAAACTATTTTTCATAAAATAAATGTATGCTATTTTTAAATTAATTTAATGCAAATAGTTAATAATTTACTATATAAAGCTGGTGTCTGAATTTATTGGAATGAAGCTTGTTTCAATAATTTCAATTAACTTATTTTTATTTTTGAGATTAATTATTTCATTTTGTGATTAATTTTATTTTAAAATGCATTTATTTTTATTATTATTATGATCACGTATTCAGGATTTTATAGCATATTTTTTAGGGTGTAACTAATTCCGCTACAAAATTGAGACACAGTTCATTCTCTAGTATTTTTAAAATAAGGATCGAAATATCTTTTGTTAATTTTGATCACTTTGTACAAAGTGGCAAAGATTTAAAAAAGTTTTTAAGTTTTTTTTTTCATTAAGGCCACACTCAGGGACGTGCCGAAGGTTACAAATTACAATTACTAATTTGAAATATTTCAAACTTATAAAGGTGTAGCTCTGAAAAACATAATTAAAACTATAATTAAGTTATATTGTAATAATATAAATTTTAAAAAAAAATAATAAAGATTTAAAAATAACTAACTTACAATGGTCCAATCTTAAAATTTAATCAACCAAAATGAACTCATGAATTAAGATTTTTGGCAGCTCTAAACGATCACTTACACAATAAAAAAAATTTCGGAAAAAATGGTTAAATAACAATTTATTTTAGCGTTATTTTACTATATAAAAACAAAATAGCCAAATAACCATTAATAAGATTATCACCAAATAAGATTAAAATAAACCATTAATAAGATTAACACCTTTCCTTCTTTTTTGTCTTTTGGTCATTGTCCTGACAAAAAGATTTCTGCATTTTTATTTATATTATGCTGATACACATACTAGCTATACATCAGTTACTGTGATTCTCCTAATTGTTATTTGGTAACAATATATAGATTGTAATTTTTAAAATATTATCACCACACGACTCTTGTAGCAAAAAAATATTACAGGTATATTAATATATTTTTCTATCTATATATATATTTCTCTTACACGGCACCAAAAAAAAAAGCCTCATTACAACTTCCCGAATGGCAACGTTAGAAAATCGACCAATGATTGCATCTAAAAATGTCACATGCCAAATCTAGCTGAGGTGGCTCAACATATAGCGCTTTTAAAAACGGAAACAATAACCAGAGTGAGCATTATCAGGTTGTTCAATTCAGCTGCGGCAAAAATAAAAATAAACAACTTAAAAAATAAAAATGCTGTTGCCAGCCATAGAATTTTTTGAAAGTTAACTTAGAAACATAAATCAAAATTACGATACCTGAGCGCTTGACGTAACAAATCCTTTAATTCTATAAGTGTTGTATCGCCAAATGCCCAAATTTACAATTGCAATTTCAAATTAATATTGAAATGTACAGGTTTAGAATTTTCTACAGTGAAAAGTTTTCGGAACTTCAGTATTCAAAAAAGTATACAAAAGCTGGACGTTAAGAACGTATCCAATGAGCGAGCAAAGCGAGCATTGGATTGCGAAGCAATCCGAAATGAACTGCGAAAGCAGTTCCGGGGGTTGGTGAGCGCCAGCGAGCAGGGGGCGAAGCCTCCTAGTATTTAATATATTTTTCTTCATTCTTTTTTTTTTGTTTAGAAGGTGGCTTTTCCTCCTATTTCTTTATCTATGTATTACCTTGTTGTAGCCTATCACTGTTTTAGTGGTTACTGTACGGAACTAAGGGGTCAGTAGTTGTTGGTTCGAATCCCACCGTAGGCATGGATGTAACTTACTCTCTTTCTCTGTGTTCTATGTCTTTTCTTTTGTATGATGGCGTGAATGTAACCCGCCCTATGAACGGGTTGTATGACGTTGGCGTCGCTACTCCACCACCGTGGCTTAGCCATAGGTGCCCATTGGGGTAACGGTAAGAGAGTAGCAATTCTGTGGCCAATGGGAAATAGATCCAAGTGCATTCCATTAAAAAGAAAAAAAAACCTTATTGTAGTTATGTAATGCCTTGTTTATTAAAATTTTGATCAATCAAGGTTTGTCTCTTTAAAATCAGAGTATGCGTACATCCGTTGCATATAGCCCGAGGATCGTGACAAGAAATGAGTTATGACTGCTGAAACTAGCCAAACTTTTATACAGGGTGTCCCGAAACGACCGCATAAACTCTGCACAGCTAGATTCCTTGTTGGGAGTACGTAAAAACTGCCCAAAGAAGCGTTCCTGTACGATCCATAGCTTACGAGAAAAATACGAAAAGCAAAGTATGGCGTCACAGCTGGTGCAAGGAAGAAAAAACACTTTATTGGACATATCAGCAACAGTATTTGCATATCTTTCCAGACGATAATGTTTAAAATGGACACTTTGAACATCTGATTTAAATTATGCATTGTATACTGCTGTTGATATGTTCAGTAAAATGTTTTTTCTTGCACCAACAGTGACGTCATACTTTGTTTCTCGTATTTTTCTCGTAAACTATTGATCGTACAGGAACGCTTCCTTGGGCAGTTTTTATGCACTCCCAACGAGGAATCTAGCTGTGCAGAGTTTATGCGGTCGTTTCGGGACACCCTGTATATGTTTAACCTGGGGATGATTTCGAACAAAATTAAAAGTAAGTTTTGATGGATCACACTTCATGCATTCATGTTCAATATTTCATCATTTTTATTAAAAATGATCTTTAAAAATATTCCATTCAAGATTGCTTTCAAAATTACGTTGCTGGTACAAGGACTTTATTTTATCCTCTTTCAAGCGAACAAGACGCTTCATTGTGTGGCACTGTATTATAGTAACTTCCTTGGTGGAGATTGGTCAAGCTCAAGTTATTCCAAATGTACCGAGCTCACCCAACACCTCCTAGAAAGAGTAGGCCTCAGCACAGGTTACCATAAATATCCTTTAGTAGTCCAAACGTAATGACATATTTCGTATTTTCAACCACTGCGCAGCTTAGTACCCCGAACGTAATAACATCTTTCTTATTTTTCATCAACTGCGCAGTTAACTTCGTCACATCGGACTACTAAATTGATCCGTGCTGAGGCCTTCCTTCTTCTAGGAGGTGTTGGCTCACCTTCCCGCTAGCGGTGTGTTTGATTGCATCATAATTGAATGATTTGCAACATAAATAACAGTCTACAAATGCGTGATTTCTAACGGGCGTGCAAAATCAGACTTTGATCAACAAACACTTAGAATATCGAATAACAACTTATATAATGTGACTAGAGTTTAAGAAATGAATGGGGCTTAAATTTTTTTCTCGCAGTTCACTGTTACCTAAAACGATTTCTTGCGTTTACATGCTACGTTTTCATAGTAGCATGAGCATGAGTAACTTTCCTTTAATTTTTCGATCACTTTATTGCCACTTAGAATCTATTGCATAAACCTTACCTAACTCATCCAAAATGAATACAAACAAAAACTTAGAATTTTTTTAGAAGTTATGTAAATATCACTCTTAAAGCATTGCTAAGAATGAGATATATGTTTCCAGTTTAAATTGACTGGACTATTAATAATCAAATCAAACTGGAAATATGTTTCCAGTTTGATTTGATTATTAATATTTTCAGAATATATGTGATTTTTTGCGAAATATTCTGCAAGTAATACTTTACACTTGGGGTTTGCATATTTATAAGTAGGAAAATGTGTAATATTTGAAGCTAAAAAGCATCTGAAAATTGCTAATATTATAAAAATTGCTAATATATGAGACGTGATGTCTTAGGAGACAGAGCGTTTGCCTTCCAAATTTAGTAATCCGGGTTCGAATCTCAACGATGACTGGTCGAATCTTAAAAATAAAGAAAATTTACCAAACTTGAACCGCCCACCCCCAATCCTAAAGCTGGGAAGACTCTCAGGGGGTTAGGGACGAGTTTGGTTTTATTTTCCTTTTTTTTTTAAAGTAATGTTTCAATCTTTTTTCTTCTTTTTTTGGATTCGAGAAAAATACTTCGAAATATCACTATTTTAAACAATTAGCACCTTATTTCTATTTTGTGATTCTATTTTGCACCATCTTTAAGCAAAAAGGCTAAAACTTGTCGGTTACATTGAAGCAGTTTTTTTTCTAGAGAATCCTAATCAGCAATATGAAAAGAGGTTTCTTGGAGTGTTCTTTGAAGTTGTCTCCCGCCCCATCTCAGAGGTTGAAGTTGGGGGTTGAATTGGTTGTCAGTAAAATGCATATCAAGATATTAGATTAAAATTCACCAAGATATTGAGATCGTTTTAATTCTTTTCAAATACGCTTTAATTTTATAGGGAAACCTATAGTGAAGAAATCGATGTAATGTTAAATAAACATTATTGATAAAAAGAAAAGAAACGAAAATAAGTTTTTTTTTCTATTCTAGATATAACTAAAAAAACTTTATTTTTTTTAATGTGACTCAGGTGTGCACTATGAAGCTAGAAGTACAAATAAAAATATTTCGTTGTTCATAAAAGTGGTACTGACTTGTTTACATCTGCGGCTCTTACCGATATTATTATATCTTTCCTTCAATTGGGTTTGAGAAAAGTCAATTTATTTCTTTTCAAAACTAGTTTTTTTTTAAATTCTCGAATTTCACCCAAACTTTTTACAAACCGCATAATCTCATTTATTTAAATATTTCACTCTCTTTTTTCTATTTACTTTACGTGTTTATCTTGTGCAAACATTCGTGGCATTATTGTCTTTTCACTCAAACTTTACTCTCCAGAATTTTTTCATGTAATATTTTTTTTCTCAAACAAACAAACATGCTTATCAGGTAGAAGTTAGAAATCGAATTTGCTAGTTGTTTTTCCTTAGAGAATTTAAACGAGGTTTGCGTTTTACTTTAAATGAAATTTAAAAGCTTTGAGAAAAATGCTGTCAATTATGTTGTTTTGGTGTCCAAATCTAGTGATTTTACTCGTAATTTGTTTATTTATTTTTAAATTGACTGAAATCTTTATTTTTAGTGCTTTTCGTATTACCATAAAAACATATTAAAAGAAAATTATTCAAACGCAACTCAGAGAAAATATGTTTTTCATCGTATTCTTTAAACAATTGTTTTTTAGATTAATTTTAAATGACAAGACAATAGTTTTTGTTTTTTCTGCCATGTTTGTTAGTTAGATAATAAATATTTATGTGGAATAAAAAAGCGTTTTTTTTTTCGAGTAAAATCTTTGTACTACTGTTCTTTTGTTTAAGTTTTT
This sequence comes from Parasteatoda lunata, assembly GCA_949128135.1. Classification (NCBI taxonomy): domain Eukaryota; kingdom Metazoa; phylum Arthropoda; class Arachnida; order Araneae; family Theridiidae; genus Parasteatoda; species Parasteatoda lunata. The sequence goes on from OX421979.1 coordinate 24,959,650, forward strand.
GAAGTGAAACTTCTAATGCGACTTCCAACAAGGTTGCGTTAAACGTTTAACGCTACATTTTTATTGGCCGGAAAATCACGTGGTAGGATCTAGTTTTCCCTCATTCATTTCCATATTGTTTTGGTTCTCACTAGCATAAAATTAATAAAATTCATAAAAGTATTGTTTTTCTTTTAATATTTTTGCATCCCTAATTTAATGTTATTTTCCTGTACCGCTATTATTACGCTTTTAATTCAAGAGTTTGAAACTAAGATAATTGTTTTTTTTATTATTATTATTGTAATGTAATTCTACGCTACATTTTAAAATAAAGTTTTGTAGGTAGGTGGTTGTAAGCAATGTTAATAAAGTTTGTCTTAAAGAAACAATATGATTTCACTAAAAATCGATTTCTACCCCTTCCTATTTTCATTTCCACATTACGAAGTTTATTATTATTATTGTAATGTAATTCTGCGCTACATTTTAAAAGAAAGTTATGTAGATAGGTGGTTGTAAGCAATGTTAATGAAGTTTGTCTTAAAGAAACAATATGATTTCACTAAAAATCGATTTCTTCCCCTTTCTATTTCCATTTCCACATTGCGAAGTTTCACTTCTTCCGCGCGGAGGGACTCCACGCACAATTTTTTTTTTAATATATATATATAATCTTCTTCATATGAATTTTTTGAACAATCGCACCCCCAGTGCCTTAACAGCATACTACAACCTATACTACGAATTTTCTTACAGATTTTATGACATTGCATTTTAGATTTAAAGGTTTTCTTTTTCAAATGCGAGAATTTTTTCATGTCCTTAATTGTTGAGATTTTTCTAATTTTTCCATATTAGCCATTAATCCATATTATTCATTTAAATCCATAAATTCATTATTTTCAACTTACGTGTGTTCACAAAACATAAAGTTACACAAGATTCAATTCCAAGACTGCAAATTCAACAGTTGAACATAAAACCTAATTTAGATAATGATAAAATGAGGAAAAAATTTTTTTTCTCTTTTTTTATTAAGTATTTTCAAAATAAAGTAGTTTTTAATTGGTTAACACCCTCTCAATTGTCATAATAAGCATCAGGTCTAAAGAAAATTGATCCTTTAGGGTTTCATAAACCAAAAGAATTGGAAACTGCTGTTCTAGTTCACTGACTCAGTTAATTTGAAAAATAGGATTTTAAAATAATCTCTTTTAAGGTTTTGGACTTCAATGATAGCGACGCGGCTCTTCGTTCTTCGAACATATTCGTTCCTCAAATGTGAATTTTGCTTAAATCGATAAAAAGTAAAACATGATGTTGTTGTTACACATCCCCCTGGAGAAGGAAAGCCTAGACCAGGTCCAGAAGGCCCCGTCACGTCAGTTCCCCATATATCTGCAGAAAGTCCCGATCAACCAGCAGCTGCTTAAAAGAAGCGCCAAGGCAAAAAAGAAGGTGATCAGGACTAGCAGGTTGTGAGCAGGAACAAGGCTGGGAAGACTTCTCCCCATTTTGAAACCTTTAACACTTAAAATGTCTACTACGAAATCTGGCCATGACCGATTGGAAAGGCCGAGGGCCGCAGCATGTTAATGATAGGCCAGGGCGGTTGCCAGCATACCACTGATGGGATGGAGTACGGCGAAACACTGGAAGCAAACGATGTTTTCCCAGGGAGTCACAGCCATTCTTGGCGAGCACATCGCCTGTCTCATTAAAGTAAAACATTCCCGCAACAACCCATTGTTAGCCAAGGGTTCATGGAGAGTCTATAATTCTGCAGCCAACGCCATGAGCGTGGCAATGCAATCAAAAGCCACCTTTACTATCCAGATTAACTGGTACCCGTCAAACTGAACTGAAGCTGCGTGTGTCATAAGCCGCCACAGTGTATCGAATCCCAGTTTTCACAATGATATAAAGCAGCCCATTTAACCATTAAGTCATAAAAAAGTTTCTTTAAGAAACGCTTTAAGTTTGATAAATAAATAATTAGTTGACTCGTAAATGTATAAAATGGGAGAATTTTTCTTCGAAATTTAATATATTTTTCGGAGTCTATAATAGCTTTTAAAAAATGCTTTAGGTGAATTAAAAAAATAATAATCACTTGATTCTTAAATGCAGTATAAAGAGTACGTACGAAAATTTTAAAACATATTTTAGATGCACAATGCGCAAATAAATAAGTAAATAAATAAATAAATGATCCACTCTGAATAACTTTTGATCTAACAATCGGATCTTCACGTCTTAAAACTCAATCTTAATGGTTAAGTAATTTTTTCTGAATAAAAACGCCTTTTTTTCAACGGATTAGGATTTCAGACCCTCAAATTATAGGAGGTAACCGCAATCTAGGAAATAAGGTTCCAATTGTTTAATCAGTTAAACAATCGAAAATGTTGAACCCTAATTTTAATGTTACTTTCCGCGTATTCAGAATTTTAACTTTTTAGTAAATATTTACTATTTTTTAGTATTTCATTTAACAGCGGCCGACAAATTTTCAATTCAATTCAATTTTCAATTATAAGGTATAAATTTTTTTTTACATCATTTTAAAGAGTGCAATTTTAAACGGCAAAATACAAAACTTGAATGAAATCGATCGAATAGTTCCTTAGTAATCGTATTTAATATACGACATTTAATTTAAAAATATATAAAATATAATACGACTTTTGAATTAAAAATACGATAACTTCAAAATTTGATTTCTCAGGAATCCTTTTTTTTCCTTTGCCATTTGATATAACATTCTTTAAAAAGATTTAAAAAAGCATCTTCAAATGCATTTTTTTTCAGTTGTAAGCGTATAATTTTGATTACAATTTAAGGTATATCAATTACAATTTATGGTATACCTATTAAGGTATTAATTAAAATATAAGGCCTTTAATTTTGCTATCCTGATCAAACTATTGGGATCATATTTTGCCAGAATGCGGCTGCCTCCTATATTTTAAGGGTCAGAAATCCGAATTTTTCAGAGAATGTACATATTTGTGTCGTAGCCTAAATTATCGTATTCCTTAATTAATTAACATATTTGAGTCCCCCCCCTTATCTTTCGTGATTGGAGTCCTAGAAGTTAGAGACCCGATAATTAGACCAAAAGTCATTCTGAGTGGTTAGTTTTTTATTTTGCACACTGTTCTTAAAGTTTATGCAAACAATGAAAGAAATATATTTTTTTAAAAGATTTATTTTCACTTTGAAGATTAAATTTCATTTTAAGCTTTAAAAAAAAATTTATAATGTAAGAGCATTTATGGTTATTAAATTGAGTTTAACACGATTTAATGTTGTGATAAAAAGCTTTAGTTTAGGCGGAAACTTTCTTTTCAGCTATTCTCAATGAGGAAAAAAAAAACGACCATTTTGTCTAGACATGGCTTTTAATATTCAGTTTTATGCCGACACTCAAAGGGCTTTATTCGGGTGTTTTTGCTGATTTTTAGAAAGTCCGCTTTTATGTAATAGACAGAGAAAGATAACCAGAATAAATTGCTGACGAACTCTTCTTGATATGTATGTCTAAATTTCAACATCAAATGAGATCTAGTTAGAAAGAAGACTATCATTATTTTAGTATAAGATGAAAAACAAAGCTAATTTGATGTCTCAGTTTAAAATTAATTAGCTATGGATTTTTTAGTGATAGATCTTCCATGTTTTGTGATAGAGAACATTGAACCTGAAAATCAATTAAATTTTTTTTATTGCAGAATATTACGAATCAAATAACTTAAATCTTAATAGAAATAAATCATACATTTTTAGATTATTATAATTATTTTTGGAAATGAAAGAAAATAAAAAGTAAAGAAAATTGATTGAAAGATGCAACGTGATGTTGTACCTTGAGTTATATGTTTTACCATAGACAGCATTTATTATGAGTTTTCGCTCTCTGGATTCTCTAATTCGGTGCTTTCTACACTTTTTTACTACAACGCAAAAATTTTGAATACGCTTAAAAAGTTCTCGAGATATTGTGAAATACGAAAAAAGGTTGAATAGAGAGAAAAATAAAATAGTTGAAGTAAAATAAGTTTTAATAAGTATTTATTATTTTTTTATTCTATTTAATAATAGTCGGAAAAAAATAGATGCGAAATAATCAAAAAGTGAAATTAACACCAATCTTTTGACTGCTCTCCTGACTAAACTATTGGGACGCTATTTCCCAGATTTTTACTACCTCTTATATTTAGGGATAAGGAGTTAAGTTTACGGCGACCCAGGCCATTGCCCTATTGGAAAAAATTCCCGGTATAAAAAAATTTATACCGGCTTATGAAACACCGGTTCCGGTATGATACTGGATCCGGTATTATACCGGACCCAGTATCATACTGGAACCGGTGTTTCATAAGCCGGTATCAAATCGATCCCGGTATGATACCGGAACCGGTGTTTCATAAGCCGGTATCAAATGGATCCCGGTATGATACCGGAACCAGTATCATACCGGAACCGGTGTTTCATAAGCCGGTATAAAATTTATTCCAGTATGATACCGGAACCAGTATCATACCGGAACCGGTGTTTCATAAGCCGGTATAAAATTTATTCCGGTATGATACCGGAACCAGTAACATACCGGGACCGGTGTTTCATAAGCCGGTATGATACAGGAACCCAGTATACTGGGATGGTGTAACGGTTTATTTTGAACACAGGTATAGTGAGGTACTACAATTTGATACAGGAAGGTTAGTAAACTTCTCTAAATTAGAAAATAAAACATTAATACAATTGTGTAAATAAATAAAGTCACCTGGTTTATACAGGGAAAAAAAACACTGACCTCAATTCACACTTTGTCAAAAGCTATAGCTTGCATTATGTTTATAAAAATCAAATAAACTGTTTTATTTTTTAAACTTCTTCACAGTTAATGAAATTTTTTTAACAATTAATTAATATATTAGAAATAATTGTCAATAATATTTGAATCTAAAATACTACACAAAAAATGTTTTGCAGCAACATTAGAAAAGTGTAAATGCATTCTTCAGATTTTATGAAAATTGATTGAGGATTAGAAATATTATGTAATGAATAGCCAAAAACCAGACTAAAATAAGTCAAAATCTTAATTTTTAACTTTTTTTTTTCATATCTTTTCAACTGACAAAATAAATTTTAATAATTAAGCCACGGAAATGTTTGACAAATGCAAATTCACATGCACAATAAGGAGACCATGTTAAGTGTATATATCTATAGTTACAAATAAAAGCTCAAATGACACAAGTTATTAACTAATATAAATAAAAAATTTTAATTATTTTACTGTCATTCTATTGACATTTTTCTTAAGATTCCTTGACTTAAAGCACAATTTGTTATACTCATTTTCTATTTGAAGTATTTAATTTTTATGATAATTTACTTATCACGTAATAACTGAAAAATAAATTAGGAAAAAAAGTTATCGCCTACAAAAATTAAATATCAAGAGCGAATTATTTATATAGCGACACAAGTTCATAAAACATAAATTTTCAAAAGCTTTTCTTATCTCACAATTGGTGTGAACTCAACAAGATATAATTGATATAATAACAAATATATATACTGAATAAAAACACATAACACAATATTAAAACTTTTAAACATTGAATATGACATAATTTAAACTCTGTCTTCAATAAGATATAAGAATTACACAATTACTAAATTGATATAAACATTACCATAACAGCCTAAAAAATATTAATCTTTTTATAATCAAATGACATCAAATTTGTCATATTTTCATAGTTCCTATGACGTGAAGCGACTGAAAAGCACTTTTAGTACACTTGTGTGCAAATTCAAAAATATAGCTTTCAAAAAGTTGATTGATTCGCATAGTTTAAATATGATATCTCTCCCTTGTTGTGATTCACTTTTATTTTCCACAAACAGATCCGTCGCTTGCAGGCCTTAGCTGTGTCAAACATGCACTTTCTAACAGTCAATTTTCAAGTCTCTTCGACGTCACCTAACCATCTATTTGGAGGTTGTGCAGGATCCCTCAGACTTTTCTTTAATGTCTATCTCTTAGAATTATCTTTCTAACTTCACCAAATAAGAGCCAGCAACAATGTTTCCATTTAGAGCTCCTAATATAAACAAAATTTGAATTAACAGAATGTGTAGACTAAACAACAATTTCAAAAAATCTCATTTTTAACATTGTATGCCTTATCTTTTAATATTATGCTTTATCTGTTTATGCTAAATTTTAGATTACAATGTTGATTAAGTGAATATTTCAGATTGCAGTGTTAATTCCATTAGACATTTTTGACATTTGTATACTTTCTCCTAACTATTAAATTGACAACAAAAATTATTAAATGAATAAAAATAGTAAAGAATTTTTAAAAGCTTTCAACTTTTTTCACATCATATTAATAAATAAATAGACAATGAAAAATGCTATAAATGACAGTTAATTAAGGTTATATTAACTAAAAGCTTAATTATGTTAAATTTTTCATATGATTATGATAAATTTTACCATGACACAAATAGGATGCATAGATTTTTCAGCTCATATGACTTGATTAAAATTGGTAAAGCATTATGCTTATTATTTCTTTTTAATAATAATATTTATATCAATAGGGTACTACATTTACTCTAATTTTTAATTAACTTTTATGTATTTTAAAAACTGAGAAACTAGCTGTTAGAGATGTAAATAACTAAGACAAAGACCCAGAATGCCAAAAAAAAAGATTTCATATATTCAATTCTTACAAAATTAAAATGAAATATGTATGCATATTAATAAGTTTACGAATATTCAGGGAACTGTTCAATCATACATTTTTTTAAAAAATCCATTGTCTACAGTAACATATGCAACACATACAAAAAGTTAGACTCAATATTTAATCTTATTATTAAGATCTTGAAACATAATACCATAGAAATTTGATACTATTCTAATAATATTAAATTAAACCTTACTTTGGTTCAAAATAAGTATATACAGTTACAGCTAAATATGATCTAAAATTTCAAACAATGTATGATGTTAATTTACAGATCAGCTATTGTAATACACAAACTGTAAATAAATAAAAGATTAAAATAAATTATTTATAATTAAGAATAAACAATTATCCAAATTATATTAAAAAAAATACCATTTTAAACTTATAAAAATATTTTACTAGTTGGCGAAAATCACACTATGAATACTTTATTTTAAAAAGTTCAGTTTAAATGTTAATTATTAAGAAAAATTAAAGCATATATCAACACTTTTTTATCTATGTGGGTTTCATCTAGTGAACTCTCTGGAAATATCCTGTGTTCAGGAAATAAGACTTGAGACTAATAAACAACTAAAAAAAACATTTATTTAAGTTAAACAAAACATTCCATACGCCCAGCGTGCTCTCGTTCGATACAGCTAGCTGTTGAAGAAAAATACTTAGGAAAAGCAATTATCGAATTCGTGCCGTAACATTTATACTCTGAAGATCTGCACCACTTCAGTTCGCTTCACAAATAGTGATCGCTACTACGGCGATGCCACAGGGCTCCCCAACCCCTTCTGGAAGACAGTCACACGGAAAATCTCACGTGGTTAATCTTTATTTCAGAGAGCTGAAAGGCCGGGTTCAATCTGTCTATGCTAACAGTCTGCTTACGATCTCCAATTTGTATGGTGAAGTGCTTTGAAGACTTAGCTAGAACTGGGTGCGGTCCGCTATAAGGTGGGACAAGAGATCTCTTTAATCTATCCTGACGAAGAAAAACATGAGTACAGTTATTAAGTTCTTTATGAACAAAAACGTTTTTCCTTCAATGTTGTGAAGCAGGATTAGGTCGCAAAGACCTAACTCTATTTTGCAAAAAATTAAGAAATTCATTGTTAGTTAAATTTTTAGAGTTAGAAAAAAATTCTCCAGGCAAAGCTATAGGTGTACCATACACCATCTCAGCAACAGAATACTGTAAAGGCTCCTTTATTGATGCTCGAATGCCAAGTAATATTGAAGGTAAAACTCAAGTCCACCTATCTGTTGAATGAGCACGAATCACACTCTTCTATTGCCTGTGCAATCTCTCTACCATCCCGTTTGACTGAGGATGATAAGGTGTGGTACGTACAAGTTTAATCCCAAGAAGGCTAGCAAATTCTCGGAATAAATTACTCTCAAGTTTTCTTCTCTGGCCCGTTGTAAGCCTTTCAGGAACACCAAATCCTGCGATCCAGTTGGAAAAAAAATTCAAAGGCAAATGTCTCTGCTTTAATGTCCCGTAGAGGTACAACTTCAGGCCATCGAGAGAATCGATCCACACATGTTAAGCAATAAGTATAACCTCGAGAAAAAGGGAGTGGTCCCACCAAATCAATATGAATATGATTGAGTCGCTGGCGAGGTAAGGGATAAGTACCAGGAGGACTTACCACATGTCGTTGCACCTTACTTTTTTTGACATGTTTCACAGCATCGAGACCATTCAGCAACTTCCTTCTTGTGGTTAGGCCACAAAAAACATAAATTCTATTTTAATGATCTGTTACAAGAGTTTAAACCAAGAAGTTCTTTATCAATCAAGTGAGCTTTAGCAAACTCTTTATAATCGGTAGGAGAGGGCATTTGTATCTCCAATACTCTGGATAAGCTATCTGCCACAACGTTAAGTGATCCCGCTATATAACGAACATCCGTCGAAAAGTGAGCAATCCAATCAAGATCAAAGCTTAACCCCATCCCGCCCCCGTCAGGGGGCATCCGGAGAATACTGTAGACTCTAAGTGCACGCACGTGACATCTCAGTAAGAAAGAGGATTCAAAAAGGTAGGCTTGGTGGCGATTCATGGCAACACCAGAAGGCCTCAAAGAATTTAGGGAAATCTTAAAATTAACAAACTAAAAACAGAAACAATTTCAAAAAGAAGAGTTACGGCGAGGCAGCCGTAAAGAAAAATCCTCAAACAAGAGGAAACTCAAAACATGAATAGTTGGAAAATGTAACAAAATTTTGAGTCATAAGTTAATCAAAAATTCGAAAATCATTTCTAAAGAACGCAAATACAGTATTTGCGAAGTTTAAATAAATAAGTAAATAAATAAATAAATAAATTTAAAAAAAAAGTAAAAAAAAAAAAAAAACATTAAAAAAAATATAATAATAATACTAATAAAAATACTATTAGCATACAGAAAATTGTTAACATTGAGACACAATTAATGCATTACATGAAATATAGAGCTCGTTAATTGTACAGCCCACATTTGTTGACGCCGTCTAGTCAAGTTCCCTTGTAAGGAAAAGGCGTTCCATTATTTCAATAATTCCTTGTTTGACTTTCTTCTACCTCCAAAATAATTTAAGTCGGATGTAATTTAAATGTTCATGAAAAATTTTTTGTCGAAGGTCTTGAAATTTACTGCAGTTTATTAAAATATGTTCCAGATTTTCAAAAGTATTTCAGGAGTCACAGAGTGCTTCCTTGCCAAAAAATCTAGCCTGGTGCTCTCCGTGAGCCCCATGATTTGTGAGGAATTGATTAAGAAAAAAATTTGCTATTATTTTGTTAGTGTTAACTCTTGGAATTAATTGATGGGTATGTCCACGTTTTTCCTCACTGTCCCATCTTCGCTGCCATTCGTTGATCAGTAGTTTTGTTATTTCCCTTCTAGTAGTCCCTTTCGTTTGAATTTCATGAATGTCGATATATGGTTTTTCACATGCGGATGCCAATCAAGATGCCGAATTTGACGCGGGGAACATTTCTCATGCTTTTGAGTAAAAGCGTAAATTAAAGGTTTATGATCGGTATAAATTGAAAATTCGAGACCTTCCAACAAGTAAGAAAAATGTCGAACAGAAGTGTAAATAGCCAATAATTCACGATCATACACACTATAACGTTGTTCACTTGGTGACAGCTTACGCGAAAAAAATGCCAAAGGCTTGAACTCATCACCCTCTTTCTGGCTTAGAATCGATCCAATAGCTCAGTCTGAAGAATCGCACGTCAAAGATAATTCCGCATTTTGAGATGGATGCACTGTTTCACTTAAACTAACTTTGCATTTTTCAAAAGCAGTCTTTGTTTCCTCAGTCCAAATTATAGGTCTGTTATCATTTTTCTTCGCGCCTTTAAAATAATCAGACAGTATTGATTACTCATGTGCAGCGTTTCTCAAAAACCTTCTATAAAAATTAATTAAAGCTAAAAATCGCCTTAACTCTTTAATAGTTTTAGGCTGTTGATATTCATTTATTGCCTTAACTATGTCTGGTAGCGGTTAAATTCCCTTTTCAAATTTAAAAACCCCAGAAAATTAACAGACGATTGTCCGAAAACGTATTTTTTTTGCATTCAAAACAAGTCCATATTTTTGAAATCTATGAAAAATTTCTTCCAAATGTTTCAAATGCTCATTTTCATTTTCAGATGCTACAAGTACATCGTCGAGATAAGGAAAACAAAAATCTAAATTTCCGAGAATCTCGTACATAAATCTCTGAAATGCTTGCGCGGCATTACACAACCCAAAAGGCATAAAAAGGAATTCAAACAATCCAAACGGAGTTAACAGCTGTTTTTGAAACATCCTCAGCAGCAACTGGAATCTGATGATAAGCTCTAACAAGATCTATAGTCGAAAATATCTTTTTATTATAAAGATTATGAGCAAAATCATGCACATGAGGAATTGGAAATTTATCAGGAACAGTTTGAGAATTTAACTGCCTATAATCTCCGCATGGCCACCAATCATTGTTTTTTTTTGGGGTACCATGTGAAGTGGGCTAGCCCATGCAATTTTCAATGGTCTACACTAACCCTGAGAAACCATATACTGAAATTCTCGCTTTGCAACCTGTAACTTTTGAGGAGTTAATCTTCGAGCTTTAGAATAAACAGGTGCCCCACGAGTTTCAATATGATGCTCAGTGTTGTGTTTTACATGTCGGTGATTGTGTTAATCGGTGATTTTGGTTGACTTGGTTTGGTAATATCATCAAATTTATTTTTAGAAGTTTTACATCGGGAGAGTTACCTTACTTAAAGACTCGAACTCAGAAACAGTTTATCCGAGCCCTATTGTGCCGGTGCTATTAAGCAATTGTTTTCACTTTACATCCACCAATAAACCGTAATGCCCAAGAAAATCAACCCCTATAATAAGTTTTGAAACTGCTGCAAAGATGAATGGCCACTGGAATTTTTTTTTTAAAATCCCAAATCCAAAGTAACCAATTTAGTACCGAAAGTTTTAGTTTTGGTTCCATTTGCGGTATACAATAAAAAATTAGACGGTTGAACCTCATGATTTTTTACCATAGGTAAAATACTAACCGCAGAATCCGTGTCAACCAAATATATTTGACCTGCAATTTTATTAAAAAGAAATAAACGCTTTACTAAACCTTTTTCTAGCGTTAGCGCCGAAACGGAAGGTCTATTTAGTTTTCCGACCTAAAAGTGCGTGGTTGTTGGCATTTGTTAGCTTTGCTTCCATATTTAAAATGCCATCAGCAATAGTTCCGATATATAGAATTTCGAGCTTCTCCTTTTCCGTGAGAAAGAGATCTATGTCTAATTTCTATTTTTGATAGTCTCTGCTCAATTAGTGTTCAATATTTTAAAAACCCTGCGATTTGACATTATGTGAAACAGAAGCGACAGCATCCTCGTTAGAAATAACAAAAACACTATCAGCCATTTTAGCTAAAGATTGCAGATTATCTTTACTGATTGATAAAATTTGCCGAATTTGCAAAGGCAAGCGTTGCAACCACAAATTTTTTAAAACCTAAGATGAAATTTTATCTGCAGTTAAACTTTGCATCTAATAAAGAAGTTTTGAGGGTTTATCGCAAAACTCAATACTTGAAAGCAATTTTTTTATACGTAATGATTCAGAATCGTGCAATTAGCCTAGTTTTTATTTGAGTATAAGCTTCACTATCAGATTTATTAAATACAATATCTGAAACGCAAGTTAAATCATCACTACCTAAGGATGAAAAAACATAATAAAATTAGGTGGAATCGACTGTAATGTTAGCTAATTTAAATTGGGATTCAAGCTGAGCGAACCATAATTCGGGCTTGTTCCAAAAACTAGAGTCTTAATTGCTACAGCAGAATTTTCACTAAATGAACTACACTTAAACACTGAATTTTCATTATTCGAAAGTAAAGTTATAACAATGAAAACATCAGTCTAACATTGAAACAAACTCATTTCATTTTCAATACTTAACCTAAATCTGATATTCAGCATCTTGGCCGAATCGAAAAGTTACGACAAGAAATGCTAAAAACTCACCGGGTCACCAATTGCGGGTTTCATCTAGTGAACTCTCTAGAACTATCCTGTGTTTAGGAAATAAGACTTGAGACTAATAAACATCTAAAGAAAACATTTATTTAAGTTAAACAAAACATTCCACACGCCCAGCGTGCTCTCGTTCGATACAGCTAGCTGTTGATCAATTTTGCTGTGTCACCTTAGACTTCACCGTGACACAAAAGTCAGCTCTTGGGACACCAGCAGCGCCATCTCTTCTAATTGTTTCTGCGTATGTATTGCCTTTTCTCTTTTTATTATTATTTATCATATGTTAGTATTTAATGCACGTACAGTCTTATGCTGTAGTCCCTTGGTGTAGGAGAGTACTTCATTTTGTCTTATTATGATTTCATTGAACTCGTAAGCGATAGTCAACAGCTGGGCCGCTACAACCAAGTTCAAGGGTTGGTAATGAGCCTAACTAGCTTCTCCCTCAGGAACGCTCCAGAGCGGGCCCATTCCCACTGAGTTTCCTCAAATTAATCCTCGAAATTATGTTTAGGGGTAAGAAATCCGAAACTGTAGAAAAAAAAGGTATGTTCATTCAGCGAAAGTTCATTTTTTGCGTCTGGTTTCGCAACTTAAAATATTGCCGGCAGTCATTAATTAGCATATTTGAGATCACTCCTTTGAAAAATTAAGATTGAGGGCCTCAACGTAAAGATCCGATTATTACGTTTTTGATTTCGACAGGAGAACGTTACTAACCATTCTTTGTTTTGATTTCCAAGGTAAAAGAACTATAAGGTGTTATTGTTCCAAGTAATCTGATTGAAAAACTACTCAGCAAATAAAAACCGCTAAAAAATCTATAGCTCATGCCTAAAAAACTTAGTACGACCACAAACATATCAGGTAGTACCTGCGGGTGCAGGTAGCAACTATGTATACTAAATGCAACATTTCTCCACTAGGCGGTGCAAATATTTATGCTGACCAAAATAGATGCTGTCCAAGGTACTCTGACTTACTGATTAAATACAATGGAAAATTGAAAATTAAGTTTGAATGTGTTACTTATATTGACTCCATCTTTGTCAGATTAAAAGGCGGTTATAAGATATATTTTAGATTATAACGTCTTTGAACAGCCGACCCAATTTTGAGTTTACGACAACCAATGTTCAACTACGCAGCCTTGTAAATTTAAACCTAATCCAGAAGATAAGGGAACTCCTGGATCAAGTGTTGGGAGAAATTTACCTTCGTGGAGGACTTTTTGTTGTAACTAACCGGTATTTGCGTTACACGGAGAGGAAAACCACGAAAACCTTCCACGGTTAGATTGACGGCAATGGGACTATAATCAAAAATCCATCTACCACTGAGGATATTTTGCGTCAGCTCTGAGGTCGGTGCGAGCCAGGTGCGGAATTCAAATCGACCAGCAATCGCAGCAATCACCTCATTGGGAGGTGAGTGCTCTATGCCCAGAGCCACCACGGCTCCTACAAAATATATTTTATTTTATATTCTTTTATGACCATCGTTGAACAGCCAACCAAATGTTTTTAAGTTTACGACTACTAATGTTCAACTCAGTAGCCTTTAATGTTTCACCCAATCCAGAAGACAAGGAAACTCCTGGATTAAGTATTGGGAGAAATTTGCCTTTGGTGAAGACTTTTTGATGGAACTAACCCACATTTGCGTTACATGGAGAATGACGCACGAAAAAAAATTACACATACCAGTTTAATAACGATAAACTTTCACTAAGAGACGTGATAGCTCAGAGGATGGATCGATTACCTTCCGATGTGGTGAACCAGTTTCAAATCCCAGTCATGGCTGGTCGATTCAAATTCCGCACCCGGTTCGCACCGACCACAGTGCTGATGTAAAATATTCTCAGTGGTAGACGGATCATGGGTTAGAGTTCCCTTGTTACCTTGTTTCCTGTAACACAAATATGGGTTATTTCTATAAAAAAAATTCCACAAAGGCTTGTTTATCCCGATCCTTGATCCAGGAGTTCCCTTGTCTTCTAGATGGGGTTAAAAATTACACGGCTACGGTGTTGAACATTAGTAGTCGTAAACTCAAAATTGGGTCAGATGCTCAACGACTGTTTAACGATGCTCTATACAGCAATTTTTAAAATTTGTAAGAGCAGGATTATCTCATAGTTTACAATTTATGAGAAACTAGTTAGTACTAACTATAAGGAATCCCAAGTACCCAGGAATTCAGAAACAGTGACTTTTGAAAAAAAATTAATCTAGAAAATAAAGCAAAGTAAACAAATAAGTTTACTTTGCCTGGTCATCATTGAATGTATGTTCTCACAATATATAAACGCAATTTTTTTTCCTTGTCTTTTTATTTTCTTTTTAGTGAACAGCTTGAAAACGCATCTTTGGCTTACAACTTATATGATGAATATTGCAGTGTGATTTTTTCTGGAATATTTTTTTACCCACATTAAATTTGCATTCAAGTCCAATAATTTGCTTTTAAGCTGGCAAAAATTTATAAATATGAAAATAGAGAAACGAAACACATATTCCACATAAAAAAATGTATCCACAAGTACCAAAATTCATCATGATTTTCACGGGAGATTTGAGTAAAGTAATATTTTTCGTTAAGAAACAGAATCAATATAGAAACTCATATTCGTGTCAGTATTTATAATGAAATCAAACAGCATTTACGTTAAATGGAAAAGAAAACCATTAAAACACCCCTGTATATGTCCATTAGATATGAGAAAATAGGTCATGATCTGCCTCTCATTAAAGGTATGTAGCGTCAGTAAAAATTAGACGCAGAAAAAGATTCATAGTTATGTCTGGATTCCAAACTCTTGTCGCTAACCAAAACGTGATTTTTTTTAATAGAATTAATTTATTCTTTTTATAGTGTCATAAACACATAAAGAATACGAGTTTTACTTTTAAAATTTAGAGACATGACATTTTTTAAATCTTGTTTTATATATCAAACAACCATTCATACAAAATCATTAATTATATGTAAAATATCAAACTTTTTACCCGAAATAGAAAAGAAATTTAAGAAAAATATTTTAAACAAAAATGTTACTACCTCTATTATTTTATCAATCCATAAAAGATATCATTATATAGCTTTAGTAAAAAAACTTTCCCTTCTATAATGCTCCCAAAATTGTATATAAGAAGAATTTTATACGGAAACTAGAAAAATAAGATAAAATTAAGCTACATTTCTACAGAAATCTACATTATTCAACTCTGAAAGTAAATGGTATTTCTTTCACGATTTTATGCGTTTCATCTATACTAGACAAGATCTTCATCTTTTATTCCTGTATAAACTTCATTTCTTTTTCAAAGAGATGAAATTTTATTTTATTTTTTTGAAAATATCTTCTTTTTTATTTGCTAGAGAATAAGAATATATTTCCGCTATTAAACTAAATCTTATTATAAAATATAGTTTCAGATTTTGCTATTTGTAGTTAAATCATAGCTTTCCTTTTTAATGATTTTCGGGGAATATTTATTTATCCGTTTAAAATATTGTCTTTGAAGTAAAAATATTTCGAATTTGTGGCAGAATTTTTGTTTAAGAGTTTATGTTTTTTGATAAATGTATTGAAATTATAGATTTGAAATAGCTTGTATCAAAAAATTGTTCAGGGAATATAAAGAAGAAGAGATATTTTATCTTTGGAGCATTTTATTTCAAAACGAGCTCAATTCAGTTTGGAAAGAGTTACAGAGATTTTGTTTGCATTAGCAAGAGAAAAAATGAGTTTTTCTTATTTTATAATGATTTGAAAGCTGTAAAACTTTTTAAAGTGTGTAATTTCGAAAAAAAAGTATTTAGTAATGTTGATGCTTTCTACAGTGAGAGAAGAAAACAAGTTTTTTAACATTTGTTTTCTTAGGAATTATTCAGTTGATTTGTATTTCATTCATATGTATTTTCATTCCAAATTTTGTATTTTTCATTCCATTTGCACATCCTTTAAAATGATGTATGCCTTACGATTCAAAGGTTGTTGAACTAAATAACAAATTACAATAAATATTTATTGAAAGTTATGTTTTGCATGGAACCTTTGGATAAATGAGTTTTATATTTAATTGTATAATAGAAACTTTTCATTTTTTAAAATTCAATAAACTCAAAAAATGAAATAAAGAAGTCCTGAATCCGGATTCGAAGGAAAAACGGTACGTTTATTCAGAGAAGAACGTTTTTGTGCTTGATTTCGTAACTTAAAATATTTTCTTCACGTATTAATTAGCACATTTGAGATCACACCCTCGAATCGTTAAGATTGAGCCATGAAGCGTGAAGATCCAATCATTAAATCAAAAGTAATTCAGGGTAATCCAATTATTTTGAGCATTGTAAAAGATGATTATAAAATCACTTTGGTGTGACACGATCTCCCGAAGGGCATATCGTTTGAGAGAAAATAATACAGTTTTGTCTGAAGATAAAAAGTATGCGATCAAAAATAGTGTTAAAAATGATTATCCAGTTACACTGTTACGGTTCAAATGGCAAAGATCTAATTTAGCTCATCGACCCGTGGTGGATCAGACGATAGAGCATGCGCCTCCCAGTAAGTTGGACGGGGTTTGAATTCCATTGATGGCTTGTCGATACGAATTCCGCACCCGGGTTGCACCTTTCACAGTGCTGACATGAAATATCCTCAATGGTAGATGGATCATAGGTTAGAGTTCCCTTGCCATCAGTCTAACCGCGGGAGATTTTCCTCTTCATATAACGCAAATATGGGTTAGTTCCATTAAAAAAGTTCTCCACGACGGGAAATTTATCCCAATACTTGATCCTGGAATTCTCTTGTCTTTTAGATTGGGTTCAAAATTACAAGGTTTCGGAGGTAGTCGTAAATTTAAACATTGGGTCAGCTATTCAATGACGGTAATAAAATAAAATAAAAAAATTTTTCATCAAAACTCTTAGAATTGAAACGTAAAATTAAATAAGAGTAAAATTTTTATCATGAATAGCAGCAGCGCTAGACAGAGATAAAGAAAGCAAGCTACCGCCAATAAACAACTGCGTTTACTTTTTTTTTTTTTTTACTCGTTATCGTCGGAGTGTGTTCAGAGGAGCTGAAACGCGGGCAATTCAAAAGTTTATAAAATATTACTTCCTTCCTATTCGGCATAGTTCCACTGCTTTTCCATGCTAAAAATAATTCAATTCCAATTTTGATAAAAAAAAATAAGTGTTAACTTTTGAAAACTTTAAAATTATATTATTATATAACTGTAACCTTGTCAGTCATTCTTAACATATTGCTCATCCTTCAAAATTGCATTTAAAAATGCTGTTATTTAAGTGTCTTCACTATTCTGCTTGGAAAACTAACATCATGTTTTATTTTATTTCAAGACCGTCGTTGAACAGCCGACCCAAATTCGGGTTTATGACTACTAATATTCAACTCCGTAGCCTTGTAATTTTGAACCCTAATCTAGAAGACAAAGGATTTCCTAAATCAAGTATTGGGAGAAATTTTGGTTTCGTGGAGAACTTTTTGATGGAACTAACTCGCATTTGCGTTACATGGTGACGAAATGCGCGAAAATCACCAACTGTTAGCCTGAAGACAAGGGGATTCAAACACAGATTCGTCAACCACTTAGGATATTTCACGTTAGCGCTATGGTCAGTGCGAGCCGGGTGAAGAATTTCTATCGACCAGCTATCGCTGAGATTCGAACTCGGTTTTTCTCATTGGCAGGCGAACGCTCAATCCACTGAGCCATCACGGCTCATCATATTTTATTTTATGACAGTCATTGGACAGCCGACCGAAGTTTGAGTTTACGACTACCAATGTTCAACTCTGTATCCTTGCAATTTTGAACCCAATCCAGAAGACAATGTACATCCTTTATCAGTACCCTCATAGGTATTGACTTGTTATGGGAACCTTTAGCACTCTATGACCCCGACAGATTTAACGTGAACCAGGGATCATTTAATACACTGGGATTCTTCCGGCTGAATTTGAACTCCCGTTCTGACGAACACGAGTCCCGCGCCCTACCAACTGCATTCCTGACCAATCATGTTTTATTTGTAGTTAATACCTTTTCTCTTACGATTTTTATCTTTTATTTTGACATATTTATTCGGAAAGATAAATTACCATCTTAGCAACACATTCATTATCATTTGCTAAAGAGTAAAATCTTGTTTCCTACCGCTTAAGAAGATATCATAATAATATATATTGTAGTATATTTAGATGCATTTTAGTTAAATTATTTCAGGTTCTTATTACTCAACTTTCTTGTAATAATTAAATTTAAATTCTTGAATTTCATAAATTTCATTCCGGATTAGTTTTTAAAAATTATAAAAGATAACATCTTAAGATAAAAATATTGAATTTATTTCTTAGATTTTTGATCTAATAATCAATGATAGATTATGTTTTACTCTAAATTGATAATTGCTAAGTTTTAAAATTAGTTTGTCAATAGAATTGATAAATTAAAAAAAAAAACTATAAAACAATGTTTTCAAAATGTTCACGATTTCCAATAAAAGCGTGGCGCAATCCCAGGACAAAACTAACAGAGATGCCCATGCAAAGAATGGTTTGACAGGTAGCAGAAAACTGCGCAGTCCAAGAACAAAACTGGCAAATATTTCTGTTGGAATAGTCTAACAGCATAGCATTATAGTTTTTTCATCTGCGTCATCTTTTGTCAAACTTTATAATTAATTTCGATGCTCTGCGTATCTTTTAGTATCTTAAAAAGAACGCAGTAAACAGTAAAATTTTATCTTACTCCCCATTTCTTTAATTAAATTTTTAAACTGTCGTCCAAACTTCGTAACACTGGGTAAACTATCAACTAACAACAAAATTAGTTAAGAAGGCGATGAGATGAGCAACTGAAAATCTTGTTAGATAAATTTAAAGTTACAACTCTAGTTGTCGAGCTGTCGCTCACTGATGTTAGAAAAAACAAAGTTAGATACAATTTTGCCGCATAATAATATGAAAAAATATATATAATATTAAAAATTAAATAAAATAAAATAATTGTTGCTGATGTATCTTACAATACATGGACCAGCCAAGATCGCCATTTATTTGCCTTTTGCGAATTAAGTCAGGAAGGAGCGCCTTCCGTTTTACAAGAGAACACCGCAGGGGTGAAGGTATGTTTAAGCTCAAAAATCCATGGATAGAGGACGTCACTACTTATTCATAAGGCTACTTACTCAATTTAGAGATAGATCTGAAGGGGAAGGAAAACTTTTTCCAGATCCCAGTTCCCATGGCACTGCTCTGCGGCAGCCCTGTGTTCTCATGACCAGAGTCCGATTCTCTAATCACTCGGCTACCACGACCCTAAATTAAATAAATAAAATAATGTAATGAAAAATAATGTGAATGAATAACTTTTTAATAAATAAAATTTCGAAGTTTTCCAGAAATCTTGCATTTCCATATTTTTTATCTAAAATTGTTAATCGTGTTCAACTTACGACAATTAGACTTTAACATCAACTTTGGATTAGTTTTATTTTAGTTTAAAATTGGCTTATAATATGATAACTTAAGTACTTTTCAAAGTAAAAATAAATTTTATTTTTCCAATAATTTTTGAGAAATATCGTAAAAATCTTTTTTGGTTTAACAAAATAAAAATATATTCTTAAAAAAATATTACGCAATAAACTCAAGTAATTACTCCTCCGAAAAGAGATCAGTAATTTCTTATAAAACCTTGCTTCTTTCTGCTATTTCCAAGTTTTTTAGTTAATTCCTCTCCAGTCTGAATGTTTTATCTTACTTAAGGCTATATAATGTGATATTTAATTAGATGTCTGAAATAAATACTAAATGCTATATAAGGGCGTGTTTCTTTCTTTATATAAATTAAATTACTCATTTATGGAAGGAAAAGTAAGTTTTTTAAAAGCATAATGGAATTATTCGATTCGCTGGAAAGCTGCAACAGTAGTTTCTTCGCCAAACTAAATTAAAAAAATGTATGCTAGGACTTTTTGCTAGAAAACTTATTACTTATTTATAACTTAAGTAATATTATATTGAGTGATAATGTGGTGTAATTGAGAATCTCAATTTCATTTTCATGTTAAAGGAGTTGGTTTTTCTCAGAGCTTTTTATGGTTATGTTCTTTACTGGAAAATTTATATATTTTATTTAAAACTTGAATAGTTGTTTTTATTGATTGATCGCAATTTAAAATCTTTTAGATGTAAAATATTTTTTTTTATCAAAGAAGTAAAATAAAAACTTTTGTCTTTGTTTCTTTTTGATGGAAAATCTCATAAGTACTTAAAATTTAATCCAATTTTATTAAAATTGCCTGATTATATGACGTCGGTGAAATATTTATGGCATAAAACAATTTTTGTAAATTAAAGAAGTACATTTTTCGTATTATTTTTGTTAGATTGGTTTTTGGGAAGCACTTTTAACGTTGCCTTAAGCTAAAAAATATTCGATTCTTTAATTGTATTAAAATTTATTATACGGTGAAATTGATATACTTCATCACATTATACATTTTTTCTATCGAGGAAGCATATTTTTCGTAGAATTCTTGTTAGTGTTGTTTTTAGAGAACACTTTCGTTAGTGCTGCTTTTTTCTGGAAAATTTTTGAACTATTTAAAACCTTTGTAGTTTTAATAAAATTTTCTGATTATACAGAGTAATTTAAATACTTAATTACATAAAATATTTTTCGCATATTTAAGAAGTACATTTTTGTAGCACTTTTGCTAGCGTTGTTTTTAAGGAGTACTTTTGTTAACGTTGTGTTTTGTTGTAAAATTGTTTATTTACTTAAAAGTTTGGTTTTTTTTAAACTGCATAATTATTCGATACATTTTTATTGCATAATAACATGAAATTATCTCTGTATATTAAAGTACACTTATCGTAGAACTTTTATTAGAGTGGCGTTTATTGTATGCTTTTGTTTGTGTTGCTTTCCGCTATGAATTTATTTATTTAGTTAGATATTTAAATACTGTGTAATTTTTTTTTCATGCAGCGAAAATAGTATACTCAATCGCATAAATAGCTTGTATATCAAATAAGTAATTTTTTTTTTAGTACTTTAGCTCGTGTTGCTCTTTTCTGGAAATTGTTTTATTTATTCAAAGCTTATGCAATTTAATTAAATTGTCTGATTATATGACGTAATTAAAATGTTTAATCATATAAAATATCTTTTGTTTATCGTTTATTTTTCGTAGCACTCTTGTTAGTGTTTTGTAAGAGTACTTTTGCTTGAAAATTTCGTACTTGTTTAAAATTTAAGTAATTTTATTAAATTGCTTGATTCAACCCCAAAATTGAAACGCTTAAAAAGTTTAAATATAATTTGTATTACCAAAAAATGCATTTTTCAGAGAGCATTTTTGTTAGTTTTGCTTTTAAGGAGTACTTTCCTCATTATTGCGATTTGCTAGAAAATTGTTAGCTTGTTTAAAATTAGTTAAATTTTCGAATAAAATGGTGAAATTTAAAATTTTAGTCACATAAAATATTCTCTGTATGTTAAAGAAGCACATTTTTCGTAGCATTTTGTTAGTGTATTTTTTGTTGAGTATTTTTGTTAGTGTTGATTTTCGCTAGAAAATTTCGTATTTAGTTAAATATTTAAATTTTATATAGTTTTATTAAATTTTTTTATTATATAGCGTAAATGCAATACTCAATCGCATAATTTATTGTTTGTATAGCAAAGAAGTAAATTATTTGTACTATTGAAATTCGTGTTGCTTTTTTCTGGAAAATTTCTTACTTGTTCAAAACTTAAACCTACCCAGCACTACTCTTCAATTAAATAATATGAAAAAAACCGGTTTTTTGATGCAGAAAAATTTCCATTTAAAAGTTCGGAGAAAGACAGGACTATCGCTCAGAGGGTTAACTTTAAATTACGAGAAATAGCACTTCTCAAATTTTACAGCGTAAAAAAATAAATTATTTATCGAAAAATAAACATTTAACCTTTTAATATAAGTCTTAGTATTTTTCTACTTAAAACAAAAAAAAACATTAAAATATTAGCTTCTCGGAGAAAGACAGAAAACAAGATTCAATCAAATATCGAAAATTCAAAGAAATAATAAAAAAAAAAGAGTTTTTACTTACTTAATTTCAAAATACTCCAGAATAAGATCAAGCAGGATTTTGATCAGCGAAAGAAAATCCTACATTTCCTGATGATTTTCAAAGGAAAAATATATTGATGAAGATTAGTTAAAGTTCCATGGCTTCCTCCATAAAATAAAAACAAAAATAATAAATCTGCATATAACGAAAAGATGCATTTCATTTGTATGCAAATAACTTTCAACGCCTTTGATGTATAAAAATTTACTTCTTTTTAAATCTCTCTATCTTTATTCATTTCTCTGAAGAAAATGGTCGGTATGAATTGGAATAAGCAAAAGTTAATCAGAGTTATTGCAATACGTTTCGTTTAATAAGCTACTTCAATAGCAACGAGATTTAAGGAGAAAAAAAATATTTTCTCTTGGAATCAAATACTTTTTTTTGTTAATAAATGCGTTTTAAAACAGATAAGAGAGCCAGCGGGAAGTTTGTTAATATAAAAGTAACATTTTCCAGGAGTATGTTTAATTAGACATCTGCTATGTTAACATTTGTTTTTGTTTTGGGGATTTCGATAAATTAGAAATATGTTCTTTCAAGAAGAAAAAAAAATTAGGAGTAGTTTGTTTTGCCAGAAATATATGCACATTTTGTTTATAAAAATCCTTGACGATGAGCTTTCTTAATTAAATATGATGGAAGCAGCTATTCGAAAGAATAAAGGAATTCAAAATATGTATTTTGTTATTTGGATTTGATAAGGAATGTTAACTGGATGAAGTTATATATTTATTTAATTTGTTTCGTTTAAACATGAATACTGAGTCTATATATAAATCGCAAAGGAATTAAGAGTTAGATTAGCATGTTTTTCTTAGTTTTATAAAATATTAAATTAGTACAAAATCTGCATTTATTTCTCTTTTTGAATTCAGTCCAGGAAAAAAATTGCTTATTTTAATGCTACGAGAATGCAGTTATTTAATATGCAAGTAAAATTTAATAAACAAATTAATTTTAATTTAAAATCTGAGATACCGTTTTAGAAACTTGAGCCAGATGTTATTGCTATATTATACTGGGGATCCATAATCAATTCTCTTAACAAAGGATGTTCCTTAAAGACCGCCTTTAAAGTATAGAGATAAATTCTACCTGCGCCAGAGGCAGGATTCGAGCCCGGGGTCTTCCTGGCTCCAGACCAACTGCTTGGCCAATATATATATATATATATATATATATATATATATATATATATATATATATATATATATATATATATATATATATATATAAATATATATTCTTGGCCATAGATGGCGCCACTGGAAAAAAAAGAACAATTGCACCCCCTCTGCCTTAATGGCATACGTCAACAACAACATATATATAAAAAATACTACCAATCGGCGTATTTTGTTTTCCTCTAGTCTTCATTCAAGTTTTGTTATTCTACTTAACAATCTCTCACAATGCATTACGATGAGTTTCAAGTGGAGGTTGAGGAAGCAAAAACGTTATCTAAATTTGACAAATTACAGAACAGAATGGCGAATGTAACAAACATTAAAATGGTGTAAATGGTGTAGGCTAACCGTGGGAGGTTTAATGCTTTTCCTCTCCATGTAATGCAAATACATGTTAGTTTCATCAAACAGTTCTCCACGAAGAAAAATTTCTCCAAAACTTGATACAGGAGTTCCCTTGTCTTCTTGATTGGGTTCAAAATTACAAGGCTACGGAGTCGAACATTACTTGCCGTAAACGACAATATGCATGATTTTCAAAATCATTTTAAAATGAAAGAACTTGAAAAACTACACTGGAAAATGTTATTTAAATTGCATTTAAACAAGTTATTTTTAAAACGCCTTTTAAATTGCTATGACTTGACTTCCAGTGGAAACAACCGTTCGCTAACGATCATAGCCAATGGACTTGATCGTTGTTAATGCAGATTTATAATAAATTTAGAGATGGAGCAATTCAGTTTAGTTCATTTTAAAGCAGATTACAAAGTTAAAATATGGATCATTTTCATAATTCGTTATTCAAAATTTTAAAAAAGAAAACAAAAATTGAGAATATGTAATTTTTAAAAATAAATAAGCCTCTATATTTTTTAATTCAATTCAAAAGTTTTAATGCTCTCTTTTTTAAAAATTATACTTAGCAGATATTTTTAACAAGTTGATATAGTGTAACAAACTTGACATTTCAAAGTGCAAAAACTCAGAAAAATAAATAATTCTAAAAAATATTAAAATTCTATTTGATTTAGACTAAGCATTTAGTAAGCTAACTTAGCTAATTGAACTGATGAATAAACAAGTATTTTTATGAAACTTACTATGGTAACAAACGTGAAATAATAAAACAGCACCTACCACTAAAAGACTTCATCAACTAATAGAACATTCGAAATAACTGCTTATATTTCTTTTCTTACATCCTTCAAATTAAAAAGAGTACAGACATCGCATCAATTTGCTGAAAGTGGTATTTTGTTAGACAAAAACTTTTTATCCTATTAATTGTTTTGTTACTTTGTTAGAATGTAATCTAGAGCATTTAATAAAAGTATAAGATAAGTCAGAGAAGAATATTTTGATTCTAGAAAGCATTACCAATATAAATAGTTCCAGTTTAATGATACAGGCAGCAAAATTTTCAGTTCCTTTTCAACTAATCTCTTTAAAAATAAAATGAGTAAAATTAGTTAATTTCGCCTGATTTTCAGTAGTTAATGAAAACACAACTTCCATTCAATTTTCAATAAATTTGAATCATGCATTTACATGTATTATATATTCCTATAAAGCAATTTTATTGCAGTAATATACTATTTTTATGATTTATTTTTTAATAGCATTTAAATTTTACATACATTTAATTATAAGTAACTAATTATAATCTATAGTTCTTAAAATATTTTTCATAAAATCTGATTTGTATAAATTAAATGTTGTTGACGTATGCCTGTTTAAGCAGAGGGGCTGCGATTGTTCTTGTTTTCCAGTGGCGCCATCTATGGCCAAGAATTCGACTTCTGTCACATCATACGTCACACCTGTTTATAAGGCAGACCCATTCATATATCCATTCATTCATCCACAGATCGTAATTTTGACCTGATTCAGAGAACGATCGATTTCCAATCCAGTAACCCCAGATTTGTTATGGGAACATGGAGGACTTATGCGACTCGATAGATTTAACGTGCATCAGTCACTTTACTACACGGGGGTCTTCGGCCGGCGGGGTTCGAACCCACGAACTCTCGGACATGGGCCCAGCGCCCTACCGACCAGGCTATCCCGGCCCTTATCAAATAAATAACAAATTAAAAAGAAAAGAACAAGAACCTTTTTTAATAATAGGCACTGGATAGCATTACACCAAATATTAGAAATTTGTTTTGCATATAATTACAACATACTTTTACAATTACAATCCAGATTATATACAGCTACCGACATTGTTTTAGTAAGACGAATGCCAATACATTCATTATATAACCCTGGCTCTTCTCTAAAATTGTGTTAATTTACTTAATGAAAATAAACAAAAAATTTATAATTTGATTTATAAAACTTATTTCACAAGGTGGTGCTTAGTAACAAAAGTAAATAATTAATATTTCTTAACAGTATTTTTTTCATATCGTTAGTGATTGTTAAAACGTTAGAAAAATAATGTCTTTTGACTTTAAAAAAGAAATGTATAAAAGTAATAACTTCCATTTTTGCTTTTACAGTTTTTATTTCTACTCTTATAGAATCAGGTCTCGCATTGGGCTGATCGTTAAGACGCGGTTCCCAGTAAAACACCGAAGTCAAGCATCACTGGCTGCTGTCAGTAAGCGGATGGGTGACCACTTTGATCAGTCTGCGTAGGGACCGAGGGTGCGCGGTATCGGTCCTCGTTAAACTGTTCTATCATAAAGTTCTCGACTTCGCGCGCAGGTCGTCGGGCTACCTAAACCATCCCCTCTGCCGGGGATCAAAATTGAAATGACATTTCTTCGGTTCATGCTCAGGAATGTTTCCCAGACCATCGCCAATTGGCCATTGTGCAACTCTAGTGCAACATAAATAAAGCACCTACCTTACCTATCTATATAATAAGAATGATTTTGTAAGAAAAGAAAACAACGATATGCGGTCTAATGTAGACACATTATCCATTAATTCATCCACGGACCTTAATTTTGACCTGGACCAGAAAACGATCTATCTCCAATTAAGTACCCCCATAGGTATTTATTTGTTATGGGAACAGGGAGTACTTTGTGACCAGACAGAATTAACGTGCACTAGTCCCCATTTACTACACTGGGAGTTTTCAGCCGGCTGGATTCGAACCCGTGTTCTCTCAAACGTGAGTTCAGCGCCCTGCCAACCAAGCTACCTCGGCTGATTGGCTGTTCAACAGCGGTAATACAATAAAATATACTTTCGACAAACTATAAAAAATGAATACCCAATTTTTACGAAATTTTCTTCGCTCTTGTCGAAACCCTTTCCCGATACATGCTCCGAGAGAGCATTCCGTCAAAGTGACAAAATAAATATTTTCATTTCTTCAAGAAAACAAATTTCGTCATTCTAATTCTTTTCCCCAAAAGAAAAAAGAGAACTCATAGTGCATAATGTGTTGAACTATTCTAATAATCACCTAGGCTCTATGGTTTTCAACATACAGCTGAATCAATGTATTACACAAGAAAGACACCTAGAACAAATAGATAAATTCCACCTAAGCTCGAGGCGGGATTCGAACCCGGGTTCTTCCTAGCTCGAAGCCAGCTTCTCTCCGATCGGCGTATTTGGTTTTCGTCTAGTCCTCATCCTAGTTTCGTTATTCTAGTTAACAATATCCCACAATGCACTACGATGAGGTTTCAAGTGGAGGAAACATTGTCGTCAGATATTTGAAAGTTCCCATTTTGCAATTTACCATATGATTTCGCGACCAAATAATTCTCAAAATTGAAGAAATATACCTCAAGGGTTGCTGTATCGTCAAAAGGGAGAATTTTATTTCTGAAAGAGCACATCTGGTTTGATATTTTAACGGAGAAACTTAAAAAATCTTTCTTAATGAAACCAAGTTCAAATATCACATATAAATCATAACTCTTATTTATTTTAATTTTGACTCATTACAAATTTAATAAACAAACTTTTCGATGTAAATACATAGAATTATTAATAAATGAAAATTTATCAATTGTAGATTATTTTAGATTAATTCAACATTTCAGTTTTCAGCCGAATTGTGGAATGCCGAATTGTGGCGAACAATAGCATCGATGAATGATTATGAACTTCGAATTTCGTATCAGTAAAAATTAAATACACTTGGCGTGCAACCACCAAATTGTATTCTAAGAGGTAAATAATGCAAATATTTCTTCACTGAAAGTTCCATCTGAAAAGATTTATTGTTTTCATTTATTAGAATAAATCATTTATATATTTATATATTTTTTTCAATTTAAGCCTTAACATGCAAATTTGTTCATTATTTTTCTTTTCCAAAAAAGAACAAAATACCCAGAAAAATAAGCAAATAAGCATCTGCGTTCTTTTTCAAGCACAAGATAGAAATTTCATAAGTGAAACGAAAAAAATTTAGATAATGTAGAATTGAGAAAAATGCAGTAAAGACTAATTGTCATAATAAAAACCTAAGGAACGAAAACAAAAAAAAAGTGGGAAAGTTCTTGTTACTATTATTAGTGATGGAAAAAAAATGCTACACAAGAATTTTCAACATAAAAAAGATAAAAATTATTTTTTCAATTTTATTAAAAAATGATTAGTCATTATTTTATTTCATTAAATTTGGAAAGAATTTACAAAGATGAAGGTTGAATGAAAAATCAAAAAATAGATATAGAGAGGGCTTTTTTTCTAGATATATTTGCCATTATTGTTGCATTAAAACCTTCTAAAATATGAAAACATACATAATATTAAAACTAATGAAGTAATATTTGTAGCAGTAATTAATTTAAATCGTTATAATGTAAAGCACAGGCTATGTAATGCATATTATGTCATGCACACATTACATAATGCATAAACCGCATTAAAATTTATATTTATATAATATATAAGACTTAAATTAGATTTAAGTTTACGTTATTATTTAAATCATTGATTATAATTTAGTCTATATATCATTAAAAACATTCATTGTATTAAAGCCTACAATAATGTATAAAGCATACATTACACTAAAGCATGTATTAATGTTCAAACGAATGCTGTGAGAATAAGTAAATTTTTATCAATAAATGCATCTAATTCCAAAAAGGAGAACCAATATAAATGTACAGATTGAATCTGTTTTTTACTAAAATAGATCAAGGAATTAAGATTGTCTTAATGAATTTTTGTAATACTTTAATATACGCGTCGATATCAATAAATCTGCTAATAAAATATATTAATCAGACTATTAAAGGAGAACCAGTCAAAATATACAAATTCAATCAGTTTACTTTTAAATACATCGTGGAAGATTATCTTAATGTATCTATGTAATACCTTAATTTACGCGTCGATAATAATGTATGTGTTAATAAAAGCGAATAATCTAAATTTAAAATGAAAGCCAATCAAAATATATAAAATTGATTCAGTTTTTTCTTTAAATACATCGGGGGATAGTGTTTTAAAGTATCTATGTAATACCTTAATTTACGCGTCGATAATAATGTATAAGTTAATAAAAGCGAATAATCTAAATTTAAAAAGAAAGCCAATCAAAATATATAAAATTGATTCAGTTTTTTCCTTAAATACATCGGGGAAAAGTGATTTAATGTATCCATGTAATACTTTAATTTTCGCGTCAATAATAATATATGCGTTAATAGAAACGAATATTCAAAATTTAAAAAGAAAGCCAATCAAAATATACAAAATTTAATCAGTTTTTTCTTTAAATTTATCGGGGAATAGTGTTATAATGCATGCATGTAATACTTTAATTTCCGCGTCGATAATTATATATGTGTCAATAAAAACGAATATTCTAAATTTGAAAAGAAAGCCAATCAAAATATACAAAATTGAATCAGTTTTTTCTTTAAATACATCGGGGAATAGTGTTTTAATGTACCTATGTAATACCTTAATTTACGCGTCGATAATAATGCATGTGTTAATAAAAGCGAATAATCTAAATTTAAATAGAAAGTTAATCAAAATATATAAAATTGATTCAGTTTTTTCTTTAAATATATCGGGGAATAGTGTTTTAATGTATCTATGTAATACCTTAATTTACGCGTCGATAATAATGCATGTGTTAATAAAAGCGAATAATCTAAGTTTAAAAAGAAAGCCAATCAAAATATATAAAATTGATTCAGTTTTTTCTTTAAATACATCGGGGAATAGTGTTTTAATGTATCTATGTTATACCTTAATTTACGCGTCGATAATAATGTATGTGTTAATAAAAGTGAATAATCTAAATTTAAAAAGAAAGCCAATAAAAATATACAAAATTTAATCAGTTTTTTCTTTAAATACATCGGGGAATAGCGTTTTAATGTATCCATGTAATACTTTAATTTTCGTGTCGATAATAATGTATGTGTTAATAAAAGGGAATAATCTAAATTTAAAAAGAAAGTCAATCAAAATATATAAAATTGATTCAGTTTTTTCTTTAAATACATCGGGGAATAGTGTTTTAATGTATCTATGTAATACCTTAATTTACGCGTCGATAATAATGTATGTGTTAATAAAAGCGAATAATCTAAATTTAAAAAGAAAGCCAATTAAAATATATAAAATTGAATCTGTTTTTTCTTTAAATACATCGGGGAATAGTGTTTTAATGTATCTATGTAATACCTTAATTTACGCGTCGATAATAATGTATGTGTTAATAAAAGCGAATAATCTAAATTTAAAAAGAAAGCCAATCAAAATATACAAAATTTAATCAGTTTTTTCTTTAAATACATCGGAGAATAGTGTTTTAATGTAACCATGTAATACTTTAATTTTCGCGTCGATAATAATATATGTGTTAATAAAAGTGAATAATCTAAATTTATAAAGAGAGCCAATCAAAATATACAAAATTTAATCAGTTTTTTCTTTAAATACATCGGGGAATAGTGTTTTAACGTATCCATGTAATACTTTAATTTACGCGTCGATAATAATATATGTGTTAATAAAAACGAATATTCTAAATTTAAAAAGAAAACCAATCAAAATATACAAAATTGAATCAGTTTTTTCTTTAAATACACCGGGGAATAGTGTTTTAATGTATCCATGTAATACTTTAATTTTCGCGTCGATAATAATATATGTGTTAATAAAACCTAAAAATCTAACTATAAAAAGAGAGCCAATCAAAATATGCAGATTCAACCAATTTTTTTTAACTGTATCGAAAAAGATTGTTTTAATATCTGTATGTAATATTTCAATTCACACGTTGATAAAAATAAAATGTATAAACCCCTTTTTTATAAAAAAATTTGATATACTATTGCCCTAAATTTTTATTATTCAATGTAATATAAATTATATGATTTTTCTTGTGCAACGCTTTTTCTAATTCAATAAAAACATAACAAAGATGATTACTTCAAAGTATCGAACCAATATTTTATTTTATGCGTTAACGATAAAAATGGCTTTTTAGGTATAATACAAAAGGGAACTTCATCAGTATGTAAATAAAATTCAAAATCTTTAGAAGTATATTGGATTTATAATAAAAGACGGAAAATAATCCGTCTTTTCATTATTTCTTCCAAATTCATTCCACTCTTCAAAGAAAACAGTCACATCGAATTAGAATAAATAATAGTTAATCAGAATCTGTGAAAGCTATTTCATTTAATAAGTGAAGTGAATAGAGGAATTTATGATTAAAAAAAACTATCTTCTTTCTGTACAAATAAATGTGTGTTTGCGAAAGAAGTACTTTGTAAAGATAAGCCTGTCAGCAGGATGTTCATTAATTTCAAAGTAACAACTTCCAGACGCATTTTTAATTAAATATCTGACAAATTAACAGTTTTTGTTTTCAGAAATTTCATAACTTTAGAATGCGTATTTACTCTTTGAGAGATTTGTAAGAATTTTTAGCAAATTCACAGAAATGGCATAAATAAATATACTTTTCACGTACGGAATTTTCGGAATTTCGTAATTAATTATAAAGGAATAAGTAATCCAATGTAATGAGCGAATGAAAAATTATATATTCATATGTTATATGCAAATTAACTGCATAAACAAAATGTTTATTTCATCCGATTAAATATGATTTTAATTTAATTGAAAAACAATAGTTACTAGTTTATTTCTATGAAAATAATAGTAAAATTTGGTAATTTGATCATTGTACCTTAGAACATAGCATAAAAACTATTTATTCGATTAGAGTTAATTTTCAGTTTTGTATTTTTTGCTAAATGTGTGGTAATAAGCACTACTTTCCGAATTTAAAAATTTAATGTCTGAACCCTCTTGGCGACTTTTTCCAAAGGGGTTTGGAGCAGCGATTATGGATTGCAGCGGCTTTTAATGACCTGCTTTCCTGTTTGGCGATTTTTAGTATTGTAAATTTACTGGCTAATTTACTTTTAGTATTGTAATATTTTTTAGTGTACAGGATTTAAGCAATTATTTAAACTATTCAAAAAAATTACTTTCATCACGTAAAAATTTAAAAAATATTACTCAAAAAATTTAAAGGATTTATTACTTCAGTTGTTTTTCATCTCTTTTGACTTACGATATTTTATCAAAATATAATCATGTAAAATAAATTTTCATTTTTAGGCTTAAAAATCGATTCCTATTTTTATATATTCATATTTCTTATTTTTATTAAACTCAGAATATAATGTATGAAGAATGTATGATTCAGAGTATGATATCTGAAAAGTTTATTGATTCTGTTTTAATGGGGATGAGTTAGTTTGTATTTGTAATTCACACGTTTGAGTTAGAGCACGTTCTGTCGATATTTTCTTGAAGATAATTTTTATGTTTTTTGTTTTCAGAATCTTGCCTTCTTATTAGCTGAAACTCAAAATTTTTTATAAATTTTTTAAAAATTGAGTTGAACGTTTAACATGTCAATATATTAAAAAAAATCATTTTAAGCAAATTTTATTTTTATGTTATTTGTGTTAAATTTTTTTATTCTTAAGATTTTTGTTTTTATGATACAAATGAAAAAAAACTTTTTCATTTTTTATCGATTACTTTTGGACTACGATATCTATAAACTATCTGAATTCTTCATAAACCATAATTAAAATTTTGTCATATTATAATTTTTTTCAAAACATATGTGAAAACTATTTTGAAAACTTTTAATATTTATTTAAAATGTTTTTATAAATCAACTTTAAATCATTTAAGTACGCTTTTGTTCCGGTTTATAGTATTCGCTTGAAGAAGTTTAAATGCGTTTTTTTCACAAACTGCTTAGTTCGATTTCATTTTTCTTCAACGACAATGGCTTATAATGGGACTTATATTAGTATTATTATTATCGTTTCATTAAGATTGACTTAGTCAAAGTTGATTAAGTCTCAGTTGAACTTGCAAGAGTATTATATGATTTCTTACGCAACTTTTTGATAATTTATAATGAACATTTACAGCTTGTTCTGTAATTGTATATTTGTATATGGAAGTATTTTTAACATTTTTGTGATGCCTTTTGAGACAAATTTTGAAATCGCGAGTTCTGACTGATCAGAAATCAAATTCGACTGGCTGATAACTCGCTCTTCGTACCCGTATTTTCAACTGAAACATCATACCACTTAATTAGCGTTTAAAATTAATTTTTGTGATTGTGGAAAAGTTTGAAAAATGGCTACTAGGGTCACTGCTAATGAATGTTACAAATTTTGCTACATCTGCGGTGCTTATACAATTAAGAAAAATCAAAGACTTATTAAAGATTTAGAGAAGAGTGTGTACTATGCTTAATTTAGTGCCAAGCTGGGAGACCAAAATGAAACTTAAGTCCCACAAATCATTTGTTGTATTTGTGTTGAAGAAGTTAAACTTTGGTTGAGTGAAAAACGAAAATCTCTTTGGCTCAGAATTTCAAAGAAAGTCAACTAATCACAGGGATGACTGCTCTTTTCGTTCCTTAAATTGGCATGGATTCATTGCCAAAAATAGGAAAATAACTCTCTACCCGAATATTACATCGGCAACGTGTTCCATACATCATGGTCCTGGAATACTCATGTCTAAACCTCCAGGGAAACATAAAGATATATCTTCTGACTCCAAAAAAAGACGATGATGGCTCTGATAATGATTTTCAAATGAACCGACCGGACTGTGTACGGGTCAGAGAACTGGCTTTGCAAAAGGTTCTACTTTCGAGTCCCGGATGAGGTATGTTAATATGGTGCCCCTGAAAGAATGGTCAACAAATATGCCTTAATACATCTGAACTGACGAAATGCCAACCCAAGTGGGCGTTGAAAAAAAAATGATTTAAATGCAGCAGGATGTAAAGATCCTCAACTCTTATTACAAAGGAAATTTAATTTAGTGAGAATCTTCGGTCTTTCTAAAATTTACATAGAACTACAAGGCTCTACACTGCGAAAAAAAGTTGATCAAAACTACCAGTATAATGGTAAAATACACCATGTTTCTGGTTCTATAGGAGCCCCCAAGAGGTCGATAATGTATACTGAAGTGGTTTAGTGATGGTTTTTGTAAAATTAACGATGAAATATAGTTTTATAATATGTGATAAAATATGTTAAATCGGGTAAAATTTGAAGATTTTATCATGATATCTTAGAGCAAGGCACTCAAACCATTTTTACGGTTAAGTTTACTTTTCACTTTTGTATTTCTTTTACTAAAGGTATAGCAATAAGAACTATAATTTTAAAAAGCAGAATATTCGGCAAACCGTTACCATAAGAACTGAACAACTACCAAATGAATAGTTTAAATATCGTATATCTTAATTCTATTAATCAGAATTTTGGTATTTTTTTAAAAATCTCAAATGGTCATTTCTATATACAGTAAGTTAATTTTATCTGAAATAAATGAAAAACTTTTCAAAGCATTATTTTTCCAGCTTTTCAAACGAAATTTTCAAAAAAAAAGAAAAAAAATTGTTACGCGATGGACAAAAATGAATGACATATTTGAAACTCGATGCTAAAAAGTCTTTACTACTTAGTAAAAAATATTTGTTCACTTTAAACTTACAGAAATGTGTAATGTTCCAAATAGATTGTGTTCTGAAAAGCTTGCCCTTTTACTTTTATTTTATTCAAACCCTCCAATTTACTTAAATAATTTTAATTTCTTAATTGGACATTAAACAAATTTTTTCTTAATTTGGTTCAAATTTTTCAAAAATTGTCAAACTTTTTCAAAATTCTTCTAAGCCTGTTGTGTATAATTTACGAAATATTTCCCAGCACTTATTTGTAGAAATGTTTGAATTATTATTTATTTACAATTGTTCATAAAAAATATAAATAAAACGGAAATAACAAAGCTTGTTTAAAAATTATAGAATTAACTATTTCTTTTACTGTGCCTTGTTAAAACTCATTTTGACATTTGTTTCAATTTAATTACATTGTTTTTAATTCATTATCAAGAAAAAATTTAATCAAATTTTGCTGTAAAAATTTAATAAAGAAAAATTAATTTAGTTTTATTTTGAAAATAAAAACTGAGCTAAGCTAAAATATTTTTAATTATTAAAATTTTTGTGCATTTAAACAGATTATTTTTTCGACTAAATATGTTGAATTATTTATTCTTTAAAACAAAAGAATATTTAGCTACTCAGAAATTTCTTTTATCCAAAAACTAGAAATCATTATTTATGAACATTCAGAAAATTTACTTTTTAAATATTAAAAATATTTGTAAAAACACTGAAAAACTCGAAAGAATGTTCGTAATCTAAATCAAAAATTCTAAGGATTGAAAAAGACTAAAATGTTATTATTTCAAGAAACATTTTGAAATGTTATCAGATAAACAATTTCGTTTTTTAAAAATGCTAGAAAATGTATATTTCTTCTTCTTTTTTTAGTTTGGATGTAAATTGTCCTCTTTTTTAATGTTTTTTTTATCTGCTATTACGAAAGTTGCATATTAAAAATTGAAGTTTTTAAACGATTCTTATAGTTTTTATTTCATCAAAATAGTTACCTTAGCTGTTAATCGATTTCTGTTTTAAAAAAACTATATTAATTTTAAACTTCCAAGAAAATATTTATTAAAAATGTGTTTAATTCTTCTATTTTTTTGTTATTCTGTGACTTTTTTTAGCGTGTTAAACAAAAGAAGAAATTAAGCATTGGCGAAGAATATATCAACAAATATCTAATAAATTTTAATAATAATGATATTAATTTGAAAATGGATAGCTTTGTTTTCATTAATTGTTTTTTAAAAAGAAATAATTTTTTCTCTACCTGTAAATAAAAAGATTTAATAAATTTTGTAAGAGTTAAACAATTTTAATTGTAAGTGAAAAAAT
The DNA here is from genome assembly GCA_949128135.1 of Parasteatoda lunata. Taxonomy (NCBI): domain Eukaryota; kingdom Metazoa; phylum Arthropoda; class Arachnida; order Araneae; family Theridiidae; genus Parasteatoda; species Parasteatoda lunata. Next base: position 24,995,629 of record OX421979.1, read on the forward strand.
AATAGGTGAATATGATATGAACATTATAGTCAATAAGCATTAATTTTTAAATTAAGAAGAAATGGGATAAAGATATACAAATAATTTTCTAAGGCTATTCATGAAACTTACTGTTGTTTTGTACAATTTGTTCCGTAAATCATAAAGAGACCTTGTCAAGAACGAAATAAAAAATAAAAAATTATACACATAAGAGAATTATTTAAACTAAATGTATCAGATTTTATACGGCCTTTTTACTTTATTTTTAACAAGAATTTAAAAGATATGTATTAAACACTCTCAGAAATAAAACTCTCACTTTTGGACGAATCAGCCATCCTTGATATGAATTTCGTTAATTTTGAGAATCATTTCCTTGATTTGTTACGCATCCGTTTGTTACGCATCTCAAATATATGACGAAAATGTTTCCTTAACTCGGAAACTCATCGAAGTGCATTGTGGAAGATTGTAAACTGGAATATTGAAACTAGAATAATGGAACTATAATAAAGACTAGACGATCGGAAATAAAATAACAAAACAAGTTGACCGTGCGGTATGGTGGTTAAGGACTCGGTTTCATGTTAGAAAGATCCCCAGCTCGAATCTCGCTTCGGGCATGTCTGTAATATATCTCAATGTTCTGTATGGCACTGTGTTGCTGTGCTTCTTAAAACGGGAACGAGCACTTTTATTTTAAGAAGTGAAATTACAGTTTCTGGTCTAATTATTAGACGCACTATAAGATTCCATGTAAAATATTAATTATCATCTGACACTATACAGCTTTATTGTTTTTACTCGAATGAAACCGTTGCAATTGTTTACGTTCGTGTATCAACTGGTTAAATTAGACGTTATGTAATATGAATTCGACAATTGGATAAATTAAACGATGCATCATATAAATATAGAATATTTATTATATCAGGTATTATAATAGTATATTATAATACGAGTAATTAGACCTAATTATTAGACGCACTGCGATTTTTTAATAATTACATGTTTTGCACGAGTTTATATGCAATACTTTTATATTTAAACACTAGGGGGCTAAACCCCCTGTTCGCTGCCGCTCACAAACCCCGATGATTGCTTCGCAATAATTGTCTTTTCTTGGCAGAAAACAGTTTTTCTACATAAGTTAAAATTATTCACTTAACATATATGTACTAAAAGGAATTCTGTTTGCTTACTCTTGTGCCTCTACTTCCCAAGTCCAAATATTACTATTTATTGGTATTATAAACATTTGGATCTCTTGATGAACGGAAGTGATTTTTCGAAGTAATCATTTTTTAAAATAACATTTATATTCTTATAACATTATATTGTTCAAACAAATTTGATGAGTTCACAACCATAATTTAATATTCTCGCTAATAATAACAGTACTGGAAAATAAGTTTAAATTAGGGATACAAAAATATTTAAAGAAAACAATACCTTTACGACTATTATTAATTTTATGCTGATGACAACCAAAACAATATTTAAATGAATGAGGAAAAACTGGATCCTATCACGTGATTTCGCGGCCAATAAAAACTCACGAAATTGCGACACCATCATTAGATTTTTATATATAGTAAGATACATGTAATGGGTTTTTTACTTACTTCCTATATGTATTTATTCTTAACTTACTGCATTGCAATGCTAACCAATTGATACACGAACGTAAACAAGTGCAAACCGGTTACATCCGCGTAAAAACAACAAAGCAGTATAGTATATACTGATAATTAAGATTTTACATAGAATCTTATAGTGCGTCTAATAATTTGGTCAGAAACTACTGATATATGAAATAGATGAAGAAGAAATAATATGTAAATTGCCTACACCCTCAACAACAGTTCCTTCAGTACGTCTGAAGCATTCATCAAGTTCCCTGTGAATTTCAGTGCATATGACATGCACATAGACTGATCTAGTAGATAAAGAAGTCTTTTTTATTTTTCTATAATGCTCTGTATTTTATATTCATTAAATAAGATTTATTTGTTATATTTTGCTTATTTTTCATTCAGTACCAAGGTACAATACCCTGTATCCCAAGGTACCACACGGCGATACTTTCCAAGAGTGTAAAAAATAATTTGTAGCATTTTTCTTATAAAATAGCATATTTTCAATTTTGTAGTGTTTATAGATTCTTTAAATGGTTACAGGTAACAGGTTTAAATGGTAGTGGGTTAGTTCCATCAAAAAGTCCTCTACAAAGGCTAATTTTTCCCAATACTTGATTCAGGAGTTCCCTTGTCTTCTTGATTGGGTTCAAAATTACGAGGCTACGTAGTTGAACATTAGCAGTCTTAAACCTAAAAATTGGGTCTGCTGTTCAACGACGGTTATAAAATAAAATGGTAACAAGATGTACCTTTAATCTTTGCCCCATAAAAAATAAAAATGTTTGTTTATGTTAAAAATGTTTGTTAAATGTTTGTTTGTTTAAAAATGTCCCAAAGTACAAGTCCCTTCCCTCTAATATGAATTTTCCCAAAACTGCCATATAAAATCTCCTTAAATGATTTTTTCAAACAGTTATTTTAAAGTCCACTATTTAAAATTAACGACATTTTTGATAGCTTTTGTAAGTTTATTAGTCAAGGTGCTAAGGTAGAAACAAGACAATAAAACAAAAATAAAAAAGAATTAACAGAATTCGGTCCTTTTTTTATCTACATTTCTATGCGTCTGTATTTGATTTAATTTTCCCGGCAGTCAGAAGAAAGACGCCAAAAAGAAGGGGAAAAAACAGTAAGATAAAATGCTGAAATTACATCGACGAATACAAAGTTTTATACTTTAATCTTTACCCGACCAAGTTTTATTGAAAAGTTACAAGATATAACGTTAGAATTTCATACTTTTTTTTTTTATTATTTGAGTTTTAGATATGAAATGTTTTTATCGGGAAATGAAATCGAAGAAGTGAAATTGAATTTATGGCGTTGTGTGGGAGGATTCCATGCGGGGGTGGGTGGTATGGAACTGGGTTTTATGTTACTCATAAACACAGGACCTATTGGGATAAGGAAAAATATTAAATATATTCCTAGTAAAATTCATCAAAATCTAATAAAATTTCTCGAATAAAGGTCAAAATATTGATAAAGTTAAACGCATATACATTAGGGTGTTTCTCTCGAAATGTTTTTTCCCTTCAAAATTTAGAATTACAAGTTGATAAAGGATAGTCGCTGTGGTCAATTTTCTTTTGGAGTCGAAAGCGAAAATTTTACACTTTTTTAAAAAAAATAAATATGAAACAAAAAAATTTTTATGTTAAAATATGCAAAGTTTATAACTTAAAATGAAGATTGTAGAAAATTTCATTATAGTTTTCTCGGAATCTACGCAAAAACTTTGATTTTCACTTAAAATTATGCCTATTTACAACTGAATGTTTAAGCTAAATTATTGTGTGTTCTCCAGGTTAGATTAAGATTTTCTTATAAATCCCGGGAGGACGTAGGTTTTACGTTTCATAATTTACTTTTTTTTATTATTGCTATACATTTTCAAACTTGAGAATTATAATTTGTTTTATATGCATTAAAAAAGATAAAATTTACGTTTTTAAATTTAAAAAATATAATATATATATTTTTGAGTTTAAAAAATTAAAATTAAATTTTGGGCCAATTCCAGGTGACTTACGACTTACTTAAATAATTTTGGTAATTACGTAAGTCATAACTTTTTCTCGAGTTAAATTAGAACTTTAATATATATATATATATATATATATATATATATATATATATATATATATATATATATATATATATATATATATATATATATATATAAATAAACAAATAAATAAATAAAATTTCTACTATACATCTTACACTGTAAAACAATCTTTTAAACTTACGAAAAAGAAAAAAAAACTGTAATCTGGTGTGTCTGTGTAAAACCATTAATTTCGTAGAAAATACCGTTATTTACAAGCAGACACCAATTTTTAAGTAGATAAGCACTATTATTTTAGCATACAAACTTCATCATTTTAATAAAAAATAACTATGTTATCATTTAGGTCGGAGAAAGTACTTCCATTCAAGGCTGGGATTCAAACCTGGGGCAGTTAAGGAGGCTTACTTAAATTTAAATCAATTCTACTTTTTCTGTGATTAACCTCAATATTGAAGCTTCAGATTTTAAAAATGCGTTTTTTACATTGCAACTCCTTATGGGTTTTGTAAGTATATGTTAAGGGCGTTAATTACGGAACATTACCTTTCTTATTAGTTGTGAAATAATATCCGAGCATGTAAAACGTTATCACATTCAGTTCATGAAAAATTTATTAGTTCATTGGGAGTTACACGTAGATAAAACTTTTACCAAAAATTTCAATATTTTTGGTCTGATTTTAAGGATTACTTATATTACTTATAAATATAAGTGCTCCCTGATGAAGGTGCTTAATATATACTGTTAGAATCCTTCGCAAAGATGAATAAAAAATAATATACTCATTGGGATATAATAAAAATAATATCTATTTAATATTTAAGTGAGGAAAAAGTCAGCAAATCATTTATGATTAGGAAAAGTCTGACAAATCATTTATGATTATGAATGTATTAGGTAGAAGAGTGTACAGAAAACCAAAACCAGCTTAGTAATTAGCTGAAACTTTAAGGTATTTCTGTAATTGTCAATCAAATCCTCTCCGTTTATTCTGGTAAACACGCAGGTTTTTATGTTTTGTACAGTAGCCCTCCTCAATAAAAATTTGTCAAATTTCAAATAGTGTTTTTTTTTTATTTTTCCCAGACTAAATATTAGTTTAACATACTCTTAAGCGTTTACTTTTTTATTATCCATTTTAGACATAGATTTAAAGAAAAAATATATTAAAAGCGTCCATTACGGAACGCAATGTATGTGTTAAATTTACGCACAGGAAAAAAACCACTAAATTAACAGTAAAAATATTGATTTTATTCCGATCCTGTTTGTTAAACTGCTGTCATTACGAAACGCTATGTCTATGGTAAATTTCGGAACAGGAGAGGAATAACAAAATAGTAAAAAAAAAATATTTATTTTATTCTGTTAAACTACCGTACATTACAGACTGCAATTGAACAACAATTTGATCACCCCCTCCTTATTACTGTAATCTTCAGCTAAAAGTAATCAAACTAAATGATTTTATCAACATGGAGCGATGTCATGCAGCAATAGTTTTGTATAACTCTGCTATAAGTTTATGTTTGTAACCTCCCTATTTCTTTTAATTTGGTGCACTTTTTTTTATTCTTTTGGCGAGATATTTTGGCAAAGTCGTGGTTTTATAATATTAGGATACACTTTATCAGACCATTACCATATTTTATTAAAGTGTTGTATAAAACTTAGTTGTAAAAAGAAAAAAGCTGAAGATAAGTTTAAAATAAGCCTCCCATAAATATCTTTAAATTACGTATATGTTTGTTAACGATTTTTCTTTCAGAGTCAAGAATTTTCCCTGCCATTTACCCAGAATTATATGTGCTTACTAAGAACAAAAACACACAACCCAATCTTTAATACATTCAAGTGTCCCCGAATTGGACGCCATTCCTTGGCGGGGGAAAAAAACATTCTCTGACAACACGTGTCATTAAATGAATCAACTAACACGAGGAAAAGTTTATGGTGTCTTTTATCACTCCTTTAGTCTCAGAAAACCTTGTCACGAGTTCATATTTTACCAGTTGATGTTCGCTTTTTCCACCTCATTAATCTCGTCTTGCAACTAGATATGTAGAGGAAGTTGTAGTTGTTTTTCTCTCTTCTTTGTTCTTCAGGTTCTCTTGGATTAAAGAAGGAAATGGCATGGAACTTCGTTGTTGCTTAAGACTTTCTCCAATGGATAAACAGTGTTCTGGGATTAGAAGGCAAGAGACACTAAATTTTCTCCAGAAGACCTGAAAAGCAAAGAAAAGGTGACAAGGGAATGTAGTGTGATGGTTATTTGAGTTTTCAGATTTGGTGGGATTAATGGCGATTGCTTTCTATATAGGCAGAAAGAAAGGTATAAATCTTAAAACCATTACATGTCTGTCTGAGATAACAATGGAATTTTTATTTTTTTAAGACTACCATCAAACAATAATAGAAGTATAAACATAAAAATAGGGTTCAAAAGAGCTTCTGAGTTATGTTATTTTGGTTACAGATAATTTGTAATCGAGTTGAAAATCGTTCTATCTCTAAATAAGCTTACCCTTCGATTTCGATTTATTGCTTCGAAATGGGAGGGTCTCGAAAATTCTTCTTAGGGGAGGTCAACATGATGTAATAGATTTTTTTTCAGAATTTTTGATCCTCTCCCAACACCTCACCCAACCCTCTATTCCCTTGGTACATATCACGTTATTCTACATGAACATACATTAAAAATTCAGAAACAGAACAAATATTTTATATCATATTTAATTTTATTAAAATCTTTAACTGCGTATTTTAATGACTTCTGTAAGCATAACAATAATAATGATTAGATTTGCTCTTATTTTAGTGAAAAATAAGAAAAAAAATATTAAAAAAAAATAACTGAGCAAATTTTTTTATCTCCTGATTTTAAGGTTTCAATATTTATCAAAATGTGTGATGTCACATTTCGTAGTACCCCTTCCTCATCCTTGTTACAAACTACCATATTTTGCAAAAACTCCTCCTTCCTTTTAAAACACGACATAATTTATGAACATCCCCTTAGATTAGTTATTTTGGTTGAAAACAACTAATAATTAAGTAATAAAATCACAACGAAAATCGCACGATCTAAAAATAAGCGTAATATTTTTATTTATAAGCTCAAAAATAAATACCCTAACCCTGTTATCTCTGATGCAAGGAATCCAAATTTATCGTGAAAAGTTTGAGCAATAGAAGTAGCAGTAATTTGGAATATATGACAGCCAAACTCTTCCTTACTAATTACGCTATTTAAATTTTTTTTGTATACAACACAAAAAATGCTAACAGTACTCTCTCTTGTCAGAGAAGTTTCCCTTATGCTTTTCAGTACCTTCGACGCATAAACCTACAACCTTTACTGACGAAATTCAGGGCAATAGTTTCAAGACAACTACACCGATGAAGTATGAAGATTGTCCTACTTCAAATAAGTTCACACTTGTTGTTCGGGGTTGGAAAGAGTTAATCCTCTGGGTTTTTAAATGACTTCGGGAAGCATGTAAACTACCTTTACATCTACAGGTCTATACATCTATTAGGTCTTTTTTTGTGACAGTATGGGACGTTAGTGTGTTAGATGCACCGACCTGTAGATGGGGCCTCTCTGGCCGAGCTGTATCACCCATCAAACGCTGTGCAAAGCGTTGAGGTAGTGTGTTCGAATCCCTCTTTTAACCTGCATGTATCATCGTGCTATCTGTCTTTCTATTTGGCAAAGGTTTATAAACCTAAATTGAGCATACCAGACTGCAAATGTATGTAATTCCAATAAAAAATGAACAGACCTGTAGGTTTGTGGCACACTTGACCCGCCAATAAAAACCCGCTAAGTACCTAAGACTCATCGTATAGGTTGTTACATTTAATGTTACACGTAAATAAGTAGATTCGAGTATTGAATACAGAGAACATCCTTTAAGTTCTAGTTGAGTTGAAGAACAAATTGTACAAGTTTTAAAGTGAGAGTAAAAGAGAGAGCACAATGATACATCCAGTGTTACAGTGGATTTGAACCCACTACCTCTAAAGATTGAGAGTGTTTGAAAGAAGGATAGAGTTCTTTTGCCTCTTAGGTCCTTAGGGTTAATGTAACATGATTTTTGTGTGCGACAGAAACATATAGCCGAAGTCGTATCAAAATTGAGAAGCTAATACTAATAATATAAAATTTCATAAAGAGAATTTTGTTTTCCTTTTTTACTTAATTTCAAAAAAAAAAAAAAAAAAACGTATCATTTTAACATTTTTAAGGATCCTTTTTAAAGTGCTCATCGTCAATAAAGTACAGCAAAATGAATTCAGTCTTGCTAACAAGTTTTTGCTTGCGTATTTTTTTGCTCATGTGTTTATGTTCTGAGTGAGTTTTTTCTGAAATGAATTAGAATCAAATGCTTATGAGTCCACTGAATTGGTACTGCATTTACCTAATTATATTCTTTCACAAATTCTTCAGGCAAGATTTTTTTTTTAAGAAAAATATTTTTTTTCCACAGTTTTTTGTTTAAGAGGTTAGAATCAATGTATAGATTAAGAAATAATATATTTTAACGAGAATAACTCTATATTGCATTGGTGCTATTTATTCATGAAGTCAACTCAAAGTTTGCAATTATAATTTTAGAATTTAAATCAATACACTATCTTTCCTCCGGGAATTTGAACATTGATCATCTGACCTAGGTAATATTTGGATGCCTTATTTGAAAACTGCATGAAGAGTTTCAGTAATTATTGTTGATAAAGTACATTTTGTTATACGTTCATGAAGTCAATAATTCTTGTTGTCGTCTTGATAAAGAGTGTTGTGTTTTGATTCGAAATATGTCGACCTTTCTTCTATTTCAAGTATGAAGCTAGTTAATAAAGCTAGTTAATAAAGCTTTTATTCTCAAGTATATCTTTCTTTGGGTTAGTACTTCGTGAATAAACTAAAAATCTATTTTTTTTCAAAGAGAATTTTAATGTTTTAAAATAGGTATTTATTTACTTTCACAAATAAATAAAAATACTTATTTACCACTACATCATCAATTTAAATGTTTCAAAGAAACTATTTTTTCAAAAAATAAATTTAATAAACGATAGCTATTAAAATAAATTTCATTAAACACAATTTCCATTTAGACAACAAGTAATGATTTCCTTTTTTTAGATTAATAACGAATTCGATGACTTCATTAATTAAAGGAGTGCTTTATTAGTTATATTTTATAAATTGGGAGAAATTCTCTAATTTTTTTTAACTGTATTTAAAATTACATTTGTTACAGAAGTGGGTAGGGATACTTCATTTCATACATAGTTTTTTTTATAGTTATAAACGAATTTTTGCTTTAGAATTTTAATATATTTATATTTTCAATGCACTAGTATGGAGGAAATCGGTGTATCGAAATAAAAAAAAGCTGTAGCTGTTAGCCTTTCTACATACCTTTCCATTATATATTTTTTATTTTGTTATTTGGCTACCAACTGGAAACAACTTATGGGAATCCTTCTGGTTTGTACTAGATTGCCATGTTGATGAAGTAGAATTTTGCAAATCTTTTTATAAATAAATATATATATATATATATATATATATATATATATATATATATATATATATATATATAAATTTTTTTTAATTATAACATACAACTAAAATTTTCTTTGTTAACTAAATTTATATTTTTTACCAGGTGCAAATCCAATTCGGGAAAATTTGTGGCTGAAAATCTTCTAATATTTAATAGTGAATTTTTTAAAAGAATTTTTTTTTTCATTAAATGTTAATAATTTTTCTAAATTTAACCTTATTAAAAGCTTATAATTAAAATTCAACTTAATTATTTATAAACTTTGAATTATCCATTATATTTTTAGTACCTACTATTATTACGCACATCCAGTTCGGGCTAATCCAAGATTACAAAATATAAAAATAGAAGCGTAAATCAAGGAATGGATCTACCTAGGACGCGTTCTTACTGAAGTGCAGAAGCGCGTTTGATTTCTTTGTAATCTGGTAAACTTGTTACGAAATCATTTCAAATCATTTTTGAAAAATTCCTGTTAGTGTAAGTACATTTGACATTAACATAAGTACATTTTGAGTTTTATTCCTTATTTTTTATTTTCTATTTTAGTTTGATTGTTTTATTTTACTTTGTTTTTGATAAATAAGTTCTATTTTCGTTTCGATTTTTTGTGTGCTCCTCACACCATTGTTTAAATATATTTTGTTTTGCTATATTAATGCAATATTAAAAAGCACTATTTTTTCGGGTATAATCATGTGAGCTGATGACGCGGTTATATCTTTTCCTTATTTTATTTTTCAACCTTTTTTTTAAGTTTTCTTAAATTTTAAATTTATGAATATTTTTAAAAATATTTCATTCTTCTTTAAAATATCATATATATATATATATTAGGGGGCTAAGCCCCCTGTTCGCTACCGCTCACCATCCCCAATAAGTGCTTAGCAATTATTGTCGCTTCTTGGCAGAACACAATTTTTCTACTAAAGTTAAAATAATTCACGTAACATATATGCACTAAAAGAAATTCTGTTTGTTTACGCTTGTGCCTCCACTTCCCACGTTCGAATATTATAATCTATAAGTATTATAAATGTTTATATCTACTGGTAAACAGAAGTAATTTTTCTATGTAATAATTTTTTAAAATTACATTCATATTGTTATAACAATATATAGTTATCACAATATACTGCTCAAACAAATTGGATGAGTTCACAACCGTAATTTAAATATTTTCGCTTACTATAATTAAAGGATATATTAAATATTTTTTTGCTTGCATCTCATTGTGCATGAAGCTGATCATTAAGTGGTAAATTGTTTAACAGATCTCTATAACTGTAATTTATTACAGTATATGAACGTTGTTTGCTCAAAAATAATAATTGTAAAACGGTTTATAAGATTTAACGACCTTTCTATCTAACTTTATCTTAAAATGTTGCGCAGAATTACATTATAATAATAATAATAAAAAATTAAAAAAAACAATTCTCTTAGTTTTAAACACGAAAATTGAATTAAAAGTGTAATAATAGCAGTACATAAAAATAACTTTAAATTTCTGATACAAAAATACTTATAAGAAACAATACCTTTACGACTGTTATTTGTTTTATGCTGATGACAACCAAAATAATATGAAAATGATCCTTACTGGAAAACTGGATTTCACCACGTGATTTTTCGGCCAATAAAAATGGACGGGCAACAATGGAAAACTGCGACACCATCATTAGACGTACTCAAAACAAAATACAAATCTCAACTAACTTTAGCTAGTAAGTTTAGTTGTAACATTTCAGCAGACAGCATTATTAAAAATTATTACTTTTTCACGCTCATGGGTTCTCAATTTTGCTTGGCTGTTTTGTGCGTTACAAACTGTAAATCTTCTGTGATTGGTTATGCGTTATCATTTCACTTTCTTCTTATATTATATAAAGATATATTACATAAAATGTTTATAGTTTAGAAAAGATGTAAAAAGATATATCCTTTTTAAACCATAAACTTTTTCCATGTTTTCCCTATATATATATTTACAAAAGAACTTGAGAGTTATGATTTATTCTATTGTCTCAAATATGATTATTTTTTTCGCCTCTGAAAGATTTAAAATTTTAGATTAATTATCTCACTCTGTCAGATTGTTGAACATAGAAGTTAAATGGAAAAAAAAAGATAGAAGTTTATTGAACTCTTCTAAAAAGTTTTAATTAGTTTTCACTATCTCTTTAAGTTTTGCATTTGATGGAATAGTAATTCAATCAAGTAAAATTTAATTAACATAAGAAAATATATTTAAAATTATATGTTGCAACAAAGCGATTGAATGCAAAAGAATCAATTGAAAAATATTTCTGCATCTTAAGAGAATTAGATTGTACAGCAGATCTTATTACCACACTATCTCATCAGACACAAAAGGACGCCAAGAAATTTCTTTTCTGTTTTATTTTATGGCAACAAAGCGAGAAAGGGAAAGAAAAAAAAAATCTGAAACTTCATTTGTTTTCGCATCGGGTTTGATGTAATAGCCAGCGAATTCTAATACCGTAGCATCGTTCTATGCGTGAAATCTCATCAGATGAGATTAAATGATAAATAGAACAAACGAAGAAGAATCTTTGATAAAAGCGCCAGATAGCCATTTTTCTGTATTCGCACCAAACGAAAGAAAAGGATTGGCAGAACTGTATCTCGGGTAAACGCAATCCTTTTTGCTTTTCTTTTTGAAGTGTCTATCGCACTCAGTAAATGAAAATGCCTTTTTATTTTTACTTTTTTTTTGTTTGAAGGTGAAAAGCATTTTTATATTTTGTACAAGAAGGCGCCCCGAGGCGAAGAAAATGTAATTTAGTTTGAAGACGTGAGTTTGATGTTTTTATGGGAACTTTATCACCTATTTTAGGAACTCGTTAAAACGTATTACTTCCGAGAACAAGGAATTTGCTTTTCACATTTTTTAACGACACTCCTATTGAAGAAGCATAAGCTTCTGGGAGCAAAGCAAATTGCCAATTTTTATGAAAAAGATGCGAATTAAAATATATAAAAAAGGCAATAAAAAATGAAAAAATTTGACAAAAAAGAAATGGTTGGAGTAGTTCCATAGAGTTTTTTTAATACCCTGATGCCGAGCCGCGATGGCTCAGGGGATAGAGCGTTCGCCTTCCATTGAGGCGAACCGGGTTCGAATCCCAGTCGATACGAATTCCGCATCCGGCTTGCACTGACCACAGTGCTGACGTGAAATATCCTCAGTGGTAGACGGATCATGGGTTAGAGTCCCCTTGCCGTCAGGCTAACCGTGGGAGGTTCTCGTGGTCTTCCTCTCCATGTAACGCAAATGCGGGTTAGCTCCATCAAAAAGTCCTCCACGAAGGCAAATTTCTCCCAATACTCGATCCAGGAGTTCCCTTGTCTTCTGGATTGGGTTCAAAATTACAAGGCTACGGAGTTGAACATTAGTAGCCGTAAACCCATTAAGTTGGGTCGGCTGTTCAACGACGGTTATAAAATAAAATATAAAATACCCTGATGCCACCTGAATATAAAATCTTTTTATGATTTTCATAACGATACTTTTTTGTCGTTTGCATTTATTTTCAAAAGCAAACGATGACTTCCGTTCCAAGCAATTACGACGACGAAAAATAATCCAAATAGTTGGAAGTTAAATTTCTTTTGCAACTTCCATAAATAAAGTTCATTTATGATATTTTTGTCTTGAATTGCTATAATAACTTAGAGATACATGACACTTGTTAAGTTAAGAATTAATCCTTAAGAAATATTACTGTCTGAAATAATGAAGAGTATCAGATTTAGACACATAAGAAAATATTAAATTACACATTAGGAATCGAGAAAATTGTTAAAAATCAAATTGAGAAAAAAAAAGAAGGTATTTTCTACTTTTGAAATCCGTTACTATGAGGTTTAAAAATTTATTCATAGATGTTCTCTCGAAACAAAACTCTTATTTAAATGTATTATTTTCTGACAGTTATTAAAGAATCGATCAATAATGGAGAATCAATTAGTGTTCTATTCCGAATTTTGTAGCTTGAACCCAACTCTGTAACTTCTGAGCCAAGTAACTATTAGGCAAATGAGGACATTTTTTAGTACACCTAACTAGCAATTGTGCTTGAACGTTTAAAAACAGTCATGGTTAGCCCAAGCATAACTTCCAATTTGCAGTTTTTTAAGTCAGAATTATGATATTTGCAAGCTCAGAGAAGTGTAAGAGTGAAAACTTATGGGTACATGAACGGATTTTTGTCCAAAATTTAAATTTTTAATGGATTACAGTTACTTTCTGATTTAAGTATACTATTACTCAATTTCTTTTAAAAATGCAACGTAGTGTCTATAACAGGGATTTCCAACTTTCACGAGGCCGGGGGGCAGCAATTAAGAACAACAGTCAAATGGCGGGCGGCAACTTTATAATAATTTTATATTGGATTCTTTTAGGTTTGAAGGAACATTAAATATTACTGTCAGATTTTTATCAAGTTGTACAAAACAAAAGTATTGAATTACAAATTAAAATAATTAGATTTTTACCTGAGAAAAAAATTTTTTTTCACCGTTGATATGTTAAATTTTACAGAAACGAAGAAATTAGGATTTTTTTTTTTAAGTCTAATATTACTGTCAGATTTTTATCAAGTTGTACAAAACAAAAGTATTGAATTACAAATTAAAATAATTAGATTTTTACCTGAGAAGAAAATTATTTTTCACCGTTGATATGTTAAATTTTACAGAAACGAACAAAATTAGGTTTTTTTTTTTAAGGAAAGAAAAGTATTTTAAACCGAAATAGATTTTTTACAGAAATTGTCAGCAAAAAAATTACAACTAAAATATTTTAGTTCGCGGGCCACAAAAAAAGGCTTCGCGGGCCGGAAGTGGCCCGCAGGCCGCCGGTTGCTAACCACTGGTCTATAAGATGAACTGTAGTGTAAAAGAAAAAAATAAATAAATAAAATTTCAATTAAGTAGCCCATGGTGTTTAACTGACAAGTAAACAATTATCTAACGAAATTTTCACAGCTTGTGACCCATGTAGGTGACAGAAGATATCAATTCAGAGTGATAAACGTTTGCATGCTTTTCAATGAAGGGAGCTAAAAATTATTTTACTCAAGTATTGAGATTTTGGCTTTTTCGGCCCATCTTATTGAAAAGAAAGTCTTGAAGAAACAAAGTTTAAATTTTCAAAGCAGTAATGATGTAAATGTCATTGACCTTAACGCATTTACTAAGGAATAATCAAAATGTTTATATTATGTTCAAGCTGAATTTGTTAATATTTAAATTGGGGGTAAGATTCGCAATGTTTTAAAAGCACTTTTGGTTTGAAAAAAAAAAAAAAAAAAACGCTTAAACAATAAGAAATTTCTATGCATTTTTCTCTATCTATCTATTTTATCTATCCTATCTATCTATCCTATCTATCAGTTTACCAGTTTGATTTTCATGAAGCGATTTTCTTACATTGGTTGAAAATACAATTGAAAGATACAATTTTAAGAAATAAGCATAAGTTTCGCATTTTATTTACGGAAATTGTGATTTTAACTTTAATATTGACATTTATTTTTCAAGAATTAGTTCTTACAAGAATTAGTTCTTACAAGACAAAAATAAATATTCAACTGAACTGAGTACAAAGATTTAAATTTAATCCAAAGAAAATTACATTTTCAATTAAATTGCAAGAAAAGTAAAAATACTGAAATCAAGTGCAATATATATGTTGACTTGACGAAACGGAAATCAACTCTACAAAATAAATAAATAAATAAATAAAATAAACCCGCATAGAAAGGTTAAAATGCTTTTCACGTGTTGACCAATAACTTTTGCTCGCTAATGTATGTATATATATATATAACCAACATGTGACCATCAATATATACCTTATCAGTATATTATCATATAAATGAAATATAAAATCTAAATAATAATAAAAAAATTATAGAAAAAGCAGGTATTTTTGTCAAGTTACCAATTGAATTAAAACCATTTTGCTCTATTTAGAATCTTTAAAAGAAACGGACAGTTCAAATAACTTTTTTTATTTCTTCTGATTTGCCTACCTAGTTTATAAAATTTCTTAAAATTCCAGTTCCTACGAAACGATGAATAAACAATGAAATACCGTTACTTGTAAACGAACATTTATGAATGGTTTACGCATCCTATCAAAGTACAAAATTATTTTTTCAGAAAATTATAATTTCCCTGCAACTCCATGTTTTTACGAGATGACAAAATTGCTTTTAATTTCTTAATTTACCCTCGTGTAATCCCTTAGCTCAATATAGAAGGATTTTAGTGTAAATCTTTTATGAAGCAATTGTTTAAACGCCAATATAAGCATAAAAACAGTAATATTTTTACTTACTTCTTAAATTTTCAAACTAGCAGTCAAAAAAAGAGAAAAAAGTTAATGACTGCAATTAAAGTAACTTTAAAATCATAATTTGGGACATGAAGTTAAATATTGATAATTATCTTCTAAAGTGACTTATTACTGCAATTAAGTTTTCTTCGTAATAAAGAGTGATTTCTCGACGTTTTTTGGAAACTTTTCCTTGGGGACTTCAACACAAGTTTTAAAACTTATATATTTCACAGATATTTTCTTGAAATAAGAAAGATTTTTATTTAAAATCGATGCTTTAATTTTTATTTCAAAACTCAAATACTTAATTTTTTTTTTGTATTTTAAAACACTATTTACTGTTAAAATTTTCTTCAAACGAGACAGTTTATTTTCGTTTCATTCGTAATTGAATACATGTAAATAAAGAAAAGCCCTTGTCTTTAGCAATTACGGAACTGTCAGTAACAAAAATGAACGAGTATTTGTTTGACAGTTTTCTGAGATTTTTATTGAATTATTCTATTTAAATGATGATATGCATTTTTTTAAATTTGTAAGTACTGTCAAATGAAACAAAGACATAGTTCAAATAAAATTGTAAAATGACAATTTGAGAACAATTTCCTAAATGCTCTTTATAGCAAAAAGAACAAATAACAGCAAATTTTAGAAAGAATTTTAAAGATAAAGATTTTTCATTTAAATTCTAAAATGCTTGAATGTTTCGAAGAAATTAACTGAGGAAAGGAATAATATTTTATTTTTATGAAATATTGTTTGTTAAAGTTATTTATAAATCGAAATGCGTCAGAAATTAATCAAAGGAATATTTCTAACTATCATTAACTAAACCCAAAAACTTTTCTTGCATTTCTTGTGCCTGAAAATTTCTCTCGATTATTTTTTTTTTATCAGAAAAAGGTAAAAATATTATCTTTATCACTGCTTTCAAATACGATATATTAATATTTTTCTTTTCATATTTGGAATTATTTTGCTGCAGGTGATTTTTGTTTCTTTTTTTTTTCATCTGTGCGATTTTAATATTTTTTAGTATGAAAAAAAAAAACAAGTTTAAAATTATCATGTGACAGCTAGATACGACAATCAAAATGTTTCAAGTTGCGAAATATAAAAAAGTTGTGCTGATTACTAATTTTTAAACATCATGTATTAACAATACATTTTCTTTTTCATTTTCGTCATGCTTCCAATGATTATTATCTCGGTTTATATTTTCATTTCCTTATGGTGTTTAGTTTGAAAAACTAGTTTAAGTTGTAATATGAAATGCCATTCAAAATATTTACTATATCACTCAAAATTTAATACTACAGAAATTAAAAATGTTATTTAGATTATCAATGTTAAACATCATGTATCAAATACATATATATATATATATATATATATATATATATATATATATATATATATATATATATATATATATATATATATATATATATATATATATATATATATATATATATATATATATATATATATATATATATATATATATATATATATATATATATATATATATAATAACAGGGCTACATCCCTGTTATCAGTGGTGTATTTAGCTTTAATAATGCAGCCGTAAGCCATGATACACTCCAAAAAGCTTTATTAATGGTAGTAGGCTGGTATCGATAAGAATTCACATCCACACTCCGCAAGGGAGGGGATGGACAAGACTTTGGACAATTCCGGAACAGCTTATCAGGATCACAACATGATGAAAAAGCATGCGAAAAGCATTGCTCTCGCTTTTATACTAACACATTTTGGAGTAAAAAGACACAGTCTTTGAAATACTTGTATCCTTACGCATTAAGGAAAATCATTTCATGCTTCCTTATATGGAAGTGAAAGGGGGAGAGATTCTAAAAATAACTCAATCATATGTTTATCAGCCTTGAATTCCCAAAATAGAATCTCTCTACGCTTATTCTTTAACAAAGACATTTTATGAAAACGAAAGAGTTTTAATTCTTTTATTAATACAAAAGTATTATAATTTTTGTATTACATCCCCCCCAAAAAAAATTTTGGTAAGCCTAAATAAAAATAATTTAGACTCTTTTTTTTCTTTTTTTTTTTTTGAATTTAAAAAATTTAGGTTGGTACGACTGTTCCTTTTCACTACTACAAATAACAGTTTTTCAATTATCTGTAAAAAAAACAACTATATACAATGATAACAATAAAAACATGATAATACAATTTATCTGTTTAGGCAACTAAACAGAAACAAAAAAAAAACATATTTTTATAACTAATCTACTAAAATTTTCAAAAATTTTTAACACAAAAATATACATAATTTTTATGAAAACGAACTGGACAACAAGTGTCTTTGATCAGAATTTAAGATTCTGTATGGTTAAAGGGGTTATTTACTTTATGAAAATCCGTATTCCCCGTTAAAATGGAGGAAAACAGAATTTCATGAAGCACAGTGATATTGAGAGATCCAGACGGGTCAATCCAAAAATATTTTATAATACTTTTCTCAACTTGTTGAGAAAAAAAAGTTCAACTTTCATCGCCCTCACATCCAAATGATGTTGAGGTAAATATCTCCACACGCGATTCGGATCTCCCAAAAAAAATATAGGGTGTACTTCTTCCATTGAAGAAAGTAAAATATTTTGTTTTGCTTTGGACACTATTCATGATTTAATTTCAACATTTGTGGGTTGTTATATTTCCTAAGATTTGATACATGTACTATTTCAAAATTTTGTTTACTTAAGCAATTCTTTTTATTTATTTTGTAATTAGCTTCTGAAATTTTTTGAAGAATTTTATACGGTCCACTAAAAAGAGGTGACAACTTCCTCGTATTAGGATAAGTAAATTCTTCAAATATAACTAATTCGTCAGTTTTAAAGTCTATATCTAAAAATCTAGCATCATAGTAAATTTTATTTCTTTCATGATATTCTTTAGTTCTTTGAATTGCTATTTTTTTAGCTTCCTCAACAGGTGAATAGATTTCTTCATTTAAAGGCACCGTTTCTTCATTCGGCACCGAGTGACCAAGAAAGTGGGGTATAGAGGAGCTTTTTGATCCTTTATTAAAAGTTCCTTTCATTAAAAAGTTGCTGTTAACACCAGTGATATGTGCGAGCGTATGAAATCCCGAAGATTTATGTGAAAACAAAAGTGAATGCGCGCGTTAAAAAAAAAAAAAAAAAAAAAAAAAAAAAAAGATTTTTTTTTTCTCTCTTCAACGAAAAACAAAAACAAAATGAAGGTCGAAGTGCTCGCAAATGGAAAGGAGAAAATACTGTAGATATATATATATTTTTTTATCCTCTTATTTTTCTTTCTCATAGTTTGTGATACTGTTATGAATTTCTTATTAGTAAATTCAATAGAGAAATATATTTAAGAATTGATTGCATTTCGTATGTTTACCTTGCTTTTTTTAAAAAAAAAAAAAATTATTATAAAATAGTGTATTTTTATGCATTTAAAATGTTTTTGAGGGAAATAAATGTGTTTCAAACGTCAATGAAATTTGTGACGGCAAACAAAATTCAAAATTTTTCAGATTTTCAAACAAACAAAAAAAAAAAAAAATTAAAAGAAATTTGTAATGCTTTTTCTTTTTCGGACTTGGTCAAAACTAAATATTCCTATTAAAAATGTGAAAAATTAAATGTTACCCAAACAAAAGGACATTTCACACTTAACAAATTTTGTGAGTTTCCCCTTATTACGATAGGCGAAATTGTTAACTCAGCTAAGTTTTTAATACTTGATACTGAGTTACTATATGCTTTAGTAGGGTTGCAAACTTGCAAAGATTTTTGTTTGTTTATTGATTGTGTCAGGCCAGTTGTTACTCAATTTGGTAAGAGATTGATCACCTCTGCTAATTCTAACAATGACAACTTATCTTTGCACAGTTGACAGCAAAATTCCAAAAATGTTAATGTTAAAAATGGTGAAAAAAATAAAAGTTTAAGATGTTTCAATAAAAGTAAACATTTTGAAAAAAATAATGTGAGGGGTAACAAAAATAAAAAGAACAGGAAAAATAGGAAAAAGAAAGAATGACCAAGCGGTTAATTACATAACAAAAATAAAAAGAACAGGAAAAATAGGAAAAAGAAAGAATGTCCAAAAATTTCAAATGATTCGAAGATAGAACTAGGTAATGGGTGCATACATTATCAGGTCAAAATCGACGAAAAAATAAAAAACTAGAACAAATTAGAAAATGTGGACTTAAATAAAAAGAAATTTAAGTAAACAAAGTTTTGAAGCAGTACATGTATCAAAACTTCAGAAATATCACAGCCTACAAATGTTGAAATTAAATCATGAATAGTGAAATTGAATTCTTTTCCATAAAAAGTTTGTATATTTTTGTGTGAAAAAAAAAATATTTTTTTTTTGAAAATTTTAGTAGATTAGTTATAAAAATATGTTTCATTTTTCTTTCTGTTTAGTTGCCTAAACAGATAAAGTGTATTATCATGTTTTTATTATTGTCATTGTATATAGTTGTTTTTTTTTTACAGATAATTGAAAAAATGTTATTTGTGGTAGTGAAAAGGAACAGTCATACCAACCTAAATTTTTTAAATTCAGAAAAAAAAAAAAAAAGAGAGAGAGAGAGAGAGAGAAAGAAAAAAGAGTCTAAATTATTTTTATTTTGGCTTACCAAAATTTTTTTTTGGGGGGATGTAATACAAAAATTATAATACTTTTGTATTAATAAAAGAATTAAAACTCTTTCGTTTTCATAAAATGTCTTTGTTAAAGAATAAGCGTAGAGAGATTCTATTTTGGGAATTCAAGGCTAATAACATACGATTGAGTTATTTTTAGAATCTCTCCCCCTTTTCACTTCCATATTAGGAAGCATTAAATGATTTTCCTTAATGCGTAAGGATACAAGTATTTCAAAGACTGTGCCTTTTTACTCCAATATGTGTTAGTATAAAATGCGAGAGCAATGGTTTTCGCATGTCCTTTTCATCATGTTGTGATCCTGATAAGTTGTTCCAGAATTGTCAGAAGTCTTGCCCACCCCCTCCCTTGTGGAGAACGGATGTGAACTGTTATCAATACCAATCTACCGTTAATAAACCATTTTAGAACGTATGATGGCTTACGACTGCATTATTTAAGCTAACTATAACACTGATAACAGGGATTTTAGCCCTTTTATTACATATATATATATATATATATTTGGAATTATTTTGCTCCAGGGTATTTTGGCTCGATCAAGATTTCAAGATTTTGGTTCGATAACATTTTCTTACAATGGCTAATGTCATGTTACTATCTGTTACTAGATGGCCCAATGAAGGCTAGACGTCTTAACTGTTGAAATAAACATAAGAATTTCTACTCGATTCCATCGTTTTCTTATCCAGTGAAGTTTTGTATTTCTCTTATAAATTTATGTTCATTTATTGATTCAATCTTTTAAATCACCACCAGCAAAATGGTAGCAGACAAATAAAAGGTTCGTCCAAATGAACATGAAATAAATGATTTTTATTTTCAGATGAATACTATGCTGCTTAATCGAAAATTGTACTTCAAAGTCAACACTTCTGGAAATGCTCTTCGTTTGAAGATGCCTCTAGGAAATAATATTTTAACTATTAAGCGATTTGAATCAGGACGAAACTCTGCTGAAGCAAGTAAATTTGGGAAAACTGAGTTTTGTAATTTTTTGGATGATTCTGAATTCACAAATCAGTTCGAAAAAATAAGAGCATCAGCAATGTTTGTGGTCGTATTCCTGCCATGTTTGTGACGAAGTTTGTGGTCGTATTCTGCCACGTTTGCAGCGTAGTTTTTGGCCGTATTCCGCCATCTTTGAGGTAAAGATCTGAAAATGCTGTATCGCATTATTGATATTATCTACAAATAAAAGAAGGAAAAAGGGAACTGTGGTTGAAATAAACAATCGGTGTATTTGATAAAATTTTGGAGTCTTTAGACACTGTGAAAATTATTTTAGGATTAATTTATTTTATTTATTTATTTATTATATATATATTTTTTGAAAATGAAAGATAAACCTAATGGGGATGAAAGAGAATTTGCAATGAACAGTTTTTTCCTCTTAAGACGTGTAGCTTAAACAGGGCGATCTAGTATATATATATATATCTTACATGTACTGAAGAAAATTAACGCAGAAAATCCTGTTGTAATAGTAGGGTGAAAAGGCGTTGCACTTTGAAAATACGAAGAAATGTTTTTGTGAAGAAACAAGAAAAAAAGTTTTATGTAGAAATTAAAAAAAAAAAAAGTTTTTGTGTAGAAATAAGAGACGATTCTAAATGTAGAATAAAGAAAAGAATATTGTAATTTACGTATAAGAAAAAATATTTTAATACAGAAATAAGATCAAATACATTGAATTATAAAGAACAAGAAATATATTAAACTGCAAAAAAGGAGAGATTTTGAATTGGATACTCCTTTTTCATTTCACCTATTTCATTTGCTTTCCGAATTTGTAATTAACTTTTAACTTAGATAAACTTTAGCTTAAAAAATTCTTAAACGAATGAAAGACTCAGAAAGCAGAATTTACTGAGTCAGTCAGCAGTACAATCTCCAAAAACTCAAATTTGTCAGCGATTCTAACTCAGTCATTCAAAGATTATTAATGAAAT
This sequence comes from Parasteatoda lunata, assembly GCA_949128135.1. Taxonomy (NCBI): domain Eukaryota; kingdom Metazoa; phylum Arthropoda; class Arachnida; order Araneae; family Theridiidae; genus Parasteatoda; species Parasteatoda lunata. The sequence continues at coordinate 25,017,927 of OX421979.1, forward strand.
AATTGGGCTAAATCTTATATGCGGGAAACAAAATTTGCGCAAGTAAGGTTAATAAAAATTGTACATGATAGTTTTTTTTAAAAAAAATTATATAACTTAAATTATAATTTTATGCAGTAATTTGTTTTTTTTGTTTTTTTTTTTTTTTTTAAAAGGGAATAATTTCAGATACAGCTTGATGCCAAGGAGCGAAAAAGTTTAAATATTTTCTTTTTTTAAATTTTTTTTTTTAATATTTTTATTAAAATCTGGCGCTAGATGAAAGATTAAATATAAGCCTGGACGATTACTGCTAACAGATGAAAGGCTAAATATAAATTAAAAATTTTCTTTTAAGAACGTTGATAAATGAATATTTGCTACAACTATTTCTTGAAGATTAAGGACTTATACTTTGTTGAATACAAACAAAAAATGAAGCAAAAATATTGAAAAATGATAACAGAACATTAAATCAAAATGTTAGATCTTTCATCTTCCATGCACAAAAATAAATAATTAAGCAAAAAGTTTGACACATTAAAAAAAAATTATTTCTTTTGCTATAATTTAAAGAAAAAATTCATGTGAAAATTACAGTTGACGAAATAATATAGCACAATATTTTAGCTGGACATTGAAATAAAAAGTCTAATTCAATGATGTTCTTTGAATGGTTTTCGGCTTTCCTATCTTTTTCCCTTTCTTAGTGTTATTTGTTTTTTTTTTTTTTTTTTTTGTCATCTGAAGTAAGATTTTATATATCGTTATGACATGCTCAAATCATATAACTTAGATATTTTATATCTTTTCGAAATATTTACCTGCCGATATTTTAATTGCATAAAACTATATTTGTACTATTTATAAATTTTTAATACTAAATGCAAAATACAAGTTTAATTGAAAAATATAGTCGGTAATTGAAGGGTAAGTGCTTTAGTACTAGAAAGGCTGAAACTTAGTATATACCTATATTGCCCAAAAGCAGTCAAAATGACTAGATTGTAAGAGAATAACTAATGTGTAAAGAAATCTGTTTAAAATTAAATTTTAATATTTTTTATATTATTTACAGTTATATAAAAAGTTATTAGTAAATATTAATATTAAAAAAAATTATATGTTGCACAAAAAGTCGCAAAATTCTAAGAAATTGTGTCATTATATACATCATTGTTTTTGTAATTGAAATTAAAAGGCAGTCAAATTAATTTCTCTGGGCAATCTAGTGTTTAATTCTTCCGCGAACAATAATGGCGGCATATGACATAGATCCTGGTTTAGTGCACAAATTCTATAGTGAAAGGAAATCATTCCAGCTTTGAAAGATTTGAAGCTAATTGATCATGCGGATATACGATATCGCACTGAATGCAGTTCGCACCGATTTCTAAAGATAAATACAGAATCGAAAGCTGAGATAAGTTAGAATATAGTGTTTCATTAATTCAAATGTTTACTATTATCTGAAAATACATAAACCTGTTATCTTCACCGTCCTTTAAGCTGGCTTAAGTTCTACCAAAGAGGATTTGTTTCTAACTTCGTTTACAGTTGTACGGTTATACAATAGGTAACTTATCAAATGACATTTAAAGAATTAATTTGCTAGATTAATTATATTGTGACATTTAAATAATTCGAAATGTCTTGATTCGCTGATTAATTATCTTTGAATTTTGTTCCAGCGTGAATCCTTGTATAAATGAGCTTAGTGTTGCATCAAAGATAAGTGACAATAAATTTCAATAGGGGAAAATATAAACAGAACGTTTTTATTAACTCACTTTCGTGCTTGTGAGAGTAGACTTATGCATACGAAATTATGAATTGTTTCCAATTAGCTAGCTAGAGTATTTAAATCCTCTATATGACAGCGGTTCTCAAATTTTTTTTCGGCAATAGAATCCTAAATGATCAAACTTTCTTCGGCAGAACATCAATTTCATAGAAAAAAGTACATAAATATAATTATGAACTCATTCAGTATAGTATTTTATTTTGAGAATATTTAATAAGTTGAATGGGAGTCGCGATGGCTCCCAATGAAGTGAACCCGGTTGGAATCCCCAGCGATGGCTGGTCGAAATGAATCCTCATCCGGCTTGCACCGACCACAGTGCTGACGTGAAAATATCCTCAGTGGTAAACGGATCATGGGTCAGAGTCCCCTTGCGGTCAGGCTAGCCACCGGAGGTTCTCGTCCTTTTCATGTAACGCAAATACGGGCTAGTTCCATGAAAAGTCCACCACGAAAGCAAATTTATCCTAATACTTAATCCAGAGCCGCGATGGCTCAGGGGATAGAGCGTTCACCTTCCAATAAGGCGAACCGGGTTCGAATCCCAATCGATACGAATACCGCATCCGGCTTGCACCTACCACAGTGCTGACGTGAAATATCTTCAGTGGTAGACGGATCATGGGTTAGAGTCCCCTTGCCGTAAGGCTAATCGTGGGAGGGTTTCGTGGTCTTCATCTCCATGTAACGCAAATGCGAGTTAGCTCCCTCAAAAAGTCCTCCACGAAGGCTAAATTTCTCCCAATACTCAATCCAGGAGTTCCCTACGAAGTTGAACATTAGTAGTCGTAAACCCATAAAAAAATTGGGTCGGCTGTTCAACGACGGTTATAAAATAATACTTAATCCAGTTGTTTCCTTATCTCCTGAATTAGGTTCAAAATTACAAGGCTACGGAGTTGAACGTTAGTAGTCGTAAACCCATAAAAAAATTGGATCGGCTGTTCAACGACAGTTATAAAATAATACTTAATCCAGTTGTTTCCTTATCTTCTGAATTAAGTTCAAAATTACAAGGCTACGGAGTTGAACGTTAGTAGTCGTAAACCCATAAAAAAATTGGGTCGGCTTTTCAACGACAGTTATAAAATAATACTTAATCCAGTTGTTTCCTTATCTTCTGAATTAGGTTCAAAATTACAAGGCTACGGAGTTGAACGTTAGTAGTCGTAAACCCATAAAAAAATTGGGTCGGCTTTTCAACGACAGTTATAAAATAATACTTAATCCAGTTATTTCCTTATCTTCTGAATTAGGTTCAAAATTACAAGGCTACGGAGTTGAACGTTAGTAGTCGTATACCCATAAAAAAATTGGGTCGGCTTTTCAACGACAGTTATAAAATAATACTTAATCCAGTTGTTTCCTTATCTTCTGAATTAGGTTCAAAATTACAAGGCTACGGAGTTAAACGTTAGTAGTCGTAAACCCATAAAAAAATTGGGTCGGCTTTTCAACGACAGTTATAAAATAATACTTAATCCAGTTGTTTCCTTATCTTCTGAATTAGGTTCAAAATTACAAGGCTACGGAGTTGAACGTTAGTAGTCGTAAACCCATAAAAAAATTGGGTCGGCTTTTCAACGACAGTTATAAAATAATACTTAATCCAGTTGTTTCCTTATCTTCTGAATTAGGTTCAAAATTACAAGGCTACGGAGTTGAACGTTAGTAGTCGTAAACCCATAAAAAAATTGGGTCGGCTTTTCAACGACAGTTATAAAATAATACTTAATCCAGTTGTTTCCTTATCTTCTGAATTAGGTTCAAAATTACAAGGCTACGGAGTTGAACGTTAGTAGTCGTAAACCCATAAAAAAATTGGGTCGGCTTTTCAACGACAGTTATAAAATAATACTTAATCCAGTTGTTTCCTTATCTTCTGAATTAGGTTCAAAATTACAAGGCTACGGAGTTGAACGTTAGTAGTCGTAAACCCATAAAAAAATTGGGTCGGCTTTTCAACGACAGTTATAAAATAATACTTAATCCAGTTGTTTCCTTATCTTCTGAATTAGGTTCAAAATTACAAGGCTACGGAGTTGAACGTTAGTAGTCGTAAACCCATAAAAAAATTGGGTCGGCTTTTCAACGACAGTTATAAAATAATACTTAATCCAGTTGTTTCCTTATCTTCTGAATTAGGTTCAAAATTACAAGGCTACGGAGTTGAACGTTAGTAGTCGTAAACCCATAAAAAAATTGGGTCGGCTTTTCAACGACAGTTATAAAATAATACTTAATCCAGTTGTTTCCTTATCTTCTGAATTAGGTTCAAAATTACAAGGCTACGGAGTTGAACGTTAGTAGTCGTAAACCCATAAAAAAATTGGGTCGGCTTTTCAACGACAGTTATAAAATAATACTTAATCCAGTTGTTTCCTTATCTTCTGAATTAGGTTCAAAATTACAAGGCTACGGAGTTGAACGTTAGTAGTCGTAAACCCATAAAAAAATTGGGTCGGCTTTTCAACGACAGTTATAAAATAATACTTAATCCAGTTGTTTCCTTATCTTCTGAATTAGGTTCAAAATTACAAGGCTACGGAGTTGAACGTTAGTAGTCGTAAACCCATAAAAAAATTGGGTCGGCTGTTCAACGACAGTTATAAAATAATACTTAATCCAGTTGTTTCCTTATCTTCTGAATTAGGTTCAAAATTATAAGGCTACGGAGTTGAACGTTAGTAGTCGTAAACAAACACAAAATTGTTACGGTTATGACGGCTGTCAAAGACGGTTATAATAATACTATAATAAGTCGATTGAGAGCCATGTTGGCACAGGAATAGAGCGTTTGCCTTCCCATGAGGTGAACCGGGTTCGAATCCCATCGATGGCTGGTCGATGCGAATTCCGCATCAGGCTTGCCCAATACTTGGTTCAGGAGTTCCCTTGTCTTCTGAATTGGGTTCAAAATTGCAAGACTATGGAGTTGGAGATTAGTAGTCGTAAACTTAGAATTGGATCGGCTGTCAAAACCAGGTTATAAAATAAAATAAAGCAAATGAAATTTTTTCAGCGTTTCATCAGTAATAATCTTAAACTACGTACATTAACTAAAATGCTAGTTTACGAACATAAACTGAAAACGTATGAAATGGGCCGAACTATAAGAACTATTAAGAACATCTATAAACATTTAACATGGTTATTAGGGAACCGTAATACTTTATTAGCAATTTTAGTTAATTTGATTTAATCTGAAAAGCCCGTTTGTAAATACGAATTTTTATTGGCATTTCAATTTCAATAATAATTTCATAAAGACAAATATTAAAAAAATAATGGCTTTTTCATTACATTTAAATAGAATTAATTGTTCCAAAATCATTCCCAAGTTTTAAAAAAAAAATGCCCAAATCAACAGGAACCCTTTCAACTCTTTTATGGAACCCTATGGATCCTCAAAATACCATTTGTGAACCGATGCTCTATGATCTGAAGTTTCAGTGATTGTTTGATCTCCTGCTACACAAGCGGAACTTATTGCTATATTATCCCTACAGGAAATTTATCTTCAACCAACTACTTTCCAACTAACTAAAGTTCTCACATTTTTGCATTGATTGCTTGCTTGGTAGAGTAAATTCTTGATGTCTAAGTAAAAGAAATATACAGATATATCGCAGGATAACAGGAAATCTAACGCTTTGAAAACTGTTGGTGACATTTTGAAATTTGTCTACAAGGTTCATTGAAATAATTCAAACAAATGACGTCAAAAATTTGCAAAAAAAATGGATTTTAAATTCAGCTTATGACGCGTTATATTTAAAAACTTTTTATGTGGATTAATTTTATCATAATCATGAACTATTATATTTTATCGTAAAACAAACATGCAAATCAAAAAAAAAGTATTTCCTAAAATTATCTTAAATAAAACATTTTTATCAAATATGAGGGGAAAATACTTTTTAAAATAGAGGCCCTTGGCAGAATCGTGGTAACACGACGACATTGTCGCAGAACGTTACCGAGTTCTTGCAGAAAGAATTTTCCTTTGGGAAATAAGAAAATTGGTTTTTTTTTTCTGCAGAAATTTTCAAAAGATTTTGTTTTCTTCAGAATTATATTCAAACGACACTTTTCACTGGTGCATCGTAGTGGAGTCAAAAATATTTCTAATTTTTCTATTCTCATTTAAGAATAATGAAGTAAAAGATTTCGTTTTCTTTTCGTAGAAATTTTTGTTCTATTTTTTTCATGTAGTTATTATACTGATTTTCACATAGCTTTTAAAATCCGATATTATTTATTACAACAACTGAATCTCTAAATGAAAACACGCATTTAACACCTGTTTGAAGAGTCCGATTCGCGTGATTTCGCCTTCGATCTTTTTTTTTTTTTTTGGTCGTTACTACTACAGATTTCACGATTAATATTATTTTTTTAATGTGATGATGAATTACAAAATGCATAGAAAAGGGAAATAATGAGTGTGTTATCTAAAAAAGAAATAATTAGTGTGTTATCTTTCTTCAAATTTCTGGAATATCGCCCATAATATTAGATTTAAAAAAATATAACATATTCAATTTTAAAAAATTATTTTGTTTGATCCAATTTTTATTTTATTTAATTTTTCTTAAAAAAGTTAACGTTTCTATTGCTTTAAATTAGTAACATGTATATTTGTTATTTTTAAATATCTCGCAGAAAGATATTGATATTACAGAGGTATGTCACAGAAAGTCTAAAAAAATTCTGCTACAGGTCAGAAGAGAATTGCGGCTCTTCAATTTTGAACTTCCATATAAGATGGTGACCCAGATAACGATGAGTAAAATAACTTTAGATTCTAAAGATAGTGATTAGTTGAAAATATTGATAGCGTACTTCATTACCATATAATAGTTAATTACAGGTTAATGATCTTCAAACGTTAGAAGGTTTTGATCAGACTATCTTTTGATATTATTATTGTCTACTTAACAATTCTATTTTAGATACGAAGAGAGTGTTATTAATGAATTCCATTCTGAATTTTATAGTAAAACTATATATATATATATATAATTTTCATTTCCTGTCATGCTTTCCATAATGTCCAGACTCCTTCATTAGGGTTGATCCCCCAGGCAGTAATCATAAGACCGGATGACGATACATAAAATCTCAAAGAATTTATTAAATTGAATGGGATTTTGGCTTTATAAAAACATTTTACTGCTCAGCATGGATTCATTATATATATATATATATATATATATATATAAGAAATCGTACAAAAAAAATTCGAAAATTTTATAAATTCTTACATGTAATAAACAAAATTGTACGATATACTACCTAAAACTTTTTTTATGCGGTTGATAGGGACCGCATAAAAAAAGTCAGACTTAGAAAATACATCAAAAATTTATGAAATAGATGAGAGAATGCTTTCAATTGAATGAAATGATTAAATTAGACCTAAAGAAATTGTAAAAATATCTAATTCTTCATTGTACATATACCTGGAGAAGTTTTCAAATTATACATTAAATAGTGGAATTGTCTGCCTTTTTACTTTCTTTTGGCTATAATTATTCATTTTAAGGGAGTACTTATGTCTAAAAGTAAAATAAAAATCATTAAAACTACATATAAATAGAAACAAAAGTAACTAATTTATTTATCTTTAATCTCACTATAAAATGAATCCTTAATCACATGAATCTTGTATAAAACTCTGAATACGAAGCGTAAGCTGTTCTCGCGTCGAGCGACAATGTGTACGTAACTGACTCTGCCTTGTCAGGAGATTGTTTAACATAAATGAACAGAGCATCGCGAAGTCCAGATACATCGTTGTCAAGGGGGCCACGTAATCAGAGTTCGTCCACAACACGTATATGTACATTGATAGTAAACATAAACTGGTGCTAACGCCGCTAAGATTCATATACCGCATAAAAAAAATCGCAAAAAAATAAAATCGCACAAAACCAATTGCACAAAAACAAAATCGCATGAAAAAGGACCGCACAAAAAGAGGTTTTACTGTATATATATATATATATATATATATATATATATATATATATATATATATATATATATATATAAATATATATATATATATTGTATATGTAAAATAATTTTAGGACTTGACTAACTTTTATTATTTTCTCAAAATTTTTGCGCTATATAATAAATTATTCTTATCAAACTTAATATATAATACAGACTAAAGAGCGAAGTATATTAAGTCATAATTTATGAGATAACTTAATAAAAATCATAAGTTTGAGATATAATAGAATAGTTATTTTCTGCAGCTGTTTACATTTATATATGCTTAAGAGTAATGACTTCATAAAAATATCCAGAGCTGCTCAAAACAACATATGTTTACATCCAGAAGTTTCGCTATTGGTAAACAAGTCATGATATTTCATTTGTTCAATCATATATCTGAGTTATTTGCCTATTCCTCTTCAGAAAGAGTTAAGAAATAATCTTTTACGAGAATTATATGTCAGTGGATAAGTTTTCATCATTTCGTATAAAAACATCCTTCCAAAAGATTGCGTTACAAAAAAAAAAAAAAATAATGATTAACAAATGACTTTTTTGTTAGCGTTGATTCAACAAATCAGAAAAAAAATATTAAGTGCGTTTGATAAGATGAATAACAGCAGTTCTTAGATTTAAAAACAATGATAAACTAGAAAAATAACAAAAAGTAATTCTTATGAAGAATAGTGTAGAAACGGTATCTGAATTTTTATGAATTTTTATATGTATATTATACGATGTATTATTTTTGTAAAATAATACATCGTAGGGAATTGTCGAAAGTTCACGATATTTTCCTAATTAACAAATTTATAATATTTCTTTATAGCTCATTAATTTTGTTAACCAAACAAAATATATCAATGCGTACGATAATATCGTATTCGATTTTTATCATTATCTATAATACTTATGATTATACATTTCTTTGATATGTAGTTGCTGATAATGATTACAATATTAACTCCGGTAATAATTATCGTACATTCGACATGAAATACTTTATCTAACGAAATTTTTAAAAAATAAAATATTGTTATTGTTTTGTTAAAAGCATCGATATTTCACGATACATCGATAAATCGTTTAGCTCGTATTATTACTTGATTAAAAAACTTCATTGACTTCAAAAATACGCAGATGGAAATAAAAGTCCAACTGTTCCAAATGGTCAAAATCAATGGTCAACCAAATGGTCAATCCATTCTCAAGACTTGCCAGAAATGAATGAGAAGAAGCAAAAGTGATTTGAAATATAACACGTATAGTTAACAACGAAAATGGAAAAAAAAGGTGAAAAGTAAAACTAGAAAAACAAGAGTGAAACAAAGAAGAAAAAAAAAACTTTTTTGAGAAAAATGAAGCAAAAAAATTAAAAATGATTTAACTTTTCTATAGTTGATTCAGCTTTTGCTAAACTCACTAGACCCAAACACGTCTCTCCTTCTAAACCTGTAGCTTTACCGTTCTATTCTTCCGTTTAATAAAAAACTGTTAATTTCCTTTCCCGTTTTGTTTTTTAAGTCATTTTTAGGCTGATTAACAAAATTAAATGTATCTTAAAGATCTCACCAATATTGAAATTTGGCGGGACATCTACTCATACTTTACTAATGTGATCTTGGCTATATCGAACAAACCCCAGGCGCGCTTTAAAATATAAACTTAAGGAACACGATAGATGTCCGTTATTAAGAATTTTATAAATCATCAGTTACTGCACTGTATTGGATTCTTGGGCATAAATTCAAATTCGACAATGCCAGACTTTTTTTCACCTGAGTCACATCAGTTCATCTTGATGCCCTGGAATCTTGCTGAATTCATATAAATGCTGATTCTCTTGTTAACGATATTTGTTCCTCACTACCTCCATGGCACGTGGAAATGAATTTTACACTAATTTCCTCCTCTCGACCACAGTAGTTATTTTTGCTATTTTTCCATCTTTATTTTCTTCTTTCGGCTACTGCGGTTTTTCTAGTTTTGTTTTTCATCTTATTTTCTATTATTTGATGGAAATTTTATGCTTTATACTTTAAATCAATAATGTTTCTTCTAATTCAGGTCTGTCAAGTCTTGAAGAATGGGCGTCTATTTTTGAGCACTTGAAACATGTTGACTTTTATTTCCACCAGTATATTTTTGAAGTAATCTATCTTTTTAATCAAGTAATATCTTAGCGCTTCAGTTTCTTGAGATTATGTATTCATTGATATGTGATATTTTTTCTAAAAAACTTAATTTTCTAGGTTTAAAATAAAACTTCTATGGTCAACAAGTAATATGAGTATGTATTAAAAAAATATGTTTCATTAATCGGCAGATCATTAAAGTTCCTACAAATTCCGAAGCTTATATTCTCAAATTAAATAAACCAGAGGTTCCTAATGTTTTTTCGGCTGCGGAACCTTAAATTGATCGATTTTCTCTTGGTGGAACCCCGAAGAGTAATGAATGAATTTCATTAGCAATTGTTAAGATATTAATAAGGAAAAAACCATTAAATAATTTGAAAATATATAATGATCTAAATTTTATTGTTGTTGTCGTAGGCTATTAAGGCTTTGGGGGTGAGGTTGTTTTTGCTTTCTAGTGGCGCCATCTCTGGCCAAGAATTCGACTTCTGTCTTCAAGCATATTTCACACCATGTTTATACGGCGTGCACATCCATACGTAAATTTTGACCTGAAGCAGAGAACCATCAATCTCCAATTCAGTACTCTCAATGGGAGGCAGGGATAGCCTGGTTGGTAGGGCACTGGGTCCTTGTCCAAGAGTTCCCCGCCAGTCGAAGACTCCCTGCGTTGTAAATGGTTACTGATGCACGTTAAATCTGTCTAGTCTCAAAGTCCTCCATGTTCCCATAACAAATCAATACCTCCGGGGGTACTGATCCAGGAGTTTCCTTGTCTTTTGGATTGGTTCAAAATTATAAGGCTACGGAGTTGCACATTAGTAGTCGTAAACCCAAAATTGGGTCGGCTGTTCAACGACGGTTATAAAATAATAAAACAAAATAAAATTTGTTATCAGTACTTGGATGACTTTGTGACACGACAGATTTAACGTGTACCAGTTACCATTTGCTACACTGGGAGTCTTCGACCGGCTGGATTTGAACTCTCGTTCTCACAAACATGAGTCCAGCCCCTGTCAATCAGGCTATCCAAGCCATCTAAATTTTATCATTTATTCTGAATGAAGAATGAAATTCTTTTCGTTTTATCAGTGGTAAGCTTAAAATTGGGCTTTATGTCAGACATTTGAATTCACGTGTCTGGAGCGACATCTAATCTAATTCTTTACTTGATTTTAGTGCATGCATAAAATCAAAATGAATAAGCTGAAATATGGTTGTCCGCGTCCTTACTGGCTTTAATTGGCGAGATTATAGAGCGCCAAGCATAGCTTCCCAGCATTATTTTCATTCAATAAAATATTGTAAAACGATACAGTCCATTTGTTCATTATTTGATTTGGATAAACTATTTAAGTGATTTTACTATTCAACGAATCCCTTTGGAGAATCAAATAGTTGATTCAATATTTACTGTCAAACGCAGCGTTTCCCAAATGGTGTTTCATGGAGCCCTGGGGTTACATCGAAGGGTCACTGGTCACTTTTTAAAGAGTTTTATTGATACAGCGATTATTTTAAAAAAATGCATTCTTCAAATTATTTTATTTTATTACCGTCGTTGAACAGTTGACCCATTTTTGAGTTTACAAGCTCCTTAGCTTTGTAATTATAATCCCAATCCAGAAAACAAGGAACAAGTATTGCGAGAAATTTGCCTTATCAGCGGACTTTTTGATGAAACTAAATTCCTAACTAAGGGAAGAAAAACCACGAAAACACCCCACAGTTAGTTTGGAGGCAAGGGCATCCGTCCACCTCTGAGGATATTTTGAAATAAAATAATTATATTAAATTTTATTTACGTCAGCACTGTGGTCGATGTGGTGTGGCCCGATTCAGAATTCGTATCGATCAGCCATATTATCAAAATAATAGGGAGTCTTTTTTTTTATCAACGTATTCACAGCTGCTAATAAATTTTGTTTATATTATTGGGGTTCTGCTAATAGATGCTCAATCAGTTAGAGTTCCATAGCCTTTAAAAATTGGAACTACTGGTTTAATGTAACAAAAGTCTAATTTATACCATTTTGAATGAAAAATGCAACTTAGCATTTATTTTTTATCATACATAAGATAAAACAGTTTTTCTTCGAAAACTCTTATATCATAATATTTTGACGCGTGGAATAGAGTAATTTTCTTATCGTTTCATTTGATTAAGCTAACCCTAACTTAACATTTTCCCCAATTCATCAATTCAACGCGTCAAGTGTTGTCATAGGAGGATGAGTTATGTGCCTGTCTGGGCAAATCGTCGACAAGTTGGCATCTAGGACGAATACATTACAGCCGCATATCACTATTGTTTTAGAGAGGCTTTAAGTAAAGCGAAACTAAAGCAGAATCGTCCATAACTAATGAGCTTTTGTCGGCTTTATAGTCAACGGGAGTGAATCATTTCTTGTAGTCGGGCAGCTGCGTCTATTTAACGACATAGGGGCGTCTCATTGGCTGGAACGATCTAGAATATCGCAGAGTTTTATGTTCGAAAATAGAAAAGATTAAATGGGTTTGAGTTGTAATACGTTCATAAATTTCCTATGAACTAACATATTCACTGCTGTGATGGACTTTCCTGAAGATTGGGGCTATTGGCTATTAAGTGAAATTGTTTTTGGAAGTCATTGTTTTGAAGCGTAAAGTTGGTGACAGTCATGCATATATTCTACCGAAGTCCTTTTATTTTTTAATGAACTGATTTCCTTAACTCTTCCGAAAATTGCATTCTTTAAAAGGATTAAGTTTAAAACACAATCTTAAAGGTTTTTTTTATTACATATTTTTAAATAAATTATACTATTAACCCACATTCAGTCTTTTAGTTAATTTTTTAAGGATGCAAGGGTGACTTAATTAATTCTCTTTTAAGGTTTCTCGGGGAATAGAGCCCTCGCCTGCTAATGAGTGGAATCGGGTTTGAATCGAAGCGTTGGCTTTTCGAAATGTTGAATTCTGCTCCCGCCTTGCACAGACCACAGGGCTGACGTAAAGTATTCTCAGTTGTTGCCGGATTATGGGTGACAACTCCTTACCGTCTTGCTATCTGTGGGAGGTTTTAGTGGTTTTTCTCTTAATGAGCACAAAGTTGGATCAGTTCCACCAAAAAGTGCTCCATAAAGGCTTGTCCCAATGCTTAATCCAGGAGTTCCCTTGTCTTCTGGATTGGGGTTGAAATTACAAGGCTATGGTGTAGGGCATTGATTGTCATAAACTCAGAATTGGATCGGCTGTTCAATAGCGGTTATAAATACAATTTTCTTTAAATTGAGACAAATGAAAGTTAATACCTTTATTTCAATTAAAACGTGATATAACCCAAGTCAAAATTCATGCTGGTACCAGCAACAAAAATATGCTAGTTTTTGCTATGACTTGCTAGGTCTGCTAGATTTTCATGCTATTATATGCTTTTTTATGCTTGCCAGCATCACATGCTAGATACCTAGCATACATCGTACTAGCATGATAAGCTATGTACAAGCATCTCATGCTTATTAGCTGTTTAAGCTGGCTCCCTAGCATGGAGAGGTAGGTACCTTAACAAGCTATTATATGCTTTTTTATGCTTGCCAGCATCACATGCTAGATACCTAGCATACATCGTACTAGCATGATAAGCTATGTACAAGCATCTCATGCTTATTAGCTGTTTAAGCTGGTTCCAAAGCATGGAGAGGTAGATACCTTAATAAGCTATTATATGCTTTTTTGTGCTTGCCAGCATCAAATGCTAGATACCTAGCTTACATTGTAATAGCATGATAAGCTATTTTACAAGCATTTAATGCTTTTTAACTGTTTCCCAACCATGGAGAGGCAGATACCTTAACAATCTATTATATGCTTTTTTTATACTTGCCAGGTTAATATACTATACAGACAGCTTAGGAAAAAATAGCATTTTTTATTTTTTTTGAAATCCTTAGAGCTTGTTATATTTATTTAAAATAGGTCCCTAGAACTTGTTTAAATTTTATTAATTTATTATGAAGATTATAAAATTGTTATTATGAAGAATAAATAAATATAAAATTTGTAAAATATAAGAATAAAAAATGCAAAACAGTTTACTTCTTCATAAGGTCTCTTCCAGATGGTTATGTGTTAAAAGTAAAAATCTTACAGACTTTGTCTTTAGTTGCAAAAATCGGTAAAAACTTCCACTTTGCTGTTATCATTCCAAAAATATTGTTTGTGTATTTATTAAGTCTCATATGAGGCAAAATTCATGCATGCTCAACAAAATTCAGACTGGTACCAGCAACAAAATTATGCTGATTTCAAACTCATGCAGGAATAGCAAAAATTCCTAGCAACCGATGGTAGAATTCTCATGCTGGAATAGCAAGAATTCCTATCAACCGATGGTAGAATTCTCATGCTGTAATAGCAAAAATTCCTAGCAACCGATGGTCGTTATCGTTGCTAGACTAGCAAGATATTCCAGCAAACACAAGCTGGTATCTGTATGCTAGCTAGTTTTTTTGCTGGTACCAGCAAACATATTTGCTAGTTCAAGCTGGTTTTTTTGCTTGTACATAGCATTCCATGCTTGCCTAGCAAACAAATTCCAGCAAGAATTTTAACCTGGGAAGTCTTTTCACTTTTTTGAGCTTTGGGATTAAGACCATGATGAAACTTAGAGCTTCGGCTTGATCATTTTTACACGTTTTTTTTTCTTTTTGTTTTCAAAATAATATTCCATTAATGATATAAAAGAAAACTATTAGATATTTGGAGAAATTTGCCATTATTGTTTCTTGGAGGCCAACCTAAGAACTGATTGCGCAGTTCATTTCAGATTATTGCGCTTACCCGTTTCATCTATATCTTGTTTAACACCTTATCTGGTTAACAACTTGTTTTATTTTTTTTTCTTTATAATTCATTTTATACATATTAGAGACTAATCCCTCTGCTACTTGGGAGATTTTTGCACAATTCTTTTCATATCGATTCCCTTGCTCATTTCACCTCTACGAACCACTGTGTGTTAGATTATTTATAAAGTCGCAAAAAAATAATAAAGTGATTTGCTATTCTTTCGTAAAAAAGATCATTTTGCAAAGTAATTACTTTAAAATTTTTAATAACCGGACCGGTTTTAACTTGGGAAAATGTAAGAACCGGTACGTGCTTAGAAACTAAATTTTATCGGTGAACTTAAATGATGTTGGAGAAGTAGCTTCTCGAAAATTATTTATGTTTTTCCTATCATTATTTTCCCTATCACTATTTTCCCTATCATTATTTTCCCTATCACTACTTTCTCTATCACTATTTTCCCTATCATTATTTTCCCTATCATTATTTTCCCTATCATTATTTTCCCTATCACTATTTTCTCTATCACTATTTTCCCTATCATTATTTTCCCTATCATTATTTTCCCTATCACTATTTTCTCTATCATTATTTTCCCTATCATTATTTTCCCTATCATTATTTTCCCTATCACTATTTTCCCTATCACTATTTTCCCTATCATTATTTTCCCTATCACTATTTTCTCTATCACTATTTTCCCTATCATTATTTTCCCTATCACTATTTTCTCTATCACTATTTTCCCTATCATTATTTTCCCTATCATTATTTTCCCTATCACTATTTTCCCTATCATTATTTTCCCTATCATTATTTTCCCTATCATTATTTTCCCTATCACTATTTTCCCTATCACTCTTTTCCCTATCACTATTTTCCCTCTTACTGTTTTCCCTATCATTATTTTCCCTATCATTATTTTCCCTATCACTATTTTCCCTATCTGATCAATATTTTATAATATCAAAGATATGTTTTGAATAATATCTTGACACTTTTTATTTTCAACGCAATATCTTGCAGAAGGCAATAAATGAACGTTATATTTATGACTACCTTAGTATAATCTAAAACCTGAAATAATATTTAGAGCTTTATATTTATGAATTACTCAATTAAGTTCCGGATAAATGAGTTTTAATCAAAAAAGGAAATGAAATACTCAAAAGATCAGAAGAAAAAAAAATTCTGTAAAAGTTAGGTGGGAATCGAATCATTTTTGCTACTTTACTATCTTCAGAAAGTTTTCATCTTTAATGAATTTTCTTTCTCAACCTTATGGTGCGTGGGTTTTAGATACACAGTTCCAATTACTGGAGAAGATAAATATCTTCCGTATTTTACTTTTTTTGTGTGCTTATTATCGATTACTGACAAAATCAGAGAAAGAAAAATATAACTATACCACTTTGTCGCTCAGTTTAATTATCTTTTCTTCTGTCGCTGTTTGCTGGTTTTAATTCCTTCACATAGAAAATGCAATATTGGCATTTGTGTTAATTAAGATTCTTCATAGTTCAGAAATTATTTCAAATTGTATTTTAGCCGTTGGCACTGTAGACTACGAGTCTTTGTCAGTATATTATGCATTTTTTCTGCCTTAAAGGGAGCAACATGATAAAAGCCTGTAAAAAGGATTTTTTTAATGAATTTTGCAACGATTTGGATTACCTTAATGCAGTTTTTTAATCTTATTTTACATATTTTAATCTTCATTTTATCATGTTAGAAATACAAAAATTTAAAAGAATTAGCTCTTATATGATACAATGTTTGTAGCTAATTTTCTTAATTATCCATAACTTGCGGTAGTCATAAGTGAATTAAAAAAATAATCTAAATTTGACTCCAGTTATATTTTTTGAAACTAGATGAATGCTTTTCCTTGCTACAAATGCATTTCGTTAAACTACAAGAATACATATCGTTGCTCGTAGGATTTGTTAAAATTATTTTTTTCACAAAATGATGGTGTATTAAAAATTTTTTTTTTTAAAAAGTACATAAAATAAGCTACATTATTGTGGACTACTCAAAACTTAGTTAATCCAATAAATTTTTTTTAACGTGCAACGAAAACTGTATTTATTGTAAATATTGTGTCAAAGTTAGAAGTATATCAATTGAAAATTGTACAGTTAGTTTTTTGGTAGTTAGAAACACTGCAAGTGCGCTTTAAAGTTATGAAATCAATAATCCATATAAATATAAAAATTTTGCAACTAACTATAATGAATCAATACCAAATCCATAAGATGCTTTTTATCCATTTTCAGCAATCTCAAGTGCTAGTCTATAGCCTCTTTTCTTCTCAATTTACCCCCATAATCACACCCATACATTTTTAGAGTAGCAGCCGAAATTCTGTGGTTATTCTCATTTTGAGCATATTCTTTGGTTGCTGGGCCAAAAATTATTTCTAATTGTTCCATAACTGTTAATAACCCTTTGAAACCTTCATTAAAAGGCATTAAAGTTAAATAAGTTGCAATTTCAACTAGTTATTTTGAAAGTACCAGTAATTCTTTTTCTTACGTAATTTAAAAGAAAATTCAATAAAAAAGTTAAAATAATAGTATTTTAATAAAAGTTTTTGATATGATGAGCGAGCAAATTTATTAATTAACTAAGCTCACAAGTTCATTTGTTCCTACACTGTTAGAATTTCCATTCCAAAATTATGGTAAAATAACCGGTTGCAATCTGCTCATCCAATTAACCGTAAAGTTTACGGTAAAAAAAAAACATTTTTTACCTCTACGGTTTTTAAACCGTGTACAACGAATCGTTAAAAAGCTACTAGTATTGTTAAAAAAGCTATGATTTCAAATTTTTATGGTTTTTAACCCATTTACAACTAGCATGGTTTCAGAACCGTAAAAAAAGAAAATTAACTAGTCATTGGAGTTAGGTAATGTTAGCCTTTTTATAATATAATGGGCATTGTAGTTTAGTTGTGGTTGAGTTCTGTTTTATCGAGTAAGGCGTGGTATGTGGTTTAATTAGTTGTTTCCTCATCGTGTTGAAGGAAACGGGGGAAATATTGTGGTATTAACGCTGGGATGCGAACCCCTGTTTTGTTGATCATGAGATTGACAGATTCTTCCTCTCAGCTATAATATGCACCCAGCTGCAAGAAACGATGTGGCTTTATTAGGTGGGCCTAGTTGGTACCATAAAATTCTAGTTGTTTAACCGTATTAGGTGAAAACAGTTAATGAACGGTTTTTCTCGCAGTTAACGGTTTGAATACCATCTTATTTATGGTTATTTGATTGCTTTGTTTGAATATGGTAAAATAAAAATTAAATAATTCGTTCTTCAACATTTTTTTCCGAAAAATTTCTGTGTTCATTCACAAAATATTCAGATTAATTACCTAGTGCAATAAAACAATCATAATTTTAAACTAAACCGATAAAATTTATTGTCTAATTAAATTAGCCAATTTATGTAAAATCACATGATTCACTTTAACATTCTTCGATCCCCGCCTACCGATTACTCTTCGTGAACAAAATAATGATTGGTACACGCTAAATCTCTCAGAGTTACTAAGTCGTCTAAGTTCTCATAACAAATCAATACTTCTGGGGGTGCTAGATCGGAGGTAGTTCATGCTCTGGTTCAGGTCATATTTACATTCTACGGATGGATGGTGTGTGAATGTGTCCCTCCGGTAAAACGAGGCGTGATGTATGTATGTTGTCTCCAGATCATCCTCAGAGATGTTTCCCTGACCGTCGCCAATAGCCTATTGTGCATCTCTTGTGCGATGTAAATGTAAGTGTCATATCGTACCATTTTAGCATTTTGTAATAACGAATCCTCCATTTTCTTTTTGTGTTGGCGTTCTTTTTGATTTGCATGTAAAATATTCATGATGTTTATTTGAAGATTCATTAAACAAATAAGAAAAAAACGTTCGTGCTTGTAGCTTTTTAAAGCACTGTCAACAAAACTTAAAAAGCGTACAATCAAAAAAAAAAAAAAAACGCGATCATGCGCAGTTGCATCAAATCTTAGATATGGGAGCGTACGGAATCTAATGTAAAATTGCAAAAACTTCCTAATGTTAAAATAACAATTAAAAAAAAAGACTAAAGGATGAAATAGAAACATTCATTTATGCATTTTTTATTTTGAACTTCTATTTTGTAGTAAAATATTACATATCTGCAGTTGACTATTTCAATAGAATAGATTTCAATAGAAAACTATCAAGAAAGGAAATAACGGATCACTTCGTTTAGAAAAATTGCTGTGGGATTCTTAAAAGAAGTAAGAATTTTCTTTTGTGAGGATGAGGGTAGTTTGACGAGTGGTGTTAACTTCATAAACATTTTAGCTTTATCAATTTTAGCTAAATAATGGGTTAAGATTGTAAGAAGGAAATAAGATGAAATGATGTTCGATTTGACTTCTTTTAATATTGCCAAAAACGAATAAAAATATATTCTAGGTTGATTTTTTAGTATAATATGGCATACTTAAACTTTAAAAATATTTTTTTAACTAAAAATCGTAATAGTAGGGGGACTAATAATAAACATTCGATTTTTGCTTCATATAATAACGGACACATTGTTTAGAAAAATCACAACAAGACTCTTAATTATTTAGAAGAAATTATAATTATAAAAATATCTTCCACGTTCCCTTTCGTATATAATATGACATACTTGAACTTTTGAAAAATGTATTTCGTTAAAAAAAGTCATAATAGTGTAGTGGGGAGCTAGTAATAAACATTCAAATTTTTGAATTTTTAATGTTAGCATTTTAACGGTGATTTGGAAACTGCTTTTTTCAGTAACACGAAAGCAAATTATTTAAGTTAAAAATTAAAGCTGTCCTATTAAACTTTGTGAACGTAAAATCTAAAGAGTTAATCTGAAAAAAAAAATAAAATACTCAAACAATAAACTAAAGAGATACAGGGAATAAAAGTTCCAAATGAGGATGCTACAAATGGCATATTTCATGAGACAAACTCAGAATTATAAACCTCTTAAAACAGCCTGGGCACTTCCTTAACAACTTTTGGATGTAAGAGGAAAAGGAAAACAATTCATTGCTATTTTATGGGCTTTTAAAAGCAGCCATTTTAAGTGAACCATTTCGCTGGTTCAACTTGCTAGTCAGCCAGGGGCCTCTGCGGGGACTTTTATTCGGGACTTTAATAAAACGGAAGCCAATCTCCTGAATTCCCTCTGGAGAGAGGAATAATCTCACAGTATTTCTTGGAATTCTAACTGTTCTCTTATTGACTCGAATTCTGGATCCTTCTGGACACGCTTGAAAGCTATGCTGAAGTCTTTTATACGTTATTATTCCAAAAGGCCGGACCTTTCGTTCTATTCGTCAGAAATCTTTCTTCATTCGCTCTATTAACTCTTATGTCATTTCGGTTGTTCTTGTGTACACAGAATAGCGGGCAGTGTGACATCTTTGACTTGCGATGGAAATGTCCGAAAGTAAACTTTCCAGAACCGCGATTTATCTTTTATCTGAAACATTCGATTTAAGTCGAAACTTTCAAAGGAAGTCATTCGGAGTCAGTTAAGAGTGCCTTTGAGTCTGACAACGATATGCTTTACTGCTTTTAAGGAGAATACAAAGAAGAAGCATCGTTTTAAAAACAATCTTAAAGGCAGAGTCACAAAATAAAAGTTAATCGTTGCAATTGAAAGTGTTTATCATCTGATGGAACAGCTTTTTCCCCCTCATTTTTAACAGATTTCCATTTTAATTTTATAAATTAAGAATCATGTATTCTTAATAAATTAAGAATCATGTACCCTGTAGAAACAGGGTTGCATAGCGTTTTTT
The DNA here is from genome assembly GCA_949128135.1 of Parasteatoda lunata. Taxonomy (NCBI): domain Eukaryota; kingdom Metazoa; phylum Arthropoda; class Arachnida; order Araneae; family Theridiidae; genus Parasteatoda; species Parasteatoda lunata. Next base: position 25,038,525 of record OX421979.1, read on the forward strand.
AAAAGTGCTTAAAGGTGCTTATTTTTTATTTACTCTTTTTAAAAGCTCTTAAAGGTACTTTTTTTATTCGGGGTTTGTAAAAAGTGCTTAATTTTCTATTTTTTTTAAAAGAGATTTTTTCTTTGCCGCGTCGATTGCCGTTCTAAGTTACAAAAAATTCATGATTTTTCCCAATTTTCTCTGCAATATTTATCAGAAAATAGTTATTTTACCATGATTATGTAAAATTTTTGAAAATGCTTTTGAATTTTATTGATTTCATGTATTAGGAAATTTAAACGATGGAATAAAATCATTTTCATTACTGTACAGATCCTAATTATGATTTTTTTTGGAAAGTGATAAAAAAGATTCTTTGAGTGCTTAAAAAGTACTTAAAAGGTGCTTATTTTTAGTTGAAAAATCTGGCTACGTACCCTGTTCTATCATGTAATAAAAAAATACAACTACGCTGTTTTTTCAACGTTCTTTACGATGTATTTTCGCGAGGCAGAATATTGTTAATCTAGATAATATTGCTTGTAAGTTTTCTAAGATATTTTATGCTAAATGGTGATATAATTATAATAAATGCTTTTTAAATCCAAGGATTAAAATTTTATTAATAAAAAACAATTAAAAGAATCTAGGAATACAAAATAACTTTCATAATTCACGTTTCGCTTATAACGGTAAGAGGTTTTATTTTCTCCATGTTAACCAATAAACGTTATACTTATTAAGAAACTAATTACTATTTTTGAATATTTATTATTTCGCTTTATTCTAATAATGCATTTGATTGAAACAACTTTAAATTTTAAGGCTGTAAATATTTTTAAAACTTTGAAAAAGTTTTAAGAATAATTGCAACCTTTAAAATTGGCATCTAAGTTTAATGAAACAATGAATAAAATGAAACCAAAGGTATTCAGAGATATAATTTAACTAGTAAATAAACAAGAAGGCTAAGTTCATATATTTCTCCGTAGGTTAATATATTAACTATATGTAGGTTAATATATTAAATATATTTTGCTGCTCGAGTTTTAAATAAACGTCATTTAAATATGAATAAAGTTTATTCTACTTGTCTTCGCGTCGATGTACAGTTTAGTATAATCGTATTGACGATATACAGTGTAGATGTACATTCGTTGATGTAAATTGCCCCCAAAAATGGACCATCCTGAATAACTTTTGATCTAATGATAGGATCTCTATGTTTTAGGACTCATTCTTAATGGTTTAAGAGGGTGACTTATATTCTAATAATCAGTGCACACGATATTTCAAGTTGCGTAATCAGAGACAAAACCGTACTTTCTCTGAATAAACATACCTTTTTTTTCGACAGATTCGGATTTTTGACCCCCTATGTATATGGAAGTACCGCATGGTTCCCATAGTTTGGTTTACTTCTTTGCGTATTTCGCCATATCTCAAAAACTTTTAAAGAAAATTGAAACATCTTTGCACACAATTATAAAATTCGTTTATCCAAAGATAATTCCATGCAAAAAATAAATTTTAGTAAATAATTATCTTTTTTTATTATTTTATTTAATAACAGTCGTAAAACTTTTGAATTGTAAGGTATATAAACTTTTACTTAATTTTAAAGTATTTAATTTTATTTGGCAAAATACAAAATTTGAGAGCAATCGGTTGAATAGTTCATGAGAAATCAAATTATAAATATATGTCTTTTTTTAAAATTCGATTTCTCAGGAACTATTCAACCGATTTGTATTTTGCCTTGCAAAAATAGATACTTTAAAACATTGTTAAAAATTGTATACATTACAATTCAAAATTATGACGATCGCTAAATAAAATAATGAAAAAATTTACTAAATTTTATTTTTGCAAGCATTTATCTTTGGATAAACGAATGTTATTTTTGTGCGCAAAAATTTTTCAACTCACTTAAAAAGTTCTAGAAACATGGAGAAGTACGAAAAAAATAAAATTAATATTGGGGATCCAAACTTTGGATCGCTCTCTTGACCAAACTTTGATGGATTATATTTCCCAGATTGCGGCTACCCCCCCATATTTCTGGGGTCAAATATCCGAATCTATCGAAAACAAGGTATGTCTGTTCAGAGAAAATTTATTTTTGTGCCTGATTTCGTTACTTAAAATATAGTTTGCACCAATTAATCAGTATATTTGACGTCAACCCTTCAAACCATTAAAATGGAGTCCTAGAACGTAAAGACCCGATCATTAGTTCACAAGTAATTCAGGATGATCCTTTTTTTATTTTGCGCACTGTACATACAATGCCATAGCTTTCTGGTTTATATTAGTTTCATCTTATTGAAAAAAGATCAGTAATTAGCTCTTCGACGAAATTTTCAAACTAATTGTGGTTCTCCATTAAAAAAAAGTTAATATGTTTTTAATAAAAAACTTGTTTAAACTTGAAACAAAACTATCACGACGTATTAACCTATCTGTATAATTCTTCCTGCTTACATAAAATTATTTCCGCTTCAATTAAACTTGAAGCCCATGAAATAACTGAAGATAAGTAAATAATGCATTGATCTATATGTAAGAATTTTCCGGACAAATGCTTTAGCCAAATAAATTCGTGTAAGGTATCCCATCTGCGGCGAAATAATCGCTGATAGATATTCCTTTAAACCAAGATATACATAATCTGACGATATATTATTAAATTTTCTCTTATTAAAGTAAACAGACGAATGCACAAAAACATGTAATAAAAATAACATAAAATTTCGTAAATAGTATGTAATAAAAACAAAACTAGTTGTAAGGAACTAGAAAAATCGAATGAAAACATAAATAAAATAACGGATAAGTATATAATAAATATGTATCTCCATATTTGAAAGTTGCATATTTAACAGTAAATATATTACAGTAGATATTTTTTGTTTCACTCAAATTTTATGTGAGCCCAATTGCGTTCTCAACTGATAGTTTAAGTAGTTGTACTTAAAATTACGCTGGCGAAATTTTTTTTATTACATTTATACAAACACTTGATATTGATTAATTCGAGTGTGGGGATTTTAAAACTAAAATTAGCTTTTCTTTAAAGCTTTAGAATTATTTCTTTTAAAAAAATTACACTTTTCGTTAATTTTTTTAACGAAATGTGCAATTTTAAAAGCGATATTCATGACATGAGGTCACGTAAATGTTGTGATACACTTCTAGGGAAGATAATGCACATTATCAGGATTAAATTTTCATAGAAACCCATGTCCAAATGTGTCGTCCTACTATGCAAAGAGCGGTCCCCTATGATGACTTGATAAGCACATTAAGACGCAGTTCATAAAAGGCCCCTATTAGCGTATGATGACACTTTCGGCATGGGTTCCTGTGCAATTTTAAGCCTGATGAAGTGATACGAGAGTATCTAAGATATGTTGAAAAATCTCATGCAACAGGAAAAACTCTAGTGTTATTATAAAATGTTATTATTATAGAAATGTAAAATAATTGTATAGATCAATTACAGATCACTTAATTCTTTATCTCAAGTTTTTAATGATTATGAAATTTTTTAGTCTATCTATAAAACATTTTTATCCATAAATATCTTAGGATAGAAAATAGTACTTTTATTCTTACAAAATTTGCTCATTTCCTTGTCCTTTTTCTTATTTTTTATTTTATCTTCTCTTTTTCTTTTTTTTCTCCAAAATATTTAAAGAAAATAAGAAATTGAGCATTAATATAATGACGTTAATGATCTGTCACATTGGAAAAATTTTATTAAGTTTTGGATGTTATATTATCCTATTAAAAATCATATCAATGTAAAGAATTTTACAAAATAAACTTATACATAAATATTTTACAACTTCTTAAAGCAAAATATTTTCGTAATTCAATATTAGTAGACGGAAAGCTTTCAAAAAAATAAATAAAAAGGTAGTTACTTTTCAAAAAATCCAATATTTTGATGGATTTTTAGCACTACCTTTATTCAATAATTAAAATGTATGGTTTGAACATCTGTTTATAAATAAAGGAAAGTCACATGCTCTCAGAAAAATTAGTTGAACTATAATTTTCATACCTTGAACCATAATGCCGAGCAAAGTTGGTGCAATCTTAATAAAGTTGTAACCGTAATCATAGTTCAACGTATTTCAAATTATTCTAATAGTGTAAAACTTATCAAGATTAATACTAGAGAATGGTGCTCGTGATCTATAATGAGTTTCGACCCCTATGATTAGTCTTTATTTTTGAAATTATTTTGAGTGACAACGATGAGTATCTTTGTGAACGAACCTCTGCTCTTTATCAACGAAAAATAAACTACACATTTCAATTAACTACAAGTATTTAAATTAATTAAATACGTATATATTTTTAAAAAAAAAACTTCTAGTTTTTCAACTCTATTCAAGCCATCTGATATTTTCAATACAAGAAAATGTTTATATTTCAAAAAGATGGAAATACTGAGAAGGTAATTTCGCTCTTTGACTTTCTACTGTTATCCATTTATATTTTTCTGACATTCTTGAAAAGAATTAAAAAATTAAGAAAACGGCAATATTAAAACGCTTTATTATTACTCAAATGTTGCGTTCATGGAATTTTAAAACTTACTTGAAACCCTTAGAACAAGTTCCCAAAACAAATTTTACTAAAGATCTTTGAACTAGAAAGCTTAAAGATGCCAATTTAGAAGTTTACGGCCTTTTAGAATCCCTCTCTCTGAGTGTGCCAACGTAGCTTAATGAATGCTTTTCGAAGGATATTAAACTTCATCTACATAGAAATTGCCGCCAACAATCTAAGTCTAAATATTTAAGCCATGTCCTCTTGCGAGTTTTAATTGAAGAGAATGTCCCGTGTAACGACGGCTCCTTTCCACTTGATGAAGTTTTAACCATAACCGTGTAACAGCAATAGTAACGGATGTCGTAACGGCTACAAATGCAGTTAATTGAAAATGGATACTTAGTTCTTAACTCTACGGCCGTAAGCCGAACAATCTAAGGGAGTTAGTTTGGCTTAAGTTAGAACTTCTGGTAATTGGGAGTTGTGCTGGGGGGATCGCCTTCGTTAGCGCGAAGATTCGATGAGCCTTTGGGAATTGAAAGTATGTTGACTTTCGAATAGAAAATTTACTAAGTTGCTGTTATGGAGTTAAATTTTATTAATTGTGTTTAGGATGAAACAATGAAACCGTGTCATTTTCTTGCACTTATTTGTTCATTAAAGTACGGAATGTCAAGCGTTAATTGCGTTGAGCTTTAAACTCTATTTATGTACATATGTAAACGGATGATTGTTTTAGGTATTAAAGTATTCAAACAGATGGCTTTTGATTGCTTATTTCAGATGCTTTATTAGTTGGAGTTTCATAACATTTTACCTTAGGGTAGGGTGGTTTGTAATATTTGGAGTGTAAGTAATGTTAAAGTAAGAAACAAAATTACCTGTATCAGAAAATAATTCTTAGTAATTTTTAAAAACAATTACGTTTTTGGAAAAATTATTATTTTGAACAATTTTGCGTTAGCATATGAGGGAGGAGTTTGCAAATTGCCTATTTCCCAAAATATATTTATGAAACATTTGAACGGTCATCTTAAGATAAAAATAAATTGTATTATGAACTACAAAAAAAGATACAAAATTAATTTTTTTATTCGCTTTAGAAAATTAAAAAAAGAAAGTAGCTGTTTTTTATTTCTTTTAAATAACAGAATACTTTATTGAAACTTTATGATTCACCAAGAGTTATTTTTATTGATTTAAAAAATTTAATAAAAATTAAGTCTATTATTTTTAATCATTCATGCACTGTGTTTAAAAATTTTTAGTTTTCCTTTTTTTTGCAACATTATATGAAATTATGAACTATTTTGAGTAGGTAATTCTTTACAATTTTTATTTAAACTACTATAGTTCTAAAAAGCTTTAAAAATGCTTTAAACTAAAATTTTGTAACAATGTTTCATAAAAATACGTTTTAGTGAATAAAATTCATAAAGCATTGCTATCTATATTATCTAATAACTAAATAAATTGGAAATCCAAAATTCAAAACTTTATCTTTCTATTAATCATTTTATTCAACTACCAATGGGAAGAAAGATTAAATTTAGAGGATATTTTACAATAATTGATGTCTTTAAAACTTTTTAATAGCATATGGATAAGAGTAATTGCTTCTTTAAAGATGGAATATTTGAAAACTTTCCTTAAAAACCGAGTAGAAGGACGTTAACTTCGTTTAAAACCCAATACCAAAATTACTTTGGAAAAAATAACACTTTTTGTAGGTATTGACATGTTAAAGAAGGAAGACAGTTCTTTTAAAAGTACTTAGATTGTCTAATTTATTACATTTAAAAAAAACGTATTGCAAAAGTTTAATATTAAAATTAATATTACATTAATTAATTAATTAATATTAAAAGTTTAATATTCCTTTAAAAATTCTTGCCTAATCTTTTTATTTTTATAAGTAATTTTATGTGATCGAAAATTGAAAATAGAATTAAATTTAAAGGAAATTCTACAATAATTATTCTTTTCTAATTTCACGTATTTAATCACTTTTGGATAAGCATTTTTTTCCTTCAAGGTAATATAATATAAAAAAAATTATTATGGTTTAAAAACTTTGCAATCAACTTCAAAGATTTTTAGTTACTGTTACAACCAAATTCTAAACCTATTATGGAAAAAAATAAACTTTTTTGAAATTTGCTACTCAAACAGATTGCCTCATTTTTCATGTTCGAAAAATATGACAAAAAAATTTAATCTTCAATTCAAATTTTTTTAGTCTTTTTACAACCACTATTTTAAAAAAGACTTAATTTGAGGGAGATTATACAATAATTGTTGTCTTGCAATTTTATGCGTTTAAGCACATTTGGATAAGAGTGATTATTTCCTTAAAGACAATTTAATATTAAAAAAATTATTATGGTTTTAAAATTTTACTATCAACTTTAAAGATTTTGAGATATGCAGATGCTGAAGTTACAGTTCAAAACAAATTTTAAAACTGTTTCGGTTAAAAATCCTTTTCGCATTTTTACTACACGAATAAATCACCTAATCCTACTTATTCAAAAAGAAAATAGCTCAAAATAATTTTTAATTTAAAAATTTGTATAAAAAAATTTTTCTTTATAAGTTATGTTATCCAACCACTAATTGAAAAAAAAAACAGATTTAATATTATTGAGATTGTAAAATAATTTTGAAAAGACTGATGGTCTCCTTAAAGAAAATATAATATTAAAAAGTTATTATGGTTTAAAAATTTGACAATCAAATTTAAAAAGTTTGAGATAAGCAAATGCTGAAGTTACTGTTACAATCGAATTCTAATATTGTTTTAAGGAGTATCACAAACTGGGTGGTCGCTATAGCCTGCGGCCGCGCGCCAACCAAGCAAGATAATCCTAGTGATATTTTTTCCACTCGTTGCAGAAGGTGGCAACAAGTGACTCAGATGACGGCCATGCTGTTGATGTAACCAAGGAGTGTTAAAAGAAGAGCAAATTGAAAACCATATCCTATAGTTGCATGATGAATTAACTAAGTTTTTTTTAAACATTTTAAATAAAGTTTTATAAGTGAAGCATTAAAGTGTTACAGGAGATAATTTTTTTCCCATTTTTACTACACGAATAAATCCATTTATCCTACATATTCAAATTAAAAAAAAAAAAAAAAACATGACTCAAAACTTTAAACTTCTATCTTCAACTCAAAATTTTCTCTTTATAAGTCATTTTATGCAACCACCAATAGAAAAAAAGATTTAATTTAATTGAGATCATACAATAATTGCTGACTTTAAATCTTGAGTTATTAATCACATTTTTAAAAGGCTGATAATATCCTTAAAAAAAATATAATATTCAAAAATTTATAAAGATGGGTTTTCCATAAAGAAAATATAACATTAAAAAAGTTAGTATGATTTAAAAATTTAATAATCAACTTTAAAGATTTTAAGATATGTAAACGCTGAAATTACTGTTACAACCAAATTCTAATTCTGTTTTAACGAAGTAAAAAACTTTTTTTTCATTTTTACTTCACGGATAGATTACCTAAGCCTAAATATTCAAAAAACATGACTCAAAACTTTAATCTTTAACTCAAATTATTCTCTTTATAAGTCATTTTATGCTACCACTAATTGAAAAAAAAAAGATTTAATTTAAAGGAGATTATACAATAATTGCTGCTTTTCAATCTTAAGCATTTAATCGCATTTTGAAAAGACTGATGGTTTCCTTAAAGAAAGTATAATATTCGAAAAATTATAATGGTGGGAAAATTTATTATTCAACTTTTAAAGGGTTTGTGACGTGTTATTCCTCTAATTATGATAAATGACAAATGAAGAGTGATACAGCAAAATGTTACCTTGCAAAGAAATCACTTTTGATTTATGCATTTTGTAAAAAGCTTGGGCGTATGAGAAAAAAAAGCCCTCCCTTTTTAACTATGATAAATTACTTACTATGTAAGAAAAAATTAATTTGAAACTTTCCTTTCTGCATTTCTTCTTATGGAAGAAAGGGAATTAATTAAAATTTGGACTTTATGGTTTTATGCAAACTGGCTATTAGTTAAAATAGTTGGAGTTATCTGTTCTTTTATTAAAACAATATTAGTCTTTTTATAAGTTTAAAAGTAAAGCTTAGGATTAAAAAAAAAAAGAGTTTTAAGAATGTTGAGTAAAAATCGATGACGAACAAGAGCTTTTTTTAGCATTTGTTTGCGTAATTATTCATTTGAATGACAAATTGCTATTGGTAGAAGGAAAGGTTTCAATATTCCTATAAAGCATCTTGCAATTAGAAAGCTAAACCTTTTTTTTTTAATTATGGTGACTTTGACTTTTAACATTTACTATGTTGCGAATTTTTAAAAGTAGATACCATCCGCTGTGAGAGTTTGTTTAGATTAAGCCCAAATTAAGGAAAAAATGAGATGGTTTGTTTGCATTAAAAAATAAAGGACGACTTAATATTTTAGGCAGTTTGCTTGTGTTGATACTAGTGTAAAATAAGTCATTATATCCATCCTGTTGAGATAGTTTATTTTTATTAAAACAAAAAAATAAAGGAGAATAATTAAAAATTATTTATAGCGAGAATTTATCGATATTTTTTTTTATTTCCTATGAGCTGCACAATCAATGAGCAGACCTAGTGCGTTTTCCAGAAGTGGTATCCACTCTTCCAGGACCACCACAATGGGTGAGATACCGTCGGTCATGTTAATTTGAACGTCTAGTTTTTGCCTCACTAGATGGCAGCACCGAGACTCTATTCGGATGCTAAAGTGCACTAGGAATTTAATTTTGCCGGAAATGCCAAGAGCCAATAAGACACTCCAGGGATCTTTACATGCCGCATAATCCTACGACATGGCCGCTGAGATTTTTCTGCATCCCGAAAATCCGATGTCTGGGCCGGGGATCGAACACGCAGACTTGGGCTCAGAAAGCCGACGACAAACCAGCTGCGCCACCCAGCCACCATTTATCGATATTCAAACACAAGTTTTTAAAAAAATTCCAATATGTCTATTGTGTTGAGGTAGCTATAGTGTATATTAAAATTCACCTAGAAGAAAGGCTAATATGTCTATTGAGATCGTTTATATTAAATGGCTTTGCTGGAATTGAAAAAGTAAATTTTAAAAAAATTAAACAAATTATATCTTTTGTGAAAATTTGTTTATCTTGAAACTAATGTTCAATACATCTATTTCGTTGAGGTAGCCAGTTTATATTAAAACCAAAGTTAAAGAAAAGCCACTGTGTTTGTTGAGATTTTTATAGAATCACTTTGTTAAAATGGAAGATTTATATTACAACTAATTATTGAAAAAGCCCTTTACATCTATTGTAAGAGTTTGTTTATATTTAAACCAAAATTAAAAAAAAAGTCCATTATGTCTTTTCTGTTGATATAGTTAGTTTATATTAAAACACGAGTTTACACGCTAAAACACGTTTTTAAATTTGCTTAGTTTACTTTTAAAACGGTTGCATGGAAAACAAAACGAAAACTGACGCTCTTCCAACCTTTTTTTTAATATGTTCCTCATAAAATTCAGGGAAGAAATTCTGTGAAATCGAGTGTGAAATCGAATGAATGAAGGTTGCTTTTAGTTAGGTCGAGAGCTCAGCTCGTAATTGGGTACTTGCACTTCAAGAAAAATATCACATATACCCCCACATGTGACCTCTGACGTCAGTTCCAGCTGATCGTTTGCAAGAAAAATGGCGTCTTACAGTTTAGCTAAACTTCTCCTCGTAAGTTGAAATGTTAATTAAAGTTAATTAAATACAGCATCGTATCAAAATTAATCGCACAAATCAAAATTGCAGAAGTTGTGAAAGAATATATTATGTGACACTTAAGAGAATTGATACTTGACGGGCTTGGCTTACTCGAAAAATAGAATAGAAAGAATGCCACTTTTCAACAACCAATCAGGATCGAGATAACCACACTACGTCACTTGCAGGTATCCCATTGCTAAATAATATATAAAAATAAAGTACGTACGAGGAATGGATTAAATTTAATGCATTTTGACGTTTTAATACGTTTTCGTTTTATAGAATTGTTTTGATTAGATTTTTTCTCTCATTATTTAAAAAAAAAGTTACTAGTACCTTCGTTGTCGTCGCCTGAATCTTCGCTGCTTCAGAGAATTTTCGCAGAGCTCGCTTCTTCTCTTCATGACTCAAAATTGTTAAATGAAACAACAAGAGAATTTTCACTCTTTTAGAAAATGTTGAAGAAATATGCTGATACCAAATTGTTATTGATGTTGTTATTAGTTTTTGAGTAATTTAATGTCGAAGTTGAAGATTTCTTTTGACAGGCGTAAGTCAGTCAATTAAAGGTTTAACAGTGAAATTATTTTGTAGAGACGAGCTGAAAATGAATAAGACATCTCCATTTTAAATTTCGAATTTTTTTTTGGAGTGAAAAAATTAATTATTTTGATGATTTTCGGAATTTTTGATGTAGCAGAAATACTAATAGCTGTAAATGTAATGTTGCTAGCAACAATATGTTAGGCAGTGAGATATTATCAAGCTAGTTGTAACTAGGAAAATCAGGAAAAATACTTAGGATAATCAGTAAAAGAATTAGGATAATGAGTAGGATAACTCAAACTAGGATTACCAAACCTCAGCTTAGATAATCAGTAAAGGAAAGTGTGGTTGTGTACTTACATCGATTTACATTGTTTTTTGAAAACTTTTTTTTCGTAATTGTACAAATTCACTACAAAATGTATTATTATTGTTATTTAAAATGAAAATATTACTTATTACTAGATAGAAACATTTTATACACATGTTTGGTTTTAAATAATAAAATTTTAAAAAAATAAGCAAATGGAGAAGAAATATTACTTTTTTTTAATTACATTAGTTTTAAGCTTATCTAAAATTGTTCCTGGTTTTTAACATCTTATTCCTTTCAGTTTTTTTTTTTTTTTTGTTGAGGAATTTTTTAGGGAAATGGAACATTAAAAATTGTTACAATAGCATCAAGACTTAATTTCTTACCATCTTTTCTGTTTAGTTATAGTAGAGATTGTTCAGAATGAACCAGCAAAAATATTTGAATTTCTTTTTTTTTTATTCTTTTCATACTTAAATTAAATTACGTTAACTAATTAGTTCAGCAACTTAAGATAAGAATTTAAAAAAAAAAGGAAAAAAGCATTGATCGATCCAAAATAGATGAAAAATCACATATTAAAGAGATTATTTATTATAAATGAAAACAAACTGTTTGAACTTTAGACAATATAAGTAACTAAAGAAAAAATTAAACTATCTGAAAGACAGAAAAAAGTTTTACAGTAAGAAATAAGTAAATATTTGTTTTTTACAAAAAGAAATACTTAAAAGTGAAAACAAAACGTGGCGATTCTGAGATAAGTTTGGTGAATACTTATTCAGTCAATCTTTTGCCTTTATTTACTGACTTTATTCCCTACGAACACTCAAAATTGTTACATAAATTTATGAATGTTGTTTAAAAGTCATATTGTAAATAAAAAATCTACTTAATAAATGCAGTTTTCAATGAAAATTTTTACATTTGATACCGTGTTAGAACTGTACAGTTCAAGTAACCCTCAAAAATTATTAGCTTATACTTTTTTTTAAAAAATAGACAAAAACAAGCTTCTAGAAACAAATTCTAACAACTTAATATCGTTTATATACAGCATATATAAGTAAATGAATTCAATAATTCGAGTATTTACCTTACATATGTGATCTGCACTTCCTGGAAGCCAGATACATCATTTGGCAATCTGCAACGTGTTACCATCTTTCGAGATCTCATGAAGATCTGAACATTTAAAAGCCTTTTTCTGAACTGTTTGTACAATTCATCGCCGCACAACCACCCATATCAATAATTTCAAGTATCTAAATAGGCATTTAAGTCTCCCGCTAATGCTAACACTTACGTAAGGTGTGGACTTGTTTGATCCAAAATGGCGGACAGTTCAGTTCTCAGATTAGAGGAGCCTTAGTTATAACATTTCAGAAGTTATTCTAGGAAAGATACTCCATGTCTTTATTTCATCAAATATATGAATTATTATATTTTGTGATAAATTGAGATTTTTAATCTACCTGCTAATATAATTTGTTTAAAGCATCAAGCATAATAAAGTATAAAAGTTTGGTTAGTAACTGAAAGACCGATTGAAACGATCAAAACTAAGCAACAATATCAAGCCGGGGATTCGACAAGCGACAGAAAGTAGAACGCGAATGTCCCTCACTGATAAAAAACAAATAACGGTAGCAACTTTATTTAGCAAGTTATAAATCTTCAAGAAAATAATAAAAAAATATTTTCAATTCACTTAATTAAGAGAATGAAATCATATATTTTTATGACTGGTCAAGATCTTTTATTATGGTCAAGAATAGACTTTAAGGAGAAAAAACACTTGACCTAAGATTTAAAGACTCAAAAAAAGACTTAGGGGTAGAAGTCTAAAATTATATATATTGGGTAGTAATTTATTTTTATATGTTTTTATTCTTCATTCATCATTCATTCATTTCTCATTCATTTATTTCAAATCATATTTTTTTATGACTGGTCAAGATCTTTTATTATGGTCAAGAATAGACTTTAAGGAGAAAAAAGACTTGACCTAAGATTTAAAGACTCAAAAAAAGACTTAGGGGTAGAAGTCTAAAATTATATATATTGGGTAGTAATTTATTTTTATATGTTTTTATTTTTGTAAATAGAAAAAAAGTAAGGAATAATAATTAGTAATAGATATTACAAAATAAGAAATTAACAGATGGGAAGGTATTTTTTTATTATTGTGAACCTTTAAGGATGCTAAAAAATAAGCATGCAGTTTAAATAGAAATAATCTACAAAACAATCAAAAAATTTTAATTTTAATTAATTGACTAAGAGTAATAAACTAGGAATAATGGGCCGAGATTCTCAGATTTATGCCCCATATTAAATTTGAAAACCTCGGTTAATTAAAGAATTTAAATGAATGGAAAGCAATCAATATAAATGAGACCCGCATCGTAAAAAATTATTGGTACATCAAATGTTCTTCAGTTGATAAAAATTTTTTCTACGGGAACATCTTCAAGCTAACTATGTAATAGGAAAAATCAAAAGAGGAAATTAACTTTAAGAATATAGTTGATTTTAAGAAATTCGTTAATTTTAAGAAGTTAGTTAGTTTAAAGAGTATCGATCTATTTATAGAAATCAGAGGCGAATTGTAGAAAAAAATTGGTGCATCTAACGTTTTTACTTAAGGCATTTTTTCCCATTTTAATGTTTAATTAAAAAAGGAAAGAAAACTTAACTTATAACTGAAAAATAATATTTTTCATTGGGTACTATTATTTAGTGATTTATATCTTTCACTAGATGATATTTAAAGGGTATGAAATACAGCTTAAAAATAATGACATCTCTTCTGCCGATTTTGAAACAAACTCATTTACCGATATAAATGAATATTTAATTTATAAAAAATTATTTGTTTTAGTATTGCAACTTTGAAACCTAGTTTTCTATTCCATCATATACGAGCACGGTGATTCATTACAGCGTTTACAAATTTAGAGGACTATAAACTTGGAGGAGGCTCATAACAAAGATTAAGCCATTGCATAGCAAATTGCCGAAAATGTCTTTTTTATTGATCCAGTAGTCATATTTATCTAAGTTATGGCAATTTTATGTTTTATAACAATTACTTTATAACCGTCTTGAAACAGTCGACCCAATTTTGAGTTTACGACTTCTAATGTTCAACTTCGTAGATTTGTAATTTTGAACACATGCCAGAAAACACGGAAACTCTTAGATGATGCGTTGGGAAACATTTGCCTTCGTGGAGAATTTTTTTAATGGAACTAACCCGCATACACGTTACAAGGAGAGGAAAACCACAGAAGCCTTCCACTATTATCCTCACCGCGAGAGAACTCCAGTCCATGATCCGTCTACTATTGAGGATATTTTACTTTAGCACTGCGGTCAGTGCAAGCCGGGCACGGACTTCGTATCTATCAGCTGTTGCGGGGATTCGAACCCCGAACACCTCAATGGAAGGCGAGCGCTTTTCCCCCTGAAACACCGCGGCTCTCAGTGCAGTGTTTACAAACTTGAAGAACGCTTATAATAAAGATTGAGCATTGTAAAGCAAATTGCCGGAAATTTCTTCCTTTGCCATTAAGGGTGCTTCCTTTAAGGGACAAACTCTTCTTGTACATTTGAACCGGTAGTCATATTTATCTAAATTATCACACTTCTATGTTTTCTAAAAATTATTGTCGAGAAATTCAATTAAAAGAGCCTCGAAATATCTGTTATTTCTTTTCAAAATTATTGATATGGCAACCAAATTTTCGCACTCCGTTGGAAGTTCAGTTGATGGATACCTTGCGGTCGCTAATTTACAATACAACGGCTTTTAATGACTCGCTCTTTCTTTTTGATTAATTTTTTCTTGGCTGTAATTGGTCGCAAATATAATGCAAGCTTTTATTTATTTGTGAAATTTGTTACCTAAACTAAAAAAAAAGACAAGAATGAAACTTTTTATTTATTTATGAAAATACCAAACAGAAGAGTGAGTCGTTATAAGGCGCTGTATTGAAAAATCTCTTCCCGGTCCCCCCATCGAAACTGAAAACTTATAAATACTGACAAAATTGAACATTTTTCTTGAATTTTTAACACAATTCAAAATTGTGCAATCAACATGCTGTACTTTCTTTGCGTATTTAATGGTTCTAAATTTTGAAATAAATTAAAGTGCCATTATTTATTCATTGTTGAGGAACCATTTGACGCAGAATGGTCATTTTAAAAATATGGAAAAGAGACAAAGGTTTAATTCGACAAAACTCTTAACAAGTTTCAAATTTAAAAGCAACAATTACTTTGCCAAAGGGACAAAGTCGGATCACTGATGTAAATAATTAAAAATAAAAAACATATTCTAACGTGTTTTGTACTCTGTTATTTACTTATTCAGAGTTTCATTTGCCGTTTTCTAAATCAAAATGTTTCGAAACGTTTCTAACAATTTATACAAACTCATTTATGAACGTTTTAATACGTTTTTCAAACCTCCTACAGAACTTCAGATATTAAATTTTAAATATTTTGATTGGAAACTAGACGACCATGCTAAATAATTTCTTACTGTTTAATTAAGACAACATTCTTTGGAAAATTTCTAACATACTTATTGTGAAATTAAGAATGAGATTAAACTTCTAGTGACAATAGTAATTGCAACTGCCAGAAGAATAAGTGTTCCAATAAGGAATTTTGAGACTAGAACTTCTTCCTTTCTGCATAGTTTAATTTAAGCGTGTGTTTTAATAAACAGCTTGTCGCAATCTCGTTAATGTTCCTTGTTTAAAGCTTTTTGCAAGCTTTAGATGGCGTAGCATTTATTTTTACTGAAAACGACATTTTTCTCTTTAAATATAGAAAAAAAAACGTAGAATTAATTTACACGTTCAGACGATAGTTTAATAAATGAGAATCGCCAGGAAAATTAAACATTAAAGAGCTTTTTTTTAATCGCAGACTATTTTCTAAAAGAAAATGAAACGCCTTGTAACTACATTTTTTTTCTTCAAATTTTTAAAGAACATGTGCTAAACTCATTTTAAACATAAAAATGTCACTTAATTTTTTTAACTATGGGTATAATTTTTTTCTTAAATGATGTTGTTCTCCATTAAAGTTTGACGTGAATAGCTTTTAATGTACGTTTCTTTTTAAGATGTATTTTTTAAATGATGATGACATTTTATAAAAAAAATTATGATACTCAAATTATACTTTATTGACACTCAACATCAAAAACCAATTTTACGCTTCAGTACATTTTTTTTACTTTGTCATATTTTTTTACAAAAGAAAAACCTGATACATTTATAAACTATTAATATAATTGCATGAGCATTATTTTGAAGTATTAATAATGTTTAATAAAATATTCCAAGAATTTTTTTTCAAATCTAGATTAGATTAGGTTTTAGGTAATCTAGATTAGTATAAATAATTCAAATACATTTATTAATAAAAGTTAATATTAATTAAATAATTTAAGTTGTTTTTGCAATAACGAATGAAACAGATAAATAAAATACAATTTAGAAAACATAAATTTATTGGAATAATGATGCATTTTGTGCTAATATTTAATTTCCTTCACATTTGATTGCAGTTCAGAATCTGATTTAATTGCTTTGGCCTATATACAACCGGGATATAGAGTTTTCAACAATTTCTTCATTTCTTGAATTGTTAACTTCCTTAGCACTGAATTGTTTACTTCCTTAAAGTACCTATCTACCAAACAATCGATTCACCAGGAAGCTTCGATCAAACTTAAGTTTTTTAAACCAGATTGGGATAGAAACAGTTTTACAGCATTACTCTTTAACGCTGTAACTGGCTTATGCACTTTTTTATTTAGTTAGTTAGATAGCATCATCGCCTCAATAAACAACAAATACAAAGATAGTCATAAACAAGTAGCTGAATAAGGACAATTTTTGTCATAACGAGGCACATAAATATCATAAAATATTAAATACAAAATTACAAATTTAACAAACTATTTATGCTATTTGTGATTAACAAACATTAACAAACTATGACATATTTTCCTCTCCTGAATTGTTAGTTTCCATATAGTCATTATGCACCAAACAATTTCGATCCATCTGAAGCTCTTAACACCAGTTTCTGAAGCGTTCAGGCAGTTTCGATCACTCTAAAGCTTCCCTTGCTAGATTAGGATAAAATCAGTTTTCCAGCTCCGATATCAGTGCAATCATTTTAAAATCAGTTATAGCAACGAAAAAATGTATAACTGTTTGAATAATGGTTTATACGCAGGGTTTGATTTATTCAGTTAGCACATAGCCTTTACTATTCGAAGTGCAGCAATAAAAGCAAAGATAGTTTTTCCAGGACACATTAAGTCGGTTATAAAATATTGTTTAAATATAAAATTACAAACTTCAAAAACTATGTATGCCATTTGCAGCGCTATGGTATATTTCCACCTTCCCTGAAATGTTAGTTTTCATAAAGTTTTAATATACCAAATAATTTTGATTAACCTTAAATTCTTAACACTAATTTTTGTAACGTACGGACAGTTTCTATCACTCTAAATTTTCTCATTCTAGATAAGGATAAATCAGTTTTCCAGCACCGATATCAGTGCAATCAATTTAAAATCAGCTACAGCACCGAAAAAAACCATAACTGTGCCAGACATTCGTCTGGAGCTGTGACGGTGACTATGGTAACGAGGTATGATTATTTCAAGTAGGGGTGTGGAGTCCCTCTTTAGGACTGGTTTCGGCGAGAGAAAAGGATACCTCTTCATCGAAGCCACCCTCCCTAAAATGTACTGTTTGTCTAATATAGGTACTCTGACCGCCACTAAGTCTGCGGCAGTCTGGTGCTATGGAAACAAGAAGAGGGCATTTTAGGGAGGGTAGCTTGGATGAAGAGGTCTCCTTTTCTCTCGCCGAAACCAGTCCTAAAGAGGGACCCCACACCCCTACTTGAAATAACCATACCTCGTTACCATAGTCACCGCCACAGCTCCAGACGAATGTCTGGCAGAGTACCTATCTTAGACAAACAGTACCTATCTTAGACAAACAGTATTCAAAGTAACACAATAAAAGCAAAGTTAGTCATCCCAGGGCACAGGAAGATATTTAAAAAATATTATTTAAATACGAAATTACACACTTTGATTTATTACATTCGCAGCACCGTTAAATATTGTCTACTTGAACTGTTAATTTCCATAAAGTTTCTATGCACCAAACAATTTCGATCCATCTGAAGTTTCGAACACTAGTTACTGTGACGCTCAGACAGTTTCGATCAATCTAAACTTTTCCAAACTACATTAGGATAAAAGCAGTTTTCCAGCATTAATCTTTAGCACCAAAAAAATCTGTAACTGGTTTATACAGTTTTTGATTTATTTAGTTGGCATCATCGCCTCCTTCTTTAAACACACCAAACAACTTATAGATTTCTCTTTACAGTCCTTAATAAAGACAGAGTGCCTTTGACATGCAACCAGAAAAGGCCGAAGTGTTGAAAAAAGAAAATGGAAAAGTGCCGTAATTGATCTTCTTTAGAAAGAGCATGGGAGGAAGAAGAATTGAAACCCATATTTTCTTCCTACTCTTCTTATTTATTTGAAAAACGAAGTGGGAGACATTCTAAAAGGTGATCGATAAGTTAGGTCTAGAAACTACCCAATCAATCATTGGTAATACACTGGACCTCTTTTAGAGGTATTTTTTGTCTTCTTTAACGCTGAAGTGAAAGAAGGGTTACACTTTGCAAGATTTGTTGCTTTTTTTTACGTTATGGAAGTTGTGAAAGTGGGTGTTTTCTTTGCTATTGTTTCCTTATTTTTTGTTATCAATAAGTCCAACAATAAAAAACGTTGCTAAAGATGCTAAAATAAGAATATAAATTTCTATAACCTGAAAGCTTCCAGAAACTTAACATACGATCATTAAATAAATTTACAACAATGTTTAGATTAAAGTTCTTTTAAGAAGGTCCTTCCGTTTTAGGAAACTCATTTTATGTATTACAGAATATTAGAAACGATGTTACGGATATGTTATTTGTTTAATATTGTAAACTTTTAACAACTAGGTAGAATGTTATTCAGGTGACATTTTATTCTACAACAGTGTTTACATTCAGATTGTTTTTGAAGATCCTTCCGTCTGATGAAATAATTTTATGCCTTAATAGCTTAGTGATGTTTCAAATATGCTATTTTTATAACTGTCGTGAGTTTGTAACAATTAAATGGATGAGGTTTCATTCAACAACATTGTTTATATGAAGGCTGATTTTGAAGACCCATTCGACCTATGAAAAGCATTTTGTGTATTAAAGAATATTAGAAATGATGACAAAGATATATAATTTTTGTAATCATTGGGAATTCGTAACAATTAGTAAAGAGTTTTCATTCTGCATTAGTGTTTATATTCAGGCTGTAGTTTGAAGATCCTTTTGTCGGATGAAATAATTTTATTCCTTATTAGCTTACATAATTTTAGCTGTTTTTAGTTTCGGAAATTTGAATGCAATTTTGATTTTTTTTTTAAAATTAGACATGTCATGCGTAAGAAAGTCTTATAAAAAGTTCAGCAATTATGATTGTGGTTTTTTAATAGCCAATATTTATAGCTTTATTACTTTATGAGCATTATTATTTTTGTTTTGATACGAAAACAAATGATATTTTTCCATTGGGAATCCAACTGTAACAGCATTTTCTGTAAAACTAAGCCCAAAATATCAACAAAATAATTATACATAATTAACGATCGAATACAAATAATGTATAATCTTCGCTCTTTTTTGGCGGCAGCATTCGCATTATTTAATAGCTACTTTTCAGAAATAAGAATACAAAATGAAAAAAAAAATCCTGCTTTAAAAATAACTTTTTCCATATTATTAAGTACTTCTCTGATATAATCCAAAGTGCCATTTAAGCGACGAAATAACATTTAATATTCTTAAAATGCCCTTGATATAGCCACGTATTTTGTAACTACAATACCTTTGTAGCTAGTAATTATTTGAAAACATTTCACAATTATTACAATTTAAATGTAGTATTTTCAAACATGATTGTGAAACATACATTTCACGAGTCACTTAAAACTCCAGCCATGGAGAATTAATTCCATTCTAGAACATCAAAGCAATTCTTCCGTTGCTTCTTTCCAAAAATTACAATGTGCCACTCGCCTTGTAAACATACACACATACCAGATTCCTTTCCTTTAATTAAAGTAGCTCGTTAACAACGGGAGATCTTAATTACCTGTGAAGAAAATTTTCACGATTCCTATTATTTTGTCAGTGTCTCGCATCGGATCCCTTGTTGAAAAGTGGCTGTAATTGCGGGCAGAAACGGAGAGGAATTAAGGTTGTTTGCAATTAAAGTCTCGTGTGACACGTACTATTTCGAAGTAACCACACTGCGGCACGCTTTCGATGGATTATGATTATCATGCTTAGGTTACCATTAGCTGATAACATACGCTAAACTATTGTGGCGGTTAATGTCTCTTTTGGGATATAAACAAGGGAAGTTTTATTTTGCTGACGAATAAGAAAAGGAAGGGGAATTGAGTAGTTGGAAATTATTATATAAATGCAGAATTTTGGTTCTACAACTTAAACTTTTAATAAAAATTTACGGTGTGATTAGGACAATATGGAGAGAAGTTAATTTAAAAAAAAAAAAAAAAAAAAAAAAAAAACCTGTTTATGTTCGCAAGAAAGTAATACGTGGAAATTTGAATTTCTACTCCTGTCTGAAGCAACGAGGGTACTAGAAAGTAACACTAAAAAAAATCCGTTTAAAGTTGCGCCATCTATTGTTTGTAATTGAAGTCCTTATGTCATGTGCCGTTTCGAAGTAACCACACTACACTGTAAAAAATTTCGAGGTATGTTGCACCAAACATTGGTATTCATTTGCTGGCTACATAAAGTCGTGCTCAGTTTTACTATATATTGGTGCTTTCACTAGCTCCAAACAACGAGAGAAGGTTGCACCAAAAATCGAAATTTTGAAAGAAAGCGGTGAAAGGGTTCACCAAAAATAAGTGTTTTGAAGGGAACTAAAAATGGAGGAAGGTTGCACCATGATTTGGTATTTTTGAAGCGATCTAAAAGCGAGAAAGGTTGCACCATTATTAGGTATTTTTAAAGTGCTAAAAAGCAGGGTAAGGTTGCACCATTATTAAATATTTTTAAAGTGCCAAAAAGCAGAGAAAGATAGCATTATTATTAAATATTTATTAAAAAAAAGAGATGATAATTTAAATCAAATTATAATTTAATTATTTAAATCTATAAAAATTAATAAAACTATTTTTATTTTAGATGTGTTATGTAATATATATACCATATTAAATAATATATCTAAAATAAAAAAAGCTTTTTTAATTTTTATATATTTAAATAATTAAATTATAATTTGATTTAAATTATCTTCTCTTTTTTTTATAAATATTTTTTAATGATGCTAACTTTATCTGCTTTTTGGCTCTTTAAAAATATTTTCGTTCATATAAAAACTTTTTCTTTCTTCAAATTGATATATGTAAAATTTGAATTATTTTTTACATTTCATTTAAAGCACGAACAGATGCTATAGAGTTAATACCGTTAATGTTTTAAAGAGAAAATAAAAAAGAATTTTAATTTTAGGCTGAATCAAATTCTTATTGCTATGTATTTTGAAATTATTTTATTATTTAAAAATGAAAATATTACTTTCAGAAATAAAAATTTATATAAAAAAGTAGACAAATATTGTATTTGTCAACCCCCAATCTCTAATTAAGGAAACATTCCAATATTAATTACATTGGCGTATGGAAATATTAAATTTGAAGTAAATTGAGAAATGTAAAAATAATGAAATAACTTGGAAATATTAACAAAAACTATACAGATCAATATTTTAACATCAATTTAAGATCAATATTTCAATATTTGCAATCCCTTTGATATTTGTATACATAGACAGAATGTAATAATTTTTAAGCAAAATCTTAAAATTTAAATATATTATACTTTTTATACATATCACAGCATTCATTAAAAAAATACAAACTATTCACTCAAAAATATGATAAATAGTATGTTTTTGTTACTAAGAGAGTGCATTCAATTCAAATTTATTTTAAATTTACAGTAATTTAAAATAAAAATTATGTTATGCCTCAATGCTTTGAGTTTTGAAATTTGGGATCATCTGAAAATAATTTTCTATATTTTAATAAGATACTAAATTTCTTGATATATTCTGCCTCATCTGAATTAAAATCTAGAATATAGCTAAATCACTTCTTTACAAGCATAATTTACTACTCGATAAAAAGAGTAAAATTTCACACAGTTTAGAAAAAAATACTGTAATTTTTTTTACAAATTAGTAAATGAAAGTGAGTACTTGAGAAAAAGCAATATTTTTATTACATATTCATTATTATAGATTTTCTGGTGCTATTACTTAACCTATATCAAATGTTTCAGTTGATTTTAAAAAACACAACAAGATTTAAAAAGATTACACACAAATAAAATTTTGAAGCCTATTTATAAAAGAATAATTGTTTTTCCAAACACAGGTTCTTCATTCTCAAAACTTGAAACTATACACACTCCTTGTTTGTAAGCTGTTCTTGAAACTAGTACTTTTCAAGTGTGAAAAAGCTTTTTATAACCTTCTGGAATTCTGGTAATTTTATCAGAATAAATATTTTTATCAATAGGTTCGGCACTGGGTATATATTTTTTCCTGTGTCTCTTTCTCAATTAAAATCATTCAAGTTGCTGGTGCTTTTGTGCTAATGAAAGAAGATTAAAAATAATGTCATTTATTCTAATAAAATGTACAGACGAAACACAATTTGAATCCTTACTTTTTGAAAACATAGAAAGATCAATCAAAGCAAGTCATATTTTAATTGCTATTTTTTTTAAATAAAAAAAAAATTTAGAAATTGTAGTTCTCATGTAAAAAAAATTTTAACATTTCACTACCTAAAATAAAAATTTTGAGACCAACTATTTATACAGGGGGGGGGGGATTTCTATCTTAAGCCTCCGTTCACCCACAAAGATTCCGGAAAGGAAAGAAAGATATTGATATTCTAAAATATTTTTGTTAAAATGCGCTAAAGCATCAAAATAGAATTTCTCTACTTGAGAAATTGTGAATTGAATTTTATGCAGAGCGTCCCATTAAAAAATTTGCTGAAAGAACTGTTAACAGTTAAAATAATAAATGAACAAATTGATCATCACTTGAATAGATAAAAGAGTTCGTGTTGAGTCTAAGAGGGTGGAATCAGGCTGGAATCAGGTTTTATGGCTGACAAATAAGAAAAGGAAGTTAAAGAGTAGAATTGAGTCGTAGGGAATTATTATAAATGCAGAACTTTTATTCTTTAACTTAAGGGAAGTCAGTGGGGCATATCCCAATAATGCTAAAACTGACCTTTTACGATGTACTTTTTTCATCATTTGAACAAGACATTGCTTAAGTTTTTTTCCGCAGAATATTTTCACCTATGTTTACATTATGATGACTGTTAATACATATCTTTGGCAGAAATGTTTTGGAAAAAATTATGAACTGAAACCTTTTAATTTCTTTAAATGTTTCATCATTTTTGAGCAAAATCTTTCATAACTTAAAAAGTTTTTCTAGTAACGCTAGAGCATTATCAGAACATGCAACTTATATAATCTCAAATATTCCCAAAACATTTCAGAGCGATATCATAAGTAGTTTCTCAGAAAAGGTACATCGGGAAAAGTCAGTTTCAGACCAGATCAGTTCAGAAAAGAAAAGTAAAAATTTATGATGTGATTGGGGCAATACGGAGAGAAGTTAATTTTTGTTTAAAAAAATTCTGTTTCTGTTCGCAAAGAAAGAAGCACGAGAAAATTTGAATTTCAAGTCCTGCCTGAAGCAACGAGGGTACTAGTAACACTCTCAGAAAAAAATCCGATTAAAGCTGAGCCAAACTATTAGTATCTGGAATGATAACAGTTTAAAATTTTCTAGAAATCTTGAAAAAAGTTGAAAAGAATATTATCGTGTAATATCAGCTAAAAGTTACGCCTAAATAATGGTAACTTGAGCATAGTATCATGAAAAGTTGCAGAAATATAAAAAAAAAGAAGTTTACTTGAACCATGTTTCCTTTCAAGTTGAACCATTCTTGTAGTAGTCTAATGTTGACCCAAAATAATGATAACTTTAACCATGATATCGTGAATACTTGCAGAAACACACAAAAAAAAAAGAAGTTAGCTTGAACCATGTTTCCTTTTAAGTAAACCATTCACATAATATCAGTTTAATCTTGTGCCGAAATAATGGTAACTTGAACCATGTTATCGCGCAGAGTTGCAGAAATTTTAAGAAAAAAGTTGAATTAAACCATGTTTCTTTTCCAGTTGAGTCACTCGCTCAATATCTGTTTAATATTGTTCCAAAGTATTGGTATTTGGATAATATCGTGTGAATTTGCTACAATCTCAAAAAGAAGTTGAATTCCACCATGTTTCCGTTGAACCAATCTAGCAAAATAATTTTGAACCAGATAATTATCTAAAACTATTTTTTTTTAAAAGAATGACAATTCAAATAAAGTATTTTTAAATAAGATTTAGAAACATACGTGTCATGAGTCACCGGAAATTTTTACCATGGCAAATTAAAGTATGGTCTAAACTACCAGAATATGGTAAAAATTGACCACATTTCTGTCTATATGAGAACATTAAGAAGCTCGATAGTTTTTACCGAAGCTCTTTGGAAAGGATTTTGGTAAAAGTAACAATAAAGTATGGTTTTATATCATGTGATGAATTCCGTAAATGTGGATTTTTTTTATCTTGTTATGATGCCTTAGAGCATGACATTTAAAAAACTGTTTATTCTTTGAAAATTACTTCCAACTTTGTATTTTTTACTAAGTGTCAAGTAATAAGAACTGTAATTTTGAAAAACTGAATTTCCGGTAAACCTGTATCATATATTTTGGTTTTTAATACCAGAATTATGTTGCTTTTTTATTAGAAATATTATTTTCACATAGTATGGTAATTTTATCAGGTTTTTTTTTTCTGTGTTGAACATCTATGAAGTAGATCGTTAACAACGAGAGATTTCAATTGCACGTGAAGAAAATTTTCACGATTTTTATATTTATTCAGTTTAATCCTTGGTTGAAAAGTGGCTGTAATTGCTGTAAAAATGGAATGAAAGTTGTTTGTAATTAAAATCTCTTGTTTTATGGGCTGTTTTGCAATTACAGCACTGCAGTACGCTTTCAATGGATTATGATTATTGATTATCATACTTTAGTTACCATTAGCCGCTAATGTACGCTAATCTTGTGGCGGCTAATGTATTGTTTGCCCTAATCATAAGCAAGGGATATTTTATTTCTGAAGAATAAAAAAAAATTAAGTTGATGATGAGGAAAATTAAAACAAATGCAGACTTTTGATTTTTAAACTTAATCTTTCAGGAAAAATTTATGATGTGATTAGGACAAAAGGATGGGAAGCCAATTTTTTTAAACAATTAACACGTTTATGTTCGTAAGTTAAGACGAGATAATGCGTACTCAAGTTGAGCCTAAGACAACGGGGAAGTGAAAATTGAAAAATCAATACAAAGTTGCGCCAAAATATATGTATTTTACATATCCCGTTTTCGATGGATTACTGTACTGATGGTACTGTTAATAGCTAGAATACAAAGAAAAGTTACTGTGGCAACTAATGTCTCTTTTGAGATATAAATAGGAAGATTTCGTTACTGAAAAATAGGAGAAGGGAGTTGATGATGGCAATGGGAGTGGAATTCCGTTTCAGAGAATTAAAAATGCGGGAGTTTGGCTCTAAAAATATATGTCTAAATTTTTTAACATAATTAGCACTATTAGTGAGAATGAATCTTAAAATAAAAAACAAACAAATAACTGTTTTAGCTTAGACTCTAAAAGCTGCAAAATTACTAACATTAAATCATGTCATAATAACCGAAATCAAAATACCATCTAGTAATCTTTACATATAATGAAAAAAGAATGTTTGTGTGTAAACGGATCAGGGGTTAGAGTCTCCTTGCAGTCAGGCTAATCATGGTAGGTTCTCGTGATCTTCCTCTCCATGTAACGCAACTGCGGTTTAGTTCCATCAAAAAGTCCTCCACGAAGGCAAATTTCTCCCAATACTTGATACAGGAATTTCCTTGTGTTCTGGTTTAGGTTGAAAATTACAAGGCTATGTAGTTAAGCATTAGTAACCCAAAAATTAGGACGAATGTTCAACAAAAGTTATATAATAAAAATGATGCTTAATTTGATAATCGATACTAATTAAAATAAATAAAATTTAAGCTATGTGCTAAAAAGCAAAGTTAATGGAGAAAATGTACTTATTTGTTATGGAGAACCGTAAATAGTTGTCATACTATTATTGACACAATGATACTCAATTTTAGTAATAGGCATTATGGTAAATGGTGCAGTTTCTGTAAGTATCAAATATATTCTTACATAGGTACAAAGTATTAATGAGTAAATTTGGTGCCTATTAAACTGCAGCAATACTGGGCATTTTTATGATAAATAGGTAGAAAGAAGGTTTTTACAATTTTCAAAGGTAAAGGTGAAAGTTGCTTGACTTTGAAAACTTTTAAATATCATTAGTTGCCTTGAGCAACAACATTATGTCTGATGATAATGGAATTCAATTAATTCTTATTTTGATGGCATGAACTATTGAATGCGTGTTTTACTTTATCTAATGACGTAAAGCTATCGGGAAGGTCAACAAATAATAATAAATAACAAAAAGTCTTCAAAATTTTTTAGCATCATTTAGTGTTGGTATTTGTGTTTCAGTTTTTGTGCATGATTTTGTAGTGTTGTTCAGTTCTTATTTATTGGTTCTTATTGACCACTTATGAAGAACTGGTATTCAAACAGTAGTAAACAAAGTAATATATGATTAAAATGTTGACGTCTGTGTTGTTCAGGGAACCCAGTCACATCAGTTGACTAATTTTTTTAAAAAAATTTATTTTCTACTTTATTTGAAACCATATTTTTTAACGTAGCATGAATGAGTTTTTGAAATTCCAATTTTAAAAGATTTTTTTACGTGTTTTAATAAAGATTTTTTTTAACAAAAAATTTTTTAAGTCAATTTTTCATTTTTTTCATTTTTTAAAATCTCCTACGTGAGTAAATTATAGAACAAACCAGAATTAAAATAACCTATCTACTCATTTCCCAAATTATAAAGGACCAATTTTTCTTAAGTATAATATATAATAATAATTTGAGATGAACATGCTTAAAAGTTTTTTTAAAAATTTATTCTCACATGATATTTTACTATCCTTAGGTATCAATGATAGTCTGAAAAGTACAGTTATTAAATATATTTCTAAACAAAAGAAAACTGTTATAAATTTCTATTCATATTGGAAAAAAGGGAAATTATTCTACGGTCGATTAGTAAGAATAATTTTATACATTATTTTTTATGGATAAAAGCAAAAATATTTTTGTGCGCTTACATTTAGTACTAAGACATTGAAAGCATAGATACATATTTACACATTTTTTTGGGAGGCTTAGAAAAAGAAATATGATTAAAAATCCAGAGTATGGAAAAATTTGCCATGTTTCCGGCTCTATGGGAACACCAAAAGGCTCGGTAACTTTTACTGAAGTTATTTTGTAATGATTATGGTAAAATCAACATTAAATAATTTGTATTATGTGAAAAAATTTAGTAATTATGATAAAATAAGGTATTTTTTTATGATACACTGACAAAAATTATGTACCAAATTAAAGTAAAGAACCGGCACTTTATCATCCGCGAAAACTATTTTGCCGTAAAATCCATTTTTACCGTAAAATTTATTAGCGTAATTTTTGCAGTGATTTAATTAGTGATTTTACGGTATTTATTACTGTGAAATTTACGGTATATAAAATTTTTTGTTTTGTAATATGTTCCAGTAAAAATAGTATTTGAGGTAAACTTTTTATAATAATTTGATCCAGAATATTGTACCTGGTCCCTTAGAACCTGGCATAAAACTATTCATTCGTTTAAAGTTACCTTTCAATTTTGTACTTTTTACTGAATGTGTGGTAATAAGAATTATAACTTTGAAAAACAATGAAAGAATTTCCAATGAACGGAAAATTTACCACACTAATGTCTTAAATACCGTATATGTTGGTTTTCATTGGAAGAATTTTAATTTTTCTTTACCAGAACCAAACAGTACCATCTTCTTCAATTTCTATTATTAGTTCACCCTCTATCTATATATATTTATATACCTTGTTCAAATTTTCAATCGTCAATAAAATACTTTTTATTCATCCATTCAACATTTTTTAAAACATGTTGTGGTTGACATTTGATGTTAATACGGTTTTATCAAATATTAATTATTAATTAAATTTAATTCATTAATGTTAGTTTCACATGGGAGAAAAAATTTAGTTTATTAAAAAAATTTTTTTTTTGTTGACCTAAGTAGGAGTTGACTTAAAATGTTTTATTTTATTTATCGTACAGTATGAATCACGTTCACGACAGAATCGTTTAATCCCTCCACGTCATTTAAAAATAAATTTGGCCAAGAAGTCGAAAAAGCTGAAAATTTATTTTAAACGCGAAATCTTTTCCAGTCAGACTTCTTTATAAGGCTTGCTTTGAATCTAAAGTATTTCGTTTCGATTTAAACAAACATTTTGAAGAAAAAGAATTCTAAAATACTTTATAATGCACGAAAAAAATAACATTCTTATGTTTCCTCAAAAACATCTGATATCTAAGTAGCGCACGTTCAAAGAAAATTGCTTTGTTTCAATTCACTCCTGAGTGTATTGAATGATACCTCTCTGGAAAAACAAGAACATTATAAAGTTTAAAGCGAGACAACCCCGATCTGTTCTTTATGCATACGCTAGTTAAATGAAAACGTGATTTTTCAAAGTGATGAAAATTTAAATGTGATTTGTAACATAAATACTTAATGAAAAGCAGGGGTAATTTTAGCCTGTGGCATTTTTGAATCATCTTTGGTAGCTGTTTTAGAAATATAATATTTGCATAAACTTATTCTATTTTTGTTCTCGAAGCTAATTTCTTTTAAAATGACACTTTTAGTTCCTTTTTTGTCGAAATGTACTAGTTTATGAAAGTTACAAAAAACAAGAAGTCGCGTAAATGTTGCGACAAACTTCTAGGCTAGTTGGAGCACTTCATCAAATTTGAAATTGTTTAAGAAACAAAGCCTGGAAAAGTCATCGTATGCGGCTAGGGGCGCTTACCTTATTATGTCCTGTTCAGAAGCACACGGTGAAATAGTTCATAACAGACGAGCGGCCCTAGAGGCGTATCACATTTCCGAGTATGTTTTCCTGTGTAATTTCTATAAGATCTATCTTAATGACTAGAGGGGGTGACTTCAAATATGCTAATTAATTAGTGCAGATGATATTTTAATTTAGGAAATGAGACACAAAAACGTACTTTCTCTCAATAAACATACCTTTTTTTTACGGATTTGGATTTATGATCTCCAAAATAAAGGGGGTAATCGCAATCCGGGAAATGTAATCCCAATTGTTTGTTCAGGAAAGCGATCCAAAGTTCGGACAACTTTATGCTAATTCTAATTTTTGTACATATTGAGAACTTTTTAAGCAAACTGAAAAATTGTTGCACACAATTATAAAATTCGTTTATCCAAAGATAATTACATTCAAAATATAACTTTATTTATTATTTTGTATTATTTTGTTAACTATTTGGCGTGAAACTTTTTTTTTTTTACATCATTTTAAAGAACGCAATTTCAAAAGGGAAAATGCAAAATTTGAGCAAAATCGGTCTAATAGTTTATCCAATTTCATTCAAATTTTCTATTTTGCTATCTAAAATTGCACTCTTAAAAATGATAAAAAAAATACCTTATATTTCAAAAGTTTTTCGAACATTATTAAGTAAAATATTAATAAATATTTACTAAAAGTTATTTTTAGCGTGAAATTATCTTTGGATAAACGTCTTTTATATTTGTGTGCAAAAATGTTTCAATACCCTTAAAAATTTCTCGAAATATGGCGAAATATGCAAAAAGAAAAATTAATATTACAGGGTTCAAAGTTTGGATCGCTCACCTCACCAAACTATGGAGACCATATATGCGGCTTCTCTCTATATTTTGGAGGTCAGAAATCCAAATCCAGAGGGGAAAAAATATGTTTATTCAGAGAAAATGCGCTTATGTGTCTGATTTCGTAACTTAAAATATCGTTTAATTAATTCTCATATTAATTAATTACCATATATGAGGTCCTCTCGAGCATCAAGGATTGAGTCCTAAAACGCGATTTAATCATTAGATCAAAAGTCAGCGTAGTCCGTTTTTTATTTTACGCACTATTCATTTCAACAAAAAATAGACTAAAAATGAAATTTTAAAAAATGCTGTAGATTGGAGAGAGAAAATGACTGCAGATTTGAAATCAACGATACGAAAGATCTGTTGGAAAAATCACATACAATAGCAGGGACGGATAACCTATTAGGCCAGACTAGCCCATGGTCTAGGGACCCCAATAATTAGGGGCCCCCTTAAAAAAATTTTTTTTGAAAATAAATTTTAAAAAATTAAGAAAAACAATGATTTTTTAAAAAAAAATCAATTTCAAATATATATTAATAAAATACGAAAATTTTTTTAGTTCTAATTTAACAAAATAAAGTAAAATTTAATTTATTATTATTTTTTTAATTTTAAATATGCTTTCTTAAATGAAATGATATATAAATACTTTCATATTTGAATAAATAAAAAATATACGAGAAAAAAATTTAATCTAAGGGCCCCAAAAATTTGAACGGCCTAGGGCCCGGCGTATGCTTAATCCGCCTCTGTACAATAGAGAAAAAAATAGTTCCCTTGAGTAATTCACTTCATATAGAACGTCATGTACTTTTTTCTTTATTTGACAAATTTTTGCATCCCTTTCCCCAAGAAATGAAAATTTATTAACAGTTATCTATATATATATTTCTCTTACACGGCACCAAAAAAAAGCTTCATTACAACTTCTCGAATGGCAACGTTAGAAAATCGACCAATGATTGCATCTAAAAATGTCACATGTCAAATCTAGCTGAGGTGGCTCAACATATAGCGCTTTTAAAAGCGGAAACAATAACTAGAGTGAGCATTATCAGGTTGTTCAATTCAGCTGCGGCAAAAATAAAAATAAACAACTTAAAAAATAAAAATGCTGTTGCCAGCCATAGAATTTTTCTAAAGTTAACTTAGCAACATAAATCAAAATTATGATACCTGAGCGCTTGACATAACAAATCCTTCAATTCTATAAGTGTTGTAACAATTGCAATTTCAAATTGAGAATTTTCTACAGTGAAAAGTTTTCGGAACTTCAGTATTCAAAAAAGTATACAAAAGCTAGACGTTAAGAACGTATCCAATGAGCGAGCAAAGCGAGCATTGGATTGCGAAGCAATCCGAAATAAACTGCGAAAGCAGTTCCGGAGATTGGTGAGCGCCAGCGAGCAGTGGGCGAAGCCTCCTAGTTTCTTTATAATATTGTAAAAATAAATTATTTTAGTTTTTTCAGCAGGGCTTGCAAATTATTAATCTTACTAATTGTTACTCTGTGAATTAATTCTTACTTAGCGTTTCAAATTTCAAACAGTATTACACGAAAGCTGTAGAATTTTTAGGAGAATAAAATATCAACTACTTTTTTAGGCTACATGTTTGTTATTATTTGTATGAATTTTTTTTTGCTTAAAATACAGTAATGTTGAAGTGAAAATTTTAAAATAAAATTAATTTGACTATCATAATTAAATTATGAATCTATTTATTTAAAGGTAACAATGTTCAGAAAACATTTCTTTTCTTTTTTTTTTTTGCTTACCTTTTTTAAATAAATGATTTTTTTTTAAAAAAAAAGCTATATTATTTTCCCAGTTATTACAGTCATTAGATGTATTATTATTATTTCACTACCTTGAAGGTCTTCGCTCTCTTACTGGCATGATAACATAGAATAAATCTAAGAACCTCAAAATTAAAAACACACATTTCGTGTGAAGAAAGATCATATGGTAATTCATCCAGGATTTTGCTATTTCTTCTTTTTATCACAGCTTAGTTTATAAAAGCATATCTTAAAAAGTGTTTAGAATTGAAAATTGATGCATATTCAGTAACCTTTGACTCTTTTTTCCCGTCTCGCTCTTTAATGCAAACACGACACGCATTCTTTCTTTATAAAGAAGCTTAATCTTATTGAATATATCTTTTGTTAAGCACATATATAAAAACCTTCGCCAAATCTGTTAATATCACTTCTAGGTGAATCTTTCACACAAAAAAGAATGCCCTCGATGATAGCAAGAGCTTTAGTTTTGGCTGCCATGGCTTCAGTTGCCATTCCACTGCCACTTACCATTCCACCTAGATACATCAGAATGATTGAGTTTACAACTCCCAATGTTCTAGAAACGATTGAAGAACAACACAGGCCATATGAGTTTAGTTTTTCCGTAAGAGATGATTTGGGAACGAAGCAGCATAGACAAGAAATCGCCAACTCTGAAGGAGTGGTTAAAGGTAGCTATGGATACTTGGATCCTGATGGTGTTTATAGATTTGTGGATTATACCGCTGATGGCGATGGATATAGAGCAAGGCTGAGAAATATTAAATTGGCTGCTTCGTCAGGTGCCAGCATGAGTGGTAAGCCCATTGTTCTTTTAACATCTGGCGGAAAAATTAACGCTAGTGATTACTTATCGGCCAGGAATGAGCGCTCAAGCAAATTGAATGAATTAAAAAACTGATTTGTTCAGGTTGGAAATTTCAAAAACTTTCATTTTGTTTTCATTTTTACCGTAAGATTCATTCATCAGAAATTCTAATTTCACAAATGTGCTACAAATATTATTTTCTTTTTATGAATATTGTGTATTGTGTACGCGAGTAATTTTACAATGTTTTTATATAAAAGTTTTTAAAACCTGAATATTGTTTTGAATTTATTTGTTTATGCTAATTGTTGGAGATGAATAATTTTGTTTTGAAATGTATCTGAAATATATATCAAGCAGTTTAAGTTTTTTTAAAAATCATGATGGGTAGCTAAGATTCGAAAGCCTGTTGGATATAAACTTTTCGACCAAGATATTCATATTCATTGAATAGGTAACCAAGATATTCATACTCATTGAAAAGGTAACCAAGATATTCATATTCATTGATAAGGTAACTAAGATATTCATTGTTTAGTTGTATACAATGTATCATTCACGAAAAGTCATACATGCACTACTTTTTTTTATAAAAGATTTTTTTTTCTAGAATAAAATCAAACCATCCGCTCTTAAAAATGTACAAGCTCTTAAAAATGTACAAATATTATTTCTTTGGGAAATTTAAGGAAACTAGAATTTCAGTGAAAAGTAGAAGAGATTTCTATTTTATATTACAGTTTAAGAAAACTATGCATGTAATTTGCATGTGATTTAGTCAAGGCCGTATTTAAGGAAGAAGAAGAGAAAAAAAGGGGCAATTGTTCCAAGACATGGAATTAACGAATTTAACAAAAAGTAAAGCCAAAATTAACGAAATTAACAGAAATTGACGAATTTAACAAAAGTTACAACAAAACTAACAAAGATTACAACAAAATGAACAAAAATTAACAAAAATATAGTGTTTAATAATGGTTTTTCTAAAGGAAATAGTAGAGAATTTCTTCATATATCTCCATAAAAACTTCAACATTGTATAAAGCGTCATCAAATATTCCACAAAATATGAATTTAAGGCTTTTTGTGCTTTGAGGATAGGGAACAGCAAAAAGTTTTTTTGTCTTGGGGCTAGTAAAAACTTTGTTTATCCTTGTATGTAGTTATCTTCTTCTTTCTCTGCACTGCAGCTTTCGTGGAGTCAGTAGAGAATAACGTCAAGGGGGACAGGCACTGAGTCCTGCACCCTGCCCCCTTGTACCCAGTTTTCCAAAAATTAACCAAGCCTTAATTTTCCAAAATCGAGGTGCTGGTTTTTCCCCGCTATCCAGTTTCACCCCTTATTCCCCTATTTATTTTCTCTATCCAGTTTCACCCCTTATTCCCCTATTTATTTTCAATACCCTGTTTCACCCCTTATTCCCCTATTTATTTTCGCTACCCACTTTCACCCCTTATTCCCCTATTTATTTTCGCTACCCACTTTCACCCCTTATTCCTCTATTTAATTTGAGTTACGCTAATTACGAAAGTAAATATTAAAATACTGGGATTTGTTTATTGAAATGAACTAATTCGTACAGAGACAACTCATGAGAAACCTTTTATAAGCAAGTATAAAAATACATAATTATTGAGTAAAAATGCCAAAATCAGGAAAATTCAAATATTCTGAGTAAGTTCATGGAAAAGTAGCAATATGAAGTATAAAAAATACTTTAGTTGCATAATATAAAATATGTAATTTATACCTTATTGCTCAGTAAGAATTTGCTTATAACATTTAGCTTAAGAAATACAATTTTGCATTATGATATTTTGAAAATAAATGTATGTATAATTTAGCATAGGTACGCTTCTTTAAAAATTTTAATCTAGGTAACAAAAACTGTGTCTTGATAAGTTTATAGGTTCAGATTTGATATAAAGTTTAAACATCACTAGAAATGTAAAATGCTTTAGAAATAAGGTAAGACATTATACTCTAAATAGTTGAAACACGCTTTGAAATTTTTAATGTATTTATACATACAATTGTACATTAATTTTTTCGCGTAATTATGAATTTAAACTTATGAACTATGCATAATATTGATTTTTTATGTAATTGTATCGAATAATTACATAAATTATTTAGCTATTAAATTATTTTAGTTTAATCATACTCTTAGTTTAATCATACTCTTAGTTTAATCATACTCTTAATTTCATCATAATTTTAGTTTAATAAGTTTAATTTTAGTTTAACACATTATTTTATATTAATAAGGTGTATTATAAATATAACCCACGTAAACTAAATTATTTGAAATTCCGTTAAATTATTTAGACTTTAAAATTAAAATTATCTCTAATTTTAGTATTTTAGATGATATATTTGTTATGTTAAGATATTAATTTTATTGTATTGTAATTTTGAAATTTTATGGACTGAAAAAAATCGTTGATGTGTTATCAAATTTTAAATCGTTTTTCTATTCAGATAATAATAAAATCCCATCCATTCAAATTATCTGTGGACAGGATTCAAATTTCCAAAAAAATAATAAAACGAAATCTCTATTTTTGCAGATAATGCATTAGCTTTTTACAAGCAAGATTGTTGCCACCATAAATCCTAAAATAATCGATTCTTATCCTCATAAAAAGTTGTATTCAAATCCTGCATCGAAAGATAAGAAAAGTTAATATGAATAAGACTTAGACAAAGGTTCTGTATGGATATTGATTTAAAAGATTTTTCTTTCACATTCCGTTATAAAAAAAAGATTTCTTTTGTAGAAACTCTTTCAACTAAAAGAGTAAACAGAGATAAACATCGTTTTTATTTTTGAATTTCTTTATTAAAGGCATTCTTTCGTGAAAAATTAAACTTCCAACGAATTCCCTGATGATGTAAGGACACACAAAAACCTATTATCTTTAACGTCTGTTTTTCCAGAGGTTTTGGCGTTTAAATATATGCATAGATAATTCGTTTTTTATTTTTATTTGAAAGGCATTATTGCATGGTTCTTGTAACCATAATCTTGTTATAAAATGGAGTGTTTGCTTAAGGAAGCAATGAAGTCGTGACAATGTATAAGGCAGATGATACGAAGACAAGCAGTATTTGATTAAAATATAATATTTTTTTTAAAACTGAAAGATAAATTTATTTCTTAGATGTTTTTAATTTTTTTTTAGTTTTTAATTTTTTTTTCAACGCTTTCATAAAAAAATTCATTATTGTCATCTTGATTTTCGAAATATTTATTAGAGGCATTCCTTCGTGAAAAATAAAACTTCCAACGAATTCCCTGATGATGCAAGGACACACAAAAACCCATTCTCTTTAACGTCTGTTTTCCCAGAGGTTTTAACGTTTGAATCTATGCATAGATAATTTGAGTTTTTTTTTTTTTGAAAGGCATTATTGCATGGTTCTTGTAACCATACTCTGGTTCTAAAATTGAGTGTTTGCTTAAGGAAGCAATAAAGTTGTGACAAAGTAAAGATAAAGTAAATGATATTAAGACAAACAGTATTTGCCTATAGGAAAACATTTTTCTAAAACTGAACGATAAATTTATTGCTTTAATGTTTTTAATTTTTTTTTAGTTTTTTATTTATTTTTACAAAACTTTCCTAAGAATAAATTTATTATTATTGTCTTTATTTTCGAAATTTTTATTCGACGTATTCTTTCATGAAAAGTTAAACTTGTATAAAGCAGAAAAAGTTGTGACAATGTATACAGCAGACGATGCGAAGACAAGCAGTATTTGATTATAAGAAAATATGTTTTTTTTTAAAAAACTGAATAATAAATTTAATGCCTAGATTTTTTAAAATTTTTTTTTAGTTTTTAATTTATTTTTCAACAATTTCATAAAAGATATAAATTTATTTCTACCGTCTTTATTTTTGATATTCTTATTCGATATATACTTTCGTGAAAATTTAAACTTCCAACAACTTCCCTGATGATGTGAGGACACGCAAAAACCTACTATCTTTAACGTTTATTCTACCAGAGGTTTTAGTGTTTAAATATATGTATAAATATCATATTTTTTTTTGTTTGGAAGTTATCATTGCATGATTCTTGTAACCATAATCTAATTATAAAATGACGTGCTTATAATATTTTTTTTAAAACTGAACAATCAATTTATCGCTTTGATGTTTTTATAATTTTTTTTAAAGTTTTTAATTTATTTAAAAAAGTTTAAACGATGCATTTATAAGTAAAATATTTTAGGACTTTATATTTGATAAATTTAAATACCTTAACCTTAAATAGCATTTAGGAAAGTTTTCTTTTTACTTTTCTGTTCCAAGAGATTTTTTAACTGATCTTAACAAGGAAGAGCCCCTAGCTACGTAGGACGACATTTCAGATCTTGGATTCCTATGCATTTTTAATTCAGATAATGTACCCTAACTCCGTAATATTTAGAACTCAAAATTAGTCGTAAGATTTAGGCGATTTTATCAAATATACATGGCAGTACAAAGTTCTCTTTTTTTCGTTCTTTAATTTAAAAAGAAAGCTAAATATAATTTTTAATATTCTTAAAATTTATAATCCCATTTTTTGATTTTGGCTGAAATAAAGCATATAATAATTTCCAATGTTTTCAAAATTCTTGATCTTATTCATAATTTATAAAAGAAATAAAGCATAAAATAATTGGCAATGATTTTAAAGTGCAGAACCATACGTTTTTTTTTTCTAGATGGGGGAAATAAAACTTAAAATAATCCCCGATATTTTAAAAAGGCACTATCCTATGCTTCCTTCCTGAAAAATTAAAGAATAAATTAAATGAAACAAGAAAAACTTTGCGGTATCAGTACAAAAAAAAATCAAAGATTTTTTTAATAAAGAAATGAAACACAGTACGATGCAACATTTCCAAATATTATGCTTTATTTCTAAAGGAGAAAAACGTATATCTTGCATTTTAAAAACATTTTTAATTATTATATGATTTATTTATTTTAGGAGTGAAAAAATAAATAAACATCAATTGAATCACCTGTTGGTGACGGGATACACATAAAACTATATATATATATATATATATATATATATATTGCAAGGGAAGATTTTGTTACTTGATTGTGGTAACCATAATCCAATCTGAATACCTCCTAAAAAATGGGTTAAAAATAAATCTGAAGATAAAACATCCAACATAACAACAACAGTCAAGATGAAAATTACCTCTAAAAACTGTACTATCAGGGAGTGAGATTTAATGCAGCTTGAACAACCTAAAAAAATCTGCGTATTTAAAATAACATAACAAGAACTATGGTGTATCAAAATATTACAAGAATTAAACGTCTCAAAACAGACGTTTGAGATAGTTTAAATATTATAAAACCATTCTGTTATCTTTTACTTAATGTTCTGAGCCCATATTGTCTACAAAGGCTCGTGATCAATTAATCGGAAACAAAGAGCCAAGCCAAATAATTAAGCTCTGAAAACTAAATAAGATTTAAATACAATCAAAATATAAAAAAATAATAATAATAATAATAAATAAAAAAAAAAAACAGAAAAAAACAGCAGAATTAAGATACCATAACAAAATTTAAGATAAATCTGCACGATTAATACAGATTACTAACAAGATTAATCTTCAGATTTAAGATAGCGTATTGAACTAAGTTGCTACAAAATACAATAATAAGAATTACATTGGTTCAAAATATGATAATAAGAATCACACTGCTTCAAAATATTATTTCAAGAATGACATTGTATCAAAATATCGTTAAAAGAATTACAATACCATTACACAGCTACAATAAAATATTTCAACAATAACACTGCTTCCAAATATTACAAGAATTAAACAGAACATAATGAAAGTTAGACATAACTTTTAAACTCACTAATTGAAACATTCTTTTGGCATTTCTTTAATGCTCTATGACCCAAGAAACCCAAGAGCTAAAGCCAAATGCTTAAGCTCTTGTTTTCACTCATCCAAGTTAAAAATATAGGAAAAAAAGAGCAGTAACTAGAAAAAGGATTATTTCAGGAAACATGAACATCAGCACGTACCGGATCTTCTCCGGTGCTAATGACTAAGCAGCAGTGTTGGACGGGTTATGGTCGATTTTCTGTAAAAAGACAAATGGCTTCTGTTTGTTTTTAATGAGAAATCGAAGATGGTGGCTGTAGTTCGCTAAGACGTGTCTCAGATACCGATAAAAGATGGGCAAGAAATGTGGATATCCCTTTGGATTAATGAAGCAGATTTCTAAGAAGACAGCGCAGTACTCGAACTTGCGGAACGTGATGATGACAAGTTGGACAAGAGGCCAAATTTTGACAGCACACATTATTTGTAACAGATACAATAGATATCAATGATGATCATTTGTTTCTTTGGAAAAGCTACAGTAGTCGTGTCTTCGGTCTGATGATTCTTTTGCGCACAAAAAAAAAAATAATAATAATAATAAATAACAAGCTAGGTGATTAAACTTGATCTCACCGTATGTCAAAAAGTTTTCAAGGTTATGTGATTCAGAATGTTAAAGAATAATTTTAATATATATTAAAATCTCTAAGTATTTATTAAAATAAATGGTATTTCGGTTTCAGAACGGCATATTTTACTGCGCAGTAAGAATTCTTTTCATAAATAATGATTACATTTCTTACAAATTAAAGATGATTAATACGCAATTTAATTCTTTAATTATGTGGAAGAGATCATTCAAAAGTTCTCATCTGTACGTTTGTTAGGAAAGGTTAATCTAAAAATAAAGCATAATTCATTTAGAGATTGTTTTTATATTCCTTAATTTCATTTAGACATTATCTAGTATCATTCAGTAGCTATTATCGAGTATAGCCGTAATAGCCTGGTTGGCAGGGTGTTGGTCCCACGTCCAGGAGGTTGTGAGTTCGATCCTCACCGACTGAAGAGTAATGTAGTAAATGGTGACTGATGCATGTTAAATCTTTTGGATCACAAAGTCCTCCATGTTCCCATAAGAAATCATACATCTACGGGTACTGAATTGGAAATTGATCGTTCTCTGGTTCAGGTCAAAATTATTATCTGTGGATAAATGAATGAATGGGTCCACCCTATAAACGGGCTGTGACGTATATGAGTGTGAAGTCGTAAACTTGACCGTAGATACCGTTGCTGAAGAACAGGAAACGCAACCTCTGCCTTTAATTCTCTTGGTTTCACCAAGTAGGCTTGCTGGCATTGGCAAATGGCATTCGAAACAACTGGAACGACGGCATCGAGTGTTTTCAGCAGTTTACTTAAATAGTATGAGTACTAACCGTTTCCGTATGGTTAAAGTTCTAATATATCTCTTATTCTACAAATAAATTTGTTGACTATTTTATTGTATTTATTCACTTCATTCTTTTTAGATTGAGAAATAAATAGATTACATAATGTTAGAATCGTTTACTGTAATAGTATTTTAAACCGTTTGATTCTTCGTATGCTGATACGCCACTAGGGGCACTTCCCTATGCTGAACTATTTCTTTGAGTGCTTCTGAACTGGTCATAATAGAAAAAAGTCTCTAGCCGTGTACAACGGCATTTTGGCAGTATGTAACTGTATGTTATATTTTAAAATATTAATTTAAATCAAATTTGAAGGGCTGTTAATTGAACTAATCATTCAATATACCCATATAATTTTTAAAAAAATATTTTATAAATTGTGAAATAATATGTAATTCATATGAACGTTGCTTGACATATTCTCCAAGTGAAATTTATATTTGTTTATATTCTGATAATTTAAGATTAGGTCTTTAAATACTGTATTCCCCAATATGCTACTGTATGTTATATTTTAAAGCATTAATTTAATTTAAATTTTTAAATAAAAAAGAAGCATTATTTTCTATTTGTACAAATCATATAATGTGCACATGTAATTTTAAAAAAAATTAAATTGTAAAATAATATGTAAATTATATGATCGTTGCTTGCAGTATTCTCCAAATGAAATTTAAATCTGTTTATTTTCTGATAAATTATGATAGTTTTAGAAGGAAATGCAACAATTTTTTATAATTAAATTAACTATATCATATTCTAAATTACATATTTGCAGATTTTCCGGTAAATTAAGAGCAATATCCGTTCTAATTCAAATAATACATAAATTACAACTGCTAACAAAACTTGTTTTAAAAGGAAGTTTTTATTAATTTATTTTTTCCTTCATTTTTTTTTCCCTGCAACTTACAATTTCAAAAGTAAACCACCCCCGCTTATAATATTGAAAACTTATTCAAAGAAGATACATTCTATTGTTCTCGTGCTCCAAAAACAGAAATACGATTCCAGAGCATATTTCATTGGATATCGAAATGGAATATGAAAAAAATAGCGTTTGAGAGCAATTTTATTCGATTCCTGCGCCATTTTTATTTCAATGGAATTATTCAATATTTCGTGTAAAAGCAAAGCCTGGAAGTACAGCGGATCACGCATATTATCTTTTGTTCCTTTTTTTTATGACGCAAATAGCGTCGTCTATATTCTGTTTGTGCTAGGAAGCGATCGATTTGAAGGTTTTCTATTGCACATTTGTTTTCAATGAGAAAGAAATCGGACACATTTGACATATGCATGAAGTTTCTTTTTTCTACTCTACGGTGCCTGGCAGCATTTTGGAGTAAAAAAAATAGAATCGCAAATATGAAACATTTACTTATTGTTTATTCGAATTGTGATCTTTGATGCTTATCTTTTTCATTTCTTTGTAATTCTGATGAAAGTATTATTTATTCAAAAATTGTTATTTCAGAGATATAGTAGATTTTCTCAGAGATTGCACCTTGAGCCTTAATATGGTCCGATTTTCGCTGATAACCTATTAATTAAGGTGTCAAATAGATCTATTTTGCCGTTTTTGTTGAAACATAGTAAAATGTAAGTGACCTTAAACGCTTTAAGTTTAATTAAATTTAAGAGCGATTTAATTCGATCCCTGTGCCATTTTTATTTCAATGGAATTATTCAAAAT
The DNA here is from genome assembly GCA_949128135.1 of Parasteatoda lunata. Lineage (NCBI taxonomy): Eukaryota > Metazoa > Arthropoda > Arachnida > Araneae > Theridiidae > Parasteatoda > Parasteatoda lunata. The sequence goes on from OX421979.1 coordinate 25,080,547, forward strand.
TTCGTGTTAAAGCAAAGCCTGGATGTACAACGGATCACGTATATTATATTTTATTCTTTTTTTATGACGCAAATAGCGTCGTCGATATTCTGTTTGTGTTAGGAAGCGATCGATTTGAAGGTTTTATATTGCATATTTGTTTTCAATGAGAAAGAAATAGAACACATTTGCTATATTCGTGAAGTTTCTTTTTTCTGCTCTGGGGTGCTCGGCAGTATTTTGGCATAAAAAATAGTGATGTTTCTCAGACCGTCGCCAATAGCCCACTGTACAGTATGACGTACTCTAGTATGACGTAAATAAAAGTACCGTAACAGTTTATGTCCCCAATAACATCAAATATTATTAAAGTATTTGTTTCTCACACTAGAATGAAATAAAATGTTATATTCTTTCTTTTATTTTTTTATCAAAAAAGAGCTTCTGTTTCTAATGAAAAATGAGTTACTCCCACTCTCTGTGAAGTTCTGAAAAATCAATGCTTGCAAGAAACAGCGTTTTTTAAAATTGTGATAATTACCAGGTGCGGCATGGTCTTTATGGATGCAGTTCGAGGGCTCTGATAATCACTGGTTTTCCTAAGCTATGAGAAAAACTAAATTTCATTTAAAATTTGAATTGTAGTATTGAAATTTCTAAATATAGATATTATTTTAAAAAGCGAGAACATAAAATTACTGCATATTCAAACATTACTATGAATTCTTTGATTATAAATTTATTAAGTCTAAGAAAAGCAGAGAAATGAGAAAAGAACATGAGTAGATCTTAATGAAATTATGTTTTCTCTAAAGACACATCATAAAAACCAGGAATAACAGCATTTTTAAAGAGATTATTCAAAAAGATTAACATGGCTTTATTAACTTATAATGCGATTTACATTTATGGGTGATTCTTTTTAAACAAGACAATTCGGACCAAAACATTTCTTCAAATTTAAAGTCTTCAAAATAATCTAAATTTTTTTTGTATACTTCTTTAATTACATTTATCAATATCTTACAGACAGCAGTGTAGTTTATTGTTATTTGCTCGAGGAAAAAAATAAAATAGAAATTCACCAAATCTTGAATGCCAGGAAAATGACATATTAGCTTAGAAGTTTAAAAAACAGTCATTTTAAGTTAATAGTAAGTAACTCAACTTAAGCCTTTATGTTAGATGGACCATAAGTTGCTTAAATTATTTCTTTTTATCCACTGTAGAAAGAATCAAAAAATATTTTGTTACTGATATGTACAGAATAAAATTGTGTATAATAATCAATCATTAAATAAATAAATAACTTTCATTACATCCAAGCATTTTACAATCATACATAAACTGGGTATTAGGTTAATATTTGCCTTCCCTCTTTACAGTATTAGCAGTTAAAAAGAATTTCTGGTAACACTTCAATGTCCTAGCATTCATAAGCCAGGAAAATGACAGCCAGGATAATGACAAATTCGCCTTTTTATAGCATATAACTTTACTTTAATTTAATATTTTGGCCTAAGACGTTTATATTCGGCAGAAAACAACAGGATTTCTTAAAATAACTAAGATAAATCTATGTAGTTTATGTTATTAATGATTTCAAGAAGACAGGAAAATGACAACATAAAAACCTACTCACGTTGAAAAAATTTTTGAAATAGATTTTGAGCCAGAAAATTGGTTCTTTATTCATGCAACAAGACATGTTCATATAGGAGGGTATCTAATCAATCTATTAACATAAGATATTGATTGCTGGCCCTATCTATTTTGATTATAAATCACTAAATAAAAGTAGCCAGGAAAATGACAGATTTTCATGGGACAAACAAATTATTGACAGGAAAAGTTATTTTAAACGAAGTTTTAGTAAATAATACCCTCTGCGTATATTATAGAAATGCTTACATAGGTTGAGATAAAAAAAATTAGATTTTGAAAAATGTATGGGAAGTTTTGAAGTTAGTTATTATTGGAAATATTGTTTGGGACATGCCAGGAAAATGACATTTTGATATTCAATAAAATTTTTTAAGTATACAAAACAGTCAATGCTAGTGCAAAATCATTTTAAAATGCTAACAGCAATGCCATTTATGTTTTTAAAACAAAGTTCTTCTAGTATTATAATATTAGATCTTGGTGCAACGCACAGTGAATTTTCATATTTCGTGAGAATCACACTGATGCATCTTTAAACACTCCGAATTATAAATAAAAGTAATTCTTAAAACAGCGGGCAAGACTTTTAAACTAGGGCAAAGAAAATCGTATGTCTTTTTCGTAACCGAACAAACATTTCAAATGGAAAGTTTAATTTAGTTCAAAAGATGTAGGGATTGGAACCCGATGTCTCTATGCTAACTTTCGGTTGTTCGGATAGACTTGATGCCTAATAGTGAAGCTACTGATATATATTCCTAATCCAAGATTTTGTGTAGTCACAAATGCACGTATTTTATAGTTTTAATGATTGGTTAACTATTAGCTTACTTTGAAATGAAAACAATTAACAGACGAAAGTTATCAAGTGTTTTGTGTCATCTCAAATTATACTGGTACTGATAAAATTACCGATTTTTTGGCTAAATTTTTTCACATTTACTACCAGAGAGCATAATTTTAAAACAATATTTTATTTTTATAAAAAAGAAATGTTTAATTAATTGATAATATTGTTATAAATAAAAATATATTGTTATAAATAAAAACTATATTTTATTACTATATTGTTATAGTTTTGCCTACAGTCATTACCAAAGCACTTCGGTAAAAAGTACCGTGATTTTTGGCGTTCCCATACAGCCGAAAATACGGAAAATTTTACCATATTCAGGTAGTTTTTCTCAGTGCGTTATCATTAGTCTTGTTTTACATATTAAAACTAAGACATTAAAAATTACAAAAAAAAAATATTAATTCTTAAATATAACTCTGAACGATAATAAAAAACAAGGAAAGCAAATTTTTAAAACTGAACGACAGATAAGCGGTAAGTTATCGAAATCGTTTTTATAAATTTCATTAAAAATTTTTTTCTAAATAGAATAAGACATCTTTTAGGTAAAAAAATTTTAAAAAAAAATCAATTATGCATTGTTCAAAAACTTAAAAGCAAATTTTCGTGACAAAAAATTTAAATACATTGTCTATATATTCCCATCGTTGAACCACGGGCTTAAGTGTTTATTTTATTTCAGTTATTTCTGCACCATTATGAAGTACTTTTCTTTTCTGTTGTCTGGATTTTTTCACGTTTAATTCCGAGATCCAGTGAAAACATGTCACTGTAGATGAAGTACTCCTACTTTCCAATTTTTTATTATTTCTCTCTAACACAGATTCTATCGACTGTTACGAAGAAAGAGAAAACAAATGATTCCGATAGTATAAAAAAAGCTGATAAAAGAAGTTCGCTCAAAATTTTTTAAGCACATTGGAAATAAGTGCGCAGACTTTTGATGAATTTCAATAAATCACATTAATATTTCAATAAGTATATTAATATTAACATTTTGGTAGCATAATCCAATTAAAAATCAAATTTTTAAATAACCTGTAATCTGCAGTATATTTTTCTATCTAATATTCATGCCTGAAAAGCTTGATATTGTTGCGTGAAGGGCAATGAATAATAAGCCAATACTTCTTTCCAAATATCACAAATTAGAGCTGCGATTTCTCAAAAGATGGAGCTTTCGCCTTCCAATGCGTTGACTCAGATTCGAATCTTTGCAGTGGGTAGTTGATAAGAATTCTAATCCTGGCTCGTACTGAAAACTGTGCTGACGTAAAATATTCGCAGAGGTAGATGGCTCAATAGTTCGAATCCCATTGCCGTCGCGTTAACAGTGGAAGGTTTTCGTGGTTTTCCACTCTATGTAATGCAAAAGCGGGTTAGTTATATCATAAGGCCGGGATAGCATTGGTAAGGCGTTGGGCCCCATGTCCAAGATGTCGGGAATTTGATCCCCGAAGCCGAAGATTCCTCGTGTAGTAAAAGGTGACTGGTGCACGTTAAATCTATCTGATCACAAAGTCCTCCATGTTCCCATTAAAAAAAATACCTCTGGCAGTACTGAATTGGAGATCATTCTCTGGTTAGAGTCAAAATTACGATATGTGTATGAATAAATACATTCTGTAAATGGGTTAGACATATAACCGGGCTGAGTGTGGCTAAAGTTAACCATAGATATTCATAGATGGCGGCATTGAAAAACGAGAAACGAACCCTCTGCCTTAAATTCGCTTGGTTTTGCTACATGGGCTAGCTGGTATTTGGCACGTGATTATATTCAATTGATTAAATCGTTTTGGTAATTTGAGTTTCCAATTCGGTAAAAAACTAAAATTTTAGCAATATAAAACTTGTAGCATTTGAATAAATCAAATGCTACGTTTATGATATTAGAATTCATGCATCCATTCAAACATTCTGAATTAGTCAGTATTGAATTACTCGTCTGAAACAATCCAGTCATTAGTGGTTTAAATTAGTAATAATTTAAACAACGATAAAAATTTCAATTGTAATTTGTATCTTAGAAATGATGAATTGACCTAAAATAAAACCAATCAGCGCTAGCGTAATTATATTCAATTGATTAAATCATTTTGGTAATTTGAGTCTCCAATTCAGTAAAAAACTAAAATTTAGCAATATATAAGTTGTAGCATTTGAATGAATCAAATGCTACGTTTATGATATTAGAATCCATGCATCCATTCAAACATTCTGAATTAGTCAGTATTGAATTACTCGTCTGAAACAATCCAGTCATTAGTGGTTTAATATAGTCAGTAATATCATGAAAAATAATCAAATCATTACAAATAGAATTAAACTAATTTCATTTAGGCTTTTCAAAAAGTTCCACGAAAAACTAACTTTGGTAATTGTTGGACTTTTGATACTTAAAATTTTTTAGTTTAAGGACGAATCTTTAGATACAGCCATTTTAATAAAGTATGAAATCGAACATTGTTTCCATTCAAATAAAATTCTTCTATCGTGTAATCAAGTTTGAGATGTACGATGAAATTTTTCAACTTAGGTTGCGATAAATTCGAGCGATATTTATGAACTAAAAATTTATTGGATGCAACGATTTAATCGATATTATGGACTAATGATCGATTCTATGTAATGGTTTGAACAATATTACTGACTAACGATTGATTGCTTACAACGAAAACTATATTGAATGATTGATTGAACCTAATGATTGATTGAATGCAACGATTAAAACGATATCATTGACTTAAAATTGATTGATTGGATTCACCGATTTAAATAATATTATAACAAAACGATTGATTAGATGTAATGATTTGAATGATATTATGAACCTAATGGTTGACTGAATACAGCGATTAGAATGATATTATTGACTAAACATTGATTGATTGGATACACCAATTTAAATAATATTATTGCAAAATGATTGATTAAATACAATGTTATTATGAGAGCCGCGATGGCTCAGGGGATAGAGCATTCGCCTTCCAATGAGGCGAACCGGGTTCGAATCCCAGTCGATACGAATTCCGCATCCGGCTTGCACTGACCACAGTGCTGACGTGAAATATCCTCAGTGGTAGACGGATCATGGGTTAGAGTCCCCTTGCCGTCAGGCTAACCGTGGGAGGTTCTCGTGGTCTTCCTCTCCATGTAACGCAAATGCGGGTTAGCTCCCTCAAAAAGTCCTCCACGAAGGCAAATTTCTCCCAATACTCGATCCAGGAGTTCCCTTGTCTTCTGGATTGGGTTCAAAATTACAAGACTACGGAGTTGAACATTAGTAGCCGTAAACCCATTAAGTTGGGTCGGCTGTTCAACGACGGTTATAAAATAAAATGTTATTATGAACCTAACGATTAATTGGAAGCAACGGTTTGAACGGTATTATAGATTAACGATTGTCTTGAACAACAATTGTCTACAATGTCTTGAACGATATAAATCACTAACAATAAAGGCAAAGAATATGAATTTTCTTAAAGTTTAGCGATTTAAAAATTTTGGATCTGTAAAATTTAGAATCGGCAACATTGAGAATTTAGCAAGACTTTCATTTAACTTTCTTATATGATTGCAATACTTTGTAATACACAATAAAAAAAATTCTCACATTTTATTCCCTTTAACTAAAAACATAAAAAAAAAAAACATTACTTTTTGAAAAATGTTTAATTCTTGTGGACGCTATGTTTAATAGAGAGGTGAGTTCTGAATTGGCAAAACTTTTCATAGAATAAAAATTAGTTCCCATTCCCAAAATTCAAACATTTATTGTATTTTTCGCTAAAAGGAATAATAATGAAACAGCATATATAATGCATTGATAAACAATAAACATTTAATAATGAATGCCCCTATAGACTTTGACAAAAACAAATTGAGAACGTCTGTAACACTTGAACTTGATAACTCATTCAATAACTGTCTCGATATAGAGAAATTGAATTTTAAAAACTATCCATTTGAAAACTCCATTTTCAACAATCAGTAACGAAATTTTGATTCAGAATTCAAAACCTATTTTTCAAATTTTTAATCCACCATTATTACGAATCGATCGTTTCGATGCCCTAAGAACCACTTAAAAGCTTATTTAAATTCCATACCGAGCGTGATTTGCGCATCTTTGATTTCGCTGAAAGCAAACATCAAACTCCTGACTAATTGTGATTTCCCCCGATTCTGCCTCAATATTCTCCCTTCTTCCTTGCCTTTAAAATCCTGACTTTATCAATGATTTATCCCTGCCGCTTTCCAGATTATATTTTCCGCTGGATTCTAACTTAGCTGTTCCCTGCTTATTTCGTTTGTTCTACTACTACAATAGTTTATTCTTGAAATACTCGTGGGGAAAATAGCTCCAGGAAAACTCGGAGGAATGCAGGCATTATATTGCGTTTTGAGGGAAAAGCTTTGCTATGAAATTCCCTATGGCCTGTAAACCTCTTTAATTGCTCTAAATCGCTTCCCTGCGGGATTGTGATGCATATAGGGGTAGTTTCGTCACAAGATAAATGGTGAGAAATAAGGAGAATAGGATTTGGAGAATTAAAATGGAAAACTATCTATAATATTAAATATTTCCTTAAATATATAATCTTAATATAGTCTGTTGAAACACACATCATTCACTAAATACTGCTCAGATCAATATTGCAAATTAATAATTGTTCTATTATATATTAATTACAAAAAATCAGTGATCGAAAACATTAAGTCCATATACATGATAAACGATATTAAATATTATTAGTACATAAACACATTAACTGAGCAGTATTAAATGCATCATCTTAATCATTAAATGAAAGCACATTCACGAAATACTGCTCAGCTAATATTATTAATTAATAATTATGCTATTACGTATTAATTATACATAACACTAAAATTCAGTGGCCTAAAGTACTAAGTGTGAGATAACACTAATTCAGGGGCAATCCATACATATGAAAAACGATCTATAATGTTGAAGACTATTAGTACATAAACACACACTATATAAATAATCTTAATAATCTACATAAACACACTACGTATATAATCTTAATATATTATAATAACACACATCGTTCACTAAATACGCCTCAGACCGCTATTATAAATTAATAATTATACTATTACGTATTAATTTAATATGACACTAAAAATCAGTGTTTGAAAACACAGTTGAGATTACACTAATTTAGGGACAATCTATATATAAGAAAAACTATCTTTATTATTAAATAATATTAGAAAATAAACACATATTATCTTACCACATAAGTGCATAATTTAAATAAAACACATCATTCCCTAAAAGCTGCTCGGAGCAATATCATACATTTTTATTTATGCCATTACCTATTAATTATAAACAACTTTGAAAATCTGTGGTTGAAATTTTTATGCGTGAGACTACTCTAATTGAAGGAGAGCTCATACATCCAGAATTATCCGTAATCATCGCCTCGAGTATATATTTTTGAAATTCTCATAAAAATGAAATTTTAAAAAAATGCAAACTAAGAATTGCAATTTAGTGTTTAAGCGAGGAAAGTTCGAAACCGATTTCAGTATCTAACGTATCACTATTGAGAAGGACAGGATTAGAAACATCAAACAACATTTTATTGTCTAGTGAAATTTGAAGGGGTTTTTAATAATCACCTTTCATCTCCTCTAATTGTCTTACGTTAGTCAAACAAACGCAGATTTCTCTCCTAAATTCGAGACATCAAATTTGTTTGTTTTATACTTATAATTCAACAAGCATCCTAAAAATAGACATTAAGGGCAGTAGCTGCAAGACACCGTGTTTATCGTTATAAGAATCTAGACTTTCTAACATAATGTAAAATATTTTCATTAAAAACTTTTTTTATTCATTTTGTTATCACGTTTTCAAATAATATTAATTTACGTGTTTTGGACTTGCAATGATTTTTTTTTACCTATTGTATTGCATTCAGGTAGCTTAAATTACAACCTTCAAAACCATTCACTTTCCTGTGAAACTTCAATAAAAATATCCGAACTGTGGTGACTTACGGGATATAGCACCTAACAATGAGATGCTCTGGGTTTGAATCCCAGCGTTGTCTGGTTCGATACAAAATTATCCACCCGGCTAGTACTAACTACAGTGCTAGCGTAAAATATCCTTAGTAGTAGACGGATTAAGTCCTTTTGCCATCAGGCTAACCACGGGAGGTTTTCCTCACCATGCAACGCAAATGAGGGTAAGTTCCATTAAAAACACCCTTACGGAGGCAAACTAGATCGGTTTACCGAGAGTATCCGAAATATAAAAAAAAAATTCTTTTTTTTAACTTTTTTTTTGAGGACATAAATTTTGTTTAGTGTTTTTTTTTTTTTTTAAATAGTAAAAAAATTATAAAAGCAAAAGTTGGTGAAGGTCTATATTTTTTGGCGATTTCTCGCTTGCACCAGCCTAAACGAAAAGTACCCAATTTCGAATGAATCATCACATTATTCATCAAGCTGATCGTCAACTTCTGAATCCTTTATTGAATCTCTTTAACTGTAATTTATACTTCCATTTTAAAGTAATTTACAAAAAAAAAAAAAGTAATACAAATTGTAAAATAACTGATAAGTTTGATTCAAATAAGTTTATCTTAAAATGTATCATTATAAGGTAATATCATTGAATTCCATTAAAATAAAGAAAAACTCTGTTAGTTATAAACTCTTAATTTAGAAAGAAAAGATTTAATCCAAGTATACGCAATACGGTGGATTTGGCGACATTAGCAATGTTTGGGAGAGCGTTAAAGTTTGTAATGTGTAGTAGTAGATTTGGCGAGATTCGGTAGGTAATTGCTTTTTAGCCATTTTGTAATTCTACTTGGAAATCGTAGTATGATTTTGATGACTACCTTAATACACTTTATGAACAATATCTTAATGACTTTTATTAATTTTATGCTGATGAAAACTAAAGAAATTTGGAACCCATCGATTGAAGACTGGATTCTATATAATTTTCTAGCCAATAAAAAAGTCTACAATACGATCTGATTACAATATGAGACAACTTTTTTTATTATATATAGAGGTATTTGTGATTTAATGTAGTGTAAGAAAACATGTTGTTGTGGGTGTCTTACATGTGATCGATTTATGATATACTTGTAAATAAATTTTAAAAACTTTATTGTTCCACAGAACATTTTGAAAACAAATTCTAAAATTTAAGTTACTTATTTAACCCACGATAATCAAACTTAAATCAGAGTTACTTCAGATCTAATATCTCAAGTTTTATAATTCCCGTATTTATGACTAAAATTTAATCAAAATGTATGTATATATTTAATAAGCCATTAAAATAAATATTACTTATCATACGATGAAATTAAAATCAAGAAACATATTTCAACTAGCAATTTCAAAATGTAACTGTAACTTATAACTTAAAGTCATTTCTCGATTAACCATTTACAAGTTGCTTAAAATTAGTTGAGTTCATCTAGGGATATCAATTATAATTCCCAGAAGGTATTTGGCTCTGTTTTGGAGAGTTGAGCTTCCCTATTTCCGAGATGTCAGACATCTAGCAAACGCACGCGTTTTAATTATCCTACCGACATCAGGATGACACGACATCGCCAAGTACATTTAATTAAATCGCCGAAATTTCACGTTTAAAGTGTAATTGAATCACTTCTGATAAATGGGTGACTTTTAAGTGTAGATGGAATGTAAATTAATTTCTTATATTTTTATGCGATATGTATATTTATTAAATTCTTAGGTATGTGTAAGTTGTGAATAAAATGGATTTGAAGTAAAATAGTTTGCGTTTAAAATTGATAAAGAATTTGAGCGCTAGCACAAATTAAAGACGTACATATAATAAAATGTTTAATAATAATTTTGACTTAAGGTTAAGCTAGTTTTAATATTTAATTTATGACAAAAATGCATTTATGAAATATAACACTATATTGTTTTTAGTCATTATACACAGTAGACAAGGTATAGGACCTTAAATTAATTATGAAAACAAAATTTAAAAAATAGAACGCACTTTATTAATGAATGTAAGAAGTTATCTATACATATATTTATCTTATTACATCCATGAACTTGGTTATTTCTATGTCTATTGGCAACACTATATTTATTCTTCATTTATTTAGATTGGCTTAAGTAACAATTTAAGTAGTGTTAAAAATTAGTTATGCTTTAGGTATCTGTTTAAATTCATTTTGTTAGATAGTCTGAAGCAAAAATTTTATATTTTTATAGAAATAAAAACTTAGTAACGAAGTAACTATAATATTTAGGTTTATTTTTAATCCTTTTTAAAATGTTTTTAGGAATTTTAAGCATAAATGGTGATATGGTGCCGCAAACTGTCATACTAATTATTGGTGACAGCGCATACCTTTTTTTAGCAATAGCATATACATAATATGATACGAAAGTTATGTTTCGAGAGGTGCGTGAGGAAGTAGTACAGCGTGCAATGTAGCACTGCGTTGAGTTTTTCTATCTTATTTCAGTACTGCGAAGATAGATTAATTAAGCGAAGATAGAAATAATAAGATAGATTATTACTGCGAAGATAGAAATTATTTTGATACTACTGTCTACTTGCCTGAAAAATCCCGAACTGTTACATGCGGTGGTTTGTGAGATTTAATTGCAGACGGACAGATTTTGAAATAATTACCGTTGTTGTTTTCAATGGGATAGCCTGGTCGGTAGGGCGCTGGGCCCATGTACAAGAGGTCGTGGGTTCGATCCTCGCCGACCGAAGACTCTTCGTGTAGTAAATGGTGACTGATGCACGTTAAATCTGTCGAGTCTAAAAGTCCTCCGTCCCGCAGTGGACTGATCGTTAAGACACGGTTCCCAGCAGGTCACCGAAGTCAAGCATCACTGGCTGCGGTCAGTGTGCGGGTGGGTGACCACTTGGATCAGTCTGCGTAGGGACCGAGGGTGTGCGGTATTGGTCCTCGTTAAACTGTTCTACCGTAAAGTGCTCGACTTCGCGTGCAGGTCGTTGGGCTACCGAAGCAGGGGTGCCATCCCCTCTGCAGAGGATCAAAATTGTGATGGCATGTCTTCGGATCATCCTCAGGGATGTTTCCCAGACCGTCGCCAATAGCCCATTGTGCAGCTCTAGTGCGACGTAAATTAACTACATCAACATCAACATCAAAAGTCCTCCATGTTCCCATGACAAATCAATACCTCTGGGGGTACTGATCCAGGAGTTTCCTTGTCATCTGAATTGGTTCAAAATTACAAGGCTACGGAGTTGAACATTAGTAGTCGTAAACCCATGAAATTGGGTCGGCTGTTCAACGATGGTTATAAAGCCTATTTTAAGGCAGAAGGGTGCGCTTCTTATTGTTGTTCAGTGGCGTCATCTACGGCCATGAATTTGACTTCTGCTACCCACATACGTAACGTCCCGTTAGGACACATTCACTCTTCCGCAGGTCGTAATTTTGACCTGAACCAAAGCGTGTTTAATTTCCGATCCAGTACCGCCAGAGGTATTGATTTGTCATGCGAACTAGCAGGACTATTTGTCCCCGACAGATTTAGCACGAACCAGTCACCATTTTGTACACGGGGATCACTCACGACCTCTCAGACATGGATCCAATGCCCAACCAACCAAGCTATCCCTGCTCCTGTAGGACTTTGAAAATATCAGGAAGAACTCCTTGAAAATAGTTAAAATTGAAATCAAAGCCGCGCGGGCAACAACTATACGGTGAAAGAATTTAGTTAACATATTGTTTAAAACTAATTAAGGTGTAAAATAGGAGAAGGGATTGCAGAATTAGAATATTAAAATGTAGTTGTGTTGTGAATTAAAGTTTGTGTGGTAAATTAATGTTTGTGTAGTGAATTAAATTTGGTTACCATTAATGTTTATATATTGTAAGAAATAATTTTGATAGGGGGCCAAACCTTTGGTCTACAAAGGCCACTAGAACGATATAAAGACATATTTTTGGAAATAAAATAAACTTAAATTTAAGTACATTCAATTTAGATTTAATGATTATCAGAAAGGTAAATACAAACAAAGTGAAATATAGGATGTTTCTAAAGGTAGCCATTAATAAAAATATTTTTGGATCCTTAAAACGTTATCAAAATATGTTTGACCACTGTCCTTTGAGCTACCGCAGCTCCAGTGCCTCAAAATGAAGAAAACTCTATCTTTATTTTAATCTGTTCTTATTTTAAAATTCTTACGAATTGAAATAATATTTTAGTGTAAAAATGTTTGAAACTATAATAGGCCATCTGTATATAAAAATGTCTGGGAAAATTGACTTACCAAATTTATATCTAAAATGATATCTACAGAATTATAATTATCAGGGAAAATATCAACATGGCAATAAAATTGAATTGCAGTTTTATTTATTGCGATGCTCAAAATCATAAAATAATTACTGAAAGATTAGAAACTAATCATGTATGAAAAAAATAATCGTAAAATGATTCGAAACAAATGGTAGAATTACCGTGCGGTAAGCAAAACTGTTTAGCAAGAACTAAAAATTGAGACGGTCTTAAGAGAAGGGGATCCGTTTTTTATTCGAAGGGAAAAAACCGAGAAAAACCCGTTTTATCAAAAAGCTGCTTTAAATCGTCAAATATTAAGAGAAAGTCTAGAAAGAAAGAAGGTTTATAGAGTGTAACTGTTTTACTTATTGTGTTAAGACATAAGTTTTAAATGCTCTTCTTAAATTTAAGAGATCAGTAAGCATAGATTCACTAAGTTCATCATGCAATTACAATAATAGTTTCTAGAACGTTTGTTGCCAGACGTACACTGTCTGGCGAAAGTCTATGAACACCTGTCTATAGCATCATGGGGCCCACCCCAGGATGCTATAACAGTGATTTTCTTGGTTTCTCTTGGGTCCCTTAATTCCTGCAGTACATGAAAGCTGAGTATATGAACATTCTGAAAGATGCAATATTTCTAAACTTAATTCTATGGTAATATTTCAAGGAAAGCCCATTTATCTTACAGCAAGATAACTGTCCAATTCAGACATTGAGAAATTGCGCAGCCATGGTTTGAAGAAATTGATAATAAATTAGACTGCCCTTCTCAGAACGTCGATCTAATTCCTATGGAATAACTTTGGGTCTAAATTCGAATGCAAATTACACAGATAGCCAAATCGACCATCCCCATTAACATCACTAACTTCAGCTTTCATGGATGCATGTAATTCAATTCCTAGAGCCACGGTGAATTTGTCCTGGAAAGTCCCACACGAAGCACTCAGGCTTTTGTGGTCACGTGGCTTGATCTTATTAATGCAGGGGTCAGTTATGGGTATACCGCACGCATGACTTGGTTTATAAATATGGCTTCTGTTTCTGGTTAAAAAAAAATAATTTAAAATGTCATAAAATATAGTTTTTAACTCAAGCTCATTAACTCTTAATTTAACCAGAAATGAGAGATTTTCTTACAACCAAATTTGTCAACCATTCTCTTACTATAAAATCTGAACCTCTAACAATATTTGATCTCGTAGTTATTTTTCTATAGTTCACGTTATTAATGAAGATCGGGAAAATTAAACATTTTATATACCATACGCTTCATATTTTAAAAAAAATTGAAATAAGCTTCTATATTCATCGTTTAAAGGTTGCTGGAGTCAAAATAAATGCAGGGGTCAGATCCTGATAATTACGTATAAAGAATTTTCATCAAAAAAAATAATAATAAATAAATGAATAAAATAAATAAATAAAAAGAATTATAAGAACAAGGTTTTTTTTAAACAAAATTGATTAAAGGCACTACAAAAATTCCGTAGTTGTTTAATTTTTTTGTAATTCCTTAATCAAAACTACAATTTTCAGGAATTATGAAAATATATTATTAAGCGATTGCATAAGTTCTTGACCAAACTGCATTGCATAAAATAGAATTCTTATGTGTTACTGAATAGGTATTCTTATGTGCTATTGAAGAAGCGTTCTTTTATGCTACTCTATTGCATATTATGTACTAACTGTACTAACTGTATTGCATAAAATAGTATTCTTACTTGTTATTGAATAAGTGTTCTTATGTTCTATTGAAGAAGCATTCTTATGTGCTATTGTATTGAATGTTATGTCCTAACTGTATTGCATGGAACAGTATTCTTACGTGTTATTGAATAAGTGTTCTTATGTTCTACTGAAGAAGTGTTCTAATGAGCTATTGAAGAACTGTTCTTATTAGCTATTGATGTAGCCTTGTTTAGATAAATAACTATAAGCAACACGCTTAATATAATATTAGATTCCAAGCAAAGTGAGTAAAGCTTGGTAAACTGTCATTAAGTGAACGCTGCAAACAGACTCGTAAAGCAAGTAATATAAAGTCGACTTCTAATTTTGTGCATATATATATTAATAGTAAAAAGCTGCATTCTGTGTAAGAACGTGTGGTTTTAATTCATGTGACATCTTTACAAAAAGGAACATAATGTTTGAGAAATAGGTACATGAAAAATGCATTTTTGATTATAAATGCCATTTTATAAAAATGTCTTGAATTTAAATTGACTTTATGTTATGAAAAAACATCCGCTCCGTCTGAGCGTTTTGGCTGAAGTGTTACAAAAGTGGGGTGGCGCTGCTGTAGTGGAGGTTGAATTCCCACATTGGCCATCCGACAAGAAGCACCTGCCCTCAGGTGGGCATATAAAAAAAATTTAAAAAATACTTACATAATAGCTAAATATCATTCTTACATTCTAAAATACTTATACATCATCTGAAAAAGATTTCAAAAGACATATTATTAATCAAAATATTAAAGAAATAATTTTCAAGATAAAAAAAAAATAAATCTCTGGGAAAAAATAAAAATGTTTTAAGAGTTCTGAAGAAAATGTCATTTTAACTAATATCATCAGACCAATGTTTGATGTATTCTGCACATGTACTGGTCTTTGAAAGTCCATCAAAAAAAGCACATTTTTCGACCTCAAAAGTATCATTAGGTTTAATTTTTTTTATCGTATAAGGTTCTATGTATTTCGGTTTCAGTTTCAATCCTGGTCCAAATTGTGTACGTTTTATTGCCACTAGATCGTTAATTTTGAAGGATGCAGATGGTTTTCGCCGAAGATTGTAAGTTCGTTTGTTTTCATCTTGGACTTTCTGTATTTGTAGTTTGGCTTGTTTCCGTAACTCGTCACGGCTGTTAACGAAGATGGCTTGAATTTCCTCATTCAGCATATTTGTAATTTTCAGATCTTGTTTTGTTTTAATAGCAGTACCAAATAACAGTTGAAAAGGAGTAGTGTTAATGCTTCGTTGAAAAGTAGAATTAATGACTTTCTGAACGTCTTTTACATAAGTGTACCATTTGTTTGGAACTTCTATTGATAATTTGGAGATTACAGAAATTATGGAAGAATTTAAATTTTCTATTTGTCCATTTGCTCTCGGTAAACCAGTAGTTACAGGAAAGTGTTTAATTTCTTCAGCACTGCAATACTCAAGGAACTGTTTGGAAGTAAATGCAGATCCACGATCAGAAATAATTCGTGATGGATAGCCAAAAACATATTTTTGAGACTCTAATTTAGAAATAACTTCATTAGCATCTGTACTTTTTGTTGGGTATAACCAGCAAAACTTTGTGAAAGCGTCTATAACTGCAAAAATGTACTTATAATTCTTGTTTGTGGTAGGCAATGGTCCTAAATGATCAATATGATAAGTGTGCAGAGGAATGGATTCTTTTTCGATCGGATGTAATAGTCCTTCTTGTTTTCCACACTTTCGATTTAATAAAATGCAAGGAACACAGTTTTTAATAAAACGGTCTATTTTTTCTTTCATTTTAGGGATATGGAATTGATGTTTCAATGATTCTTCAGTACGCTTAGAGGCATAATGTCCGCGATCATGAGCATTTTGTATAATGTCATTTTGCATACTTTCAGGAACGACAAGAAGTTCTTCACCATCAACAAATTTGTATAGTATGGCAGATTTAAGAAAAAAAGTCATCATAGGGTTTAATTTTCAAAAGCTCTTTTACCGTTTGGATTTCACTGTCTTCTTCCTGAGCTTTTCTAATTTTCGTAATGAGACTATCCTGTAATATCATAATGGGATATCTACTTAGCGCGTCAACATGATACATTTTAGAACCGGAACGGTGTTCAATGATATAATCGAAATCCTGTAGCAATAATGCCCAGCGCGCTATGCGAGTACACAAATCCTTTTTATTTAATGTCATCGCAAACGCATTACAATCGGTCACGATTTTAAAATGTTTCCCTAGCAAGTAAACTCTAAATTTTTTTAAAGCCTGTACAATAGCTAAAACTTCGAGCTCATAACTGCTGTATTTCGCTTTGGCATCAGACGTTTTCTTACTCATAAAATATACCGGGTGAAACGCATTATCTTCTAACGATTTTTGCATTAAAATACATCCATAACGATGAATACTAGTGTAGCACTGTATTTCAGTATCCGCGTTTTGATTGTAAATGCTAAGAACGGGTGGAGAAGACAAATTATGTTTTAAACTACTAAATGCTTGTATTTCATTCTCGGTAAATTTAAATTCGCGATTTTTCTTCAAAAGTTCAGTTAAAGGGTGCGCAATAATGGAAAAATTTAATATGAATTTTCGAAAATAGCTAGCTAGACCAAGAAATGATTGTAAATGCTTTCTATTTTTAGGTTCGGGAAAATTAAGTACAGCTTCAATTTTTTGTCGTGAGGGGTACATTTTACCATTTTCAAAAACATGTCCGAGAAATTCTATTTTTGTAGTTAAAAATGTACATTTTGAAAAATTTATCTCTAACCCATAAGCAGAAGCGAGTGAAAATGCCGATGCAAGCCTCTTAAGACCTTCCTCTTCATCTTTCGATGGTATAGTCATATCATCCATAAAGATAATAATATGACCTTTAATTATCAAATCCTTAAAAATAGCGTTAATATAACGCTGAAAAGTGGCGGGTGATTTGCAGAGGCCAAATGGTGCGCGTAAAAATTGAAATTGACCATTATGAGTGACAAAAGACGTGTATTTACGACTGTTCGGTTCTATTTCCAAATGAACGCAGTGATTTGCAACGGTGATTTGCAAAGGCCAAATGGTGCGCGTAAAAATTGAAATTGACCATTATGAGTGACAAAAGACGTGTATTTACGACTGTTCGGTTCTATTTCCAAATGAACGCAGTGATTTGCAACGGTGATTTGCAAAGGCCAAATGGTGCGCGTAAAAATTGAAATTGACCATTATGAGTGACAAAAGACGTGTATTTACGACTGTTCGGTTCTATTTCCAAATGAACGCAGTGATTTGCAACGGTGATTTGCAAAGGCCAAATGGTGCGCGTAAAAATTGAAATTGACCATTATGAGTGACAAAAGACGTGTATTTACGACTGTTCGGTTCTATTTCCAAATGAAAAAATGCATTACGCAAATCAATCTTACTAAACGTAGTTGCTCCTTGAAGATTTTCTAATATATCGTCAATAAGTGTTAAAGGGTAATTATCTTTAACTACATTTTTATTTAACGCTTTATAATCAATACAAACTCTTGGGGTTCCGTCTTTCTTTTTTACCACTACAACCTGACTGGAATATTCGGAAGAACATGGTTCAACTATACTGTCAGCCAACCATTTTGTCACTTGGTCATCAACAATTTTACGTTCTGTAAAAGGTAATCGACGTGGTCTATGAGTTATTAGCGTTTCATTTTTTAAATTTATAGACATTTGAATTTCGCAAGTTTTAGTTTTGATAGGTTTATAATTTGAAACCATATTTTGAAGAGTTTCTCTTTGTGTTTGACTAACGCGAGATCCGATTTCTAATTCGAAATCATTTTTAATGGAAATATTTGAAATAGAGAATTGTTCAACAGGTTTCGTTTCATTATTTTCTATCTTTGTTAAAGTGATACCAGCGGTATTAATTTTTATTTCTGCCTGCGTTAAAATATCCTGTATAAAACAGTTTTATACATCAAAGAAGGTGAATGTGTAATTGCGCTTACAGTGTTATCAGTTTGGTTAATAGGTTTATTGTTACACTTAGAAGCAATGTGTTCAAATTTCTTACATAAATTACATTTCAAACCTCGTTGTTTATCAGGACACAAACGTGAAATATGCCCCGTCACACCACAATTATAACAAGTTTTCTGTTTATCAAACTTAATATCATTTGGAAAATCATATGCTCGTACATTGTCACGTACTAAATTATTACGCTCACGTTTGGGAAATTCAGGGGAAAAGCGAGGATTTGTACGGAAAAAAGATTTTTTGTTTCTATCATTAACTATTTTTTCATAAATACGCAATTTATCTTTAAATTCAGCAATAGAGTTCGCGACATACAAAATGGATTTATTAGCGGGGGAATCGGGAATACCGTCAATAGTATAATCAAATAAAGAAAGATCGTCTATTGGGATTTTACAATTACACGAGAGTTCCCGTACGGCAAAAAAATATTCCATAAAAGAATCGTGTGGATTTTTTTTACGATTACTTAATTGACGATGAGTTTCGGCGGCATTTAATTGGTGACTAAGCATTTTTAAACAATAACCACGATGTTAAATTACGTTGCGTGAAAATAAAAGTTTTTGTTTGACCGTCAAGTAAATTTTTACAAAATATTATTTTTTGCGTATCATTTAAATTCGGAATAAAATTAAACGCGTCCTCAACATCGTTAAAAATGTATCCCATAAGAATCAGAAGCATTAAATCGTCTCATTGAAGATGATATTTCTTTTAAAAGAAAGTAATTCGAAGAATCAATTTCTTCATTCTTTGTTTTGGTACTACTCGATAAACACTTTAGTGCGGTCTCAATGTCATCATGTAGATGTACTACTTCACTTTCAATTTCGGATTGTTCATCTTCTTCGCTCAATTGTGTTTTAAAAGCTTGTAATTCTTTTAAGTTCATAAGCGATTGATAAATTCTATCAATTAATTCTGGCTTTTTTCCTTCAACGTCCAAATTTAGCACATTTAACACACATATTAATTCGTGTTCGGAACAAGTATCAGATATCAACTTTTTTCTTTCCTCAATATTTATGTCAAGGGGAAAAGAAGAAAAGGATCGCAATTTTTTTCGAGAGCTGCGATCAAACACGTCATTAAATATAATGCGATTGAGCAATTTCACAGTTTTTACATTTCCCGATTTTAGGAAATTTGCAATTGGTTTGATATTGTTTAGAGATGTCATTATTACAGTTTAAGAGATACAGTTCAAATTGAAACTCATCCGTCTGGTAAGCCAAGTAAACAGTAAACACCGTCTGTCAATTATCGTTGGTTAATCAACACCGTCTGTGTTAATTATATTTTACCAAACTAAGTTCACGGCCAGAGCCCCCATGTGGAGGTTGACTTCAGGTATAGTTGAAATAACTACGCTTTGGTAATAAGCAAATTTAATAAAAAAATAACAATAGATATAAAACATCCGCTCCGTCTGAGCGTTTTGGCTGAAGTGTTACAAAAGTGGGGTGGCGCTGCTGTAGTGGAGGTTGGATACCCCCCCCCCCCACACACACATATATATATATATATATATATATATATATATATATATATATATATATATATATATTATACCGAGCTCAGGGGCTCGTTTCGGAGATGAATGAAACAGTGTTTAAGGCTACAAAAATATTTTAGCAAAATCTTCCAGAAAATGCGGCTATTTCTAACACTCAATTACAGCTGAAGAAGCAATGTAACGCAGTAAGGCACCAACTTTGTGACTTCAGACGGGTCAATGATCTAACTCTGATCAGTAAACTACTACAATCATAAGAAGACTGCAATTTTATCCTTCGAGGCACATTTCTATTTATATAGGATTGGCGACGAAGTCCCAGAACTTTCGACACGTTTCTAGACGATTCTCGTATAACTCCATAATTATTGCTCCTATCGCTTTGAACATCGCTTTAAGTTTCCAGAACAATCGTTTTGTCTCCACTATGGTCGCCAATTATCACCAGCCGGCAAAAATAACGCCAAACCGAGTCTTCTATAAGAAATACATTAGGCTTTGTTTCTCTCTAAATTAGGCAAGAATTACAATATTTTCTAGCAAATTTTCTAATTAAATTGTTTATTTAGAGTCCGTTTCATAACAAAGGATTATTCACAAAAGTATACACATATTAACAAATTCGTAACAATATATTGTAAGGTTCGCATAAGTTTAATTTTATCACAGTACAGAAAAGTGTAACATTTATATAAAAAAGGTGGCAACAGATTATATATATATATATAAAATAGAACGTTTTGCTTTGAAATATTTGTCGCTGTTTATAATTGCTTATTAATTTAAAAAAAAAAAATTCTTCTCGCTTATTAATTTATTTCATTTAAACTAAATTCCTTGTCTTTTAACATTATCTTATTACATATATACATAAAATACTTTAAGTTTCATTTCATTTTCAATGAAAGAAAATATATTTTTGCCCTGGAGACAAGAAGCAGTATTTAAAGTTAAGAGTTGTTTGAGAAAGCGTGATTAAACACATTTTTCATCGACACCCAGTATAGTGTCGTCGGTATAAAAGCAGATTATTGATACATTTAACTCCGCCTAAACCATATCCCATGCAGAAAAGTTCTAACCAATTTGACAACCTGGAAGAATGTCGTGGGAGATCTAATAGACTAATCCATCATGAAAACGTGAGACCATGAACCGTACCTTCTCATTAAAAGCATTCAGCGAGAATATCCCATTTTCTCTCGCTGATTTTTATTTTCCCTCGTGCTTTCATTTAACTTTCCTTTTTTTATTTTTGCTTGCCATTGATTCAATTGTTGTAGCGTAAGTTGCAATGTTTTCACTGGTAGCATACCAGGAGAGATGGAGCACTTAAACTTCTTTTGTTTATTTTTCTTTTCTTTACGTCCGTTTTATCAACCGTTAAGTCTATCCACGATTGAACGCTTTTGGAAACAGTGTTGTGTAATAGGGATTTTTCTCTGTCTATTAGAAGACGCAAAGAATGCCGGGATAGTAATAAATAGTTGTTGACTACCTACACGAGAAGTTATTATTAAGAGATTTAATGCTTGTTAAAAAGATATAAGAGTATGAGATGCATGTTGCGATAAAGTTGGCCAATTTAATATTTATTTTTAGATTTTAATAATGAAAATTTTAAAAACATTTTGTCCTTGATTTGCTGAATTAACAGTGGTGCGTTCGAAGTAGTTTTCTGGCAAATGGTAACAGACAGTGCATTTTTAATATGTAGTAGAGAATGCGAAAAAAATTAGAAATAATTAGTAAATCAAAAATCAGCGCACTTAGTTACATTCTTTTCTCAAATAAAAGATTTGTTAGTCAATTGCTTTTTTTTATTTTATAACCGGCGTCATACTGCCGACCCAATTTTAAGATTACGACTATGAATTTAATTTAATTTAACCCCACCCTGCTCCTATAGGGGGTATCGAGGAATATTGAAGTATTGAAATGAACACCTGTGTCTTATCAGAAACGAATAGATTGTGATGAACAAAGATGGCCTACAAATGAAACAACCGCACGAGTGACGCTGGGTTTCAGGGGTGTAAATGTACAGATGTTATGTTTACAGAGCTCCAAGCAACAACTGAAGAATATTCAATACTATAAATTTACATAGGTCACATGCCCTATAGGGCAGGGCAATAAAATCTGGAACATAATTTATGAACATGAACTGTAAATGAAGGTGTCCACATGTAAGGATGAAACATAACATCGAATCTACATCATTAACGAACTGGTTAAGAGTTAGTAAAACTCTCAAAGCAGCAGGAAAACAAATGTTAAACTTCATAGTCTCGTAATTTTGAACCCAGCCCAGAAGACAAGGAAATTCTTAGATTGAGTTTTAGACAAACTAGCCTTCGCGGAGAACTTTTTTAGGTAGAACTAATTCGCTTTTGTGGAACATGGTGAAGAAAACCACGACTAAATCCTATGGTTAGCCTGACATGGGAATTCTAATCCATGATATATCAACAACTGAAGATGTTTTAAGTAACCACTGTGGTTGTTACGAGCCGAAAGCAGAATTCGTATCAACGTACACCCTCTGGAACCTGGGTCACCTCATTGGGAGGCTAGCGCTCTATCCTCTAAGGCACTGCACCTCTAATCAAATGCTATAATTATATTATAAGTTATGATCTTATTTTATTTTATAACCGTCGTTGAACAGCCGACTCAATCTTATGGGTTTACGACTACTAATGTTCAACTCCGTAGCCTTGTAATTTTGAATCAAATTTAGAAGACAAGAGAACTCCTGGATCGAGTATTGGGAGAAATTTGCCTTCGTGGGGGACTTTTTCATGGAGCTAACCCGCATTTGCGTTACATGGAGAGGAAGACCACGAGAACCTCCCACGGTTAACCTGATGGCAAGGGGAATCTAACCCATGATCCGTCTACCACTGAGTATATTTCACGACAGCACTGTGGTCGATGCAAGCTGGATGCGGAATTCGTATCGACTGGGATTCGAACCCGGTTCGCCTCATTGGAGGGCGAACGCTCTATCGCCTGAGCCATAGCAGCTCAAGTTATAATTTTCACTAATTCGTCTAATTTTTATTAGTACTAGAGCAGTGTAGTATGACATTGGCCTGTAATAGACTGTAGAGCAATTTAAGAAGAAGCATTCACTTCTTTTGAAAAGAAGAGTGTGGTGTTTCTCCGTTTCAAGAACAATATTATATCATAGTTAAAATGGAATTTAGAGAAATCTTGACAAAGCTTATAAGGGAATATAAGCAATTGAAATCAGCTAACGATTCAAATGAATTATACTGCGCCGTATACAACAAGCTGTATTCAATAAAGGAGGAAAGAATTGCCCCTTATCTGAAGCAGCTTATTCTCAAAAATAAAACTCTCACTTTGACGATTCAGCAATCCTTGAGCTACATTTCGATAATTCTGAGAGTAATTTCGTCATGAAATCGCGTGATTTTTGACGGAATGCGAATTCATGACGAAAACGTATGATATAACAAATGACGAAAATGTTTCCTCAACTCGAAACTTTATCGTAGTGCCTTGTGGGAGATAGTTAACTAGAATGAAGCCTAAATGATCGAGTGACGAAGCTGAATGAATTGTATGTTGGTCAAGTGTTGGCCTCGTACCAGGAAGATCCCGGAATCGAATCCCGCTATGGGCATTGGTGGAGTTTATTACTTTGTTCTATCTGTCCTTCTTGTATTGTTGGGGCAACATTGATCCACTGATATGGAACCCACAATAAAATTATAATTAAAAAAAAATTCGATACTTTAACGCTACAAGTTTATTTTGTTAAAAAAAATAGAATGACGAAATGTTTCTTAAATTTTGACGAAATTGGTTTCCCTAAAGAAGTGACGATAGTAATTTCGTCACTTCGAAAAATTAGCTTGGATCATATACCAGGAAAAGGCTTCATAAAAAAAAGAAAAAAGTTTCGTGATATTTGGGTATCAATACAATGTAGTGTCAGTAAATTTAAAAATAAAATATATTTATATTCAATAAGAAATTGATTAAATGCTCGTATTAATTTTAAATTTTAATAATACATCGCACTAATTATTAAAAAACGATGTTATATCTATAATCTTTGAATATCTTAATTTGGTCCGGCTCTATTCGAAAAATTAAGGCTCATTTCTGAATCGGTTCTTCGTATAATTGATGCAGAGCTCAAAATTAACGGTTGTCTGTTAGTCTGGTATCACTAAAATTTGACTGAAACCACCATAGAGGAAATTACCAGTGGCTCTCTGACCTGCAATCAATGAAAGGTATGGTAGGAGACGAAATATTGAGGATCTTTTTCCGAATCGATTCTTTGTATAATTGAAACAGGACTCAAAATTAACAATGTTTAGTTGGTCTGGTATACAAAATACTATACTTCACAATAACTGAAAACATAAAATATGCTCTCTATTGCAATTTTTTTTATCCAAATTCAATTTATTAACTTTTTAGAAAATAAAATCTAATACAGACATGTAAACTTACCACTAAAAAAAATTTTTTAAAACTAGTAATGTTTTTTTTAGCTACTACTGGTTTTTCGGACTACTAAATGTTCTTAATTTTATCCCTGATTCAAGCCTTATTATATTTGTTTTTAACAATATATCTTTAATAACAATTTATTATAACATAAAATAATAAAGTATTGCATATATATTCTTATAACAGGTTCAGTTTTTGGCAAAGATAGTAGTAAAATATTATCCATATTAGGAAGATTTAGTTCCGTAATCCTCAATTTTAAGCAACTAGTATCTCATCCTTTTTGATCAAATATGAGTAGTTCTAATGCTATAACCATGATTAACTTCGAAATTCCAGCTAAGATTTCTTTTTGATTGCCCATAACTTTTACTGATGTCTTGATTTAAATTTTTTCTACCTACCCTTAAACTATTAATCTCCAGAGAAAAGTGGCACTTCGAAGTTTGGCACTTCAAAGAAGAAAAAAAAAAAAGACTTCCAATCGTTGATTACGCTTCGAAAAGAATTTAATGGAACTTATCTCATAATTATTTGGTAATTTGATTTGTAATTTTTCTGTTTTGGATCTTATCTGTTTTTAATGATAATCTTTTCCATTTTTGTCATATGCTTTTCCTTCTTTTGATTTAAGACGTGCCAATGAAGAAGGTGAATCTAATTTGTCTGTGATTTAAGTACCTTTAGGGAATAAATAAATTAAGGAAAAGAAATCACAAGACTCGAGGAAAATAAATCTTTATAACTTTACGAAAGAACTTTTATTTTATTTGTGAATATAATATTATTTTTTAAATTTATGTAATTTTTATTGTTTTGGGGATAATGCAATTTAAACGTTTCTGGTATATGCAGTGATGAATTTTTGTAATTCTACTAAAAGGTAAATATTAAGAAAAATCAATTTGTATTATTGTTTAAAGTATTTAATTGTTCAAAAATGATTATGAAAAAGATATCATTACGAAAAAGGATCATTAAAAAGGGCATTATTTTTTCGTATTTTTTAACTTAACATCTATATTAACATTCATTATAAAAAAAATGAATTTTTTTCACCTATAATAGTCTGAAAATTAGGTTTTGCATCAGACAGTTGAATTCGTAGGTCAAGAGTGGCTTTTAGTTTAGTTCTGAATTAGTTTTTGGTGTATTTACTGAAAATAAATAAAATAAACTAAATTACAATTTTTGTTAAATTAAAGCAAAAAAAAAAAAATAATAATAATACTAATAACTGTTGCAAGCGTTCAAAACAATTATCAGGGGAACATATGTTTCGATTGTTGAATTATTCATTTGTTTTAAAACTGAAAAGTTTAATGAGAAAAACAAATGCAGCATTTTTTTTAATATATTGTTACTAAAAATATCTCTAATATTAGTATTTTTAAGTTGCAATACTTCTTTTTCACTGTCATTTTGCCTAAAAAATTCATAAAATAACCAAAATATTATATAAATGATGGATTATTAATTGAATATTAATATTATTACACGCTTCAAAAACCATTACTCAAAAAATTCCATGCTCTCAGAACCCCCAGTAGTTAAATATTTTAGGAACCACTACATTAACCCTTGAACTGTCGATTTTTTTAAAAATATCTTTAATGAATATTATCATGAATAAATTTGTTCATTTGGTTTAATAATCAAAGCTTTTGAGATCCACGAAAAAGTTAAAAACTGCTCGCAGAACCAATTTATAGCTACCTTGTTCCCTGGAGAAGTAAAATATCCTTGACCACCAAAATTTTTTTCAAATGTAACTAATAAACAGAACTGTTTTTTGTCTAGTAAAAAAAATTCCAGATCAAATTACTGTAAAAAATACCGTCAATCAGCCGTTTTATTATGAAATCCATTTCTATACTGTAAAATTTAACGGGAAAAAAAATATGATGTTCCGTAATTTTACAAAATCTCTGACTTACTGTAATTAAATTAATATTGCAATAAAAATTAAGGTAGAAAACTTTTACTGTAAAAATGAATTTTGCGAATGATGTACCCACACCTTGATTTTACCGAGATTTGATCCGGAATTTTTTACAGTGTAGTGGTTTTCCTCTTACTTTCCAAAATTTTAGCAATTAAATAGTTCTTCTACCAGTTTCTTACAGCAATGACTATAAAAATATTATCTCTAAAACGCTTTTTTATTTTTTTCTATTCTAAATGACCAAAAGTCTTAGAAAAAAAACAATGTTATTAACGAAAAATATTCCAAAAATTCTTAATAAAGTATTTTTTTTTAAAAAACCTGGCCTTATATTTGCAGAAACTTTTGCGTTCTTACCGCTATTAAAATAATAGTTTCGCGGAATAAGTACCATAAGAAGATAGAAATTTCCACTTTTATAATTCAAGCAGCGTTTCCACTATATCATTTTACTTGTCCCAAGAAAGCATTAAACCGCCTTCTCATTGTATTAAATGCGAAATTGAATCATGTACCGAGTTTACTGCAATATTGCACGCACTCTGGAAACTAGAGCACTAGAATAATATTGTCCCCTCTTCCTTCTTTTTGGCGACATTCCAAGTCCCTTAAGACTGCCAAAATTTTTTTATCGCTATACAAAGTTCGGCAGGTAATAGTTCTCTAGAAAGGTTAGATAGCAGTGTCTAGGAAAGCTCTTCTATTTCTTTGACACTTGGTTAGTTTTAGAGTGCTTGTATAACACGTGAAGAAGTAAACAATAAGAGCAAACATAAGATAATTTTTTTTTTTTATCATGCCGAGGAATCCTCTTATAGATCAAAATTATTTACTTGCTGTAAAGTGGTTAAATTTCCTGTTTTTGTATTGACAGGTTGTTTTATTAAAAAATAAGTGCAAGAAAGATAAAATACTTCAGACTTTTTTTTCTGTGAGAAATTTTTTTAAGAAGTTTAATGAAACTTTTTCTATTGTTTTAAATTCGTTCATTTACCATTTTTTGATTTATTTTTTTTAATAAAAAATGCTTTGCTTATAATGAAAATGAATTCTTTTTCATAGCGTTTAGAATTATTATGATAAATAGATTAATTATTTTTATTTTATAACCATTGTTGAACAGCCGTGCGACTACTAATATTCAACTTCGTAGCCTTGTAATTTTGAACCCAATCCTGAAGACAAGGGAACTCCTGGATTAAGTATTGGGAGAAGGACCTTCGTGGAGGACTTTTTTGATATAACAAACCCGTATTTGCGTAACATGATGTGGAAAACCACGAAAGTCTTCCACGGTTAACTTGACAACGAGAGGACCCTAACCCACGATCCGTCTACCCCTGAAGATATTTTACGTCAACACTGTGGTCTGTGCAAGCCGGGTGCGGAATTCAGATTGCCAAATTATTGGAAGGCGAGTGCTCTATACCCTGAGCTATAACGGCTCTCAATAGATTAATTATAATAAATAGTCCAATAGTGTTAACATATTGTATTATTAACATATTGTAATAGTAACATATTATATTATTTCACCTGCCAAAGTAGAATTAATGTGTAGAGTTTGTACACAATTTTGCTGTCATTATATAATTAAAATTTTCATTGTTTTTATGATTTATTTCATATTTCGCAAGCGGTATTCATATTTTAATGGTGTTCCTACATTTTTTCGTGTGTTGTATTTAGCTTTTTCACATAGCAATGAAGCTTTGTGTGTTGCTGTAACTAATAATGCTAACAAACAACAAATATAATATAAGAAAAATATATACTTCTAAGAAATCGATTCTTTACGTGCAAAATTATCATTGACAAGCCTAATCTAATTAAATAATTCAGATTCATAAATTAGATAATTTTCCTTCCTTTAGTTCTTTTAGTTTTAGTTCCCTTAAAAATTTTTAAACCGAAGAAAATGCCTATGATCATATTTCGAAAGTTGGTACCTGTTTTATAACTTTGTTTAATACATTAATGGTACAATTATTTTTTACAAACCATTTACCTCAAGTTGAAAACTATTCATAAACGATGCCACACTTTTTTTTTTCAATATTTTTAGATCCATTTATATAACTTTTCCATATACTGCAAATCAAATTTAAATAGATTTTAACATAAAAAATAAGATGATTGGTAATTTTCATTTTTCTTAAACAGCGATGTTTATTAACTGTTTATATTCGAATAAATAGAATATATTAATCGTATTACGTTCCACCTGACGATAAAATATAATAAGAAACATTGTCTTAACTTATACCTGCGTAAATTATCTTTACAAAACACAAATTGTTCTATAATTGAACATCTTCTACATCTTCAAATGTTTCTATAATTTTTTTTAATGAAGGTCTCTACGTTTTATTTCATCTAGCAATAATAACACATATAAATAGACAGAAAAGCAATAAACAATCAATTGATTCAAAGGTCATTACATGTACCCATTCATTTGTTATAAATGAATCTCATTTATTGCGTTTCGGTCCTAATGACTCATTTTTCCAATC
Organism: Parasteatoda lunata; assembly: GCA_949128135.1. Classification (NCBI taxonomy): domain Eukaryota; kingdom Metazoa; phylum Arthropoda; class Arachnida; order Araneae; family Theridiidae; genus Parasteatoda; species Parasteatoda lunata. Next base: position 25,109,614 of record OX421979.1, read on the forward strand.
AAACCACGTCTCATCATGGAACAAATTATAAAAGGAAAGATTTACACTTGTCAAAGAGTTTATTGAATAAAGAGAATTCTATTGTTAAAGATTCTTCCCTCACTGTTATATATTATCGTCCTGTCTTTGCCTTCCCTCAAAATAATTTTCTCCCACAGGAACAAACTGTTTGAGTAGCTGAGATTGGAAAATCCTGAAGAGCATATACAAATTTGAAAACAAAATGAGAACAATCTTTGATAAAATGGAGCTTTAAAGAGAACTTATGCTAAGTAGTGGAAAATTTGATAAATAATTTGGGGAAAGCTTCGAATCTTGTAGTTAGTTTATGGATTTATGTTTGTTTGTGGGGAAATCAAAGATGCATAATTTGTGAGTGATGGTATAGATTTTTGGACATAGTGAGCCGTTGGTAGAAAGTCTGGCGCAGGAATTGGGAAGTAAATTGCTAAATATTTAGCATTCGGATTTGAAGCGCATATTACAAATTGTTGTGCGGTATTCGTTAAATATTTATTTGATAAAAATGAAAAATACGAGCATTTTCTTTTACCTTATATTTGTTTTAAATTAAAATTACGTAATCGTTTGTCCTTTATTAAATATTTATTTATATATATTCATTGATATATATTTATGATATATGTATATAATAACAGGGCTTCATCCCTGTTATCAGTGGTGTATTTAGCTTTAATAATGCAGTCGTAAGCCATGATGCACTCCAAAAAGCTTTATTTATGGTAGTAGGCTGGTATCGATAACAATTCACATCCACACTCCGCAAGGGAGGGGGTGGACAAGACTTTGGACAATTCCGGAACAAATTATCAGGATCAGAACATAATGAAAAGCCATCCGAAAAGCATTGCTCTCGCTTTTATACTAACACATTTTGGAGTAAAAAGGCACAGTCTTTGAAATACTTATATCCTTACGCATTAAGGAAAATCATTTCATGCTTCCTTATATGGAAGTGAAAGGGGGAGAGATTCTAAAAATAACTCAATCGTATGTTTATCAGCCTTGAATTCCCAAAATAGAATCTCTCTACGCTTATTCTTTAACAAAGACATTTTATGAAAATGAAAGAGTTTTAATTATTTTATTAATACAAAAGTATTATAATTTTTGTATTACATGTATATATTATATATTAATATATATTTACTGATTAAAATTTTTTAAAAAATAAAAATGAAAAAAGTGAGTATTTTCTTTTACCTCATATTTGCTTTGGATTAAAATTGCATGATTGGTTAGTCCTTATTATTTGTCTATCAAAAAAAATATATATTCAGGTATTGTATATTTGTTTTGTGAAAAATGATGAATGATTTGAAAATTCATTTAAGGTTGCTTCATTCTTATTAGGAAACTAGGAGTCTTATTTTCTCCAAGTTTTAAAATTGGTTACAATATCCGTTAATTGATTAATTGATGACGTTGATGAAAAAGAAAAGTTGTAAAACTATGGCTTCTGCTGCATGTTAAACCATTGCAACTAAAATATTGCTGTATGTGACCAGCATGTATACGTGGCAATTTGGAGATAGAGATATAATTTGCATCAGCTCAAGCGCTGTACACGTCGTTTGACCAGGGTCAAAATTACATGGCATTCCTACCATGGCCATTAAAAGATGAGCCCTACAAATGGGGCTAGGAGCTTGACCATAGTTGGATGGTTTGTGTTAACTTTTGCACTAAATTGTACCGAGCTATTGCGACAGTTGATAGTTATTTTCAAAATATCGTTTTAAAGTATTTTTAGTCAGTAGCGCTATCTATTGACGAACTTTGGAACTTTTTGAGAGAATGCTATTTTGTTTCTTCAGCTCAACACTGTAAACTGTATTTTTCTGACACTTAAATTTTTATCATTCATTTGTCTTCAAATTATTTTTTCAAATCTTCAAAGATTTGAAATCGAACCGATCGGTCATTTTTGGATGATTCGTTTCATTTGTCAAATTGGAATATTTGATAAAATTGCACAATTTTCGTCCGAATGTCTTAGAATGCATCGAATCTTCTAAAAATGTAAGTACACTCACTTATTTCACTTAGAAGCTCTTACTAATAATAATTATTCTGCTATTGTGTGAAGGATTATCTTAACAAATTCTGCAAAGAAAATGTACTAAAAGTATTCCTTCTTCTAAAGTAAGTACTAAGGTTTTAAAGCTCTGACACACAAGGTCTAAAGCACTTATAGACTCTGGCTTATTGAATGTAATTAAGCATACTCTTTTTGTATCGTTTTCGGTCTGCTTAACGGACAAAGAAATATAATAGAACATCAGGTCGCAGTGTTTTAGCACTGTACGATGTGACCGGATATACTCTGTATCCCTTAAAAATAATCTTGTTAAAAATTCCCGTAAAATATTGCACAAAAAAAAACATAATTTAATCGTAAATAGAGATTTTATGATATTTTAGATTAAAAAAAGGAGCTTTCATGCTGAAAGATATTATTTTATTTTACTCTTATTTTATTGTAGTTTACTTTTCCGTGTAATTAATTTCTGGAGATTTTAGTGGATGAAAATACTAAGCGACAATCTTTGAGATTTGTTGAAGGTTTCAAGAGCATTTAGCAACAGCTGTAGAAAAACTTATTTTATTTTATTTTATAACCGTCGTTGAACAGCCGACCCAACTTAATGGGTTTACGGCTACTAATGTTCAACTCCGTAGCCTTGTAATTTTGAACCCAATCCAGAAAACAAGTGAAGAAAAACTTAGAAAAAATCCTGTCTTAACGCCAAGAATGCTATCAATATGACGCGAACAGTTAGTTTACATGAATTAAAAAAATTTTGAAATTTCGCTGATGAGAGGTTAGCGGTCACGAAATAAAGGCAAAGAACAATCATTTAAAGCATAAACTCCAATGGTGATTTTCTGAAAATCACTGTTTTATATCTGTTAAACTATTTAAAACTTGCAAATAAAAAGGAACTAAACCCATTTCAAATATTTTACGAAAAATCGTCAATAAAGTCAAAATATGCTACAGAAATTATACACCGACTTTAGATGTTCTATAAAATCTATTTTATCATAGCATTTGAGGAAAAGTTTAGAAATAGCAAGATATAATGAAATTTCTGATACTAACGATTTGAAGCAATACATTGTTTGCTTCCGAACCAGAGCTAGAGAATAAGAACAAAAGTTCTCAACATCGCGAAAAAAGGAAAATTAATAAATAAATAAATAAATAAAAAAAACTTTCAGATTTCCTTCATATATTTAACAGAAATTCTTCAAAGAGTAAAAATACTCAATTAAAATCACCCATCGATTTGACTTTAGATATTCCCTTAAAATTTATTTCATCATAACTTTTGCGGAAAAGTTTAGAGATATTAATTAGGGACATTGTAAGACATAATGAATTTCTAGATACCAACGGGATAATTAGAAGCACAGGAGCGATAAATTGTTGATTTCCGAAATTGTATTAGGGAATATGACTCTTTATTATAATTGATCTACAGTTGTGAGTTCACTTTGCCCATCTAAATTAATGGATGGTATTACTTTGATCAGAAATGAATATTTCGAACTAATCATTCATTAAATTAAAACTATTCCATTTCAACTTACTTGATAGAGTTTTCCTGGAAATATAAGGAATTATATTTAAGTTATTTATGGTATGTAGGTAAGAGGAGTTTTGGTCTAGGAATTGTTGGATCTTTCATATCTAGTATTTTATACCTAAATTTGAACTGTTATTTTCTTTTTGCATGCAACATAAGCTAATTTAGAAATATATTTTTTTCTATATTCTTTATATTTATATATTTTTGAAATGATTAAAATAGATCAGACTTAAGACTTTTTATTTCCAATGACTACCAGATTCGTCATTCAAAAGTAGCACTTTTTCAAAGCTGAAATGGTGAAACAAATATTTAACTACATGAAATAATGAAATAAATATTACAAAGCTGTAAGAAATATTTACTACAATCTTTTTTCAGAAGGATAGTTTTTACATGTAATCAACTTATACTAATCAGTTTGGAACCAAGGTTGCGAGACTGGCTTTATATTTAACTTAAAAATCAGTTTCAACAAAATCGGCAACTTTTTAAAGCTACAAATAGAACGTAACCCCTTATACTAGAGTTCAAGAAATTGTATTCTGAATTATTTTTCAAAAGATGTCAAAGTCTGCGAATTATAAAAAAATTCCTCGTACATTGCAACCTTTTTCATATTGTCTTTTTTCTGTCTCTGTCCCAGTTTACTCATAAAAGTAATCAAATCTTAAATGCTTTTCATAAAGTTTGTGTTCTTTCTTCATTGTTATTTCCATATCTCATTGTCTTTCCATACAAAAGATTTCTTTTATTCCTTTAGTTACAAAAAATAAATGAGATTCATTTCTTAGCTCAAATATTCCCTCACATTCTCTTTTGAGAATCATCGTAAGCTTGAGTGAAAAAGCAGCAAATGATGATTTGCTTTCGAATCAACGAAAAATTGCTTGAAAAGTCTAGCATTCAAAACTCATCGATTACACTGTGAATGTTTTTTTTTGTTTTGTTAGTAAACTTGTCGACCAGACTGTGTATAGTTTGTCTAAGTTAAGAACTCCTCCCGCCACAAAGTCTGAGGCCGTCTGGTGCTATGGAAACAAGAATGGCGCATTTTAGGGAGGGTAGCTTCACTCTAGGGCTAACACAATAGACTGAAGAGATTCCCTTTTTCTCGCCGATTCGAGCCGAAACCACTCAAAAACAATGACCTTGAAATAGTCATACCTCGTTACCATGGTCACCGCCACAAGGCCAGACGAATTTCTGGAAGAGTTCTTATTTAGTGGTCAGGGAGCTTACTTCACAATAGAAAGGTCTTCGGATCAAATCCCGGCGAGGCATGGGTGTTCTTTCATTCTCTGTGCTAATCTGTTTTTACAACCTGTAGGAGTGCCCCTGAAGGAGTAGCCAACAAATCTGCCCTACTGATATCTAAATGACGAGTGTCAATCGAGTGGGCATTTAAAAAAAATAGCACTCTTTTTTTCTATTTATTCGTAAATAGTATTTACATTTATAAACAGTATTCTTTGTTTAAAATTTTTGTTTGAATTCTTTGTTTGATTTTATTACCACCCTTGCTGTTGTTCCATCTTTGCAACAAACACTGCCTGTACTGTTTTTTTTTTTTTTTAAAAAGAAAGTTTGAACTTTTTTTAAAAATTATTCGAAATTTTGGCGGTTGCTTTTAGATGAGAAACAAAAAAAAAAAAATTATTCAAATAAATTTAAGATAATCTGTTTTAAAAATACCATGTTTGTAGATTTTTTAAATTAAATTGAAAATATACCAAAGGTGGAATAAGGAAACACATATAATTCCATTACCCCCATTGAAACTGAAACTATACAAATCCTCTCTGATTGGGAGCCCATGAGTTTATCAGTTGGAATTCCATCAGTATTTATGATAAAGTCTACTTTATCTGATATTTTTGAATCATGTATTGACAAATATTCTTTCTAACTAATTAATTCTTTAATCAATCTTTGATCTCTAAAAATGATACAACAACGTAATCTTGAAAATCATTTAAAATCACTTGCAACGTTATTACACCACTCTTTTCCGTAAAAAAAAAAAAAAAAAATTCAGTAAATAAATAAAAAAAAAGAAGAAAAAATAAATAAAAAATAAAAATTGTACTTCTGAAAAAAACTAATGTTTTTATTATATTATGAAAAAAGTTTGAACATTGCAAATGCCTTATCACACTTGCGCTTTTTTTAGAAGAAATTTTCCAGTCGAAGTGCATGTAATTCAATTGTGTAATTGGATTCAGTTTATTTTACCAAGAATTAAATAATAAGTTTCCCATTTTGCTAATATAGGAAACTTTTGCTAACATAGAACTTTTGCTAACATTGAAAACTGTTGGCAAGAATTTATTTTATTATTTATTTCTTAGTTAAAATTACTTTAAAAGAATTTAACAAAATTGAAACCCTAATACATAAATAATCTCAGAAACGAGAAATTATATATAATGTTCATCATATGCGTATCTTTCAACTGCTACGGAAATTTTGAGAGATAGTTGATACAAATTTTCCGTAGCAGTTGGAAAATACGCATATGATAAACATCATATTTTATTTCTCGTTTCTGAGATCATTTATGTTGGGTTTTCAATTTTATAAAATTCTTTTAAACGGAAATTTTGAGAGATAAGTGATACAAATTTTCCGTAACTATTGGAAAATATCGCATATGATAAACATCATATTTTATTTCTCGTTTCAGAGATCATTTATGTTGGGGTTTCAATTTTGTAGAATTCTTTTAAACTAATTTTAATTATGAAATGAATAATAAAAAAAAATTCTTTTCTACAAGATTAAAAATTTTATGTAGTTGCTACAGAAATTCCGTAGCAATTGTAGAATTTATATATATGTATGATAAGCATATAATTTTTAATTTTCTTAAACTAATTGTACTGCATATGTGTAGTTATGTTGTTCTGAAATTGAACGTGAATAAAATTTTCCAAATCTCCGCTTACCAACCTTAACTTAAATTAGGAATAAATTTAAATGCAAATGAGAATAAAAGTTTCTTAATCTAAACTCGCTGACCTCATAAATAATTCTACCCGAACTCTGGTTAAAAGCTTCTTCTCTAAACTCAATAAAGATAAGATTTTGGAAAAATCTTTAAACAAGAACCAATCAGAAAAGGTTACCTAAACTACCCTATTAAATTGTTTTCCAACATTTTCTTGTATTCATAAATATGTAAAATATTTTGCCATTTGTTGGCAATTGCCCAATGCTATCATTAAATTCACATTAGGATTCCGAAATGGTTGGAAAAACGAGACAACAGAATTGATTAAGATTTTGCAGTCATTATATATTCCTTTCCTTTAAATGTAAGTTTTCGAAAGGAGAAGTTGTAACTTTTCCTAATTAACTCTTCTTTAATTTAAAAACGATTCTAATCATTTCCCAGGGGAAGGATATTCCTTTCCTAGCGCTTATACAAATGGAGAATTTCGCTGTCCTTGTTTATCTAAATGAGTTCTTTTGTTTTTCTTGTTTGTACTTAATAGTCATTATACTAGATCCTGTTGCTATGTGAAAACGGTATAAATTTGATACAAAGAGCATTTATAATTAGACGTTGTTTTCTACTTTAAAAGAGAATTACATTTATTTCAGGAAAACTAGACCGAGTGAAGCTACTGAAGATTTGGTATATGAATTTGAAATTACAAGAAAAATGTAGAGTATTTCTCCAGTTTTAAAACTTGTATCCATGTGGTTTTATTTTATATCGAGAAAAATATATGCCCAAAACTACCAGAATATGGTAAAATTAACCATGCTTCCGTCTCCAGGGAAAAGCTCGATATATTTTACCGAGGATCTTTGGCAATGATTTTGTTAATTTTAAAAATAAAATAAGGTTTCATTATGTATGATAAAATTTGGTAAGCATTTGGTTTACAAGGTTTGGTAAGAATTTGGTTTCGTAAGCAATTGGTTGGCATGAAATTCACTTATTCGGACTTATTTATTATTGTAAGACAGTTTTTTTCGTTCACTCAAAAAGTATTTCTGTTAAAAGAATTTTTTCTCAATCAAAACTTTCACTTTATAAAGAGTTTGAAATACTTTTGAAATAGAAAGTAGTCCATAATATATTTAAAATAGTTTATTTTAAAAATAAACTATTTAAATATCAGTCCTTATAACTTTTTTATTTATATAAGAGATATTTTGCAAGTAAATGATTAATTAACTATCAGCAACTGCAAAATTATTACTGTATAATACAATAATCAAATTTAAGCCCTTTATCCTTTACTTTGCTTGCGCAACAGCTTTCCTTTAAAATTAATTAAAAATTTTAATTAACTTGTGTACTTAAAAACTAGCTTAATTTAATTTTTTTTAATAATTTTTATTAAAAAATTTCTTAAACAATCTAATTAAACAAATTGCTTTTGTAATTAAGTTTTGATTTTATATATTTCTTAAAAATTTAATTAAATTAGAATTAAACAATTTTTTCTTAAAGCAACCAAGTTGAATAAAATGAAATTTAATAAAGCATACTTAACTTTAATTTTTAATTATACTTTATTTTTATTATGATATAAATTTGGCCATATTCACATCATCTTAAATCTAGATATTATCTTACTTGGTTTTTAATAAAACTCCAAAACACACCTATCAGACATTAAAATATATAAAAAAATGTCCTTATTATCTGAAAATAAATTCAAATTTATGAAACGAAACCGAAAAAAAATATTTTTCAAAGTCAACTCAAAAGTATTTTTAATCCTTAAAGGTTAATTTTTTAAAATTTTAATTATTTAAAAGCGTTGAGCATGAGTTTTATAATTCACTTTTATAATAAAGATTCGTGAATGGGTGATGAGTAAGTAAGAATAATTTGGTAGAATAAATTCATTCAGTATAAATTTCTGAAAGAAATTATGAGCAAATCTTTTTGAGAAAAATGGATGAAAAGGCTTCAATTTACTGAAAGAAAAGAAAAGAAATAACTAATGACTTCTTTAGAAGTTGAAAACGGATGTAGTTAGTCAAGTGATTTAATGTGATTATGTTGCTTTTTTTTTGTCACGTAGTTTGAATGACAAGAAACTAATCCAGCTAATATTTTATTAAAATTTTTATTAGTATTCATTCATAACTCATTAAATTTAAGTGATAATATCAATTTTCAGAATATCTTTTTAGTAAAATATTAATTAGATAGAAAGAAATACAGTTTGTAATATAAATATCTTATCATATTTGTAAACAAGGAATATATTTTTTTTTATTTTAGACATTTGTGACTTTTTTTAATCGAAAATTATATTTTTTTAAATTTATTTTTAATTTTTGATAATTTTAACTTCTTTAAAAATACAAACTCTTTTCAATAACGCATCATAATTTTACTATTGAAAATGCTAATTCTTTTATTATCACTTTATAATTTTTATGCGTACTAATTAATACTCTTTAAGTATTAAAAAGTACTATTTAAATAATTTTTTAAAAAATGCATTCAGTAAGACAACATATAAAGTGGTTTTTAACTTTTTGTAATGAAAAAAAATATTAAATGTTGAAACTAAAGTTTTTAATTAATAAAACGGTTTGTAATAAAGAAAAAAAATATTTTGTTAATGTTAATGGTTGTTTTGTTATTAGTATTATTATTATAAGGATTTTAAAATGCTTCAACAGCATACATATTTCAGAGCATTTTCTTAGAATTTTGAGTTCAAATTTATATTAATAAACATCTTTATATTGCAATGCGTTAAACTTTCAGTATTAGATAAAAGAAATATTTAAAACAGAAAAGTAATAAGTTAAAGTTTTACAATAATTAAAAAGTATTCATAAAAGAGAAAAGTTATTATGAGTATTTTTCAAAGCAATTGCTTATTTATTACTTTAAAAAGATTTATTCTTTCATTTTCTTTCTGTCTGCATTCTTACACAATTTATTCTTACATTTTCTTTCAAATATAATTTGAAATAAATGCTTATGAAAAAGAGGCAGTGCTTTTAACGATTAGTGCAATTAGATGAATTATTGAACGAATTATAAATTGATTAAAACGGTGTTTATTCAAATCGGAGTTTTTCATGCGAGTAGACGCGGTAAATCATTTAATCTTTATCCGAAATACTTAAATTAAAGAGCATTTATTCAGAGTGTTACGTTAGGAGTCTCTCAATAAGTATTTACTGAATCCTTATAAAAAACACACTTATTGGGGGTCGCAAATTTAAATTTGATCCATAAAACCGGTAGTGATCTCTGACAAATTACAGTAATGGAAAGCGACTGTAATAAACATCAAAACAGGTTTATGCTATGGATAAAACTGGAAGGTTTTTCCAATTACCGTCTCTCATATTCACTCTGTTTCCTCTTACAATCAAACATGACTTATTATTTATTACTTCCACCTTCTTGCATTGTGAATTGTCAAATTTAAATTGCGTTTTTGTTTGTTCCTTGTTAAATTTTAAGTTAAGGCCTTTAATATGTTCAGATTTTTAATTCGTTTTCGATAAGGGTTATAAAAATACATATAAAGGGCAGTCTTTACGAAACACCCTGATGAAAAAAAAATTTTAACTTCTGACTTAGAATTTTAGGGTAATGTCCTGTACTATGCCCAATATCAAAATATTTATAAAAAAATAAAAAAATCAAACAAAAATTAGCATAGAACTACTGAAAATTAAAAATATGTTAGAAACGTTTTATATTATATAATATGTTAACAATATATGATTTGCTTATAAACAAATTTATAATATGCATACAGAAACTTTTCAACTAAAAACTGTTACTTTAAATTAAAAAAAATAGTTTTATGTGTTAAAATTTCTAATTGTAACACGAAAAGCTAACACTGTTAATGTATATGAAATGAAATATCTAAAACTTAAGCCAAATATACTTTCGGATAGTGAAAAGTTAAACGTGGTTTTGACGAAATTGTTTTGGCATTTAATTACAGTTTATGTTAAAGTTTTGGGAAGTTTTCCATTCTAGACAACATTCTTTACTTTTTTTTTGGTCGCGTGTTGTTATTTCCTTAAGAAAAGAATTTTTTAATCAAAGAACTTTGCATTAAAGAGAAAATTTTTTCAAGAGTCGATAAAAGAAGATATTTAGTAAAAATATTACGAAGTTAGACATTTATTACAGCACTTTCAGTCCCAAGTGTGAGTTCAAAATCTGTTTTTTATTTTTTGTAGTGCTAAGTTCCAGAAATGTTTTATGCTTAATAAAATGAATTTTTGTTTTAAGCCTAAAATAGTTATAACAAAACTGCACAAATTGTTTCAGTTTTATTGCACAAAAATTCATGCACTGAGAACTATATTCAGATAATAAACTATTATACTTTTATGCAAGAAAGCAATGTACTTTGGACTTTATTTTCTTATGCTATCTGAAAACTTTGTAACTAACTTTGTGCATAAGTTAAGAATTCTCTTGCGATCAGTTCTTTCACTTTCTCTATTAAAAACAGGAAGATATATCTCATTCACTTTCATTGTATCGGTTTTATAATATCTAAAAAAACAACATGTTTTTATTGGTTCCTAAAAAAGCAACATGCAATATCTTTTAGGCAGTTCATAGGGCATTCAATGAATGGTTCACCTTTTTTTAAATTGCTTAAATTTGAAATTGAAAATCTAAAAACAAAACATGCACATTAAAACATGGAACTAATCAAAACACGGAAATTGAAATGAATTGTTAACGTGGAAGAAGGGACTAAAAACATCAAAACAAATATGATTGAGTGAGGAAACTAAAATAGTTTAAACACAATTATTTAGAAACCCCTTAAAGCGGCAATTATGCAGTTTTGGATGCCATAAACGAGGTGACGCTGCGCCACTTATTAATGTTTTTCTTTTCTTAGATATTTCTAAGCATTTATTTCTTGAGATATTTCTTAGAATTCTGAGCATTTTACATGACATAATATACCCGCACAACTCTTTTTGGATTTGGAAGGTTCATTCTAAAAGGAAAGGAAGACTTTCAAAATCGTTTATCTGTGGCACAAAGTTACTCAGTGTTTTCTTTATTTGTTTTCTTAAAATAATCGCAGTCTTCTCCTGACAGATAGTACTCAATAACATCTTTGTTATCGAAATATAAAAACAAAATGAGTCAAACTTTTCAAAAACTTTCATTTTTTATAATCTTCAAAAGAGCTGAAATAAAAGTATTATTTTATTTAAATATTATATGGTACATTATAAAATCTATCTCAAAAGTATTATTTAATTAAGAGTATCATATAAGTATTACTAATTCTCCTATAAAATTGTCATTCGACTATTATTATTATTATTGTTGTTGTTCTTGTTTATGTGTTTATAATGAAGCCTTAAAATTATCATCGGACAAATTATTTGAAATTTTATTTTGAAGTAGGATCTTCCGAATAACAAACTAGCTCCCATAATCAGTCATCATTACAAAATTATTTTCAGCATTTGTTCTGGCTGTTTCATTTCCCATAAACAAATCGACGCCAAATTAAACATTATCCACTTTAGATTGTCATTAACACTCAATGTTATATCACCCATAACCCCATATTTTATAGGGTAGAGCTGCGGTGGCTCAGGGGATAGAACGTCCCCATGAGATGACCCAGGTTCGAATTCCAGCTGTGGCTGGTTGATATGAATTCTGCTCCCGGCTCACGTCGACCGCAGTGCAGACGTAAAATATCCTCAGTGGTTGACAGATTATGGGTTAAAACCCCCCTGCTATCGGTCCAACTGTGGGATGTTTCCGTGGCTTTCGTAGTCTTCCTCTCCATGTAACGCAAATGTGGTTTAGTTCCAATGCCTTGTCTTCTGAATTGGGTTTGAAAATACAAGGCTACGGAGTTAAATCAGAATTAAGGCAGCTGTTCAATGGAGCTTATAAAATAAAATAATGTATACGATATGGTAGTAGAGAAAGGTGATTGAAAAAAAAATCGATGACTAAATATAGAGCTTGGGATGATATGGTGATAAGCTACATTTTCAAAGCAATCAAGAGGGCACATTGACTAAAATGTTTCAGGATTTTCGCGCATGCAAAAAAAATTTTCTTTTGAATGGTAGTGCTATCAAGTATAAATTACGTTAAAGTGTCACCAATATATAAACAATACAAAGGGTTAATTTGCAAAGATATTATCATTAGAGAAATTGGCTTATCACTCTATTGTTCCTCTATTGAGCAAAACCTTCAATTACATTATTTGATTAATAACCTTTAATGAATCAATACAAAAAAAAAATTATTAAACAAGTTTTACTTCTTAAAAAAAGAAGCATATTTTTTGAGTTCCGGCAATTTTTTTAATATTTTGTAAAAAACCTAACTATTTATAAATAAAATGGTAGCAGTGCTGAATCCATCTTACTATTTTTATTGCTTGATAAGAAATATAACTAACACAAATGTACAGATTAAAAAATGTAATTAAAATTTTGATTTTATGAAGTGGAAACTTGTTTAACTTTTATATAAAAAATGCATTTTATAATTAAAATAATAAACTTATCGTATTAGCCATATACTTATCTAACTATGAACTAATTATGAAACAATAAATTAGCTAACGAATAAGATATTCTTCTGAGCAAAAAGAAAAAGAATAAATTATTAATGAAAAATTACTTTAAAATGCTGTTTATATATCTTTATTTTGTTTCTCTTTAGTATCTTTTCTTTTTTTTCTATCAATGTTTCATAAACATGATATGAATTGGAAAAAAAATTGCTCTTAGAAAATTGATGACAAACGTTCATGCTTATGTAATTATTTAAGGTTTTTGAGGTTCATGATAAAAATTTACTGAGTACATGATAAAACTTTACCGACTTCAAAAATTATCTGAACTTCTTTAAAAAATTTTACGATGTTTTTGTCCCCTAAACATGTTAAAATACCTCTTAAAATCTTAACAATTAAAAAAAAAAATGCAAATTATTAAAATCAATAACCTACTACATATAAATAGATTGATAAATATTGCTTGATTCTATTCGTTGAGAATCACTATTAAAACCTTTAAGACTTTAGAAACTTCAAACATTATCTAAATTTTTAAAAACTTTTTACAATGTCTATGTCCCTTAAACATGTAAAAATGCCTGTTAAAGTCAAATTTCAAAAAAAAAATTAAATTATAAAGAACGAAATCTTAATACAAATAAATAAATTAATACATATTGCTTTATTCTATCCGTTGAAAAATTCTCTTAAAACCTTTAAGACTTTAAAGACAAAAATTATCTAACATTTTTAAAACTTTTTTACAATGTTTATGGCCTATAAACATATAAACATGCCTGTTAAAGTTAAATTTCCAAACAAAATTGTAAATTATCAAGAAAAAAATCTTATTACAAATAAATATTACTTCATTCTATGCGTTGAAAAATTCTCTGAAAACCTTTAAAACTTTAGAGACTTCAAAAATTACATAAATTTTTGTAAAATTTTTCTACAATGCTTATGTACTCTAAGCATGTAAACATGTCTGTTACAGTAAAATTAAATTATCAAAATCAAGAACAAAATACGAATAATTAAATAAATATTGCTTCCTTCTATTCTTTGAGACGCACTCCAAAAACTTTGAAGACTTCAAAAATTATCTTAATTATTTCAAACTTTTTTACGTTATATATGTCACCTGAACATGTTTCTAAAAATGTTAATTATTAAAATCAAAAACATAATTCAAATATATGTATAAAAAAATTGCTTCATTCTATGCGTTGAGAAGAACTATCAAAACCTTTAGGATTTCAGAAACATGAAAAATAATGTAGATAATTTTTTAAACATTTTACTATGCTTATGTTTCCTAAACATGTCTCTTAAAATTTAAAAATATGCAATTTGTAAAAATCATTAACCTACTACAAATAAATAAATAAATATTGATTCATTCTATGCGTTGATAAGCACTCCTAAAATCTTTCAGACTTTAGAAATTTCAAACATGATCTAAATTTTTTTAAAAACATTTTACGATGTTTATGTCCCTTTAACTGGTAAACATGTTAATTAAAGTTAAATTTCAGAAAAAATGTAAATTATCAAAATCAAAACATAATACAAATAAATAAATAATGCATCATTCTGCTCTTTCTGCTCCCAAAACATTTAAAATTTCAAAAACTGACTAATTTTTTTAAACATTTCTACGATGTTTATTTCTTCTAAGCGTGTCTCTTAAGGTCTTATAATTTAGAAAAATGAATATTATTGAAACAAAAAACCTTCAACAAATAAATAAATAAATTGCTTGATTCTATGCTTTAAGAAGCATTACTTAATCATTTAAGACTTCAGTCTTCAAAAATTACCTACATTTTTTTAAAATTTTTAATGCAATATTTATGTCTTCTAAACATATCCCTTAAAGTCTTTAAATTTCAGAAAAATTTTAATTATAAAAATCCAAGACCTACATTAAATAAGTATTTAAATTAGAATTGCTTCATTCTATGCTTTGAAAATCACTCCCAAAACTTTTAAATATATTAGTTCTTATTTACTTTTAAATCCGACGAACCCCCTTCATGATCGTAGAAAAAGAACTCGTTGATAGGGGGCGTCGGAGTTAGCAGCGGAACCGTCTTGTAATTAAATAAATAATTAATTCATATTGTATAATTAATAAATAATTTCTTTTTCATACTAAAAATAATTAATATATAATGATTTGAAAATATTGTAATTAATTGTAAGGTAAGCCATAGTCTCTTAACAAAAAAATATACAGAATAAGTTATGAAGCAAATGCTGCTTTCATTATGTTCCAATATCAGTGTTATTAAAGAGTTGTTATTTCTACCAACATTTCATAAAAAATATAACTAAGAAAATATTTTACAAAAGACAACTTTGACGTTTACTAGAAAGAAAGATAAAATATTATATTTAAGTTTTCATGAGTCATGATTGAGCACTTGTCACTTTAGAGAAAGTAAACTAAATATGTACATAAGACAAAGTGACACATTAATTTAAATTTCAAGAAAAATTGAAGCACTTTTTTTCAGACACTTCAAGAATTGTCAGTAAATTTTTTAACACTTTTATAATGTTTATTTCACCTCAACTTACATAAATTTCATGTCACTTTAAACCCAAACAGTTAAAATTCTCAACATCAAAAACTTAGAAGAAGATAATAAACAAATACTGAAAAACCCTTCGTTCTATACATCAAGAAGCACTACAAAAACCCTTAAATCTTCTATCAGTTCTTATTTACTTTTAACTCCGCCGAACCCCCATGAGGATTTTAGAAAGAGAAGCATATAAACCCGTAGAGAGGAGGGTCATAAGATAGATCCCCGCCCCTGTAAGTGCAATATTAATGTATCATGCTATCGAGGACAGATAAAAGGCTGTGCAACGAGGAAAATTGAGAACGATCTCTCTGTTCCTCGTTTGAAGACGTTTCCATGACAACCAGAAATGTACCAATTTGGACATTAGTAGTTCTTTTTCAGGCTTCCAAAAAATTCCTATATCGAGAACAGATATTAGAAAGTTTTCACAAAAAAGTGTATGCGGAAAAATATGAAATCGAAGGAAAAGTTTCTTTCAGATTAAATTCGATGTGAAGTCAGAAAACGCCCTTGATTTAAATGGACTAGGATTCACATATTTTCGTACTACCGCTGAAGTATAAAAAAAAAAGTAAGGATTTTTTTTTTTTTTTCAATGAAGAGGGATAATAGAATATTTCTTTTCCTTAATTACATTTAATTTCTGCTTGGGTGGAATTTTATTTTATTTAAATATATGTATGAAGACAACATAGAAGAAATTTACCTTTTTCGAAATAAGTTTTATTTTTGTAGGATCACTCTTAATGATGTTTAAAAATGGGGGTGCTCAACAGTATTTGCAAGATTGCAATACTGTAACAGATTATTCTGCAATAAATATAGTAAGCTTTGAAGCAATAATTCTCTGATAAAAAGTGGCCTATCTGATAAAAAGTTTGATTTAAGTGGCGCCATGACATCGATTGATAAACTATACAACAACAATAGTTTATCAAGCATATTATATTTTTTGTTATTTACATCGCTGCAAAAAGCTTTGGGTAGAAAAAGTGCGTTCTTTCTTAAACATTCATATACAGGTATGTGCTGGTTCAGATGCACCATTTAAAATATAAAAATGATGAAAAAGGGCGCAGTGTAATATAATTCTTTTTCTCTGATAAAAAGTTTGATTTAAGTGGCGCCCTGACATCAATTGATAAATTATAAAAAAACAATAATTTATCAAGTATATTCTATTTTGCGCTGTTTACAGCACTGTAAAAAGCCTTAAGTAGGAAAAGAGCGTTCTTTCTTAAGCATTCATATAAGTGCTGGTCCAGATGCAACATTTAAGATATAAAATTTATGAAAAAAAATTTGCATAATAATATGCTTCTTTTTATTTGACAAAATGTTTGATTTAAGCGGCGTCATAATCTCAATCAATATACAGCGTGGCATCGATAATTTATCAAACAATAATCTGCGTTATTTTCAGCTGCTCAAAATAATGAAACAGCTGAGAGATCAACATAAAAACTTTTGATACTTTTATGCGTCATTTCGAGCCGAATCAAACACAATATTTGATGAAGCTAACAGCTGTTTAATTTATGAAACCACTGCCACCTTGTTGCCTGCTGAACAACTTGTTTTTTATTACAAATAACACGTTAATAATTATTTTATATCCATCAAATTATTTTAGAATAGATGTATACTGTTACATTATTTACAGTTGAATTACGTTTGCCATTTAAATAAAAAAGTTAATTTACAAGTACTATTGCAAGATTTAAAATATTCATCACATCGTAACAAAGTTTTATTTTTATAAAAGTTAAAAATTATTCTTAAAAATATTTAACTTGTAACAAACTGTTCAACACTTCTTAAATTAATACTTTAGGCAACCTAACAACATGAATCTAAATAATTATTTAACGTATAACTATTTTTTTAACACTGCTTAAATTATTAATCGAAACAAGTTAGCAAAATGAGGAAATATATATATATATAATTTACTTCATATTTTGATGTTTGTATTTTATAAAGGTGTCTACACTTTATTAAGGTAGAAGTGACATGTACTCACAAAGAATGAGAAGTGGCAATGATGCCAAAAATGTAATGTTTAAGAAAGTGAGTTTTTAATTTTAGGCCTAAAAAAAATATATTGTTTGTAGAAATAAGTACTAAAAAAATAAATATTGTTTGTGGAAACTAGTACTATAAAAACTAATATTGTTTGTGGAAATAAGTACTAAAAAAATAAATATTGTTTGTGGAAATACGTACTAAGAAATGAATATTACTTGTGGAAATAAGAAAAGTAGTTGTAAGGTATGTACTAGAAAGAATAGTAATTAATGAGATTAAGTAGTATATTTGAGATTTATAGAAATGAAGAGGAGAGTTAGTTTTTTTTCTTCACTTGAAGTATTTTTAAGGAGTTAGTTAAAGAAGAGAGAAAATATATGAGTATTTTAAAGTTTGTAAAATGAAGATTTAAGAGTTTTGTAATGAAGTTTTTATAAGTATGCTAATGGATCTTCAATGAAGTAACTTATGTCACAAGGACTTAAACCTAGGTAGCCTTTTTTAAGCCCTATTGTTTAGTTGCAGCTATATTCTTATTTTATATTGGATGTTATTTCAGCATCCTAAGAAGTAGAATATTGAGTGTTTTTATAAAATCTATTTGTAAAATTTTTGAGAGTTAGTACGAAACCATTGCAATTGAGGTAGTTTCATATGTTTTGTTAACATAAGATTTGAACACTGTTTTTATTTTTAGATTGTTTTTGTAATTAAAATCATGTGATCTGAATCATCCAGATTAATATTAATTTTAAATAGTTTAAATAGAAGATGGTAAGTAAGGATTTTGATCTTTCCTCAATGAGATGTCATGTGGAGCCTGATCACCTCCGGATCAACACCTTTGAGAGGGGGGATATTGTAACATCTAAAATACTAGCTTAAAAAAATTAAAAGGATCTTAAAGCTAAACTTAAAAAGAATTATATTTTATTTGCAGAAATGCTTTTATGATTGATGCGAACTTTAACTAATCTCTTTCACATAATTAACTAAGTTCTTCGCGTATATATTAACTTTCATTAAATAGCAATGTAATCTTTATTTATAAAATGAGTCCATACTGCGCCGTAAAATAGCTTAATAAAGCCGAATTCCCATTAAAATCAATAAATATTTTGAGATATTAATTCATCTTTATCCGGTCTTATGATCTTACGGCGTCAATTCTAACAAAGAAGTCTGGATATTATAGATCACTTGACATGAAAGTTACTATACGATACACGTAAAAAATTGCGCACTTGTCTTTTGGAAATGGCCTAGTAAATTTGTGTCCAGGAGCACTGCTCCATGTATATAATTTGTAAATAGATTTTTCTTAACGATTTTTCTCAATAAATGATTCATACAAAGTATTATGGATTTATCCTAGTAAAAACATTTATATTAAATTTAAAATAACATAATGATTTGTGAATATGAATTATTTTGAAATCAAAATCATTTTTAATTTTCATAAAACAAGAATAATTATATATTGTAGTCGTAATAATCTACCGGGATATATGACATTCATTATACTGCATTTACCAAAATTTTTCACGAAATTATATATATTTTTTATAATTTGACAGATTTGCTAAATTATTATTAAGTAACTGTAAAAATATAAAGTTTTAATGTAAATATAAAAATACATAGGAAAATAGCTCGCTTTCAAATGTTTTTTAAAAATTCTGAAATAAGTTTTATATTGAAAATTAATTTTTTATAGTAAATCAAAAGCGAGGCATTTTTTTACTTAAATTAAACTTTTTATTATCTTTTGCAATTTAACATACTGCTGTTTCAAAGAAAATCTATATATATTCTTCTTCTTTTTAAATTGAATGTCAGTGTTACTAGTTTATTAAATAGAGCATCTTCTCTACTGAAACTTTTCTGTAAACAAATAAATTAGTTGTTTAAAGATAGTAATTTTGCCTCATTTATAATTTATTAAAACTTTCAAAAACGTCTTTTCCTAATTAGCTTACAATTAATTCTAAACGCTAAAAACAATAGATTAAAAAAAAAAACAAGTTTTCCAAATTAATCTTAAATGCACTCTAGAGATATACTGTTTCAAGTCGAATTTATATCTTCTAGTTCTAATTAGTTTAATTTATTTAGAATAACTTTAATAAATGAAGAAACTAGTGGAAGATAGTATGTACTAAGTGACATTTTGAAAGCACTCAAATTTACTTCAGAACGAGTAAGAAAGTGTCATAATTTAAAATGAAAACATATTACCTAAATATTTATCGTAATCAGGTAATTTAAAATGTATTTTTAGATGCCTTTTCAAAAAGAAGTGAAAAAAATATACTCGTTCGGAATCACCGGAAAAAAAAACAGAAAAGCTAGTGTAATTTGTCAAGGCGCGTTTAGAGAAAAGTGTTCTTTCAAAACATCAAATCTTGTTAGATTGTCAGTTGAAACTAGAAGGTGCTTCTAATAATTGTCTCTTAATACCTTTCTGTTTCCTTTAACAACTAAACCGGTTTTGATGTTTTGAACATCCACATTCCTCAATAGTTACTTTACCAATTATGACCATACAGGTACATTGCGCAAAAATATCAACGGACCACCCTGAATATCTTTTGATCTAATGATCGGATCTTTACGTTCAAGGAAACTTCAAACTTCAAAGAAATAACCTCAAAGATGGTAATTAGTACAGACGGTATTTAAAGCTACAAAATCAGGCAAAAACGTTTTGAAAAAATTTCGTAACAATCTTTTTTCAAAATTTTACTAGGAAATTATCATCCTTTCCCTCTTAAAAGCTTGAGGGATCGACCTCAAAAGCTAATTAATTAATGCACACGATATTTTAATTTACGAAATAATA
Organism: Parasteatoda lunata; assembly: GCA_949128135.1. Classification (NCBI taxonomy): domain Eukaryota; kingdom Metazoa; phylum Arthropoda; class Arachnida; order Araneae; family Theridiidae; genus Parasteatoda; species Parasteatoda lunata. The sequence continues at coordinate 25,130,219 of OX421979.1, forward strand.
CACAAAAGCGTACTTTCTCTGAACAAACATACCTTTGTATAGGCGAATTCGGATTTTTGATCCCAAAATATAGAGGGTTGCCGCAATTTGAGAAAAATGGTCCGAATATTTTGATAGAGGGAGCACTCCAAAGTTTGAACCTCTGAATGTTAACTTTATTTCTTGCGTATCTCGACATAGCTCGTGAACTTTTTTAGTGAATTTTTAAAATTTTGTACTCAAATATAAAATTCGTTCGTTCTTCAAGACTGATTCCGAGAAAAGTGGCGGTCACAGTTATTTTCTTTCTATACCTTATGCTATGAACATTAAAAGAGAATTTTAAAAAATAAAATAAAATTCATTTTTGAAAAAGAAAATGTTTGCAATATGTAGCTTACTATGCAAAGATACCAAGTATATGTAATTCTCAATTTTTAATTTTTCATCACTTGCGTTGATTTTTCAATTGCACGGAAGTATATCGTCGGATATCCGCTTGTTTTTTTAAAATCCTCAATTTTTTAATACGGTATTATAACGACTCGCGAATTTCGAAACGTGAAAATAGCAATCACTTTTGACGCGCTTTATTTTTGTCACTTTGTATATCCACACTTTTCCGCCACTCTTTCGGCGATACGCATTCTCATATAATTTTGAAAAACCCGATGTTTTTAATATGTATTAATACCACATTCGAATCGAATATTTCCAATGGGCGCTTTATTCGAGCCAAATTCCTTTGCAAATCTGAGAGATTTTTTTTATCGTTCTTTTAACAATTATTGCTATGCGTTTCCAACGGGAATTCAAAAATCCTAATATTTTTAATCCAGTACTATAATGATTTGCGAATTTCGAATCAGTTATTTTACTCATTTGACGTGCTCTATTTTTACCTATTTCATGGCCAATCCAAGTTATTATTCAATTGCTTTTGTTTTTTTTAAACTCGATCTTTTTAATACAATAATATTAAAAAACGTGAAATGTGAATGTGGGAACTACTTTCTGTTTTCAAACTTTGCTTCTAGTTTTTCGTAGCTTAAAAAAATGGTTTTAAGTTTTTAACATTCATAAAATCTCTTATAATTTGCTAAAGATAAATGTCTTGAAGTTAAAAATAAACTGAACTGAATCCCAACTGAATATTGAATACTTTTTCAGCTCTAATGCGTTTGTTTTATTTTAAATCTCTTTAAACCGCAAATAATTAAAATAATTATTACTAATTATTACAGTGAATTACAGTGATACTAATAATTATTAATAATTATTACCTCTAATTAAAATATTTAATTCACATTAATGTTGCTTGACAAAATATTTATTTTTACTTTAACTGAAGAACTTTTTAGTTAATTTATTTTAAGATACACTTTTGTGTAACGCGCAAATATGTTGCAAAGGGGACTAATAAAAAAGAATTAATTAAAAGAATTAATATAATAAAAAAAGTATTATAAATATTTAAAAAAAATTACTTTCATGCAAATATATTACTAGTTGACAGATAAAAAAGGATGATCTGAAACACTGATACGACACACTCGTATTTTCACAAAAATTATAGCAATTACCATCCATACTTGGGCGCACCCCTCATCCCCCCACAATATGAATTACGATAAAAACATTTTTTGTAAGATTTTTTTAACTCACTTTCCAAAAGAAACTAAACTTTGAATATAATTATTGTAAGATAGTGTGTTACTTTCTCATATTTTGAAGTTTATTTTTATTTTAATGTGGTAATCAGTAAGTGTGTACTATATTCCAAGGTAGTACTTTTCTAAATACTACCTTTACATTGCAATTATTGATTCCTTATTAATCAATAATAAAATAATATAAATTAAAATAGACAGATAAAAATAAAATGAATAATTATAAATGACCGAATATCTCTTCTTTGTGTTCCTTTCATATTATAATTTTTAAAAAAAAATTGCGCAAGTCTAAGATAGGGCGTATTTTTAAATTCTGACAGCGGGGGGCACCTACCTCTGTGTACGCCACTGGATGAGGTTGCAAATTAATTATTTTCAATATATTTTTCAATCAGTGCTGCCGAAGATATAATTTATCTTTTTCTAAGTAAACCAATAAACAAGAACCAACAAGAAGTAAACCAACTCTGCACAAGATAATATTTTTCTGAATTTTATTATCTTGAATAATGTGCTTAAGTTTCAAATAAGGATTTTAAAAATAAAGTTATCGTTTAGTTGTGAAAAGATAAGAATGCAACATGCTACTTAAAAGTTATCAGTTTGAATTGATAAGTAAGTTTTTTTTTTATTTGAGGACGTGCATTATCTCCGTAAACTGAATGTGATATTTTAAAATGGCAATAAATTAAGATAAGTATTCGCTTTTATCTCGGTATTAGCCAAAACAACTCGTCAGGAAGTTATTTTCACGGCATTTTTAAACAGTTCTGTAAAAAAATAAAAGTATAAAATAAAATATTTTTATCTATGCATGTGCTCTTATGTCAATAAGATTTCAGAGCTAGAAAGGAAAATAAAAAATAGATTTTTTAATCTAGAAAACTTTAAAATAATGAAAATGATTATCTTCATGCTTTAAGAGCATTCTAAAATAATTGAGGAGCTTGAAGAAGCCGTATCATTTATTTATTCATTTATTTTTCTTAAAAAAATACATTTTTATATTAACTATTCCTTAGTATTGCTTCAAAGTTATCAGTTTTCAAGTTCACGGGATTTCTTAATAACTTCACAATGCATAGAGCATGGAAATAGGTAAAACTCGAGCTGTTTTTAACAAAAAAAATTTCTGTCTGAGGAATTTGGCAATTTGAAAATATGGCTTTTCATTATGTGGCACCAAACCTTTCTATTACAATTGATAAACAATTCAATAAAATTATGAAATATATGGAAGACCTTTGGTTGCTTGGTACTCAGAAGAACAGAGACATGTCGAAAAAACGAAACTGTCAGATCCTAACTCTTTGTTTCTTCTTTTTTATTTATTTATTTTTTAGAAAAATATTAAACATTTTGTTTTCGAAGTTTTCGTTGTTGGTATAAAAGAGTCTCAAAATTATGATGAAAATATATATGACAATAAATGCTGAGTCATATTGATATCCTGTTTAAAAAGAAAAACAATAGATTCTTTGTTTTGTAAGATATTTAGGGCCAGAAAATTGAAAATCTATTTATAGGAGGATTTAACTTACCCCGTAATAGAATCTTTTCGAAGCCTTTATTTTTGCTACGTGAGCAAAAAAAAGTAACAATATGAATAACCTTTTCTGCATGATTGGATTTTCATAAATTATTCCCAATGATTCAAAAGAGTAACAGCAATATGGTAATTAATTAGTTTAAATCATTCATTAAGTAAATCAGTCAGGCACAAGAGCGTACTTTTTTGAATAAGCAGATTTGAATTTCACTGGGGCTGAAGGTGGGATCAAAAATATCCAAAACCAGTTTCATTGCTAGAAGAAAATTGGTAGAGTTCTTAATACCTTCTTTCAACTTCTATCACATTCTTCTGCTATCCAGCAGCTTTTTAAGTCATAAAATTCTCCTTCATTAGTAGTTGTTTCTTAGATTTTCATTGCTGTTTTGTTTTTTCCTCCTGTAAATATTAATGTGTGGTCGCTAATGTATTTTTTGAATTCATTTTTTCACGAATTCTAAGCATTTAAATTAAGGGTGCCGTTTAAAGAGGACTCGGTAGATGGAAATTATACAGATACCATTTCGTTTTATCACACTTGTGTATGATAGATAAAAAAAAAGAAAGAGCGATGTAAAAAAAAATGTAATTAAGAAGCATAAACGATAATACTTAATAAAAGTCGACTTTGACGTCATCACGACGCTTTTCTAAAAGCTTCTCATAACTAAATGATCCCCTGCGCCCTCTAGCAATAATTAAAGGAAATGATTAAATAATACTGTAAATTTAAATTATTGATATTCTACGGTTCAGAATTCAAGGTTTCTATCATATTTGTGTTTATTTCTGTACGATTATGTTTGGATTATGAATGAATAATAATTCTTTGTGATATATTTTGTATTAAAGTTAAGATTTTAGGCTTCATTTCAATAAAAATTATGGAATTAAGATTGCACTGGAGGATATATGTTATTGTTTTGACATTTTTCCACGTTTTGCATCTTTGTAGAAACATAAAATTTTTCCTTATCTTTTATCTTAGATTTTAGTTCTATTATTTGAAAATCTGTTTCTGTCATCTATCTCTGTTTGAAATTTCTGTCTCTGGAAATTTTGTGTCTTGCTTATTTTTCTCTGCCATATAATGAATTATACTGAGAACAGAGAAAAAAGCTTCGTGAATTTAGTAAAAACATTTTGAGCTAGAAAATAGTTAGAAATTGAAATTTTTAAAATAAATCCCAATTTACTTTGCAAAATGTACTTTTGTCTTCATTGACACTCAAAGAATTACTTCTAAATAAATTATAGAACTAAAATAACACTAATAACCAAACGATTACAAAGAACTTCACAAATTTAATTCAAAATAATAAAATAAAACGATAAACTCAGCAACTTTTGCCTTTGCTCAGTTCTGAAATCCTTTGGGTAACTGTTGCCATTTTCCCGCCTTAAAAAATGTGTCGCTTTTTTATGTGCTTTAACATTAGATTGAAAAATCTTTGTATTTTTCTAAGGGTTAAAAAGTAACGAAGTCAAGTAATTAACATAATATGTTCAAATTGACTTGAAAATGTTTATTTAATTTATGCTTTATAAAATAACAGCTTAATCTCAATCTTAATGCTTTCCTTTAACTGAATATTTTAGAATCTATTGGTTGGGTATAAAGCGGTAATAACATTTATTTTCATTTCATAAAAATGATTTCAGATAATGTGTCTAAGCTCATACTTTATTTTACTGGAAATGAAATATTTCATTATATTCAAAACTATTTTATTTCTTCCTTACTTTCTGCATCAAAAACTCTTGTATCCAAAACGTAATTCTATTCAAGTTGAGATAAATAAACAGAAACATAAAAGAAGAATAAGAAATTTTGTGAAGCGTAAAAGGATTGCAATTTCAGAAATGGCACACCATTTTTGATTGCCAACCATTGGAAGAAACTGTTCTCACCAGCTGACGTTGTTATTCTACAAGCGATAACACAACAAACAGCAGCGACACCTATTGGCAGGCGTTGTCTTGATGGGAATTCTGTTTCTGTGAATCCAGAATAGGAATAGCAAAGTATTCTGGCTGAATGTATTGACAACTTAAAGTTCTGAGCGAAAGTTTTTGGAATTTTTATTCCCTGCTAATAGCTTTATGTTTAGTCAAGCAAATATCTATTTCTTACCAAAGGATAAACTTTAGTTTTATTTATTTTTTCATGAATGTTCTTCCCTGTTTTGTGTTCTACGCCTTTATTTTGTTACAGAATTTTAAACATCTTTCAATAAGATTAGAAATAAATACATATGTTTTTGAAAGGAGAGAAAATTGTTTTGCCAAACTCAAAGAATATTTGTAGCAATGCAATCAAAATAAACTCGTAATTTTAAAAAGCCCATTTTTACTTTTAAGTAGTAAAATTTTTATGTGTTTTATGTATAAATGAATTAAATTATTTTAATTATCTATTTCTTTATAATGAACTTTATAAACATTAATTTATCAAAAAGCTGATTTGACGACGAAATATCTTCGAATACTTAAAATTAGGCATTATATAGAGTGACTAATCACAATCGGTAGGGCATATCCCAATAATGCTCAAACTGACATTTTTCTATAAACCTTTTCTCAGCATCTAAACAAGATATTGCTTCAGAGTTTTTTTTTGCACACAATATTTACACATACATGTTTACACTGTGATAACTGTTAATGCATATATTTGGCAGAATATATATTTTTTTTAAATTATAAACTGGGAACTTGTAATTTTTTTAAAAAGTTTCATCAAAAATCTTTCGTGACTCAAAAAATATTAGTGTTAACGCTGAAGCATTATCGCAGTACACAGCTGATATAATCTTAAATACCCCCCCCCCCCCAAAAAAAAAAAAAAATTTAAGGTGATATCATAAGTAGTTTCTTATAAAAGGTACATCGACAAAGGTCAGTTTTAGCATTATTGATATAAGATATCTTTTACATAAACGTGTTTTTAATACTTTTCACAATCACAAGAATTTTCATTTTAGCCGTGAAAAGCTTTAAGGTATACATAGATATAATTTCATAGATGTTTTTTTTTTTTTTTTTTTTTTATCTTTTCAAAGACATTATCGAGTATTAAAGAAAAAAAGGATTTAAGAAACCACGATTGAAAATTTCCCTAAAAGTGAAAAAAAAAATAAAAAAGAAGAAGAAAATTGCAACACAGTGTATAAACTCAGCGGTGTTTTGTTCTAGACATTTTCTCCCTTAAAATTAATTAAGCGCCCAAGGCAAGAGACGCAAATAACAAACTAGCAATTTACAAGATGTTTTTGTCCTTTCATGGAGATTTAAAATGTTATGATGAACTTTAAAATGCTGTAAGAAATTTTAGTTAATTGTTCCTGTTTGTAACATTACAATATGAAGAAAATATAAATCTTACCGCAAAATAATTTTTATAAAAGATGAAACTTTTAAAAGTAAAACATTTTTAATTCTTGTTCAATTCAACGAAAAAATTTTCATATCATCAAAGAACTGTAAGAAATTTGAAGAGCATTGAACAACAAAATTCAAACTAGCTGCTATCGAAATACGGACCCAGGGGCGGATCCAGAAATTTTTCGCCCCCCCCCCCCCCCCCCCACAACTAATTTTTTTATAAAAAAAAATTTTTTTTCTTCATATTTTTTTAAAAAAAAAAAAAATTGGGGTTTTTAATGCTAGTCCTCCTTTTCATAATGAACTCGGCGCGCTTCAACATTATTAATGTTTACAATGAAACTATGACGAATTTCGTTTTAATCTTTTGGATTATGATTCTTGAAACAGTGAAGAACATAATTAAATGAAGAAAAAAAAATCGATTTTTCCGACCTACCTAGGTGTATATGCTGGCTTAAACAATTTTTAAAATATTTTATTTCTTTTGTAAACTATTAAAAAAAATTTTTTTCCAATAGGGGGGGGGGCATGACCCCTATGACCCCCCCCCCCACCACCACCACTGTACCGGCCTAAGTTAAACATCATTATCTTGTTTTGTTTTTTTTTTCACTTCAATAAATAATAATATGGTTCAACTTTACTGGAAACGTACCTAAAATTCAACTACTTTTAAAGGTTGCGCAAACATGCGCGGTGTATGGTTCGGTGCAACCATTCACAGTGCATTATAAGGGCTCAACTTTGTACTGGCCTTAAGATATTGTATATGATATGTATATCATATGAATATTTTTTTGCCTATTACTTGATATCGATATCTGAGTAAATGCAAAAATACAATTTTGCGAATATCAATAGTTTAAGTGATGCACATTTACAGCATGAAACGATTGATATATTCTTTAAATATTGAAGACGTTTTAAAATTTTAACATGTTATTAACGATACCTGCGTTACGTTCAAAAATATATTTTTGGTACATGAATTCTTTAAATTCCATCATGCATTTTACCAAAACCAAATGCAAAAGTTACTCGAAGTTTATAAATCTTCCGAAATTACATTATTTCCTGACAAGTTGATAATGAATTGCTTTAATTAATATTTTTCACAACAATGTCTAACGCAAACAAAAAGTTTTAACTTTTCGCAAAAGCAAACAAAACTTTTAAATGAAATTCCTCCGAATTCAAGCTGCATGAATTAAAAATAGCAACTATTTCTCTTTCGACCAAATGAGCCCATATCTCACCCCTCACCTTAAAGGACGTTAAATTTATTTTTCACGCTCCATTTACTTCACACTGGGGCGAAAAATTTAAATATGTTTTCCTAATCGGTTCCGAACACGTGGGGGGGGGTGCAGATACCTCAGAGAAATGGCGACACGAAAACTTTAAAATACGCTTTTTCTCTTTAAATTCTTGCCCTCTACGATCGAAGAATTCCTGAAATTATTCCTCTTTTTCTTCTTTCTACCCCAAAAGATTTAACGATCGAGACTAGAGTGAATGTAAAAGTCAACTGAATGAATTCGAGTGAAAAGTTCATTAAGTTTTGGTAACGGTCCAAGTTATAAGCTCAGTAAGTACTTAGCTACACAAGAACAGTCCCAGAGCTTCAATTAAAGCTTTACCGTGACGCGCATACGTTTAAGCTAATGGCGGATTCCAGTGGACTTCAATTTATCTTCAATTTCGAACGTAACACACACATTTGAGGGGAGAAACGACACAAAAATTAATGAAATTTTTAAAAAAAAGTGCTTTTTTTTACTTTTGAATTAACGTTAGTCAAAGATTAAACGGAAGTCATTAGTAAAAAAATGTTTAAAGACATGCAGTATAAGAGAGTATAGAAGCAAAGTGTGTTTGAGTTTTTAGAGAACTTCAAACAGGCCTTCAAATTCTTTTTTTATCTGAAGATAGCGTTAATTTTTTTTTTTTTGTAGTTCTTAAACTAAAGCATATTTTATTAGTTTCAATACTATTTCGAGAATCGAAACACGCTCTGTTCAAAAACTTTTACTTCGAGCCGCGGTGGTTCAGGGATTAGTTCACCTCCAAATAAAGTGATGCGAGTTCGAATCCCAGTGATGGCTTGTTAATGCAAAGGTGAGAGAGATTTTAAAAGAACTTCAAATTGGTTCAAATAATACAGCAGTAAGGTCATTACCAATAGAGATTTTTGTTTTTGATGATGAAGAAACTCTCCAACAATATCCAGGTCCACACGTGAAATATATTTATAAATGGTATGAGGGGAAGAATAATCGAACTTATATCCTTCTGTTCAGTAATATGTATTTAGAGATAGATGAATGGTGGGATTCTTTGAAACAGCCTTAATGTTCTTCGAGCTGATGTTTGAGCTCTCGTTTAGTTTGCACTAAGTATGATAAGTCCACATTAGCATGAAATTAAATCTTTTGATTGGGTGGACGACGAGAGGAGGAGTGTGTTGGAAGACAATCAGTTAAAGCTATGCGATATACTTTGGTATGAAAATAATCCTAACCAGAGCCAATCCAGTCTGCCAATCCAGAGCGTAAAGAAATCTTAGTCTAAAGTCAGATTCTCTTTCATTTGTGCATTGAATGTACTGGTCTACGGAATTTTAGAATGTTAAGAGTCCTACAATCTACCAGAATAATCCTAATCAGAGCGTAAAAAAAATCTAAGGCTATTGTCAGTTTCTCTTTCAGTTATGCATTGACTATACAGGTCTATACAATTTACAATATCGAGGGATTATGCAATCTACCAGAACAATCCTTACCAGGGCGTAAAGAAATACAGGGCTATTGTCATATTCTCTTTCAGTTGTGCATTGAATGTACTGGTCTATGGAATTTAGAATGTTAAGAGTTTCCTTAATTTCTGACTTTCATCCAAATGGTTCAAATCCAAGAGATGGCTGGTTGATATGAATTTTGCTTCCGGCTCGCTCTGACCGCAGCGCTGACATAAATTATCCTCATAGTATAGGGATCATGACTCAGAATCTTCTTGCCGTCAGACTAAACATGGGAGGTTTTCGCAGTTCTCCATTTAACGAAAATGTGAGGTAGCTCCATCAAAAAGTCCTCCATGAAGGCGAGTTTGTCCCTTATTTCTTAATACAGGAGCTCCCTTGTCTTCTGATTGGATTCAAAATTATAAGGCTACGAAGTTGAGCAGCACCGGTCATAAAATAACGGCTTTGTTAAATAATATCTTTCCAATAGAATATTTTAGCATATATCGTAACATCAACAAAGATATCTTCCAAACACTGCAACTTACACAAAACTTTTTTGAATAAAATATCACACCTGATGTGCCTCACTAGTTCTTAAAAAACTTACAACTAAATCTTCAGGACAGATGAAAAAGGTAAAAAGGATTTATAAGTATACATATATCCACTCCACCAACTCTCTCTCTCTCACTTGTTAGATTTATTTAGGCCATGAAAGCATACTTACGTTATATCTTTCCAGAGAAAAACGGGAAAAATACACCGGATTTCGTGGATCTGAAAAATAGAAATATTCCCTTGATTCGGAACCTATATCTGAAAGACTCGCGATGGCCCGTTCCAATTATTTCTCAATGCCTCGTTGAGAGTTGAAGGTCTGCCAAGTTTGGGCAGAGAAATCATTTTTTCCCCCGTAAGAGTTCTCACATGGGTTGTGGGCGCTACGAAGACAATCCATCAAGTTGAAAAACGTGAGAGTATATCATACTGTTTTTCAAGAAAAAAAAAAGAATAAATAATGGGATAAAAAAGTTCACCGATACAAGTTTGGGAAATATCTTAAGTTTCATACGGCGATTGATTTTCAGGAAAAAAGATTTTGAGAAGTTTTTTTTTTTTTTCTCCCAAAGGTATTAAATTATATGAAGCATTCGTATTTTTTCTTATTGTTAAAAATGAATTATAAAGTATATTGTGTCGTGAGAACTTTTCTCTTAATGGTTAATATTTTAATACAGGGGGTATAATTTATGTGATATGTAATTTGAATTTACCCCACTTGTTTTATTGGAGACCCAAAATTTTGAACGTGAGTCGCAGAAAGTTTTGCGAAAATGTGGTGAAATATAATAAACTAACTCTTCTTTGAATTTAAATGAAGGTTACGCCCTCTTGAAAATGGTAATTCGAACATATATATTTTAAATTAAGTTGAAATTTTCATTAAAAACAAATTTCATATGTGTCATTTTTTTCTAAATCTTTTTATTGAAAAATTATAAATCATTTTCAAAAGTAAGGGTAAAGTATCTTGCAGTAAAATATGTGAATTCGACCTTTTCTCTTGCTTTTACGATCATTTTGTTTCACTCTTTATTTCCTTATTTCTTTTCTTTTTTTCGTTTGACTTTCAAATCGAGTTTTCTTTTTCCGTTTAACTTTCAAACAGTTATTCCGTATTTTATTTCGCCTAATTTTTTCAGTTCGAATATACTAAGCTGAGTAGCTACTTGATAACTTCCTTATTTTTTAATAAATTTAAACGATAAAAGGGAGTAAGATATGCGAAGTCAACCTTTTTCCTTCGTTCTTTTGTTCTTGCAATCAACGCAAGGCATTAGATTTAAAAGAACTAAACACAAAGTGACTTTCTTCAGTTTTTTAATGGCAATAGTCTGATAACGATTGAAATAATGTGGACAATTTTTGTGATACCGAGCAGAAATTGTTTTAAAATTCCATGTGTGGCGAAAAATAAAGCTTGTCAAATTTAATTAAAATTCGGTAAGGTTTTTTTTTCTTGAGCATTATAAACTGAGAAAGGAATAGCTTTTGTAGCATTCAGGTTTTATGATATTTCCCCAAATGGTAATTCAAATGCTATAAATATGGTTTTATGATATTTCCCCAAAAATCTTTCCTTTGTTACTTTTTATTTTCAACTAACTAAAATCTGATGTAAACATATCCATGACTGCGCTTAATTGTATCCACAGAGCAAAGTAAATATAATGAAAGTAATTATTTTGTAAAACAAGTATATGAACCATTTAACCAAGTTTAACCAACAAATTCCAGTGAAGAACAAATATATGTAACACTTAACCAACATTGGATCATATAACCAATCATGGCATAAGTTCTTGAAAAATTTAGGTCAATTGAACCAACAAAACCAGTGTAAAACACATGAAAAACTGGTACCAGTATGAAACAAATTTATTTATAATACTATTATGAAATAAATTCGTTTATATCGGTATGAAATTATTGACACGTAAATAAATTAAAGCACTACTATAGCGAAATAAATATATGGACTTATAAATCAAGTTTAATCCTCAAACTCCAGTATGAAACTAATAAATGGACCATTACGCATACACTGTAATAAGTATACAATCATGGATCAAATTTATGAATTATTTAACAATATTTAATCCAAAAATCTTTACAAATTTAAATAAATCTTTGTAGTTACACTAACTTCATTTTGTATGTACACTATGCCCAAAAACTATAATTAAATTATTTTTCAATCTATGCCATCTCTCTGCGTTATACAGTGCGCAAAATAAAAAACGAACCACCCTGAATATTTTTTGATCAAATGCTCGGATCTTCACGTTCTAGGATTTAATCTTAGAGGTTCTAGTGGGTGACCTCAAATATGCTTATAAATCAGATCAGACGATATTTTAAGCTACGAAATCAGATGAAAAAAACGTTCTTTCCCTCAATAAGCATACCCCTTTTTTGACTGATTCGGATTAATACTAGATTGCCCAAGGAAGTCATTTTGACTGCTTTTTAATTTCAACTAGAAAAACAATGATGTATATAATGACACAATTTCTTAGAATTTTGTGACTTATATAATTATTTTTATTGTTGATATTTACTAATAATTTGTTATATAACTGAAAATAATATAATAAAATATCAGAGATTAATTTTAAACAAATTTCTTTATACATTAGTTATTCTTTCACAATCCAGTCATTTTGACTGCTTTTGGGCAATATAGGTATTTCAGTCTTTCTAGTGTTAATGACTCTCAAAATATAGGGGTAGCCTGGGAAATATGGCTCTAATAGTTTGGTCAGAAGAACGATCTAAAGTTTGGACCTCTTAATTTAATTTTACTTTTTTTGTATTTCATCATATCTTGATGACTTTTTAAACGAATTGAAAATTTTTTGCACATAATTATAAAATTCGATCCTATTCGATTATTCCATGCAAAAAATGGCTTTTTGTAAATCTTTTATTCAGTTTTTAGTATTCTTAGTAGTAGAAAAAATTTTGATTTTGAAGGTATGAAATTTTTTAATCATTTTAAAGAACGTAATTTCAAATGGCAAAATGCGAAATTTGAGCGAAATCGGTCGAATAGTATCTGAAAAATCAAATTTCAAACGCGATTTCTCAGGATCAATTCGACCGATTTCTCTCTTATTTTATCGCCTAAAATTATTTTCTTTAACATGTTGTAAAAAATTTTATACCTTTAAATTCAAAAATTTTTTTCGACTATTAGTAAATAAAATTACAAAAATAATTAATTTTTACTAAAAGCTATTTTTACATAGATCTTAGGGGATATTACAAGTATCTAAGTATAAACGAATTTTATAATTGTGTGCAATGTTTTTTAATTTACTTAAAAAGGTATGGTCAAAATGGGCTAAAAGTGAAATTAACATTAAGGGGTTCAAACATTGGGCCATTCATCTGACCAAACTATTGCCCAGATTACGACTACCCTGTACATCTTGAGGGTCAGAAATATGAATCCGTCCAAAAAAGGTTTGTTTATTTAGATAAAATACATTTCTGCGTCTTAAAATATCGTATGTTAATTAATTAACCTTTTAGAAATCACCCTCTCGAACCATTCAGATTAAGACCTAGAATATGAAGATCCGATCATGAGATCAAAATTCATTCAGGGTTGTCTGTTTGTTTATTTTTTGAGTACTGTACATAAAAATACATAATTTAGAAACAGAAGCAATGCAATCATGCTTCTGATTGGTTGATGACGAATTCTCCTTTCTTCAAGTGAAAAAGAATAGATTCCTCTGGGTCCCTTCCATCAAATTTCAAGTATTCTACATACTGACGTAAATCATATCCAAGATTGCTCTTGATTGTATCCTAAGGGACAGAATAAAAGTGATTTTCGGCATGGAAACAAATATATCGATCATCAATCATCATAATATCTTTCATAGATCTTCCTCATGAGATGTTATTAAATCAAATTGAAATAGGTGTTAAGTAATCTCTCTATTATACTCATGCTATGAAGATACTTAGAATCTTTTAATAAAATAAAAAATTTCATAGCTAAATATAAGATCGTAATTTATCTGCGCTATTATTTAAATCCTCTGAAGGTTCATTGGTTCTTATGAGACTATTCATTATCTGAAGATATTTATTCTTTACTTTTTTTAAAAAGTTTGCTCAAACTAATACCTTTTTTTATCTTTTATTTCAGGAAATCTCATAACACTTTTAATGCATTCAAAAACTGGAAATTATAATGGCTTTCAAATAATGTAAATAACTTTTGTAAACAGTTTATAAAAAGATTCTTATAACTCGCAAATTCTATTAAATGTCAATTTGCATACTATAAGACAAGTAATGCTTTTATTAGTTGAAAAAAATCTTGAATAAATTGAGATTCTCTTCACGTAGTTTCTTCTATATTATGTACAAAAATGTAAACAAATGTCTTTCTTTATAACAAAACATTTCACAAATTAATCCATTTTTTTAAAGATTAAAATTTTTTTAACTAATAAGTAATTTTAAAGACAAATTTTTAATTTTGTAAAAAGCTAGTCTATTCAGTGTTTTATTTGCGTGATTTGGAACTGTTTTAGATTATTTTTATATAAAAACTAAGTTGTTCTATCGTAAATCGCAGTTTATATTAAAAAAATAATAAAGCATAATTATTTACAAAAATTAAACGTTTATATGATCTAAAATTTCATATATTTAAAAACATAAATAAAGTGTAAACATAAATAGGATTAAGTAAATCCAAAATTCTTTACTCAATCGTTTGATACATAACAATACAACAATTTCTTAAATTTTAAAAACACTTTAATCAGATTGTTTAATACAAACTAAGAATGAATTCTAAGTAATTGTATATCTTTTCCCGACATTGACTCAATATTTTTCAGTAGTTAACTACAAAAAAGGACGTAATTATATGTGCACCTTATCTAAATAAATTTCTGATTCAATTCTAAAAAATCATCAATGAATTGCTGGTTTAGTTTAGAAGATTTATCGATAAATTGGTGGTTTAGTTCAAAGATTTATTAATGAATAACAGGTACTATTTAAAAGATTACAGGCAAAATTACTATTTCAATTCCAAAGATTTATCAATCAGTTACTGATTCATTTCAAAATATTTATCAATAAAATGCTGATTCGTTCAATTTAAAAGATTAATTAATAAATTACTTTTTCAATTCAGTAGATGAATCAATAAATATCTGATTGAATTCAGAAGATTTATCTGTGAATTGCTGGTTAAATTTATAAATTAATTCTTAGATTTATAGAGTTCATCAATGAATTGCTTATTCAATTAAAAAAATATACTAATAAACAGATGTTCATCAGTTCAGAAATTTTATCCTTAAATCTGGTTAAATTTAAAGATAGTTACATTGAGGCTTTACCTGCTTTCCCCTTTTTAATAAATTTATTTTTTAAATTACGTCAGAATGAAAAGGAACTCCTGGTTCAGGAATCGGGTCTAACGTGCTTAATAATAATATTTTGAGTAAATATCTACTATATACAGTTGGCTCTCAAAAGTGTTCATATGCTTATGACTTTCAATGAAATAGTGTTCTATTCATTAATTTAAATGAATATTTCATAATGTATACAAACTTTTGCTTTGTTTTTAAAATATTCCATGCAATTTTGTTAAGAATATATTAAAGATCTTATTATCAAATAACCATTCTGAAATATTCATCTTAATTAATGAATAGAGCACTATTTCATTAAAAGTTATGTGTGTACGAATACTTTTTGTAGCCACGATAGGTATCCCGCTCGCATTTTGAGTATTACCGTTCGTGTTCTTTGCGTATGGAAACTTTGAAAATATCTTACGCCTTGCCAGAAGTACTTAAGAACAGGATCCCTGTATGGTTAGGGATTTTTTTATTTCAGAACTTCGCTTCTTAATGGCTCAAGCCAGCTTAATAACCAAGCTGCTGATACTAGTAATTAAATTTGATTAAAGTGTGCAAAAAATGTACTTTCATTAACTGTGTTAAGCGTCTAGTCTATCTAAATTTATATTTCCTTATTCCTTACTTCTCCGTTTCTTCCTTTACCCTTACTTCTCCGTTTCTTCCTTTACCTCTTAAATTTTACTGCTAAATAATCTCAAAGGATAACGATTAAAATTATGATTTCGACTCAGATACTGCACATACCAAAAGGAATATTATTATTATACAAAAGTACGGTATGCAGGTCGAGAAGTTTTAGAAAACTTTCGTAAAGTAAATTTATAGAGTCAACTTATAATCGGATCCATCCAAGATAAAATCTCCAACAAAAGCGTTTTTCCTATGGTCGATCATTAGCGATGTATCATTAAATATTGCGCTATGGCACATACAAAACCTATAAATACATAAAGCATTAGTAGAAATTAATATTTTTAAGACAACAATTGAAAAGGAAATATATAAAAAAATAACAATAATTAAGGAGTACTTTTAAAAAAAAAAATTCTTTTACCCCTAATTTATCATCAAAAATCAGCAAACAAGCAAAGGAAAAGTTAAACTTGCATCAGAATTCAGACGGTTTTCGCTGTTAGTGTCTGATCTACTTTGGCTTTTTGCCAAATTAAACTGATAACGTCACTCCGAACTGACACGTTGGAAATCTTGAGATTTAGAATAAACCGAAAATCAGAAAAAAGTCTTTTGATATTTAGATTCATTCGATTTGATTCATTATAATAACCTTAAAAGCTATTTAGATTACATTTACACAAAGAACAAGAAAAAAAAAACAACAACATACAATACAGAATAGACAAAATAAATAAATAAAAACATTGTATGGAACAGCATACTAGTGGCTAACAGGGTCAATTTCAATATATGCAAACACTGCTGTTATTTATTTATTTATTTTTGTGAGACAAAACGAGAGTGCTAATTCAAAGAAGGAAAAGATTAATTGAGTAAAAATTATTTTAATATTCGGCTGCACAAGCTTTTGCTTGCAATATTTTGCAAAATAATATTAAAAAATTGAGAAGCTAGATAGCTAAATATTTTGCAGAAGTTATTTTTATGAGGTTTAGTGAAGCATTTGGCATATTTCTTTAACTTTTCGGAGGATTAGTACTTTCGCGTCTTTTTCACTCTTTAATTTTAAAAAAAAACTTTAAAAGGTAAAATTTAAATATAATTTAAGCTTTAAACCCCACCTTTTCTATTTTAGGGAAACAATCTTAAGTTTAATGTAAAAAAAAGAGAGTTTTACTAAATACAAAGCCGTTCCTCTCTTCAATCAAATATTTTAGAAAAAACACGAATAAATTCAAAATCGAGAAAAGTCTAAACAGATTTTGCTTTATCAAACTCTAAATTCAAAACACTAAACATATTTTTGTCCTACAGAAACTTCAATACCAATGTTGTTCTTTTTATTTGGAAGCATTTTTCGATTTAAATTTCACTGAGGGAAACAATACTCGAAAAAATTCCCATTTGTACGTCAAAAAAAAGTCGTAAAAATTCAAAGCTATTTTTCCATTTAATTTCGAGACTTTCCTAGGAAATTTTCTGGTAAAATAAATTTTAGAAACTTCCCGAAAAATGTGCGACATAAAAGAAAGGTATAAATAAAATCCCTATCTCACTTTATGTGAAATGTATCTGGAGTTTCTAAGTCGCAAAAGCCATAAATTTTGTAATTTCAAGCTGCAGATGAAAATAGGCAGTCCACTGAGATGAGAATAAATTGAAATATTGAATCATAAAACACAAGATTCTAACTAAATCATTTACTTTTTAAAAAAGGATTGTCTCCACTGGGAAATTTTAAAATAATAAGAATATAAATATTGTTCTTGAAGAATTATTACGCAATGTTTTACATTGATTTTACGAGAGTTTCATACTAAGAAAACTTCAACCAATATAAAAGAAAAAAAATAAGAAATTAAATAACTATTTTCTTACGTTATTTGTTTTGAAAATTATTTGTTATTATAATTCTTTGTTATAACTATTTTCTGTTGCAATTATTTGTTGCTATAATTATTTGCTATTATAATTATCTGTCGTCATATTTATTATTATAGTTATGTGTTATTATAATAATTTGTCATAATTATTTGTTCTTGCAATTATTTATTGAAATTATTCTATTTATCTAGGGGGTTTCACCCCCTGCTCGCTGGCGCTCGCCAACCCCCAGAACTGCTTTTGCAATTCATTTCGGATTGCTTCGCAACCCAATGCTCGCTTTGCTCGCTCATTGGATACGTTCTTAACGTCTAGCTTTTGTATACTTTTTTGAATACTGAAGTTCCGAAAACTTTTCACTGTAGAAAATTCTAAACCAGTACATTTCAATATTAACTTGAAATTGCAATTTTTAATTTGGGCATTTGGCGATACAACACTTATAGAATTGAAGGATTTGTTACGTCAAGCACTCAGGTATCATAATTTTGATCTAGTTGCGCTTCTATGTCATTTTGATTTATGTTGCTAAGTTAACTTTCAAAAAATTCTATGACTGACAACAGCATTTTTATTTTTTAAGTTGTTTATTTTTATTTCTTTTAGAATTCGTTCTTTTTTTAGTTAAATGTTATTTAACCTAACAGAATTTTTTGCAGACTGTTTTCTCTATAAATGAAGAAAATAAAGTAAATATTTAAGTGTTGTGAAAAGAATCTTATTTAGTTGTACAAAGTACTTCAGCCAAAATGTGGGAGCCACGTAAGAGAATCATATATATAAATTCGTAATATATAAATTCGTGAAAAAAAGCGCTTTCGACAAAATACTAAAATAGAGATCTACTACTCACTTCTGCCTAGCTTAATAGCATGAGATTGCCGCAGCTGAATTGAACAACCTGATAATGCTCACTCTGGTTATTGTTTCCGTTTTTAAAAGCGCTATATGTTGAGCCACCTCAGCTAGATTTGGCATGTGAAATTTTTAGATGCAATCATTGGTCGATTTTCTAACGTTGCCATTCGGGGAGTTGTAATGATGCTTTTTTTTGTCGCCGCATAAAAGAAATATATATATATATATATATATATATATATATATATATATATATATATATATATATATATATATATATATATATATATATATATATATATATATATATATATATATATATAGATTTAGTTTTTAGTAATGCAGAAAATTTAAAAAACAAATAAAATATAGTATTTTACTAAACATTATGTTCAAATTTCTATCTGTAAATGTACTTTGTTCAGCCGTAGTTGAATAATCGAACAATCACTTATGAGGAGAGAACTTTTCTTAGTTGTTATTTGTTAATTTGTTACGCATGCGCTCTGAAACTCTTGCTAACTCGAATATTTTTGCCTGCTCACCAGTCAGTTGAATTAGCGATTTCACGACAGCATGTTTTTACTCTGGCTTTAAGAATTTCAGAGCGCAGAGCCTTTTCCCCAAATACTTTGGAAGTTTGAAGTATGTTCTTATTAAGTTTTTATTTTAGAGTTTTTAATAAATAGTTTATTTTTGCAATTTAGTTTTATTTCGTTATTCGATGGCTCATATTAGTTTTAATTCATGTTAGTATTCCCCCACATCTGGTCCGTCGAGCCGGAGCCATCGAAATTAAATTTTTAGTTAGGGCTTTGAATTACTTTTCATGAGCTTTCAATATGCCAAAATTATTAGAAGAGCTACTTAAGCTGAAAAGAGTAGTTAAAAGTAAAGTTACTAGGGTAACTAATTCTATCTCTGACTTGTTGCAAGATACTGAACTTAACCTTGAACATTCAGATATTTGTTTACGTCAAATAAGTGAACTCAATTTTGAAGTTTCGAATCTTTTCAAAGACATCGTAGTTGCTTGCGATGAAGAAAATTATTCAGATTACGAAACTGAGCTTTTCGACTTACTGAATAAATTAGATAGTTTTGAATTGTCTTTAAAGAAACGAAATAGTAATTTGACCGAAAATAGTAATTTGACGAAGGCACAATCTCAAACTTCGGTTGTAGCTGAAACTCCAAAGGCTTACATCAACCTTCCAAAGCTGGACTTACCTACTTTCTCAGGTGATTTATTTTCTTGGATATCATTTCGTGATTTATTTTCCGCTACTGTACGCAATAATGAGTTATTATCGAATTCTCAAAAATTGCAATATCTAAAATTATCAGTTAAAGGCGAAGCACTATCGTTAATCAACTCTATTCAAGTTTCAGACGCAAACTTTGAAAAAGCGTGGAAAGCACTTACTAATAGGTATCGCAGTGAAGTCGACTTAGTTTATTGCCATTTGGATAAGTTATTCACGCAACCTAGTTTGCAAATTGAATCCGCTAAAGGTTTAAGGAAACCTTTGGATTTATCAACTGAATGCTTAGACAATTTACGAATTTTAAACCAACCGGTTGATAATTGGGATTCAATCTTGGTTTATTCATTAAGACGGAAAATTGATAACGTTTCATTAAAAGAATGGGAATTATCACAGACGAAAGGAAAGATGCCGACTTTTGAGGAATTTTGGTCTTTCTTAGAAATGAGGGCACGCGCTCTTGAATCGACAAACATGTTATTTCAAAAACCGAAGTTGAGAGTTGAAAAAGCGAAGATTTTCAAAACTCAAATTTCGCCAAGCAAATTGGAATGTTGCGTATTCTGCGATGATTCGCATAGTATCTATAGATGTGAAAAGTTTCTTGCTAAATCAGTTAAAGAAAGAAAGACTTTCGTTTTTAAAAGAAAACTTTGTTTTAATTGTTTGAAATTCGGACATAATGTAGCGAATTGCAAAAGCAAACACTGCAACTTTTGCTTAGGAAAGCATCATAGTTTGTTGCATGAAGAAGTTGAGGATTCGAACTTAGCGTCTGTTGAAAATTCTGAAATAAAATCTTCTGCTCGTTATTCAACAGGCGAGAATTTTGATTGTAGCATCCTTCCAACTGCCATAGTTAGAACTTTTGATTCTTCTGGATTTGGTGTTGATTGCCGAGCACTTATAGACTCTGGATCTGAATCGAGTTTTATCAGTCAAGACTTGGTTCAACGTTTGCGTTTAAAAAGGATGAACGCAAACATATCTTTGTCAGGTTTATCAGCGAAACCCATGACCAAAGTTAAAAACTTTGTAAATTTTACAATTGGTTCAAGACTTGATCCGAACTTTTGTTTAAATATATCCACGTTAGTTCTTTCGAAGGTAACAAGTAGTTTACCTCAACACAAACTTAACTTTAACGAGTTTACCTACTTCAAAGGATTTCAACTTGCTGATCCAAATTTCTATCCGCCAAACAAGATAGACGTGCTATTAGGAGCAGATGCAATTCCTAGTGTTTTTCCAGGTGAAAAGCATAAACCAGCTAAGGTTAATATTGCTGCTTTCCAAACTGTATTCGGATGGGTGGTCACAGGAAAAATGAGTTTTGCCTCTACAAGGAAAGTCAGAAATTTGCACGTTGCTTGCTGTGATATCGACAAGAACTTGCAAACCTTTTGGGAGCCCGAATATTCCATGTAACAAAATTCTTAGTGAATCTGAAAACTAATGCGAAGAAATCTTCCAAGAAACTACGACTAGAAATGCGGAAGGAAGATTTGTTGTTCGATTACCATTTAAAAGATCAAGTCCTGAATTGGGAGCCTCTAGAGAAAGTGCCATTCAACGTTTGAAACGCATAGAGAGAAAATTGAAATACAACCCTGATCTAGACAGAGCTTACAAAACTTTCATGAGGGAGTATATGTCCTTAGGGCATATGGAATTGGTACCTCCAGAAGAACTATTAAAACCTGTTCATGAAACCTTTTATTTGCCACATCATGCTGTTACGAAATGTGAAGCTAGCACTACAAAATTCCGGGTGGTTTTTGACGCATCGGCGAAGTCTTCAAACGGAATATCTTTAAACGATAAACTACTGGTCGGACCTGTAGTGCAGGATACTCTTGCTGACATACTTCTTAGATTTCGCATCCACCAAGTAGCTATTGTGGCAGACATCGTAAAAATGTACAGACAATTCAATGTCGAAGATATGGATAGGGACTATCAAAGAATTGTTTGGAGGGATTCATCGTCAGATCCAATTCAAGACTGGAGGTTACGAACCGTAACATACGGTACAGCCTCGGCTTCATATCAAGCTACAAGATGTTTGAAGCAACTTGCCCTCGACGAAGCAAAGGACTTTCCATGTGCTGCTTCATTTGTTCAACGAGATTTCTATGTCGATGATTTAATGAGTGGTGCGGATAGTGAAGCTGAAGCGCTTCAGCTTGCACAAGAAATTATATCTCTTTTGAAAAGGGGTTGCTTAGAACTGAAGAAGTGGTCATCAAATTCACCAAAGATAATTCAAGCAATAGACCCTCCAATCGAAGACATAAGCCCACCTCGTCGTATTGATATTGATGACTCAGTAAAAACGCTTGGTCTTCAATGGCAACCATCTTCTGATTGCTTTTCATTCAACGTGATTGACCAATTATCTGCATCAGTTACGAAACGACAACTCTTATCTGAACTATCTAAAATTTTTGATCCACTTGGTTGGTTGTCACCAGTAACAGTTAAAGGAAAAATCCTAATGCAAGAGCTATGGAGGAACAATCTAAACTGGGATGAAACTCTGCCGACCACGATTCAACGGGATTGGTTGACTCTGTCCTCGAAACTTAAAGATTTAAAGAATATCAGAATTCCAAGGTGCATAGTGGTGAAGAGCTCCATAAAAGTTGAAGTTCTTGGATTTTGTGATGCATCAGAGAAAGCCTATGCCAGTGTAGTTTACTTACGAACTAGTGACAACCTGGGGAATTCGATGACAAGATTAGCGGTAGCTAAAACTAAAGTAGCGCCGTTGAAGCTGATTTCCCTGCCTCGACTGGAGCTATGTGGATAATTACTTTTAGCTCGTACAATACAACAAGTTCTGGAATCTCTTTCCTTAAAATCGCCAATCATTCACTGCTGGGCAGATTCCAAAATTATCTTAGCTTGGATAAATAGTGATTCTAGTCGATGGAAAACGTTTGTCGCCAATAGGGTAAGCAAGATCCAAGATATAATTCCTCAAGCACAATGGCATCACATCAAAGGCGAACACAATCCTGCAGATTGTGCTACTAGGGGAATCAATCCTATTGACTTGAACTATCATCATCTGTGGTGGACAGGTCCAGATTTATCCAATATCGACACAAGTTCTTCAGTTAATGATTTGACTGAGGAAACACTAAGTGAAGTAAAACCGGTGAAAATTCATCACACTATCCAACCAGAGAACACAAACATCTTTCCGTTTGCCAAATACTCAAGTTTGTCTAGGCTGAAGAGAGTATTAGCATACTGCAAACGTTTTGCTTCTAATACTCACCCTGGTAGTTCAAAAAAATATGGTTTTTTAACAGCTCAGGAATTAGAATCAGCCTTGATTCATCTCATTCGTCAAGGGCAGAAAGATGAATTTCAAGATGAAATTGCAACCTTGATTAAACATAAAAATCTTAGTTGCAGATCAAAAATAGCCCCTCTAAATCCTTTCTTAGACGAGAAAGGAATTCCTCGAGTAGGAGGCAGACTACGTAACAGTAAGCTATTAGAGACTGAAAAGCACCCAATTTTACTTCCCAAACACCACAAGTTAACAGATTTGGTACTGTCTGATATTCATCTCAGGTACTTGCATGCAGGTCCCCAACTGATGCTTTCAGTGCTAATTCTAAAGTATTGGATAATTGCAGCTCGGGATGTTGCAAGACATCACGTTCGGAAATGTGTCATTTGTTGTCGACATAAAGCTCAAACCATGGAACAACTTATGGGAGATCTACCTAGAGATAGAACTTTACCATGTAAGGCCTTTCTAAAATGTGGCGTTGACTATGCTGGTCCATTTTTACTAAAAGCTTCGAAAGTAAGGGGTAGATCAACCTACAAAGGGTACATCGCACTCTTCGTGTGCTTTGTAACAAGAGCTATTCACCTGGAGCTAGTGGGTGATATGACTTCAGAGACATTCATTGCTGCTCTAAAGAGATTTATTGGTAGACGTGGGCAGTGTACTGATCTCTATAGTGACTGTGGTACTAATTTTGTAGGTGCATCCAAAATACTGGAAGAGGATCGCAACTGGAGGTCTATAACGAACACAGATAAAGTATCCCATCATCTAGCAGACAATAACATAAGTTGGCATTTCAACACTCCGTCAGTGCCTCACATGGGTGGCATCTGGGAAGCAGGTGTCAAATCAGTGAAATACCATCTACGCCGCATTCTGGGACACACCATACTTTCTTATGAAGAGTTTTACACGCTTCTAGTGCAAATTGAAGCGTGCTTGAACTCAAGACCCATTACACCAATTTCAAGTGATCCCAACGATTTAGCTCCTTTGACTCCTGGTCATTTTCTAACAGGACAATCCTTAACAGCAGTGCCAGAGAGGGATTATAAATCTCTTCCTGACAACAGGCTATCTAGATGGAATCTATTGCAAAAACTGATACAAACATTTTGGGATCGGTGGAAATCCGAATATCTATCTCGGCTGCAAAATCGTCCAAAATGGTATGCCAACCGACAAAACATAAAGGTAGGTGATTTAGTGATCATAAAAAATGACAATTTACCACCACTAGAATGGAGCTTAGGAAGAGTTATTGAGACATTTCCAGGTAGTGACGATAAGATACGAGTTGTATCGTTAAAAACTGTCAATGGTATAATTAAAAGACCAATTATAAAATTATATCTATTGCCTCTTGACTCTAAAATTTAAATACCACTGTTTCAAAAATTTTGAGTCAACAAATCAACTAATTTATTGAGAATAATTTAGAATTGAGTTTTATGTTTTTGTGATCTTCAAAATTTATACTCTAAGATATTTGAGTTTGTGATTCTAAATTTATGCTTGTTTAATTTTTCTATTAAGATTGCTAAATTTAATACTTCTTGAAAATACTACTCAGAAGTGTTTTCAGTATTTTCAATGTTTTGAACAAGTTTAAAAAATTGTGATTTGTATCATTTTCTTGTATAATTGTTTAATTTAATTTATTAATTGTTGAAGTTAGTTACTTCAAGGGCGGCGGTATGTTCAGCCGTAGTTGAATAATCGAACAATCACTTATGAGGAGAGAACTTTTCTTAGTTGTTATTTGTTAATTTGTTACGCATGCGCTCTGAAACTCTTGCTAACCCGAATATTTTTGCCTGCTCACCAGTCAGTTGAATTAGCGATTCCACGACAGCATGTTTTTACTCTGGCTTTAAGAGTTTCAGAGCGCAGAGCCTTTTCCCCAAATACTTTGGAAGTTTGAAGTATGTTCTTATTAAGTTTTTATTTTAGAGTTTTTAATAAATAGTTTATTTTTGCAATTTAGTTTTATTTCGTTATTCGATGGCTCATATTAGTTTTAATTCATGTTAGTTTTCCCCCACATACTTCATGACCATATCAACGGAAAAAAATACCGATTTGAATAGTTATCTGTTTACATTATTTTTATTGCAATTATTTGTTTTTATAACTATTTGATTGCAATAATTATTTCTTATCACAATTAATTTTTGTTATAATTATTTGTTATATATACCACGTAATGTTGTTGTTATGACTATTTGACACTTAATTTATTGCTTTGTAATGATTTGTTATCATAGTTTACGAAATAGTTTACGAAATATACATAGTTTTTGTTATCATAGTTTATGCATTAAAAATTGATTATTTTGAATTCAAAACTATTATTTGTTACTATCTGAATATCCGCAACAAAAGAAATACCCGAATAAAAAAAGAAAATAATCGATAAATCAAATGAACGAACTACGAAATCATGCTCAAAATTGAAGGCATATGCCGACATACTTAATAAAGCTAAAATAATTTCAATTATTTCTTAATTTTTTATGATTAATTGCTCTTTCCGGCGTCTTAACGTTATTAAATTAAGCAAAAAACATATCTCATCCTATTAGAATCGAGATTGACTGTTTCAGAATCACTTGGAACAATGCTACTGCTCACGGCCAACCCATGATAATCGAAATTTAACACTATCAAGTAATTTTCTCCCGTACTTATTCCCCACGAGACCACTAAACTAAACTCAGTGGCGCGACAGCCCATAGAGGGCCAAGGCCTACTGTGCCCATCTCAGTTTTCTTAACCTTGGGCTCTGGGGTGTAGGAGCAGATGTTCCGGTCAGGTGGTCAGCCGAACGCGGAATCCCCAGTGTTTAGTAGACAAGCATGCTTGGTACTCATTTATCGACCCACTAAAGGGATGAAAGGCTGAGTCAACCTTGCCCGGCCGAGGATCGAATCCAGGACTTGTGGCACGGGAGAGCGAAGCGCTACCACTCAGCCACCGGGCGTCCCATGAGACAACTAAGACACTTATTTTCACAGTATCGGTATTAAAACTGCCCATTATTGGTGTAGTTTTAATAATTAAAAAAATATACATCAATATAATTTTTTGTACCTGTATTAGTATATTTATTAGAAATTACATAACCTTTCAATATTTGAGTTTCGTACGTATAATAAATTTATTAGTGATAGCAAAATGAGGCCGAAATTTTAAAATTAAGTAAAAATCTTATAGAACTTTAATAAGGAATTCAGTGCATAACCATTTTTCGATCTGATCTTTAATATAATGTTTAAAATACTGTTAAAGAGTTCTTGTAATCCTAATTATTTAATATATAAATACACTGTCTTTGCTACCCCTGGAAAACTTTTTTCTTAAACTACGGATATCTGTTGTAGAATTCTCTTTAAAATTACAACAATTACCAGTAGTATGTATTACCAAAATTCATTAAGAATCATCTGCGCTTGACGATTTTCAATGTTCCCCGAAACGAATAAACACTTAAACGAACTTTTGTCCATTAACTTTGCTTTTTAGTACATAGCTTTTTTTTTAATTTCAATTTATACATTTTACCAATATTAATTAAGCATTGGTGTCAATAATAGTTAGGCAATTTTTACGTTTCTCAAAAAAGAATTAGAATCACTTTCCAATTAATTTTGCCTTTCAATACATAATCAAACTTTTCCGTCGATTTTAAATTGTTAACTTTTATCGAAACACGTTTTAAAAGAATTACCATAAACATAATAAATACGTGATTTAAGATTAGAAATACTAATTTGGTAACATAGTCCTCCTGTGCTCACACGTTAACGTTGTTTATTGAATGTATCTGACATAGAGAAAAAACAACTAAATATTGAAGTCCGTGTAATAATTTTTTTTTATTAAATAGAGCTATAAACTAGTAAATATCACTGATATTATCTTCAAAATAACTGAAAAAGTAGCATCGTCCATAGTTAAATTTGAAACAATAGCTAACGCTTAACCAATCAGAAAATTTCATTTTGTTTTTCACTAATTATACTCGAACAGTTCGTATTATTATGTTCATATGTCGATAGTGACCTTCCACGTACTTAACCTTTTAACAATTGACATATATTTCAGAAAAATGGGCCAAAAATGTAAATTTGTTTTAACTGTTTATATTTATATATATATATATAGTTTTTAAAGCAACATGTGATCTTCGAAGCAATTTTTTTTTTTTTTTTACTTTTCCTAAATTGTTTCTGAGTATACTGTATCAAACTCCCATGCGTTTATGTTGATTATTAAAATTAATAATCATGAAACCACCTAAAACAGCAAAAAAGGATCATTTTGACCCAAATGAAAAAAATATTAATTTTTGTTCATGCAGGCGGTTTCATGCCTGATTTTGATTTTGCGATGCTTCAAACTTTATGAAAGTGATTTGCAGAACAAAAATAAGTAAATACCCTGTTAAAATAAATGTCCCGAAATAGTTTCCGTTAAATAATATAGTATCTTAGATTCGATGCTCGAAATAGCTTACTTGAGTTCTAATTGAATAACGAATCCGTTTTTGCGACTGAAAGGAGCCATGTGCATCCCGATTATAAATAGTTTTTTATTTTTATAATCCTGAACGAGGAAGAACTTAAGAAACTGAAGAATTAAAATAACTAAAAGGTGAATTAGCCATTATTTGTTCAAGTTGAAAAACAGCTCCAACTGATCACAAATCAGGGAAAATCTAGTGCTTTGAGTATGGAACAACATTTTAAGTAGGTCCAAAATCCAGCTGTTCTAGTGTTAAATTAAATGAGCATTTTTTAATTTTTAAATTAATCCTATTTAGTACAAAATGTGTTTATATATTGAGCCGTAGGGGCTCTGTGTATAAAGTGTTGTAATGAGGTGAGGTTCGATTCACAGCGATGGCTGGTCAATTTGAATTCCTCACCCGGCTCGCATCGAAAAGCAGCACCTAATTTAAAATACCCTCAGTGGTAGACTGATCATGAGTTAGAGTCCACTTTCCGTCTGGCTAACAGTGGGAGGTTTTCGTGGTTTTCCTCTCCATGTAACGTAAATGTGGTTAGTTGAATCAGAAAGTCATCCACGGAGGCAAATTTCTCCCAATCCTTAATCTAGGAGTTTCTTTGTCTTCTGGATTAGGTTTAAAATTGCAAGGCTACGGAGTTGAATAATAGTAGTCGTAAATCCAAAAAATTGGATCAATTCTTCAAGAATGGTTAAAAAATAAAATAAAATGTGTATATTGTAAGTTTAAAATAAATGCTATTTTATAACCTTTCTTCATCTAATTTATATTAAGTTGAAAACAACTTTTTATGTAACTACATTTTTTTTAATGATTATGTTACTTTTTTATTATGAATTAGTTAATGAAAGTTCTTAGTAAGACTGTAAAATGCAGTCTGTTTTATCAAAAAGCAAATAACATTTATTACCTACCATTAATTCATCTTCATTACTGTAAAAATTATCATCATATTATGCTTTATAGAAGAAATGCTTTTTAACATTTTTTCGTCTACCTCTTAAAGTTACATATTTTGATGAACAATCTTTTAAAAGTAACTTTATTTTTCTCAGATCTAAAGAAGATGTCTAGACAACCAAAAAATAAATAAAATTATAGAATGTCTTGTTCAGTAAAACTAACTTTTCGAGGTTTAAAAAAGACATAAATGAAACTAAAAAAAAAAAAATAATATTTATGTATACGAAGAAAATGGCACAACTATCTTAAAACTTTTAGAAATAAACTAAATACTGTGTAACTATTTTGTTGACATATATAAATCTATGCTCAACATTTCAAGTTTTACTTTTTTCACAAATAATATATATTTAAATTTGAAATAAAATTCAAAGCATTGCATTAGAATAATTGGTTTATTTCTTATCCCTTTGATGCAGATGGGATACCGGTGTCTTTTTTCTGACACTTTATTTACAAACAAAAATATATTTTGGTATTTTTTAGTTATAATAAACAGTCTAATAGTTACTAAAGAATCTGTTATATTATCGGAATTATATTTGTATTAAAAGATAAAATCCAAGAAAAAGTAGTTTGAGAAATTTTTTATCACTGATACTCAAAAATTTATCAATAATTGATTTTTTAAATTAAAGAAATGTTAAAGATAAATCTTCTCTTAGATCTAAGAGAAGATTTAGTTTCTCTTAGATATAGTTTCTAGTTTAGAAGACTTAGATCTATTTTCTCTTATATTTAAATAACAGTAAATAAGAACGAATTTGAAAAATTATTGTTTAAAAGTGAGCATTGTTATGAAGATTTAACCTTCAACTCAGAAAAAGACACCGGTGTTTCTTTTTGTGTTTCATAACCATGAATTATTAAAACGCTAAATGTAACATATTTGACTTCTTTTGAGCTAAATTAAAACAAAGTAAAAACTGCCTCAAAGGGTTGAATCACATGTATGAGTGAAGTATTTCAAAAATAAGGAAAATGACAGCTTTTGAAAGCAAAATTATTTTTATAAATAATTGAGGCAACAGTTTCGATATTAGAATATTGTCGAGTCTCAGTAGCTCAGCGGTAGAATTCGCTTCTATAAAGCAGAAGGTCCGGGGTTCGATACGGCAAGCGGACACTAACTTTTCTTATTTAATTTATGAACATTCCAGAAGCTTCTGGAATGTTCAGATTATGTCATTTCCTCTTTCGTTGTTCCTAGGAAGTTTCTAGAACATTCTATGCTAGTATAAAAGCGATCCCGTGATTGTAAAGAGGGGTTTTGCTTGGTGCAGACTGGTTCCTGGCGTTTTTAATTTCTTGACGTTAATAAATTGATTATCAAAACCTCATCTTGTAATCTGCACTAACACTAAATCTAAACACTTTAACGTGACAAATTTGGTGGAGGCGCCGGGTACGAGTTAACCTCTCAATCAATATCACGGAGCAAAACACTGACCGGCTTAGGAGAAGCCGTCGAGTTCAAGGATTTCCACCTGAATTTGGACTATACGAAAAATCTAAAAAAACCGTTCGTGAAACCACTGTGCCAGATACAGCCATGGCCACTGTGCCAGAGACAGACATGTCCACTGGGGACCAACAGGATGTGAAACCTGCCTTTTGGATGACGCCAACAGTTTCTGCTGAAGCCAGGAAACCAACAATCTTCCGGGGTGATCCCGGACAAGACCCGACAAAATGGCTGAAGGAATACCAGAGAGTGTCCTCGTACAATCATTGGGACGACACTATGCAATTAGCTAATGCGTACTTCTTCCTGGACGGCACCACAAGACAATGGTACGAAAACAAAGAGGACTCACTGACGTCTTGGACTCTATTCGAAAATGGTTTGAAAGTGACCTTTGGAGACACCCAATCTTACCTCAGACGAGCCAAAGACCACCTCAAGTCTCGTGCACAAAAATCCGGCGAAAGCATCCAGTCTTATATTCAAGACGTTCTCGGACTTTGCATTCAGGTTGACCCGACCATGTCCGAAGGAGATAAGGTTTCCCACCTCATGAAGGGCGTCGCAGAAGACGTGTTCCAGGCCCTTCTTACGAGAGAAATCCTAACAACATCCGATTTTACAAAGTGGTGCCTGTACATTGAAGAAATGACACAAAAGAGAGTGGGACGATACAAGTTTGCCAGATTACCTAATGTTGTCCCTATGGCCATCGTGGATGAAGCACCCGACTTGGCGGTGCTAATTCGTCAGATTGTCAGAGATGAAATTCAACATGTAAACGCGCAGCCATTCGAAGTCCATCCACGTGAACTGCAAACTACTGAGGCTTCCCTTCGGAACGAGATGGACCGATCCATAGCAGCCCTTACAACCAATCGACCTCCCTTATTCACAACAGGACGCCCGGTTGCAAGACCTCCTAGACGTTTGACGACATACGCCGCAAGGCCAAAAAATAATGTTCCTTGGAGTGAACCTCAACGATGACTGACCTGTGGCGTACCACGGATAACTGTCCGGTGTGCTTTCATTGCGGACGACCCGGCCATGTCGTTCGCTATTGTCGGGAACGCCGAACCATATTTAACGGCTACCAATCCAACAACCCGAGAAGATACCCGCCATCTGACTATGAAGAGGATACTACCTACGATGCACCTCCCAGACGAAGATCACCTAGTCCTGCCCGAGGAAGGTCCCCGATACGTCGTATGAGATTCCCTTCTCCGATGCTGCACCGCCGTTCCAGTCAGTCGCCTAACCGAGAGGAAAACTAAGCCTTGCGCCCTCAGTGGGAGGTGAGGCTGCAATTTTTCGAAATCCTCCATTGGCCGCTAAATTACAGGGAAACCACATCGACATTCTCATCGACGACGAGCCTGTAAGAGCACTAGTGGACTCTGGGGCATCCTTTTCCGTTATCTCAGAAGCATACAGACAAAAACGACGAAAAGTCATGTTCCGAGCCTCAAAGAACACTATCCTTAAGGTCGCCGACGGCAATTTTGTGAGACCACTGGGTACTTGTGTATTACAACTGACCATAGATGATCGAACACAGCCCTACCAGTTTACCGTGATGCCGAAGTGCAGCCATAACGTTATTCTTGGCTTTGACTTTTTGAAAGCATCACAAGCCGTAATTGATTGTGGTCGAGCTGAACTTACCTTTGACGAACTTTTACAAGATCAACCAACGAAGCCCTGTACCTTCAACCTTCATGCCGCATCTGATTTCATCATCCCTGGCCGTTCCGCCAAACGCATTACAGTAAAAGCCCCAGAAAAACAAGAAGACATTGATTTAATAGTCGAAGGAAATAAAATTCTGTGCATTAATCAAGGAACTGCTATCCCGTCCACTATAGTCTCCTTTATCAATGGCGAAACTTCAATATGGGTGGCTAATGGACATGCACAAGCACGTCACATCCCGAAAGGCATGTGTATTGGTTACGCTGAGCCCGCTAACTCCGACTGCTTGAACACGTTGACGGAAGTACCTTCATGCGCTGATGTTGAAGACTCAAAGCGTACTGGCCTGGTCGACTACTCTCAAATGATGGCCGCAACCCTGAGCACTGAGCAGCGGATGCAATTGCAAAGCCTGCTGAAAAGCTTTCAAGACGCATTCTACCACGGACTACCACGCCATAATTACAAAATAAAAGTGAAACACAAAATAAACACCGGAAGCCACCCAGCAATCAGCCAAAGACCATATCGAGTATCTCCTACAGAACGACGTATAATCAATGACGAAGTTGACAAAATGCTGAAACGGGACATCATTCGACCATCAGAGAGTCCGTGGTCGTCTCCGGTTGTGCTAGTTCGAAAGAAAGATGGAAACTGGCGATTTTGCGTTGATTATCGTCGCCTCAACAAGGTCACCAAAAAAGACGTTTATTCTTTGCCCAGAATAGACGATACTTTAGACTGCCTTAAAGGGGCCCAATGCTTTACATCGATGGATCTGCACTCTGGTTATTGGCAAATAGAAGTGGATGAGGCTGATCGGGAAAAAACATCGTTCATCACTAGTGTAGGGCTATATGAATTCCAGGTGATGCCGTTCGGATTATGTAATGCTCCTGCAACGTTCGAGAGAACTATGGATAACTTATTACGTCGCCTAAAATGGAAAATGTGCCTTTGTTATTTAGACGATATAGTTGTATTTTCGCACACATTTCCTATACACCTTCGACGGTTACACTGCGTGCTATCCTGCATCCAAGAAGCCGGACTTACTTTAAATCCCAAAAAGTGCCAATTTGGAGCTAACGAAATTAAAATCTTTGGGCATCTTGTATCCGGACGAGGAGTAAAACCTGATCCAGATAAAGTCGCAGCTGTACAAAATTTCCCTACACCTAAGACTGCATGATGTCAGAAGTTTTCTGGGTCTGTGTTCTTACTACAGACGATTCATCCCAAACTTTTGTTTCCGTGCTAAACCCCTTCAAGAGTTGTTAAAGGGAGACTCAAGATTCTGCTGGGATCAGGCCCACATAGATTCATTCAAGGACCTCAAATCGGCTCTGACTTCACAACCTGTATTGGCATTATTCGATGAAAACGCACCCACCGAGCTGCATACCGACACCAGTGGATACGGTATAGGAGCCGTGTTGGTCCAGAAACAAGACGAAGAAGAAAGAGTCATCGCATATGCTTCGAAGACCCTATCTAAAGCTGAGAGAAATTATTTGACCACTGAACGTGAATGTCTAGCAGCTATATGGGCAATAGCTAAATTCCGTCCATACCTCTTTGGGAAGTCCTTCAAAATTATGACAGATCACCACTCACTATGTTGATTATCCAATTTAAGAGATCCATCTGGTCGACTAGCAAGATGGGCTTTGAGGCTTCAAGAATACGACGTCTCTATTATTTATAAAAGTGGAAGGAAGCATGCTGACGCTGATTGCATATCACGAAATCCTGTTCCTGACAAAAACAGTCCAGGAGTTGAGGTCCTTGCTGCAGTGACTGACTTGGCTTCGGAGCAACGTGACGACCCGCAGCTTGCCGAGCACATCAGAGCCTGCAAAAATTCAGCCGACTTGTCAAGCGCAGGGTTCTCCATGGTGAATGACACCCTTTGCAAGAAGAATTTTGATCCATCCGGAAAACAGTGGCTACCAGTCATTCCCAAGAAACTACGGTTAGAAATTCTTCGCCATTTTCATGATGAACCTACAGCTGGACACCTGGGACTGACAAGAACATATGATCGTCTCCGAAAGAGATTCTTCTGGCCGGGGATTTTCCGAAGCGTGCGCCACTACGTAACACATTGCAAAGAGTGCCAACGTCGAAAAGCTATTCCGCTGAAGCCACCCGGCTACCTGATCCCCATACCTCCAGCCGAAGTCCCATTTCAGCGTATAGGTATGGACTTGCTTGGACGTTTTCCAAAATCACAGGATGGAAATAAATGGGTAATCGTATGCACCGACTATCTTACACGATACGCTGTGAATAAAACTATTCCCAATGCAGAAGCTCCAGAAGTAGCAATATTCTTTGTTGAAGAGATTCTTCTAAAACACGGAGCTCCTAAAACCATCATAACGGATCGTGGTCAAGTTTTTCAGTCGAGACTCATTGCCGAGATCAACCAGCAGTGCAGCGTAGTTCACCGGATGACGACCGCATGCCACCCTCAGACGAATGGACTCACAGAGCGCTTCAACAAAACGTTAGCAGACATGCTATCCATGTACATAGACGTGGAACACAAGACCTGGGATCCGATTTTGCCATTCGTCACGTTTGATTATAACACAGCTAAGCAAGATATCACTAAGCATACTCCATTCTTCTTGACGTTTGGACGAGAGGCTGAAACCACATTAGATACCATGTTCCAGTACCCCATCGAGGATTCGGAAACAGACTTAATCGCGAGATTGAAGACCCGTGCAGAGGAATCTCGCCAGTTGACTCGGATCCGCACTTTGGAAGCGCAAGAGAAAGACCGACGTCGCTATGATTCCAAGCATCGCGCAGTGTTCTATCAGCCTGGTGACTTGGTGTGGATTTTTATTCCTGTGCGCAAGGTAGGTCGCTCCGAAAAACTTCTCAAAAAGTATTTCTGCCCGTATCAAGTTTTGCGTCGCATTTCGGAGGTCACATATGAAGTTCAAGATTTTGACCCTACATTCAGAAGACGTAAACCAAAGGACATCGTTCATGTACTCAGGATGAAACCCTACTACGCACCAGAGGCACAAGAGGACTTGTTTCCAGGCACACCAAGTACAGACCAAAACATGCGGGTCGCCAGAGTTCAAAATCAAAATGCAAGAACTGATGTCTCCAAGGCGACTACGGCCTATACCGGACCAATAACAAGATCAAGCAAGAACCTCTAACAGCGAGACGCTGTTTTATTAAGACGGGAGTAATGTCGAGTCTCAGTAGCTCAGCGGTAGAATTCGCTTCTATAAAGCAGAAGGTCCGGGGTTACGGCAAGCGGACACTAACTTTTCTTATTTAATTTATGAACATTCCAGAAGCTTCTGGAATGTTCAGATTATGTCATTTCCTCTTTCGTTGTTCCTAGGAAGTTGCTAGAACATTCTATGCTAGTATAAGAGCGATCCCGTGATTGTAAAGAGGGGTTCTGCTTGGTGCAGACTGGTTCCTGGCGTTTGTAATTTCTTGACGTTAATAAATTGATTATCAAAACCTCATCTTGTAATCTGCACTAACACTAAATCTAAACACTTTAACGTGACAATATAATTATTTTTTCATATTTTTCACAAATATACCATTTATTTTCGTCAGGATTAGACTACTGATAGTTTTTATGGGAAAGGATATAAAAACTATGAGTAACGACCCAAAATACACAATTGCATAATTACATTGCACCAAAATAGATCACATCTCTCATTATTCTCACTTGTGAAATTCGCTATCGGAAAAATTACCAATTGAGCTGCAAATATATATATTTTAGTGAATTGAGATGCTTTCTTTTGAAAATGTAACCTTAAAAGTTGATTACTTTAAATAAATTAGAAATTTAAATAAATTAAGACGAATCGTTCATCATTTGATATTGTAACAAAAAAAATCATTATTCACCTGCTAATAGATTTATCTAGACTTAGTTACACGTAGCAATAAAAAAACCTTGAACCTCCGAATAAAATAATTTTGAAATTTGTGTTTTTCCTTAATAATTACTTATTTAAGTTTGACTAAGGGCTACATCACCACTTGTCATACCCCCCCCCCTTTTTTTGATTATTTTGTTCACTCACCTTTGCTATCCCAAGATTAAATTTTATATATATATATATATATATATATATATATATATATATATATATATATATATATATATATATATATATATATATATATATATAGAGAGAGAGAGAGAGAGAGAGAGAGAGAGAGAACAAGGAAAAGGCTAATGATATAAAGATTTCCCGAAAGAAAAGAGAAAATTATTAAAAATTGTTTTTAATAAATATTCTCACAGTTACAAAAATTTAAAATTAATAAAAATGGGAAATAAAATAAAATTAGGTTTAGATATAGTATCGTCATCAGCTCTCACTATTATATCCGAAAAAATGGTGTTTTCTTATATTGTATTAGTATAGCCAAAACAAATCAATACAATAGAGTGAGGAGCCCAAACAAATTGAAATTAAAATACTACCCATTAAGCAAAAAATACAAAACAAAACTATCAAGAAAAAATTTATAGTTAAAAATTCAGGAAGAAACAAAATAAAACTCGAAATGCAATATATAAAGCGAGAAGCGAATTCAAATATGCTTACACTTACATGCATCAAAAATGATTTATGAGATTTTCGTAACAAGTTTTCCAGATTAAAAAATCTGAAAATAGAAGCGTAAATAGAGGATGAAGGGAATCAACTAATGGCGCGTTCTTTCTGAAGTACAGTTTGATTTGTTAGTTACCTTAGATTGGCCAGAATCGGGATTTTTTTCATTTATCACTTTTCGTCTTTATTATATATAGATATGTGTATGTATTTATGTAATAACAAAGTATGGAATATAGATATAAAAGCTCCAATTGAAATGAAAATTAAAAAAATTCTGAAAATTAAAGCTGCTTTCTAATTTTAACCGAGCAGTAAATGCGTTTAAATTATAAAGATCAACATTATCAATAACACATGTATAATTAAAAATATCAATCGTAAAGACTTGAATTGGAAATTAATTTGATGCAAATGAATAAAGAAATCGAAAAGCGAAGCAGCAAAGAACGAATTGATGAACTCTCGATATTAATCTATATAAATATTGACATCAAACACTCGAATTAAAAAAAAACTTGTAATTTTTTATATTTCCTTTAAATAATGTAAGGCAAACGTTTGATCTTGATTTTGCCCAAAAGAAAGGAAAAATGCTAACCTCTCAAGATTATATAAAAAATATAGAAATTTTAAAATTTAATAACACCGAAGCTAATTTGAAATTTCTTAAAAGGTCAAAAAAATATTTTATCTTTAATTATAAGTTAATCTTTTTCAATATTCGATTGATTATAGATTTGTTGTTATATTTTTTTCCTGCATACAAGCGCATACGCAATAGCTCACAGTATTTTTGTTTGCATTATATAAGAATTTTTCCAATAAATATTGGGCCAGAATCTATTTCACTCAATTTATCTAATGAATTTCAAAAGTAATGTCTTCAATTATTTAGACATATGTCTTATTGTGACACTAGTCACACAATGCTATGCACCTAGAATTACCGCTGGCACCAAGGCCATGATTTCGAGTCCATTTGAAACTGTTAGTCCTGCAGTGCTTTTTTGAGATCATCGTCAGAAGTCACGTGGGGATTGATCAGGACTTCCTATTTGTGTTTTTGCATAAGCTCCTTTATTGTCTTCAGCGCTACCAAGATGTTTAGATGTGGCTGTTTATGTGAACATTGTTAACCTTTCCAAATAACGCTGATCATTGCTTTGAACTCCATAGCTCTATAAAATCGACATAAAATGGTTCATCAATTTCTCCAATATGCTTCACTTTCAGAAACAGACTGTATACAACCCACCATAGATAAGATGTGAGTCACGTATGAAGACAATGTTTACTTTTATACAGTGGTGCTAATTATCGGTCGCTAATATTGGCATAATTTATTGTTGGATTTCATATTTCATAAACAAGCTACACACGAAAGTACTTCCCCCCAATCATAGCCAAACACCTAGCCGCATTTTCCAAGCGCTATATTTTAACGGCTATAGAAGGGACGCTATGCAATTCTACCCCTGGCCAAATGATGCGGACATCGCTTATAATTTTCTGTCTCAATTTTCTTTTCTTCCAGGATCAAACCCAGGACTCTTTGCATCTCTTCATATGTGTGAGTGACGCCTTAGCACGATAACACTTATTTTATTTTTAAATTCCGCATGAATCAGTCAATATGCCATTACACAATTTATAACATACATTTTAATTAATTTTAGTAGGAAAGTAGTGATCATTAGTATTAACGTTAGAATCATTCATAACATCGGGATATAGTTGTTCGTAACGATCTTATTAGAAAGTCAAGTAGTCAAGTAAATAATTTTTCAATGTACTGTTTCCAGCGATCAAAGAGCGATAGCAAGCCAATATTGCTAACCATTCTCTTTTTACGTTCACCTCACATTTCGAAACAAATGTTTTCCTCAAAGTAAGGGCAAATTTTAACATCTTATGAGCATCTATCTATTATTGCTATATGATCATATATCTATTATTGAGCATATTATTGTTTACGTTCACCTCGCATTTCAAAACAAATGTTTTCCTCAAAGTAAGGGCAAATTTTAACATCTTATGAGCATCTATCTATTATTGCTATATGATCATATATCTATTATTGAGCATATTATTGTTTACGTTCACCTCACATTTCAAAACAAATGTTTTCCTTAAAGTAAGGACAAATTTTGACATCCTATGAGCATCTATCTATTATTGCTATATGATCATATATCTATTATTGAGCATATTATTGTTTATGTTCACCTCACATTTCAAAACAAATGTTTTCCTCAAAGTAAGAGCAAATTTTAACATCTTATAAGCATCTATCTATTATTGCTATATGATCATATATCTATTATTGAGCATATTATTGTTTATGTTCACCTCACATTTCAAAACAAATGTTTTCCTCAAAGTAAGAGCAAATTTTAACATCTTATAAGCATCTATCTATTATTGCTATATGATCATATATCTATTATTGAGCATATTATTGTTTACTGTTCAGATACATCGTTAACTTGTTTTAGGGGTTTTGGACCCCTTCCCCCCCAAAGTCCGTGAAAATAAATACGATGATGATTCGAAGAAAAATTTTTAATGTTATTTTTTATGGTTATTCTACACCATAAATAAGCAATGAGGATTTATTCAAAGAAAATATC
The DNA here is from genome assembly GCA_949128135.1 of Parasteatoda lunata. Taxonomy (NCBI): domain Eukaryota; kingdom Metazoa; phylum Arthropoda; class Arachnida; order Araneae; family Theridiidae; genus Parasteatoda; species Parasteatoda lunata. The sequence goes on from OX421979.1 coordinate 25,169,399, forward strand.
TATTTTTAACTGCTGAAGCTAATGATAAAATGTTGACATTTTACTTTTTATGACATAAATGAACAGTAATCCGCCTACGAGGCCTTAAGCAACATATGAACTCCCACTTATTGTCAAAGAAGAACGATGTCTTTATTTTTAGCTTTCTAGTAATAACTTTATCTGTTGAGGACTTTTAGTAGTTATTGAAATGTTTGGAATTTAAAAGGGATAGATATGTACAGTCTATAAATAATTTAAGCAGTAGAAATTCTTTTCTAAACCATGTAGGTGGATAAAAAAAAGCTTTTTGATTTGAAAATAAAAGCATAAATAATTTCTATCTCCTTCAAGATTTTGAATTTTACATAAATTTTTCAAGACGTCTGTCTGATTATATTTATATTTTTAAAGGAAATATTTATAGATTAAATTTGATACGCTTTTTTCACGAAAGTTCTTTATTTATTATTACCAAGAACAATATGCAAAATTAATTTAGATAGGGAGAATATTGTACAATACACTATTAGAAATTCCTCATAAAATATGGTCACATAACAATTTATTCAATTGTTATTTTTGCAATATTCAACCGAAACGGTCAAATAATCATAAAAAGATAATATTCAAACTGTTAACTATGAGAAAAATGCGTTTAGCAACTGTTTTCACTTCATACGGTGAAACAACTATAAACGTTGTTTTATATATTTTTGTCAATAAATACATTTTGCAAGTGAGCAAAACTTGACCCTGAAACATTTAATTGGTTAGTAGCTATTGAAGCTGTTGGATTTTTTTTTTTTTTTGTTTTTGCTTAAAATCATTGCATATAGAAGCATGATGTTTTTCTCTATATTTTTTTACAAAAGGATTTGACTTTGCATGAGCGATTTCTAGAGTTTTGACCACGATTAGTGCATAAAAAACACCGATTTGTCGCTTTTGATTTCTGAATGCGAGTATTTATATCAGTTACTGATTTACAATCTTGTGGTCAATGATCTGTTTTTTCATAAAAAGTACAAAATGGTGTGATAATTTTAGTTTTGTTACGCTTGCTATTATATGGAGTAACCTAAAATGCGACAGTATAGGGTTTTAATGTATTTTAATAGGTAGGCCATTTATTTATAATTTTTTTTAGGTATTAGCTTCTACCACTTCATCCACCGAGAATTCAATAAGTTTCAGAATATTCCCACCGGAAACGTTTTCCTGTTTAGCGTAGATAACTCATTGAGGACAAATATGGCTGGGAAACGCCCGTAAAATCATCCGTCCATATGAATCGACATCTACTGCAAATAAAGTTTCTAACCTTCTATTACACTGCTGGACAATTGCTAAGGACGGATCACAAATTGCAATGTAGCGTAACATTAACCCTAGACATGAGGCCTAGTAGGATAAAATATAGTTGCCACACTGTTCAGACATAAATAATATTCATTGTTCTGGAAAGTACAAAAGCTATGAAACATCTGTAAGAAAAAAAATGTTCATTTGATGCTGCGTACGGAAAAATGGAACAATGCATCTAAATGTCAGCAGGCAACTTTAAGAAAGGTGTCAGTACGGGATATGTCCACCGTGGAGTGTGATGCAACATTCTACACATCGTATCATACTTTGCACAACATTATCCAGCAACTGTTGAGGCAATTTATCCCATTCCTCTGTCAGTGCACGGAAGAGGGTGTTCTTGTTTGTTGGAGGATAGTTTCGACCAGCAAGTTGCCTCCCCAAAACATCCCAATCATTTTCAATGGGGTTTAGATCAGGAGAACGTGATGGCCATACGAGGCGTTGAATACCCACACTGTCTAGACAATCCTGAGCAGCGAGTGTTCGATGACATGTTGCGTTGTCCGTCCATAAAAACAAATTTATCATCAACAGCACCACAGAAAAGACGAACATGAGGAAGTAGAACTTCATCAATGCATCGTTGGCCCGTCATAGTCCCATTCGCAACCACATGTAGGCGCGTGCGGCCATTGATCATGATGCCGGCCCATACCCTGACACTGCATGTCGGATATCGGTCCCTTTCCTGGATATTTTCTGTACGATAACCAGTACCACTCTCGCGCCAGATCAGTTGGCGTCTACAATCCGATGACAGACTGAACCTACTCTCATCTGAGAATAGTACGCATGCCCAGTCCTGTTTAGTCCAATTGGGATGCTCACGACACCATTGCAAACGGGCAGTACGGTGCTGTCTGGTCAATGGGACACACACAACAGGTCTGCGGGCGTATTGTCCTCCTCCCTTCAAACGTCTGGCAACAGTTTTTAGAGAGATCTGCTTTCCTGTGCCAGCAAGAAACTGATTTGCCACCTGCTGAGCTGTGGTGCGCCTGTTCCTTTTTGCTGATAGGACGATGTATCTGTCTTCTGCAGGCGTCGTACTTCTAACACGACCTCCCCCGTGCCGCCTACTACACATTCCAGTAGTTTTAAATGATTTCCACAGCCGTGAAACAACGCTGTGAGAGATGTCGAACTCCCTGGCAACATCTGTTATTTTTCGCCCTTCTTCGATCTTTCCGATAATTCGGCCACGCTTAAAATCATCTAAGTGATATCGGGAAGACATGCCGAAAATTTCAAGTTCGTCAACTAAATCTTTCCTGTAAAACTTTGACTTGTAACAACAACTCTCCACTCTCGTCAAAACCTTTAAAGCTCTTATTAGCGCTATCACGTGATGAACAGACATGGAAAAAAAATTTGCATATCCCGCACTTATTCTAATTTTCCACATTTTGCTTCCGTTCATTTTGTGGTTGCTATGGATGATAGTGTTATCCGTCCTTAGCAATTGTCCAGCAGTGTATATGCTATGTATAAATTTTTCAGAGAAAAAGATGAGAGATTGCTTTTTGTCGTTAAGTTAACGAGGTAGTCTAAATGGGTTTGAATTACACTGTCTTTTTTACCATATTTATCATTTAAATCTTCTCAGCTGTATTGTTTGCTAGCAATCGGTACTTGCTAACTATTTCCGTACTTACTAATTAATTTGGTACTTACGTATTATCCAGACGACCACTTTTGTCAACATCGGGCCAAAGTCATTTTGGTATTTTTAAAATCTACTTAAGCATATTAATTTATTGCAAACAAATTGAAAAAATACAAATATACTTATTGCATGCATAAAAATAAAGAAGGAAAAGAAAAAAGAGATAATATTTAAATTTGAATCATTTCAAAATTTATTTTTCTGATATGGCATAAATGGTTGACGAGGTATTCTAATTCCATATACTAATCGTTTTAGTGTATCTTCTAAATCAGTGGTCCGCGGATCAAATGGTACCGGGCCGCCCATTTCATTGAAACTGAATTTAGATTCCTAGGTTTATATCCCAAATTAAAAATATATGTGTTCCATTAAAATTTTATTTATTTAAAAAAAGTGGCCCCCGAAGGTAGTGACATAAATTTTTTAATGTTTGTAATGTATCATTGTCTCCGATTACCCCCCAGATGGAATCGTCTCATTGCAAAGAAACGAGCTCAGGGTTGTCATAGATTTAACGTTCTAGTAAGTTAAAATGTTAAATCACTTTATATTTATTTTTTGGTGTAATTGTATTTTATTTTGAGGGCATATTTAAATACAATTAAATTAAAATTAATAAATCAAAATAATCTAAAATATAAACAATCAACAACCCCCTCCCCAGTGGACCGCGGTAAAATTACCAAACGTTGACAGGTCCGCGGTGATAAAAAGGTTGAGGAACACTTCTAAATAACTTCTTAAAAAGACATGTTTATCTATTTTCGATAAATTTGAATTCTCGTCGACGGAAGATTTAAACCCTTCCCAAAAATACTGCTATATCTCGATGTCACCTCGAAATGGTTCTAGCTTAGTCGTTGGAAATTTTCGCTGCGCAAGATTGAGTAATAGGTGTTATAATACATTATATAACATTAAATAGGTAATGTAATAGTGAACTTTAAATTCGTCGCCAAAGTCGCATTATTATTAGTCAAGGCAGGCAAGGTTATTAATATTTGGTGATTATTTACTTTGAATGATTTTACGAGCCTTAAAAAATGCGATTTCAACCAACACCTTAAAGAAGAGAGAGAAGGCTTCAGCACGGATCAATTTAGTAGTCCGACATAATGAGCATAAACTGCGCAGTGGAAGTTTATAAGAAAGATGTCACTACGTTCTGGCTACGCAGCGAGGGAAAATACGAAAGATGTCAATACGTTTGGACTACTAATGGATCGAATTTCTTGTTTATGGTAACTGGAGCTCAGACCTTCTCTCTTCTATGAGGTATTAGTTCAGCAGTACTCTTTTATTATGTATAACATCACTTTCATATTCTTCATCAGAAAATAAACTATGAATTTCGTTATCAGTTAGTTTCATTCCGTTGAAGACAGTTGTTACAAATATATTCGATATCTTCAATCAAAGAATCATCTTTTAAATTATTAACATCTGTAGAAAAACGAGTAATATTACCTCTGATAGTTTTCCGTTTTAGCTTTAGTAGCGAAATCTTGTTTTTTTTCTTTTCTTTTCAACGCTATTTGTTATTTTCTTAATTTGACAATTGGAGGCTCCCGTCTTTTTTCATTTTTGGTGATTTGCAAATAAACGAAAATAAATCAACCAATCACATAAACCAATTACAAAGAACCAATCACCAAAGAACCAATCACATAAGAGTAAACGCAGGCTGCAGTGATGTCATTGAAAGCAAAGACCGCAAAGTATATCATGGTTAGCCGGAAATAGGATTTCAAAAAAACAGAACGAAAATTATCGCCAAACCTACGAAGGCCTCCGATTTTACACTAGATTTTTCCTGATTTGTAAAAGAGTTTTTGGCAGCAATAATGTTACGCTGTGGGATTTATAATTGAAAAGGCACAGCTGACAACACATTTATTTAAACATAAAGAATAAAAAAAATGAAAACTTATTACAACCTTCGTGAATTTAGTCAAATCCAAAAAAAAAAAAAACTTTTTTCCCAATTCCATAAAAAGGTAAAGAACAGTCTCAAGTTCACTTAAATGATAAGTGACATCGATGATAAGCAGTGAGTGTTTAAGTGTTACTTCAATTCTTGGTTTTCAACATTCGTATTGAAAAGTTAGTTTGACATTTAGTTTAATAAAAAATATACTTTGAAATTACAATTTAATTTAAACATAAAGTTGAGAATATTTGTAGCGTAGTATTAAAGAACTAATTTTTTATTACTAATTTTGAACGTAGTATTAAAGGCATAACTATTATAACTATTAAACATAAAATTTGAATTATTTACATAACTATTTGCTATTTAATTGGGTACTTATACTTCAAGAAAAGGAAGATCACGAATACCCACTCAAGTGATCTATGACGTCAGTGCCAGCTGATCGTTTACAAGCAAAGTGGCGTGTTAAATTTGAGCTAAGTTTCACCACATAAGTTGGAATGTTAATTAACTTGGAGTTAATTAAATACAGGGCCGTATCGCACATCAAATTTGTTGAAATATAATTCATTCTCGTCTACGTCGTTTACTTAGCTCAGATTTATTATTTTTTTATGTCTTTTATTGATTTTTTTTAATTTTTACCTGGCAACTTCGGCACATAATTATTTTTTTTTTATGTTCTACATGGTTTCTTGTCTGTTTTTGTGTTAAGTAAGAAATATATAGTGAAGGAATTGAAATCTTTGTGAAAGAATATAGAATGAGTTACTTAAGAGAATTGATACTTGACGGTTTTGGCTACACGAAATAAAATGGAAAAACAGTTGCTAATGTAAACAAATGCCACGTTTCAACAACCAAGCAGTATCGAGATACCCACACTACGTCACTTGCAGGTATCTCATTCTAAATATAACTGCCTTCCTACGTATATTGATTTTTATTGTTACCAAAACAATTATGCAAAATTAGTCTTGATAAAGAAATATCCAACAAACGACAGTGAATGGAAATGACCAACGTTGCTGATGCGTATGTTTTAAAATTTATTTTTATATTTAGGTTTGTACCTTAGACATAAAAAAAATATATTTCAAACATAAAATATTTGCGTAACTTTATGCAATTAATTGCATATATAACTGCCTGTCTATGTATAAAATATTCTGTTATTTTGATTGTAACGAAATAAATGATGCAAAATTATTTTGGATAAAAAGAATATTAAACAACATTATCAAAAGTTTCAGCCAGGAAAAGGAAAAAAGCCGTGACTGATGACAAACTTCATCCTCTTCTTCAAATGGAAAGGAAATCCCATGGGTACCTTCGATCAAACTTCCAACGAACCATATCTAGAATCAGAGAACATCCAAGATTGATCCATGAAATCTCCCTGTGGGAAAAGAATAAGGCGATATTCAAAGTCGCAAATTAATGAAAGCATTTATTACCATATTTTGCTTCAACTATTTTGTACCCGTCGAGATTTCGGTATTATATTTCATATTCAGTCATTTCGAGATTGAAAGCAAAAGGATTTATCTCCAAATCATTCGAGGATTTGTAGAAACATTTTCAGACTCAATTTGCATGCAGGATTGAAAAGAAGTCGTTCTTTTTAGTTCTCGTAAGATAAATAAACTCAATTCCATAATGTTTTGAGTTGCTGATTTGCCGCATTCAATTTACATCAGCCTAATGTTCGAATGGTGTTTATTTCATTACTAATAGTTTGGAATATTTCATGAATAGATGAAAATGGTGCCTAAATTTTGAGGAGATATTGTTCTGTTTTATAAACTAGCTTTTATTTGAAACTCTGTCAAATATAAACTAATTTGCTTCATAGTAACCCCTTAACAACGATCTATTTATTTTCAAGTAAACGTCCATGAAAGTGCCTATTTCTTTATTCAAGAAAGTTATATAAAAAAAAGGTCTAAGTACAATATATGTATTTATTTTAGCTTTTTGATTCTTTTTAGGTTGAAATTTAAAATTCCATTTGTACCCCATACGTCCATGTAACTCTGGCCCCATAATATATACATTAGTATAAAATATATTATCACAGAATATAAAGCACTTATATTCACGAAGAGCAGAAGTAGCTGAGCCAAGAGAACGAAATATATGTCTCAAATGCATTTATTTGGATAAGGCTGGCATCTAGTTTACAATAAACCATCTCTAGTTGCATTAAAAAATAGTCTGGTGCAGCAATCTGCTGTGTAAATTAAGAAATGAAAAAAAAATTCCGATCACAAGAGATTGATATATTTAAATCTTTTTGGTGCATTACTTTTGAATGCTCTTGTCTGGAAATATCACGGGCACGAGAAATAGGAAACGAAAGCTTACCCCGTGATTTCGACGGGAGTGAGAGGGAAGGCGTTAAAACAAATACACTGTAAAAAATGTTGATGGATCTTTACACCAAAAATGGTGGCAGCTATTTTATACCAAAGTGATGTCATCCAAGATTCCTGATGTTCCTGTCGAGAAGAGCAAGAATGTTACCAAGAATACTCTTTTAGACTACTTGGTGTAAAGTAACTGCCATCGTCATTAGTTTTCAGAAACACTTATATTTATGATTAAGGATAAGATACACATAAGAGTCAGTAAACTTATTTTTGGGAGACAATTTAAGGCAAGAATTATTAATTTAGAATGCATATGTAATGCTTTCGTGCCGAGTCTTCTTCTTTGACCATAATTTCGGAAATAGTTCTATTTCAATTTTAATTCATCAGATTTTTATTTGCAGTCGATTTTAATATTCTTTTTGTATAAAGATGATACCATTCTAATTTTTAATAAAAAAAATGAGTAAAGAAAACAAACTATTATTTACAAAATTTACATGGAACAGAAGCTCCTGGAGACAAGTTTACAACTTCATTTTTAAAAGGCAAGTGCACGATTTTTCCACACACAGCACGTAGTTATTATTTCATGTTATTTCTTCCATAATATCCAGACTGCTTTGACGCCGCAAGAAGTAACTAAAAGACCGGAAGATGATGTATTAAAATCTCAAAATATTTATTAAATTGAATGGAGTTTCGGCTTCATAAAGACATTCTACTGCGCAGCATGGATTCATTTTATAAATAAAATTTACATTTCTAACCAATTAACGATAATATATACGCGAAGTACTTCGTTTATTATGCGAGAGAGATTATTTAAAGCTCTCATCTGTTAAAAGAGCTAGTCTACAATTAAAAAATATAATTCTTTTTAAGTTTACTTTTAAGATCCCTTTAATTCTACTTAGCTATTATTTAGATGTTGCATGTATGTAATATTTCTAGAAATTAAATTTGTTTGTAAATCACACTTACACACAATACCTAGAGAATTTTAATATGAATTCGAACTAGACTTAATCAAACCGATGCTTAAGGAAATTAAATTTTACTAATGCAGTTTAGAGTGGCCTAAAAATTAAAATACAAATATCCTTATTATATAATCATGCATGCATATTTTAATTATGAACTTAAGTTTCTGAGAATGAATGTCAGCATTTAACACGACAGAAACCTAACGAAAATTCGTAATCGATTGTAAACAAATGCAAGACGCCATCATTGTCGGAAGTGAATGAAAGCATTGTGTGAATGCACATGATCTTGGTGTAAACTTTTTTCATTTTAGCTGTTTAGAACTTTTATACCACCCCTCACAGGTTTTACGGTGTAGTCATATCGTATCGACAGCAACGGCAGTTTTCAATTCGGTATTCAAATAAAAATACACATTTGATTTTTATTTTTCAAAATCTAAATCATTTTTCAGAAGAATTGGAACGAATTATTATTATTTTTTTTTAAAAAACTTATTTTTGATAACTTTTGATTTTTTTACGTTTTTCCAAAATTTTCGTTTACTCTTAATGTTTTTATTTCTTATTGAAATAGAAAATATATATTTTTGAGCTTTCAATATTACCCTCAATTCAAAAATTTTCTTTTAGGTTAAAAATTTTAAAAAGTAGTGAGAACTTTTTAACGTAATTGAAAAAAAAAAAAAAAAGTTTAAATTTTGCTATTTTTATGCATTTTTAAGATCTTTCTTGTGATAATCAATTTTCTTGCTCATTAAAGATAACAACGTTTTCAATTCATTTCATGCGAATAAAATCATGATATTAAAAGTTTTCTCTTATAGACTATTTTTAAAACTATCTTTAATTAAAAATGAATATCTTATGTCAAAGGGACACAGATACTTAATAAATAAAGAAATTTCGGTCTTTTACGTTAGCTGCCGTACGATCCCGTACGCAAAGATGAAGCAACTGCGCATGCTCGCGTTTATGGTACATATCCTTACGTTGTGTTGGCGTAATAAACGCTACGAAGACGAGCCTACCAGCACGCTGTTTAGAGCTGTTAAATGTTATTTTCTGATTAAGCCTACCTTCGAATAAAAACATGGACATAATTTTAGAAATGAGTTATTGACTATTAAATGATTATTAAACTAGTATTGATCAAGTTTAAAAATGAGTCATGTGATCTTACAACCATTGGTTCATTCAATAAAAAAAAATAATTTTATTGACTTCTGCTTAACATTATAGTTGGCTAATTGCACTAGTTCCATAAGAAACTATATATATTTTCGCTATCGCAAAATTATAAATTATATATATTGCAACTATACAATCAAGTTACAAATTCATAGAGTTAGACAATATACTGTGAAGTAATATTAGATATAAAATTATTCGACGTGCGAGTGGTAAGAGTTAACATTTTGTTTTCCGGTAAATATATATATATATATATATATATATATATATATATATATATATATATATATATATATATATATATATATATATATATATATATATATATATATATATATATATATATATATATATATATATATATATATATATATATATATATATATATGGTTAATAGTAAAGTTTATTTACACATTTGTCGTTCATTTTGTAGCATTACGTACAATAAGTGTTATTGTTCAGTTTATAAAACTTTTCGCCGATAGATGGCGGGATTTTCCGTTTCAATGAAAAACTTTTATTTTTATTTTTTTATTTTACTGACATTAAAAAAGATTCAGTTGTATGTTTGGTTGCCATTGAAATCAAAGCTAATCGATTTTGTTCTTATAATGTCAATCATAAATCAAAATAAAAAGAATTAAGATAGTAAACTTCATAGTCCCATTTCTTGGTGTATTTGGAATTCATATTTTAAAGATAATTCATATTCTTTTTTTTTATAGCAGCAATAAATCAATGATAAGCCCATTTTGATATCATTTCAAACACTTACTAATCGAAACAGTTATTATTTGTGAAAATTATATTTATTCATTAGCTGGTAGTTCGATGAATCTCCGTGCGTTAAAATAATTTACACACTAAGGTTAATTAGAATAAATGATCTAAACTTGTCTAAAGTTTTTTTTTTTAAGAAAAAAAAAACGGTTACAACCAAACTTAATTTAACAAGTAAAAGAACTTACTTAGCCATTTTTTTCTATGTTTCGTATAATTTGTGTGTACTAATTGTAGTAAAAAAACCACCAATAAATAACCCGCTGACTTACTGCTGATTATATTTAAGACTAAGTAGTCTGATACCTAGCTTATAGATAAATACCTAAAGGATTAGTGGGCATAATCTTTACGATCAACTAAAAGCATTAATAATACTATGCCTTTCATTAAAAAAAAAACATATATTAACTTTATTTATATAAATAAATCTATTCTTACCCTGTTAAAATGTTTTACCTCAACAAAGACACAAAAAATAGGTAATAAGTACAAAACTCTTAAACACCCCTATAGGAATGAGCTCTTCCATTACACCAGTAAATAAAGATTTTCATTTTCCTATAAAGCTCATAAGTATATTATATTTAAAAGTAAGATTTGAAAATAAGCCACTCTTACTTTATAATCGAAATAATACAATTGAATCAGTATAAAAAAGAGCATCAACTGAATTCCCCATATTTTTTTTTTTTTTTTTCACAAAAAATAATTCAGAAGTATCGCATTTTTCTTTTTCGTAAAAAAAGAATAACTTTTCTAACGAGAATCTTTTATCCGATATAAGATCATTTTGGAAAAAATAAGTAAGGGTCTGAAGAAATGATAAATCTTATAGTTTTAAAAGATAGCGGGGAAAATTCTTATCAGAAAATAGAATCGTGAATTATAAAATTATAGTTTTTATTTTTTTTTATTTTTTATTATCTCTTGCAATGTAGAAAATTATTTCTTTAAGCAACTTTATATTCATTTAAAAAAAAAACTCGAGTTTTATTTTTACTCAAGTTAAATTTAATTTTATCAATTATTAAAATATAGTTGGTATAAATAGTTTAATTTTGAGTTATCTGAGTTCTTACTTACAGTAGATCTTCAATCGAACGTTTCTTAAAGGACCATTCATTGCAAACGATAGATACGGGAAAACGACGAATGCGGGTCAATATAAAATATTGCCTTAAATTATGAAAAGTAATAAAGAAGTAATGCACTTTAAAATTAGTAAATTTACAAAAACAATAATTTTTTAATTGAAAAAACACAGCAAACGAAGGCTTTGTGATTCATATCACAAATCTTCTCAAACATTTCTTAGAGTTCTTGCAAAATATTGTTTTTATTTCCTTTTCGGCATTCCTTACAAGTTATTCATGTTTATTCTTTATCATCCATATACTATTTCTTTATAGTTAGGTTTGTTTTTGAAAACCAATACTATTAAGCTTGAAAGACTTTGCCATTCATCGGAATAGTAAAATTTCCAAGGAAAAAAAAAATATTCAACAACTTAAACGTATTCCTATATTTTGTTTTTATTTCTATTTCTTTTTCTGGATTTTAACAACTACTTATTCATGTGTATTGTTTACCATTCATATATCTTTTGTTGTATAGTAAGGATTGTTTTAAAAGCCAATAGTAATTAAGTTAGAATGATTTTGTGATTCTTCAGAATCGCAAAACGTCCAACAAAGGAATCTTTCATAAATTAAGCGTATTCCGAATCATTGTACGTAAAACTTGTGTAAGTTGACCACTTGTGGTGCATTGTTTTAGTGGTCAACTTAGACAAGTGGTCAACTTATAGAGGGGCGTGTCAATATTTACTTTTTCATTTCCTATATCATGTTGCTATGTATTTAAATTTTTTTTTTTACTTGACTTAAAAATTCTATTTAGCAAATAACCAAATGAATATCTGAAGAAATGTGTTTAAACCTGAATGAACTTCAATTTGTTACATATTCATAATTCTAATATTTAACTAACTTTTTTTAAAAATTATTTCGTTAGTTATGCATGTGAAGTGTTTAATAAAAATAATTTCTTAAAATATCAGAACACGAAGGCATCTAATTTGAAAACTTTAACAAAACAAAATTATTTGAACACTTTAAAACTTATTCTGTTATTACTACACTTACATAGTACCTATCTGCTCACTATTGCAACGGGAAGAGCAACTTTTCAAGTAACACACCTGTTTTTAATGAATGAATGAAAAAAATGGTCAAAAGCTGCCCCATTTTACAGTTTCCCCCAGATGGTCAACTCACAAAAGCGTTTAGATTAGCTTTTTACACTATTTCGCTAAACAAGTGAAATTTTAACATACATTGCAAAATGACAGAACATTTTCTGAAATTTTTTTTTCTGGTCAACTTATGAGGGTTTTAGAATAGAATTTCATAATACTCCTAGACAAAATGGACTTATTTCAGTGGTCAACATACAAGATAGACAGGTGGTAAAGTTACAAAGGTTTTGCTTCTTTATATTATATAGGAAAAATTCCGTTCTTGATAATTGACGTCAACTTATGCAGGTGCCCAACTTACAAAGGTGGTCAACTTGGCAGGTTTCACTGTACTTGTTTCTATTTCTTTTTCTGCATTCTTTACTACTCATTCATATATATTGTATAGCATTCATATATTACTTCTTGTATAGTTAAGTTTATGTTAAAAGTCAATATTAATTAAATTTGAATGACTTTGTGATTCGTCAGAATGGCGAATCTCCGATCTTTAATAAATCAAGCTTATTCCAAAATATTGTATATCTCTTTCTATCTCTTTTCTGTATTTTTACAAACATCTTTTTATACATAGTATATTCTCCATCATTCATATACATACATTACTTTTTATATATCATAATTAGGGCTATTTTAAAAGCCAATATTAAGTTAGGGTTACTTTGAGATATATCATAATTTTTACATTTAAAATAAAATTTACAATGATTTTTAAAAAAATTAATCTCTTTTCCATAATATTGTAGTTAATTTCAGGTACTTTTAAACAAATTCTTCACAATTCTATTGTAATTATATACATATCACTGTTCATCCATATTAATTTTATACATATTACTATTCAAATAAACAGGGCCATTTTAAAACCGATGTTAATTAAGTAAGGGTGACTTTGTCATTCAGCAGAGCTGCATAAGTTATAATCAAATTATGATTCTTGGATAAATAATTCATATTCTTGGAAATCTTCTAAACAAGATTTATTTTCCATTATCAATTCAAACATTATTCAAATCCCTTATCAATAACATATCATAAACTTTGTATCAGAAAGACGCACATCACTTCTTATCCATTCATTCAGCGACACTAAACACATTTCTGGCTTTCATATCCCGCATTTTATCTGGAAGTCTTCAGCTATGTCAGCTAATTTGAGACTGAATCCCATTTCCAGCCGAAAGTGGCGAAAAGCTTCGGCTCCTCTAAACCCTTTTATTCACGAACAAATAGTCTTTGTCTAAACCCCGGATCATTTACCCAGCATCGGGTTCCTTATCAATTGTTGCATGTTATGACTTGACTGTTCGTTTCTCTTCCTATTGTGATCCTTCCCATACCATAACGATACCAAAAGGATGGTCTTTTGTTATGGGCGCCCCTTTTCACAAAGCAGGATTTGGTCTCTGCAGATGTATCGATTCAACTATTCCGTTTTGATTTGTTCTTCTTTTTATTCTCTCCTTTTCGTGGTATGATCGATGAAGACTGTCTTCTTTCAGAATCTCTGGTTGCCTTAACTGGCTTTTATCTTTTGAGGTTCCCTTTGAAATAGTATGCTTGTTCTAGTTAGCATATGAAGATAGTGGCTTACAGTTATTTCGTGTACTTTCATTCAGATTTGATAACCTAGGATTTTTAGAAGATCGCATTTCCATAGTTTGGTTGGGAGATTTGCATTGTTAAAGTTTATTCTATTGTTGCTGTAAAAGCATAATATCAACTATCTACATTTTCTTGGATATTGTTAAAGGTTACATCTTTTCAGTAACGGATTGTTCTGTTATTGTATGTTGTTTGGTTCTTATACATTGTCATGTTAATACTATTGGTTGTTCCGAAAGTAATATCGTTTTTTTTATATATAACAGAGGACATAATTGTATATTTTCACAGCAAACTTTCATATTTAAGAAACATAATCATTAAATATTTTGACAGCATCATTCAGGCTTGCTTGCAAAAAAGTTAGATTGATTATACGCAGTAGTTTTTGGTTAGTTCCCTTTCAAATACGGAAAGTTAAAAGCAGAGTTTTTAGCATACTACTATCGAAAGGGTAAAAATGCTGTTTAAGAATGAAAATAATTATCAGACGTGTATGGAGAATACGAGCTGAAAGTAAAGACAGTGCCAAAAACAAATTTGAGAAATTTCGGTCTGGCAAAATTTCGATTAAGATGCAGGAAAAAGCTGATAAAAACGCAATGCATGCACAAATTAACACAAATCAGCGGTAACGACTCCAGACATCACTGACAGAATAAACTTTCTGAATTCAACCATTCATAATCCTTTGAAAACCTAAGATATAATCTCAAAGTTTGATATATGGGTTCCTCATGTTCGTACAGGAAGAAATTGGCGTTGTTATTAAAACGTCGGTGATATACTTCTCAAACGTCTAGAAAACTATCCATTTTTGAGGCCGCTTAACAATGGGTTGTCTAGAATAATGTTTCGGTCTCTACAAAAATTTTTAGACGATAAAACCTTAAAGGTGGGGGTCAAAAAATCACCTTGCTCAGTTTTTTTTTTTTTTTTTTTTTTTTTTTTTTTGCGAGTTAAGAACAGAAATTGTTAGAGCGTAGAATTATGCTAGAAAATGAAAGGTATTGGGCCAGAATGGACAACATACGATTGAGAGCCGTGATAGCTCAGGGGATGGAGCGTTCGCCTTCCAATGAGGTGAACCGGGATTGAGTGCCAGCAATGGCTGGTCAATACGAATTCTGCATCTGGCTCACATCGACCACAGTGCTGACGTTAAATATCCTCAGTGGTTGAAGGATCATGGGTTAGAATCCCCTAGCCGACAGGCTAACTGTGGAAGGTTTTCGTGGTTTTCCTCTCCATGTAACGCAAATGCGGGTTAGTTCATTCCACCATGAAGACAAATTTCTCCCAATACTTAATCCAAGAGTTCCCTTGTCTTCTAGATTGGTTTCAAAATTACAAGGCTATGGAGTTGAACATTTGCAGTCGTAAGCCCGAAATATTGGGTTGTCTATTTAACGACGATTATTAAATAAAATAAAATATATGATTGAATAAAATATTTAGTCACTATTGAAAAATCACTTTTTTGATTGCATAAAAAAGAACCAAATATTAATTTTTGATCAATTGAATTGATATCGTTTAAAATCTAGGAGAGTTTTGAATAGTGTGATGTAATTATTAAGTTTTAAATAGCTGTCATTTACAAAATTCGATCTGAAATTGTAGAAGGAAGAAGTGTACATGGAAATCGCGTTTATACGATTTTATTAGACGTGTTGTAATCTCAAATCTTCTCAAACATTTCTTAGAACTCTTGTAAAAAATAAAATCAGTTAAAATTTAAATAAGTAATAAATAAAAACGTAATCAAGAACTAACGAATTGTTTTGTGTGGAAGGCAAAATCTAGAAATCAAAACTTGCTTTATTTCCATGGATCGATAAATATTAGTAACAAATCCGAGTTTTATCAAATAATATAACTGGTTTTAATGTTTTTATCTCAATCGACAAATTTCAACATTGTTTTTCACTTTCTTTAACTCATGACTAGAGCCCGGATTTTGATGACCTAAAAAATCTCAATTAATGCCCTTAAAAAGTGCAAAAAATGCCCTTTAAAAGTGCAAAAAATGCCCTTAAAAATGCAAAAAATGCCCTTAAAATGCGAAAATTGCTCTAAAAACTCCTTATGACATGACTTAAATAAAGTAAAAATATTGAACTAAAACAATTTTTTACTCTTTAAAATTATTATGAGTCATTTCAAAAAATATAAAGCAATGCAATACTTGTTCTACGTTCATTAAAGTTTGAAAAATATGTTTTATATCCTAAAATAACAAAAAAAGAAAAATATATTGACTCCAAAACATTTTCATTTTGTATAGAAACTTTAATGAATATAACAACTTCCATCTCATAATATTACTAAATATCAGAATTACATTGGATTATTAATTTTTTTTTAATATTTTGAAATGTAAACGAGCGTTTCTTGTCTGAAAGTTAATTTTTATACCTGAAGAAGCTTCTTTCAACGTCTACTGATGTTATTGGTGCGTACTTGAAAAAGACGGTCTCACTTACTGACAATTCTTCTTCAATTTGAAAAGATGTTGCTTCACCTGCTAATATCCTAGAGATTTTCTTCATTGTTTGGAAGCCAGTGTAATAATGAAAAATGATAAAAAATAATAAAAATTGGAAAAAATTAACAAAAAATTTAAAAAATGCTTTAAAATGCAAAATATGCCCCAAAATTTAAAGAAAAATGCCATATAAATCTTAAAAAATGCTCTAAAGGACAAAAAATGTCCAAAAATGCAAAAAATGCAAAAAAATGCAAATGTCATCAAAATCCGGGCCTTACTCATGACCCTTGACTGCGGTTTTTTACTTCATTTTAACAAGTACTGTAAAAAATATTTGCAAATGGTGGGGATTACGATACATTGGAACACTATTTTGGAAGCGCTTTATTGGTAAACAGAAAATTTCTATTAAAGAGTTTTAATTTTATAATATTTTTCTTCTTTCTTTACATTATGTAAGCGCTAGAATGCAAAAATATAGTTAAGCAATTCTTTAGAAACGAAATTATCGAAATTAATAAGAATTTTTAGAACTGTTATTTTGTGGAAGCTATTTATGAGATTTAAGCTAAATTTCGAATGCTATTTATTATAAAACTAAGGAGTATATTCAATAAAAAATTTAAAAATATTTATAACCATTTATTAATTTTTTTCATTATTTATCATTTTTTTATATTTATAATTCGTTTAATTTAATTTATTTTTATTTATTAATTATTAATATTATTTATTTATATTTATTTACATTATTATTTATTTTTATTTATTATTTATTTTTTTTATTATTTATTTATTTATTGTTTACTTTTATTATTTATTTATATTTATATTTTTGAGTAATGCTGAAATATTTCTTTCAGTTCTATAATATAATACCTATGAACAAAACTGCAAAAAAAAAAAAATAAATAAATAAATAAATAAAAAAAATAAAAAAATTAGCACGCAAGAGTAAGACTTTTCTCCACTACCCTTCTTAATCAATAAATAACAATATTTTTGCAAACATATTTATCTCATAATCGTTTATCGTATACACGATTTTTATGGAATTCAAAAAAGAAGAAACAATAAATAAATTTACATTTCACATCACAGAAAAATATGTAATTTGATTTATAATTTAAAATTCTTTTTAAACACTAAAACTATAATTACAAAATAAAAATAACTCTGAACTCTTATAAATTATTTTAATGAAGTTTTTACATTGAAGCAATTCGTCGAGAATTTATCGAAAAATATCACAGAAATGTATCCACAGTTTCTGAATTAATTTTAAACATGCAGTGCCTAAATTCAAGTGATTTATAAATGTTACGACTTTCAATTTTTAATTTTATTCAAAATAATAAAAAATATAATTAGAAAGCAAGAAATGCGTCAGTGAAAAAATACATCAATTTCCTATTTTACAAACTCTAAACCTTACAGAGTCCGAATTTACTATAAATTTCTCAAATTTTAAATATTAATTTTTCGCAACACTATCAGTATTTTCTTCTTTTTTTTTAATTAACTTAGATTAAACAGTAAATCACTTTTTACTTTCAAACCATTTTCAAGTATAATGTAAGATTTATTTTTTTTAATATTAAAAGTATTATTAAACATAATTTAAAAATGAAAATTAAATTCTAATAATAAAATATAATTAATGTTAATTATTGTTAATTAATGTAATGTTAATTAATAACGGTAAATTACATAAAAGAAAAAAAATCATGCTGAATATTTCCATTTTAAAATGTATTGAAGTAGTTTTTCCCGAAATATTCAAACAACACATAAATATATATAATTTCCTAATGTATACGTTAAATTAATAAAAATATAGTTATATGCATTATTCTAAAACACACTAAACGTAAAGATTGAATAATTTCCATTATTGAATTAAGTTTAAATAAATACCTCCAAAATCTATTAATCGAATAGTAATGTGTGACACATTGAAATAAGTAAATATGACACATTTTAAAATTTAATTAAGGACAAACGTAACATAAATTCTGAATAATAAATTATGCATGGTGAATTACATAATAAATTATTTATTATGAATAATGTATTATAAATTATAAATCAAATATTTAATTAACAAATGAACTTAATTTATAATTTATTATTCTATTCAAAGCTATAAAACTAAAATTGCAAAATAAATAATTTTAAGAATTAGAAAGACTTAGCATAAACTATTTTGTAAGTTTTATATGCTTTGATTGTGTATATGTGTTAAAGCGAAGAAATGATTAGACGGACTAATTATTGAACTAATTCATTTAAATATTTAAACTATTTATTGGACTAATTCACAACATAACAGGACGAGACGAACAAATAGAATCTTGTAATATTCAACAGCGTAAGCGTACGGCATAGATATAAAGACGTATAGCTTTAACAGCGCCGTCTATTATCAATATCTTAAGAAAGTTTATATAGGGACTAAATGTTAAAACAATTTGTAATAAATTTCATACATATATTTCTCGAAGTTAGCTTTTTCATAAGCTTTTTCATATCCACAGTGTCTTGAAACTTAATTGTGAATAAAAGATATTTCAGATAAGGACGATAAGTATGGACATGAAGTATTAAATTCATAATTATGATACTTTATAATTCTTGCGATATGCATTTATCTAATTGTAATGTGCGGCAGAAATATCCACGGAATTTTAAAATTTAAATAAGAACAAACGTCATATAAATTAAACTATTTACAAATAAAATGAATTTATAATGTAAATAATGCATTCTACTCCAATAAATACTAAAATTGGAAAATAAATAACTTTATAAAAATGTGGACTGCTTTTTAAGCAGAAATTATTTTGTAAGTTTATATAAGGATCAAATATATAGTTTAAACCTTGGCCAAAGGTTACTCTGTGCTCTTTGTTCGCCAAGGTTTAAACAGTTAATAATAAATTTCAGGCCTATATTTTTCGAAATTTGTGCTTTTTCATAAGATTATCCATAGTGTTTTAAAACTTGATTGAGAGCAAACAATGTTTTAGACACGGACGATGAAACGTTAATAAATTGATATATTTTGTATTTTCAACTTCTAAGTAATACAAAATATTTCTTAAATTGCAAAAAAATATTTCAAACAATAAAAAGAAAAGAAAATAGTCAACGCAATTAAAAAAAAAGATAAGTATCTTTCTAAAACATGCATAAACTAATAACATTTTTCTGTTAATTTGATGGAAATAAAAAATAAATAATAGAAAATAATTAGGCAGACGATAATCTTCTTAAAATTTATTTTAAAAAATTCTTCCTTTTAAAACAACAGCGAGACGTATTGTGTTAAAATTCAGGGCAACCAGCTGCGAATAATATGATCCTATTACTGAAGGAAAGGAAAAGGCGATTTTATGGAACTGGTTTTTCTCACGTTGAAGCGAGAAGCAGGGGGAACTCACACAATACGGAACAGCGCTCAGTATGGAACACAATATCAGGAAGTAACATCGATTGTAGATGTAGAGAGCAGCCATTTTGAAAAATTTTGGGTCATCGTAGAATTCTTTTTCAACTGTAAAGATAATTTGTGTTTTAAAGAGTTTTCCAGGTAGATTTTATTTGTTAAGTGCTTCATTTGAGTGTAAGTATATTTAATATACTTCTTCATTATGTATATATATATATATATATATATATATATACTTCTAGTAATTTAAAAACATTAAAAAATTCATTTTCAATTAAAACAGATAAATTTAAAAAGATTTATGTAAATTTATGAATATTATTATTTTGCAGACACTAAAAAATATTTATCGCATAATTGACCTTGGTCATTTTTTGTTATTATTATTATTATCGTTACAATTATTATTTTAAAGAAAAGAATGTCGGGTTTTATATTTCTGTGAACTTTTAATAAAATCTCGATTTGCTTTATAACATAACAAGACACTTAAAGCGCAACAAATTGTTTTAAAGTTTTTTTTTTTCTTTTGCTACTGGTGTAGAATACTTGATCTCTATCAGATTTGTGACTACATCATTAATATTCAATTCCATTACCTTGTAATTTAGTTCCCAACCCAGAAAACAAGGAGACTACTGAATCAATAGTTGAGAGGATTTTCCTTCTAGGGTGGTTGAATAAAACAGGTGGTTGAGTGAAACAAACCCGTTTTAAATGAAGATGGCAACCACGAAATCATACCACGGTTAGTCCGGCTGTTAGGGGAACCTTAACACACTACCCGTCTTACCCTTATTGATATTTTCTTCAGTGCAGTCGTCAATGTGAGCCAATACCGGTGTATTAATTTTTTATTTACCAAAATTTGAGTCTGGTTTTTTTTAAAGCTTATGAGTCAAAAAATAATAATATATCTTTATTTAGTTGTATACTTTGTTTTCTTTCTTATGCTTTATTAAAATTTAACTACACAAAATATGATTTAGTTATATTTATTTTATATGAGATGATTGTTTTATTTTATCTACAAAAGTATGATTTAATGAAAAGGAAAAGAGATATAATTTTTTTTTTTTAAAATAGCAATGGAATTTATCTATATTTATTATTAAAATAATTTAACTCTTTTAGAAAATAAGCTTTAAGAAAAGGTTAAGAAAAATTTTAAAGTTTGTTATTTCCAAATGTTTAGGAAGAAGGAATTTATTTTTATTTTCATGGACATCTACACATAAATAAACAATAAACTCTTAATGGAATAACGATTTGAGTGGACTCTCCCATATGTTAAAAAAAAAGTGATCTATAATAATTTTACCTAAAAATATTATCACTAAAATTTGAAAATTGCATGAAAATTCATTTGTTTAATCCTAATAAACACACATTCTTTGAATGTTGTAAATTAATAGAGAAGAAGCGAATTTTTTTTATAAATTTTTTTACCAAAAATCATTAAGAATGCGAAAAACAAAAATATTTGCTAACAAATTGATATTTATGTTTTTTTTTTCTTCCTTCAGTCAGATGTAGTAATTTATTTTTGTTTAGCATTGAAGATGTTTCATATGTGCGCGCTTTTGCATGCAAGAACGCTTTTTTGTTCTTTTATTTTATAACAAATCTTATAATATTCTTTCCTTGCTAAGGAATCACGGGACCTTGAATCAAGGAATCACCTTAGAATTTTTTTTTCTTTTTTTTTTCACTATTTAACTTAATATACCGTACCTTGAATCCCTTTTTCGTATTTTTAATTACATATTCATTTAAATATTAAAAATAGCCTTTCAACATCAAAATTGAGTTTCAATCAAATAATATATATATATATATATATATATATATATTATATATATATATATATATATATATATATATATATATATATTATATATATATATATATATATATATATATATATTATATATATATATATATATATATATATATATATATATATATATATATATATATATATATTATTATTATTATTATTATTATTATTATTATTAAAATCGCTGTTAGAATAAAAACTCTGACTTTTTAATACATAATTCTTTTCCAAAAATTTCTAACTTTAGAAAAAATAGAGTATTGTTAAAATGAAACAAAAAAAATTAAGCTTTTTATTCATCATGCGATTAGACAAACTAGGTTTTTGTCGATCCGATGTAATCATGCTTAAATCGAATACTAATAAAAGAAATTAATTTTTTTAAAAAATAGAGAGTGCTTTAAAAGAAAGTTATGAAAGAAAGCTTTTCAAAGCGGGGTCGTCTCAAAATCCTTCGCACACGCTAATTCTGTATTGAAATTTTTTGAAAGAAAAAAAAAGAAAAGAAACTCTTTTCGGCATTTTTTAGTTCTGTTTATGTGGACATTTTTCTAATATTTATTCACAATGTATTTTAATCTACTTCTCCGCTTTATTTTTGTATGCATAAGAATATATACAAAAAAAAATCAAAAAAATCTGAGAGTTACTTACGAAAAAAATTTCGTAAAACACCTTAAAATCTACGAAAAAATGGTTATGTTATGACATCAGATAGGATATGATCTAAGAGGTCGAGGAAACTTTTTCTAAAAGAAAAAACGAAGCTAGTAAAAGAATTGGGTACTTGCACTTCAAGAAGAAGATCACGGATATTCACACATGTGACCTACGGCGTCAGCTGATCGTTTATAAGTAAAATGGCAAATTAAAGTTAAGTTTCTCCACATTAGTTAGAATATTAACTAATGTGTAGTTAATTAAATACAGCGCTGTATCGCTCGTCAAATTTGTTGAAATATAATTCTTTCTAGACGGAAATGGATACTTGAACTTCAACAAGAAGAAAATCACGAATACCTACACATGTGACATATGACGTCAGCGTTAGCTGATCGTTTATACGCAGAATGGATAATTAAAGTTAAGTTTCACCACATATGTTAGAATGTTAATTAATGTGTAGTTATTAAATACAGCTCCATATCGCACATAAAATTAGTTGAAATATAATTCTTTCTCGTCTAAGTCTTTTACTAAACTTAGATTTATTATTTATGTATTTTATTATAATGGTGATATATTTTTGTTTTGTGTACCTGGCAACTTCAATGCATAATTAGTTTGTTTATGTTCTACATGGCTTGATGTCTTTCTTTGTGTTAAGTAAGAAATATATAGTGAAAGAATTGAAATTTTTGTGAAGGATTCTTTGTAAACGAATATAGAATGTGTCACTTAGGAGAATTGATACTTGACGGGCTTGACTTACTCGAAATAGAAAAAGAACAGTTAATAACGTAAACAAATGCCACGTTTTAGCAACCAATCAGGATTGAGATACCAACACTCCGTCACGTGCAGGTATATTTTTCATTTTTGATTTTTCTAATTGTTCAATCATTCTTAGGTCAACTATATGCACGGAAAAAAAAATTCGTGAAAAAAAACCCACAGTTAGTGTTAATGACACAAAATATGCGGTATTTAAACCATTCATATGGTGACGGTTTTCAGGAATTTTTGGTTTCAAAAATTATAGTTCTTATTGCCACACAATTTAGTAAAAAAAAAAAAACACAACTGAAAAGTAAATTTGACCGTATAAATGGTTTTTATGCCTTGCTTTAAAGTATCATGATAGAATTACCAAATTTTATCACTTTTTTTATCAAACTTTATCACACATTATAAAACCATATTTTACAGTTAATTTTACCACAATTATTACCAAAACTCTTCGGTAAAAATTACCTAATTTTTTTGGTGTTTCCATTGAGCCAGAAAGACGGTAAATGTTACCATATTCGGGGAGTTTTGACCATGCTTTTTTCTCAGTGTGGCTTAGACAAAACATGACTTGTGAGTAGTAATATCATCTGATAAATTTCTATTGAAAGAGAATATAGGAATTACAATGTTAAATTCATAAAAAAAGTCAAATAATGATAATAATAATAACTTTGTGTAATAATAACTGTGTAATAATAATAATAACTGTGTGTAAATAAAATAATGAGAATAATGAGAATAATAATAACTAATGATAATAATAAAATTTTAGTGTCAGTTTATAAAATTTTAGTGTCAGTTTAGTATTTTAATAGAGAACTTTACAACAAATTAATAGAGAAAAAAACATTTTGATGTGTTAAGGTAAAAGACCATTTTTTGTTTTATAATTGCCTGGTATCCCTTATACTGACAGTTTTTCTGATTAATTCCGAGAGAAACATTTACTACCACTACCTGGAAAGGAAACAGAATATTTATCCCAACTATTTACAAAAAGATAAAGGATTATAAAAATATGGAATAAAAATCATTAAGATAATTTGGTTGAGCATAGTTATTTAATCGAATCGTTAGTTAAACACATTAGTGAATATTTAACTTTTAATTTAAATTATGCTGAACTTTCATTTAGAAATTTCAATCGGTGAGTGGTTCTTCCTTAAAACTAAATATACCAGAACTTTAGATTACAATACAACTTATAATAACCAATCTTTTGAAAGCTTATGGTATGTTTAGTATTACTAAAAATTTCATGAGATTGCAATGTTTACTTTTAAGAAGTTTTTTGTAAGATTTTAATTTTAACGAAGATTTAATAACATCCATGCAGAAATATTTTTTTTTTACTTCTAAGAAATTAATTTATTCTTATCGAAAAGAAAATCGCCATCAGCAAAAATGTTAACTTTCCCTAACCTGAATGTCATCAAAATGAGTTACCCACTAATAAAAATCTTCTTTAACATTTTTTAAAAAAATATTTTAGCATTTGAATGTAATCGTCATCGCCCATTTTCTCAATTGTGACAATTATATATACTTTACTAAACTTTTACGTTTGTTGATCAAAAAAAAAAAAAAAAATATTAAATAAACTTTCCTTGTAAATAATCGAAAATTTTGCTGATCTTTATTATTGAAAACTGCTAAATTACAGTTGATAGATTGTCACCCTCAGATTGTCTTTACCCTTTATTAATACTATCACGTACAATTTTTAAACGTCAACTATTCTTTTGTCGTAATTAAATTGTTTTTACATTTAGAAATGGAGGCTGCAAATATCAACGAAAAATTCGAGACAAATGATCCTGAACGTTTTGTAACAATTCAGTCAATAAAGCCTGAAACAGATTATATACTCTGTGATGAACCCATTACAAGTATCAGCACAGAAATAATTTTCAAAGATGAGCCAGTAATAAGTAAGACAGAAGATTCTGAAACAGCAACCCAAGCTCTGGCTGATAGAAGTAACAATGAAGATTCTGAAACAGCAACCCAAGTACAGGCTAGTACAAATTGCAATGAAGATTCTGAAATGGTAACCCAAGCACAAACTGGTACAATGTACTATGAAGATTCTGAAACAGCAACTCAAGCACAAGCTGGTACAAGTTGTAATAAAGATTCTGGAACAAAAAAGAAACGAAAAGGATGGGACCAACTAAACATGATCAATGCAATAAAGACTGTACGAGAAGGTTCTATGGGGTACTTAGCAGCTAGCAAATTATTCGAGGTACCCAAAAATACATTAGAGAAATATGTTAAGAAAAAGAGCATTGATCCTTCAATACTGATTAATACACCCTTAGGAAGAGCTCCTATATCGCCACATGAAGAAGAAAGCTCGAATAATAAGGTAATTTTTTATATTTAGAAAAATTAATGACTTATTCAAAAATAGCCCTAAAAGCCTATTATTCTATTATTTTGAAAACACGTTTGCCAACTGAATTATATGTATTTAATAGGTATTATACACCCTACATACCCAGACATGATTCGTAGATTGCGCAAAAAGACTGTAAAACGTTTTTAGAAAGATATATCGTATCAGGATTTTAAAAATGCTCGTGTAAAATATATTTTAAAAATATGCCTTAAGCGATATTAAACTCGAACATCCTAAGATATCAACTTCGAAACATAGCATAAGGAATTCTCATTTTCTATTGCAAATTTGGACATTCTGATAAAATGTACTCTAATTTTACTTACAGGGTCACAAATAATGCTGTTTAATTTTAGAAGTTTTCATTTACCCATAATAAATTAGAATTACTAATTTTAAATTTGATATTTTCTAAACACAAAAAGATAAATTTTTAAATTATTTCAGTAGCTTATAAATTGTTTTCGTCTACTTAATAAAATCATAAAACACAATAATATTAGCCTCTTTCAAATCATACCTAATTTTATTTTATGATTAGAAATTAAAAAAGCAAAGAACTTACAAATTAATATTTCCATTGAATTAATAAAAGTATACATTTAAAATTTTTGATTAGAACAGCAGATGTGTTATGTTTTATTTTATTCTTTAGCTAGAGCCGTCATTGAGGAACCGACCCAATTTTTGAGATTACGACTATCAATGTTTAACCCCGTAGCTTTCTAATTTTGAATCTGAACGAAATACCGACGACAAAAGATTGTGTAAGGAACGTATTGGATCGCCAACAGTGCTTCAGAGTAATTTATACCAAAGAATCCCATTTCAGTGTAATAGGTGATTCTGGTTCTTCCTTAGTGTGGAGAGACAGGGGAACATATTATGCATTACAGTAGGTCTATGAACATGATCGATATGGTCCTTTTAGTTGGTGTAGGCAGGCACAATGGCAGAACACCTCTTCACATCTTTGAGTGAGGTAGAGTTACACCATAGCGGTATTGCAGAGGTATTTTATGTCCGTCGTGAAATAGCCGACCCAATTTTTGGGTTTAGGGGGACTCTAACCAATGATCCGTCTACCACTGAAGATATTTTACGTCAGCACTTTGATCGGTGCAAGCTGGATACGGAATTCGTATCGTCCAGCCATCGCTGAGATTCAAACCCGATTCACCTCATTGGAAAGCAAACGCTCTGAGCTATCACGGTTCCTTGCAGATGTATTTTATATTTTATTTTATATATGCCGTTGAACAACCGACCCAATTTTGGGTTTGCGATTGCTAATGTTCAATTCCGTAGCTTTGTAATTTTGAACCAATCCAGAAGACAAGGAAACTCCTGGATCAGTACCACCAGGTGTATTGATTTGTTATGGGAACATGGAGGACTTTGCGACTCCATGGGTGTAACGTGCATCAGTCACCATTTACTTCAAGGGGAGTCTTTGGCCGCCGAGGATCCAGTGTCCTACCAACCAGGCTATCCCTGCCTCTTGCAGATGTATTGTTCTGAATCATGTTTGTCTTTTTAGAGCTGTAGTAGGTCCAGACTTCCTCCTGTTCGTGGACGACAAAGCACGGTCACACAGGAACGCTGAGGTATCAGACACACTAGAAAGTGAAGATCTTGTCCGTATGCAATGACCTGCGTACTCCCGGTTTCTAAATATTACAGAGCATATCTGAGATGACCTTGGCAGGTGTCTTTTACAATGAACAAATCGTGCAATAAAGGAAATCAGCCTTGAGAGAGGAGCGGAGTAATATCCCCCAAGGACTTCTCGATGGCTTAGTCAGCAGCTTGAATAACAGATGTAAAATCTACATTAGTGCAAATCACACATCTTACGTCAACAGATGTAAATATCACATATTAACTCATGTCTGTTTCATTTTGGCAAGAAGACCCATTTTTTTTACTTTTTAGAAATCTTTCAAGGAACATTTTTTTTATTTTTAAAATTATTTATTTGTTGATGTGGTGATATCGGTACCATTTTGCATAATATTAAATGCACATTGCTTCTACTAAATATCTACTTAGTTTCATTTTTTCAATCAATGTCCATTATTAATTACTCCGAAAAATGGAACTGTTTCTTAGCAATTGTTAAATAATATATAAACGTACCTATGAATGACTTAAGCTATAAATTTGTGTTAGCTATTTCTTCATTTGTCTCACTGTTTCCCAATGGGAGAGATACTGCCCCTGGGGGGCGGTGGGAGTATGCTCAGGGGCGGTAAGGTTGTTTTGGGCAGTAGGGGGGCGATGAGCAGGCTTTCTCATTCAAATTTAATTTTGAAATTGAAAAATAAAATTATTAAATTAAGATTAATTAGATAAATAAAATTAATCTGAAATTGATATTGAAGAAAAAAAGATTAAATTAATATCATAAATTAAGATTATCCGATTCACGATTTTTAATAGCAATAAAACGAACTTAATCTACCCATGTTCTCTAATTTATACCAGCGCAGCGCATGTGTCAGGTTTTAGCCTCTGACTCATTCAAGCCATTAAGTGAAAATTGAAATGCATGCGTTTTTAGTATGAATGTTAGATTTGACCTATGTTTCTTATGATGGTTTTCGTGCTCTTCCTTTCAGTTTGCCCCCCCCCCCCATTGTTTCGATTCGATTTTATTGTTTATTTGGCCAGGTACGAGAGTGAATTAGTTCTTGATCATAAATTATTTGTTAATTTTGAGAAATAGTTGATTTTCATTCATTGTTTGTATTTTGCTACCACCATCAATGATGGTTTACAAAAATAAGTGTCGTCAATACAGTGTCTCTTACTTGAAGTTCTGGTTTGTTCAATCGCCGTCGAACTCTCAACTACGCATGTATATACTTAGTAACAAAATTTTATCTTATGAGGCAACAAAACCTTCCCGTTTGCAGAAATTCTGCCAAAAAATTTGCCAAACTTTGCCCTTACATACAAAATAAATATTCACCATTTTTCGCAAACATCAAGGACAAGTTTCGGAACAAACCTTCAGTCTCAGGCTTACTTGCAACCGCATCAAAAAATGCGACGATGAGTTGATAGCCTCTCATATTATATCAAAATTAATTGCTAAATTTGGGAATTTTTCATGCCATCGGCAAAGTACTGCCGGCTATCACGGAAGTTTTAGAAACAGTTTTACACCATTTAGCCGCATCCAATGCAACAAAAAATATCACATTAAGTGCTGTGCGACGACGAATTGATGAGATGACTGAAGATGTTGGAGTTTCCTTTTGCAAACTTTTGATATCCAACGTATTTTCCCTTCAAGTTTATAAGTCCACCTTGCCAAGTAATGAGGTTTTACTTTTGGTGAACGTCCGGTTTGTTAAGAAAGGAAAAATTATTCAAAAGATGCTTTTTGAAAGAAGCTTGATTGTAGGTACAAAATGTGAATCTATTTTTAATACTGTAAAAGATCATTTAAAAAAAAAGAACATTCCTCTTACGAATGTTATATCTGTTGCCACTGGTGGAGCTCCTGCAATGGTGGGTCGACATAGTGGGTTTATTGCCTTTTTGAAGAGGAAGGAACCTCATATTTTAGATTTTCGTTGCATGATTCACAGACATCATTTAGTTGGGAAAAAATCTCAGGTACCATTGCATCAGTCATTGCAATATGTCGATCTCTACTGTGAACATAATTCGCAGTAATGCTTTCAAAGATTGATTATTCAGATAGCTGTCTAAGAAAAACGATGAAGAATTCTATCGTTTGTTTCTACACACCAAGATTCATTGGCTTTCCATATCCAAGGTTTTAGAATCTTTTTTAATGGAAGACAGAGGTGTAGCTCTGAGAGACACATTGCTAGAATTTAAGAGAGACGTTGCTTACATAACGGATTTATTTGCTAAATTTAATGGTGTTAATTTACATATTGATCACTACAAAATCAGTTATTTCTGTCTTTCTAAAGAAAACCATTTTGAAGAAGCAGAATTTTGATTGGAATGTGTTCAGCCAATTTGAAATCCTATCGGATCTTAAAATGAATAGTAAAATTCCCTCTGATGATACAGAAAAATATTGTCAATACCTTGAGTCATTACACATGGAATTTTCTGGCCATTTTAATGATGTTTTGTCCCTGAAAGTCCCTCAATGGGTTATGAACACTTTTGTGAATATTATAACAGCAGAGGCTTAGATTCAGGAGGAATTAGTCGAACTTTCAACTAATGAAAAATTGAAATATTGATCATCTCACAGAAGTTTGGCTTCAAAGTGACATTTGTCACCTCCACTCTCGACTTTGGACTATTGCCTTCCCTTTATTCTACTTTGCCAAACAAAGATTCAATGCAATGACGGATCTAGTCACAAAATAGAGAAAACGCGGGGAGCTTGCGTCTTTATCACTGAAAATATTAAACCGAACGTTAAGAAACATGCTCTGAACCATCAAGCAAAATCTTCCCCTTGATGGTTAGTTGATTGTTTCGTTAATACTACTTTTTATAGTAGAAAAATTTTTTGGGGGTGTTTTTTTTAAATTATCTAGTTAAGAAAAAGTGACTTTTTTTAACCATAGGTTTCTTCGTTGTCTTTTTTTATATTTTAATTATAAATAATAGACCAAGATTACCTGCAGGTTGAAAAGTATCGAGTTAACTTGCACATTAACTTTTAAAAAATCAACCGAATTTAATGCATAAAAAATTGCTTAAAATGTTGCGTCTTTTAATTCAGCACACCCTCTTCTTCCCCATGCTCTAAATTACTGGATTTTAACACAGAGGGGGGGGGCAACGTTAAAAAGATTGAGAATCTATGATTTGTCTCATATCATGCAATTTTCAGTAATTTCGATAATGATAATGAAGTGATAATAAATAAGTACTGCATACTGAAAAATTTTTTTAAAAACTAAAAGGAGCACAACATACAAAATTTCTGCAAAATTAAAGTACTGTTAATACTTTTAACCAGGTATATCCCAATGGAAACCTATAAAAAAGAGAGAATTTTTTAATGATTGTTATAGACTTAATGCATTGTCTTTATCTTTTTGTAAATATTTTAATCTTCATTTTATCATGTTACAAATAAGAAAAAAATAAGAAATTCAAGATTATGCTATACAATGTTTATAACTTATTTTTCAAACTATCCGTAACTTGCTGTACTCATAAGTAGAAAAAAAATCAACCCTATTTGATTTCCTTTTGACTTTTTAAAACTAAATGAATGCATCTTTTGTTACGCTTAAAATGTTTGAAAAAAATATTTTTTCTTTGGAAAAGTATGGTATTTTGACAAAAAAATTTATTTAAAAAAACATAAAATCGGTTATAGTTTTCGTGGATTTCTCAAAACCAGTCATCCCAATTAGAAAATCCCTATGTGTAAAGAAAACTTTGTTTACTGTGAACATTGTGTCAAAATTTGAAGAAAGTATAAAATGTACTAGTTAGAGATACAGTAACTACAAGAAACATAATTTTGAGTAAATTGCATTTAAAGTTTTCTGATCAATATCCCATATAAATATATAAAATTTTGCTACTACTATGAGGCATCAATACCAGGTCCATAAGAGGCTTTTTATGCGTCATTTTCAGAAGTGTTAAGTGCTAGTGCTACCACAATGTTAGTGCTACCACAATGTTACATCTCATATGTTTTTAACTTAGCAGCTGAAATTCTGCGTACATCTTCATATTCTTTGGCTGCTAGGCTTACATTTACTTCTAATTGTTCTCAACTCTCAATAATTCTTTGCTCCTTGCTCTTGCAACACTCAATAACTTTTGCAATATCCCTTTAGTCTTTCTTACAGCTATACAGCTATATAATATACATAAAGCAGCTTATGTATATTCTTACAGCTATATAATATACATAAAGTAGCTATATTCATATTAAAAGTACCATTAATTCGTATGCTTACGTAATTTAAACAGTGAAATAGTTAAGATGATAAGATTTTAGTAAAATGTTTTAGCAAGATTGAGCAAATTCATTAATCATCAGAGAGCACAAGTGCACTTGTTCATGCATGTCAGGTTAGTAATTCGCACAGTAATTATTTGGCAAAGTTACCAACTCCTAAAAACAAAATCTTCTTCATCCACGAGCTTCAAGTTAGTATAAGCTCTATCTATTAGTGTTGTTAAGATTTAACTGCACCATTTGAAGTTTGTAGGAACAATCGATTGGGTATTAACATGGAACAAATTAATCATTCACGTAATTTTTAGAGCTTTTCAACACCAAATTCAGCTAAGTATCACACCATAGTTTTTTACAGTATACTAAAAGATGGATTTTATTATTTATTACAATAGTTGTTCGAAGTGCCTTGCGCTGACATCTTTGCACAGTCTACAACGACGTAAAAATGATTTTCCAGAAGTGTTTTTGTTGTTTGCCGAAGCAACGATAATCCACGCTATGATATCCTCTTGCGTGTCTACAGGCGTCGCGTAACTAGCGGTTTAAGGTTGCTCCATAGAAAAAAGTATGGATTGAAATCCGGTGGGCTTGAAGACCATACAACAGATCCCGCGCTTCTAATCCACTTCCTTCAGTATGTTACATCGAGTTGATTATGCACTTGGAGAGCATAATGTATATGGGCATCATCATGCATGAGCTTTATGGCTTGCTGTACATCAGCCGGCGCACTTAAATGCAATTCAGAGAGGACCTTTAAAAACAAGGTAGTCTACATGCGTGCGTTCTTCGCGTTCATCGTTGCGTTCTTCGTTAAACGTGGTTTTCGACCCCATATTCTGTATTAAGTGTTTATCTTCTTGATGCGTTTTATTAAACCTCTGAATTTATTTATCGAAACTTGAAACGCACTGCAATTAACTGCGAGTAGATTTCCTCAATGTTTATATTTTGAAAAAGATAAAGCATGTGAGAAGCAAACTCAAAACCTAGCGAAAATTAAGTAATTAGTAAATACTAGTAATTCTTTACCCTCAAAAGATAAAGTTACTCCTAGATTTTACAACAAACAAGGAGGAAATTTTGTTTCATGCAAAAATATTATCTAAGTGCCTATTTGTCGTACACGGACAACAGGTAAAAATACCTGGTTGTGAATCTGTTACTAGGTCCCGCATTAAAAATCTGGCCGGGTACTTGGTACAGCTCTATTTTCCTTAGCCTACACCTGCAATTAGAAGTGTTTTGTGGTACCCTAATTTTAAAGAAATTTTTTTAACTTAAATAATCAATTCTCCTCTTCATTATTTTAATGTAATATTTTTATAAAATGAGCAACATAATTTAAAAATATTCAAAATATAAGATGCATGCTGTTGAGGTATATTTAACAATTCTGCAATTAGTTTTTTGTATTTACAGGTAAAGAGAGGATTGAAGAATGTAAAAAGGAAAACATGGGACAAGCAAAGCATGATTCACGCTGTAGAAACTGTCCGAGATGGCGCTCTTGGCTGCCAAGCAGCAAGTAAAATGTTCAAGGTACCAAAAATTACTCTAAGAAGATACGTTAAAAACGAAACAGTTGAGCCATCAGTTTTGGTCAATGCACCATTAGGTAGAAAACCTTATTTAGAATCTTCTAAAGAAGATTCTTCTTCAAAAGCAAGAGTTAATTGGACTAAAGAAAATATGATAAAAGCAGTTCTTTGCGTTCGTAGTGGACGATTAGGATACGCAAAAGCAGGAAAATTGTTTAAAGTACCTTACCTTACTTTACGGTGGTACGTTAAAAACGCAAAGATTGATTTATCAGAAGAAAAAGATATACCTTTGGAAAGTTTATCTGAACTGACTGAAATGATGCAAGCTAAACGAGAACCTTCTAAAAGGAAGTTATGGGATAAACAAAACATGATCAATGCCATAAATGCTGTAAGAGATGGTGCAGTTGGGTATTTAGCTGCGAGTAAAATGTTTGGAGTACCAAAAGTAACTTTGCGTAGATACGCAAAGCTAAAGGATTTTGACCCATCAGAACTGATTGATAAGTCTTTGGGTAGAAAACCTGTAATGCCACTGGATTTGCAGGAGAAATTGGCGAAACACTGCATTGAAATGGATGAAAGATTTTTCGGTTTGAAAGGAGTTGATGTATTGGAAATGGCAGATCAGTTAGCCGCGCAAAATAATATATCTACCTCATTCACAAAAGATTCTGCTGGGAGAACGTGGCTTCATAATTTTATGAAAAAGTATCCCGATTTACGTGCAAGAACAAACCGCAATGCATACGACAAAAGTAAAAAATTATCTCTTGAAAATATTCCAAAGTTTCTTGATATGTACACACCCATATATGAAAAAGTACACCGGCAGCCACATAGAATCTTCAGTGTCGATGACATTGGTCTTTGCGTGGTTGAAGATGACCCCGAGACAGTAATCAGGCTCAGAGGACAAAAAGAATATTCTACATTTTCTGATGAAGAAAAGACTAAGTTAGTCACATCGATTGTGTGTGTGAATGCCAGTGGCTGTTTCGTTCCACCTCTCATCGTTTGGCCAACAAAAAGCATCACAAAAAAAGTGACGAACCAAACACCGTCTGGTTCAATTTGGGCGTGCCATTCTTCTGGGTTTGTAACAACACATATCTTTATGATGTGGTTTGACCATTTCATCAAACACACCTGTCCAAGTTCAAGCAACCCAGCCCTGCTGTTACTTGAAGGGCGAAAACCATACGTACGGAATATCGAAATTTTAGATAAAGCAAAAGAAAACCATGTTTTAATCGTAAGTTTGCCACCGAATTCTTCCCAAGTACTGCAACCACTTGAAATTTCGTTTATAAAATCTTTTAAAGTTCATTATACTTCAGAAACAAAAACGTATTTAGATAGTCTCTCAGATGAATACAAAATGCAAAATACAGACTTAATAAAACTTGCACGACTTGCTAAAATATTTTCCGAAGCTTATAGGAAAGCTGAAACTGAACAGTCTACAGAAAATGCATTTGAGAAAATAGGCCTGTGTCCATTAATGCCTTCATTTTTTCCGAGTCCTAAACCTTCAGGAAAACGATCCGTAATTAAGACCGAACCCAAAACTGAATTTCAGGACGAATCGCCAATGATTTGTGAGACTGCCACGTAATTCTTTTTCATTGAACTAAAGACAGGAATATTCCATTTTTGACTACTATTATTTATCAGAAATTAATTCAGCAAAAATAGAAGTGTCTCTCAATCTATATCCTAATGCAACATCCATACTTCTTAGAGGTGAAGTGTTTTAACAGTTCACTCAAACTGAATCGGTGTCTTAAATTCACATTTTTTTCCATGTTATTTCTTATTTTAACTGAAAACAAATTCAAATTAAATCATTAAAATCTGGAGATTAATTAATAAAATTGTGCTAATTTATGGTCTCCTAACACCTATGTAATTACTCAAACTATAATAATAGATAAAATACTGGTATATGATGTGATCATTCATGAAGAAATAAATCTTGAAAAATTAATTGCTTAAAATTGCGTATATGAGTTAAGCAACAGTGACTTAGGAACATTTTATATTGAGTTGTTCGAAAAGTAACTTTTTTCAATTAAATTGAAAGACGATTTTCTTATAATGAATAAATATTTTATTGTTTAAAATATTTCCAATATCTTTTGCCATCTTTCTCGCAGACGCATGATTCCTCGAACACAACATTTTTGTTCTTTGCTGGTCACAAACTGGTCCATTTGATTTTCCAAATCAACGGCTTTTAATGATTGACTCTTTTATTTGCTATTTTCTTAAATAAAAAAAAACTTAATTCTTGTCTTTTTTTCATATTATTAATAATAACAAATTAATGGTAGCAAATTTTAAAAGAAATAAAAGCTTGCATTATAATTGCGATCAACTACAGCCTAGAGAAAAATCGCCAAAAAGGAGAGCGAGTCGATGAACGAGGCCGCTGAATCGTAAATTAGTGAGCCGGTTCATCTCTTTAATTCCTTTATATCTTAACATTATTATTGAATACCTATTTTTGGTTCCCTATGATGATGAGCTTTAAAAATGGGTCATTTTTGTGACGTTGGAGATGCAAGTCACCGAGATCTATGCGAAGGCACAGATTTATTTTCGTTAGAACATGGAGAACCCATATGTCGAGATTTAAGATTAAAATTCGGCGTTTGAATTTATCATGAACGGTCGAATTTGAAACATTTAATCTCTCAGTGATCTCACGAGTTGTTAGTCGTCGATTAGCTTAATGTCCTTATTGGTTCTTCGTCAGCTTCAACTGACCTTCCAGAGAGTAGTGCATCTTCAATATCTAAATTTCCGGATCGATATTTTGCAAACCAGTTTAGGTACTGTCAATACATCTTTTCCACACACTTCGAACGTTTTTTTTTTTTCTTGCTTAAACAGCATTTTTAGCTTTTAGATAGTAAAAAAAATGAAATATGCCGAAAATGTTGCTTTTCAATTTCCAAGTTTGAAAGGGCACCAACCTAAAACTACAATCGTATAATCAATCATTTTTTTTCACTAGCAAGTCTTGCTTATATCAGCTGTCAAACTAAATAATGACAAGGCAGCTTAAATGTGAAGTTGGCTGTGAAAAAATACGTAGTCTTCTGTGAGGAAAAAACAAAATTTCTTCCCCAAATAAACTAATAGATATTTCTGATGAGTCTGAATGTCAATAACTCACTAAGAACGTGAAATGCCATTGCAATGTGTAACCGTATCCAATTAATTTTCGCTTTTTTTTTAAAATTATGACAGATAAATTGATTATTTAATCCTATACATCTATTACTTATGAAAGGCAAATTACTTAAATATGTCTTAATAAATTATTTACAGTTTATTTTATGAAATTATAATTTTTAATATGAATAAATTAATTGAGTAAAAATACAGATCACATTTAAAAATATTCATCGCTTCATATGCAAATAAATTATTCATTTCTGTTAGAGACTGCTTGCTATAATTAATAGAAGTTGATACTTTATGTTTATTTTAAAATGTAATAATAAATGTTTAAATAAAATTTAATTTTGCCATTAAAATAAATTACATGTTATGGTTATTTAAATAAATATATATATTAATAGAAAAGTAGTATTAATTCAATGTTGTTCCATTAATATTGCTGGTCCTCTTCCTAAAAAATTACTTAAGGAAATAAAATAGATACTCTTACATTTTTAGAGGTGACAAAGTTATTTAATGGTGAGTAAGTAAATTGTAATTTTTAAAGTGAAAGAATTGTTTAGAGGGGCATAAAAAAGAAACCTTTTAATTTTTAGAAGTGAAAGAACTATTTAGATCTGAGTGAAATTTTTTTTTCAGGGATTGAAGTCTGGATCTAACGTATCCGAAGTGAGTTTTTTATCCTCTAAGGCACTCCGTATAGCTATTATGGAATAGGCATTTAGTACATGCTTTAATTATGAACTTTTAATAATTTGGTTTTATTTTTTTATAACCGGTTGATTTTATTTTATAACCGGAACAGCTGACACAATTCTGAGTTTACGACTTTTGATGTTCAACTCCGAAGCCTTGAAATTTTGAACATACGCAGAAGACGAGAGAACTTTTGGATAGAGCATTGGGAGAAAATATCTTCCGTGGTAGACTTCTTGACAAAACTAACCCACATTCACGTTACATGGAGAAGAAAAACTACGAAAACCGTTAACGGTTAGTCTGACGTTAGGCAAGGGGATTCTAACCCATAATCCGCCTACCACTAATGATATTTTACGTCACCACTGTGGTCGATGCTAGTAGGGAGCAGAATTCATATCAACCAGTTACCACTGAGATTCAACCCTGAGTCACATTATTGAAAGGTGAACAATCTGTCCCCTGAGCCAGAGTTTTAGTGCATAAATATTATATCAATTTACTTACATCTTAAGAACATTATCGAGTGTACTTCTTTTTTGAACTTTTAGTTTAGACTAATCCCGTAGTCAAGAAACGTATCTTATCTCTCATTAATGTCATATTTACTCTTTAGGTAATGCAGATTTCATTTATACTAAACATTCTAATATCATTCATGAAAATACTTTTATTTAATTCTAAGTCTTGTAAAAGAATAGTTTTTTTAGTTCATCCGATTTCAAATAACCCATTTTTTTCATAATTTCTAATATCAGATTTTATGCAATATTCAAATATGACAGTTCTAACATGAAATCACAGACAATCACGGATACAAGTAAAAAATTTATTATAAACAATGAAATAATTTATTAACAAGCAAATTTCTTTTTAGAGCCGAAAAATATTTACTTGATCTTTGCGAAACAAAACTCGTTGAAGTGTGTTTTATTTTCTAATTAATTAGAAATTCTGTTATCAGAGAAAAGCATTATTAATTATCTTGTAACAGATTTTTTTTTAAAACCAGATCGTTCTGAAAACATAAAATTTGCATCCGAAATGTAAATAAATTTTTTTGGAGATTACAGCATAATCCCTAGCTTAAAGTTGAACTTTTATCTGCAGTTTATTTAATATATTTCAATTCAGAATGTTGCTTACTTTGACAATTTATTTTATTCTGAAGATATAGAAAATGCTGAACTACATCGTTGTCTTCGCTAATTTAAAAACGTATACTCAATGCAATTAAATTATTTTTTTATGTTTCTTTACCGAGGGTTTACTTTCACTAAGCATTTGTTGAATATTTATATTTTTTATGAGAAAACCTTTTTAAGATAACTTGCTTTCTTGGCAAAAAAAGCTCCAGTATAATTTAACCGTTTGGGTAAAATGATCATATTGTATTAAATCATCATAATTGACACAAACAGTTGCATAACAAAATTATAAAGAAAATCCACTGTTTAAAAATCGTTATGCAAAGTGTTGTCACCTTTGTTTAGAAAGCCTGAAAAAATCCATCGATTAAAAATTGTAAAGAAAACTGTTCAGTTTTCACACTTAATTAAGAAAATAAGCAAATTCTACAGTTTAAAAATTATTCCAGAAATATAATTGTTGTCACTCCATAATCAAAAAAGTGGTTAAAAGAACTGTTTAATTGTCACAGTTGTTAAGCAAATAAAAAGACCACTGTTTAAATATTGTTATGAAAAAAAAATGCCGCATTTGTTAAGGTTTTACTACTTCAAATCTAGTCAGTAAACAAGATTCTAAGATTTTATTATATTGTATTGATGTATTAAAACGGTCGGCGGTCGGCCGTTTTTGCTGAGAGTTGTAACACATTATTAAAAAAAGGCAGGCAAATTGTATATGAAAGGAACTAAGTAAATTAAATATCGTTCTACAATCCCTACAATGCAGACTTGTATTGGTCTACAATATAAATCTGCAAAACTTGCAACCAACTACAATATTGATGCCCAACCAACTACAGTCAAGTTAGCGATAAATGTTTTGATTTTGCCTAAATATGGATTTTTACGTATGGAAAATAAAAAATAAAATAAAATAGTGATGATTTTTAGATTGGATTATTATGCAAATTTTTCATAAAAACAATTTTTTGAAATTTTAGAGTTTTCTTAATTTATATTTTACCACTAATTTTGAGCTCTATTTTATATTCTACTATCAAGTCCTAATATGAGTATACTTATAATAGTACTTAGAGTTTATAGTACAAGCACTTATATAGTTATAGTGCTTATGAGTTTACTTATATACACTAGT
This sequence comes from Parasteatoda lunata, assembly GCA_949128135.1. Lineage (NCBI taxonomy): Eukaryota > Metazoa > Arthropoda > Arachnida > Araneae > Theridiidae > Parasteatoda > Parasteatoda lunata. The sequence continues at coordinate 25,208,839 of OX421979.1, forward strand.
TATCAATATAGTCGGACTTCTATTTAACGAACTTCCATTTCACGAATTTCTCTATTTTACGAATTTTTTCGAGGAACCAAGAACATTTTGGAAATTTCTTCGTAAAATAACTTCCAAATAACGAAGTGATTTTTTTCGCCTATTTAAATATTTTTTTGCGACTAACTAATATGTATATTGTTTAACTTCATCTTAAACGAGGATTCTAAAAATATTTATGCAAGTTATGTTAATTACAGAACACTCTGTATTATGTTTCTGGTGGTTTCTAGAAAGATCCACACATGGTAGAGTGGCGGCTAAGAATCGTAATGCGAGTAATATTAGTTGGTTACAACCACACTTACACCACCGAGGTAAATTGTGATAATCTGTGCACCTGTTTGCCAATATTTTTTGCTAAGATGAATCTCAGATTATACTAGCACATAACCCATTACTCTAAATTTAGTATTACGTCAATAATTGTTTTATCCTCCATTATTGTAATGTTCTGGCATCTAAATCTCTTGGTCAAACTATTCAAGTGTTCAAGTCGGGAATCATCAAATAGGGCCCAGCAGTAAAATGCGAGATTTATTTGATGCAAGATAATATAATATGCGAGATTTATTTGAGTCAACCAATAAATAAAAATAACGTGTTAACCCAGATCGTCGGCAATAGCTCAATTTGCAGCTCTAGTACGACTTAAATAAACGACTACTTCTAATAGTAACCCTTAGGGATAAGCCTACACACAGCTATCAAAACAACACAACAAAACGAGTTCGATTCCCACCGTAACCGTAAATGTATATCAGCAGTGTCCTTCTCTTACATGTGGTCACCCTTGGTATTGAGCACCCAAGTTTTTTGAATCGTAATAGAACAATGTAAATTTAGTGTATTATATTTGCTTGATCAAGTTTATTGTTCGGGCAAGTGAGTGTGTTTAAAACCAAATGTTGGAGGTATCACCGTTTCACCAAATCCTCTGTAGCGTGTGGAGGTAGTCGGCTTGAATTTTGCCACAATCTTGCAACTATTTGACGTCTTTTGCTAACGTTTGCTATTTGTTCTTCAACTTGACAAAGGCTTTTAAACTGTACTTTGTAATAAGTAAATAAGCCTGCTTTTGTATGTGCATCAATAAATAAAATATATTATTCGTAATTTAACAAAAATCTAAAATTGGATAGGTGTGGTGTCACTATGGTCGAACGGCCTCGTTGTTCCTCCAAATCTCTATAGTTTTGAGTGTAGAGGTAGCGGTTTCGAATTCCCCCGCACCCCTGGATGTAACTTCGTGATATCCTTCTTCAACTTGTGCTATCTGTTCTTTAACTAATAGGGACTTATAAACCTTACTTTGTAGTTGTTGTTGTAGTTCATTTACGTCGCACTAGAGCTGCACAATGGGCTATTGGCGACGGTAGCCCAACGACCTGCACGCGAAGTCGAGCACTTTACGGTAGCACAGTTTAACGAGGACCAATACCGCACACCCTCGGTCCCTACGCATACTGATCCAAGTGGTGACCCACCCGCACACTGACCGCAGTCAGTGATGCTTGACTTCGGTGATCTGCTGGGAACCGTGTCTTAACGATCAGTCCACTGCGGGACACCTTACTTTGTAATAAGCATACAAGCCTGCATATCTATATGCAACAATAATCATTCGATGGATGTTTCCAAGACTATCGCCAATAGCCTATTGTGCAGCCCTAGTGCAACGTAGTATCACACCGTATCTGCAACAATAAATAAATTAGGAACCTCCATGATCGAGCGATATCGCCCACCAAACACTGTACGTAACGTAGAGGTTGCGGGTTCGAATCTCGCTGCTACATTGGATGTATCTAAGTGCTATCCTACTCTATATTGTGCTATCTGTCCTTCTACTTGACGAATGGGGCCGGGATAGCCTAAGTGGTAGAGCGTTGGGACCATGTTCGAGAGATCGTGAGTTCGATCTCCGCCAGCCGAAGTCTCCCTGCGTACAAAATAGTGACTGATACACGTTAAATCAGAGAGATTCACAAAGTCCTCCAAGTTCCAATGATAAATTGATACTTCTGAAGGAACTGGGTAGAAGATTGATATTGATCTGATTCAAGTCAAAATTACGATCTGCGGATGGTGGTGTGTGAATGCGTCCTCCCTGTAAAAAGTACCGTTTCTACTTGACAAAGGTTTATAAGTCTTAATTAAGCACACAAGCCTACAAATGTATGCATTAACAATAAACCAATAAATAAATTACAAAAATCTCCCACAGAGTCCTATTGAGGCCTCCCTGACCGAGCGGTATCACCCGACAAAAGTTGTGCAAAGCTTGGAGGTAGCAGTTCGATTCCCGCTGTTACCTAGGATATATCTTCGTGCCATCCTTCTCAGTATTGTGCTATCTGTCCATCTATTTCACAAAGGTTTGTAATCCTAAATTGAGCACACAAGCCTGCAAATATATGTAATTCTAATAAATAAATAAAACAAAATTCTATTTGCTTTGTGTTCCTTTGAAGAATATGGCGAACTTTTCAATAGTTTCATGATGTTCTGTACTCGTAGTATTTATTGAATATATTGAAACACCTTCGAGAGTCGAAGAAACATCGTACAGCTATATCATCTTTCGTTGGAGATGAGTGGGTTTAAATTGGCGAAGTACAAAATTAAAGGACAGATCCAGTGATTATAAAAAAAAAATTAAAGAAGAGAAAAATTATCCGTAAGTACCATTTTAGTTTTAAAATCAGATTCTTGTCCCTGATTACTTCGAATATTTTAATCAACTTCCCGTTTTATTAATTTGGACTATAAAAACGTTACAAGGCATAATACATGTTTAGTAATGTTTATTATTACGTATGTTTTTAAAAACAGTAAATCTTTTTTCATAGGTTGATGTTGCAATTAGTTATAATTCTAATTAGAAATTAGCCATTAAAAGATAAATGAAACTATAAAACTGCCAATATACATCATAAAAAATATGCTTTAGAATCTTTAGACTATTTTGATATTTATTTACTTTTCTGTCAAAAAATTTCAGTGGAAAAATTTATATAATTAAAATAAAATATACTCTTACATTTATAAACTACATTCTGAAAACATTTTTATTGTTTAGTTTTCACCCTTGTATAAATACATTTAAGTAACACTCAGATATTTCTAATCAAAGCTATAATTATAATAAAATAATTTGCTGATATTGATTACGAATTAATCTGATAATATCTCTTCGAACAAGTTTATCTATAAATTTTTTATTTCTCAAGAATTATAAAATTTAAATATCAAGTTTCAGATTTCCGATATCTAAAAATACAATGTTTATTATGTTGTACTACATTTTATGTTTTACAAGCAAAAACTTTCTTGATCATTAAAATAAATAATAGAAAATAATAAACGATTACCCAAGTCAAACTTTTGATGGTTTCCCATAGGTGGACCCACATAATATTGATGGTAACCATCATGAACCATTATGTTTTTTTATGGTAACCGACATAAGTAAAAATCACCTCAATGTAAGAATTTGGACAGATTTATGATGGTTCAACTTAAGAAGAGCAACTTTTCGATGATTTGTTCATGTTGTACCATCACGAATTTCCATCATAGTACCTTAGAAATCAAATGTTGGAACGATCATGAGCAACCACCGTCTCAATGTAGGAATTTGAACTGATTTATGATGGTCCAACATAAAAAAAAAAAAAAATTGTTCTGGTGGTATATTCCTGAGAACCAATAAGAATTTCTATTAAACAATCATGGAAATGTATGGTTGGAACCATCGTGATCCCTCATGGTTTATCCTGGATTGTTGGTCCACTAGAGTCAAACATCTCTTGATGGTTTACCATCATAGTATTAAAGTAGCATTTTCCATCGTAGAATGATGGAAGTTGGCATATCAAAAACCATGAACACTTAATCGAGAATGTTGGATGATGGGGACCATCAAATGATGTTGGACCATCATGACTCGCACTGAAGCCAACATAAGCCATCAATTTTTTTTATGGGACCATCAAGAATTTTGACTTGGGTATATAAATATTAGTGATTATTTCTCCTTTTTCCTAGTTTTGTTTTTGCATAAGACTTTATTTATAACAAGGCCTGATATCCGGATCTCGAGTTAGTCATACTGTGTGAATTAGGCTCAATTTAAACCGATTTTAACTTTAGTGAATTTAAACTGTGCATTAAAACCAATCCTTCCTTTACTAAAAACTGTGAAACTTTTTTTTAAACTAGTCCATCTTCAAATCAAATATATTTTACTGAAATCATTTTATTTTCATTTTATTGATTTCATTTTATTTATTTATTTATTTTATTTTTTAATTTATTTTATTCATTCTTTTTATTTTAAAATGAGAATTTTCCTTTAGTTGTCGAACCAGACAAAGGACAAATTTATTCAATACATTTAAATTATTCATCCTTCGCCAACTATTCTATTTCTAAAAACAAACCGGTTTCATATTTATAATCTAGTGAAAATATATCATTTTAGGAAGAGTAATTTATCAAACTATAAGTGAAATATTTTGTTCTACAACTAACAGAAGAGCCTGAAAAAGAGATAAGAAAAAAATAGCATGAACAATAAAAAGAAACCTTAAAATACAGTTACATCGAGGATGAAATATATCGCCATCTAGACAAAGTATACATTGGGAAAAAAACGAGCCCCTCAGCGGTACAAAAAAATAAGGTTAGAAAATATTATCTGAAGCTAAGAAAGTAACGCAAATCTGAATCTGACAGATCTTTTTGAATATTTCACACTGAGTTCGGAGGAAATAGAATTTGGATGAGTATTATAAATTGAATTGTGCACGATTCGAAAGGGATGCAAATAGAAAAAGAGATAAGATATAGTCACGTTTCTTTTTTAGAAAGGATGGGGAGCAATCAATATTTACGTTTGCAAATTTTTACTGCAATGAATATTTTATTTATTTCGCTCTGTTCATACGAAACTATTATTTTATTAATGTTTTGTCTAGTTCAGTATAGCTAAATTTTTTGAAAACTTTTTTTGAACTGAAAATTTTATTCAAACCCCTCCCACTTATATAAATTTTATATATACCGATTTTTCTGTTACCACTTTCATTATATATGTTACCACTAATGTATGTTGCATGTTACCGTTCTAATTTTTCAGAAATCCATTATTCTGTAGATCATACGGGGGAACAAATTTATATTGCATTTATAGAAATAATTGATCTTGTCTATTTCGGTTGCTGGGATTCCGAATCTTAAAATAGTTTTGTTTCCAAAGCTCCAGTTTTTAAATGACATTTTTAGTCTATATTTTGTCGAAATGTACAAGCATAAAAAATTAATATATGACAGAGGATCACATAAATAGTGAGACAAGCTTTTTGGGGATTTAGTACACATCATCAGGATTGGCACATCATCTGGAACCCATGGCTGAAAATGTCGTTGTAACGAGGTTTTCGGGTATGGGTTCCTGTGCAGTTTTAATCCTGATGGCGTGCCTTAATTTGCCTAGAAATTCGTCGCAACATTTAAGCTACCTTCTGTTACAAATAATGCTCTTAAATTTGTAATTTGACAGCGTTCTCTGGGTGATAAGCAGGTTAACTAGAATGTAGGATGAAACTGTTTAATTTCTCAGTAATCTTTACATTACATAAAAAATATGCACATTATCTATTAATCCTCTGACGCAGAATTTTTATTTAACATACTTTGTTTTCTTCTTTACTTTGTATTAATTTAGATCAAAACAAGTTACAAATTTATATTTAGCATTTTAATAATTAATGTTTATGAAAATTATGAAATTACATTTAAGGTAAATTTTTCCAAACACGGTTCACTTCTAAACAATAATTTTTAAAATTTACACTTATTTAGATCTAAGAAAAACAGTTAAAATTTCTTTAATTTACAGAATCAATTATTGATACATTTTTCAATATGAATGAAAAAATATTTTTTTTAAACTAGTTTTTTTAATTTTATATTTTAGTTCAAATATACTTACGATATTACGATAATATATCAGATTTTTTAGTAACTATTCGACAGTTTTTTATAATTACAAAATAAATTTTTTTGCTTGTAAGTATAGCGTCGGAAAAAATACATAAAAGTGACATCGGTGTCCTGTTTGCATACAAAAGATTCTGTACTCTATAATTTGCTCATTACCTGCTAGGCACTTGCTAAAATGAAAAATAAGATCTTTGCTGGAACATCAGCGTGTGCGCTTAAATTAACATAATATTAAATGCTATTATATGTGTGTTGTCATAATGCTATTTATTTTTTGATATCTAAAGAGTAAAGAATACAATCCAACAATCAAATGATTACTTATAAGAATGAGGGGATTTATAAAAACCTTTAATATGCAAATTACCTTGCTAAACTCCGGAAAGCTCTTGATTTCGTTCTTTAACGAATTACTCTAGTTAACCTGTCGATTCATTATGTATATATTTTTTGTATGCTAGCCGAAAAAGAAATTGCACACTGATATTTTGTGCAATAATCTATCAATATAGGGTGTCCATATTGGAACAAACTTAAATGGGAGGTAGGGAACATCACAAGGATTCAGATTTGCGTTTGCAACCCAGCTTTTTCATCCGCCGCTAGATGCTGCTATTCACAAGATGCATAAGGCGTGGTAGACTGCTTCTTTGGCCACCACGTTCTCCTGATTTAAGCTTAATGGATTTCTTTGCTGTGCACCTGTGTATTCCGAAATGGATATGATTGCAAGAATCGTCTGTGCTGCTGATGTCCAATAAAATATACAAGTGTACTTGAGCGAATCCGCCAATCTTTGGCCCGACTGTGTAACGTATGCATCACTAGAAATGATGGAAACTTTGAACATCTTTTGTGACTTTTTTACATATCATCAGCCGCTGCACATGTAATATCATTGACCAATAAATACTCCAGATGGTATCAGTCTTATGTTCCTTTGTTTCTTGTACCTGTTATACTGCGTTCATATAACGTTTCTGACCATGGGTTGCTTTGCAATTCCGAATCCTTGCAATGTCCCCTACCTACAATTAAAATTTGTCCCAATAATCCTAGAACAGCCTGTATATAAAAAAATTACTCTTCCATTTTTTATTACTTTTTCGGTATGTTTTGACAAGTGTTATATTTTAGAAATATATCAAATATTTATTGATACATTGTACTTTTAGGTGACATTATAGTGAAAATTTAAAGGACAATTATATATTATGTTAAAATTAGAAGAAATTATTAAAGTCTTTCATTATTATTCATAACATAGAATATTGCAAAAATATATATTTATGGTTTATTTGTTTTGTGATCGATAAATTTATTAGGAAAATAAGCTTCTTTTAAGGCGACCACAATAGGAATTCTTTTTATTTAAACAATAATCAACAAAAAGCATATCTTTTTCTTATATGTCTGAAAGAATAATAATCTTAGTAGTTTTTTTTTTCTACGAGAAAACAACTAATAACTCTTTGTGGCTAGACATCTAATTAATTTAGTCTGAATCTAAAAAAATATATAGATGCTTTCATTATTATGAAATTGCCACAAAATTTACGTATCCAATTATATCATAAAATAAAATATATACATTTTTTATATATTTTTATACTGTGTATACCATCTTTACCTAATTTACTTCTTAGGGCTAATAAAATGAATAAATGAAAAAGGGCTAATAAAATGAATTTCATGTAAACTAATTTAGCAATTTCGTTAATTATTAATTCGTTACCATTAAATAAAAACTAACACTTTCAAAACCAGTTTTTTTCTGCATTAAAAAAATGCAATAAAAAATGACTGACTTTATTGGATCAAACAAGGTAAAAATAACAATATTCTGCCAAAATATTAAAAAAAATTACAATTTTGGAAGGACTGGGACATGTATGTCCCACCGGACTTTTTATACAGAACGCATATGTTCTAGTAGTCTTTGGGACATTTATGTTTCGGTTTGTCTACGGTAAGAGCTCCCCCCACCATAAAGTCTGAGGCCGTCTGCTGCTATGGAAATAAGAAAAGTGTATTTTAGGGAGGGTAGCCTCTCTTCACTCTAGGGCTAACACAGTAGACCAAGGAAAAGATTCCCTTTCTCTCGCTGATCCAAGCCGGAACCTGCCCTAAACAATGACCCCACACCCTTACTTGAAATAGTTATAACTCGCTACCATAGTACCCGCCATGGATTCAAACGAATGGCTCGGGGAGTTCTTGCTTTAGACAAATTATAAAATGGCAAAGTGTTTACTTGCTCAAGGTTACTATCCCACAATGCTGCTACCTGCTCATGACTGCCACTATGCATTTCTAAAATTCACGTTTTTTTTTTTTTTTTTTTTTTTTTTTTGTGTGTGTGTATGTCACTCTGTACTTATTGAGTTAAAAAAAATGCTCATTTTTTGTTTTACTTGAAATATATTTATTATGATTTTGTTTAGGTTATTATTTATTTTTAGTTTTACATACAAGCTTTGAATACAATATTAAGAATTTATTTACACAATAAACAAATATAAAAAACGGGAGGAAACGGTAATTGTAGTATTTAGAAGATATTTATAGGCATTTTAGTCGTTTAATTTCTACAGGTTTGTCAGTGGTACTTAAAATAACATGTTATGTATATTAATGTTAATGGGTTCAACGCAATTTGTTTTGTGAATAATAAATGGTTATTGTATGAGCTAAGCAAGAACAATTGGTCAATATGATTAGTTTTTGAAGTTTTTTTTTCTTGCATTATTTTGAATTACTCATAAAAACCACTCGAACTTTTACAAATATTTAATATTCTGAGTAGTAATGAAAACTATCAGCTTGGTTGTGATGAGTATTTAATTTTTAGCTTTTTTCACTAATTTCATAGAGACAACCAATGAAGATAAATAAAATTCTGATTGCATTATCCAACACTTTAATTCTCATATCATACACTTTAAAAGTCTGTGATGTCGCCCTATATTTGAAGTTTGTGTTGAAAAACTTAAAAAATTACTCGTTCTTTCAAGTTAATAATGAATCGGGTGTTCATATACACTTTGAAGGATGCAGTTAAATCTGAACACCAATAATTGATAATGCTCGCACCAAAGAAACATTTACTCCATTTATGGTTGGAAACAGAACAGATAGTTAGTTACATTGTGAACAGTTAGTTACTATTGATACTGCCCTGGATTCTCTTCTAACACTACAGGATCACAATAATATCTGGATACTCTCTGACAGTCCCAGTTCCATACAGTACTTATCGCATTGGAGGAAGGTGAGAGACAAAACAGGAGCTTCTATCCTGCACAAGCTTAAAACCCTCTCACGACTGCGTGAAGTCCACCTCCAGTGGATCCCTTCTTACGTTGGGGTTCTGGGCAATGATATCGCCGACACTCTGGCTAAGGAGGGGACAGAAGACACTTTGATGAGTCCAAATTCACTCACCTTCATGGAACTGGCATCGAAAAAGAAAAAAGAAGACAATGTTTCCCGGCTCGTACCCCCCAAACATCACTGGTACCAGAGCACCCGTTCATTAGGTGCACACAACATTCGGGGCAACCGCAAGGATCAGACGGTGCTTACCAGCGACCTCCTTAAGTCTGTTTCTTTCGAGGGTAGTGTTAAAATCTTCCCAAACTGCCACAGGTGCCACAACATGCAGGCTTCTTCCCAACATATCCTGGACTGGACAAGAGGACTGGACATTCTAGAAAACCCACTTTTGGTGGCTGACTTCCTCCGGGTCATAAATTCCATGGACATTGTTTAGCCCTGCTAATTTTGGGGATTAGGAAGAAGAAGAAGATGGTTGGCAGCAGGTTGGAGAATGTGTTGTCGTTTCTGAATGTTTCTCATATTTTAGAAAATAAAGGTGAATTGTGATTTTGCATGTGTTAGACGTGATATAATCGATGACAAAAGACTTCAGCTAAACATAATGAGTGAGGTTTTTTTTTTAATTATCAGCATTATTTCAGAAGATATGAACTTTTTAAATTTTTGATCTGTGATGACGGATGTCGAGACATAACTAGGCTTGACTATCGATACTAATACCTACCAGGAAGCAAGTTTCAAAATCAAGTCAATTCAAATCAAGCAATTTAATCTTGTAGGATTTAGTTGACAAAATGGTCATAGCCTTAATTATCGATTATTAGCAGTTTTCTTCATATTTTTTTTTACTTCATTATGAAAAAACCTGTCAACATTTTTTGCTTCGTGGTGTTGGAAAGGCAGGAGGCTAAAATAAAATAGGCACAGGCAGACTTTTAATTCGGGAGTTCATCTACTATTGAAAAAGAACTCACAAATCAATGTTTAAAGGACATAAATTTGTTCTTATAAAGAGTTACTGTACATACACGATTTTTAGAAACTCCTATCAGTAACAAAATTGAAAATAAGCAACTGATAACAATTCTGAAATCATGCATATGACCCATAAATTATTCAAAACCTGCTTCATTTTTCCTCCTTCCCGGGTATAAGTGGTGTGTGGGGACCATTCTCATTTACTAGTTATCATTTTTTTAACTGATTAGAGTTCCAATAATGTGTTACAATGTATGATAAATGCATGATAATGCATAATGACAATGCATGATAAATGCATGATAATGCATAATTACAATGTATGATAAATGCATGATAATTCATAATTACAATGTATGATAAATGCATGATAATGCATAATTACAATGCATGACTAAATGCATGATAATGCATTTCCAATGTAATGCATGATAATGCATTGACAATGATTGAGGATAATGCGTTTTCATATATTATATGAAGGCAAAACGGAAAAAAACCAGATTTCTTTACTTGCTATCAATGTCATTGCTTTTGTAAAGATATGATCCAGGAAAAGAAGCTGCTTTGATTGGTGCCGAAGCTATTCATTGAAATTTGAACTTCATCCTGCACTTATAGTTCGATAGCTGTAAATCATGACTCCCATTTTCTCGCTCTTCATGAATGCCTCGCTATTTTCCCCCTTTCAACAAGTGTTTTTACTAAAATATTGCACTATATATATATATATATATATATATATATATATATATATATATATATATATATATATATATATATATATATATATATATATATATATATATATTTAGAATCTTGTCCCTCTTTCACTTCCATATTAGGAAGCATTAAATGATTATCGATGATGCGTAGGATTACAAGGTAAACAAAGACTGAGCCTTTTCACCTCTTTATCTGTTAGTATATAATGCAAAAGCAAGTGTTTTTGCGTGTCTTTTTCCGTATGATGTACACTAACTAAGCTTCGTCAGATTTGTCTGTATTTGTGTCCTCCCCCCTCCATCTGGGAGGGTGGGTGAGTCTTCTGCATCTACCATCGAACAATTCAATAAAAGCTTGTAAAGAAGTATGGCCTTCTGAATTCTCCTAATTTGACTAATAAATACAAATTTATTAGTCAAATTGACAAAAATAGCGGGGCTGGAGACCAGTTATCACACACACACACACACACACACACACACATATATATATATATATATATATATATATATATATATATATATATATATATATATATATATATATATATATATATATATATTACAAAACAGCTCTATTAGTAAGTTTATAAAATTTTAATTAATTTTCAATAATGAGCCGCAGTGCTTAAACTACTGAGCTGTTAAAATGAAGATTTTGGATTCAATCCACGGTGGCGGCTGATTGACGCAAATCCACTTCAGATCGATGATAGGTAAAAGTTTATATTTCAATAAGCTTTAAAAGTGATAGTGCTCGATACGCAGTGCTCACTATAATGCACCCATCATGCTACTGATCACGAAATTTTGTAGTCTTATCCTTGTTAACAACCTTGGCCAACAATGATCGATTGCGGGAATGTTTTTTTTTTTTTATTATAAAGTCATTCTAAATTTCGAACCAATCTATTGGATATAAAGTCAAAATTATTCTTTATCTAAAAACAATTTTATTTATTTATTTTTTAATGTAAGAAAGAAAGAAAAAAAAGCCTAAATGATAGTGGATAACTATGGCATAGCTAGATGGAGAAAAGGGTTACATTTTTCACCATTGAAAAACACAGTTACAATGAATTTATTTTTGTCAATGTATCGTTAAATTTCAATGCATCTCTTTTGTCTTATCCGATTTAAAATTGCCAATGCTTCACTTTTTCGAAATCTATCGCATAAGTTCAAACTCTATCTATATCTTCTTATCACCACTTTAGAAAAGAAAGAAGAAAAAAATCCTTCAAAAGAAAGGAAGGAAAACTTAAAAGTCAATTTTTTGTTCTCATTCTACAAGCTTTTGAGAATCGCCGACGTAGAAACAAAGATTTCGGAAGGTCCTCATCCGGGACTTTGTTTCAATCCTTCACCATATGTAATCCTTCTTAAGACCCCCTCCAAAAATCACTTCCGTAAAAAAGGTGCCGACGCAGTTTTTAAATTATTCTTTTTTTTTTTTTTTTTTTTTCTTTCAAAAAGAAAACTGATTGTTTTTAGAGCATAGTTTTGTGATGATGTCAGCTAAGGACGTGATAAAACAACAATATGCTCTTTTATTTTTTCTTGAATGCGAACAGAATATTAAAATATTTAGGGTTTATATTTTTCTTTCCTCGCACATAATTCATTTCTACTGCGTGTGCTTGTTTTTTAGTGGGAAGTAAACTTCCCAGAAAATTCATTAATTTCTGTCCATGCGAAGTATACGTGGGAAGTATTCTTCCCAGAAAATTCATAAATTTTTATCTATGGGAAGTATACTTCCCATAAAGTTCATTAATTTTTATCCATAGGAAGTATACTTCCCATCAAATTCATTAATTTTTATTAGTCGATGGTAAGCTATTTTCCCACCTACAATTTGTACATCCAACAGCCAATAATTTCAGAAAAAAAGTTCATGGAGTTTATTTGTAGATATAGATACATATTTATAAATTATCAATAAATTACTATTATGTTACTTTATGACCAATTCATTACAAAAGTTAAAATTTTGAACTTCCCACCTATCGTCCCACAAAAAAAAAGAGACTTAAAAATCCAATTAGTTTTAGGTATTATATTAAATGAATTTCTTTTTAAAAATTAATCTCCCTCCCACAAATATTTTAACGAACATCACTAGAGAAGGATGAAGCATTAAAGAGTTTACAAATAGACATGGGAACTTATTTAAACAATCCTTTATATTATGGAAAAAGATACAAAAGTTAATAAAAGTTAAAAGAACTCCCAGGAATATTGACTTTTACCATAAAATATATCAAATGAACATTCGTTTCGTATCGTGTTAAAAGGTAGTTTTATTTAAAAAATTCAAATCTCATTCCTTCAAAATATCTTAAGTACTAAATATTAAATCTAACTATACATGGGTCATTCTCACAAAAATGTGATTTTCTTAGTCCCTTAGTAATAAATACTAGGAAATACAGCAGATTTCTTAATATTTTTCTGCATCATTTTTCGTAAAGGTCTAACTAATCAATCATATGCATTTCTGCTGAATGCATTTAATATTTCATTCTTATTTTTTAATAAACATAACATCAAAATCACCTCCGTGGACGTCCCTACGTCTGTGACACAAAATTATTTTTAATGGCTGTTAAACATTTTAGATGTTATTTTAATGATTTTTGTAGTTTTAACTAGTTAAATTTTTATATTAGCTTTTTATTAAATATATTTTTAGAAAAGTTTTATTTTTATAAAATAAAAGGTTAGTAAACTTTGTCCATCAAAAATGAAGTCTCCCTCCGTGGACAATTAATATAGCTTAATAAATATAATAGAGAGCAGCATATGTGAAATCCCTATAAGACAGCTGGTGGGGAAGGTAAAGATTCTATTTTCTAGTGTTAACTATCAGTTGCTTTTATTCTCTTTGGTGTTAGTTTTGGATTGTTGTGTTCAACTGAGGTTTGGCAAAGTTCTCAATGTATACTCCGTGGTCATCATAAAGAAGGTAAGATAAAACTATTTTATATTTGATACATAAATTTTATATTGCAATGATAGTATATTTAATAAAAAGAACTGCGCCATTTTTGTAACTTTAAAATTTAAAATCAGAAAAATTCAAGAACTAGTTTTTGTCTCCTCCGCGGACTTCCCCTCCGTGGACAAAACAGTTCCACGGAGGATAGTAAATGAAAGAGACAATGTGTTAGACAACCAATAATACATTTTTATTAATTAAAAAACTATTTTCTTTTAATTGATATTTTTTTAAAGGGAACAAATGTGTTAATTTCTTTGTATTTTTAAAGAAAATCAATTTAGTTTATCTTTTTTTTTTATCGGACAAGTAAGTATTGGCAATTTTTTCAAATAATTTCTGTGATGTTTAGCATTTTTTTTCTCTTCAAATTTTAGGAAAAAAAATGGCAAAATCAGAATGCAAAAAAAAAAGAACTCAATCAAATGTTCAATTCTAACAACGAATTAACGAACTGAAAAAATACTAAAAGAATACAATTAATATCTAAACAAAATGAACAAAACTTCTTTTAAAAAAATGCGCTAAAAAGCAGCAGAATTTTCAAAAAAAGAGAGAATAAAAATAGAAATAAATGTAGAAAAGGAAATAAAACAATATTAAAAATATGACCACTGAAGCCGACGTCTTCAGGGGGTACCGGCCCCAGTGGCCAAAAAACAAAACCTTTTCTATTGAGGAAGAAGGCAAAAGCCTAAAAACCTTCCTCAGTACCCCGAAGGTTTTGTTTAAAAATCCAGGAGAAAAAAACATGCAAGACATAAAACTAATACAGAAAAAAACTCATACAACTCATCAGAAACTCAAATTCTTCAGAAAATAAAAATCAACAGAAAATAAAAACTCACATAAACAAGGTCAGACAGCGAACTCTAAAGCAAACCAAATGAAAAGGAATCACTTAAACCAAAAGAAAAACAACGCCCTCTTTTAAAATGCGCAGATTGAGAAAATGATAGGAAGAGGTTGTCAAAGAAAAATTACGTCACATATTAATAGAATGCTTAACTGGGGCTGCTCAGTTAAGTCTTGAATTGCGCCCTGTTAAAAGAAATAAAAAAACTAATATTCTTCAATCATTTTCTTAATTAAAAAATTAACATTACAAAAATTATAAGGAGAATCATTATCACTCAAATTATTCAAAAAATTATTCACAGCTTATTGAAAACTTTCAACATTATTGCAAACATTTTTAATCCTAACCAATTGTGAAAAAACTAAATTTTTAAAAATTTTATTACACAAATTAGTATAAAAGTTGCAGAAAAATATAACTTTAAATTTAAAAGCTTTTCTTTTTATCAAAAACAACAATTTTAATAATTTTGTCCACAATAACAATTTTAAAATCTAAATACTCAACATTAAAACAATCCTCATTAGTTTTCTTCAAAACCAAATCTTTAGGATCAATATTATAAATAAAATTATAATTATCACAATTAAACAAAATCAGATCATCAATATATCTAAAAGCTTTAAAATCATTATATTCAAGAAATTTAGCTTCAAAAACATGCAAAAAAATATTAGCAAAAGCACCAGAAAAGGAATTACCTTGTGGAATTCCAATAATTTGTTTATAAAAATCTAAACCATTAAAAAGAACATTCTCAAAAAGATTAAACCTACATAAATCCAACCAATTAGACTTATCAATTTTCTCATTAAATAAATATTTATCAAAAATGCCATTACAGATATCAATAATCTTTTCGTGTGGTATACTTGTATACAAATTTTCAAAATCAAAAGTATTAACCCACTGACGGTTCTGCACGTAAAAAGTCGTATATTAACCTACAGTCTTCATTGCATAGCAAAACCGATTTCCCCATGTTAATGGATAGGGGAACTGTGTGTAGGGGAGAAACATTTTCCCAATTTCGCCCATTTCCTTAACTGCCAGTGGGTTAATGTTGGATATTTCATTATTATTAATATAATCCAAAACATCAACATTACTATTAATAACTAATATTCTTCAATCATTTTCTTAATTAAAAAATTAACATTACAAAAATTATAAGGAAAATCATTATCACTTGGTTTGGAAAATCATTATCACTTTTCATTTGGTTTGCTTTAGAGTTCGCTGTCTGACCTTGTTTATGTGAGTTTTTATTTTCTGTTGATTTTTATTTTCTGAAGAATTTGAGTTTCTGATGAGTTGTATGAGTTTTTTAGTTTTATGTCTTGCATGTTTTTTTCTCCTGGACTTTTAAACAAAACCTTCGGGGTACTGAGGAAGGTTTTTAGGCTTTTGCCTTCTTCTTCAATAGAAAAGGTTTTGTTTTTTGGCCACTGGGGCCGGTACCCCCTGAAGACGTCGGCTTCAGTGGTCATATTTTTAATATTTTTAATTTTGTTTTATTTCCGAACTGAAAAAACTTAGCATAAGACAAGCTAGACAGAAATTACATCTCCTCCGTGGACAAGACAGAATTAAAAATATTTTAAATCTTGTAAAAAATAAAATAGAAAACTTGACCATTATTATAAGGACATATAACAAAAATAAATAAAGGCATTTATGTAATTTTTATCACTTTTTTAATTACTTTAATTTAAGAAAAAATTTTAGTCTATTTATACCTTTTCAGTGAGAATGACCCACAAACAGTGAAAATTTTCATGAAAAATTTTGATAGTGTCACAGAAACCAATGAAAATCATTGAAATGTTATGAAGATATTATATTCTAATATCCATATACTATCATTAAAGAAAGGTGATCAAATATATTATGCTGTCATCAGCATAAAAATTAAACTGTTATTTACTTGTAATATTAACATTCTTTCTAAACATTATTCATTAATTACAATTTTTTAATTATTGAAGGGGTTTAGCTAGTTTTTTTAAAAAACATTTCGATTTTTTTATGTACATTACAATATGTTTTATTCTGATCAATTTGACATCAAGAGTAAAATAATATTAAAAAACTTCTAAAGTATTAGTGAAAATACTAAAAGAAAAAAAAAACAAAAAACACCCATTTTCTAAACTACTATCGCCTGCAGACTCAAGTATTTTTTTTTTAAATTTACTTATACTAAGATTTGTCCAAAAACCAGATTTGTCCTAAACTCATTTCAATTTTTTTGACATGGCGTGCAAGATAACTTAACTTCTAATAAACCTATTAATTATCAACAACATTTACCATAAAGGTTTAGCTAGAACATTTCTTTTTGGTGCCAAAGAATGATATTTTCTGTCGAGGCTACAGAACATGCATCTCTAACCAATTACCGAATGCGATGACACTTAATACTCCTCTTTCCTCTCCTGACATGAATCCAGGAAAGAAATCTTGACCAACTGTAGCTTGGCAGCTCGCCAACCAGACAATGGAATGTCCAAGATTGCTGTAATCAAGCTCCCTATCTTGAACACCAAGGGATCTTATTGTGTCCCTTTTGGCGGTGGTCAGTTGTGCATCATAGAGAAAGTGGATCTTATCTACTTTCTTCTAGATAATAGATAAATTCATCTTTGCCAACTTTTCTTATCACTCAGTTTTTGGCGACAGCAGCCGCTGACGGAGATCTTTTGATGGTACCTATTGGGACAGGATTTACTTTTCTACTATTTTTTTTCTTTTCCATTATGAATTCCATACTTGAGGGAAGTGAATATAAAAAGAAGTGAATTACAATAGATTTTCAGTGACTGAAAAGATTATTGGGGCAAAAGAAACATTCAAACACTCGGAAATAAAAACTTAATTATTGTTCCCGATATAAATTTGTTATTGTTGTTAATTATTTATTATTTTTTTATTATATTTTATTATATTATTTAGATATTTTATTGTTATTAATGTTTCATATCATAATATTTTATTTAAGAATAAGAACTTTTTTTTTTTTGCCAAGCGCAAGTAAATTCAACTTTTTTTAAATTATTTTATAATTTTATTTAATTTTTTGAGAACGTCCATTTTGTTTAACGTTTTTATTTTTTATTTTATAACCGTCGTTGAACAGCCGACCCAATTTTAGGTTTACGACTACTAATGCTCAACTCCCTTGGAATTTTGAACCAATCCAGAAGACAAGGAAACTCCTTGATCAGCACCCCCAGAGGTATGATTTGTAATGGAAACATGGAGGACTTTGTAACTCGACAGATTTAACGTGTATCAGTCACCATTTACTATACGGGAAGTCTTCGGCCGGCGGGGATCGAACCCATGACCTCTTGGACATGGGCCCAGTGCTTTATCAACCAGACTAACCCGGCCCTTGTTCAATGTTTTAAAAAAAATAATAATTTTTTTTAAAAAAAGATATTAGAGGCTTGCAATTTTTCGCGACTTTTTACTTACGCCCGGCAAACCAAAAAGCACCAAAAATTATAATAAATAATATAATTAACAATTATAACTGGTGATTGCTTAAAATCTATCCAGTTTTAGATAGATGGGTACCAACTAATCCAGAAATTTTAAGAGGTTGGTGTGCAATGCTGGCTGCATTCCCAAGTTACAATATTGTAGAGCCATATGGTTTTACAAAGTTCTTTCACAAGGAAAATATAGTAGCCACAGTTTAAGTACCTTACACTTCAAGAAAAAATCTAAACTGTGTAAGCTAAATTGTATTTTAAAATGAATATGCTACCTGGCTGTCAATCTGGAATTTAGAACAGACAAATATCTAAAATATTTTAAAAATTATTGAACCTTTCTTTAAAAAATTGCCAATTTGGCGACATTTTTCTACCTAGATGAAAATTATCAATACCTTATTCCTCTTTTTTACAAATTTTTGAGAGCCCATTTAATGCTGCATTGGAGTAAGTTTTTAGATATTAAAAAAGCAGACCACAAGTGCTCTTCATTTTCTCGAAACTGCTCCATAATGACGTTTTGCGCCATTTTTGAAATAAACAAAGAGGTGCTGGCTAAAGATAGGCTAGACCAATACCTCTGAAAGGAGAAAAGGCCTCAGCATGGGTTGCCATAAACATGATCCTGCCATAGTCAAAACGTAGTGACATCTTTTTTATATTCCCCACTGCACAGTTTATGTTCGTTACGTCAGACTACTAAATTGATCCGTGCTGAGGCCTTCAGTCATCTAGGATGTGTTTTCTAAAATTGACTAAATAGCCATGAGTAACTGTTGCTGGCTCACATCAGTTGTGAAAATAACATATTATTCGCAAAAAAGCATCATTTCATGAGACTACTGAGTCTTCGAAAACTGTTGTTAAACTCCATGACCTTTTTAGACAACAACTGGCTGTGGCGGGAAAACATTACTTTTATTTATTATTAATTTTATTAAAATCAATCTTCCTAGTATTAATAGAGATAAAATTTATATTGATTAATAGCTAGGCTAGAAAACTCATACTTAGAAAATTTGAAGATTTAGTCTCGGCATTTAACATCCTGGAATACTCATAAAGAATGAGTAGAAATACTCAGTTAATTTTATTTCAAAGGTTTAAACTGAATAAGTCTATATAACTGAATAAGTATATAAAAAATGAACTGAATAAGTATATAAGAAATCCATACTTTTATTAAAAAAAAAAAAACTGTTTTCTTAAAAAAAATTTTTTAAAAAACTAGAAGATTTCGCCTCTTATTACTCCGCTTATCAACCACCCATGGTTGGTTATCATTTATCATTTGTTTCTTAAATTTGATAAAGAGATCATTTTGTTTTTAATATATCTGTAATTATTATAAGTTTATGTAAGTACATTTTATTAATAATTTAATCGTGACGAAATAAAAGAATTTGAAAAATAATCGACTGTGCATAAAGAAATTTAACTTGGAAATGAGACAAAATAAGTAGTTAAATGTAAGAAGTAAATTTATTGGTTAACAATATATAACGATAAATTTATATATCTTATATTATAATTCTAGTTGGAAACAGTTTTTATCTCTCATTAGTCTTTATATTTTATATCTGGCAACATCTTATCTCCCTCTTGTATTTTTTTATTTATTCATTTCTTTTTTAAAAAAATCTATTCTAGTATTCTAGCGTGAGCTGATAAAATGAAAATTACAAGCGATATATTTTTTTTTACAGCAATGAATAAAAAATCATTTAAACATAAAGAATTGCACAAAAAATTCAATAAAATTCTAACAAAACTAAAATTAATTTTTTAAAAAAACAACTCTAGTTAAGTTTTATAATTCAAAGTGTTCCTTTCACCACGTTAAATTTAAACTTTGTAGTTGCATTTCAACAAATTATTCTTCGGCTTACAATTTTTTTAATAATTTTTTTACGTCAAGTTTAACAAATAATAATTCACGAGAACAAATAATCGAATAATTTTTTTTGTTGTTTTTTGGAAGTCTCATACATTTTCTACTCTCTTCAGTAATATCAATTTTCTAAGTATCAAGTTTTTGCGGGGTAAAAGAAAATGTAAGTTCAAGCGAGAAAAGTATGAAAAATATCGCAAAAAAGCTCTTTAAATTGTAATAGCTTTTGAACACATTCGAATTTCTAAAAAATATAGTGTTAAGTTCAGAAACAAAAATGGTTCTTTAAGCATATCAGATTTCAATTCGGAAATTTCATTCCGACGGCCTGTAGAGCAGTCTGTGGGATATTCTTTTTGAACAGGTTTCATATTAATAATTTCTAGCAGCACCTGAATTGTTACAATGTGGGACTTAATTAATTTAACAACAAGATATAAACATTATTTAAACATAAAAACCATGTATTGAATTTATATATTAAAAAAAGATGAAAAAACGTTATTGAACAACAATACTTCTTCTTAGACCCATGTAAATTAAAAATTTCACCCAAATAGGTTAACAATTTTTTACATTTATTTCTCTTTTTTTTGCGGTGAAATTCACAGATTTGCAATTTTTACTGCTGTTTCCTGTATTCTCAACATAGGAAAAAAAAATTAAAAAATACTGAACTAAATAAATCTCTGTTAAGAAAAGTAATATCTCATATTTAAAACACAACGTTAAATATTAAATTAGAAATGTACTTTCTTCCGACTCCAATTAAAGCAGTCAACATGAAAAATAATTTAAATTAAAAATTGTAACTCTACCTTTTTTTTTATCCTGATATTACATTTGAGAAAGTTATCATCATTAAGCATATTTAAACAGCAAAAGTGTTGAATTTTCTTATTCTTAACAGACCAAAACTGCGCGCGCGATTCGTTTAAACTTCTACGAAATGATTGTATTTTCTTTTTACTTAAAAAGGGACTAAGATTGAATCGAATATTGGGCTAGAGAATACATGAAATCTTATTGTGTGGGACTTAATTCATTCAACAATAAGTTTAAAACATTATTGAAAGCTAAAAACCGAGTATTGAATTCGAATAAAGAAAGAAAAAAAAACTTATTTTAAGAACACTACTTCACCTTAAAAAATTGCACCAAAACCGGTTTACAATTTGTTGAATTTTGTTTTACGTGTGAAATTCAAATATTTTGCGAGTTTTTCTAATATTTACAAAATTTGTGATTTTTGCATGATATAATTCTCATTATTTTTTTTTTATCTGCATTTCCTGTTTTTTTAATGATACTGAAAACAAAACCACCAATTAAAAAAAAGTGATGCACTTCTAACTAAATCGCAGCTAAGAAAAGTAATATCTCACTTATGAAACACTTTGTTACATATTAAATAAGAAAAGTTATTTTTTGCGACTTCTACAGTTAAAGCAGTCAGTATGAAAAATCATTTTAAACAACCAAATCATTTAAAACGTCCAAAGCTATTTTTAAATTAAAAAATGTAACCCCGCTTTTTTTTTTTACCCTTAAATTACATTTTAGAAAGTCACCAGTACTAAGCGCATTTAAACAGTAAAAGTGTCCACTTATTTTAATTTTATCATTCTCAAGAGGACTAATACTGTGCGCGTGCCATGCTTTTTAAAGCTTTTACGAAATGATTGTATTTTCTTTCCAGCAAATTTTTTTTAATTTTATTTAAAAAGGGGCTAAGATTGAATCGGATAATGGGCCAGAAAGCACCTGGAACCGATTAAGCGGAAAAGAAATAATAAAAAAAGGATAGTCAAACTCTTTCTTTTAATCGGAGTAATTACTTTCTCCTGGTGGATTCGGGAAAATTTTTCTTTCACTTAAGTAAATTACTTTGTAATGATTAGGAAAGCTTACTTAAAAGGCGATTTTTCTCAACAAATAAAAAAAAAAGAATTGTTTGCGCTCCTCTGATAATCTCGTAGTTTCATACAAGTTTAATGATAATCTGATTACAGTAAAGGGATCTCTAATGAAACCTTTAAATACTGAAACTATTTTTTATGAATTTGAACATTTTCAAAACACGCCATTTTTTTTTTTTTTTATCATCCATCAAAAAGATTAATGAAATTTTAAATTTCTAAGTACACTAATCATGTGACAAATGAATCTTGTTCATGTATTATTATTTTAATAAGAATTTGCATTTGTTTTCATAATTTGTACATTTACAAAAGATACGTTGTAAATTTTATCCTCTATGATTACCTCGTAGTTTCATGCAGGTTTAATAATAATCTTTTTACGGTAAAAGGATCTCTAATGAAGCCTTTAAATACTGAAACTTTTTTTTTTTATGAATTTGAACATTTTCAAAACACGCCATTTTTTTATCATTCATCAAAAGGATTAATGAAATTTTAAATTTCTAAATACACTAATAGTATGACAAATGAATCTTATCTATAGATCATTATTTTAACAAGAATTTGCATTTGTTATCATAATTTGTAAATTTAGCAAAAATACTTCGTAAATTTTATAATCTCTGATTATCTCATAGTTTTATGCAGGTTTAAAAATAATCTGATTAGAGTAAAGGGATCTCTAATGAAACCTTTAAATACTGAAACTTTTTTTTAAAATTTTAACATTTTTAAAACATGCCATTTTTTATCATTGATCAAAAAGAATTTTTTTTAACACAATAACAATTTGTTAATTTTTCAAACAAATTTTCCAAGAAATTTGCACCCAGTTTTCATGTTTTTAATTTAAACGCTAACAAGATAAAGAATGATTTAAGATTTTATTACAAGTCGTCGAACCTGGTTTCTTCGAACTTAGGAATGTAGTTTATCTGGAGCATCTGAACAGAGCAGAAACTTTAGTCGATTTTTATAAGTAGGGTAAACTAACCAGTGAAGGAACACTTAAGCTTCGCTTGCCGTTTAAAAAATCATATTAATTTCAAAATTCGTAAATTTAGTTAAATGACAGTGTCAACATATTTGTTACTAATTTCAAATTATGTAAAAAAATTTTAGAGAACTTACATAATATTGTTTTAAAGTTTTGGAGGTTCAAATAACAAGTAGTAAGAAGACTAAGTGAAGGAACAGCTCTTTCCAGTGAATGAACACCCAGTAAAGGAACACTTAATTTTGGTAATTTTTTAATGTTCTTTATGAATTAATACGCCATTCGCATATTTAAAAACAAGTCTATTCTTGAAATTATAACATATAAATACTTGGAAAATGTTAACTTTTTTTTTTGTAATCATGAATTGAAAATTAAAGTGTCAACATATTAACACATACTGTTCATTCACTGGGAAATCTATGCCCAGTTAAGGAACATGCCTGTTCCCTCACTGTTTAGAAGTTGTTTTTCGTATTTTTAACATACTTTTGATGCGGAACATAACTAAAGGTACAAAAAAGTTAAAGTTTATCTTTTATTTTCATTAACTTAGAAAAAAAACCAGTAAATAAACACTTGTTCCTTCACTGGTTTTTCATCGTTTGGTGATCAGTACAGTGAATGAACACCTCCTTATCTCAGTACTTTATTATGCTATGATGCTTAAAAAAAATTAAAACGTAACTTCAATAACTATATTTTGAATTCTCTTTTTCACAGTGAGAAAAATAAAACTATTACATGCAATTAATTCCCCTTCAAACATATAAATACAAACACTCACCTTATAATTTTTCAAGGAAACAAGGTGTTGCAGAGATAATAACAAATTTCCAGAGAAGTCTATTTGACCAGGTAATCCAAAACATTGCTAGATGACCTATTGTTTGGCAGTAAGCTATTGTTACCAATCAATCTAAAGAAACACTTTCAAATTCTTATTTTTAATCAATATATATGAAATGTTCCTTCACTGGGTAGTGTTCTTTCACTTGTTGATTTACCCTAATAAAGTAATAATAAAATTAATGTAGGATAATACGCCACTTTTAGGTTTTTTCTGAAAAGCCCAAAGAAAGAAGAACAGTTTTAAAATGCAATATATGTTCTAAATTTTACCGAAATTCTTTTTATTAAATGTCTTTTGCTCTATTCAGAAGAAGCGTGCTAAAATTTCAAAAAAAAAATATTTAAGACTGTTAGTTTTTAAAAAATTATGTCAACCGCGAGGTAGTTTTCTAAGGATTCTTTAAAACGTAGTTATCAACTGTTAAATTTTCGAAATTTTCCGATTAACACTTTCTAAAATATTATTCAAATGTTCTTTTGTAATCTTAAAAGCCGAATGAAATTCATCATAATAATAAAAAATTAAAACAAATGTCATCGTTTGGAACATAAAAATCTATTCAACTCCTTAAATCAAGTTGGTACTTTTACTTGTCACAAATGGTCGGACCACTCGAATCTTGTTGGAAAAAATTCATTGCAAATCATCAATCATTAATACTCAAAAAGAACAATTAATACCTATTTTTAGAACAAAATGTGTTATTTGTAGAGAATCTAAACTACCAAAGTAAAATATTTCAAAAGCATTCCTAAATAGGTACGAATGTAATGCTGGTTTATAATTGGTAGTCTTCCATTTCGTAGAAGAATGGGAAAAGTATTGAGAAAAGATTCCTCGAGATAATTTAAGTTATAAAAATTCGTAGAGAGAGATTGTGATATTTTTAAAGTAGCATTGGAAATATTATTTTTGATATCTAAATCACCAAAAGTATTTACCAACAAAAGTGTATTTAATGATACCTAAACGAGAGATTTAAAAATTTTGAGGTTACAATACATAAGATTTACCTATAAAAGTTCTAGAGATACGATCGAGAAATAAGATTCACTTACTGAAATCCTGAAGATAAACGATATAAAATCTGATTAAAATTCTGAGGATACATCGACCTGCTTCTTTAATTTTCTTCCTACTTTCAAGACAGAATCATGAAAAAAGTATCAAATAAAGCAGGAGGATAATTTTAAATGTGACAATGAAAGGTAACTCCTTCAAATCTTGTTCGAAAATGGAATTCGTATCTGGAATTCCAAATGCAATCCAAATACAAAACATCAAATGTTATTCTATCTACAAATAGAGCAATCAAAACCTTTTTTTTTCCAGGACTAGACTTGTTATTTGTTGGCAATTTAAACTTTCAAAGTGGATATTCTTTCGGAGGTATTCTTAAATCAACTCTAAAATGGTGCTTATTTAAAATCAGTTCACCTCCACATAGGAGAAGAATAGAACATGCATCTTCATTTGTAATATCTATACTGAGAAAAGTTCTTCCCCAGGCAGTTTAAATCGGAAAAGCGTTACGCTTAAAATTTTCATAGTTTTTGAAGTAGTATTGGAAATAAAAGGAAAATAATTTTAGCAAAAGAAAGTATTTAATTCATTTAACAATAAAAAAATCTCCTAAATCATAATACTAATTCATGGGACCATTTTTATTGCAGCTTCCTTTACGTTGTCTATTTAATTTATGTACCATCTACCAGAACAGACACTAAAATATGTATAACTTGAGTAAAATTAAGTTTACTAGGATTAAGTTACTGCAATATATAATGCATTATGTAACTCTAATTTTTCTGAATAACGTGAGAAAATTGCATATACTTTTATTCATAGGTATTGCAATATATATATATATATATATATATATATATATATATATATATATATATATATATATATATATATATGTAAGTAATGTTGCAGGCAAAGTATGAAATAAACGTCCTGATGAGGTTATTATGTAAATGATGTGCATGTTACTGTAAATGACCGAAATCGGTGGTTGTTGACTTTCCCCGGTGAATGTTGACAATCACATAGTCGCTTTGGTGAATTTCCGAAATATTTATTACATCCGATTTGATATTAATTTATTCGTGGATATAATTAAATTTATTCGATATTTTAATACTTAATGACGATAGATTAGAAGACACATCAGTGTTTGAAGTATCGGGCAAATATATACCGGGCAGTGGCATTTGACCTTAAAAAGACATTAATATAGGGTATACCGGACAAATGTATTCCGGGCAGTGGCACTGAACCTTAAAAAAACATCAGTGTAGGATATGCCAGGCAAATGTATACCGGGCAATGGCACTTAACTAGAACTAGCATGACTAGAACTTTGGTAAATATCCGAAATATATACTAGGTCTAGTTAAGTGCCACTGCCCGGTATACCCTACACTGATGTTTTTTTAAGGTAAAGTGCCATTGCCCGGTATATATTTGCCCGGTATACCCTACGCTGATGTTTTTTTAAGGTTCAGTGCCACTGCCCGGCATACGCTACACTGATATTTTTTTAAGGTCAAGTGCCATTGTCCGGTATATATTTGCCCAATACTCCAAACACAGATGTTTCTTCTAATCTATCGTCAGTAAGTATTAAAATATCGAATAAATGTAATTGTATTCACGAATAAATTAATATCAAATCGCATGTAATAAATATTTCGGATATTCACCAAAGCGACTATGTGATTGTCAACATTCACCAGGGAAAGTCAACAACCACCGATTTCGGTCATTCACAGTAACATGCACATCATTTACATAATAACCTCATCAGGACATTTATTTCATACTTAGCCAAAATAGCATTAGGCATTCACAATGCCGACGTTTCATACCTTGCCGGTAATATATATATATATATATATATATGTTGTATATATATGTGTGTGTGTGTGTGTGTGTGTGTGTGTAGAGAAAAAAGGGGGAAGGGCCAAATTATTATAACCATTCCCTCCATACATAGTTGGAACACCTTTAGCCAGTAATACTGCTCAATATCTTCTTAGCATAAATTCTATGAGATGTTGGTAGGTGGTCGGAGGAATTTGACCCCATATCGATGAACTGCACTTTGTCAATAAATAAAAATTAACAATTTGTTTGTTACTTACTACTTATAGCTTTTTATTTATTTATTTTATTATTATTCATTTATTATTTTTTAATTATTTTTTATAATTTTTTTTTAAAATTTATCATACATTTTTATATTTTAATATTATCATTTATTTCTATATTTTTTTAATTTCTTGTTCCTTTCATTATTTTTTTTATATATGTTTTTTTTTATATTTTTAATTTATTTTTAAAACTTTTAATTTTATGTTTTTTATCTTTTGTTTCGTTTTGAGTTGGCATAGAAATTCGCATTTCTAATCGATAAGGGCCATAATATTCACTTATAATTTTCTTCTTGTAAAACTTAAATTATCGATCAATAACTATTAAACAGCACTTAGGTTATTAAATTTCGAGAATAAGGATTGAAAACATATAAAAAGAATCTTTAAAGATTTAAACTATTTAGCAAATTATATTCCATTAAAAACAAACATGTACATTCCATTAAAACGCTTTTCAGCGTCTATTTTGGCATTTTAGAATAAGCTTTCGTCTTGATCAATAAAGTAGTATTTAGACAATGTAGTTTGAAATATGCGTGAGATTTTGAGATGAATAGTGAACTTTCTGTTCGAAATAGATCATAAACCATGAAATTTCTTCAACAGATGGAATTTAGTATCCTTCAGTAAAAGTATAATGAATTTCTTTGAGAATTGATTCTTAAATATATATTTCTGAATAAAATTCACATCAATTTTACATAAACTGTTACTTTACAAAAAAGAGATTTTGAAATGAATAAAAAGCCCGTACTTCAGTGGAACAATTGGAAATTTTTCTTGAGTTTTTTAAAAATATTTGGAATTATAGTTTTAGACGACGAGTCTCATAAATCTAATATTTCGAGGAAAGTATGCAGTACATTTTCTGCACTTCTTCACGTATTCTGGATACTGTCCTCTGCATACATTGTAATGTCGGCGACGCTACACTTTTTGAAAATCAACTTCATGTTTGGTGTAATGAGCATCGTAGAGTTGGTTATTGATGTCATTCTAGTAATAATTTTTCGTTTAATTTTGACGAAAGTGTTGAAGAAAATACAGATGATGCAACAAATTGGAGACGACTTGAATCTGAAAACTGCTATCAAGAAACCGAAAAAATTTTTGGTTGTTTTATTCGTTTTATTAGTCATCCATTACATTGCACATGTGTCTCAAAATACGGCATACGAAATCGATATTTTGGCACCATTGGATATAGTTTCTAATGCCTTAAAAAATTACTTCAGTCTAGAGAATTTCCCTGTTAGATTTGTAAGGAATATTTTTATTTGCTCTACTTATGCTTTTTATACATTTCTGCCATCAACAGTTGGTGTCATCTGCTACTTGACGCAATTTGAGAACTATAATATTATTCAATCTCTCCGATACGCGGTAAAAGTAGCTGTTAGAAATGGAATAACACCAAAAAAACTAACTGCAATCGTCAATAACTGTGAAAGAATTACAAATGCTGTGAAACAAGTCAATGATTTGCTATCGATTTTGTTCCCCTGTTTGATTGGATATTGGTTTATGTCTATTTCTTTCTCCCTGTATCTACTTTTAAATTGTTGTAGGAATGTTTTACAGTTCACAACCTTTTCAATCCCTTTGGCAGTTGTATCATGCCATTTAATAACTTTTGTCAACGTTTGCGATAAAATTGAAAATGAAATCTTGCTCATCCGAGATGTCTTAGATTTTGAAATTAAACAAAATGAAGATCTGCTTTTAAAAGCTGCTGGACTTTCATTTACCCATTCAATATTTACACGCTTAAGTAAAAATGTTTCTATTGCACCATTAAGTCTTTTTACGCTAAATAACAGTTTCATTCTCAAGTTGTTTGGATTGATTACAACTTATAATATCATCATTTTACAATTTCATAAAAGCTCGGATTCATCTTCATCTGATGATCCTTATGTACTTATCTGATGATCTTTTTTTCTTATTTTTTGATCCCAGGATTTCTGTCCAATAATGCTTGGGATTTTATATAATTATCCTTACATTTGTATGTAAAGATTCTTAAGTTTATATGCAATAATCCTTGTGTTAATGTGTGTTGATTATTAGTATTATGTGCAATGATCCTTAAGCTTATATGTAATGATCCTTGGATTTTAGTGTAATGAATATTTTGTGCAATGATATAAATAATATTATGATATTATGTATATCATTACACATATATTATGTAAATAATATTATGTAATGAATATAAATAATATTATGTGCAACGATAGGTTTTTATTTGACAGTCCTTAAGGTTTTATCTGATTATCATATTCCTACAGATCGATAAACCTAATTTCGGTTACATTTATAAAAGAATTACGGTGTTTAAATTTATCATAGATTTAAAAATATAATTCTCAAATCCGCTTCAAATGAAATCCACGTTTTTTGTATCATCCGATCCTGATTTAAATTATATTAATTAAAATAAGAACTCGATTTAATTCGTCTTAGTCATACTGTTTAGCTTTTGCCTTGGAAACGATGCCATTTAGATTATCCAGGTAGACCGTAAAGACGAAAAACACTTCACTTGTAATCCTCTGTATTGTCACTGCAAACATCAAATTAAATAAATTTGCGAAGTATTATATAGATTTCTATAGCTAATTATCAAATAAATTCTATGGAATACAATTGTTATATTGCAGACATTAAGTCTGAACCTTTTGTGTTTTAATTTGTCAGCAGTTTGATCTGACTTACAGGAATTAAGATTTATTAGTTTACTATTCAGAAATCATGAAAGACTAAATTGCGCGAAGTACTTGATCAATACTAAGTTTTATTTAATTTGTATGAGTATCTAGCAGGGTTCAAAAAACTGCAATTAAGAGCATAAAAAAATTTCGATGAAGAATAAATTTTTACTTTTACGTGCCCGATCGGACATGCAAATTCTGAATCAGAAACACCTTAATAATCGATTAAGAACCCTTTAAAATTTAAGGAAAAAAGAAGCGATACGAGATGTCATATGTGGCGGATAGACTGCACCGAAGAAAATATATTAAACTAACCGTTAACAAATTTAGTTAGATAAATAAGAAAAAATGTGGCTGTATTTTTAGCGGTAGTAAATGTGATGCCATTGGGTTTTACTAAATTTTAACTAATTGAATTTTGTCGCACACTACATATAAATAATTTTAACAAATATATAAAAGGTCAGATGTATTAACAATCATTTGCTTAAGTTCTAACAAAAGTTTTATAAAAAGGCTACTTGTTTTGAAAGTTTCTGTTTTGTTTCACAACTACAGAAAAAGAATTTCCTAGAAATTTCAACTTCTATACATAAAAAAACAAATAATATGAAATTTGAAATTGCGATAAAAGCAAGTACAAAAAACGTTGCAATTAAGAATTAGTTGTTTTAAAAGAAATAAAGAAATTATGTTAAAGAACATGAACTTGACAATAATACATCTGCTAATGATGTTTCATTTCGTGCAACACAATCTATGAGCATTGCAAAACAACTTCATGAACACATATACAAGCTTAATGCTTCTTTTTAATAATACATCTCTGTTAATAATACTTCTTTAGTAATAATACTTCTTTATAAATAATACTTCTTTATTAATAATACTTCTTTATTAATAATACTTCTTTATTACTAATACGTCTTAGTTAATAATATTTCTTTGTTAATAATATTTCATTGTTATTAAAAATTAAGGATTGGTTGTTTTAAAAGAAGAAAAGAAATTATGTTAAAGGGCATGACCTTGCCAATAATACATCTGCTAATGATGGTTTATTGCGTGTAAAAAAATCGATGAGCATTGCAAAACAAATCCATCAACACTTATACACGCTTAATGCTTCTTTGTTAACAATACAACTTTGTTAATAATACTTTTTTATCAATAATACTTCTTAGTTCATAATACTTCTCAGTTAATAATATTTCTTTGTTAATAATATTTATTTTTTAATAAAAATGCTTTTCATTTACTCCATCATTTCTTATTCGTGCTAAATAATTAATGAGCAACGCTAAAGGACTCCCTCAACAAGCATATCGTGTTTTTTTTCTTTTTGTTAATAATAATTATGATATATTATGATTATGGACAATACATAGCAAGTCCTTAAACACTTATTTGTGCTTAAAACTACTGATAATAGTACTTATTTGTTAATTAAAAAACTTATTTATTAATAAAATTTACTTCATCAGTCATTATTTATTCAAAACTTTCAATGAGGAAAACAAGAGGATTGCCTTATGTGTACTTAATACTTTTTTTGTTAATAATACATAACACTTCTGATAATAATAATACGTTATATTAAAGACGACCTTCTATTTTTGTGCAAACCAAATAATGCACAAAAGCACATTGTATCTGTCTACATATATTTGATCATAAAACTCCTTTGTTAGTGATACTTTATACTTCAAACTTCACTTCTTTGTTAATAATGCTCTCCATTTAATCCTCAATTTCTTATATGTAAAAAAACATTCTACCAACGTTTATTAGTTGTATCATTCTCCTTTGTTATTAATACTTCTTTGTTAACAATATTTTTCTACTTTTACTCCTTCATTCTTTATTAGAGCAAAACAATAAATGAAAAATGAACCTTATCTGTACTTAACTTTGCTTTGTTCAGAATACCTAATTTATGTTTTTCTGATTTATTCAGATTTATTATTTATTTATACACTCATTAAGAATCTTGATGGTAAATGCTAGTTTTAATAAAAGGGTGGGTTTCAATAAAAATTCAATAACATTACGTAGTAAGATATCCTAAGTTTAGTTTAATCATGATCTCTCTTCTAATAAACAAATCGTAACCCTATTTATAGGCAAATTTACAAACACTCTAGAAAAGACTTTACTGGAAAATCTTCTAACGTACATTTCCTTTTGTTGATATCTCAAAAACTCCTGGATTAGTTTTATTGAAATCACATACATTTGCAGGCTTATGTGCTCAATTTAGGCTTATAAACCTTTCACAAATAGGACAGATAGCACAATACAGAGAATAACAGCACGAAGATACATTCATGGTAACAGCGGGATTCGAACCCGCTACCTTCACGCTTTGCACAGGGTTTGGAGGGCGATACCGCTCTGCCAAGGTGGCCCCAAAACTCTAGGAGCATTAAAAACATAAAACCGGAAGATATCAAGATGAGAAAATTAACTTATAGCTTACATAGAGAAACCTTAAAGCAGTGATTCTTAACCTTTTTTTTTGTGGCGGCACACTTCTAACGATTTCGAAATTTGACGCACACAATGAAAAGCATTAGTTTAAAAGTTGTTTGCTTACCTATAATACACTGTGTTAAATAGCTTATTATAATAATTTTGAATGTGAAATAATATAATATATACTACAAAAGCACGCTTATTAAGGAATTATTTCTTTCGAGAAAATTTCTATTAGTTAGTAACAGTTTTTTTTTTTTTTTTTGCTGTTTATTAATTGTTAGCTTGCTGTCTATAGTTATTAACTGTTGTTTTTTTTATATTGTTATTTTTTTGTGATTTCTTATTACTAGTTCTTTTGCAAATTATTAATTGTTCGTATATTGTTTTGTTAACTATCCTTTGCTTATTTGTTTTTATAACTATTAATTGCATAGCTTACTTTAATGATTAGCTTTTATTTCCGTTTTGAAAGTTAATATTTAGCTTGCCTTCCCTTGTTAATTAATAACTTTAATAGCCATTATTTTTCCTACTTATTTCAACATTTTTTTAAAATTGCGTGTCAAAGACAATTTAAACACTTCTCTCTTATTTTAACTTATTTTAAGATTGTCAAAGACAAGACAATTGCCGACAAAGATGTTCACGCGGTTACAGCGTAGAAAAATTATAAAAAGTTTATATATATATATATATATATATATATATATTTAAGCTAAAAAATTTTAGAAAAAATGATGGAAAAAAATATATTAAAAATCCAGAAAACGAAATAAAGAAAGGATATAATCTCTTCATCAGCTCACACGATTATATCCGCAAAAAGGAATGCTTTCTAATATTGTATCAATATAGCCAAAGCAAAATATATCTATACAATAGTGTGAGGAGCACTCAAAAAAAATTTAAACGGAATTAGAACACATTAAGTAAAAATTAAACAAATATATCAAGCAAAAAACAGAAAATAAAATGTAAACAGATTATAGAACAGTACACGAGAGGAAATCTGCATAGTGAGGAGCGAATTTAAATGAACTTACTCGTACCGGCATCTTTCAAGAATGATTTTAAATATTTACGTAATAAGATTGCCAGATTACAAACTATGAAAACAAAAGCATAAATAAAGTGATATCTTATGGCACGTTCTTACTGCAATACTGAAGAGCGTCAAATTTGTTAGTTACCTTGGATGGGCCCGATATGAATGTGCGCAAGGTTATTTAAAGTTTGTAATTAAAAAGTTTGATAATTAATTATACATTTATAATAATTTAAGAAAATTAATTATAATTTCAAAAAAAAATAATAAAAGAAACAGGATTGTTTGTTTTGCATAAGCGCCAAATTATTACTACTGCTGAAATCCAAAAATTAGACTCAAAGAGCAAGAGCAATTGCAGCTTATGCGCAGTTAATATAACTTATTTATTTTCTTCGTTTTTCTCTTTTTTTCTCTTTGTATTTTTTTGTGCTATGTTATAGTGATCATATTTAATGCAGCTTTAGCGCTTGATATTATCTACTATTAACTTACTTTCGTTTTCATTTTGCTCCCGTTTTGTTCGGTTTTCTAATGTCGTGTGTTGAGGGCATTGCTCTTTAAGCCTAATTTTTGGATTTCAGCAGTAGTAATAATTTGGCGCTTATGTAAAACAAATAATCCTGTTTCTTTTATTATTTATTATTTTTTTTTTTTGAAATTATAATTAATTTTCTTAAATTATTATAAATGTATAATTAATTATCAAACTTTTTAATTACAAACTTTAAATTACCTTGCGCACATCCATATCGGGCCCATCCAAGGTAACTAACAAATTTGACGCTCTTCAGTATTGCAGTAAGAACGTGCCATAAGATATCACTTTATTTATGCTTT
The DNA here is from genome assembly GCA_949128135.1 of Parasteatoda lunata. NCBI lineage: Eukaryota > Metazoa > Arthropoda > Arachnida > Araneae > Theridiidae > Parasteatoda > Parasteatoda lunata. The sequence goes on from OX421979.1 coordinate 25,243,196, forward strand.
TGTTTTCATAGTTTGTAATCTGGCAATCTTATTACATAAATATTTAAAATCATTCTTGAAAGATGCCGGTACGAGTAAGTTCATTTAAATTCGCTCCTCACTATGCAGATTTCCTCTCGTGTACTGTTCTACAATCTCTTTACGTTTTATTTTCTGTTTTTTGCTTGATATATTTGTTTATTTTTTACTTATTGTGTTCTAATTTCGTTTTAATTTTTTTTTAGTGCTCCTCACACTATTGTATTGATATATTTTGCTTTGGCTATATTGATATAATATTAGAAAGCACTCCTTTTTGCGGATATAATCGTGTGAGCTGATGAAGAGATTATATCCTTTCTTTATTTCGTTTTCCGGATTTTTAATATATTTTTTTTCCATCATTTTTTCTAAAATTTGTAGCTTATTTTATGAGTTCTATATACTTGCAGCTTATGCGCAGTTAATATAACTTATTTATTTTCTTCGTTTTTCTCTTTGTATTTTTTTGTGCTATATATATATATATATATATGTATATATATATATATATATGTATGTATATATATATATATATATATATATATATATGTATGTATATATATATATATATGTATGTATATATATATATATATATGTATGTATATATATATATATATATATGTATATATATATATATATATATATGTATATATATATATATATATATGTATATATATATATATATATATATGTATATATATATATATATATATATGTATATATATATATATATATATATATGTATATATATATATATATAAATATATATATATATATATATATATATATATATGTATATATATATATATATATATATATATATATATATATATATATATATATATATATATATATATATATATATATATGTATATATATATATATATATATATATATATATATATATATATATATATGTATATATATATATATATATAAATATATATATATATATATATATATATATATATATATATATATAAACTTGTAATAAAAAAAAGCATTATAATTTTTATTGTTTCATTTCTAATATTTCGCGGCACATTTTAAGAATATGGCGGCACACAAAAGTGCCGCGGCTCAGTGGTTGAGAATCACTGCCTTAAAGGTTCGAGAGGGATGTTAACTTTAAAAAAAAATAAAAATGCTTAATTTGGGTACTAGCATTTCAAGAATATCACGCATACCCACACATGTGACCTATAATGTCAGTGCCGTTTATAAGCAAAATAGAGTGTTAAAATTGAGCTAAGTTTCTCCACATAAGTAAGAATATTAATTTAAGTGAAGCTAAATAAATACAGCGCCGAATCGCATGTCGAATTTATTGAAATATAATTTTTTCTCTTCTACGTCTTTCACTTAACTAAGATTTATTTGTTTATGTATTTTATTTTAACTATGAGATATTTTTTGTTTTGTGTATCTGGCAACTTCGATGCATAATATGTTTATGTTCAGCATGACTTCCTGTCTGTCTTCGTGTTAAGAAATATATAGTGAAAAAATTCAAACCTTTGTGAAAGAATCTTCGCGTAAGAAAATAGAGTGCGTCAATTAAGAGAATTGATACTCGACGGGCATAGCTTACTTGAAATAAAAGGAAAAGAACTGTTGCTGATGTAAAGAAATGCCACGTTTCAACAGCCTATCAGGATCGAGATACCCACGCTACGTCATTTTCAGGTATCCCATTTAGTAATTGGTAAAATAAAGGAAGTGAAAAGAGAAAATGTGAGAGGAACAACATCACAAGCACTCCCTGAAAAATTAAATTAATTAAAATTATATGGCACTATGATAAAAAAGCTATTACAAGTTGAGAAATATATATCTCCATAACAATTTATAATTCCTTGGAAAAAGATCCTAATCTTTTGACTGAGATATCTTTTAAAATAATCCTTTCCAGCTTTTGAAGTATACTTTTTTTTCAACTACACAGATTGAAACTATATCTTAACTTCGTTTAAGAAGAGTTTTCTCCTTACATCCACTAAATCTTCTAGATATTTCTGTTTTCTTCGAGCTTTAAATAATTCTTTTCTTGAATATATGAATACCTGGAGTTTTATTTAATTTTAACGAAACTTCGAAGAAAAATTTTATACTTACAAATAAAGTTTTTAACAAACAGAGGGTTAGCATTTTAGTTTAAATTCAAAAGGACGTTTCTCTACACTTACCTGTTCTTTTAATTCTTATTGTAGAGTTAAATTATCGATCGTAAATAACAAAAGGTAACAAAATATAAACCAAAAAATCTCAGTCTGCGTTTTTTTTTTCTCAATGCATGCTAAAGGTTCATATTCAATGTTGAAAATTCCTAAATTTCAAAACTAATTAGTATTTATTGCTTTTATTTGTCAACATCAAGATTATTTTTAAAATTTGTTTACATCTATGCGTGAACTTGAAATAGAAAGAGAATGCCGTAAAGTCACATTCAAAACAACAATACTTCAAATATAAAATTAATTTCATTATTTCAAGTTTATTTTTAAAAAAAATTTAATTTATTTTTCAAAAAAAAAAGAAGAACGATTTAGTTTTTAGAACACAGAACTTTTTAGCTCAAATGAATTAAATCATATAATTATTTCTATTATTTTGTTGAAAAATTTGTTACACTAGGTAGAATTATTTCGTCCGGTAAAACTTTTTAGGTAGAACTTTTTTGAAATAATTTTTTTAATTATAATAACTAATGTTTTATAATAATAGTTCCAATTGTTATTATTAAAATTTGCTTATCACAAGGTTGTAGATATAAGGTTTATTTTATGTCACTTCTAATTTTTGAAATTTGAAGGATAATAGTTCCAATTGTTATTATTAAAAATTGCTTAACACAAGGTTGTAGATATAAGGTTTATTTTATGTCACTTCTAATTTTTGAAATTTGAAGGGTTTATTAAAATCATTTGGTTAAAATTACTCTTTTTTCTGATTTAAAGTAATGCGTTAAACTAATTTCCAATTTGATTTAGGTGCATTGTCAGAAAGCCATCTGAAATTCTTGCTTTCAGGTTAATTTTCTTTTAAATCCTCTTTTCTCTTACTTTCTTTCTCTTAGTTTCTTTCTCTTTTTTTCAATCGCATAGCAGTCATCAGAAAAACAAAAATTGTGTTGTTCAAATTTGTGTGAAGAATTTTCATAGCAGAAGAACAGATTTTGAATGCGCTGAACATTTTGCGATGAAGAAAATAAGTCTTCTCATTTGAAAATGTAGAGTTTTTGTACGTATAATGTTAACCGTGAGGCCTCTTCTCAGAGTCTCGAGTGTTGTGTTAAGTAAATTTTTTATGCCATAAAATTAGGATTTCTTTGGTTGAATCATTAATATTTTGTGTCTGAGTAGTTATCTTTATTTTTGATTATTAAAATGAATTAAATTTCTTATAAGTGAAAATATTCCAGCAATATATATATATATATATATATATATATATATATATATATATATATATATATATATATATATATATATATATAGTACAATAAGGACTGAAAGGATAAAAAGAAAAAAGAGAAGCTCGAAGAAAATTAATAAGTTTTATTTAGTTCGCATAAGGTGTATAGAACTCATAAAAGAAGTTAAAAAATATAGAGAAAACATTGAAAATATTAAAGATTAATGAAAAGAAAAGAAGAAAAATTAATAAAATAAAATATTTAAGAAAATTTGTATAAAAAAGTCGGAAAACAAAAAATTGAAAAGATATAGTCTCTTCATCAGCTCACACGATTATATCTGCAAAAAGGAGAGCTTTCCAATATTGTATCGATATAGCTAAAAAAAATATATCAATACAATAGTATGAGAGGCAATCAAAATATTTTTTAACAAAAAGGAACACATTAAGTAAAAAATATCTTTGTCCTGTAAAAATTATCGTCTGCACTTATTAATTAGCATATTTGAGATTTAGTCTTAAAACGTGAAGATACGATTTTTAAATTAAAAATCATTCAGGATGGTCCTTTTTTGTTACGCACTGTACAGTCCGCAAAAAAAAAAGATATCACCCTGAATAACTTTCGTTCTAATGATCAGATTTTCAAGAACTAAGTGTCCATCTTAATGGTTCCTGGGGGTGACCTCAAATATGCTAATTAATTAGTGCTAACTATTAATTAAGTTACGAAATCAGACACAAAAACGGTCTTTCTCTGAATAAACATATATTTTTTTCTACATATTTGGATTCCTTATGTTCAAAATATAGGGGGTAGCCGTAATCTAGGAAATGTGATCCCCATAGTTTGGTCAGGAGAGCGATTCAAAGTTTGGACCCTTTATTGTTAATTTCGTTTTTTGCGTTTTCAGTCATATTTTAAAAACTAATGAAGCAATTCAAAAAAAATTGTACCCACTCTGAAAACTCATTTACCCAAAGATAATTTCATGAAAAGAATAATTTTTAATAATTATTTATTATTTAATTAAAGTGAGGATGAAAAAATTTTGAATTATAAGGTATGGATTTTTTTATACCATATTAATCTACATATTTTTCAATTGAAAAATATAAAGTTTCAACTGTTTTGATTTATTAGAAGATGAAAAAAATTAAAATTAATTGTTTTTAAAAAAATAATTTGGCGACAATGAAGAAATAATTAAATGGGGCGATTAATATTAAAATGTGATAAACTTACGACGAACTTGACTCAGCGCGCGTAGTGTAAAATTTCATTCATATTTTTTTCGTTAATAATCGTTTGCTAATCTTTTTATTTTTATTTTTTTGAAACTATAAAATATGATGTTTCTTTTTTAGTCCTCTAAAAATCTATTTGAAATTTAGTAAAGAAATTTGAATAAAACTTTTTATTGAATAAAAAACACTTCATTCAACGAATGTCGAGTTTTATAAAAGCATGCTTCTGATAGAATATGATGAACACCGGATTGTGCTTATTTAATGTGATTATTTTTTATTTCTTAGTTTTTTTTTCCTCAATAACTGATACAATTACAATAATATACATGCGTATAAATAGATTTTCGATAAAATATTTATTAGTTTCTTGAATATATTTTTTATAAATATTAATAAAAATACGTAATTTAAGCATATCTCACATCATTTCAACTTTCACAACATCTTATATATCGTCTTAATCTTAAAAGTAATTTTTTAATCACCTGTCCGGAAGTGTTTCACAGAACTATTTTACCAACTATTTAATTAAATTTTAACATTTTTAAATATCTTATTCTTTATCCTACTACGTTTATTATTTCTTCATTGATATACTAATCAATTTTTTAGTACTTTAATTTAGGTTTTCTTTAAAGTAAAGTTCCTTTTTAAATTATAGTCAATTTTTTTTAAAAGAATTATTGTCTGCTAGCTAAGAATAAAACCTTTTTAAGAAATTAAAAACATTCCGCTGCTTAAAATTATTTAATGCAAAACAGCTGATTCTTTACTAAGCATACTATTTTTTTCGAAAAAAGAATGTAAATCATTGATTATCTTTTTTTTTTTTTTTTTTTTTTTTTTTTTTTTTGTTTCTTGTGTCTTCAACATATAGATTATCTAAAATAGTATTGATGCTTTATAAGTCATTACAAAGAGTATAAAGATACCAAACATAAAAAGCTGTCTAATACGTAGCCAAACTTTTTAAGCGTTTTAAAATATCTCAGTATCTTAAATGTCCTAACATCTTAGTTGTGAAATTAAATTTTTAATCATCTGACCACGTGTGATTCACTAATTATTTCATTATATCTTTTACTCTTTCTTTATAATTCCATGTAGATTTTCTTCCGGATAATATTCTGAACTATTTTGCTTAATTTTTTACTTCAACACGATTCCCAAGATATTATTGTAGTATAATTTGTTATCAGGAAAAATTCTTATTTTGTTAAGCAGGAAATACTAATAATTGAAATTTGTAAGAAGATTCCAAAGCCGTGCGAATTTTAGAATCATCTGATTTTAAAAAAAATACAATAAAAAATACGCAATTTCCGAACTTTTTTTGATTAAAAATAAAAATGAAAATTTAAAAAAATGTGGCAAGAAGGCTAATATACATTTTACAGAAACTGTGAAAACCAATTGTTCCTATATTTCATCGAAAGAGGATAAGAATGATATTGCTCCAAGGGACCTACTCAATAATTTCGCTATTTCCAGAATGAAATCTGTTTGATCGAAACATATTTCCTTGAAAATTAAAACGGGGAAAAATTAATTTTTATTATTTATCTAAGCTTATTCCATTTATTTAATGATAGCGGTATCAAAGTTAAGGATATGCGATGGAAGCCCCGTTTACTATTATACTATAAATGTATTAAATCATCTAGCTTGAATAATTTATTTTAAGCAAATTATTTAATAATTTTAAGCAAATAAAGGTGTAAAAATAAACTTGGTCAAAATACTCCAAAAGTATATCCTAAAATATATGTAGAATAAACTTAGGAATCGATATATAAAAAATACCTTTTCAAACAACTTCGAGTAGGGCGGAAATGCTAACTTTTTTGAAATAGTTGTCCTTGTAACTATTTAATTTTGATTCCAGGTGCTAGGGGACATTCCATTTTCACATTCGATTTTTGAAATTTCAATTATAAACGGAATGTTTTTATGTCCTTAAATTAAAATGTTAAGGCTTGCAGCAAAAAAAAAAAAAAAAAAAAAAAAAAAAAAAAAAAAAAGAGAAGAAAGAAAAAAAAGTTGCTGCATTGATTTTTTTACAAAGTAGTGAATTATTATTTTTTCAATCTAAGAACCTGTGCCCATAACTTATGTAAAACTTATTTTAATATCGAATGAAATAATTTAATATGTTGTGTAACTAAATAGATAATCCCAAGAAACTGAATCGAAAAAATAAAAACTTCATTGATTTAAAAATTTATAGATGATAATAAAAATAACATGTTTTGAGCGTCCAATAATAAAAGTCACAAGTTATTCAAGTTGACAAGTTTTGAGAATGGGCTATAATATTTGAACTCTCGAAACATGTCTACTTTTACTTCCCTCTTCATATTTTTTTGAAGCCAGTTGAGTTTTTATCATCAATTATACTGTTTTACATTTGGGTCTTGATCATTATTTTGATAAGGATTTTAAACTCGTTAAAGTAAACATATGCATTTTCATATTTTAACAGGATTTATGTGGTCTTTAAAAACGTAAGAGCATCAATATTTTAAAAGTTATATTTAACTTTAAAATTAAAATTTTGAGACTAGATATTTTGAGTTAATGAAATTAAATATTTTATCTTTTAAGTTTTCGTGCCCCCATTTCAGTATCTTAAGGACCTTACAAGCTCTGTTTAAAAAGAGAGTATCATATCAGATATATATATATAAAAAAAATAATCATAGTAGCAGTATTTGGTGGTAAATGTAGCTTATCGTAATTGAAGAATATGCTGTGCGATATTTTATGGTGAATTTTCAAACGTAAGTTTCTGAATGTATCGAAGCATGAGGATGCTATTTGCTAATCATCTTTATCCAAAGAAAAAGAATGAAGCGATTTTTTAAACAATGAATCATACAATATGCAACATATTATTTCAATATCTTATTCTTAAACATAACATATTTCAATGTTTATAATCTAAATATAAGATAAAAAGTTCACGTATTTAAATTCTAAAAACTTAGAAAATCATAAATAATTTATAAATCGATTCAATTTTTTTTTCAAAGGAGATTAAAATTAAAAAAAAAAAAAATTTGCTTTATGGACAGAAATCAGCATAAAAATTGTCTATTGCCTAGAAACTTCGAGATATTTTTTTATTAACTATTAATTAAACCTCTCCGAACAATCACAGAAACATTATTTCAATTTTTTTTAGTCAGAGCTTGGTTGCTTAGCAACCTATTAAAATTAAGCATTTTTCTTTTGAATTAGTCAATGGGTTATCTTAAAATATTCATTTGCACTTGCGACTTTTTTTGGCGGTTTTTTGGACTATCGCCAAATATATAAACCTTTATTGCGACCCTATTTACCACCCAATTTTTTCAAAACTTTGTCTACCCCCTAATTCAAGTATCTGGATTCCAAATATGTAGAAAAAAATATACGTTTATTCAGAGAAAGTATGTTTTTGTGTCTGATTTCGTAGCTTAATTAATAGTTAGCTCTAATTAATTAGTATATTTGAGGTCACCCCCATGAACCATTAAGATTGACACTTAGTTCGTGAAAATCCGATCATTAGAACGAAAGTTATTTAGGGTGATATCTTTTCTTTTCTTTGTGGACTGTACATGTATCATAAAAATCATTTACTCGAATTGCAAGTCAATATATTATTTAAAAAAAACGCACAATTTCTAAATAAGAACTAGATTGTTTTTAGTAAAAATTATTTTCAGTAAAAATTACGATGCTCTGTAAGATAAATTGAAATCCAGCTTATAGCAATTTTTTTTTATCGTTTATAAGACCAAACAAAACATTTATGTCACTGCGAAAGAAACGTACGTGATAAATGTACGATTTTGTGTAAACTTTTCTCTGTAGTAGTGATATTAAATTCTTATTTCAACCATTAAAAAAGTAGTAGCAACATATAAAATACATGCTATGATATATTATTACAGTTAACATTGTAAAACATAAAACTAAAAAAGTACTTAACGTAAAACAAAATAAAACATTGTCGCTACAAACACATTTGAAATTGTCCGTGTCCGTTTAATTATATGGTCGAGTTCTTATCATTCAAATTACGAAACGTAAACCTAAATTAAATTATTAATTTAATCCTGCAAGCGATGAAAACACTATGAATAATTAACAATCCAAAGCATCCAATTTAAGCACATTTTATGAACTAGAATACATTTCACAGATAACTACTATGAATCTCGTTTCGGTATTTTTATGAAAAATAATATTTAATAATGCTAATATTGGTTCATAGAAAACGTTTGAATACAAAACATTCTTGAATTCTATAGATATTATTGTATTTGAATAAATAATATCACACGAATATTGGATGAGAAAAGTCATTCTAAATTCTAATTCCTATGAGATATTATATAGTACCTAGAGCTCTAGAGCGCTATAGTACCTAGAGCTCTATTCCATTTTTAATTCATGAACGTACACTTTTTTGAATTAAGTTTAACGTCATGAATAAAGCACAAATAAAAACAGACATACTAAAGTTTCAGTTCTATAAACATTCTTCCTCTGCGTGACAACGCAGAATGATGGAAGAAAGCAAGACAAGAAGAAACTTATGGTGTGCTGGAAGTAGATGTTAAATTAAAGTAAATTTCTAAACATTAGAAAGGAATGGTGTACAAGAAAGATTAATAACGAAATTGTTGGTCTTTTTCAAAATACTCGTATGAAAAGATTCCAATTCAAAATATGAAAGAAAGAAAGATAAAATATGAAAGATATAGTTAAGAGCGGTAGTTGAAGGGCAGAGTCGAATTGTACGTTACAGCAAGTGCTATTCAGCAACTGACCTTTACTTCGGGGAATCTTGTCATATTTTAAAAAAATTTAGTAAATTATTTAATGATCTTTCCAACATTTCACTTTTTACTTATGTTTGGTAATCTAGTTTCGTTTCTACATTTTACACAAATGGATGTCTTCAAGAGTGAATTAAAAGCAATTGAACAAGGCCTTGAAGCAGTTCGTAATGAAAATGACTTTGAGGACCTCTGGATCCTTTTGGACAGTCGCAGCTCTCTCCAACACCTCCACAACTGGATTGCAATTTGAGATCAAACTAGTATTTCTATTCTTCTCAAGCTCATTTTAAAATTCCACGATGTTTATTTTCAGTGGATCCCATCTCATGTTGGCATATACAGAAATGAGCAGACGGATAGACTGGCCAAGGAGGGCTGTTACCCCACTAATCCTTCCTCTTCAACTCTTACCTTCCTAGAACATCAATCCACAGTCAATTCTGAGATTTCGAAGGGGTGGAAGATTCCTCCCTGCCATCACTGGTATGCGGGCAAAGAGCCAGGATCTTCATTCGCCCTTAATTGTGACAGAGCTTCTAAAACCGCAAACACTAGATTAGCAAGCGGTCACACAAAAACTCGTTTTTCGAAGGCAGGAGAATTTTCGAGGTCTGCTTCAAATGTCAAACTGATCAGGCTTCTCTCGAACACATCCTGGACTGTTTGATACTTTCCAGAGGGGACATATACTTATCCCCCCGTCTGGTCCTCGATTTTCTTAGGGTCAACGGTCTGATGGAACTTGTCTGACTTCGTCAGGCATTTGGAGGATAAGCCACAACCACAACAACACAAATCGACACCTGTTTCTCATCGCCTTTTCAGTGTTTATCTTGTTCAAGCTTGTTTCTCTTCGAAAATTGATTTAATTTATTTTACCCTTCCTGCAACTTGCTTGCTTTGTGTGATTTTTTGCCATTCTATGTGTCAACAATAAAAAACGGGTATTTTTCAGAGAATAAAAATTATAAATTGCTGACGAACCTCATCAAGACAAAGTTGAAGGGTAGCAAACAGACTTTCATACTTTCCGAAATTCGAATTAACCTATAAAATAGCAAAAGGAATTTATGATTTAAATATATATATATATATATCACTAAGGCGAAGATATAAAATAATTTAAATGATACTCTTAGAAAAATATTTCGTGTTTATTTTGAGTTAGTCAGAAATTTAATGCAATTAGACACATTTCTAACATCGCCCTATACGCACACAAGCCCATTACATCACATTAACTACAAAGAGTTTGCTTAGTTTTCGAACGAAGAGCCTATTTACATCTCATTTCCAGAACTAGACTGCTATTAAAACTTGAATAACTTATGTACTAGCAACTAAACGCACACATAAGAATTTCACCATCGACAAGGAATAAATGCAATTCATTTGTCTTTCTCCAGGTTACCACCAAGGTCGGCGTATATTTTTATTAAATCTATTGATAAAAGGGTAAGATAGAAAAATTGGGTATTTTTAGAGGGTAGAGAGTTCGCTTTCCAATAAGGTGAACCGTGTTCGAATCCCGACGATGACTGCTCGATACGAATTCCGTATCCGACTTGCACCGACGACAGTGCTGACGTGAAAATAACGTCAGTGGTAGACGGATCATGGGTTAGAATCCTTTTGCTGTCAGGCTGACCATGGGAGGTTCTCGTGGTCTTCCTCTCCATGTAACGCATATGATGGGTTAGTTCCAACAAAAAGGCAAACTTCTCCCAATATTTGATCCAGGAGTTCCCTTGCCTCCTGGATAGGGTTCAAAATTACAAGGCAGCGGAGTTGAACATTAGTAATCGTAAATTGCGCTGCGCCCAGACTTATGCATCCATCTTGTCAGGTGCCAGATGCCAAATCCTTGTGTGTTGCTCTCTTTTGCCCTGTGACATTGCTGTGTTACAATCTACTATTCGTCGCTAAGCCATCCCTCCCTTCTGTCAATATCTTTGCTGAGTCCCACGAGCACGCGCTTCGAGTTATCGGTATGTCCCCGGATGCCCCCCCCCCTGCGGGCGCGGGTCGGGGTTAAGCTAGTTATTAGTTCTGCTGTTATTAGTTTAGTTAGTATTAGTTATTAGTTTAGTTATTGGATCGGCTGTTCAACGACGGTTATATATAAATAATTAGATTGAAATGGCTCTAAAGATACAGACAGGTTGTATACCGGCAAAATGCCAAATGACATCAGGTTAACTGTGATAGATTTTCATTTTTATTCCCCTCGTTATAAGAATTCTACTTCTTCGAGTAAATTCCAAATAATTCAATCAATCATTCAGAAGCCTGCGAAATTGAGGTTTTTGAAAAATACAAGAGAAGTTATTGTTGATTTATATGTTATTTGATGCCCTGATTCCGAAAATGACCTTCATTTTCCACCATCACGTCAGGATTTTTTGTAAAACCAATGATGTTCTCACTAAACTCCTATTTGGAAAAGAATTTTCTCAAACAATTGTGCATGTACTATCTGGTAACTGTCGTCTTTATTTATTTCTATCGATGTAAAATTGAATCTTGTGAAAGTAAACTAATTTTTGAGCAACTGGCTAAATTTTTTATAGATTAAAATGAATGAAAAATACTGTTGCTAGATTGCACAAGTTGCCTCTGGTCGACAGAAAAACAATAGGTTCCTAGAGTTTACACTTTTTACATCAGTTTCTAGAAGGAAATCACCATCATACCATTTTAATTTGCAGGTAACTTACGTAAAATTGACAATTGACCAAGAATAGCAAATTTTGTCTTTGTGTACATGAAAGTTTGAAACAAGTTGAAGAAAGTTGAAAGTTTTGTCTTTGTGTACATGAAAGTTTGAAACAAGTTGAAGAAAGTTGAAAGTTTTGTCTTTGTGTACATGAAAGTTTAAAGTTCGTTGTTGTCATGTTAATCTCAAAATATTTATCCTTGATGAGTTAGCGGATATCTGGATCAACATAGATTACCTCTTTTAACTTAGCTTGGGATAAACCTGGAAACTTTTTCCACATGTATTTGAAACAATCGCCATCTTTTGGAGCAGCCTTGACAAACAGTTTCATTACACCTAATTTTATATTTAGAGGGGGTAACAATACTTTTTTGGATCAACTAAGCTGTTTCGAATTACATTCTTGGAGCCTGGGTCAAGACTTTGTCTTTTCTGCCATTCTTTTTTGACCCAATGTTGAGTCTTGTCATGGCTGTCCCACTCACAAATGAAACATGAGAACTTCGTAAATCCACCATGTTGAGCAAGAAGCATGGATATAACTTTTATATCATTGCCAATGGTCCAACTGTGGTCGATATATTTTATTATGTCTAAGACGAGAGCCAAGTTTTCATAGCATTCTTTTATATATACCAAGTGTCTAACTGGTACAGATGCATACTGGCTCCCATGACGAAGGATAGCTTTGAGGCTTCTTTTAGATGAATCTATAAACAGTCTCCACTTATCTTTATCGTACATGACTTTAAATTTGCTCATCAATCCAGGAACATCAGAACAATAGACCAAGTTCTCCTCTTCATCAAAGTACTTAATAAATTCTTTTTCGTGATTCCTGTACCAATAAAGAGATGTTCTTTTGGCCAATATGGTTTTATCTTTCAGTCTGGAGACTAACAATTATTCAACTGTCTCCTTCGAAAGGTCCAGATCTCTATTCAGATCATTTAGTTCAAACCGAGAAAAGGGCTGAGATGAACTGGTGTCAGATGACTTATATTCGATATCGGAGCTTTGAACTTCTGGATGTTCCGCACCTGAAGACTCTGAAGAGATGGCTGGCAATTCAGTAGGAGGAAAAGGCACAGGAACATCATTTCCGTGAAGAGCAGGGCGTATGGCCAATGGAATGTGATCAGGATAAGATATTAGCCTTTGAATTTTTCCGGTTATACCCATGAACATGGCAGGTACAAAAATAACAATCATCAATGTGGTTTTTAGGCTCCCTCCATGTCATAGGAATTCCAAATCGTAAGACAGTCTACTTTCCTCGGAGCCATAAGCGTAGATCATTAAGATACTGCGCGCAAATTTAATGAGGAGCCCACGATTTTTCATGGTATCCGAGTTTCATGCCTAAATACGCATGATAAAGCTGTCTTACATAGTCTGTAATGCTCTGTCTATAATGAATAGTCTGTAATGAAATTTTCACGACGTCTCGAGCTGGAAGTCATGTTTCACGAAAAGTACAAAGAAAAGCAGACGTTAAAAATGCTTCTGAAAAAATGACTCCCAAATACGCTTGCTAACGTGCCTGAGAGGCCTGCAAAATAAGATGAGAATTTTCGTGAAGCTATTGGTAGAGTGATATTGTGGCAGAGAGAAAGACGGTGATAGGAAGATGTCATAGAGGGGTAGTTTTGTAGATTCAACCAAAATAGAATGCCGGTCAGGGAAGAAATTCGAAAACGAAAATTTTTTTATGGTAAATGCTCATAAAAATTCTAGTAAAATTGAATTTTTCGAGAAAACGTGACGTGATGGAAATTTTTCATTATTTTTTTTCCATTTCAGCACCAAAAAATACATAAAGTTCAGCTATCAGTTCCCTTGTATTTTTTTCATCGCAGGCCTGTGTTATCTTTATTGTTCACAAGAAGAGTCAGTGGGAAAGAATTACAATACTTATTCAAGGTGGTTATTTATTAAAGTTTCTATTTTAGGTTAAAGTCAAATGCCAACTTCTCCCGCTTATGTTAGAAGATTTTTCTCAAATTAAATATAGTAACGAAGTTATATAATGTAAAAATAAAAATTTCAAAAGTTATACGAAATTTTATAAATTGCTATTTCATCATTGAATTCACTCATTTAATGCTAAATTTAAGCAAGTAACAATAATTTTACCCTGAAGTATGCAAGTGCTAAAGAAATTAAACAAATAATGCTTACATGCTTACCACATTTCGCACAATGATAATATTTCTGCTAATATTTATAAACTTATAATTCCCAATGGGAATATTTAATAATTCAGATAATGCTTACCATATAATGCAATGCTAATAATTCGCTGTCATTTTCTGTTTATGCCATAATGCGTATATTTGTTGTGCTAATAATTTTCTGCCACATTCTAATAATGTCACAATTCTAATATTTCACACGCCAACAATTCGCAGTAATTTTTTATTCAATTCACAATAATAATTCCCATGCTAATAATTACCTGTCACATTCTAATGATGCCAATATATTAATATATTAATATTTCACATATTAATAATTCGCTGTCATTTTTTATTGATGCCACAATGCTAATAATTCACTGCCACATTCTAATGATGTCACAATGCTAATATTTCACTTGCTAATTATTCACTGTCATTTTCTATTCATACCGCAGTGTATTTTGCATGCTAATAATTCGCTGACACATTTAAATGATGCCACAAAGCTAATACTTTACTCACTAATAATTCTCTGCCACATTCTAAAGATGCCACAATACTAAAATATTACGCTAGTATAAATATTGTGAGGCTACTAGACTATATTGTACTTAGTAATAAATATTGTGATGAGCTCCAGACTTCTATGATGGCATTATGATGCAAATCTATATTATCACAATTTATTTCAATAATGGCATAGCGCAAAATAATTTTTTTCAGTGGCTACCAGCACTTTAATTGGTTATATAATGCATTAGTACCATTTTTAAGGCATGGAAATACCATTAGACAAATTACGAACATTTTTATTGTAGTATTCTTTTTCCCATATTCAAATGATGTTACACCAACTTGTACTGTGATTTAGAAAATTGTTTCTCAGTGGTAGCAACGCTTATATTTTACCAAATAATAAAAGTTTAATCTTAAACTTTTAAGACCAACACAAGTAAATCAAGACGACCAAACTCAGGCGGGGGGGGGGGGGAATTAAAAGGTGATGGTTATACTTTTGGCTGCTGGAAATTTTAGAGGTTAAATTTCACTTTAGATTTAGAAATTCAATGTGTATGTGTATGAAAGAGACATTAGTTAGGCATTTAGCGTTTGTGGAGTAGCTTACTTTTTATTAAGTTTATAATTCCGTAAGGTTTAACTATACTACTATTTTGTGAAATCATTCCCAACGACCCTAAACGTTGACATTTATGAGTACATACTAAACCAGATTTGTATTTGCGGTTCCTTCTGATCGACACAATAAGGTTGACTGGTTAATCATTATTCCTACAAAGCAGAAATGTAACAATGCCAATATTATTTTATTTTTAAATTGAATGAAGGCACCCATATATATATAACAAAAAAAATATGATTTCTAAGCTTGTATCACAAACTTTGTTTTTGAACTTTTTTTTTCTTTACCATGTTAAGGTTTCCAAGCGCAACATTTTTTAATGATCATGTGTAATATTTTTATATTCAATCTCTACATAAAAAGGCCATTTATGCAACTTAATGCGAACGTCAATGCCCGTAAACTAGCATAGTTTAATTTTAGATTATTTCAAGCTGGGATGGTTTATTCGCTAATCCTTTATAAACCTTGTTGGTTAAACCTTGTGATAAAAGTTGCTGCAACATTAAAATTAACCTTGCAATACTATCTGGAAAGCTTCCCAGAATCCATTCAGTTATATATATATATATATATATATATATATATATATATATATATATATATATATATATATATATATATATATATACTCCTCTAGTTACGCTCAATTTGCGCTTTTGTTTTCATATTTTGCAATCTGGCAATCTTGTGACGTAAACATTTCAAATCATTCTTGAAAAATTTCCCGTTCATGTAAGTTCATTATATTTCACTACTCGCTTTATAGATTTTGTTTTATTCTGCTCTTCCTTTATATTTTATTTTCTGTTTTTACGTGTTATTTTTACTTATTGTGTTTAATTTTATTTGTCGTAATTTTTGTAAAAAAAAATTTTTTCAGTGCTCCTCACTCTATTTTATTGATATATTTTGCTTTGGCTTTACTGATACAATATTAGAAAGCACTCTTTCTCGGATATAATCGTGTGGGCTGATGAAAAGATTATATCTTTTATTTTCCGGTTTTTTACAAAAACTTTATCCCTTTTTTTTATTTATTGATATTTTCTTTTTATTTTTAATTTTTTTTCTTTCTTTTTTTAATTAATCCTTTTTCTTTCCCCAGTTGTTTGTTATTATTATTATTCCCTCCCCCCTTTTTTTCATTTGTCTGTAATTTACCTTTGTTTTATCTTCATTTCGAACTTATATATGTATATATATATATATATGGATTCGATTCAATTGGATTCGCTGGCTGGATTGGATTCGATTCAAATTTTAATTTTTATATGTAATTTTTAATTTTATTTTATTTCTTTATTTCTTATTTTTTTTATTTATTTTGTATTTTTTATTAATTTTTTATTTTCTTGCTTATTTTTAATTTCTTTTTTTTTAATTTTTTTTCTTCTTTTTATCATTTTTTATTCATATTTTTTTTTATTTATAACTAATATATGAATTAGTTATATATGAAAAATGTTACCCCAGGACTCATGTATAATGCAAATTGATGACTCAATAATGCAATTGATGAATTGATTCTTTATGCATAGCGTGAAGAAACTGTTTTATTCTATGGTATATAGCATATGTATCTTTGTTTATTAATGCTTGTTAAAAAGTACTCGATATCCCTGTTCATATAAATATGTATTTTATTTCCAATTAACTAAATATTTTCTCAAGAAATTTTACATCCTGAAAAATTTTAGTTTTCCTTTTCAGGATTCGGTAGAAAAGTAAACTGGTTTAAAAAAAATGAAAATCAAAATCTGAAGCGCTCTTTAAGAAATATGAAATTTATGAAAACTTTACGATATTTTGTTAAAAAGCTATAACATAGAGAGAAATAAATATCCCAAATTCAATTTATAGCTCTCAGGAAACAATCGCTAATCTTTTAAGAAAAATACTTTTAAAATAATCCCTTTCAACTTTCAAGTGTTTTTCTTAAACTTAAGATAGTAAGTATATATAAACATAGTTTAGGGAAAAAATATCTGCTTATATATGCAATTAATTCCCTTGATATTTCTGCTTTCATTGTGCTTAAATGATTGTCTTCTTAAGTAAAGAAATACATAAAATTTTATGCAACTTTAACAGTAGTAAAATCTTATTCTTTTAAACCGTGCTCAGCATTTTAGTTTAAATTTAAAAGAACATTTTAGTATAAGTGTTTGTTCTTCTAATTTTATTGCACGTTAAATTTTTACACTACGTGATTTTTTAACGATACAAAATTAAAGTTAACAAATCTCAAGAGTTATATTTTAATACTTGCCAGAGGTTCGTTTTCATTATTTTGTAACTTATTCCTGTATTTCGAAACATAAATTGGTATTTATTGTTTTTATTTACTCGTATCAAGACCATTTTAAAGCTTTTTTTTACATTCATGCTTTTAGCTGAACTAAATGCTGTTATTTTAAAATTTTTATTTTAAGAAAAATAACGACTTTTTAAATTTAACAGTTAGGCATGTAAACAAGATGATTTGCATCCTCGTAATTTTTTTCTTTTTGTCATGTCACGTAAGATTTGCTGGTAATTGTTATTTACGCTTATATTTGGGTGACCGGAAAGTAATGTCTTTTCGGTGCATTTGATATTTGTTATCAAGATTTTATTTTTAATCAATAATGTATTCAGCCTTGTTAGCAACAACCATTCAATACCAAATAGAAAATGAATCGAAATGCGTCTAAAAAATTTATTTGTTTTTAAAACTAATGAATAATCAATGCGCCGAAACGACATTACTCTCCGATCCCCCTAATATATTGGTCTTCTTGTGACTCCAGATTAACAGTGTTTTTCAAACCCCGTTCTCAATGGAAAATAAACTATCCATTTTATTATCCTTAATAATAAATCCGAGTCATTCCTTACCTGTGTAATTTACCGTTTAGGTAATCAAAAATGGCTACCCATTTGGACTTTTATCTAGTTGGCTATTGGACCTTTATCACTTTTTTTTTATGAGCACCGCAGCCCTTTACTGTGCCTAAACTATGCGTAATTTCCGACGTTTCCTATACATGGCTACTTCCGTCCATTTTTGTCCCGCAGTTGACATATCGTAAAGACACGATTCCCAGTAGAACACCGAAGTCAAGCATCACTGGCTGAGATTAGTAAGCGGGTGTGTGACCACTTTAATCAGACTGCGTAGGGACCGGTATCGGTCTTCGTTAAACTGCTCTACTGTAAAGTGCTCGACTTCGCGTGCAGGTCGTCGGGCTACCGAAGCGGGGGTGCCATCCCCTTTGCAGAGGATCAAAATTGCGATGGCATGTCTTTGGATCATCCTCATTGCTGTTTCCCAGACCATCGCCTATACCCCGTTGTGCAGCTATAGAGCGGCATAAATAAAGTATCTACCTATTCCTCCAATTTAAATTTCCTTTTTACTTTCAAGACATTTGTGTCCTTTACTGTGTCTCTTCCAGCCATCTACACAGTAAAAATATTTCATGTATCTGAACACCAAAAATGGTGGCAACTCCTTTGCACCAAAGTGATGTTCCACCACGCCATAGCGCAAGGATAGTGTTTCTAGCACTGTGAAAAACCTAAAATGCACTTTCACACTACTTAGTGTAAAGTAGCCACCGTTAACCACCATGTTGTTTTTTAGTAACACTAAAATTTATAATTAAAGTAAATTTCTAATTACATAATACAATGCTATTTTTACGACACCAATATAAAGTAAGAATCAATAATTTAGGTTGCATGCACACACTAATTTTTAAAATCAAATGAGTTTATAAATAAAACACACGTGTAGCAGAGAGAATACTATGACGAATTTGAACTAGGCTTAACAGAGTAGGTTCGAATAGAAGGTACACAATATAAAATTATTTAATACAGTTTACAGAGACATGTAAATTAAAATATTAACATCTTTATTATACTACTACCGGTGTTTCTTTATCGGTGTTCCTTATTATACATACATATTTTTAATGGCGAACTTTAATTTTTGTAGATGAAAATCAACATTGTAGACTGCAGCAAACTCTCGCCAACTCGTTATCAATTTTAAACACAGACGAAATCAAAACGGGCCAAAATTGGAGTTTTCAGAATAGAAAATATTTAACGTATGGTGTAAAGGCGAGTGATATTAGTGTAAACCTGTTTTTTGCATTATCGGTGTTAAGAGCTTTTATACTCTATGGTAATGGTGCATGAAACTTCAATTTAGTGTTTACTTGGAAAAAATGTTTTAATTCCCATAAATTTTAGGGTTATTTAACATCTTATTTAAAGAGATGTTATACCACAATTTTTACAGCGTTGGTGGAGGTCTTCTCCTGGCCCGAGATTCTTAAGGGGAAACTTTATTGGTATATGACATAGGTATATGTCTATGGTATACTTCACCAAGCCCACAACCACTCGCACTTTGGAGGAGTAAATTGAAAGCTGTTACTAAACAATTAAACTACCTTTATGTTAAATTATTTTAGATAAATCAACAATAAAGTGTGCATGAATAGTGCGTCAAAAAAAGCCCATCCTGAATAACTTTTGATCTAATAATCAGATCTTCACGTTCTAGAACTTATTCTTAATGGTTCGAGGGGGTGATCTCAAATATTCTGATTAATTGGTGCAAACGATATTTTAAGTTACGAAAACCTTACAAAAACGTACTCTCTCTGAATAAACATACTTTATTTTTCAACGTAATCAGGTTTCTGACTCTTAAAATAGAGGGGGTAGTCGCAATCTGGAAAATATGGCCCCCTTAGTTTGGTCAGGAGGACGATGTTAATTTTACTTTTTGCTTATTTTGCTATATTTCGAAAACTTCTTAAGTGAATAAAAAACTTTCTGCACACAATTGTAAAGTTCGTTTATCCAAAGAAAACTCCAAGCAGAAAATAAATTTTAGTAAATATTTATAATGTTTTAATACTTGATTTAATAACATGCGAAAACAATTTCAATTGTAAAGTATAGGAGTTTGAGCAACATTTTAAGAAATGCAATTTTACTTGGCAAAATACAAAATTTGAGCAAAATCGATCAAATAATGAATTTCGAAAAAAAGTCGTATATATCAAATTAAATCCTTCATTCAACCAATTTCGCTCAAATTTTGGATTTTGCCGTGTAAAATTAAATACTTTAAAATGATGTAAATAATTGCATACCTTACAATCCAAATTGTTTTGTTTATTATTAAATAAAATAATAAAGAAATAAATATCAACTAAACTTTATTTCTTGCACTAAATTGTGAGTTAGAGGTATGTTTATTCTGATGAAGTACGTTTTTGTGTCTGATTTCGTAACTTAAAATATCGTCTGCACAAATTAATGAGCATATTTCAGATCACCCCCTGAAACCATTAAGTTCTAAAACGTGAAGATCCGATCATTAGATGAAAGGTTTTTCAGGGTGACCCGTTTTTTATTTGTCACTGTGTACCATGACATTATCATAAACATTATCGTGTAGCATTAATGTGATATGCTATTCCATACACAACTCAATACTTTAATACTCAATAAGGAAGTCACATATTTTAACTAAAACCAGGGTTTTCTATCAAAATTACATCTTGCGTGATTTGCAGGACATCCAGTAGCTTATAGTAAAAATTTTATACTTATATGTCTCATCATAACAAAAGTTTCATTTGATAAATGCGCAGTTTCATATAAACTCTATTCTTCTTCAGTAATAATAAAATCCTTTCATAACTATCAAAAAGGAAATGACATTCTATTAAATATGTTATGAATTATTGCCACAGTCCACATTGTAAAACATAAAAGTAATAAAACTAAAAGAGTACCTTTTAACTAAAACATTCCCATAAATTGTTCCGAGGAAATATGTATTATCTAGTCTTTTTCTTTAAAATTATAATTATCTCCCACCAAATTATATTCGTGTAGCACGCAATCTTTGAAACGTTAGTATGAGCAATTAAATAAATCAAATTTCTGGGCTATATTTAAATCCAAAATATCCCATTCAAATTCCAAAATATCCAATTTACATTTTAATGACTACGCTTATAATTTTCATTATATTTTTTGGGAAAAACTATTGAGCGATGCTAATAATATTAGTTCATATTTAATATTAATTCATTATAGTTAATAATTATTCATTATACTTAATATAACATTAGTTCATTAGATCATTGAGTATTAGTTATTCATGATAATATTAGCTCATTAGATCACAAAGCTCGTATAGATATAGAATAATAATGTGCATGAATTATATAAATTAAATTGTTTTGAATAAATAATCTTACAGGGATATTAGATTAGGAACAGTTATTATAAATTCTAATGATATGATTGTAATTTTCTGACGAATTCAATTTTTGCAAGAGTTCTATAAAAACACTTAGCTGTAATTTAGCTAAGTGTATTCGGCTAATTAATATTTCAGGGAGTGTAACTTTTATTTTTCATTAGACTTACTTGTTTTTAAACATATTTTATAATATTGCTCTCCAAATAAGATCTTCTTTATCATCTTTAGTTACTTTTTTTAGGAATTATTTTCAAGATCTCACTTTTTTGGGGAGTAATAAAGGAATTTTTTGGGATAATAAAGAAAATTTTAAAGATAAAAATCACAGGAAATATTGTTTTTAGATTATGTTTTTTTCATTATTTCAATTTTGTTATTTTTTATTCCACTCTTCATTTCCTTTTGCATTACATGAACGAACTCCATTTTCTTTGAGAACGATTTTTTTTTATTAAAAAAATACTGAGCCATAAAATAAAAAAAGAATTATCTTTTGCTGATGTCTTAACCTCAAAATGACCCAACCACTCAATGACTATTTCACACAATAAGGCTTGCTCATTTGCAAAAGAACAAAAGACAGAAACAAAAAAAAAATGAATTTAAAAGAATTCGTTAAAATTTTGTCACTTAAAAATAATCTTATGAGAGATTTTACTTTTTTTTTTCTGCGAAAATAATAAGCGAAACCAAGTAGCATAGATTTTCTACCTAAATATCATTATAAGCTTTAAAATAAAATAGGTTGTAATGATTCTACTATCAAATTAAAAATGAAATTTGTGTAATAAATTTTTCAATACAAGTTGAAAGAAAAGAAATAGGTTTTTTCTCTCAAAATAAAAACAAAATAAGTATCAATCAAAATCAAAGACTATACAGATTCCATTGATTTTTCTTATCAAAATTAAATACTATATAGATTCCACTAATTTTTCTTATCAATGACGATACAGATTCCACTAATTTTTCTTATCAAAATCAAAGACGATACAGATTCCACTAATTTTTTTGTCAAAATCGAAGACTATACAGATTCCACTAATTTTTCTTATCAAACACGATACAGGTTACTTTAATTTTTCTTATCAAAATAAAAGACTATTCATACTCCACTAATTTTCTAATCAAAGACGATACAGACTCCACTAATTTTTCTTATCAAAATTAAAGACTACACAGATTCCACTAATTTCTCTTATCAAAATCAAAGACGATACAAATTTCACTAATTTTTCAACCACAATTAAAAAAATGAAGTAGTTGTCATTAATTTTCTTTTAGATTAATTGAATACAAATCCCCTTCCTCTTATTTTACTTTCAAAATTTTCCAAAATTGGCTGCCGTTGATTTTCACAGTAAAACTATAAATAAAACACGATCCATTGTTTTTTAAACAAATAAAAAAAATATTTTTCATTGATTTATCTATAAATTTAAAAAATAAGCGAGTGTTTTTGATTTTTCTACTAAAACTATAGCAGGTACCATTGGTTTTCTTCAAACTAAAAACAAAACAGGTGCAATGAATGATTTAAAAAAAATTAAAAACAAAACAAGTGGCATTCATTTCGAAACCAAACATTATTAGTATTATTCTGTTCAACTATTACTCTGAACCAAGTATCATTTATCGTTCGATACTATCAAAAGGAAAATTGGCATATTTGCACTAGCGAAAATAGTATAAGAATTACTGATCTAAGATTATGGAAACTACTTGAAACGAGCTGAGCTTCGTTCCTTTATAAAAGCACCAAAATCATTTGCCAATAATTTCTATCATTTTTTAGATTAGAAATGTAAAAATTCTGAAGATATGAGGATCTTTTGAAAAAAAAATTCTATAAATCAACCTGATTTTATAAGTAATAACTTCGATTTATAATAACTTATAACCTGAACACTATGAGATGGCGCATTCATGACAATTTTTTTAAAATCGCTTAATAATGTTATAATTTTTATTTATTTATTTTTTTTATTTTTTTTGCCTTTTCGTTTTTTAATTTTTCTGATGTTTAGCAACCATTACAGAAGCGAAAAGTAGGCCTTATTTAGTTTATATAATAGTGCAATATTTTCATATTTAGAAAAAAAAGATTAAAGAAAAACCTGAAGAAAAAATTATTTACTTTTTCCTCTCCACTAATTCCTTACTTTCTCTTTAAAAATTACGACATTACTGAAAAATCCGTTATTTCAATTGTTTTATTTCTTACCATAAAATTCCTAATTCAAATTTAACAAGTTATGTCGACGAACAAATACGCTAGACAAAATCTTCCAAAACACATTTTAACTTGATAGAATACAGCCAAAAGCTTCGCCAAACAGAAAATGCCATGTCATAAACTATTACGCAAATTACACTTCTGTCGTCATCAGTGACAGTCAGATTTCCACGTTCCAATCTCATTCCTATCTCCTAGATAGATTGCGTTTGATGGCATCATTTCAGTTTCTACATTTTCAAATCTCTCCTGACATCTTCGAAGCCTGCGAGTCGGATATTTTCACACGTGAGATGATGGGCGTTCTGAATATTCTACGACCAAGAAAGGTGGGACAACCTTCTAAAGCCCTGGGCTTATGACTTTACCCCGCTAAATTTACCACCTTGGCGAATAATCAAGACAAATCACTGACTCGGACTTAGCCAAGTCAATTTACATTCTCGTAAATTTCTCGTCATGACGTGAAATGTGTTGGAAATCGTTATTCACCCTTGATGGTCTTCGGGTGACACTAGGTTAAGGTGGAGAGAGGACTGCAACCTTGGTGCCATAAGGGGAGGATGCAATTGAAGATGTTTTGACATGTTAATGCACTGATACATTCAGTTTTAAAGACTGTTTTTTAGTTCTCTTTTCTTTCTTAAAAAGATCTTGAATGAAGAAAATGCGTATATTTTTGTTTACCTTCAACCAAAAAATTTAACCGTAAATTTATTCTTGACTTATATTTTAAGTTTCAAAGTTCAGAAAATAGTTTTTCTCCAAAATACATAGTAATATTTATTTAGTGAAACACGTAATTTTAAATTGTATTATGAAATATGAAGTGATTATCAATATTTTTTATGCGTTTAATGCAAAAATAAAATTGTTCTGTTTTGAAATATGTAGTAATATTTATTTATTTATTTCTTTTAGAAATAGGTAATAATAACTGACACCAAATACGTAGTGATGATTTATAATTTTTATGGGGTGAATTTAAAAAAATATTTTTATATTTAAATGCACGGTAATATTTATTTTATGAAATACGTAGTAATATTTATATTCTTAACTACAGAGGTAGTAACGATTTATAATTTTTATGTAGTCAATTTATACAAATATTTTTATATATAAATGCATGGTAATATTTATTTTATGAAATACGTAGTAAAATTTATATTCTTGACAACAGAGGTAGTGATGATTTATTAATTTTTATGTGGTGAACTTATAAAAATATTTTTATATTTAAATGCATAGTAACATTTATTTAATAAAATACGCAGTAATATTTATATTCTTAACTACAGAAATAGTGATGATATATACTTATATTTGTTTTAAAGAGCTAGTTTTTTCTTCAGGATCAGGTTGTTGGATATTTAAAATATTTGTGGCGTTTTTCCATGGATTGGTGTGTTTTTTCACGGTATCTTCTACAATTAAAACTAAAGAACTGGCTCTTAAATAGAAAATCGTTAATTGAAATACATAATTACAAAACAAAACATTATAACTAAACTATTAATAAAGATCATTTACACATTAACATTTCATAACATTCATTAACATTTCATAACATTACACATTAACATTTCATAAGATTTCCAAATAAATAAAAATTAAATTTTTTTGCACTTCTAAAATATATTTCATAAAACTCTACTTTTCTTTCTTTGAAACTTCAAATAAGAATGTTTTAAATAATTATTACTCGAAATTTATTTAGATTCGCCAGAAATTCTAAAGCTATTTCTTATATCCAAATTTCTATATTTTTCTTCAAATACAACACCCCGCAGCAAATAAAAACATATAATAATCTTCCTTTTAAGCGGGATTCTGAGTTTTCAAATGTAAAATGTTATGTTAAGAAATATAGTGGATGGGAGAGAAAAAAGAAAAAAAGAGAAAGTAAAGTTTGGCGTTTAAAGGGGCGAAAATAATTCTTGGAGCGTGTTCTCTCAAAAATAGACAGGAAATAGCGTTTAAGTTTCATTTCCTGTATAATGGTCTTATATTGCTGACTTATAAATCTCTTATAGGTTGCTTTCTAAAAGCTTTTGAAAATAGTATCTGCTTTTGTTTCTAGAAGCTTTAATGGTTGATCTATTCCAGGGGATTGTGAAAAAATTGCTTTTATTTTCACATGACCACACGATGTTGTAAATTCGGAATATGTCAATTGTTGTATATTTGATTTAGATAATAGCATTCTTAAGAACATGTATCAATTTTTACCATCATAATGAGAATCGCAGAAAATTATATAAAAGCAGCATTCAAAATTGAAAAATAACTAATCCACAAATTGTAATATTTCAAATGAGGGGAATCAGATCGTGAATTGGGTATTTGCAACTCGAGAAGAAGTGAGTATGCGATTTAAATTGGATTTAACTAGATAATTGTAAGCGACGTCACGCGTGTGCGTTAAATCTTATTGATTTCTGAAAGAACGAAAGCCTTAAGTTGTCTACAATGACATCACTTGCAGATAACCAATTGGTAATCGTTGTTCAGCTACACTTAGTTTTTTTAATAAAAAAAAACCGAATGAACAATGAGAATTCACTGATTCGACATAAAAAATAAGAATTGAAAAATTTGATGCATAAATTCGATACCATACCAGTCAACTTTGCTTTTTCCAAGAATTATCTTTCCAAGTGATAGTGAAATAATAATTAAAAAATTAGTCGTAGGCAAAACTATTTTTGTATTTAGCTACAGCTGAAACATACCATCATAGCATTACCAAGCATTCGTATATGTATTATTGCATGTTGTGGTGGTTAAATTCTTTCTAAATTAAATTTATAAATCTTAAGGAAAGTAGCAAGAAAAAATATATAAATTTTGCTCTCACTTTAATAATAAAATAAATTAATTAATAAATACAGTTAGTTATAATTATACAGTTAGTGAAGTTAATAATAATAAATAAATACAGTTTTTCATATTATTAATTTACTTTCGCCAGAGAAATGACGACTCATGTATGAAGTATTTCAAGTGATAAAAACTTGTAAAGTAAACTAATCTAACCTGTTTTTCAGACAATTTTTATCATACAATAAGCAAGAAACTCGAGATTTGACATCCGTTCTTGGCAAATACCAATAGTCGATATTCAAGTGAATAAAAGCATTGAGTCGATGCTAAATGTTTTTTTAAAATTTGCAAAACGCTTTTTTAAGTATAAAAGCAAAAACAATAAAATTGAGACAACATTAGAGCTGGTTAATCCAAATTCATAATAAAAATTTTCAAAATCAGTTGCTTATAAATTTTTGAATGTTAAGAAAAACATTTTTCAAACTACTTTTTCTGGATTTTATATTTTAGTAAAACATAACAGATTTTTTAGTAACTATTAGATTATCTTTTATAATTAAAAAAATCAAAAATATGTTTTTGCTTATAATTTAAAATTTATATATAAAAGGGACACCGGTGTCCCCTCTATGTCAAAGGAAAATTTTGAAAAGTGGTTATTATATTACTTCATTTCACACTTTAAACTTCAAATAATCGACCCCAGATTTTTATAAATTTATTAAAAAAACTAATTTCTTTTAATTTAAATTTCAGATTCGGAATTGACCTCCGCAGTTTGAAAAAAATAAAATTATAAGCGTGAGTAAATAACATATTTTTCTGACACATTATGTGAAATATTAGTTTTTTCAAATGATGCATGCTTTACTGAGTTTTTTAATATTGGTATATTTTTTATTGCTAGCTCTATTCACACCATTAATCAAACTCTTGATAAAGTTTTTCTGATAACAAAACTATCTTTAGTGGTAAAGACAGATCATTTATAAAAGACAGGCTTTTCTTTACTATTTCTAGAAAGAAAAAAAAATCAGTGTCCATTTTTTTCTTTTGAAATATAAACTGTATGAAGTCTGCAGAATATCTTAGTTAATTTGAAAACGCACGTAATTGTTCTGAACGAATTTAAAGCTTTTATAAATTTAATTTTTTATTATTTCAAAAATCAAATCAATATATCTCTGTAAGCTCCTAAGTATGGTTTGATTTTCAGGCATTGTAATAGTTGTGTGGAACTTATTATTCCGTTTTTTTTATATTTAAATATATCAAATTCTACAGACAACATATGTAAGCAAAGAGTTTGAAGCAGTTCAATTCAGTATTCCTATAATTAAGAACCCAATTTAAAAAACAACAAATTCATGACTCCAATTTCGGGCCAAACTGATTGATGCAAAGTACGTTGTGAACATCATTGGCGCAGATTTGCGTTACATAAAAAAGAAAAACCGCGATAATCTCCCTTAGTCAGCCCTACGTTGACTTCGCAATGATTCGTCGACAGCTGAGGATATTTCATGTCAGCACTGTTGTCGCTATAAAATAATATTATACCCCAGATACAAGTATAAGGATAATTTTAACATCAGCAATAACCTTTATCAAAAAACCAAACAAAGTTTATAAATAATTAGCAAATAAACCATGCAAGCTTGAAGCAATGTTAAATTTAACTGTGCTAATTTACGCGTTATGAAGCTCGCATTAAGCTTGGGAAAACAAACCTTTTTTATTGAAAATGAATTTACCTTCATAAAACAAGGTTAAAAAAAACCTTTTTAAATTGAGGAGGAATAATTATTTTAAAATCAAAAGTAGAAAGCATTATCAAAACAAAGATAAATTCATGGCTTATTTTAGACACTTCGATCACCACTAAAACAAGGTTTAGTTGATCTTTTTTTAACATTTTAAAAGTGAAGGTTAGCCTGATCATTAAGTTTTCAAAGCATACAAAATATTGCATTTGAGAGAACAAGACAAGAACTTGACAAAGAAAACTACTAAAAAAGGGGAATTAAAAAAGGGAAAAACAAAGTTTACAGTATAAGCTAGAAAAACAAGATTTTTTGTAAAAATTTTTACAATCCAATAACTTTACTTTTTGCAGTGGCATATTAATATTTGTAATATCTCTGCAAGTCTAAATAAGGGTTAATTAGTCAACCTCTCATTGCCAACCAAATAAAAATGAAAATACAACGTTTGCAGTAAGGTTGCTCGCTATCTGAGAAGGAATCAAGCTGTCTTAACTTGAATTACAAGCCATCCTTTTATTAATAAGAATATAAATGAATACAGAATATAAATAAAACTAAATAGAATATTTTTTGTTGTAATGTTATCAAAGAACAATACAAAAACATTAATAGTATAAAACATATTTCATACTAACTCGAATGTTTACTTGTTGTAATATCAGGAATACTAGAATAATATGAAAGGCATATCATACTAAATTAAATATATAGACATATTGGTCGTTATTATATCAAGAACAATAGAGCAGCATCTAATAAATTCAAATATATATTTATTGTAATGATATTGAGAATTATTGATCAATAACATAAATATTAAAATGAATCCAACATACTTTTATTTTTTGTATTTATATCAAGAAAAATACGATGTTAACTACATATAATTATATAATAACTATAACGCCATATTAATCTAAATATATTTTAAAGAAATTAAATTTAAGCTAAAAGTGCTAAAAGTGAAGCATATGCTATTTTTTAGAACTTTAATGATTGCAGATAGACGTCCGTTACCTTGACCGTAAATTAATCACCATTTTTATCATCAAGCATTTTTAATAACACTCTAGCCCAGGGATGGCGAACCAATGGCACGCGTCGCAATATTTTGGGCACGCCACCGATCACAATTATTATTGCTCTATGAATAGTTATTACACAAATGTTATTACACTATAAAGCATATGTAACAATTGAATTAAAATTAACAAAAACAAACAAAATAATAAACAATTAATTATAAAAAAATAACAATTAATGCTAAAAAACAATTAATAACCATAAAAAAACGAGCTAACAATAAATAACTAGCAAAAAAAATTTATCAGTCCTGCTAAACTAACATCTTACTACCTAATATAAGTTATTTGTCATCTAATCTGCGACAACAGAAGTCACACGGATGTTACTTTAAGTTGAATTACGCGTATAACTAAGACATTGCAAAATGTTTTTTTTTTTTTTTTTTTTTTATGTAAATAAAGAGTTTTGAGTTGATATTATTTAGTATTATTATTTTCCCAATAATTATGAAGTCAAAATTATTTGACGGCACGTCTATGACCTCATTAAACAATTTTTTAGAAAAAATGGCACGTTGGTGTATAAATGTTCGCCCATACTGCTCTAGGCTTACGAAAATAGAGTCAATCATTAAACATACCCAAAGACTAGACGACTGGTCTACGAAGACCAGTCTAGACGCCTACTAGAAACTAGAGGCAAATAGATTTGCGTTTCAAATGACAAATCTCTTTTTTTCAGGAATTTGAAATTGTAAGCATTATACAAGGTATTTTGTAATAAACATTTTTAATATATATGTGACATTAAGTCACAATTTCAATTAAATTTCATGTTTTTTACATCCAAATCCTAATTTTTTTAATATTCTGATACAAATCTTTAGTTCTTCATCCTTTTTCCTCTCTCCCCTTAAGCTTTAGGCAATTGTGACACTCTCCCCATAAAATTCCTTTTCCATTCTTTTGACCCCTCCCTTTTGCTAGAATTTACATCCTTTTTTTTTTGAACACCTGCTTGTCGGCCCCTTTCATGTCCACGCCAGCGCAAAGTAATCTGCATCTTGTTTCTTCACTTTCAATTGAGAACCCTTTTGTAAACGTTAAGTGTAAGTAAACTCGTAAGTAAAACTCAACTTTAACTTGCAAATATTTAAGGAATTTAACTTTGACTTTTTTGGTTAGCATAAATATCGTGCGCTAAGAAAGATCGCCAGCATTCGATTTCGAGTTGTCTCAAGTTTCACATCTCTCCGCCTGACGGAGATATTATTTTTCTCCTTGCTTCCCCCTCGCTGAGGTGTGGAATTTCAACATGGCGTTGTCTTTGCCGCCATACTTGCTGGTTGAATTTTCTGGCTAATATGATTTTGCCTCCTACATTACTCCGGCTATTTAAGTTTTTTTTTCAAGCGTTGGCTTACTTCAAGAAAATCTCTACTACATCCTCAGCATGTTCCTTTTCAAAACTCGTCAGTGTATTCCGTCAAGGTTCTCTTCATTTTAATGCTTTTTAAAGGATAACTATCAGTGTTTTTTTTTATCATGAATAATGACGCACGTCATTTGTACGTGGATCGAGCTGACCGAAACTTCAACACCCTTTTTTTTAAATTGATAAAAAGTGCCATCCATTAAGCTTTTTCAAAAAAAAAAAAAAAAAAAAAACACCAGGGGTTGACGACATTTTTGCTGTATTCCAATCTGCCAATTTTCCAGTATGATAAATTTCCCATGATGTTGTGCTGTCCAATAGTGTTGATGTTGACTACTTTTCAAAACTATTTTTGTGTTTTGCTAAGGATTGTTTATTACAGATTTTTTTGTCCAAGCCAAAGGTATGTTTTTTTCAGTTTTTTTTTATCGGGTTATTTCAACGCCTCAATATGTACTTCTACTAAAATTTTATCATGTGCCTTTCCTTTTTTTATGGTATAATTGTCTTTAGTTAAGCTCTTTTCTTAGTTTTTATTCTTCGATACCCAACCCTGAATAGCACAATATATTTTTAGAATCATTGTCAAAACTGAAATTATTTTAAAAAAAAATATGCACATTGGGAAACGTAAATTAATATTTAAATAAAAAGGAACAAGAAAAATATATAAACTTAATAAATCACTACTGATGAGGCGTGACTGAAAACTTACGAACGTTTGTTTGACAAAGTTATTTCCAAATTTTCTTATACAATCAAACTGGTTTTGATTTTTTTCCGTTATACTAATGATTCGACTGATTTCGATATCATTGGTTCTTTATCACTAAAATATCAATTTGCTACCACTGGGTATACTTTTTGCCTGTATTTTTGACAAGGATTCAAAAAATATACATTAAGATTGGTCATTATGAGCACCTTGTATTTATGCAATTCCAACATTCAAAAATGAGAATCAATTCACGAACCAAGTTTATAAAAAAGCGTCCCAGGAACTACCGCTGCTGCATCATAAAATAAAAAGAATATAAATGATTTAAACTAAAATCACTGTAATATAGAATTCCTGTAAATGATGAGGGATGAAAGACATTTTCTTGTTTGTGCTCATTATAACAATAGAGTGAACAACAAATCATAGCTTATCTGGAGAATTCCAAAGAGGAGCAATCCTCTCTCTCTCCTCATGCATCTTTCATCAAGAAACAAGATACGCATCATCTATTAAAGAGGAACATATATTAGATGATGTCTTTTACTGAATCTTAGATCATCTTGATCATCTCGTTATTTATTGATGAGAGCATGATTATCTGATACATCTTTAAGAGCGATTTATTTGATGTAAAAGCCATTTAGGAATATTTTTTTATTCCTCTGAGCACCAAAAAATTCATAATTGCGATGGTGACTCTTGAGTAGTGAAATTATTGGAAATATTTATAAAAATTGTACAATTATAACAGCTTTTTACATAAATAAAAAAAGCGTACACCTGAATAACTTTTGATCTAATGGTCAGATTTGAATGGAATAAATTGCGATATTGATAGTTTAAGACCCTAAACTTAAATATGTTAATTGGTTAAAGATATGTTTACGTTACAGAATCAGATACAAAAACGTACTTTATCTGCCATATTTGTTTCGACGGGTTTCAATTTTTCGCATTCAAAATATACACGTAGAAAAAATTCTGGTGAAATTACCTTAGTGTAATGGTAATGACATTTTGAGTTTAAAAAAAAAGACATATTTCATTTAAATCAAACCTAATTGTACGATATTTAAACTTTTCATTTAGTAATTTTTCTTTTCTTATGGTAACGTGCAGTTCGTATTACCACGCATTTAATTAAAAGTACAAAACTGAAAAGTAAATTTAACCGAATAAATAGTGTTTATGCCGTGCTCTAAGGTATCAATATAAGATTACTAAATTTTACCACGTTTACCAAATTAAATCACTGATTATAAAATAAGTTTTTGTTAAATTTATTGAAATCATTAATTAATCTCTTCCGCAAAATTTACTGAGCTTTTTTTTTGTCGTATGCCTGTTAGGCAGAGGGGGTGTGATTGTTCCTGTTTTTCAGTGGCGCCATCTATGGACAGGAATTCGACTTCTGCCACACCATTCACTCAACCACAAATCCGTTTATAGGGCGGGTCACATTCACACATATTCACACACGCAAAGGAGAAAGGACATAGAACACATAGAGAGAAAGAAACATCCATGCCTTGCCCGGAATTCGAACCCAGAACCTTTCTGATGCAAGGACAGTTCCCTGCCCCCTACACAGGCCGGTCGGCAGCTTTTTGGTGTACCCATAGAGTTATAAACATTGTAAATTTTACCATATTCTGGTAATTGGCCCGAAATTTATTTCTCAGTGTTGAAAGGGGTTACCGTGGTCTGGAACATTTCGTCCCAATATTTTGGTCAAGAAAGCAGTTGTAAGTTTTGACAGCTTAATCAAAATGTCACTTTCTGCATGTTTCGCCTTATGTGTTGAAAGCTTTAAAGCATAGATTCTCAACCTTTTTAACGTTGCTGCCACGCTAAAGAACAGAAAAAATGTCAACGCCCTGCCCTTTGTGGAAATCCAGTTATTTGGAGCATAGGGACGGAGAGGTGAGTGAGAGGGGTGAGAGGCAACATTTTAAAGCAATTTTCTTACTCGTTAAATTTGTTAGTTTTCTTTAAAAATTAATATGCACGTTAACTGGATAATGTTCTCCCGGGAGGTAATCGCAGACTATTTGTTATAATCAAAATAAACACGGTAATGAAAAAACTACAACAAAGAAACCTATGGTTAAAAAGTGTCGTTTATTCTTAAGAAACACCTAATTAAAAAACATCAAAAATAATTTTTTATTCTAAAAAGTAGTATCAACGAAACAATTAAGTCACTATGTCAGTGAGATGATTGTGCTTGAAGGTTCAGAACCAGTTTCTTAACGTTGGGTTCAATTTTTTTTTATGAGGTAAAGATGCAAGTCCCCTCGTTTTCTTTTCTTTTTATTTGTGTACACAGTCACAGCACTGAATCTTTGTTTGACAAGGTGGATGGAAGGGAAGGCAATTAAAATTGTTTTGATGATGGACCACAGTCTAAGGTAGAGAAGACTAATGTTACCTTGAATCCAAAATTCTGTGAGTCGATCACCATTTCAAAGTTTCATTAGTTGAAAGTTCGACCAATTCCTCTTGAATCTGAAACTCTACTGTTTCAATATTCACAAAAAGTTTCATAACCTCTTGAGGAATTTCCAGGGACAAAATATCTGTAAAACGGCAGAAAAGTCCATGCGTAAAAAATCAAGTTGTTGAAAATATTCTTTAGTATCAGAGAAAATTTCATCATTCTTTTTAAGATCCGATACGATTGGAATTTGGCTGAACTCATTCCGACCAAAATTCCGCTTCCACAAAATCAGTTTTTTTAGAACGGCAAAAATAACTGATTTTGTAGTGATCAAATTGAGCTCGTCGCCATGAAGTTTTAAATTAACACCGTTAAATTTTGCAAATAAATCCGTGATACATGAAACGTCTATCTTAAATTCTAGTAATCTGTCTCTCAGAGTTACCATCTCTGTCTTCGAGGAACTCAAACACGGAGTCGAAAATATTCTAAAACCTATTGACACAGGCGCGGTAGGAAAGTCAGCGAATCTCAGTGTGTAGTAGCAAGCGATTTAATTCATTGTTTTTTTTACACAGCTTTTGAACAATCGATCACCGAGATCATTATTGTGATTTTTGTTCACAGCAAAGATTGACATATTGCAATAACTAATGCAAATGATTGCTGAGACTTTACAACAGCTAAACAGACTTTACAACAGACTTTAGAACAGCTAAAATATCTGGTACCTTCCTCTTCAAAAAGGCGATAAACCCACGATGTCGACCCACCATTGCAGGAGGTCAATCAATGGCAACAGACATAATATTAGCAAGAGGAATGTTTTTCTCTTTAAATAAATCTTTGACAGTTTTAAAAATAGATTCACCTTTGTTATCTACAATCAAGCTTTTTGCAAAAAGCATTTCTTGAATAATTTTTCCTTCCTTCACAAACCGGACGTAAGCCAAACGTACGGAGTAAAGCCTCATTACTTGGCAAGGTTGACTCATTAACTTGAAGGGAAAATTTGCTGGATGTCAAAAGTTTGCCTGAAGAAACTTCAATGTCTTCAGCTATCTCATCAATTCGTCGCCGCACTGTATCGTTGCTTAATAAGATATTTTTTGATTATATTGGATGATGCTGGATGGTGTAAAACTGTTTCCAAAATTTTCCTGACAGCCGGCGGTATCAACTCTTCGCTGATGGTATGAAAGATTCCCAGATTTAGTAATTAATTTTGATATATTATAAAAGGATATAACACCATCGTCGCATTTTTGTGATGAGTTTGCTAGTAAGTCTGACACCAAAGATGCTTTCAGAAACTTGTCCTTGATGTTCGTGAAAAATGACAAATCTTTATTTTGATTGTCAGGATGAGTTTTTTGCAAATGCTTTGCAGGTTTCATTACCTCATTAGATTATACTTGGCGATTGAACAAATCCGAATTTCAAGTTCGTGACATTGTATTGCCGACACTTCTTTTTGTTAGCCGACATTGTTGGCGGCAGCAAAATACAAACGATGAAAGAAACCCATATTCATTCTAAACTCATATTCTTCAAAATTAATAAATAATTTACGATAAAGAACTAATAATTACGATAAGAAAAAAACTTAAAGAAAGCGAACGAAAACCATCCTTAGAAACATGCGTTAAATCAAACATTCATACTGAAAGTGCATGTCTTCGCCAAATAAGCTTGAATGTGGCAAAAACAACTGACTCAGGCTTCGAATTGGAGAATATGTGTCAGATAAGGTTGTTTTATTGCTGGTACAAATGCTGAATCGAATAATCTTAATTTGTTATATTAATTTAATCCTTTTTTGTTAATTTTAGATTAATTTTATGTTAATTTTAGATTAATTTTATTTATTAAAGTTATCTTAATTTTATAATTTTATTTGGAGTTTTAAAATGAAATTTTAATGACCAAACATGCTTATCGTCCCCTACCACCCAAAACATGCCCACCACCCCCTACTGCCCAAAACAAATTCAGCGCCCCTCAGCATACTCCCATCGCCCCCGTTGAGAAACAATGCTTTAAAGGAATCGCAAACATTTTGCACACGTTTGAAAAACTCCTTCATTTAAAGATATTTCTGGGAAGAAAAACTTTTTGTTATTGTTTTTACACCATTTTAATTCATGCAATTTTAGATAACAAAAAGGGAAATTTGAAGGTAATCGGTCGAATAGTTCACGATAAATAAATTACGTCATTCTGGAGAGAGCGAAATACTCAAAAAGGGAAATTAACATTAGCAGCAAAATTAACATAATTGCTGCATTAACAAACAATAAGAACAGTGTTTTACACGAAAAATATGCTCAGTGGTCCCCTTGCAGTCAGACTAACAGTGGGAGGTTTTCGTGGTTTTCATCTCCGCGTAACGCAAATGCGTATAAGTTCCATCAATAAATGATCTCAGCGAAGGTTAGTATGTCCCATTGCTAGATCTAGGAGCTACCGTGTCTTCTTGTTTGGTTTCA
Source organism: Parasteatoda lunata (assembly GCA_949128135.1). Taxonomy (NCBI): domain Eukaryota; kingdom Metazoa; phylum Arthropoda; class Arachnida; order Araneae; family Theridiidae; genus Parasteatoda; species Parasteatoda lunata. Next base: position 25,279,981 of record OX421979.1, read on the forward strand.
AAATTACAAAGGTAAAGAGTTGAGCATTAATAGTCGTAAACTCAGAATTGGGTCGGCTGCTCAATGCTGATGGTTATAAAATAAAACAAAATATTGAGCCGTGATGGCTCAAGGGATAGAACGCTCATCTCCCAATTAGGTGACCCGAGTTTGAATCCCAGCGATGGCTGGTCGATATGAATTCTGCACCAGGCTCGCACCGACCTGTATTGACGTAAGACATTTCCATTGGTATACGGATTATGGATTAAAGTCTCCTTACTGTCGGGCTAACCATTGGAAGTTTTCGTGGTTTTCCTCTCTATGTAAAGCAAATTGCGGCTCGTTTTGCCAAAAATTCCGCCATGAAGGCCAGTTTCTCTCAATGATTATTCCGAGAGTTTCCTTGTCTTCTGGGTTCGTTTTAAAATTACCATGTTTAAGGAATAACATTAATAGTCGTAAATTTATTATAAGTCACCTATTCGACCCCAGTTATAAAATAAAATTAAAGTACCGCATATCAAGAATCCAAATTTGTCAAAAAATAGTTATGTTCATGCCGAAAAAGTGCATTTTTGAACCCGGTTTCTTAATCCACAGCCACTAACTTTTCATCTTCAAAAATCAACTGCTATATTTAAGGTTAGGCTCCCGAACCATTGAGATCACATTTTGGTACGTAAATAATCTAGCCTAAAGATCGAAAATTAGGTTCGCTTCACCTCCTAATGTTTTTAGAATTTTTGTACAAATTTATGTTTAAAAAAAACCCGTTTAAAAGTCAATTTAAGTTTTATTACATTTTTTTAAAAATTTCTAGCTATTCAATCTCGGTTTCGATTAGAGAGCTATGTATCGATTAAAATCTCACAAAATACTGGTTTACCCTCCGCAAATAAACTGGTTTTAAACAGTTCGTATTAATTTTTTACTCTATCGATAAGTTAGAATTTGTAACTGATAATTTTTTTCTTTTTTTACTTTAAGATTTTTAAAATGGCATGCCATATACTTTCGGAAAACTACAAACTGTATGTTTTAAAACCTTATCAACAAAACAAAAATAATAATAATAAAAGACGTTTTAAAAAAAATTAGTTAGAGGTCAAAAATAATATGTTAAAATAAAGGTGGAAACAAGATCGTAAAACATGAAGATTCAACATAATTAGCCTTGTCAAGCATTAATGAGAAGAAACAAAAGTGATTTGAAATATAAAACGATTCATTGTTTCAATTCTAGAGCACTGAAAACAAAAAAAAAAGTTTTCCTTGTCGAATAAGTTTAAAAATCTTCTAAATGTTGAACATGAAAAAAGCAGAGAATGACAGTTCGAGGTTATTAAAAACACAACTTCAAAGGGAGTGGATAGTTCTCAAGTTAGTGCCTACATGTTAGTGTACCATATCAACGAAATTCAGTCTCATTTTAGAAAATAAGGGCTTAAAAATATCGACCAAAGAGTTTGTATAGCGTCAGTAAAAATCATTTTAAATTTTACTTAATAATCGAAATTTAGTTTTAAATATCATTGACTTATACCAATTCGCTAGTATATAAGACACGTTAACTTAATTCTATCATGGAGTACGTTTTAATAGATGTAAGTTTATATTGTCGATAACTTTCTCCACATTGAAATTAATATTTACATTTTAACGCATGTTATCAATTTTATTGATACCTTTTTGATTGATTCAAGAGCCCAGTCTGGAAGCTTTAACCAGCGTTCATGTGAAAACCGTATAAATGCAGCATTTACTAAAGTTTTTCAAGCATTCATTTTCTATGATAGCACTTAATGGCTTCTTTTTCCAGGAAACGAGGAGCAAAACTTTCAAAATGAAAGAAAGAGGACATATAACTGCGTGTATATCGGATGCTTACATTTTTTTTATTCCTTGACTTCGAAACATGATAGCGATTCAAATCGGCGCCATTTTGCAAGAAAACGTTTTTAAAGATATCTTAAAATGAGCTTTGGGTAGGGAAGAATGGCATAAAAAATACATTTTAAGCCTTTTTCATTTTAAAAAACGACAACTCTGCGAAAATGCAATTCAGGGAATGGCTTAAGAAAATTGGGGCATGGAGAAAAAAAAAGAATTTTTTTTTTTTTTTTTTTAGTTTAAATCTAGTTGCTTTCTAGTAATGGAGAATAAAAGCTAGTGGAATACATATTAGATGAAAAAAAGGGAAATTTCAGACTGCATGGATGAAAATTTAAAACAACAATCTTTCGAGAAATGACTTTTGGAATAAATTCATCAAAATTCAGAATCAACAAAAGATTTTTTGAACTTTGTTATTCTTCGTATAAAGTAAACAATTAGGGGAAATTAAAATAGTTCTTGTAGTAATTTTTTTTTTTTTAAAATGCACACAAAACTCTACTAAAAATTTTTCTTTTCCTTCAAATCAAAAGAAATTTTTTTAGATTTTTTTGAGAGCTAACAAAGTTTTCAATTTTTAATTTTTAAATCTATTCATAAAAAAATTTCCAACGACATAGTAAATGCATTCGATGATGATGACACTTAATTTCGTTCATGTTTTCTACTAACTTATTAAGGTGACAAGTTTAACCCTATTATCGTGGCAATTATTTACTCTGAAATTTATGCCATGAAAACGTTAACTAAACGTTAATAAAACACTTCTTTACACGTTTGAAAAAAAAAGGCATTAAAATATGAAACGAATTTGCATGACACTTTCATGTGAGGTACAAATATTAGTTCAACTTAGAACAGATTTTGTCAGTGATAGTACAGAGAAATGTAAAATTATTTTTTTCTTATCTGCTTTTTTTATTCATTGAGGCTGTTTTTCGAAGGCTCCATCGTAAGGTGAAATAATGCTTTCTTTGCGAATATTATGTTACTTTTATGTTTACAACCGTTACTCATGACTGTTAAGTCAAGTTTAGCCTAGTATCTAAAGCCAGCACTGTCTACGTTTATTTTTAAAATGACGCACGACGTCAATGTGGAAACAAGCCACAGTTTTGTGAAAATGAAAAGCGTTTGTGGTCGAATTTTTTTTAATACTTAAAAACGTACCCCAATGCTGCATTACCTGGGATCATAAAAATTTGCAAAAACTGAAAATAAGGCGGTGATTTTTATAATTTTCATGTGGAAAAAATTTTGCCAAATTGATAATTTTTAACAAGTTTAATAATTTTTAAAACTATTTAAGTTATTTGTTTGTTCTCAAGTCCAGATAATTCTTCACGACAAGATTATATATCCATAGTTTAAAATCATCGCATTGCTTCAAGTGTGATGCACTTAAACCATGGTTTTCTTTATTTTCCATACGACAAAGTTTCGAAAAACAGCTTTAAAAATAAAATGATTTCGAAAGGACAAATGCATAAGTAACAAATTAAAGAGAATGGGGTAAGATAATAATTTCACATTTTTCAAATAGACCATGAGAGCTTTTCCGTTTGAAAAACAGAAAAAAACACCATTATATCCATACTGTTAATAAGATGTTTTGATAAATTATGCTGTCATCTAGTGTAAATTATGCTAACTTATAAAGTACCAATCTCTGAACGATACCAAGGAAGAATTTCACGTAGTGTTAGTTGAAAAAATTAAAATTTTTCACTGCATAGTCCCGAGCCCCTTCATTAAAGTAAACAATCAAGTCCTTGTTTCATTTAGTTCTATTAAGCACCTATAAAAATTTGAGTTGTATATTTAAAAAATTGAATACATAATTCGATTCATTGGAATGCAAATGCTCTACCCCCTGAGCAATCACGGCTCATTGTATTCAAATTAAAAATATCTTTCATATTAGTTTCTAATTTCTCTGGAAATAATTTATCTACACAAAAATTATTTTGGTAAGTTTTATTTTAGTCGTCATGAGAAGAATGTTGCAAAATATGAAATACTTTTAAGCCATAAAAGTGGATGGTAACGACATTCAATTTATAAGTTCATTTTTATCATAAATGCTACAGACATTTGAAACAAAACCTTTTTTTGAAATTAAAAGCCCTTGCAAATAAATACATCATTTTTTCTTATACTCTCAAGATAATCATTATTCATCCATCTTGAACAAAGTGGCAAATTTATAACTTAAAAAATAATATTCCATCAAAATATCATTTAAATTCAACGGGGTATTAAATATTCAGCATCACTACGTCATAGATTTCTGCCCACGCTTAGATTATGTCATTATCTTCATCTTTTTTATCCTCTATCATTTTTGCTTGTCAAAAAATGATGAATTGCTTCGATTTTTCAGATTAAACGGGTTCATAATGTATAGACGGCTCATAGTAATTTTGAACTGTAGTTTTATTTAATTAATATTATGAGTTCCGATTAATTTATATAATGTCCCTACGAGAAATTTCGAATGATTGAATTTTGATTCAATTATTATAACAAGGAATTCTTTTTTTGTGGTTGTTTAATAAGTTTTTAGTTTCTTAAGGGAGAACATTGTTGTTGTATTAATAAAAATTAGTTTTTATAAGTAAAAGTATTGTTTGCTATACAAGCTTTTAAAATATTACAATAATAAGTATACGAAGAATTTAAGTTTTTATACCGTAGTTTTAAAACTGTATAAAGCTACGCACAGGTGGCGCTAAAGTTTAAAATTCGTCATAAAATTTCTGGGTTACAGCTTCCAATTTATTTTAACGCCTGAGTTTGAAAAAGCAAGTCCTCCAATAGTAATATGTGTACCTGTAGTGTTTATAATGTAACGCGTTTTTTTAATTTCACAACAAACGATTTTAAACAAAAACAAAAACGAATTAGGCGACTGCAATAAATTAGGACTAGCTCGCACTTCCAACAAAACCGGTAGAACGCATAATTGAAGGCATCCCATATTACTGTATGTGCTGTACTGCTGCTAGAAGTGATCATAGTTCATATTGAAGGTATTGTTCCTATTCCAAACTGAAACGTTCATTCAATTTCACAGTAAACGATATTAAACAAAAACAAAAATGAATTAGACGACTGCAATGAATTAGAACTAGCTCGCACTTCCAACGAAACCGGTAGAACGCATAATTGAAGGCATCCCACATTACTGTATGTGCTGTACTGCAGCTAGAAGTGATCATAGTTCATATTGAAGGTATTGTTCCTATTCCAAACTGAAACGTTCATTCATTTCCACAACAAACGATTTTAAACAAAAAGAATAATAAATTAGACGACTGCAATGAATTAGGACTAACTCGCACTTTGGAACAATGGCTCCTACTTTCAACGAAATTGGTAGAACGCATAATTGAAGGCATCCCACACCATTGTATGTGCTGTATTACTGCTAGAAGTGATCATAGTTCAGACTGAAGGTGCTTTTTCTATTCCAAACTCACACATCTGTTTATTCATTTCATACGTATGCTAATTTCTAAAACACCATAATCCTCTGTTTATTACTTTTTATGTATATTTTATAAATTATTATATGCACTAGAATCTGTGACACTTTCATTAAATGTGACAGTGTGTGAATATGTGACAGTTTAATTCTATGAGTAACATGAGTTAAGGTCGTTTTTGTGATTTTTTTCCTGAGTTTATGATAACTTGTGTATTAGCTTAAATCGTAATTTTAATCGAAAGTAATGTAAGCGGTTATTAAATTCAATTATCCTGTTAAATACATACTGATTTCATTAATAGATGGCTACATACAGAATGGCTTAAAACCGGCCGACGAGATTGTATAGTGATCAAAAAACTGACTTCACATCAGAAAGGTCCCGGAAAAGGTATGGATATTCTTTCATTCTCTTTACTTTCTGTCCTTACTGTGGGAACAACATTGGCCAACATAACGTGGTGCCCTTAAAGAGTGGTCAACAAATCTGATACTTGAATGACGAGTGTCAATCAAGTGGTCATTGAAAAAATTTCTTAAAAGCATAGTAGGTATCTAGTTTTCTCATTATATTCAATTTTGTCAGCTAAGCATGCATTTATCGTGCAGAAATCATTAGGGGTTGACGAGTGGCAGTGAGCAAACAGGCAGCAAAATTAATTGGAAAAGTTTCATTACTGTGTTTTGCGCAGTGTTAGAAATGTTTTAGTACTCTGAACCGTAATATCATTCATTCAAATTCGCTGCAACCTCATTATGGAACCAATATTAACCATCTTAAACATGATTACATGTTACTCTCGTAAAATTGAACAAAAATTTGGCTTAATTGAGCAAAAATTTGTTTTAATTTAACGCCTTATTAAGAATATTGTGAATTTGTAAGATACAGAATAATTTACTGAAATTACAGAGTAAGTACCGAAATTATGGTTGAACGGAAAGTATAGCTATCTCAAGCTCCAAGTACTAAAATTTTGGTGTTAAAAATTTTCTTTTCTCCATAATCTATTCACCATAAAATAACCATTCAACAAAATGCCTTTCATTCAAAAGATAGGTTTTAAGAAAAACAATTTGATGAAATAAATTTCATTAAAATCGTGATGATAGTATGTGCATAAAATTATATTATCTCCTTAACTATTTTAAATATTTAAAATGTTGAAACCAGAACTATATTAAATTCGACAAAAAAGTAACTAAGCTTTATTTCCATTGTTACTTTTAATTAGATAATGATTTTTTATAAAAAGCTTTTCTGAAACCATAAAGCTGATTAACTTAAGCCGCGATCTTAGTCTTTTGATAAATATTTAATGTAAGATGATAAAAAGAAATTGAGTTAATTGGATTGAATAGTTTTTTTTTTTTTTTTTTTTTTTTTTTTTTTTTTTAAGCTCCTTTTAGGTTTGTGTTAAAGAAAAGCCTCCTCCTCGGGGGAAAAAATGCATCGTTCTCAACTAAATTCGCTATTTTTTTAAAATAATGTTTCAAAATTTTATTTTTGAAACTTACAAAATTCTGTATTAATTTTCCTCTTATAATTTTTTTTAATAATATTTGTCACTTTATGGTATTGAAATTATATAAATAAATTCGGAAAAAGTACTAATCTTTTTTAATTTTCTCTTCGTATTTTATATTTACTACATTTAATAATCCGCAATCTTTTTTTTTTTGCTTTTCTGAAAATTAAATCATTTGTTTTATTGCGATAGTTAAACTTAAATGTTTAAAAACTTGCTTAAATTTAATAAAGTGAGCAACAATACAGAATATTGAATTTGAATATGGTTGAACTTTGTTTTTTTATTAAAATATCCGTAAAGTCCGTGTTGCTTGAATTAACCTTTTCCAGATTTTGAATTTATTAATTTTAAGATTAGTATGGTGACACAAAATACAATACGAATGATTAAATATATAAACGCCCAGAAAAACTAAAAAAGCTAAAATTGTATTCCTCAATGCATTTGAAATATCTTTAATAGTTATGAAATAAAGAGGTCATAAACACTTGCCTTTTTCTCATTTATGAAAGTATAAAGTATGTATAAGTTTATGTAAGTGTAAGTGAAGTATTATGTAAGTGTAAGTATCTTATTATGTATAACGTTTTTCATTTTCCAATCATCAATTCTATTTTTCAGAACTGTAATTTCTGTTTAAAAACTGCCACATCTATTCCTTTAATTCAATTGCTTTATTTTCAAAAAACATGAAGAGTGCGTCATTAAAAACCTTACCACCCTGAATAACTTTTAATGTAATAGTCTATTCTTCACGTTTCGGAATAATTCTTAATGGTTCGATGAGGTGTTCTTAAATATGCTAATTAACTAACGTAGTCGATATTTTAAATTACAAAATCGGACACTAAAACGTATCTTCTCTGAATAAACATAACTTTTTTTTCGACGAATGTGGATTTCTAATCCCCAAAGTATAGGCGGTAGCCGCATTCTGGGAACTATTATCCATATAGATTGATCAGGAGAGCGATCCAAAATTTAGACTCCTTAATGTTAATTTTACTTTTTGCGTATTACGCCATATCTCGAGAACTTTATAAGTGAATTAAAAAGTTTTTGCATACAATCATAAGCTTCGTTTATCCAAAGATAATTCCATGCAAAAAAAAAAAAAAAAAAAAAAAAAAAAAAAAAACATTTTTAGTGAGTATTTATTATATTTTACTATTTTATTTAATAATAAATGAAAAAAAAATTTAAATGTACGATTTTTTCAAAATTTGATTTCTCAGGTAAATTTACTACCGATTTGATTAAAGTTTGTATTTTGCCATGTAAAGTCAGATACTCTAAAATGACGTAAGAAATTGTATACCTAACAATTAAAAAAAATTTCGATTGTTATGAAATAAAAAGTATTAACTCAAATGTATTTTTTAAAGTACATTTAAGGGTTCCAAACTTCAAATAGTTCTCCTGCGAAAACTAAGGTGACGATATTTCCCGGATTGTGGCTATCAGAAATCCGAATCCATTAAAAAAAGAGTATGTATATTTAGTGAAAGTACGTTTTTGTGCCTGATTTTGTAACGTAAAATACCATCTGCACTAATTAATTAGCTTATTTGTGCTTCCTCGAATCATTAAGAATGAATCCTAGAACGTGAAGATCCGATCATTCAATCAAAAGTTATTCAGAGTGGTCCGTTTTTTTTTCCCGCACTGTACAACTTTTGTCAAACTTTTGAAATCAACCATGCATTCAAATGATGTCATGACATTATATTTTGGCTCAAAAAGCAGCTTGCTTGATAAAAAATATAAACGTTCTCAAAGACCTAAAAAGCAGAAATAAGGTGCTTAAATGAATGCCTTCAATACTTATAATGAAATAAAGAAGATCTTTGTACGGTCATCAAAAAATCCTTTATCTCTCTAATGCATTTGCTTTCAAGTAACACTCCCCTATCAGTGAAGCGTCTTTTGAACTTAAAGCACGATACTCATAGAACTTTATTGTTACCCATTTCCCAATCGCTGCCGCCATTTGCAAAACTGAATCGATGCCATTTTTCAAAGCAGTAATTCTATGAGCGAAAATGTCACCATCTATTCACTTTAAAACCAAATTACTTCGTTCGCAAACAACACGTTTAAAAACAAAGAAGCGAACGGAAAACAAATCCAATTAAATTCTTCTCAACAAAACATAATGCTCTTTTGGCATCAGCGAGAACAAAGAAAAGATAATTGATATGGCATTAGGGTAACAACTAAACTCGCGATTCTGAAATGGCGGGAAGAGAGTGCGTTGTTGTTTTGTTGGGTAATTAAGAGAGAATTTATTCGTTAGAATACTGAGACAACATGGAAAAGGCGTTGTTGATCTGGGGTAAAATTTATCAATTAGCAAATACAGCTGTTAGAGGAGGAGATATGAAGGTTTTGCCTTAATGGACAAAACTGTTACATTACCTGGTGAATATTAAGAATGTGTTGTGTGAAATGGGTGATGTTCTTTGCAGTCATTTTTATCATTATCACATGGAATTCATTTAAAAATTGCGCTATATACCCAGTTATATCATCTCAGAATTTTTGTGAATTTTTATAAAATGTTAGTAACAAGCTTTAGCTGTTGTAGTTTATTGAAAAAATAATAAGTGAAGTAATTATAATAATTATGCACTTAGTTTGAATAAATTCGATTTTTAAATCTTGGTTAATTATGTGCTAATGCATATTGTTCAAAAGTTGTTGAAAAATTTTAGATAGCTAAGTTTTTTTTGCGACTATACAGTTGTAAAACTTATAAGTTTAGAAATTTTTATATTTAAAAAATTTAACTTAGTTACTTTAATTTCTGATCGGTATATTTTACAGAAAATAATTATATTAAATGAGCATATATTTTTTTGTAAGAAATAAATAACTAATAATAACTAATAATAAATAACTCGATTGTTCAAAGTAATAGGTTCCGTACCTACTTCACATAATAAAAATACTCGGATTATCTTAACGAAATTTTTAAATCTCTTTCCAGAAATAAACTTTGAAATTCCATCGAGATTTTTTGTAAACAATACTATAGAGTGTAATGTAAACAATACTATAGAGTGCTTAGTTTTAATACGACAATTTATAAAAATGTCTTTTTTTGTGTAAAATGTATAAAGGTATTTTATATACCGGTTTTTCTTCGCTTTTTCATAGTATATATATATATATATATATATATATAAATATGAATGATGGCAGTCTAAACGAGCAAAAAAAAACAGGCATGCTGGCGAAAAAAAATATTTTTTAATCATAGTACAAAGATCAAGATGAAAAATCACATAAAACTGATTTGTTTCACTGTAAATTTTAGGAAAAATCGTGTATACTTATACCGATGATCTCGTAAATCACATGAAAAAAGAAATTGATATTTCTTATAATTCGTTCATGTTCTTATAGTTCGTTCAAATCATGTCGAGGGATTTCTTCGGTTTTTACGCTTTTTTAAGGGGAAAACTTAAAATGGTAATTCTAGCATTCTTTAATCTTAATTTAGAACTAAAACGCTGAAAGTGAACAATAAATATTAGAACTATATTCGTTTTAAATAATAAATTAAGAAAAGGAATTTAGATAAAGAATTAACATAAAAAGATTTGATGCCTTTTTATGTTGACTTTTTTTAATAGATTTGTTAACTTCCCACAGTAATTTATAATGTTGTTTAACTCTATAATACCACTGTAAGTTCCAATAAAAAAAATCTTTCAGCTGTGAATTAAAAATACGGGAAAAAAACATAGTTCAAAGTTTTAAGTTAGCTGTATAAAAATTTTGGAAAGAAAATGCACCAAATTCGGTTCATAATTTTCAGAGATATTAATATTTTCCCGTGGTAGTAAACATAAATTTTAAAAAAATCTTTCACTTTTTAACTGCATTTTACATGTCCAATATTACATACTAGCATAATATAGATGTTACTAAGATATTAAGTTTTTATATGTTACGTTCTCTTCGTTATTAAAAATAAAAATGTTTAACCAATTGTGTCCAAAAACAAGATAAATTCATAAATTTTTTTTGACATGCCATCGTAAAATAACATTATTATAAAATATTTAATTCCAAAAAAAAGCTTTTTTATTAGCTTCAACTTTTAGGTTAGAACAGCATTAATCTCCTTGTTGTTTTTCCTACTAGGTAGAATTGTTTCGTTTTGAAACACAGCGCCATCTGTGTTTCAAAAGAAGAATATACTGCCATAAATGTTTGTCTTAATATCTTTAAAAATGATGGCATTAAAAATATTTTATACACTTTTATATATGACATTCTGTTTTTAACTCCAAAAATTCTTTGTTTTAGTATCTTTTCAACAACAAAAAAAATGCAATTGAAAATTCACGAAGCGCAATTATTTTAAAAGTAGACAATATAGTTCGTAAATTAAATTTCAGTTTAAACCAAAATTCGGAGTTAATACTATGACACAAACTATTAAAAATGAGCAAAACATTTTTCTATTCAAATCAAATTTCTTGATCAATAAATCAAACAGGTAAAATACATTTATTACAACATCTTAAAACGCAGAATTATATTAACAGATAGTGTTTAGGGTATGTTTAAAATGCTGTATAAAATCTTATAACATGTTATAGATTTCAATCAAATGTCAATACCAATTTTATTTCATTCATAATAAGTAAAACAAACTATGCATTTAATAAATTTTCAATTTCAATGTATAAAATCTTATAACATATTATAGATTTCAATCAAATGTCCCATACCAATTATATTTCATTCATAATAAGTAAAACAAACTATGCATTTAATAAATTGCCAATTTCAATGTACTTTTAAATGCATAGTTTAATTTAATATTTCTACTGAGTCAATACAAATTTTACTACTCTATTTCACACAACGGTGTTAGAAAATAATATTGTCACTAATAGGGGAAACTCTGTGGCGTTTGTAAGGTTTTATAGATTTGTGGGACATTTATTTACTTGAAGATAAAAATTCTGTGGCAACTGAAATGCAAAAAAATATCTTATTAATACGAAACGTTAATTACTAACTGCCCTCATATAAGAAAGTAAATTAGTTTCACTAGTAAAAAAATGTATAATTTCCTAAAATTTTTTTATTGTTTAGGTAATTTATACGAAGTAATCTTAAAATACGAAAAGTTCGTAAAAGTAAAATTCCTCCAGCAATCGTGCCGTAAACGATTTATCAGCAATGTATTATTTCTCCGGTTTATAGCATCGAAATAGTTCTAGGTAATTTTTTAATTAATATACCTTAAACTTTTTAAAGTTTAGTAGATTCGCTTTTTTGTTTTAGACTGAATGATGATATTGTAAGAATCATTTAAGGACACTAGATATGTCGAAATAATACTTATGTTATAAGTATGTTTATTGCGTAAAGATATTGTAAGAATTATCTTTCGTTATGGGCTTATAGGTAATATCAAACGAAATCTCCGGTCCTGTAATTTAAAAAGTTTTAAGTTTTAGTATATAACATTAAAATAATTGTCTATCCACTAAATTTGATGGTGATTATCTGCAGGAATGAAATGGCATTTCAAATTCGCTATTTACACTTTTAATTAGTTTTATAGCTAAGTTTTATATTTTTTCCCTATTTCGCCTGTTACATTGATGACGATCTTTGTATACAGCAATGGATCGGTTTTCTGAGTCTAACTTTTTTATTTGTGCTTCTTACCAAGTTTCTTAAATACATAGAAACTTTCTGTTTTGCTTCTTTTGCATTAATGATGATGCTTTTCCACAGCGATGGAATGGTTTTCTGCATCTAACTCTACAATTTACTTCTTACTATTTAAAGTTTCGTAACAATTCTCACTTTTGCCTTTTGCAATGATTCTTGTCTAAAGCAAAGAAACTGCCTTCTGCATCTTACGAAGGTGAGATTATGTTGTTTCTCATTTTTATAGCAATTCTCTATTTTATCTTCGATCATTATACCTGCCTATACAATCGATGCCGGCGCCTTCACCTTACTTTTTAATTCAACAATGCCACGTTGTTTTTAAGTTAAAATCAAAATAAACCGTTGTTTTAAATTTCTTAACAAATTGAAGTCACAAAAATAAAGCTGAATGTTCCACATTTATTAGTCTTGGATGAGAAAAAATATAAGAAGCAGTCTTTTTTTATTTTATTTTTTTCATGCGACATAGCTGAAAAAATTGAAATGACTTCAACTACTGATTTCAGAGATAATGGTGTTTCAATTGTCTTATTATCTTCCTTCGTGTAAACAGCATAAAAAGTGTTTAAAAATTAAAATAGTTTAAATCGGTCTAAAAATAGAATATATTGATTTTCACTTAAGGCCTTATCTGGTCGTTAAACAACGTCTTCAAAGTTTCATGTAAGTTCTTGAAAACGAAAATATCTCGATTCAAGCTGGAATTTCTATTTCAAATTTTCTCAAATAGAAAAGTATCCTTCAAAGATTTTTGATCGAGTCCGTGGACGTTAAAAGATGTGCTCATTTTTCTTTCCAGAAAACCGAAAACTAGCGAGAAAAGAAAGAAAAATCTATATCATATCGCTTCGACCATGAAGCGTATCAAAAATAGAAAAGAGTATTTTTTTTTCCACGAAGAAAACTAAAAAAAACTAGTTCCACTACATAAAACTTTTTGGTGTATTGCTTCATAGAATCCCGATGTGTTTGCTCGAAGCAAATATTTTTTTTCTGTACAGAGGACTTTCTCATTACTCAAAAAGGCTTGACATTTTTAAGAATTTTTTTTTAGTAATTGAGGACCATATTTTTTGTATGTGATGATGATCAAAAAAAAAAAAAAAAAAAAAAAAACTAATCGCCTTATGATAAAGAATTTTTTTTCCTGTTAAGAAGCTTTCACTAAATGAAGTTTCAATTAATTTTAAAAGCGTCGTGGCAACAAGCTTACTTAAAAATGCAATTTGTATTTACATATCGTTAATTTAAAAGATTTTTTTATACACTTTGAGAAAAAATTTATATAAAAAATAAGGTATTTCGACAAGTAAAAAAAATACATAAAAAGCAGCAAGCTAAAAAATTTTTTAAAAATTATTTATTATATGAAAAAATGCTTAATGTCACCAAATGTTTATACCCAATGAAATTCCACGTATTTAATACCTAAAACAAGCAGATTAAATATAATAATTAAATTTATTTCCTAAATTTCGTCACATAAGATTAAATATTAACATTTTCTTGAAACATTGACTAATCAAGGAGATATTTCATTAAGAAAAATACTAATATAATGAAACGTTTTTCTGCCTTAATATTGCTTTAATTACATTAAAGACATAAGCATATTGCAATTCATTAAAATAATATCAGACTTAAGACTAATTATTGAATTTAATTATTAGAACTATCCGACATAATTTAGTACGAGTTTGAACTAGAAATGTTCCGTATTATTTAGTTCAAATTTGTAGTATCTAGTGTTGGTTTATCTATGCCTTACTGCAATAAAGATTTAAAACTGAAGACATTTGATTGAGCTTAAATGATATTATTGTTCCATATAATTAATTCAATAAAACGAGTTTTTCACGCATTGCTATTATGTCACTTAAACATGGCTTAAAACATCCTATATTTTGGAATGATTTAACATTTTTTTAAACTTTTTAATTTTTCGTACTTAATTGCTGGAAGGGTTCCGTACTTATTTCCAGTTTGTAGTATTTACTATTTACTTATATTGTCACTACATCAGAAAATAAACCGTCGAAGAGTTTTTAAATATGGTGAAAACTGAAAATGCGCGTCTGTGAAAATGAAGAAAGCTCGAAATGCGTGTCAACGAAAATGGAAAAAAAAAAAAAGCTCAAAATCACGATGTTGGACATACGTATTAATGAAAATGGATTTAGCTCGCAATGCTAGTTTCGCTCAAAATACTAAAGTAGACAAAGCTCGAAATTACGAAAATGGACTAAGTCGAATAGTGTACTCACGGTGTCGAATAGTGTATTCACAGCTAGAAATGCGTGTTCACGAAATTAAAACCAGCTAGAAATGCTAATTTATGAAAATGGTCACAGCTCGTAATGAGTTTTCGTAATTTGATTTATGCAAATGGACGATATCGCATTACGAATTTAGTTAGATCCATTAGTTTATTCTTTAACAAAAATTTAAAAAAAAAAACAACTTTTTATCAAAGAAAATGTTTGAAAAACTGAATTAAATTTCCATTTTCTTAAAAACGCATTTTGACCTATGTCCATTTTTGAAGATATGCATTTCAAGCTGTCCATTTTTTTAAAACTCATTTTGAGCTATGTCCATTTTCGTAAACACAAAATTTTAGCTATGTCCAATTTTGTAAATGCACATTTCGAGCTGTCCTTTTTTCTAAAAACTCATTTTGAGATATTTCCATTTTCATAAACACGCAATTTGAGTTATGTCCATTTTTGTAAATGCACATTTCGAGCTGTCCATTTTTCTAAAAACTCCTTTTGAGCAATGTCCGTTTTTTTAAAAACGCATGTCGAGCTGTATCCATTTTTCTAAAAATGCATTACGAGTACATTTTTATGAATACGAATTTTGAGCTTTTTCGATTTTTGTAAGCTCGCATTTACAGCTTTATCCATTGTCCATTTTAGTAAACACGCATTACGAGCTGTGACCATTTATTAAATTCGCATTTCCAGCTGGGTATATATATATATATATATATTCTCCGTTTTTCTCTTTGTTTTTTGTGCTATGTTATAGTGATCATATTTAATGCAGCTTTAGCGCTTGATATTATCTACTATTAACTTACTTTCGTTTTCATTTTGCTCCCGTTTTGTTCGGTTTTCTTATTTCGTGTGTTTAGGGCATTGCTCTTTGAGCCTAATTTTTGGATTTCAGCAGTAGTAATAATTTGGCGCCTTTGCAAAACGAGCAATCCTGTTTCTTTTATTTATTTATTTTTTTTTTAAATTATAATTAATTTTCTTAAATTATTATAAATATATAATTAATTATCAAACTTATTAATTACAAACTTTAAATTACCTTGCGCACATCCATTTTCGGGCCCATCCAAGGTAACTAACAAATTTGACGCACTTCAGTATTGCTGTAAGAACGTGCCATAAGATATTACTTTATTTATGCTTCTGTTTTCATAGTTTGTAATCTGGCAATCTCAATTACGTAAATATTTTAAATCATTCTTGAAAGATGCCGGTACGAGTAAGTCCATTTAAATTCGCTCCTCACTATGCAGATTTCCTCCTCGTGTTCTGTTTTATAATCTCTTTACATTTTATTTTCTGTTTTTTGCTTGATAAATTTGTTTAATTTTTACTTAATGTGTTCTAATTTCGCTTCAATTTTTTTGAGTGCTCCTCACACTATTGTATTGATATATTTTGCTTTGGCTATATTTATACAATATTAGAAAGCACTCCTTTTTGCGGATATAATCGTGTGAGCTGATGAAGAGATTATATCCTTTCTTTATTTTGTTTTCCGGATTTTTAATATTTTTTCCCTCCATTTTTGCTCAATTTTTTAGCTTATATATATATATATATATATATATATATATATATATATATATATATATATATATATAGACCGTAAGTGAAAAATCGTTTTAATAATACATTGAAAAAAGCATATGGCCCCCTCGGTCATCGTGTCTTGATTTTTATTTTTGTGGTCATATGAAAATACTGGTTTATGACACCCCTGTTGAAAATGCTAAGGAGCTGGTTGCAAGAATCGCAGTAGCTGCCGGCGAGATATGCCTGGAGTCTTTTCGAACCTTGGCCAAGCCTGGAGTATTGCAGAATGTTCGAATGTCCATGCGCCTGAGATGCGAGGTGTGCATTGAAGCCGGTGGCAGAAACTTCGAACACTTACTTTGACCCATGTGCCTTATGCTTTTTTCAATGTATTATTAAAACGATTTTTCACTTACGGTCTCTTTTCTTTATGGTGCTTCTGTGTACGTCACCGCTTCAGGAAAGCATTTCCGACCCCGCATTGCTATATGATTTCGAGTCGTCAGGATGCCCCCTACCCCTCTTAGAAGTTCTGAAACGCTTAACTGAGACACCCTGTAATATATATGTTTGTTTTCTGCTTTCTTTTATTTCAAACTCATTTTCAACTGCATTTTAAAATTTTTAGTGATATCGACACATTCTAAAGGGTAATATTTATCTTAGGATAGTTATTCTTTATTCAGAAATATCGCATTTATCGTAAAGGATGCGTCCTGATGAAGACCTTTACGTTTTCCTATTAACTTATAATACGTTTTCTTATTTAACATATATATATATATATATATATATATATATATATATATATATATATCATAAGATATATATATATATATATATATATATATATCATAAGATATATATATATATATAGGATATATATATAAGTTCAAAATGTACATAAAACAAAGGAAAAATTACAGAACAATGAAAAAAGGGAAAAGAAAAAAATAATAAAAAACTAACGAAAAAAATCCGAAAAAAGGACAAAAATTTTAAAAAATCCGGGAAATTAAAGATATAATCTTTTCATCAGCCCACACGATTATATCCGCAAAAAAGAGTGCTTTCTAATATTGTATCAATATAGCCAAAGCAAAATGGATCAATACAATAGTTTGTCCTTTTTTCGGATTTTTTTCCCGTTTTTTTTTGTTATTTTTATTATTATTTTTTTTTTCCTTTTTTCCATTGTTCTGTAATTTTTCCCTTGTTTTATCTAAATTTTGAACTTATATTAAGAGTTCTATTTACTTGTAGCTTATGTGCAATAAATAAAACTCATTGTTTTTCTTAATTTTCTTCGTGTTTCTTTGTATTTATTTATTATGCTATATATATATATATATATATATATATATATATATATATATATATATATATATATATATATATATATATATATATATATATATATATATTATTTTATTTTTATTTTATTTTATTTTATTTTTAAATTCCTGTAATTTAATTTCTGGAAGTATCACGTACTTATTAGCACCACGAATTCAAAATAGTTAGTATTGGCTTACATTTACTTCGCATCAAAAAACAAACTGTTATTAATAAAAAATGAACCCTTAATGAACTCTAATGAAATAACCCTTTGCGGTCCAATTAATTTTATAAATGGTTGTCATAATGGTCAAAATTAATTTTGTTGGACGAACATAATATATATAGAAAATATTATAGACATAGAAAAATTATAATTTTTAAGAAGAAAGTGCACTATTACATTTAAACGCAATTAAGGTTTAGAAAATATTATAAATATCATTTAGAATTTTTTAGATCTCCAAATCCTATCGACTTAAGTGAACAGTATTGCTGAATACTTTAATATAAGTAAGGTACTTGGTTAAGATAGAGGTACGATCATGAAGGGATAAATATTAGAACTCCCATGCATAATATAGACCGAGTATGTAATGTATTGATTCCTTAAAACATCTTATGTTATGTAATTTTAGATTTTTAAAAACTTTAATTTCCCGTAATTTAAATCCTAGAAGTGCAAAGTTTATAAGTTTATAGTACTCAGTACTGATTTATAACCGAGTACATACGATATAGATGCTTGTAAAATCTGTATAATTAAAAGTCCTGCAATCATTCGCTGAGCAGTACCGGGGAGAATTTCCTTTCTCTTCAGATCATTGTCTAAATTGTGAAAATGGCCTCACAATGAGTTCCGTTACCGTCTATCCTGGAGGCTCTGTGCTAAGTTACACTTTCACCCTAGCGGTACTCTTTTGAGTTGCGAAGAGCGCCCCTTCCTGACTTAATTCGCAAGAACATTGGCTGGGAAGCTTAGCTTGTCCAAGTGTCGTTAGAAACAACAACAATACTGGTTTATATTTGCATTGCAGTGGGAAACATATTGTAGATAATAAAAAAAAAAGTAGACCTCAAGATGATTTTCAAATTAAAAAACTACAACTTTCCCGTGTTTAATAAAATGCAAGTTTGTAATGCTTCAATATATTGAAAACACTTATATAAAAAATTATTTTAGATTTTAAGAAGCTTTATAATTTGTCTTTATTTAATTCCTAAAAGTGTCATACATTACGAGATTGTATTATTAATTATTGATTTAAAATTACTTTACAGCGGTGCATTAATTAAACAAAATATTGAACTTACGCTCAAACAATGGATTTAAATGCCAGAAATTTTCCGTATGTTTTAATTTTTTTTTCTTCTTATTTCTTCATTATGAAGACCTTGTGCTTTATAATGGTTTTAAAATTTTAAAAGTTTTTTAGATCCCTCTAAACGCTTAGCACTCAAATTACTTTAAAATATTTTACTGATCAGAAACTAAAGACACATATTTAAAATAATAAATAAATATACATTAAAGTAGATATTTTAGCCCTTTATTCTGAGAAGAATATTGTCATTTTGAATCATAAAACATTTTCTATTTTGACAAAGATAACATCTATTGAAGAAGACAACACTATTGAATAAAGCCGCTGCAAAATGACAACATAAGTCTCGCTGTGAAGGTGGGTAAAATATTTTTCAATTTTATTTTCTGCTGTATTAACACTATTTTCTATATTTAATACAAATTTTTGAAATTTTTCTTTTGAGTTAAATATAGTTTTTACTTTACCTTTAGGAAAAAGAAGGCAATTTTATTTCCTTTTTAAATACTCAAAGCATTTATTCGGTTGCTTTATAAGCAATTAATTTTTTTTTAAATAATATTTGACTTTTTACGTAATATAATGACATATAAATATTAAAAAAAAATTTAAACTCAAATCTTAAAAACTGAAATTCATTTACCGAAAGATTAATGTATGTAACACTGTTTTCTATTTTTTGATCCAAATTTGCTTTGAATTTTTCTTTTGAGTTAAAGATAGTATTGGCTTTAACTTACGGAGAAAAGAAAGCAATTTTATTTACGTTTTAAATACTCAAAGCATTTATTCGAATGCTTTATAAGCAATTAAATTTCTTTAAAGATTCTTTGTCTTGTAATTTATTATAAGTAGGGGAGAGTGGGGTCAATTGTAACAGGGTACGATTATAACAGAGCAAACATTTCGAGTGTCGGGTTCTAGATTTGGTTCCTAGGTGGCGCACAAGGTGTATTTAATAAATCTACATGCACACCCCTGATGGCAACCATTTTTATGTACTTTTGAAAGAGTTACATCACAAAAGATATTTTCACGCTACTTTTAAGTACTTTTTTTGGTATTAGAATATTATATTGTAACAAAGTAATTTTGTTTAAACAAATAAAAATTATTAACCAAATATGTAAGTGGACACCTTAATTAACATTTCAAAAAAAAAAAGATTAGTTTTGTTAAGTAACTAGCATTGTTTTTAACAAATGAAGCTGAAATGGCGTCTTGGGGACGATTGTCACAATAAGTAAAGGGAGGAATGTAACAGCTGAAAATAAATAATCTTATGTTTACAAACCATTACTTAACTCTTTAAGAACCACCAATAGTTTCCTATATCATTTATATTATGTTGCGTGTGCATTATTTTATTTGTCACCTTTCACAGCATAAATTAAAATTTTTAACCCCAAGTTAAAAGTTTAACCCTTTGGGTCTCTGCTCATTATTATTTTTACTCCTAAAATATCACTACTATTTTGATTAATAAAAAAATATATCACAACTTTGATAATATGTATAACTAACTATGTTTTAGTTGAATTTATGAACTGTTACAATTGACCCCGTAAGTGGGGACAATTAATTGTAATAAGTGCACGACTGTCAAAAATTGTTAATAACTAATATAATAACATTTAAAATAAGGTATTTATTTTTTTTCTAGTAGAGAATAGTCTACTTTACTCGTCTGTCAATTAATACTAATAATATATTGGATTTTTTGTTAGTTAAAAATAGTTAAGTAAAAAATTTTACAATTGACCCCACTCTCACCTATATATAAAAAAATTTAATTCAAATCTCAAAAAATGAAATCCATTTAACGAAAGATTAATGCATGCATTAAAGATATTAATAGAGGGGAAAATGAAAATTATGAATATATATAATATATATTTAATATGTAAATATTGACAATTATTAAATTATTAATCGAAAGAATTTTCTAAGAAATGAGGAGTTAATTTGTGTTGCTTTATTAGAGACTTTATTAAGTCATTTTATATGCAGTTTTAAATTTTAAAATAATGTCTCTTAAGTTTTGAATTTAATTTTCTAGGTATGAACAGGAATTATGAAGATTAATGAATTCAAATATTTGAAGAATAAATTATTTTTACAGGGGCAGAATTTGTGCTGTATTATTTTTTCCAACAGCATGTATTATTGATTATGCTGATTATCATCCGCATTTGAAAAGCCTTAAGAAAAGATTAAAAAAAAAAACATTTGTTACTTAACTCTGTTTAAAATTGAATTAAATTAAAAAAGTGTAAAGGACGTCTAAGTACACATTTTACACTTTGTACAGAGTGTGTAAAAAAGTATGTAAAAATCAAATATCTAGAAAGATACATTTCAGACAGAAAATAATAAAAATAGTTGTGTTTAATATTCTAAAAAATTTAATTTTTAGCCCAATACTTGACCCTTACCTTTACTATGAAATATTGACAGGTTATTAAAAACTAGGGAACTCAGAAGACGAAGCAAACTTTATTAGAAACATTTTTTTTTATTTTTTATTTTGCTTTGCAACACTACAACGCCATTTGTAAACTAAATGGAAAAAACCTGCTACTCAAATTGAGATATTTTTTCTGATAAATCCAAATCTGCAATGAATATAATTTTCAATACAAATGTAAACGAAAACAAGTTTAAAACTCTTTACCTTTACGACTTCCGATTAGATAGCCTGCAGCTGCTTTCTATCGCTTATTGTGCGAGAGGATATTTTCAAACATATGAGCTCAAATCTCCTGTGTTTCGTAAGAAATTTATGATATTAAGTAATTTTGGTGATTTCGAAGAGTAACTTTGTTTTAGTTATTTATAGATATATTGTTTAAAAAAAGTGACATTGTTGCTTTATTTAGAAAGTACTTTTCGGCAGTCTTGATTTGACTTCTTTAGACTTGTTTATTACTATTAGTTTTTGTTCCAAGCAGTGTTAGTATTTAGTTAGAGTAGTAAGACAAAGCTTATTTTGTGAATTATCATTTAGATTTAAATCTCGAATTAGCACATTGTTGACAAGGTAAGTGATATAGTGATAATAGTGATTTTTATTCTAATATATATTTTAAATTTTTATTTCCTTTTAAACCGCATGTTTACTATCTTTTCACTATTTATATTTATTATTACATAACTACGTGTATTGTCTTCGCAATTTGCTGTCTTTCATTATTTTACGTGTAATGTATGATATGACTGTTAATACAGTTAACACGTAAAGCCAAATGGCTTCAAAATACACCCGATACAGTAACTAGGAAACGTGGGTGCTAATGAGACTACAACGCTCCCTAGTGTAGAAGACACCATCCATAAAAAAATGAGACTTTAAAACTATCCCTCAACCCCCTGGGGAAGTTAAGGGTTCAAATTCGGCATTATTAACTGAATTGTTAGAAATCATATCATGCAAGTATTTTTAATCTGATATGAATTTCTAAAGACATTTCACAATTTCTATACTACTAATGTTCAACTTCGTAGCCTTGTAATTTTGAACCAAATCCAGAAAGGGAACTACTGGATCAAGTATTGGAAGAAATTTGCACTCGTGGAGGAATTTTTGATGGAACTAACTAGCATATTCATTGCATGGAGTGGAAAACCACGAAACCCTACCACGGTTAGCCAGATGGCAAGGGAACTCAAACCAATTATGCGTCTACCAGTGAGGATATTTCACGTCAGCACTGTGGTCGATGCAAGCCGGGTGCGGAATTCATATCGACCGGCCATCGCTGGGATTCGAACCCGGCTCACCTTATTGGAAGGCGAACGCTCTACCCCCTGAGCCATCACCTATCTTTATACACAATTTGAAATCTTTAAGAAATTAAATTTAAAATTAATATGAAAATCATGGAACATAATAGCTTTGAATTTATAGTCCTGCTTAGTTCTTGCATTAACATGCTAAAACTATAGACTTACATTAATATCATATTTTAACATTTTATAAGAAACATTTTAAAAATAAACTTTTTTGAACATGTCTTCCTCTGATGTTACATGCATATGCGCGTATTTTTATTGAAATATTTACTCACTTTAATATTTTTTATTATTCATATAATATAATCCCTTTTCAAAAAACTGAATCTCAAAATAAATTTTGCATAAATAAAATGCCTTAAAAGCTCTTAAAGTTTGTCCTTATTATTATAAAAGCCTAGTCTTTAAAAACTTTTCCTGCATTTCATTCTATAATTTCGAAATATTTTTATCTCGTGTATTAAATAAATTGCGCTGATTTTGTTTTTTTAAAAAAAAACAAATATATCCTCTTATCTTTTTTTGGTTCCTAGCCTAGGGAGAAAAAACT
The DNA here is from genome assembly GCA_949128135.1 of Parasteatoda lunata. Classification (NCBI taxonomy): domain Eukaryota; kingdom Metazoa; phylum Arthropoda; class Arachnida; order Araneae; family Theridiidae; genus Parasteatoda; species Parasteatoda lunata. Next base: position 25,303,407 of record OX421979.1, read on the forward strand.
TAACTATTCTTCTTTAAGTCAAACACTTTTTAAATAAAACAAATTAATAGTAAATGTTTGAAAAGTGAATTTTACATCGATGTTCCTGTAAGAGCCCTGAAGGATATACAAATTGAAAATGCGATATTGATATATCGATTAAATAAGCTTTAAGGGATGAAATAAAATTGAGATTATTATGGGGGGGGGGGGGAGATTCTTGTTTTAGAGAATATTTTTAATACCGGGAATTATTTTATTATTCCAGAAAGTGTTTGATTTTGAGTAAAGATTCTTAAAATCACGTTTAAAATTAAATAAAAGATTATTACTACTGTAAAATAAATTTTTATTTTTATTTTCCAAATATAATGAAACTGGATATATTTTTATCTTACTAAGTAAAATGTCTAGAGATGTTAAAGAACGGGGATTCAAATGTTAAAAGTCTAGTCATATTTGTATAAATCTTTATTTTGTATGTATGAATATTTAAATTTCTGACAGAGTGCTGCATGTTCGAAGTTGAGATTTTTAAGAAAAACTTTTACCTGAAATAAAAATTCTGGACAACATTAGCAAAATAAATAAATAATATTATAATTTTATCCCAAGGGAAGAAGAGAAGTCAAAATAACAAACTTTTACAGAATTATTTAGCAAATATTGCAACAAGCTTCTTGGAGACATAAGACACATCAACACATCACTAAGATTAACCCCTTTAACGATATATATATATATATATATATATATATATATATATATATATATATATATATATATATATATATATATATATATATATATATATATACCGAAGAGCCATTACATTATGACCACCCTCCATCTATAAGAATGGGCGCGCCCAGGTTCAACTATTCATGGCAACATCTTTTCCTGCGGGTGATGGTGTTTCCCAACAGGATAATGCACCATGACATAAGGGTCGAATCGTTATGGATTGGTTCGAGGAACATTGCAGTGACTTTCAAGTCATGTCTTGGCCCCCAAATTCACCTGACCTTAATCCAATAGAGCATTTGTGGTCCTACTTGGAAAACCAAATTCATGCTACCCCCTCGCAATGTGAGGGAATTGCAGGACCAGTTGGTGAGCGCTTGGTACCAGATACCTGAGACTACCTATCAGCACCTTGTGGAATCAATGCCACGGCGGGTGCTAGCAGTTTTGAGGGCTAAAGGTGGTCCAACATGATATTAGCAGGGTGGTCATAATGTAATGGCTCTTCGGTGTATACATACACAGTAGAGGCAGACTCTACAGAACACCTAGTATCTTGTATCAGCATAAGTTTTTTTTTCCTTTTTCATGCAAATTTATGCGATAAAATATCTTAATAAATACTATACTTAGCTCCAAGGGTTTTAATGTATTCATATAAAATGTCAAATAGTGCGTTAAGAATTCATTTAATTAACTTTGATGCAAATATCGCATATAGAATTCATATCCTTCTTTCTTTTAATAAAATACATTAATAATTTCTCTGAACTCTGCATTTTAATAAACCTAATACTTTAAATTAATAGGAAGTTTGAAAATATTGCAGTCAGTTAAACACTACATGTCTTTTTTTTTTTTTTTTGTGTTTGATGGTAATCGAAAGCTGATTTAATGAGCTTATTCATCAAATTTTTTAATAATTTTGAAAGAGCCTGCAGCACGGAATAATTATTATTTTTGTTTGTGAACGAATGAAAATTAATTCCCTAATGAAGTGCATTTTAAATTTCAAAGAATAGTCTTCTATTTAGTCTGGAAATGTTAATTAGAATATTTCTGATTGCGAATACTTTCCCTTTTTAAAAAATAAAAATACATAAAAGAATAAGCGGATTTTATCGACACACTGAGTTAATTATGGGGAATAAATAGTTTAGGAGAAATCTCTTTTACGGTATTTAGAAATTTTACTGAACTGAATCTAATCGAAATAAAATATGTATTTTCTGAACAAAGGAACACGTAGTAATTGTTTAAAAAGTGCACATTTTGATCTTTAATAAATAATATATTTAATGAATAACAATAAATACGAACTATTATATTTTTTTGACTTTACTTTAACATCGACTTTAAAGTGATTATATTTACAAAAAGTAACTAAAGTATTTCTGCGAAGCTAACTGCATGCTTGACTAAGTAATTCTTCTCCAAGAATATTTGCTGTCTACCGACTCGTGATTTTTTTCACTTCAATTCGATTTATAATTTTAATTGCAAAGAATTTTACTGTATTCAAAACTTCATTCACTTAAAAAATTTCAAATTGTAAATAACAGTCATGTTTCAACTGCTCAAAAATGGGCACCCATTTTCAAGACTTGCCAAACGTGAATTTTAAAAAAAAGTTAGCAATTCTTTCTTTGTGCTTTAAGCGTTCGTTTATTTGATCACTTCTCATCGAGTTTATTTATAATTATAAGCACAATATTTAAAAATTTGGTCATTTATAAGCATAATGGCCAATTCTCTACAATACGGAACATCTGAAAAATGCCATCCACATTTGTAATAAAACGAAATACTGTAAAAATTAAATGAACTCAAAATAATAAGTTAAATAAATTTATTTTATAACTCAATCTCAAAAAACTTCCACGAAACATTACTCGATAAAAAAATGGCCCTATGAAGGGTCAATTGATAAAAAACAACCGAAAAAAACTAATTTCGATGAAAACACTATATATTAAGAGGAGTTTTAAAATATAGTATACTCCCGATATCTCGAAAACCTTGTTATGTCAAAAAAAAATATTTTTCCCCTCAGCATTACATATCCACTTAATATTAATTTGAATTCCTACGTCGAAGAGTTTATTCTCAAAACTTTGTTACGTCGCATATTTATCGAAATAGAAAACGTATTTTTTCGCAAAAATCACAATGTAGATCATTTATTATAAATCGATTCTTTTCCATTTAATGCATCAATATTTTTGTCTTGTCTTTTATCTTGTCTTTAATATATCTTGAATATATTAAAAAATATATCTTGTCTTTTGTCTTGTCTTTAAAAAATATCATTTACTGTATTTAGATTTACAGTCAACTATCACTACATACATAGTTATTAGAAATTATTCTTATGTTTCATGGCTCTACTTTTTAGAGTACTATTTTAGAATAAATTTTTCTACTTTTTAGAGCATATTTAGCTATATCTCGAAATTTTTTTAGCGTCCCTTCAACTTTGAGATGTGGAGAGTATACCGTAAAGTGCGTATTGCATTAGGTTAACGTGTATATATGTTTCCGTTAAAGAGCGAAATCCGTTATTACTGGAATAACTAGATATTTTATGAAATAACTAGACAAGTCAGTTAAAGTATGTAAAATTATTGAACTCTACGATTCAAATAGGTAGTCTATAGAATAACGATTACTTGATCGTTGAAGCATGAAATGCGGTACTCAAAAGTTCTATGTTCTAGCTCATATTAGTCAGTTATGGAAAGCTCATAGTTGTTTTGCAATGACGTGTATTTCAGAATGCTTCATTTCAGTGTTTTTAGACGTAGTTGTTAATATGAACAAAAAAAAAATAGTGCGTGGAGTCTCATCGCGCGGAAGAAGTGAAACTTCGTAATGTGGAAATGAAAATAGGAAGGGGTAGAAATCGATTTTTAGCGAAATCATATTGTTTCTTTAAGACAAACTTTATTAACATTAACAACCACCTATCTACATAACGTTATTTTAAAATGTAGCGCAGAATTACATTACAATAATAATAATAATAAAAACAATTATCTTAGTTTTAAACTCTTGAATTAAAAGCGTAATAATAGCGGTACAGGAAAATAACATTAAATTAGGGATGCAAAAATATATAGAAAAACAATACTTTTATGACTTTAATTAATTTTATGCTAGTGAGAACCAAAACAATATGGAAATGAATGAGTGAAAACTGGATCCTACCACGTGATTTTCCGGCCAATAAAAATGTAGCGTTAAACGTTTAACGCAACCTTGTTGGAAGTCGCATTAGAAGTTTCACTTCAATAATAAATTATTTCATCTGTTTTTTCCTTATTATTTATCAATTAATCATCCGCAATGGGGATAAAATGTAGTTTTCGAGAGAATTTAGCTATCTATGATCAATTAATTGATGAAATAACTTAGCTTTGAAATCGTTTATTTTTCACTGCAGCATGCGTTTCCTTCTATACGTTTTCTCGAAATATTGTTTGCAAACTAGTGGTGCCATCTTCTAATTTTTTCTTACAACTATAATTAATTCTTTCAATTCCTTCATCATTGTATCCCCATTGTGTTTTCTACAAACTTGAAAGAAAATAATTTACTATTGTTTTATATTTTTATTGTTGTAACAAATTTGAATAAAACGAATTTTGACTGATTGTTTAAAGAAAATTTTTTTTTTCTAGCATGTAGGTGATTATCATTAAATTATCTGTGTAAATAAAATACTAATTAAAAATTTTTATTATTTTCGAAAAGTTGACACTAGATATTCAAGCAATATCGTTAAAAATAGTTGAATATCAAAAGATTTGTCTTAACCTTTTCCTAATAGTTTTTCTTGATGTGTGTACAGCTAAAATTATGATCATATCATTAAAAAGACTAGAAGAATTCGAAATTTGTGTTTAGTGCTGCCATCTATTCGGAAGCAGTACAACTAAGCAAGTAAAATGCTTAAATTAACATCACAAGTCGCAGATGACTAATTCATTCATTTTATAATACGAAACGATAGAAATTTGATATTTTCATTAACATTTTAATTATTATATAAAATTTTAATAATTATAAAAAACAGTATACTCGCTAAATACATCAGATATAAATGGATTTAGCACTGAGTTATACTTTATCAGAAAACACACTTGCTAAATGTCTTTTCTTCAAAGGGGTATAAAGGAATGATTAATCATTAATCAATAAATCAGTGCTAATCAAATTATTCGCAATCGTGCACAAACAAAAAGGTATATGCCACTACAGTTAAATAAACTAAAATGATCCTATTACTTAACGTTAAAAAATTAATAAACGATCATTTTCAGAAGTTCAACATGAAAGTGGAGGTTACCATATTTAGTATCATATGGCACAGAAAATTATGCTTTTGTTCATAACCATCTCGAGACTGTAACTTATAACTTAATTTTTTTTCTATTCATTCAACTAAAAATATTTCACATTTTTTAATGTTTATGGAAACCGTTTTTCAGAGACATTTTAAAAAAAAAGGAATTTTCTCATTCGCCTAGCAGAAATCAATGTTTTAAAATAAGCTGTAGATGATTCAGTTTTTCAAATATTTTAAAGATATCATCAGATAATTTTGCTATGTTCTATCTTTAATAAAAAGAGATGTTATTTGTGCGTTTTGTTATACTTAATTACATTTTCTTTTGTTAAGCAAGGTTATCTGAATGATTAACACCTGGTAATATAAGCAAACTGCATTGCCAAATTATTTCTAAGTTAATTTGAAACCATCATGTTTATTTTCGTTGTACTTTTAAAACGTGTTCTTATAAAACCCAATAATTTAAAATCGACTATAATTGAAATAAAAGAAAGAAAGTTTTGTACTGAAACGCAAAATTAACTATTTCGTTATGAGGCACCATAAAAAGTCGCCATACTATTGTTGACACCGATGATGCATTATTTGATGGTAATGACCATTACATGATAGTAATTGGTGCGATTTTAATAGGTTCCAAATATACTCTTATATAGGCACAACGTATTTTAGCGTAAATTCGGTGCCAATTACGGCTGCAACAATACTTTACATTTATATTATAGATTTATTATAAATATAAGTACAAGAGAAAATAGCTTGACTGTGATAGCTGACTTGATTTTAAATGCCATGTCTTGACTTTATATGTCTTGAACAACAGCAAAATTCCAGATGATACTGAATATGGTTAGTTGTTATTTTGGTGGGATGGGCAACTAAAGATTTGTTTTATTTAATTTCATATGTTAAAGTCGCAGAGAAAGGTAACAATCTATACATAAAATGAAATTTAGAATTTGTGTGTCTGTCTGTGTGTCTATAAATACCGAATTCAGGATATGACGTAAGCTCTAAAATTACGAGATTAAAAATGTCTAAAAGTAAAATTATCTATAAGTAAAATATCTAAATAAGTAAAATTATCTATAAGTAAAATGTCTAAATAAGTAAAATTATCTAAAAGTAAAATTATTTAAAAATAAAATTATCTAAAAGTAAAATTATCTATAAGTAAAATGTCTAAATAAGTAAAATTATAAACGAATTACGAAGCGCGATTTTCGATTTTTTTTAAAAATTATATTTTAAATTTAGAGACACTTAAAAAATGAAATTTTCTCATTGACTTAGCGGAAGCTTGTGTTTTAAAATAAGCTATGGACGATTCAGTTTTTTTTTCCAAATATTTTAAAGAAAACTTATAGTTCCTAGCTCTATTCAAAAAAGCTGTTTATTTCGCTTCTTGTTATACTTATATACTTCGCTTCTTGTTATATTTTATTTGTTATGCCAGGTTACCTGAATGATCAACGTGATCATAGTAGCATAAGAAAACTGATTACCAAATGTGAACTGAGAACCAAATTATTATTTCTAAGTTTATCTGAAACCAAGTGTTTATTTTGTTTTTATTTATGCTTTTAAATAGTGATTTTTACAATACTAAACAATGAAAAATAGACGGTAATTGAAATTAAAAAAAAAATTTGTACGGTAAGATACAATTATTGGAAAAAATGGAACTAATTCCCTGAGTAATAAGCATAAAAAACACCAATAATATTATTAACGCTAAAAATAATTAATTTTGGCAAATTACTGATTAAAGTACAATAATAAGCTTTGTACTAAAATGCAAAATTAATGGAGAAATGTTACTCAGTTCGTTTAAGAGAGCGGAAAAATTCAGTTAACTATTATTGATGTCAATCGTGCTTAATTAATTTTGATCATAAATACTAAGTTGCATAATATGTTATGAGCTGAAAAGAAAAATCATTGAAGAAAATGCACTTATTCGTTGCGGGGTACCGTAAAAAGACGGGATACTGTTGACGTATATACCACACCAATATTTTTGGTTATGGGCACAATTCGCATTATGGTAATAGGTTAAGTTCTGATAGATACCAAATATACTGTAATATAGGTTCAACGTATTTTAGAGTAAATTTGATACCGATTACAACTGCAACAATACTGTAAATTTTTATGATAGATTTATTACATAGACAGATATGTACAGGAGAGTGTAGTTTAACTGTGGCAAATTTTAAATATCACGAGTCGCCTTGAGCAAAAGCATTATGGCAGATGATACTGAATACACTTAGCCTTTATCTTGATGGGATGAAATACTAAATATCAGCTTTGCTTAATCTAATAATGTAAAGCAACTGTGAAAGTCAGCAAATAATAATAAATAAAAAAACATTGGAATCATTTAAACTTTATTATTTGTGTCAGTAATTGTCTACAAATTTCGTGCATGATTTTGTAGTGCTGTTCAGAATAGATTTATTGATGCTTTTTTTTTCAATGAAGAACAGGCATTTAGTTAGTAATAAATAAAATAGGAATTTAAAAAAAATAATGATGACATGTAGAGAAAAATAACATAGTAAACTAAAGAGACTAAAGAAAACTAGAAAGAACATGCCGTTTAACAATTTATTTTCCATTTATCGGAATACATATATGGAAAATATATTTTTTCATTTATTTATTACTTTTACCTCCACTTTTTATATGGGGTATAAAAATTATTAAGTAATAAACAATCTGTATTATTTAACAATTCGCAAACATGTACAAAGCTGAAAGGCATAAAGAATTAAAAATTAAATAAATAAAAAAAAAACTATCAATTGCCTATCCTAGTGGATTTACATGATTAAGAAAAAAATATCAATTTTTTTTTAGTAAGTGTAACTATATACTGATTATCATTCGTTATTACTCATTATTATTATTATCATTAAATTTATCTATTTCTATTTTTTCACCTGGAATTTTATTGGAATAATTTCTCAAATTAGCCCTTAATATTGTCATAAAATATATATTTCATCACTAATCTTCCAATTCAATAATTCACTGTTCAATATTTTAGCCACTTCATGGCGCTCTTTATTTATGTAATGTATAACTTAAGTTTCACTTAACTACTCATCTATCCTCCATCTTGTTAAGAGTACTAGCTCATCCACTTATATTTACTAATTATGTTTATTCAATAATAAACTGTTATTTTAAAAAGCAATCTGAACTTTTTACTGAATTAATAATGCCTCAATTCCTTGAGTAAGTCACACTAGGTATTCCTGCACTGTTGAAGTAAATAAAGTGAAGTCAACACAAGTGAACATGCACAAAGCAAAGTTAAGCAATATTGATCTCTGATACCTTTTATTTACATAAGTACGTGATTACCAACAGATTATGAGATTGAGATGTCTCACTTAATAGTGCATGAACAATAATTGTTACTTGAACTGTCTGTAACTTCTTTTTGAAGAACTATATATAAACATGGCAACCTTTCATGATAATTTTCCTCACAATATTAAACTTAATGAAACAAATTATTCGTTATAGAAATTTAAAATGGAAATGCTTCTAATTAAAGAAGATTCGTTAGAGGTTGTAGAAAAAGATACCCCTGAAACGCCAAACGCTGATTGAATTAAAAAGGATTAACACGCATGGGCATTACTAAATTTATAGAACGATGACAATCAAATTATACACGTAAAATACGAAGCAAGTGCAAAAGCCACATGGGAGGAATTAAAAATTACTCATAAACGTACAAATTTATCTAGTAAATTGTATTTACTAAGAAAATTCTGCATTAAACTTAATGAGGGGGTGGCATGCAAAAGCATATTGTATCAGTTTTGGAAACTGTTGATAGACTGAAAACCATTAATGAAAATATTTCCTATTCCCACATTTCAGCTTTATTGCTGTGTATAGTTTGTCTAAGCTAAGAACTCCTCCCGCCACAAAGTCTGAGGCCGTCTGGTGCTATGGAAACAAGAAGGGCCCATTTTAGGGAGGGTAGCTTTACTCTAGGATTAACAAAATAGACCGAAGAAAGAGATTCCCTTTCTCCTTCTTTCCAACCCCGCACCCCTACTTAAAATAGTCATACCTCGTTACCATAGTCACCGCCACAGGTCCAGACGAATGTCTGGGGGAGTTCTTATTTTAGACAAACTACTAAATAGTCCACTCATGAGCTATGAAAACTTAATGACGGCTCTCAAAGCTAGGCCAGAAGTAGAACTAACTATCGAATAGATAAAATCGAAACTTATTGTTGACTATAGGCGACGAATAGAAGCGCAAGCGTCTGATAATGTTTCCTCTTCAAAGGCTTATAAAAATGCAAATTTAAAAAATAACAAAGGAAAAAGAGGTAATAAATTTTGTACATATTATCACAAAAATATCCATTTTAAAATAGAATGCTAGTTATTTAAAAATAAAAATAAGAGCATTTTGTTTCAAAATAAAACGTAATTTGGAAAAATTCCCTCTAATGAGTCACACAAATCAATTAATATGTGTGCACGGGCTAACCAAAGGTGATTCGATTGTGATGAAACATTCTATGGAAATAAGGCTTGAATGAATGATGACTCTTTAAGCTTGAGTTTCAAGAACAAATCCTCAAACGAGAGTAATAAATCTTTGGCATTAAGCCATTGCATTAATAGTACTAATAACATTTTACATTGATAGCGGCTCATCACAACATCTAATAAATAATAGAAACTTATTTTCTAATATCTGTAAAAATAAAGAACCTTTTAAAAATAACTATTACAGATGGAAAAAGTTTATTTTCGGAAGGATTCGGCGACGTTTGTCTCAGAACAAATACAGACAATGGTAATTTTAACATAAAATTAAAAGATGTGTATTACATACCTGAGTTAGAAAATAATTTAATTTCAGTAAAAAGAATAACAGAAAAATTCTTCTCAGTAATTTGATCAAAGAAGTAAAGGCTATCGTGTATATATTTCAGATACAAATGTGGTCATAAGCAGAACAGTTAGTTTTATTGAAGATTCTAATAAATCAGACGAAATTCCAAACACATTCTTTCAACAGGACAGTCTATCCGATGATGAAGAAAAAATAATACTAGCGAAATAACAGAAGCAAACACTCAACAGGTAAGAAGATCAAACAGAATCAACAAAGGAAAACCACCTTAACGACTAGTATATTTCGTAAATGATTCGAAGATGAAACCCAGCTGCTTCAAGGAACTTCAGAATTTCAATCCCGAAGAAAAGGAAAAAGGGACCAAAACTATTGAAGAAGAGATGGACTTTCTAGAGAAAAATAGCACTTGGGATTTAGTTGATCTTCCCGAAGGAAAGAAACCTATCGACAGCAAATGGACATCTAATAATAGCAAATCTAAATTAAGCTAAGGTGGTCAAATAGAACGATACAAAGCTAGACTAGTTGCTAAGGGATATAGTTAAAAAAACAGATATGACTATGATCAGACATTCGCTCTTGCAGAGTGCGTAGCCAAATAATTCAACAAACAATAAACACTTTTCAAGTGCGCAAAAAATATTTTTAAGCACTTTAAAAAATATATCATGACACGCAAAATCGTGAAGCGTTCCACATTTTTTTTGAGCCGCGATGGCTCAGGGGTTAGAGCGTTCGCCTTCCAATGAGGCGAACCGGGTTCGAATCCCAGTCGATACGAATTCCGCATCCGGCTTGCACTGACCACAGTGCTGACTTGAAATATCCTCAGTGGTAGACGGATCATGGGTTAGAGTACCCTTGCCGTCAGGCTAACCGTGGGAGGTACTCGTGGTCTTCCTCTCCATGTAACGCAAATGCGGGTTAGCTCCATCAAAAAGTCCTCCACGAAGGCAAATTTCCCCCAATACTCGATCCAGGAGTTCCCTTGTCTTCTGGATTGGGTTCAAAATTACAAGGCTACGGAGTTGAACATTAGTAGCCGTAAACCCATTAAGTTGGGTGGGCTGTTCAACGACGGTTGTAAAAAAAAAAATTGTCAAAAATCAGGCCGGGATAGCCTGGTCAGTAGGGCACTGGGCCCATGTCCAAGAGGTCGTGGGTTCAATCCTCGCCGGCCGAAGACTCCCCGTGTAGTAAATGGTGACTGATGCACGTTAAATCTGTCGAGTCTCGAAGTCCTCCGTGTTCCCATAACAAATCAAAACTTCTGGGGGTACTGATCCAGGAGTTTCCCTGTCTTCTAGATTGGTTCAAAATCACAAGGCTACGGAGTTGAACTTTAGTAGTCGTAAACCCATGAAATGGGGTCGGCTGTTCAACGACGGTTATAAAAAAAAAAAATTGTCAAAATTCATGAAATTTTGAAGCATGCGAATGGCGTTTTCATACTCTACGGACTGACAGTACGTCGAAATAGATTGGGGGTTGAATTAATTGTGAAAACGTTGAATAGAACAATGTGAGCTGTGTCTTTTTGCGTAATTCGTAGCGAAAATCAATATGGTAATGGAAAAATCTCACTTTGAAAAAAGGAAAATTAAGCACTTTTTAAGAACACCCAATGAAAAAAGCACCTTTAAGGGTTTTTAAAAAACGAAAATCGAAAATAAGCACTTTTCAAAAATGCTACGCACCCTGTCTCGTTGTCAAACACACCATAATAAGACTCTTTCTAGCAGTGACAGCTTATAAAAATATGTAAGTAAAACATGTTGACATAAAAACAGCTTTTTTACATGGATACATTAAAGAAGAGAGATACGTCAACCAGAAGCATCGACCAGAAGGATTTATTAAACCTGGATTTGAAGACAAAATTTGTAAATTGAATAAATCATTGTATGGATTGAAGCAAACAGATAAGGCCTCGAACACCAAAATAGCAGATGTATTGTTGAAAAACGAATTTTCGCAAAGCTTAGCCGATTCTTGCTTGTTTACGAAAAGAAGTAATGGAAAACAAATCTTGATGATTCTCTACGTGGATGATATCCTCATTTTTTGCGATGAAGATGAAGAAATCAACAAACCTATAAAAATTCTTCAAGATAACTTTGAAATCAAAAACGTCGGTGATGTAAAGAATTATTTTGGAATAAACATCAATCAAAACAATAATGGAGATTTTAAGCTCAATCAAATAGCTAAAACCGAAGAACTGATTGAAATATTTGGTACAAAAAATGCTAAACCAACTTACACTCCTATGGATACGTCATACCTAAAGAAAGATAATACATTTGTACTACTAAGTACACTGACTGAGCAAAACTCATGGGATACCCACCTAATATCTGCTCTGGCCCCCTCTGGTCCTGCGGAGTGCAGCGATACGGCGTGGAAGTGAGTCTGCAAGGCTCTGAAACATGTCCGGTGGTAGTTTGCACCGCACATCCTGCAGAGCGGCAGTAAATTGTGGATTGTTCGTGGGTTGAGGATTCAATGCCCTGAGCCTGACGTCGAGGGCATCCCAGATATGTTCAATGGGGTTCACATCAGGACTTCGAGGTGGCCAATTCAGATGTGGATCTCACCTGCATGCTCGTCGAACCAGGCACGGACGATATTGGCGCGATGTGGGGCTGCGTTGTCATCTTGATACACAGCAATGTCATCAGGGTGTTGAAACATGACAAAAGGGTGGAGATGGTCTCCAAGCAGCTGAAGATACCGCTGACCAGTCAATGTGGCATCCAGAACGACCAGGGGGCCCATTCCATGCCACGAAAATGCACCCCACACCATGACTGATAGGCCACCGGCCTGGACTGTGCCCACTTGGCATGCTGGATCCATCGCTTCGTGCGGTGTGCGCCACACACGGTGCCTCCCATCAGCATGGAACAGTTGATAACGTGATTCGTCAGACCGGATCACTTTACGCCACTGTTGCAGTGTCCATCCGTGGTGATTGGTGGCAAATGCACGCCGAATTGTCCGATGACGCTGGGTAAGCAGTGGCACACGCGTGGGGCGACGGCTCTCATGCCCGAGAACATGCATGTTCCGACGGATTGTCCACTGGGACACGTCTCCATCACCGCCAGTGTTGAATTCAGCCGTGATTTGTTGCACATTTGCTCTCCTCTCTCGAGTTACCACTCGTCTCAGGTTTCACCTGTCTCAGCCATTTAGGGCCTGTGGGCGCCCGGTATGGTGTCTGTTGTGGACTGTGACACCCTCATTCTCCCATTCTCGATAAACTCACGACACGGTTGATCTTGGGAAGCCGAATTTCTGAACCACTTACGAAATGGAATGTACCATGCGTCAGGCACCCACAACCATGCCGCGTTCGAATGCCGTCAACTCACGACGACGTTGCATTTTAACTGATCACTCACACAGCCACTTCAAGCAATGTCTAACACACAACAGAGACCGTCGCGGAAGCCACCAGGTGACGTTGGTCACACGTGCTGTCCATCCACGAATCAGAGCCCTGCTATCCCATGAGTTTTGCCCAGTCAGTGTAATAACACCAATTTTCAGAAACGCTATAGGCTCCTTACTGTATATGTTACCGGCAAAGTATGAAATCCGGCATTGTATAGAATGCCTAAAATTAGCCGGAAAGTATGAAATGATTTATATTTCACACATTTCCTAGGCATTCTATAGATTGCCAACTGAGAAACCGTCAAAGTATAAAATACATCACCGATTCGTTTCAAATATCACTTGGCAAGGCTCGTGACTTTTATCGCGTGGCTCGTGACTTATGACTAATAATAAAAATTATTTTTTTACTGTGCTACATGGAAATGGGGGAATTTAATGAAATTCACATGGAAAAATTTAATGAAATGTAATTCAAAATGTCATTCAAGGCTGACATGTTGCAACAAGTAGGTTAATTTCCTATTTTTTTATAAGAACATTTTGTTTCCCTTAATAAGAAAGGCTTACATTTTGCTTTGCATAACTTTTTAATTTTCTTTCCACATTTTGAATAAATGTTTTTCAATGGCACTCTCAGTATTTTTTCAGAATAACATTTTTATCTTTGAGAAATGCATGTTACTGTGAATGACCGAAATCGGTAGTTTTACATTTATTCGAGAATTTAATATTTTGGTTAATGGTTTTTTAAGGTCAAGGGCATTTGCTCGGTATACATTTGCCCGGTATACCTTACACTGATGTTTTTTTAAGGTTACGTGCCCCTGCCCAGTATACATTTGCCCGGTATACCCTACACTGATGTTTTTTTAAGGTCAAGGGTCACTGCCAGGTATACATTTGCCCGATACTCCAAACACTGATGTTTCTTCTAATCTATCGTCATTAAGTATTAAAATATCGAATAAATGTAATTATATCCACGAATAAATTAATATCAAATTGGATGTAATAAATATTTCGACATTCACCAAAGCGACTATGGGATTGTCAACATCCACCGGTGAAAGAAAACAACCACCGATTTCGCTCATTCACAGTAACATGCACACAATTTACATAATAACCTCATCAGGACGTTTATTTTATACTTTGCCTAAATAGCATCCGGCATTGTATAGAATGCCTAGGCATTCTATACAATGCCTAGGCAAAGTATGTAATACTTCTCACATTTCATATTTTGCCTAAAAACGTCAGGCATTTTATACAATGCCTAGTCATTCTATACAATGCCGGCGTTTCACACTTTGCCGGTAACATATATATCAACCGTCACAAGACATGACATCGCCATGGCTGTAAATGGACTAAGTAGAAAGAACGATGCACCAACAGAAAAAAAGATTGGACTGCAGTTCTGAAAATGATCGCATACCTTTATTCAACCAAGGACTTATACCTCACCATCAGGGCATCAAGTGCACCAATACTGATAAGCTATCCGGAAGTTGACTCGGCAAACGACAAGGAGGCAAGAAAGTCGAACAAGTTCTTCCTTGGAGAAAAATGCCATCTCTTGGTTCTCCAAGAGACATGACTTCTACAGAATCAGAATGCATTGCAGCATGCAGCCCAAGAAATTCAGCGGTTACTACATTTACTTGCAGATCTTGGACTAAAGCAAACATTACCCATAAAACTTTATGAGGACAATAAATCTTGGATTCTTCTCTCACAAACAGGTAAAGCTGACACTCTTATAAAACATTTTGATGTTAAACATCATTATTAGAGAAATTTACAAAATGATAATGTATTGTAAATCTAAAATTATGATTGCAGAATTTACAAAACCACTTCCTAAACAAACATTTTTAATATTTAGTGATAAATTAAAATTACTACCTTAACTTCAATTAAATTGTAAGATTAAGGAAGAGTGTCATAAAATATATATGTCATCACTAATCTTCCGATTCAATAATTCACTTTTTATTATTTTAGCCACTGGATGGCGCTGTTTAATTATATAATGTATAACTTTTAATAAGTTTCATTTTCACTACTCATCTATCCTCCATCTTAAGAGCACTAGCTCTCCCACTTTTATTAACTAGTAATGTTTATTTACGAATGAACTCTTATTTTAAAACACAATTTAAACTTTAGAATGAATTAAAAAGGCATCAATTCATTGAGTAAGTCATACTTGGTATTCCTGCACGATTGAAATAAATAAAGGGAAGACGACGCAAGTGACCAAACGCATATCAAAGGTAAACTTATCTTTACTGGTCGGTAATACGCTGGGCCCATGTCCGAGAGTTTCGTGGGTTCGAACCCCGCCGCTCGAAGACTCCTCGTGTAGTAAAGTGACTGATGCGCGTTAAATCTGTCGAGTCGCAAAAGTCCTCCATGTTCCCATAACAAAGCAATACCTCTGGGCGTACTGGATCGGAGATCGATCGTTCTCTGATTCAGATCAAAATTACGATCTGTGAATGAATGAATGGGTCCGTCTTATTAACGGGTGGTACGAATGTGTGGCTGAAGTCAGATTCTTGGCCATAGGATGGCGCCACTGAAATAATAAGAAACGCACTCTCTGCCTTAAATCTGCTCGGTATACCAAAGCAGGCTCACCCGTGTGGCAAGTGGCATAAGACACAACAACAACAACAATAACACACCTTTTATTCTCATAAGTGCGTGATTACCAACACCACACAAATAGTTATATTTTATGAGTTATACGCTATTAGTTACGAAGAAATGGTTATCACGTGCAATAGGCTCATAGAAGATACCACACAAATAGTTATATTTTATGGGTTATACGCTCTTAGTAATGAAGAAATGGTTATCACATGCAACATACTCATAGAAGTTATCACACAAATGATTATATTTTATTAGCAACACGCTTTTAAAAGTTATTACACAAACTATTATAACAGCCAACATACGTATGGTAGTTATCACAACTGATAATAAATGTAAGTTATTGGAGGCTAAAATTATTGCAATAATACAATTTCTTAACAGTTTTATTTAGATTTCGTCTTTTTTTTCCAACATCTCGTGAATTTATATGTAAAAATCAGAACATTGCATGCATGATTTAATGGATATTGCTTGCGTGATTTGGGTGTTTTTACAATCATGCAACATAGAAACATATCCCTTAGTTTTAAAAAACTTAATTAATATTATAGTGTTTGAATTGACTCAAAAAATGAATGTGTACATTTTATTTGTTATTTAGAAAATATGCCACTTCTGTTTACTTTCAAGTTTTATTTGCACAACAATTATTTTGTTGCTATCCTTTTATCTATTTATTTACTTTTGTTATAAAGTAAATATGTAGATATCCATATATAATCATGAAAAGAAATTTAGAATTACTTTATTACGTGATAAATTCTTAATTTAAAAGCTCTATATAATATAGTGATATTTACGAAGATTACATAAATGGTTTAATAAATATAAGAAATTTATGAAATGGCATGATTGACTGTGTATTTTGAATAAACGTAAAAATAAATGTTTGTTTGTTGTTTTCTTTTGCTGAATGTTGATTTCTTTTACCAACTTAAATACATTTTATAAAAATTTAGGTAAGTATCGTACTTATATCATAAATGAGCATGATTTTTGTTTTTAGTTAATTGTTATTCTGAGTTATCTTACAAATCATTTTTGGCGACATCAGAAAGGGAAATTTCTATAGACGAACATACAGAAATGTACAAAATTTGTAAGGACATTGATATAATAAGATTTATAAAATTATACAGAATGAGGCTTACAGAACATATTTGCCGTTTAAATACAATTAGTCCAATACATAAAATGTTCCCACACTCACCAAATCGTTGCATAGTTAGAGAACGACCGAAACTTCGATGGTTGTATTCCATTAATGCAAATTTTAAAACAGTCATGGTATTAAACTGGCAAGACCTGGCAACAAGGGACATGGATTCATGTTCTAGAGAGGGTCGAGACTGACTTCAAGCTGTCATGTCAATGATAATAATGATATTAAATAAACTTTCCAAAAATGCAAATCGCTGTAGTAGCTATCGTGAATATCTATACATGGTTGTTAATTTTTACTAATGTCTTCAATATTCTTAAGCCTTATCCATTTACAGTTTTTTTTCTCTACCTTCTACAATGCACTTTTACAATAGGTTATAAAAATTGAAAAGCAACTTTTAAGCTTCTAAGTTTCTCCTGAATTTTTGAGCTGGGGTTTTATTAATGACTCTGTTATCATCAAAACGTGTTCCCTAAGCAACTGTTTTCTGTCTTTTAAGTGTGTACTTAGATATAATCTACCATACTCTCCTAATTTAGCTCCTACAGACGCATTCCCGAAACTACAAAACTTGCTAAAGGGTCAAAGTTTGAAGATCCAAGAATACAGTCATCTTCGTCATATGTATCTTGTTTTCTAAATAATTTATGGAAGAGATGAAATTGTAAGAGCAATGCATGTATGGTGCAATTTTTTTAGTTTTTTTTTTTTTAAATCTTGACGTGTTTATTACTATTGATCATTCCACACAAGATACATCAAGATGGGGAGGATGTGGTGAAACGTAGAAACTCAGTAATTTACACACAATAGATTTGTTTTTTTAATGCTAAGCATTTAACATCGACGAGCATTTGACCTTTGGACTTCTGTTCGAGTCTTTGGCGAATTTATTTCCATTAATTACAAATATGGATTCCAGTTCCGAACTAGAACAGTACTGACCTTATTAATAAAATTATAATAATTTTTTTTCTTTAATTAGAAGCTTGCGGCATTTACTGAAACCATGGTGGCTCAGGGGATAGAGCACTTGCCTCCCAAAGACGTGACCTGGGTTCGAATCCCAGTGACAGCAGGTCGATACGAATTCCACACTCGGCTCACACTGGCCACAGTGCTGAAGTAAAATATCCTCTGTAATGAACAGATCGTGGGTTAGAGGCTCCTTGCCGTCAGGCTAACTGTGGGAGAATTTCGTCTCCATGTAACGCAGATGCGGGTTAGTCCTTCAAGAAGTCAAACTTCTTCCAATACATCCGGGAGTTCCTTTGTTTTCCGGATTGGGTTCAAAATTACAAAGCTACGTAATTGAACGTTGATAGTCGTACACTCATTGGATAGGCTGTTCAACGTAGGATATAAAATTAAATAACACTGGTCCTCTTAGCAACTCTTTCAGTTTCAGAAAAAGTGCTCATAAATCTTCTACCATACTCTCAGGACTTGATAGTCTAATTTCCGAAAGTCTTAAATCTTAAGACAAGCGTGTTCTATGGGCGTCAGTGGAAAGTTGACGCACCGCTGACGCCAACAAAATACTGTTTTGTTAGCTCAGCGTGAGCAGTCGGTTCAAGGCAGACATTATCTCGCATTGCGCATGCGTTAATAACGTAAACAATTTTTTTTTTTTTTTTTTTTGTGGAATTTGTATTGATTTTGTTATTGTCGACCAGTGCTTTAGAGAACAAATATTGACTTTGTCCAAGAAAAAACGCATTATAGCTTAGCTAAATGAAGAAGAAGAAGCTATGTTTATTGTTAAAATCAAAATCTTGGCTGATTTCAATGCTCTATTGGATGTTGTTCGCCATTGCTTCTGTCGTTTGCAGGCCCCTCTTCCCCACTGGGCACTATGGGCACGTGCCCAGGGCCCCGCGATCGAATGGGGCCCCCTAGTTCCTGCCAGATTACCAAATGATAACCGATACATTATTACCGAAAAACATTAATTGTGAAAAATCTGATGATAATGACTTACTACAATACCTACGCTTATTATATTAGCTTTAGTTTGCCGCATGCGGATAGCTATACCTTGTACAACATAGCTTGAACTTTTTGACAGATGGGTCAGTGATGGGAAACAGAAAATATCTATTGGTGTAAAAAATGTGTTGGCTAAATATGTGGCTGTATGTATGTTTTAAACTATTCAAAATAAATAAATTCATTCGTCAATCAATTTTATTGCACTAGACATAAAAACATTGGGTAGGTAAGAAACCATTGTTTTCAGTTTTTCTATTTAAATTTTACCTCGAAGCAATAAAAACCACTTAAGACTTTCGGAAAATGCTTGAGTCCTTAACAGGTACTTTTATGTTGTGTGTCTATTCTTATGATTATTATCAATTTTTAATATTATTAAAATAAGAAGATATTGTTCGTCGTTGCAAAGTTATATCGATTTCAGATTTGACATCTGTCAAAAAGAAAGATCAAACTAATAAATAAACAGGGTATAATACTCCACTCTCTCTCAAAAATGAGTTTTTCCGATATTAGTATGTTTAGGTTAATTTAAATACCTATATGTAAGTATAAGAATACAATTTAAAAAAAAATTATTAAATTAAAAAAAGAATTATTTGATGCGGTGTGGTTTATGTCTTAAAGAAACCTATTCGAACGTCATTCGTAATACCAAAGACAAAAAAGGGGAATTCCCGATTCCCGATCGTCGTTTGACTTGACGAACGGGAATTCCCTTCAAGTATTTGTCTGCGATGTTGTGGCGTTTGTTTTGTTTGTAGTTGTTAGTTTGTTACTGACTGTGCTCGAGCTCTGATAAAAAAAAATAGTATTGTTTGATTAAATCGTCGTTTTGTCTGTTTTGTGTTAGCGAATATTTTCGTTATAAAATTAATTAAATAGTGAATTATAATATAAAATGTCGAAACGGTCATATCCTAGTGGATCTGGAAAAAGGAAAAAAGCTCTACATCAGAAAGAAGTAATTGAAAAGTTACCAAAATTAACATCATATTTTACTACTACTACTGGAGAAACTTCTGTAAGTAGCAATCAACTCATAAATGTTCCACATGATGACTCAGCTCAATTACAAATTGCGGGAATTTCTAAACCTTCATGTTCCAATTTTGAAAAAGAGATTGAATCAGAAAGCGACTATTCCTACGACGAAAGTGCAACGACTTCAGTGACTTCACTAAAACCGACAACCCCAACTGTGTCAATTGAACAGCAGTTTTCCAACACAGAAGAATTAATATCGCACGATCCCGCCGATTATTTTCGCGAAAAGTTTGTTGAAATAAATCGCGAAATTTTAATTCGTAAGGGACCAGTATATTTTCAAAATAAAGATTCTGACTTTTCCGAGGCATCCAGAACATACAAAGATGGTAATAAATTAGTAACGAGATATTTCAACAAAGCATTATTTATTCGCAAATTAAAGAACAATGAAAGAAAATGGTTGCTGTATTCGCCTTCCAAATGCTCTGTATTTTGTTTTTCATGCTGCTTATTTAACCCAACTGATGTTAATCTTTGCTCTCGGAATGGATGTAATGATTGGAAGCATATTAATCACATAATTTTAACACATGAAAATAGCCCAGCGCATAAGCAATCTATGATGACTTATCTGGCACGAAGTAAAGCGGTTGGTAGAGTAGATATAGACTTATTATCTCAACATCAAAAGGAAGTGGATTACTGGAGAAACGTACTTAAACGGATTGTAGCTGTTGTAAAATTTTTGGCATCGAGAGGGCTTCCATTTCGCGGCGACAATGAAATCCTTGGATCTCCAAACAATGGAAATTATTTGGGTTGTGTGGAATTATTGAGTGAATTTGATCCATTTCTTGCAGATCACTTAAAAAAATTTGGGAATCCTGGAAAGGGTAACATTTCTTATTTATCAGCAAATATCTGTAATGAGTTTATTGAAGTAATGGGAAAACAGGTTCTAAAAAAAATTATAAATGAAGTTAAATCAGCAAAATATTTTTCCATAAGCGTTGACAGTACGCCCGATCTGTCTCATATTGACCAGCTAACTTTCATCATTCGATACGTAAAAGACTGTGTTCCTGTTGAAAGGTTTTTGAAATTTATACCTATTAAAGAACATAAATCTAAGTATTTAGCGGAGACCATCTTAAATTTTTTAGAGATACATGATATTCCCATAAAAGATTGCAGAGGACAAAGCTACGACAATGCTTCAAATATGTCGGGAAAGTATAGTGGTCTACAAACAAGAATCAAGGAAAAATGTGAATTTGCCACCTTTATACCATGTGCAGGACATTCACTAAACTTGGTAGGTGTCCATGCTGCTGGGTGTGTACCGGAGGCATCACAGTTTTTTGAAATAGTTCAGAAAGTGTACAACTTTTTTTCGGGCTCTACCCACAGATGGAATATGTTAACAGAACATTTAGGTTCAAAAAAAGTTGTTAAGAGTCTTTCACAAACCAGATGGTCAGCCCGAGCTGATGCAGTAAGTGCTTTGCATGGGGGTTATAAAAGAATATTAGAAGCTTTAATCACCATCGCAAACGATACTGAACAGGCACGAGAAACAAGAGACGAAGCCCTTAGTCTGTCTAGAAAAATGGGAAATCTAGAATTTATTATACTGACGGAAATCTGGAGCACTATATTGGAAAGAATAGACAAAACAAGTAATTATCTTCAGAAAGAAACAATAACACTGGACGTTGCAACCAATTTGTTGACTTCACTTTATGATTTTATTACTAACCTCAGGGATAAATTTGATAACTTCGAATCATCTGCCAAAGAAAATAACCCAGAATCTGACTACAAGGATCTATCTCAAAGAACAAGACGTAGAAGCTCACGGCAGAGTTTTTTTGATGGCTCTGCGCCATCAGTCCAATTGAATGGAAAAGAGCGATTCAACGTAGAAACCTTTCTCCCAATAATCGATACCTTGAGTGTTCATCTAAAACAGCGACAAAGTTCATATGAGATCGTCAGTCAACGTTTTAGTTTATTTTTTCACTTAAAAACTCTGAATTCCGAAGAGATACGACAAGGATGCAAAGAATTTTCTCAAATCTATCACGAAGATGTCAATGAAAAAGAGTTAGAAATAGAATGTCAACATTTAAAAGAATACTTAATAAATGTTCAGAGTGAAAATGAAGCATCTAACAGTGTACAGGAAGTATATAATCTATTAAAGCAAAACAAAATTGAAGACACATTTCCTAACGTAGAAATTGCATTGAGAATATTTTTAAGCATGATGGTAACTAACTGCAGCGGAGAACGCTCCTTCTCCAAATTGAAACGAATAAAAAATGAATTAAGAAGTACAATGCTTCAAGAGAGATTAAATAGTTTGTCGCTGATGTCCATAGAATGTGATATTCTCAATACCATAGATTTTGAAGAAGTGATTAACGATTTTGCTCATCTTAAATCTAGAAGGGTACCTTTGCAATCAACATAGAATTAATCTAAGGATTTTAAGTTAAGCGAGTTACTTTTGTAGATTATTTTTTATATTTCCTATTTTTTTATAGCTAGTAACTAAATAAAAATAAATTTAGAACCTTGTTTGTCTTTCTTTATCTATTGTAACTAAATAGTGTTTTCTCAAGGTCATAGGGGCCCCATGATCCTAATGTGCCCAGGGCCTCAAATAGTTTAAAGACGGCCCTGGTCGTTTGCAGTTGATTCGGACGTCAGTCGTCGTTCAAGCTGAGCGTTCGATGACATATGCTGCCTAACTAACAAATTGACCAATCAGGGGTTATCGCTCGCTTCAAACTGACGTTTTGTAACGCCGATCTGTCCTAAGAAACCAGGCCTTAACGGAACTAGGTTTAAAAATCTAAAGATGAACACCGTTATTTTAGCCACATTGTGTCTTGTTTTGCAAATAATTTCTGAAGGATATGAAATTGTAAAAACAGTACATATAAAATGCAGTTTTTTTCTTCTTTCGTCTACTGGTCCTTTCCGCACGAGATGGACCAGAGTGTCGAAGCTGTAGAGAAACGTAGAATCACACAGTAGAAACTAGAAACGCTTGTTTTTTTCTTTTTTTAGTTTATTTATTTGTTTTTTTTAATTTTTAGCAGTTGGCAACAACTAGCTCTTCCATACATTTTGAAATACGGCACACTTTTTTTCGAGTCGTTTACGATTTTAGTTCTTTTAACTGCAATCAGGGATTCCAGTCCTCCACTAGTACAGTATTGACCTGAATTAATAATAATATAATAAGTTGATTTTTTTTTCCAATTTCACGTTTGCAATGACATTGGTTGGTAAATACAATTACAAACTATTAAATATTTTCAAAATGTACATATACAAGAACCAGATTTTTTTGTATCAAACATTTATAATCTATGACTTAGAGAAAAATATCCAATATTCTTAAACTTATTTCTGTTCAGGAAAATGAAAGTAAATAATGATAAAGGATTTTCTTTGATGCTAATTTTTAGTATAAATGCAAAATAAAAACTACATAAATAAATGTCTATCGAATCAGCGCCGATCTAACTTTAATCCAGACATCTGACCTGGTCCTGAAATCTCGACGAAATACCTAAATTAACACTTAATTAGCACTTGAAGTATATAGAGAAGTGTTAATATTTAAAAAATAAAGAATTTTGCGGTATCATTGAATTATTGGGGGGGGGGGTGATAAATTATTATTTTAATAGTGTTCGCCGTGTAAAAAACAATAGTAGCCTGACTACTATTGTTCGGATTGACTATCGGATTGCGATTCGAGGTACGGAAAACAGGTTGTATTTTATAATAAAAATTATAATAATATTGTAATTATATTATTATTATAATAGTGTTCGTCATGTAAAAAATTATGGTAGTCAGGTTGCGATTCAAGGTACGGACAGCAGGCTGTAATATTTTATAATTATAAAATTATAATATAATTATATTATTATTATTATAATATATTATATATAATAATTTTATTATTATTATTATAACAATTATTATAATAGCTCGTCTTGTTAAAACCTATAGTAGTCAAATTGCGATTTGAAATACTAGCTGCATGCTATATTTTATAATAAAAATTCTAATTAAAAATTGATTTGTCAATATTATAAAGTTTATGATTTAAATTTTTTAATGTCTATGTTAATGCATTTGATGGTTAGTGCAAAGGTGAAAAATCAAACCTCCTACATATAATATTAATAAATTCTGTCATTATTTTTATAAAAGTTTTTAATTACTTTCGAAGAGCATAAAAGATATCAACATATTAATAATACTGATATTTAAATTAAGATAACTAAAATTCATTGATTATTTTATAAGAAATAAACAAGTTATAACTGAAATATAATGGGAATATTCCATCACACTCCAATAAACTCATCCTAAATTTAGATAAAACTTAAATATGCTTGCATAAATAAACCCGCGCGATATATCTGGAGATTCTGCTTTTAAATTAAACATTATTTCACAAAACTCTCGCGAAGAGCTCGCCTCCCTCACTATTGGCGCCGAAACAATATGACGTCATTCAGATCCGAATCCTCCTCTCTTTCTTCAAAAGTGAGAAAAATCGATACTGGGCCGCAAGCAAAACATATCCTCTTTCCGTTCCCCGGCGCTTTACGAACATACAGACAACCAAGATGGCCGCCAAATACCCAACGCCAACAACTGATCCCAGTAATAGCTGATTTTAAAGCCACAGACATGTCGGCTAATTTATTTAGAGTTCACAGCCGCTGAAGAAGCCAAATAGCTGAAGTGAACCGGTGATAAGAGAAGAGCAATGGAGAGTAAAGAGAATATCTTGGCTAGGGATGAAGCTTAAACTCTGCCAAAAAGCCACGTGTTTTTGAAGAGAAATTAAATCATGGACAGTAGTCCGATTCCGGCCAAAAGCAGGTGACTTTCTTTTTTTAACTGTTTTATGCTATAAAAGGTGCGATCCAGTAATCTCTTATAGATTTGATAACAGTTAATTGGAATTTAGCTTATTGTGATATTAGCCTTAAATTGTTAGAAAATCGATAACGGTTTTTATGGGTTTTTTTTTATTTTTACATGATATCTGTAATGTAAAATGGTTATTTTTATAAAATTATTTGAAAAGCATTGTCATGCTTAATATCTTGCAAAAAAAATGAAAAACAGCATGTTTCCAAACTGGCATATATTTCAAAAGAAAAAAGCGATTTATATCTAAGTAATGGTTTTCAAACGTTAGAAAAATTTATAAATCGAACAAAATTTTGAAAGATTTAATGGAGTTCAACTAATTTAAGGCTGAGCATATAAATTTTAATTGCATTACCATATCTTATCACTAGCATGCTTTTAGATGTATATCGTGTTTTTAAAATAGTATTAAAGAGTTAAAGCTAATATATCCAAAGCTAATATATCCATAGAGTTAATATATCCAAATAACCTTCTACGACTAGAAAATAAGTTTAACAATGTAAATACTTTTATGCACATAAGCGCTGAAATAAGAAATATTTTACTTGTAATTTTATGATGATATATTGTTCATATTATTCAATAACTTAATGCTATTCAAATAACTTTATTTTTAGTTAATATTTTTTTTAAAATTTCATTGAAATATTTACTATAAATTGAACCGAAAATATCATTTATTTTAAGAGAATGGTACCTTGTATCTTAACATCAAACTACATTAAAGGAAACTACTCATCAATTTGAAATCATAATAAATTATAATCAAAAATACGGTTGAAATATTTTTTTAAAAATATTGTAGCGAAAGGCTGAATAAGTTAATGCAATTTAAACGATTTCATTGTACTGTATTTTATTATCAATTAAAAAGAAAATATAACTAATTTTAAGAAAATGTCTTACATCTAAACATCAAATTGCGAACGAAAAAACTATTCATTAAATAAAAATTGAAATCAACTACAATAAAAAAAAAATCTGTTAAAGTATTTTTATAAAGAAAATAAAAATAATAAAGTGAAAGGCTCAATAATTTATTGCAATTTAAATCGTTCAATTCTACTGTACAAAAATTGTTTGAATTTCACGCAAATAGTTCATCAGAAAGAAAATAAATCATTTATATAAAACGTCAAAGAAATGTCTCATAAACGTCACCTTCACCATTATTTTAAAGAGCAGGATAAATAGTAGAAAGATGAAATTAAGTTAAAGCATTGAAATGAGACAACTTAATAAAAAATGCTCACTTTGCATTTTTAAAAAAATAATATAGTTTTTAATAATATTATTACAAATATATAAGTTTCAAATTTTGTTGAAAAGGTTTCTTTACATGTTATCTGGTTATTTGATTTAAAGAGACCTTTTTATATATATTTTACTCTTCATACTTAAAACACTCAAAACACATGTTCGTTTTATGTAAAACTAATATCAAAATGGGAAAAAAGTTGACATGTTTCAAGCACTCACAATGTAGGCGTCCATTCTGAAAAGCTTTTCATTGCATTCGGTACTATTAAACAAGTTTTCTTTAAAATGATATCGGAATTTTGGGGAATCATCCTTCATAAAAGTATGTTTTCTTTTCTAATACTATTGCATTCAGATGTACAGATAATTATTATGAGATATTATCATTTGTTATTAAATGCAGTCTTATGATACAAAAAAATCCTGGAAAACTCCTTATTATTTAGAGTTTCCTTTTTAGAAGTACAAAAACTCCCCAGAAATTTTATAAAAACGTTTTACATTTTTAAGACATTCTAAATGAACTTTTTCATTAGTTACAAAATGTGATTCACAACAAAATTAAGAAAAAAGTTTTTACATTTTTTTGCGCGCATGCGTAACATAAAAGAATTACTTTACTTACGTGTTAAGCGAAATTTTTTCTAATTTTAAAATGATAACTTTATAATTAATTAAAAATTATTCCAAAATTTTGTTTGATTTTAATGAAAATTTTAAAAGTTATAGCTAAAAGAAACATAAGACAAAAACATTAATATTTTATAAGAATGCCCATATCTCCATTAATATTTAAACTTGGTGTACGGAACTGTATGCAATTATTACAAACAAAAACCAAAGTAATCGATACCAGTTACAAGCTTATCGCTGTATTTTCTAGCATAGGACGTTCAAAAATGCTTGTTTTCGTTCAGAATATATTATCGGTCTCTCAAACCATTGAAAGCTTTAAACTTCGTCGATAAGTATAAGAAACCGCATAACCTAAACATGTCTACAGTTATAAGATAATACTCTAAGTATATCTTGAGAAATTTTAAAAAGAATGTCAGAAACTGAAAGTGTCTTTTCCATTATTGTAAAGTAGTGTTTAATCATTTTATAAATGACATAACATTTATTTTAACTTTTTTAGTTGAAAAAGCTAGATGTAAGTACGTATCATTTTTACTTTTCAGATAACAGCACTCTTTCCAAAAAAGTGAGCTACTTCTGGAATAAATAATTTTAAAAAATTAATTTTTAACTGTCTTAAGTCAAAATAAATATTTTGAAGTACATTTTAAGACCTTTGAGATGCAAAGAAAAACAAGTATTAAAACTGTTCATTTAAAATATATTTATAATATATATATATATACATATAAATTTAAGGTAGTTTTTTCCCCTTTTTGATTTTTCTCAGCTTTTAAATTACGCACATCTTACTTTTTATTGAAATCAAGCACATTAAAACACCATTTGACTTACAAAATATTTTACAGTAACAAGAGTACTTGGTAAGTTTTTCATAACTTATTTCGATTCATTTCTTATAGAAAAATTATAGAAGTATACTATTATAAAGTATTATTTTTCTATGATATAAACTTCATTTGATATCCAGCATTTATTAACCCCTTTCCTCTCGCTTTCGTCAAAATCCAGCTTCCGTCGGTGAGCTTTCGTCTCCTATTTCTCGTGTTCGTGATATTTCCAGGCTAGAGCATTCAAAAGTAATGCACTAAAAAGGTTTAAATACATCCATCTCTCCCATCCATGCCCAGAACTTCTTTATTTCTTATTTTAAACTAGATGTCAGCACTTTCCAAATATATATATTCGTGATATGTGTTTCGTACTCTTAGCTCAGCTCTTTGCTCTTATGCTCTTTGTGAATACATGTGGTTTGCGTTCTGTGATAAAATATTTTTAATAATGTTTATATTATGGATTCAGAGTTATTTGGACATTATTAGTTTACATTTTGAGCTAAAAAATTCCAAAAATCAGAAATGAATACATTTATTGTACATGCACGTTTTTTATACAATTTTCATTAATAAAAAATAGGCATTTTTATGACAATTTTTTTTTAAAGGAGTTGATCGTTAAGAATTTGAACACTTTTTTAAATATATAACAACCCATCAAATACAAATTATTGTACAGCACTATTTCATACGAAGTACAAATTTTAAAAATGGATTTGAAGATACTTATTTGTTAAATGCGAATACAGAGAATTAAGCTTGAACGTCAAATGCGAGTAAACTTGAAAGATTAAATAATTTATATCAGTATTTGCCACTCTGAGTTTTTTTCTAGATTTACTACGTTTATTTCTTACGTACTTTTCTACGTTTATTATTTTTTTTTTTTTTATTTATGCGATAGCTGTCATAACGTTTAACAACTGCTCACACAATGTTAAAACAAAATTTAGAATACTGTTTTTCCAGCCTAAAGATTTTTTTTAACGGAAAATGATTTCTAATATCTCGATTAACTTTTAATGGTACTAAGTTAACAGCAGTATTTAAAGTACTGTTTTACCTCACGTAACGTTTTTTTTTTTTTTTTATTTATTTTTTTTTTTTTCATTTTTTTTTTTTTTTTTTTTTAATTCTATTTCTCGATTAATTGCTACTCACACAATGTTTTTAGAATACTTTTTTTTTTCCCTGATACATTTTTTTAAAAAAGATTCCCGAGTTCTAATATCTTGATTAATTAGTAACGACACGGTGTTAAAAAACAGTATGTATTTAGAATACTAATTTTATACTCTTCTAACACATTTCTTTTGAAAAATTTTGATTTTTGATACCGCGATTAAATACTAAATTGGAAAAACTCGAAATTGAGGAAGCCTCTTGGTGACATCATTTCTGAATGTGGATTTATTTTAAGAATAGCAAACAAGATTAGTTCTTTAGAGATTTATCTGAGAAAACTGGCAGGTTATAGACTTGAAGCCGTAAAAAACAATCTTGACAGCTTTTTCAGTATAAATATTAAGCTCTTACCTAATGCTACGCTCTTTTTTTCTTATGGATGTTTATAAAGAAAGATCATTAGTTCAATGAAATTTTTTTCGACACAAGCTTCCATTTTGCTTTTAAAATTTTGTTAATGGTAGACAGTTTGATGCTTGAAAAATGTTCTCAAATCATATGCTCAAAAAATATTATATTTTTATCAACTTTTGAATATTTTTTTTTATAAAATTAAACTTAAAATTCATAAAATATATCTTAACATTGTTGTTCTTTTTTCTGGTTATATTAAGACGTAAAATTTAAATGTATAAAAGTTAGCAGTCATATTTATATAGTTACAAATTATAGTACATAGCGACCTATAATACTGAATTATATGTCATGACATTTAAGTTTGTCATATTTAAAAGTTTAAGGATGAAAATTAAAAAACTATATTTAAAGTGTATTCTTTGCACATTTTCTAGGTTAAAGGAAATTATTTGTTACAGGAGTTAAACATATTTAGAGATTTTCCGGATAATATTCATAAGATTATTCTAATCTTACGAGTTTGTTTACGTTTTACAATCATAGTAATTTCTGTAATTTTCTTAGTGTTTTACAATCATAGCAATTTCAGAAAAATTTGATCTCTAATATTTTACAAATTTACTTACAATGAAAATCAATGTGAAATTTCCTATACTTAACATTAAAACAAAACAGCTATTAAATTAAAAATGTCAAATGATTACCAACCAAAACGTACTAAATCGCAAACAATTTTTCAAATGAAATTCAGAAAATGGTTTAAAAAAATTTTTATTTAGAGAATCATTTGCACAAACACGAATGCAATACGAAATATTAACTAAAATAAAATAAAATACATCGAGACACTGCATAAATATTTAAAGCATTATGAGTTTATAAGTTGTACAAAAATTGGTATTAAATGTTTATACATTTCTAATGGAAAATGTAAGGATAGAATTTTCTTATACTAGAAAATAAATCCTAATCGAAAATGATCTGCCGAATTTTTAAACAGTGAATCTAAAGTATTCTAATATCAGCAATTAGCGAATTTTAATGATTTCATAAAGAAGACCTACATTAATTCAAATTAAAATCTATAATTAAAAGCTAAGTGCCTTACTCGTAAATCGGAAGCAATTCTAAAAATAGTATATTCTTATTGCCATAAAGCAGTAGAGAATATAGTTTTCATTTAGTAAAGTTCATTTAATCGTATGAATATAATTCGATGATAGAAATAAATGGTTTGTTTCAAAAGGAGTTATTCTTTGACTTAAATGCCCTTATGACTAATATTTCAGAATCCTTTTAGTGCATTTTAATTCAACAAAAAATAAGCAATTATTTGACGGAACTATTTATTGTCAGAACAAAAAAACAAATGTCAAAGGTTTAGCACTAATTAACGTTATTACTGAACATAAACAGAATTTTATTGTAGCCATAACTACTTATTAGATTTTGGGATAGATCATTTTTCTATTTTTAGAAAGCAGCGTATTTGTTTTCTGCCCTTATTGTTATTATTAGGATTTAAAATCCGTCTTTTAAATTCGTGAAGTAATTTTTGTGAAGTTATTTTTAAGTACGGAATTTCTCTTTTATTCTTATTTCTAATTTTTTAACATTCCAATCATATTCACGCTTTTTTTGTCTCCAATATTTGGTGGATAAAATCCATTATCTCAAAATTTTTGCGCAATATAGTAATTTTATTTACATTATTGCGTTGGATTGAATTTAAAACTTTTATCTGAGTTTATTCACCTTTCCATGTAGTTCGCGCAATTTAAATCTTTCCTAAGTTTTCTGATATTAGACCTTTTAATCCACATAAAATATATATATATATATATATATATATATATATATATATATATATATATATAATATAATGGATATATATATATATAATGGATTTGCACATGGAAAAATTATACAAATTAACAAATAAATTTTTAGTATATAATTTTGCCCACGGATTTCCATTAATCCATTTCGGGCAAATCCGTGGCTAAAATTATTTACTAAAAATATTTATTTGTTTAATTTATATAACTTTTCCATGTGCAAATCCATTTCGGGCAAATCCGTGGCTAAAATTATGAGCCAAACAGGCAATTCATGCTTCTTTCTCTTTTCTATTTTATATTTTTTTCTTAAATAAATATTTATTTTCTAAAATTATTTATAGTCAACTTCTTTAAATTATCCAGTATATTATTACCTTGCGCACATCCATTTTCGGGCGCATCCTTGGTAACTAACAAATCAAACGCACTTCAGTAATGCAGTAAGAATGCACTTTTAAAAAAAACTCCTCTAGTTAGGCTATCTCAATTTGCGCTTTTGTCTTCATATTTTGCAATCTGGCAATCTTGTTACGAAAATATTTTAAATCATTCTTGAAAAATTTCCCGTTCATGTAAGTTCATTTGATTTCGCTACTCGCTTTATAGATTATGTTTTATGTTCTATTCTGTTTTTTCTTTATATTTTATTTTCTGTTTTTACGTGTTATTTTCACTTATTGTGTTCTGTTTTTATTGCTTTTACGTATTTTTTTACTTCTATTTTTTTTTGTTGTCATTTTTGTAAAAAATTTTTGAGTGCTCCTCACACTATTGTATTGATATATTATGCTTTGGCTGTATTAATACAATATTAGAAAGCACTCTTTTTTGCAGATATAATCGTGTGGGCTGATGAAAAGATTGTATCTTTATTTTCGGGATTTTTTTTAAAATAATTCTATCCTTTTCTTTTCCTTCCAGTTTTGTTATTTTTATTTTTTTTAATTTTCTCTTTTTTCCCCTTTTTTCATTAGTCTGTAATTTTCCTTTGTTTTATCTTCATTTTGAACTTATTGTATGAGTTCTATTTACTTTCAGCTTATGCGCAATAAATGAAACTTATTGTTTTTCTTAATTTTCTTAGTGTTTTTTTGTATTTATTTATTATGATATATATATATATATATATATATATATATATATGAAATTTGCTCAAATGACGACATTATAAAATTCAATTTTAGTTTTTTTTTTTAAGTACTTTTAAATAACAATTTTGAATATTATAAATATGTCAGTAGCATTGTCAGGGGGTTAGAATTATTGGAGGTCCAAATTGTACTAAGTCAAAAGTCGTTTCCTTTTTTAATTTATTGCGATGTATTTCAAATCTAAGTTTTTATTAGAAATTTATTTCCATTAAGGAAGAAATGTAATTTTTTCCAAAGGATTCTCAGTTAGGTAATAGTTATATTCCCTTCTGACAAAAAAAAAAAAAATAAATAAGAAAGATACAAAATATTGGAAAGATAAAAAACTAAATACTACCTGAAACGGTCATAGAAAAACTTAAATATGCTGCATAATTTGCATGAATATATCGGGTTTAAAAAAAAGTTTTAAAACTAAACTGTATGAACAAAATATTAAAACATTTCCAAATGTTAGTTAATATTTATATATAATAATATTATATATTTTAATAATAAAATATAATAATGTTTATAATAACAATATATAATAATGAATATAATAATAATATAACAAAATGTATCCCTTAAGATATACACATAAACATGCATTAAGATGAATGAAAGGATATGGAAGTTATAATTATCTGAGATAATGTACACAGTAAAAAGAAAAAAACATATTTGTTTCAATTAGAGAAAAAAAATCTTTTAATATTCATTCTGAAACACTGTAATACAGAAACAGAAATTCAGGACACGCGTCTTTTTCGACAATCATTCATTCTTAAAATAGAAAAATCTATATATTTCACTTACTTTTTTCTACAAAAAACTCCTTTTTATTGGTATTCTACTCAAGTATTTTTTTAGCATATATTTTTTAATGTTATCAGAACAAATCTTTATACCTTTCTGTAGTAAACGTAAAGTGATCTTTAACACAAATGGTGGCAATATGTTAGATAAATATACAATTGAAAAATAATAGACTGGGATTTTGTTTTATTATAAATTTAGTTTTAGTAGAGTAGATTTGTTCACCTGAAATATTTTTATGTTCAACTACTTTCATAACTTTAAAATATTATATTATATACGGTAAGTTAGTAAAATTCGAAATTTTAATTTCCAAATCCTGACGTCATGTTCAATTTTCGAGATCTATCGTCAACTTGTAACTGCACCTATTTTAACTATTTTCTATATCTTTTATATGAAGGGCTTCATATGAAAATATGAAGCCTTTTTTGAAAATATGAAAGGCTTTTTTGTGAAGGGCTTCATGATGAAACGCCACATTTTCAAGTTGTTCAGGAGCAAGATTGTTTCAAAATGTGGAAAACCTTGTGGGGTTGACTGGCAAAAAAAAAAAAAAAAAAATGATATTTAAAAAGGTTAATACTTTTTTTTTTTATCTATAAAATGCTTTTTTTTTACAGTTCTACTCCTTCCGTTCTAAATTTTTATTCGTTCGTCTCGTTAATTTAATGTTGGTTTAACATTCAAGTTACTATTTTTTTATACTTAATTTTATCAACAGCACAATTTCCTACCCTCCTTTTATTTCAATTGCAATTTTAATTGATATGGCGAAATTTAATTTTTGGATAAGTGGTTACGAAGATCTAAAATACTCATTCAAAAATATAGACAAAGTTTTACTTACTTTTTAACTTAATTGGAAAAAAATACCTTGATATAATTTTTAAAAAAATGATATAAACGAAAAAAGCTAAAATTAGTTCGATTTTGCAAAATTTTTCACTTCCAATATAAAATGTATTTTTATAAATTTTTAAGCAAAAATTTCAACAAAAAAAAATTACTATCTTGAATGTTAGGAATATAAAAATTTTAGGGTCCAGGGTGGGAAGCTCCAGTCATCCTTTTCTTAATCTGTTTTTTTTTTTTTTTTTTTTTTTTTTCTTTTTTGGTTTAAAAAAAACACTGTGTTTGCTATGAAGAAGAAATTTCTACATATTGTGTTGTAGTCTTGAGAGCTAAATAGAGTAAATTATCTATCCAGAAAAATACTAAGAAATAGTTTCATGCAAAAATAACATCTTCAATAAAAAGTGGCTTACAACTGTATTGATTGAATATTAATTGTTTTAACATTATAAAAACTAAATACTTTATTTATATTTTTTTATAATTACAGAGTGCCGAAGTCTATCATATGATGATGAATATAATTTTTTCCTCTTTTTCTAATAAATAAACTTCTAGTTGCCTAAATATTTTCTAATTGCTGTCCTAACATTCCTATTGGAAACGCAAATGACATAAAATTATCCTCTAGAATTTCAAAAAACTCAGTTTAATTTTCATAATCATCGCATGTAAAACGTGATATTCGTCGATTAAAATGTCACACTCTGGTTCGACACACACGTGACGTCACTTACGTGTAACCAATGAAATTTGATTTAACTGGATACCCATGGATACCATTGGTTAATTTTGGTAAGCCATAATCACTTAACTTCCTCTCGAGTTGCAAGTACCCTACTATAGTCAATATTTTTTAATCTTAAGCATTTAGAATCACTTAACACCCAAGAAAAAATTTTAATACTTCTCTAAAATGCTAATTATTAAGTTATCTTTAACTGAAAATCGCTTGCTTTCGTTAGCAGCTGAAACGAGAAACCACGAGATTTTCACGAACTGACGTCAGTTGAAGTTG
The DNA here is from genome assembly GCA_949128135.1 of Parasteatoda lunata. NCBI lineage: Eukaryota > Metazoa > Arthropoda > Arachnida > Araneae > Theridiidae > Parasteatoda > Parasteatoda lunata. Next base: position 25,338,522 of record OX421979.1, read on the forward strand.
TTTTCTAGGAAGTCATCTGTACAGTGCCTGGCCAAATTATTAGACGCACTGTAAGATTCTATGTAAAATCTTAATTATCAGGTGATACTATACAGCTTTATTGTTTTTACGTGGCTGAAACCGGTTTACACTTGTTTATGTTCGTGTATTAATTGGTTGACATTGTAATGCAATACGTTAAAAAATAAATACAAATAGGAAGTATATAAAGAATCTCCTCTATAAAAACCCATTACATTTATGTTTAAATATACGAGTATTGCATATAAACTCGTGCAAAACATGCAATTATTAAAACACTACATGGAATTTAATAATTTGGCGTCTAATTATTATAATATAATACCTGATATAATCTATATTTATATAATATATCGCCTAATTTATCCAATTTATACACGAACGTAAACAAGTACAAACCAGCTTTAGTTGAGTAAAAACAATAAAGCTGTTTAGTATCACGTGATTATATTTCACATAGAATCACATAGTGAGTCTGATATTTAGACCAGGGACTGTAATTTATTTACAATTTGCAGTACAATGATAGCCTCTGCGTTCTAGCTTTCATGCGAATTTTCGCATTTAATGTCATATCAAAATTTTCATATCGTGAATTTTATGTCATATCAAATATATGTATCCTAAATTGTACACTAATGTAGCTTACTATAGCGAATTTTTATAATATAATTAAATTCCAATGGTACCTACGGAATTATTGTTGATAGTTGACGAAATATTTTAACTCTAAATATTCAAAAAAGAATTTTCGTTCAATAAAAAGGATGTAATAATGAGTTATGAATGTTACTTTTTCATATAATGCTTTATAAATGTAATATAACTTTATTCGTTCATTTTTTTAACTTTGTTTATTTTAAATTTAAAACATATTTAAAATTTTTTTTAGATTTTCATATTTAGAATACCTTTTAAAAAAAATTGTGATCTCAGCGGAACTTCTGGTTCATTCTTTAAAAGAAATCAGATAGAAAACAAAACACTGATTTTACGGATAATTTCGAATTACATTTAACGTTATAAAGCCAAAAATTACTATCAACATTTTAAAGAATAGCAACTATAAAAAATTTTATTATTGAAATGTTGTTTAAAAGAAAAAGCAGCCGAAATCAATATACATCAATAAAATGTATTAACTTTATTTTAATTGCATTAATCTGTATTATAAGAGAATGGAAATCAAGCAAATATTAAGTTCTAAAAACAATAAAAAAATTTACCCATGGAAAGTAATTAAAAAACAAGTTTACTGGAGAATTTATTTTTGTTTAGGCAACAGGGATACTTTGTTGTCTTTTCACTTATTTTCGTCTCCTTTTAATTTTGTTTTTTTTTAAGAATAATTCTTTACAAGCACTAAGAGAACTTATTATTCGAATAAATAGGGTAATAAATCAACAGTGACCAAAATTTGGGAAACAGGAATTTAACAGGAACAAAAAACAAGAATTACATTCTTTAAATACATATAAAACAAAATTTTAACCATAACAAAATTCCTATTTACTCAAATAATAAAAATGTTGGTAATAGATATCAACTTTACTGTCGATTTAATTACTTAATAAATAAAAATAGAGTGCATTAGTATTTATTATTGTTTCGCATGCAGGTGTTTTTTTTCTCCCATTCTTCAGCTTTATTGAAAAATATACATCTGGCTTAATGATTTGCTGAAAATATATCTCTAAATTCAGCTGTATCAAGCAAAATTTTGAACATAAGCGCACAGATTGTGACCATGGTGGACACATGATTTTCAATGGGCTAGATTACTGAAAACGCCGATCCATTTTGTGGCGATTTTGACGGCAATATTAAAAGACTTCCAAATTAAAATTCTGAATGTATTTGACCTACTTTTGAAGTTTATATTTTGCAGAAACTTTTTCGAATTTTTCACGAAATCTGTAGATTAATAAAGATTATTTTTCATGTGGTATTATATTTCTATTCTTCGTATCTGAACTTATTGTAATTAAGTACCTATAGACATTCTGAAAAGTGTAAAGACATGTTATAGTCAGCAGTATGTAAAAGATTTGACAGGAATTTTTCTGACAGGTTGTTAAATAAAATGACTTTTAAGGAGAAGGCGTGATCTGCGGACAACTTCCTTCTACTGTTGTAATTTTTTATGCTTTTATGCAGCTGATATGTTTAAAACTTATCCGCCACCTTCCCGTCTTTTATTAATTCAAATTCATTGTCATTTCCTTAGGTAGTTTAGTTTTGAATATTAAAGAAAGAAAACGCAATTTTTTTTGCTCAGCGTTTATTTTGAACAACTCATTACAAGTTCAAAAAATTAAAAATTCATAAATCATTCTTCATTTACTATAAAATGGGACAAAATTATTCTTTTATTTTCAGGTTCATGAATGCCAGGGCTTCCGGAAACAAAGCATACATTCCTACAGACCTGGAACACATCGCTAATGTTTTAACACACGCAGTAAGTAAAATATATTGCATATTTTTTTAAGTTTATAGAAATATTTTTTTTAAAAATAGAATAAATATAAAATTGGTAGATTAACATTCAATTTTAGTTTATAGTAGATTCATCAATGGCTCGGCATCTCAGGGTGGGCCTTAGCGTTTTCAAGAAGTTTTTTCTAGGCTAACCTGAATCACATTACCTAAATTAAAATTAGTTAATGGAGTATTCGATTTTAAAAAACAACTTCTGCACAAACTGTGTAGGAAACAACCTCATTGCTCGGCGTTTTTTTATTTTATTTTTTTCTATTATTATTATTTAAAGCAAAATACAAAAACAAATTCGTAGACTCGTAATTTTCAATATACTGATTCGGAACGACCTCATTGCTCAGCGTTTTTTTATTTCATTTTATTTTATTATTTAAAGCAAAATACAAAAACAAATTCGTAGACTCGTAATTTTTAATATACTGATTCGGAACAACCTCATTGCTCAGCGTTTTTTTTATTTCATTTTATTTTATTATTTAAAGCAAAATACAAAAACAAATTCGTAGACTCGTAATTTTTAATATACTGATTCGGAACAACCTCATTGCTCAGCGTTTTTTTATTTCATTTTATTTTATTATTTAAATCAAAATACAAAAACAAATTCGTAGACTCGTAATTTTCAATATACTGATTCGGAACAACCTCATTGCTCAGCGTTTTTTTATTTCATTTTATTTTATTATTTAAAGCAAAATACAAAAACAAATTCGTAGACTCGTAATTTTTAATATACTGATTCGGAACAACCTCATTGCTCAGCGTTTTTTTATTTCATTTTATTTTATTATTTAAAGCAAAATACAAAAACAAATTCGTAGACTCGTAATTTTTAATATACTGATTCGGAACAACCTCATTGCTCAGCGTTTTTTTTATTTCATTTTATTTTATTATTTAAAGCAAAATACAAAAACAAATTCGTAGACTCGTAATTTTTAATATACTGATTCGGAACAACCTCATTGCTCAGCGTTTTTTTATTTCATTTTATTTTATTATTTAAAGCAAAATACAAAAACAAATTCGTAGACTCGTAATTTTTAATATACTGATTCGGAACAACCTCATTGCTCAGCGTTTTTTTATTTCATTTTATTTTATTATTTAAAGCAAAATACAAAAACAAATTCGTAGACTCGTAATTTTTAATATATTGATTCGGATAGAACGCTCACCTCCCCACTAGGTGACCCGCGTTCGAATCCCCGCGATGAATAGCGCACCCGGCTCAAGTTAACGTTTCCACCCTACTCTTAAATTGTTTGAAAATGTTTTGTTTGTTTTTTTTATCGATTCCAAAATTTATTCTAAATATATTGTAGGTTACACCTTAGGCGCACTTCGATAAAGTTTATTTTTGCACCCTTGTTTGCTTAAAATTATAAATAATTATTAAATAAATAATTATTAATAATTTTTCATACTGTATGATTTAGTTCAATTATAGTATAATAGTAAACGGGGATTCCATTACATATCCTTAACCTTGATACCGCTATCAACAAATTAATGGAATAAGCTTAAATAAATATTTATATTAAAATTTTATATTTATAGTTTCTGTAAAAAGTATGTCAACCCTCTAGCTGCGTTTTTTTTTTTTTTTTTTTTATCAAAATAGGTGTAATTTTTTATCACAAATTACGTATTTTTTATTACATATTTCAAGTCAGATGATGATTCTAAAAGTATCACGGCTTTGAAATCTTTTTTCCAAATTTCAATGCTTTTGTATTTGCTGTTTAACAAAATAAGGCATTTTCCTAATTACAAATTATACTATAATAATATCTTGTGAATTATGCTTGGTGGAAAATAATTTTATCAAATGTAAATTTTTTCAACATCTTTAAAACAGCAGCATAAGGAAGGAGAAAAAAATATAATGAAATAATTGGTTGAATAGTTTTGTGAATCCCACGTGGACGGGTAATCAAAAATTTAATTTTAAAATTTGTAACAGTGTTCTGAGACTCAAAAAAAAAATCTTGATAATTATTCAAAACGATAGTTAATTAAAAGAAAAAGTTCTGAAGTACTGATAAAAGTACTGATAAAAATTAAACAAAGTAGATTATTATCGTATATTATAAGAAAAAAAATCTGCGTGGTAGCATAAGAAAAGAGAAAAAATATACAATGAAATAATTGGTTGAATAGTTTTGTGAATCCCACGTGGACAGGTAATCAAAAATTTAATTTTAAAATTTGTTGTTCTGAGACTCAAAAACAAATCTTGATAATTATTCAAAACGATTGTTAATTAAAAGAAAAAGTTTAAGTACTGATAAAAATTAAACAAAATAGATTACTATATTATCGAGAAAAAAATCTGCGTGGTAGCATAAGGAAAGAGAAAAAAAATATAATGAAATAATTGGTTGAATAGTTTTGTGAATCCCACGTGGACAGGAAATCTATATGTAACTGACAATTTGAAATCCAGGCAGTTTTCGCGTTCGTTTGCATTTATACACCAAGATGTCAAAAAAATACCACTTTTTTCGAACTAGGTATACACTAAAGATAGAAATATAATGTTAATTATAGACCATTTAAAAGCTTCTTTCAGCCAGAAAAAATATCCAGACTAAATACTTTTAAGAAAAGTTAAATCATGAATCAAAATATCACTCTTCTCTTGCGTTTTATTCAAACAGAAAAATCATTGGAAAAGTTCCAAATTCGCCTTTTCTTCATCATTTAAAACTTCTTCCTAAGCACGCCACTACTTCCATTTCCTTCAAAGGAAAAGCCCGGAAGCAGATTTTTTGTTCATGGCGTTACTTACATCCAAAAAATCAGAATTAATATCTTCTCAGCATGACATAAAGAACGAAGTCATATAATAATCGTGTAAGAGAAAATTATCTGGGCTTATCTGTTCTATATTTATTCTTTTATGCCAGGTTTCAAGAACATTTTCTTAATGGAATTTAGAAATAGGAGCACCCCCTCTCTCCCCCAATTGTATAAAGAAATATTTACTTAAGATGGTATAAGTATGCTGTACACGTTTTAGCATTTGTTGACTTTAAAGGTATCCGACTAGGTAAAAATCAGCACAAATTTCAATTTTTTTAAATGTTATTATTCATTTTTTATTTTATAATTGTCGTTGAACAGCCGATCCAATTTTAAGTTTATGACAATGTTCAACTCCGTAGCCTTGTAATTTTGAACCCAATCCAGAAGACAAGTGAACTCCTGGATTGTTCTACGAGAAATTTGCCTTCGTGAACGACTATTTGATGGAACTAACCCGTATTTGCGTTATACATAATGGAGAAAAAAAAACACGAACACCTCGCACGGTTAGCCCCACAGCAATCAGATTCAAACCCCTGATCTGACAAACACTGAGGGTATCTTACGTCAGCATTGTGGTCAGTGCGAACTGGGAACAGAATTCCAATAGACCAACCACTGCCGGGATTCGAATTTTGGTCACCTCATTGGGAGCAGACAAGCGCTCTATATATCTTTTTATTATTCGTAATTAAACTTAAGTGAATAAATCTTAAAAACCCTTTGAAATTTCAATATATTGTTTTTTAGAAATGAAGTTAAAGTTGTTATTTCTTATGCTGACAGTCAAAACCTTAAAAAACCTCACGTAAACGGAACTGAAATTTTATTTTGTTTAGCTTTGAGTATTTGAACCCTGATTTATATAAATAAATTATATTTTTAAGGCAAATAAAATTCCTCTTTGGAAATTAATTTTCGAATTATTAATTTTTGTTCTCAGAATATTCTTACATTTCAGAATTTTCTTGCATTTTAAATGCATTTTCTGAAGAATATTGAGTTTGAGAAAATTTCTCTAAGCTAATACACATTACAAAAAAAGAAGTTTATTATAGAATTCTTTGAAATTTTGAACGTAAATTTTCTATAAAGTTAGCGATGTTTTAAACTGAAAGCTAAGGTGTAAGTTTGAATTTGTTTGAAGTAAGAATATTTAGAAATTTTTTTTAAAAATTCGATCAAAAACAATATCTTTATTTCTATTTTTAATATTATTCAATTGTTTTTTTTTTTTTTTTTTTTTTTAAGTTCAAAACACAGATTATCAAATTATTGATCTAGAAAAAAATTTATTTTGAAATTTATGCATTGCAATTTGTTGTTAACTATTAGAATGACATGAGAAATTTTATAGCTTTTAAAATTAAATTCGTCTTTATTTTTAAAATCTTTGAAACTTTGCTTTAAATATATAATTTTAAGACCCTGTTTTTAAACATAAAATTAAAATGTTAATTGAAATTTTTTTTAAAAAAAATAATAATAATAAACTGTGATAAAAAAAAAATAATAATGTAAACCCAGTCGGATACCTCTGAAGAATTTACATTATTATTATTTTATCATAATGGAACACAAGTAGTTATCATTTTTGTATAAGTGGAGAAAGTAAAAATATTAACGTCGGCAATACATAATTGATTTCTAAACTTCGTTTTAAGTTACGACAGAGTATTTACTTCAGATCTTAGGTATAATTTTAAAAGAAGTTGTACTGTAGTAACAAAGCATCTTTTTCCATTACATAACAAAGTTGAATTTAATCTACCATTTGCATTAAGCAGAATTCAATCATATAAGAATTAAAACATGTTTACCTAACGATGGTAGAAATGTAAAAACATGCACATGATCGATTTCTAGACTGTTTGAGTTAAATTGTACGATAGATATTAAATAATGAATTTCTTTTTATTGATTCGTGTACATTATTTCTGTAAGAAAAAGTATAAAATCGTGAATGTGATTCCTACACTGTTAGAAATTTCTCGTAAAAAAATAGTCAAGTAACAATTTATTTAATTGTTATTTCACCATATTCAAACAAAACAATCAAATAACGATAAATAAGATGGTTATTAAACTGTTAAATATAATTTTAAAAAATGAACTGTTTTGACCTAATACGGTTAAACAACCCGAATTTTATCGCACCTACTAAGTCCACCTAATGAAGCCGCTTAGTTTCTTGCAACTGCGTACATGTTATAGCCGAGAGGGCTAATCTGTCACTCTCATGACAGACAGAACTTGGGTTCTGGTCCCTGCGTTGGCACCACAATATTTTCCCCATTCCATTCAACATATAAATGGTTTTCAGTGCCATGCATTCCTTAAATTGTGTCCTACACTTTACAATATCTAATATCTAATGAAATGCCAAGCAAAAAAAAAAAAAAGAAAAGCCAGTTAAATATGTTTTTTGCGATTTTAAAAAATGTCAATTCTAAATGGTTTAGAAATCATACAGTTTTGTATTCATGGTTTTATAACTATACTAGTTCGAAACTGTTTCAAAGCTGTAAAGGTAAAAAAAAATAATAAATTTTAAAAAAAATGTTCTTTACCGTAAACTTTACGATTAATTAGAATAACTGACTGCTCCACTTATTTTACCATGATTTTAGAGTAAAAATTCCAACAGTGTCTACGAACAACTGGAAGAATATTAGTCAAGTCTAATTCTAAACTTTTAAATTACATTAAGGTAGAATTTTAGTATAGTTTCAGGAAAAATTGTGCAGTAGATATTTTTATATTCTATTACCGCCGTTAAACAGTCGACTTAATTTTTGGATTTACGACTACTAATGTTCAACTACGTAGCCTTGTAATTTTGTAACCGGTCCAGAAGACAAGGAAACTCCTGGATCAAGTATTGGGAGAAATTTGCCTTTAACCATGAATTTGCCATGGAGGACTTTTTTTGATGGAACCAATCCGAATTTGCGTTACAAGGAGAGAAAGACCACGTGAACCTCCCACGGTTAGCCTGGCGACAAGAGGACTCTAACCCATGATCTGTCTACCACTGAAGATATTTCACGTACTTCCCCTCCGTGGTCAGTGCAAGCCGGATGCTGAATTCTTATAGACCCCCATCACTGGCATTCGAACCCGGTTCACCTCAATAGAAAGCGAACGCTCCTTCACCTGAGCTATCACGGCTCCGTACAGTAGATATGATATAATTATTTTTTTTTATTTATTCGCGTATTTCATTTCAATAAGAAAAATTATAATGTGATCGCATCATATAGCGCGGCCATTAAAATGTGTCATCCTAAAAATAAAATGTTTGTAAACTTTTTAAAGAATTATTTTTTATTACCTCGTCTTAATAATAATACACTCAAATAATTGCATGCTTTCATTAATTATTTAACTTTTCCATAAAACTACAGCTTTCAGTCATTCCAAGTCTGATGGGCCTCTTCCTTCTACTTGAACAATCCAATGACAGATATCAATTTATCTCTGGTTTTGTCTATGGCGGCGCACTGGTAGCTCTCTTCCTCGTCTCAACTATCTTCCATTGTGTCTTCTACATTAGAAAATTCAGGTAGAAGAGATAAATAACGCTTACATTATTTTTGAAATGAATTGCCACTCTTTGTCTTTATTACTTTTTTTTCTTTTTCCCTCAGGACTTTGAAAGAAATTTTTCACTTATGTGACCGTGCCATTATTTATGTCTTCATTGCCGCATCCTACACTCCATGGTATGTATATTTTTTCATATAAGTTTTGTGCAAAAAAAAAGAAAATCTGTCTCTCTGTATCTGGTTAAAAATTTTACCACGCACTGCCATTTATTCTAACTGATTATACGATGCATAAATTATCAACTATATTTTTCTTTATACAAAGTTAGTGCGAATAAGAATTCTAAAGCTTTTTTTCGAAAGTTTCCAATTATTAAGAATTTAAGATGACATAACACTTAGAAAAAAAACATATTTTATTCGAATAAACTTTCTCTTAGTGTTGAAATTTATTTTACTTGAAATCTCATTTTCAAAAGAGACACCTGAAACAACCGTCGGATGAATACCTGAAACCTTTTTATTAATTATTTGTATTCTTGACTTTTTAAATTAACCCTTTGGCGCAGATGGGACACCAGTAAGCCTTATACGAGGGTTGCTATTTATATTTCTGGCCTTGGCAACAGTAAGTGTTGCTAGGCGACCGCAGACGATTTTAATCGAAAGTTTGATATTTTTAAACATAAATTCAGCAGACGATTTACCATTATAGCTTCAATTGTGTTGTTGAGAGTCAATTGAAAAGTTCTTCTCTTTCAAAAAATGGAATTGAATCGTGAACATTTTCGTGCCATTATTTTTCATAACTTTCGACGTGGATTGTCAAGACAAGAGTGCTTCGATGAACTTGATTATTTATTCAGCGATAAAGCGCCATCCTACAACACTGTAAAAAATTGGTATAACGAATTTAATCGTGGTCGATATTCGATCCAGGACGAATCCCGTGCAGGTCATCCAAAATCCGTTGTTGTGCCAGAAAAGATCGATGCTGCGCGTGAACTGATAAAGCAAGATCGTCATGTGACATACCGTGAGATAGAGGCATCTTTGGACATTAGTATGACTAGCATCAATAAAATATTGCATGAACATTTGAGCGTAAAAAAAAAAAATTTCGCGTTGGATCCCGCATAATCTGACAAACGCTCAAAAAAAGGCTCGTGTCGATTGGTGCAAGGAAATGTTGGAAAAATACGTTCAAGGTACATCAAAGGCTGTGTATAACATCTACACAGGTGACGAATCATGGATTTATGCATATGAGCCGGAAACAAAACAGCAATCAACTGTATGGGTCTTCCAAGACGAGGCAAAACCAACAAAAGTTGTTCGAGAAGCACATCGAAACAAATGATTGCCTGTTTCTTCGGCATTAACGGTCATGTGGCAACAGTGGCGTTAGAGCAACACAGGACGGTCAATTCTGAATGGTACACGACCATTTGTTTGCCAGAAGTCATCGGAGAAATTCGAAAAAAGCAGAAGAACAGGCGAATCATTCTTCATCATGACAATGCGAGCTCTCAAACATCGACTCAAACAAAGGCATTTCTGACGGAGCGAAAGATCGAACTGATGGGTCATCTGCCGTACAGCCCTGATTTGGCACCCAATGACTTCTTCTTATTCCCACACATCAAAAATAAATTACGTGGACAACGATTTTCGACTCCCAAAGAAGCGGTTGATGCATTCAAAACGCATGTTTTGGAGTTACCTCAATCGGACTGGAAAAAGTGCTTTGAAAATTGGTTCAAACGCATGCAAAAGTTTATTGATCATCATGGAGAATATTTTGAAAAACAATAAAACCAATTTCGATCCTGCATATTTGTTTTTTCATTATTAGGCCAGAAATATAAATAGCAACCCCCGTATATATGGGTGGTTCTCACGAAATATGACAATTCGGACCAAAAAATTTCTTCAAATTTAAAGTCGTCAAAATAATCTAAAAAATTTTTAGTACACTTCTTTAGTTACACTTATAAATATCTTACAGACAGCAGTGTACTTTATTGACATTTGCTCGGGGAAAAAAATAAAATAGAAATTCACCAAATCTTGAATGCCAGGAAAATGACATATTAGCTTAGAAGTTTAAAAAACAGTCATTTTAAGTTAATAGTAAGTAACTCAATTTAAGCCTTTATGTTAGATGGACCATAAATTGCTTAAATTAATTCTTTTTATCCACTGTAGAAAGAATCAAAAATTTTTTTATTGCTGATATGTACAGAATAAAATTGTGTATAATAATCAATCATTAAATGTAAATAAATAAATAACTTTGATTACATCCAAGCATATTACAAACATACATAAACTTGGTATTGGGTTAATATTTGCTTTCCCTCCTTACAGTATTTGCAGTTAAAAAAATTTCTGGTAACACTTCAATATCCTGGCATTCATAAGCCAGGAGAATGACAACCAGGATAATGACAAATTTGCCATTTTATAGCATTTAACTTTACTTTAATTAAATATTTTGGCTTAAGACGTTTATATTCTGTAGAAAACAACAGGATTTCTTAAAATAACTCAGATAAATCTATGTAGTTTATGTTATTAATGTTTTCAAGAAGCCAGGAAAATGACAACACAAAAACCTACTCACCTTGAAAAAATTTTTGAAATAGATTTTGAACCAGGAAATTGGTTCTTTATGCATGCAACAAGACATGTTCATATAGGATTAAGATTATAAGATATAAGATTTTGATTGCTGGCTCTATCTATTTTGTTTATAAACCACTAAATAAAAGTAGCCAGGAAAATGACAGATTTTCATGGGACAAACAAATTATTGACAGAAAAAATTAATATAAACGAAGTTTTTGCAAATAATACCCTCTGCGTATATTCTAGAAATGCTTACTCCGGTTGAGATAAAAAAAATTAGATATTGAAAAATTTATAGGAAGTTTTGAAGCTAGTTATTATTGGAAACATTGTTTGGGACTTACCAGGAAAATGACATTTTGAAGTTCAATTAAATTTTTTAACTATACAAAACAGTCAATGCCAGTGCAGAGTTATTTTAAAATGTGTATGCTATAAATTAAATATAAATTAAAGCTATTTATAAATTATTTTTTTTTTAAGTTCTTTTAGTATTATAGTATTAGATCTTGGAGCAAGGGACAGTGAATTGTCATATTTCGTGAGAATCACCCATATATACATACTATACACTTTAAAAACATCAAGATCGTAAACTCATAATGTTTATTGCAAAAGATACAGAAACATAGAGAAATATTAGAATTTTATTAAAGTAAGGGTTGGAGTCCCAAAAAAGAGAACATTAGATGCTGGTGGATAGATAGAGAAGGATTGATCTTGGGTTTATATCTTTCTGGACAATATATTAATAGGTTTTAGTAACGTGGAACTGATCAATTTCCCAAGTAACTAATGACATGACATAATCATGGCATTTTCTGAGATAATTAGATCAATATTATTACTTTCTTTCAAAGGGAAAGGTTTTAAAAGATTGCGCGTTAGATAAAAGCTCTATTTATGGATTATATTTAATACATATTTCGTTTAACATTACATATATATATATACAGTGAAACCTTAGGAAAGACCACCTCTGTGTAGCCTCTACTACGATATATTTACGACACTTTAGGGAGGCACGGAATTTTTTTCATAGACTTTGTGTTAAAGAAACCCTTTTGGAGAAATCAATAAAACCAAAACCAGCAACCGGGTGAACCCCCGCACCAATTACGGAAAAGATTAAATAAGGAAACACGAAAGAATATCAAAATAAAAAATATTAACAACACAAATAGGTAAATTCAAATGTATTCAAAATATTTGTGAGTAGCACTTATTTAGAGGTCTCTTTATATTGATAAAGAGATTGACAACCTAACGTTACAGTCACTAAAGACGATGCTATCAATGATTTAATTTTAGAGTTTAAAGTTAAATTAGATAATAAAGAAAGGTTATTTTAGAAAAGACATCTGAAACAAACACACCTCTCATTTTTTAAAGTAAGCTAATTTTAATGATATAAAATTAAATGCAAACTTAAACAAAAAATATAATTGTTTTTTTTATTTAAAATAGTTCCATCATTCATAATTGGTTGGTTAGTTTGTTTAAATTTTTTGTACTAGAGTCAAAAAGGACTATACAGCGCTCAACACTTGGTCAAAATTGAAAGTCTATTTGAAAGTTTTGGAAGTATCCAATCTCTTTAAGATATTCAACAAGGTTTCTATGTGGATTGTCTCCAATTAATTCAGGATATTCCTTGTTAAAATACAGTCGTATCTTAGTTTTAAAATTGGAACACTGGATTAAGACGTGGGGTGAAAGAGTGGCGGAAAAGCTGATAATAAAACCATTTGAGTTTTAACTTATTTTCGAGAAAATCTTTTCTCTTTTTTAAACTGTCTAACAATAACTACTCAATTGCAAGAAAGAAGTTTTACATATCTCTGCTATAATTGTAGAAAAAAATCTCTGCAAATATAGAAATGTAATGTTTCTCGAAAAAAAATGATAGAATGAAATGCCTATCGTACCAGTTTTTGATCTTTTCCGTCTTGCTATATATGTTACGGCCAAAAGTCCGAAGTCGGCCAATTCGCGATCTGGCCGGCCAGATCACGAATTGGCCAAGAACGCTGTAAATTAGCTGGCCAAAGTCCGAAATTTTTCTTGATTTCGGGAATTGGCCGAGGATCGCTGGCCAAAGTCCGAAATTGTTCTTGATTTCGGGAATTGGCCGAGGATCGCTGGCCAAAGTCCGAAATTGTTCTTGATTTCGGGAATTGGCCGCAAAAAAATTGCCAAATTGCGAATTGGCATGGGAAGATCAGCCGAAGTTGGAAGAAAAAATCATTATACCGGGCAAACCGGGCAAATGTATACCGGACAGGGGCACTTGACCATAAAAAAACATCAGTGTAGGATATACCGGGCAAATGTATACCGGACAGTGACACTTGAGCTTAAAAACACATCAGTGTACGTTTTACCGGGCAAATGTATACCAGGCAGTGGCACTGAACCTTAAAAAAACATCCTTGTAGGATATATCGGGGAAATATATACCGGGTAGTGGCACTGAACCTTAAAAAAACATCAGTTTAGGATATACCGGGCAAATGTATACCGGGCAGTGGCACTGAACCTTAAGAAAACATCAGTGTAGGGAATACCGGGCAAATGTATACCGGGCAGTGGCACTAAACTAGACCTAGTATGACTAAACCTTTGATGTATGTATAACTAGACAATTTAATAATGATTATTAAATTAATGATTATTTAATAGACAATTTAAAAACTTCTATTTTTTATATTTTTAAATTAGAAGATTTATAAGAATTATTTATATAATTATAGAAGGCCGCCAAAGTAAAATATTCACTGATCGTTTCAATTAGTTTGGACTTTGGCCAGCCATCCTCGGCCACTTCGCGATCTGGCCGGCCAATTTCCGAAATCAAGAAAATTTCGGACTTTGACCGTATCATATATAAGCTTTCAGCCCTGGGTTAAGATATGCTTTATAGTTAATGGTTTTCTGCAACTGGGGCAAACAGGTGCTGGTACTCTCAGTAAGAGGAGTCTATGTCATAGTCTTCTATGACCTATAATTTGTTTATTAGTACTTCAATTTTTCTGGAAGGATTTTAAAAGGGGAAATTTGCGGTTTTATTCCATGCAGTTTATTATTTATTTCCGCGTTCCATTCTGTCTGCCAATTAGTGTATTCAATGCATTTACTTCGGTTTGAACATCATGTCTTTAAATTGGCCCATTAGAAAAATTGTGTAAGGATTTTCCGGGATTCCTAACTGACCAGGCATCCAGGAGAATAAAATTTTAAAGCCTTTATTATTTAGATCAATTTTAAATTGCTGATTATAATTGAATGTAGGACTTTGTATAGCTTCTAAGCAACTCTTAGAATCTGAATAAACTGTCAAATTTTTATGTGTTTGAGTGGAAATATATTCCAGAGCTAAAAAGATGGTATTCAGAAGTGAAAACTGAGCTAGCAGGGTGAAGCTTCTCTGAAACAACCGCATCGGGTGAAGCAAAGGCAAATGCCACATGATCCTTCATTTTGGAGTCGTTGTTGAATATAGGGTTAAAATTATCAGATAAAGCACGAATCTGCTTTGATTGATTACCAAAGATATCAATGACATGAAATGGAATAGTGAGCCAAGGTGGAAAAAGAACAGATGATAAAATATTAACGTCTTCCATTTTTAAATTTGATAGCATTTGTTTCACTCTCAATCCGAAAGTTGGAATTGAGATTGGTCTATTCTTAATAAAAAGCATTTTATAATCAGGAGATAAAATTTTTGAGTTTGATAGGTGATGCGGATGATTTTTTATGCGAAAGTCATAATTAAGTGCCAATTTATTTCTTCTCGCTTGCAGAGGTGGTTCTAGATATAGGGGTTACAGACTTTTGATAGAAGTTCTAAAGGAGACACTAGCAATGCTCAGGCTCTTATTGTGAGTAAAATCTAGATATCGTAGCTGACATACGTATATATTACAGATGCATAGCATTCAGATAGAAAAATTTGTTTTTACACAAAATTATATCAGTAAGGGTCATTTTTATGGACGCCAAATTTTATTCATCGTCCGGTTTTCCTGACGCCAACACAGGTGGCATTTCTGTACCAAGAAAATGACACTGAATCAAATTAAAATAGCTTGCGAAAAATCATGTACTTTCTTGGTAACATTTTGATGTCAATGGAGGTAACCCTTGAGAAACTACCAGCCTCCATTAACGAACATTTTACTGTGGAATATATTTATTATATATATATATATATATATATATATATATATATATATATATATATATATATATATATATATATATATATATATATATATATATATATTGATATCGTATTAGAGACTTATTATAACATACATAAGTTAGTTCAGTATTTATTTTGAATATATGATACCAAAGCTCTTTATAAATCATTCAAAAAATGTAAATTTCGTTAATTATGCACTTCCTTCCGCAGGGACGCGACGGCCCAGGTAGGACACTGGACTTTGTCAAAATTCAATTCAAGACGATCCTATTATCCCCATTAATTTTCTAATCCTGTAATAATGAACAATGAGATATAATAAATACATTGACCCATAATTTCGGATCAAATACAGCAAAATAAAATAATTTTTACTTTATTAAACGAAAGGAGACAAACTACTTCTGAGATAATAAGGCCTAGTGTTTGATATACATGACAGCGCCATCAAGTGGAAAGAAAGTGAAGAAAAAAAGATTATATACGAAAGTAATCACAGCTAACCTTAGGGATGAATTTTTTTTTAAAAAAATAATAAATGTAGTATTTTCCCGGAACGTCTAAAGTGCAAATAGATGAAAAATAGAAGAAAGAACGAAATATACCAAGATGTTTCAAGGTTTCTCATTTTTTTTAAATAAATTTGCAAAAAAAATTTAAGGAAAAACTTGATAAATATATTTATAACTTTTAATCCTTTTCTTTAAATTGAAAATTTACTTTTTTCTATTTAAACTTGTACACAGTTTAGTATTTGAAATTAAATGCAAAAATTCTTAACTCACTTACTGGAAATGAAATAAAATTTAGGGGAGAATGATCCAACACTATATTTTTATACTATATGTTTTATGTGTATGCTTTAACTTACTATATTTTTATAGTAAATGTTTTATGTGTATGCTTTAACTTCATGTGTGCAAATATATTAATCTTTACTTTAACTGATAATTCATTAGAACTATTATTAATAGCTATAACTAATTTATCATGTTCAATATTTTAACGTGAGTAGAAAATTAATTATTAATTCAATCATAGGCTCATGCTGAAAGATGCAGAACATAATTTTTGGACTCAAAATATCAGTTGGATTGTTTGGACAATGGCTATACTTGGAATAGTCTATCAATACTATTTTCACGAAAGGTAAAAAACAATTTTGATTTTTTGTAAATCTGTTTGAAATTATAAATTTCTGGAAATTTTTTTTACACTAAGTACATTAATACCTTGATACAGTTGTATCTTTTCTTTCACTGAAAAGTATAATAGTGCATCAATTTTGAGAACTCGGCAGAGAATTTTTCTTTTTTTTAAGAACATTTATAATGCATATTATGCGCATTTAAGAAAATTGTATTTATTTTTTTTATCATTTAAAAATATTTCATAACTTTTTTTGCTTTTCACAAAGAAAAAAATAATCCTATTTGCACTTGTTTTGCATAATTCACTGATTTTTATTATTTAAGCTAAGTAGCGTACATAGACTTAGTTGCACCGTATTGTAGACTCACCATAAAAAACAAATTGCTATCCTTTAGTAATTATATTCAAAATTTAGTTAAAGAGTTTATAGTATTTATAAAGTAAACTAAAAAATATTTTATAAATAAAAAATATTTTTATCATCACTTATATTTTTTTTTCTTTAGTGCGCCTTTAAACCTTGTGAGTTCCCCCACAACGAGGTGTTATTTATGCTACTGTTATATTGATGTATGTTTATAATAAGATTATGCACACAGATTATACACATTTTGAAAAAAAGCGCATTTTCTAGTACAACTCAAAAATGCATAATATTTCTAGTATTAACTTACATAAAAGCATCTACCTAATTTTTTTATCTCTTAAAAAGTAAAGGAAAACCTACTTCGTCATCCACTAGCTACAAAATCAATTTTTAACAAATGTTTGTCAATTTTTCCTACAGTGCTAAATCAGCTATTATTATCATTATTTTATAATTTAAAAAGTGGGAAATGTTTTTTTAATTAATGTTACAAAACATTGAAGCTGCTAAAAATTAATACTGGAGGCGAAAATTGCATCACTCGAATACAATTCACGAAGAATTTTGTAAGAAAATAAGTGTCCACAGACTTTTTCTGGTAATATGCTGCTAAAAAACAGTTTCTTTTCCAGTTACACACTGTAGCTTATTAAAGTGTTTAAGGAGCATTACTTAACTGTACAGTTCTTAATTTATAACTTGAATGAACTTCTATATCAAAGAATAACAATTTCTTCAAATTCTAAAAACAGTTTGACAAATAATAATTTTTCAGAAAGCTTGTTAAAATCATTAAATAAAGTTTTTTAAAAAAGAATGGACTATTAAGTTATTTCAGTTGAACAAAGTGTGGAAGTCTTCACAAATTTTAAGATAAAATACATTAGTTTTCATTTGATACAATTCACAAGTTAAATGTTTTTTTTTTAGATGTTTAAAATTAGAAATAACTTATTGTAAATATCAATTTTTCCTATCAGGTACAAAACACTGGAAACACTATTTTATCTAGTCATTGGGATAACACCAGCATATGCAATGTTTTACATGGTAAGGAAAAAAATTTCTTTAATACATCATTATTATTAAAAATCATGTTAAATTTTCTTCGAAACATCATTAACCAACATTTTGAATATAAAAGGAAGAAGGTAATTTTAAAATAATTTAAAAAATGAAGAGAACATTAAATCAATAAATTCTAGTAAGAATTTATTAACTTTGGGAATGATGTCAAAAATAACTACAAGTATTGACTTGGTTGTTATTTTGAGAAAAATGCATTTTCTTGTACAATAACTCAAAAATGCTTAATATTTCTAGTTTTACGTCGCACAAAAAAATAGTCAGACCTTACTATTTGGTACCATCCGAGCAACATTTGCGAGTGAAATTTTATTAAAAAAAAAAAAAGTGTTTCTTCATGTTGATCCACATATTAATTCATATTTTTCATAACTTTCGGTGTTTCTATTCTATGTAGAAACAATTCAACGTGCAAATAAAAAATAGAACAACTTTTAATCCATCTAAGGATTAGATTTTGGTACTGGTACAACTGATTCAAAGTATTGACCAAAAATAGACTAATTAACGAGTGCAAAGAATATTGTACATTATGATATCAGCTACAAAAACAAAATAAGCATTTTTTATAAGATGAATTTAGTTTTTCCACCTTTATAATATAGTATGTCGACTCAATCTGGAAAAATCTTGCTGTAATATTTTAATCAAAAGAGAAATTTTTTAATGTTAATTTCCATTTTTGCCTATAAGTGAAAGTGTTTAAAAGAATAAAAAAAAATTATGAACGTTATTAAAAAACTGTTATATCCAAATATAGATTTATGTAAAATTATTTATTAATTTATAATATTGGACGAAAATGCATTTTTCTCACTGTCCGACAGTCAGAATTATAAGGTAAACAAACTTTTATCTTAATTTTAATTTATATAATTTTAAATAAGTAAATACAAAATATAGAAACAATTGATCAAATACTTTAAAAATTTCAAAAAAGTCTTTTTTTTTAAAAAAAAAAAAGTTAGTTTCTCGTCGACTATTCTGCAGAATAAAATCTATTTTTAGAGACTCCCTCTACATCTGCCTAACACATTTGCATAGAATTTAAAAAATGTTACATGGTTGCTAAGTGCTTTGCTTTAATTAAATTTCCCTATTATTACTCACACTTTCAAGTGTAAGACTAAGAAAAAGAGTCTTGGCTATCAATAAAATCTATTAATAACCAAATCATGGATTTCTTAACTTTAATTAGTGAAATCTATTCCAGCGTATACATGATACTCGCCTTTTTATTTTCGAGATACCCCTGGTCTCAACATTGTCTGATAATCAGGGTTCTACTGCAATTGAATTAAAACTTATTCAGAGTGATTTATTTTTCACCTGTAAAGAAACTGAAATTGCAGAATACTTTGATCTTCAAAATTATGAATACTGGTAGAGTAAAAAATTTTCTACAATATTGAATTTCAGACTATGTATAATTCAATATATTCAGACTATGTATAATTAATTCAATTTGTTTTCTATGATGCATTTTATTATGCTACAATAAGAAATATTTTTAAAGAGTTCTTATTTTTCTCAAAGCAAAATATGTGCCCATCAAAGGAACCTATTTTCCTCAGTTCAAGTTTAAAATTATGTCAAGAAAATATTATAGAATAAGAAGAGTTTAATAGAATATGTTATTGCATAATAGAAAAAGTTTTGCATAATTTTTAGACATATGAAAAATATTCTTTCAGATGATTTTGTACAAGTATTAAGCCAATATATTATTTTAGTTTGATTACAAAAAAAATTTTAGGTAATTTAGTTTGAATTGAAAAAAAAAAATTTAAGGCAGTACAGCATTACATAGACTTTTGCATATCACCCTAATTTGTAAAAATTTCAATTTTTCCTTAAAATTTCTTATTGAATAATAAGATAAATGTTTTTAGTTGGCACGTAAAAGAATGGGGGAAAGGCTGCCTTTATCACAAAAAAAAAATGTTTAGCTGGTAAATATTTTATTTACTTACTACAATATCATAATGCTCTGTTTTAGAACCAGTTTCTTAAAATCAGGCATATTGAGATAATTGTAGCTTTCTGGTTATAATCCTTTATGTAAAACTATTAGACGTGAGTTTTATTATTGCTTAACTTTTGAAAAAACTCAAATTAACATAAGACAAAACTTTTCATACCAAAAGCAAATTGTGACCACATACTTAGAGGTACAAGAATCATTCAAAATTAAAGTTTCCTTCCAAGAGTTTGACCATCAAAATCTATTTGTGTCTACAGAAAATGCTCATTAATGAATAGTACCTATAAAACACAAAATATGGAAAGTGCAATTTTGGCTTGCTTAACCTTAAACTTCCTAAAAAGTGAAATGAGTAGCAAAAACAAAATCCATTCACAGATCTATGTTCACTTATTTTATGATAATATAGTGCCATCCTAAACTTTAATCATCATCTAGAATTAACAGAGGGGACTATCTAGAAGGGAAATATTGTTTACAGAGAATTGAATGTAACCAAACCATTGAATTTTATAGTACATAACCAGGTACTAAATATACTATGAGTACATAATTAAACCTTTTGTACTTTTACAATCCTCACATTGCTATCTAGATAAGTGAAACAATGTTTCAGGCAAAAATAATTTAATAGATATAATAGTTTTGAAACTATAAAGAATTTGTGGGTAAAAGGGCATAAGTCAAAAATTATATTTTTCATACATAAACCCTTCAAAAGAGCATCAAATTGGTTTGGGTCGAATTCAATTTGATGCTAAACAGTACTTATAATTTAATACATCACTAGTCTGTATAGCAATGTCAGACGCGTAAAATAAATTTATGTACAAAACTGTACTTTTATACATAAAAACCTTTATAACATTTGAACTATTATTCGGATTGGCCCAGATTTAATTACATTTAATTTGAGATAAAATAAACACAATGGAAAAAATATCTCCCCTGTCAAAGTAAAAATGTTTAAGTTCTATCTCTTTTGGCCTTCTTCCAAATAGTTAATTCAAAATGGCTACTAAAGCTCACTGCTAGTGAGGAGAAAAATATCAAATATCCATTTAGGGCCTAAACTGCAACCTTTAAAAGAATTGCAAGCTTTCCTCTTACTATTTACGTACAAGCCTTAAAGTTTTGGGATGTATTTACACTTAAATTGAGTAAGTAACTTTAAAGCTTTTAATTGATTTTTCTTCTTTTCCATCAAATTTCATACCTAACTATTGGCAAATACAGTTACTGAACTTGAGGCTTGTGCAAAATATCAGTTTTTAGAAAGTTATAGATGAATTTTAAGGGAACATCAAAAGCACACCAAGCACAGATAATACTCATTAGTATGTATTCACTGAAATATATACTTTTGCAGTTTCCTGTTGACACATGTAGATCTAAGAAAAAAGCCTTATTTCACAGAATTTTGAATGATCTTAGTTAAAAGTTAGATTCATTCAAAATTCTATTAAAAAAATGCTTTTATAATGTCAAGCTAAGTATTTGTGCCTTAAAAATAGTGAGGAAAAAGACAGAACACAAAATATGTGTCAATACCATCATTCACTCGTGGCACAGTAAATATTGCATATGTAAATAAAGATATTTTTCTTAAAATACCAGATAACCTTCAGTTTTCAATCCCAGAATTTTACTTAGCAAAAGTGAAGGGAGGAAAACACATAAAAACCATCCAACATTTCAAATTTTTAAAAGAAAACAAACTAGCTTTTAAAATGTTTTGTTTTAATAATTTTTTGTTTAAATAATTAGCAAAATATTAAAAAATTACTTTTTTAAAATATCTGATTTTTTACTATACAGAGAGCAAAAAAAATAAATAATAATAATAATAAAACCATCATGAATACCCATGGATCTAAACATCAGGTCTTCACGTACTAAAGCTCAATCTTAATGGTTCAATAGGGTGACCTCAACTAAGCAAATTAGTACAGATGATATTTTAAGTTACAAAATCAAACACAAAACTGTACATTTTCTGAAAAAAATATACCTTTTTTTCAACACATTTTGATTTCGGTCCCTCAAAATATTGGAGATAGCCACTTCAAGAAAAATATGGTCCCAATAGTTTGGTCCAGCCCTTAATGTTAAGTTTCCATAATTAGTATTTCAGCAAATTCCAAGAATTTTTTAAGCAAATCGAAAATGTTTGCCCACAATTATTTAATCAGATTATTCAAAGAAAATTTCATGCAACAAATAAATTTCAATAATTATTTAGTATTATTTATTAGTTCATTTATTATTAATTGAAACTACTTTGAATTGTACGGTACAAAACTTTTCATATCATTTTAAAGAACATAATTTTATTAGTCAAAAGACAAAATTTAAACAAAATGGTTCAAATAGTTTCTAAAAAATCAAATTTTAAAGAAGTCATATATTTAAACTTTAATTTATTAGGAACTATTCAACAGATTTTGTTCAAATTTTTATTTTGCCATATAGAATTATATTCTTAAAAATGATGTAAAAATTTATGCACCATACAATTCAAAATAGTTTCGATTGATAATAAATAAAATAAAAATACTAGATAATTATAAAAAATAATTTTTTTTGCATGGAAATCTTTCATTAAGCTAATTTTATAATTGTGTGCAAAAGTATTAGGAAATGCTTAAAAAAATCATGGAATATGGTGAAATATGCAAAAAGCAAAATTAACATTAAAGGCAGCGAGCTATCGACTGCTCCACTAGCCAAATTGTTGGACCACGTTTTTCAGATTGTGGCCATCCTCTATATTTTGAAGGTCAGAAATCCAAATCTGTTGAAAAAAAGATATATTTATTCACAGAAAATTTGCTTTGTATCTGATTTCCTAGCTTAAAATATTGTCAGCACAAATTATATAGCATATTCAAGGTCACCTCCTCAAACCATTAATATTGAGACCTAGTATGTGAAGATCTGATCACTAGTTTAAAAGTTATTCAGAATGTTTCGTTTTTTTTTTCTTTCGTTCTATACAACATTTCCTTATAAAGTGAATAAGCCAAATGCAAAACATGCTAACAGTCTTAGATTTAACAGAATATATTACGAAATTAGGCACTTAGTTTTCTTTGCTAAGAAGAAAATCTGCTATATTGAGATGTTGAAGTTACAAAAAATAACTAAGAATGTAACGAATTGCCAAATACCAAATATCGGACCAAAATAACTGTCTGAATACTGAATGTTCAACGCCCAGATATCAATTTTTTTAAAAAAACATTAATAAATATTATTTCTTACACATAAATAAGATTCTAATCACTTGTCATTGATAAAAATTAACCAAAACTTAGCTATATTATTGGTATTGGGTAAAGAGCAAAAAACTATAATAGTTATTCTATAATAGCTATTAAAAAATTATTAAGTTGTAAAGTTGAAAAAAAGAAAGAGAAATGAGAAATAGAAAAAAAATTATCTATAAAACGGTAAAAGAAATACAGTCTATCAGAAACGCTATCTATTTTTAATAATGTATAATGAAGAAATACGATTTTAGTTTATTCTATATTGAATCTATAGAATTCCAAAGAAAAATAACTTTGCTGAATATTGGGCAAAAGGGATAATTAGGTTGAATACCAAATAGTGGTCAAATATTCATTATATCCCTAATCTAAACTCTAACTCACTTAAGAGATTCATTTGAAAAATAACTCTTTTAACCTGTTATTCTTTCATATAACAAATAAATGCATCATAGAGAAAAATTAGACTTATCTAAGCTGAAACTGATTGTCAGCTGAAAATTTTTTTATACTACGAAAGACTACTAAGTTAACTATTTAAAAAAAAAATAGTTAGCTTAGTAGTCTTAATATTTTTTTTTTTTTTTTTTTTTTTGTGCAATTTTTTAGCATTTGAAACTTTCAAGATTAGCCTTATGTTAAACATCTCTCTTCTTATCACTTACAAAAAAAGTGTAAATAAATAATTTTTTTAACAAAGCAAAAAATTTTTATATTTGCACATTACCTCATTTTAAGAAGTTACCATTTAGAGTTGTTGAAAAAGATATATACAGTAATATAAGTTGTTTTAATTAATAAGTAAGATATAATTCAATTACGCAGACCAATTCAATTCAGCTTATTTATTTATTTAATCTTCTTCTGGCTAAATAATGTCCTCCAAGGTTTCGTATTGGTTCCCAAGGTTATGATGTCCTCAAGGACTGTATTGTTATTTTTTCTTTTAAAAAAAATAGCAATACAGAACGTTTTCTTTAATTAAAACAAGCAAATTTTTAATTTGCTGCATGTACTTCTATTATCATGTAAATTTTCAATATATATTTATTTAAAATGATAAGTTTGATAAAAAATTTTAATAATATAATATATAGAAAGCTTTCAAATTCTACTTAAAATTTATAAGCTGATATAAATTTTAAAAAGATGAAACATGATCTTTAAATGTATACAAATATTTTTCATGTATAAAATTTTTTAGAAACTAAATTTTGATTACAAAACTAAACAAAATGCATACTTTTATGTTTGATGATTTATTGGTACTTACTTTCACTGATTTATCCTTACACTGATTGCATAACTTCTCTAAAAAACCAACATGGAAGTAACCACTATTTTTCCCTTCCATTTTTAGCGTGAGCTAAGAGGCTTGTGGGAACTTTGCATTGGTGGTCTAATCTACATAATAGGTGTGATTTTCTTTAAATGTGATGGACGAATTCCATGTGCACATGCTATCTGGCATTTATTTGTGAATATAGGAGCAACTTTTCACTTCTATGCTGTTTATAAATATCTAATTGTGAATGACCAAACAAGTTGAAAAATGGAGAATCATTGTTTCAAATGTTTGAACAAAAAGCATTCACTCTAGGAACAAAGTTGCTGACCAGATAGTGATTTGCATGAAAATGTTTATTGTGATAGAAATTTGTTCAAATATAATGTCCTTTTAGGAGTATTTCATTGTTAATTCTTCAATGAAAATGTGATAGCTCATTATTTTTTCTTTAAATTGCAACTATTAAAGGATAAGATTTTATATATTAGAATTAAGGGATTTTAAACATAAAATAATATAGATCAAATAAAAGAAAACTAAATGTAACATAACAAATTAACATCAAATAGAGGAGGAAAAAAGAAGCTAAATATGATATCCTATTGAGTGCAACTTTTGTGGGATAATAACAATAACATTTCGTTTGACAAATAATAATTTGTTTGACAAACTAAACTTAAACCATATCCTTTTTCATGAAATCAATACCATTTTATTAGCTACAAAAGGCAGCAATATTTTTTTCATAAGAATTAAAAATTCATTTCTTAATATTTTATTCCAAACTATTGAAATAAGGAATGAATTTTTTCTATTTCTAAGTTGGATGAAAGTCCAGCAGAAATGTGTTGATGGCATGAGAGATATTCTTATAAAGAATAATAATTATTAACTGTTGACCCCTATTAACTACCTAATAATGACCTAACTAAGTACACAATTAGGTGGGTAGCTATTGGGAATTAATAAGAAACCATTAAAAAAATCATTATTTGCAGCAGCAAGTTTAAATGGTTATGTCTTGGATACTGTATGCAAAATCAATGTGATTTTCAATGAATGTTATTTATTGTATTAGCACTCTTACATAAATGTGATCAGGACTCTTTCTTTTAATAAAATGCCAGTGCAAAGGTTCACAAAGATCAGTGCAAACTTCAGGGTAAATTTTTGCACAAATTGAAAATTATATTTGTTTTAAAAAGATTTAAGTTATTTATTACTTAAATTCAAATAATAATAATAAAAATAAAGTGAAATGTTCGAAGACCACTTTGGTGAGCTGTTTATTTTTTAGAATTTGGGAGGAACAGTATTTGGTTCGACTAAATACTAAAATAAATTACACAACGTAGAATTATGAAAAGAACAGTTTAAAATATATTATTCATATTTCTCGGTTGTATAATTTATTTGATAATATATAAATAAAAGTATTCTTATTTTTGTCTTGAGACACTAAATTTTAGAAAAAAATTATTTTAATAACTATGCTTGCATAAATTGGAAGGCTAAATAATAATTTCCAGTTATGAATTTAATCAGTGTTAGCATGCGTCTGCAATTAAATTTTAGAAATTTCCACAAAACATCAAAACCTCCAAGCCAACCAGGAAAAGTCCTGATTTCAGCACTACTTGTCTTTCAAGAATTTTTTTTTTTCACCATAAGTGTAAAATTAGAGGTAATTATGATACCTCAAATTTCTGTATGTTAAAATGTGTATTTATTTTAATTGTATGTATGATAAAAAAAAATCAAAAACAGTTTTGTAAATTGGACTTCTTCCAAAGGCAGAAGTGTGCCAAATTGTCTAGTCATGGTGCTTTTATTTCAAATTCTATGGGATTTAAAAATTTATCATAGAAGTATTTATTACAAATATCATAATATTAATGTATTGTGAATAGAATATATTTATTAGAGAGATTTTATTTAGGTGTAACAGGGTTAGAATTTTCACAGCATTTATTGTAAAATAATCAAATTGCAAAAATTATTTCGTACAAACTTGTATAGTATAGGGAAAATACATCCATTCACTGCCATAAACAAAATTGTAATTAAATTTTAATGTTATTTACTTATTCCAGAAGATTTTACAGATTTTGACAAATTGTTCATGTTTTTAAACACAATGCAAAATATTAATTGCTTTTTTTAGTAGAAAATACATTTAGAAATGATTCTTAGAATTTCTATTTTAATCTTATACAATTTAATTTAATTAAAAGATTAATAAAAGTCATTAGGAAAAATGTCCCCTAATCAATTTCATTTCTCATACAATATTTCAAAAATTACTGGAAAATAAGAAACAATACTTAAACATGTTAAATATACTAGAATTTTTCTTTTTCAAAAGCAAAAAGCCAAATAAAATTAGCTAGTTAACATTTAATTAAAATAAAGTTTCATAACTGTTTACTCACCATTAATGAAATTGTATGTTGTTGCTAAAATCTAAGTATAAATTAAGTTAACCTGTGATAGATTGAGTACATTTATTTAATAAATTTATATAACTATTGGCATCAACTTATAGCAAGATATGATGATTTTATAGTACTGTTGTTTACTCGAGTACAACAAAAGCAAATAAAAGTACAAAAGTGAAAAAAATTTGTTTACTCTTAACTAACTTATGACCATTGTTTTTTACTCTTAACTAATTTACGACTATTGTTTTTTACGCTTAACTAATTTGTGACTATTGTTTAAATGTTTTTAATAAATATTTGCTATGAGGATTTTTATTCATCTGAAGTTATATACAAAACTTTAAAGAAATAAAAACAAATGCAAAAAACTAAACATGTTGGAACTGCAATAACACAAACTGCAGTCATCTGGATAGAGAAAATCAGAAAATATTGAGATGCAGTCATTGCAGTAATATTCTCTTTAGATAATTTCATTAAATTAAAACCAAAACCTGTCTTGTTTCAATCTCGATAATTAGAATTTGTGTATATTTTTTAAGTTTAAAATTATGAAATGTTAAGAGTAAATAAATATAAATTTAAGTTGTATATATTTGTAGAATGTGAGAAGTTTATGTATACTTATTTGTGATATTTTAAATGTGTACTTTACATTCACATCCCTAAAATAAAAATATTGTTTAAAAACAAGTGTTGTCATTTCTGGGCCCTTAGAAGTACAAAAAATATATATTTATGAAATGTAAAACACATTTAGATTAGATTGAATACAGTTCAAGAGCAAAAGAGTTGAAATTCAATGTACTGTGTAAAACTCTAATGACATTGCCTACTCAAAATAAGAAGATTAAACAGTGTTATAAACCAAGTCTGACTTAAAAAGCTAAAAGACTACTAGGGAGCCTCAGGGTGGAAAAACATCTCCATTTAAGATATTTTTAGATCGCCATGCATCTAGAATATTGTGATATTTTACTTAGAATAACTTCACCAGTAAAAAATATATTGTTAGCCAACAAATAGTTTTTTTTATTACTTTTTTAAAAATAATAATTTAAAATAAATCATTTACTTAAATGCTAAATATTACCAATATCCAAAAACACTTTAATTGTCAATAACTCGATAATGAAAATTAAAAATTTGCCTTAATGCAAAAAATTACAACAATAGAAAAACATTCTGATTGATCATTTTAAGTGAATTATTCTACAATTAAATTTTAAACAAATAATTTACTTAAATATAAAATATTATCTCAATACAAGAACACTTTATTTGGCCATTTAAGATAAATTATTCTGTAATTATAACAAAGTATATTAATTAATATTTTTTAAAGAGATATTTACATACATATAAAACAAATTTCTTAAAAATTGCAGTAAATAATAATTTTTAAGATACTGACTTATTCATCAATTGGCTTTCAAGAGAAAAAAATAATAAATAATAAAAATAATTGTAAGTATTTAAAATTAAATAAACAGAACAGCTAGGTACATTTTCAATACCTACAAAATTTCATACCCATTAGTTTACAGTTCAGGAAAAAAACTTGACTGGCAATTTTAATTTATTTCCCTCATTGTTTAAAATTATTAAATAGAATTACAGTTCTGCCTAGTAATTTCTTGGATGTTTCTGTTTTAATTCAATGCAAAAATATAAGAACTTCAGTTTTTGAGTAGCTTTATTTTTATGATTTTGAAATAATTTAATATTATTTCTAAGTAGCAACACAGCCAGTTATCTAAAGATTAACTATTTAGGCTCGCTAATTAAAGATTGCTGGATGTGAGCATCCAGCTAGCAGCCTATTTTTAGGAATGCTCTTTGTAAATAACCAGCTGACATTTTTTAAAACATTATTTATCAGATAATCACTTTGACTCTCTGATGTAGAATTTTTAATAAACATATATTTCATACTTTTTTCATCATTTTAGGTCAAAATAAGAGAAAAATATTATATTTAGCATTTTAATAATTTATTCTTATGAAAAAATTGTGCTTTTTTTCTGTGTTAAAGGTAAACTCTTCCAAACACGGCTCACTTCCAAAAACAATAAATTTTCAAATTTTCACTTATTTGCAGTTATTTAGATCTAAGAGAAACAGTTATTCATCATCAAAATTTTTCCAATTTAAAAAAATCAATTATTGATAAATTTTTGAATTAAATAGAAAAAAAGAATTTTTTAAACTACTTTTATTTAAATTTTATATTTTTGAACAAATATAATCCAATAATCTAACAAATTTTTTTTAAGTAAATATTAGACTGTTTTTTTATATTTTTTTATATATAAAAATTACCAAAATATATTTTTCCTTGTAATTAGAACATCAGAAAATATATATAAAAAGGACACCAGTGTTGCACCTGCGTCAAAGGGTAATTGCCTTTAATAAAACATGAAAGCTCTTTAAATATATAATAGTGCATTGTTAAACCCCACAGTGAATTCTATTACCTGCCATCATTTTTTTATTTTTTACTTATTAGCACAAAACTCATCTATATTTATTAACTTAAAATTACCAGGAAAATATTAGATTCTAGAAGAAAAATAACAGAATTAAAAACAAAGGATGAGTTAAAAAGCTAATTTAATACCAATATGTTTTTACAGGTACATTATCTTCTTTCAGACCATATTCTTCCATAATTTCTTGTTCAAAAGTCAATAACCTTGGTTTATATGTAATTTCTTCAACATCTTTAGCCTTTGTGTCTTTTGGTTGCTCTAAAATAGGAAGCCACAAGTAAGACAAAATTCTAAATGTTGTAGAACAAAATAACTAAGCGTTTAAAAATAAATTTAAATGACACAAAAAGTTTTTCTAAGGCTGCATTGTGGGTAAAAAATTTGCCTTTCAAAGTTCCTTATTGAAGGTTACTTTAAGATTATTTCAAGGTTGCTGCAAAAAAAAAAAATTAAGACTAAAATCTAAACTCTTATTAAATGTAAGGTTTCCTGGTGAATGATAAATAACATTTAAACAATTGCTGAACTGATTTTGAATGAAAAGCTATTTAATCAATACTTTACACAAATTTATTCATTAAGAAATATAAACAGAATTACAAAAATAAACATTTATTTAAAAATAAGCAAATATTACTGGATTTCTGCAATAAAAAAAATAAAAATTAATCCTTTACATTCATACAATTGTTTTCTAGTTTTGAATTATTGCTAACATAAAATCAAATATCCTGTAAAAATAAATAGGGAGTTTTTCCATTACAGAATTTTTAGACGAATTTATATATATTCGCTTCAATTAAAATGAATTATTTCCTTAGCTACAGTTGAGTCTCGATTGTTTGAGTTTCCCATAAATCCAAGCGAGTGAAACAAATCAGTCTGGCTCCCAAACAATGACCAACGCTCTCACAACATGTGGAATGATTACTGTGATTAGTTTTATGATGATTACTACGAATGAATGTTGAAAAACAAATTGGTGTTAAACACTGAAACATGTGAACAGTGTGAAACATGACAACAGTGTGTTCTATGCTGTTTTTGTAACAGAAATGACAGAATTTTTTCTCCTTCAGTGATAGTTCAAAGATTCAATAGTAATTTAACTTTAAATTTAAAGTTTTTTTCATAAAATTAATTTTATTCTAAATTGTATTGAAAATATTCTAACTAAAAGAAACAGAAAAAAAGCATACTGTACAAAGCAAGAGCTATTTACATCATGTATAAGGAATTCAATCAAGCCTATAATACAAACCAAATGAAACAAACTATTACAAGGTGCTGCTCATGAACAACCCGGCTTTTATGAGCATTTCATTAATTACAATCAACATCAAAGCAAGCAGTATAAACATTGATTGCAATTTTTATATCTAATTTAACCCACTGGCGGTTTAATGAATGGGTAAAATAGAGAGAATATATCTCCCCAATACACTATTTCTCTATCTAATAACGTGGGAAAACCGGTTATGCTATGAGGAGAAGACTGCAGGTTAAAATACGACTTTTTACGTGCAGAACCCTCAGTGGGTTAAAGAAATGAATTATGAGGATTGAGTTTAATTGAATGACAAGTTTGATGGTACAAGAGTTTAGTTCTGTTGTTCCAAATAAAATCTTACAATTTGATATAGATATGCTATAAATGATTTAAATTAAATTTCTATAAATGGGGGGGAGGGAGAATTTCTGGCTATTAAGAAAAATCAGTACAAAAAAAAAACTTAAAAATTTTTCTCACAATAAATTTCACACATTGATAATTTTAGATTTCAACATTTTAGATTTAAGGGTAAATTTTCTAAAAAGAGGACAAAAATTAAAAGAAATAATTAATTTGAAATACAGATGTTAAGGACCAAAAGTTAAAATAGGAGACAAAGGACTAGCAATAGGAACAACTGCTGAAGACAGCGCTATAAACTAAGTCACACAAAAAGTAAAGAATGCAACTAGGTCATTTCAACAGTTATTAACCCACTGGTGGTTAAGGAAATGGGCAAAATTGGAAGAATGTTTCTCTCCTACACACACTATATATAATGATCAAACAATATATAACAGTAATATATTGTTCGGTCCATTGAGAAACGAACGATCGAGGTTCTGCTGTATTGAATTGCAACAGGGGAACCAAAGGCA
Source organism: Parasteatoda lunata (assembly GCA_949128135.1). Taxonomy (NCBI): domain Eukaryota; kingdom Metazoa; phylum Arthropoda; class Arachnida; order Araneae; family Theridiidae; genus Parasteatoda; species Parasteatoda lunata. The sequence goes on from OX421979.1 coordinate 25,370,481, forward strand.
GTAATAAAAGTCATTATAAATTATAAAAGATGACAGTTTTAAATCCATTTTCAGAATTCTGCATTAAATAGTTACTTTTTTAAGGCACATCATGACTCACATTTTTGCCATTTATAAATCCCACAACACAGCTAACAAATTATGTAAATTTAAATAATGAACTAAATATCCATTATCCATTAATATGGGAAAACCAATTTTACTATTCCGAGAAGACTGCAGGTTAAAATGCGACTTTTTACGTGCAGAACAGTTAGTGGGTTAAACAAACAAATTGATTCAATACAACATAAATAACATGAATAGGGCATTATGCCTGTGCACATTATCTAAACTAATTTTAAAATTAATCTTATAAAAGTCACTTCATTTTGTTTATACTTGCTAATAAATTCTTATTTAAAATATTGCATAAGCTCCACTATTTTTCACTCCTTAGTGATAATAAAAGCTCTTCTTCAGTTTATTTGATTCACACAATTTCTGTTATTAAACTTAGCAAAAAAAGTTAAGCAAATAATTAATATTTTATGTTTAAAATTTTTTTTAAAAAAACAAACAAAATAGATAGCAAAACCAATATTTGGTTATTATTGCTGGTAAAAAATGGAATTATGAAGAGCAAGTAGCATAATAAATTTAAAAAAGTAACTTTAAAACGAATTACTTCATTTTAATATGAAATAATATAATTTGTTAGCATGGTACAATACCAAATAATATGCTTATGTCAGCTGCTCTTATTTTAATCGTGTAATGCTTTTGTTTTCCTTCTCATTTCACAATCCCTAAATGCATCACAATTTAATTAGTCTATCACATTTCAACATCATAATTCAATGTTTCAGAAGAATCATTAGATTACAGATTTGCTAATGCAGTATAATAATAAAACTTGCTAAATAATAAAGAAAAATAATAAAACTTGATCAAAATAATATAAAAATAACAGAAAAAATTCCCGTTACAAATTTCAACCTTATGATAATGATAAATGATTCAATTTAATGTGCAAAATTATCTACATAATTTTCATTATTTTAATGGCAAAATTATTAAATATTTGGATATCAAAAAAAAAAATTTTTATAAATAGTGGCATACCAGCATAATACTTTTTGTTCTTATAATCATAAGTTTCTTCGGCTTCATCTGGTATAGGAATAATTCTGCCAGTTCTTACAGAGACCCTCACTTCTTCTCCTTCTTCAGTATAACGCCAAACAACTTTAGTGGGTTTGCTGATGGAAAGAATAAATATTGTCAATAATTTTCACTTTTAAAAGTAGAGAAAGAAAATGTCTTCTTCTAAAAAAGAAATTAAAAAGAGTTTAAAATCTGATTTTACATTTTTAATCGTTCCTTTATAAAGTATTAAATTACACTATTCTTAATAAATTCTGGAAGTATTTAGTTATGCTATTCTTAATAAATTCTGAAAGCATTCAGTTACACTATTCTTAATAAATTATGAAAGTATTCAGTTACACCATTCTAAATAAATTCTGGAAGTATTCTGTAACGCTATTCTTAATAAATTCTGGATAAAAAAATTTTTTTTTTCAAAGGATTAAATGGGCAGGCCACATTATAAGAATGGAGGATAGCAGGACAACTAAAAAAGTTTTCAGTGCCAGGCCAACAGGTACAAGAAAAAGAGGGCGGTCCAAACCTAAGATTTTTAGACTGCCTTGAAAAGGACCTACAGGTTTTAAAGATAATAAACTGGAGAACCCTGGCTTAAGGAAGAATGTCTTGGCATAGGCTTGTTGAGAAGGCCAAGGCCCATCCTGGACTGTCGTGTCAATGAGAAGAAGAAGAAAAAATTTTAAAAAAACTTAACAAAAATTTGAATTTTTAATACTAATGTTCAATCTGTTCTACTATATGGATCAGAAACAAGGCACTGCAATAAAAATAGCATGAAAACACTTCAAGTTCTCGCGTATCAAGTGATTCCCTAAAATTTGTAAAGCAGAAAATCTTAGAAAAGCAAAACAGAGAAACCAATTGATCTGGGAATTAAAAAACATAAATGAAAATGAATTAAACATATTCTACGTAAGCCTGAAAAATTTAAAGTAAAACAGGTTTTTGATTGGAACCTTCAGGCCAATAGAAAAAGAGGAAGACCTAAAAATTCTTCGCACATGATGTGAAAACAATAAGACAGAATGAGAGGCAAAATATCTGGCCACAAATAGAATAAAATGGAAAGTTATGATAGAAGCCCAATGCTCCAATTCGGATTGACAAAGAATATGGATGCATGTATTTATAAAGTATGAGTTCAAATCAAAATTGATAGCAAACCAGAGAGTAGATAAAAGATCTTAATTCAGAGCAAAATTAAAAAGTTTATTTTAAATTTTTTTTTTTTTAATTTTTCATCAAATCAATTAAGAACTGTCTATTATAAAATTTTCAAGCATCCTATTTCTGATCGAATGAAATCAGGAAATATAAAAACTAATTTTACATATTAATATAAGCTACTACTATATATTAACAGCATCACTATAGTTTTTGTTTGGTAGGTAGGTACTTTATTTATGTCATACAAGAATTGCATAATGGGCTATTGGCCACGGTCTGGAAAACATTCTTGAAGATGATCTGAACACATGCCATCACAATTTTGATCCTCAACAGAGGGAAGAGCTCCCCAGCTTTAGTAGTCTGACGACTTGTATGTCAAGGCGAGCACTTTACAGTAAAAAAATTTTACGAAAACCACTACTGCATACCCTCCATCTTAACCCAAGTTGATCAAAGTGGTCACCCACCTGCTCATCCACCACAACCAGTGATGCTTGACTTCAGTAATGCTTCAAATTTGTCAACCCTGGTAAAAATAAATGGTGTTTTAAACCCATCAAGACTGTGATCACACACACACGATCGTGCAATTCTGCCTTCATGGCTCACAGCAACATATATGAAGCAAGCTTTTCTGACTCCAGCAGCCTTAGGTCTCATGAATATGATTTTCATTTGGTACTCTTGTATCAGTATGTAAGTGTACTCTTAAGTATATACTTTAAGTATACTCTTAAGTATATGTATCCTAAATGTACTCTTAAGTATATATATCTTAAGTATATATATTGTAAGTATATATATCGTAAGTATATATATCTTAAGTATATATATCTTAAGGATGTATACTATTGGAAGGAGCAGAATGGGGAAGTGCTTCTTTTTCAGTCCACCACTCCTAAAGAGGAAAACTTACTATAACAGATACGAAAGGGTAATCAAACATAATTAAAAATGCAAAAGATTACTTGTCAAATAAGATTGACTACTTGGCTACTTCGAGATTGTGAAGCTGATATTTAGGGGGAAAAGAATATGTAGTAGTAGCGTGATTTCATCAGTGCTCGTAAAATCTCAAAATTTTTACAAGCTCTACCAGGCATGTTACTTAACAAAATGATGCTTGAAAGTAGCTTCTGTTTTCAAATGTATATGAAACTATTCCAATGAATGTGAAACTTAATAACTTTTAAAGAAACTTATTTTTGCATATTCCTTTTCACAGTCCAGAAAGGCAAAGCAGCAAAAGAACTAATTTTAAACCAACTGTTATATGTATATAAAGAAACTGCTATGTCATTGAATTTCTTTAATGATTTGAAACAGATGTTAAATTTATTAAAGAATATCACTCTTTGTTTTCTATTTAAACTTTTACATTGATATTTATTTATGAGCAGCAACTGGGGTAAACATTTATTTAATAAAAAGCAAGATTATATGAATAAAAAAAATAATAAGTCTCATTTCATAAATCTTTATTTATAATAAATTTAAGGTGCACCTAGTCAATATTTTAGTTATTTATGAGTAAATATTTATGTGCAAGGCAAGAGTAAAAGGTGCATGCCAAGTTCATAGCAAAGTTAGGTAATATAATTTTCAAGTTCTGGATTCAGCTGTGAAGAAACAATTAGAAACTATTACTCTACCCAGGTTTTCTTTTAAAATAAAAATGGAAAAATAATTTTTAAGCATTTACGTTTAATTCTCAGATATTTAAGGCATAGATACTCATAAAATATTTTTTGATAAATATAAATATTTATTTCATGTGCCACATGCAGAATAAAATAGGAGAATCACCCAATATTGATAAAACTCATCCACAAAAAAGTTTAAATATGTTACATCTTACTTATCAGAAGGATCCACAAGAGCAACTTCAGTGGTAACTAGCAAAGGCTTTTCTTCTTTTACCATAGATTTTGGTATGCCTCTGAAGCCACCCATATATTTATATTCCTAAAAATAAGTTGTTTAAAATGGTTGTGTGGACAAAACAGAATAGACAATATTTAATCTAAGAAATAAGACAATCACTCTGGGGTGTTATTCATCCATTGCCTTTCCAGGGGGAAATAAATGATTTCAGAAAAACAAAAGCAGTCTCATAAACAGCTATTTAAAATATAACAAAATTACAATTATCTATACATGATCAGCCAACATCTTCCTGACTTGCAGTGTAACACATGAGTTTTCTTACCCCCTTTTTTTAACATGCAACATAATTTCTGGAGGAAACTTTTGGTAATTTTAAAGGAAACTTTTAAAAAATTCATTATTTTTTTTCAAATAAAAGTATTCAGATATTAGGATGTATGACTTCCGAATTGAGTGAATATGAATTACGATGAATGATTTGCAAATCAAGTGAACACAAACAGTGTTGTATGATGATCATGAATTTAGAATCAAAATATTCAATAAATAAATCAATTGAAAATTGCAATTTGTAATTACCATGTCTCCAGGTAAAAAATTTATAAAAATCTTTTGACCCTTATCCTGAATTTCATACAACGACATAAAGATATGCAAACATGTGTTCCAAAAATATTTAAACCACATTTACTACTTATTGAAGAATGTAAACTGTTTTACTTTCCCCTAAATTTAAAACTAAGAATTTCCCTACTTAAAAGAGAGAAAAACAATCAAATAACTCTGTTAATTTAAAAAAATAATTAAATAAATAATTAAACTACATAGTCATTAAAACAACTTTATAAAATTTTTTCCTTTTATAATACATTTTCAACTTTACATCACACAGTAAAAATAACTCCACAAAAAAGATATATAATGACATCGCTAGAAATAATTAACAGTCTAGAAAATTTTGCAAATGTACATAATTGTAAAAGAAAAATAAGTCAATGCAATATTTTACCGACTTATCTTCAAATATTTCAGCACTTAAGCTGTAAGTTATAAAAATTGGAAACTGTTCTTAGTAGTTTTAAAATTATTGTCTACCATTAAAAGAAAACAAATTGAAATTACAGAAGCAAGAAGTAGAAAAGCCTTTAATAAATTAATATCCCATTTACTAAGTGTATTTTCAAAAAAAAAATGAAAAGTTAAAACTTTGTTAGAAAAATTTTAATGATTTTAAAAATTCATTATTAGTTCCAAGTAATAAAAACATTTTTTAAAAAAACAGCAAAGAAGAAATTTTAAACATATATTTTGGTGCATAATTATGCACTATGTGCATTATGTTGCACAATACTAAATAAAAATATCACTTTCAAAAAATTACTTAAAATTTAAATTACTTAGAAATGTTTAAAATTAATTTGATCCAAGAATCAAAAATTAAAAAAACATAGCATTCAGCACTTTAAAAAAAAAATAATAAATAAAATTTTAAAAAATGCAAATATTTTATTTGCAATGTAAAAAAAATCTGAAGGAAAGTTTATGAAAGTTAGCAGAAATAATAGAAATGCACAATAGACAAACAAAAGTTAACAAATTACTGATAATATGCTAAAATGTTGAAACTAGTTTAAAAACTTACACAATTTAAACCTTCGACTGTAACCCAATTTCTCTCAACAACGACATAGTTAACAATACCTTGCTTCCCTTTATCCTTTCCTTTCATAATTTGAACCTGTGACAAAGAAAAATAATAAAATATTATGCAATTTATTATTAAAATTAACTTAAATACTTAGCTGATTTATTTAAAAAAAATCATTATTCAGTTTAACTATTTCTTATGTAACAGGTATACTGGAATAGCATGCTAGGGAAAATATGTATTTTATGTTATCCAAAAGTTTAACATACATACACGTCCAGCATTAATTACATCATCATTGACCAAATGCAGGCTTTAGTTGTCTACAACTCATTTAGAAAATAAAAAATTTCTGGTGTCAAAAACATTTAATTTTTTCCTTTTATTCAGAAGAAATAAAATTTCTACAAACAGTCAACCCTGCTTAAAGGAATACCATTGGTTCAAATCGACTCACTTCAACTAAGCGGATTTATTAGATTAAAAGGGGATTGCTTTATTTAATCTTAAATTATACATTTTTGAGAAATTTCAATTTTTAATGGTGTCGAAGTGTCATGTTTGATTAAATGAACACTACTTTATGATCAACAAAGGAATGTATTTAAAACTGTCTGTGTTTGTATCATAAAATATGAATGTCATTTAAAGTTCACTGGAGTAAGCAATGAATATTCAACTTGAGAGAAAAACACACTGTACACTAGTGTGTTAGGTTTTTGAAACCTTTTCTTATCAAAGCTAATAGTGCACCAGGAGGGGACCATAAATCTTCACTGCAAAGCAAATCACTCTGTACCTTTTACTATATGATATATGAAGTCAAAGAAGGGTAAAACCTTTATTTACTTCAATATATAACTGCCAGCAAGATTAGATTTATTCTTACACTATACCCCTAACACCTGTGTAGAGCAACAAATGAACTGGAAGTCCCTATTGAAGTGACCATCTATTGCATTCTTATCTTCTTAGCTAAAAAAAATGGAAATTCCATTTTAGTGGAGAAACATTTCTTAAAAACAATTTTTTTTCTTCTTTTCAGTACCTCTGCTTTATGCAACTAAGCGGGGACTAGAAGCAACAAGTATTCATTTGAACGAGGAAATTTAACATTAGTTTCATATACAGTTGAACCTGTTTATCTCGAAATTTCTGAAATTCCCTACATTTACTGTCTAAAATCAATGTATTTTCCATGTTTCTGTGGAAATTTTTTTCTTCAAAACCTCCGTTTCTCGAATTTTTAACACAAATGTCAAAACTTTCTTTATCAGTAGAATTGGTAGACAGAGATGAATTTCGTGAATCCACAGGAAGTAGGGATGAACAGGTAGGGGGTGTTTCTTGGAATTTTAATCACTATCCCTGCACTTCCTTAACTGAAAAGGAATACAATGATTCTGGCAGTAAGTGAGGGGTTAATGTGTAGTGACCATCAGGGGTCAGCTTTTCAACATAGATAAGAAAGCTATAGAAAACAGTTGGTATGTAAACTTGTAGATGCCATGGATGAAACAAGTTAGACACAATCAGAATTACTGTTTTGCCAAGAGAAATGTGTCTCTAAAAACTATCCAAAAGGGTTTTAAAAAGTTGGTTTTAGGAATAGCTGTGAAGATGATGAATAAGAGGATGAAGGCATCAGTAAGGAAGAAGAAAATCTTAACACTGAAAATGCAGTGCCAGATTTGCCAGAATGGAATGCAATAAAGTCTGGATTTAATGTTGACATTATTTTTGATTATTTTTACAAGTGGACAACTGTCGTGCAACAAGCGGAACACTGACAGATAATGCCAAAGGAATATCAGATGAAGAGGAAGAAGATGAAGATCATATTGATGAATCAAAAGTGAATGCAAAAGAAGTAGAAAAAGCCGTAGAATTCTTATAAACTACTCTTGAATCCCAGGAAAATGTTGACTATGAGGATTTTGCGATTTTTCTAACCTCAAAAGAACAATCGAAACAAATAAGGTTATACGTCAAAAATCTTCGAAAAATTATTTTCAATGTTTAATGTATGTTAAAAAACTGTTATATAAATAAATATATGTGGTATAATTAATTTAAAGAAATGTCTATATTTTTCTACTAAAAACAATTAAAGCACTTTTAATAGAATTTCTTAATTAAATGTAATTTTTAAAGTACCTGTATAACTCGAAACCTCTTTATCTCGAATTTTTCGCCTATCCTGTGATATTCGAGATAAACAGGTTCGAGTATATAATGATTTGATTCCATTAAATTTTTTTCATATAAGCAGGTTATTCAATTATCCGATATGCAATTCAGTGGGGATGACAGTACCACTACTAATTAATAGCTATTCACAAGTAAATATCCGTGTTAAAACCAAGAAAAAAGTTGTCATTAGAGATAGCCTATTATTTATTCTAAATATAAGAAACAATAGAAAACTTCTTAACAACTATTTACTGTAATATACAAACGACAAATTTTTGTCATAATACATGAAAGTTTTTTTTTTTTTTTTGTGCTACAGGGGTGGTTGGATATGAAATGACGATGAATTCTGTGCTAGGCATACTAAGAGTTACTTTGGTACATTTTAAGATAATTTGATTTAAAGTAACCATTTTTGATAGTAATTGTCAAATAGAGAAAAGAACGATCACCTAAGAATGTAGATGTTAACAATAATACGTCTATAACAATGAACTATTTTTTTTTTCACTGCAATGAGTTGTCATCTTGATATAAAATGAAAATATATTTTTGTTTAAAAAAGATAAACACTTTAAAACATATAATGCAATATTTTTGCTATAGAGGTGTGCAATGTAAATTTTTTTACATCAAGAAGAAAGATGAGAAAAATAGTAACTTTCAATAGAAAACAATAACAGAAATGTACTCTTGTAATCAAATAACAAATTATTCAAATAACCAGTGATTTTTTTTCTTCCAAATACCTAAAAACTGACAATAATAAATTGTATGCACAAAAAAAGGAAACATAGAAATTTAGCACCTATGTTCTATCTCATCGACCATTTTTACCAACACCAAGCTTAAGTCATTTTGGTATCTTCCAATTTTTTTGCAAAAGAAAGAGGCATAATACAAATATAACTTATTGCATACAAAAAGGAGAAAATATTAAATTTGAATCACTTTCAAATTTATGTTTATATTTGAAGAAAATATTCAACAATAATACTTAAGTACTAGTTAAAAAAGATATAATTACAAATTTTCCAGAAATACACATTAAAATATCTAGAAGTAGAAAAAGACAATTACAGGATTTGTCACAAGGATTACTTAAAAACCTTACAACTTTTATATTTTAATATGCCATAACCACCTTGTACCATCCCAGACACTTTTAAAAAATGACATTTATGTTACTTTTTCATTTCTCATACAAGCTAAACATACATTTTTCAATAATAAATAAGTTAATTACAATAATTTTTAAAAACAGATTTAGATTCTGAAATAATTTTTCTAAGCAAGTACAGCTCATCCATTTTTAAAAAGAGCTTAAGGATAAAATACACAGAAATAAAACAAGTTCAAATACTCATTGAAATAAAAAAACATGCTGTTGTTGTCTTCTACTACTAGACAATACCAATAAGCCTATTTAAGACAGAGGAGTGTGCTTCTTGTCTTCCAGTCGTGCCATCTATATAGTCGTGCAAGAATTTCATTTTTGCCACACACTTACATCATAGCCCATTGACTCATTCACACACCATACCTACATCTGCACATCATAATTTTGTCCTGAACCAGAAAACAATCAATCTCCAGTTTAGTGCCCCCAGAGGTATTGACCTGTTATGAGACTTTGTAATCCCCACAGATTTAGCTTGCAACAGTCACTATTTTACATACAACAATTTAGATTTTCAAATCCATGACTAATTTCAAGAATTTTTCATAATTTAACGAAGTTACTATGTTCTCGAACAAAAACACAACAATAAATTAAAAAAAGCATTATAATAACATTAATTATAATGATAAGTATAACCAAAACTGTTATACTCTGCATCTTCATATTTATAGATTTTAAATTAAAAAAACAGAGAAAAGAAAGAGTTGAAGCAATAAAATAGCTGAAAAAACGCAAAAGCAAATAAATTGTTTTTTTCTTTTTTTCTACAGAATTATATTCTAAAGATACTTTTCTTATTCATGGGAAAGGAAAATAATACTCCTGATTTCTCTGTTCTCATTTCGGAATTTAAAAATATAAAAAAATTAGCCAATGACTGGCTTGCTTCAGCTAGAATTTTAAAATGATAGAATAAACAAAATAAATAATAAATAAAAATCTGAGAAGCTTAAAAGAAAATTCACTCTAGAAATGATGTTCTTTCTTTCATTTTTTGAAAGAGCACCATAATTTAATAAGAACATAGCATAAACATTATAAACATTAAATAACATTTTAATAAAATATGACTGTGAGTGGGGATTTTGTCACAAATTCAGATATTCGGAACACCATAAAATTAGGGGGGGATTCCATTTTAAAAATTACATTTCTCAATGACCTAAATCCATGACTTTCCATGATTTTTTTTTAAAAATAGTTAAAATCATGACAAATTTTGTTCAATATCGAAATCCATGACTTTCCAGGTGTGCGGATACCTTGTACATACGGGAAGTCTTCGGCCGGCAGGATTCCAATTTACAATCTCTCAGACATGGGCCCCACACCCTACCAGTCAGGGACCCAACAAACAAACATGTGCTTTATGAAAATAAAATGATCTTTAAAAAAAAAAATTTACCTTATCTCCTCGATAAATAGTCCATTCTTTAATTGGTTCAACAACATCTTGCTCCACATATTTCCCAGGAAGGTTTGCTTCAAGGAACTCTCTCGTCCAAGGTCTGTGTAACCCATAGGTAAAAACTTCTCTTTTTATAACCCTATCCTGATATTGTGGTCCTTTTTCTGTCTTGAATTCAATTTGCTCCATTGCACGTTCAACATAACGTTTCGGAAAATTTGAAAAATCTTTAGGCAACTTAGAAGCATAAAATAGAACTCTTGTAAGTCTCATGGTGTTCTGAAAAGCAAATCAAATGCATTATCATCAAACAAGAATGATTTGAATTCAGTTGAATACAGAACTTTCCAATTTATGTATCATGGCACACTATACCCTGTTCAGGGAAAGATGATAATAGTAGTAAATAAGGTCACCAGACACTTGGCATTACCTTTGGCTAACTGATGCCAACATTATGACAAGCATAGCTTTTCTGACTAATCCTAAGCAAGAAAAGAACCACTCACAACAAAACCAGGAAATCTAAATTATCTTAATAAGCGGCAAATATTTATGTTTTCACAACGACTATCAGTTTTTACTGTTAGAGTTGTCGTACGAGTAAGGCAGGCAATGTAATTGCGCAAGGTCCCAAATTAGTGAATACATATAGAATTAGTGGCAAACAAGATCAGAACCAGCAGTAACAAAAATACTACTTTATTTTTATAGTTTACAACTACATTGTTACAAATGTTGTTAACTACAACTATCTTTTTTTAAATGTCATTATTATAAACTACTTTGGAATTGTAATAACTACTACTTCACTACTTTAAGGAGACGAACTTATATTAAATATAAGGGAATAATTAAGAAATATTTATTCATATTTACACGAGCCAGTTTGTTATTCCAAAACCCTTTTTTTTAAAATTTGTTCATTTGATTGTCAACTTTTTATGCCTTTCTTGACAGTAAATATTTAAGAAATGCAAAATTATCAAATACTTGATACTCTTGTTCTTGTTTAATACTCTTTTATTTTGTGGAAAATACATTCCCTTCCTTTTAAATAACATCAATGTTCCACGAGTGTACATTCGCACGTAAAAGTGTGACCAAAGTTATTAATGATCTATTTTTCGTAATGGCTATTTTAAATATTAATTTGTAATTGCTGTTAACACTCAGTTGTAGTCACATGGTCATTTTCATTGCATCAATCGACGGAGATTTGCACCCAACAAATTTGAAAAATTAGTTGCCATAGAGCCGTGTTTCTTTACTAAACTAACATTAAAGTAGTTTCCATGAATTAAAAGATAGGGTAAATAGTGCATTTGCCTTTGACCATTTCTGGGAAAATAGAGAGTCCTGAAAGTTCAAAAAACATATTTTTGAAACACGATTTGTACCCATCAAATTCAAAAAATTCGTTGTATTAAAGCCACGTTTCTTTACTAAGCCAATGTTTAAAGTAGTTTCTATGAATCAAAGGGTAGGGTAAATAGTGCTTTTGCCCATTTCTGGGAAAATAGAATCCTGAAAATTAAAAATAATATATATATATCTTTTTAATAATTATACAAATTTCTATTTTTTATTTTCAACGCAGGAAAAAAATAAAACTTTATTTATCACTTAAGGATTTAGATAAAATAGAAAAAAATTCAACCTCCAATTTTTTAAAAGTAAAAAAAAAAAAAAAAAAAAACTTATTAAAAATGTAGAATATGAAAATAAATTTAAACATTTATTTAAGTAGGGCTTTTAAACTTCCAAAGTTTACATAAAGTATGAAAAATCAAATAAAATTTTAAAATTTGAAGTAAAAAAATCTTTTTATTATTTATTTTAGGGAATAAAATATGAAAAAATATTAGATTTATCTAAATAATAGGTATATTGAAAAGTTTAGGGAAATAAGTGAATAGGGTCAGATGGGGGAAAGTGGTGGGGTGGGGGAAAGTGGTGGTAATCTAAAAAATGCACTTTTTTCACAATAAATGTACATATTTTTACTTTTTTTTCAATTAATACATAATTGGAGTTTGTGACAAATATTTCTATTAAGATTTGTAAATCTGGCAACAAGTTTACTGTTGTTTATCTTCTTGTTTATATATGTGCAGTTTGTTCTTAACACGTCATATTGAAAACTTTGTTCTTGATCCTTTCTCACTTGAAAAAATTAGTGTATTTTGATACATTTCAGTAGAAGAACTTCTTAGAAACAGATTCATGTACCAAGGTAAGAATTATTTTATTATTTAAATTTTTTATGATTTTTTTTCTGAGGTGGGGGAAAGTGGTGGTATAGTTAGGCTTAGCTCAATGTTGTATGATGATTCAATTTTAGACTGTTGATGTGATTAATTTTTAAAAATGGGCTGTAATAAAAGTATTAATCTAAAAAAAATAGGCTTTATTTATAAATTTTAATCTTCATATGATAATGCAATTAAATTAAAAGTTATTTTTTACTTATTTAATCATGATTTAGAATATTTTTTAATATCATTAGAATAAATTTAATTCTTTTTTTTTTCAATTTTGATAATTTTAATGTGTGACTGTTCACTGACATGTAATTTTTTTTTTCCAGCTTAAGTATGCCTAGAAACTACATAAAAAAGACTAGTGGTCCAAAGTATACAGAAAATGATCTTCAGATGGCTATAGCAGAAGTTAAAAATGGAGCATCGATTTATTCTGCATCCAAGGAAAAAGATATTCCTGAACAAACTTTAAGGAGGTGGATTGTTAAAAGTCCATCACATCAAGGACCTGGCCGATCGCCTTTTCTTAGTCAGGAAGAAGAGAAATGCATCGTTGAAGCTGTGAAATTCCTGTCAAAATGTGGATTTCCATTCGACAGAAAAGATATTCTTAATGTTGTTGAAACATACTTGCTAAGCAATAAGGAGCTCAGCAATCTCTTTCCTAATGGAAAGCCAGGAATCGAATGGGTGAGAGGATTTGAAAAGAGATGGAAAGGAGAAATTGGGAAAAGAAAGCCAGAGCTAAAGATATGTGCGAAGAAACAGCAAATGCTTTCTTTAACATATATGAAAATGTACTGCTTAGCAATGGTTTGCTTAAGGAGCCAGGAAGGATTTTCAATTTGGATGAAACAGGGTTGCCTACTGATCCCAGATCAAGCAAGATTTTTGTCCAGAAGGAAAGTCGAACAGCTTACTTAAAGTCTGCCGACTGTGGTAAGGCCATGTATACAGTATTATTTTGCATATCTGCTGCTGGTGAATATTTACCTCCTTTTGTTGTCTACAAAGGACAGAACTTATATCAATCCTGGATGACTGGAGGGCCACAAGGAACTCTTTACGGTTGCACAGAGTCTGGTTGGATGCAGGATTTTTTGTTTGAAACGTGGATGAAGTTTTTTATCGATTTCATCAAAAACTTTAAAAAGCCGGTATTGTTAATATATGATGGCCATGGAAGTCACCTAACATATAATTCCATTAAGCTAGCCATGGATAATGGTATTATTTTACTATGCCTCCCACCTAATAGCAGCCATGCACTTCAACCACTAGATGTTGGAGTTTTTTCACCAATGAAAAATTCGTCGAGGGACGTATTAAAAACTTGGTATCGAGAGAGCAGGTTGCAAAATGTTTCCAAAGCAACCTTTCCATTTCTTCTAAAGAAATTATTTGAAAAAATGAAGGCAACAAATGCTGTAAATGGATTTAGAGGGACTGGCCTTTATCCTCTCAATAGAAATGCCATTCAACATTGTATAATTCCTACAGAAAATAATCCAACAGTTGCAGCTACAAATAAGAACTCGCCGTCTTCTAAAGTTTCTGCACTACTAGATTCACCTATGAAAGATTTGAAAAAGGCAATTCTGTTGACAGTATCTCTCACACCATCTGCAAACACGGTTCTAGCTATGGATAACTCTAAGAAAAAAAGAAAAAGGGTGCAAAGCAAATCTGGGGAAATTTTAACTCAAGAGAATGTTTTAAAAAGATTAGCACTGGAAGAAGAAGACAGAAAGAAAAAATGCAATCTAGGCCAGGTTCCTAAACGAAAAGACCAAAAAAGGTCTGATATAAAAATAAAAAAAGTCACCAGTCCTACTACCCCTCTCGATACCAGAAAAATCAATCAAGGTTCATGGCTTGAAGTAAAATACAATTCCAAAAGAATTATGATGTGCTCATTTATCGGGCAAGTTGTTGAGAAAAATGGTGATCTATATCATGTTAAATATCTTACTAAGTCTAAATTGGGAAATTATTATACTTTCCCAGAATTAGATGATGAAGATAATGTGGAAGTTAGCAGCATTATTCGCATTTTAGATGAACCAAGATTTGACAGTCGTGGACATTATTTTTTTAATCAGTAATTATAATAAAAACTATGCAAGAAATTTTATGTAAATTGGATACTTTGAATATAGATTTGAATGTAAATCTCATAGCGTTTCCTTTATTTCACAGTTAAATTTTGAAGAAATAATAAATAAAAACATATTATACCCCCACTTTACCCCACCCTGGGGGAAAGTGGTGGTATCAAAACATGCCTATTTTAAAATGAATCTACAAGAAATTTTCTTGGCAAAACTTTATATAAACACAATATTTCTAACCTATATAAGTCTAATGTATATAATATCTACTAAAAACCTGATATCTAGTGCTTAAAACTTACTGTTATAAGGATTTTTTAAAAAAAAACCTTGATTTTACCACCACTTTCCCCCACCTGACCCTAATTTTCATAGACACATCCCAAATTGAGATAATTTAAAGGATTCAACATATTGTTTTGTTTAGTATCTTGCGAAGTCTAAAAACAATAAAAAATTCTGGTTCTTACGTATTATCGCAACCAGGTTGGCGCGATTTGTATGTTATGTATGCGATTTGCACTGATGTTTTTTTAAGTTCAAGTGCCACTGCCCGGTATACATTTGCCCAGTTTATCCAACACTGATGTTTTTTTAAGGTACTGCCCGGTATATCCTACACTGATGTTTTTTTAAGTTCAAGTGCCACTGCCCAGTATACCCTACACTGATGTTTTTTTAAGGTCAAGTGCCACTGCCCGGTATATCCTACACTGATGTTTTTTTAAGGTCAAGTGCCACTACCCGGTATACATTTATTCAAGATGTGTGAAGAAAATTAATATAAATCACTAAGGGTTGCCGTAAGTAGGGTCGCCAAATTTGACGATTTATGCGAATTTTGGCCTGGTTGCGTTAATACGTAAGTACCAAAATTCTTTATAAGTTAAAAACTAATACATGTACTAAAGTAACATAAAATAAAGTAGCAATTACATTTGATATTTGTCTTAAAACTCTGGGATTTCATTCATTAATAATTTACCTAATTTAATAAGTTTGATGAAATATATATATATATTTTTCTTTTATCATACAACTTTTTTATTTCCAGGAGTAACACAAATAATTCTACATGAAATATAAACACAATTGCATAATCTAGGTAATCTGGAACAAACAATGTTATAATTAGAAACTTCAATATCACAAACTTAAATTTACATATAAGAAAAGATTTATGATAAAATTTTTATAGGAAGTTTAAAATATTATTTCTCTTTTTTAAAGTTAAATATCGAGTTGATAATTATTTCGTCACTAAGATTAAATGTGTGGCTCATTGCCTTTTCATAAAAAAGTACAAAATTTGCTGAAATTATTACTTTCAAATTTCACAACTTAAACAACGAGTCGCATCCAGAAAGTAAGTTTCCCTATTTTTTTTAAGAAAAGAACTTACACTTTCAGGAACCTATTTATTGGCAACAAGTACAGCAATGTTTCAGCTATTTTTCAACATATCCACAACCTGATTTTAGACACTTGTCGTTACGTGGGATCAACTTTTGTATCCCTCAGTCATAGAGCTCTGCCGCCTGTGAATGGAACCAGCATGTGACAGAGGTCTTAGGCTCTTTGTCGTTCCAAAACTCTCACCCGAGGACAGGAATTTCTTGAGGTGTAAGAAAATGTGAAAATCGCTGGTAGCAAGATCATTGTCATAGAGGAGCACAACACCTGCAGTAAGCATTTCACGCCTCTTGTTTTGAATGGCGCGTCGCAATTTCCGCAGTGTTTCACAGTAACGGTCAGCGTTTACTGTTTCATCACGTGGATAGAATGCATTTCCTGTCCCAGAACATCGTGCACATCACTTTCCGTACCGACAGCGTCCTAAGCGTTGAATTTTGTGTTCGGGCGTCAGGTTTTTCGTCACAGCGCTGGTTCCATTCTCAGGCGGCAGAGTTCTACGACAACGGATACAAAAATTGATTCCACGATACGACAAGTGTCTCAGTTCTGGTGGTGACTATGTTGAAAAATAGCTGGAACATTGCTGTACTTGTTGCCAATGAATATGTTCCTCAAAGTGTGAGTTCTTTTTTTTTAAAAAAAATAAGGAAACTTACTTTCTGGATGACCCTCGTAATTCAAGGTATATAAAGTTTTAAATTTTTTTACAGTTCGATTTCTTTAATTTATTTAAAAAAAACATATTCAGAACAAATCTGGATTAAAAACTAAAGATGTAATTTAAAAATTTAAAGATGTATTTTATGTACAATATATAAAATTTAGAAAGAGTGCATTTCATTAAATAAAGCACTAAGCTTAAATAACTAAGCTGAAGGTAATGCTTTCAATAACACTTTCAACGTAATAAATAGATTTTTCAAAGCATTTTTTTCTTACAAAAAATTTATTAATTATTAATTATTTAATGCCCTTCAAAAGGTCATGCTAATTGCGTTCCATACATCTTAACCCTTCATAATTGTATACATTTAAAACCTTAATACAAAATTATAAAAAGGTGCTGCATTCCTATTTCAAAATAAACGATCTTGCAGTACATATAGGAAGACAACTTCAATAAAATTGAATATCGTATACAAAAAATATAATGATGGATATTGTTTGTACTTAGTTAAATAGTTTTTTCCAAATACTATTAACCAATTTTACTAAAGAATATAAAACATGACACTCAATTAAAATTACTCAGCGTAACAATTTCGGCATTTCAATGTTTATTTACAAATTGTTCTCGTTCTCGGACATTTTCTTGCAGTTAACAGTTACATACAATTTTGTTTTTTTAAATGACTGCAAGCTTCTTTGAGGACGCATCTCCGAATTCACTTACGCGATTTTTTTCACATTGAATGTGAGTGCCCCTTTGAAAATCGCATGCGAACGGAAACATGATTGACTAGTTTATCACGGGTACATATTTTTTACCCATCTTTATCTCATTCAGTTGCGATTTCCTTTCGGCTGCGATTTCTTTCCTGCGATGCATGATTGCCTTCGGATATCAAAATTTAGAGGCCGTTCGCACTACATGTGAATAACACGATTCGAATTTTTTGCAAGCAGCGAGAACAGTCCTTCAGATCAAACAGGTAAGAATTGGCGATTCGCGATCGCAACACTCGAGTACGCCATCTAGCGGGAGAAAGTAAATATCGTGCATTAGTTCCCACATAACCATTGGCAATGACGGACGCCATTTTCTTAGCAACGAAAAATAAGCAAAATTTCCCTAAATAAAAGGTAAAACTTCTTCAAAAAACTAATCAGAACACGCCAAGCATTTGAAGAACAACTTCTCAATAATTTTTACCTTTCTATTACCATCAACAACATAACATGATTTCATGATCACTTGCTGTTACAGACGTGTGTATTGCGGTAAAATAATTTTTCTGTCTTCAATTCATTACAAGTTAAAATGAAGTAAACATTGCTTTCGTCATTCCAATGAATTCCATACAGAACTGTAATTCGCGATCGCAACGAACTATAGGGGGCGTTGTTGTATGTGCCGAATCCCTGCGATTTCCATATGAACAGTCATTCAGTTACATTGGAGACGTCTTTAATGTAGCATGTAGCATTGTAACGTTCCATCTTTATTGTGGCTGATTAAATTTAAAAAAGAAAAATGCTTGTTTTCTTTCTTATGCAAACGAAAACAAAATGGTATCTCCTTTTTTTTAGAGAAGGAACATCCAGAACACATCGGAAAAATATTTGTAAATAAAGAGAGAAAAATAGATATATTCTTATAAAAGTTCAAACCTAATGCCTGAGAAATAGTTTTACTAAATTTAATGGTATAACATGAAAGGCCCATTCAAATTTTAACGTAAAATAAAGAATGCTTACGAAACAAAAAGAAAACAAAAAAAGAACTATTCTTTTTTTGTCGCCATTTTTAGTGTTACGAAAATGCGTCTTTGGGACTTGATAGAAACAAAACAAGATGCAATTTTATTTTTTTAAGAGTGAAATATAACGAAAATGTACCAATGTCCATAACATGAAACTTTATCTTAGTAAACGTCCGTTTTGGAAATGTTATTTCATTTTGAATCTTATTTATTAGAGTTCATAATGGCTATAGAATCAGGTGAGAGAAAAGTTTGTTTTGAATCTATGCTAAACTCTATTTCGGCCCATTTTCCACCTAAATCCGATTGACTACTTTGATTTTTGTTTCATTTTAAGATTTTTTCCAAAAATTTTAAGTGTAGATTGGCGGCACTTAAAAATCTGCCAAATCTGTAGCTGTGGTTAATACGTAAGTACCGAATTTTTCTTCCATACTTTTCTGAATCATATTACTTCAAATATTAGAATATGCAAGAAGTATAAATAAACATGTAATTTAATACCATTTAATTTTTCAAAAAAAGTATTTTGACAACAATTTTATCAAAAAATTATAAACTAAAAAACGTAAAATAAAGAATTCTTAGGATAAAAACGATTTTAAAAATTCCTCATTTTTCAATAAAAACTTTCGTATTGTTTCTTTTTTTTAATTCTTATAGTATTTAATCAGACGTAAAAAAACCATTTTGTAGAGAACGATCATCAAGTAAGAAAAAAAATTATTTACAAGCAAATTTTTTATTATAAAAATCATAACACTTACCTGATTTATAAGTCCGGAGAATTCCAAAATGATATGTTCTTTGTTTGAAAACTTTATTCTCAAATAATATATACATAGTTTATCCCTTCATTACTTTTAGGTAACATACCACACATCAAAATTTTATAATTGTAAGATCTCGATATGAATTTTAATATGCAGCTTAAAAACAGAATAGCTGTATTCTAGTTGAAATTCTTTCAAAACTAAAAAGCACTTACCAAGAAAACGATAAAAAATTTATTTATAATCAGCACAAAAGATACTTTTTCAAGTAATTCGGATTATTCTTTATTGTTGTTTTCTGAATTATGTAGATACAGAAATATATACTATTCTACGAAGAAGAAGAATATTCTTTAACTATTACAGTTCTGTATGGAATTCATTGGAACACATTTATTCATTGGAATGACGAAAGCAATGTTGATTTCATTTTAACTTGTAATGAATTGAAGACAGAAAAATTATTTTACCGCAATACACACATCTGTAACAGCAAGCGATCATGAAATCATGTTATGTTGTTGGTAATAGAAAGGTAAAAAATATTGAGAAGTTGTTCTTTAAATGCTTGGCGTGTTCTGCTTCAATGTTTGGCATGTTCTGATTAGTTTTTTCAAGAAGTTTTACCTTTTCTTTAGGGAAATTTTGCTTCTTTTTTTATGCTAAGAAAATGGCGTCCGTCATTGCCAATGGTTATGTGGGAACTAATGCACGATATTTACAGTCTCCCGCTAGATGGCGTATCGAGTGTTGCGATCGCGAATAGTTATAGAATATTCTTCTTAGAATAGTATATATTTCTGAATCTACATAATTCAGAAAACAACAATAAAGAATAATCCGAATTACTTGAAAAAGTATCTTTTGTGCTGATTTTAAATAAATTTTTTATCGTTTTCTTGGTAAGTGTTTTTTAGTTTTGAAAGAATTTCAACTAGAATTCAGCTATTCTTTTTTTAAGCTACATATTAAAATTCATATCGAGATCTTACAATTATAAAATTTTGATGTGTGGTATGTTACCTAAAAGTAATGAAGGGATAAACTATGTATATATTATTTGAGAATAAAGTTTTCAAACAAAGAACATATCATTTTGGAATTCTCCGGACTTATAAATCAGGTAAGTGTTATGATTTTTATAATAAAAAATTTGCTTGTAAATAATTTTTTTTCTTACTTGATGATCGTTCTCTACAAAATGGTTTTTTTACGTCTGATTAAATACTATAAGAATTAAAAAAAGGAGACAATACGAAAGTTTTTATTGAAAAATGAGGAATTTTTAAAATCGTTTTTATCCTAAGAATTCTTTATTTTACGTTTTTTAGTTTATAATTTTTTGATAAAATTGTTGTCAAAATACTTTTTTTGAAAAATTAAATGGTATTAAATTACATGTTTATTTATACTTCTTGCATATTCTAATATTTGAAGTAATATGATTCAGAAAAGTATGGAAGAAAAATTCGGTACTTACGTATTAACCACAGCTACAGATTTGGCAGATTTTTAAGTGCCGCCAATCTACACTTAAAATTTTTGGAAAAAATCTTAAAATGAAACAAAAATCAAAGTAGTCAATCGGATTTAGGTGGAAAATGGGCCGATATAGAGTTTAGCATAGATTCAAAACAAACTTTTCTCTCACCTGATTCTATAGCCATTATGAACTCTAATAAATAAGATTCAAAATGAAATAACGTTTCCAAAACGGGCGTTTACTAAGATGAAGTTTCATGTTATGGACATTGGTACATTTTCGTTATATTTCACTCCATAAAATTATTTCGCTCCTAAAAAAATAAAATTGCATCTTGTTTTGTTTTTGGCAAGTCCCAAAGACGCCTTTTCGTAACACTAAAAAATGGCGACAAAAAAAGAATGGTTCTTTTTTTTTGTTTTGTTTCGTAAGCATTCTTTATTTTACGTTAAAATTTAAATGGGCCTTTCATGTTATACCATTAAATTTAGTAAAACTATTTCTCAGGCATTAGGTTTGAACTCTTATAAGAATATACCTATTTTTTTGTCTTTATTTACAAATATTTTTCCGATGTGTTCTGGATGTTCCTTCTCTAAAAAAAAGAGAGATACCATTTTGTTTTCGTTTGCATAAGAAAGAAGACAAACATTTTTCTTTTTTAAATTTAATCAGCCACAATAAAGATGGAACGTTACAATGCTACATGCTACATTAAAGACGTCTCCAGTGTAACTGAATGACTGTTCATATGGAAATCGCAGGGATTCGGCACATACAACAACGCCCCCTATAGTTTGTTGCGATCGCGCATCGAATTTGGTCTGCAGGTGGCGTAGAGCTACCTATGGCAACACTTTACCTATGGCAACACTTCCCATGCTTTCCCCATTAACGTGTGGAAAGTCATAGATGAGGGAAATACGTTAGTTTCTCGCTTGATTTTCATATAGATTGAAATCTTTTAACTTGGAAAACTATTCGGAACTGAAAATTACATTAAACATAGTTCTAAAGAAAAGTATCACGGAAATTTTAAAGAATATCTTTATTAAATAAAAATGGAAAATATCGCAGTACATTTCTATACAACTGAAAAGAGGAGGAGAGGGAAGGGAAAAGGGCTAAAGGCATGAAGGCTCTCCCCAGATGGCGTATTCGAGTGTTGCGATCGCCATATTGGCGATCACAACAAGTGGTGACGAGATTAAAGTAGTGACATAGTTTCTAAGTATTCTCCATATCTTCTCTCATGCGTGTGTTGGACAGTCAGATGAAGTGAGGATGGCCTCAGGGAAACGATCGGAGAAAGTTCAATCAGCAATCTAAAATCTAGCCTTTAGCATGGAAATAGAGTTCCCTTATGAAAAAATCGAGGTATAAACGAGGTATATTTTAAAGGTATAAAGGAGGTTGTTATTTAAATACGTCGTTAGGTTGAAAAGGGTGCAAATGAATACCTCAAAATCAACCTCTAATATACCTCCAGAGGTATATATGTTTCAACTTGAGGTGTTTAATTTTACATTTGTGGAGAGGTAGATTACTTAAGAGGTAGATACTTAAGGTGTTTCATTTTCAACCTTAGGTTTTTACTTATCAATCTGAAGTATATTGCTTTACACTTGTGGAAGTATTTATTCAACAACCTATGGTGTTTCATTTAACACTTCAGGTTATAATAAATCTACCTCAGGTGTATTTTGTTCCACCTCAGGTAATTATTTTTCAACTTCAGGTATCTAATTTTATGCTTGTAGAGGTATTTATTTTTCAACCTCTGGTTTGTCGTTTTACACTTCAGGTTATTATACATCAACCTCAGGTGTACTTTGTTCTACCTCAGGAAATTATTTTTCAACCTCAGGTATCTAATTATATGCTTGCAGAGGTATATATTTTTCAACCTTAGGAGTTTCATTTAACACTTCAGGTTATTATAAATCTACCCCAGGTGTATTTTTTAACACTTGGAAAGGTAATTTTTTACTAACGTGAAGGGTATTATGTTCGACCTCAGGTAATTCTTCAACCGCAAGTCTAGATTTTTATGCTATTCCCAAACGTGAGGTGTTATACGATCTACCTAGTTTATTAATTTTTAACCTCACTATATAAAAAATATAATATATATAAAGATATTATATATATTATATGAAGAATAATGTATATCATTAATTTTTTTTCACTGGTAGAGATATTCATTTATCAACCTGAAGTTTTTAATATTAAACCTTCGGCAGTAATTGCTTCTTTTGTTAAGCTATAAAAGAAAGTTTCAAATGCATAATTCTTCCGTAATTTTTATAGATTGAATTAAATCATTTTGAAATAACACTTATCCAAATTCTACAGTTAGGAAAAATTATTTGTGGTAACTCATAATTTTAGAACATGGTTGTCTTAGGTGCTTGAATTTTTAAAGCTGTAATACTACAAATTTAAATAATTAGTCAGCTGAAATTCAAATTATTTTTATTTAAAACTGAAATTTCCTTTTTTTTTACAAACCAAAAAAATTATTTTAAATACTGTTTCCGTTCACCTGTTGAAATTTGGAAGTATTGGAACCTAAAAGAAAAAAATATGAATTAGTAAGAAAGTCATACTATAATAATGGCAGGTTTTAAAATATTAGAAATTGTTTCTTTTTTCGTGATTTCAATTAACTGGATGAAATTAATTTTCTTTTTCAGATAAATAGCATTCCACTTCTGCCATTTCTATTCAATCCTCGTAGCTAAAAAGCGTGACAGGTACCACAGCCACAAAACAAAATGCACTGAAGAAAGTGCTATCATTAACAACATTTTCAGAAATTCAAATATATAATTCCAATCTTATGAAATTTTAACACTTTTTATTTTCCTATACATCTGGTATCATTATAGTACTTGTAAGTTTGATAATTAGATTTTCTTTTTTTTTTCTTACAAATCTTTAAACTCAATAAACCTAGTCTATATTTTTAAACTTTTTGTCAGACTTCATGAAACTAATAGTTTTTTTATAAATTTTTGACGCTGATTCTGAAAAGGAGTTCCGTTATTGTCAATCACATAAGAGTTTCTTAAAAAATAGTTATTTTAATATTTTTTAATCAATGTAATCAAGAATAAACAATCGTTTAATAAATTGAAATTTTAAAGTTATAAACCAATTTTAAAGTTATGTACCAATTTTAATGCATTTTTTACGCTCAATTGAATAGAACTAATTACAAGCTGATAAGTAGCATTTGTTTTAAAGTTGTGAACAAGTTTATGTGAGCAAAATGTCTAAGAGAAAACGATTTGAAATAATACTTTTAAAAGAAGTTGACTAAATTATTTCCTATATAACTTATCGATCGGGCAGAATAAAACTAATAGTTAGTTGTTACAAACATTTGTTTAAATATAAAAACATATCCCATAGAATGAAATTGAAAAAAAAAATGCTTTCAATCAATTTCAAAGAATAAATGTTTTTATTTTCAATTGATTTTTACTCAATTCTGCATTAAAATTACATAAGAAACTTTTCTGACATATTTCTAAAAAATTTAAGATTTCCGAAATTTGATAATTATTGAAGTAGTGAACCATAAACTGCTGCTTAAAAATGATAATAACTTTGAAACAATTGTCATATAAATATGAAATCGGGTTTTATTTAATTCTGCTTAATATTCTAATAAGTAATAACAATCTGCTTAGTAAATAATTAACATGGGTAAATTGCGAAAAAATAACATGTAATGAAAAATAGCAGTTTCGCGATCAAACATGAAAAAGTGAGCTAGTACAGTTACTAGTTTTCAATTATTTAATATCTGGCAAAACTATTGTTATCAAAAATTACATAAATTCTTTTTTTTTTCTCCAAGCTTTGGACATGTACCTAGATCGTAAAAGACCCTTTACCATAGAGCCCGAAGCTTGGCTACTGGTCCGGTCCGGCGCGCACCCCAGCCTAGGAACGAGGCCGGTCAACGGGTATTTATTGAAAATTTTGATATATACAAAGTCACAATGGTTATAAATTACAAAAGATCAAATATAGTACATGTTGAGATTGTTAGTATATGACATAGTTGACATCCAAAAGAGTATTTAAAAATATATACAGCTATGAACATCTCTTAAGAAATTGGGTACATGCAAGTCACCACGAAGTTAAATTGAAAAAAAAAAATTAGAAATTTTAACATAATATGCGGAAAGAGAAATTTCGCTTAAGAATTGAAATTGAAGTTGTAGTTGGCTTTAAGTGGTTGAAGTTCTGATTGGTAACTAGGACAAGAAGGGTGGGAGGCTTTATGGTTTCTGTCATGTCAAGAATCGGAGTGTTTATTCGAGTCCGAGCAGTTTATACCAAAGTCCTCGACTGAGTCGCAGTTTTCAAAATTACATAAATTCTGTAGTTTATTATGAGAGATTACTTTTTCTTTTTAGTATGAATTCAGAACTATTTCCCAGGGCAAGGCTGTGAGCAGTAGCTTGCTACCCACTTCTTCTCCGCTGCTGCACATGTGCTATTTACAGCCTAAGTCATCTCAGCAATATGAGGGAACTGTGGATAATCTCTGTAAATAAATATATTTTACAAAAAGAAATTGCATGTTAATCAGATTTAAAATGCAGTGTTATTCTACATATTTTCACTCATAAACAACAATATAAACTTTGAATACATATATCTAAGCAAACGATCAATATACAGCTGTTGTAAAATTTCAAAGCAAAATTGCTATTTTAAAATCTTTCAATTTTGAATGATTTATTTTTAAGAAAAATTATGAACATTTTATTCAATTAATCAGCTTGCATACTGCTACGTTATAACATATACATTTAAGAAAAATAAAAAAAATAGTTATATTTGAATAAGTAACAAACAATAAAATATACTATGCGTAACCTGCTGTAACGATTCACCAGTAACGTTACCCTAAACAGCGACGAGAAATATTCCGATTGTTCTGTCTTATTGCTAGGCCTACAACAATAGCCTCTAAGAATATCCTCCGACATAAATTATTTAAGATCAGGACGTGTCTTTAAACAAAAATAATAAAGTTTAAGTTTGAAAATTAAAGCACATTTGATTAAAAGTGATAAAACTAAATTAATAAATGTCAAATACCTTACCGAATTTCGAATACACTTTCGATTGTCAACACACACGCCATTTGCCGGCTCGCACGGAACTCTGGGAAGTGAGCTAGTTAAAATGAAGTGTACTTTAAACAACCTTAAAACAAGCTTAGGTAAAAATAAATTGACTTCATACACCTCAATAAATACACTCTCTTTAGTTGAAATAAGGTAAAAAATTTTATACCTCATAAATACCTCAACTTGTTACAAGTGTCAGAAAAACAACCTGGAATACCTTGAAAATCACCTCTTCAGCCTGGTTGATTTGAAGTGAATTTTAAACAACCTCAAAATAAGCTTAGGTATAAATAAAATGACTTCATACACCTTAATAAATACCTCACTCTCGTTAGTTGAAGAAAGGTATATTTTTTTATACCTCGTAAATACCTCACTATCGTTAGTTGAAATAAGGTTAAGTTTTTTATATCTCATAAATACCTCTTTTGTTACAAATGTAAGAAAAACAACCTGGTATACCTTAGAAACTACCTTATCAGCCTGGTTGATATGAAGTGATTTTAAAACAACCTCAAAATAAGCTTAGGTATAAATAAAATGACTTCATATACTTCAATAAATACCTCACTCTCTTTAGTTGAAATAAGGTAAAAAATTTTATACCTCAAAAATATCTCTTTTGTTACAAGTGTCAGAAAATCAACCTAGTATCCCTTAAAAATCACCTTATCAGTCTGATTGACTTAAAGTGAATTTAAAACAACCTCAAAATGAGCTTAGATAAAGATTAAATGACTTCATACACCTTAATAAATACCTCACTCTCTTTAATTGAAATATGGTAAATTTTTTTATACCTCATAAATACATATTTTGTTATAAGTATCAGAAAATCAACCTGGTATACCTTGAAAATCACCACATCAGCCTGGTTGGTTTGAAGTGAATTTTATACAACCTCAAAATAAGCTGAAGTGTATATAAAACAACCTCGTACACCTTAATTATAACCTTTATGAGGCATAATTTTTATTGCTGTTTTCTCAGCAACCTTAAATATACCTCAAATCAACTTCGATACCTCAAAAATACCACAAATCAACTTCAAATATACCTTAAATTTTCGTAAGGGTTCTTAACGTGAAAGAAGGGAAATGTATCCGTCATACAGATTAGGTGTCCACAATAATGTTTTTAGGCTTGAGTTACACGAGAGAACAAGTTGATACTACTGATGCAGAATTCATACATCATGATCTTGGAATGACAAAATGACACAGTAATTACAGACTATCTCTGGTAGGAATTTCACAATAGGGAAAATTTTTACAAGAATAAGTATAATAATGGAACCAAGATTCGTAGTGCTACAGTTTGCTCTGTGGACAGAGATGTTATCTGACAGTATATATAAGCTCTACTTAAACTGAAAAATACTGGTAGAAGATTTGAGCAAATCTGTATTGACTAAATCTCTCAACAAATGCTAAGTAATGCTAATAAAACATAAAGAACACACAAGACTGCATTTGTATTTGAAACAATAAATAAATAAATAAAATAATTTAATCGACCCTTCAATGATTAAACCTATGGCTTCGCAACACGTAACGATTTAAAAAAGATTAAAAGCCGTCATTGTTTTAACGGATTCTTTGGAATTCTTAGATAATCTATTCATAGATATCTGTGAATCTAAGTTAGATTCTCACAACTTTTAATTTCTACCGGCCTATCTAATCAAAATGTTATTGATAACAGTCCTGAAGCTCTAATTCGGAAAAAATATACTCAAAAAAGGCCCTACATGAAGGCTCAAATGATAATTGCAACAGTTAGAGGTTTCAGCCAGTCAAAATAAATCTCTGTGACGAAATTTTTTTTAATTCAAGTTAGAAATTCAATTCAAGTGAGAATTCAAGTTTAATTCACGTAAGAAAATGAAACTTTTATTTTCATTTTCTTTTAAATAGAAAAGCAAACACATTTTTTTTACTTCAGTTTGATGTTTGAAATTCTAAAAAAATGAATTTAAATGTAAAATAATACAATGGAACTTAAAAAATAGATAAAATTACAGAATATTGAACTGTTACAGTTATGAATTCTATCAGTTTTAGTTCATGAATTGTATTAAACTCGTAACGTATGAATAAATCTTATAAATCCAGAAAAAATCTTAAAGGAAATTTAATTGACTCAAAGCTAAAAGACAAGTCATGTAATTCAAAAATAATTGTAGTTTATAGGGGGCTAATAAAATATACATAATTGTTAGGTACGTTTATACTTTGCTGCTTAATTTTAACTTTGAAACCAGTAGTTGGAATCTTTTTCAAATAAAAAAAATACGACTTTATTTTAATGTAGTAATAGAAAGAACAGTTTTGATACTAATTACATATTTGCACCAAGAAATCTGTATTTTTTGGGCATCCTTATTTATTTTTTTTTCTAAAGCAATTTTAATAAATTTACTAGCTTAAGATCACATTTTGAAGTTATAGTAAAAATATCATCAATGAACAAAAAAATTATAGCAAGATAAAAATAATAGATTTGCATTTAAATTATAAGTTTGCACTTTATTGACATTGCATTAAAAATCAAAATTTTGTTTAAAAACAAAACAAATTTATGTATCAGATCCAAATATATATTTTTATATTAAGAATGAATCTTGCTCCACCAAGATATTTACGAATATATTAATTTATTAATATGTAATGAAATAATTAAGTTACTTTAAAAATTTTTTTTCAAAAAGTAACATGTTTCATAAATTAAATATTAATGCTTAAAAGGACAAACTTGTGAAAGGGGTGTAGTTTTTATGCTTTTTTTTATTTTAATACCAAAAATCTTTTTATTAGAGGGGGATCTTTAACTGTGATTTAAATCCTCATAATCAGGTTGAACTATAGGGTTTAACAAGCACTCCATAAGTCATCAAGGAACCAATAATGCTCACTGCTAAGCCTCGTCTCAAAGGCGTTATTTTCCAAACCGTTAAGTATATGTCACGTGAGCTTACTCTGTACATAAGATTTTGATACTGCACATGTGAAGACGCATTGTCCAAATAATCTAATGACTCCTTGAAATAAAATTTTTAAAGATTGATCATAATCTAAAAAAACAGAAGAATTCTTGTTTGAATCATGTTATTCATATTGTATCTACAATTTAAATAAAATAGAATTATTAATAGGTTTATAAATTTAAAATCCTTCATTATTGCACAGTTTATCATATACAATTATCATTTTTGAACTAGGTGTATTTGATTCCATTCCATTAAATCGATTTTAATTTTTAAAATTTTTAGTAATACAAAAATATTTGCTCTTTGGAAAAAAACAATTGTAAGAAGTTTAAATTTCTGACTAAATACTCTGCTAATTAAATAATTGCGGCGTCGTTTTATCGATTACGAATACCCTTAGATGGAGGGTCTAAAATTCAAATCCATAGAAATTAATGTTTGTTTATTCAGAGAAAGTACGTCTTCATATTTGATTACATAATTTAATAACAAATCGTTTAGTATGATTAATTAATGTATTTAAGATATTACCTCTCAATCTTTACGATTATGAGAAATTTGAAATTTATTTTCGAATTATATTTGCATTAAATTTATTAATTTTAATCAACTTTGAATAGTTATTTGAATTAAATTTATTAATTTTAACTAATTTTGAATATTTATTCGAATTTAACTTGAAAAAAAAGTTAAAGGTAGACAGTTAAATTTTTTTAAACTATATGCTTGCTCGTTTCAATCACGAACCCTCCCATTGCGTCACAATCATTGTTTCTTGATGGGAAACAGATTCTTACACCAAAATTAAAACTTATTCACATAAACAACCTCATAAATATTGCTTGCTCAATAATATTGCAAGTCAATCACCAGCAATCATCAAAAATCAATAGTGTCAATCATCAAAACTATTGTGTGTCAATCACAAATCACCTTCTTCCGTTGCTTCACAATCATTATTTGTTTCTTGAAGAGAAACAGATTGTTACAGCAAAATTAAAAAAATTTCAAATAAAATATTTTTTGAGTATTGCTTGTTGCTCGTTTCAGTAACCAATCACCATCCCTCCATGCTTTGCAATCATTAATTGTATTTGGCGAGAAACAGATTGTTACATCAAAATTTAAAATTATTCAAATCAACAGTGATCTCAAAAAAAATTGCTTGCTCGTTTCAATCACCTTCCCCTATTGCTTTGAAATTATTCGTTTCTTGATGAGAAATAGATTGTTGCATCAAAATTAAATATTATTCAAATAAACGTTTTAAAAAATATTGCTTGTTCTTTTCAACAACCCCCCTCTCCTATTGTTTGCAATCATTATTCGTTTCTTGATGAGAAAGGGATTATTGCATCAAACATAAAAATTATTCAAATTAATTGTCTGAAATTGTTACCACATGACAACTTCTTCAGCTAACTAGTGCTTTGAATTGTTTTTAAAAAATTGAAAGCTGAAAAATATTTTTCCCTGAAGAAACTATTTAGCAATAATTTCAAACATTGCTTTAGAATTTAAAATACTTATTTTCGATTAAATTGCATGCGTTGACTGAACACAAGTTTGTATAAAATTAGTTATAAAACTAAAAATAACATTTTTACAATATTATAATTGTAAAACGGAAATTAATTACATTGTATAAGTTAATATAATAAAAGCCTATAATAAAAATATATAACATAAATTTTATAGTATAACAAGGCAAATAAATTTAAGTTTCAAGGCCTTAATTTTTAATAATAATCAAAATAAAAAACGTAATAATAGCGAAGAATAATCATTTAATATTATTAAAGTTAGAATTATTTTATTATCCGAGAATCCGCCCCCAAATAGCGAAGACTTTGAAAAAATTTCAGTTTAAAGTCGTTTTTACCCTGTAAACAAACTAATTGTAGTCAAAACTGATTATATTAATAGCTGGAGTATTTATTAAATTTCTCCTCAATGTGGTCTTGCGTAAGTTTTATTTTATTTTATAACCGGTGTTTGAACCGAGTTTACGACCATCAGTGTTTAACTCCTTAACCTTGTAATTTTGAACCCAACTCATTAGTTTGATCTCGTCATTTTTTTAACATCATCTCTTAGAAAAATTCATAGGATGACTAAAGTTAATTTGTTTTTTTCTTAAAATTTATGTACCAAATCCCCCCAAAAAATTCCGATTTAAAGTGTGAAAGTAACGCATCTAAAAACAAATATTTCAAATTTCGTGCCGTTTTCTTAAATGATTTTAAACCTGAAAACACTCGGGGAGGAAAATGACAAAGAAGAAATGTACTTTCGAATTTTCAGCATTAATTGAATTTCAATATGGGGAACACTGTGACGAAGTTTTTCTCACGTTTTAATAGACATAGAAACGTAATTCGTGCACAATTTAAAAGAGTATTTGTCGTGCAATTTTTTAAATGCCAGTTTTTTCTAGAATTAAATTCCAATGTCTCTTGAAGATTACAATACTGAAAACTGCATATTTATCATATGCGAAGCCATTCCCAACAAAGAATTTTCTATGTAGTCGTATATTACCTACGTTTTCACGGATAGAAAAAGACAAATTTTAATAACTGCATTAATTCAGATGTGCATTTAATATCGATATATGTTAAAAGTAATAAAAACACGGATTATCTTAAACATGATAGTAAGAGCTCAGAACATCTGTTTCGATCAGTCAAAATGCATTTTTGCAGAAACTTCTGGGATTTTATGCATTGTTTGGGCATGTCTATCATCATCAAACGATGATGGTTAAAAACTAACAGGTGTTCGACGGGGATTGTGTGTAAAGTAGAAGACGAACGTTTTGTAGATTTATTTGCAGTTGTGGAGCAGCATTGTGCACGAACGGGTGCCGGATTGTGACCGCCCAAAATGAGCATGAGCAACAGTCATCCATGCGCATTTTAGCAGTCACTGTTTGGCCTCGTTCAGTAATCTGCAAATTCTAAGATTGCCTAGCGATGAAGAATTTAAAGTAAGCTGTCTTTGTTAATTATTTAACCGAATACGGATTAAAAAATTCGAAAAAAAAAAAGATATTTGTTGAAAAAATTCTTTTTGTCTAAAAGGGAAAGAAAATTTATATTTGCTATTTGGTATTGACTTTTTTATCAATGCAATAGTTTTTAAAGATATACAGTCACTGGCCAAATTATTACAAGCACTATAAGATTCTATGTAAAATCTTAATTATCAGGTAATACTATACAGCTTTATTGTTTTTACGAGACTGAAACCGGTTTGCAATTGTTTACGTTCGTGTATAAATTGGTTTAATTAGACGATTTGACGATCGGATAAATTAGACGATATATTTAAATAGAATATTTATTATATCCGGTATTATATTAGTATATTATAATAATTAGACCAAATTATTAGACGATCTGTAGTTTTTTAATAATTACTTGTTTTGCACGAGTTTGTATGCAATACTTACATATTTAAACATACATGTAATGCGTTTTTATTCAGGAGTTTTTTTATACACTTTCTATTTGTATTTATTTTTAACATATTGCATTACAATGTTAACCACGAATTGATACACGAACGTAAACAAATTCAAACCGGTTTCAGTCACGTTTTTAGCGTGAGAGAGAGAGAGTTGTTCATTACTGGTTCACTACTTAGTTGTTATATTTGGATATTAACAATTAAATTGGTAATTTTGTATTACTTTGCGAAAAAGTTACATTTTTATTGTAATAAAATTTATTTTTCCATTTTATTTTTTTATTTTGATCCTAGCAGCATCTCAATTTCTATAAATTTGCTTGAAAGTGTGACTCAAACTCTATATATTAATGATTTATATTTTTACAAAGGATTATTTTATAGAAATTAGCATTGCAAATACTTTTGTTGTCTTTTGAGCTCATCAAAACGCATAATTTTCTGGTACAATTGCACAAAATATTTTTTCCCGTTTTTAATTTTTTTAACCTATACTTGTATTAATTTATATTCCTATAGTAATTTTGTTGATGAAATTTGAATATTTTCTGTTGACATTTTAAACGAAATGATTCACTTTTTGTATGTTTCATTAATACATATTTTTATAACTGAATTGAATTGAATGTAGAGTTTAATGGCACAAGGCCCTAAAAAGGACATGCTGCGCCAAACAAACTGGTTTTTTTCATCAAATGTAACACAAAGCATATATATTTACATATTTTTATGTAACTTTGATAGAAATTCCTTTCAACTGCAGTCTTGAAACTAAGCCAAATTGTTTATACAATTTACTAAGGAACCTTACATCAGTTAAGATAAAAGAAATTCAATAATTTTAACTTCAAAAATCACGATTGGTGAATTTTTTTTTTCCTTCGAAGACGATTTATAGCTAAAGAGAAACTTTTATAGTTATAATCAATTGCATTATCAAGTGTTGTTTAATTTACGTCAAAAGCCAATTTGACAGGGAAAAACAAATTAACATGTTTTTGAAAATTTTTCAAGCGAGACAAAAGAATGAATTAAAATTCAGAAAATAGTTCTTTGTGATACATTTAAATAAACTGTAAAAAACTCTTTTTTCACAAAAATACAAAGAGCAGCTTTTCTTGGATGAATCCTTTCTTTTTGAAAGCATCAACACCTGCAATTTTAATAAGCTAAGGATGGAAAACAATATTTCTTTCCAATTATGAATATGTATGTGAATAATCCCAGCAGAATGCAAAATTTTTCAATATATCGCTTTTTGCAAGAATGGCTTGTTCTTAAGAAGCCATTCTTAAGCAAAAACAAAATTGTTGAGACCGAGGCTAATACAGAGTTGTGGCTGAAGCATTTCTAACGCATACGCATTTTCTAAACAACTATGATTTTTTTTTTTTTTTCCTTTCGAGATTCTATAACTAATGTTGTGGATGTGGAGTAGGAATTTTTGATGCCTCAATTTTTAAATTCTGTTAAGCTGAAAATGTGTAAGCCGAAATAATTTTTTAAAAAACAAGCCAATAAATTTAAAAAAAAATACTCAATCTGCAGATATTCAGCATATACGTGAAAAAAATTTTAATCATTTCTCAGGAGTCAAATTGTGAGAATTATTTTTGCTGTGTATTTTTTTTTTTCTCCAGCCCTACTCAAAACTTTGACACATGCTTCAACTAATAAACGATATTGTGTGCCATACATAACTGTATGAATCTCTATACTATATGGATCTCGTTCATTTCATCCACAGACCATTTTATAGACTAAGTCATTTCGTCGACAAGGTTGTTTCGTCGACAGGCCTTTTCCCTGACAGGGTCATTTCGTCGACAGGGTCACTTTGTAGAAAAGTTCATTTCTTCGACAGGGTCATTCCGTCGATAGGGACATTTTGTCGACAGGATCACTTCATCGACATAGTCACTTCATCGACAGGGTCATTCCGTCGACAGGGACATTCCGTCGATAGAATCATTTCATCGACAGAGTCACTTCATTGACAAGGTCATTTCGTCGATAGGGCCATTTCGTTAACAGGATCGTTTTTTTGACAGGGTCGTTTTATTGACAAAGTCATTTCGTGGATATGATCATTTCTCATTTCGTTGACAGGGTCATGTGTAGTTTTGAAACTACTTTTAGGCAGTGTTTGCTTTTCGTCATAATTTGGTGTATTTTTACGCTAAACATTTTTATTATTAATTTAAAAAACACTATTATGTATTTTTTATGCTAAAGCAAAATTTTTTGACTTTGTCGCAGTTGCTATATAAGAAGTTTTTTTTCTTTTTTTTTCTTTTAAAAAATTTATATCACTCTCTCCTTTAGCTGTACATCCAGTTAAAAAATCGAAACTTTGATGTGTTCTAGTTGTATTTTTCAAGTATTTTTTCAGATAAATTGTTCAATTCTTAAAGTGAGTGCGTTATTATGGATTAGCATCGCAAAGCCAATTGCTATAACCACTGAAAATGATTCTTGATATAGAAAGTGAATGAAGGGAGAAAAGTACAAAGAACAAAATGAATTAAAGAATCGGCAAAATATTGAATCCGAAATTAGAGAATAATGATATAATTTTTCAAGCTGAAAACTATATTTTAATTTAGTTTTTCAAATAAATTGATAAGTAGTTGAGAAGCGTTTAACCGTGAAGCGATGATGTATCAAAATCTACTTATCTATATCTAAATTTTAATTGAGACACTTGTTTTCAAGATAGGTAAGAATTGTCTTTAGATTAGTACTAAGTATAATATCCTGACAGTTTGTGGCTCCGGTGTGACGTTAACAATCAAATTATTTTTTTATATCAAATCAACTTTGATATCGTGAGAATTAAAAGTAGTTTAAATATATTACAATGAAAATTTAGAGAGGAGAAAGCTCAATTCTTCATTTTTATTTTATAACCGTCGTTGAACAGCCGACCCAACTTAATGGGTTTACGGCTACTAATGTTCAACTCCGTAGCCTTGTAATTTTGAACCCAATCCAAAAGACAAGGGAACTCCTGGATCGAGTATTGGGAGAAATTTTGCCTTCGTGGAGGACTTTTTGATGGAGCTAACCCGCATTTGCGTTACATGGAGAGGAAGACCACGAGAACCTCCCACGGTTAGCCTGACGGCAAGGGGACTCTAACCCATGATCCGTCTACCACTGAGGATATTTCACGTCAGCACTGTGGTCAGTGCAAGCCGGATGCGGAATTCGTATCGACTGGGATTCGAACCCGGTTCACCTCATTGGAAGGCGAACACTCTATCCCCTGAGCCATCGCGGCTCTCAATTCTTCATTGTAAAAATTTTCAACATTTTTTAATTAAACTTAAGCATAACCATAGACTTTAGTGTAGTTCCCACAGCAATGGAAAAAATCATAGGCCTTAAATAATTATCTATACATAAGTAAACAGATTCATATGGTGTCTTGCGAGTAATTTTTAAAAAAATGTAATTTCGAAACATATAACATATACCGAAACATATAACATATTTCTGTTTATTGGAAGAAGGAGAAACTGCGTCACATTTTTATATGTAGTTACAAGACAAAACACATAATTATTGAATAATTTAAAAAAACTAGTATTTATGGCGGAAAAGCAATTTTTTAATATTTACTTTAATTGCAATTTTAAAATTTTTTATTCGGCGTCTTTAACAATAAGACAGGATGAATGAATATGAAATAACTATATTTGAACTAAATAATCGAACTTTGTCTTAGTTTCGTTACCACTATTAGAGTTTACTACGAACTATAGAAACGCAAATATGATGTTTAGGTAATTACCGAGGCGGAGGTTGTATACTCCCACAATATTTCAAGTGCGACTAACTGGATCAAAAATGTTGAGAAACACTGACATAAAATCCTTAAAACGTTGCAAGCGCGTTTGTTCTTTCTCTTCAGAAAGTATTTCTTTTCTATGGATAGTGAATTTTAAAAATAATAATAGTAAATAAGTAATGAATTAATTCCTTTTTATTCGCAGGATTTATATTAGACACTTTTATTTCATAGAAAATCAAATCAAACCTGAAATTTTAAACGCAAGAATAAGTAACTATTACTAAAAAAAAAAAATTGCAATTAAAATTACGAAAACTTCTTGACTAATTTAAGTGCTTAAATTTCAACTGGTGTTCTGTACAGAGTGGCAACAGAATTTTCAAACACTTTCTGACCACTACGACCCTTTCGATAAAACTGCCTGACGACGAAAATAGCCTGTCGATGAAAAAACTCTGTCGACGAAATGACCAAGTCGAGGAAATGATCTGTCGATGAAGTGGTGTCGATGAAACGGCCTATTGTGAAGTGATTGTCGCTGAAATGAACGTGACCCATACTATATGCTTCATAAACGAATAAAAATTCCGAATTTTTAAAATATATATAAGTTTTTCATCAAAACTATTTATTCCGTTAATTTTGGGGCAACCTGTTGATTTATACGTCGTAAATATATTCTGATTTTAATTAATTTCCATGCTAACTTTAATTTAGAATTTTTAAAAAATTATAAACCAATAAGTCTAATTAAAAAAAATCATACATATCAAATTCAAATCATTTACCTTTTTTTCATCACACATTATAAATAACATGCTGGGGATTCAAATAAACAAAATAAGTTTCTTGAGAATTTATGGTGAGAGAAATATTTTAATAATTTTGATTAAATCTTAGCCAGAATAATAAATGCCTTTAGTTAGACTAAAATAGTAAAAGCGGCGCATCGTTATAATCAAAAATGTTTTCTTCTTTATAATTTATTTTCTTTGTGAGTAAGACTAAGTACTAGTCTCTCAAGGATTTGAAATTATTTATTTACAAAATATGAAACAAGCATTTTTGTATCAAAATTCATTGTTATTTTTGTCATTGAAAAGTTTGAGTTAAAAATTCATTCATTGTTTTAAAAAAGATCAGACTAATATTGTTTCCTGAGTGGATTATTTTTAATGTTTAAAAATGTGAAATTATGTGTTTTTAAAAAATAATTAAAATGATTGATTACGAAAAATGGAAATAAATTTGAGACAACTTCTTTAAATTCAGGTAGATCAAAAATAAAAGAACATTGGAAAAATAAAAGAACAAAGGAACATTTTTTTGAGTATAAAACTCTAGAATAAATGAAGTTAGTTAGGGTTTTTTTTCTTTTCATTTTATAACCGGTGTTGGACACAGCCGACCCAATTCTGAGTTTACGGCTATCGGTGTTCAACTCCATAGCCTTGCAATTTTGAGCTCAATCCAGAAGACAAGGGAACTCCTAGATCAAGTATTTTGTCTTCGTGGAAGACTTTTTGATTTAACTAAGCCGCATTGGCTTTACACGGTGCGGAAAACCACGAAAACCTTCCATGGCTAACTTGAAGGCAAAGGGACTCTAACCTATGATCCGTCAACCTCTGAGGATATTTTACGTAACGGCAAATGTGTTCTAACTTATGATTGTCTATCACGGAGGATATTTTTACGTCCACACTATGGTCGATGCGAGCTGGGAGCAGAATTCGTATCAACCAGTCACCGCTGGGTTTCGAACCTGGGGCACCACATTGAAAGAAGAACGTTCCATCCTCTGAGGCACCACGGCTGGTTTGTTAGGTTGATAAAATATCGAGCTAGAATTAAAATATCGAAGATAAAATATCGAATATAAAATATCGAATATAAAATATCGAAAAATATTATTCGAAGCTGGAATTGTGAAATATTAGAACTTAAATTTTGTTGCCACATGAAATGTTAAGGGAAAATCTTTGATGATAATGATGAAATCTGATATAGCACAAAAAGGTGAAGTTAAAAACAGATTTTTGAAATTAAATCATAGAAAGAACGGCACTAAAACATAAAAAGTTATAAAAAGGCACAAACATTTGTTAAGGGCATCAAGTACACCTTAACAGTAAAAATTGAGAAAGATCTCTCTTTCCATTTAAAACATACTCCTTCTTTATACTTAATAACAGTCTTTGAATCTTAACAGTTTTTACACATTACCACATTTTTAATGCATAAATTTAGTTTAAATCAAGAGATAAAAACACTACTAAAATATCTTTGACAGTATATATTTAGCACGCATTGTCATCAAAATATATTTTCACCAAAGTAATACTTAGGTTTACTTTGTGAAAAACTTTTTTGAAACTTCACGACCTAATTTAAATTAAAGATAAATTATTTGTTTTTTAAAGTAAAGCTAATGTTTAAACAGAGAACAAATTTTTAAATACCGTAGTTTACAAGTTAATGTCAAAATCTGAGGAAAATATTTCTAGTTTTTTTTTCACATAATATAATTGATTTTAAGAGAACATTTATAATATGATATGTTGCAATTACGTATAAGTTTAAATTGTAATTCCTCTTTTTTAAAATAACTGGATAGCTATATCTTTTTGCGTCTAACTGTAAAAATAAAAATCAACGTCCTTTAGTTAGAATATTATTTATAGCTTAATGATTAAATGGCATATAATACATGTACGTAACTATACATTTTATAACTTTCAGACTATATAATATCTGAAATTGTTAACAAAAACCATTGTGGGCTTTTTAATATAAACGAACATGTCGTGTTGAACGAATTTTAAAATTTTTAGAAATTATCTATGCCAAACTGCTTTTTTTCCAAAAGATTTTTAATGTGTAACTCTAAATATTTTTCTTCTTAAACTAAGTATTTTTTTTATTTTTGTTTAATTCTGTTTGTTATAAAAGTTCTAAATTTCATACGAAATAAAGAATGAAATATCAAGCAAAAAAACTCCATACCTCATTTGAGAATTTCCTTTTATGAAATAAAAGGTTTGTTTTTCAACGAATGAACTACACTCAACCAACATCTTATTTTGTCAAAATACTGAACAAGCATTTCACAATCCGTTCTTTCTTCTTTTCATTCAAATAAAAATAGTATAAAGTTGTTCACTGTGAAGAACTTTGCAAAAAACGATGAAATAGGTTTGGAAAGTGAATACTTTAAAAATTCATTATTTGAATGCTTAAACACAGAGAACTAGAGTTTTATTTCTTTTTATCAAACATGTTTTTGTGAAAACAAACTTAAACTGTACTAGGGGAATAAAAGTATTCAACTCTTTCAGTGAATTATTTGAAATCACGAAGAAGAAATAAACATAAAAGAGTTTATGTAACGGAATTCGTTCAATGTTCACAATTGTCAACAGAAAAACTTCGTCTGCTTCAAAAATTATTCGGAGTGTTTTGAAGTTTTTTCGCCAAAGAAAATGAAAAAAAAAAAAAAGCCATAGTTCCACAATTCATACTCTTGCGGCAAAGTTGTAGTTTTAAGTAATAGTCACTTAGTCGTAAAGAATTATTTAAGCGCTAGAAAGTGTAAAAGACTTAAATATTTAAAAAGTTATCAAACTTGTTTAAAAACCGCCGGTTTGCTGAAATTTTTATTTTCTACAGTCTAAGTATATATATATATATATATATATTTAACCGCCATTGAACAGCCGACCCAATTTTTGGGTTTAAGACTACTGATGTTCAACTACGTAGCCTTGTAATTTTGAACCCAATCCAGAAAACAAGGGAACTCCTGTATCAAGTATTGAGAGAAATTTACCTTTGGTTATCTTATTTACCTTCTTGTTATTCAAAAACCCGGATATTTTAACCTTACGATATACAGTACCTGGCCAAATTATTAGACGCACTATAAAATTCTGTGTAAAATCTTAATTATCAGTATATACTATACAGCTTTATTGTTTTTACGGGACTGGAACCGGTTTGCACTTCTTTACGCTCGTGTAACAATTGGTTAAATTAGGCGATATATAATATAAATTCGACGATTGGATAAATTAGGGGATATATTATATAAATAAAGAATATTTATTATGTCAGATATTATATTATTATATTGTAGTAATTAGATCAAATTATTAGAGGCATTGTAGCTTTTTAATAATTATATGTTTTGCGAGTTTATATGCACTTATTTTATATTTAAACATACATGTAATCGGTTTTTACTCTGGAGATTTTTTCATATACTTCCTATTCGTATTTATTTTTAACGTATTGCATTTCAATGTTAACCAATTGATTCATTAACGTAAACAAGTGCAAACCGGTTTCAGCCGCGTAAAAACAATAAAGCTGTATATTATCATATGATAATTAAGATTTTACAAGGAATCTTATAGTGCGTCTAATCATTTGGTCAGGGACAGTAGATTATTATTGTTCTTTTTAAGTTCTTGCAGAAACATAAATGAATAAATTAATTAACATCTCCGAATTCTAGGTCCTTAAGTAAGAAAATAATGACCATTAGGTTTTCCAAGGAATTATACTTCTCTTCATTTTATGACAAATGAATACACAATTCCTTATTCAAATCTTAAATAAAACAATAATGTACCACAATTTAATGTAACAATGTAATGGCGGTTTGGTGCTACAAGAAGAATATTTTGCTTGTAACATCTTATTACATTCAATCAATTAAAATGTTTAAACGTTTTTGTTTCATTACAGTTTTTAATTTTTTGTTACTACCCATGATATTTCTTTTCTAAACATCAATAAATTACTATTTCTTAAAAATAACAACAAGTGTTGCTGACAAATTTTAATGTTTATTGTTGAAATCTTCGTTCTGAATTCCATTTTTAAAAAAAAGTGTAATTGTATATTGTTATTAATAAAGTTGTTCAAACTGCAAATAAACTACATTTCTTTTATGTACCTAATTTGTTTTTATTTATTTTTTTTATTTTGCGCTGTTTATCGTATTAAACTGCATTTAGAAACATCGTGCTTTTTTTTCTTCCTCGACTGAAATGGATAAATAAGTTTTCACGAGATGAAATTAAGTATAGTTTAAGAATATTATTAACAATTCTGTCGTTAATTAATTCTGTCTAGAAAGCAGCTGTGTCTTCCAACAGGAGAATGAATTGTAAAGGCAACGCTAAAAGATAACACTAAGAACAATTTTTTTGCTGCATTTATAGAAATACTTGATCTGGCCCGATATGGGTGCGGGTGTTTCAAGTATGAAATTAGTTTTGCGCCTAAATATATAAATTTTTAATAACATTTTTCGTACATTTTTTGTTTTAATGTACAAATTAAAAAACGTTGTGACTAACATTCGGTCGCGTAAAACTTCTAGGGGAGTAAGGGTACATCATAACTCCTTAGGAACCCTTGCACAGCAATTACGTCATACACGGTTAAAGGCGCTACCCTATTATGCCCTGCTCAGAAGCACGCGAAGAAACAGTTCATAATGGAGAAGTGCCCCTAACGGCGTATGACAACATTTCAAGCATGGGATTTGATGCAGTTTTAATATTGATGATGTGCCCTAACTTTCCAAGAGGTTAGTCGCAACATTTATGCGACCCTCTGTGTATAACGTTTTTAAGCTTGTACATTTAGACAATAAATAGACTAATATTGTCATCTTAAGAAAAAGAACAGTAGATGGAGAGAAAAATCGATGACAGATTAGAATCATCTATCGTGAAAATATTCAGGATTCGTTAAAAAAAAATTTCATGCAATAGAAAACAAAATACTTCCCTTTGTGTAATTCGAGGAGATTGCGATTCTTTAAAGTACCTAGTCAACTGTATCAAGCACAGTTGATACCAAATACACTTGCTAACTACCCTAGATACACTTGGTCGTCACAACCCCAAAATACCCACACCTATTATAAACAAATAAACTTAATATATCAGTTTTTTATTTTATAACCGATTTTAAATCACAGGCTCATTTTCGGGTTACGATTATCAAAGCTAAATTCTATAGCCTTGTATTTTTGAACCCAAACCAGAAGACAAGGAACTCTTGGATCATGCATTGGGAAAAACTAGCTGGAACTATTTTATGGCATTTGCTATGGAAAACTATGGAAACTATTTTATGGAAAACTATGGAAAGCCTCAAACGATTAGCCCGACTGCTAAAGAATTCTACCCTATGATCCTTCGACTAGTGCGAAATACTCCCCTCTGTGTAATTCGAAGAGATTGCGATTCTTTAAAGTACCTAGTCAACTGTATCAATCACAGTTGATACCAAATACACTTGCTAACTACCCTAGATACACTTGGTCGTCACAACCCCAAAATACCCACACCTATTACAAACAAATAAACTAAATATAGCAGTTTTTTTTATTTTATAACCAATTTTAAATCACAGGCTCATTTTCGGGTTTCGATTATCAAAGATAAATTCCCTAGCCTTGTATTTTTGAACCCAAACCAGAAGACAAGGAGGATCATGCATTGGGAAAAACTAGCAAGAACTATTTTATGGCATTTGCTATGGAAAACTATGGAAACTATTTTATGGAAAACTATGGAAAGCCTCAAACGCATTTGATTTTCGGGTTACGATTATCAAAGATAAATTCCATTGCCATGTATTTTTGAACCCAAACCAGAAGACAAGGAACTCTTGGATCATGTAATGGGAAAAACAAGCTAGAACTATTTTATGGCATTTGCTATGGAAAACTATGGAAAGCCTCAAACGGTTAGCCCGACTGCTAAAGAATTCTGACCTATGATCCATCGACTAGTGCAAACATTTTATGTCAGCACTGTAGTCGATCTGAGCCAGAAGCAGAATTCGTATCGACTGCGCATCACCAGAGATTTAGCACTTTTCCGGTAACCTCTCGCAAGTTCACACTCTATGCAGCGCAGTTATTTCAAAAAGTTTTCTTAATCCAACAGAAAATACGTACGTGATCGTGCTGGCTTGTTATGTGCTACATACTTTGGACAATAAGTTTCTGTATAAGGTATATTACGATCGGCTTTGCTTATATATTATAATTAGCTTCGCTTATAATAAAACTGCAGAAACTGAAGACAAGATTTTTATTAATTCGTGTTTTTAGGAAATCTAAATAGTAATGACTAAATAAAGCACATTAAAATTTCACCATAAAGAATTTTTCTTCTTCAATTTATAAATGATAATTACGAATGGTACTATAAATTAAAATGCAATAAGACTTTCAGAAGCA
This sequence comes from Parasteatoda lunata, assembly GCA_949128135.1. Taxonomy (NCBI): domain Eukaryota; kingdom Metazoa; phylum Arthropoda; class Arachnida; order Araneae; family Theridiidae; genus Parasteatoda; species Parasteatoda lunata. The sequence continues at coordinate 25,414,271 of OX421979.1, forward strand.
GAGTTTGTTTTAATAGCATTTTATTACATTAACAAAACAAAACTCAACACAGAACGAAACGTTTCAGACAAACAGAAATAAAATTAATGAGGAAAAAAAGAAAAATGGAATAATTAAGTTTACGAACAACGACATAAATGTATTATTTTATTTTTGTGTAATTACATTAGTTTAATTTTATCTAAGGGTTTAGTCTTTTTTTTTTTTTTTTTATAATTTCGTCAGAAATTTTAATCTAACGATTGCTTATCTTAATTTGATCTAATATATTTCCTAAAAGTTCGATTTATTTAGATGAAAGGAATTAACATAAAAACTATTTAACATTTTTTTTAAATACATAGGTAAGTCACTCAATAATGAAAATGTACACATTTTTGTTACCTGGGTAAAAAATTAATGCGTGGAGAAATATCTTAAATTTCGATGTAAAGAAAAGAGGTAATTTTATTAACTCATTAAAGTTAAACATTTTATTAGAATGAAAAGTGTCCTAAATGTGCGATAAATTAAAAGAATAACACTTTTATAAGATAGAACAAGAAGAAAATTATAATTATTGAGTTGTGAGAAGAAAAATAATTAAACAAAGAAAATAAATATTTGTTCCTGATTCTAAATCAGTGGTTACCAACTGGCCAGAAGCAATTTTTTGTAGCCCGCGAACTAAAATATATTAGTTGTCATTTTTTTGCGGACAATTTTTGTATAAAATCTATATGGGTATAAAATACTTTTAAAATACTTTTCTTTCGTTTAAAAAATCCTAATTTCTTCGTTTCTGTGAAATTTAACATACCAACCGTGCAAAAAAATTTTTTTCTCAGGTTTTGCATCCATGAAAATATTTATTCAAATACAAAAATAATCGTGTATGTTACGCTTTTTTTATTTCGTTTTTTTTTTTTTTTTTTTTTTTTTTTTTTGTTGTTTGTCAATATAATTTAGCATGTGCGTATCACAAATTTTCTCGGAGAAATTCTCCCATTTAACTTTTTGAAACCACTAATTTTGGACGAAACTATTTACATTTGCAAATTTTAAAACGCATAAAAGAGGGAATGGATATCATATTTTGTTCCTGATTCTAAATCAGTGGTTACCAACTAGCGGGCCGCATCCGCATGTTTTATTTAAATTCCTTGAATTGAATATCTCATGAGCAGAAAAGGAAAGAAAAATTTATTTGAGATGATGGAGAATTTTTGTTTCGTTGCTATAATTCCTAATAAGTCGAAATTTTTTTAAAATTTATCACAGAATTAAATTTAAAAGAAAAAAAAAATCTTGTCACCAAGTTTCTGATTAAGAGAAGATTCAAAATGATAAGTAATAAGCATTCTTTGTAATGCTTGTTATTTTGCTTTTTAATATTAAAAAAAACGTTGATAAAAGTCTGACAAGAATATTTAATGTTCCGCCATTTGACTGGCGTTTTTTTATTACGGCCCCCGGCCACATGTAAGTTGGTAACCCCAGTTCTAAATGATTCAACTAATATAAAACAATTACGGAGCTTCATTTCCTACTCACTGCGCTCTCCTACTCCCTCAACTGTTTTCGCTTTTTCTTTCTGATTTCCTCCGAATACGAAAGACTGAATTCGAAAGCAATGCAATCTGCGTTTAAAAATGAAACGTTAAGAGTTTGCAACTCATGCGTCCTGCTTAACATTTAATTTGTAAACATTTAACGCAATCTATATACATTACTATTAGATTTATATACATTACTATTAGATTTATATAAATTGATTTAATTGATATAATTGATTACTTGGAAATTACTTCAATGCTACTTGGAATTTTCTTAAAAAAAGTTGCATGTTTTTATTTATACTATACTGCATGTTTCAACTCTTTTATAGAAATTTTGTAACACAATGCTTAGCAATAGTTACAGAGTTAGTTTGCTTTGAAAGTATGCTATCTGGAATTATAGATACATAATATATTAATAATTGTCATTAGTATACTTCCCCGTATTCTAAACTTTTTTTTTTTTTAATATTTCGTCTACTTTTATTTATCGTCATAAAATAATACTGCATGCTTTTTTTTTTTTTTTTTTTTTTTTTTTTGGTCTTTCATAACAATCGGGGATTTTGTGAACTAATGCATAGAATTAAAAACGAGAAAAGAAGCTTGTTTTGAAACCACGCAGTCTAGAATAACAGTTACATAGCATATACATACGCGCATACATTAGAATATTTCCACGTATTCTAAAGATAAAATCACACTCAATGTTATTTTCGCTCTTTTCGTAACAATTGAGAACCTTCGATTTAATAGCAAACTTAGATTTAATAGCAAAACAGAGTTAGCTTGGTTTGAAAGCAAACAATCTAAAAGTAGTGTTAGTATATTTTATATTTAAATGTAAATACATATGTATATTTTCAGCATAAAAAGGTCTTTAAGATCTTTTTTTCAATATTTTGCCTTATTTTTCTTCATAAGATTTAAATCATACTTCGTATAATTTTCGTTATTTAGCTATACATGATTCTTGTATTTCTATTGTTGAAAACGTAACAGAGTTAGCTTGTTTCAAAACATGCAGTTAATATACTCGTATAACACACGTATGTACAAAGTGTTTGTTTGTGTGGAATTTTTGGTGCAAGAGCGTCGTGACTGGCTATACCGCGCCAACGACTAGGTGAATGGTATAGATCCAGGTTGTGGGTTAAAAGCTAGATTGATGCAAAGGTACCAGTGTCCTTCAGGTAAGAGAAAATATTGTAATAAGGGTTATCTCCAATTTAATGAAGTCAATGATGCATTTAAACTACCGAAATGGCGTTGCCTCTGAATTTTAAAAGTGTTGCACTGGGTCAGAATATGTATAATAGTAAGCAGTTCCTTAGAATAGGAACACATTCGAGTGCAAGCTCATTTATCAAAAGATGCTTATGAATTATGCGTGCATGACCAATACGCCAGCGATATAGATGTACTTCAAGCTTTCGATGAATGTTTAATTTTTTATGATTGATTGATTGAATGTAGGTTTTTATGACACAAGGTAAAAGTGGGGACATGCTGCACCAAACAACACGTTTTTATAGGTCAAAAGACAAAGTGCATGCTACACTTATTTTCATAAAATACATTAAACATTTATAAAATGGCACAGGAACAATTTGAGGTGATAATGAAATAAAATAAGTTAAAATAGTCAACTGAATAAAATCCTATGAAACAAATAGTACAAAGGCAAGAATATACTCATAAACGTGAATAAAATCATGGATGGATTAAAATTTATATACAATTTAAAATACCAATAGCACGTAAAAAAGCAAAAATGTTAAGATGATGGGTATCACCTAATAAATCCTCAATAGATCAAATAGTTCTACTAAAAAATGTAAGACAACGTTGGTTAAAATGTGGGCAAATGATAAAAATGTGATGAATCGAAAGTAAGACATCGCAAGTGTTGCATCGGGGAGGAGGTTCCCCAAATAACAAATGTATTTGAGTCAGTCTGTTATATCCGATTCGGAACCGGGTAAATTTAATATCTGCTCTACAAAGATTTAAGTTTTTATAAGGTACTATTGTAGTTTTGATGTTGTGGAATTTATTATGTGTTTCATTTCCTCAGTTGTTTTGTTACTGCAAATACTAATTTCAGTAAACAGCATTTTTAATATCTGAGAGGATTCTGTGATATATTGTACATATGTACAAATACATACACATATGTATAAATAATTTAACAATGAACAATCACATCATAAATAAATTATTTATATTTATGTGTGCATACATTAGTATATTTTCCACGCATTGCGAAGCTAATTTGACTATTTTTATTTACCATCATAAAATCGCTATATGTTATTTTCGCCATTCCATAGTAATACGGAACTCATTATTATGTGTTTTTAAGACTTTCACCCCCATACCACCCACGCCATAAGAGAACAGATGGATATTCCACGCATGCGTTCCAATGGAGAGCTTATGGATCGATAAACAAGAGGAAAGGGGGTTAGAATTGGACATTGGGGGGAAGGCAAAATGTAAAATGGAGGACCGCCGTTACACATCTTCGCCGGATCGTCGTTCCAAAAGATCTTCCTCGCTGGCCTCTTACAGGAACGCAGAAACGGAAATTTTGACCTCAAAGACGAACACGGTTCCGAAAGGTAGAAAAACTTATTTGTAATTAGTTAAGATTGTGCATAGAGCGACATTGTTATGGTCATTGCAAATTCATTAAGCGACCGGATTTGTTGTGCGTGTGACCATGCGCCATAGCATCATTTTACATCTTAGATACGTACCTATAATTTACCGAAACTTTGTAAACATAAAGGACTTTACCCTCACAGTCGATTATATTTTGATCTTGTCGTTTAAATTCAGAAAATATTAATTCCTTGAATCAATTCAATCATGAACTATTAGTTTTAAAAAGCACATATGATGAGACATTTGTATATTTCTATTGGAAAATAGTCAACTCAATTATTATAATCCTTAATAATTGTTATATATAATATCAAAACATAGCAGTTTTCAAACCATCATAAACACGAATGTGTGATTTTCAGAAACTTTGTAAACATAAAAGACCTCCCCTCATGGTCGATTATGTTTTGATCTGGTTGAAAATTTGTTTACATATAAATTCAAAAAAATTATCTCAGAAACTGTAGATTTTGTAAGCACATATAACAATTTATTTGTATATTTTTTATTTGAAAGTAGTTAACTCAACTATTATAATCCTTAATACACTGTTACATATAACACCTAATATTTTTGTAAACCGTCATAGACAAATGTCCGTGATTTTCAGAAGTTTTGTAAACACAAAAGGTTTTCCCTCATAGTCGATCATATTTTGACGGTGTACAAAATTTAATTACAGATTCAAAATTATCAATTCATAAAATAATTTACTCAACCAATGGTTTTATTGAGCACATAGAGCCATGAATTTATACATTTTTATTGGATTGGATTTATACATTTTTATGTATTTTTATTATACATTTTTATTATAGAAAATCTCAACTTATTGTAATCCTTATTACCAAAATATATCATTTTATAAACCCACATAGATCTATGATTTTCAGATGCTTTTTTAAACACAAAAGCTTTGTTTTCATAGTCGATTAGATTTTGATCTTGTCAAATGTTGTTTACATTTAATCTCCCCCATTATTAGTTCACTAATCTTTTCATTAATCAAATATTAGTTTTTATATTAGTTAGTACTTATTTCAACTCAATTATATATTTTTGCAGAAAAATATTAAGGAGCTCGTATTTTTCTGATCATCATTGAATTTTATGTTTATAATTAAAGCATAATCATTTTGTAGCTTGGAAAAGCAAACACAAAGAAAATTAACCTCAGAGCCGAATAGATTTGGATCTTGTCAAAGAATTACTTTCATTGAAATTCATTAATTCATAAATTCACTTATTCATAAAATATTTTTTTTATGAAGCACGTACAACAATGTTTTTATTGGAAAAATTTTAACGCTTTATGATCTTTAACAACGGAGTAATACACTGGCTGCACTCGACAGTATCCTAAAAATATTTAATATATATTCATTTTGCGAAACTTTTTATTTATATACGTTTCATTGATTATATGTATATATATATATATATATGTCTTAGGCAATCCAGCTATTTGCTAACAAGTGATGTCATTAGAAAGCCTAATTGCTATTAGTTATGTAGACGTAGTGCAATTTGCAAAGCGTCCAATTTTCCAATCAATCGAACGCGTTTACATTACGTTTTGATTTATGTACATTTCAATTCATACGATTTACTTACCTACACAATAATAAATTTCAGTGTTAGGAGACACAACAGTTTTAAGTCCTTTATTCTAGGATGATTTTATAAAATGTATCAAAACCCAAGAAAGAGATTAGAAAATAAAAGGATAGTTGGGTGAATTTTGTTAGCAAAATTCATCCTGAAGCATCATTAAATTTAAAATAGTATAGTTCTAAATTATTATTGAACCTGCGTAAATCAATAAGCTTAAATAAAATAAAAATGTAAAACAGTTTTTTATTTTTATTTATATATGTACATATATACACAATTAATTTAAAGAGAAAACTATAAATGGGAAAAAACCAATAGGGAATAACCAACCTTCAAGACACATCTATTGGTATAATTTAATGCGATATTTCTGAATAAAGAATAATTATCCTAAGATAAAAATTATTCTTTATATGTGTCGATATCGCTAAAGAAATCTGTTGGAAAAAAAACATGAAATAAAAGGTAGCAGTAACCAAACTTACCGGCGTGTAGCAAAATGCGGTTTAGGTTTAAAAGTAAATTAATTAAAAAGTTATTAAATATTTAATATTGTGCTTATAGCTTGGATCGAATAAAATAAAATTAAAAAATATATTTGGTCGAAAAAGATTCTAAGCAAGTAATATATTAGTGTTGTCATCTATGAGAAAAACTAGTAAGAAATTATTATTCGGAAATTAATTTTAAAAAAACTCAAAATAAGAAGAAAATGTTACTAAATTTATTACAATAAAAAAAATTGGTAAACGTTGTAACGTTTGGTAAACGTTTGAAAATTGGTAAACGTTTCCATTCCATCATTCATAGGGTAACTTATTTAAAAGTCTGAGTCTGCACATATGAATAGAAAGCCGTTTATAGACTTTATCCTCCATTCATACATTCTTACATAATTTTAAAGTTTACACAGTCCCATCTTTCATAGGGGGACTTATTTAAAAGTCACAGCCTGCACATATGGATAGAAAGCCGTTTATAGACTTTTATCCTTCATTCATACATCCTTACATAATTTTAAAATCTACACGTATCATCAGTGCATTCATCTGGGGTGGTTGTTTATAAACCAGAGCCCATTCCTACAAAATAATAATAATAATAATAAATAAATAAATAAAATACTAAGCTGTTTATTGTACTGGACAATTAAAATAATTAAAGTTATTTTAAGAGGCTACAAATTATTAAGAAGTTACTTTAAAAAATATTTAACTAATCCAATATAAAAGGTCATACATCCAAACTATTCCGTTAAGTGGCTTTAGGAAAAGTTTATCATAGTTAGTTCCTACCTTAAAAAAATCAGAGCTCATTCTAAAAACAGAAAAATTAAATAAAAAGCAAAAATTAATGTACCAAGTTTTTTAATATATTTTTTAAATAGAATTTTAGAAATGAACTAGGAAAACGGCTATTAATTAAATCGTTTTATTTTTATCAGTATCCATTAAAAACTTGTAATACTTACGATTACTTCTGTAAAATCTATGAATTTGATTGGTATATATAAATTACGCACTGAACTTATGATTAACTATTCGTGCTTATGACAGTACATTCAGTTCCTTATTAACAATTGGAAAGATAAACTCATCAGTTTTTTTAACAATCTACAAACATACGGGGTTTTACACGGAAAAAACAAATTCTGGTAAAATTGCCGTAATTTTATGGCAATAACATTTCTAGTTAAAAAAAGCAGCAGCCTAATTCTTATTAAAAAAAAGATCCAAATTATACAATATTTAAACACTTTATTTGGAATTTTTTTTCCGTACATATGATAACGTATTACCGAAAATTCAAATTATAGTCCTACGTGCTATATATTCAGTAAAAATACAAAATTAAACAGTATGTTAAACTGAATATATGGTTTTCATACCATGCTCTAAGCTAGAAAAGTACCAAATTTTACCACGTTTAACAAACTTAAATGCATATTGCGCAACCATATATTATTGTTAGTTTTACCAAACCATTACCAAACAGCTTCGGTAAAAATTACCGTGCTTTCTGGTGTGAAGAAATATGGTAAACTTTACCATATTCTAGTAATTTTACCATACTTTTTTTTCTCTGCTAATAGACTTCATTATTGCTTGCCAAACCTAAAAACTATTTTTGCAGTTTTTTTTAAAAAGATAGCTACGCAATTTGAGTTGGTTGAATTTTCTTAAGGAGCTAGAACTCGCTTATTGAATACTTGTTTATATTAGTCTAAATTTCTATATATGCTGTTATATTTTAAAATAAAGTCTTAACAAAAATACATAGTTTTATTGAAAAGTCTTTATCATGTTTATCTTCATGACTCCGCCCCCTACTAGCTGCACTAGCCGTCACACTAAAAATATACGGCATATACATCTTATGAAGAAATCTTTTATTTATGTACATTGGATTGTATATATTAAATTTTTAATTTTTGTACATTTTAATGCAGTTTGGAGATTACTTTTGAAACAAACAATTTATAGAATTTTCTTGTATATTCAATTATAAATTTCAGAGAGTAACACAGCAATTTTATGTCCTCTTTTAAAACACAAATTCGTAAAATGTAAAAAGATCAAAGAAAATGTTAAGAAAAAGGGAAAAATAGCGTAACTCAATCATTCATTTTTGATAAAACGTAAAGATATATTTACGATAAAAACTGCAAAAATTTATTCTTTTGATTACCGTTTTACATTCAAACTTATACAACCCTGACTTTCATATGTATCGTTATAGATAACCATTTAGTACTTAAATAATGTATTTGGAACTTATGACTTACTGGATCTCATACGTGTCAAATAAACACTTTGATAAATAAATATTTTTAAAATTATTTTTATACGTTTTATAATTAATTTAATCTGCATTTGTATCTCAGCATAATCATTCGAATCAAAACATAAAAAAATATTTCAGATTGTAACTTAATAAAAAGCGTTTGATATTCAAAAAAAATAAAGTTGACAGATTAATTGATTGTGTGTTGATTATATTGATTGATTCAATACGTGATTTAGTATCACATCCAGGAAGGACATGCTGCGCTAAATCATATGATACCATACCAAGCAAAAAGTAAATGACTACATAATTAATCTTATAAACAAAATATGAACTTAGATAAAGTCTGTAAAAAGTTCCTATTGGTAAGAAATACAAACGATGTTATAAACTAAGTCTGGCGTAAAAAAAACAATTAAAGAGAAGATCACTGGAGAACTTCCAGACCATGGGTTTCTCGTTTGCCTAAATTAGATAAATCCCTTGAAGCGTTTTGTTGATTTTAATGACAGAAAAGCTATTAGCACTTGTACTTAAAGCAAGATTTTATAACAATAAATAAATAATTTAGAATGGTTAAATTTATATTAAATTAGTTAAATTTGAAATTATGCTTACCCCTTTTTTTACAACTGTCGTTGAGCAGTCGACCCAATTTTGAGTGCAATCTAGAAGACAAGAGAACTCCTGGATCAAGTATTGGGCGAAATTTGCCTTCAAGGAGGATTTTTTCAAGGAACTAACCGCATTTACTCTAAATGGCTCTCTGTTAACCTGATGGCAAGGCAGCTCTATCTTATGATCCGTCTACCTTTATAAGCATTACCACGGGCTTTGTAAGGCCGTGGTTGTCGACTTCCCTTAGTTGGTTGACTGAGGGTTAGTTGGAAGGTTGAGGTTTATTGGCACAAGAGCCAAAAATGGCTTTACTGCGCCAGTCATTAGGTTAAAGGGTTTCATTTTTATTAAATTAATGAATATAATCCTATTCTTTTTAGACACTTGAAAAGATTGTAATGTATTGAGTCACCAAGCAATGATGAAATATCTGGATAAAAACTGCTAAAAAGTTTATTTCTCAAATGTTTGAATCGTCTACAGCAAGTTAAAACGTGTTTAAGGGAAGTGTCGATTTGGTAATATGAGTAAAGGTTTGCCTGAGGTCAAGAAGAGGAACCAACAACGGGAAGCCATTTTCTCTTGTGCGTTATAAGTTCATTCATTTGACCATTTCGCATCGAGTTTATTTATAGATATAAACACAGAAATTATAAATTAGGTTATATATAAACACAGAAGTTCAAGTTTATGGCCAATTAACAGTTGCTGAAACTTTAAAAACCCGCACACTTTCCCATCAAAACAATAACAAAAACAAGCAAAAAGATAAATAAATTTTTTTTTAATAAATCAATTTCAATCAAAAAATATTTTATCCCAACATTTCTAGAAAAAAAATTGATCTGCATAAACACTGTAGTTATTTACAAAATTTCATGTAGTTCATATATGTGCAATTTTATGTAAATTTTTATGTAATTATCTTATGAACCTATAATTATAAATGTTTCTGTCATTTTAAACATTGGAAATTAATAATACAACACTTACAGAAATTATTATAATTTTTTGGAATATGTTTGTTTTATAAAATAATTAACACTTTCATGAATAATGAATAAATTGGTTCTCAAGGCAGTCATCAAACTGGTTCTTCGAAAACTGATGATTATAATTTTATTTCTTTAAGCTTAGATATGCAAAACTAACAGTTGATAAATGCTTTACTATACTTCTACTTACAGTATGTAATTTAGATTTTTATACCGAACAAATATTTTCTCAATTTATTCCATTTTTTTCTGCACTCCAAACATTTCGACTAAAAAAACACTTAGCAGAACTTCAAAAAACGAGTACAGCTTAGATTTTCTTCTTCAGTTTTTCTGAAAATAAAAAGTTTATCAATTTTTTAGAACTTTTTCAGAACGCATCTTATGAAATTTATTTTATATAAAATTTCAAAATACGAATTATTTTCCAATTTTCTTTGAATTCCCAACTCAATTCCAAGAAACAAAATTAAAGTACAATGAAAATTTAAATAATAATAATAACAACAGGTTTGAGACTGAGATTCCCTGTAGATAATGGGATTGCATTGGGAATCAATTTAAAGAACAGATGTTTTGAAAAAACTCCTTAAAAATGTTTTGAACAAAACTTTTAGAAGTTTTGTTTATAAATTAAGGAATAGAATTGAATGTTTAAAGGGCATATTAAATCGCTTTAGAAAAGAATTCTCGGTTGTACCCTAAAAATAAAGAAAATCTTGTTCTAATAAATTTAGTTTAAATTTTAAACTATGATATAAAATAAATTTCATATCATAGTTTAAAATTTATTTTGCGAAATAAAATTGCGTTTGATAACATGTACATAAGTTTTCAATCACGGCGTTATAGTTTATCATGATCATAAAATCTTAAATCAATTTATTATGATTTTATTATTTGCTTTTAAGAAAATTGCTTCAATAAGTTCATGTACACAGTTTTTTAGACTTTAAATTAATTGGATACCTGCAAGTGACGTATTGTGTGCATAGCCATCCTGATTGACTGTAGAAATGTGGCATTTGTTTATGTTAGCAACTGTTCTATTTTATTTCGAGTAAGTCAAGCCCGTCAAGTATAAATTTTTTAAGTGACACATTCTATACTTTTTCACAAAGATTCTTTCAGTATTTATTTATTACTTAACACCAAAACAGGCACGAAACCATGTAGAATATAAATAAACCATGCATCGTAGTTGCCAGATACACAAAACAAAAATAATCACGGTTACAGTAAAATACACAAACAAACAATAAATCCAAATTAAGTAAAAGACATAGACAAAAAAGAATTATATTTTAACAAATTCAATACGAGACAAGGCGTTGTATTTAATTAACTTTACAATAATTAACACTCTAACTTAAGTGGAGAGACTCAGCTCTACTTTGACACTCCATCGTGTTTACAAACATCTCGTGTTCGTGTATCAGTGATCTTCTTCTCAAGTTGCAAGCAACTAATACACTCCTCAAAAGTGAAATTGCAACACCAAGAAATAATGCACGTAGCGTCATGCAAATTTCAGGAGCGATAGTAGTGAGATGGATATGCAAATGTTTTTGCTTTGATGGGATGCTGTTTTTTTAATCATTTGCATATCCATCTGACTACTATCGCTCCTGAAATTTGCATGACGCTACGTGCATTATTTCTTGTTGTTGCAATTTCACTTTTGAGGAGTGTAGTAGGGATAATTATAAATGGGTATTGAAACCCATACTGTACAAATCATTATATGTTTCAGATAATTTAAAAATTTCTCAGAAAATATATCTGAAATGTAATCTTGTAAAAATGTTTCTGAGTTGACTAAGGTTTTGTTTGCCAATGTAGTGTTTTTGGGATGTTATCACAAAAAATTAAATAATATTTTTGAAATGTAATCTTGCAAAAATGTTTCTGCGTTGACTATCGTTTTGTTTGCCAATGTAATTTTTTTGGGATGTTATCACATAAAATTAAATAATATTTCAGAAATGTAATCTTGTTAAAACGTTTCTGGGTTGACTATGGCTTTGTTTGCCAATGTAGTGTTTTTGGGATGTTATCGCATAAAATTAAATAATATTTCAGAAATGTAATCTTATTAAAACGTTTCTGGGTTGACTATCGTTTTGTTTGCCAATGTAGTGTTTCTGGGATGTTATCACATAAAATTAAATAATATTTCAGACATGTAATCTTGTAAAAAACAATTTGGGTTGACTATGGTTTTGTTTGCCAATGTAATGTTTTAGGGATGCAATTACATAAAATTAAATAAAATTTCTAAAATGTAATTTTGTAAAAACGTTTCTGGGTAGACTATGATTTCGTTTAATGATTTAAATGTCTTAGGAATGTTATAATTATATTATTTCTGGGAATTTTCAGAAACACCAATCATATCTACTTACATGAATTCAAACTTAACAAAAAAATTTCAGAAATCTGTTTCAATAGTAATTACAAGAACATCAGGCATATCAAAATTTAAGAGAATAAACAAAACAAAAACGGTTTTGCAACGTAATTTTGACATTCTATGTTGAAAGGAAAAGCTTGCTTGGGATAATTATTATTACTTTATCAAAAGAAAAAAAATTACAGATTAATAAATATTTAAAAAAAAAATTCAAATTGTTATATTGCTCTGTAAAATAACTCGATCAGCAAATCACTGAAATGAAATATTTAAGAAGATGGAAAAAATATTTTCACAGAAAGACAATTTCTTTTTTCGCTCTTGTTTTTTAATAGCAATTTTTTTTAAAAGAAATTTTTTAAGTAAAAAGGAAAGCTATTCTACTTCCTAAAAACTTAACCTTCCAATATATTTTTCTCGTCTGGTGTCTCCATTATTCATAAATACGACTTGATATTTTAATCTCAGCTTGGCTTTAATTAAAACTAATGCTCTATTTAAATGGCCGCAATGAGACTTGTCGCGTTAAAAACTTTTTTAATCTCAGCTGCGTAATTGCAGCCGTTACGTTTATTATTTCGAGCAACAAATCTTTATAACGTCAACAACATTTGTAATTAGGAATCGCAGTTTTTTCTTATTCAGTTTCTGCAAAGATAGCATAATTAATAGGAATTTTTTTTAACTAAAACCCGGTGAGATATACAAAGAAAACATCCTGGCTTCAACGTGGATGTTTTTTTTTTGTTGTTGAGGAGAAAAGCAGTTAAATTCGCAATAATTCAAACTAAAACATTAAGCATATTAAGTTCATTTTTTGTTTTCGTGTCAAGTAATAATGTAGTCAAAATCATAGGCATTTGAAATCTATTATTGGCTGTTGATTTTAAAGTAAGCATGCTAGATTTTTTAACGACTTTACAGACTTAGTTTAAGACATCAAAACTAAAGATTTAAAAAAAAAAAATTGCGAGCTTTTTATGGTAAAGAAAAAAGCGTTTGAAAAAATGTAATGGTATTTAATTAATTAGAGGGTTTTGTTACTTATTTTCTTAAGTTTGTCATTTTTAAACTGAGGATATGTTCCTGGGAATTATTTCAAACTATTAAATATCTTATAAATATAGTAATTTATTATCTTTAATGAATCCCAATGAAAAATAAAGCTAGAGAATTACACCTACTGAGAGCTGCAGATCAATATTAAAGAAGGGAAAAAATCGAAACTTTATAGAAACCTGGAATTTTAAGTTAAGGTATCAAACGCTCTTTTGTTGCCAGCTGAAACTTGAAACGTTTCTAAAAATTGTCTTTAACATTTTTCCATTTCCTTGGATAATTAAACATATTCTGATGTTTTTAAACCCGTCTTTTGAAAATTTTTGTTTTATTTTTTTAACTTGAAGTATTAATGTGCAACACCTCATTTCTATTCTTTAAACATAATTTCAGACAAGGATTTTAAAAATACTTAGAAAGGTCGGTGATCACGGAGCAACATTTTCCATAAATATCCAATTTTAACCAGGGCTCGAAATTTATTTCGTCAGCTCGCCATTGGCGACTGATTATTTAGGACTGGCGAGCAATTTTCGTCTCATAAAATGTAGTTTTTCAAACTAACATCCTTATTTTTTCCAGAGTTAACATTTTCGTGCGCAATATTGGGCACAAATTCGACAATTCTTCGAGACTGCGGGACTCGAAATTCGTTAGAATGATTTACTCAGAATTTCTATAAAGGAACCCCTAACATTCTTCGGCCCTAAAAAATGGTATTTTATTGCCAAAAGAATGCAGTATACAAACATGAAGTATTAAAAGTATAGAAATACTTATGACATTTTTATTCTTTTAATGATGTGTGGATTACATTAGAATCATTGAAACCTTATGGTAACCTTAATTTAAATAAACATTATTATTATTGCTGTTATTATTTTGTAATATATACGTTTTAATTTTTCAAAATCTTTTAATGGTTTTAGTTATAAAAAGTTTGTTATATTACGATTGTTGACATTTTAAAACCGGTTCATTGAAAATAGTGGCGAATAAAAACATTAGCCAGGCTATTGCAATTGCATACATTGGTGTAAACTTAAGTAAACTTTTTCATTAAAATTTAAGAAACGCTTGAAATATATTTCAAAAAATTTAAACTGCATAAACATGAAATGCATAGATATGTTTCATAATTTTTGAGAGTAAAAACTGAAGAAAAAAATTACTTTGAACGTTAATGACTATCAATTTAAACAAATTCCATGTCCTTTTAGTTTTGTCCCTTTTTCAAAACTTTCAGGACTCTCTTCAACCTTAATTCGAAACTCATTCTCTGAAAATCAACAGCCTCATGATTTATTTTATAACCGGTAGTAAACAGCTGACCCAACTCTGAGTTTACAACTACCAAGGTTCAACTCCGTAGTCTTGTAATTTTGAACCCAATCTAGAAGACAAGTGACTTCTGGATCAAGCATTAGGACAAACTAGGCTTCGTGAAGGACTTTTAGATTGAACTAACTCTCATTTGCGTTACAATAAGAAGAAAACCACGAAAGTCTCCCATAGTTAGCCCGGTGGAGAGGGGATTCTAACCCATGATCCGTCTACCACGGAGAATATTTTGTGTCAGCATTGTGGTCAGCGTGAGCAGAATTCGTATCGACCCATCAACGCTAGGATTCAAACCTGGTTCAATTCATTGAGAGGTGAGCGCTCTATCCCTTGATCCAAGCAACTAAATACTGAATATTTATCAGTAATCATTGATATTTCTTTTACGATGGTTTTTGCAGCACCTATAACCAAATATCTATTGATCATCAACATTTGTAACAAAAATAAATTATTTCAAAACAAATGACTGTAAAACAGATTGACTTCCGGATGTTTAAATCAAAAAAATTGAATTATAAAAACATTTTTAAAAGCATTTAATAAAATATCGTATATTTCAGAAAGATAAAAAGCTTAACTTCAACTTAAATATTACGATTTGTGGTTAATTTTAATATTAAATAAGTTCACATAAAGCTTCTAAAAACAAAACCCATACATTGAAGCAATTCATTATATGCTAAGTTCTTGAAACTTTGGTTACATAAAATAATAATATGAATATGTTGAATATCGTTCGAATTGGTAACAACTTTAGTAACAGCAAACGATAACGCGGCTTGCAAGGTAACATTTAATGGCATGTTGTTGACTTTTAAAAATTGATACATATTTTCTAAGGATCAATACTTACACGATCTTTCTAACTTCTACAGATTTTGATCGGCAAAAGTATCGGCACTCTAGGTGCCGATACTTTTTTTTCGTATAATCAACTTTTAAGAAACATGTTGCGGAATAAAAAAAAATATGATATACCGCAATTTTTGCAGCAATAATTGCCGTAAAATCACAGAATCACTCTCTTTACAGAATTAGAAATGCCATAAAATGAATTTTACGGTATAATTAATTGATTTCACGGAAGATGCACCCTAAGTGCCGTTACTTCATTTCTTAACTTAATCCAAAATCCATAATGTTACAAAAGTTATTTTTTCTTCATAAATGTAACATAAATCGCAAGTATTTATAGCATTTAGTAAATACGTTTGTAAGGATACTTTTTACGACTTTACCTTACCTTAATTTTGTATTTTTTATTAAACGTCACTGAACTTTTAAAAAGATTTTCAATCAGAATTTTGATTTTTTTTTTTTAGCATTTTTTCAAGTGTTTACAAAACGTTTAGAATTTATGAGGTATTATGATAGATAAATGTATAAATAATAAATATTAAGTAAATTATATTGTAAGAATTGTTAGGAGTCTCACCAACTTTTAAATTTTAATGCCTTTTTGTGGGCCGGGATAGCCTACTGGGCAGGGTGCTGGACTCACGTCCGTGAGAACGAACGAAGACTCCCCATGTAGTAAATAGTGACTGGTCTACGTGAAATCTGTCGGGTCACAAAGTCCTCCCTATTGCCATATTAAATTATACTTCTGGGGGTACTGATCGATCGTTCTTTGGACCTGGTTAAAATTACGATCTGCTGATCAATGAATGGATGTATGAATGGATCCGCCTTATAAACGAGTGTGACATATGGTGTGGCAGAAGACCAATGCCTTGCCATAGATGGCGCCACTGAAAAACAGGCACACTCGCATTTCTTGCCTTAATAGCCTACGACAGCAACAACAACAATACCTTTTTGCTTTCATTTTCAATCATTTCAAACATTTTCCATTTATCAGAAAACAATAAAAAAGTCTTCATTTGGAAATTTTTACCCGTCATTCTATTTGTTTTCAAAATATTTAATATTACTAAATCAAATATGTCCGACAATAATTATAAAATTTAACTTAATTTGGGGTTTTATAGCACAAGGTCCAGAAAAAAATGAATTTTTTGTTATTAGTTTTATTGTAGTATGCTGCGCCAAAAATATAAAAAGTAGGAAAATTATCGAACAATAAATCGATATCTTCAAATGTGTGACATCAAAGATGCAACATAGGTATAATTTTTCTTTACACTGGGTGATTCGCCATAAATAAAAATTTCGTGATTCTTCAAATTAAAATTCGTGTATGAAAACCAAAATAGTTCAACACGTACCATTTCTGTGGGTGAAAAGTCGTCAAAGTTCTAATTAATTCTCGGATATCACGATTACGAACATACCTAAAGCCTTTAAACTTTAAGAAGGTAGATAATGATTTTGTAGCCCAAAATTTCACCAAAATTGTCAAAATAGTCAAAGTTGTTGACGAGTCAATAAAATCATTCATTTGCCTATAGGGTGTTATGTGCTGTTAAAATGCGTAAAATTGACAATCTAAAATGCTGACATTTAGAAAGATTTTCTGTGGTAAACAAAAAACTATTCTAGATCAGTTATTTTTATCCAAAAATGAACAAAAAAAAATATATTGTCATCTAAATGATGACTTTTATGTTTTTGTAGCGTCATTTCTTTTATTAAATAGATAACTTCGATTTTATTATTAATTATTTAACTTCAATACACTGTAAAACATTCTAAATTAAATTACGGAAAAAGTACCAGCACTCAGGATGCCAGTGCGTTTTACCATGAAATTTCTTGCTACCGGAACATGCTCTAGAACAAAAAATGTGATATACCATAAATATATTTTGTGGTAAAAATGGATTTTATGGAGCATTTGTCCACAGCGCCGATGCCTTATACCGCAATAATTTGATCCGGAATATTTCACAGTGTATCAATGTTTTTTTTTAATAGCGGGCACTTGGAACTATTGTCCATTGGCCCCCAGAAAGTGCCAAAACTGCTAACTCTCTATTCGTTACCCAGTGGGCACCTGTGGCGCAGCGACGGCGGTGGAGCAGCGTCGCCCACGTCACACTACCACAACCCGTTTATAGGGCGGGTCACATTCACACATAAAGGAGAAAGGACATAGAGCACAGATAGAAAGAAAGAAACATCCATGCCTTGCCCGGGATTCGAACTCAGAACCTTTCTGATGCAAAGGCAGTTTCGATCCCCCTACACAGGCCGGTCGGCGTATCAAGAATGTTGAAGATGTTGATGTTTCATTTTAACCCTAAACAATTTTAAAAGAATTACTAATCAGATTTTCTTGAAAAAAAACTTTTTTTTACTGTAATTTGATCTGAAATTTTTTTACAGAATATCAGTAGATTCTTGTAAAAAAGAAAGTTATTTCGTACTTAATCAAAAAGTTAAATTAAAAAAAGACAATCGCATATTTTTTTTACACAATCATAGTAAAGTGTTTCTCTAAAATACATTTTGCAACAGGGTAGGACTGATATACTGTTCGTATCGAATTTTCTATTATATAAAATTCAGACGAGAAAGCAAAAGCCTACAGTTTATTTTTTAGCTTCGTAACGTGACAAAAGGATGAAGAACTTAACTCCGGGATTTGATTCAACAAAGTAATCCGAGAATCAAACACCTTCCCTTTATCAGTTCTTTTGAATTGCAGGTAGGAGACAGATTTTCTACATCGAAACATTCTCCAAAACAATTTTTTTTAACTAAGATCTCCCATTCTCAAAAAAAAAAAAAAAAAAAACTGAGATTCCATTTAATTTATTGAAGTAATGTTTTTAGATTTTAGACCAGAGTTAAAATCGATTGTACAAAATATATAAACAAAACTGTTTATACCTTCCTTGAAATATTTTTTCGAAGTTAAAGAATGCTCCAGGATAACATACTTTCAAACTTAAATTACTTCAGACATTACGTAGCCGGTGTTTATTAATTTTTTTAACCCCTTCAGTAGGAATATTTTTATATCTTAACGATATTCTCTTTATCTGGAATTGACGTATACATCTTCAAGACATCTCCTTCTGCAGGAATAGACTCTATAATTACAAGATATTCCCATTAAAAAGCACGTCTTCATAATAAAATTGAACCTGTAAATAAAACATCGTCAAACAGTATCTTGTGATTCTGATGATAATTAAGCTAATATAGATTAAAAGTTGTATACATAGCCTTTTTATCCATTAGTACATGCTGAATTTTTACTTAAATTTGTTATCGAATTGACTATTGACTTATCTATTGACTAAAGTTTGAATAAAATTGTTTTCAACGAATGATATCAGTAATTATTATTCAATGAAGATTATTACAAAATTATAAAAATAATTAGAATTTTTTCTTTCATTCATATATATTTAGAATTACTTATTACTTTATAATAAATAAAACTTGGGTTTCGCCACAAGAAAATAAAGTGAAAAAAAAATTGGAAAACTCTGGTCTACACCACATTGTAGAATTTAGAAAGACCTCAATTTTTACTTAATTATTACATTGAAGAAATGCTTTTAAAAACCAGTTCTTTTCAGTAGAAAATTTTTTAAATTAAAATTTAATAGTGATATTTGTCAATTGCACCAAAATCATAACTTGAGCTGAAATGGCCTTTTTTCATACGGTCGCTTTGTAGTTTGTAGATTTTGGGGGAAAAGCACAGAATTGGCTATACTGAGCTTCAAACTCTCGGTTTGAATAATAGATACCTTGGTCTAATAAACTGATTTATTCGCTCAAATAATAGTTATTTTGTTTCTAAATTAAACTAGAAAAGCCACTATTCTTAAGGTAAAAGAAAAAAAATTACCATGCAACTTTTTACAAAACAAAGCGTTAGGAAAACCTGGGAAACATAGTTTTTTTTTTTTTTTTTTTTTTTTTTTTTTTTTTATAACCGTCGTTGAACAGCCGACCCAATTTCATGGGTTTACAACTACTAATGTTCAACTCCGTAGCCTTGTAATTTTGAACCAATCCAGAAGACAAGGAAACTCCTGGATCAGTACCCCCAGAGGTTTTGATTTGTTATGGGAACATGGAGGACTTTGAGACTCGACAGATTTAATGTGCATCAGTCACCATTTACTACACGGGGAGTCTTCGGCCGGCGAGGATCGAACCCACGACCTCTTGGATATGGGCCCTGCGCCCTACCGACCAGGCTATCCCGGCCTTACATAGTTTTTGAGACTTAAATTTATGACCCTGGACTAGATTGAGTTGAAAATTAAAATCGTAGGATAACCCACCTCTTGGCGACATTTTGAAATCTCGCCAAATTGGCGATTAATACTTAGATCAACGGTGTTTTTTTATTATTAAAAAAACAATTTAAACTATTACAAATTTATTAAAATATTTTTAATAAAATCAAATCAAAAATAATCAAAATAGAGGCTCTGTAAGGTTGCAACATGTCTCCCCAAAATATCTTCCAGAAACCTAGTCTGGCGAGATTTCATAGACACTTTTATAAAAAAAAAAACTTATTTTTTCGCTTTACATTTTTCTTCCATAACTTTATAAATCTTCAATGAATTCAAACAAAACTTTTGAAACAATTTAAAATTAGTTACAAAACTATTTATTTAAAATTTTAAAAAATTCGTTAAAAACTACGCAAGATATGAAGTAGTATTATACTGCGCGAGCTCGGAAAAACATTAAAAATATTTTTTCTTTATTTTGTAGCGAATCGCATTGGCAACCAATGAAAAAAGTTTGAATATCCTAAAAATTTAAAAAGTTTCAAGCAATTTCATGAGCAGTTTTTGTACTTTTTAAGAGAATGTTCGAAATGATCAAGGATTTACACAAGTTTTATTTTATATCATAGGACAAAACTAATAAAAAATGATATGGCCTTGCAATAATCGTCCAGAAACCAAAATGTGATAGTATAAGAAAAGAAAACATGCGAATAAAAATATAATTTTATTGGGGATGATCCCTCGCAATGCCGGTCTTATTTTTAATAAATCTTGTTTGATATACAAAATAAAATTTCAGGAAAACCCCTTTTAAAAAGTAGAAATATTACTTCAATTGCTTGATACTTTTTAAATTTTTAAGATAATTAAATCAAACTTTTTTCATTAGTTGCCAAATGCAGTTCACAATAAGGATAAAAAATTTTTTACTTTTTTTCATGCGCAGTATGCAAGAACTACCTTATATCTAGCACAGTTTTTAACAATTATTTTTAAAATTTTAAATATATAATTTTGTAATTAATTGTAAATTGCTCCAAAAATTTTGTTTAATTCCATCGAATATTTATAAAGTTTGCAAAAATAACGTAAAGCAAAAAAATGATTTTTTTTTCCTTTATTAAAATGTCCATGTCTTCCATTAATTTACGAAATGTTATGCGGTTATTAAAAATAACAACTAAAGTAACCCATACAATTTACAAGCTTATTGCTTAATTTTCTAATATAGGGTGTTCAAAAATACCTGTTTTCTTTTGTAATTTATTGTCGGTCGCCCAAACCTCCGAAAGCTTTAAATTCTATTGTTAAGTATGAAAAAGCACATGAACTAAAAATATCTAAAGTTAAAAACTAATCCTTTAAATGTTGGAAAATTTAGAAATGAATTTAGAAAAATGTCAAAAATCCAAAGTGACTCTTCCATTATTCTAAGGTAGTGTATATAAAGTCTAAGCCACTTACATTCCAAAACTAATAACCTTGCTAATTAACTAATAAACTTAATTCAAAACTGATAACCTTACTTCATATTCATTTGCAAAATGTAACAAAAACATAGCAATTAAGCAAAAATTCAAATTTTACAATAGTTATTATTGAAACATTTATGAGAACTTAGACAAGAATCACATCACAAAGGGTAGATTTTCATCTTATTAAAATATCAAAAAAAATAGTGAATACGACATGAAAATACAAAAAGAAAATACAAAACAATAAAGAATAACATTTGGCGCGGGTGTCATTCTGTCGGTTCGACAAAAATCGATCGTTATCTATTATACCTAAAGCACTCAACATAGTCCATTCCAGAGATTCGCTTCGAATTCTTTGATCTGAAAGCAAAGCAGGGTTAAGCTTTTTCACTTCCAGGCTATTGTTGGCTGTCTATTTCATTTATAGATTTCTCAATAACATCGATTTCAGCTAGATATTACGGGGGAAAAAGGCCTGATTGAAAAGAAAGTGAAAAAGAGAAATATTACTTTTTGAATTCTTTTCAATATGGCACTCTGGAAAATACGATTGTGAAATGTACGTGGTATCGTAACTGTATTTTTTTTCTGTCTTTTCTTTCATTTTGGGACTTGCAGTAAAGTTGTAAAGAAACGTAAATTGATTGAGAAGGGGGTTTATAAAGATTCTGGAGTCCCCCCCCCCCCTGTTCTTTATTGCTACGTGACGATTTCGATAAATAGAACTACGGTGGTGAGTTTAAAGAATATCACTCGGTACACGTCCGATGTATTGCGGGACGTGACAGCAGATCATGCTTCAAAAGATTAAAATGTTCTAAAATTGCTGTAGAGACTGTCTTGCATTTGTAAAGCCAGCGCTAAGAATTTCAAATTATTAGCCAATAAATTAGCCAAATATCAAAAGTATTCGCCAACTTTTTGAAAGTCTTCGCCAAATGCAAATCTTAAAAATTTTTTATGATTAATTTTTCTCCCATAGAAAACTATTTACGGTATTTGGTACGGTAGTTTGCTTGATATTATTTGGACTCAATTCTAATTGGTTATGCGGCGCATCTACCGAAAATAACTGTAATCAAATTAAAAATACTGATTTGTTCAGAAAAAATTAATTTTAACTTTTTTTTTTTTTTTTTGAAAAACACATATATTTATTTCCAGTGGAAAAAATCATTCGCAAATACTTTCGCCAAAAAACAATTTTATTCGCCCAATATACGATTTTATAGCATAAGGCGAGGTGGCGAATGCTTAACGCGGGCCCTGCATTTGTAGACTTTTGTCACAATTTTCAAAACTATTGTGATTGAAAACTATTTCATTCTTTTTCACTGAAAAGTATTTTTCAAAATAATAAAGTCGATTGAAAAGGCCTTAAAAGTTTTTCTGAATGATTAGGAATTGAATGTAGGGTTTTATGGTATAAGGTTTAAGAAAGAACACGCTGCTCCTAAAAACAGTTTTAAAACAATTCAATCTATACATAATAATAAACGCGGCTGTGTGTGTGTGTCTGTAATCACAATATATCGCCCCAGAAGCCTCGCCCAGGCACGAAACTCGGCACAGAATTGTGTTTTGACATAATGAAGAAGTATTTTTTTTTCTTTTTCAAAAATTTGGATTAGTTTTTTAGTTATCAGTCATTTTGTAAGAAAATCTATGCTTTTTCGTCTTCAAAGAGCCATATTCAAAAAACTATTAAAAGATTCATATACTTTTCTCCACTCTTATAAATGCATGCTAATGCGAACCTTACAATTGAAATATTAATTTTCGACAACTTAAACCAATAATATACGAAGAAATTAATAATTTAATTGTAAGGTTCGCATTAGTTTACATTTATCAAAGTGGAGAAAAGTTTAACTTTTGTATTAAAAATGTGGCAACATATTCGATACGTAAATGGAACGCTTCGCTTTGATATATTTGTCGCTGTTCATAATTGTTATAATAAGTTTTTCTTCTTCTTTCCACACTCTATTTTTTTTCTTAAGCGAAGACGATAATTTTTGTAGCGATATAGAAATAGAAATTGACACCATAAAAAATTATATACAAATAGAAATTGATATCATAAAAAATTAATTCGTTTTCGTGTTCTTTTCATGTATTTAGCATTTTAGTTTTTTTTTCTTAAGCGTTGTAGCTATATAATATATAAAATAGGAATTTAATTGTTTTTGAAGGAACGATCACATTTACCTTGGATCTGTTTGGTTTTTCTATTCTTTATTTTAACAGTTTTTATTAAATGTAATTAGTTATTTTCAGAAAGTTTCAGTTTGCAGGTAAGCACTTAGATTTTAATATTGAAGTTTCATGATTTGCTTTCATAGTAATTGTTGTTCTAAAGTATTCGTTGACTTCTTAAAACCCGATTACTGACATGGCAGAACCACCTTCCAAAAACCTTTGTATTTTGTCAAAGAAAAAGATATTAAGAGATTCTCAAAGAAGAAGAAGGGCCCAAGAAACGTCTGTGGAACGTCAAAGAAGGATGGAACATGACCGAATTTCGACAAGCAATTCTAGAGCCCAAGAAGTATCAGAGAAACGTCAAAGAAGATTTGAAGAGGATCGTGTCTCAACTAGCAGTGCTAGGGCCCAAGAAACACCTGAGGAACGTCAAGGAAGAGTGGAAGAAGATCGTGTCTCAACTAGCAGTGTTAGGGCCCGAGAAACACCCGAGGAACGTCAAAGAAGATTCGAAGAGGTTTGTGTCTCAATTAACAGTGCTAGGGTCCGAGAAACACCTAAGAAACGTCAAAGAAGATTGGAAAAGGATCGTGTCTCTACTAGCAGTGCTAGGGCCCAAGAAACATCTGAAGAACACGGAAGAAGATTAGAAAATAATCGTGTCTCAACCAGAAATGCAAGCACCCGAGAAACATCCCAGGAACGTCGAAGAAGGCTAGAAGAAAATCGTGCTTCAACATCCCAAGCTCGATTGCATTTGTGGCAAGACAAGGAAAACTCTGGTGGACAGCTGGCCGCCTTAAGCGGCTAGTAGTAACTAAATGAAAGGGAATTTGAATATTTTATTAATAATTCTTTAAAATATTTTAATATTTATTTTACCTAAAATAATGAGAGTACACCCGTTTTCAAACACAGCAAATAATATTTAAAAAAAATAGCGCTGTTGTAAATAACAGACCAAACTTGTTTCATGAAAAGAACATTTCCTTAAATTGGCATATATATATATATATATATATATATATATATATATATATATATATATATATATATATATATATATATATATATAAGGTACGGATCTTCACTTTCTAGGATTCAATCTTAATGGTTTGAGAGGGTGTCCTTGAATATGCTAATTAATTAGTTCAAGCTATATTTTAAGCTACGAAGAAACATAAAAGTACTGTCTCTGAATAAAAATTTTTTTTTTGTTGATAGATTTGAATTTTTGACCCTTAAAATATAGGGGATAGCCGAAATCAGGAAAATATGGTCCTCATAGATCTGTCCAAAGTTTAGTCCCCTTATTGTTAATGTTATTCTACCATATTAAATATATCATATTGTTAATGCGTATTCTACCATATCACGAAAACATTTTAAGCTAATTAAAAAAAATTTCGCTCACAATAATAAAATCCGTTAATCCAAATATAATTCCGCGCAAAAAATTGCTTTAAATAACTATTTAATTTTTTATTTAATGTTTGTCGAAAGAATTTTAAATTATAAGGTAAACAGTTTTTTGCATCATTTTAAAGAATGTAATTTTGCATGGCAAAATACAATATTTGAGCGAAATCGATCGAATAGTGGCTGAGAAATAGAGAGTCAAATAAACTGTATATTTAGCCATTAGTAATAATATTAAATACATTAAGAATGTAATGCGTATTGTCAGATAAACTTAGCAGATTTTTTTAATGATACGACTATTTATCGAATAATACGCACAACCAGTCTCAATTTAGCATAGCCACTCTACTGCATCATACTCACTGAAGCAAAATCACATAGCGTTGTAAACTGAGTCTGATAAAATAAAAATAAAAAATCTGGAAGATCATCGGGGTCTTTCACGTTAAAGAACCCAATTTCATTTAAAGAGTACTCAGCGAGCCGTAGTGGTTCAGAGGATAAAGCGTCCGCCTATCAATGAGGTGGTTCGAATCCCAGAGATGGCTGATCGATACGAATTCGACCGACCACAGTGCTAACGTAAAATATCCTCAGTGGTAGACGGAATATGGGTTGGAGTCCCCTTGCCGTCAGGCTAACCGTGGGAGGTGTTCCTGGTTTTATTCTCCATATAAAGCAATGAGGGTTAGTTTCATCAAAAAGTCCAACATGAAACCAAATTTCATCCGATACTTGATACTGGAGTTCCCTTGTCTTCTGGATTGCTTTCAAAATTACAATGCGACGCTGTTGAACAGTAGTAGTCGTAAGCCCAAAAAAATGGATCGGCTGTTCAATGACGATCATAAAAAAGAACTCAGCTAAAAAAAGAAGAAAGAAAATCTTAAGAAAAACTTTTTAGGCTGAGAATTGCCATTGATATGCAACTGTACTTTTATGCAACTGTACTTTCTTCTCTTTTTCTTTTTTTTTTTTTTTTTTGGTTTAATTCAAATTAAGGTATAACTGATACATTCTTCTTTTTCTTTTCCCATGTTCATTTACATAGGATTCAACTTCATCTTCAAAATTCCATCAGGCATGTCGGAATTTCATTATCACTTCCCATTTTTGCCTTTCATGAAATTGAATTATCTTCATCAATCATCAAATACAGTTTAAGAATTCTCTTCCTTTCTAGAAAAGGAAATTGTGTTGAATTTAGGGAAATAAGTTTTGTGAAAGTAATTTGTTTGTTAGTTGTATCTTTGTATGAGTTTTGTTCCATTTTTTATTCATTTTACTTAATAAAATTTAAAAAAAAAAAAAAACATTTACAGAAAGTTTGAAAAAAATAGGAAAATTATTTTAGAAAATGAAATATATTATAAAAAAAATTTTACATTTAATAAAAAAATTAATTAGGAAATTTATTACATTAAAAATGCTTAAGAAGAATTAAAAATTATTTTAAAAAATATATATACGAAAACAAAAATATAAATTATACATTGTAAAAGATAAAATATTAATTTTGTAAAACTAGTATTACATTAATAGTTTTTAACAAAACTTTATTATAAAACTGAATTAGCTTTTATTTACATAATTGTAGCATTTTAAAACACAATCAAGAATCAAAATGTGTAAAATAAATATTTTAATTCAGCAATGTTAATTCCATGAAATTAATATGATTTATTTCTACTTTTTTTATTTTATAAAATATATAGTTTGTACCACATTACCATGAAATTCCGATTTCTTGCTCCGATTTATCCATTATTTTGTTAAGAAAGATCAGCAATTATGATTTAAACTTGAATAAGTGTATAGTGATTAACACTAAACTGAATCGCATTAAATGTGAGTTTTAATAGCACAAGGTAAAAGTAAAAGGACCGATGAAACTAGTAAATTTTGTATAAAGTTTACTAAGAAATACAATCTCAATTTCTTTAAAAATTAGGTAAACATAATTTACCAAAACTTTGATGATAGTACGCAATACAGAAGTCGGACAACAAAATAAGGAAGAGATATAATCTCATTATCAGCTCACACGATTAAATCCGAAAAAAGAGGGCTTTCTAATATTGTATTAATATAGTGAAAGCAAAATATATCAATAGTGGGAGGAGTACCAAAAAAAATTTAAACAAAAATAGAACATATTAAGCAAAAAATTCAAAATAAAACATATCAAACAAAAAGAAGAAAATAAAAAATCAAACAAATACAGAATAAAACACAAAATACAAAAGCAAGTATCGAATTAAAATGTACTTATACCTACCGCATCTTTCAAAAATGATTAAAAATATTTTCGCAGCGCATTTGCCAGATTACAAAACATGAAAATAGAAGCTTAAATAGTGAGATCAGTCTATGTTGCGTTCTTACTGAAATATAGAAGGGCATTTATGTTACCTTGGATGGGTAGAAACTGCAAGTATAATATTATACTGGATTTAATGAGTTTATAATTAATAAGGTTGAATTTTAATTATAAAATTTTAATAGTGATGATTTTAGAGAAATTAATATTTATTGAAAAAAAATTAAAAAATTAAAAAAAAATTTTTTTTAAATATTAGAAGATTTTTTTAGCCATTGGTTTTGCACATAGTAAAAATATAAATTCAGTTAACAAAGAAATTTTTAATAAATGTATTAATAATTATAATATAAAATCAACTAAATGATTTTATATAGAATTTAATTTCCTTAGTTTATATCCAATGTTTTTTTTGTTTTTTTTTATCAAATTTGGGAAGAGTTCGTCTATTTGTGTTTTGGATAAACAAGCAAATTGTTTTAATTCTATTCATTTGATTAAAATGGTATAGATAAATGTTTTTAGAAACATTAGAATTCCATGTAATTAGATAATTTATATTAAATTTAAAATAATTTTTTTTATCGTATAAGTCAAGATTGCAGATATTTTCTTCTTTTTTAATACTCTAATCCAAAAAACTAAAATTAATATTATCGTTATGATTACTGAGCCAGATTAATTCCTAGGGGTAAATTTAATTTAACAAAATTGTATAATTTTGAAAATTAAAGATAATTTTTTTTAAAATTTTTTAATTACACATAATTTTTTATTTTTTTCTTCTCTTTAAAAAATTTATACATTTTTTTACAAGTCTTCGCTGCATTTTTAACTTATTTTAGCGTTCTACGTTTAGGGTTCTTTTATTTCTTCTTGTATATATATATAACAAAAGATATTTAGATCTCACACGATTTTATCAGCAAAATAATGCTTTTGAAGACTGTATTAATATAGCCAAAGCAAAATATATCAATACAATATTGAAAAGCATTCTTTATGTTTATAAATAAACGTGTGAGCTGATGACGAGATTAAACATATTTTTTCTGTGTGTGTGTGCGTGTGTTCCTCAACAACAACGGGAGAGATGGAAGGGCGCCGGCAGCGGGGTGCAAGGGGGTGCACTTGCACCCCCCTGGCTTTTCTTTTTTAGACAATTAAGGAGATACAGAAGAACAATTTTGTTATAAAAATTTTTTTAAACATATTTTTATTGAAAAACAAATAATTAAGTAATTATTGATTCATAACAATTTAATTTTTTTTTAATCAAACAAGAACTATAATCGTCTTGTTTGCTGTCCAAATCTATTTATAACTTTTTCAATGAATTCTGAGTCCTCTTTGATTCTTTTCTTATGCACAATGAGCATGCACAAACTTGGTAGATATCTAAGCTATATTTTTAAATTTCATTTATTAAAATATAAGTAATATTATATTTTCTATTAGTTATTAAGTTTAACAAAGGTGTATAACACGAACTGACTTCTCACAACTGTAAAACTTCATAAACACAATAAATACCAATGTTAAGCGTGCACAAACACGTTAGTATACGAAACTACTGTTTGTAGTTATTTGTGTTTCAAAGTCAGTAGCTATGCCAGCACAATCAATACAGTTTCTCGTGGCAAAATTTGCAAGTACAAGAAATTCGTACTTTTTTTAAATATCTTGTTAACAATGAAGAAATGTATCTTGAAAAAATTAACAGATGAAAGTATATGTAATAACAAAACAAAATGTAATAACAAAATATTTATAAAAAAAATTGGGGGGGAGGGGAGTTGTTTAGAGAGTTGCACCGCCTTTTATATTATTCAGCCGGCGCCTATGGAGAGATGCATTCGGTTTTTGACTTCTTTTTTTTTAAAGTTTTTCAAGAAATATTTCGAAAATTGTTTCGCAACTTTAAAGTTGATTAGGTCCTTTTAAAGCAATAATGAGATTTAGTTATAAAAACGGTGTTTTTGAATTTTATGCTTTGCTACACTTGGTCAAAAGTAAGCAATATGTTAAACTTAGAACACTTTCAGGTGAAAAACATCTGCAGTGGTAGATGAATCATGAGTTAATGTCATCTTTTCATCGAGATAACCGTGAGAAATTTTGTTGTTTTTTCTCCCCGTGTAGATGCAGACTATTTCTAGTCAAAACGTCCTCGACCAACCCGATTTGGTCCCAATATTTTACACAATAATATCCAAAATTTTCTTACTAGGGCACAGATTTGAGCATTGATAATCACAAATTTAATATAGGTTAAAAGGTGGTAATGAAATAAAATAAAATGAGAACACTCTATCGTGGCAGCTTAGTGGGTAAAGCGCTGGTCTCCTAAAGATGCGAATTAGGTTTGTGTCTTTACAACGATATACTGCTCCCGACTCGCACTGACCGCAATGATAACTTAAAATATCTACAGTAGTAAAAGTATCCTGGGTAAAAATCTTTAGTTACCAAGTTGACTGTGGCGGATTTCGTGGTTTTCCTCACTTTGTAACGCATATGCTGATTAGTTTCACTCAGAAGTCCTACAAGGGCAAGTTTTCTTCTCTGCACTGTAAAAAATTGTGAAGTATAGTTGACACCATTTTTGATGTAGAGGTAAACTGAAAGCAATTTTTTGTAGAAAACTAGTTTTCTTACCAAAAAAATGATATGAAATTGTCAAAATAACAACTGTTTGAAAGAATTAGTGTAAATATATTACAAAAAAACATTTTGTTTTTTAAACAAAATATTTTTGCAATGAAGCTGTGAAATTGATTCTTTGTGATGTCAGTAAACAAACAGATATATAAATAAAATAATAGCAAATAAATAATGAAAACTAAAAGTGAAAAATTAAATTAAAAATGGGAAAAATAGGACATGCACTGTAAAACATTTTAGTTTACCTCAATACCAAAACTGGATAGGACTATACATCAAATTTTTTAAAAATGTGCTTGATAAAGAAGTTTTCAAGCTTTTTGAATAGGGTTCAAAATTATAAAGCTAGGACGTTTAATATTGATGCAGCCAAAATACAATATAAATGGATGTAGCTAAAATACAATGTAAATTGATGTAGCCAATATAGAATTTAAATTAATGTAACCAAAATACGATATAAATTGATGTAGCCGAAATGCATTATTAATTGGTGTAGCCAATATACAATATAAATTGAGGTAACTAAAATACAATATAAATTGATTTAATCAAAATACAATATAATTCGATGTAGTCAAAATACAATATAAATTTATTGTTTAACGTACGTGGTAAAATAGAATAAAATTCACTCTATAAATCGTTCAAAAAAGATGTCTGTTGATTAAACTTGTGGAGTGCAGATAAGCATAAGCGATTTAAAATTTCAAACCGCTATTCTAAACTAATCTCTAAATTCATTAAATAAAACAAAAATTCTTGAACGTCGACCTTTTTCTTAATTGGCCCCTATTTAGTTTTAATGAATTGTTTCGCTACTTAAATTAGCCTTGATATAAATATAAAAAACCAAACATAAATATAACTGATTTCCCCTTTAAAAAATTTCTTACTAAAAGATACATGTAACAAATACGTCTACTAGTCAGCTCAAATTCTGATAAGAAAACAAAAAGAAAAACTACAGCGCAGGCACAGAGAAAATGCTGGAAACCATTACTTCAAAGAATGAAACTTAGAAAAAGAACAATTGTAACTTGTTTGCTCTCTTGTAATTGGTTCAATTACCTTTCCAAAGATAATTGTTTCATGATTTCTAGAGAGTTTCCTTTTCCTGAATTTCGTATATTCGAAGAAAAGAAATAGTCATAAAGTAATGAGTATTATTTATATTTGCTGAGAACAATTTTGGGAATAATAATTTTAAGTTAAATCTTATCTCTAGGGAATAAAAAAAAAAGAATAATATGCATGCATTATTATTTATTTAGATGATTAGGGACAAGATTTTGAAGATAAGTTTAATTATATTAAGTAAAAACAAAAAGATAATTAAATGTAAAGATGTATAAAAACATTGATATAAACCACACACGAGGTTTTCGAACCAGAATGTGAATATTATGGTAAATTCCAAACTTATTACTGACTGCAGATAAGTTATCATTTGATTTTCTTATTTATTGTTCAAAAATGCTTAGAAATAAGACAATATTTTCAACTGCCATCAACGAATTAAATTTACTCATTAATTGCAGGCATATGGCGATAGATTTAAAAGCGTGAAGTTCGGGCGTTATTTATTCAGATTCCACGAGGAGAAAAAAAAAATTCCAACAAAATTATCGTACTCTATGGTAATGACATTTCTGATTAAAAAAAAAACTATAATTCAGATAATAAAAACCAAAATATACGGTATTTAAGCCACTCATTTGGTAAATTTTTGCGTTCGCATAAAAATGGTTCACCCGAAATTCTGGTTTTCAAAATTATAGTTCTTATTACGACACATTTAGTAAAAAATATAAAACTTTAAAGCAAATTTAACTGAATATGTGGTTTTTGCCCCATGGTCTAAGGTATTAATAAAATGACCACATTTTATCACATATTATAAAACCATATTAGTTTGTTATTTTACCAAACTCATAAGCGAAGTGCTTTTTGGTGTTGTCATAGAGCCAAAAACACGATAAATTTTAATATAATCGGGTGGTTTTGTACCAACTGTTTTTCAAAGTGCAGAATTTGGTTCAAAATTGGATAACAATATCGTGTCTTGAGAACCATAATAAGATTTAAATTTGCTGTAATCTTAATAAGGTATTAAATTAAACCACGTTTATGTTTAAGTTGAACCATAATATCGTGATTGATTGAGTGAGTGTAGGGTTTTATGGCACAAGGTCCACATGAGCTATGATAGAACTATGATAATATGGTTCAATTTAGTACCATATTAAGATTACAGCGAATTTGGAAAGTATTATGGTTGACAGGATCAAAAATTCCTAAAAGTGTATAGACTTAAACTTTTTGGTTAATCTAGCTTAAGTAAATGATAATTTGGGAAAAAATATTTTTAAACATTTTTAACTTTAAAAGAAAAAATCTGAACCATAAATGGAATTATATATATTTTGCATGACGTCACTTAAGTGGCTAGTGAAGAAAAAATATTATTTGAATATTATCAGTTATACCATTGTTATAAAATAATTAAATAAATGAGATAAGCTGCAGTGTTATATCATTTATAAAACTTTTTTTTTTGGCAAAGAATTTGGTAAAATTAACAATAAAGAATGGTTTTATATAATGTGATAATATTTGGTAAAAATGGTAAAATTTGGTCATTTCATCATGATACCTTTGAGCATGGTATAAAAAACATTTATTCAGTTAAATTTTTTTTTCTTCAGTTTTGTATTTTTTACTAAATGTGTGAAAATAAGTATAATTTTAAAAATCAGAATTTCCGGTAAAACGTTACCCTATTAAGGAAATATTTGCTAAATGAGTGATTTAAGTAATTTGGCTTTTAATAAAAAATAATGGTTTTCGTTTTAACAGAAGTATAATTACCATACAGTACTGTATTTTTACCAGAATTCTTTTACTTAGTGCATTTATTGGGTTGATCGGAAAGTAATTTCGTTTTTTACCAACAAAAGGACAATTATATGTTTTCTCACAGTCAACTTCCGACCAAAACTGCGTAATCATTGTATATTTTGACAGCTGCAGCAAAACTTGCTTGTTAAAAAGTTCAGCTAATTCTACGATGTAGTTTTTAGTTTGTACCCTTTCAAATGTAAAGTAAAAAGTGGAATTTTTGACAGATTCTACTTTTTTTACTATCGAAAAAGTAAAAATGTTGATAAAGCAAGAAAATTAAAAGAATCCGGTGTCTTTGGAGAAGAGGTATTAGCAGCGCTCCAGTGTCAAAACTGGTTTACGAAATTTCGATTTAAATGCACAATGATGCACCACGCCATTTTATTTATGAAGACGCAATAGAGGAATAAATTGGTGCAAACCAGCAAATGACAACTCGTAAGATCGCTGAGACATTAAATTTATCAAATTCGATCGTTCATTATCATTTGAAAAGCATAAGGTTTTATCTTAAAGCTCCGCATTAGGTTTTATCATGTTCGTACGGAAAAAAAATTGTGCCGTCGCATTGATGTCTGTGGCTTGTTTCTTAAACATTAAGAAATTTTTTATTTTTGAAGTTCCTTTTCACTGGGTATTGAATTGAATTGAATGTAGATTTTAATGACTCCAAAGAAGGATATGCTACGCAAATCAGTACGTTGAAGTAGATCTAAAGGTAAAATACTATATTACTTTACACTACAATTTTGTTTTTCAAAATACATGGCAGAAATAAAACAGTTAATAGCAGCACGGGTGTAGCTAAAAGTCAGTAAAATCCAATAAAAAGGGCGATTAGATTAAATACACGAAATTAGATAAAAAGCTACATTGGTAATAAATAAAAGTGAATAAAATTGGATAAAACAATATAGAATATCCGTTATATATAGTTATATACAATATAGAATATCAAGCCGCGATGGCTCAGGGGATAGAGCGTTCGCCTTCCAATGAGGCGAACCGGGTTCGAATCCCAGTCGATACGAATTCCGCATCCGGCTTGCACTGACCACAGTGCTGACGTGAAATATTCTCAGTGGTAGACGGATCATGGGTTAGAGTCCCCTTGCCGTCAGGCTAACCGTGGGAGGTTCTCGTGGTCTTCCTCTCCATGTAACGCAAATGCGGGTTAGCTCCATCAAAAAGTCCTCCACGAAGGCAAACTTCTCCCAATACTCGATCCAGGAGTTCCCTTGTCTTCTGGATTGGGTTCAAAATTACAAGGCTACGGAGTTGAACATTAGTAGCCGTAAACCCATTAAGTTGGGTCGGCTGTTCAACGACGGTTATAAAATATAAAATAAAAATATAGAATATCAATAGCTCGCAGAAATGCGAAAATGTTACGATGATGGAATTCTAACAAATCCTTCATCCATGCCGACCGGCCAGTGTTGGGGTCAGTTAACTGACCTTGCATCAGAAAGGTTCTGGGTTCGAATCCCTGGAAGGGCATGGATGTTCTTTCATACTCTATATTATCTGTCGTTAGTGTGGGAGCAACGTTGGCCCACCTAATGTGGTGTCCCTGAAAGAGTGGCCAACAAATATGCCCTTCTGATGCCTGTATTGACAAAAGGTCAGGTGGATATTGGTAAAAAAATCCTTCATACATAAAATAGTGCTATTAAAAAAACTTAATACGATGTTGGTTAAAACAGGGACAAATAGTTCGAATGTGATGAAGCGTAAGTGAAACGTTACAAGTGTCCCATTTGGGAGGAGGTTCTCCGAACAACAGATGAAGGTGGACAAGTGGGGTGTGGCCGATTCTGAGACGATTAACATTGCTTTTCGGATCTCTGTCTCCAAGAAAAATAAAAAAAGCCGCAGTTTAAGTGTCTTACACTTGAAGCAAAGCGATGATTTTGCATTTTATACACCATCTTACCGTGAAGAATTTTCTGGGCTTTAGAATGAACAAATAACTTAAATAATTTAATAGTTATTAAACTCTTTTTAAAAATCACCAATATTGGCGACATTTTTTCACCTAGATGAAAGTTATCAAAACCACTGCCTTATTCTCAGTTGCTGCAAATTTTTATGAGCCCAAATAATGCAGCATGGGAGTAAGATTTTAAATATTAAAAAATTAGGCCACAACGCTTTTCATTTTTACAAAACTGCGGCTTTTCTCCATATTGACGCTTTGCTCTATTTTCAAACTAAGCATAGACAATACTAGCTTTAGATAGGCTAAACTAGACCTAACAGTCATGAGTAACTTGCAAACTCACAGCAGCTATGAGAACAGCATATTATTTGCAAAAAAGCACCATTTCATACGACGGAGCCTTTGAAAAACAACCTACATTACGTAGGTACTATACATGTAAAGCGTTCAGATCAGATTTGATATTATACAGTTTATTTTAAATTTAAAGATCACGATGTTCTTGCCAGAGGGGCTTGATAAGCTGTCGAATATGTAGTTTAAAGTCTGCGAACGGTACAGATATTGTTAAAACAGTAGAAGCAGATCGTGCCGCAGAGTCAGCAAACTCCCCATCTCTGGGGACAATAAATGGATTGTTTACAGCAGTTTACCGGTCACTAAAACGTTTTTTAGACGGTAAAACTTTTATTTCAAAAAAGGAGATTAAAAATCACCTGGATCAGTTTTTTTATCAGGTAAGAACAAACATTTTACACGTTATGAATCATGTTATTGCCAGAAAAATGGCAAAAAGTATTGCGCAAGAATGATTCAATAAAATTATTTCCATGAGAAAAAAAAACAATTTTAAACTATTCACGATAAGAACTTAAAAGTGATTACCTTTCAGTTTTATAAATAAAATAAAAAAAAATAATAATAAATTTTAAAAAAATATTATTTTCCTAACTATCGAACAGTTAGTATTATTTTGTTCCAATTTTAAGGGAATTTAAGAACCAAAATTTAAGAGAAAATATCCTATCGAAAGAAAAGCAAATAAAAATACAAATCCATCAAAAGGAGAAGAAAAGTACTTTAAAAATCACGTAATTACTTTATTTCTTTGTGATGAATTACTTTACCACATTATGCAGATTTATTCCAATAAAGGATATTAAACGTAAGTTTCACGTCAGAAAGGCTGTCCATTAAAACGTTTATTATGTCCATCATTATGATAATTTAAAAAAGAAAAAAAAAACATTTCCAGCAAAAATTCGGTTTAAAAAATTAAACTTAAGTTTAATTCAGATCGATCAATAATATTTAAGAAATGCAGAATGTTAAAGAGTAACAACTTTTTTGTTTAAATTACGTATTAAAAAGTAAAAATCCGATAAAACTGTATAATTATATTTCTTCGATGTAATTGTTCTGAAATTCTTTTTCGAGTTTGTCATGTATTGTCGCGTGTGAGCTAACAATATTGATAGCTAAATGCTGGTTATTTATCAAATTACTATAGAACTTTAAAAGTTTTTTTTCCATGTTTTTACTTCTTTTAAATTGCTTTATAAAAGAAAACATGTCTCAAAGACTATTAGTATTGATGTAACTAAGTTTTAAGATTAGTAAAAAATGGATAATTGATTACGAAATTACATATTACTTATATCATATTTCATATATTATATTTATTCTATTTCATTAATTCTATTTTATATGTTATATTTTTTATTATACTTTATAAATTTTATATAATATTTTAATGCAATATTTGCTTAAAACATTAAACAACAAAAAATATGTTATAAAAAGTGCCCTCCTTAGAGAATTAAAAAAAAAAAAAGACTTGAGCTAACGTTTATTAAATATAAAGTTAGAGGACACGTCTATAATATTTTAAAAGTAAAGTTGGCTATATTACACAGAGAATAAAATTCTGGTAAAATTGCCATACTGTATGGTTATTATTGGTTGATTTGGTTAGAGTTTATTAGCTAAAGAGCCCGAATTGGCTATGCTGCGCCAGCTACAAGGCTGTATGGCAATGACAATTCTGGTTAAAAAACAAAATAAGGCTAATAAAACCAAAATATATGGTATTTAAACCATAATCATTTGGGAGCAGTTTTCTCAAAACTCTCATTTAAAAAAGTATAGTTCTTATTACCCCACATTGAGTAAAAATATAAAACTAAAAAGTAAATTTTACCGAATAAATAGTTTTTATGCCATGCTCTTAGTTAGAAAGTTATCAAATTTTATCACATATTATAAATCTATATATTATTGTACATAAATTTCACCAAATCATTATCAAAGCGCTTCGATAAAAACCGTACCGTAAAACATTTGACCGTAATTTTCACATTAATATTTATTTAATTAGAGTGACTCAGTAATCTTATGGTAACTATGACTGTTAAAATTACTGTTCATCATATTTTTTGTTCCGTAACATCTTTCGGTAAAAATGTATTTTACGGTGAAAAGTACCGTCAACCTGAATACCAGTAATTGTTTTTACAGTACGGAATTTAATACGCTTAGATAGCTTTTACAAATTTGGAATTAACACAGAAATATCTTAAACTCTGAAAACTTAGATATGAGTTTTTCAAAATAAAATAAATCTTAGACGTATAAAATATTCTCGAAAAATTGAAAAATATGAAACAGCTGCTCTCATTTACATATGTTACCGATTAGGTTCGAAAGCTGTTGACGTACATGTTACCTAACTAATCAGCAGATTAACCAAGGTGATTCGTTAATGATGGTAACACAAATCAGCGGTTCCTAAATTTTTTTCTGCTATTATGCAACTCTGAATGATTGAACTTTGTTTTGGCGGAACCCCTTCTTAATAAATAATAAAGTATATAAAAACAGTTAGTGTATTAACCAATAAAAAGCTTCTTTATTTTAAAAATATTTGAAAAAAGGAATGAGATTTTTTGTCATCGTTATTTTCATTAATAATCTTGAATTAAGTTTTACAACCTACAGTTGAATTCACACTCCTTGAGATGTATTTAATTTAGTTTTAAATTAGTTTTGTGTGCAGGTATAAACATAAGCGAAAATGAAACACATAATATACGTTGTGGTTTTAGTTGAACCCAGCTCTTAGAGAACCTTATAAGCATTGAAAATGGTTACCAGAGATACATAATTCTTTTTTAAAGAATTTATTTATTTTATTTTAATTTAAAAAGCGCGATTGGATAGATCAATGCAATTTTAAATAAATACAGGTTCTTATCATAATATATTCAAGATATTGTTTTAAGAAAAATGATATTTTTTGAACAAAAAAAATTTTATACTTCTTTCTTATAGGCGCTTCACTATATATATATATTCACTTTAAATAGTTTTAAGACAACCAAAATATTAAATAATTAATAAAATATTAATAAATTCTAATTATGAAAAAGGCTTAAAAAATCATTATTGTGACGTAAAAAAAAAATTCTTACTCTCGGAAACCCTTTAACACTTCCGCTGAACCTTAGAAATGCACGAAACACTATTTAGGAAATCAATACCTCTGGGGGTACTGATCCAGGAGTTTCCTTGTCTTCTGGATTGGTTCAAAATTACAAGGCTACGGAGTTGAACATTAGTAGTCGTAAATCCATGAAATTGGGTCGGCTGTTCAACGACGGTTATAAAATAAAATAAAATAAAAACATTATTTAGGAACTACTGACATAAATAATGCTGGTGTGCGCTAGGCTGAAACTATGTGTAAGTTAAGATCACAAAATATTTTTATTAGAATCTCATCTCTAATTATTATCCGAGCTTTTCACCAAAACTGAACACCCAAAAAAATATCTATAACCAAAATTTGCAATGTAGAAATTTAGAACATATGTATATAATAACTTGATCAAATGGATCTATGAATTCGATTATTAAGAATAAATCGATTTTAGATTATTTTCAGTTATTCTGTCAGCACACGAATTGAGACACAGATAAAAATGTTTAATATGGCCTTCCACAAGCAACATATAAAAATTCCAACACAAACTCTATTTATTCTTAAATATGGTTCAGTTGCTCCCATTGCGGCAGACTAAAGAAGAGTTGGAATAATTTTTTTTTTTCAGAAATATTAAAATAAAATACTTTAAAACACTGGAATTAAGTTTTAATCTTTTGGACCTGACCCAAACTGAACTCTTGGAGGAAAAAATAAAAAGTTGAAAATTCGAACATGTGCATATAATATTTTGATCAGATTCATTCGATGACCAAGAATTAATAAATATCAGATTGTTTTCATTTGACGCAAAGTGAAATTAAAGGAATATTAAAAAAGAAAATTTGGAAATTAAAACATATGTAAAATTTTGATTGAATGAATCATTCGATGATTAAAAATTAAAAGATATGAAATCGTTTTCATTTGTTCTGTCAACACACGAATTGAGACACATATAAAAATGTCTAATATGGCTGCCACATGCAGCATAAAACAATTCCAACAGAAACTCCATTTATTCTTAAACATGATCCAGATGCTTCCATTGCGACAGGTTGAAGAAGAGTTGGAATGTTTTCTTTTCAAATGTCACATTAGAAGAC
This sequence comes from Parasteatoda lunata, assembly GCA_949128135.1. NCBI lineage: Eukaryota > Metazoa > Arthropoda > Arachnida > Araneae > Theridiidae > Parasteatoda > Parasteatoda lunata. The sequence goes on from OX421979.1 coordinate 25,454,002, forward strand.
TAAAATACGAAGCGACAAGATAGACAAATGGCACAGTACTCGCTGAGTTGACATTTTATCAAAATAAATGAAGCAACTGAAGGATTGTTTAGAATACTACTGAAATATTAAAATAAAGTACTTCAAAATAGAAATAAGTCCCATTATCCTAACCGTATGTTTGTTATTTGTCATAGTTAGAATATATGTCATAAAAAGAAATATATCTCAGACATGCTGCTAACATTGTTAAAACTTTCAAAATAGTTGGATAATTACTTAGATAATAGTTTTTAATTTTATGCCTCAACCATTGATGAGTTCATTTATCTAAATTTACAATAAATGCAGTCCGTAAAATTAAAATTCGGGAAATGCTTAAAGTTGAGCAAATAAAGTAATTTGCGTACGAAACTCGTTTATTTGCGAAATAAAGGTACAGAAAAAATAATAGATATTTTTAATTAATTTAAACTTGTACCAAAATTTTGTTATAAACAAAATTTTTTTAACACAAATAGTGGTGATATTTCAATATTTAGTTGTTTATTGAGCTAAACTCTATTGGTATAAGTAAATGTTAATAGATAAAAATATTATTATAAAGTAAAGGAAAATAATAATAAATAATAAACTTGATCCGAGTTATATATAAAATTTATGTTTGTTTCCGAAAACTATAGTTTCAGATTTTAAGAAAGTTTGCTTAAAATTTTGTAGAAAATACTAGATAAAAAAACGAATTGGATCTTTATTTCTACTTTTTTTCTCAAAGAATTCCAATTTACTAAATGCACATAAAACAAACAAGTGTGGGAAAGTTTCAAATGCAATTTCTAAAAGTAGAGCGTTAACACATAAATAAGGTAAGTTAATGATTCGTTAAAATATTTTTCCATTTAAGCCACGATTTATCTTAATGATTTTGCTTTGTAACAAAACGTAATCCTGTTTTATTATTATTATTTGTGCATTGTAGTTCTTCAAAGTTTTGTTAGAAGCATTTTAGCACTAATGAGGAAAATAAACTGTAAAACATATAAACGCATACTGTTTTTTAACATTTTCGAAAGAAAACTATCTTTTTAACCATAACTTATTCAGCAAATATTTTACAATGCATGATTTATTTTTCATTTTGCATAACTCAACCATGAATAAATAATTACATATTCATTCAATAAATAATTACATTCTTTTTAAAATCTTCGTTAAATCTTATTCCTTAATTACAATAAATTTTTATTCAATGAATTTTTTTTTTTCGGTTGCACAAATTTTTTTTAAGAGATCTCAGATTCTTCCATATCTTTAATTTCAAAACAGCAATCGGTTTCTTTCACCAAGCTATAGATTTTTTTAAAGGACATTTTTAGTCTATTTTCTGTCGAAATGCACAAATTTGAAAAATGTTATATATAGCAGGGGGTCGTTTAAATGTTACCAAACTTTTAGGGGCACATCATCAGAAAGTTGCAATCGGCGCTTCCCTATGATAAGCTCGTTCTTTGTGCTCTTCTGAACTGGTCATAATTTCCGCAATAATGTAGCTATATAAAAATTAAAAAAAATACTAGCAGCGATAACACATCTCTGGAACGCTATCTATGCAATTTCAATCCCGATGTTATGCCCTAACTCCCCTAAATGTTTGTCGCAACCCTGTTATATATAACGTTTTGAAGCTCGTAGATTTCAATAAAAGATAGACTAAAAATTGTCATTTTAAAATAATCCCTATCTTTAAGAGCAAACTAATTTCAGATTTTCCCAAATTCCTACATCCGAATTGGGCAAGATCAAATATTTGTATAAATACAATAAAAAAAAATTTGTTTTCCAGTGTGATTTACAATTTATGTATATTCATTTTACTACTTTTATAAATTTTCCGTCTAACAAATAGATGGCAAAATTATCTTTCCTATGCTTTAGCACTACAAACTTATTGAAACGCATTTGAAATCATACAGAAACATTCGTGTAAAAGGTTTTAATTGTCAGTTCAAATGATTTGATTAATTGAATGTAGGTTTTTACGGCACAAGGTCCAAGACTGTCATTTCAAAAAAAGGACGTTTCTGAATTTCAGGAAGAAAATAAAAGCGGTACTTCTTGAAACATGTTTGAGCTTACATACTGTAGAAAAATTAATGAAATCGTTATGCTTATAAGACCATTGGCGCTATGCGGGGAAAAATACAGAGAGTATTTTCTTTCTAACAAAATGTATCTTGTTTCTAGTGTCAGAGCATTTAAATCTAATTTAAACTTATTTGAAGGACCTTTCAAAAATATAAATTTAAGGATACTATGTAAACAGAAATATCTAGAGATAAAGTTTAATACAAGCATCACTGATAATTACTTGTTCTGTTTCTCTCCTAACCCCCCTAAGAGGGGAGATGCTGTCCACTGCAGAAATTTCTCGATATAAGCGAAAGATTTCCTCTCGATGTAATCTAGATATGCAGTAGATATATAGCCTTAAGGAAACATACGATCTATACCGTCTTGTTTTCTTCCGGCAAATAACTAATAAAAGGGCGACGTCGACGTCAAATGCACTTGGTTAATTTCATTAGCCAGCAGTTGGTCTAAGGCAGTGACATTCACTAACCGCATGCGACAGTTGAAGAGATGTTGGAAGACCTCTTACCTGGAGAATTAGAATAAATATATTTATCATACTTGGATATATTTTAATGAATGCAGATTTTAATGGTACTAACTTCATAATTAGACAAACTTCATAATTAAAAAGAAATTTTTTCATATGAGGGTGAGGCTCCAATGTTAGCAAAATTAGCTCCACAAAACGAAAGGAGACCTATTCATTTTTTTGTAGATTTTAATGGTACAGACTTCATAATTAAAAAGGAATTTTTCATACGAGGGTGAGGCTCCAATGTTTGCAAAATTAGCTCCACAAAACGGAAGGAGACTTAATCATTTCCATAAGTTCAAGTATAAGTTCTGATTCCGTTTTCATTGTCTCTTTGTGTCAAATCAAATACTTACGCTACAATGCAATATATATATTTTTTTAATTTTTACATCAAGGCCTTCTTTTACTAACTTAAAATGAAGCATAGAAAACCATTAAATGTTACTGAAGTTCTAAATAAATGTTTTAAAACTTCTCAGTTGCTCAGATAACTAAGCAAAGAAAGAAATTTAAAAGCGTTTTTGCGGGAAAAAATTTTTTTTTTAATAATGAATTTTTAAATTTCTAGTTTAAGTGAATCCTGATAATTTAAATTCAAACTGATTGATAGGAAAATTGTTTTGTTGGAGTTATTATAACCTCTGTTTCTTATAAAATTATCAACACAGGCACTGTACATAATTGTAGACGCACCTTCATTGAAATTCAAATAAAAGTGATTTAATATTTTACATTTTATCGTGTTAAATATTTTTTGCATAACTAAAAATATTTGTAACTAAATATTTTTATTAAAAATTAAATATTTTTCAGAATTATAGTTTGTTAGTGTCCGAGCTACCTTCATGTTCAATTAACAACTTCTTAAATATATATATATATATATATATGTAATACAAACAATTTTAACAGGATTATTACATATATATATATATATATATATATATATATATATATATATATATATATATATATATATATATATATATATATATATATATATATATATATATAGATATATATATATATATATTATTATCATTATTATTAAATTTATATTATTGCAATTAAATAAATAAAAAATTTCTTTTTATTATAGGTTTTGTTAAATATTTTTTTCAGAAATTTTTTTCTTCTAGTTTTTCTCATAGATAGCAGTACTGATATGTCACTTGCTTCCAGTTTTTCGATCAAATATTTTTTTTAAATTTTATTTTGTACGATTTAAGCTATAAGCAGAACTTGAAAGATTTCTTTTCTTCGCGAAATTTGTTAACTGTTAAATTAGTATTTTACTTTTAAACCTAAACCACATTTTATTTTGCGACCAGTAAGTTTGGTTTCTGCGTTCTTTTATTTCATACTCTTTTACAATTAAAAATTTTATAGCGATATCGACAACTTATAAAGAATAATTTTTATCTCAGGATAATTTTTCTTTATTCAGAAATATCACATTGAATTATACCAACAGATGTGTCCTGAGGAAGAATTTTGGTTTTTTCCCATTAGTAGTTTTCTATTTTATATCACTTTATTATTTTTATTTGTGTTTATACTTTTGTCATTTTTACTTATTGTGTTTAATTTTTTTTGTCGTAATTTTTGTAAAAAAATTTTTTGAGTGCTCCTCACACTATGGTATTGATATATTTTGCTTTGCTTATATTGATACAATATTAGAAAGCACTCTTTTTCGGATATAATCGTGTGGGCTGATGAAAAGATTATAACTTTTATTTTCCGGTTTTTTAAAAAAAACTTTTTTTTTTTTTAAATTAATTAATTCTTTTTCTTTCCCCAGTTGTTTGTCATTTTTATTATTTCCCCCCTCCTTTTTTCATTTGTCTGTAATTTACCTTTGTTTTGTTTTCATTTTAAACTTATCTTATGAGTTCTATTTACTTGCAGCTTATGCGCAATAAATGATACTTATTGTTTTTCCTAATTTTTCTGTTTTTTTTTTTGTATTTATTTATTTTGCTATATATATATATATATATATATATATATATATATATATATATATATATATATATATATATATATATATATATATATATATATATATATTTATATTTATATATATATATATATATAAGGAATAAGGTTCAGCAATAAGGGTTCAGATATTACAGCCTTTAGTGCAATTTTTTTTTCATGAACTTTTGGTTATTATAAATTTGTAAATCTATTTTGTACACGTTCATAGTCTAAATCAATATTTCCACAAAGTAATCTGCTTTAGACATCTAAACAGAGCATAGAAGAAGAGAAATTTATTCCATTCTATTCACCGAAAACCGCAAATAATTGATGTAGGTGTGATTCGAAGGAGGAATATTCCGTGATATTAATCTAACCAAAGGAATTTTTGGAAGCGGCGAAGTGAAGTGAAGCGGAAGCTGTAGGCGAGATCCAATAATTATTCACTTTAAATCAAGCGAGTAATTTATTCCACGTGTAATTCAAACTCATAATTTGCTCCCGGGCATTATGATACAAGCAAATTAATAAATGAAAATATCCGAAAAGGGAGTTATTAATAAAAGAATTTAAAAATTCTTATCCATAAGTCACTAGTTCATAGCAATTTTCTTAATTTAACAAGTTGCGCATAAATGCCCTTAATCCAATCAAATAATTTTGTAATTAATTAACTATTTATTTTTGTTTTCCTGATAAATACATTTAATACCTTTGATAAATTCATTATTGTTTAGACTAATTAGTTTTTGCTATGATCTGTAAAAGGAGAAATAGTGAACTGAATGTCGAGTGTATTTGTACTCTTTCCGATAAAGACTTTCCTGCAGTAAACACAAACGACATTATTTACTGGAGTCAATGAAGTTAAATAATTCTCAAACATGCTTTGAAACAAAAACAAAAATTTAAAAGTTAAAAAGAATACAAAAACGCTTCGGAGTCGTGAAATCTGTGTTTATTTAAAAAAAGGCAAAACTGTTAACTATTTTGATCTATGTAAAATACCATTTTGTCCTAAAAACATTGCAGAAAACTTTTGTGATTTTTCTACACATAAACGCATAAATTACAGTCAGCAAAAAAATAAAAGATATCACCCTGAATAATTTTCGTTCTAATGATCGGATTTTCACGAACTAAGTGTCAATCTTAATGGTTCCTGGGGGTGACCTCAAATATGCTAATTAGTTAGTGCTAGCTATTAATTAAGTTACGAAATCAGACACAAAAACGTACTTTCTCTGAATAAACATATATATTTTTTTACATATTTGGATTCCTTATCTTCAAAATATAGGGGGTAGCCGCAATCTGGGAAATGTGGTCCCCATAGTTTGGTCAGGAGAGCGATTCAAAGTTTGGACCCCTTAATGTTAATTTCACTTTTTGCGTTTTCAGTCATATTTTAAAAACTAATGAAGCAATTCAAAAAAATATTGCACCAACTCATAAAACGAATTTACCCAAAGATAATTTCATGAAAAAAATAATTTTTAAAAATTATTAATTATTTTTTATTATTTAATTAAAGAGAGGATGAAAAAAGTTTGAATTATAAGGTATGGATTTTTTTATACCATATTAATCTACATGCTTTTCAATTGAAAAATCTAAAGTTTCAACTGTTTTTATTTATTAGAAGATGAGAAAAATTAAAATTAATTATTTAAAAAAAATAATTTGGCGACAATGAAAAAATGATTAAATGGGGCGATTAATATTAAAATGTGATAAACTTACGAAGAACTTGATTTAGCGCGCGTGTCGTAAAATTTCATTCATATTTTTTTCGCTAATAATCGTTTGCTAATCTTTTTATTTTTATTTTTTTAAAACTATAAAATACAATGTTTCTTTTTTAGTCCTCTAAAAATCTATTTGAAATTAAGTAAAGAAATTTGAATAAAACATTTTATTGAATAAAAAACATTTTATTCAACGAATGTCGAGTTTTATAAAAGCATGCTTTTGATAGAATATTATTATACACCAGATTGTGCTTATTTAATGTGATTATTTTTTAGTTTTTTTCTCAATAACTGATACAATTACAATAATATGCATACGTATAAATAGATTTGGAATAAAATATTTCTCAGTTTCTTGTATATATTTTTTATGAATATTAATAAAAATACGCAGTAAACATATTTAAGCATATCTCACATCATCGCAAATTTCTCAACATCTTATATATCGTGTTAATCTTAAAAGTAATTTTTTAATCACCTGTCCGGAAGTGTTTCGCAGAACTAAATTTTAGAATTTTTAAAAATTTTATTCTTTAACCTACTACATTTATTATTTCTTCATTAATATACTAATCAATTTTTTTAGTACTTTAATTTAGATTTTCTTTAAAGTAAAGTTCCTTTTTACATTATAGTCAAGTTTTTTTTAAAAGAATTATTGTCTGCTAGCTAAGAATAAAGCCTTGTTAAGAAATTAAAAACACTCCGCTGTTTAAAATTATTTAATGCAAAACAGCTGATTATTTACTAAGCATACTATTTTTTTCGAAAAAAGAATATAAATCATTGATTGTCTTTTTTGTTTTGTTTCTTGTGACTTCAACATAGATTATCTAAAATAGTGTCCATGTTTTATAAGTGACTATAAAGAATATAAAGATACCGAACATAAAAAGCTGTCAAATACGTAGCCAAAACTTTTAATCGTCTTAAAATATCTCAGTATCTTAAATGATTCTTTCTTTATGATTCCATGTAGATTTTTTTCCGGATAATACATTAAACTATTTTGTTTAATTTTTTACTTTAGTACGATTCCCAAGATATTATTGTAGTATAATTTGTTATCAGGAACAATACCTTATATTGTTTAGCAGGAAACACTAAAAATTGAAATTTGTAAAATGTTTCCGAAGCCGTGCGAATTTTAGAATCATCTGATTTAAAAAAATGCAATAAAAAATACGTAAATTTCCGAACTTATTTTGATTAAAAATAAAATAATAATAAAAAACGTGGCAAGAAGGCTAACATACTTTTTACAGAACTGTGAAAACCAGTTTTTCCTATATTTCGTCAAAAGAGGATAAGAATGATATTGCTCCAAGGGACCTACTCAATAATTTCGCTATTTCCAGAATGAAATCTGTTTGATCGAAACATATTTCCTTGAAAATAAAAACGGGGAAAAAATAAAACTAAATAAATAAAATAAAACTTTTATTATTTATCTAAGCTTATTCCATTCATTTAATGATAGCGGTATCAAGGTTAAGGATATGCGATGGAAGCCCCGTTTACTATTATACTATAAATGCGTTAAATCATGTTGCTTGAATAATTTATTTTAAGCTTATTATTTAATAATTTTAAGCAAATAAGGGTGTAAAAATAAACTCAATCAAAATACTCCGAGAGTATACCCTAAAATATTTGTAGAATAAACTTTGGAATCTATATATACAAAATACCTTTTCAAACAACTTCGAGTAGGACGGAAACGCTAACTTGTTTAAAATAGTTGTCCTTGTAACTATTTAATTTCGATTTCTGGTGCTAGGGGACATTCCATTTTCACATTCGACTATTGAAATTTAAATTGTAAACGGAATTTTTGTATGTCCTTAAATTAAAATGCTAAAACTTGCAGCAAAAAAAATTGTACTGCATGGATTTTTTTACAAAATAGCGAATTATTATTTTTTTAATCTAAGAACCTGTGCCTATAACTTAAGTAAAACTTATTTTAATATCGAGTGAAATAATTTAATATATTGTGTAACTAAATAGATAATCCTAAGAAATTGAATTGAAAATATAAAAACTTCATTGATTTAAAAATTAATAGATGATGATAAAAATAGACATGTTTTGAGCACAATAATAAAAGTCTCAAGTTATTCAAGCTTGACAAGTTTTGAGAATGGGTGAATATATTTGAACGCTCGAAACATGTCGACTTTTACTTCCCTCTTCATATTTTTTGAAGCCAGTTGAGTTTTTATCATCAATTATACTGTTTTAAATTTGGGTCTTGATCATTATTTTGATAAGGATTTTACTCTCGTTAAAGTAAAAATATGCATTTTCATATTTCAACAGGAATTATGTGGTCTTTAAAAACATAAGAGCATCAATATTGTAAAAGTTATATTTAACTTGGTTTAAAATTAAAATTTTGAGACCAGATATTTTGAGTTAATGAAATTAAATATTTTATCTTTTAAGTTTTCGTGCCCCCCTTTCAGTATCTTAAGGACCTTACAAGCTCTGTTTAAAAAGAGAGTATCATATCAGATATATATAAGAAAACAAAAATAATCATAGTATCAGTATTTGGTGGTAAATGTAGCTTATCGTAATTGAAGAATATGCTGTGCGATATTTTATGGTGAATTTGCGAACGTAAGTTTCTAAATGTATCGAAGCATAAGGATGCTATTTGCTAATCATCTTTATCCAAAGAAAACCTTGTTATCTAAATATCTAGCAGAATGAAGCGATTTTTGAAACAATGAATCATACTATATGCAACATATTATTTCAATATCTTATTTTTAAACATAACATATTTCAATGCTTTTAAAATACCACTAAACATTCAGCAATTCCTTGAGTTATAGGAAAAAGAAATATCATAAATTATAGAAAAACTTGTGAATGCGCATTAGAATTACTATACAATATACATTTTATTTTTCAAGCACTTTTTTTTTCTTCAAACTTTCTTACCTAGAAAACTTGATTAAAGCTGTAAAAGTGATTATCCCTAAAATTTTGTATTTAACCATAATAAGTTATGTTAATTTGATTTTAGTATGAAATCCTCGAATAAATATAGCAGAAACAACATAATCTAAATAATATCAGATAAAATGTTCATGTATTTAAATTCTAAAATTTAGAAAATCATAAATAATTTATAATCGATTCAAATTTTCTTTTCAAGGGAGATTAAAATAAAAAAAACTTTGCTTTTTGGACAGAAATCAGCTTAAAAATTGTCAATTGCCTAGAAATTTCGAGATATTTTCTATTAACTATTAATTAAACCTCTCTGAGTAATCACAGAACATTATTTCAATTTTTTTTTTCAGTCAGAGCTTGGTTGCTTAGCAACCTAGTAAAATTAAGCATTCTTCTTTTGAATTAGTCAATGGGTTATCTTAAAATATTCATTTGCGCTGGCGACTTTTTTTGGCGGTTTTCTGGACTATCGCCAAATATATAAACCTTTGTCGCGACCCTATTTACCACCCATTTTTTTCAAAATTTTGTCTACCCCCCCTAATTCACGTATCTGGATTCCAAATATGTAAAAAAAAATATATGTTTATTCAGAGAAAGTACGTTTTTGTGTCTGATTTCGTAACTTAATTAATAGTTAGCACTAATTAATTAGCATATTTGAGGTCACCCCCAGGAACCATTAAGATTGATACTTAGTTCGTGAAAATCCGATCATTAGAACGAAAATTATTCAGGGTGATATCTTTTTTTTTTTTTTTGCTGACTGTACTATCAATAGGTTTATTATTTTATACAAAGCGAAAAAGAATAAACTTAAAATTATATTTCCTAATATCATCAATTCTTAAATATATTGCACCAATTACTTAAAATAATAATTTCTTTTGCTTCATAATAGAAATTTTAAAAAAAACAAACAAAAAAAAAAACGGGATGACATCTTTTAAACTGTCAACATGCTCTAAATCGCTATATTTAATATGTTAGAATATTGGATTTATTTACATCCTCGCATGCTACTTCTAATCACCTTAATTACCAAAGAAAAAAAACAAAGAAGAATTTTATAATTATATTTTTCGTCATCTAACTTTTGAACTCAAAATATTTGAGTTTGATATAACTCAAAATATAACTAACTTCTTGAAATTTCGAGATTAATTTCCTCTCTGCTATCCTCCCATCTATTAATTTACCCTTTACTAGTTGATTCAGCCCTAGTTAAACTTACTAAACCTATTCACCCCTCTATTACTAATCTTTGTAATAAATTAGTTATTTACCGATTATCTTTCCTATTTGCTACTCACCCCTCATTTGATTTGATGTCACTAAGTCTGCTGTTAAAATTAAAATCAAGTCATTTAAGGATCTAATCACTGAAGCACTCATCACATACCTTGAAAATGTACTCTCAGTTGTATTAGACAATCAGGTCTGTTCAGATATCTAGACTGAAAGAAACGACAAATAGGCCGCACATTTTCAGAACCTTGGACAAAATTTGATTTCAGCGACGCCAAGCTTGTCCCCTGGTTTATAGTTGTGCCGTTGAGACTTGCTCTCTTCATGTCAACGCCTATTGACTTGTATGTGATATTAGTCCTGTTCAGCTCCTTCATTGCACGTAAAGATGTATTTTGATCTTATGTGCCTTCTTCAGCTACTGCTGTTCTCTCGGCTACCGCAGATTCTCTTGCACTTTTTCCCTAATAATTTTTTTAATGTTTTGTTGGTAACTGTGTCTTTTCTTGATTTTAACCAGTTGTAATCAGGTTTTCACTATTCACATGTTATCTTGAAGAAAAGCATGCTGTTTTGGGCGTTCAAAAGATACATATTTATTTTTTCGTTCCCATTATAAAGCAAAAAGTGTTATTAAAGAATATTTTTTGTAACAGTTTTCTTTGGTTTCGAAAAAATGCATCGTTTTAAAGCATCGTTTGTTTAATAAAATGCTTATACGAATTCTTTTTTTCTTTTTTAATACCTTCATTAGACCTGATGTAAAAAAAAAAAATTACGTTTCATTCACTACATTTTAGAAAAAAATATTAATTTCAGTTTTTCTTTTTATATTTTTTATTTTGTTTCTCTCGTTATGAATTTTCCAATGCGAATCATTATAAAACATTTCATTAAATTTAATAAACTAAACTTTATTAAATTTAATAACTACATAAACTAAGAGACATGGAATTATCAAAGAGTACTGTTCCAAGATACATTAAATAGTACTGCTCTAAGTTATTTGAAATAACCTACGTTTTTAATTTCATCAAGTTCCAAACTCTTTGCACAAGAAAAGCATTAAGTTTATCTAATCATTATGATTTACATTTCACAATTAGAATATAATCAGATCATTGTCAAGTAATTTTCTAAATGAGTCAAGTAACTCCCTTTCGAATTATTTAAAAAAAATAATAATTAATGCATAAAATTTATTCCCAATAACCTTTCAAGACGAACAAAGAGCAATACGCAATGCACAAATATTACAATACATAATAAGCAAATATTAAATAAAAGATATTAAATGATTTAGGAAAACTTCCATCTGAGAGAAGCATGTAATCGAGAATCTTTTACCATATTAAGAAAATAAATACTATGATTACATTCTTTTTTCCACAAACTTTTATCCATAAAATCAAGTATTTGGCTTTAAATATTCAGTTGTACAAATTAAATAGTTTGAGGAGAATAAAGACACTTACATGACATTAAGCTTCAGAATAATAGTAATAGTTTGAGATACACCGAGAATTCATCTTAATCTCTAACTATACAACTATAGTCATTACAGCGAAGTTCTGGGAAACATGCGTTCCTAATGCCAATTTAATAATAAGGGTAGATTACAAGTACATGCTTCTAACATTTCATAAACCATGTGTCATAGATGACATAATTGACGAAATAAATTTTGAAATACTCCGCAGTTGAAGTATTGCATTTATGCCATAAAGTTTAGGAACAAAACCATTTTCGCTAATGACTCGAACAGTGAATGGAATCAAATAAAATTTTATATAAAAATATATAAAATTATAGCAAAAACAATGAGAAGAAAAAGTGAATTCAAGATTTTGAATTAATGAGCATTCCACAAAATCGTTCACAAATTATATAGCAAAATGGCTATGGAGTAATGGTGTAGGCCGTGGTTTGCACATAGATATATTCTGATTTCTCCTGGGTATATGGCTGAGATTTCAGAGAATTCTGGATAATTGTTTAGAGAAATCATCGGTCCCTGGTTCACTTTCATGGGTAAAAACACGCTTTCACGCAGATCTAGGCTAATACCTTGAAGCCGAAAATGCTAAGAGGATGTAGGGATCAACCAGATCTCCAGACCTTAATTCTATTGACCCAAATCTTATATATTTTTAGAAAAGCAATCGTATCTCACCATTCTCTGTCAGCGGCCTCTTGGGGTTAACAATTGCTTTAAAGTGGAAGTACAATCTAGTTTCTCAAAATAGGTAATACCATTTAACTGACGCTGATACATTTAAGTATCAGATACAGAAACCTTGAACTTTTAGTATCAAATACATAAGAATTTTTATTAGATCTTAAATAAAGGATGTAGTGAAAAATTAAGTAAAACATCCAATACATTTTTTGAAGCAAAAAGATTATATTTAATTTATAAGACTTGTATTGATTTTTAATTTGCTTAAAGTGTAGACTTGGAAATAATTTCGCTTTTAAAATAAAATGAAAGTTGATTATTGACTTAATTAGCATGTTTTCATTATACTCTCAATGAAGGTATAAAATATAATAAAATCCCGGATTCACGTAGGGTGTTACAATTACAAGATTATCATAATGGAAAAGTAACGCCTTGCAACATCTGTGTAATACCGATTAAAATAACGACCCAATTAACTTATGCCTTAAAACACCATTCTATTCCGTGTTGTTCTGTTCTGGATGCATCCATTTTAACATTCACATTACATTCACTTTAATTGCTCTCATGTGAACAGGTTAATCAGTTACATCCAGTTTTCAAGGCACTTCTCTTACCCTCTTATATAGATTTAAAGGGAAATGTTATTGTATTTCTGACGTATCTTCACGCCAAACTCAACAGAAGTTGTAATGAATAAAGTCTGTCTGACAGTGTTAAGGAGAAAAAACTCTAAACGAAAAAAGAAGATTAATACGGGCCGTGTATAAAAATAAAGAAGGCAAAGCCCCCCAAGGAGTAGTTCATTAGATTTGAGTTATTGGCATAAGGATCCATTTTGCATAAAGATCAGATTGGCATAATCATCAGTTAACCATAAGGATCAGATTGGCATATGGATCAGTTACGCATAAGGATCATATTAGCATAAGGATCTTTAATGGCTATATGGCACCTACTAATAGGTTTAGAAATAATAAGAGCCAACATCATAAAATATCTTAACATTACAAAAAAAGTAAAATGCCAACCAATATTCTATTTACAAAAACTATTTGATCAAAAGTTTTTTTTTAAAATCATTTGTCCTTTCAGAATATTTTTCAAGAAATTCAAATAATTATTTCACTAAAATTTCAACCAATGTCTAATTTTAGTATGAATTGTATTAAATTCGTACTTCGTAGGTTAAATTTTTTACTCTATTTGTTAGTAGGCTAATTATTAAAATAGACCGGATCTGTAAATATTTAAAATAAAATGCCACTTCAAAAAGAATACCTTGAATTCTTATTTATACAAAATCGAATGAAATCTAGTCTTATGTTTGTATTCAATTTCTTCAACAAAGCTTAAATTCAAATTCCTTTGGTAATAGCGACTCGTGGGCGGAAAACTGTTAAAAATGTAGATTCTTTTTTTTTTTTTTCGTTTTGTCTCCGAATCTATGAAGTAAATATACCAGAATCTACCAAGCATGAAATAACTACCATTTTAAAAGTTGTTACGTCAAGCGTATTTAAGCTTCGATGTAAACAGAGGGCTCAATACATAGTACTTAAGTATCAGTACTTTAAGAAAGAAGAAAAAAAGCTGTGTATTTTTTATTTTATTTCATAAGATGCTTTAGATGAATAAATTTATGTTACTAAATTTGAAAAAAATTCAGGGGTTTATCAGGCTAATCCATATACAGTAACTCGGGGGGGGGGGCGATATTTCAGTATCAATACCTGTTCCGCCCAACTACAATCACCACGGTGCCATACGGCTTTTAAGTTTGCAAAAATTTAAACAAAAAGAAAATCGTAGTTGTTAGCCCGTGAGTTTTCCACATAGTTTTTAAAGTACCGAGATTTATAGTATTGTTCATAGTACAGATACGCTAATACTGAATCATTGCAAAAATGGCTACCGTTGTTTATAACCCTAGTAGCCAATGGTTACTATTCCAAATCGCTAGTCTAGATCTCTAAAGTAGTGTTAATGTATCAATATAAGTAATGCTAAGATTATTTCAATTAAATTTAAATTTGACCTACCCTAAATTATCAGAAGCATACGACATAATTTGTAATAGCAAAAGGTCATTTGAAAGATATATTTAAAATCATCAAAATAGCATTGAATTAATTTAATTTCGATAACATTTTATAATAAAATTAAATGTAAACATAAAAAGCAACAAAATGGCAAACAAAAAAATAGAAATACGATCCAAATAAAATAAAAAAACATTCAAATAAAAAAAAAAAAGAATAATACAATCAAATGTAGTTTTAAAAAAAAAGCAAATAATTAAGTTCTTGGGTAAGAATTAATGCTCGAATAAATGTAATTTAGCTTGAAAGCATACTTCAAATCAGAAAAAACAAGTATTAATTACATTGTTTTCATTGAAACGGAAACAAAAGTACTAATTGAAAGATCGATATTTTATTTTATTTTTTAGTTTTAAGCGAATAAAATAAATTAGAAGGAATTTTTTTAGTATTGAATTATTTGTAATTTTTTGTAGCATAATGATACTTTTTATTACTTTTTTTTTTATCTTGTAACAAAAACTGATAATTTTGCCTTTGTTCCAATTAAAAATAAATGTCTGAACGATTAAAAATGAGAACACAAAGAGATTTACAAAAGAATTACTAAAATGAGTTGATCTTAGTAAAAATATTAAAAATCTGAACTTGTTATAATTTTATTTTCATTAATAACGATGGATTAACATTATATGAAGAAAAGTTTTCTATGAAAATGGTTTTATAATTAAAAAAAATATTAAATTATTAAATTAGCATTAAATTATTGAATTATTTCGTAATAGCCCTAAATGACTTTAAATTTAACTTTAATAGCAGATTTTAAATTTTTTTAAAATACAATGCTAATTTTTTGTCGAAGATATTACCCGATAAAAATTTTCGCATACGAAGAACACTTTATCGACCATACTTCTAGTGGATATAATTTATTTTGAAGGTTTTATGTTTTTATATTTTAATACCGTAGTTGAACAGCCGACCCAATTTTGGGTTTATGACTACTAGTGTTCAATTCCATAGCCTTGTAAGTTTGAACCCAAACCAGAAGACAAGGAAACGCCTGGATCAAGTAATGGGAGGAATTTGCATTTGTGTACTTTTTGATGAAACTAACCCGCATTTGCGTAACATGTAGAGGAAACCCATGAAAACCTCCCATGGTTACCCTGATGGGAAGGGCACTCTAACCCATGATCTACCACTGAGGATATTGTGCGTCAGCTTTGTGTTCAGTGCGAGCCAGGTGCTGAATTCGTATCGACCAGTCATCGCTAGGATTTGAATTATTATTCCCTTAAATAATGCAACCACATTTACTTTTCCTTTTGAACTTGTAAAAATAATGTAACATTTAAATTATTTTAACTATACATTGTTTTCGTTAAGTTGTTAATTATTATTAATTGCAGTCTTTCTAACTTTTCGGGCCTAAAACTTTTCCGAGAGAACAAAACATAATTTTTTTTAAATAAAAAGTTGAATAAATTTTTTTTTAATTGCGATGACATTGAAAAAATTCAATGATTTAAAGAAAAGATTTGATAGTTAATTATGCTGTTGAATTTTTAAAACCTAGAAAAACATTGAACTCAGTTTCTTACATTATAATTTTATGAACATTATAAAAAAAGCGACAGCTTTCCGGTTGGCAGGTAACAAATTTAACTCTTAACAAATGCAAACAATATTTTTTGCCGAGGCTCATTTCTTGCAAAAGTCCCTCGATGGCGTTTAAAATCCCGACAAAAATTATAAAAAACGATTTTTAAAAAATTGCAAAATTAAAAAGTAAGTGACCATCTTGACCAGCTAGTAAAAGTAACAATCCTGACAAAAATTATAAAAAAGATTTTAATTAAATTAGATAATTAAAAAGACAAAAAAATTAAATTATTTTTTGTTTCCAAGCCTTTGATGTTGCATAGTTAAAGAGTTTGTAATATTTGTAACTTTTTTTTTAATTATGAACTAATTTCGTTCATTAAAAGTAATTAATAATAATAAATTATTATAATACTACAAGCCAGGCTTTGGCGAAAAGCTTGATCACCTTTTAAAATTATCTTGTGCAACATATAAAAATTAAAAATAACCAACCAAAATACACAACACAAATGTATTTAAATATTTAAATTCCTCAACATATCCTCCTGGCATATTAACACTTTAATTAGTTTTGAACAATGTATTAACCAATTTTTTTTTTCGCCGCCTAGCTGTTGTCTACACGAAAGTACTTCAATTTCAATTTTAACTATTTTCAAGTGCGATGTCCAAGATATTGTCAAAGTTCTTTAGGTATTGAATTTCAGTAATAATTTAAATTCTGTCTGAGAGCCATTAAATCATACAAACCACCGTAAGTATTATTTCGGGACATTTCAGCATAGTAATTATCAGAAGTATTAAACTTACTACGATCTAGGTTATAAAATCGATAGAAAACTCATTTCAATGCTCCATTATATGCTATACTACTTCCTCATACACCTCTTGAGCAAGCCATAACTTGAGTATCATATATATATATATATATATATATATATATATATATATATATATATATATATATATATATATATATTATATATATATATATATTACATTGAAAGAAAGAAAATAAATAATAAATATATATTAATGTAATGTAATACGAATTATAAATAAAAATAAAATAATTATAGTATATTGTCATAATAAAATGTTTTTACCAATATAAATAAATAAATATAATACATGCAATTAATAACACTTGCAATTTTGTATAAAAAACTAATATGCAATCAGCATACAAATTTGGAAGTGTTAGAAATTTAATTCAGTATTTAAGGGAAAGTTTTTTTGCCTAATAAAATTTAATCGTCACTAGCTTCTTTTTAAAGCTTCTGTGTACAACTCTTTGTAAAGCTTACACCTTACTAAATTGTACATTTTCTACTATAAGAAAAATAGACTATGATTCCTATCTTCTATTCTACAGTTTATGCACACAAAAAAATTGCTGCATCATTACGGTTTATAATATAAGTTTGCATCTATTTTATTGTAGAAGTTTAATCAAAGAGGAAAAAAATACATTTACAAAAAAAGAAGGGAGAGGAAAATAGAAACCAGCCAACTTTAGTGATTTATAATCTAGATGATATTGAACAAAATAAGAAAATATGTGAAAACAGCAGACTTTAAATATTATGGTGATAATAGTCACTAATCAGGGGATAGAGAGGTGACCCAGGTTAGAACTTCAGCGGTGGCTGGCTGATACGAATTCTGTTGGCACGTACCGCAGTGCTGACGTAAAATATCCTCAGTGGTAGACATATCATGGGTTAAAGTCCCCTAACCGTCAGGCTAGCCGTGGGAAGTTTTCCTCTCCATGCCACGAAAATGCGGGTTAGTTCCATTAAAAAGTCCTCCACGAAAGCAAAATTTCTCCCAATACTTGATCCAGGAGATGCCTTGTCTTCTTGGTTAGGTTCTAAATTACAAAGCAACAAAGTCAAACATTGATAGTTGTATATTTTAGAGTTGGGTCGACTGTTCGACGGCAGTAATGGAATAAAACAATATGGTCAATGATTGATTGCTTAATTAGTGTTAATTTTTGGCGCAAGAGCCATTTTGGCCATACCACGCCTAAAATTAGGTTTAAATAGTAACTCGTTTAAAACTTGGAAAACACAGCTAAAAATAAAACAACTTAATTAAAACTAAAATACCTTGTTTATAATCAAGTCAGCAACATTATAATTATTCTTAAGAACTGTTGCGTGCTAAATATTTGGTAAAAGCCAATTAACAGTATAATTAAATTTGTGTAAAATTTCTGAAAGGTAGAGAATAGTATTTGGGTGTGGAAGGTTTCTGAGTAAGATAGATAGATCGGGGAAGTCACAATATTGAGATAATGTCGTCTGGTTAATTTATATTCATGACACTGGCTTAAATGATGTTTTACAGTTATTGAATCATTGCTGGTGGCACATAATTGTGCGTGTTTACTAACTCAAATGTGTCTGAGTTGAGATGAGTATATTATATCTCAATCATTTTATTATTACTTCACATTTTCTACATGTGTTTAAATTACTGAAACGTTGTATCCGTTTTTTTTTAAATTTGGTTTATTTTATTATTTATATCTTCATTCTGATTAGCCTGTTATAACTTAATTGAAGTGTTATTCCTTGCATTTTGATGTCTGTAAAAGTAATCAGTTAGTTCCAAAGATTCGAGCATGTTTAGCTATAAAATATGCATTTTCATTGCCGGAAATTCCAACATGTACTGCTATCCGAGTAGAACGTATTTTGCAATCAGAGTTAGTTCCATAAAACGATTCAGAATTACTATATTTATTGTTACAAGGGCCGGAATAGCCTGGTTGGTATGGCACTGGGCCCTTGTCCAAGAGGTCATGGGTTCGAACCCTGTCCCTGTAAATGGTTATTGGAATGGTAAATGGAAAAGTTCTCAGTTAGAGCATGTACAATTTCTTTAATATCGATACTTTTTTGGTAATTTATTTCAATCATTCCCAAAATCCAGTTCAACACCAATAAGAATTGGTGTTAAACTTGTCTTGATTTTCCCCATATTTCTTTAGAATTTGTATTTTATGTAATTTTACTGACATGTTGTATCCAGGACTTCTTTTGACTTAGCCTGCAATTTTTTCTTGCTAGTGTGCGAGCTTTTCAAAAGTAATGAAATTTTCTGACGTAGGTTAGTGACGTAAAGCTTTGTGCTTTGTAAAATTGACTGTTTTCTTTATTACACCTTGGTTTAGAAATTTTGTTACATTTTGTTTTTGTGCATTTGTTAAGCCAAAATTGTATCGTATTGAGATCATATATATTACAGTACTTTTGATAAGTATATACTTTGTGACAAGTTAGTTCCATAAATAATATTGTGGGTCATAAAGGAAAAATCATGCGATCACATTTATTTGGTTACAATCTTAAAGTGCTTAAGTATTGTTAATCACGTGATTTTTTCTTTTTAGATTTTCGAAGTTTTATGACAATATCTTATAAACTTTCGTAAATATGATGAATCTTCGTTTTTATTAAGTATTGCAAATGCAAATAAAATGATTCGCCTGTTGTTTTCTTTCCCTGTATTAAATGTAAAAAACTTGATTTTTTTTTTATAACATCATTTAAAAAAATTTTTTTATGCTTTTTTTTACCTTTCCTACTCTAACATCGAAAAAAATAATCCAATTTTAAGCGTCAATTACTGATATGAATCTAATTTTTTTTCCAATATTAATACATATTTTTTATCCTTTTTAAAATAAAATTCCAAAAGGGTAAAATTTATTTAAGTACGCGTTCAAGTGCAGTCAATAGGGAATATTAATTTGACATTACGTCAAAAATTAATGCACTCTAGAAAATCATTTCTCAAATAAAAATTTCCATTTCATTGTCGTATGATGAACACTAAATTTTTTTTATCCTATAATCGATAATCGTTATGACAGCCAAGAATGTCAAGAGAGCCAGGAATGCAATATTTTCTCATCTTAACTGGAAATCTCATGCCGTGACTAAAGACTTAAAGAGTGCCTAATAAAAGCGTCGATATTTCAAGTGCTAGTATGAAAGGATTTAAATGCTGTCAATTAATCACCTGACATTTTTTTAGAATATCCAGGTTTTATTTTGTAGCCGATATGTTTTCTTTAATCTGATATTTGTTCTTTTAAATTAAGTGGTAAAAACTAATTTTTTTTTTATTTAATGATTATTCAAACTTTTAAAGTGAGAAATAAAGAGGTTTCGAATATTTAATTGTTTTCAGGCTGTTTTATAAACTGAGATTAAGTATTTTTTTTTTTTTTAAAGCTTTTGTATTTTATTTTGAAGGCTTAGTCTTGTATTTATTTCAAACTTGTTTTGCTTGTAAAGATAAATAGCGCTATTGACAACAAAAAACACTAGATGTACGTAAAAGAAAACTATATTTTTTTTCTGCCATTAAAAGAAAGAACATTAAAAGAAAGCCCATTAAAAGAAAGAACAATTTAAACAATGATTTTCATCATAATTTTCTTATGCGTTGTACAGTGCGCAAAAAAACGAACCATCCTGATTTAATGATGGAATCACCACGTTCTAGGACTCATTCTTAATGTTTCGAGAAGGGTGACTTCAAATATGCTAATTAGTTAGTACAGACGATATTTTAAGTTTCGAAATCAGACACAAAAACGTACTTTCTCTGAATAAACATACCTTTTTTACGTTACATTCGTATTTCTGACTTTTAAAATATAGGAGGTCGAAAATATGGTCTCAATAGTTTTGTCAAGAGAGCGATCCAAAGTTTGGACCCTTTAATGTTAATTTCACTTTTTGCGTATTTCGCCATATATCAAGATCTTTTTAAGAGAATTTAAATTTTTTTAATTCCATGCAAAAAATGCATTTAAGTAAATATTCATTATTTTTCATAATTTTGTTTAATAATAGTCGAAAACATTTTGAATTGTAAAGTATACAATTTTTTAAATTATTTTAAAGTATGTAATTTTACATGGCAAAATACAAAGTTTGAGCAAAATCAGTAGAATATTTCCCTAAGAAATCAAATTTTACGTAATTTAGATAAAACAATGTATAATATAATTATAAGACAAAAAGTTTCTTACATATGCAGTCATTTAGATTTAAGAGATACAGTTATTTATCTTTGAAGTGTTGACGGAATCAAATATTTATAAATTTTTGAATATTCATGAGAAAAAGAATTTTCAAACTACTTTTTTAAAGATTTTATATTCCAGTACAAATATAATTCCGATAATCAAATAGTTTTCATCTCTCCCCCCCCCTTTTTTTTAGTAACTATTAAATTATTTTTTTGTTAATAAAAAATACCAAAATATTTTTTGGATTGTAATTAGAGCGTCCCAAGGGAAACAGGTGTCCCATCTGCGTCAAAGGGTTAAGTATTGTCAGCATACTTTTCGAAAAAAAAATTTCATTCTTGTGATATGAAACTTTTTTAAAGGCCATTATTTTTCTAACTCAGTTTTAGTACTTGCTTAGTACTGTGGACTATTAAATCATATTAAAGCACTTTTATTATTTTTACAGTGAGTGGATATGGTACAGACAGTGATTATAATATAGGACAGTTTCCAATGAATCGTAATAAATATAGGTACTGGATATTGATTTATATTTGACAATTATTTAATTAAAATGTTACATTCTAGTTAAGTATATTTTAATTGAATACTATTTTCAATTTTAAAAAGTCGCCAAATTTAGACAAAACCACTAGATAATGATGTAAACAGTCTGTCATAGAATTAGCGTATGTCAAAAGCTAAGTTAAATCTTATATCTTAGCTAATTTAAATAAACAATTAATAGATATATATATATACAAGAACTATTTATTATTTTTCTAAAAAGAAGCTCACCTTATCAGCGATAGAGAACAAACATAAGCTCATCTTGTGAACGGTAGAACAGAAACAAAAACTGAAATAATTAACAATCTTCTTAACAACAATTCTATAAAAGATAAAAAAATAATCCAAACGATATGATAATAGATGTATGAAAGCTAAATTATAATTATGCTAAAAAAAATTCATAAATATGCAAATGATTAAAATTATGCAAACAGTAGTTTTTTGCTGCAATAAATCACAGTAATGCTGAGAGGTTAGCTTTGCCACGAGTACAGTCGAATTTTGACCGGACGAGAAAATACACAAAACGACAACCATTTGATCAATGGTTAAAAAAAAGAAAGAAACCTTAAATTATAAAACACAATTCTACATTAAACATGCTACACTGCTGGAAATTTAGGAAAGAATTGAATCATAATATCATTCAAATTTGATGCAACTTTAATAAAAAGTGAGTAACTTAAATCCTCGAACTTGATTATACGATTCAATATGGTTCACTATTTAAGGGTACAGAAAATTTCTATCATATTATGGTTCAATCTTAGGCTTAATACTCTGAGAATGTACACTGAGTGAAATATTACGTAAAAAATTTTCGTACTGAATGATAAAAACATTCTAGCGAAAAACCATAATATTGGTCAGAAAAATCATAATATACGGTAGTTAAACCATTTTAAGTCGTTTCTTTCAATTATACGGTAATGGTTATCCAAAAATTTCGGTTTTCAAAATTATAATTCCTATTACCATATATTTATTAAAAAATACAAAATAGTAAATTTAACCGAATAAATGGTTTTTTTGCCAAGCTCTAAGGCATCGTGATAATATTACAATATTTTATCACATATTATAAAGCCATATTTTATTGCTAATTTTGCCAAAATATTACCAAAACGCATGGGTTAAAATTACCTAGCTTTATGGTATTCTTATAGAGTCAGAAACACGGTAAATTCTACCATATTTTGGTAATTTGGAACATACTTTTTCTCGCTGAATAAAAGAGAAAATAATTAACTTAAAAACCTTAAACATGCAAAAAGAAATCGTAATTATTTTCATACGCTATTTAAAATATTTCGTAAGTTTTTCTTAGTGAATGAATGGATGCAATAAGTCATGTAAAAATATATGAATTTTTTTAAATCCTGCTTTTAATTTTTAAATGTATATTTTTTCTCATGATTTAAAGTATTGTTTTGTTACCTTGTTTCTAGTTTATTATTTTATGGAAAATATAGTTTGACTTTTTTGAAAAAAACACTCTTGCGAAACTTTCGCGAAGCATAACAATAAAGTTCTCCAAACCTGTCAAAATGCTTTTTCCAATCCACAGAAATTTCAATACTTTTTTGCAACGAAATTTTACAAAAGTTCCTCCAATTGTAAAAAAAAAAATGCGAGGAACGAAACATGTCAGGTAAAATAGTCACATATACTCTCTTTATATATATATATATATATATTGTAAAAAAATCTGTTATAGTTACGGAAAACTGCCAGTATTAAACAGCTTATTTCCCCAAAAATACTGTTATTTAAAAACGGACATTTGTAAACAGATAAATACTGTTAGGAAACAAACGTTATAAAACAGTTTTATCAGCACTGTGGATTAAAAGTATTATTGAAAACATATTTAAATGCAAAAACTATTGTCACTCACCCTCTTATTGCTCTTATTGAGTGGCAACTTAACTTATCAAAACCAAAATAGTTCCTGAAATGTAAGATCAAATATAGAAAACAATAGTAAAATGATTTGAAAAAAGGTAAAGTTACCAAACGTAAACGAAACTTAATAGAAAAAACTAGAATTTGAACTAACGATTTAAACACGCTTATGATTAGGGGGAAAAACAATAAAGCACCGTTTTGTCAACTAAACAGCTTTAAATCGTCAAATATACGGAGAAAGTCTGTAAAAACGGACTTTTTTAACATTTCGCGGATATCGGTTAAAAACTGAAAAAAAAACTGTATTTTTTAAAACAGTTTATTTCCGTGAAAATATTTTTTTTTTCATGTGGAATTTACAGTTATTTTTAACAGTGTATATTTGTATTAATCAGAAGTAAATAATATATCATGTCACTAAAATTATGACTGGCATATGCAGATTTCTTAATCCAAAAACGTGTTTAAAATATTACATTCCAGAGATACTTGTAATAAAATTTCTTTTACTTCATAGAAATGCAACAAAAAGTCGAATTTTTTTGTGACCATAAAACCTTGCATTTGAGTGACCATAAAAAGGTACTGATCGTCAGGACGACATGCAAATGAGTGATGAAAACTAGCAGGTTAAAAATAAAAAAAATCCACAGAGGCTAGCCAAAAATTCGAATGGGAAACGGGAATGAATGAAAAATGAGGAATCGTAAGTAGCAGAAGGATGCGAATCAATGCATAGAATACATTTCCATGCCCATTCCAATGAATTTATTAGAAATTCGATTTTGAGAAGAATAAAACAATTCTCAAGTGTATTAAAATGAGCTGATGTGCCACGATTATTATTTATGTTTCACAGATATTTTATATTCCATCAAAGTAAAATATTTCAAGGAAAAAATTACATAAATGATTCATTTTTATCCAAAATAAATATTTTGAGGGAATCATCCCAGGAAAATGTCTTATTTTATCAAGATAATTC
The DNA here is from genome assembly GCA_949128135.1 of Parasteatoda lunata. Classification (NCBI taxonomy): domain Eukaryota; kingdom Metazoa; phylum Arthropoda; class Arachnida; order Araneae; family Theridiidae; genus Parasteatoda; species Parasteatoda lunata. Next base: position 25,478,940 of record OX421979.1, read on the forward strand.
TACAAAATTACATTTAATATACTTGTTTTAAAACAATCTGATGTTTTCAGATGTTATTATTAGAACTAAAAATCATTATGATGCACAGCTAAAACAAGATGATTCACATTACAAAATTTAAGACCTCATAGTTTTGAAGGAGCGAATATGGTAGTATGTTATTTTGTTAATTAGGAGTTGGAATTACTCTTATACACCGTTAAAACTCAATTCAAAATAAGTTAAGATGCAAGTTACTTATTTTAAACTCTTAAAACTCATTTAAAACTCAACATAAAGATAAGAAACTAGAAGTCAAATAATACAAATTTTATATATTTTCATCATAAGAAAAGATTGATCATAAAAGAGAGTGAAAATAATGATATTTTTCATATTAGATCATTTTCAGATTTATACACGTTTAAAACTCAACTTAAAATAAGTTAAGAGTTTAGCTACTCATTTTATATTCTTTAAAATTATTTAAAATTCAACTTAAATAGTAGAAGCTAGAAATATGTTACTTAACGATGATTAAAATAAATTTTCTATATTTTCTTCACATGAAAAGATTGAAAATGGAACCGATACTTTTCACAGTTAGATCAGAAGATTTTGCAAATCAATTCAATCAATTGAAAATTTTCTTTCTTTTTTTTTTAATTCATGACCTCCTGAATAAATCTTGACAACAGCAGCGACTTCTATAAATGGGATAATATAAAATGTGATTTCGTTTTCAAACAAAGATAAATCGGTTTTCCCAGTTGGAACGACAAGTGGTTATTCATAATTTTATCGTTAACTTTACAAACGACTCACGCAATTATAGTTTCTGCACGCATGGGTACCTTAACATGAAACTTCGTTACATTTCAGTGTATGCTATTAACTCCAATACTATATTAACTACGACAATCGATGAATTATTATTTCTCTTTATCGCTTTTATGCTACATCCATTTTCTTTAATTTTTATTTATTTATTTATTTATTTTTAATATTTAAATAAATAGCATTGAAGTCGCTTAAAAGTGTTTTATGTCAAATAAAATCAAATTCCATTAATCTTGATATTATTATCAATAATATTGAGAGCATATGGTTGATATATATATATGCAACAATAGTTGAGAAAAGTTGAGTAAATGGTGCTTCACTGAGGAAAAAGTATGGTAAAAGCTACCAGAAATACGGTAATATTTACAGAATTTCCAGCTCTATGGGAACACCAGATTCCTAGTAATTATTACCGAAGCACTTTGCTATTTTTTTTTTTTTTTTTTGCAAAATTAACAATAAAATATAGTTTTATAATATGCGATAAAATTTGGAAAATGTGATAAAATTTGGTTATTTTATTATGATACCTTAAAGCATGGCAAAAAAAAAAAAAAAACTAATTTTTCAGTAAAATTTACTTTTTAGTTTTGCAGTCTTTATTAAATGTGTGGTTCACAAAACAAGATCACAAAATAAGAATTTCCATTAAAACATTATCATATGAACAGAAACGAAGCAGGAATGTCATTATGGGACCGTAGTTTTTCCAGATTTTTTTTCTCCATTCATAAAAAAAAAAATCAAGTAATTTAATTTCTAAAATTCGTCATTGACACTTAACGTAAAAAAATCGTTAATTTTCATTTTAAAATTTTTTAAGAAATCCGTATAAGCTAAAAATTTTATTTCATTCTGAAAAACTTAAATCAAAATTTTCAGAAATGACCATTTAAGTTAATGAAAAATTTGTAGCTCTAGGTCAGGATTTACTGAGTTGACTTGAACTGATTGAGTGAGTGTTGCAAAGTTTTGGCGTAAGAGCCATGTTTTAGCTATACAGCTCCTAAAACCAGGTTAAAACCAAAATAACTAGATTAAGATTCAAACAACTTTTTAATAGAATTAAATAGACTAGGTTCAAACTAGTTTAAAATCAGGATAGCAAGGTCAAAATTAGAGCTAAATCGAATTAAAATCTGTTACTATGGTAAGATTATAATTACTCTGAATATAAAATTTAAAAAAGAGGAAAATATTCCGTGTCCATGAGGTAAAGCATAAGATTTGGATGAGGAGACTTTCCAATCAAAATAGAATCTCACGAGTTTCAATTTCGGACACTAACGTAACATATGTTTGACCATTAAAGTTTCCTAGCATGAGGTGCTAATTCGTTAAGGAGTCGACTTAAATGTTAGGTTTTTATCGCACAAGAAGCAAATACAGAGTCAAAATTTCAAAAATGATGACAAATGCTTCATAAGACTAAAAATTTATAGGTTTTAACTTTACTTTAATTTCAGGAATTCAGATGCTGAACTTTAACGTCCAAATATAGTTATTTTAATTAATAAATATTTTTTGTAGATAGAAAGAAGATAAAACAATTAGTTTCCTTTAACATTGTGAAACCATTTTTTAAATTTTTCCAGACTGGGGCTGCAAGTAAGACTTGCTTTTTCAGAAAATACTAAACGTTTTTAAAGTACAAAATGTGTTAGTAAAAGTAAGGAGTTGATTATAAACTTCTAACGCAAAAGCCAATATTTTTTATAATCCACTTAACACTTGAGAGTTGTGTTAAATTGAATAATTTTAATACGATCAAAATCGCAAATGACTTGAAAATGCTGAACGTAAACGGTAGTGTGTAATCAAGTAATGTTGATCAAACGATGTTATAAAATAAGTCTGGCATAAAAAAGAAACGAAAAAATGTTGAAGTGTTGCTACACTGTTGACTTTGCACATTAGAGTTTTCTCGGAAAACTGATTAAATAATAATTATTTTAATTGCTATTTCACCATATTCAACCAAAACAGTCACATAATCATAAAAAGATGGTATTCAAACTGTGAACTGTGAGAAAATCGTTTATTGACTGTTTTCGCCAAATACCGTTAAAAAATCAGAATTTTGTCTGGTCTTCCGAAGCTCTTTAGTCTAGAAAAATAAAAAAGCCACAGTTTCAGTGCCTTACTGTTGAATCAAAGCTATAATTTTAAGCAATACTTTCAATCTTTTCGTGAAGAATTATTTGAGGATTAGGACGAGGAAATAACTTCAATATTTTTAAAAATTATTAAACTTTCTTAAAAATCATCAATCTGGCGGCATTTTTCTTCATGGATGAAAATGAGTAAAACCAATGACTTATTAACATTTTCTTATGAGCCTAGCTAATGCAGCATTAGAGTAAGCTTTTAAATATTAAAAAATAGATCACAAAAGCTTTACATTTTCACAAAACTGGGGCTTTTCACCACATTGACATTTTTTGCCATTTTCAGAACAAGCATGGGGGGCGCTGGTTAAAGATAGGCCACGCTTTACCAAACAGTCATGAGTAGCTGTTGCAAGCTCACAGCAGTTATGAAAATAGCATATTATTCGCAAAAAATCCTAATTTCATGCGACCGCTGAGCCTTTGAAAAATAGACTTGTACATACTATAGCCGACTATCAATATTATGGCCAATCGGTAACCCTGGACGTTCTCTCTCGTTCGCATAGATGGCAGCACCACAGACCTGTTTGACACAAAAAAAGTATAGTATTTCCAATTTTTTACGATAGATCACATCACCATAAACTAACTAAGCCACATTCCACAGTTCATTTGACTACAATCCAACCACAACCTAACTCAAACGTTTATTGTCTAACAAAAAGCCAAACATAACCTAACACCAACGCCCTGTTAAATTTCATTTTTAAGGTTTAGAAACCATACATTCTCGGTTTTTTAACCTTACCGGTAGCAAACAGTCTCAAAATCGAAAAGATAAAAAAATGTTCTTTATTATGTCGTCAATAGCATTTTGTTCTAAAAGATCTTTTAAAAAAAATCAAAACCTTAATTCTGTCTGACTAACAGCGGTTGCAGAAATCTCCCACTTCTTTAAAACAGAGTTTGTTCATTTCTGTAGCTAAGTTATTTACATTTATTCGTATTTTTATATATAGTGCTATATAGTCAATATATTCATAATACTTAAATATTCAATTGAATCTCTTCTTTTTCAATAACTTCATTCAAGCTAATAAGACACTTGATATTTTAGTACGGCATATTCATACAAAATAAAAATATTTCACTATAGAAAGAATCCGAAAAATTATTTAAAATTTAAATTTGCTAACACAATCAATGAAATAAAAATTTTAAAAACGTCTATTTAAAAAAAAAATACTTCTATCCAGCATTTGACACTACTATTTTCCGTTTTGTAAATCCGATGTAGCTTGTTTTACTGCTTTCTTTCTTTGTTTATTTAGTTCTCTCAAAGACAAATTATTCCCACATCTTCAGACGAAGAATAAAAAAATTTTTGCACTGCATGAAAAATAATGTAGTAGTATTAGCATTCGAGAAATACATTTCGAACGAAACGTCGCTTATTTTAAACGCTGGATTAGTGAATGAATTTTGAGAAATATTTAAGCCTTAGAATTAGAAATTTTAAGTATTAGAGTAATTGCACTAAAAGAACTATTCTTTTTTATAGTTTTCAAAGTATGTATTTCAACTTTTTAGTTCTTTTCTTAGAAATAAACATATTTTTATTAAAATAATGATAATGAAAAAATTGCGTTCCTGTACTAAAAATTAAACGTTTTTAAACTTAATGGTTTTCTTCCAGATGTTAAAGTACATTTTATTGCTTTTTTATTGTTAAGAAAAATATTTTTTTAATCAATTCAATTTTTTTTTAAATTTCTTATTATGTCTCATAATATGTTTAAAGGCTTATGTTTAGGAAAAATAATGTTAAAATTCAAAATTTATTGCGTCAGAAAATAATATTAAACTCAAAATAAATTGGGGACTTATTCACTTAATTGTAAAACACAGATGCATTGCAAGAATAATAGTTCAAAAGTTAGTGTCAAAAGAGACTCATAATAGAATAAGTTTAAAGTAATAAAAAGGTTATATCGAGCCAAACACTTTGTTAAACTTGACATAATTCTCTTTACGCCAGGTGTCGCATGAGGCCACAAGTTTGGCGCTCCATACCTGGCCTTCCACTCCTCCAACTAGGCCATCCCCAGAATGTTTGTTTCATTTATAGTAGGATGTTTGTTTCATTTTGCTTGTAGATTAGTTTCGGCCGGCTTCTTTTCCATTTTCCATCCAGTGCCCATGTCAAAGCTATTCTAGTTGGGTCTTTGGGGACATTTTTGGCAAACGGTTAAAAGTCGGGTTTAAATTTGTGGTTAATCATAATTATCATTATTATTATGCGGTTAATCATTATTATCATAATAAGTGTTTTTAAGATGGTCAATAAGATTTCGGTATAAAGGGCCACCTAGTAAAGTTTATCATTTATTTTTGAAGCAAAAAGCTAACATAAGCACATAACATAACTAATACTAACATAACGTTAACTTGCGAACTTGTTTGCTCCAATATTGCTTGATAGGTCAGCTCTGATAGTATAGGAGACTTAGATAAATGAAGAAAATCCAAATCACAAAAATAACGTCTTTTAATTTTTAAACAAAAACACTAAGTCAAGAATTGCTTTATGGTCAATTGGTCTCTGAAACTGAAGCGAAATGTATTTATTCATTCCATGAAAATGGTTTATGTGTTATTAGTGTATACTCAATGTGTTATTAGTGTATACTCAATGTGTTATTAGTGTATACTCATTGTGTTATTAGTGTATACTCAATGCGTTATCTGCTTACGCAAACTTCAGAATCAATAAAATGGAAGCAGTACTGTTACGGGCAAATGTATGAGAAAGGCAAACGAATTACAAAAAAAGTGCCTTTAACTCATTATCAGATTACTCACGATATGGAAAAAGTCAAAACTAGCGCTAATTATTTATATTTACATGTATATTTACCATTATTATGTTTAACATTTATATTTATTACTACAGAACAAAATTAGCGTGCTGCAGTAACACGCATATGCATTGAATGAGCATTGAAACGAATATGCATAATATGCATTGATACGGATGATACGCATTGATACGCATGATATGCATTGATACGCATATGCATAAAGTTGTACGAAAATTTGATAGATGATTAACACGACAAGTAAACATAGAAGGCTTTTGTAAGAAATTCAAATCAGATGAGTACGTGATATTTACATGCAATTACTAGATTATGTGCAATACATATGTGCAATACATATATTTAATCCAAAAAGTATTTTGCCGAGAACTGGTCTGGTGATATCAAATTGAGCATATATACATTCAAACAAAAATAATGGCCGAGATAGCAAGTTGGTAGGCAAGTCGAATCCAGCCGACCGAAGACTCTCCGTGTAGTAAATGGTGACGGCGACACGTTAAGTCTGTCAGATCACAAAATCCTCCATGTTCCTATAACAAATTATACCTCTTGGTGTAGTGGATTTTAGATCGATCGTTATCCGGTTCAAGTTGAAATTGGATCTGTGGATGAATGAATGGGTGTATGAATGAGTCCGCCCTATAACGTACGGGTATAGCATATGGGTATGACAGAAGCTGAATTCTTAGCCCTAGATGGCGCCACTGGAAGACAAGAACAATCGCATACCCTGTGCCTTAATGGCTTACAACAACAACAATAAATGGTCTTCACAGCAGCGTAAAATAAATTATGAATGGTGAACTAATTAAAAAATACATCTTGACATTAAAAAGGAAATACGGTAAAAGAAGCAATAATATTATTAATTTTCAAGTCACACAATTATTATTTTTTTTCTTAGATTTAAAAATCTGGGAAACCCAATAGGTTTCACAGAAGTTTAGTACAAAATAAATAATTTTAATACTTAAAATCGAGTTACTTTAATCATACGAAAATAACATGGTTATATGCAAGAAAATTATAGCTTTACTTTTTCTAATATAAAAAAATGCACTAGTATATGAATAAAAACTCATTCAGTAATAACTCCGTAGTTTTCAATAAGATGAATGCATTTGCAAAAAAAAGCGAATTTTCTAAATAAAAGCATTAAGGTAAGGTTTCATAAAGTATTGGATTCTTTGCATTTGCATATGAATTTCCCATAAAAAATACTTCTATTTTCGAATAAAAGTATTAATTTTAAGGGGGGGGGGGAAACGCAATCTCATTGACGACGAATTGTGTATAAAAATGTATGCGCAAGAACGAAATGGTTTTGGAATAGAGGGCTTGTTAAAAACAACTTTAAAACATTGTTAAAGCAAATTGCATATGAATAGAGACTTCTTGAAAATGCATAAAATATTTATATTTAAAGTTTAATAAAATGGTGTAAGCATCAAATTTCGATGTTTTAATTTAAAGATCATTTGAGATACTGAGTGGTAAACAGATTCCAGTAAAATACTTTCTGTTTGTTTATTTTATTGATGAGTAAATAGAAACGGCAATGAATATTTTAATATTATAGAAAGCCTTAATAACGATTAAACTTAATGTCATGCCTAAAGGTGAAAATAACATTAAAATTCATGCAGAACTAAAATTGACTGTAGAACTTTCAACATGGTAACCTTTAACAATTTTTTTTATCGATCTTTATTTTGAATTAAGTTAAAAATCTATCGAAATTTTTATACACATGAGTATTAATTAGAAAATATTATATTGTAAAAAATGCCAACTTAAATTAGGGGCAGCCGTGTACTTATAATTGTAAAGCAGAGCATTCCCGCAACAACCCGTTGTAGGCAAGGAGAGTCATGAAGGATAAGGCTCCAAAATTTCGTGACCCTACGGCATAATTGTGGTAATGAGGCGCACAGGCCACTTTTACTTCAAAGGCAAGCTGGTGCCCATCGATCAAAAGCTGGATGGGCTTGAAGCTGCCACTGGGGATCGAACTCCAGCTCTTCACAATAACAGCCCAGTCTTTAACCACTGAGCCATCGCGGTTCACTTTCATTCGTAAATTTACGGTTATTTTATTGTTATTATTATCATTTTATATTTGAAAGAAAGGTGGCGTAACCGTCCACTGTTATGTATATATACGTAAACTGTATGTATATATATATATATATAAACAGTGTACGGTTACGCCACCTTTCACCAATTGATAATTTTAATCCGTTTATGATTAGGGTAAAAATCTGTTTTCTGAAAACAGCTTTAAACCGTCAAATTTGCGGTGAAGGTCTGCAAAAAAAAAAACTGAATTTTTTGCATTTCATAGATTGCGATTAAAAACAGAAACAGATCTGTATTTATCTTTAAACAGTTTTTTTTTTTTTTCCTGTAAAAAGTTTTTTTCTGCCTTTTCGGTAGAATTTGCTGTTATTTTTTATAATAGCATAAATAATAAAATTTATAATCATGTCCGTATCATTAATCATAATTATGTCCTAGTATCAGATTTAACTTCCTTCTCTCATGTTAATTTATGAAGAACTAATTTTCAAGTCACTAGTTATATTGAAATTTTTTTTGTTCTAAATAATTCATTAAAATGATTTATATGGAACTTAGTCACCAAATTTTAATTTTTACGTTTTATGCAACTTTTTCAAATCTACTTTAGCAGCTTCATTAAAGTTTAAATTATATAATATCCTAAACATCAAAATTTCGGAACTAAGATTCATAGATTGCAGTTTAATAAATAAATGAAACGAAAAATATTCCTAAATATTGATTAGTAACTCAATGAAAAAAATCGGTTAACATGTTCCATAGTTAACGTGGATTATAGTTAAAAAGGTATCATCTTTACATTTACTATTTATATAAAAATTTTAACAGCTTAACATTTACAACATTGAAGTTAAAAACATGTAATACCTTAAACATTAGAATTTCCTAATTAAGATCCATAAATCATAGTTTAATAAATAAATGAAACGTAAAATATTCCTAAATATTGATTAGTAACTCAATAAAAAAATCGGTTATTATGTAATTTTCCATTGTTAACATGTGATGTGGGGGAAAAGGTTGATTCTCTACATTAACATTTATTTTGCAATGTCAACAGCTTAACTTTCAACAGCTAATATTGAAATTTTTCACAATATATCAAACTTAATTCGAGAGTTTAAGAGAGATAAAAAGTAGTTTCTTATTTGAATTGATTTAATAACATAAAGTTATCGTTTATACTGTTAAAGAGTGAGTTATTCTTTTATTTCTACTTAGAATGTCGCACATTCTGTTGTTCTAAGTTTAATTTCTTCAAGTATAGTTGATTTTTTTGTCCAATTTCCCGTTTTATTAATTTCATTACAGTTAGCAAATCGTGCGTACATAAAATTATAATGATAATTTATTTATTTATTTTATTAAAAAAATGATTTTTGCTATTTTGAACAATATCAACCTAAAGAAGAAGAAAAAACGATGATGAAGGAGAAGCGTTCACTGGGGATTGGAGCAAGGGCCGGAGTCTTCAATTAAAATTATAAAAAGAAACCTGAATGTCTTTTGTACTACAGTTACTAAATTCTACAAAATCCAACACGTTTTTCCAACTTGCTTGTATAATACTTATATCTTACGTTACGCAAAATAATTAAACTTTAAAGGAGTAAAAAATCGCATAAATACAAGGGTTAAAAATGAAAGAAGAAATGTTTTATTCGATCTGAAAAAAAGTAAACGAAAATTTCGCTTAACATATAGAAATGAAAAAAGATAAATATTTTAAATCGTTTGCAGAACGACAAGGAACTTCTTCGGCAGCCTTTTATTAATTCTCAACTCGACAATGCAAAATGTCCAGGGGTTTCGTTCTATTCAATCCTTTTTCAAGCGTTTTCTACGCTTGACGTTCTGAAGAGAGTTTTGAGCGTTCCGGGTAAACTTACTTCCTTCCGGTCGCGCCGGAGCTGTCACGTGAGCTATTCCGGGCAGCTCTTAGAAACCATCTAACAATTGGTGCTTTGGTTGCCGGCGAGACTAGTTGTTTTCTAAAAGTTCTGCTTCTTGCTCTATTTGTTGCCTTTTTTTGCATATAAAGTTTGAAAAATGGATAAATTGTTGCTATGATAGTTTGGACAGATGTTATCGTAGGATGTATACCAAAAATGGACTTAGGAAATATGTAATAAGTAAGTTTTTTTAAATAATTATTTTCTTTTTCATTTCGCAGATGGTCATGCGTTTCATACTTTTTTGTATCTTCTAGGGGGCTCCGCCTACTGGTCGCTTCGCTCACCAATCCCCTTTTATTTCTTTAAACATATTGTTACATTTAAATTAAAAATTATTCAATTAAAAATTGATATATTTTTTATTGTATTAATACAGAGTTGATTCTCCAAATTTAGTGTCTTATTCTAATGGGGGGAAAAATCTAAATTTATTAAGCTTCTTTTTTTTTTCGGGTACAGTTGTAAGTTCATAAGGAAGCTTACACTTATTTTTATTTAATTTTTATAATTTTAAAAACTTGTTCAATATTTTTCGCCTAAGAGAATATTAAGCGGGAAACGTTAATACTGCGTTGGAATTTTAAGTAGTTATTTTCTAATCTGCATTTTAATTGCATATGTTAACTTAACATAGTTTTGCGTAAAATTTATTGCAAAAGTAAATATAACTTTTTGAAAACTAAATATATAAATTGCTTATCGTTTAATAACTGAAAAATGATAACTATTATCAAATGTTGCGCAAAATGTACAACATCATGCGATTATTTTGAACATAGTAAAAAAAAATACACTTACAGTTTTAAAATGTTGTTTTTTTATAACATAAATAAACTGAGGTGCCACGTTTATATCCAGACTCTCAAAATCTCAAAATTTTTACACACCCTGCCGGGCACGTCAATCTACAAAACTACAGTTTGATAAAATTTCAACTAAAATTACCGTAATATAGTGCCGGCTCTATGGGTACATCTGCCGTAAAATCCATTTTACTGCAAAATTTGTTTTTACCGTAAAATATTGTACCTTAATTTTTCAGTAATATTTATTTAATTTGAATGATTCAGAGATTTTACGGTAATTATTACTATAAAAAGCACGGTATAACAGAGTTTATGTTCCATAGCATGTTTCGGTAAAATTAGATTTTACGATAAAAAATAAGAGCACCCTGAGTACCGGTACTTTTTATCGTAAATTGAGCTGCAATCTTTTATAGCAATGGAAATTTTTTATGCTCGAGCATCTTTTTGATTGCATATTAATGAAAGCATCATATTAATGAAAATAGATGACAATACCTGTTATTAATCCTTTAAAAAAAAACTGAAATTCACTATATCTAAATGAATACTTTTATTTTTAAAATAAATCAAAAATATTAAATATTATTAAGTATTAAGTAGCATTAACAAAGAAGTATTAAGCACGAATAAGCATTGGTAGAGCAAATGCAGACCATTATTATTAACAAAAAAAAAAATTATTAAATTGCATGCTCTTCAATTGTAAAACAGTTCCTGCGTGTTATTACTGTGAAACAATGTGATGACAAATGGAATAAAAAAAGATGAAAACTTTGTTTCATAAATTCTCATTGGTATAAATAAATTTAATAATGTTTTGGTCTTATGAAACCCAATTGATTTTCTTTTTTCCTCCTCCTTTAATTTCGCGTATTGGCTCTTTATGTTGTATTGACTTTTTACTCTATCTTGGCAAGCTTCAACAAAATTCGCCAATCCTTCTCAAGAGCGGATAAGTTGTTAGAAGCGCAAATGAATAGGTTTTAGAAAACCATTGGCGCAGTTCGACATCCCCGGTAGAGTTTAGCTGGTATTTTACGGTATTTCTGATTGAATAATGATCATTTTATTTAAATGCCCGATCGCGCATATAAGGGTCAGAAAATGCATGGCCGATTGGAATTTTTATACGTCATGTCCATGTTGGGCGATATAATTTTGAACCCTAGTTAATAGAAAGATTTTGTACAATGCTTGTCCTACATTCACCATAACGTTACCTTAATTCTTTATTTTTCAACGGTTCTGCGATTTTTTGGGAAGTTTTCCGGCATGGGCTGTGAATTTCAAACAGCGTTTGAGGTACGGGAAACTTATACGCCATGCAAAAACTCTCTAATTTTTTTTCTTACCTAGTCGTAAACTTATGCATACTCCTGAAAAGATTAATTACCAGATATCACACCAGGTATAATTTAAAAAGATATTGGGTTGAAAATAAAATTTAATGGCCAAGAGCCGTTAGTGTATGTACATTAAAAGAAGAGAAAATACAGATAAACAAAGAAAGAAAAGGATGAATACTAGGGTATCTCGGGATTGGATGTGAAATAGAAGTGCAAAGACACAGAGTCGGTTATACGTCACCAAATGTAAACCATATTAGAAACTCCATGTACGCTGATAAAACGGTACTATAAACTATGTTTGAGGCTAGGACCAGTAGGTCAGCTCGGGATTGTGAGAACCATGTAAATCTAAACAAAACTCACTAGAGTTTATTTTTTCGCAGAATCCAATTTTATCCGCATTATTTTAAAAATCTTAAATTGAAGTATTTTAGAATAAACATAATACGAGTCTTAAGGACATAAAATTTTCCAGCAAAATAACAAAAAAAGGGGAATATGCTAATTTCACAATAATGTGGATACCGCTTACATTACTAACCCCCGGACTGCTTTCGCAGTTCATTTCGGATTGCTTTGCAATCCAATGCTCGCTTTGCTCGCTCATTGGATACGTTCTAAACGTCTAGCTTTTGTATACTTTTTTGAATACTGAAGTTCCGAAAACTTTTCACTGTAGAAAACTCTAAACCTGTACATTTCAATATTAATTAGAAATTGCAATTGTTAATTTGGGCATTTGGCGATACAACACTTATAGAATTGAAGGATTTGTTACGTCAAGCGCTCAGGTATCATAATTTTGATCTAGTTGCGCTTTTATGTCATTTTGATTTATGTTGCTAAGTTAACTTTCAAAAAATTCTATGGCTGGCAACAGCATTTTTATTTTTTAAGTTGTTTATTTTTATTTTTGCCGCAGCTGAATTGAACAACCTGATAATGCTCACTCTGGTTATTGTTTCCGTTTTTAAAAGTCGCTATATGTTGAGCCACCTCAGCTAGATTTGGCATGTGACATTTTTAGATGCAATCATTGGTCGATTTTCTAACGTTGCCATTCGAGGAGATGTAATGAGGCTTTTTTTTGTCGCCGCATAAGAGAAATATAGATATATAGATATTATGCTGATTTAAAAAAATATATTTTACATAATTTTTCTTTCCTAAAAATCCGCTATCATCCGCTCTTTATGTTGAAAAAAGAACTTTACAATGACTTAGTCACGTTCAAGCCATAAAAGAGCCTTCTCTCTTTTATAGATCATGTACTTTATTACAATTTGCTATTGCGTTTCTCGCTCAATGTACCTAAAAATCACTGACACGAGACCATTCCATATTCGAATGTGAAATTCGATACCTTTCTGTATCAATAAACACATACCATAACTTCAACTTTATCGATATCTTCAACTTTCTCTCTCTCATATATATATATATATATATATATATATATATATATATATATATATATATATATATATATATATATATATATATATATATATATATATATATATATATATATATATATATATATGAGAGAGAGAGAAGCGTTTGTTGTCTAACTTTTTTATATTTAAAAAAGTTGCTGAGAATTGGGGATTTTACTGAGAATTAAATGAGAATAAGACAGCGGTTTCGATAATTTTCATCTCGGTGGAAAAATCACGCCAAATTGGCGATTTTTAAAAGGGTTTAATAACTATTAAAATATTTCAGTAATTTGTCCGTATAATAGATAATTCTTCATTGCAAGATTATAACTTAAACTGTGGCTTTTTTTTATTTGAAATTATTTATATTCGAAAATTTTTCATATTCGAATTATTAGCATCGAAAAAAAACAGGAATGCCACAAGCTGAAACGAATAAGTTGCGCTAAAAGTAGGCGAAAAAGGAAAAAAACTTGAAAAAGGAAAAAAATAGCTCTGAACTGGGCAGGAAAATTTGAACTAACATTTATTCCAAGAAGAGCTATATGAATTGTATGAGTGTCCTAAAAGAAGCGATTAATTGTATCGTTTTCTTTTTTTAAATTTAATGTGTTTGATTAATTTAAGAACTGCGTAATTTAAGAAATGAATAATATTATAATTTTTATGGTTCATAGTCAAATTACCACGGACAGTCGTAAAATAGGCAATAAGAGGCTATTTTACAAAAAATATTATCATGAAACATTATAACATTATTTTACACAAACCTAACTTTGTTAACTCGTCTATTTTTTTTTTATTATTTAATGATATACATTATATTATTTATTTAGTTTGGCGTTTTGTGGCTGGGTGGCGCAGTTGGTTTGTCGTCGGCCTTCTGAGCCCAAGTCTGCGGGTTTGATCCCCGACCCAGACACCGGATTTTCGGGATGCAGAAAATCCTCAGCAGCCATGTCGTATGATTATGCGGCAGGTAAAAGATCCCTGGAGCGCCTTATTGGCTCTTGGCATTTCTGGAAAAATTAAATTCCTAGTGCACTTTAGCATCCAAATAGAGTCTCGGTGCTGGCATCTAGTGTGGCAGAAACTAGACGTCCAAATTAGCATGGCCAACGGTATCTCACCCATTGTGGTGGTCCTGAAAGAGTGGATACCACTTCTGGAGAACGCACTAGGTCTGCTCATCGGGAAGACTGATTGTGCAGCTCATAGGAAATAAAGTTATGCGTTTTTTGGTAAAACACTTTCAATACAAAATATTTATACATTGTTGAAATTTTTTTTAAGGGAAGCATACTTTTTACCCCTGATTAATGAATAAATACTTCCATTGTTTAAATTATTCATTATTTACATTAATCAGGAAAACAATTATTATTTTTTAGTTAATGTGAAGTAGGAGCCAATTTATTTCAGAGTAATTTCTGATATGTATACATATTATCGACATTAATTAAACCACATTCAGATTTTAAACCAGGTTTCTATTTTCTATTATAAATCATGTAGTACCTTAGCTTTCTATAATGATTCATATTTATTTTCGTATACATTTTTTTATATTTTGAGGCTTATAATGTATTTTATATTACGAATCAAAATATCGATTTCATAATATGAATCAAAGTATCTATTTTATATTAGGAATCAAGGTATCTATTTTATATTAGGAATCAAGGTATCTATTTTATATTAGGAATCAAGGTATCTATTTTATATTAGGAATCAAGGTATCTATTTTATATTAGGAATCAAGGTATCTATTTTATATTAGGAATCAAGGTATCTATTTTATATTAGGAATCAAGGTATCTATTTTATATTAGGAATAAAGGTATCTTTTTTATATTAGGAATCAAGGTATCTATTTCATATTAGGAATCAAGGTATCCATTTTATATTAGGAATCAAGGTATCTATTTTATATTAGGAATCAAGGTATCTATTTTATATTATGAATCAAGGTATCTATTTTATATTATGAATCAAGGTATCTATTTTAAATTATGAGTCAAGGTACCTATTTTATATTATATCATATATTATTTTATATAATCATATTTATTTTTGTATAATCGTTTTTTAATATTATGAATCTTATAATCTGTTTTATATTATCAATCACGCTATTTATTTTATATTATGTCATAAAAATTCTTACAAAATTTGGAGTTATATATTTGGCATACACCCAAAAAAGTTCTTTTAACCTGTTGCATTCACGCGAATTTATTTGGGCTTTGCAAATCGATAATAGATGGATGAAAATATCACGATCAAGTAATGTTGAAGATGCTTATTTTAATTGTGTACTTTAAATGTCCCTCGTAAAAAAATAAATAAAACATTCATTTAAACACAAAATTCGTGTACAGTTGTGTTTGATATAATGCATGAACTATCACAATTCTTTTATACTACCATTAAATATTAGAACACAAAATAGTAGGGGGGAAAAAGACTTTATACAAAATGTTGGAACTTAGTACGATTGATTTTTTTAGCATTTCGATGTTAATGCTTGTTTACTATCCTTTAATTTTTAAATGGGGAAATACATATTTATAGTAACATCACATCTGAAATTGCACGACTAAACTTGGTCGTTCTAGTGTATCATTATGATTGTTTCTGCTCTCCAAAACAAGACCGCTTCAAATAAATCGATGTAGCACAACATAAATGAGAGAATCATTAAGGGAATCGCCATAGCATTGTCATCGTATTAACTCAATGCTCTTTAGTTACTGGCGTGTTAGTTTCAAATGTTACCTATTACACATGGATACCACTGCAAAGTATATGTGTGATGTCATTAATTACCATAGTAGCTTTCTAATGCGTTCACAGCGAACGACTGAATCCATTATTTTATTGCGAAAGACACGATATCAAACTCTCTAATTAACTCGCGCTAATATCTTTATTTAAGGTGTCTCGCTCTTCGGTTCAAAAGTCAACTGTTTGTAGAAATTTAACATTCAAAACATTCAAAACGGTTGAAGATAAGAAGAGAATTGCTTAAAATTTAAATTCTAATTTCTAAACTATTTTATTCTATTATTTAAATTATAAATTTTATTTTATGCATTGCACTATCAAATTAATATGATGAACTATATTATAAATCTTATATGGATCATATTACATATTAAAACGCCCACACAAAGTAATACATGGAAATAATAATACAAAGAAAATAATGAAATGAAAAAAAAGGAAATTTAATTTTTAAAAAAAAGTCTTATGACAAAATAATTACAATTTTTTTTAATGAAAAAGGAAAAGCTATAAAACAAAACAAACAAAAGATACTTTCATAACAAACAAACAAACTCTCACACGATTTTATCAGCAAAATAATGCTTTTGAAGACTGTATTAATATAGCCAAAGCGAAATATATCAATACAATATATATCAATACAAAGTTCTTGAAATTTGTGTCATTTTGCTCGATATGTTTCATTTTCGAATCGGTCCCTTCTTTTCTTTGTGCTACTCACACTATTGTAATAATATATTTTGCTTTGGCTATATTAATACAATATTGAAAAGCATTCTTTATGTTTATAAATAAACATGTGAGCTGATGACGATATATATATATATATATATATATATATATATATATATATATATATATATATATATATATATATATATAAACACAAATTAATAAGAAAATCATGAACAAAATAAAAATAAAAACTAAAATGAAGAGAAACAAGAATTGGAAAAGCAATAGTCGTTTCGTCAGAAAAAAAGAATAATGACAAAAAAAAAACGTTCCTAAACATCACAGTTACTGCATAAGAAGTGGCCAAAACCGGAATAAGCATTGCACGCTTCATGAGCCCATTCTAAGCAATCTGAATATTGTCTGTCAATTAATTAATTATAAATTATTTTTATAATTTTTTTTAAATAATTTGTTAAGTAATATTTGCTAGTTCATATTTTTTTTTGTTAATATTACCTTATTTTTTATGCTTTTTGCCAAATCCGGAGAGTTTAATTTTTATATTACACTTTTATTCTACTTTGGCTGTCCCATCTTGCCCGGATAGTACATTTTTTAAAAACATTATCTGCAAATTTGTTTAAACAAATAAATTTCAATTTTCACTACCCATTGTGTTTGCACAATAATAACACTACATTGCCACAAATTTGAAAAATTTCTTGCAAAGTATTAAACAAATAATAACAGCATACAAACCTGGAAAAATATTTTAACACGTTATAAGAAAAACAAAACAATACTTGCATTTCGATAACACCTTGTGAACTGACGAAAACACTTGTGCGTATTGAGAACAATAATATTTTCTTACCGAAAACGAACTTTAGAAGTCGCTACCGTGATTCGTATAGAAAAAAAAGCGATGTCCCGTCTTGCCCGGTGGTCCAATCTTACCCTACCTTCCCCTATATTAGATTTTATATTTTTTATATGTTTTGAAAAGAGCATGATGGGAAATTTTCGGCAGGAAAGAAAATTTGAGGTTATTCTTACCTAGAGATATAATAAAAAAATATCAAAAAACGATTTAAAGAAAATGATAATAAAAAGAAGCTGATGATCAGGTTGCAATGTTCATCTAGCTAGAGAATTTAATATTAAATTTTTTCATGTATTATTGTTATATTTTATTTTGTTATCAAACTATTTTAAGAGAGTTCTGAGTCAAATATTGTTAGAAATAGCTTTATTTTTATAACTGTACATTTATGCAAAATGGTTTCGCGTATTGAAGTATGGACAATTATTTTTTTCTGGAAAACCTTTTTCAAACCCTTTTACGTAAAAATTTATCAACATAAAACAAGGTGAGCTAATTTGTATGTACCGAAAAAATTTTTAATAAATTACATTTTCTAACTTATAATGCAAACTATTTTTACCTTAATACTTTCCCTAAACTAATTCTCGTCGCATATAACAAATGCTTATTATTTTACAATTTACTCTAAATTTCAAACTATTTTTCCCTTCCAAGACAAAAATATTAGTTAATCCAAAATGACAGCTCGCAGCAAAGAATATTTTCTTTAAAAAAAAAAAATATTTCTTTCATTCTTGTTACACACTCTACAAAACAGGGATATATTTTTCTTCTTTTATATATTTTCGAGAATGATCCACACACACCAAGTTCGTTATTGTGCCTCTACTGAGGGATCCCTGAAGAAAATAAACAAGTTGCATCGTCTTTCTATGAATGATAGATGAGTTTTTCAAACTTTCTCTCTCTACGCTTTTGAAAACATTCTCGCTCAAAATTTCTTTCTACTTAAAAATTTATTTCTGTGTCTAATTTGACTTTCATTAAACTTCTTTCATGTTTTATGTTACTTGATGTAATGAGACTCTGAATAATGATATATTTCTGTAAAAATAAAAAATATGGTACGCGATTGTTAATTTTGATATTGCATTAATTAAAATGTTAAATGAATAATACTAAGAAGGTAAAGCGAAAAGATATAGTTGATAGTACTCCATCAAGGCTAGTTTGTCCCAATTCTTGATTCAGGAGTTCCCTTGTCTTCTGGGTTGGATTCAAAATTAGGACGAAATTGAACATTGGTAGTCGTAAACTCAGAATTTGGTGGCTGTTCAGTTTAGTTATTTAGTGTTTTTGGAGCAAGAGCCAGAAATGGCTATACCGCACCATGAACTTTGTCTAAAAAACGAGTGCTTGTGGTGACTGTTCAACGCCGGTTATTAAATATAAAAATTTCATTTGCTTCAAAAAGTAAAAAAGTGGTAAAAGCCGACATCTTTCGAGCACTTTAAACTAGACGACCATTGCCAAGACTAACCAGACGCGAATAAAGGAAAACGAAAGATATTTAAAACACAAAACGTAAAATTCGTAAAGAAAAAAAGAGAAAAAGAATGGTAAAAACAAAATTAGTGAAACAACGATAGCCGACAAGCCATCGACCAGCCATCGCTGGAATTCGAATCCAGGTTAACTCATTGAGAGGCAAGCGCTCTATTACCTGCGCCATCACGGCTCAGGGTATAGTAATCTTATTTTATAATCCTTGTTGAACAGCCAACCCAATTTTTTGGGTTAACGACTACTAATGTTCAACTCTGTAGCCTCGTAATTTTGAACCAAATCCAGAAGAGAAGGAAACTCTTGGATCAGGTGTTGGGAGAAATTAGTCTTCGTGGAATTTTTGATGGAACTTACCCGCATTTGCGTTAAATAGAGAAGAAAACCTTCCACGGTTAGACTGACGACAAGGGGACTCTAACCCATGATCCGTCTACCACTGAGGATATTTTACGTCAACACTGTGGCCGGTGCAAGCCGGATGCGGAATTCGTATCAACCAGCCGCTGGGATTCGAACCCGGTTCACCTCATTTGAAAACGAACGCTCTATCCCCCTTAATCATCACGGATCAGGGTATAGTCATTGTCCAAAAGAGCAACATTTTGCGACTTTTGCACGAGCGCAGAGCAGAGATTGCCAGTTAATCAGTCAACTACAGTCGCCAAGTTTGATTATGCACATTACTCATTATTTTACGCAATGAAACAGCTTTAAGAAAATAGCTTTAAAAAATAGCCTTAAAGAAATAAATGTAACAATAGTGTTATTTATAAATAACTTTTTACTCTAGCGACATCTATATTCAATAATTGATGACTCACTCATAGCAAACACAAAAGGCCAAATCAATTGAGAGTCCAGTTCTTTGGCGACATGCTTGACTATATTTTAAGAAAAGTTTAGTAAGAAACAATTTTGACTTAAAACTTAGGAAATTAAACTCACATGAACCGTATATTGTGAGCATTCAATGAATTAAATCACTTCATTTCATAATTTTTGTTATTTTATTTTCAAATAGTTGAAATAGACAAGACATTTAAAAAACAGTTTAGGAAAACTGTTCCATACTTATAACGTCTCTGCATTAAGTTATTCATTAAAATATTTATTAATTTAATTATTAAAACTCTGAATTCTACTAAAGTTCAAAATGTGATTACTTTAACATTCTTCTATTCATTTAAAGACGCAGTAACTATTCACTTTTAAGGATGGGTAGAAGTTTTATAATTAATGAATGAAGGGCACTTCTAAGAACTTTACAGAAAATAATTAATCAAAACTTTACCAATTAAAACTGACATAACAGCTTTAAGAGTTCTGTAGCACATTCGAAATAGTAAAGTTAAAACATGCAAAGAAATAGAATTTATCATTCATAACTTCACACAGTCATCTCTTGACGAGTCATTACTAGAATAAATAAGTTAACTATAAAAAATATCATGAATAAATTAAGGAAATGGGTGATAATTTAACGTTGATATTTACCTTTCTGATTGCCTTTCCTATCAGAAAATTTAATATTCAAAATATAAATGTTGTTAGTTATGTTGTTATTTCAGTTTCAAGCTGTTCGCAGGTTATTATTTACGCGCAACACGGTAATAAAACTGTGGCCGTATAATATTCCGCAGATTAATTAAAAAGTAGAAAATTAGGAAAATTATATTAATTCGAAAATTAAGAAAAATATTTTGCGAAGATGTGCTTAAATTAAATAAAGGACTACGTTATTACTTGATTAAAAAACTTAATTTACTTCAAATATATGAATGGTGTTTTCAATAAACAATGTAGGAGCCGCGATGGCTCGGGGGATAGAGCGTTCGCCTTCCAATTAGGCGAACCGGGTTCGAATCCCAGTCGATACGAATTCCGCATCCGGCTTGCACTGACCACAGTGCTGACGTGAAATATCCTCAGTGGTAGACGGATCATGGGTTAGAGTCCCCTTGCCGTCAGGCTAACCGTGGGAGGTTCTCGTGGTCTTCCTCTCCATGTAACGCAAATGCGGGTTAGCTCCATCAAAAAGTCCTCCACGAAGGCAAATTTCTCCCAATACTCGATCCAGGAGTTCCCTTATCTTCTGGATTGGGTTCAAAATTACAAGGCTACGGAGTTGAACATTAGTAGCCGTAAACCCATTAAGTTGGGTCGGCTGTTCAACGACGGTTATAAAATTATAAAATAAACAATGTAGAGCCGCGATGGCTCAGGGGATAGAGCGTTCGCCTTCCAATGAGGCGAACCGGGTTCGAATCCCAGTCGATACGAATTCCGCATCTGGCTTACACTGACCACAGTGCTGACGTGAAATATCCTCAGTGGTAGACGGATCATGGGTTAGAGTCCCCTTGCCGTCAGGCTAACCGTGGGAGGTTCTCGTGGTCTTCCTCTCCATGTAACGCAAATGCGGGTTAGCTCCATCAAAAAAGTCCTCCACGAAGGCAAATTTCTCCCAATACTCGATCCAGGAGTTCCCTTGTCTTCTGGATTGGGTTCAAAATTACAAGGCTACGGAGTTGAACATTAGTAGCCGTAAACCCATTAAGTTGGGTCGGCTGTTCAACGACGGTTATAAAATAAAATAAAATAAACAATGTAAACAACATCCATCTCGAGCTCTTGACCTACACTACTTTCGGTTAGAAAGCATACGGCTGCTTACTACAGCTTATTCTGCTAGGCGTATTTTCAAACAGATAGTTTGGTTTTTAATAGAAGAAATAAATTATGTAATTTCTAAGCTCAAATCTGCTGAATTTCATAAGATATTATTGATATAAAGTAATCCAGGTGAGTTTGAAGTTAAAATTTGATTTAGTTATTTATATGTATTGTTAAAAAAAGGTGACATGGTTGCAAGATTTAGAAAGAGTTCGCTTTTTTGGCGGTCCTGATTTGGCCTCTTTTTACTTGTTTACTGCTGTTTGTTCTTGGTGCAAGCCGTGCACCATCATACGTCAGTGTTAGCATATTGTTCGAGCTGCGTGTTTAAGTTCATTTATAAATTATTATTCAGGTTTAAATTTCGAAGTTGGTATATTGTTGACAAATTGAGAAGTGATTTATAATGATTCTTTTATCAGATGGCAATTCTTACGACTTGAAATGACAGGTCTTCAAATGACGATTCTTATAACGATTCTTCTTTTAAACACAAATAATAAATCAGGTAACAAATGCAAAGTATACAAGATATATATCAAAGTATCAAGAGAGCATCATAACACAATGATCACGTTGAGAGCCAAATGGCTTCAAAACACACACCAAAAACAGTAATCCGGATGTATAGGTGGTCAAGAACTTGTAGCGCGTGTAAGAAACACCATCCATACAGAGTGGATATAAAAGTCGGCATGCTTCAAGTGGCACCCATTTTCTAGAAGTTTCAAAAGTGATTTGAAATATAAAACTTAAAAGATACTAACGAATATATTTCAAAAATATATTGCTAGGTTGTGAACGATTTGATGCCCTATTTTCATTATCAGCGAGTTTATGAAAAATAAATAATATTTACACTGTATTTTTAATAATTTGCATTTGAAGAGCATAAAAAAATTTACATAAGAATTCAGTTTCATGCATATTGTGCAATAAAATGTTAACAATTCGCAGTTATTAGTGCTAAAAAAAAGACTAACGAGGAGTACGCTTATTCATTGTTTGCAATTTGGATCCCTTTCCTCAGTTCTGATGATCAGAAATGGCCACTTAAATCATGCGATTTAAAGCCGAAAAACCTTTTTTTAAATTCTAAGATTTATGCCAACAAGCCTAACCCTCCCATACCTTGACGGAAGAAATTATACGATGTATCAATGATATCCCTCCACACCTATGCAAAACGATCAAATTTCAAAGTGCAGTGGTGGCTCAGAGGATAGAGCGTTCATCTCCCCATGAGGTGAAATGAATTCGAATCCCAGGAATGGCTGGTCGATACGAATTCCTCACCCGGCTCGCACCGACTGCAATGGATCATGGGTTAGAGTCCACTTGCCGTCGGGCTAACCGTGGAAGGTTTTCCTCTCCGTGTAACGCAAATACGGGTTAGTTCCATCAAAAAGTCCTCCACAATAGCAAATTTCTCCCAATACTTGATTCAGGAATTTCCTTGCTTTCTAAATTGTGTTAAAAATTACAGGGCTACGGAGTTTAAAATTACAGGGCTACGGAGTAGTCATAAGCAAAAAAGTGGGTCGATTGTTCAACGACGGTTATAAAATAAAAATATTTTTTTAAAAAAAGATAGAGAGTATGTGTCCACAAACCATGGAGGTTATTTATACTATATACTATATATTTATACTATATTTATACTATATTTATACTTATGCTATTCTATACTATATACTTTATGAATAATTACAAAATTCACAATATTTTAATTTAAAAAAATGTTTTATGATTACATCTTGTATGAGTTAAGTGATAAAATTTTCAAATGATTAGAGATAGTTTCAAATAAGATTTTATAAAGCTACAGCATCGATTTCACTTCATAAGTTTGATCATAAAATACTGTTCTAAGCGGTTTCGTGGTCCGAATTTTAAAATAAGTTTTACTTTAACCCCAAAAGAATTTCCGAAATAAAGCCATTTAGCTTTTGGCTGGTTAGTTGTAAACAGCAAAGACAAAAAACAAAAATTTGCGGATGGACAGATTTTTCTTTTGTGTTCACTATAGGCCACAGAAAAGAGAAACAAAAACAAGATTGCAAGACAAATAAAAGCTACTTAAGAAAATATAGACCTCCTCTTGTGGGAAAAGCACTCATAGAAAATGAATCAAATTCACCACAGATACTGCAGCGCAGCTTAGCGGAAGGATACGGAAGTAGCTATTAATTCTTTTGGGAGGAAAGTTAATCCATTTGGAACAAACTAAAAAATATCGATACAATGCTTTTATTAAAGTTGACGAATCTACGAAACAATGACCCGCTTTCGATTGCATATTATGTTTCTTTAAATGTATTTTGCGATCCTACAAAATTGTTTCGTAATCTACTCTCAAATGTCAAAATTCATTTTCTGGTTGTATCAGTGCAACAAGATTAGTTTCTCAGACTTGTAGTATTAAAGTCTCGTGCAATAAGCATTCGAGTGCAAAGCACTGATGCATAATTTCTCCTGGGTGTAAAAAAAGGATTCTAATCTTATAAATAAATATAAATTTTGTGTTGATTTAATTTCTTTTGTATCTCAGTAATCTAAAAGATTCGAGTGATGAAATAAACATTTTTTACCAGGTTCTGAAAATAATAAGTAAGTATTAAATAATTTATTCGATCCGCCATTTAGTTTAAAAATTATTATAGAAAAAAATAATGAAATAAAACAAAATTTTCAAAACATCGTTTTTTCAATAGATTAAAATAGGTAGGTACTTTATTTACGTTGCTCTAGAGCTGGCTGCACAATGAGCTATTGGCGACGGTCTGGGATCATCAGTCGCAATTTTGATCCTCTGCAGATGGAATGGCTTCCCTGCTTTGGTAGCCCGACGACCTGCAGCGAAGTAGAGTACTTTACGGTAGAACAGTTTAACGACACGCTTCGTCCCTACGCAGGCTGATCAAAGTGGTCACCCACCCGCTTACTGACCGCAGCCAGTGATGCTTGACTTCGGTGTTCTACTGGGAACCGTGTCTTGACGATCAATCCACAGTGGAATAGATTAAAATAGTATAAAATTGCTCTCACAAACCTAAAAGTTACTGAGAATTACTTTTGACATGCTTTCAAGCTTCAACTCTCTTGGAAGAGAAGGTTTTATTTAATGGACGCTCAGAAATCATTAAATATTTACAGATATGTTAAGAGTCTATGTCTCTTTAATATCCTCTAAGAATTAAAGTACATAGACAGTTACAGAGCAATTGAAATAACATGCAAGTATTTAATTTTTAGCCATGAGTGAGTATTTGAAAATATGGATATGCTATGACCAAAGTGATAAATTAGCTATTACTAATAACTATATTAAGGTTTTATTATTATGCATAACTACTTTCCGATTATTTATGGTCGCTAATTGTTTGAACCTTATTTCTTTATAAAACTAACATTAAAATTATTTGACAGGAATCGCTAAAAACAAGTGTATTTTCATAAGGCACGCAAAACTGACTACGCTACTTTTATTTTAAGAAAACAAAGTTTCATATTACACTACTTTTATGGAAAAAAAAAAGTAGCGTACACTACTTTTTAAGGGAAAAAAAGTAGCGTGTTACACTTTTCTTTTTGTAAGAAAAAGTAGTGTATTACGACATTACTTTTACTCTTTTAAAAAAAAAGAAGTAGCGCATTACACTACTTTTTTAAAGAAAAAAGTAGCGTATGACACTCTTTTTAATGTGAGAAAAAAGAAGTTTCATATTACGCTACTTTTATGGAAAAAAAGTAGCGTACACTACTTTTTAAAGGAAAAAAAGTAGCGTGTTACACTTTTCTTTTTGTAAGAAAAAGTAGTGTATTACGACATTACTTTTACTCTTTTAAAAAAAAAGAAGTAGCGCATTACACTACTTTTTTAAAGAAAAAAGTAGCGTATGACACTCTTTTTAATGTGAGAAAAAAGGAATAGGGTATTACATTACTTTTTTAATGAAAAAGAAGTAGCGTATTACACTACTTTTTTTAAGAAAAAAAAATAGCAGCGAATTAACACTACTTTTTTAAGGAAAAAAAAGTAGAGTATTACATTTCTTTTTTAAGAAAAGATGTAGTGTATTACACTACAAACAACGAAAAAAAGCAACTACAATCATTTCGTAGCTTGTAGCATGTAACGTGTAACATCCACCCATTCATTCAAGCAAATTTTATGAATCAATTAAAATAAGTATTTAAAAAACAATTGCAAGTTTCCACCTTTTTTTCTTGCTGTTTCTTTCCAATGCTTTGTCTTAGCAATGTTAAAATGAAATACTTTATGTCGATATTTGACTCTTGATGATGATAAGTGCACAATTTTATAGAATGTCAGTTTCAAAATTTCTCATATTTTTAAATTTGATGGATAATTTGATCTTTTCGCTATTTTACTCAAATTTTAAAAATTCTTTTTCATTCTTTTAAAATATGTTAATAATAAAACAAGTACATTTTAAGAAAATGAAAATACATTTACTTAAATTCTCAAGTTTCATGAATTTAATTTATTTAAAAGGTCGTTTATCATATTTCAAGCATTTATTTTATAAAGCTTCTTCAAATTAATCTTTTCATTACTTAACATACTCCATTTTAACTTCCATAAAGTCTGCTGTTATTTAGATCAGCATTAAGTTAAAGAGAAGCTAGAAAGTTGAGATTTAATTTCCTTTAAAAAATATACGAAGCATAATACGAAATATACGAAGCTTTTTTGTTCTAACATGGAAAAAAAGAACTGTTAAAATTACCGTACTGTATATTAATAACATTTTTGATTAGAATAAAGCCACAATTCTGGTAATGAAATCAAAATATACGGTTTTTAAACCATTAATTTGGTAATTTTTCCATTCCTATGGTAACGGTTAACCAGAAATAATTTTGATTTTCAAAAATATGATTCTTATTATCACATATTTAGTAAAAAATACAAAACTGAAAAGTTAATTTAACTGAATAAATGATTTTTATGCCAAACTCTAAGGTATCACTATAAAATTACCAAGTTTTACAACAACCATCTAACACAGAGGATACGCATCTACCACTGAGAATATTTCACGTCAGCTCTGTGGTCGGTGCAAGCCGGATCCCGGATTCGAATCGACGAGTCATTGGTGGGATTCAAACCCGGTTTACCACATTGGAAGGCGAACGCTCTATCCCCTGAGCAATCACGGCTCATTTCAATGATTTTTAAAAAAAATGGCGCTTTTGAAAATTTCGAAATTCTATTGCCATAGCCCTAAGAGCTAGATAATCAACACCATTTCTTCAGCGCATACCTTATAAAATTTTTATTCCATTCTCTAGATTGATATGCTCACCTTATTTATTTTAAAATCACCTTGCACGTATTCCATTATCCTAGATTTGTAAAACTTTAAAAAATACGCATGACTTTAAAATTTTGTTACTGCATTCGAAATACTCCGTCTGGTAAATAAAATATGTACAAAAAAAATTATTAAATAATAAAACTTCCTTAATTTTATTAAATAATTTATGTGTTACCACTAGTTCTCTAAAGGTTAACACAAAAGAACCCTAGCAGCAAAATAACTTGGGCCCTCATTGGCTCAACATTCATGAATCTTTGCTCATTAAGGGTTCAAAGGGCCATTATTTTCTGATATTGGTCCTATGTATGTAGAATTGTCTGATTCACCCGATATTTTACAGCCACTTTACAACCAATATCGGCCCTATATAGAATTTTCAAATTCTCCCGATATTTTTCAGCCACTTTACAACCAATATCGTCCCTATATAGAATTGTCAGATTATCCCAATAGTTTTCATCCACTTTACAACCAATATCGGCCCTATATAGAATTGTCAGATTATCCCAATAGTTTTCATCCACTTTACAACCAATATAGGCCCTATATAGAATTGTCCGATTCACCCAATAGTTTTCATCCACTTTATAACCAATATCGGCCCTATATAGAATTGTCAGATTATCCCAATAGTTTTCATCCACTTTACAACCAATATCGGCCCTATATAGAATTGTCCGATTCACCCAATAGTTTTCATCCACTTTATAACCAATATCGGCCCTATATAGAATTGTCAGATTATCCCAATAGTTTTCATCCACTTTACAACCAATATCGGCCCTATATAGAATTGTCAGATTCACCCGATTATTTTATATTCATTATTCAGCCAATATAAGCCTTATATTGGCCACATAATGGAAAATATTTGTCCTATATAGGACCAATGTTTACAAATCTAGACATCCCAATATTGGTGCATATTCATATAGGGCGCATATTGAGGCCAACCGAGGACAAGGTGAAATTGTTGCTATGGAAGTAGAGTCTTTTTCTCTCTAAAGAAAATCCTTAATTTCATAGGATCCAAAAAATTACAAACTGCGGCAAACAATAATTTTTTAACCAAATCAAAAAGTACTAGAAATTTGTATGATTATCTGCTTGAAATCCACAAATTAATTAAAATGTTACTTAGAAAAAATATTAAAAAAAAGAATTTAAAACTAAAATGAAAGAACAGAAGAAAAAAAATTAAATTCAAAGTAAAAAAAGAAGTACGAAGAGTCTATTATCGATTATGCCAGCGGGATGATGGGGAGGGAGAAATGCCAGATACGGAAAACTATGAACTTTGAAAAATTATATTTTAGCGAGAATTGGCAGGTTTGTATTACTGATAAAATATTTACACTGGATTAAAAATAAAAATTTTTTTATTTTTCTTTACATCAGCGGCTTTAAAAGTACTGTAAAGAAAAATAAACCGTGGTTCAAAACTGACTTTAAAAAAAAAAATGCACTTTCTGCATTAGTCTGTTTAAAAAATATTCCTTCCTATTTCTCAACAGCATCATATTTACTGAAAAATTTAAGTAAAATTCTGTGACGACGCAAAAAAAAATATTATAAATCCGGTCTCTGACCTTAATTAAATCTTGCGCCTAGGGAAAACATTTCCTATTTAATGATAAGGATACAGATTCAGTTATTGGCGGAAAACATAACAGAAAGCTCATTAGTTTACTTCCTTAATACATGGGCAGTATCTTGGACACAAACCAACAAATATCGAAAGAAAACAACTTGTTTTCTTTTCGGTTAAGAAAGATATAGGTTTGCCAGACGAAACAAAACTGTAAAAAGTTTCTGATATTTTACATAGATAAATTATATTATTGTTATTATTTAAAAATTCTATTTTGGATACTATACGAAGACTTAGAAGACTTATTGTGTACTCAATTCATCTTTTAAAATCTTCTTTTAGAAGTCAAACAATATTATAAATTAAACTTGACATTAAAAAAAAGAGATAAAATGAGAAAAGTTACCTGTGTAACTCAGGATCTTGGAGCTTAAATTTATCCTATTCTTACATTACGCATAGCTAAATGCTTGGCTTTCAATGAAATGTATAAATTAAAAATAAAGAAAAACTATTTTAAAAAGATTAATTTTTTTTTATACAGCTAGAGAAAATATGCATTAAATGCTTACAAAAAGAATATATATTTAGAATGTATTGTTTTTTTTTTTCAAAGATCAATGCCTTTTATGTATATTTCTTGAATTCTATTCTATAAAGGTCTTATTTTGATATTTAAATAAGTTAAAAGAAATCTTCTTTGAAAAATAAAGAATTATTTACGGGGAGGGTAAGATTAAAAGCATGAACACCTGTTGGATAGCGGGAAGAAACTGAGAGGAGGTCAAGGGCGACTGTTAGGAAAACTTTCAAATACCAATCAAACTGGTTTTGATATTTTTTATCTCGTTTTCCTCAATAGTGTTTCATCTGTTTTTTTTAGCTAAAACATCAATTTTAAACTAAAAAATTTATACTAATGAGTACTATTTTACTTTAAATTTCTACATGGATTATAAAATTATGTATTAATGAGTATTTACAGATCATCTCGAGCATGATTAAAATATATTATAGAGTGCAGTTTAGTTTAAAACGGCGTTAAAGTAAATAGCAGTATCAGATAAAGCTATTAATTTCATTAGACATAGATATAAAAACTATAAAACCCGATTTAGTTTTTATAGCGGTTTTTAACATATTTTTATCCTGAGGTTCATTTTTATTTTCATAAACACCAAGTTATGAATGTATAAAATAAAATTTAACAAAAAAAAACTATGTAAATGTGTTTATGAGGTCCAATTTTCATTTATTTTGATTTTTTAAATTTAATAGTCAAACTAAAATGGAAAAAAAATTAATAACACTGAGTTTAGAAAAAATAATGATAAAGTATTTGAATTAAAATTTACATTTTAAAAATCTTTGAAAAACTATCTAAATATAAAAATAAATTTTAAAAAATAATTTAGAAACTGAAGGGATTTTAAATGTGAAAAATTACACAGGAAAATAAAATGTCTGGATGAGTGATTTGCAGCTTCATTTTACTTTATTAAACTATGTTCGGGAGAAAAATGTATTAATTAAGAAATTATTTTCTATTCGATTTTGGAGGAGAAAAAGTACAACAGATTAGGAAAAATGAAACTACTAAATTATAATTTTTTTAATCCGTCGTATCTCTTTAAAATGCGTTTTCATCCAACTTAGGTATTCATTAAAAATAAATAAGGAGCAATCAATCAAATGAAACAAATAGTCTTAGACTTACTAAACCCGCAGGGAAGGATTTACAAGAGTTCATTAGTCTTAATCAATTCTAAATTAATCTTTGGATTGAAGGTATGGGTGACTAAGTAATCTCTTCAGACTGAGATAATGATGGATAAGGATGTTTTCAGCTTGCATCTTTTGGCGCTTGCATCCATCATTATCATGTTTAGGAGGATTTTGCTAAGCTTTGCTTAAATGTCCATTCCTTCAATATCAAGAAAGGTAAGGCATTAATACTTTTTTTTGTAGCTAATACAGCATAAAGTTAATAGAACGGACTTATGTGAGATCAACATACAGTCTATTCTAGTTAAAAGATGCCAATGAAACTTGGTTTAGACATTATAAAGATCATAAATATTTGCATTTAAAGATTAGTTCAAATTCCGACCACCAGGGGACAAAAGGAAACGAAAAACTCAAATTGGAAAGATAATGTATTACATTTTCGTCGAACACTTGTTTAACGCTATTTTTCGAATCTCTGTCATCAAAGAAAATTAAAAAAAGCCTTAATTTAAGTGCCTCACACTTGCAGCAATGGGATGATATTAAACTATATATATATATTCTTGTCGTGAAGAATTATCTGGGCCTTAGTACAGACAAAAAAAAAATTATTTTTTTTTTAAATCGCCAATTTGGCGACATTTTTTCACCCTAATAAAAATTATCAAAATCTCTGCCGTATTCTCAGTTCTTGCCAATTTTTTTGAGCCCAAGTAATGCAGCAGTGGAGTAAATTTTTAAATATTAAAACATTAGACCACAAATGCTTTTCATTTTCACAAAACTGTGGCTTTTCTCCATATTGACGTTTTAAACTGTTTTCAAAATAAGCGTAGACAGTGCTAGTCTTAGAAAGGCTAAACTTGACCTATCAGACATGAGTAACAGTTGCAAACTAACAACAGTTATAAAAATAGCATATCATTCACAAAATAGTATAATTTCATATTACGACGGAGCTTTCGAACAACAGTCTTTAAATGCGTTGCATCGAATTGAAGAAGGGCTTCCCTATTTATTGCAGCAACATGACAAGTTTGCTTTCATTTCAATTGTTTTAAAGTCATAAGGTCCACACACAAAAAAGTAATTTAGAATTTTTCAGTTCTGTCTAAAGTTGTTAAGTTCCGTCATGGCGCAGAATAATTTCACTGCAGTGTATAATTTCACCGAAGAACAAATCACTCAAAATTGCATTATGTCTTTTCTCGTTTAGTAAAAGTGCCGTAAAAATTTAAACTGTTTTATTGCAAATTTCTTTTTCTTTTGGTTCATACAAAGTATATGCCAATTTTTGTGAACATCATTTCTTCAGAACGGGCACTATGAAAGGCTACTTTAACCATCCTGCTTAACAAAGCAGTTTAGTTAAATAAATAATTCCAAGAAACTGTAGCGCGAAAAGATATTCTTGAATAAAAACTTCATTCTCTTAAGAAGTATACAAATTAGAAACAAGAATCAACTTGTTTCAATTTGAAATCACTTGTTTCTTTTCATTCTGTTTCTTGAAACATGTCGACTACTATTCACAATTTGTATATTTTTTAAGTGAATGAAGTTTTTAATCAAATAGAGCAATTTAGTGTTCACAAAAAAACATCTATTTAATTTATATAAACAAAAAATCTAATTTTGTTTTCTTAAATGCGATTAAGGCAGAACTGCTTTTATTTGGATAAATCCGTTGATTGAATTAAATTGGGGAAAAAAAGGGTTTTTATGACTCATAGTCGAATAAATCGGTTGAGATCTGTAAGTGGGGTTTAGTGGCAAAATAGCTGAAGAAAGGCCTGGTAAGTCAAACAATAGCCCTTAAAGAATTCAATGCTATAAATTTGTGTTAATAACAACTTACTAATACTTTTTATGACTCATAGTCGAATAAATCGGTTGAGATCTGTAAATGGCGTTTAGTGGCAAAATAGCTGAAGAAAGGCCTGGTAAGTCCAACAATAGTCCTTAAAGAATTAAATGCTATAAATTTGTGTTAATAACAACTTACTAATACTTTTTATAACTCATAGTCGAATAAATCGGTTGAGATCTGTAAGTGGGATTTAGTGGCAAAATAGCTAAAGAAAGGCCTGGTAAGTCAAACAATAGTCTTTAAAGAATTAAATACTATAAATTTGTGTTAATAACAACTTACTAATACTTTTTATGACTCACAGTTGAATAAATCGGTTGAGATCTGTAAGTGGGGTTTAGTAGCAAAATAGCTAAAGAAAGGCCTGGTAAGTCAAACAATAGCCCTTAAAGAATTAAATGCTATAAATTTGTGTTAATAACAACTTACTAATACTTTTTATGACTCATAGTCGAATAAATCGGTTGAGATCTGTAAGTGGGGTTTAGTGGCAAAATAGCTAAAGAAAGGCCTGGTAAGTCAAACAATAGTCCTTAAAGAATTAAATGCTATAAATTTGTGTTAATAACAACTTACTAATACTTTTTATGACTCATAGTCGAATAAATCGGTTGAGATCTGTAAGTGGGGTTTAGTGGCAAAATAGCTAAAGAATGGCCTGGTAAGTCAAACAATGCCCTTAAAGAATTAAATACTGTAAATTTGTGTTAATAACGACGTAAGAGGAATGGTTTAAATAAAAAGATACATAAGTTAAATCTGAATCGAAAGGTTATGAATTAAACGGCACACGAACAGCAATTAGCTAAACTATTTTGCCAGACGAAATCGACATTATTAAGGACTGTAAGTAATCTGATAAATTAATTAGGAGTTATTGGAGAGAGATCCTTTTGTAGTTATATCTTATCTACAGCTTGGTTTACAACGAAAAAAGTAATCTAGTTTAACAGATTTGAGAAACCAAAATTTTTGAGGTTTAAGTTATTATAAGGGTTATTTCCAATTAATAAAAGCAATTGTGAACAGAAGTTAGTAAACAGAATTTAATAAGATACATTACACGGTAAAGATAAGTATATCAAAAAATATTTTAATCTAAGTCAAACGAAAAGGAAATGGTCTAGCAGATTGAATACCCGAACTCGTTAATCAACTAACGTAGACTTTAAACTCGGATAATTTTAAATTCTATGTTAGTTAATTAAAGATTTCCACACAAGATACAAAACAGGCAATTGCGTCCAATTAATTTGGCATAAATCAAAGTTGTGTTTAATAGTGTTTTTAAATCAAAGGGATAAAATCTTATGTCCTGTTAAGTTATACGTGATTGTGCACGTTTAGAATGAAAATATAAGTCATTCAGGGACATTTTACTAATTTATAACTAGAATATAATAAAACCTATTTTTCCTCTTAAAATCAATAAGTAAATGCAGTAAAACGTGAATAATTAAATTACGAACTATTTTCATTCTTCCAAACGGACATCGACAGAAAATTCTTTGTCGAACAATAGGAGAATAGTTCGCATTCAAAGAAACAAAAAAAAGTGGAATTTTCTCATTAGTACTAAATATGAATAAATAATTGCATGTAGTATTTTTCTGAAATGGTTCTATTGCCAGGGTTATTCGTATTATTTCAACGACGTCTGAAAAATTCAGAATCTTTTTAAAAAAATTTCATTAATTAGATAGCATTAATAACTTAAATAAAAGTAAATTTATTATCACTACTGTTACAGCAGTCTTAATTACTTTAAAGGTCGAAACTATTTTATTCAATGAATTTCGCCAAAAATCAAAATAGTAAGATTTTATTTCAGGTCATGGAATAACTTCTGACTATTAAATATAACAAGTTAAATTTTAATTTGGTCCATCGACATTTCTTGAGCGATTTTTTTTTTAACTATTATTTCTTATTAAATAAAGTAAACAATTCATTTCAGATAAAGGTAAAAATTCTGATATCTAATCCTGGTATCTAATCTTGCTCTAAAATCTTAAAAGAAGTTTAGTTATTTAGTTTTTATTTTCAGCTCAAGATCCAAAAAAAGCAATACTTCATCGAGTACTTTGAAACGAATTTTTAGAAAAAGTGACAGATTTTCTTTTAATTTCTAACAAAATAATCCCCTAATGTCATTAATCCCTAACGATTTTATTTAATTTATAAAAGTAACAACATCTTCAATAATTCAGTGTCAACATTGCATAGCATTGTGTTTGACGATCATTACAATGCTAGACTTTTGTTCATGATTTTCTAATTTTCGAGATATTTACAGAGAATGAACCCATTCCGTTATCTTTAAAATAATTTAATCCATTACTCCACAATTCAAAGCAGTTAATTCATTTTACTAATTTTCGTTCTATTTTACCGATTGCACTCTTAATAAGACTTTAAGATATATATAATTTTCTTCTCAATTATTGTCGATTATCTATTTTTATCGATCAATCTATTCACTTAAAACATTTTGCTACTGTTATTTAAGAATCATTCTACGGCAGCATTTACTGATACTTATAGATCAATAGATTGCATCATTTTCCTATTGATACTTCACGATTGTTCTTGCCGCCTGAATTGTTCTGAATTTCTTTGATTTCGCTATTTTCCTGACACAATTCAACAGCGTCTTAATATTTTTTTTTGACTCAATAATAGTATTCTGCCTAAATGACAATAGTAATTAACCTTGTAAATACTATCTTTTAATACAGTCTATATATTGCACATGAATCAATTTGTTATTAAGAATTTATTTAGAGAAGAATTAGAATTATTAAGAATTTATTTAGAGAAGAATTAGAATCATTAAGAATTTATTTAGAGAAGATTTAGAATCATTAAGAATTTATTTAGAGAAGAATTAAAATTATTATTAATTTATTTAGAGAAGAATTAGAATTATTAAGAATTTATTTAGAGAAGAATAAGAATTATTAAGAATTTATTTAAAGAAGAATTAGAATTATTAAGAATTTATTTAGAGAAGAATTAGAATTATTAAGAATTTATTTAAAGAAGAATTAGAATTATTAAGAATTTATTTAAAGAAGAATTAGAATTATTAAGAATTTATTTAAAGAATTAGAATTATTAAGAATTTATTTAGAGAAGAATTAG
Source organism: Parasteatoda lunata (assembly GCA_949128135.1). Taxonomy (NCBI): domain Eukaryota; kingdom Metazoa; phylum Arthropoda; class Arachnida; order Araneae; family Theridiidae; genus Parasteatoda; species Parasteatoda lunata. The sequence goes on from OX421979.1 coordinate 25,514,603, forward strand.
AATCATTAAGAATTTATTTAGAGAAGAATAAGAATTATTAAGAATTTATTTAAAGAAGAATTAGAATTATTAAGAATTTATTTAGAGAAGAATTAGAATTATTAAGAATTTATTTAGAGAAGAATTAGAATTATTAAGAATTTATTTAGAGAAGAATTAGAATTATTAAGAATTTATTTAGAGAAGAATTAGAATTATTAAGAATTTATTTAGAGAAGAATTAGAATTATTAAGAATTTATTTAAAGAAGAATTAGAATTATTAAGAATTTATTTAGAGAAGAATAAGAATTATTAAGAATTTATTTAAAGAAGAATTAGAATTATTAAGAATTTATTTAGAGAAGAATTAGAATCATTAAGAATTTATTTAGATAAGAATAAGAATTATTAAGAATTTATTTAAAGAAGAATTAGAATTATTAAGAATTTATTTAGAGAAGAATTAGAATTATTAAGAATTTATTTAGGTAAAGTAATTATCTAAATAAATTCCTGTAAATGAAATCCCCGCTTATATTCATTATTTCATTTAATCTTTAAGGCAATATCATAATAGCTGAAGGAAAGTTGAATAACATAACTCTAGACGTTTACATATCTAGAGTTACTCTCAAGCAACCACATGAAAACATAAATCAAGCGCACATAACATTCGTGTTAAACAATATCTTTATTTTCCAGATTCAAATCAAATACCCCAACAATAATTTTTTGGCAGAATGATGATTGTAATAAACCTTGTAAATACTATATTAGAGTTAATATTTTCTTTTAATTTTTTTTCTACAAATAAATCTATTAAGAGTAGCTATCTTGGTTCATTCTTATAAAAGAAATTCCCCGGTTATATTCATAATTTTATTTAATCTTTTATGCAATTTCAAACAAGCTGATGGAATGAAAACGTAACTCTAAGTTTGTAAAATCTTAAGCATATGCAAGGATGTATAAATCAAGTACACGTAACATTCGTGCGAACACGGAATAAAATAGCCGGATGATTCTCCCGAGAATACTAATGCAATATACGGGTCACGCTTCCCTTTTGCTTGAATCTAAAAAGGGTTTCGTTCATTAGACTAGAAATTTTGACGAAGTTCACGGCGCTCCAAAAATTGTTTTTTCATTTACTTTTAAAGATTCCTACCATCGTTTAAAATTTTGCACGCTATGTCTTACGTTGATATAAGGTTCGAGTAATATGTTATCTTGGTGACCTAAATACATATCTACAGATATTTTATAAGAAATTTTGAAGCAATGAAGTCTTGTTTAAAAACAACGATACATAAATCAGTCGTACGTAATAATTTAAATGGCTTTACACTTATTTTTAAAACAGTTTACAAAATTTAAACCAAGAATTTCGAAATTTCAAAAAATGTAGTAGTTTAAATCATTACAGTCCGGAAATTCTACAGTGATTTATTAAGGAATTGTTTTTCGTTTTCAAAACATGTTATCTTGACCGTTTTAATAACATAAAAAAGATTAATAAATTATCTACCTATTCATGATACATTTGTTTTACACTGTTAGAAATTTTGAAGATTTTTGCACCGTAATATCATTCAAACTTGCTATATCACTCGAAATCTTTAAGCGCCATAATATGGTTCAAAATTGCACCATAGCTGTATTATACCAAATCATGTCTCTCTCAACTTCAAACTGAGGTTCAACTTTAAATTATGGTTTAACTAATACTCAGAATTTTATAGAAATAAATTTCAATTCAAAAATAATAGTGAATATTCGATCTAATATACCCCGCTAAACGTTGAGCCCCTGGGAAAAATTGTACAAAAATTTTCCTGCTGCGCCTTATTTTCCCATTCACTAACATGGAGAAACTTGTTTTTTGATAAAGAAAAGTCTGTATTTAAAAGTTCGAAAAAGCCGAGTTTAAAGCTCCATTAGAAGCCATCTTGTTTTGTTGCAATAATTAGACTCAAATAAAACCAATATGTTAAGAAAGTCTATATCTAAACACATATTTACAAGAAATAATTCCCTATACGCTCCATCTGGACAGAATTGAAACATCGAATAGGTGAAAAAAGAAAGAACATAAGTGTCTCAAGTAAAGCCACCTCTTATTTTAGTTTATACTTACTTATCCGTTACAAGAAATTTAGGATGTTACGTACCATTTACTAAGCCCACAAAAGCATCTATATTATCACAGGTTTCAAAGATTACATACGAGATTGTCTAAAAAAAATAAGCAATTTCCTTGAATGCTATCATCATTTAAATTTGACACAATATGGATGCTAATGAAGGCAGTTGCAGACCTGGTATTGGTAAATGATATGCAGCATCACACATTATTTTTAATATGTGTGGTGTTGCATATCACATGTTGCATATATGTTTATTATAACTTAAGTTAGATAAAAAAAAAATATCAGGGGGATATTTAAGCTATAATCAAAAGTAATTTTATTTCGTTAGGACACTTTTTTCTCCCGTTTTTTATCTATTCGATGCTTGTTTTTTTCTTGTAGAGATGGAGCAGGAGATGAGTTTTACGCGTTTAAGATTTGTGAGTTTAGATTGTAAATATGCATTAGATATGTAGACTCAGATGTAGACATTTAGATGTAGACTTTCTTAATTATATATGTTTGGTTCTGTTTGGTTCTAAGTGTGTTTTTTTCCGTCCAGTTGTGACAAAGATCAAGGTCGCTTTATTTAGTTGGGACACACTGTAGTAATATTTTGATGCAAATAGTGAATATTTGTTTACATTTGACGATTGCTTACTAAAGTGTTAGATTCCAATTAAGTAAATTAAATAAGAATTTTTAATTTTATGAAGCCGTCAAATTTCGCAATAAAATGCCCTATTTCTCATAACCATAAGAAAATGTTGATAAAAGCAATCGTGAACTTGATAATGTTCAAAATATTCGTATAACAAAAGATATGAAATATTTATATGGAATATCTCTTTAATGGCAAATGTTTCATTTCGATTTTTAATTCTGGAATTATTTTTTTAATTAAGGTGCTCAGAACGAATTTCGGTTGCAAGAAGCAGCTTTAAAAAATGATGTGGAACAAACAAAGAAGGTTCTCGAATCCAAAGTTGACCTTAACGCCAAAGGATACGTAAGTATATCTTTTGAAATGAAGTTAGAAAATAATATTTATTAAATACGTGTGGGTTTTGCCTTGCTCACAGTATATTACGAATTGCTTCTTTAGAAGCGTAATTCAAGTAAAAAGTGGCCATGTGTGATAGCATCCCAACAATAACAACAATATCGATCGAATTTACTGTTTGTCTAAGATAGGTACTCTTCCCGCCACAAAATCTGCGCCAGTCTGGTGCTATGGAAACAAGAAGATGGCATTTAGGGAGGGTAGCTTAAATGAAGAGGTCTCCTTTTCTCTCGTCGAAACCAGTCCTAAAGAGGGACCCAGCACCCCTACTTGAAATAATCATACCTCGTTACCATAGTCAACGCCACAACTCCAGACGAGTGTCTGGTAGAGTACCTATCTTAGACAAACAGTATATAACTGGGTAAAAGTATTGCACCGCAAACTATTTACACCCTTCTAACCAGTTCACAAAAGAACATTTAAAGAAAATATTGATTCGAGCTAACAAGAAAGCATCCAGAGAAAAACAACGCGAAGTAATATGATGTTTGGTTCGAAAAAACGACTGCATCGTTCTTTTACTCTGACCAAGAGCTGCATTGATGTCAAGTGTCGTAACTTTTTAAATAACCATAAATCGTTTCAGCAGCATTGGATTCATTGGGAATCGTGGTGCTTGCTTTTCTTGATTCATGGCAGACCCAATATTAATGTAAGCCATTCTCAAAAACTTTTAAACCCTTTATTCATATATTATATCACTCTTAGATCATTAACAGCCACCATTTGACGATACATGTCCGTTTTAAACCCACATTCTGCACAAAAGCCTTATTTTATTATCACGTAATATTTTGTTTTGAACGTATCCATAGAGTTGGATGCTCGCGTGACAGTATACAACACATATGGCACTTGGGCAATATACAAGAAATGCAATAATGACAGCGACGTCACCATTTAAGGTTATAAAAGAAAGTAAGATGAGTGCACCTCAAACTGCGTAAATACTTTTCCTAATTCATATAAGAGCCTTCAATGCGAATGTAAAGTCGTCCAAAGATAGATGCGGCTAGAAAAAAGTTGTGGTAAAACATGATTGCTCCTTTCCTGTAATCAGTACTGCGCAGTTTATCACGACCATCGCGAGTCGTAACTTTTCGATTATCTCTCATTTTATACGGCAGCTATGGATTCTTCAGAAAAAATAGTGTTTGCTACTGTAGGTCATTTTTAAATCTGATTAACGCCCTTTATGAACACTTTCACACCGTATGTTTGTAACTTTTTTTCAGACAATCTTTTTCACAGATAGCAACAGTTTCACGAAAAATGTCCATAATACGCTGACCTCCAGCCACTAAAATCTGTACTTTAGAGCCTTGTTCCATTCAGGATACATCCATATTTGCACAACTTTACATTCACTTTCAATGCTCTTGTGCTAATTGGTTAATCAGTTAGTTACGCGCAATATGAGACGCTTTTCTTATAGAAGACGCTGCTTTTGCTACTATATTTCCTTAAAACACTTATACGTTTTTCATTTAGGCAACCCTTGTATTATTTGAATTAAAATAGTATCATTTAAAAAGAAAACCCTATTTAAAGTAGTGTTGCGCTTTGAACATGCATGCTTGATGTGTGCCGCATTTTGTACTGCAAAAAAAAGAGATGATCCTGTTGAAATTTTCGCACGCCTTTTCACGCGCATGTGAGCAAAAGTCATAAAATGTTTATCTTTGAGACAGTGGATTATGTCAGCCTTCTATTTCGGTACTGCTTCCTTGATGTAGACGAATTAAATGGGGTTACCTTGCATCAGAAATTGCTTTAAAAAGAGAGAGAGGGAGAAGCCTTTCATTTTTATCTTTTCCTTATTTCTTAAGAACTAAATCAGGAATTTATCTTGCGAATTTACAATATGAAATTCTCCTAAAGAAATGCTGTAAGCTTCTTTTCGTTGAATCTCGTTAAAAGCTTTCGAAAAATCCGTTTCATTCCTGAATAAAAATTTTAAAATAAAGCGTAAAATCAAACGATAACTGCAAACTAGGCAAAAAAAAAATTTATGTTAAAATTATCTAGAATAAATTATTTTTAATAAAATAAATCTTTCTATATGATATGCACATTTTCATTAAAAAAAACTAAATCAAAAATGTATAAAATAATATTCTATATCAATAATATGATGAATAATATATATGTAAAAAATATATCCAATTACTATCCATAAATTAAAGGTAATTTTTCTATTACAAATGATAAATTTTGAAAAAAAAATAATATAATGATTAATCTATTTTGGATTTTTTTTTTAACATTTTCTTGTGATTAATTAAGGATTTACTATTAGGCTCATCAATAAAAAACCTAGTCTAAATTTGCAATTAACTCAATTTATTCCTATTAAAACCTTTGATGAATGTTAAATAATTCATTATTTAAAAGTACTTGGGATTTTTTTACGCATAAAATAATTTTGAACAGAATTAAAAAATTTAGTTTTAATATTACAGCAATTTGTGATGTGTTATTTTTCATGAAAAAGAAATTTTTCGGCAAAAAAACAATTTTCTTAACTAAATCAAATATTAACAATCTTCTTAATTAAATTAAATATTTTTAATTCAAATGTATTTTTACGAGTAATTTCTTACACTACTTCTGAATCTAATAGTTTTTATCAAAACCTGTAAAATTACTTTTCATAATTTCTTGTAATTTTTTTTTTAAAGAAATGAATAAAGCGTATTTAAAATTAAATTATTTTAATTTCTAACAGTATTTTAAGAACATATCATTATACCTTGATAAATTTAACAAAATTAATTTTCTAGACTAAAAGTTCTTCCTTCTATCCGTTTAATACTTTTTTTTTCAAAGTAAATGATAGATTAAATCAACTTAGGACCGTTCAAAAATTTTTGCAAATCCTTCAGGAGAAAGATGGCGATGGAATTGCTGACAAGAAAAAGAAAGATAAGCACAAGATCTTTTTTCGCCAAAAACACTCCTTATGAATCGTAAGAGTGATTGCACTAAAAAATAAATAACACATAAGTAAAATTTATGTGAAACATATAATAAAACCGGGGAACAAATCTTTTATTGCATTTATACAAATACTTGATCTTACCGAATTTGGATGTAGGGATTTCAAATCTAAAATTAGTTTTGCTCTTAAAGCTACAGAGCTTTGTGTAATGACATTTTTAATCTATTTTTTGTCGAGATGAACAGGTTTAAAAACGTTATTTATAAAAAGGGGTGATGTAAATATTGCGTCAAACTTCTAATTGAGTTAGAGCATCAGAAATGATATTGCATATGAAAACATGCCCGGAAATGGCATCGTACGTGGCTACGTATGCTTCCCCTATTATGCACTGTTTAGAAGCACACGAAGAAGCAGCTCATAAGAGGGAAGCGCCCATAGCTGCGGATGATAACATTTGCGGGCATGGTTTGTGTGTTCTTACATCCCCCTGAAACTCGGTAGCAACATTTACGTGATATTATGTAAATATTACGAAACTACCACGACTACAATTAATGCGTATTTAAACTTGTACATTTTGACAGAAAATAGACTAAAATTATCATTTTGCACAAAAAAAAATATAAGAAATAAATAAATAAAATAAAATAAATAAAAAAAAACTGTAGCTTAAAGAGAAAAACCGATTGCAGATTTGAAATCAGCGATAAGAAAGTATCTGAGATCCCACCTGATAAAAACTTCATTTGCTTCAAAAATATATAGGAAGCAAATAACAGTCCACGTATTTTAAACGTTGCAAATAAATATGCACCCATTTGCAAGATTTGTCAGACGTGAATCATGAATATCTCTATATATTTTAATAGATAGCAAATAACAGTCGACATATTTTAAGCGCTGCATAAAATAGGCGCCCATTTTCAAGATTTGCCAAACGTGAATCGTGAATCTATCTATATATTTTGGAAGCGAATGAAGTTTTTAATCAGGTAATACATAACCATTTCAGTTTCTCGGGAATATTTATTTAGTATCTAAGAGCTGTTAAAAAAATCTTATGCAGCAGAAAAAAATAAAATTGTTCCCCAATGTAATTGATTTTTTTTCTGAAACTGGAAAGGTCCGAAATCACCAAAAACACGCTCACCTCATATTTAAACATCCCCTTATTTATGAAATTTGTATATTAGAAGCATCTTTTAATACATTAATTTATATATATATATATATATATATATATATATATATATATATATATATATATATATATATATATATATATATATATATATATATATATATATATATATATATATATATATATATATATAGTAAAATCTTAGATCAGTGATTCTCAACCCTTTTTTGTGGCGGCACAATTTTAACGATTTCAAAATTTGGCAGCACACAAAGAAAAAGATAAGTTTAAAAGTTGTTTACTTACTTATAATACACTGTGTAAAATAGTTTATGATAATAATTTGGAATGTAAAATAAAATAATATAATATGTACTACAAAAGCACGTTTTTTAAGAGATTAATTACAAATGAATAATAAGAATAATTTGAAATTTCATTTATATTTGGTCGTAAAAATGACAATGCTACTCTCATATCATCTTCTACATTTAACAGTCTTGATTTTTTTTTTCGTATTTATGTTGGTTAATACTGAAAATCCGAATTCACACAAATAAGATGTAGAAAATTTTAATATGTTTAAAACTTTTTTGGCTATCATGGGATAATCGCATCTAATGTTAATCCAAAATGAATTAATTGATTCTTCTGACTATTTTCAAATTAAATCTCGATTGTTAGAAAGCGAAATTAGTTCTTCCTCTTCATTCAAAGTTAATTCAAATACAGAAGTATTCGTTAGCACAAATGGATTACGAACCCAATCAAATTTTTTTATATCTAAATTTGGGAAATAATGAATAATTCTTACCTCTAATGTTGTCAAATGGTCAATAATAAATTTTTGAATAGTTTTATTAAAATCTTTTGGGACTGTGTGACTCAAACTTTTTCAAATATCCTTCCTGAGCTTTATTCTTCCATAAATTTATTTGTTTTTGGAATCCCACTAGTTTATCTGTTGAGTTTAATATATTTTCTTTCGTCCCTTGTACACTTGAATTTATGTTATTAAAAATAACAAAAATGTCTGATAAGTAAACTAGTTTAGCACACCACATCTTCCAACAAATGAACAAAATTATAATTTTTATTTTGTTCAAAAAACATTTTCATTTCGTCTTTTGATTCCAGTACACGAGACAAAACTTTTCCTCTGTACAACGACTTTACTTCCGTAAGCAGTAACAAGGATTCGTACTTAGCTTCCATAGCTTGGCATAAATTACTAAATAAGCGACTTTTTAATGGTCTTGATTTTATATAATTAACCATTTTAACATATTGTTCCAGAACTATTTTCAAATCTGATGGCAAATATTTTGTCACAAGTGCTTCTCGATGCAAAAAACAATGTGTAACTAATATATCCCCATTCAGCTCTTTAACATGTGCTACAAATCCTTTTAGATGTCCAGTCATAGCTTGAGCACCATCTGTGCAAATGCCAATACATGAATTCCACGAAACTTTAATTTCTTCTATGAACTAATTACATCAAAAGTATGTTTGCCAGTTGTAAATTAGGTAACTCACGGCAGCATAAAAATTGATTAATTATATCATTTTCGTGAATAAGCCGAACGACTGCAATTAATTGAGCTTTTCCCGTAATATCTGTTGTTTCATCGATTTGTAGAGAAACATTTGAATTTGCAAGAGTTTTTGCAGTATTTTGTTCAATATTTTGCGACTTATCTCTGATTCTACGATGGATTGTGTCATTCGAAACTGGTATTTTACTATTATCAATATCTGCTGATTCACCAGTCATTATTTTTACAATTTTGCGCTAAATTTGGCGGCACATTTTAAGAATTTAGCGGCTCACAAAAGTGCCACGGCACAGTGGTTGAGAATCACTGTCTTAGATACTTTCGTATCGCTGATTTCAAATCTGCAATTGGTTTTTCTCTCCAAGCTACAGTTTTTTTTTTTTTTTTTTTTTTGTAAAAGGACAGTTTTAGTCCATTTCCTGTCAAAACGTACAAGTTTTTTAAAAAATTTACTTCCTAATATCTTTTTAACTAAGTAAAACAAGTTTTTACTTTCCAAATTTCCTTAGCATCTTAAATATCAAACTATATCTCATCCGAATAATATCTTTCTCTATTTTTATTTTTAAAAAAAATATGCCACGTAATATTAATATCAATTAATTCTAGACAATATTCTATACACTTATTGATTCAGTCAATATAAGTTTTAGATATTTACTCAATTAAATATTATTAATAAAATCTCCGAAAATTATGCTTAAAGTATTCGATCGTTAAGCATATACCAACAATATATTTAAGCATATAACTTTTGATATGCCCATTTATTAAATTAAAAAAGATACTACGTGTAATTACACCCAAATCAAAGACGCTCTTTTTGAAGTATGATCAGGTTTCATTTTTTAAAATTTATTTTTAAAATACAGAAGAATAAAAATAATAACCTTTAAAATAGAGCGTTTCGGAAATAATTTATACTTACATTGTAATCCATTTTACAGTTTACATTAAACCTTATGTTTTTCCTTACAATTCAACTAAAAGGGGCATGTGGTATTCATTATTTTTCTCATGCAGCTTTTCCCTTTAGCGCTCAAAATTTGTATGAATAAATAGTTATTTTTTAAAACGCTGTTACATTTTTTATCATCTTTTAAATGGATTTTTAGCTTTTCAAATTTGGATATTTCTTTTTTTAAACACATTTTTGCATAAATCAAAATTTAAAGAGAGCTTTGCGTTAGTGAATATAAATGTATGACTTTTAAGATAAAATGTTCAATAAAATGAGTTAATGTTTTATTTCGCGCAAGACTTAGAAATACATTTCTGATTCATATTGAAAGTTTCTCTGAATTTCAATCTGCAAATTGCAAAAGGAAATTTATTTTCTATTTTGAAATGTATATTGCTTGATTGTGATGCACGTAAGAGTATAAGTGGAGTAAAGTATTGTCTTTATGAGCGGTAATTGATTCTTAACTCCTGTTGCTTATTCTGAATGCTAAAAATATATTTAAAACCTGTTTAAAAAGTTTCAATATTATAATAAGAGAAAAAAAGAATTAAAACCTCATAAATTAAAACAAATTTAAAGTTACATGAAATTAATTGTTAATTAACGATTATATTTATTTGCATAAAAATAATCATCATTTTTTTTTTTATAACATTTGCCCAAGTGGTTTTACAAGCAGATTTTAATAGAATTAAATAATAAGTTCGTTATGAATCTAACGTCGAGTTTATGGTGGGCCAGAAGAGGTCATAATGCGCAAAAATAAACGGCGAAAATCTAAAAAACGAACAAAAATCATAGAAATACAAAATCAAAGGAACGATATTTAGCGGTGTACTAAATTTACGATGTACAATTTTTTAGAGAATTTGTAATAACCATGACCTTTTAAGAGTTATAACATGCATTTACTTTTTTTCCTTCTTTTTTTTTAATTAAAAGCTATAAATGGCAATTGTGCACCCAATGTGGCCAATGTCGATCGACAATAGTGTTGGCGAAACATAACCACTGTTCCATGGCCGTGGGACTCAATGACTGATGCGTTTAAATTTTCCATGGGAAGAGATCTTCAACAACAATTTGTCGCTGGCTCTCCCTTCCCACCTTTCGTACAGCTTGTCTGATCGATTTCATTGGACTGGTTTGAAACACGATGTCTTTAAATTTTTCAGGGGAAGAGATCTTCAACAACAATTTGTCGCTGGCTCTCCCTTCCCACCTCTTGTACAGCTTGTCTGATCGATTTCCTTGGCTGGTTTGAAGCACGATGTCTTTAAATTTTCTATGAGACGAGATCTTCAACAACAATTTGCCGCTGGCTCTCCTGGTCGATTCCCACCTTTCGTACAGCTCGTCTGATCGATTTCCTTGGACTGGTTTGAAACACGATGTCTTTTCGACGTTTTCTGGCATTTTCAGAGTTGTTTGTCGATAGACATTGCCAACACTGTCATCACAGGCACTACCAATTCTCCGAAACTTGCTTATGAAATTCCTGATTGTTAGCACACTTGGTCCTGTTGTTTTCCGTCTGTACTCGGTCGCAAAGATCCTTTGAGCCACGATTGGGTTGCTATCGCCAGCATAGTAGACCTTCACAAACAATATACGCTCAGGTATGTTGTACTGTGACATTTTCACTTGCAAATGGCCGACAACAACAAGTTGCGTGAGCATGCGCATACTAATTCTCATCATGCTCAGCGGCCAATCACGAAGTTTGAACTTCATCACGTAGACTGTTCAGAAATTATGACGGTCTTAATTCATATAGTTCAAAAATTGTCACCCTGTAAGTGGCAACGAAAGTGAACATGAAATAGCTGTGTAACGTTTTTTCAGGTCACTAAAAAACCTCTTACAGCCTCTCTGGAGTTAGTACCATAATAGTAACGAAAATACTGGAGATCAAAACCCCCAGTGTGTGGATAGCGCTGAGGAAAAATGAATAAAATAGTTTTAAAGAATAACTTTTCTATGGTTTTGCACGAAAAAGTAAAAAATAAAATATTGAGTGTCACTCTTAAAAATCGAGTTGATACAGTTAATTAGCCAATAATGAGTTTCTAACTCGGTTAATTTTCCAGACATTATATTTATTTTATATAAATTTTATCTTAAAATGTCTTGTAAAAATTTTTTAAAAAGCATATGAAAAGTCGATGGCTTATTGGATGTTATTATTGCTATTCAAAAATCACAAACTTTCATCTGCTTCTTTTCAGAGTTTTATAAGAAATTCTTGCAACACATTCTAAGATAAAATTAATGTGAAATGAACATAATACATGGAAAATTAACTAGATTCTGTTACACTCAATATTTTATTTTTAACTTTTTCGTGCAAAACTGTAGAAAAGTTGTAGTTTATTTTTTTTAATTAAAACAATATTATTACGTACTTTTTCATCTTAGGATCATCAAGTTGTTAAGAAAATTGCTCGTTATTTTTTTGCCAATATTCTCTCATCTTTGTAAATTTGGTACTGGCAGTAAAATTCGATATGGGATCAGATGTATTTGCATTGCATATAAATCTGCTTATCTACTCTAATATTAACACAGTTGATGGATAGAAGCTAAATATAGATATTTTTTTTTATCATTATTAGGGATGAAACTATCAGTTAAATTAATAGTATTAATTAAGCTAAGAAAGGATGATATTGTAACAATTAACATTTCCTGAAATTCCGTGAAAAATTTTATTGAGTTTAGATTGGAATTGGAGCCAAGCTCTCGGAAAAATCCGGACTTCGATTCGGACATTTTAACAACCGACTTTATAGCTCTAATCAACACTACAAAATCACGCATAAAATTTAAAGACATACATAGACGCAGTTATTGACGATAAGTATGTATTGTGTCTACAACTACAAAAATACGATTCCAATTCACCAGTATATAAGACATGCTAACTCGATCCTATGTTGCGGTAAATTTTACTAGATGAATGTTGACATTGTCTATATGACTCGCACTGCATTGATGACCCGGGCTTGATGTGAACACGACATAAACTCCCACTTCGTTTTGAACACGCCTATTTCGATGTACCTACTAAAATAGACCGCACTAATTACCATAATGCCAGTAGTACTAATTACCATAATTATTTAAGCATTATTGGTGTCAATAATGTAATGACGATTTGTTTATGGTTCCCCTAAATGAATTAGTATCTTTTTTCTATTGATTTTGCTTTTAAGTACACAGCTTATTTTTCTTCATTTCAATTACTGTTGATTTTAAATAAAATCGCTCCATGGAAACACGTTTTAAAATCATAATTATAACCAAAATAAACACGTGGTTTCAGATAACTTTAAAAGTGACAAGCACCAATTCACGCCGTTTACTTTGATGACTGAACTTCTAAAAATACTTCATTAAAGCACGTGCAAGAAAATATTAAACAGAATCGTCTATAGTTTTATCTGTAACTATGGCTAATGCTAAACCAATGCGAAAAAAATTCATTTTTCGATTAAATCTGTCCTGAACAGACAAATTAATACTTTGAAACGATTTTTATGATTGGGAGGCTAAAATTGTCCCATGTCCAACCTTCCGCGACAAGGACTGACAAATATACTGAGAAAACACGAAAAAAAAAGTTGAAAAATTAAAAGGGAAAAGAAACTACAGGGCTTCAACTCTTCTCGCACGGTTTTTTACGCAGTCGGTATTGCAACAAACGCCAAAGCGGCCGTATCAGAACTATCATAACCTAAGCGATAATAAATTAATTAAATTGGGTTCATATTTACGAATAACCCTGTGTTATACATTACAACGCCACCTGGTGGCAAAATTCTAAGCTATTTTTTCAAACTTGACGTTTATTGTTCCAAAATTCAGTTTTTCTACCGATTGATCTCTAAAAAATATGTAAATAAATAAGTTTAATTTAGATCTGTTCAGTAGAGCTAGAGCTGGAAGTTCCTAACTACTGCCTATTTAATTTTTATCACCCCATATTTGCCTAGAATATTATTTTTAATTTGTAAAAATTAAATACCACGTGTATGCTCTTTTTTCGCTTTAGGCATTTTATAGAAGCACTTGGGAAATAATCCGCTTAAATATTTCGAGTTAATCCTTTTTGGATATAACTGTCAACAAAAATCTTTAGTATAGAATAGAATACATTATCTTTCACAAGTTTAATAGAAGTTTTAAAAAGTTTCTAACATATTAATAGGCTCAAAATGTGCCTTTAAGTCTTTTGAAAACAAAGTACTTAGAAACCAAACTCGCATATTAGAGGTTTTTTAAAGCGAAAATGAAGCCACAGCAGATTCAGTTTTGTTATGACAGTCTTTAGAACAGAATTTCGTGTCTTAGATTTTTTTCAAATTTTTAATACTGCTATATTTATAGCTCAATTTTGAAAACTAATCAATTTAGTAAGCAGTTAAAATGTTAGCTATAAGCTAAGTTTATGCAAAAGTTATAATGATTCCTATCTCAATTACTGATAAAAGTGTTTTTTAGTTTTATACGTAATCACTTTATTTTCCATTTTTAAATTTCAAGCAAATGGGGGGAGGGGGGGGGAATTCTGTTATGTTTTATTTTTAAAAAAATTTTGTAGAAAACTTAAAATCGTAATTGTTTGATAAATATTTGTTCACAATAATAATAATGAGTTTCCATTCTTAATTATAGTTATTTTACTTTTCGAATTAACCTTTCAAAGGGGAACTCTTTTTTTTTAAAGTTTAACTTTTTATAAAATCATACTTAAACGCATAGAGATAAATCAAATTAGCCATCACAAACTGCAAATAGCAGTTTGTGATGGTTTTCTTCTCAGTACAACGTTTTTCATGCTCATACAAGATAACTTCTTTCATTTTCACCCGATTCACATATAGAATTGGCAGCATTTATGCAGCTAGCGTAGTTTACTGTGTACCTGTAGTTTACCCAATTGAAAATAAATCCTATGTGGAACACGTAGGATTTATTTTTGCAACTCGAGAAAAAAAAAAGGGATTATGCCTAACCATGTGATTTAAATAAGATTTAATTGTATACCTCTAAAAGACGTCACGCGCGTGTGTCGAATCTGATTGGCTTCTAAATTGACGACTGCCACGATTTACCTATAATGACGCCACTTGCAGGTATGCAATTGTATTTGTAGTTGTTGATTAAATAAATGATAAATCTTGACTTTCCAATTAATTATTATATTGCAAATATAGGTTGTTTTTTTTTCCATTAAAAATCTTATGTTTATATTTCTATATATTAAAATTGCGTGTATTTCCTGCAGCTGGACCGAACCCCGGTGCACTGGGCTGCTTCCAAAGGTCATATTGAAATTCTGAGCTTACTTCTTCAAGCAAAATGCGACATAGAAGTGGTTGACATCGTAAGTATACTAATTTTCTTTTTTACGCACACAGAAATTTCTCGAAAAAAATTGTTAAATAACTATTTATTTAACTGCTATTTAACCATATTCAACCAAAACTGTCAAATAAAAGAAAAGAAAATGACATTCAAACTGTTAACTGTAAAAAAATTTGCTTATTGACTGTTTTCAACTAATATGGTTAAGCAATCAGAATTTTTTCCGCGCCTACTAAGCCACTTAGTTCCTTGCAGCTAGATGCATAATATAGCCAAGAAGGCTAATCTGTCAATCTCGTGGCCAGCTGAGCAAGGATTCGAATCCCAGCTTTGGCACCACAATATTTCTTCCATTCCTTCAACACATTAATTTGAGTGGAATGTCGATTTTAAGAGCACAAAATCCAAAAGGAGGACATGCTATGTCACACAATAAGTTAAAACAAATCAATAAAGTAATACAATTTTATCTTTATAAAATACATTAAGTTTAATGCACAAGTACATTTAAAAGTCAATAAAATTATATAAAAAGTGCAATTACATAAAATTCGTGAAAAAGGTAAAATGTTTATTGATAATAAGAAAAGTAAATATGAAAATACGGTAATACATTTAAATACAGTTTAAAGTGCCAAATGCGCTTAAAAGTGCAAAAATTTCCCTCAGCACAAGAAGAGTTTCCAGAGTCCTGCGCTCCCCATTCGGTGACCCTGAACTTATCGAATACGAAACTTTCATTCACGCGGCACCACAGCGCTCTTATAACAAAAGAGTTTAATATTTTCCACTTTACACGAAAGATGGCACCACCAGGTAAACTAGATAAGCCACAATTCGTAGTTTATGTGAAAAAAGATAACCACAACGTAACTCTAATGTCCATAACATAACATAAAGACTAACAGTACCTAACTACGATGTCTAGTTGAATTGAATTGAATGTGGGGTTTAGTGGCACAAGGTCCAAAAAAGGACATACTGCGCCAAACACACGGTTTTAGAAACAGATTAAAAGGTAAAGTAAAGCACATGCATAAAATCAGTTAAAATAGTGAAAATTGTAAAACAATGTTATAAAGTTACTACGATGTCTAGTTAAATTTCATTTTCATGGTTTAGAAACTATGCTAGTCATAAAGGGTTACAAAACCGTAAAGTTTTGTATTAATCGTTGTTTTTTTTTTTTGCCATACCAGTCATAAACGGTTTCAAATTCGTAATAATAAAAAAATGCTCATAACCGTAAACTTTACAGTCAATTGGATCGACTGCCGGTTATTTTACCGTAATTTCGAATAAAAAATTCGAACTGTGTTAGTTCTTAAATATATTAAGTGTTAATTAAATTATTATTAAACCTGAGAATTATTAGGACTTAAATTATTATTTTCAAATGCAGTTTTTTTCCTTATCCTTAAAACAAGCGAAATCATAATTGCAAGTGGAAATAATTACCAAATATATTATTAATACAAGCGAAATCATAATTGCAAGTGGAAATAATTACCAAATATATTATTAATAGAGCTATCATATTTATTGTTCCAATGATACTTGATATAATTTCTGCCTAAAATTTAATACTTTTCATGTAAAACTTAGTTGAAAAAAAAAATCCAATTAAAATAAGCAGCATAAGCTCTAAATTTTAATTAAGAACTTTTTTTTTATTTATTAAGAAGCCTTTTATTTTCTTTAACAAGAAGCTATCAAGAGTCCAAATTATTAAGTTTTTTTTTCTCCCATAATGACAGAGACAATGCTTTCAAAACAGATACTGAAAAAAAATTATTCCTACAAAGAATAATGAGAAATGAATATAATTAAAAGCAGCCTCTTAAGAAAGGGGGAACTTTGATCCCTAAACAGCTTAGCATACAGTTTTGGGAATAGTAGATTATTGAAATTAATTAAGAGAAATTTATTCAAAATGGAATATTTCAAAAACTCATCTATTGACTGCTTGAACTTAAAATTTTGCTTCATTTAAAATAATTCAGTCGAATAATTAAAATTGTTTTTATTTTTCATACAATAATTTTAACAAGAAAAAATAAATATTATTTTAAAACATGTCAATTAAAGCACGATTTTGTTTCCTAATGTTTTCTTTTTTTATTACAAACAGAGAGCATTTTACTTCAATGAATTTCACAAAAACAAAACACTCTATTTTTATTTATAAATAAATTTTATGTGCATCAATAAATTTATCCCAACATCATTCTTTTCAAAACGTGATTCTACATTATTCCAGTTAATTTGAAAACAGAGTTCAATAGCACAAGAGGCGGAATCTGCTACACTGTACCAATTGTAAATGTGATTTAAGTAAGTGTAAAACAGTACTATAAACTAAAACTGACAAGGAAAGAAAGGAAACAAAAGGAAAGTTCACAAGAGCACCCTTGTTGTGAGACCAGCGTTTTATGCGCGTTCATATTTCCATTAGAAACAAATAAGAAAGTTACATTTTAACCCAAAAAAACTGGCACAGAAAAATAAATAAAAGCATTAAATACTATGGTAAAATACAGGCTATGCACATTAAAAGACTATTGTTACTCATAAAAAAAAGCGCATCATTAATTGAAATTATTAATTTAAACATAGTAGTTATCGCATTATAATAAGAAGTTATAGCATAATCAGAAATAAAAACACGCGTAAATATTAGTTATTAACCAAACGTTTTCTTCGACGATAGTTCATGAAAAGAGTAAGGAAAACTAATGAGTTTCGAAACTCTGTTCGTTGAAAACGTTAAAAAATAATTTTAAATTCCTTAGAAAAGCAATTTCAGTAAGATATTTGTTGCCTTAGAAAAACCAATTTAATGTTTTGAGTTCGCATTGCTGAAAACTATAACATTCTTCTTTGTGTTTAAAAAGGGAAAATAAAATCATTGAGAAAAAAAAACTGTTGTAACAGTTTCAACAATTTAAAGGATTTTTTTTTTTTTTTACTTTATTGGTAAAAAGCATTAAGTATTAGATCAATAGCATTAGAAATAACATGGTTGAGGATAACGTACTTATCTGTTTTTTCTCCATAAGAGAGCATAAAAAATATTTTAAACTTTCATATAATTTAAGAACACTATTTCCTATTTCTTAAGAAAATAAATATTTAGTTAAGTTTGATAAAACGTTTCATTTGTAAAGTGAATTAATTACGTGAAATAAGAGTTAATCGCAGTTGGTTTATGAAAAAAAAAAATTAAACTTTTCATTTCCTTTGTAAGTTTTATATTTTCATTAAAAAATAGTTAGCGCAAATACTTGATATCAAATTTTAACTCAATATAACTTTCTGTTTTAGTCAAATAGTTTTTTGTCGAGTTATGTTTACTTTATATAAATTATAAAACAAGCCATTTGAATTTGACTGTTTTTTTTTTTTTTTTCAAATCTAATTAATTCCCTCAGTTTTATAAATAATAATTTTTCATTGTTGAATTTAAAAAAGGAAACAAGGTTTTTCTTATATGAAAAAACTCTTTTTAAAAATTTAATTTAGTTTTTACCTTACATTATCGAAATCTATTTAAATTATTCCTAAAAGTATAACTACAAAAAATAGAAGCTGTCTAAAATTTAAGACAGCTTCTATCTTCTAAGACAGCTTTGGACGAAGTTAGTTAGTTAGTATTTTTTGGATGAGAGCCAGAAATGGCTGTACCGAGCTGTTAGAAGCAAAGAACCATTTAACAAAATGATTTTATTTTATTTATTGGTTAAAGTTAGTGAAAGTATTTTCTTATTACAGTACAAATATTTTATTTTTGAAGCTAGTGAACCATAATATCGCTCCAATTTTCCGAAACCTTATTCTGGTGCCAAATATTAAACGTTAAATTTAAGTTAAAAATTTAAACTTAATTACATGATACTATTAAAAAAAATAATCGTAAGAAACTGAAGCGGTAAGATGTTACCCGATTAAAAACTTCATTCGCTCAAAAATATATCGATAGCAAATAACAGTGGACACGTTTCAAGCGCTTCAAAAACAGGCGCCCATTGTCAAGAGTTGCCAGATGTGAATGAGAAGAAACAAAAGTGATTTGAAATCAAAAACGTTAAATTGGTAATGAAAAAGGAAAACTTAACGTTTTTGATTTCAAATCACTGTTATTTGCTATCGAGATAATTTTAAAGCGATTGAAGTTTTTAATCAGGTTATATATGATAATAAAGAATTAAATTGAACCGCAAAAGTAAGTTATTTGCAAATTTGCATGAAATTATGAATCAAGGTACCAATATGTCCTGATAACTTACCGATAAACTTAACACATAACGCTTTCCGATAACATACGACGACATTCTTAAACATCCTTAGGCTGTCTTAAGCATCTTAGACAGACTTATATACGTACGGTCAGCATCTTAGACAGTCCTATTAAATTGAAATGCTTTAGCATTAAAATTTAATTAAATGCCGGTATTCAGCTTTAATTTTATTACAAAACTGTGATTATGAAAAAAATGTCTTAAGCAAAAATATATACTTAAATTTTGTTTTAAAAACGTTCCAGTTCACCACTAAATATAGCACGAGAGGCTATTTTACTATTATAATAATATGTATTCTATATATAATAATATGTACATGTATATGTATACTATTATATAATATAATGTTATATTAAGATATAACAGAACAAAACAAAATTGCCCTTAGTTTAACTTTTTTTTAAACATAAAACTGAATAGCATTAATAAAATGAAAATAATCTTAGATATTTTTAAATAAATATTGACAGTGAGTATAGAAGAAAAGATTTCTTTTGAATACTTACAGTTATAACACGCCTTAATCAAACAGTTTTTGAATATGAGCTACAAAATAAAAATAAAAAAGTATAATTATGTTTTATATGCAATAAAAGACTTCTTTAATGACGAACAATGAAGAATAAAAAAAAATATTTAGCCCCCCCCCCCAAAAAAAAAGAGAAAAAAGTAATATTTTGCCCAATCATTTAAAAAAAACTTTAGGAAAAGTTATTTTTCAACAGTATCAGAAATCCGGTATATTTTTTTCATCTTGTATAAAAGAACGTTTAATGAATAAAAATATGAGAATTGTTTAGTTATTTATTTTTTCGCTTTAGTGCTAGGCAGTAATATTTTTATAGAATTGGAAATTTTGCAGACATTCTTTTTATTTTCGAAAGAGTTATATTACTTTCTGATCTTTCCACTATAACTCAATTTATATAAGCATGTCAGAGATGTATGGAATCTAAGTTTTGTAAATGTGACTCTGACTCATTATGATGAGTGTTTGGAACTGATTTCCGTCCTCCAAAATGACGTTTGACAATTCATTTCTATATGAGAACAAAAAAAAAAAAGAAGATAAGATGTCAGTTTTTCAAAACTATGCGCTCAAAATCGCAATGATGTTTAATACTATTAGAACTTTAACAGTTTCAGTTGGAGTGAACAAATTTCGAAGTTATCAAATAGCAATCCACGCTATTTTCAATAAATACAATATTTACAATATGGTAAAATATTTTTAATATAAAAAGTAAAAAATTGTGATCGCTTTATTACGATCAATGGTTACCCATTGGTCAAATGATTTTTTTTTCTGGATGGATTCCGATAAACGCCACAACGTTTCAAATCATGGGTTGTAAAAGCTGCCTCAAATTGATGTTTATCGTCGGATTGGTTTTCAAATCCTGCCTATATCCGTGTTTCAAGACGTGACCTTCTTTCTTCTGTAATCAAATTTATATTAAAATCACTCAAGACAGTAATTATAAGTTAATAATTAAAAGAATATAAAAATTATTATTATGTAAATACATTAAAAATACCTGCTAGTGAAAAGAAAAAACGAGTTAATACATAACAAAATTAAAAGTGAAGAAGAATTCTAAAAAAATTATCAAACAACAACGGTCGCCATAGCAACGCATGCAATGACGACGCGTGCGCACTGTTTACTCATAGTTGAAAAGTGTGGTGACGTCCAAATAAGGTGCGCACGCCATCAAACCCAAAACAACACCCATTTTGCCCATGGGTAAAAAAAAAATAGCCATATAGCAATTTGAAGGGGGGGGGTGGAAAAAAGAAAGACGAGAAAAATTGATATTGGGTAAATTACAGATATGGGTAAGATATTGGGTCAGATATTGGGGTCAGATATTGGGTAAATTACAATGTTTATAGCGAAGACATGTAAGAGTTTGTATTCAATCTTTATTTACAATTATTTCAAAAGGGCATCGAAATAATTATTCATATAATACCATTATATTACGAGCACCTCACGTATACCATTATATTAAGCATTATTTAATTTCTTTTAAAAATAATAAGCTAAAGTAGAGAAGCTCATTCATTTTTAGCAGGTTTAAAATATTTAAGCCTTTTTATAGGACGCTATACCTTTTCATGGCAAATTTTTTTTCACCCGCATTAATTTTAAAGTTTCGAGGAAAGTGACTCTTACAAAAATTGAAGGTATTCTTGCTTTTTTATTTATTTTATTTTTTTTTTTTATTATATATATATATTTTTTAATGTATTTAGGTTGATTTAAGGTTTAGTTAAGCTTGACTTCAAAAACAACCTTAAAAAAATTTACTTCTCAAGGTTTATATCCAAAGTGTATGAAATTGTTTTATTCACACTTCAGATTCTATTGAAGCTCATAGAAATCTACCTTTGAGCAACCAGGTTAGAGAGGTTGTTTTTGAGGTGTACGGATTATTTTTTCTGCACTTCAAGCAAGTAAGTATACTTGCGATGTGAATAATTTAACTCGAGGTTAACAACTAGTATTGCTGAGCTATATATATGATGTTGATTTTATGAGGTGAAAATGAGTTTGAAATTGAGGTTTTTTTGATGAGGTTATTTTGCAAAATACAAATTTGAGGTGCAAAATACAACCTTATTTTCTACCTCAGGTGTATTTTTTTACACCTTTTAACCTCAAAAATATTTTATTATTTCGCAAAGACCTGGTTTCTTAGGACAGGTCGGCATTGCAAAACGTCAGCTTGAAGCGAGCGCTAACTCCTGATTGTTCGATTTGTGAGTTAGACAGAATACGTCATCGAACGCTCAGCTTGAACGACGACTGACGTCCGAATCAACTGCAGTTGGATTACGATGTAACGCTAACGACAGAAGCAATGGCGGACAACATCCAACAGATCATTAAAATCAGCCAATATTTTGATTTTAAAATTAAACATAGCTTCTTCATTTAGCTAAGCTATAATGTGTTTTTCTTGGACAAAGTCATTATTTGTTCTCTAAGGCACTGGTCGACAATAACAAAATCAAAACAAATTCAAAATAAATATTTGTTTACGTTATTAACGCATGCGCAATGCGAGATAATGTCTACGTTGGACCGACTGCTCACGCTGAGCTAACAAAACAGTATTTTGTTGGCGTCAGTGGTACGTCAACTTCCCGCTGACGCCCAGAGAAGGCGCTTGTCTTAAGAAACCAGGCGTGAAGGGGAGTTCACAAAAACCAAGAGTAAACCTTTCAAATGCTGTAAAAAAATTCAAAATATCAAAATGCGAACAAATTATGGCAGAATAACTCAGGATTACGCAGTAGAGAAGTAACCATATAATAATTTGTTTGAATTTCCATATTTTAAAAACATTTTTTCAGCTTTCAAGACTTCATGGTTACCTCTAGGCTAACCTGTACTCACTTTTCTCAGAACTTTAAAATATCAATGAAGGTGAAACAGAATTTGCCATGAAAAGTTTCTGCCGCTGTATAGCATCCTCTTAACTTGTCTTCATCTGAAATATTTTCAAGATTGATTTTTAATGAGAGTCAAAAATTACACAATTTAATAAAAACCCCACTACACGCATGAAACCTTTGCTTATAAACAAATGAAACGTAGTCAAGAGTGGAAGAAAAAAAAGACGCTAGAAAATATGTCTGACGCAAAAATAAAAAGTACCAGAGCAAAGATACATGAAGAAGTACATTATTACTTGATACATTGGGGTTATGAAACCTGCACTTTAATGTGAACCATGTGAGTTGTATTGAATGGGTGGTTAAATGAAAAAAAAAAACGTTTATACAAAGATATGCTCGACTAAACGGTAAGGAGATGATACTCGAAGAAGTGATGCACGAAGATATTCCTTAAACTAAGATCTCCATTTTTAAATGCAAAAATCTAATTATTTTCTAAAATTAAGTATCATTTTAAAAACTAAACATTTTCTACATAATCGTCACTTCATTCGTTGAATTTGTGTAGACGTTGACTCAGTGTTTTTAATGCCTATGTCATACCAGCTACAAGCCATGTCCTTCAGAAGCCTTTCAACAACGAGCTTCACTTCGTCGCTCGTAATATCGTTTCCTCAACAAATTTAAATTTGGCCATCATAACACACTCCTGTCTTGTCACCCTGTGACTTCATTCCTAAGAATATTTCCTGACAGGTGATTCAACTTCAAAGACGCGGTGAAAGATGAACCACGAGTGAACATAGCAGAGAGCTGGTATGACATGAGCGCACAAAAATTGTCACGGTATCTACAAAAATGCATCGACCATGGTGAAGATTATGTAGAATAACTGACTACTAATAATTAACTTTTAACACGATATAATATTATAGAAAATAAATTGTCTTTATTTCTAATTGTTAATTGATTTAATGTAGGGTTTAGTCTCAAAATTATAAATGAATTAAAAAAATTCATTTAAAATTAAAAAGATTCATCTAAAAAAAGGACATGCTGCGCCATCTTTATTTCTAAAAAAAAAATAGTAGAGTTTACTTTTGATATTTTGCATTGTTCTAAATATTTGTCACTTTCAGCATGAAATGCATAAAACAGTCTCTCCATATGTATATTCTAAAAAATAATTGGAGTTTTACATTTGAAATTAAACTTTTACTATATATGTTATTTTCTTAATGAATACGCAAAAGTATAGAAAAATTCAAAATACATGCAAAAGGGAATAAAATCGGATAAAAATAACATTAAAATATAGACGCAAAAATACTTATACCTCGTTGAAACACAAAAATGTCAGGAGGATTGGTTTCATTTAATAAATCCTAAATAAGCATATCTTATATAAGAATATAAATAAATTATGTATAAATATGTATAGAAAACCACAAAAAAGTGAGGCTATGTCTATTAAAATGTGGGCAAATGAATAAAAAGTAAACCGCACGAGAATATGTGGAAGGTAATAGGCGAAATAAAACGAAAGAATGCTATATTAAATCTTTTTGAAATATAATGACATTTCGGTTAAATCTTGATAGGTAAAAAAAAAATTGGTCGAAATCAAATATTCAAATGTTATTTTTTCTACTGAATACAATGATTAAAGCACTTCAGTTAAAAGAAACACCAAAAACAAGTATTTGTTGCCACTAAAATTATTTTACCCACGCAATGTTTTATGTAATACGACCTGTTATCCTAATAGTCTTTTCGTTCAGCTTTATTTCGAAAACCTACAGTTAAGTGAGTAATTGTACATGGGAACAGCAACAGATGTTACATCATTGATGGTTGGTTCAATAAAAGGTTAAGGCGTTAGAAAACTAAACCTTTCGCTATTATTATTAGGCTGCCATATATATATTTATTATTATTATTAAACGACTTAAAACTCCTCATGCACCACAAAGTATAACATGAGGCTTACAGTTGTAAGTAGAAAACAAAAGAAAAATTTGCAAATTTATATTAAAAACAAAATTCCGTAAGGCAGCAAAATTCTCAATACTTTTGACTTTTGACCAGTTCTGATAAGACAATAGGCCAACAAATAGAAAGACGCCTCAAATCAGTCACTAATTTCATTCGGGCACTCGCATACAGATTGCAATGAAGAAGAATATGTTCAGCATCTTCATCAGCATCGCCGCAAGCACAAATTCCACTGGTCTCCAGATGGAAACGAAATAAATATCTCTTAAAATTTCCATGGTTTGTTAAAATTTGGGTTAATTTAAAATCAGTTGCAAAGAGTTTACATTGCAAACGGTGAGAAATGGATGGAAAGAACCTTTTCGTCCAAAGCGACCGAGGCGAAGCAAGAAATTCAGCATTCCAGTCCGCAATGATTTTATCTCTAGCGATGCGCTTCCAGTGAGAAGCTGGAACAGACACCCTTAAGTCTATTTCACCAAGTCTATTCAGACTAGACATTAAGTCTATTCATTTAAGTCTTCCCTAGCCAATTGGTCTGCTCTTTCATTGCCCAACATACCGCTATGGCCACGAACATACTGCCATATATTACCCACGAAAAAAACATAAGTGTAAAATTGTCTGCTCCACACTAATGGTGAACTTAAAAACGTACATTTATTCCACTTCATTTTATTCTTCTTCATAAATTTTTTTTTTCCTTCTTGATACAATTTCATTTTATTCTACTTGATAAAATTTCATTTCATTCTACTTGATACAATTTTATTTTACTCTCCTTGATACAATTTCATTTTATTCTACTTGATACAATTTCATTCTATTCTACTTGATACAATTTTATTTTACTCTCCTTGATACAATTTCATTTTATTCTACTTGATAAAATTTTATTTTATTCTACTTGATACAATTTTATTTTACTCTCCTTGATACAATTTCATTTTATTCTACTTGATACAATTTCATTTTATTCTACTTGATAAAACTTCATTTTATTCTACTTGATACAATTTTATTTTACTCTCCTTGATACAATTTCATTTTATTCCACTTGATACAATTTCATTCTATTCTACTTGATACGGTTTCATTTTATTCTACTTATACCTGTGGCAGTGCGGCGTGGTTAATGTTGCTCGCCTCCGTGACTCAGGTCACCAGGCAACGCAAAATGAGCAACAATCCTGGCACTTTCTATGGCGAAGAACGATAATTTCAGTGCCTGATGTTAAAAAAAAATTATCTAAAAAGATACATAACCACATAATTCTTAGAGAAAATCTACCTAACCGACTGGCCCCACTCCTCAACATGACTGTCTGGCTACACATCTTTTTTAAATCGTAGACTTACCGGACCCTTAACGGGGTTTAAGTCATTATAGATGGCACCATATTTACTACTGCAGAACGCTTCGTGGGACAACCTTGGTTGAGCGGTACTGGGCTATACCTCCTAGATGAGACAAGGCCTCCGCATGGATCAATTTAGTAGTCCAACGTAACGTTCGGACTACTAAAAAATCGGATTTCTCGTTTATGTTGGACCCGTGCAAATGCTTTCTCTCCTCAAGGTTTTGTACTGGGAGGCAAAAATCCGAATGAAACAGGGACTTTTTTTCAATTATTTATTTCATTTTATTATTCTTGGTTCATTGTTTTTATTTGATACATCATTTTCTAAGTTCTCTGCCATTGGAAATATAAAAAAAATTATAATAATTTTATTCCAAACATGGAAACCAGACAAAAACAAATCAGCGATGAAAGTTATAACTTCCGCGTTTCAACCCAGCAAGTTATCAATTTTCACTAATAAATGCAGTTGATTTTATATTTTTCAATTAACTATATCACGCACAATGTTTCTTTCTTCTAGTATGGCATGACACCACTTCTGATGGCAGTGTGGTTCGGATACAAAGAGGCCGTCCAACTACTAGTTAAAGCAGGAGCCAACTGCAGGGCTGTCAACCGAGTAAGAACTTTTTTAAATTCTATTTTAGAACAAAGCAGCGACATCTCTCAAGCTATCGCGTGGTTCATTTTTGCACAATAAAGACTGAAACGTTCAAATTTACCTAAGGTCTTATCACAAACGCTCAATGTTTTGAAACAAATAGATGCAATTTGAATTATGCATGAACTACATGTAAATGCTCAGAGAAAAGTAAAATGTTAGGGTATTGATTCCTACCTTGTTTGTCTTTCTGTTGAGTATTTGCTTTTAAATAATTTCTCTCGTGGAAAATAAATTATGTTACTCTGTTTAAAATTAGATTCTAGTTGAATCTCAGTTTCATTTAATTTTACATTTGAATAATTTGATTTTTTTTAGAATTCCAATTCAACATAATTTTTTATCACGAAAAGATTAAAATGAGTTACGCATTCTTGTAAAAACCTCATCTTTTCAAAAATACATAAAAAAATTACGTAATAAAAAGTTTATTTGAATTGCTAAGGAGAGAGACATAATGTCGCAAAATTCGTGCTTTTTTATATTACTATTCGGTACGAAATGTGTAAACATTAAGATATATCCGCTTTGCATTTTTAGATTAAATATTATTTTTTTTTATTCGTGGTATACTTTTAGATAAAACAGACTTTTTCGAAAGCGAAATATATTCTTACAAAAGAGTGCACTAATATGTTTACAGCTCCTTAATCTAGAACTAATTTATTCTTTATATGGCATGGTTATGCGGGGATTAAAAAACTGGGACCAAAACTAAAAAAGAAATTTACGGTGCTTGTAATCAAAATAATTTTAGAAATTTAAAGAAATAAATTTTTTTGTAATATCTCTGGTTTTGGATGCAGTAGAATCTAGATTATCCGAATTAATTAGGATGATACCTGCTTCGGATAAAAAAAAATATTCTAATTATAGAGCTGACATTACTTTTTGATGCAAATCATCTTCTAAAACTGACACTAATTCTAAAAATCAAATTTTTTCAAAATAATGTTACGTGGTTTAATTTTAATATATAACTGTTTCATAAATATCTGTTTCGTCAAAAAGGTATATTTCATTTTTTAAATTTTTTAGCTCTTTTTTTTTAAACAAAACATTTTGATAAAGCAGCATCATTTCTGAATAGCTAGCTGATATCATCCACTAAAATTCGTTACCAAGCTTTAAAAGAATATCTTCCCGATTACATTCGCACTTCGATATTATATTTTTTTGCACAAACAACATGCTTCCATTTATCAAAATAGTCAAAATATCATAATAATGATAAGATGGATGAAACAATGAAAAATACAACGTTCATATCGATTAACATAAATGAAGCAAACAAATTCAGTAACAAAACGTTTGTTTCTTAAAATGATCAATTCGTAATAATCATGCGATGTGACATAAATAGTGTTTATTTTAAATGTCTTATCTATATGAATAAAAAATTATGAATACAAAATTGTTAGTTTTTGCTGCGAAGACTGTAGTAGAGTACCAATGTGGGATAACAGGTGTGGAGTCAATGTGTATAGAGCAGGTTACTCAACAACTGAAAAACTCCATAATGCCCGTAACATATTTGAATTGAACATATGAACGAAACATGTTGAAAAATTTTATGAATATAATATCGACGTCTTTGCATTATTTAATAAATTTTAAGCAGGCGTTTGATAAAATTAATAAAACTAAGTTTGTATTCATTTTAGTTGAGCTGAAAATACCAATCAAGATAATCAAACTAATAAAATTTACCCTCAAAGGGTCTAAAACCGCTGTTGTCTTGCAGGATGAGATTTCAGATGCTTTTGATATTGATGTTAGTGTCAGACAGGGGGATTCATTATCACCATAACTTTTTATTATGGCACTTAAATACATAATTCGCCAACAGGATGTGAGAGGTTTTATTATCACTAAAACAATTTAGCTTTGTGCTTTCGCAGATGATATCGTCATTTCGATTAGAAGTAGATCTGCTTTAATTTCTTTTACTAGTCATCTTATAAAAGCAGCAAATGAAGTAAGCATCGTCATTAATGAACAAAAAAAAACAAAATTTATGGCGTGAACAAAATTTACTATAGATACGGTAGATAATATAAGTTTGATAATTTTAGATTTGAGGTCGATAACTATAAGATTTACGGAAGATAACTATAAGATTTATGGTAGATAACAATAAGATTTACGGAAGATAACTATAAGATTTAGGTAGATAACTATAAGTTTAAAAGAGTTTCCAGTTTTACCTACTTTATTTCAATTATCAATAATACTAACAATATATCAGAAAAAAATTAACTCCAGGGTACAAAAATGTTTGTACTTATACCAATACTTCTTCAAGAACGAACTTTTTACTAAGGAGATCAAGTCAAAGATCTATAAAACAGTTATCAGACTTACAGATACGTTTGACATTAAAACTTGGACTGACAAATAAAGACGGATCTCACCTACTAATCTTCGAAAGGAATAATTTGAGAAGAATTTTCGGACCAATCAAAGTAAACAGTACACAGTGGAGAATAAGATACAATATTGAACTTGACCATTCAATCAGACGTTTGACATAGTAGGGGCACATTGGAAGATTAAATGATGATAAAAATTTAAGAAAACTTTTAAAATGCAAAAACACAACAACCTGCAATTCGAGGCCAAAAAAAGGACCGAAAAAGAGATTATCATCAAATAAATAGTCGAAACTATGAGGTAAAATATAACATAGACACATATAACATAGTTATTGACACACGTGAAGAAAAAAAAACAGTAAGTCTTTATCTCGCCGTACACAATAGCCCTGGTACACAATATACTATTTGCACTTATATATAGCATAACGCATACTTTATGGGATTTATCGGGATATTTTTAATTAAGTATTTAGAGTAGTAGTAAATTTTATGATTTAACATTTTATTATTGATTTCATACATTTAATTTAGAATGAGTTTGTCCACCATTATATACAAACAACTTAAACACATATATAAAACCTAACAATAGCACTGAGATGTTTATAAATTCGAAATAAATTAAAATAAACTTATTCCGAGGAGAAAAAATTCTGGTAAAATTACCGTTCTGTATAATAATGATATTTCTAGTAAAAAAAAAAAATAAATAGCATAATTTTGGTATTAAAAACCCAAAATATCCAGTACCGTTCATATGGTAAAGGTTTACCAGAAGGTCTGGTTTTACAAATTATAGTTCTTACCACCCCACATCTCGTAAAAATATAAAACTGAAAAGTAAATTTAATCGAATAAAGGATTCTTATGCCCTGCTCTAAGGTATCATGCTAAAATTACCACATTTTCCAAATTTCATCGCTTATTGAAAAACTATTAATTTTACCAAAATTATTTCTAAAATACTGAGCTAAAAATTACCGTGCTTTCTGGCGTTCCCATGGAGCAGAAATACTTTAAATTTTACCTTATTTCGGTAGTTTTAACCATACTATTTCATTAAGTAAAAGTCTACTAATCTTTTAAAGTAACATACCTTGTATTATTCCTGAAAGCTAAATTCAATTTTGTATATTTTTAGTATTTTTTTCGAAAACAAACGATAGCGGCAAATTTTTTTTTTCATAATTCTTCAACAGAAATAGAAGATTGCATTAGATAGCCTCTACATTATTTTGTCAGTTTCTATTATGGCACTAGGCCCTATGAAAAGTTCTTAGTTCTTAGTGAACTGATCATGTGAAAAAAATTACATCAATGATTGTTTATATCTAACAAGGTTCACTTTGTTAGGTTGCCAACTTAGATGTAATTGATTTTTTCAAAAATATCTATGTCCTGATTATTCCAGTTCTGAAAAAGTAGACTTAAGATAAGTTAAATACTCTTATTTATATTATATTATTTCTCATTGACTTATGTTTTAAGTTAACTGCTATCTTGAACAGAAATAAATTTGCTTTTTTATATTTGGTGATTTAATTGTAATTTTAAAAAAAAACGCGTAATTTTTAATTTTAAATTTCACGTTTTATACTATGGTGAATATTTAATTTTTTAGTTTAAGATAGGAATAATCATTAATGGCGTATGAAATAAATAATATTTTAATACAATAAGACAAAAAAAAAAAAACTCAGGTTTCAGAGATTTAAAATTAGGAAAAGAATTTGATAAAAATAAATTGACAAATCCTATTGCTAAATACTCGCCATTTATATTATTATTATATATACATTTATTAAATTTCGTCGCCGTTTACATAATTACATTATTATAATCCTAACTATACAAATATTTTATCCGGTTTTATTTTCTAGTTTCTTTTTTTAACTAGTTTGCAAGTAAGGCTTAATGGGACAAGTTATGCTAACTGTTATGTTGGTATGTCCTTTATGTTATGTTGGTATGTCCTTTTAATGTATTTTATTTCTTAAGGTTGTATTATTTCTGTTAATAATTAGTTATGGGCACAATTAATTTTTTGGGCACCGCGTTTTTAATTTTAAGATCTCATTCATTATTTTAATCCATCAAACCATCCAATATTTTTCCCTACACTACTCTTCAACACCACCCAAATATTTTCCTTCACCCCTACTTGAAAATGGATTGCATCACAGGTGTGAACAGTTGAACGATGGTAGCGCCGCCTGTGGCGCGGATGAATACATGAGCGGGAAAGGAGATGAAATTCGTTTTTTTAGGCATTCCCTGTCTGACGTGCATTGAGGAAGGAAGTGGAGAATTTTTGATGCAGAGTGGCCGGCCACACGCACACACACGCACTAGCTATGCGTGTATTCCCAGCTAAGTTTTATTTATTTTTTTTTCTTATTATTCGTGCCCATAAATTAATTTTTTTTTGTTGAATAGTAGTATTAAATAATGGAAATATTTAAATAATTCTTCTATCTGAAATGTAAGTTGTATAGCAGTAACTGCCATCTTGTCAACCTAAATTGAATTATGATAAATTCTTTAAAATAAAATATTTAGTCTAGAATAGTAATGTTGTTGGATTTGAATCCTTTAAGTTTAATTTATCTTTACCTTACAGCTAATCAAGATTAATATTGTAGTAAGAATAATTGTACTGGTAATCCTAATTTAGCTCATATCATTTCTTCTTGTTATATCTGGTAATCGATGTTAAATGCAGGAAAAATAACCACAACGCAATTATTTCATCTTTTTTTTTAAAATCTAATTTACA
Organism: Parasteatoda lunata; assembly: GCA_949128135.1. Taxonomy (NCBI): domain Eukaryota; kingdom Metazoa; phylum Arthropoda; class Arachnida; order Araneae; family Theridiidae; genus Parasteatoda; species Parasteatoda lunata. Next base: position 25,546,640 of record OX421979.1, read on the forward strand.
ATTTATTTCTATTAAAAAAAGAAAGGATATAACAATTGGTGCCGTGACCAGCGGCCACGTGTTAATGTTAAAGATTTAAAAAAAAAAAAAAAATTAACTTGCTGGTCGTTAACTTTAAGTATTATATAAATTATTAATGCTAAAATTTAATTGTGATTACCAAAAATAATTTTTAATAATAATGAATAATTGCTTAAATCTTGATTGAATAAATTTTGTTACTGCTATACAAGCGCGTTATTATTGTCGAAGCACTACATCTGCGTATGCTTCATTTTTGATCTCTTGTTATTGTTAAGATTTATTGTATTTAATTGTATAATTATGTTCATTTTATGGGAATAGAAAGGAATTTTGGCTCCACATGATCCTAATCCATCGCGTGTGAATTAAGTTTAAAGTTAAAAACAATATCTCAACTTGTTTTAAAAATTTTTGTGTTTTAGGAATGTTTTAAAATTTTCATCAGATATTTAAGCTTTTATAAAAAAAAAAAAAAAAAAAAAAAAGAAAACGGATTACACGTGTTGTAAATTGATAGGGTAAATTATTGAATCGAATCCATAAACGAAATCTTCTTACATCGTGTTTAAAACTAAGCAATTTGTAGAAATAAACAGATTAAATTAATGTTCTTATTAATAAGAAATAAAATGATAATAAATTTAGTAAAAATATTTACATAATTTTAAGAAAAAATAGTCTGATTGTTAAACTTAGAAAAATCGCGTGATGCACGTTTCGAAATAATATTTTAGCATTGAGTTTTATTCATTATTTTTTAATCATGCCTGAAACCTCAGAAATAGTTCCGACTCAGGTGGTTTATACAAACCACAGTTTAGCTGACTTTCTACCTATAATTCCGTCTTTTAACGGTAACGAACCTATTGCCCCATTTTTTGAAAAACTTGAAGAAATCGCTACTTACTGTGAGTGGGGAAATAATGATAAACTTTTGGCACTAAAACTTAAACTAACGGGTGAAGCTCAGGACTATTTTAATTCACAGAGAGACTTAAAAACAAATGCTTCTTTCGAACAAGTAAAAAAGAATTTAATCGACAGGTTTAACAGTTCAACTTCAATGACGACATCCATAACTAGATTAACATCTGCGTATCAGCTTCCGACCGAATCTACTAGACAATTTCTTTCACGAATTGAAGGGTTGTCGTTTGGGTGCATCCCTAAAAATATCCCTGCGTTTGAAGAATACAGATTACAACTGCTGTTGTCGACCGCGAAGCAAGGAATTAAGGGCGAAATACTACGCGGTATAGGTTCAGCGGGAGTTGAAGATTATGTAAATTTTAAGAAACATGCGATAAATTATGAAGAAACTTTAGCAGTAGCCCGTCCTATCGATATCGTTAGTACAGTAAGATCACCTAGCGAGTCCCAAGAAATAAGAGAGCTAAAATTGCAAGTAGAAAAATTGACGCAACAATTAAGCAGATCCCAGATTAGACGAGAGGAAAGTAGGGAAAATAATCGCGACAGGCGGACTGATTTTCGACAGGGACCAAGAAGTTGCTACCGTTGCGGCCTCGTGGGACATTTATCCCGAAATTGTAGAACAATGATATGCGGTTTCTGTAAGAAAAGGAATCATACGGAAGATAGGTGTTTTGCCAAAAAGAATTTAAACTAATTGAGGGTGGGAAAATTGAGGTGCCGATTTCTCCCCCGGAAACCCACTTGGTACCAAATTTAAGTACAAATCATATAAATTTAAATTCAGTTTCTTTGCCTAAGATTATGATGTGCGTAAACAAGACAAAATGCCCTGCACTACTTGACAGTGGATCCACATTAAATGTTATCTCTCGTGAAATGTTAAACGAATTTAAATGTAAGCTTAAGTTAGAAAAATGTAACCTTAACATTAAAAATTTTACTGGTAGTGGTGTCAATGTTAGTGAAGTGGTAGAGATCAGGTTTAAAATTGATAACATCGAATTTAAAGAATTCTTTCATGTTGTTCCTAAATTGGGATCGTCTGAGTATTTTGTCATTTTGGGTACTCCCTTTTTCAATGCTAATAATTTTGCAATCAACTTCCAAACACAGTCATTAGTCAGCAAAAATTTTGAGTTTAGGTTTTTAGATTGCCCAAATGAGTTAAAAAATTGTAACGTTTGCATTAAAGATGAAACAGTTAATTTATATTCGAGAACTAAATACATAATTCCCCCTAAATCACAAGCTATTGTGATTGTGCGCACCAGAAGTAAAGTTAATTGTCATACTAACGAAATTTTAATTCAACCAAATAAAGAAATGTTTGCAAACGGGTTATTAATTAGTAGAGTGGTAAATTATAAATGCAATGATAACAATTATCCTATAACTGTTCTTAACACAAACGACCAACCTTATCATATAAATAAAAATTCAAAGTTAGCCTTTTTAGATTGTATAAAACAAACCCCTACTTTAAATTGTAATAGCATTGAAGACTCTTTTGAAGAATTCGAATTCGGTGGTGATATAGATCTTAAGCATTTAAATAATGACCATAAGGTTAAACTTAAAAATTTCCTACAAAATTATAAGGATATATTTGCTACAGGATTCAAAGATTTAACTGGTTGCGACACATTGTTACATAAAGTTGACTTAGTTGATAATATACCTGTTAGACAAAGGCACTACAAAACACCCCATCATTTAAAACAAGAATTAAACAGGCAAATTAATGAGCTCTTAGAGACCAATATCATAAGAGAAAGTACTTCTCCTTATGCTGCACCCGTTATATTAGTTAAGAAAAAGGACGGTAGTTTTAGATTATGCACGGATTTTCGTAGATTAAATTTAAAAACTCTTCCCGATTCGTTCCCTATCCCAAATATTACTGAATTAGTGGATAATTTATCCGGTTCTCACCTTTTTTCATTAATTGATTTATGCTCAGGTTTTTATCAGCAAAAAATAGACCCTGTAGATACATACAAAACAGCTTTTGCTACTGATAGTGGCCTGTATGAGTGGAACCGTGTCCCTTTTGGACTTAAAAATTCTCCAAATTCTTTTCAACGTCCCATGCAAGTTGTTCTTTCTGGCCTTAAGCCTCACCAAATAGCGGTTTATTTAGATGATATAATTGTAGCATCAGAAGATAATATAGATGAACATTTAGAAAAACTTAAAATGGTTTTTAATAGACTAAAGTTACATAACTTAAAACTTAAACCCTCAAAATGTAAATTTTTGATGAAAACTATTAAATATTTAGGATTTCAAATTAGTAATGGAAAAGTTTTCCCTGATGATTCCAATATCTCCGTAGTAAATAACTTTAAAATACCAAAAAATAAAACAGAAGTTAAATCATTTCTCGGTGTTGTAGGATTTTATAGAAGGTTCATTCCAAATTTTGCCGAAATTGCTCTCCCATTAACTCAATTAACTAAAGAAAAGACTTCATTTCAATTTAATCAACAAGCCTTAGACTCCTTTCATAAATTAAAAAATTGTCTTAAAACTTATCCGTGTTTGGTATTACCAAATTTTGAAAAAGAGTTTGTGCTCAGCACAGATGCATCAAAATATGCTTTAGGAGCTGTATTGTGCCAGTATGATGAAAATAAATTTCTACACCCTGTAGCTTATGCCAGTAGGAAATTAAAAGGAGCAGAAATAAATTATTCAACTGTTGAAAAGGAACTTTTAGGAATTGTATATGGTGTGTCCTATTTTAAGCAGTACTTGCTGGGGAAAAAGTTCACAATTTTCTGTGATCAAGCTAGCCTTTCACACACACTTAAACTTAAAGATCCCACATCTAGAATTGCACGTTGGGTAATGACATTACAACAATATGATCACCAAATTATTCACAAACCCGGGAAGTTAAACGTAACTGCAGATTACCTCTCAAGAAATATAGAACAAATAAATAATATAAATATAACATCTATAGAACCCACTTTGTTACAATCTGTGGAAAAAGAACAAAAAGTTGACCCATTTTGTAAGAAAATAATTGATGAACTTGAGAATAAAGCGGATATGTCAAAGCATAAGTTAAAATTTTTCATAAAAGATAATGTTTTATATTGTGCACCAAAATATAAAGTTAGTGTAAATAATGAAGATAGATTAGTTGTGCCTAAATCAGTTGTTCCTGAAATTTTATTTTACTGTCATGACTCACCCACTGTAACTCATCAAGGTTTCTGCAAAACACTAAAAAGAATTAAGTCTAACTACTTTTGGAAAGATATGTATTCAGATATTTGCAATTATGTAAAATCGTGTAATTCATGTAACGAGCGCAGAGCCCACTTACCTAAAAGATTTGCTCCCCTTCAAAGAATGCCTGTTGCTTCAAAACCCATGGAATACGTAGCAATTGATGCTATGGGTCCCTTACCTTTAACTTATTCAGGAAATAAATACTTATTAGTAATGTCAGATTATTTTAGTCGTTGGCCCGAGGCTTATCCTACTCCTGATATCAAAAGTGACACTGTCGCTAGAGTCTTGGAACAATTTATCACTCGACACGGTGTCCCTAGTCATCTAATATCAGATCGTGGTTCCAATTTCCTATCAACATCAATTACTGAGGTATATAAAAAATTAGGTATAAAGAAACACTCTACTAGCCCATATCATCCTCAAACTGATGGAGTCGTAGAAAAATTAAATGCAACCTTGATTAATTCCCTTAGTCACTTAGTAAATGAGTCACACAATGATTGGGACAGGCACATAGAATTCGCACTAATGGCGCATAGGTCTGCCGTTCATACAACAACTGGTTTTTCACCCTCTCAAGTATTATATGGCCGCGAAATTACTTTACCACATCAAATACTCACAGAAGAATCAAAACATTCTTATACTGAAGTTAAAGATTACACTTACGACTTGACAAAACGTCTAAAGAGAAGTTTTGAAAGTGTCAAAAAGAACTTAACCCAAGCAGCTCAAAATCAAGAGAATTATAGACAAAAATCATCTAAAGATAAAAACCTTAAAGTAAACGATATTATATTTTTGTATGAACCTATAATTAAGACAGGCTTATCAAAGAAATTGTTAAAACCAAATAAAGGTCCATTCATAATTACCAAAATTTTGTCTCCTGTGAATGTTGAAATTCAGTTACTGTAGGATAGGAAAGTAGTTAAACGTGTACATATTGATAGAGTAAAGCGTGTCGAAGAACGAAAAACTATAAAAAGTTTAAGTAATGAATCAGATGAACTTTTTGTTGGTCAGGAGGGTAATCCTGGAGAGGAATTGGTACCTACTAACCACGAGGTTATGCGAAGGAAACGTAGAATGAAAATTGTATTACGCCAAAATCAACCAAATTCCAGATATAATCTTAGACCTAGACGTTAAATTTAAAAAAAAAAAAAAAAAAAAAATCTACAAACCAAATTAATGGTAGAAAGTCTAATTGTAAAGGATCTTAATGTCAAAAAAATAAAAATAAAATATTTTTATCATAATAAATTATATAGATTTAATCTTTAATGATAGATATTTGTTAATAGTGAACTAAGATGGTTTTGCTTTGAAAAATTTATTGATGAATCTTGGTTAGAATATTGAAACGTAACAATTGATTATTGAAATGTAGGCATTTAAAATTAAACTTTGTGGTTAGGATTAAATTAAGTATTCAAAAGAAAAAAAAAAAAAAAAAAAATTTGAGTTTGGATCTGAAGTATTAACTTTCCCAAAATGATGTAGCAAACATGAAGTGTCAAAATGTTTTTATATTGTTTTTAATTGCAAAAAAATTTCATTTTTGGTCTTTTTTTTTTTAATTTTCAAGGAGAAAAGAAATTTTGCTCTCCTTGGAAATGTTAATTAAAATATTGCAATTGAATGGTTGAAACTGAGTTGGAAAGTAAAACTTGTTGTGAAATGTTTAAATTATATGTTGTGCTTCGAGTGATACTCCCAAAAAGAACAGAAAGAATTAAATGGACTTCTCAATTTACCAAATGAACACTTATAAAATAGTTGTTTTGGACATTCATAAATTTCAACGTGTGTGGTCAGTCCAAGCTAAGCGTGTTCGACACCGAGGTGTGTGGTCCAATGTGTCAGAATTGAACGAAACTAGTGTATGTCTGATATTGTGAAACGACGTATCTTCAGATTCGCAGTACCCCTTCCCAGTCGATTCATTACTTCGGAGAGCCAAGCAAAAGGGCCCTTTGCTGTTCCTGTGGGGTGATGTTGATGCTGAAAAGAGAGCTACTGTCTTGCGGAATGTTGTCTCTGGTATCTTGAGAAAAAGAACAATTCAAGACCCTGTTAGGGATAAAAGTTTAATGAACAGATGAATATATGGTTCTGAAAACCCGTGATTCCATGAAATAGTCTTTCCATCAAATTCACTACAGCCTGGGTTCCAGTGGTCAAATATGGAACGCCCAAAGCTTACCTATTGCTAAGCAGCGTAAAATCCAAGATCCTCTTTGTAACCTGTCTGTTGAGGGAGATCTCTTAATTACCAAGGAAGGTTGCTACATGGAAGAGAGCAGGACACGCTTACACACATCAAGAATCATCCTGACACACACATGAAAATGTAAAACACGTGAGACCTGCTGCAGAAGGTCTGACATGGAACTTTGCCATACGAACAATTTTCGAATAAACATTTTGAACCACGGTTCTGGGAACCGGAGAAGAATTGAAGAAGATAAATTTTTATATGCAATTTGTCCAACTCAGTGTCCACCACCCTTCCTATTATTCCATCCTTAAAGTTAGAATTTTGGCTAAAACTATGAATAATTATTCCAAAAAAAAAAAACAAAAAAAAAAATCTTTGATTTTTTTTCCCCTTTCCCTGGATGGAATGTTATGTTGGTATGTCCTTTATGTTATGTTGGTATGTCCTTTTAATGTATTTTATTTCTTAAGGTTGTATTATTTCTGTTAATAATTAGTTATGGGCACAATTAATTTTTTGGGCACCGCGTTTTTAATTTTAAGATCTCATTCATTATTTTAATCCATCAAACCATCCAATATTTTTCCCTACACTACTCTTCAACACCACCCAAATATTTTCCTTCACCCCTACTTGAAAATGGATTGCATCACAGGTGTGAACAGTTGAACGATGGTAGCGCCGCCTGTGGCGCGGATGAATACATGAGCGGGAAAGGAGATGAAATTCGTTTTTTTAGGCATTCCCTGTCTGACGTGCATTGAGGAAGGAAGTGGAGAATTTTTGATGCAGAGTGGCCGGCCACACGCACACACACGCACTAGCTATGCGTGTATTCCCAGCTAAGTTTTATTTATTTTTTTTTCTTATTATTCGTGCCCATAAATTAATTTTTTTTTGTTGAATAGTAGTATTAAATAATGGAAATATTTAAATAATTCTTCTATCTGAAATGTAAGTTGTATAGCAGTAACTGCCATCTTGTCAACCTAAATTGAATTATGATAAATTCTTTAAAATAAAATATTTAGTCTAGAATAGTAATGTTGTTGGATTTGAATCCTTTAAGTTTAATTTATCTTTACCTTACAGCTAATCAAGATTAATATTGTAGTAAGAATAATTGTACTGGTAATCCTAATTTAGCTCATATCATTTCTTCTTGTTATATCTGGTAATCGATGTTAAATGCAGGAAAAATAACCACAACGCAATTATTTCATCTTTTTTTTTAAAATCTAATTTACAATTTATTTCTATTAAAAAAAGAAAGGATATAACATAACTTAGAAAACAATATGAATTCTAATTAATCCTACAATCGTGTTCTAAATTGGGGAGAGAAAAAAACAAAATGAGAGGGAAATGTCTTTAAAATACCTCAGAATGCCGTGATTTGTCTTGGGAATGATCCCCTGAGAAGTTGGGTGGTTAGCTAAATTGAAGTTTAATATATTAATACGATTTCATAATATATTTAAACACAACGTGCGTAATAAATACACTATTTTGACGCTAATGAAAAGAGAGGTATTCTTTATTTAGAGTTTAATTAATTTACCGAAAAATAAAACGTTTCACGATTTTCTCAATTTATTTTGTTTAAATAAATTCGAAAGAGACGAGCAAAGTTTTAAACTTTTGTAAACGTGATTTTCGTAAATTGTGATTTTCTAAACTTTGTTTAGATAGATTTATCATCATTTTCTATTGCATTAAATAAAGAATACAAAGAATTTAAGAACCAAAATTATTTTTTCCAAATGCTTTTAAGATTGTTAAATGAGACATTAAAATACCGCAGACAACAAATCAAATCAAATATTTCATACAGCTAATATTAAATACTATATTAATTCAAAAAATATGTTTTATTATGATAAACCTTTAACCACTGTTAAATGTTTTTGCTTGGAAATTTTCTGTAATACATGTCTGTTCGTGGATTAACTTAATTTTGTTCAGAAATAATTATATTTCATTAAAAATTATACAGAAATGGACGCAATAATACATGACTGCAAAATTTGTACTGTCCTTAAGGAAACTTTAATTGCAATAGGGATTGGGGCAATATAGTAATAAGCCACACATTTTTTCCCCAAAGGTGACATTTTTAAATCTCGAACTATTCCGTAATATTTCCATATTCCATTTTTCAGGGATTTCCAGTAGACAGCACAATACTTAGATTCTTATTACCTCACTGCCAACATACATTGAGAAAAAAAAGCATGAATCAGAAAGAAAAAAAACCCACCAGAAATGGCAAAAATTGATGGTGTTTCTGTCTCCATGAGAACACCAAAAAACTCGGTAATCTTACCTAAGCACTTTGGTAATGATTTCGGTAAAATTAACAATAAAACATGGTTTAATAATATGAGATAAAATTTAGTAAATGTAATAAAATTTTATCATTTTATCATCACGCCTTAGAGAATTATACAAGAAACATTTATTCGGTTAAATTTACTTTTCAATTTTATATTTTTATTAGATATGTGCTAATAAGAGCTACAACTTTGAGAACCAGACTTTCCTGTAAATCTTCATCATGTGAATAGAAAAATTACCTAATGAACAGTTTAAATACTGCATATTTTGGGATTTAATGTTGTCAGAATTATGTTTTTTTTTTTTTTTTTTTTTTTTTTTTTTAATCAATAAAAAAAAGACCAGAAATATCATATTAAACAGTATGGTAATTTTACCAAAATTTTTACTCCTTGTTATTAGTTTTAATATTAATTTTGTAGAATTTATAAAATTCTCGATGCCATTAATAAATTTTATAAATAGGTTTAATTTGTTTGTATGATGGACAATCTCATTCTAAATTATATTTATTAAATCAATAATAAAATATTTAATCATAAAATGTACCACTACTCTAAATACTCAAAAATATTTCGATAAATCGGAACAAGTATGCTGCTATGCTATTTATAAATGTAAGTAGTGTATTGTGTACGACTTGAAAAAGATTTTTTTGTATGCTAATAATAACTATAATTTTGAGAATCGATTTGAAAACGTGGCTCGTTATCATCTAACCTCAAGCCCTTTCTTTAGGTTTTAATGTTTAAAAAAAAAAACAAATATATATATATATATATATATATATATATATATATATTTTAAAGCTAGAAAAAAAATTGTTCCTCACGACAAATAACTTATTCTACCATACATATGTAAGATCTATTCGGCAGTCTTATTAAGGGTAGGTACTTACAAAATAGCTTACTTTTTAGAAATGTTTATTATTATACTACCACTTTGTTAGATCTTTTCCAGCGGCTTTACAAGTAGGTCCTTACGAGTACTTTTCCACTCTTAGTTCATCATTATTTTCCAGAAAATTAAATGATTCGCATACAAATACTCAAAGGAACATATTTCATTTCACACTTAAGCTCTCAAAGGTGCTCGAGTTTTCGATCAAAGAGTACGGTTAAAGTTACATTTTACTTTGCTGTTGTTCTACAGTTGAAAATTAATTTGCATTCAACGCACAACTAATTCATTACCGTCGATAGGTGATAATGGGATTTGCATAAAGAATAATTTTCACCATTCAACTAAAGGTAGTTACGATGCTAATGAGAAATAATACTTTCACTGTTCCGTTCCTATGAAGCAAAATGCAAAGCTTTAAATTCAGTACCAATAAAACGAGAAAGATTTGAAACAATAAATGATCTAACCGAAATAAAATTGGTAAATATACATAATTGAAGAACTAAGGGGCAAAAATTCTAGTGACATTCAGAGGGATTTTAAGGAAAACAGCTTTACTTTGTCATGGAATTTCAACAAACTTAATAGAAATGAGAAAAATATCATCCAAAACCAAATTAAGTAATATTATAAATTTTATTTACATTTCTACTAATTTGCACCACGCTGAGAAAAATATGTTTTAAATTTAGTTCCATTAAATAAATGCTATAAGTGTTCTAACTGGAACGAATTTGATAAATATTAAGAATGAAATACGTTTGGGGGGGGATTGATGAATTTAAGGAATTCAGATTTTATGTTAAGAGAACATGGAGCAGAAATTAAGAAAAGAAAAAAAATTTAAAACTGAATTATTTAAAGACTCGGCAAAATACACTAAATGTATACCAATATTCGGAAGAACTACATTATTCTTGTAGTTTACAACAGCAATAGCTACTTTGTTACAAATATAGTTAACGACAATTACTATTTTTAAAATGTGGTGGCAACAAACTTCTTTAAAATTTAGCAACTACTTCACTGTTTTAAGAAGACGAACTTTGTAGCAGAACTTAATTTACACCAGTGTTCAAAATGGTTTTGAGTAAGAAATTGGCTTACATTAAATATAAGGGAATAATTAAGAGATATTTTCATGATGGTTATCTGCATTAACAATATTGCCTAACTAACAATTACTTATTTGTAGCAAGGTCAATCGGTTCTCCATTGTGCTGCACAGAATAATCAAGAAGAAATTGTTAGTTTTCTTTTGGAAAATTCAGAAAGCCTTGAACTGAATGCTGTTGATAAGGTGGGTAGCATTTAATGTAATATGCAATAAGAACATCTATTCTGCTATAATTTTTCTGCTGGTCTCGGCTTTTATTAAATTACGATGATAACATATCTCGAAGCTTATACATTACACCATTTCCTCTTTATTCATTAATTAAAACGAATATTTCAGAATGCTTTTTTAATAATAAGATCGTAAATGTATTCTTAACAAAACAGCAAGGAATATTTAAGTTTATACCCATTCTGAAATATTCATTTTAATTAATAAATAGAGCAATAGTTTAGTTATTTAAAAAGATCTTTAATATATTCTTAACGAAACAGCCAGGAATATTTTAAAAACAAAGCAAAAATTTACATCCATTCTTAAATATACATTTTAATCACTGAAGAGAGCAATATTTTATTGAAAGTCATACGTGTACGAATACTTTTGAGAGTCACTGTATGTACATAAAAATCGGATACTATTTCGTTTTCGGGAGCCATAAAATATCTATTACAGCAATTAATTATGCATCACTGGCGTCAATACTACATAGTTTACGGTTATTTATGGTCTCTGGAAACGGAATATGACCAAAATAGAGTAGTTAAAAAATAATGCTCACCCTGTGAATAAAAATGTTTTTCAGTCACGTAAGTTAATTATGCATGACTGTAAAGCTGCCAAGAGGAGTTTTTAAAAAATATATATTTAAAGGAGAAGAGCAACATTTGTGCCTAATAATATTTCATTCTTGCTAATATATTTATAAATATTCTAGATATTTATAAATTCTTCATTATTGATTAAATATAAATTATTCTGATCAAAACTGCCGTTCAGGTTGAATAAAATGAGCTAAGAACATTAAATTGGTTTGGTATACCATTTAAAAAAGTTGTATTTTAAAAATTTAATTTATCAAGAACTATTTGAACAATTTCGCTTTGCGATGTAAAATTACACTTTATAAAATTATGTCAAAAATTCTATTTAATAATAATTCTGTTTTATTTAATAATAATTCAAAACTTTTTCAATTATTATTAAATAAAATAATAAATATTTACTAAAAGTTATTTTTTGCATGAAATTATGTTTCTATAAAGAAATTTTATAATTATGTGCATGAGTGCAAAAACTTTTCAATTCACTTAAAAAGTTTGAGGCATGCGAAATACGCAAAAGTTTCCCAACTTTGAACCGCTCTTCCAGCCAAATTATTGGGACCATGTTTCCCAGATTGCCACTACCCACTACATTCTGAGAGTCAGAAATCTGAATCAATCGAAAATAAAGTATGTTTATTCAGTGAAAGTACTTTTGTGTGTCTGATTTTGTAATTTAAAATATCGTATGCCACTTATTAATTAGCGTATTTGAGGTCATCCTCTGGAATCATTAAGATCGAGTCCTAGAAAGTGGAAATCCGATCATTGGATCAATAGTTAATCATTTCCTTTCTTCTAGTGCACTGCATATATGATTCAATTATGTAAAAATAAAAAACTTAACAGTGATATTTTCTTTAATAATGACACTGCAAAAGTTTTAAACTAAATTTACTATTCAAGATTTGTATACAACTTTAGAATCTAAGCAGTCTAAGTTAGATTGAGTCCTAGAACTAGTTCGACGTCTCAAGAGATTACATTAGATCAATAATACTCATACATTAGATCAAAAATTATTCAGAGTAGTCTGGTTTTTTTTTTTTTCACATAGGAAATGCTGGGGGAATTTATTTTTATGACTCTTTGCTTTTGATGAACAAATAATAAGAGTTTATTTTAAAAAAATAAACAAGAAGCATCTTTTTTTGCATAATTTATTATTAAGGGCATATTAGAGTTGCATCTCCAAAACAATAAAATTGCATGTTTTCACTTTTAGAACGGTATGACTGCCGTCCATATGTCTGTATTAAACAACTGCATGCCCATTGTAGAGATACTAATACAAGCTGGAGCAGATACTTCTATCAAAGACAAAGTAAGTCCTCCGAAGATACTGTTTTTTAACTCCAACATTATTGAAAAACAAAATAATTGCTCTATAAAAAAAATTAAGTGAATTTTATTACAAGCCTTGTTTATATTTTTCAATTCATAAAATGGAAATGTTTAAGTCTAACCTACAAGTCTACAAAATATTATGCTATTTTTCATAACTGGTGTGGATAACAGTTATTAATGACTATTAGGTTACGTTTTATTTATGTTTAAAAAGTAAATATTATTCTTTAACTATGAAAATCTCGTAAACTGTCAATATTTTTTTTTAATATGAAAAACTTTTTGTCCAATGCCCACCTGGGATGAAACTTCTCCAACAAGAGCAGATTAAAGATATGGTGAAATGGTTCATGATTGCATGAAAAAATAATCTACCAACTGAAATGCTGGTACATTACAGAGAGCGAATGTCTGAATGAGTAAGCGCATACCAGAATTAAAAGGAGGCACATGTGAAGGTATGGTATGATATAAATGCTGCAGACTTAGTGGCCTAAGTTAAAAGATATAGAACTGAAAAGTCGCAGTTAAAATACAGGTAAATTTCAATTTAAAGAGTTAATTGTAGACCTTAATAAGAGAGGGAGTCAACTAAATCGCGCCAATGGTATTGCATTGTCTAAGTAAGCTAATCAAATGGTTCTTTAAGTCCAACATAAAAAATTAAATAAACTCTGAATATAGACCACCGAGGCTCTTACGAGTCGTGAAAGCTTATATATATGTTCACGTACAGAAAGCATTCCCCCGGTGGGCATTCAAATTTATTTATTTATATTTAAACTTAATAGTTCGTATTAATATTTTATGAAAATTTAAAGTGAATAGTGTTATAAAAAATATATTCATAAATGATGAATAAAATAAACGATTTTAAACTTTTGCATTGCAGAGAAAAAAGCAATAATGAAACGGAGAAAAAAAGGCCAGATTATCGATGCTAACTTCTTATTTAATGCTAAGAAATCAATTTTATGTCGTCACTTAAGCGGCTTTGAAATGATAATACGAGGATTATATTCGAACAAAAAATTTCTGAACAAAAGAAATGCAAAGATAAGAAGATCATTTTCAAAAATATTCTTTTCTTTTTCAGTCAGGTCGAAGTCCCGTACATTCCGCTGCTATGAAAGGACATAGGCTAGTTCTAGTTAGACTTCTGCGCGTGGGAGTAGAAATAGATGACCCGGATGAAGTAAGATGTTTCTCTTCACCTATATCTTCAGGAATATTTCATAAACATTTAAAAAATATATATATATATACATATATGTGTGTGTGTGTATATATATATATATATATACATATATGT